>CM059577.1:45100126-47595126 GCA_030386875.1 Morinoia aosen | reverse complement strand
ACGTGTGGCCTCTTGTGGTGCTGGGTGGTGACGTGTGGCCTCATGTGGTGCTGGGTGGTGACGTGTGGCCTCTTGTGGTGCTGGGTGGTGACGTGTGGCCTCTTGTGGTGCTGGGTGGTGACGTGTGGCCTCATGTGGTGCTGGGTGGTGACGTGTGGCCTCTTGTGGTGCTGGGTGGTGACGTGTGGCCTCATGTGGTGCTGGGTGGTGACGTGTGGCCTCTTGTGGTGCTGGGTGGTGACGTGTGGCCTCATGTGGTGCTGGGTGGTGACGTGTGGCCTCTTGTGGTGCTGGGTGGTGACGTGTGGCCTCTTGTGGTGCTGGGTGGTGACGTGTGGCCTCATGTGGTGCTGGGTGGTGACGTGTGGCCTCTTGTGGTGCTGGGTGGTGACGTGTGGCCTCATGTGGTGCTGGGTGGTGACGTGTGGCCTCATGTGGTGCTGGGTGGTGACGTGTGGCCTCTTGTGGTGCTGGGTGGTGACGTGTGGCCTCTTGTGGTGCTGGGTGGTGACGTGTGGCCTCATGTGGTGCTGGGTGGTGACGTGTGGCCTCTTGTGGCGCTGGGTGGTGACGTGTGGCCTCTTGTGGTGCTGGGTGGTGACGTGTGGCCTCATGTGGTGCTGGGTGGTGACGTGTGGCCTCTTGTGGTGCTGGGTGGTGACGTGTGGCCTCATGTGGTGCTGGGTGGTGACGTGTGGCCTCTTGTGGTGCTGGGTGGTGACGTGTGGCCTCATGTGGTGCTGGGTGGTGACGTGTGGCCTCTTGTGGTGCTGGGTGGTGACGTGTGGCCTCTTGTGGTGCTGGGTGGTGACGTGTGGCCTCATGTGGTGCTGGGTGGTGACGTGTGGCCTCTTGTGGTGCTGGGTGGTGACGTGGGGCCTCTTGTGGTGCTGGGTGGTGACGTGTGGCCTCATGTGGTGCTGGGTGGTGACGTGTGGCCTCTTGTGGTGCTGGGTGGTGACGTGTGGCCTCTTGTGGTGCTGGGTGGTGACGTGTGGCCTCATGTGGTGCTGGGTGGTGACGTGTGGCCTCTTGTGGTGCTGGGTGGTGACGTGTGGCCTCTTGTGGTGCTGGGTGGTGACGTGTGGCCTCATGTGGTGCTGGGTGGTGACGTGTGGCCTCTTGTAGTGCTGGGTGGTGACGTGTGGCCTCTTGTGGTGCTGGGTGGTGACGTGTGGCCTCATGTGGTGCTGAGTGGTGACGTGTGGCCTCGTGTGGTGCTGGGTGGTGACGTGTGGCCTCTTGTGGTGCTGGGTGGTGACGTGTGGCCTCTTGTGGTGCTGGGTGGTGACGTGTGGCCTCTTGTGGTGCTGGGTGGTGACGTGTGGCCTCTTGTGGTGCTGGGTGGTGACGTGTGGCCTCTTGTGGTGCTGGGTGGTGACGTGTGGCCTCATGTGGTGCTGGGTGGTGACGTGTGGCCTCTTGTGGTGCTGGGTGGTGACGTGTGGCCTCGTGTGGTGCTGGGTGGTGACGTGTGGCCTCGTGTGGTGCTGGGTGGTGACGTGTGGCCTCGTGTGGTGCTGGGTGGTGACGTGTGGCCTCTTGTGGTGCTGGGTGGTGACGTGTGGCCTCTTGTGGTGCTGGGTGGTGACGTGTGGCCTCTTGTGGTGCTGGGTGGTGACGTGTGGTCTCTTGTGGTGCTGGGTGGTGACGTGTGGCCTCTTGTGGTGCTGGGTGGTGACGTGTGGCCTCTTGTGGTGCTGGGTGGTGACGTGTGGCCTCGTGTGGTGCTGGGTGGTGACGTGTGGCCTCTTGTGGTGCTGGGTGGTGACGTGTGGCCTCGTGTGGTGCTGGGTGGTGACGTGTGGCCTCTTGTGGTGCTGGGTGGTGACGTGTGGCCTCATGTGATGCTGGGTGGTGACGTGTGGCCTCTTGTGGTGCTGGGTGGTGACGTGTGGCCTCTTGTGGTGCTGGGTGGTGACGTGTGGCCTCTTGTGGTGCTGGGTGGTGACGTGTGGCCTCATGTGGTGCTGGGTGGTGACGTGTGGCCTCTTGTGGTGCTGGGTGGTGACGTGTGGCCTCTTGTGGTGCTGGGTGGTGACGTGTGGCCTCTTGTGGTGCTGGGTGGTGACGTGTGGCCTCTTGTGGTGCTGGGTGGTGACGTGTGGCCTCATGTGGTGCTGGGTGGTGACGTGTGGCCTCGTGTGGTGCTGGGTGGTGACGTGGGGCCTCGTGTGGTGCTGGGTGGTGACGTGTGGCCTCATGTGGTGCTGGGTGGTGACGTGTGGCCTCTTGTGGTGCTGGGTGGTGACGTGTGGCCTCTTGTGGTGCTGGGTGGTGACGTGTGGCCTCTTGTGGTGCTGGGTGGCGACGTGTGGCCTCATGTGGTGCTGGGTGGTGACGTGTGGCCTCTTGTGGTGCTGGGTGGTGACGTGTGGCCTCATGTGGTGCTGGGTGGTGACGTGTGGCCTCTTGTGGTGCTGGGTGGCGACGTGTGGCCTCATGTGGTGCTGGGTGGTGACGTGTGGCCTCTTGTGGTGCTGGGTGGTGACGTGTGGCCTCATGTGGTGCTGGGTGGTGACGTGTGGCCTCTTGTGGTGCTGGGTGGTGACGTGTGGCCTCTTGTGGTGCTGGGTGGTGACGTGTGGCCTCATGTGGTGCTGGGTGGTGACGTGTGGCCTCGTGTGGTGCTGGGTGGTGACGTGTGGCCTCTTGTGGTGCTGGGTGGTGACGTGTGGCCTCTTGTGGTGCTGGGTGGTGACGTGTGGCCTCATGTGGTGCTGGGTGGTGACGTGTGGCCTCTTGTGGTGCTGGGTGGCGACGTGTGGCCTCATGTGGTGCTGGGTGGTGACGTGTGGCCTCTTGTGGTGCTGGGTGGTGACGTGTGGCCTCGTGTGGTGCTGGGTGGTGACGTGGGGCCTCGTGTGGTGCTGGGTGGTGACGTGTGGCCTCATGTGGTGCTGGGTGGTGACGTGTGGCCTCTTGTGGTGCTGGGTGGTGACGTGGGGCCTCGTGTGGTGCTGGGTGGCGACGTGTGGCCTCATGTGGTGCTGGGTGGTGACGTGTGGCCTCTTGTGGTGCTGGGTGGTGACGTGTGGCCTCTTGTGGTGCTGGGTGGTGACGTGTGGCCTCGTGTGGTGCTGGGTGGTGACGTGTGGCCTCTTTTGGTGCTGCGTGGTGACGTGTGGCCTCTTGTGGTGCTGGGTGGTGACGTGTGGCCTCTTGTGGTGCTGGGTGGTGACGTGTGGCCTCTTGTGGTGCTGGGTGGTGACGTGTGGCCTCTTGTGGTGCTGGGTGGTGACGTGTGGCCTCTTGTGGTGCTGGGTGGTGACGTGTGGCCTCTTGTGGTGCTGGGTGGTGACGTGTGGCCTCGTGTGGTGCTGGGTGGTGACGTGTGGCCTCGTGTGATGCTGGATGGTGACGTGTGGCCTCTTGTGGTGCTGGGTGGTGACGTGTGGCCTCTTGTGGTGCTGGGTGGTGACGTGTGGCCTCATGTGGTGCTGGGTGGTGACGTGGGGCCTCGTGTGGTGCTAGGTGGTGACGTGTGGCCTCATGTGGTGCTGGGTGGTGACGTGGGGCCACGTGTGGTGCTGGGTGGTGACGTGGGGCCGGGTGGTGACGTGGGGCCGGGTGGTGACGTGGGGCCGGGTGGTGACGTGTGGCCTCGTGTGGTGCTGGGTGTTGACGTGTGGCCTCTTGTGGTGCTGGGTGGTGACGTGTGGCCTCTTGTGGTGCTGGGTGGTGACGTGTGGCCTCATGTGGTGCTGGGTGGTGACGTGGGGCCTCGTGTGGTGCTAGGTGGTGACGTGTGGCCTCATGTGGTGCTGGGTGGTGACGTGGGGCCACGTGTGGTGCTGGGTGGTGACGTGGGGCCGGGTGGTGACGTGGGGCCGGGTGGTGACGTGGGGCCGGGTGGTGACGTGTGGCCTCGTGTGGTGCTGGGTGGTGACGTGGGGCCTCGTGTGGTGCTAGGTGGTGACGTGTGGCCTCGTGTGGTGCTGGGTGTTGGCGTGTGGCCTCTTGTGGTGCTGGGTGGTGACGTGTGTGGCCTCTCTTCTTCCTTATCTTTCTTCCCCAGCCTTCTTCCCATCACTTCGTATTATGGATCGCTTAATATTATTAATCACTTCGTAAGATGCATCATTTAATATGATCCATCATTTAATTTGATGCATCATTTCGTATGATGCATCGCTTGATATTACGCATCGCTGGGTTACGCATCATTCTGTATCTTTGCTCTAGACCTCTCCTTCAATTGTGTGAATTTGCGGACATTTTGAGAGAGCGAACCGATAATTTGAAATTTGCTGTTCGTAATGAGTCGTATTACTTTGCCTTGCAATTTTTATCACGTGTCTAATGTTTTTCTTGAGTGTTCACAGGTTAGTTGAAGAGTCCTTTTAAACAATCCCTACTCATCTCTTGGTTCCTTTTAAACACTTCGATTACTATTGTTTTTCAGAGCAGTGACAATGAATTTATAGTCCGAAACTATATTGATGTAGAGTCTGAAACGTTGTTTTTATCATGATAATCTTAGCTTCGTTGGTTTTCCGTTTTTTCCTGAAGCTTTCCCTTTTTTCGTTCCTTCATGTTTTTTTCTGCTCCTTAGCTTTCGCTCTAGAGAACGAGCTTTCGCTCTAGAGAACGAGCTTTCGCTCTAGAGAACGAGCTTTCGCTCTAGAGAACGAGCTTTCGCTCTAGAGAACGAGCTTTCGTTCCAGTTCGGGGTGCGAGGCATTGCAAGAACGCCAGTCCTCTGCCTCCTGTAGCTTGTTTGCGCTGCGCAGTGCAAGACTAAATCTTTGAATTTGTTAATTATTTTCTTGCCTTCTTACAGTCGCAAGAAATACGTAATGGGAGGGACGAAATGAAGGGTTCATATCTTTTTGTACCCTTATTAGTCCTCACTTGCATCCCCATTTTTGGTTCCTGTGAGCGAACTTTATCACCTTCTTTTTGGGCCCTAATTAATACTTCTTTTTCATTCATTGTTTCCTGTGATCGAGTAAGCTTTATTAGCCTGTTTTGTGCCATTATTACTACCCACTTGGTTCCCCTTTGTTAGCTCTTGGGCGTGAACTCTGTTGCCGTGTTTTTTTTTAACTACTGCGCGCATTTGAGTAGTCAAAGGTAGGTACTTGCTGTACCGAGTTGCACTAACCTCCTTGATGACTAGGTTGTCTACCGAGCACTAACCTCCTTGATGACTAGGTTATCTACCGAGCACTATCTTCCTTGATGACTGAGTTGTCTACCGAGCACTATCTTCCTTGATGACTGAGTTGTCTACCGAGCACTATCTTCCTTGATGACTGAGTTGTCTACCGAGCACTATCTTCCTTGATGACTGAGTTGTCTACCGAGCACTAACCTCCTTGAGGATTGAGTTGTCTACGGAGCTCTAATCTCCTTGACGATTAAGTTATCGTCGCCTTTTCATGAGCTTACGAAACCATGAACGTATCCTCATCATACAAAAATCATCCTCTTGTTACATCAATCCCGTAATGATGTTCATATTCAGACCCGTATTTGTTTTCGGTGCCCTAAATAGTCGTGGTGACCTTCGCCCACCTCACATGTCTGGTGAAGGGAAATAAGCTCTAGAAAGGAGGTAGGAATGTTTGTTTGTTGACGTTGGCTTGCGTTTTATTGCGGGAAATGTTACGGTACGCGGATCTCTGGCTAGAGTACTTACATGCAAATTACATTTGGTGATGTTTTCCTCTCGTTGATGATGCCTAAAAGTACCTCTATTTTAAAAATTTTTAAACGCGCGCGACGAGCCAATGATTTTCGAACACGATCTACGAGCCAATGATTTTGAACCACGTTAGACAAGCTGACAATTTGAAACACGCAAGGTATGCTAATGAATTCGAAGTACCCACGAAATGGCAATAATTTAGAGATGCGCATGACATTTGGACAAATTTAGAGATGCGCATGACATTTGGACAAATTTAGAGATGCGTGTGACATGTTAAAAGTTTTAGAAATATGTACAGCATGCGAATAATTTTGAGGTACGCGTAGCATGCAAAAAAATTCGAGAGTTACGCACTACAATTTAATACGACTGACTCATTGTTGGCATGACCTTTAAAGACTGACATATTTAGAATATTAACAATTGAGTGTTCATTTAGTAAAGATGACACGTAATTATCTCCGTATTTTAACACGTGTTGAACTGGAACAGTTTCGCAAGGTCGACAAATTGGAAATAAAATTACTCATTGTTGTGAAAACAGTGACGTAGAGACGTGTACAAAACTATAGTTCAGGAAAGATAATTTCAGCCACCCATGAATATGGGCTGAAAATTCGCACGGATACACGTTTGAAATTCTAAAGCACAGTGGAATTTTGAACGCACTTTTGTATGTTTTGGCAACACTGTGAGTTTTTCAGGTTGTACATCGTCGTATTTGTCACTTGCAGGTCTTTGGTTTCACGTGTTGCTGATATCTTGGTGTAACAAAGTACTTTGTCTCTCCTTGCAAGGGAAGTTTGGTATGCCCGATTTTCATAGAATTAGGTACGTTCCAATCTGATCAGTATGAAAAGAGTTATAAGGCACTGAATTTTAATAGAATGATCAGATTGAAAATTCCTTCTCACGGAGCTCAGGCAGCTCTCTGAAGCTGATAGAACTCTGAAGTGGGACGCGTAGAGTTATGAGACATTGAATTTATTACGGAAAAGCTTAGTGAAAATTCCTTCTCACCGAACTGCGACAACTCACTGAAGCGCGTAGAACACTGGAGTGATGCGGGTTTAAGTTATAAGACACTGAACTCATTAGGAAGAGCTTAGTAAGAATTCCTTATCCCGAAGCTGTAACAGCTCACTGAAGCGTAAAGGGATGAGAACTCTGAAGAGTGAGGCGGGTAGAGTTATAAGGCACTGAATTTACTATGAAAAACATCGTGAAAATTCCTTCTCACGAAGCTGTGACATCTCACTGAGGCGCAATGTTGTGAGAGGTAATGAAGTGAGGTGGGCTCACTGAGGTTTGAAAGTTCCCACTAGCTGTCATATGGCTAAAACGCGTGTGAAATCTCCAAGCAAAATTCCATGTAGTGATGTTTTCAGCTGAAACAAATATATTTCAGCCTCTGTACAATTTATTGTATTGCTCAACGCTCTTCTTTAAAGACCTTCTATCCCTTATTTCTGTGACGTTAAGTTAAACTGATCAATATTTCAAAGTCAGCCTGTTACAAGCACTCAGTCTCCTTAATTAAAATCTTGCGCTTTTCGGCATTATAACTGCACCGTTATGATAAATGAAATTAGTAACTTTTTTGAGAAGGAAAAGTTGCGCTTTGCTATAATAATAACACCCTACTTTTCTTGGATTGCGTAGGCGAAAACAAAACGCATCAGACTGCATTATAGAGGTGCTAGTGTTATTTGGCCGTCATTTCTAATGAAACCCCCTCAGGGGGATACGACTATTGTATCTATAGGAATTAGCGCTCCCAGGGGGAAAATGTGTGAGGGCCCGAGCTGAGGGATAGGTAGGCCTTCTTTGTGTTGACATAAAATGTTTTTGTTATGTTGGGAACCGTCTTTTTTTCGGTTCACTGCTGTCCTGTTTATCAGCACCTACTTCTTTCTTCTTCGACTTTTTTCTTCTTTCATGAACTTCTTTCTTAGCTAACTGTTTCTATGTACCTTGTGCATAGATTCCGCGTTCCCTTAACTCCATACTAAATGGTGCTTTCATCCTTCCTCTTTTTGAACATCTTTGTCGTGGTAAAGGGAAGCTGAAACAACCTTATAATCGATCGATCAATCAATCACTCAATTTTTAACTCTATACTTAATGATGGCTTCATCCTATCTCTCTCTGGTACACCTATGTTGTGATTAGGAAAGCTTGAATTAACTTATCTAACCAAAATTGCGTGCGTGCAAGTTTATTCACATTCGGACGCTCTAATTATTTAAATTACGTTTCAGTCTACGTTTTTGCGTTGTCGTAAGACACGTTCTATTTTTTTATTTTTTGTATGGAGAGTCCATCTTGGATTTCATACAGCGTCAAGTGTTCGCGCGTCCCTTCTCTAGTAGGGAAAATAATAACGTTTTTGAGTGAAATTCTCGTATCGAATAAAAGTTACAGTCGCAGAAAGTTAATTTTGCCTTCCGTCAGTCAACACTGGGCTAACTTCATAGATCAAGAGCCTAGAAGCGTCCCTGTAGTTCACTGGATCAATTTTATTCGTGCATTGTGAGTCGTTTTCGTCGTCCCTGTCTGGAGACTTGAAATTGCAGAAGCTTTTAGCGTTTTGGAGTGTGAATTTTCGCGCTCACCACCGCACCAGCTCGTGTTGGTGCAGTGCACCACCACCACATCACCACCACAACCACCTCCACCACAACCATCACCACCTCCACCACAACCATCACCACCTCCACCACAACCATCATCACCACCTCCACCACCACAAACATCGCCACCACCACAACCATCGCCACCACCACCACAATCATCGCCACCACCACAATCATCGCCACCACCACAATAATCGCCACCACCACAACCATCACAAACACCACCACCACCAGCCTGAAGGTCACCTGACTGCATATTTGAATGTGATATTTACCGAGCAGACCAGCACCGGAATATCAACTCCCGTACCCTGCCTCGCTGCCTCCGCCGCTCTATCCCCATACCCATAACGTAGGCAGCAGGTTCAGGTTTGTAAAGTTTGCTATTTCTCTGCGCTGGGTATGTATCTCGTGTGAGAAAACACATTGTGCATAGATTCCCCGTTTTCTACGGTCCTTAATAAAAAGTCGTTTCTGTTGTGTCGAGGGAGCTTTGATCTGAATTAAATAATAACCCTTCCGATAGCGCCTGTACTTCCTTCTTTAAGTGTGAGTTTAAGCCGCGGTAGCCACAACAGAGGTGTTCCAAAGAGAGGAAGGATGAAAGTCATTTAAAAAATTGTCGAGAGAACGCGCATTGTAAGCACAAGGTGTGTTTCCACACGAGTGCGTAGAGACGTGAATTGGGAAAGAAGTTCGTGCATCAAGATTAAAGTTGAGGCTGAGATTAACAGAAGGCAGCAGTGAAGCGGACAACAGCTGTGCTGATCATCTTTTGAACAGGGCAGCAGTGAACCGAGAAAAGATGGTCCTTAAACAAGACAAAAAACATTCAACTCAACAACGAAAAGGCCTATCTTTAGCTTGGGACCTCACCTTTTGCCTCCGGGAGCGCTACTAGATAAAATAGATGTATCCTCCTGAAGGGGATAGTTCGATCTTCACAAACCCAGTTTAACGTTTTCGCCGCCTGCATGTATGTTTTTCGCTGCCTAAGCGATTAAATCGCTTAGGCGGCGGAAAACATGCATGCAGGCGGCGTAAAAGTTAGACTGAGAACCTAACCTGTTCCCGGTCGTTTAGTGAGGTATCCACCTACGTTCGCCATCGTGTCTAACCAGTGCGCGTGGAAAAAATGAACTTGGAAATAAACATGTGGCTAAGACGGCATGTGTGTCTCGGTCTGAATTTGTAATCCCTCTACGGAGGCTGTAGAGCTTCAGCATTTTTTTTTTTTATTTTATTTTTTTTTTGTTGCCGCCCACTGGGTTGTTAAGGGAAGTGAACACGTTGGCTACGCTTGCCAGTTGCTACTGTTGGTTGGTTCGACTAAGTTGTGAGTAGCAGAATTGAGAGTTCGACTTTCCTACTCAAATTCACTCTTATCCTTTCTAAAAAGTGTGAAAAATATAATTACACGATAATATTTTACCTCGTGTGCTAAAATCTGTTTTGAAAAAGATAGTGAATGAAATACTGTTCATTTATCCTTGTATGCAAATGAGCCACGTACGACATATATGAGCACACATATGTCCCATATATGAGTACACATATGTCCCATATATGAGTACACATATGTCCCATATATGAGTACACATATATCCCATATATGAGTGCACATATGTCCCATATATGAGTACACATATGTCCCATATATGAGTTCACATATATCCCATATATGAGTGCACATATGTCCCATATATGAGTGCACACATGTCTCAATACGTAGTCAATGTGTTAACAATCCCTCTGCGGAGACAGTAGAGCTTCAGCTCTTAACTTGTGTTACGGGGCACTGGGTTGTAACATGAAGTGAACACTTGATGCCCTGAAGTAACCGGTGTTGGGATATGAAATCCGTGTACTTGTTTTCTTAATTCTGTTTCTGTTTGGTCTGTGTCCGCCGGTCAGACGGTATTTCAAGCCTTTAAATCTCTGTTGATTTGGTTCCTTCGAATACGTGTTGATTTCGTGCCTTTAAATCCCTGTTGGTTTCATACTTTCACATTATAGTTGATTTTATTCCGTCAAATTTCTGTCGCTTCTATGGCGTCAAATCTCTGTCGATTCTATTTTGCTATTATTATTTTGCTATTATTTTGCTATCATCTTGCTATTATTTTGCTATTATTTTGCTATTATTTTTTGCTATTATTTTTGCTATTATTTTTGCTATTTTTGCTATTATTTTTTAAAAAATCTAGCAGCGCGATTTTGGTTCTAGCTGTTCAATTTTCATGTTCAACTCTTTCCTCTAACGACGCCGTGTATCAATTTTTTTTCTCACAGGGCTTCATAACAACAGAACGAAAATATGTCAATGTTTTTTAAATCTATTGCGAGTTTGTTGCCAGCAGTTCAATTTCCATCATCTCTTCCTTCTAGCAATGCCGATTACTTCAAATTAGCTTTTTCTCCTTGAGATTCATGATAATGAATAATCCTCGATGTTTTTTTAAGGCCTAACTGGAGTTTGTTGCCAGCAGTTCAATTTTCATCCTCCTCCGTCTAGCAACGCAGAGTATTATCAAAATTACTTTTTTTTTCTCTCCTTGAGATTTATGAAAATATAAAATCCTGTGATGTTTTTTTATGAAACCTAACGCGATTTTGGTGCTAGCAGTTCAATTTCCATCCTCCTCTTTCTAGCGACGCGGAGTACCGTCAGGTTTACTTTCCGCGCTCTGGTGTTTTTTTTTGGCGCAGTCGCGTCAGTTCTGACGTCGCGCACATTCCGAGCTGCGCTCAGCTTTTCTGGCGTGCGTGTAAACCGAGATTGTTCTCCACAGGAATCCCTTTCATTTTGCTTCATTCCTCTATTTTGCTTCCGTTGTGATGCGCTTTGTTCTTGTATTTCGTTTTGTTTTTGTATTTCTCTTCGTTCTTGTATTTCTCTTGTTTTTTGTCTTCCGCTTCGTTCTTGTATTTTTCTTCGTTTTTGTATTTTGCTTCATCACTGTTCTTCGCTTCTTTACTATTTTTCTCTGTTATTTTTCTCTTCGTTGCTGTATTTCTCTTCGTTGCTGTATTTCTCTTCGTTCTTGTATTTCTCTTCGTTGCTGTATTTCTCTTCGTTGCTGTATTTCTCTTCGTTGCTGTATTTCTCTTCGTTGCTGTATTTCTCTTCGTTCTTGTATTTCTCTTCGTTGCTGTATTTCTCTTCGTTGCTGTATTTCTCTTCGTTGCTGTATTTCTCTTCGTTGCTGTATTTCTCTTCGTTGCTGTATTTCTCTTCGTTGCTGTATTTCTCTTCGTTGCTGTATTTCTCTTCGTTCTTGTATTTTTCTTGTTTTTGTTTTCCGCTTATTTCTCACCTTTCTCTCCATTCACATCTTTCGTTTCTTTCGCATCTAAGAACGTGTGCGATGTGCACAGTAACCGGCGAGTTGGTTTCTTTAATACTTTGATTCATATGGCCTTCGTATATAGCACCCTCACATTTTACTTGTTCCACTCCCCTCAATTCGAGAATTTCAGTCGCAGCGGCTATGCACTACAGCCTATGCAGGGATTGCCATCTAATCGCAACTTAGCATGATTACATAACTCTTGCAGAAAATAAAATTTGTTTGTGTACAGTGTCCTGCTTTGTCTTTTCTTTGTCTCTCTTCCTCACTTGTTGTTTCTATGTGCGGGGTATCCTGTGTTGGAAAGAACACACCTTGTGCATCAATTTCCATTTTTTTCAGTCGTTACTGAATGGTTTCTTTTCTCATAGCATAGATTCTCTGTTTCGTACAGTCCATGCTACAATGCATGTTTCGCTACAATGCATGTTTCGCTGCTTTCTCTTGGGATCGCATTTTTTTTGTGGCTGGGGAATCTTAACTTGAATAATAATAATAGCTAAATGATAATAATTGAAACTAATAATCTTACCTAATAATACCCTTGGTGTGTTTATTTATTTGTTTGGTGTCCGCTGCTTCCGTCTTTCTGTGACGCTCACAAGGACGCTCAATGACCGTATCTGTGATACGAGTTTCACCAGTGCACAAGTACAAGAATATTTTAATCGCGGGTACTGTTGGATGGATATATTTGTTTGTCATCCACATTTGCAAGATTTATTCAAGCAAAATATCGAATCCTGTCATTTTTGCTGGTCGTGTACACTAGTAACTCAATAATAATTGCCAAATAATAATAATAAGAATAATTTTCTGAGGTATAGGCCCTAGTTTTGCCTTAGCAAGAGCGACGGATGACGGCGAGGAAGAACAAGGAGCGTGAGCAGAGATGTTATTTCTGGGGCCGAGCGATCGATGCCTTCTTGCCGGGGATGCTTCGCTCCTCGTGCGCCAGGCCAGGCCGGCTCGTGGGGCCGTGTCTCCTGCGCTGCTTTGTGCTGTGGCGCACATCGACTTAGTGCCATGAAAAATGTTGCCTTTGTTTCATGGTTGACATCGCCTTAATTACATTGTTTACATAATTTTTGTCCCATGGTTCACATTGACTTAGTTGTCTCAGTTCCGTGGTCAACATTGCCTTAGTTGCCTTAGTTTTATGATTAGCATTGCTTTAGTTCCGTGGTCAGCATTGCCTTAGTTTTATGATTAGCATTGCCTTAGTTTTATGATAAGCATTGCCTTGGTTTTATGATTAACATTGCCTTGGTTTTATGATTAGCATTGCCTTAGTTTATGATTAGCATTGCCTTAGTTTATGATTAGCAGTGCCTTAGTTTTATGATTAGCAGTGCCTTAGTTTTATGATTAGCAGTGCCTTAGTTTTATGATTAGCAGTGCCTTAGTTTTATGATTAGCAGTGCCTTAGTTTTATGATTAGCAGTGCCTTAGTTTTATGATTAGCATTGCCTTAGTTTTATGATTAGCATTGCCTTAGTTTATGATTAGCATTGCCTTAGTTTATGATTAGCATTGCCTTACTTTTATGATTAGCATTGCCTTAGTTTCATGATTAGCATTGCCTTGGTTGCCTTATTTCCATGCTTAGCATTGCCTTAGTCGCCCTGGTGCCCCCTCAGTCTCATGGTCAACATTCGCACTAATTAAGGAGAGCAGCCACGTCACGGGGGAAAACTTACTCCCAGCAAATAATTCTGCAGTTTTTTTGCTACCGATTTCTTGTTTATGTTACGAAATGAAAACTTATGCAATTATACATCCATTAAATAACTCGAAGGAAATGTGTACGGGCCCGAGCTGCTTGATGGTTTCCACGCACGCTTTTGAGAATAAGCTGTGTAAATTTGAATATATATCGTTTACTGGTCACGTGGAACTAGTTCTACTGCACCTTATTCGAACTCTTTCATTTTGCCTCTTTGAGACCCTCTAGAACAGCCATTCTGAACATTTCGTCCATCGGCTTTACGTATTTCTCCATTTACCCCATACAAAACACACGCACACACACGCACACTTTCTTTGCATTATCTCTCTCTCTTCCTCATCTTACAAAATTAATTTTCACTAATCTAATTTTCAAATTATCAGGTACTTCAATTATTTACTCATGACTGTATAATTTTTACCCCCTCGGGATAAATTTACCCCTGGTTGAGAACGGCTGTTTTGGAGCATTTTTGGGCAGCTGTGCCCACCGAGACAACGCCGCTTTTGCGCCGCTGAGCTGCTGCTTGAAAACTTGAAGTCGCAAATTGTCGCGTTTGGTGCGTCCCAAGTGCTGGCATGATTCTAGTTATTACTTGGTGATTCTAACTAGCGCTTGATAATTCTAATTAGCACTTGATGATTCCAATAATCACATGATGATTCTAATTATACTAAATGATTTTTATTATTACTAGATGGTTTAAATAATTACTTCATGATTTTAATTATTACTTCGTGATTTTAATTAATACTTCGTGATTTTAGTTATTACTTGGTGATTTTAGTTATTACTTCGTGATTTTAGTTATTACTTGGTGATTTTAGTTATTACTTCGTGATTTTAGTTATTACTTGGTGATTTTAGTTATTACTTCGTGATTTTAGTTATTACTTGGTGATTTTAGTTATTACTTCGTGATTTTAGTTATTACTTTGTGATTTTAGTTATTACTTCGTGATTTTAGTTAATACTTGGTGATTTTAGTTAATACTTGGTGATTCTAATTAGCACATGATGATTCTAATTGTGACTCAATGATTCTACTTGGCACTTGATCGTAAAGGAAACAGTGATTCTTCGATCCCGTTCAGAGTTACGCCTGTCTCTTTCCCCTCCCTCTCTGCCCTCCCTCTCTGCCCTCCCTCTCTGCCCTCCCTCTCTGCCCTCCCTCTTTCCCCTCCCTCTTTCCCCTCCCTCTTTCCCCTCCCTCTCTCCCCTCCCTCTCTCCCCTCCCTCTCTCCCCTCCCTCTCTCCCCTCCCTCTCTCCCCTCCCTCTCTCCCCTCCCTCTCTCCCCTTCCTCCCCACTCACTCCCCACGCCGCTACAGTGGCCCCGACTTGGCCTCTTCCTGTTGTTCGTCTCACTTTGAGGCCTAGTCCCTTTATTGGTGGCCCTCTCATGTTCTGCGGGATGTTGTGAGGGTAATGAGGCCCTGCGGGATGTTGTGAGAGGGTAACGAGGCCCTGCGGGATGTTGTGAGAGGGTAACGAGGCCCTGTAGGATGTTTTGAGAGGGTAATGAGGCCCTGCGGGATGTTGTGAGGGTAATGAGGCCCTGCGGGATGTTTTGAGGGTAATGAGGCCCTGCGGGATGTTGTGAGGGTAATGAGGCCCTGCGGGATGTCGTGAGAGAGTAATGAGGCCCTGCGGGATGTTGTGAGAGGGTAACGAGGCCCTGCGGGATGTTGTGAGAGGGTAACGAGGCCCTGCGGGATGTTGTGAGAGGGTAACGAGGCCCTGTGGGATGTTGTGAGAGGGTAATGAGACCCTCATGTCTGTACGTACACTGTCTGTAACTAGTATTAACGAAAAGTGTGTAGTTACCATTGTTGAACTCTAGTTTTCAGCGATGTACCATGACTTACCGGTCGACGACGGCCGATATGACACGTGAGTGTGCGGACATGAATGTTGTGTCGTGGGTTTTAAACTTGTAACAATGGTACGTCTTCAGTGCTGGTTAATTAATATTTCATTGTCATCACGCAAGGTCTTGCTAAGGTCCTCCCCAACAACAACCTCACCATGGCGAGAACGACATTGACCCTCTAACGCCTCACGGGACTGTTCGGTCCTCTTTCATAAATAGTCGCAATATATTGTATTTCTTACAGAATTTGTTGCATGATGTGTTCTTTGGAGCTAAGTGCCGTATGGCAGCTCCTCCCTCGTCCTGCTGTCGGTGACGACAACCTGATGTCACAGCCAGTTTAGTACAGTCGTTCAGTGGTGGTGGCTGTAAATAGGTGTGCAGGAATGCAGGCGTTAAAGGGTTAATTACTCTTTTGTGCGTTCACTCACTCATTCACTCACTCATTCACTCACTCATTCACTCACTCATTCACTCATTCATTCACTCATTCATTCACTCATTCATTCACTCATTCATTCACTCATTCATTCACTCATTCATTCACTCATTCATTCACTCATTCATTCACTCATTCATTCACTCATTCACTGACTCATTTACTCACTCAGTTACTCACTCAGTTACTCACTCAGTTACTCACTCATTCACTCACTCATTCACTCATTCATTCACTCATTCACTCACTCATTCACTCACTCATTCATTCATTCACTCACTCATTCATTCACTCACTCACTCATTCACGCACTCACTCACTCATTCACGCACTCACTCATTCACTCACTCATTCACTCACTCATTCACTCACTCTTTCACTCACTCTTTCACTCATTACTAATTCACTCACTCTTTCATTCATTTGTCACGAGAAAGGGGGCCGTCTCCTCTTGTTAACATTTCATTAACAGGAAGATCAGGTTCTCGGAATTGAGGAATGGCACACCTCCATGACATTACACAATACACACACAAATGCGAGAATGTATGAAGAACACAGGCATTAAGAAAAGACACACAATTATTGTATACTAAATTTAGAGCGGTACTCACCGATGGTAGATGACCCATTTACGCAGCGCATTTTCTGAGCGCCCTCCGTGGTGTTACGATCGATCGCTTCTAATATTGTGGGACATGATACACAGGGAAAATATGCTAACATTTATGATTTCCAGCTATACGTCATACAAACATCAATGAACGTACACACAATGAATGGTATTAGGAGTGATGCAAATTAAGTAATGGAATCAAACAGCATACGCCTAATCACTTACACCACATAATTATACTGCATTTTCCCGGCTGGCCAGCCTTTTCCGCATATTACTTACACTCCCAAACATAACACAAGTAATGCCTACAATATCTCAGCGCTCCCAGCAGCACGGGATGTGATCATTAATTCGACCTTCACGTTCATGAGCCGACACAACTCAGTTCAAATCACTGTCCTGGACACAGTTCAAGGAAATTTGTTGCTAATTGCCAGATTCGTAGCTCCCGGGCATTCCCCTTTCTGGTGTGCTCCTTATCCAAAGGACTTCTTATGCACAAGCCTCCCTCCTGCAAGAGCAATTTATAACTCGTTAATCCCTGATTGCCCTAGTTACGTTCCCTCAAAATATCTCAATTTTCACAGCACTGAAGGCCAATAAATTTCACTAATATTTATTTTAACAAAATATATATATATTTTTTTTCAAGAACCTGTGTTTCTCTTACCCGCCCCGAGACGTTGCAGCTAACTGTTACATTAAATTATTTCCACGCTGGTTGGATTTTACTTCACTTCTCTGAAAGTAAAAACGAGAAAATGTATGAACTTTGGATTACATTATAACGTCGCCTTTAGTATAAATTTTCAATATATCCAATAACCACTTTTCATTATATCTTTGAGCACGTTTGTTACAGCGAACACACCCGCGTTTTATTTCTTCTACTTCGCGCTCCGGCGTTGACTGCAGAACTACCTTCTGTTCCTCAGATTCCCCGCGTATTTTCTCGAGGGTTGTCTCCTCTCTCACATTCGACCTATAAAAATCTTAGGAACCTCGAAGCGCCCGCCTACATCTTTTCTAATTGGTAGTACCGCAGCTCGCCTTTATTTCTTTCTTAGCCTCATTTTTCTCACACTCAGCTCCTTCGAAACCGACCGTTGGTTTGCCGTCTCTCTCGTCTGAAGTGTCTCGATTTATGTTTGACCACAAGGCGCCTTTGTTTGCGCATGGGTAGGCATTTTTCCGAACGTCTACAGTTTCCAAGGGCTCGCCCGAATGAAAAAATTGCTAACACCACAAAATAGGCCCCTCCAGAAACAACACACAATGTAAACAGCCATCGTCCGAGCCCTTGCATCCTATCGCTCCATCTAACATTGCTGAGTCCAAAAAAACATACAGGCATAAAAACATACATGTTGAAGCGACCCTCCTGTGCTGCTGGGATTTACTGAGATATTTATAAGTAAGCACAAAATTTATGACACACAATTAAAATTTTTTTATTTAATCTTCATTTTTTAATT
This sequence comes from Morinoia aosen, assembly GCA_030386875.1. Lineage (NCBI taxonomy): Eukaryota > Metazoa > Arthropoda > Malacostraca > Amphipoda > Talitridae > Morinoia > Morinoia aosen. The sequence continues at coordinate 47,577,350 of CM059577.1, read as the reverse complement.
CACAAAATTGGTTATTCTTAACAGATTCTCGACATATCACTAATTCACTCACTCTTTTATTCATTACTAATTCATTCACTCCCCTTTTCGTTACTCGTTCACTCACTCACTCTTTTGTTACTCATTCACTCACTCACCCTTTTATTACTCATTCACTCACTCACTCACCCTTTTATTACTCATTCACTCGCCCTTTTATTGCTCATTCACTCACTCACCCTTTTATTACTCATTCACTCATTCACTCACTCACCCTTATGTTACTCATTCACTCATTCATTCACTCACTCTCTTTTTTATTACTCATTCATTCACTCTCTTTTTAATTACTCATTCATTCACTCATTCATTCACTCTCTTTTTAATTACTCATTCATTTCCTCATTCATTCACCCTCTCATTCATTAAATCAAATACCCGTCAGCAGCACACCCCGTCCGGAGCCACACGTTGCGCCGGGCCGCACGGCCATATCGTATTGACTAACTTGACTAACACACAGCGATCTATCGACAAACAATAAATTCAACAGCGCGCTCGCTGGGCGTTCTGCTCGTCTGAAGTTTGCGCTGTATCGCCAGCTATCGACGTATCGAGCGTAGTATTGGCAGCAAGTTCGTCGGTCGATATTGACAAAGTTCGTCGGTCAAGTTCGTCCGTCGATATTGGCAGAAAGTTCGTCGGTCAAGTCGTCGGTCGATATTGGCAGCAAGTTCGTCGGTCGATATTGGCAGAAAGTTCGTCTGTCAAGTTCGTCGGTCGATGTTGGCAGCAAGTTCGTCGGTTGATATTGGCAGAAAGTTCGTCTGTCAAGTTCGTCGGTCGATATTGGCAGAAGTTCGTCGGTCGTTATTGGCAGAAAGATCGTCTGTCAAGTTCGTCGGTCGATATTGGCAGAAAGATCGTCTGTCAAGTTCGTCGGTCGATATTGGCAGCAAGTTCGTCTGTCAAGTTCGTCGGTCGATATTGGCAGCAAGTTCGTAGGTTGATATTGGCAGCAAGTTCGTAGGTTGATATTGGCTGCAGATCCGATCCGAAAGGCCACTCGAAAAGATCATCAGATTGCTCGCTGCTCATCTTGGAGTCTCCTCCTGAGATGCGTAGCTTCTCGTGTCCTATTGGGAAATGTTCTCATCGAGAACCTCGCATTGATTGAAGATGTCTTCAAATGCTTGCAAGGAATATCTGCATTACCTGCTCGCTGCTCTTTGCAGTTTGTTGTAGGTCCAAGCTTTGATTTTTTTCGCTTGTATTCGGTATTGTAATTTCTGTTTTGTCTGCTCGTTGCAGAGTTTGTTGTGGATCAAAGAGTTTATTTTTTTCGGTTTTATTTCCCTTAACGAGGCCTGCGAATCCAATAACGAACCTTTAGGCACCCTCAGGAGGACAGTATTTAATGTATCTATGGAAATTAACGCTCTCTGGGGGAATACGTGAGTTCCCGAGCTGAAGGCCGGTTAGGTATTCCTTGGGTTGAAATAAATAAGGTTTTGCGTAAAGTTACGGACCATCTTTTTTCGGTTCACCGCTTCCCTGTATTTCAGCACCCACAACTGTCTTCTTCTTGGCATTTTGTTTTATTAACGTTTTTGTTTCATTAACGTTTGTTCCAACCCTTACTGTTTCTATGAGTAGGGAGTCTCGTGTGGTCAGGCACTCTGTGCATAGATTTTCCGTTCGCTTAATTAGCTTCATTCGGATTGGTGCCTTTCGCCTTCTTCTCTTTAGAACGCCTTTTTTGTGGTTGAGGAGGCTTAAAGCAATATTCAATGTGATCTGTTGACTCGTTGTTTGAGCGTTGTTGACCATGAATCATCATAGACTCGTTATGGACTCACTGACACCGTTATTGAATTGCCAATGACACGGTAATAACGCGTTAAACGAATTAAAAAAAATTAATTTTTTTTAACGATAGGTCGTTTCGCAAGCAACATACTGATGCCGATAATGCATTTGAATTTTGTGAGATCAGATGTTTTTACCTGTAGGTAGGCCCACATTATGCTAATCCATTTCATCCTCTTTACAACAAGAAAACGCCTTGCCTTTAGTAAAAAAAGCCTCCTGTCCTATGCGCGCTGTGCGGTGGTCCTCGGGGGGACCGCGCGCCAAAATAATGCTCGGAAATTAGGGCAGAGTTCTCGTCCCACTTGCGGCTGCAATGGACAGCGTTTATTTCCAACAAAACATTTTCTGTTGCGCGTGTAAAAACAGCTCGGGATATTCGATGCAAATGAGACGCGTACGTGTTGCATGCAATTGCGGGGTGAAATTATTCGCAATTTGGATTGTCCTTTATATAGAAATGATGAACTGAGGAATATCGAATACACCGATGAAACGTCTCTGTAGCGTCTTCGGTGGTGAAACGCCCTATACAGTATGATAATAATAATAATAATAATAATAATAATAATAATAATAATAATAATAATAATAAAAATATTATAATGATTATGATAATCATAAAAATCGCAATTTGGAGGGTTGAAATGAAAATGTGAATTGTTGTCTACGTACATTTGCAGGGAACTACTTATGTCTTCCTTATAGCTCTGTAATACTCGATAGCTCTACCATAGATAGGCCTTTGGAACCTGTTTCTTTCGGGCCAACTTTGCTTCTTCCAGTTTTCATGCTTTCTTCGCTTTCTTTTCTTTGCCTTTTCTTTCTCTTTTTTCCTAACTTGCTGTCGTTGTGGGACCCAGTGTGGGAACCCACCTTGTGAATAGATTCCTCGTTTTGCGTAGTTCGGACGAAATTGTGCTCCTGAGATCGTCTTTGTTGTTCCTGTGGCGTCTTAAACTAATATAACAATAACCTTAAAACATAATGTGCGTATTAAATTTCATGTCTATGTGTCTATACGGTGAGTGTTTTCTTCAATTCCAATGGGTGTTTTTGATGATAGATTTTCAACGCAAATTTTTTTTATTTTGTTATCGGAGTTCTCGGATTTGCTGGCATTTGTAGTGTTCGCAAAATATGATATCAAGCTCATAAGTTTCGTTCATTCTAATGTTGTTTTTAAAAAAGTGGTGTATGTCACTAGCTAGGTGAAGAATACACTCTCTATTGGTCTTAGAACCCATTGGAATTGAAGAAAACACTCACCGTATAGACATATAGACATGAAATTTAATACGCACATTATGTTTTAAGATTATTGTTATATTAGTTTACGACGCCACAGCAACAACAAAGACGACCTCAGGATCACAATTTCGTCCGAACTAAATCCCGAAAGGGTGGCAAGGTGGCAAAAATTCCGGACTCCGGTGGCAAAAATTCCGGACTCCGGTGGCAAAAATTCCGGACTCCGGTGGCAAAAATTCCGGACTCCGGTGGCAAAAATTCCGGACTCCGGTGGCAAAAATTCCGGACTCCGGTGGCAAAAATTACGGACTCCGGTGGCAAAAATTACGGACTCCGGTGGCAAAAATTACGGACTCCGGTGGCAAAAATTACGGACTCCGGTGGCAAAAATTACGGACTCCGGTGGCAAAAATTACGGACTCCGGTGGCAAAAATTACGGACTCCGGTGGCAAAAATTACGGACTCCGGTGGCAAAAATTCCGGACTCCGGTGGCAAAAATTCCGGACTCCGGTGGCCAAAATTCCGGACTCCGGTGGCCAAAATTCCGGACTCCGGTGGCCAAAATTCCGGACTCCGGTGGCCAAAATTCCGGACTCCGGTGGCAAAAATTCCGGACTCCGGTGGCAAAAATTCCGGACTCCGGTGGCAAAAATTCCGGACTCCGGTGGCAAAAATTCCGGACTCCGGTGGCAAAAATTCCGGACTCCGGTGGCAAAAATTCCGGACTCCGGTGGCAAAAATTCCGGACTCCGGTGGCAAAAATTCCGGACTCCGGTGGCAAAAATTCCGGACTCCGGTGGCAAAAATTCCGGACTCCGGTGGCAAAAATTCCGGACTCCGGTGGCAAAAATTCCGGACTCCGGTGGCAAAAATTCCGGACTCCGGTGGCAAAAATTCCGGACTCCGGTGGCAAAAATTACGGACTCCGGTGGCAAAAATTACGGACTCCGGTGGCAAAAATTACGGACTCCGGTGGCAAAAATAACGGACTCCGGTGGCAAAAATTACGGACTCCGGTGGCAAAAATTACGGACTCCGGTGGCAAAAATTACGGACTCCGGTGGCAAAAATTACGGACTCCGGTGGCAAAAATTACGGACTCCGGTGGCAAAAATTACGGACTCCGGTGGCAAAAATTACGGACTCCGGTTGCAAAAATTACGGACTTTGGTTTCAAAAATCCGTCGGAAAAAAATCGTAATTGCAGGATGCAGATTGGCATCGGCCGTCCGGTTTCCTTTCGGTCCGAATTTTTGAGTCGGAATGAAACTTCCTTCGCGTCGCGATGCGTGCCTGTGAAACTGGCCAACATTTGTCTCAACATATCCGCTTAGCAAGATAAGTGCCGAATGACCCACCGGTGGTCACTGATGGGATTTCTATGATGCTGTTGACTGACCGGTAGTCGAAAACTCAATTTTCATAAATACTCATTCAAAACTGAATGAAAGCACGATTCATCTATTGGTTGTTATTTTTCAAATTAATCTCTGATATTAACTTTCTTTTGAATTTATATAGTGCAATTCGGAAGCGTGTTAGGAATCGAACACCACTCCGGTAAATTTTAAGTGTTGCCGTTAGGCGCGTTACTTTCAGCGAGTTTTTTCGTGTATGTTTTATCACGAGTGCCTTTTTAGAAATTCGTTCATTTTTGTTGATGCTGTGCGGGAACATTTCGAAAAAATAATTCCCAGTAATTACTCAACGTTTTTTATCTTTATTATGTGCTTCATGTTTAGAAGTGAAAGACTGCCAAAAATCGCGCATTGTCTGTCTCTCTTACGTGCATTTGAACTTTTATTTTGTTGCCCTTAGAAAAAGTCGAAATGATACTGCACAAGTTCCATGCATCGTATCGTTATGAAAATCTATTTTAATTTATTTCGGTGAAGGATTTAGTGAGCTTTGAATTTATTGGATTTGCAACCGTAGAGCTGGACTTACAACCAACTGAAGTGTTCGTAGCGTACATCTACCGGCGTAAGTTCTTCTAAGTGAACTTGGCTACGCTACAAGCTGTATTAAGTAAGCGGTTTTTGAGCACAAATCTGCATCTGGTGGGGTTAGTTGACAGATGCTTGATGTTTTTTTTTGCTCAAACTCAATTTTATGAAAAGCTTAAACTTGATACATTACGTATCGTAGCTACGAAAGATGTGGGCTACGAAAACGTCAGTTGGTTGAAAATCCGACCTTTACAGCAACCCCGCCTAGCTTTAAATTTAAATCTATGATTTCAACCACCCAGTACAGAAGCTGTACTTGAGCGGCTTAAATCATAGTTGTATCGGCGAAAAAATTCGACCGGGAATCTGTATCACGGATGGTGATCCAAACGTTCATGAGGACCAGAATATGTATCACTGATACCGATACAAACGTTCACGTAAACCAGAATATGCATCACAGATACCGATACAAACGTTCACGTGGACCAGACCATGTATCACAGATACCGATACAAACGTCTACGCAGACCAGAATAAGTATCACAGATACCGATGCAAATGTTCATGTAGACCAGAATATGTATCACAGATACCGATGCAAACGTTCATGTGGACCAGACCATGTATCACAGATACCGATACAAACGTTCATGTATCTGAGAGCAGACAACTGCCGCAACATGGCCGGAAAAGCTGGCGTGATTTCGGGTCGTTAAGTGCCCCCGTTTATTTAACGGACAGGCCCATTTAATGGCCATTAAATGCTCTAAATTATTTTTCTGCAAGCAAAATTACGCCCTCGGTGATTTCCTAATGGCGTTTCCGGCATTTGGAATATCTCCAATTTACCATGCAACTTGATGTTGTTGCTTACAAGACATGCTAATTCACGATCTGAAATAGCGCGTGAATCAGTTTCTGCTGTAACCTTGCGTTTCACTCTCGGTCTATCAATAAAATGTTGATATTTAACACGCTGACTACGATGGATTAAAATAAAGTCCAATATTAAAATTTAATTTTAAGTCGAAAGTCGTTAGCAATTTTTTAAATACCAAGCATTAACTGGGCCCAATAAAAAACAATAATTTTAAAAGATTGTTAACATTGATCAAACTACGCATTAATGGGTCGTATCGCAAACGACGTATTGAGAGAGTGATCTCTTAGGGGAGGCACAGATTTTGTATTTATGGGAATAAGCGCTCCCAGGGTAAGACATAAGGTCCCGAGCTGAATGTTAGTGGGCTTTCTTTTTTGGAATTAAATTCTAAAATTCCACGTCTGTTTTGTTTTGTGATTGTTTCGATTCACAGCTTTTTCTTCCATTACTTGCTTCATCTTTTATTTTGTTTCATCACTTTTCAATTTGATTTTTCTATTGGCTCAGTGCGGGTACACACACCTTCTGTATAGCTTCCTCGTTCCCGTAATTTTACACTGCATAGTACATTCCTCTTACTTCTCTTAGGTACACTTGTTGTGGTTAAGTGGGCATGAACTGGCGTTATAACCCAATGTGTTCATTTCGGTAAACATAAGTTCTATCATTTAGTTTTTTTTTCTTGCACGGCTTTTCCCAGTCACTTTACGTAGTGACGTAACTTCTCCTACCAGTGAACACGGCGTGTTAAAAGTGACCAAACTCGATATTTTCTTTAGACAAATTTAGCAGACGTGGATGACAAACAAATATATCCATCCCAACAGTACCCGCCATTAAAATATTCTTGTACTTGTGCACTGGTGAAACTCGTATCACAGATACGGTCATTGAGCGTCCTTGTGAGCGTCACAGACACGCGCACCAACCGAGCAAGCAACAACAGTGCATTATTATTTAATTATTAGTAGCCAAGAAGCTTTCGACAAAAATTACCATACCGTTTTCCTGCCGATAAGTTGCGTTTTCTTGAACAAAAGATTCAATTTTCATTGCCGCAATGTTTTTGGCTTGCAAACAAAAGTGATCTAGAACTATGTCTCAGAGCCAAAACTAGAATAAGTGGGACCGTCCGTCCGTACCTTAATTTCAAAAACGTGTTACAGATAATATGTTGCAACGAGCTTCTTCAAAATGAGAAAAAATATTTCCCCTTCTTCTTGCGACGAAGTTTGACTTTCAAAACCCAACAGTTATGAATCGCACCTGTCGATTGATTTGGAAGCCCAGATTTGGTTTCCTCACAATATTGTCATTCGGTACCTTCCTCCGTGACCCCAAACGGTGCACAGTCTTTGTGTTGATTTTTGCTGGCGCGTCCTGATGGGAACTGCACTGTGGGCAATTGCTTCGGTCGGAGCTTGGCTGCTCCGTGTTGACTTCACGTCGAGATTTGACTTAAAGACTTCAAAATTCTTGACTTGACGTGCTGACTGAACTCAAACTTGACGTGCTGACTGAACTCAAACTTGACGTGCTGACTGAACTCAAACTTGGCGTCCTGACTGAACTCAAACTTGGCGTCCTGACTGAACTCAAACTTGGCGTCCTGACTGAACTAAAACTTGGCGTCTTGACTTAACTCTAACTTAGCGTCTTGACTTAACTCCAACCTTAAGCCTTGACACAACATGAAGGCTTGACTATAACCTAACACTTAAGAGGTCTCGACTTGGCAAGGCGCCTTTTATTTGGCAGGGCGCCTTTTATTTGGCAGGGCTCCCTTTATTTGGCAGGGCGCCTTTTTTTCTTTTTACGCAAGGCACCTCTTTTTCTTTTTTAGGCAGAGCGCCTTTTATTCGGCAGGGCTGATCGTGATGGAATACTAACGACGCTCTTGCGTGTGCGCATTAATGGTCTTTGTGCATGACACGTGGTCTGGGTGTGCGTGGACTCTAGAGTGCACACCTTTCTGGCCTAGAGAGGGATGTGAGGTCCCGAGGGAGACATGTGAGGTCCAGAGGGAGACATGTGAGGTCCCGAGGGAGACATGTGAGGTCCCAAGCCGAGGGTTAAGTTGGCTTCCTTTTTGTAGAAATAAAAGGTTTTTTATTTCGTTATGGACCTTTTTTCGGTTCACTGCTATCCTATTTTTCACCACATAATTTTTCACCACTGCTATCCTATTTTTCATCCAGTTCTTCAACTTTTTTTATCTTGTATCTATGGGAATTAGCGCTCCCAGGGGGACAATGTGAGGGCCCGAGCTAAAGGTTAGGTAGGCTTTCTTTTTGTAAAAATAACATAGGTTTTTTTTTTGTTACGGATCATCTTTTTTCGGTTCATTGCTGTCCTGTTTTTTCAGCACCTACTACTTTCTTCTTCAACTTTGATCTTGTTTCATGAACTTCTTTCTTATCTTACTGTTTCTATTCCCTTTCTGCATAGATTCCGCGTTCCCTTAACTCCATACTAAATGGTGCCTTCTTCCTTCCTCTCTTTGGATCTCATTCTATGAGGATAGGGAGGCTTAAACTAACTAATAATGTAACCTTTTATCTTGTTTCATGGACTTCTTTCACAACTTGTTGTTCCTATGCACGATGTGCATAGATTCTGTGTTCCTTCAAGACCATGCTAAATGATGTCGTCTTCCTTCCTCTCTTTGGAACACCTTTGTTGCGATCGCGGAGGCTTAAACTATCTAACCTGTGATTCTATTGTTTATTTTTTCAGTTTGCGCACCTCAAAAAGGAGTGAATTAGTCGCAACATAACAAAGATTCCTGCTATGCATTGTTCGAAATTACTGTGCTCCCATTAAACGCACAATATGTATTATTTACCGTTCATATCCTTTCACTGCATGAATTGTTTTTTAAATAGAAAAATTTTTACTTGCTGTGTCAGTAATGGCATCCGAACTGAACTCTACCGCCTGAAGGGTGTGTCGACCACGTCTCATACGCGTTCATTTCATGTTTAGCGTGTCTCAGTAGCGGCACAAGCCGTAGAAATGCGCTTGTCTCTGTTAATTCTTTCTATAAGTAGCAAAATTCGGTATGTGCCATATTCGATACACCATGCAATGAAGGGATATCATGTAATGTATATTATAATTGATATCACCTGTGGTAAATTTATTGTTTAAATTGTTTAATATTATAATTGTAAAGTATATTATAATCGTAATTGTATTTTAATGTATATTATCCTCTCTCGTGCAGCCCAGAGAAGTTTTCTAACTCCCTGTTTCGTGCCTTGAAGTCGTTATAAAGCTCTTCTTAAAATTTTTCTATTAAAACTTACCTGTGGCTTTTCCCGTATGTTCTTCCTGCAGGCATTGATCAGTTAATGTCTAGAAAGACCTCGATATTATCACAAATGCTTTAAGAAGACCGTCAAAACTATCACATCTTTACCTGCGACCGTCAAAACTGCCACAAATTGTATAAGAAGGCCGTCATAACTACCACACACACTGTATAAGAAGTCCGTCATAACTACCACACACTGTATAAGACCCCTCAGGGGATACAACTATTGTATCTATGGGAATTAGCGCTCCCAGGGGAAAAATGTGAGGGCCCGAGCTGAGAGTTAGGTAGGCCTTCTTTTTGTTGAAATAAAATGTTTTTTGTTATGTTAAGGACCAACTTTTTTCGGTTCACTACTGTCCTGTTTTTCAGCACCTCTGACTTTCTTCTTCAACTTTTATCTTATTTCATGAACTTCTTTCCCATCTTACTGTTTCTATGCCCTTTCTGCATAGATTCCTCATTTTCTTATCTCCATACTAAATGGTGCCTTCCTCCTTCCTCTCTTCGATACGCTCTATTTTTGCACCGTTTAGGGAGGCTTAGACTAACTTATAATCATAATCACACTGTATAAGAAGTCCGTCATAAGTACCACAAATTGTATAAGAAGGCGTCATAACTACCACACACTGTACAAGAAGTCCGTCAAAACTATGACACCTTTGCCTGCAAGAACTACCCGTATGAAGCCAGTGTTGTCATCGGGTGATGGAGTTTTGTGTAGCCAGTCAACACAACCTGTTGACCCTCGGAGGATGCTGACACTCTTCAATGTTGCCTTTCTTTAATGTTGACCTTCTTTAATGTTGCTGTCCACGGTATTTGATGGTGTATAGGTTCCCTTGGACTGTTTCATTTAGAGCTCACTGTATTGTATTGGTTAACTTTTTTTCACTTTTTTCGGTCAAGCTCATTCGGGTATCGTTAGAAAAACACAACGCTTTAAAGTGGACGGACTTGACGTTATTCTGAAATTTCAATTTCGTATTGGTTTTATTTTTTTCCCACGACATTAACAGCAGTTTGCGATTAACACAGGAAATTCTTGTTTAGTAATTTCCACGTAAGCAGCATGTAGTAAAGACCTATGTAAGAGATATGTGAGCCGCTGCCGTACAGTTAAAATAAGCATGTAACTCCGGAGAAAATCGAGTCTTCGTTAATTTGAAATAATTGAGAAAGTGTTTTGGTTCGGACGTTCTTAAGTGAAGGATCTACTTTATATTTTTCATTTGTCAAGCCAACAGCTCAAAAAGACCTCAGAGGCCCGTATGTCGTGCGGAGTTTTGACATTTGCCGCATAAAAATATTAAGTTTTTCGATAGATTTCGTAAATTAGGCATTGAATATTTTTACCTTGCATACAATGTTGATGTGTTGGTTATGCTCGCGTCAAAACGGGTGATTACGAACGCTCCATGAATGCGGGTGAAGCGGACCGAAAAAAATGTCACTGATTTGTCTCCTGAATAATAACGATCATTTCTGCAGCGCAATTATCGACTGTTGACGAGCCTGATTCTATTGACACGGCAATATTTGTTGCGTTAACAATTCCGGAGCGCAATTAGGCTTAGCTGGGTTATATTGAAGCTGGGTTTTGCTGTGTTATGTTGATGCTGGATTATATTGGAGCTGGTTTTTGCTGGGGTTTATTGAAGGCTTCTCTGTCAACTCGGTGTCTTTGAGTTGGTTCGGACGCGTATTTTTAAACCCTTTTTGTTTGACAATTTGTAGGAAACTAGAAAAACTATATTCTTCGTGTTAACGAAGCCAAAAAGCAATTACGTAATGCTGAGTTGTATCTGTTAAGCCCTGTGCTCACTTAGTCAACGGAGTGAGTTTGATTTGGTTCAGGCGCGCATTTTTGAAACCTCTTTTTGCTTCACGGTTTGTAGGGTGCTGGAACAACAACATTTTTTTTGTGTTAACAAAACCGGAAAGAAATTATGTAATACTGAGTTAGATGTATTAAGGCCAGTACGTACTTCAACAACTAGGTGATTCGAATTGGTACGATGCTGTGTTTTAAACTTCTCACCGCGACGTGGGCCACCGGTGGTACACGGAGGCAATTTTCAAAATGCTGCTGACCGACCAGTAGTCACAAACTCAATTTTTAATGAAAAAATTATCAAGGCTAAATATGATCTCGACCTATTCAATGCTCGTTATTTTCGAAATTGTTTACTAGAATTGACTTTGAATTTGAGTTGAATATTGAACTTCATTTTAGCTCATCGCTGTCAACGTGGTAAACTCATCTTCCGTAGCAATTTCACCCAGAACCTATTGTTGGTTCTGGTCAACACTTTCAACCGCAGTTGGTTAAACTGAAGTATAATATTCAATTCAAATTTAGAGTCGATTGTGGTGAGCAATGTTGAAAATGGCAAACTTGAACTGAATCGTGCCTTTATTTATATTTAATTATTTAAGAAAATTGAGTTAATTGAGCTGGTCGGTCAGCAGCATTATGAAAATCCTCTCCGTGGCCACCGGTGGTGCACGTTGCGGTGAAAGCGTTGAATGTTTTTTCTTACTCCTGTACATTTGATATGTCATGAATTAACTCAAACGTAAAGTCTGTATTGTTTTCTTTGAACGCCCTGTACTGTTTTCTTTGAGCGCCCTGTACTGTTTTCTTTAGCGGATCCAGATTGTCGAGCCCACACCGAATATTAGCGTCCTTGCTGTGCCGCTGCGCTGCTAATGCGTCCTGCGGCGCTGTTGTGTGCCAGGTATGTTGCGCAGCGGGGGGCGCTGTGCTCTTGTTCTGGTGTCCGTTGCCTTTGTATTACGGGAAATTGTATTATATTATTTTGCAGGGTGTCCACAACAAAAATTTATCCTCTTACCGATGTACAGTATGTATATATAGTCCCTATCACTACTCCCGCTCTACCTTGCACTACCCCTGCTTTACCTTGCACTACCTCCGCTCTACTTTGCACTACCCCCGCTCTACCTTGCACTACCCCCGCTCTACCTTGCACTACCCCCGCTCTACCTTGCACTACCCCCGCTCTATCTTGCACTACCCCCGCTCTACCTTGCACTACCCCCGCTCTACCTTGCACTACCCCCGCTCTACCTTGCACTACCCCCGCTCTACCTTGCACTACCCCCGCTCTACCTTGCACTGCCCCCGCTCTACCTTGCACTGCCCCCGCTCTACCTTGCACTGCCCCCGCTCTACCTTACACTACCGGAGAACTAGTCGAGATCAAACTCCATCTCGAAGCGTGTGCAAGTCTCGCCAAGCAAGTCTTGGCGCACCGCGCGGTTTGCAACACTAATCCGCTTCAATCAATCAATTTTCAATCATTGATTGGAAACCCGCTCCAGTTCCCGTGCGTAAGAGAAAACCCTGATAAACTCTATTTGTTAACCTAGAAAGGTAAGGCTTTTTGAGCAATTTTTATTGTATTTGTCATCTTGAATAATGTCGCACGAAGCCTGGAATCGAAGGAAGTATGACAGTCAACAGCGGTAGCAGAAATGATAACGATGAACTGGGGAACATCGAATGCAGACACCGATGTAACGTCTCTGTAGTGTCTTGGGTAGAGAAACGGGATCTTTTCCAGATAAGCCCCGCCACTAGTGCAACACATAAGTTCACGCACTTGTAACTTTCGAAGTGGTGCACCTATCAACTTAAAATTACTCTAAAACGAAAGATTAAAACAAAACATTTTTTTAGAAATTACCCTCAAACGAAAGATTAAAGCAGTCTTTCGTTTGAGAGTAATTTGAAGTCGACAGGGGCTTAATTCCGGAAGTTACAAGTGGGTGAACTCAAGTGTTGCATTAGCATGGCGCGGCTTATCTGGAAAAGATCCGTGAAGCATCCTATATAATAATAGCATTAATAATAATGGGAGTAGTAATAATAAAGTGTAACAGTCAAACATCAAAGCTGGCACAAGGATAGAGAGTTCACAGGTCGGCACGTCTCTCACGGCCGTTCGGTGCACATTTCACGTCAGGCTGCCGGTCCTATTGAGCTCTACGGCACCAAAATCAATTCCGAGTCTGAGGCGCAGGATCGCCTTCGCGATATATTCGCCGGAAAAGTTTCTGTGTGCAGAATGCTGGCCTGCCCTTTTTTTAAAGTGTTTCGGTGCGGCCATAGCGTGAGGTCTACCTCTAGCTAGTACTATAGCGTGAGGTCTACCTCTAGCTAGTACTATAGCGTGAGGTCTACCTCTAGCTAGTGCTATAGCGTGAGGTTTACCTCTAGCTAGTACTATAGCGTGAGGTCTACCTCTAGCTAGTGCTATAGCGTGAGGTCTACCTCTAGCTAGTACTATAGCGTGAGGTCTACCTCTAGCTAGTGCTATAGCGTGAGGTCTACCTCTAGCTAGTACTATAGCGTGAGGTCTACCTCTAGCTAGTACTATAGCGTGAGGTCTACCTCTAGCTAGTACTATAGCGTGAGGTCTACCTCTAGCTAGTACTATAGCGTGAGGTCTACCTCTAGCTAGTACTATAGCGTGAGGTCTACCTCTAGCTAGTACTATAGCGTGAGGTCTACCTTTAGCTAGTACTATAGCGTGAGGTCTACCTCTGGCTAGTACTATAGCGTGAGGTCTACCTCTGGCTAGTACTATAGCGTGAGGTCTACCTCTGGCTAGTACTATAGCGTGAGGTCTACCTCTAGCTAGTACTATAGCGTGAGGTCTACCTCTAGCTAGTACTATAGCGTGAGGTCTACCTCTAGCTAGTACTATAGCGTGAGGTCTACCTCTAGCTAGTACTATAGCGTGAGGTCTACCTCTAGCTAGTACTATAGCGTGAGGTCTACCTCTAGCTAGTACTAAAGCGTGAGGTCTACCTCTAGCTAGTACTAAAGCGTGAGGTCTACCTCTAGCTAGTACTATAGCGTGAGGTCTACCTCTAGCTAGTACTATAGCGTGAGGTCTACCTCTAGCTAGTACTATAGCGTGAGGTCTACCTCTAGCTAGTACTAAAGCGTGAGGTCTACCTCTAGCTAGTACTATAGCATGAGGTCTACCTCTAGCTAGTACTATAGCGTGAGGTCTACCTCTAGCTAGTACTATAGCGTGAGGTCTACCTCTAGCTAGTACTATAGCGTGAGGTCTACCTCTAGCTAGTACTATAGCGTGAGGTCTACCTCTAGCTAGTACTGTAGCGTGAGGTCTACCTCTAGCTAGTACTGTAGCGTGAGATCTACCTCTAGCTAGTACTGTAGCGTGAGGTCTACCTCTAGCTAGTACTGTAGCGTGAGGTCTACCTCTAGCTAGTACTGTAGCGTGAGGTCTACCTCTAGCTAGTACTAAAGCGTGAGGTCTACCTCTAGCTAGTACTAAAGCGTGAGGTCTACCTCTAGCTAGTACTATAGCGTGAGGTCTACCTCTAGCTAGTGCTATAGCGTGAGGTCTACCTCTAGCTAGTACTGTAGCGTGAGGTCTACCTCTAGCTAGTACTAAAGCGTGAACAAAGCGTGAGGTCTACCTCTAGCTAGTACTATAGCGTGAGGGGTGCTGCTCTTGTGTGAGGTCTACCACACTATTGTAGGAGATCTAGTTTGTTAGTAATATGGCGTGAGGTTAGGTTACTAATGGATATTAGCTATTACCGTTCATTTAATTATGCGACATACACCTAATTTCTACATCTCAAACTCCACCTGGGTAGGCGATATATGGCGGTAGACCTCACGCTATGGTCGCACCAGTATTTGTTGTGTATATGGGAGCTTGTGATTCAGAAAGTGTTGGTATGCTTTGTCGGATGGGCCCTTGTTTTTGAAGTACTTTGATTCCTATGTGCTTAATTTAGGTACTTCGACTTACTAGAAGGGGTAAATGGCCACTAACTATACATGAGTGCGTGGGTACACTGGAGAAATGGAAGTGCCTTGCTCCTTCCTCTCTTCCGAACGCTTTTTTTTAGCGGTTATGGAGGCCTAAACTAATATCTGATCTAATTTTGATGTGATAAATGAAAAATATATACATGGTTGAATATTAATTCGTGAAAACAATTCTTGGCAGTTTATTTTATGTTATTTTTTGAAGATAGGTTAAACTCAAGTTGTTTTCATGTGTTTTTCACATTAAGCAACAATCTCTGGTGCTGTTGTATTTTGTGTGTTGTTGTTTAGCTCGATCATGCACGAGCCTCGAGCGGAAATGCCATTCATTATTGGAACATTCCGTCGTCTTGGGTAATCGACCTCAGGTCTTTGTGGAATCGTTCTCCCTGTTCTTCTCTGACGTCACCAGTTTCGTTAGGGTACAGTCCAAATGTCAGGAGAGGTTGGGATCGCCGAGGAATATTTAATTAGGTAACCTACGTCGCAAGCTGTAACCTAGGTTATAAATTTAAGTTTTCCAGAATGCTGTAAACTAAGTTATGAATTGAAGTTTTTCAGGAAAGTGTAACATATGTTAAAAAGTTCAATTTTTCAGGAAGCTGTAACCTAGGTTATGAATTTAATGTTTTCAGGAAACTATAACTCACAAATTGCCCTTTTTTTGGAATTCGATAACTTTGTGTCCTGCCCGTACAAGCGCGTGCGTACGAGAGCATGGCGTAGGCAAGTAAATATTTTGCAGGGATGACTCGGTATTTTGCAGGCACGACTCAATATTTTACAGGGATGACTCAATATTTTGCAGGGATGACTCAATGTTTTGCAGGCATGACTCAATATTTGGCAGGGATGACTCAATATTTTGCAGGGATGACTAAATATTTTGCAGGCATGACTCAATATTTGGCAGGGATGACTCAATATTTTGCAGGGATGACTAAATATTTTGCAGGGATGACTCAATATTTTGCAGGCATGACTCAATATTTTGAAGGGATGACTAAATATTTTGCAGGCATGACTCAATATTTTGCAGGCATGACTCAATATTTGGCAGGCATGACTCAATATTTGGCAGGGATGACTAAATATTTTGCAGGCATGACTCAATATTTTGCAGGAGGACTCAATATTTTGCAGGGAGGACTCAATATTTTGCAGGGATGACTAAATATTTTGCAGGGATGACTAAATATTTTGCAGGGATGACTAAATATTTTACAGGGATGACCAGAAATATTTTACAGGGATGACCAGAAATATTTTACAGGGATGACCAGAAATATTTTACAGGGATGACCAGAAATATTTTACAGGGATGACCAGAAATATTTTACAGGGATGACCAGAAATATTTTACAGGGATGACCAGAAATATTTTACAGGGATGACCAGAAATATTTTACAGGGATGACCAGAAATATTTTACAGGGATGACCAGAAATATTTTACAGGGATGACCAGAAATATTTTACAGGGATGACCAGAAATATTTTACAGGGATGACCAGAAATATTTTACAGGGATGACCAGAAATAATGTACTGGGATGACCAGAAATAATGTACAAGGATGACAAGCAATATTCCGCAGGGACAAGGTTGAATTAAGCGCGCAGGTTCATTAGAGGCGCGATAAGAAGCAGCACACTAACGATAGCTGCGCCGGTCATCTCGGGACTGGACGCGTGCGTCACTGCGGAGATCGATACCTCCAGCCTCCCTGACGCGCTCTGCCCTCTGGCTTCTGTTCGCTCGCAGTCGCTGTGATACTTTTGGTAGGGTTTTACAGTTTTGGGGAGGTTTGCTGTGTTTGGAAGTTGTCTATGGCATTTGCTCGGTATGATTTTCTGTACGATTTTATAGTTTTTTGGGGATTTTTTATTTTGAAATTTATGTAAGGCATTTTTCGATTATGTATGCCATTTTTTTTGATAAAATTTTCTAGTTTTTTTGGGATGTTTTCTATTTTTGAAGTTTGTGTATGACATTTTCAAGGTCTATTCTCGATCAGATTTCCTATTTTATTTTGCGATGAGCTGTCCATTTTTTTCAAGTTTGGTGTTCTTTTTTCTAGTTTGACTTTGGCATTCTCGAGGCGCACGGTGTACTCTCGATAAAGTTTTGTAGTTTTTTGTGATTTTCGTTTTTGAAGTTAGTGGATGGCATTTTTTCGGTCTGCTCTTGATCTGTTTTTGTTTAGATTATGTTCTGTTCTTTTTTTTAATTTTCTACGATCTTCTTTATTTTTTTGAGGTTTTGTATTCATTTCTTGTGCAATCTTACGGCGTTCTCCGTGTACACGATCTTTCATTTAAATTGATTTTATTTTTTTGTGTGCGGCAGTCCTCTTGTGAATTGTTAGCAGTTGCTTGAAGCTCGCTTGAGTTTTGTATCTTACAATTATTATGTCGAAGTTTTAACGTTTGTTAGAATTTATTTGAAGAGTTGTACTACACTTAGACGTGTTTAAAAAATCTTGCGCCAAAAATATAACATAACGAAACTTGTAATCAATGACTTTCGATTCAAAAAATACTTTCAAAGAACAATTATCTTTCGTACATCAATTCACGTTTGAAAAATATATTCGTGCACATCGTATATCTAATATTTTATGACACCGCTCTATATATTTTTTTTTATTTTTCGCACCTTTCTGATCCCGTTTGAAGTTAACAAATATGAGCATGGAAAAACTTTTTTCTTATTCCGTTTATTACACCGCTTAATATTTTTAGAATATATTTCAAGCATAATTTTATTTTGATCATATATAAAGTTAACAAAAATTAGCGGGAAAAGAGGAGAGTTTTATTAACGCGTTGTTTTCGAACAGAAGTTGTTTTCCTCACTCATTTTCTAGCTCGATCATTTATCGTACGCCATCCAAAGTTACTAAGAGTGTAGTATCCTGCAAACTTTACTCATCTCGGTCGGTCCGGAACATGTTTTTCGCGTGCTTTCGGTGTTTCTGCATTGGAGATTTTTCCGCGCGCTTTCTGTGTTTCTGGCTAGGAAATTTTCCGCGCGCTTTCTGTGTTTCTGCATAGAAGATTTTTCCGCGCGCTTTCTGTGTTTCTGCATAAGATATTTTTCCGCGCGCTTTCGGTATTTCTGCAAAGGATATTTTCTGCGTGTTTTCGGTGTTTCTGCGAAAAGTTGGAGCGCGCCAGTATCTGTGATACGACTAGTCCTTCCGAGGAATCGCTTCTTTACGGGCGAACTTCGTCGCTTAGACCGCGGTTGATGTTCCTAAAGGTTCTCCTACAAGATGCTTTCTCCAAATAAAATGACAGGCTTCCTCCGCAGAGTCTGAAGGAACTAAACTGTGGGTTACTAAACATTTTAGTGAAGATAGCAGTAGTTAAAAGTTCTGTATGTGAGGTCCCGAGCTAAGAGTTAGGTAGACCTTTATTTTGGTAAAATAAAATGTGTTTTATTTAGTTGAAATTTTTTTCTTCGGCTCACTGCTGTCCTTTTTTTCAGCACCTACTACTTTCTTCTTCAACTTTTATCTTGTTTCATGAACTTCTTTCGCAACTTACTGTTTCTATGCCACTTCTGCATAGATTGCGCATTCCCTTATCTACATACTAAATGGTGCCTTCTTCCTTCTTCTCTTCGATCGGGACGTTTTTCTAGCGTTTAAGAAGGTTTAAACTAATATCTAATCTATTCTAATTCATAATGCTGGTTTGCTCGCGTGATGTGCGTTTTTATCTCTTTTAAAAGTCTCATTTTTATCTTTCTTTTAATTTTCTTAGAAGCCAACCTACATTTTTAAAACATTTCATGTTATAAGTCGTTTCCAGCCATTTCGCTTTTTATTTGCGGCTGTTTAACACTTTTGACGTTCCTCTAGTTGTGGTTGTGCAGCCCTAATTATTGGATTTGTCTTTTACGCGCTTCTTCAGCATTAAATAACAAGTATATGAGATCATTTCTATGTTATTGAATATAGATAAATTTCTTCCTCCAACTACGTGGGAGAAAAAAATGTGGGATGAGGGAGAAGAGATGTGGGAGGAGGGGAGGAAATGTGGGAGAAGGAAGGATGTGGAAGGACATATTTGGGAGCAGCTCCCCATTTGATTTTTGCAAGCCGCCAGGTCACCTGAAACCGTGCCCGGCGCCTGTGATCTCAGGCTATTGTTTGGAGATTGTTTCTTGGAGGCAAAATGAAGAATTTTTCTCTCGTGTTTCCACCAAGAAAATTTGGGCGACGCTGGCGGTCGGGTTTTCTTTTCTAAAGAATTTGATAGAGCGCGTCAATTGGGAGGATTGTTACATACAGGGAGGCTTTTTTCACTCGCAGGTTTTGTTTTGTCGCGTCTGATTTGAATATTCTCCCTGATTCTTGTGGTGTTTTCTGTGGTGTAAATCTTAATGTGGAATGATTTGCTTTAATTTACGTATTTTGTGGAGGTTTGCTCAACATTTTGAGAGAGTGCGACAATTGTTACGGGAAGGCTTTGGTCACTCGCAGCTTTTGCCGTACGTGAATTGAATGTCCTCCCCTCAGGGGGATACAACTATTTTATCTATGGGAATTAGCGCTCCCAGGGGGACAATGTGAGGGCCCGAGCTAAAGGTTAGGTAGGCTTTCTTTTTGTTGAAATAGAATAGGTTTTTTTTGTGTTACGGACCATCTTTTTTCGGTTCACTGCTGTCCTGTTTTTCACCTCCTACTACTTTCTTCTTCAACTTTTTCTTGTTTCATGAACTTCTTTCTTAGCTTTCTGTTTCTGTGCCCTTTCTGCATAGATTCCACGTTCCCTTAGCTCCATACTAAATGGTGCCTTCTTCCTTCCTCTCTTTACATCTCATTTGTTGAGGATAGGGAGGCTTGAACTAACTAATAAACTAATAAACTAAACATGTCCTCCATGACACTTGTGGTGTTTTCTTGGCTCTAAATATTTATGCGGAATCTTTTGCTTTCACCTACGTTTTTTTGTGGAGCTTAACTCAATTTTGCATATCCTAAATTAGTTTTGGGATGCCAAATTAAACATTTTCCTGGGACTTTAAGACGTTGCTTGCGATCCGACCCATCGATGGGTCCTTTGAAAAATTTCAAGTATTTTAAAATCAATGGCTGTTAATGGACCAAGTTAATATTTCGTAGTTATAAAATTGTTGAAAACTTTTGAATTACAGTTGAATATTTACCTTCAGCTTAACCCACCGCGGTCAAAGTGTTTTAACTTGACAAAGTCTGGTAGAGAGTAGCTTCGATCTTTGGGCACAGACTCTTGAACCACTAGTGTGACGTCACGATTTCTGTGAGCAGACTTGAAGAAGTAAAAGGCTTTGGTTTCATTCGGCGTTCTGGTGGGAGGAACATCGTCTATGCTCGTGTTTTTTGTACTTGATTTTATTTTGTTCAAGTTTTTAGATACAAGAGTGAGCAACAAACGCCTATTCAAAGTGGCTTATTCTGGTGAGAGAAACATCGTCTATGCTCATATTTTTTGTGCTTGATTTATTTTGTTCAAGTTTTTAGGTACAAGAGTGAGCAACAAACGCCTATTCAAAGTGGTTTATTGGCCATCGTAAGGCAGATCAAATGCTTGCTCCATAGTTCGTAAGTTGAGGGAGTTTGTGATTCCGTCGCGGTTAATGGAGCCGCTGTTGGTCGGCTGACCCGAGGACTGAAGCAATCGAGGGTCTTTGTTTTGACGGAGATTTTTTTAGGCGCAATCCAGAATTTTTTTGGACGGAGTTTTTTGGAGCAATTCAGGATTTTTTTTTTTGACGGAGGCTTCTTTGGAGCAATTCATGTTATTTTGGAGCAATTCAGGTTTTATGGATTTATTTATTTTTTTAAGCAATTTAGTTTCTCTCTGAAGCAATTTAATTTTTTTTGGTAATGCAGGTTTATTTTCGAACGATTCATGTTTTTTTAGAGCAATTTATGTTTTTTTATGGAGGTTGTTTTTTGAAGTAATCCAGGTTGTTTTTTTAGACAGAGAAGCCAGCAAAGACAAGAGCACATCTGCTCTCATTTCTAAAGTTAGAAGGCACGAGTACCCTTGGGTGCAAATGTTACGCTGCTGCGTTCCTTGACTTGTCTGAAGTTAAGGTCCTCTTGACCTCAGGGGTGCGAGCGAACCTTAGCCTGCACCTCTAGTGAAGTTTTCTTGTTGTCCACGTTGCCGTCCCCCTTTTTTTTTTTGGTGCGCAGTAGTTTGCTCCGAATTTGTTCATTTAGTCGAGTTGCACACGTTAGTTTCGAATCAATGCTGGAGCAGAACAATTTTCTTGGGGATTTTTAGCGAAGAAAATTCACTTGAAAGAATTTACTTTTACGAACAAAAAATCCACTCCGAAACACATGCGAGATTGTTGACTGCATCCGACCAGTTTTTAGGTGGAAATTTTGAATTTGAGAAGTAACGCGCAAAACCGAGCGAGCGCCTTGAAGAAGACGGTGCCGTGGCCTCCTTTGCATATGCATGATGCCGCAAGAGTGCTTCCTGAAAAGCTTTTTGGCGAACCATGAGTTTTATATTTATGAAGTCAACGTTACAGAGGATGACCCGCGTGCCTTCTTCAATATTTTATTTTCAGGCCTAATCTGTGAGGGCCCGAGGTCAGAGTTTAGTAGGCCTTTTTTGTTGAAATAAAAAATTTTTTGTTATGTTTTGGACCATCTTTTTGTCGGTTCACTGCTGTCCTGTTTTCAGCACCTACCACTTTCTTCTTCAACTTTTATCTTGTTTCATGAACTTCTTTATGAACTTACTGTTTCTATGCCCTTTTTTTATAGATTCCGCGTTCCGTTATCTTCATACTAAGGGGTGCCTTCCCCTTCCTCTCTTCGGAGCGCTTTTTTTTAGCAGTTAGAGGCTTGAACTAACATCTAATCTAATCTAATCTATTCTGTCAAAATATGAATAACGTAAGTACTAATTTTTCAGAAGCTACTCACTCGTGCGAAGGAAAACGGTTTTAACTCTTGAGTGAAAACGTCATAGTATGAAGTTTAGTGTTTTGTGCTAACCATTGAGAGAATAGAATAAAAAATACAGTTCTACTCGCTAAGTATCATGGCTTTCAAATCCTCCCAAACTATCCACAAATGAGCATTTTCTATCATTTCTAACGTCGTACCAAACAACTTTCTGAATCGGCAGCTAGAGCTCTGATATTAGTATTGTTATGCGATACCCCTGGTCAAAAAAAAAATTCGTTCTTAGAAATCCATGCATACTCGGTGCTTAATAGCTGGGATGCGTGTGTACAGGTCTTTCAGGCCTGCGCATTGGAAAACTTGTGTTCCAATTTATTGAAAGCCGGCGGATGAAAGGAAATATTTAATCTGGTTTCCAAATAATGGAGCCGCAATGTCTGGTTATGCTTACGTCGAGACGCGCAATTACGAAGGGAGGTTTGCCTTGTGGGGCTTTCATAATTTGGTTGCTTTGTGACCCACCGGTGGTCACTGAGGGGGTTTTAATATCGTGTGACCCACCGGTGGTCACTGAGGGGATTTTAATATCTTATAACCCACCAGTGGTCACTGAGGGGATTTTGATAATTTTATGACCCACCGGTGGTCACTGAGGGGATTTTAATATCTTGTGACCCACCAGTGGTCACTGAGGGGATTTTAATAATTTTATGACCCACCAGTGGTCACTGAGGGGATTTTAATATCTTGTGACCCACCAGTGGTCACTGAGGGGATTTTAATAATTTTATGACCCACCAGTGGTCACTGATGGGATTTTAATATCTTGTGACCCACCAGTGGTCACTGAGGGGATTTTAATAATTTTATGACCCACCGGTGGTCACTGAGGGGATTTTAATAATTTTATGACTCACCGGTGGTCACTGATGGGATTTTAATATCTTGTGACCCACCAGTGGTCACTGAGGGGATTTTAATAATTTTATGACCCACCGGTGGTCACTGAGGGGATTTTAATAATTTTATGACCCACCGGTGGTCACTGAGGGGATTTTATTATCTTGTGACCCACCAGTGGTCACTGAGGGGATTTTAATAATTTTATGACCCACCAGTGGTCACTGAGGGGATTTTAATAATTTTATGACCCACCGGTGGTCACTGAGGGGATTTTATTATCTTGTGACCCACCAGTGGTCACTGAGGGGATTTTAATAATTTTATGACCCACCGGTGGTCACTGAGGGGATTTTATTATCTTGTGACCCACCAGTGGTCACTGAGGGGATTTTAATAATTTTATGACCCACCGGTGGTCACTGAGGGGATTTTATTATCTTGTGACCCACCAGTGGTCACTGAGGGGATTTTAATAATTTTATGACCCACCGGTGGTCACTGAGGGGATTTTATTATCTTGTGACCCACCAGTGGTCACTGAGGGGATTTTAATAATTTTATGACCCACCGGTGGTCACTGAGGGGATTTTATTATCTTGTGACCCACCAGTGGTCACTGAGGGGATTTTAATAATTTTATGACCCACCGGTGGTCACTGAGGGGATTTTATTATCTTGTGACCCACCAGTGGTCACTGAGGGGATTTTAATAATTTTATGACCCACCGGTGGTCACTGAGGGGATTTTAATAATTTTATGACCCACCGGTGGTCACTGAGGGGATTTTAATAATTTTATGACCCACCGGTGGTCACTGAGGGGATTTTATTATCTTGTGACCCACCAGTGGTCACTGAGGGGATTTTAATAATTTTATGACCCACCAGTGGTCACTGAGGGGATTTTAATAATTTTATGACCCACCGGTGGTCACTGAGGGGATTTTAATAATTTTATGACCCACCGGTGGTTACTGAAGGGATTTTAATAATTTTATGACCCACCGGTGGTCACTGAGGGGATTTTATTATCTTGTGACCCACCAGTGGTCACTGAGGGGATTTTAATAATTTTATGACCCACCAGTGGTCACTGAGGGGATTTTAATAATTTTATGACCCACCAGTGGTCACTGAGGGGATTTTAATAATTTTATGACCCACCGGTGGTCACTGAGGGGATTTTATTATCTTGTGACCCACCAGTGGTCACTGAGGGGATTTTAATAATTTTATGACCCACCGGTGGTCACTGAGGGGATTTTATTATCTTGTGACCCACCAGTGGTCACTGAGGGGATTTTAATAATTTTATGACCCACCAGTGGTCACTGAGGGGATTTTAATAATTTTATGACCCACCGGTGGTCACTGAGGGGATTTTATTATCTTGTGACCCACCAGTGGTCACTGAGGGGATTTCAATAATTTTATGACCCACCAGTGGTCACTGAGGGGATTTCAATAATTTTATGACCCACCAGTGGTCACTGAGGGGATTTTAATAATTTTATGACCCACCGGTGGTCACTGAGGGGATTTTATTATCTTGTGACCCACCAGTGGTCACTGAGGGGATTTTAATAATTTTATGACCCACCGGTGGTCACTGAGGGGATTTTATTATCTTGTGACCCACCAGTGGTCACTGAGGGGATTTTAATAATTTTATGACCCACCAGTGGTCACTGAGGGGATTTTAATAATTTTATGACCCACCGGTGGTCACTGAGGGGATTTTATTATCTTGTGACCCACCAGTGGTCACTGAGGGGATTTCAATAATTTTATGACCCACCAGTGGTCACTGAGGGGATTTCAATAATTTTATGACCCACCGGTGGTCACTGAGGGGATTTTATTATCTTGTGACCCACCAGTGGTCACTGAGGGGATTTCAATAATTTTATGACCCACCAGTGGTCACTGAGGGGATTTCAATAATTTTATGACCCACCAGTGGTCACTGAGGGGATTTCAATAATTTTATGACCCACCGGTGGTCACTGATGGGATTTTATTATTTTGTGACCCACCAGTGGTCACTGAGGGGATTTTAATAATTTTATGGCCCACCGGTGGTCACTGAGGGGATTTTATTATCTTGTGACCCATCGGTGGCCACTGAGGGGATTTTATTATCTTGTGACCCACTGGGGGGGTCACTGAGGGGATTTCCATAATCCGGGTGACCCACCCGTGGTCACAAATTGAATTTCCACATGTACTTCAAATGGAGGCGCGTTCCCCCCAAAAAAATCCTTCCTTCATTTCAACGTCGAAAATTGAATTTGCGTTTACTTTGTGTTGAAAATTGAACTCCAAATTTAACCTAACCCAATTAACGTGGTGATCGAAAGTGAAAGAGTTCCAATACATCAGTGGTTCTAAACCTGAGTTCGATCGAACCCCAGGGGTTCGGTGAGTCGAACCCTTGGGTTCAGCATGGTGCAGTGTGTGCACTAATACAGTATATAGTTATTTACATATATTTTGAATTCGAAGAATAAAGTACGTTTTATTTTTCCAACTACGAAGGGTTCGATGAATGCATGTACGGGGAACTTGTGGTATTCAGTAACGGTTTATGCACTAATACAGTACATAGTTACATACATTTGTTTTGAATTTGAATAAAAATTCATGTTTAAATTTTTCCAAATACGAAGGGTTTGATGAATGCATGTATGGGGAACTTGTGGGGTTCAGTACCTCCAACAAGGTTAAAGGGCCACTCCGCTGCATCCAAAGACTAAACTGATGTGTCGCGGGTGTTTCTTACTCTCTAAGATTGCAGTTCGTGAACTTTCGTCCTTCTCTTTATGCAGTCTATGCATGCAAACGGTCCCTACTCTTCTCTCTCTTGGGATCGTCTTCGTTGTGGCTAAGAAGTGTCAAACTAATAAAATTATGAAAAAATAATTTTAATTATATATATAGTACAGATTCCCCGCTTTCTACAATCTGCACCAAATGGACCCTCCTATTCGCTTTCTTGAGATTGCCTTTGTTGTGGCGAATCTTAAACTAATTATGATAATGATAGATGCGAACTATGCGCCGTGTACTTCTGCGATCATAATAATAATGATAGATGTGAACTATGCACCCTATCACTCAGCGATCATAATAATAATGATAATGATAGATGTGAACTATGCAACCTATCATTCTGCGATCATAATTATAATGATAGGTGTGAACTATGCACCCTATCATTCTGCGATCATAATTATAATGATAGGTCTGAACTATGCACCCTATCATTCAGCGATCATAATAGTAATGATAATGAGAGATGTGAACTATGCACCCTATCAATGAGCGATGATGATAATAATAATAATAATAATGATAGATGTGAACTATGCACCTTATCATTCTGCGATCATAATAATAATGATAGGTGTGAACTATTCGCCCTATCATTCGGCGATCATAATAATAATGATAGGCGTGAACTATGCGCCCTATCATTCGGCGATCATAATAATAATGATAGGTGTAAACTATGCGCCCTATCATTCTGCGATCATAATAATAATGATAGGTGTGAACTATGCGCCCTATCATTCGGCGATCATAATAATAATGATAATGATAGATGTGAACTATGCACCCTATTGCTCAGCAATGATTATAATAATGATAATGATAGATGTGAACTATGCACCCTATCATTCGGCGATCATAATAATAATGATAATGATAGAGGTGAACTATGCACCCTATCACGCTGCGATGAAGGCACTCAGCAGTCCACTCGAGATCATGCTTATCTGACGCCATTGATTTTCTGGCTTACGACTCCTCCATCTCTCAACGGCCTGGAAAACCGTCGTGTGTTGTGTCCTGGTCTAGCCCTTCTGGACCTAATATTTAGGTTTTTGTGCGTAAATACTTTTGGGTTCCGAATTTCAGGTTGCATCTGAACCTTGTTAATTATTTAATGGTCTCGTTGTTACTGATTCGATATTTAGATTCAACACTTCTCCGCTCTGAATTCTAAGTTGTATCTGAAACTCCTAATTTATTTTAGTTTTGCGTGTGACAAACTGCAATTTAGTCGTTGGACTGTGCCGATCTTTGAGTCGGACTGTATCCGTGTTCAGGTGTATGCTGCTTTTGGCATTCTGCTGCATCAAAGCGATGACATTTACGGGTATAATTTCAATAACATTAAGTGAAATGACTTGAGGGACATTCATTAGTATCCATCTTGAGTGACATCCAGATGGATACTTTGAGAGACGTTCTGATGGATCCCAGGGAGTAAAGGTGAGGTCGCGAGCGGAAAGTTAGGTAAGCTTTCTTTTCTTAAATAAAATGTTTTTTTTTATTAACCCGTCGCCACGTCCTGGACTCTTAGAAGGTCGGCAAAGCTAGTACATGTTTCACATCAGCAAACCTAGAGTTGCCATATATGGTCTTAGCGTCTCGTTGAGCGCTATTCATTGGTGTAAGGTAAAATTAGGTGGGGGGAACAGGGAAGGAGAGGTAACAAGCTCAAATCTGTATGAATTCTTTTGCTCAGTCTGGAGTGTAGCTGCCGGCGCTGCACAACCTCTTAGAAGGCCAGCAGTGTAGCTGAGGCATACCAGCACACACTCTGCCTTTTTGAAGGTCGCCATCATTTTTATTTTTTTATGTTTTTTGTTCGAAAAATGGGTGTCCAATTTCACAGGTTTACTCCTAGGCAAAAAATAATACCACCATTGTATTCGGGAGGAAAAGCTCTATGCATATCAAACTCTTTACAAGCAATGAAACTGCTTGATAACAGCCTATACACAAAATGAACAAAAAAATAAAAACTGTGTTTTACATATAATGCACATAACTCCGGAACTATTAGACCTGAAAAAAAATTCACATACCACAAGATTCAACAACTCAAAATCTATGAAAATGCATCATAAAAAAACATGAAAATGCAATAAATAAAAAATGGCTAGTGATTTTCTGATTTCTTTTTTTTTGTATTGTACCGATATAAAAACTCAAATTTCGTAGATTTTTGTTGGGGTAGCAGCATTTTTTCACCACTGACAGAAAGAGCAACTTTCTCTCTTTACAATGAACCCCCAATGGAACTTCTAACATGATTAATGAATGTACAGTAAGTTGCACAGTTGACCCATTTTCTTCAAACCTCTAGGTAGGTCGACCATGTGGAGACGGGTTAAGGATCATCTTTTCTTTGGTTCACTACTGTCCTGTATTCAGCACTTCTCACTTCCTTCTTTAACTTTTGTCGTTTCCTAACCTTCCTTCTTAACTTACTGTCTCGATGCCCACGGGATCTTGTCCAGAAACGCACCTTGTGCATAGATTCCGCGTTCCCTTATCTCCATGATAAATGGGGAGTCATCCTTTCTCTCTTTGAACATCTGTGTTGTGGTGAGAGAGGCTAAAACTAACTTATAATCAATCAATCGCGATGTCCCATCCCATCAAAGCTTTGAGTCTTGATGGGTTCGTATATACGGTGGTGAAAGTGAGCTAATTTTTGATGCTTGGGATTCTCTGAACCTTCAACGCAACATCCCTGCTCGGCCGCACGCATGCCCACCGAGTTGGTGCTGTTACAGCTGCTGCTGGAGCTGCTGTAACTGCTGCAGCTGCTGTAACTGCTGTAACTGCTGCTGGTGGTGCTGTTACTGCTGCTGGTGCTGTTACTGCTGTAACGGCTGCTGGTGGTGCTGTTACTGCTGCTGGTGGTGCTGTTACTGCTGCTGGTGGTGCTGTTACGGCTGCTGGTGCTGGAGCTGCTGTAACTGCTGCTTGTGGTGCTGTTACTGATGCTTGTGGTGCTGTTACTGTTGCTTGTGGTGCTGTTACTGCTGCTGGTGGAGCTGTAACTGCTGCTGGTGGTGCTGTAACTGCTGCTGGTGCTGCAGCTGCTGTAACTGCTGCTGGTGGTGCTGTGCCAAGCTCAGCTTTAACAAGTCGGCTGGCGCAGGGGAAGTGTCCTGCAGGAACCTTGGCTCTGGTCTTTCTCTCATTCTGACGCTATTTTTCTACTTTTCAGAAACACTCTGATTTTACAGGCTCACTCATCTTTACAGGTGGCGATAACTATCTTATCATCTCATGAACACTCTAATTTTACAGGTTTACTCATCCTCATAACTGATAACTGTCTAATTTTTCGAGGCTTGCTCAACTTTACAGGTGCATGATAACTGTTTGGTTGAAAGGACGTTTTAGAAACACTCTGATTTTTGAGACTTATCCTTGTAGGTAGTGGTGAGTGTTTTGTTTAACGGGTATTTTAGGAACACTTTGATTTTCCAGGCGTACTCATCCATAGGTCATAACTGTTGATTTTTCATAGGTCATAACTGTCGATTTTTCATTGGTCATAACTGTCGATTTTTCATTGGTCATAACTGTCGATTTTTCATAGGTCATAATTGTCGATTTTTCATTGGTCATAACTGTCGATTTTTCATTGGTCATAACTGTCGATTTTTCATTGGTCATAACTGTCGATTTTTCATTGGTCATAACTGTCGATTTTTCATAGGTCATAACTGTCGATTTTTCATAGGTCATAACTGTCGATTTTTCATTGGTCATAACTGTCGATTTTTCATTGGTCATAACTGTCGATTTTTCATTGGTCATAACTGTCGATTTTTCATTGGTCATAACTGTCGATTTTTCATTGGTCATAGCTGTCGATTTTTCATTGGTCATAACTGTTGATTTTTCATAGGTCATAACTGTCGATTTTTCATTGGTCATAACTCGATTTTTCATTGGTCATAACTGTCGATTTTTCATTGGTCGTAACTGTCGATTTTTCATTGGTCATAACTGTCGATTTTTCATTGGTCATAACTGTCGATTTTTCATTGGTCATAACTGTCGATTTTTCATTGGTCATAACTGTCGATTTTTCATTGGTCATAACTGTCGATTTTTCATTGGTCATAACTGTCGATTTTTCATTGGTCATAACTGTCGATTTTTCATTGGTCATAACTGTCGATTTTTCATTGGTCATAACTGTCGATTTTTCATTGGTCATAACTGTCGATTTTTCATTGGTCATAACTGTCGATTTTTCATTGGTCATAACTGTCGATTTTTCATTGGTCATAACTGTCGATTTTTCATTGGTCATAACTGTCGATTTTTCATTGGTCATAACTGTCGATTTTTCATTGGTCATAACTGTCGATTTTTCATTGGTCATAACTGTCGATTTTTCATTGGTCATAACTGTCGATTTTTCATTGGTCATAACTGTCGATTTTTCATTGGTCATAACTGTCGATTTTTCATTGGTCATAACTGTCGATTTTTCATTGGTCATAACTGTCGATTTTTCATTGGTCATAACTGTCGATTTTTCATTGGTCATAACTGTCGATTTTTCATTGGTCATAACTGTCGATTTTTCATTGGTCATAACGGTCGATTTTTCATTGGTCATAACGGTCGATTTTTCATTGGTCATAACTGTCGATTTTTCATTGGTCATAACTGTCGATTTTTCATTGGTCATAACTGTCGATTTTTCATTGGTCATAACTGTCGATTTTTCATTGGTCATAACTGTCGATTTTTCATTGGTCATAACTGTTGATTTTTCATTGGTCATAACTGTCGATTTTTCATAGGTCATACCTCTCTATTGAAAGTAAAAAGTCCTGGAATAGGAAAAAACCGCCGTGTTGTTTCGTTCGAATTTCATGCCGTACTGGCCCAGACTGATTATAGTTAGGTCGGTACGTAGTTTATTTTTCAGGAAATAATCTTCATTCAATGGGTGCATGCGAGTAATTGCACATTGTATGCACAGCACGTCATGTGTGAATTTTAAATTTCGCCGTATGTTGTTACTGTAAGCAGTGTGGTCAGTTTTGACAGTATGTTAATATAAACTGGCTGAAATACTGTTACTGTATTACCTCATGTTGTTACTGTAAGTGTGGTTAGTTATTATTAACTGTTATTAAAAACTGGAAACCAAGCGTAGAAGATAGTGACCAAACCTCCAATCAAGCAGTGGGCATTAGTGTATGTGTGTAACTGAGGTGTCCAGTAAAGTGATGGGCTTTGTTAGATATGTGGCAGCGATCACCGTCAATTTGTAGTCACTGTGACGATATGAATGCATTTTGTGTATCAAAATGGCACTAGCAATATAAGTTCATACTTGTCATATGTAGTAACTGTATGACGATGTAATGTGATAATATGAGTTCATATTACTCCTCAATATGTAGTCACTGCATGACGAAAGGATTACATATCGCACTCTAAAATGTGATCAAATTGACATATAATCATGTTGCGACCGTCGTAATGTAAATCATTTTCAACATGTTGATACCGCATTGTGACATGCGAGTACCGCTAGGCAAATTGCCCGTATGCATGCCGGCATAATTGTATAGGATTTCAATTATTTCACTACCTCTCTCATGATGAGTTATTTTTTGTATAAGTTATTTTTTGTTTGATAAGTTATTTTTTGTTTGATAAGTTATTTTTTGTATGATAAGTTATTTTTTGTATAAGTTATCTTTGTATGATAGGTTATCTTTGTATGATAGGTTATCTTTGTATGATAGGTTATCTTTGTATGATAAGTTTTTTTGTATGATAAGTTTTTTTGTATGATAATTTTTTTTTGTATGATAATTTTTTTTTGTATGATAATTTTTTTTTGTATGACAAGTTTCGTATTTTTTTGAAGAGGTCACGAAACCGAAGAAATGTCATTCATTCATTCATTCATTCATTCATTCATTCATTCATTCATTCATTCATACCGCTACGTGAATGAACAATTCACCGACTGGTACACATCTGACCCTACACGCAAGGAACGTGTTAGAAATGAGCTTGAAAAACGCAATTCTTTGCATCGTAAAGATTTAAAAAGAGCGAACTTGTGACGGGAGGTGAATTGTACGTCAAATCCAGCGTGTTGAATTTGGTCATGGAATTCTGTGAGCGCTGTGTGTGTCGGTGGGGGCGTTGTGTGCAAAGTGGTTCAACGCGTCATGTTTACCGCGTCCAACTTATTCCAGTGATTTCGTTTACGATGATTGAAGTTTTCTCTAGAACGCCAGCGATTTGTTCACCTTCATAATCGTGTCTGTGTTGCACTTTCATGTTCAATCGTGTCGCATGTTGATAATCGTCTCTTGTTCATGTTAAATAGTGTCCATGTTCATAATCGTGTCCGTTTCGCATGTTCATTATTGTGTCCGTTTCGCATGTTCATTATTGTGTCGTGTTCATATTCATTATCGTGTCATGTTCATATTCATTATCGTGTCATGTTCATATTCATAATCGTGTTCGTTTCGAATGTTCATTATCGTGTCATGTTCATATTCATAATCATGCCCGTGTCGCATGTTGATAATCGTGTCTTGTTCATGTTAAATAGTGTCCATGTTCATAATCGTGTCCGTTTCGCATGTTCATTATCGTGTCATGTTCATATTCATTATCGTGTCATGTTCATATTCATTATCGTGTCATGTTCATATTCATAATCGTGTTCGTTTCGAATGTTCATTATCGTGTCATGTTCATATTCATTATCGTGTCATGTTCATATTCATTATCGTGTCATGTTCATATTCATTATCGTGTCATGTTCATATTCATTATCGTGTCATGTTCATATTCATTATCGTGTCATGTTCATATTCATTATCGTGTCATGTTCATATTCATTATCGTGTCATGTTCATATTCATTATCGTGTCATGTTCATATTCATTATCGTGTCATGTTCATATTCATTATCGTTTCATGTTCATATTCATTATCGTGTCATGTTCATATTCATTATCGTGTCATGTTCATATTCATAATCGTGTTCGTTTCGAATGTTCATTATCGTGTTCGTTCATGTTCGTAACCATCCATACCCTCGTAACTCGTCTAGAGCCACATTCCCACAACGCCATTCCCACCCTCCACGCCCTGCAAGAGACCGTCCGACCACATCGCCTCCCCTTGCACAATTCGTGCCGCTCGCCTCCTGTGCTGTGGCGCTTCCCCTCGTTTTAATCTCCCCCCTCATAGCTCCCCTTTTTCTTTCTTTATTTGTCTCTCCTTTAATTTTCGTTCCCTTCTTTCACCTCGTTCCTTTCCGTCTTTTATTTTCTTCCTTTGTTTGTCTTTGTCTCTGTTTTTAATACCCTGTCACTCAGTCCTGAACTTAAACCGCTTACGGATCCAGTGTCGATCACAATCTTCGATACAGGCTCGTTATTCGAGCTGTAAGCGACACAAATAGCTTTTTCTTTTGTTGAAATGTTTTTTTTTGTTGATGAAAAACTTTATTTAGTTGAAGTAGAATAGTTTTTTTTTTTGTTAATTACTGTCTTTTTTCGGTTCACGGTTGTCCTTTGTTTCAGCACCTACTGCTTCCTTCTTAAACTTTCCTATTGTTTCATGAACTTTCTTCTCAATTACTGATCCTTCTACTCAACTTATTGTTTCCATGCGCAAGAGATCTTGTGTGGGAACACACCTTCTGCGTAGATTCCACGTTCTCATAACGCCATACTAAGCGGTGCATTCATACTTCCTCTCTTCGGAACACCTTTGCTGTGGTTAGAGACGCTTTAATTAGCATATAATCCAATATGCCCTTACTAATTTCATTGCTCAAATTCGATAACTCAGGAACGTGTATCATGTTTACGACAGTATGCTATTTTTTCGGCGTTATTTTTTTTAACGTGCTATTTTTTCGGCGTGCTATTTTTTCGGCGTATTGTTTTTTCGGCGTATTCTTTTTTCGGCGTATTCTTTTTTCGGCGTGCTGTATTTTCGGCGTGCTATTTTTTCGGCGTGTTTTTTTTCGGCGTGCTATTTTTTCGGCGTATTCTTTTTTCGGCGTGCTATTTTTTCGGTATGCTGTTTTTCGGCATGCTGTTTTTTCGGCATGCTGTTTTTTTGGCACGATGTGTTTTTTCGGCACGCTTTGTTTTTTCGGCACGCTGTATTTTTTCGGCACGCTGTGTTTTTTCGGCACGCAGTGTTTTTTCGGCACGCAGTGTTTTTTCGGCACGCAGTGTTTTTTCGGCACGCTGTGTGTTTTCGGCGTGTGGTTTTTTCAGGCCCCCTCGCTTGTCGCCTCACGTCTGCTGGGAGAATAAACATGAATTTTTAAGCCTCGCAATCTCTTTCAGCGACCGGACAAACTGGGGCGCCTGCCTTCCTTCCTGCTGCACGCTAATTAGTCCGGCCCACGATCCTCTGAAGTCGTCTCCCTCTCTCTCTCTCTCACTCTCTCCCTCTGTCTTCAGGGAGGTGGTTCTTTGTGTGCTGCCTGCATGCTAAATTATGTGTGTCGCGTTTTGCGGGAGTCCTTGGGTTTTTTGGGGAAGTGCTTGGTTTTTTGATAGGCATTTTTATGGGAGGCCTTTGTTTTCTGAGTCTTTTGAGGGAGGCCTTTCTTTTTTGAGAAAGTATTTTTAGAGCCTTTTAGTTTTTTTTATTAAGGGGAAGCCGCTGCTGTCAGCTCTGCCCGCCGCTGCTGTCAGCTCTGCCCGCCGCTGCTGTCAGCTCTGCCCGCCGCTGCTCTCAGCTCTGCCCGCCGCTGCTGTCAACTCTGCCCGCCGCTGCTGTCAGCTCTGCCCGCCGCTGCTGTCAGCTCTGCCTGCCGCTGCTGTCAGCTCTGCCTGCCGCTGCTGTCAGCTCTGCCTGCCGCTGCTGTCAGCTCTGCCTGCCGCTGCTGTCAGCTCTGCCTGCCGCTGCTGCCAGCGCTGCTCGCCGCTGCTGTCAGCGCTGCTCGCCTCTGCTGTCATCGCTGCTCGCCGCTGCAGTCAGCGCTGCTCGCCGCTGTTGTCAGCGCTGCTTGCCGCTGCTGTCAGCGCTGCTCGCCGCTGCTGTCAGCGCTGCTCGCCGCTGCTGTCAGCGCTGCTCGCCGCTGTTGTCAGCGCTGCTCGCCGCTGCTGTCAGCGCTGCTCGCCGCTGCTGTCAGCGCTGCTCACCGCTGCTGTCAGCGCTGCTCGCCGCTGCTGTCAGCGCTGCTCGCCGCTGCTGTCAGCGCTGCTCGCCGCTGCTGTCAGCGCTGCTCGCCGCTGCTGTCAGCGCTGCTCGCCGCTGCTGTCAGCGCTGCTCGCCGCTGCTGTCAGCGCTGCTCGCCGCTGCTGTCAGCGCTGCTCGCCGCTGCAGCAACGGCGAAAAAGTTCAACTCAGCACTCGGCCAACCCTCCCTCCCTCCTCCCGTGCGAGGTTCGCTGGAGTTGTTCTACGCAGAAGTTGCAGTGTTTCCAGCGTCCCTGACGTTCATTGAATTACGCTGCTTCCGACGCTAAATTTTTCAGTGTTACAAGAGAAGCGCGTTTTGCAATGCCAGCTAAATTGTGTGTGTTGTTTGTGTGCAGTACCTCTGCGGCGCGTTGTTGTGCGGGGTGTTTATTTGAGCCTCGCGTGGGGGTGCGGTTGTTGTGTCTGTGGCGCGGTTGTTGTAGCCATGGTATGGTTATTGTGTCCATGGTACAGCTATTTTATCTGCGGTGCAGTTATTGTATCCATGGTACGGTTGTTGTGTCTATTATGCAGTTATTTTCTGTAATCCGGGTTTTGCGTCTGTGATAGTTATTGTTTCTATTGTACAGCTCTTGTATCTACGGTACATTTATTGTATCTATGTTTCTGTTATTGTGTCTATTGTTTTGTTGTTGTATCTATGGTTATTGTATTTATTGTACAGTTATTGTGTCAATGGTACAGCTATTGTATTTATGGTACAGTTATTGTATCTATGACGCAGTTATTGTATCGATAAGAATTAGCCCTCCCTGGGAGTGAATGCGAGGTCCCGAGCTAAGTGTGAGGTTCCCCCTCAGGGGGAGACAACTATTGTATCTATGGGAATTAGCGCTCCCAGGGGGGAAATGTGAGGGCCCGAGCTGAGAGTTAGGTAGGCCTTCTTTTTGTTGAAATAAGTTTTTTTTTATGTTAAGGACCACTTTTTTTCGGTTCACTACTGTCCTGTTTTTCAGCACCTCTGACTTTCTTCTTCAACTTTTATCTTATTTCATGAACTTCTTTCTTATGTTACTGTTTCTATGCCTTTCTGCATAGATTCCTCATTTTCTTATCTCCATACTAAATGGTGCCTTCCTCCTTCCTCTCTTCGATACGCTCTATTTTGTAGCGGTTAGGGAGGCTTAAACTAACTTATAATCTTAATCTTATCTAGCTAAGTGTGAGGTAAAATATTTTTTGTGGATGTGTAATGTTTTCATAATTTGTTTCGTTAAGAAATATTTTATTTCAGTTCATTGCTGATCTGTTTTCCAGCACTCATAACCCTCTTCTTCAACTTTAATCTTGTTTCATAAACTTCCTTTATAGCTTGCTTGCTGTTTCTACGCTGAGGGAGTTTTGTGAGGGAACACATCTTGTTCATGGATTCCCCCGTTCCCATGACTTCATATCAAATGGTGCCTTCCTCTTTTCGCTGTTTAGAACGCCTATGTGGTGCTTGAAGAGGCTTCAATTAACTTATTGCCTCATCTGAATCAACCTTTCTGGTATTTTTCAATTTTATAACAGTTGTTCATATTCATTTCCTCGAATTGAATGTAATTATTCATAACGCATTTTGAAATTTTATGACAGCTCATATTCGTCTCCTCAAATTCAAATTATTTTAGAACGCTTTCTTCAATTTCAGGAATTTTCATCTTCGAGTCCTCGAATCGAATTTAATTGAAAACATTTTGTTATCACGTTGCTGCTTCGTCGAACTGAGGGTAATTGAAATTATTTTGTCGTCAGGTTGTTGAGAAGCGATGGGTTGCTGCGGCAGCAAAGAGAAGCTCTCCAAGGAAGACTTGGAGTTCCTCAAAACTCACACGCGCTACGATGAGGCCATGATCAAGGAGTGGTACCGCGGCTTCCGGGTGAGTACCTCCTTATGAGTCAATAGTTACTTGTGAGTGTCATACTGATGTGTCAAGGGCCTTAGGAGTCAATAGTTACTTGTGAGTGTCATACTTATGTGTCAAGGGCCTTAGGAGTCAATAGTTACTTGTGAGTGTTATACTTATGTGTCAATAGTTACTTGTGAGTGTCATACTTATGTGTCAAGGGGCTTAGGAGTCAATAGTTACTTGTGAGTGTCATATATATGTGTCGAGGGCCTTAGGAGTCAATAGTTACTTGTGAGTGTTATACTTATGTGTCAAGGGCCTGAGGAGTCAATAGTTACTTGTGAGTGTCATACTTATGTGTCAAGGGGCTTAGGAGTCAATAGTTACTTGTGAGTGTCATATATATGTGTCGAGGGCCTTAGGAGTCAATAGTTACTTGTGAGTGTTATACTTATGTGTCAAGGGCCTTCGGAGTCAATAGTTACTTGTGAGTGTCATACTTATGTGTCAAGGGCCTTCGGAGTCAATAGTTACTTGTGAGTGTCATACTGATGTGTCAAGGGCCTTAGGAGTCAATAGTTACTTGTGAGTGTCATACTTATGTGTCAAGGGCCTTAGGAGTCAATAGTTACTTGTGAGTGTTATACTTATGTGTCAATAGTTACTTGTGAGTGTCATACTTATGTGTCAAGGGGCTTAGGAGTCAATAGTTACTTGTGAGTGTCATATATATGTGTCGAGGGCCTTAGGAGTCAATAGTTACTTGTGAGTGTCATACTTATGTGTCAAGGGCCTGAGGAGTCAATAGTTACTTGTGAGTGTCATACATATGTGTCGAGGGCCTTAGGAGTCAATAGTTACTTGTGAGTGTCATACTTATGTGTCAAGGGCCTTAGGAGTCAATAGTTACTTGTGAGTGTCATACTTATGTGTCAAGGGCCCTAGGAGTCAATAGTTACTTGTGAGTGTCATACTTATGAGTCAAGGGCCCTAGGAGTCAATAGTTACTTCTGAGTATCATACTTATGAGTCAAGGGCGTTCGGAGTCTATAGCTACTTATGAGTATCATACCTATGAGTCAAGGGCCTTCGGA
The DNA here is from genome assembly GCA_030386875.1 of Morinoia aosen. NCBI lineage: Eukaryota > Metazoa > Arthropoda > Malacostraca > Amphipoda > Talitridae > Morinoia > Morinoia aosen. The sequence continues at coordinate 47,539,462 of CM059577.1, read as the reverse complement.
GTCTGTAGCTACTTATGAGTATCACGGTGGAGGAAACACGGTAGAGCAATTTCTATGGGCGGAAAATATACATCCTCTTGTTCGGCTCGCCAATAGAACGGCTCCATTTCAAATAAACTTCATGACGTCACCATTACGACCTGTCGATAGGCCAATAGTAGTTCTAGATTTGTGGCTAGCAGTGCTACCAGATGCAATATGAGCGCTGCTCTTGGTCCGTTGCCGTGACGTCAGTATTGCCACACGGTCGATAAAAATTACACTGGTTTGACCCTACCTTCTCTCTCCTACCGTGATGAGTATCTATGAATAACTACTTATGGATATGAATAAATAACTACTCATGAATATGTGTCAATAACTACTAATGAGTATGAATGAAATGGTGTACACGACCCGTCAAAAATGACGGAATTCGATATTTTGCTTGAATAAATCTTGCACATGTGGATGAAAAACAAAAATATTCACCTTAATAGTACCCGCAATTCAAATATATTAAATAAGGACATGCACTATATCTAAACAGGTCAGTCATTCGCTTGAGTCGCAAATTTATGAGAAATTTAAAGAACGAATAAAATTCTAAGGAAATTAATCATATTTAATTAATATTCAAATTTATTTAATCAAATTTTATTAATCATATTAATCATATTTAATAGGAAAACGTTACGGAGTCCAGCTCCATCATCAGTTCAAAATAAGCAAATCGTTCTGCTTTTATATAAAAGATATAAAAACTGCCAGTGACAGTCATTAAAAGATATCACGAAAATAAAATACGTCAAAGAAAAATAGAGTTAAAGAGACTGCTATTTATTTACTATTTGCTACGAGTATAAACTCAGTGTTGTTAAAGGCAGGTTTTCATTAAAAAGTATGTAAAGACTCCAAGATCCTAATCTCACCAGGGGTTGAGGCAGAGCCTAATATTTCGAAGTCGGCAGAAGATATAGGTACGTTGCACTTTTTTTGGGCACGATTGCGTACGGCGGTTTGAGAGGGGTGTGCTAATTGGTTTCAGCTCGGAAGCTTCTACCCCGATGCTCTGCCTTTCTGATTTAGAAATTCCGTGACGTCATGCCGACGTACGATGATATGCACTGCACACAACTGTTCGAATTCACCATAGAGGCTCGCATATCAATGGAAAAACAAAGGATACAAAGTGTATCCATCCTTGTGCTGGAAAAAAGAAGTCGCCTTAAAGTTATAAACCAGAGCGACGCGTAACTGGAAGATTTGAAAGTATTTTACGCACAGTTATTTTAATTCACGTGACCATTTCTCAGATGGCGCTTCAAAATATGGATACAATAAATAAATCATAGATAAATAAAATTAAAAAATGAAGTCGAAAACAATTAAAATCATTGATCTGCCCATTCCCGGATCTCAAACACATTTTTCTTTGATGAATGAATTTTTTCTTCAAATATCAGTTTTCTTCAGCCATTTTTTTTCTTTGAGCACTTCATTTTTTCTTCAAGCACCCATTTTTCATTAATTAAGCACCATTTCCCCTTTTCATGTATGCGCCTTTTTTCCGAACCTTCCATTTCATTTGAGCGTCCTTTTCCTGTCAAGCACCTTCTTTCCATTTAAGTACCATTTCCTATTCGAGCACGTTCCTTTCCGTAAATAAGTGCCTCTTTTTCTTCGGAATTTTTTTTTTTCTGAAGCGACCGACCGTAAGGCTGCTTGATCTTGTTGAAGCACCGAGAGCTTTCGGGCACGGAGCAGCGAAAACTGCGCTGGAGAGCTCAGTTATTCTCTAAGGATTTTCAGCTGCATCTCATCATTCCCGTGCCGTTATTTAAAATGGCAATTGTGTGCTGCAATGTTCTCTGTAATTCTCTGAAGATATTCAGCTGTATCTCATCATTCCCGTGCCGTTATTTAAAATGGCAATTGTGTGCTGCAATGTTCTCTGTAATTCTCTGAAGATATTCAGCTGTATCTCATCATTCCCGTGCCGTTATTTAAAATGGCAATTGTGCGCTGCAATGTTCTCTGTAATTCTCTGAAGATATTCAGCTGTATCTCATCATTCCCGTGCCGTTATTTAAAATGGCAATTGTGCGCTGCAATGTTCTCTGTAATTCTCTGAAGATATTCAGCTGTATCTCATCATTCCCGTGCCGTTATTTAAAATGGCAATTGTGTGCTGCAGTGCTGGATAGCCGATAGCAATTTTTGCTGCGTTCGCTGAGAAACTTTAAGTTGTATTAAATTCTTGAAATGGCTACTACTGCAGCCTTGCGGTTTTGCTGAGCCTTTTGAGGTTTCTGCCCAACATTAAGTTGTCAGTACAAATAAAACAGTGTGCTTGTAAACACGTGGCATTCAAGTTTTTATTTCTGTGTGGAATCGACCTCGTTGGCGTGCCCTCTTACAATTTTTTAACCAATCTGACCTAAGTTATCCACACGAAAAAGTTTTCGTTCACTGAATTAAAGTGACGTGATCATCACGAGCGACTTGGAAAGCTCGACACATTTATAAAACATTGAAAGCCCCCACTCTTCCATAGAAAGCACTACGCATTGACAAAACATTTATAGCCCTACGTATTTATAGAACGAACATCGATCGTCCCTGTGAAGAGGCAGAGTTCGGCCCCACTCTACAGTAAATGCATAGCTAGAATGTAAATTTCACGTTCAAAAGTTGTAACATTACTTTCCAGGAAGCATGAATCTAGTGTGATTCTTAACATCCGAGAGAAATAAAAAGGATGTTTTATTCCAATCAAGCCTGGTACATATCATCTTGTACATTGTTTTTTCAAATGCCTTATAACTAACACCAGGACGCTATGACGGCTATCCCCGGTCAAGCCGGTACCCATTTCCGACACCTGGGTAGAGTGGGGAATTGTGGCTGAGTTCTCCCCTTTTCCCAACGGGGGAAAACACCGGGCGGCACTGCCGCAGAGTCTAAACAGCCGACACCTTCCCGTGAAGGGCGCGTTCTTAACTACACGACCACTGTGACCACAATAAAGAACTAGTGTCATGTAATGCAGAATTCGATATTTTTCAATGGAGTAGAGCAACTGATGATGCGAGGTCCCTTACTGAGGGAAAAGTAGATCTTCCTTATGTTGAGATAGTATAGTAGTATAGAATTTTTGTTCTGTTACAGACCATCATTATTTGAGTCACTGCTGTCCTGTTTTCAGCACCTGCTACTTTTTTCTTCAACTTTTATCTTCTTTCATAAGCTTCTTTCTCACCTTCCTGTTTCTATGCACCTTGTGTATAGACTCCACGTTCCTTGAAGCCCATGCTAAATGGTACCTTCCTCTCATTGGAACACAGTTGTTGTGGTTAAGAAAGCTCAAACTAACTCATCTGACCAAATTTAAAGCAGAGCACCTGTTCTGGTTAGCATAGAAAACAGATAAGATGAGCAAGTAAGATTATAGGGGACACTCTCTTAGTCGTTAAGCATACACTTCACTCCCTTGTATTCAGAAGCTGAAAAAAACAATTGCGTAATCCGATTGTAACATTAGAGTGGCTGAACAATAGGAATAACTAATAACCCCAAGTTTCAATGCTAGGACGGGGAGGGGAGAAAAACTACTGGTTGACGGTTGCGCACAGAATGCAATTTTACTTGCGGCTTCATCGGAACTTCAAACTTTTCTGAAATAACGGACTCTCTAGTATTCGATGAATAGATAGACAAAGTTAATAAAATAATTCACAAAATGCAAGTCATCCATTATGTTCATGTGAATAATGCGAAAGTAGAAAATTGAATGATCTATACTATAATGAGAGTCGCATCTGTCCGTCTGTCTGTCCGAAACTAGCCTGCAGTGTGTGATGAGCGTATCTGTGATACAAGCTTCATCAACTCCACAATTTCCAGTGCATTAATCCATCACATTCGAGTAGGAATGACTATCACGTGAATTCTTAGGAAATAGGAACGTGTGTCGTGTGATTTGTCGAACATTATTGTTCATTTTTGACGGGCCGTACGTGTGCACTCGGCTTCAACTCTCGAGAGATTGATTTTTTTATTTGTTACGCGTCCTTTCTTTCATTTCGTATTATTACAATTAGGATGAACATATTAGTTTGTCATCCATATCTGCAAGATTTATTTAAGAAAAATATCGAAGCCCGTCATTATGACGGGTCGTGTACACTACGTAGTGTAGCATAAAAGTGCTGAAAATTTAGCGCAAACACAGGAGAGCGGGGCGTGCTTTCCAGGCAGGGACGATGGATCTGACTATTGCGTCGAGGTCGTCTAAAAATACGAATTTTCAGACGAGGTTCAGGCTGCGTGGAAGTCATGAGCGTGTTCCAGGCAGCGATCGTATCGCGGTCTGATGATTTCAAATGTTTTATGGTGACGGTGTCGGAGTACAAGCGTGCAAACACTAGATGTGCAATAGATATTCCTTCGCTGCTGTCGTCTTTTTTTATTATTCAAATTGGGTCTTTGAATCGTATTTTCATGGGCTGAGTTGGGTATTTGAATCCTATTTTCGTGATCTAAATTGTGTTTCGACTCGCATTTTCATGATTCAAATTGGGGTTTTGACTCGCATTTTCGTGATCTAAATTGTGTTTCGACTCGCATTTTCATGATTCAAATTGGGGTTTTGACTCGCATTTTCGTGATCTAAATTGTGTTTCGACTCGCATTTTCATGATTCAAATTAGGGTTTTGACTCGCATTTTCGTGATCTAAATTGTATTTCGACTCGCATTTTCATGATTCAAATTAGGGTTTTGACTCGCATTTTCGTGATCTAAATTGTATTTCGACTCGCATTTTCATGATTCAAATTGGGGTTTTGACTCGCATTTTCGTGATCTAAATTGTGTTTCGACTCGCATTTTCATGATTCAAGTTGGGTTTACGACTCATATGATCATGACTAGTCCACCCCATTTATTTGAAATAAGAAAGAAGGCAAAACGAAAGAAAGGCCGTAAAATAGAAAAATTCAATCTCTCGAGAGTTGATGAGGCCGAGTGCACACGGCCCGTATCACTGATACGCTCATCACGCACTTTCGGCAGGCTTCGGACAGACAGAGAGACGGACGGACACGGCCCTTATTCTAGTATAGATTGATAATCGAGTTTTCGATAATTTTTTTCATGATTTAAATTGTATTTTTGATTACGATGGAGAAATACTTGCTTGTTGATTTGTCGTAGGTTGATTACGGACGCACAATTTCCGCATTTGTGAAAATTCCCCTTGTTTGATTGCCTGTGACGCATAAGTGTATCACTAACGAAATAATCGTGGGAGGCGAATTTTAGTTGATTTTTTATCGGGTCTGAGAATTAGCACTCGCAGGGGAAAATATGAGGTCCCGAGCTCCAACGTCTATGTTCGCGTTATGCCCATGTTTGCTAAAATGCCATCTGTTTCACCTCCTCCACAGCACCAACTCCCATAGTCCTAATGTTCACTTACCCATTGTGCATTTTATCGCGAAGGATAAAATTAACAAACTGCCCTAATTTACTGCTGTCAAATGTAGAGCCCACCTTAAAATAATGCAGCCACACCGAGATATGGGCGCTTTATCTCATAAATTGGGCGATATCGACAGCCTTGCTCGCGGCCCTTAGGCCTATACCTGGCGTCTCAGGAGGGGCGGTATCATGGCTACGCCTATTACCAACTTGGGCCCCCACGAAACTTTGTTGCCCTTATCATCTGTTCGAGACTTGGCCGGTCGGGCGATAGCCTGGCGCAAGTTTCGGGGCAGGAATGAGGCGGTGCGGCGCTGTGCTGCTTGCTAATTACCACGTATGCGAATGTGATCAGCTCTACGCGGTTGGTTTCAAGGAAATGTGGAGAGTCGGAGATGTTGGATGTTCGTATCGTGCCCCTCAAGGGGATACAACTATTGTATCTAAGGGAATTAGCGCTCCCAGGGGGACTATGTGAGGACCTGAGCTAAAGGTTAGGTAGGCTTTCTTTTTGTTGAAATAACATAGGTTTTTGTTTTGTTACGGACCATCTTTTTTTCGGTTCACTGCTGTCCTGTTTTTCCAGCACCTACTACTTTCTTCTTCAACTTTGATCTTGTTTCATGAACATCTTTCTCATCTTACTGTTTCTATGCCCTTTCTGCATGGATTCCGCATTCCCTCAACTCCATACTAAATGGTGCCTTCTTCCTTCCTCTCTTTGGATCTCGTTCGTTGAGGATAGGGAGGCTCAAACTAGCTAATAATCTAATCTAATCTACAGCTATCGGATATTCGTATCGTGAGTTTGAGCTATCGGATATTCGTATCGTGAGTTTGAGCTATCGGATATTCGTATCGTGAGTTTGAGCTATCGGATATTCGTATCATGAGTTTGAGCTATCGGATATTCGTATCGTGAGTTTGAGCTATCGGATATTCGTATCGTGAGTTTGAGCTATCGGATATTCGTATCATGAGTTTGAGCTATCGGATATTCGTATCATGAGTTTGAGCTATCGGATATTCGTATCGTGAGTTTGAGCTATCGGATATTCGTATCGTGAGTTTGAGCTATCGGATATTCGTATCATGAGTTTGAGCTATCGGATATTCGTATCGTGAGTTTGAGCTATCGGATATTCGTATCGTGAGTTTGAGCTATCGGATATTCGTATCGTGAGTTTGAACTGTCAGATATTCGTATCATGAGAGTGCTGGGAGTTGAAGCTGTCGGATATTCGTATCATGAGTTTGAACTATCAGATATTCGTATCATGAGAGGGCTGGGAGTTGAAGCTGTCGGATATTCGTATCATTGAACCATTAAGACCTAGAGCTGCTGGGAAGTTGTATCATGAAAGCATTGGGACTTAGAGCTGCTGGATCTTCGCATCATGAGAGCTGCTGAGAGTGAGCTCATATGTTCCCCAACTTCGAAATCGCTTTGCTTGCTCTGGGGAACTTGGAATGCCTGAATAAACGACGATGCCCGCCTCTGGTCTGGCTTGTTAACCAAGTTTAGGCCTATGCTGGGATCTATCATTAGGCCGTGAGGCGATGCAACGATCTGGGATTCTAGTAGCGTTACACTTAGTGATTTGAGGCCGTCTTCTTTTTTGCTTGGCTGGTCGCTAAATAATGCAGATGATATTGGGTTCTGTCAACAAAAATCGGCAATACGAACGAGAATTGGACACTGAATACAGTTGCGCTTGCCAGTCCAATTATGCTCTTCAAGACAATTATACTTTTCAAAACGATTGCGCTCGCCAATACAATTTCGCTCGCCAATACAATTTCGCTCGCCTGTACAATTGCGCTCGCCAGTATTATTGTGCTCGTTTTAAATACAAAAAAACAATTTTATTTTTGATATTATTCAGCATTATTGACACACCTAACCGCGCTGATGGTGAGCGAATATGTCAGTTCACTGACCAGCTTCCAGCGTCGGAAAACATCAAGCGGTTTCTTATAAGTAGAAATGTCCAATTGCTACACATAATAAGTACATAAATGTCCAATTATGTTAATGTCCAATTATGTTAATGTCCAATTATGTAATGTCCAATTACATGAATGTCCAATTTGCGCTCATAACGAATTAGAGTACATTATATATAAACGCAAATGCTCCTGTCTATTTGCTACAAGACTCAGTTCTATTCATGGTAAATTTTTTGGAGAGGAATTTATTCGGCTGAAATTGCGCAAGTTCCGCCGTTACGGCAGTTGTTCGGCTGGTGTTGTGGGGTGGTGGTGGGTGGGGGGGCGTTAAATGGTTAATTAATTGTGGCTGGAATTAATTGTGACTAGAAATGGTTAATAAATTGTGACTGGAAATGGTTAATTAGTTGTGACTGGAAATGGTTAATTAGTTGTGACTGGAAATGGTTAATTAGTTGTGACTGGAAATGGTTAATAAATTGTGACTGGAAATTGTTAATAAATTGTGACTGGAAATTGTTAATAAATTGTGACTGGAAATTGTTAATTAATAGTGACTGGAAATGGTTAATTAATTGTGGCTGGAATTAATTGTGACTAGAAATGGTTAATAAATTGTGACTGGAAATGGTTAATAAATTGTGACTGGAAATGGTTAATAAATTGTGACTGGAAATTGTTAATTACTAGTGAATGGAAATTGTTAATTACTAGTGAATGGAAATGGTTAATTAATTGTGGCTGGAATTAATTGTGACTGGAAATAATAAATTAATTGTGACTGGAAATGGTTGATTGATTGTGAGACCCCTCAGGGGGATACAATTAATGTATCTATGGGAATTGGCGCTCCCAGGGGGATAATGTGTGGGCCCGAGCTAAAGGTTAGGTAGGCTTTCTTTTTTGTTAAAATAGAATAGGATTTTGTTTTGTTACGGACCATCTTTTTTCGGTTCACTGCTGTCCTGTTTTTTCAGCACCTACTACTTTCTTCTTCAACTTTGACCTTGTTTCATGAACTTCTTTCTCATCTTACTGTTTCTATGCCTTTTCTGCATAGATTCCACGTTCCCTTAACTCCATACTAAATGGTGCCTTCTTCCTTCCTCTCTTTGGATCTCATTTGTTGAGGATAGGGAGGCTTAAACTAACTAATAATCTCTAATCTCTGATTGATTGTGAGAGGAAATGGTTGATTAATTGTGAGAGGAAATGGTTAATTAATTGTGACTGGAAATGCTTAATTAATTGTTGCTGGAAATGGTTAATTAATTGTGGCTGGAATTAATTGTGACTGGAAATGGTTGATTGATTGTGACTGGAAATGGTTGATTAATTGTGACTGGAAATGGTTAACTAATTGTAGTTGGAATTAATTGTGACATGAAATGGTTAACTTATTGTGTCTGGAATTAATTGTGACTGGAAATGGTTAACTTATAATAACTTATTGTGTCTGGAATTAATTGTGACTGGAAATGGTGTTACTTAATTGTGGCGAGAAGTTGTTACCACAGTTGTCTTTTAAAAATTTATGAAGACGTTGCTTCTCAGCCCAAATTTATTCAACAGCACACGTTATTCCGACGTTCTTGTAGGCCATATTTAATCTACAAAGAACCAGGTTTTGTGTCTCGTTATATTCTGAGACGAAGCTATGTATCATGAACAGAAATCTATTTTTCCGTAGTCCGTCGAAGGCAAATCCATTTTCTTAAAAAACTTCTAATTTCCTATATGGAGTCATCGTTTGTTATAAATTACTAATGCATTTTTGTCGCTTATTTTGATGGACTTTTACCTTTCGCACTTTCGTCAGGAGGGTAGAACTATTATGTCTGTGGGAATTAGCGCTCCAAGGGGGAATATGTGAAGTCCTGAGCTGAAGGCGTTCCGTTGGTTCAAATAGAAGAGGGTTTTTGTTTTGTTACGGACCATCCTGTTTTGGGTTCACTGCTGTCCTATTTATAAACACGTACTGCTTTCTTCTTCAACTCCCCTCAGGGGGATACAATTAATGTATCTATGGGAATTGGCGCTCCCAGGGGGATAATGTGTGGGCCCGAGCTAAAGGTTAGGTAGGCTTTCTTTTTTGTTAAAATAGAATAGGATTTTGTTTTGTTACGGACCATCTTTTTTCGGTTCACTGCTGTCCTGTTTTTTCAGCACCTACTACTTTCTTCTTCAACTTTGACCTTGTTTCATGAACTTCTTTCTCATCTTACTGTTTCTATGCCTTTTCTGCATAGATTCCACGTTCCCTTAACTCCATACTAAATGGTGCCTTCTTCCTTCCTCTCTTTGGATCTCATTTGTTGAGGATAGGGAGGCTTAAACTAAATAATAATCTAATCTAATCTTCTTCTTCAACTTTAGCCTTGTTTCATAAACTTCCTTCTTAACCTGCTGTTTCTTTTCGCCGGAAGTCTAGAGTGGGAATAAACCATGTGCATAGATTACCTGTTCCCTAGACTCTATACTAAATGGTGCTTTCATTCCATCCTCTCTTTAGACCACCTTTGTGGCGGTTTGGGATGCTGAAATTAACTCCTAATCTAATATAAAACACCTTGGACATAGATTTCATGCCTTCCACTCCACATTGAATGGTGCTTTCCTCCTTACTCTTTTTGGTAAAGCTTTGCAATGCAACGCTTGAACTGACCTATCTATACACAACTCTCGAACTTCTCGCAGCGTTTTTTTTACCTCCCCTAATTAGTTCGGGAAGTTCCTAATTAGTTTCACTAATGGGAAACTTGACTTGCGCGCATAGCTTTAATTGTGTTGACGAATGTTCTGTCGACAAATGTTGTGTCGAAGAATGTTGTGTCGAAGAATGTTGTGTCGAAGAATGTTGTGTCGAAGAACGTTGTGTCGAAGAATGTTGTGTCGAAGAATGTTGTGTCGAAGAATGTTGTGTCGAAGAATGTTGTGTTGAATAATGTTGTGTCGAAGAATGTTGTGTCGAAGAATGTTGTGTCGAAGAATGTTGTGTCGAAGAATGTTGTGTCGAAGAATGTTGTGTCGAAGAATGTTGTGTCGAAGAATGTTGTGTCGAAGAATGTTGTCGAAGAATGTTGTGTCGAAGAATGTTGTGTCGAAGAATGTTGTGTCGAAGAATGTTGTGTCGAAGAATGTTGTGTCGAAGAATGTTGTGTCGAAGAATGTTGTGTCGAAGAATGTTGTGTCGAAGAATGTTGTGTCGAAGAATGTTGTGTCGAAGAATGTTGTGTCGAAGAATGTTGTGTCGAAGAACGTTGTGTCGAAGAATGTTGTGTCGAAGAACGTTGTGTCGAAGAATGTTGTGTCGAAGAATGTTGTGTCGAAGAATGTTGTGTCGAAGAATGTTGTGTCGAAGAATGTTGTGTCGAAGAATGTTGTGTCGAAGAATGTTGTGTCGAAGAATGTTGTGTCGAAGAATGTTGTGTCGAAGAACGTTGTGTCGAAGAATGTTGTCGAAGAATGTTGTGTCGAAGAATGTTGTGTCGAAGAATGTTGTGTCGAAGGATGTTGTGTCGAAGAATGTTGTGTCGAAGAATGTTGTGTCGAAGAATGTTGTGTCGAAGAATGTTGTGTCGAAGAACGTTGTGTCGAAGAATGTTATTCGAAGAATGTTGTGTCGAAGAATGTTGTGTCGAAGAATGTTGTGTCGAAGAATGTTGTGTCGAAGAATGTTGTGTCGAAGAATGTTGTGTCGAAGAATGTTATTCGAAGAATGTTGTGTCGAAGAATGTTGTGTCGAAGAATGTTGTGTCGAAGAATGTTGTGTCGAAGAATGTTGTGTCGAAGAATGTTGTGTCGAAGAATGTTGTGTCGAAGAATGTTGTGTCGAAGAATGTTGTGTCGAAGAATGTTATTCGAAGAATGTTGTGTCGAAGAATGTTGTGTCGAAGAATGTTGTGTCGAAGAATGTTGTGTCGAAGAATGTTGTGTCGAAGAATGTTGTGTCGAAAAATGTTGTGTCGAAGAATGTTGTGTCGAAGAATGTTATTCGAAGAATGTTGTGTCGAAGAATGTTGTGTCGAAGAATGTTGTGTCGAAGAATGTTGTGTCGAAGAATGTTGTGTCGAAGAATGTTGTGTCGAAGAATGTTGTGTCGAAGAATGTTGTGTCGACGAATGTTGTGTCGACGAATGTTGTGTCGACGAATGTTGTGTCGACGAATGTTGTGCCGACGAATGTTGTGTCGACGAATGTTGTGTCGACGAATGTTGTGTCGACGAATGTTGTGTCGACGAATGTTGTGTCGACGAATGTTGTGTCGACGAATGTTGTGTCGACGAATGTTGTGTCGACGAATGTTGTGTCGACGAATGTTGTGTCGACGAATGTTGTGTCGACGAATGTTGTGTCGACGAATGTTGTGTCGACGAATGTTGTGTCGACGAATGTTGTGTCGACGAATGTTGTGTCGACGAATGTTGTGTCGACGAATGTTGTGTCGACGAATGTTGTGTCGACGAATGCTGTGTCGACGAATGCTGTGTCGACGAATGCTGTGTCGACGAATGCTGTGTCGACGAATGCTGTGTCGACGAATGCTGTGTCGACGAATGCTGTGTCGACGAATGCTGTGTCGACGAATGCTGTGTCGACGAATGCTGTGTCGACGAATGCTGTGTCGACGAATGCTGTGTCGACGAATGCTGTGTCGACGAATGTTGTGTCGACGAATGTTGTGTCGGCGAATGTTGTGTCGGCGAATGTTGTGTCGACGAATGTTGTGTCGACGAATGTTGTGTCGACGAATGTTGTGTCGACGAATGTTGTGTCGACGAATGTTGTGTCGACGAATGTTGTGTCGACGAATGTTGTGTCGACGAATGTTGTGTCGACGAATGTTGTGTCGACGAATGTTGTGTCGACGAATGTTGTGTCGACGAATGTTGTGTCGACGAATGTTGTGTCGACGAATGTTGTGTCGACGAATGTTGTGTCGACGAATGTTGTGTCGACGAATGTTGTGTCGACGAATGTTGTGTCGACGAATGTTGTGTCGACGAATGTTGCGTCGACGAATGTTGTGTCGACGAATGTTGTGTCGACGAATGTTGTGTCGACGAATGTTGTGTCGACGAATGTTGTGTCGACGAATGTTGTGTCGACGAATGTTGTGTCGACATATATTATGTCGTGTGTTGATATGAAGCCTCCTTAGTGGCGCCTCAAGTTCAAATAGGAACGTTCGAATAGGAACGTTCAAATATTAACGTTCAAATAGGAACGTTCAAATAGGAACGTTCAAATAGGAACGTTCAAATAGGAACGTTCAAATAGGAACGTTCAAATAGGAACGTTCAAATAGGAACGTTCAAATAGGATCGTTCAAATAGGAATGTTCAAATAGGAACGTTCAAATAGGAACGTTCAAATAGGAACGTTCAAATAGGAACGTTCAAATAGGAACGTTCAAATAGGAACGTTCAAATAGGAACGTTCAAATAGGAACGTTCAAATAGGAACGTTCAAATAGGATCGTTCAAATAGGAACGTTCAAATAGGAACGTTCAAATAGGAACGTTCAAATAGGAACGTTCTAAAAATATTGCAGTGCTGCGCTCCATCTCCTTCTTCGATAGATCAGAGTTGACTGATGTGTTAGGCATTGATTAACGGGCTGTTGACATGTTTAACTGGTTTTCACAAACATGTTTGACTGTGTTTGACGAGCTTTGCCAAGCATTATATTTAACGATGTTTGACTACCTTTAATGAACTTTATATTTGACTGTGTTTCACTACCTTCATTAAACTTTGTTTGACGAGCTTTGCCCAACCACACGAATGAACTATTCGCAGGCAAAGCATTCGGGAGTGACTTATCAAGCGTTAGCCGTTTAGTGCTCCACTGAAGGATAAACAAGATGAACTCTAATACGTGATTAACTATTATCATTATTAATGGTTAATAAACGAAGAGCACCGCAAAAAATCAAACGAGTGATCGGCACGAATACAATTATTGGTTGGAATCTTAAAGCGTTCTTTTGATGATTGAACTGATGTCTTTAGCTTCAGTATTTGTGACTTGTTCAGTTGGTGTGAGGGATTAAATATCGCATTAAATATCCTGTTTGGCTGGTGTGACGCATTAAATATCGCATTAAATATCCTGTTTGGCTGGTGTGACGCATTAAATATCCTGTTTGGCTGGTGTGACGCATTAAATATCGCATTGAATATCCTGTTTGGCTGGTGTGACGCATTAAATATCGCATTAAATATCCTGTTTGGCTGGTGTGACGCATTAAATATCGCATTAAATATCCTGTTTGGCTGGTGTGACGCATTAAATATCGCATTAAATATCCTGTTTGGCTGGTGTGACTCATTAAATATCGCATTGAATATCCTGTTTGGCTGGTGTGACGCATTAAATATCGCATTAAATATCCTGTTTGGCTGGTGTGACGCATTAAATATCGCATTAAATATCCTGTTAGCAGCACTCAACAAATTGATATGAAAAGTCATTTTTACTTTGATGTTTATGGAGCACAATTAGAATTAGTTTGGTGCTGCTTAAATTCGCCGTGCGGCAATACTTCGCCGTTGGGTGCAGCTTCAATCCAACCTTGCTAACCTCCAACCTTTTTTTCTAAATTTGTGTCGAATGTTCCTATTCCAATGTTCCAAGTTCCTATTTGAACTTGAGGTGCCACTAAGGAGGCTTCATATCAACACACGACATAATATATGTCGACATAACATTCTTCGACACAAGATTCTCTAATTGAAAATTTGAATATACTTAGTATCGCTAGTTCCATACAAACGCTCAATTGGGAGTTTCGCTGTTGAATTGACTTCCAGGCGTCTGTGGTAACTAAATATTATCAATGAAACTGAATAATTTTAACGACAATTAAAATAATAAAAATACTTAGATGTTTGTTCTGGGATTTGTTTCATCACTTGAACTCCCTCAGGAGGCTGAAACTATTGCTTCTCTGGGAATCTTCACTCTCAGAGGAATATGTAAAGTCCCGAGCAAAGAGCTAGGTAGGCCATCTCTTAGTTGAAATAGAATTGGTTTTTCGTTTTGTTACGGACCATTTTTTTTTCAGTTCGCTGCTGTCTTGTTTTTCAACACCTAGTACTATCTTCTTCAACTTATCTTTTTTCATTAACTTCTTTCTCAACTAACTGTTTCTATGCACCTTGCGCGAAAAATTCCGCGTTCCCAAAACTGACTATTATAAATGGCGCCTTTCTCCTACCTCTACTTGGAACGCATTTGTTGAGGTTAAGGAGTTAACTATCATCCAATCTGAATTTTGAACTCCATTTAACATTTCACGGGTCGGATCTTGTTCTAATGCTTCTTTTTCTGCCCACAGCAAGACTGTCCGAACGGGTGCCTCACACCAGACAAGTTCGTCGACATGTACAAGATGTTCTTCCCGTCCGGCAACGCTGAAGAATTCTGTGATCACGTCTTCCGCACCTTCGACATGGACAAAAACGGCTACATCGACTTTAAGGTGAGAGGACTTTTGTCCACTCTTTGTCTATGTATCTTAGTCTGTATATTCTAATTCATTATGATATGGTCATCCGCAAATTCGATACAAAAACGGATACATCGACTTTAAAGTAAAAGGACCTTTGTCTACTTTTTGTCTGTGTATCTTAGATTAGTCTGTGTACCTCATTCTTAGATTAATTCCATTGCATTTTGGAACAGTTCCTGTGCTTTTTTAAATTAATTCGTCAAATGGGGAAGAACAACATCGATGAGACGTGCTTGCTGTGCAGGCGAAGAGAATTTCAAATCCCTCAACTTAGGTGCGTTTCCATTCTATTCCAACATTTGGCTATCGAGCTGTTTTATCACGATGTTCGTTTTATAAATATACTCGCTATGTAGCTTATCACATATAAATATATTTTTAATATATTTTATATATAAATATTGTCAAGTATAATACTCTTATAATCGATTTCTCACCTACTGTATACTTAAATTTGAATAAAGAAACAACAATCTACGATTCCGTGTTCTGGTTTCTATTTTGTATCCGGTAATCACTTCGATTAAAGTTCATTAAGTTGTCCTTACATTGCTAAAATCTATCAAAAAAAATATAAAATCATTAGCGGTCATTCACCGAGCAATAATTGGCGGAAGCTAGCCGTAGAACAGATTCTCAGCTTTTAAACAAAAATATGCCTGGCGATAAATATCTACCGTAAAATAAATATCTGCTTGACGATAAGTATTTGCCTTTAAACAAATACCTTCATGGCAATAAATATCTGCCTTTAAACAAATATCTGCCTTTAAACAAATATCTGCCTTTAAACAAATATCTGCCTGTAAACAAATATCTGTTTTGCAATAAATATCTGCCTTTTAACAAATATCTTGGAAAAAATACCTACCTTCAAAGAAATATCTGGGATGCAAATATTCCTTCCCTAGCTGGCGTTGGTCTCCCGTGTCTGTGCTGTATGTGCCGCGAGTAATTAGGCTTTCTTTTGTGACTCGCTAACTACAGCTCGCGCTTCTTTTATGAGTCTGGCCCCCTTAGTCGAAGTAGCGTGTGTGAGTGTGTGGAGGAAAGGTTTTCTTCTTGGTTATCAAAGGTTTTTTCATGGTTGCTTTTTTCATGGCTATGGAAAGTTTTTTTCGTGGTTGACAAAGGTTTTTCATGGTTGAAAAAGGTTTTTCATGGTTGACAAAGGTTTTTCATGGTTGACAAAGACTTTTCATGGTTGAAAAAGGTTTTTCTTGGTTGACAAAGACTTTTCATGGTTGAAAAAGGTTTTTCATGGTTGAAAAAGGTTTTTCTTGGTTGACAAAGGGTTTTCTTGGTTGACAAAGGTTTTTCTTGGTTGACAAAGATTTTTCATGGTTGACAAAGGTTTTTCATGGTTGACAAAGGTTTTTCATGGTTGACAAAGGTTTTTCATGGTTGACAAAGGTTTTTCATGGTTGACAAAGGCTTTTCATGGTTGACAAAGGTTTTTCATGGTTGACAAAGGCTTTTCATGGTTGACAAAGATTTTTCATGGTTGACAAAGGTTTTTCATGGTTGACAAAGGCTTTTCATGGTTGACAAAGGTTTTTCATGGTTGACAAAGGTTTTTCATGGTTGACAAAGGTTTTTCATGGTTGACAAAGGTTTTTCATGGTTGACAAAGGCTTTTCATGGTTGACAAAGGCTTTTCATGGTTGAAAAAGGTTTTTCTTGGGTGACAAAGGCTTTTCATGGTTGACAAAGGCTTTTAATGGTTGACAAAGGTTTTTCATGGTTGACAAAGGTTTTTCATGGTTGACAAAGGCTTTTCATGGTTGACAAAGGTTTTTCATGGTTGACAAAGGTTTTTCATGGTTATGAAAGGTTTTTCATTATTGTGAAAGGTTTTTCATTATTATGAAAGGTTTTTCATTATTATGAAAGGTTTTTCATGGTCATCAAAAGGTTTTACATCATTATGAAAGATTTTTACATGCTTATGCAGGGTTTTTTAATGGTTATCTGCATGGCTCCGGTAATTATAGACGTTCAAGCGGTGGCCATGAGGGAGGTTGGTTGTGTGTGGACGCTCTTACCTCTAATGTTTGAGGCTCAACTCCGCTCACGGGAATCCAACTATGGTATTAATGGGAATTAGCACTCCCAGGGGGAATATGTGAGCCACAGGTTAGTTAGGCCTTCCTTTTTTTAAATTGAATAGTTGATCTGACCCGGCAATCTCGTGTGAAAAAACCGTTAATTTCTTCCACTTCTGTGTGTTATATTTACATTAACTCTTTATATTCACTCCTGTAAGTATGTTGTATTTAAATTATCTGATTATATTCCCTTCTAGTTTTCACTTCCTAATGTAGTTCTATCATTTAATCGAGTTCTATCTTTCACTGCCACGAGATACTCAAATATTGGTAGTAAATTCCATAGACTTTACGTCTGTGCTGATTACTCGCATTTGGTTTGTAATTAATTTATTTTTATATTTTTTTCTCAAGTGTTATTTTCAACGTACTATTCACTGAGAGTTCTTAAATATGCAAGAAAATTGAGACGACCACTGAGTGTGTATGAACTTTTGGGAATATGTATAAATTGCTTATCGAATATACGTTGTTGAATCTCATGAACAAAGCCTATCTTTTTAGAGCTTTTACCATAGTAGAGGCGTGTGCTGGTCATTTCGGTAGAGCTAGCGTGCGTGTGCATATGTTTGAAAATTTATTCCTTCTGATATATTTGAACAATTTTTTGTTAAAATATAGTTAAAATCATCAATTCTTTGTTAAAATATGGTCGAACAA
Organism: Morinoia aosen; assembly: GCA_030386875.1. Lineage (NCBI taxonomy): Eukaryota > Metazoa > Arthropoda > Malacostraca > Amphipoda > Talitridae > Morinoia > Morinoia aosen. Next base: position 47,521,765 of record CM059577.1, on the reverse strand, counting down.
TTCTTTGCACTGATATATTTGATCAATTCTTTGTTCCGATATATTTGAGCAATTCTTCGTTTTAATATATTTATACAACTCTTAGTAATATATTTCAACACCTCTTCGTCCCATATTCTGTCTCTTAAATCGTCAATATTAACGATGAGCTTTTTATGCGGTAGTAAAAGTTAGTGTCCGCTGGAAAACATCGCACATCGAACAACATCTCACTGCCTCCAATCAAATCGTGGAGTCGCAGTTGTCAGATTTTTGCTCAATTACGCTGTCTGGACACCTGAACCTATTGATGAATGTTCAATAATTGTTTGTGAAGTCAGCTAGGAACTGGATTTTTTATAAGAACCTGGCGGTTCTTGCGAACTTTAGAGTTTTCTATAAAACTTCAAGCGAATTCATTGCTAAGTTGAGTAATTTGATGGAAGTTAACTTTCATGCCTGTCATGGACTGCCTGTATAAACAGGGAACAACAGGAGAAGATATGATATTTTTATATGAATAAGCCCTCTTGGAGGGAGAGGGAGTGGGAGTTTCCTAGCTCAAATTCAAGTATTATTTATTTTGTTGATATAAAGAAAATTTATTGTTTTATGGACCAACTTTTAATGGCTCATTGCTGTCGTGTTTGTCAGTACTTAATATTTTTTCTTCAATATTTTCTTGTTTTATAAACTTGTTTCCTAACTAGCTGCTTCTATGCATAATAATCATAATAACAACAAGTGGCCTACTGGTCCTACTCCCTCACATAGTAATTTTACTACCAACAAATAATATTCTCACATATTAATAGACATCCCATGTCTAAACTCGAACACGGCACCAAATTCCAATTAATTTCTAACATACCCTATGCTTGAAAGTTATTTTAATTAATTTATTTTTTGATCGTCTTTTAACGCGCACGCAGCTGGTAGTTATTTTAACAGATCTTAAGTTAGAGCAATTTATTAAGCAACATTCAAAACATGCCGTGAAAGAGCGTCGGTCAACAAGTCGCATAGCTTTACGACATCTCGCTTATGCCCCTCTCACATTCGTGTGAACCTAAAAGTTGGTGGCTGGAAGCTAGAGAAGTGAACAGTAAAACCATCAAAGTGAACTTCAAAACCATCAAAGTGAACAGTAAAACCATCAAAGTGAACAGTAAAACCATGAAAGTGAACAGTAAAACCATCAAAGTGAACTGCAAAACCATCAAAGTGAACTGCAAAACCATCAAAGTGAACAGTAAAACCATCAAAGTGAACAGTAAAACCATCAAAGTGAACAGTAAAACCATCAAAGTGAACAGTAAAACCATCAAAGTGAACTGCAAAACCATCAAAGTGAACAGTAAAACCATCAAAGTGAACAGTAAAACCATCAAAGTGAACAGTAAAACCATCAAAGTGAACAGTAAAACCATCAAAGTGAACAGTAAAACCATCAAAGTGAACAGTAAAACCATCAAAGTGAACTGCAAAACCATCAAAGTGAACAGTAAAACCATCAAAGTGAACAGTAAAACCATCAAAGTGAACAGTAAAACCATCAAAGTGAACTGCAAAACCATCAAAGTGAACAGTAAAACCATCAAAGTGAACAGTAAAACCATCAAAGTGAACAGTAAAACCATGAAAGTGAACAGTAAAACCATCAAAGTGAACTGCAAAACCATCAAAGTGAACAGTAAAACCATCAAAGTGAACTGCAAAACCATCAAAGTGAACTGCAAAACCATCAAAGTGAACAGTAAAACCATCAAAGTGAACAGTAAAACCATCAAAGTGAACTGCAAAACCATCAAAGTGAACTGCAAAACCATCAAAGTGAACAGTAAAACCATGAAAGTGAACAGTAAAACCATCAAAGTGAACTGCAAAACCATCAAAGTGAACAGTAAAACCATCAAAGTGAACAGTAAAACCATCAAAGTGAACTGCAAAACCATCAAAGTGAACTGCAAAACCATCAAAGTGAACAGTAAAACCATCAAAGTGAACAGTAAAACCATCAAAGTGAACAGTAAAACCATGAAAGTGAACAGTAAAACCATGAAAGTGAACTGCAAAACCATCAAAGTGAACAGTAAAACCATCAAAGTGAACTGCAAAACCATCAAAGTGAACTGCAAAACCATCAAAGTGAACTGCAAAACCATCAAAGTGAACTGCAAAACCATCAAAGTGAACAGTAAAACCATCAAAGTGAACTGCAAAACCATCAAAGTGAACTGCAAAACCATCAAAGTGAACAGTAAAACCATGAAAGTGAACAGTAAAACCATCAAAGTGAACTGCAAAACCATCAAAGTGAACAGTAAAACCATCAAAGTGAACTGCAAAACCATCAAAGTGAACTGCAAAACCATCAAAGTGAACAGTAAAACCATCAAAGTGAACAGTAAAACCATGAAAGTGAACAGTAAAACCATCAAAGTGAACTGCAAAACCATCAAAGTGAACAGTAAAACCATCAAAGTGAACTGCAAAACCATCAAAGTGAACTGCAAAACCATCAAAGTGAACTGCAAAACCATCAAAGTGAACAGTAAAACCATCAAAGTGAACAGTAAAACCATCAAAGTGAACTGCAAAACCATCAAAGTGAACTGCAAAACCATCAAAGTGAACTGCAAAACCATCAAAGTGAACAGTAAAACCATCAAAGTGAACAGTAAAACCATCAAAGTGAACTGCAAAACCATCAAAGTGAACTGCAAAACCATCAAAGTGAACAGTAAAACCATCAAAGTGAACTGCAAAACCATCAAAGTGAACTGCAAAACCATCAAAGTGAACTGCAAAACCATCAAAGTGAACAGTAAAACCGTCAAAGTGAACAGTAAAACCATCAAAGTGAACAGTAAAACCATCAAAGTGAACTGCAAAACCATCAAAGTGAACAGTAAAACCATCGAAGTGAACAGTAAAACCATCAAACTGAACTGCAAAACCATCAAAGTGAACTGCAAAACCATCAAAGTGAACAGTAAAACCATCAAAGTGAACAGTAAAACCATCAAAGTGAACAGTAAAACCATCAAAGTGAACTGCAAAACCATCAAAGTGAACAGTAAAACCATCAAAGTGAACTGCAAAACCATCAAAGTGAACTGCAAAACCATCAAAGTGAACTGCAAAACCATCAAAGTGAACAGTAAAACCATCAAAGTGAACAGTAAAACCATCAAAGTGAACTGCAAAACCATCAAAGTGAACTGCAAACCATCAAAGTGAACTGCAAAACCATCAAAGTGAACAGTAAAACCATCAAAGTGAACAGTAAAACCATCAAAGTGAACAGTAAAACCATCAAAGTGAACAGTAAAACCATCAAAGTGAACAGTAAAACCATCAAAGTGAACAGTAAAACCATCAAAGTGAACAGTAAAACCATGAAAGTGAACAGTAAAACCATGAAAGTGAACAGTAAAACCATGAAAGTGAACAGTAAAACCATGAAAGTGAACAGTAAAACCATGAAAGTGAACAGTAAAACCATCAAAGTTAACAGTAAAACCATCATTTCTTTAAGAAGCGACTTAATTACCTGCTTAGGAGTTTTGATGAACGGATGTGAAGGTAAAGCTTGTGTGCAGCGCCTCGTTAGCACCTCTGCCTCGCAGCCAGGTGTGGGGCGCGTGCTCTTGCTCTTAAAGTCGACCTTCCAGCGAGTGTGTCTCTCTCTTGTTCCCTCCCTCCTGTGCCCTCCCTCCCTCCCTCCTCTTCTTGTGTTCCCTCCCTCCTGTGCACTCCCTCCCTCCTTCCTTCCATCCTCGTCTTCTTGTGTGCCCTCCCTCTTCTTCTTAAGTGCCCTCCCTGCTTCCTACCCTCCCTCTTCTTATGTGCCCTCCCTCCTTCCCTCTCTACGCAGATACATTCACTCCCTCCCTCCTGTTCTTCCCATATGCCCTCCTCCTACCTTCCCTCCTCATCTTCTCAAGTGCCCTCTTTACTTCCCCCCTCGTCTCAAGTGCCCTCCCTCCTTCCCGCTCTACTCTTGTACACTCCCTCCCTCTTTTCCTTCTCATGTTCCCTCATCCTTGCTTCTCTCCTTCCTTCACTCCTTCCTTCTCTCCTTCCTCTTTTCCTTTCACATATCCTCCCTACTTACCTCCCTTCTTCACTATTTTACCCTCCCCTCCTAGAGAAAAAAAACTGAGTTGTCTTGGTAGATTGTAATCGTTGGTAGTTCAGTTGTCTTGGTAGATTGTAATCGTTGGTAGTTCAGTTGTCTTGGTAGATTGTAATCGTTGGTAGTTCATGCGTTTTATGGTTTGAGTCAATAATGTTGCCAGTTGTATCGTATCATTTAAGATCTGTTCATTTTGACAAGTCATCGCCAGCGAATAATTCTGGCACATTTTGTGGATAATTCTGCCGCGCATTCTGAGAATAATTTTGCGCATTCTGAGAATAGTTTTGCGCATTCTGAGAATAGTTTTGCGCATTCTTAGAATGATATCATTCTCGCACATTCTGAAAATAATTTTGCGCATTTTGAAAATAATTTTGCGCATTTTGAAAATAATTCTACTGCATTCTTTGATTAATTCCACTGCATTATGGAACGAATCCGGTCCTCTTTGAAACGAATTTGGGCATCTTTTGTGGCGTGCTTCCTGCTGAGGGAGATACAACTTGTGAATTGTGTGATCTAGCGCTTCTGAGGAGGAGAATGTGAGGTCCCGAGCTGAAAGTTCCTTTTCTTAAAGTAGGAACGGGTATTTGTTTAGTTACCAGACCATCTATTTTTCTCTTCACTTTTTTCAGCTTTTACTACTTTCTTCGACTTGTGTCTCGTTGCATAATTTTTGAGTTTGGTTGTCTCTATGCGCAGACAACCAAATGATTTTCTTCTCGGAACACTTGTATTGTGGTTCGGGAGGCCTAAAATAACTAATATAACATGTAAGTTGGGAATGAGTACAGTACTCTTATTCCAGTACTCTTTGAGGTTTATGCCGTCTCTTTTTGAATCTTGTTCCTTAACTTTTTGAGTCATATTTCAGCACTTTTTTAATCGAGTTTCAGCAGTTTATGAGAGTCAAATTTTAGCACTTTTAAATCAAAATTTAGCACTTTTAAATCAAAATTTAGCACTTTTAAATCAAAATTTAGCACTTTTAAATTAAATTCCTGCACATTTTGAGTCAAATTTCTGCACATTTTGAGTCAAATTTCTGCACATTTTGAGTCAAATTTCTGCACATTTTGAGTCAAATTCCTGCACATTTTGAGTCAAATTTCTGCACATTTTGAGTCAAATTTCTGCACATTTTGAGTCAAATTCCAGCACATTTTGAGTCAAATTTCTGCACATTTTGAGTCAAATTTCTGCACATTTTGAGTCAAATTTCTGCACATTTTGAGTCAAATTTCTGCACATTTTGAGTCAAATTTCTGCACATTTTGAGTCAAATTTCTGCACATTTTGAGTCAAATTTCTGCACATTTTGAGTCAAATTCCAGCACATTTTGAGTCAAATTTCCGCACTTTTTTAACCAAATTTCAGCACATTTTGAATCAGCTTGCAGCATTTTTTTTAGAAAAAAATCAAAACTTTTTTAGTCAAATTTCAGCATTTTTCAAGTCAAATTTCAGCACTTTTGGGGGTCAAATTCCAGCTCTTTCTGAAGCATGATTGAGTGCTTTTGGCACATTTTTATCACTTTTGAGGCCTATTTCAACACTTTTCGGTGTTACACTGCTTCGTTTGGACAGAATTTCGACGTCACAAACGCATCGCTCCTCGAAAATTCACCCTCTGAGAAATCGTGCTTGTAAATATTTGAACAAATCTTAGTTCTTATATTACAATTCCATCGAACAGCAATTGATTTTTGCGAACGGCAGTTTGTTTTTACGAACGGCAATTGATTTCTACGAACGGCAATTGATTTTCAGTTCCGTGGTAGCACGTTGGCAGAGCTAGCCAAAACCTCGCCTAGGCCTTGTTCCTGACTCTACGCCCACACCGCCTTTCTTGGACGCTCGCCAGATACCAAGAACTCATGTCTGCAGTTCTCAGAACTCCTGTCTTCCTGTTCTGCTGTCTGCAGTTCTCAGAACTCCTGTCTGCCTGTTCTGCTGTCTGCAGTTCTCAGAATACTGGTTTTCAGGTAAAGTGTATAGTGTTCGTAAAATTTAACATTATTTTTAACGTTGGCTTTTCTTTGCAGGAGTTTTTACTGGCCATAGACGTGACGTCAGCGGGCACCCCCGAAGAGAAGCTGAAGTGGGCCTTCCGCATGTACGACGTCGACGGCAATGGCGTCATCGACGTCCAGGAGATGACCAAAATTGTACAGGTGCGTCATTACCTTGCGTTTCCACCTGCGTTTCAACCATGCCTTTTGTCCTTGTGTTTTCGATGTTTTTTTCTTGCTAGCATTTTCGACGTCCTCCTTTTAACCTTCGACGTCCTCCTTTTAACCTTCGACGTCCTCCTTTTAACCTTCGACGTCCTCCTTTTAACCTTCGACGTCCTCCTTTTAACCTTCGACGTCCTCCTTTTAACCTTCGACGTCCTCCTTTCAACCTTCGACGTCCTCCTTTTAACCTTCGACGTCCTCCTTTTAACCTTCGACGTCCTCCTTTTAACCTTCGACGTCCTCCTTTTAACCTTCGACGTCCTCCTTTTAACCTTCGACGTCTTTGCACTTCTGTCTGTGTTCCATGAGCATATTTTCAAGTCCATGGAATGAATATTCACTACTGCAATTAGTGTTGCTCTACACTAGTGGTGTTAACTACATCAGTTATCCTATCATAATACGGATATCATCCATCTCTCGCGCATGTTAGACTCCCCTTCGTACGTTAAATTTCCCGTTTGCTGCCTCGAATGTGACTGTGGCCATCACCATCAAAGAGCTAAAGACTACGTTCTGCGCTGTCTGATTTGAAAAGCTTTCACTAGTCTCCGATATCTGATTTAGATTTAGTCGGGTGGCTCCTTAACTCTATTTCCCGGCCGCCTCACACATTTGTCAGTCACCGCCGACACCGGCCGATAAGTTCATGCTTCAGCAGGTCGGTGTTGGTTGTGGCTCTTGATTCCAAGGCGACGCTTCCAGTCGCCCTTTCTAATGAACATGGGACGGCTTTTTAGCTCTCATGAACATGAGATGATTTTCAGCTCTCATGAATATGGGGCATTTTTCAACTTTCGTAAACATGGGACATTTTTCTGGATATTCAACTTTCATGAACATAGGACGGCTTTTCAGTTTTCATGAACATGGGACGGCTATTCAGTTTTCTTGAACATGGGACGGCTTTTCAACTTTCATGAACATGGGACGGCTATTCAGTTTTCATGAACATGGGACGGCTATTCAGTTTTCATGAACATGGGACGGCTATTCAGTTTTCTTGAACATGGGACGGCTTTTCAACTTTCATGAACATGGGACGGTTTTTCAACATGCATAGGAACAGTTTTTCAGAAAATGTGAGGGCCTGAGCTGAGAGTTTGGAAGGCCTTTTTTTGTTGTAATAAAATGTTTTTTGTTTTATTAAGGACTGTGATTTTTCGGTTCACTGCTGTCCTGTTTTTCAGCACCTCTGACTTTCTTCTTCAACTTTTATCGTGTTTCATAACCTTCCTTCTTATCTTACTGTCTTTATGCGCACGGGATCCCTTGCGGGAACACCCGTTCTGCAAAGATTCCATGTTTCTTTAACTCCATGATAAATGGTGCCTTTATACTTTCTCTTTAAAACACCTTTGTTGTGATTAGGGAGACAAATTAACTTACAATCTATTCTAACCTTCATAGCTCTATGGAGCTAGAGAGTGTGTTGCAAAATGATCAGTTAACATGTACGTTGTTTGTTGCAGGGGATTTGCGACATAACTCTAAGACGTGTTGCTTGTTGCAGGCGATTTATGACATAACTCTAAGGCGTGTTGCTTGTTACAGGCGATTTATGACATAACTCTAAGGCGTGTTGCTTGTTACAGGCGATTTATGACATAACTCTAAGGCGTGTTGCTTGTTACAGGCGCTTTATGACATAACTCTAAGGCGTGTTGCTTGTTGCAGGCGATTCACGACATAACTCTAATGCGTGTTGCTTGTTGCAGGCGATTTATGACATGCTCGGCAGCAACAGCGCCAACAGACCAGCAGACAGCGCCGAAGAACGCGCCAAGGCCATCTTCAGCAAAATGGACGAGAACAACGACGGCAACTTGACGCAAGAGGAGTTCTTGAAGGGATGCTTGCTCGACGAGGAGCTCAGCAAAATGCTCACGCCTGGAGCTTAAAGGGTGTCTTTTGTTTGCGGTGTGGCGGCGGGCGGGCAGGAAGGAAGGGGTTGTCGCGGGGCCCACCGCTCGTGGGCAGCGCTTTGTTCGGTGTGGCGGCTGGTGGAATTGGGTTGTGGGTATGGCGGAGTTGGGGGTCTATGGCGGCTGGTGGAATTGGGTTGTGGGTATGGTGGAGTTGGGGTCTATGGCGGCTGGTGGAATTGGGTCTTGTTGTGTTGTGGGTGTGGTGGAGTTGGATCTTGTTGCGTTATTGGGTATAGGTGGTGGGGGAATTGGGATCTTGCTTCTGCGAGTGGTCTGTCAGAACGCGGGTTTTGGTCTCGCTTGTCGCTAAAGCAATGGGGGTGTCGTGTTTGTTGTAGAAATGTCGCTGTTGAACTGGGGGTGATGGGTGATTGATTCAGGGGTGATAGGTGCTTGATCTGGTGGTAATGGATACTTGATCCAGTGGATATAGGTAATTGATCCTGTGGTTTAATTGACGCTCTATCCGGTGGTAACAGATACTTGATCCGAGGGTGAAGATGCGATATTACCGCGATGTTTATTTAGGCTGCCATGTTAGACTTGGTTGTTCTCCGCTCATGATATTAGGAGCATGATGACATGCAATGAAGTCTGAAGTTCACATGCAGTAAGAAGTCATGGGACGTTGCTTTCAACGGCTACTGTGTGGGCAGGAATGCCCGCCTTGAGACATGGGTAATGACGTGGTTGTGTTGACGAGCCTGTGCGTGATTTTATTTTTCCCCTTATGTAATAATTATTACAGTGAAACTCAGTCATGTAGGCACGAGGCTTCGTAATAATTAGCCGTGGCTTGACTCTCATTTACTTGTGTTGATACTAAAATTACTCTTATTATTTACTAGTGTCGAAATTCCATCGAAAGGAAGGGCCCATTCGAAATCCAATCGGAAGCACGGATCCATTTTGACCCCTGTCGGGTCCAAGGAAGCCAAGTTAAGACGTGTTGAGGTATATAAGAGAGTAATGACATGTCGAGGTATATAAGAGAGTAAAGACATGTCGAGGTATATGAAAGAGTAAAGACATGCCGAGGTATATGAGAGTTAAAACATGTCGAGGTATATGAAAGAGTAAAGACATGTTGAGGTATATGAAAGAGTAAAGACATGTCGAGGTATATGAAAGAGTTCTAGGCAGTCAGTCGCTAAAATAGAATCGTGTTGAATTTTGGTTAGGCTTTTACTGTGTTTTATGAAGCGTTTGTTTTTCGATATATTTGCATGTTATGTGAACCTCAGACCTGGCTCTGGAGAGATCGGTTAAGGTAGAGTAAGAGAACGGAATAAAGTATCCCATAAGTGCAGGGGGAAGTTTTTACGTTACCTTTTTCAAAATGATGAGCTTGGTGGGTGATATAATAAGACTTTTTTGTAAATTTATCCCTGTGTATTCGTAGTATTTTATCTGTCTCGTATACATTATTGGTGACGAAGGTGAATGACATTTTAACTCAAACCTTGAATCACTGGCAGCTGTTGCGCTCTCAATATTTTTGAACTCTTTAGCGGTAAGTATGCACTTGGAACGAGCAAAGGAGAGACTCGTTTCGCCTGGATTAGTAGTTAAAAAAGTGACTTGTTTCAACTGGTTTGGTATTAAAAAAGAGACTGGTTTCAATTGGTTTAGTAGTTAAAAATGAGACTCGTTTCGACTGGTTTAGTAGTTAAAAAAGTGAATTGTTTCGACTGGTTTAGTAGTTAAAAAAGAGACTTGTTTCGACTGGTTTAGTAGTTAAAAAAGTGACTTTTTTGACCGGTTTGTTAGTCGTTCCTTATTTGCCGCAGCTCGATGCGAACAATAAAATGCTCGTGTCTAAAAACGAAGTGTAGGCGCCCGCTTTTTCTCTTTAGATCTGTAACTCAAAAAGCGACTGTGGTGCCGCCATGCGGGAAGTAATGTCACAAACGTCGGTCGGAGCGACAAGTTAGTAAAATCGAGGTATTTCGAATTTATTTCCAAGTGTTCCTACCATCGACTTATTTTTAGCAGAGTTACCGATTAAAAACCGTTTGTTTACAGCAAGATTAACTCGCGCTGCGCTCTTGCGTCCTGCCGTGAGATTTGAAAAAAGAAGTAAGCTGTAAAAAAGAACAAAAGATGAGTTCAGCTTGAACTTCTCTTCGCAAAATGAGTAGCTGTGCACAATAACGATCTGGATATTAAGTTTAAAATAGTTTTATGGTATTCTAGTTGGAAGTGGTTCTCGTGACTGTAAAGTTTTGATTTTCGTGTCGGTGGTTTTTTGCCAAGCTGTTTTTGCACTCTTCACGATGGTGCGGGCGAGTTAAATGAAAGTCGAACTCGATCTTATAAGCTTATTGGTGGCGAAAAAAATATTTACTTAATATATTCTACAATATCAAATGCCAACCGATTCTGGCAGTTGGGTTATCTTTGGTAAAATTTGTCTTTCTCTGCCAATTCTCAACGGTAATTTTTTGGCGCAAAATGATAGGCTCCAAAAACGATAATTAGACGACAAGTATTTTATTTTCATATCGGTGGAATGTTAACAGCTCTGTTAGAAGGAAATAAAATTTTCTGCTAGTTTCTTCTTCTTCTTCTTCTTCTAGTTGTGGTATAGTGACCGTTGTTATTGTCCAGGTTCCTTCTTTTCGTGTTCGTTGTATTCTTTCGTTGGACTGTTGCAGGCTGGTAATTTCGGTGATGCAGGAAGCAACGCACGTCTGCCCTGAGTGTGTTCGGTTGGATAAAATTTGTTCGATTGAAATAAATGTTTTCGGTTGGGCAACATAAAAGCTGAACTGGAAGTAGTTTGACTTGTTAATGACATTGAGGATGATATTTGTTTTTGATTCATGTGGTGGTGGTGTTGACGACTTTGAAGGTCACGGAGAATAGGGTTTGTGAGGCGGTTGGTCACTTGTAAAGTATCTTTGATGGTCATGAAGAGATCTGAATAAGGTCATGAAGAGTAGGAATAGGGTCATGAAGAGTAGGAATAGGGTCATGAAGAGTAGGAATAGGGTCATGAAGAGTAAGAATAGGGTCATGAAGAGTAAGAATAGGGTCATGAAGAGTAAGAACAGGGCTTATGAGGAGGTGGTAGAGTAAACTTTAAGGTCATGGAGAAATGAGAATAGGCTTTATGAGGCGGATGGTCACTTGTAGAGTATATTTAAGGTAAATTTAAGGATCAGCTACTGCAACACAATCATTCTCGATGTATCACCTCATTTAACGCATTGTAAGCAATCTCTTCGACTGAACCATTTCTATAGCCCTCTTCCAGAATTCCTTCCTTCCTTCCTTCCTTCCTTCCAGGAACTGTGTTAGCAAGACTCGAGCTGAGCCTCTTCCAAGTACGTTGCGACCCTGTATATCGAATCGAACCCTTTTTGTCCCTCGAAAGTGAAAGCTTTCAGGGAAGCTCCAAAGGAAGTACCTACCCTGAAGTCATGTCCCTGATAGTCGTAATACATCTCGCTCATATAATGAAGTTCTCCCCGACAATTTAGAATCTCCCTCAAATTCCCAGTATAAAACCTGAATGCTGCATCACTACCTACAAATTACGCTGTGAGTTCGTCCGAGTGTCGAAAACAATTACACAATTTAAAACGATGAGAAACCCCAAAATAATAATAATAATTTCGAATTCTGAAGCACAAGGAGAACCGATGTTTTGGTGGCGGGTTAAAAATTTATTTTGGCCATGGCGATCCCGGAAACTGCATCATGTTGTAAACGTCGCTCTTGGCTTCACGAGTTTCTATTTTTTTGTAGCGTGCTGCGCTAGTGGACAATTTCTCTAGGGATGAAACTCAATCAAACTTTGCATTTTTGGTTGTATCGCCCAAAGAAACGTTACTGTGCGTGTATGTGTACGGTTAGTCAAACAAGGCACTATTCATCCATGATTGTAACACATGTGTTAACCCAGTCTAACGTTTTTGTGCATGCACGTTTTTACCGCCCAAGCGATTTATTTACTTGGGCGGCGAAAAACATGCATGCATGCAGGCGGCAAAAAAGTTAGACTTGGTCTCTATGTTTATCGATGAGACTTCACTTGTTTCCAACGGGTTTCGTGATCCAGGAAAAAATAAACGGTCCCAAAAATTCTCTTCAGTTACGTGCTGTGCTGAACGATTAGAACTTTTTCACGCCGCTACGCAAGCAAGGAACGATATTAAAGCCATACTCAATAATACGTTAGTATTTTATTTTAGAAAAGCGTTTCTAAAATCGAAGAGCTTTGTCAAACAAATTTGATAAAGCGATTTTTGATTTGATAAAAAATTTAAAATTTCTGTTTAGGAGCTTTACGAGAGCGAAAAAGAATAGATTACTTGACTTGTATCTTTCAGATAAGCGCAAGCACATTAAGATTGATTCTTCGTGTATGATTGTAACGAGTTGTTGCCGACCGATGGCGTACTTTCTTTTGAACGTTATGTACTCAAGAGCGCAATCTACTCATGTACTCTTTCTTGCACAAATGTTACTGTAAAATGGTGCACAAATATTAAATTCGAGCGTTCTTAGGTGTATCGGTGAAGCGAACACGCATATTGTATAACTCGTATTATTTTTATTCTCTAGTGTACGCAATCAAATCAAGTGTACGTAAATCGAGTTTTCTAGTGTACGCATACTAACATGGTTCAGCTGTTATTTTTTGAATAATGGAACTCTTTGTGTTCGCATGAAAAAATTTTTGGGAGTTGTTGAAATTTCTTTCGTTGAAATTTCTTTCGTTGAAATTTCTTTCGTTGAAATTTCTTTCGTTGAAATTTCTTTTGTTGAAATTTCTTTCGTTGAAATTTCTTTCGTTGAAATTTCTTTCGTTGAAATTTCTTTCGTTGAAATTTCTTTCGTTGAAATTTCTTTCGTTGAAATTTCTTTCGTTGAAATTTCTTTCGTTGAAATTTCTTTCGTTGAAATTTCTTTCGTTGAAATTTCTTTCGTTGAAATTTCTTTTGTCTAAATTTAGTCAGCTGATCACTCGCTCAAATAAAAAGCTATCTCTTGGCTACACGAGCTTCAGATTCTTTAGGTTGCTTCGTTTGTTTTGAAAGTTTCATGGTTTTACGGTCCCAAACACATGCCAAGTACGCTGTACACAGTTGCGTTAGAACCTTGATCATTATGTTAACAGTTATACTTGCAGTCTCTTTTGGTATGTTGCAGAATTTGGCTCTTTTGGTATATTGGCTTTTTTTGGTATATTTGGTATTGGTATTTTAGTATTAGCTCTTTTGGTATATTGGCAGTATTGGAGGTATATTCTAATTGTTGTGTTAAATTCTAATTGTTGTGTTGAACAATGCAGCGAGTGTAGGTTGTTTTGGATCAGGAACTGAATCGCAATAGTTCTTTATAGCTCATGATATTTTCCAGTGAGCATTTTCTTCTCGAATCATGCGGCAACAGATTACAATTTTGACGAGGTGATTGTAAACGGTTTGTCAGTTGCCCACTAAAATTTTTTTTTCTCAAAAAATGTAATCGAGAGCACAAAATGTTGTTGTTGCTTTTTATCGACGTGCTGAAAATATTTCTTAGCTTTGTTTCGATTGTATTGATTACGCGTCCTGGATTTATTTTTTGTCTGTCTTTATCATTTTGAACTTGGGTGTTGAATCTAGAGTGAAGTGATAGGTTACGCTTTATTTTTTGTCTGTCTTTATCATTTTGAACTTGGGTGTTGAATCTAGAGTGAAGTGATAGGTTACGCTTTATTTTTTGTCTGTCTTTATCATTTTGAACTTGGGTGTTGAATCTAGAGTGAAGTGATAGGTTACGCTTTATTTTTTGTCTGTCTTTATCATTTTGAACTTGGGTGTTGAATATAGAGTGAAGTGATAGGTTACGCTTTATTTTTTGTCCGTCTTTATCATTTTGAACTTGGGTGTTGAATCTAGAGTGAAGTGATAGGTTACGCTTTATTTTTTGTCTGTCTTTATCATTTTGAACTTGGGTGTTGAATCTAGAGTAAAGTGATAGGTTACGCTTTATTTTTTGTCTGTCTTTATCATTTTGAACTTGGGTGTTGAATCTAGAGTAAAGTGATAGGTTACGCTTGATGCGAAGGCGTTACTGATCTTTTCACGTCACGTGAGAACGTGATATACTCAAGCATTAAGAAATGTGTTGGGAAAATAGTGCACAAATATCGACTAAATGGTTTTGTTGGTATCGAATTCAAGCTCAAAAATTTGAATACGTTCGTTGGTATCGAATTTAAGCTCAAAAACTACTCATCACGTTGAGTAATTTAAAATTTGACTAACATCACGGGATGGCACAAATTGTCTGTGGGAAGTTTATAGAACCGAAGGAGTTTCTATGGGCAAAATAGTACAATTAACGGTTTTAAATAAGCTCTAGTGCAAGACTGGTGTTGAAGAGGTTAAGGAATATTTACGTCAGTTGCAAAGTACGAAATTAAGTCACAAAAATTCTTCTCGAAATGGACTTATTTGTTGAAGTTTAGCGTTAGTCTTTGCGTCACTCAGATGTTTGCGTCACTCAGATGTTTGCGTCACTCAGATGTTTGCGTCACTCAAATGTTTGCGTCACTCAGATGTTTGCGTCACTCAGATGTTTGCGTCACTCAGATGTTTGCGTCACTCAAATGTTTGCGTCACTCAGATGTTTGCGTCACTCAGATGTTTGCGTCACTCAGATGTTTGCGTCACTCAGATGTTTGCGTCACTCAGATGTTTGCGTCACTCAGATGTTTGCGTCACTCAGATGTTTGCGTCACTCAGATGTTTGCGTCACTCAGATGTTTGCGTCACTCAGATGTTTGCGTCACTCAGATGTTTGCGTCACTCAGATGTTTGCGTCACTCAGATGTTTGCGTCACTCAGATGTTTGCGTCACTCAGATGTTTGCGTCACTCAGATGTTTGCGTCACTCAGATGTTTGCGTCTCTCAGATGTTTGCGTCTCTCAGATGTTTGCGTCACTCAGATGTTTGCGTCACTCAGATGTTTGCGTCACTCAGATGTTTGCGTCACTCAAATGTATGCGAGGGAGTCGACCGGTAATCTCTAACGAAACCTTTAACTGTTAAGTTTGTTTCTCTTGATTGGTTGAATGTTTCATCGTTTTACTACTTGGTCATCATATTTGTTTTCAGATGATGTCCAGTTTGGATTATTTTCTTTCGTTTTCCTGCTGGGAAATATTTCTCGTAAAATCAAGATTCTGGGTCGGGTTTCATGAAAGTCTTCGTGTTTGATCCATTTTTCTGCACTGTTCTTATCCATTCCTTCATTTTCCAAGCATTCCTTCTAAGTTTCCTTTTTTATGCCAGTTGGAATTAAGTAAATCTACGAATTATTTTATTTCTTCTCATAGCGTAAACAAGTCCTTCTTTCATTATTGTTTGCCGTAATTTTGGCTAAATATGGCGGTACTGTTTTACTTTCAAAAATTCAAGCTTTGGTATGTCTCAACATTCCATTTATATCTACTCTTTCGAGGGGTCGCAATCCAAAATTTTTCATGCCACAGCCCGTGATTCCATCCCCAGCATTTATATTTTCAATGGAATCAATTGATTAGAAAATGAAACTCTCGGTATCGACCCGGCAATTTACTCTAGCTCTACAATCGTATTTTTTTCCATTCTCGTATTCAAGATTTTGTGTTCTCGATGCTACATTCCTTTCTGTATGCTTTAAGTTCACATCTTTCATTCCCTCTCGCTACTTAGCCCTTGAGGACTGTACAATTTACGAGAACATTTTTCGAAAATTTTTTGGACAATTTTGTTCAAGAAATTCACGGCTGCATGGGCTCCACAATACAGCTTCGCATCATATTTTCGAAAATAGTTTGTGAATTAATAAAATGCATGTTTCGTTATGATTTTTGTCAGGAAAATCATTTATCACTAACAAACTTAATGAATGTTCATAATGATTTGTGTCAGTAACAAATTTAATGGATGTTCCATAATGATTTGTGTCAGTAACAAATTTAATGAATGTTTCATTATGATTTACGTTCAGCTGTTGCTGCTCGAGTAGAGTTGTTGTGTTAGGGGATTTGTGTTTTACTTGTTGAATTTTACAACGAATTACTAACAAAAAATCGACATTTTTCTTAAATCTCTATGCAAGTAAAGATCTTCATCCTGCCCGTGACAGTGGTCCCTAATTTGAGCACACTATGTACGTACCAGAGTACCATAAGTATTTAGTACCATAAGTATCTAATTTGAGCACACTATGTACGTTCCAGAGTACCATATGTATTTAGCCTTTAAAATAATTTCTTAACTCTTTCTCTCATTGAAATTCTTAGTATAGATTTTATCGGAAGTTAGTTATTACTTCTATTCTTGTTGTATAATTTGGAAACCAGCATACGTGGCCGTGGTTATTCACATACACAGTATGTGCTAAAAGTCACCTAACATCCAGGTTTTTATAAAAAAACATATTCAATTTTATTGATCATAATCATAACAGATCTCTTCCGAACACAAAAGCCAATTGAATTATTTTTTGCATAGTTAGTGTCTCGGCCAAATCAGATCTGATCTGAAACATAAAAAATAAATGCAAATTATAGCACGGTGCGCAACTTCTGGGACACTCTGTACGTAGATTCTCGCTGCCATTATTTTGAAGCTTGACTTTTGTTGTTTATTTTCACGTCTTTCTGGAAATTGATCCATGATTTGATAAGATGTTTGTCTTTATAGTTTGATTCTTCTTTTAAGTTTCTGTAATTTTTTTCCATGCTCATCATTATTTTGGTGATTTCATTCCCTATCAGAATAAGATCTTTACTTTATAAGTTTTTAATGTTTTTGCGGAAAAAATTTAGGGTGAAACTGATTTTTTTATGTGACATTTGATTGTTTAAATTTAATATTTTTTTCATTGATTAACCTCATCAGACATGTATCTATGTCAATAAACACATACATCTAAATAATGTATATGAATACTGGGAAGTCAAAGAGTGAGTACATTTTTTTGGGGATACCCTGCATGTTGGCGACACCCTGTGGGTTGGGGACACCCTGTGTGTTGGGGACACCCTGTGTGTTGGGGACACCCTGTGTGTTGGGGACACCCTGTGTGTTGGGGACACCCTGTGTGTTGGGGACACCCTGTGTGTTGGGGACACCCTGTATGTTGGGGACACCCTGTGTGTTGGGGACACCCTGTGTGTTGGGGACACCCTGTATGTTGGAGACACCCTGTGTGTATGTTGGCACATTGCTATCAAATGAGGAAAAGAAGACTTGAGCAGTAAACATGTAACTTTCGTCTGAAGACTTCATTCTATTATGTCAATAATGAGAAATCGTAGTCTAATTACGAAAGATTGGTTACCATCGTTACTCCTGTTACCACTATATCTCTAACGTTAGAATGACGATCTACTGCATGTTACCTAAACATGAAACCTGTTTTTAACTAGTGTTGCGATAATTTTATGTGATGCCAAAATGTGCGGCCATTGCCCAGCAACTATGCGCGCATGCAAATTATTATTTTTTTCATGTAAGATTGTCCATATTTTAAAGCTACTGTTGAAAATTACCCCACAACTTTACATTCGTCATGGCGAGTTGGGGCGAAGCGTTGCGAAGAGTACGTTATATAACGAGACTACTAATGCACATAACTGATAGCCATATCTGAACCATTCCCAGTCTAACTTTTCCGCCGCCTGCATGCATGTTTTTCGCCGGCTAAGCGATTTGAGCGATTAAATCGCTTAGGCGGCGAAAAACATGCATGCATGCAGGCAGCAAAAAAGTAAGACTGGGTTACGTTGTTGTGCACGGACAGCTTGGGATAGTTGCAATTTGTTCAGAAGCTTCCGCTGGGCATGAATGACTATAAATGTTTGGAACTCTCTCTCTCTCTCTCTCTGCGCTCACACGTATATTCGCTTTTATATGTATGTACCTACGCGATCATTCTCATCACGCAGCTCAGAATGCAATGCAAAAAAAAAATGAAACCCTGCTTCAAAAAACTCCTCTCTGCCCTTCTCAATAACGAACAAATTTCCACTAAGAATACTAGGAAAGTAATCCAGCTCCTATTTGATATGTAAAGCGTTGCTATACATTTAGTCTTTGTACCCAAAATCGTGTATTATAATACGTGTATGTCGAACAATCTTTCTATTTGTTACTCTTACCTTCCTTGCCTGTCGTAGGCCAGGGGTCCTTTCTATTTATATATATGATGAACTCTTATATATTGTAGTATATAATATGACCGACAGCCGGTCTTTGTGGTGTTAGTAGATGAACTTCATTCGAACTTGTGTTGATATGCCAGTTTTTTTTGTGGCTTCCGCCTCTTCAGTTTCCAGCGCTCGCTTCCTCGTCTACTTTGTGGTTGTTTTCTATACGTTTGCAACAAAAGTTATTGCATTTTGATTCATTCTTGCTTGCATATAGCTAGCCAAGTTACTTCCCAATTATCGGTTTCGTAGCTCAAATACTTATTTTAGCTCAGTCGCATGTCGCACAGGAATCATGAAAAAATATTTATCGTTTCGCATTTGACGTTTTTTTTTTTTTTTTTTTTTTTTTTTTTTTTTTTTTTTTTTTAAATCTCACTCAAGGTCTCAAAGACATCTACGAAACGTGCGCCGGATCCCTGACTGAAGTAATTAACTTTTGTTGACAGTAGAACGTGGACTCAGTTTCCAGTCCTATTTATTTCCTCTTTTAGAAATAGCTATAATATTATAAGAATTAATTATGCCTAAGTGTAAGACGTGAGGACGGTCGGGAGGTGTGGGAGACCCGCACAACTGAGTAGCGTTTAATTATAAGTGTTGTGTTTTTTTGAAATACGTACGTTCTATTACTATTATCACTACCACTACTATTACTACTACTACCGCTACTATCTGCCGCTGCTGCTCGTCCTGTTAGTGTGTGTCGGACAGCACTTGTAACTATCTTTTCCTTACGTGTTTCAGCCTTTCAATGCATACGTGTGATAGTCACGTCGGGTTTACGTTCTATTGATTCATGCGAGATTTGGACTCTCGTTTGAAGCATTGTTCTTCATAAGAGCAGCAAAAAATTCGTGAGCAGAAAAAGTACTCAAGTCCAACTGCCATAGCCGTTCCTTTGACGCGTCGGTGTCTTTTGTTTCGTAATCTTACTTGCGGAATCTTACAACCATGTCGTTTTTGGTGCTTGGTAATTCATTGTGGTCTACAACCCTGTCATTTTTGGTGAATGGTTATTCATTGTGGTCTACAACCCTGCCATTTTTGGTGCGTGGTTATTTATTGTGGTCTACAACCCTGCCATTTTTGGTGCATGGTTATTTATTGTGGCTTACAACCCTGCCTTTCCTAGTTCGCGGTTATTTATTGGAGGGGATAACGGTGGGTGCCAGCAACATTCACTGGTGGTTGTTCCGAGTGGGCGTGGCTAGCTCAGCGTCTACGCCCATTGGATGCCTGTACCGCTTGTCGCGGTTCCGAGTCGTGCGGTATGGTGACGTCACCAACGCAAGAAAAGTATCCTGGGTTAAAAAGGGAATATTCCTCAGTGAGCATTCTCATTTTTGCGTGAACTTGAATGTCGTTATATACGCTTGGTCTATTATCTCGTCATCTTCATGTCTAGTATCAAAACTAATTTTTTCAGGCCATGATGGGAAACCAAGGCGGTATTTGAAAACGAGCTGACTTTAAGTAATTGGTCGTGGAATCCTATATATTGTACTAATCGAAGTGAAATGAGACCATACACAACTGAAAGCGTCAGAAATCTCCCCCGTGATAGCGCTGTCACTTTAACCTTGGCACGGTTAGCGATATCGCTTGAACCTTAACCACGTTCAGGTGACCTCGTTCAAGGTGTCCTTGATAACGGACTTGACTCGATTTTCCGTTTGTTTTTATTTAAATTTTTAAATTAACCTGTGTGGCAGATCTTGATGGAACGTGTTGAAATCTAGAAAGATTTTCAACTTTACGTAAGGTATAGAATGCGTATGGTTCCGAAAACGGAAAAGACATCGACGCATCAAGCGAGAGTGCTTCCTTCCATTGCTGCCATCATTACACTGAGTGCGAGATCCTGTTGGCTGTATGCAGTGATGCCCTGCCCAGTATACAGGGTATCAAAGAAAAAAATATATCCACTGACCGATGTCCGTATATATGATACCGGAACCATACAACGGTTTAATTCTGATATATGATTCCGGTATCATATATACGGACATCGGTCACTGGAGACATTTTTAGTGGACACCCTGTATAGTACAGTAGGAAATGTGCTCTATAGCTTCATAAAATTCGCGAGTTGTGTACACTGACCGCTGTAACGATTTAGTTACCCTTAGTCAGCGTAAAAATTTCGTGTTTCACGTCCACGTTCTGCAGGATGCTCACCGTCCGCTGGAAAACTGGAAAAAAGTTGAATGCGAGGGGATTTGATATGCAACTATAACGATATAGGATCACGCATCGTTTATTTCGTGACGAAAACTTTTCATGCTTGTGAAGGAGCAAGAAAGGTGACATGTGACCGTCGAAATAAAAAAAATTCTAAGTTCAATTGAAGAGATCACGAAATGTGACTCGGAATTGGCTTTGAAACCATGCCCCTTTCTGAAGCTGGTGTAGGTACCTGGTTCCCCCGTTGCGTTTTTTTAGGTTTGAAACTTACAAATTGCGTACAGACTTTAATAACGGCGCCTTGTACTTGCGCTTGGTTCACATGTCTGCTCTCTAGATACTCTCTAGTGCCCTCCTATTGCTACTACTCATGCTATGAGAGATGTTATACAGTGTTCTCTTTCGTAAATAAATGCGCCTGATTGACTCAATTATATTTGTCCGTGTAATTTTTCTCCTCGAATTTATTCCCCCTGTTGTTGTTGACTTATATTATATTCTTTGTGTAGAGGTCATGTCGAGTGCTGCGTAATATGTGAACTTGTGTGAATACTTAGCTGACTTTAGCGTTTGTCGAGTTGGGAGTATTTGTCCTCCAAGTTGAGTTGAGGACAAGTATTTGTCCTCCAAGTTGAGTTGAGGACAAGTATTTGTCCTCCAAGTTGAGTTGAGGACAAGTATTTGTCCTCCAAGTTGAGTTGAGGACAGGTATTTGTCCTCCAAGTTGAGTTGAGGACAAGTATATGTCCTCCAAGTTGAGTTGAGGACAAGTATTTGTCCTCCAAGTTGAGTTGAGGACAGGTATTTGTCCTCCAAGTTGAGTTGAGGACAGGTATTTGTCCTCCAAGTTGAGTTGAGGACAAGTATTTGTCCTCCAAGTTAAATAGTGGTAAACTCTAAAAACAATCAGGAATTTTAGCCTTTCAAGTACGAGAGAAACTTTTCAAAATTCATATCGAAAGTGTATTGCATTTAAGAATCTATTAACTCTTTTTGTTATACAGTTTTGTCAATCGTGAAATTTTTTACTGTCAACGGTATCACGTTTACCGCCATCATTGTTGGTATTTTGGGTTCTGCGATTTTCTGTATTTTGATCTATTCTAATGCATTCCTGCTTATGTTATGTTCTTGATAATTGTTCATTTGTCAGTACTGAAGGTGTTCTTTCTTGTCTGAGTAATTGAATTGAGTTTCATTTATTTTGGTCAACCGTTTCTCAACATTGCTGTTTAAATTTTTTCATATCTGAAAGTAGTGGAAGTAACTACTTTTGTTTGGAACAGTTTCATAATTGTTGAGTCAGCATTGCTCCCATGGAAGTCTTTCAACCTTCAAGGTAAGTGTAATCTAATTTTTTCCTTCATTCTCTTAAATTTATGCATCACATCGGTGGCATTGAATTCAAAATTTTGAAACTCTTTTCCGAATGCCACTACGTATAGTGTCCCGGTATATTTTACTCATCATTTGGCTGACTATTACTCATGTTTTTTTCAAGCACACCAAAGTTTTCTTTCATGTCACTCAATTTTCTTAAATGCAATGTTATTTTCTCTGATTTAACTCATCAAACTTGTACTTGTGTCAACAGACACCTTCGTTAAACGAAAAACGCGAATACAGGCCAGTCAGAGAGAGAGTACATTTTTTCGCACACCCTGTACAATCTTATCCATACTGTACTCTATAGTTATCGTAATTTGAAAGTTTTCAACGACTCTTTCGAAGTTTTTTAGCTTTCGAGTAAACTAGTACTATTTTTTATGGCGGCAATTGAAATAATTATTTTTCATTAGTGCTCCAAGGGAAAAATGTGAGGTTCCGGGCTGAGTGTTAAGAAGGTTTATTTTTGTTGAAATAAATTCTGCTTCGTTTTGTTAAGCACAATTTTTTGATTCACTGCTTTCTTGTTTTTCAGTGCCTCTGACTTTCTTCTTTAACTTTTATCCTGTTTCCTAACCTTCCTTCTTAACTTACGGTTTCTATGCGCCTAGTGCATAGATTCAGAGTTCCCTTAAACTCCGTACTAAATAGTGCCTTTCTCATTCCTCTCTTTGAACATCTTCGTTGTTGTAAGGGAGGCCGAGACTAACGTATCAATCAATTAATTTTTAATAGATCAGAAATGTACATGTATTTGATCTGATGTAGGCCACATTCCGAACGCCTGATTTTCGATTGTTGCTAAAATAATAACTTCTAACCTCAGCAATGATTCAAGTGATACGATTGTGAGCGCAGCTAAATATCACTTGATGGGACGTAACCAGGATACTGAATTTTGTATCGTTGAACTAAATTCTTTGCTATTATTATTTCTATCCGCATTAATTTGATTCTCTCCACACAATTAAAATAGTGCCATTTTGGATTCATTTTGCCACGAATGGTTTCATTTCGTACAGTATTCTCGGGTCTTAACAGCTGAGAAGTGTTCTGAATTAGCGTACTAACAAACGTACGTTGAGATGTTTTTGGTACGCAATATTTCAAGTCGGTTACTCGCCGCGCTCTTAATAGACAAATTACATGGTGAAAGCAAGCCAACTCGTCGACAATAGGGATCAATTCTAAATATTTTTGCTCTTTAGGTGTACGTAGTTTCGCTTAGGTGATGACGTTCCTATCTAAATGCTTCAGCTGTATAAGTGTGCCTAGTTCCGTTCAGGCAATAACTTTCCTTATTTTCGCAGGTGGTGCAGCAGACGAAGAAGAAGCAACTGCGCCGAACAGCGTCCTAGCCATTGCGTACCGCTTGTCTTTCGAGTTCCAAGCCTTAGCATCTCATATCTAGTGTAGAGTTCTAGTTGGCCATATCTCCTTGCTAGTTGTTGTTACTGCTACCTACTTCCTAGGTCTTTACCTCATTCGTGTAGAGCTATGCCGTGTTTGTTGTAAGCACGGGACTAACTTGACTTTCTTGTACCTAGAAACACAATTGTCCAAACTCCATTCAACTAAGAACCATTAGGTGGGTAGTTCCATGACCTCCTTCCGTAGTTTGTTACCTAGCAGCCGCCGTTGTGTTTCTAATAAATTCTAGCGTTCGGCTTCTAACGGTGAAGCTGTTAATTCATCAAAAAAGTATTTGGAGCGTCTAAAAAAAGCAAGTCGAGCGAATTTGGATGATATTGTGATCATCGGGAGATAAAAAGTCGAAATTCAACGTACCAAAACCCAGAATTTAATCAAAACTCGCAATGGGGAAGCAGAACAGCAAGCTCAAACCTGAGGTGCTGGAGGACCTTCGCTCCAACACCGAATTCACAGGTAAGATCGCACGTAAAATCAGTGCATTGTGATGCATTTCAGTCGTGTTTGTGATGCATTTCAGTCGTGTTTGTGATGCATTTCATACGTGTTTGTGATGCATTTCAGTCGTGTTTGTGATGCGTTTCAGTCGTGTTTGTGATGCGTTTCATATATGCGTTTGTGATGCGTTTCAGTCGTACGCGTAAACTTGGGTAGAAATAGAAGGTGTTCTTTTATTTTTCGTCCTTTCAGCAGCACTTGAGGCGATTTTTAAACTGTTACCAGGGAAAAAATGTGTGAGGGCCCGGACTGAGAGGCCTTCTTTTTGTTCAAATAAAGATTTTTTTGTTATATTAAGGGCCACCTTTTTTCGGTTCACTGCTGTCATGTTTTTTCAGCACCTGCTACTTTCTTCTTCAACTATTAACTTGTTTCATAAACTTCTCTCTCGACTTACTGTTTCTATGCCCCTTCTGCATAGATTCCGCATTCCCTTATCTCCATACTAAATGGTGCCTTCCTCTCTTCAGTACGCTCTTTTTTAGCGGTCAGGGAGGCTTAAACTAACGTATAATATATAATCTAATCTAACGTTTTGAACTGTTGAATAAATCGTTGAAAATATCGCTCCATCTTGCCAGGTGTAAGAAGGGATTTTGAACGATTTATCTATGCGTTCCCTCGATTAATCGTAAGGGATTGAGTGATATGTCGGTGCGTTTCCTCGATCAACCGTAAGGGATTGATTGATTTATCGGTGCGTTTCCTCGATCAATCGTAAGGGATTGATTGATTTATCGGTGCGTTTCCTCGATCAATCGTAAGGGATTGAGTGATATGTCGGTGCGTTTCCTCGATCAATCGTAAGGGATTGATTGATTTATCGGTGCGTTTCCTCGATCAATCGTAAGGGATTTATTGATTTATCGGTGCGTTTCCTCGATCAATCGTAAGGGGTTGATTGATTTATCGGTGCGTTTCCTCGATCAATCGCAAGGGATTGAGTGATATGTCGGTGCGTTTCCTCGATCAATCATAAGAAGGGATTTTGAATGATTCATCATTATATTTCTTTGAATAATCATGATTTTATGTTGAGGTTTGCTATTTCACACGAAAATCACGGTGATTTATATTTCAGATTCGGAAATTCAGGAGTGGTACAAGGGCTTCTTGAAGGACTGTCCGACAGGCCACCTCTCGGTCGAGGAGTTCAAGAAGATTTACGGGAACTTCTTCCCTTACGGAGACGCTTCCAAGGTAATTAAGAACGTCGGGGTGAATAGCTTCTTGGTCGTGCGAGCATCGACAAAAAGGCTAGAATACTGAAAATGAAAGACTGAAGGTATAGAACTCAATACTGTTGTTTATTATAATATTTCAGAGACTATTAACTCAAAAGAAGATATAGGACTCGATACTATACTTTATTTTAATAAGTCTGAGACTATTAGCTCAAAATATGAACCATAGTTGGCTTTGTCATAGAGACAGCCTATTGTACCAAATTTTGTAGTCTGATTTTAATGAATGTCCTTATCATAAGTAGCCAGGCTGTGTTACAGTTGTGTAATATTAGGTTTTTGTCGTTGTGAGATTTCAGTTTCATACGCTTACAAGTTTGAGAGTTTCTTCGTTTCTTATATGAGCAATCGTAGCTTTAGAGTTGAACGAAGTCGGTAGTAAGGCAACCAAGATAGTAGCAATTTTGCGGGAAAGAAATTAATTTAGATCGACAATCCTACTCGCAACTCAGTGGGATTTTCATTTTATAAGAACTCAGCGCTGAGTCTGCAATGCTGCCGTTAGTGACTGCAAAGCATCATTTATTTTCTAGGTCACTGCTAAGGTGTTTTTCAGCTCGCCATTTTTTCTCCATTCTTATATTTCTTTTTTAAATATTTGAAAAGGAGAAACACAGTTTCTCGCGAGCTGCAATGAGCGGGAATGTCATTCATTGGTAGCACTTCTCGTTTCGCAATGGTCTCATGTTTCTTAAAAAATTAACGAAGCTGAGCGTTTTTGAATAAACAACTTAACGCAAGTTGTGTTGTTAAGTAGGGTTTATTTTGGTGTACGTGATAGTTCGTCTTCGTACTGTGCGCCCTTATGCGGTTTTGATGCTGAAAAGATGCTGGAAAATTTTTACGACGTCGTGGATGTATTTTTGAAATATTTTCCGACGGATTTTTGTGTAGGTATATTTAGAGTTTCACTTGATTTCAATTGTAGAAATAATTTTTTTTTCTGCCCTTCAATGTAAAATTAGAAATATCATAAGGAAATACATCTCAAATTTCATTTCATCCGTAGGTTCCGAGCATCTCCGATGAAATTAGTGTAATTTTCAAGTCGAATTTCGATTTGCTTTTTTATATCTTCCCGTTGATGCGGACGCTGAAGCATCCTTCTAGGGAGAACGATTCAATTATAGATTATTTTTCGGTTTTTCATTCATTATTTTTGCTTTTTCAATGATAAGGTATGAGCTAACTGCTTTAAAACACATGCTTTTCAAAGCCAAATTGTAAGACAGAGTAAAGTTCTTGTCAGACGTTTGCCCAAAGGATGAACCTGATGCTTTCCTGATACGTGCTTTTGAAAATAGGGTATTTTTTATCTATATAATTTTTTTATAGATAGGTTAGATTCATCACAACTTTAGTTTAAAACATGAGAGTATTTACAAGATACGAATATGCTCAGTACTTTGAAATTTTATTGTGTTTCACCCGCTTGTGTTAAGTAAAAAATTTTTCCACACCCCTTTGAATTCCTCAACGTGATCCCATCCAGTATTTTTTGGGTGCTTTAACCTGAATACTTTTATTTCAAAGAATTTGAGAGTATTTTGCGTGCATATTTTTTTCATTCTGTTTATAAGTTGTGTAAATTTAGCACAACCCTTAAAATTTTCCCCTAAAAGCACTTGCTCCTATGAATTTCATTTTTCAACGTCGTAATGTACGAGAAAACTCCAGAAATGACCTTTGCAAACGTAACATGTGTTACAAAGTTCAGTTCGAAGTTGACTTGTGCCAGTGTAAGTACTCTAATTTAGACGAAACGCGGATTTCACTAGAGCCCGAATCACATTTGTTACTTTCCTTAACGTAACGGTCCCCTAATGCGTTAATTAATTGTTTATGTCCCTGTAATGTTATGATATTACTAACTGTCATTCGAATGATTTACAGGCTCAATTGAGGACGGTGCACGAAAGCCGTGTGGGGCGTTCTCGATGTTGTATACCTTTCTGACTTCCTCTTGTTTATTTTCCACTAACTACATTACGCGCTGCATTTCTAACGACACCACTTGGATTTCTGTAACTCTGACAAATAACACTCAATACGGCAACATCATTTTCATTTATGCTGGACACTAGCAACTGGACCGCTGACTGATTTTATGATATGGAGGCATTTCTTTGCTTGATTTGTAATTTGTACATTTTTTGTAAAATTTGACGATATGAGTAACACTCAATGTTACACGATTATTTTCATTCATGCTCAACTTTCGCGACTGGATCTCTGACTGATTTTATGATATGAAGACATTCTTTACTTGATTTACTTTTTGTAAAATTGGACGATGTGACGCGCGCTTGGAATACTTATCGTCAGTGACGATATGCTGTATTAGTAATATTGCCTTTAGTTAAAGTAGCTCAACAGTAATTGGTTTTTACTGTCATTGGGTTACTGACGAAATTTGACGTGTTAGAGCCGTACTTATGCAAACCAGCAACTTTATTAACTTAGGTTTCGTAGTGTAAAGGAACTCTAATTTATCAATTTTAAAAAGGGCCTTTTTTATCGTCCGCTAAGTATGAGTAGAAGACGTTTCAATTTCACATATAAATTAACTGACTGATCCAAGATTCGTGTTTACTGGAAACATCGAGAAATCATTTCTACCATCTGGGGCTTGATTGGAATGGATGCGCACTCTGTCTGCGAACCAGCGCAGCGTTTTGTCAAAAATCTAGATTGGCATTATGTGGAATTTTTTCAATATTTCAGAAAGTATGTATTCAAGATTCATGTCCTCTGCAAGAATAAGTTCATTCGTTCTGTCAGTCTGCAAAGAGCCTTAAAGTTGAATCATTTTATATTATCAGTGAACATTTTCATGACTCATTTTTTGGTTACATTTTATCGTCATGTAGCCACATTGTACTACAGTGTGCTATATTAATGTCTTAATAATTTTGATTTAACTATTATTTTTCTGCCTGCTCGTTTTCCCTGCAAACTTTTACCGATAACAATTTTTGGCATTGTTGATCGAGGTGCCTAAATAAATTATCGTAAGATTGTAAATTAGGGTTAATGATTAAAGATAACCATAAGGGTTAATAATTTTCATTGGGTTAACCGTTAGGATTAACCATTTTCATTAGGTTGACCGTTAGGATTACCCAATAGGGTTAATCATTTGCATTGGTTTAATCATCTTCATTAAGGTTAACCATTTTCATTAAGGTTAATCATTTTCATTAATGTTAACAATTTTCATAAAGGTTAACCATTTTCATTTTATAGCCAGCGTACGATTACCTAGAAGTAGTGTAGTAGTTTTATACGCATCACTATCTTCAGAGTGGAAATATATTTTCAACTGATTTTATTTGCTTTTCTTAATGCGGGATATAATTATTTTTGCAATCAGCGTCCTGTTTCTTGTTCGTGTGCCGACTTTTGCACTATTTCTTTTGTGTTTATCTATTTATTTAATATGAAAACGATATCTCATCCTCTCTGATCTTTTCATTACTAATGCATTTAATATTTGAACAGTATGGTTACCTAGTTACCTAAATTACGAGTATATTCTCATTTTTTACCTTTTCTTTTGAGTTTCAAGTTGTTTTCAACATGAAATTGGCCTTAGTTTAATATAACTCACACCCTATTTTTCACTGCTCCAATGTTTCTTCCTTTTGTGTTCGTTTGGGCCAAGATCGATTTGTGCGCTTTTTCAAGCTTTCTTTTACCCATTTCCTTATTGCCCAGTTTTGTTGCAATACTCGAGTAAATAAAAATCTTTCAAATCTATCTCTCCTCAGGGGGATACAATTATTGTATCTATTGGAATTAGCGCTCCCAGGGGGAAGATGTGAGGGCCCGAGCTGAGAGTTAGGTAGGCCTTCTTTTTGTTGAAATTGTTGAAATAAAATATTTTTTGCTATGTTAAGGACCACCTTCTTCGGTTCACTGCTGTCCTGTTCTTCAGCTCCTACTACTTTCTTCTTCAACTTGTATCTTGTTTCATGAACTTCTTTCCCAACTTACTGTTTCTATGCCCCTTCTGCGTAGATTCCGCATTCCCTAATATCCATACTAAATGGTGCCTTCCTCCTTCCTTTCTTCGATACGCTCATTTTTTGTAGCGGTTAGGGAGGCTTAAAATAACCAATAATCTAATCTTCAGGTCTATCGCAAAGTAACCAGCACTGTGGGAGGTCTTCAACTGTTTCGTCTTTTTTTCTTCATCTTTTTTCTTAGCGGTTACCCACAGGGTGAATACTTCAATTACCTAATAATCCATGAACCCGATTACTCTGTATAAGTAATTCTCAATACAAAAACATACTGAAAACTACCTAAAACACATATAGAGACTGCAAATCTTTGCTTATATGCTATAACGTAGTTTCAAGAAGATATAACCGTTATAACTCAAAATGAAGTAAAAATTATCTCATAAACTTCAGGGTGGTGATGTCAAAGGATATAAGTGCTAATCGCAATAATATCAAACACGTTTAATACCGGGGAGACATTAGGTGTATAAACGAGACTTTTTTTGAACTGAGCCCTTTATGTCTTTTCGTTTTTCCTCACCTACTAATTCTCTATGGGGATTCAACTATTGGACGTATTGGTATCAGCGCTCCCAAGGTTCCGAGCTGCTAGTTACGAAGCCCTTTCTTTTGTTGAAATAAACTAATTCTGAACGTTATTTTATAACGGTTTTCTTGATACGCATGAATACGTTTTCTATGAATCTACTTTTTACTTCAAAGCTATTCAGTACGTCGTTATAAAGAACTCGTGCTTCGTCATGCGGGCTTATTTTATACATTGCTAGAAATGTTACTATCCTTTGGTTTTCGACTAGAAAATTGTATCGTGCTCTCGTCTTTTCTTCACTTGAAAAGTTCATTACATTTTTGTCAAATTTTCTTGTAAATTTAGCACTCGCACCCCTGCCCGCCTTCGATTTTCTTTTTTTTCTAAAAGCCTCTTCAGTACTTTTTGTATACTTCGATTTTACTCCGCTATGGTCAACCTCATTTTCTCTACCACTTGACTCCGTTATCATAAATTCTATTTTCTCTACTTCTTGACTCCGCTTAACTTCATTTTCTCCGTCTCCTAACTCCGTCTATCATTAACCTCATTTTCCGTACCTCTTGACTTGACTAAAGCCCCACTTGCGCAAGCGTGCCCGTCTCTCTCTCTCCGATTGGCCTCTCACCCGTTCTTCCATTAAGCAGTTTGCCGAGCACGTATTCCGCACTTTCGATGCCAACGGCGACGGCACCATCGACTTCAGGGAGTTCCTGTGCGCCCTCTCCGTCACCTCCAGAGGCAAGCTCGAGCAGAAGCTGCGCTGGGCCTTCTCCATGTACGACCTCGACGGCAACGGCTACATCAGCCGCAACGAGATGCTCGAGATCGTCACCGTGAGTTGAAGTCTTAGTGTAATTTTCCAGAGAAAACGAAAATTGAACCGCATTTTGGTATCTTTCATAACGGTCAGCATCAGCCTGAATGGGATGCTCAAGATCGTCACAGTGAGTGTAATTAAAAAAAAACGATAATTGAACCCCATTTTGGCATTCAATTGGTGTTCAAAACTTACGATTGATTTTCTCAGGCACGGCAATGGTGAAAATCAAAACTATATTCAGGCCGGAAATCAAAACTATACGATTGATTTAATCAGGCTCGGCAATAGTGTTAGCACCGATGATCAAAATAAAAGATTTCTTTTTTACAGGCCATCTACAAAATGGTTGGGTCGGTGATGAAAATGCCAGAGGATGAGAGCACGCCCGAGAAACGCACGGACAAGATCTTCCGTCAAATGGACAAGAACAGAGACGGGAAGCTGAGCCTTGAGGAATTCATAGAAGGGGCAAAAAGCGACCCCAGCATTGTGCGGCTGCTGCAATGCGATCCACAGAGTCAGTGATATTAAGCTGACGAAGATCTCGACTGTGCTTTCGGCGGTCAACCCTCGCCTTCGTTGGCAAGTTTTATACTTTTAGCCTACCGACCGAAGACCCTCGAATTCTGCCCGTCGCTTTCTTTCTAACGAACTTTATAACAGTAAAATTTTTAATCAGGCAACCGACGGATTCTCTTTCAATAATTCCTTTTCCTTTTCAACGGTTGTTGGTTGAAACGCTTTCAACTGTCTTTATCAGTGAGCTGTATCTTGTCAAAAATAGACGTGTGACCTTATTTGTTCATTTTCTTGAGCGATTTCATCATATCTTTTAAAGTCAGCTAACCGTGACTCAATGAAAATTTTCCTACATTCATTTTCGTTACTTTCCAGCGATTAGCCGCACTTTCTCTTCGCTCCCTGTTATTTAGTTTCTTTCTTCAGTTTTCACGTCTGTTTGGTGTTGTTTTTAAGTGACTTCTGCCATTATGTTTTCCCTTTTTTGTAAGAAGATAAATAGTTTCAAATAGAGATTGGAGGATTTTTTGACTTTTAGCTTAGCTTTGCACTATTGGCGGCAGGTTTAAGAGTATTACTGTCCTCCGTCTGACGATGTGGATACGAGGGCTGGCCTTCCTTGTTGCAGTCGTGGTTTTTTTGCACCGATGTCTCAACCATGAGATGCTAGGTAGTGTATCAAGTGATTTGAAATTGTTAATAGGAACACGGGGAAATCCTCGTGTTCACTTCGTGAAAGTGTACCAACAAATTTTTGACTGGAATCGTACCCATGTAAATTTCGCCGCTGGATTTTTAGGAAAATGTGCACAAAGGAGATTCTCTTGGACTTCGAGCTACAAATTCTTGAAGATAAGATTTTGGTAACAACCTTCAGGACTCACTTGGAAACATTGCGCTGATTTTACTATTACCCATCAGATACTGACACTGGATTTCAGATACCGGTTTGACCATTGCAGTCAGTGTTTAATTTCAGTGAAATAATCGACTGCAACTTACAAATTGAGTGAACCAGGATTTTAAAAATAAGAAAAAAGTACAGAGAATGTTCACCGTGTTACCTAGGGAAATATTTTGTTGAATGCTGAAGATAACCTGTTTGTTAGATACTGTGAAGCTGGTGTATAATTCTGTGTTGTTTATGTGTGTAGTTCATCGCACTACGTTTGTTGGGATTATGGCTGTTTAAATACCTTGTTATTCGAGCATGTCGTTTTGCTCTCTGAGCTTCATAGATTTCTGAAGAAAATAGAGTATTTTTGCTCTCACCTGTTTCAACTTGCCGTGACTGACTGATGCGACTGCAGGAATATTGTTCGCTGTACAAACGCGCCGACCGACAGTGAGGCGCACCTTTGATTGCAGTTTGCCAGATGAACGCCTTTATTGGGAGTACACGAGAGGGGAAAACAAAAGTGATTGTCAGCATTTTTGCTGTAGACAGAAACTGTACACAACACTTTGAAGAACGAAAAATTTCATCATTGCTCTTCGTAGGGAAATGAGAACAATTAATGAGGATGGATGAAGACGGAGTATATTGCGTACCCGATGAGGAAAACGTTTGCATCGAGGTTACAAGGAGTCTCCTGCCTGCGCATAACTCTGAAGAAGTTGGTACCTGTGAGCCGCGAGTTGTTTTCGCAAGCTGCATCACTCGCTTTCGTCACAGCGCACGCAAAAAATACTCTGCAATGGTAGCATGGTGCCTGTATCTTCGTCATGCATATGTTATCTAATGCCATAATCAATGCCATATTTAGGAGCTGTCTTGCCTTAGCCTTACCGTATGTTATATGTACTATTCCACTACTCATAAGATGGTGGCTGAATATAATCGCATGAAAGCAGTAACTTTTCCATGAAAAAGCTGTGCTTCAATTGGCGGAGGCACACGCTCTGGCTAAGGTTAACGTAAAGATTTTGAAAAATGTTCGTCAAAGACGAAAATTGTATTAATTTTTTGTTTTAAAGTAGCCTAGTAATGGAAAATATAATTCAGTTTAGAGCTCTGATTATGTAAAGTTTAATTGATTGAGCCGTACAAAATTTTGAGATTTTGCTGTTCATTTCCTTCATGAATCATGAGTTTATTTCAAATGAGTAACTCATAATTATTCTTTTTATGCGTGTGCAAGCCTTCGACTAAATTGATTTCGGTTGCGATGTTCTATCGCCTTGATCAATGCGAAATATTTTTTTTTTTAATATATTTCTATGTCTATGAAAATGACTTCGTCTTTGGACACAAGTTGGAGCAATTTTATACTGAATTCGTCGTCTTTTCCAGTCAGAATCTTCTAGTAAAGGTGGTACGATAGTAAATCTTTTTGTGATGTTATAGACTAGCAGTAGTTAGAACTGAAATTAAATTTAAAAGTTAACCTGTTGATAAATTGTTACACTTGATCAATCATCAAGAATGCTCGATTAGACTCCCCTCAGGGGAATCTAATCAACTATTGTCTCTATGGGAATTAGCGCTTCTATGGGAATATGTGAGGTCCCGGGCTAAAGGTTAGGTAGGCGTTCGTTTTGTTTATTTAACATAAATATTTCGTTTTTTTTACGGATTGTATTTTTTCGGTTCACTGCTGACCTGTTTTTTCAGTGCCTACTGCTACTTTCGTCTTCAACTTTTATCTTGTATTATGAAATTCTTTCTAAACTTTGTTTCTATGCACCTAGTGCATAAATTTCGCGTTCCTTACTAAATGGTGTCTTCCTCCTACTTCTCTTTGGAACGCCTTTGTTGCGGCTAGGGAGGCTTGAACTGTCACTTTATCTGCTCGATTAGACTTGGATGAAACTAACTTACTAATACTTTTTCATTTATTCTTTCCTGTCAGTTTACAAATAATCTGTAAATAAATCGTAATATTTAGCAGATTAGTTAATGTTTGGTTAGTTTTTCAAATGTGCATTTTATTTTTTGCTGCAACTGCATCACGGCTTGCAAACTGATGTTGAAAATGCACAACGCAAGAGGTGCGATGCACCGAAGACTGGATTTACGAAACGTGACTAAACTATTTCACGCTCATAAAAATATATACTTCTAAGTGATATGTTAGCGCTCTGAAATCTGATGATTCCGCTCGGATTTTAAAATTGCATCAAAATGAATAACTTTTCAAGCTTGGGGTCAAAAGGGCATCATTCTTACGCATTTTACATTATGTCGAGTCTTTTTTTGAAAGTTCAATAGATACGGGAAAAATTTCAGACGTCAATTCAGTGGTACCTCTTCACGCGCGTGCTTATGGACTTAGCAAAATTATGAAATGTATCCACAGTTCATCTTCGTTTTTTATAATGAAATGTTTTCAGTAGTTCTTGAGGGAGACGAGTTCATACTGCATATGAAGTTTTTGGTATTATAGGATGGAGATTTTAGTTTTTGATAAATAATTATGTATATAACTTGATGTTTCTTGCATCGTACGATGACTGTAAGCAGATGTAAAAAATGAAATCTTTTTTCAACCAGAGTAATGTGATGAAAAAGTAGATAATCTGAAATTCAATACTTTATACATTGTTATGAACGTATTTCAACAGAGTTTACGTCTGGAGTTGATATTTTAAACTTTTGCTCATTAAAAAATTTTACGATGTATTGTGATAAGCACCATCAATGTTTCCGACACCCACCTTCTCAACATAATTTTGGAAAGATGTATGTATCTGCCGTTTCATTTTGCGACCATGAACCACACAAGAAATGAGCCAAAATTACTACATACTTGTTGTATCCTAAACAAATCAAACTTTCCAACCGTTACTGAAAAGGTAAAGTTTTGTGCAGTTCCCTAATTTGTCGAAAATGTCGATGTTAATCCTTTTGACTTGCCCTCAATCGCCCATGTTCATGCATGTTTACACGTTACTATGTCCCGTTTTTAAAAATACTATTGAATGATGCTTCTTATCGCTCAGATTCCTGCTACTGGAGTTACTGTTTGAAGTCTCAGGTAACTAGTTTGTGACGTCTGTCTTAAATTTGTTATAGCCGAGGTACTTTGAGTAGTGTATGTACATGACATTGTCCAATTGGTATTATTGGTATTAGATGTATTCCCAGTGTAATAGTTGTTGCTGGTTGAATCTTAAAATTTAGAGGAGTCTTATGAAATTAACTATTTAATAGGATGGGCAGCATTACTGGCACTGTTTTGTCACGTCAAAAACTTCATTAATCTTGCCAACTCGTTCAGACTTCCTGACCTCGCTGTTATGTATCGAACCAAAGAATCTTATCCCTTGGGTGTTTATAAATTATAGATAATTTCCACTAAATACCTTCGTCACATTGTATTTTTCCAAAAGTGATTCAAAGGGGTTTAACGTCAAGCTAGTTGTATGAAATTATTAAGCAGATAATATAAATTTAGCATAAATTCTTTACAGTGCAAATGACTTAATCGTCAGACACTATTTTAAATATTTTGCCACTAAAAACAATAAGTTTGACTAAGGTACGTTCGAACGAACTAGGGATTAGACACCATTCTTGCCCCTACTGTAAGCCATGGAAACGGACCGTACAAACCTATTTACAACCATTCTTCATTTCTTCCACATATTTATTCATGGTGCTATCTCAAAGCATTACAACTTTTCGTTATGTTTCTGATAGATGAAAACAAAATAAAAAATTAATTTCATTTTATAGAATTATGTCAAGAAGCTAGCAATCTATACCTTGAAGCTAGCCAATTATGTTTGGTTGTTACTTAATTTGACACATTTTTATTCGAAGTGTTTGTTAAAATTTACAAGGTCGTACACAAATGCTCATAGATTTTTTTATCTTATATGTTTCGAGTAACGAAAACTCGCATAGTGTCGGAGACTTACTAGGCACTTTTGTTGCTGTGCGCTTCTTTACCACGTCCCGAGTATATACATATGTTCTTATTCCTTGAATGCCCAGATTAATTATTCATTATTATTAAGTTTTGATTCAATTTTAGATCCATTGATTTTATAGTTATCATTTACTTTTTCTTTATTTTTTAAATATGCGAAAAATGTAAATTCCTGTATGAATTAGGCTTTCTTTTTCTTCCCACTAGTTACACTGGGTTAATACGTGTGGGTCTAAGCTCTTGGAACTCGTATCATTTCAAGCTCATGAAACCATCTATTATTTAGTAGAGAATTATATTCAGTTGCTTACGTTTTCTTTATTCGCTTTCATTTAAGGGTTTGGCTAAAAGTGACTTGATCTACTTTTCAAAATTTACGAAAGAAATTCCTGCTCGTTGATAGCCTGAAAATTGTCACTTTGATAATTCCAAGACTTACATTTAGAAATGTTTCGATATATTCATTCTTAATGTTGTATGGTGACTAGCCTATAGAACGTCTTCATCTTACGCCAATTCTCGGATCGCTTAGAGTTTATTAGTCTGCATAGGTTTCAAAATTGAAAAATTTGCTCCTTAGAATTTCAGCAGCTAAAGCGAGACTTTCCAGTAGAACACAAGTGTTAGATTTGATGCTCTCATAATTGACGGTGGAATGTGTATTCGTGGGAGATTTATTTAATTCATGCAATGATTGTGATTTAAGTTATTTAATCGAAATCTAAAATGTTTTGGATATTGTGATTAATTTCTACCAGCAGCCATTGTAAATTTGTACCTAAAATTACATTTCAATAGGGAGTACATCGTAAATGGGGTTTTGCTTTTCAAATTATCTACTTTACAGTATGCCCATAAGTTTTCTTCACTGAATTTCCCAATTCAATCGTTACTTTTTGTGGTGAAGGAAACATTTCATTTATTGTTGGAAAGGATTTTAAGCATACGTGATGTCCAGGGTTAATTTTAAAATAGTAATTCTTTGTGTTTTTACCCATTCATTCTACACCTTGGTGTAGTTCTACATAACTTAGTGAAATGCGACGGCTATTTTATAGCTTACACTCTCAATAATAATCAAAAGCATTTGCAGCTCTTATTCAATGATTTTCTTTTGCGGTTTCTATCACGTCTTATTTTGAGACTTATAAACTAAATTTTAATTTGTAAAAAATTTTTGTCGAATGTTCATGGCATGGATCTGTGATTAGTTTCACGTTCGTTAAAAAGTATTTAGTGTGCCTGCGAATAAATTAAGTAACGTGATAGGAAACATATTTAATGAAGTCTTAGTTCTTGTTTACTGAGTCAAACTAAGAAATTAAACTCCAGCCCGTTACTCATCGACCTCCGGTGAATTTTTATTCATAAATTAGTGCATGAACTTGAAATTTTTCCCTTTCAATCTGAATGGTATCCTGATATAAACTATCTATTTATATATATATATATATATATATACATATATACACACGCGCAGGAAAAGCTTCAATACAGTTTGCCTTCTTAGATGAATCACATTGTTGTGACTTTTCAGAAGTCATATTTGTCCGGCATTTCCCTCTCATCAACTAATCGATTTCATTTTCAATATCTAAATAAGAAACTGTCTGTGTTTGAATGCCAGCAATAGGTATGTTTTATGGGTAGATAGAGTAATAGAGCAGGCTATAGTCTTTTACATAAAGTCTGAAGGTTGTGAAAAGGACGGGCTAATTGACCCCTTGTGAACTATATTGTAATCTCGTGTCTATCATCCAACGGTAAAAATATTTACTTAGTTTTTTATTTCTACTAAAAAGATTTAACGGATATCATATAAAATAAGTATATATATATATATATGGTATCAACATTGTTGATAGTAGCGTTTCTATTATTACAAATTGTCATAACTCGCTTTCTTAGATTAAAAGCTATTTTGATGTTTATCTTTCACATAGAGACTTCTAAGACTTCTAAGTTTTTAAATGTTCCCTAACATTGCTTATATCCACTATCATAAAATAATATAAGTCAGCGTGCGAACATCTCGAGCTGGATGTGAGGATGTCTCGGGTGGAACGCTAGTGTAAATGATAGGAGTTTTGTTTTGATGTTTTTGCACGACGATTTTAACCTCTTTTAATAACTGTTGAATGTCAGAAGCACTAGAGACTTCCATTCCCCCTCAGACTTGTACTTTAACCTTTCTCGTGACGTGTACTTTGTGTGCCGTGGAAAGAAAAGTGTGTTTGTAAAATGAACCTTGTTTGAATGTTTGTCCTGCACACGACAAACATGAATGCTTTGAATGCGCTTTAGACACAACGAAAAATCCCTTTCATCTTATAGACCAACGGATATTTTATCATTTATAAAGCTTAATGCCTCATTGGACTTATCCAACATTTTTTCAAGGTACCATTGTCATGCTCTTTTTGACCATTATCAAATACTAACATGGAGGTATTTTGACCAATATGTGCAAATGTGATCTTACCAAATGTGGATTTGAAAAAATGAAAATAAAATAGTAGTTACGTAAAAGTTTCAGATTCCGTTGTTGAACCTCGGTAGAATATTATGATGGAATTTCGTATTGTTCATAACCCTGCTATTTCTGCTACGGGGTTAATGGTATTTAGCTGAATGACTTCACTTCTTTCTTAAATAAAATTTAAATAAAAACTTCGACTTGTTCATTCATTCTAAGTGAAGCCATACGAACAACACAGAAAAATTGAGTTCCCGCAATTGACTTCCATAGAATTTTATATTATTGCCAAACTAACAGATTAAATTACATGTTAGTTTAAACTTCCAGTAAGTTAGATACAGACACAGTAAATTGTGATAGAAGTTCATGAAACAAGATAAAAGTTGAAGAAAAAAATTAGTAGGTACTGAAAAACAGGACAGCAATGAACTGAAAAATGATGGTCCGTAACAAAACAAAAATCATCTATTTTAACAAAAGGAGAGCCTACCTAACCTATAACTCAAGACCTCACATATTTCCCCTAGGAGCGCTAATTCCCATAGATTACAAAACTAAGAATTACAGCGAAACATTTGATTGCAAAAAATCCCTTCGGGAAATTGTTAACCAAATAAAATAGAAAGAACCTAATAAGTTTACACATAAACATCAGAATAGAAAACAAAATGAGCCTCGGCAGTTTAATTCTCATAAGCAGAGATGATAAATTCTACACATTGAACTCGTTGCAACAAACTTCCAATAATATATATATATAAAAGTTGAGACCTCAAATGTGAAAGTAAGTAAAAGTTGAATTTCAACAACCGGTGTGAAGGCAGACGTTTTTAAAACTTTACATACATACCACATCAATAAATATCAGAAAAATATTTATACTCAAGGAAACGATTTTAAATGAAATATGCGTCTTACAAGAGAAGCGATGGCAGCATGAGATTGGAGCACACAATGTGTAGGAGCGCCAAGCAATGAAATTTCTTATACATAAAAAATGGACAGCATTTGCTCGGTCAATGTCTACAACAACAAAGGAATTTTGCATGCGTAATGCGCATGGACCACGCACAAGGAGTGTTCCAAATATAAATACACGCTAAATGATTTAATCCAGCACAATAAATTGCAGGATGAAATAAAATAGTTCGTTATTGCACTTCAATTATGGTCCAACGTTTGATAATAGCAATGCAATTTTGGGTCCAATGCACTCGCGCACGAAAATCCTACACTGATGATATAGTTCGGACAATCGACGTTAATCATCTAATCACCGAAAACTAACAAAGCAAAATTGAAAATATGGGCAGTCCACGCGGCAGCTGTCTTAAATTGTCCAGACTCGCATTTAAATATTTAATAAATTTATTGATTCGTATTTTAAAATACACGTTGAAAAATATTTGAATATAAACATATGATTGAGAAATGAGTGGTGCCCAAACTTAGAACAATAGCACCCCATATTTATTCGTAGCCTAAAACACACGTTGAAAAATATTTGAATATATAGATACGATTGAGAAATGAGTGGTGCTGAAACTTACAGCAATTGCACCCTACGTTCTATTACATTCTTCGTTAATACGTCTATAGAAATATTTGCATGCCTCATAGTTTTTTATATTTCATTACTTTGGCACTTACAGTCAGGAGTTGATATAGAATTCCGATCACTCACTTTCTTGCAAGCTTCCTGATATACCGACACATATTTCCAAGTTATAAATTTATTCTATTCCATTACTGCCAACCACTCACAAAAAATACGATGAATTATCAAAATCTAATTAATGATGCGAAAGTTTAATAAGCTGTTAAATTTTTTATAATAAACAAAACAGACTTCGAACTGGCAACGACTCTTCTTACTGACACTAGTCGCATGAAGTAGATAATGCGAGAACATAATAGGAATATTATTGAATTTATGGCCTCTTGACGGCAACGAGTAAAAGTTAAATAGGTTCAAGCATTGAGATGAGTTCAACTTGAAAAAAAAGAAAAAAGGAATACAGAAACAGAATAGAAAGCATTGAATTTGAACGTTACCACAAGTACATAAGTATCTCACAAGAGAAATTACGAAAAATGGGGAAGCACTGCTCACAACTGAACCCACAACAGACTTCTCCTTAGTCAATGATGCTGAATTAGCGGCAGTTAGGTGCCTCCGTAGCCAGTAATGCATCCCACAAGGCTACAGAGAACATGTGATACACGTGCCCTTCCAAATAAAACTTAACATACCCTCTTCGGAAATGATTAAAAGTGAATAGTTTAGTAAAGAGGAACGTTTAAAAGAGTGCAAACACATACGTGCTCATTCCCAGCCAAGTTCAAGGAAGAATGTGAAAAAAATTCTCGGGTTTCGATTTTTTGCAGCCGTTTTTAAAACGAAGAAAAGCTACTCAGACACGCCTTTAAATCCGATCGTCTCGAATTTTCTCACGATAAAAGTCAGTAATGAGAAGGCGTGACATGTGAATTAAATTTTAGACACTGAATATTAAACGTAAATTACTGCCAAGAAGGTAAAATTCCAGAAGGACAATCTTTAGAGGATTAAAACTACCTTACCCTCATTGAAATAGTAAAATGGCTGATTGAAAAAAAGGACAATTTTATCCTATGGCACTCACTAATTCTGATGTAAAAAAATTGCAGATTATACTACACCAAGAATGGATGAGAGTTCCTCTACATGATAAGTCGTTAATGCATAAATACTGATGAGCAACGACACTGCAGGTTTTTTAAACTCATGTGCAAAGCCAAGGAATCTTGCGAGGAGAGTGAAATCTTGAGATATGACAAAAGATGATCTCCATTGCTGTATTTCATCTTCGATTTCCTCTCCTACTTCTTAAAAAGAAGAGATATTTTTTAGATTCAAAATCGCTCACTTAACGTAACAAAGCGCAAAAAAATCGCTTCAACTTAACAGCAAGAGGTAATTTCGTAATCAACTGGAAAATTTCTGGCACCTAATCTCACGACGTACCAAAAAAGAACGGTATTTCGTCTCCGAGTAGGAAGGAAGAAAATCAGTAGCATGACGGGAAATTTAACAGTATTTTGAACCGGAGTAGGAAATAAATCGGTAGCGTGACGGGAAATTTAACAGTATTTTGAACCGGAGTAGGAAATAAATCGGTAGCGTGACGGGAAATCTAGCAGTATTTTGAACCAGAGTAGGAAATAAATCGGTAGCATGACGGGAAATTTAACAGTATTTTGAACCGGAGTAGGAAATAAATCGGTAGCGTGACGGGAAATTTAACAGTATTTTGAACCGGAGTAGGAAATAAATCGGTAGCATGACGGGAAATTTAACAGTATTTTGAACCGGAGTAGGAAGTTAATCGGTAGCATGACGGGAAATTTAACAGTATTTTGAACCAGATTAGGAAGGAAGTTAATCGGTAGCATGACGGGAAATTTTACAGTATTTTGAACCGGAGTAGGAAGTTAATCGGTAGCATGACGAGAAATTTAACAGTATTTTGAACCGGAGTAGGAAGTTAATCGGTAGCATGACGAGAAATTTAACAGTATTTTGAACCGGAGTAGGAAGTTAATCGGTAGCATGACGGGAAATTTAACAGTATTTTGAACCGGAGTAGGAAATAAATCGGTAGCGTGACGGGAAATCTAGCAGTATTTTGAACCAGAGTAGGAAATAAATCGGTAGCATGACGGGAAATTTAACAGTATTTTGAACCGGAGTAGGAAATAAATCGGTAGCATGACGGGAAATTTAACAGTATTTTGAACCGGAGTAGGAAGTTAATCGGTAGCATGACGGGAAATTTAACAGTATTTTGAACCAGATTAGGAAGGAAGTTAATCGGTAGCATGACGGGAAATTTTACAGTATTTTGAACCGGAGTAGGAAGTTAATCGGTAGCATGACGAGAAATTTAAGTATTTTGAACCGGAGTAGGAAGTTAATCGGTAGCATGACGAGAAATTTAACAGTATTTTGAACCGGAGTAGGAAGTTAATCGGTAGCATGACGGGAAATTTAACAGTATTTTGAACCGGAGTAGGAAATAAATCGGTAGCGTGACGGGAAATCTAGCAGTATTTTGAACCGGAGTAGGAAGTTAATCGGTAGCATGACGGGAAATTTAACAGTATTTTGAACCGGAGTAGGAAATAAATCGGTAGCGTGACAGGAAATCTAGCAGTATTTTGAACCAGAGTAGGAAATAAATCGGTAGCATGACGGGAAATTTAACAGTATTTTGAACCGGAGTAGGAAATAAATCGGTAGCATGACGGGAAATTTAACAGTATTTTGAACCGGAGTAGGAAGTTAATCGGTAGCATGACGGGAAATTTAACAGTATTTTGAACCAGATTAGGAAGGAAGTTAATCGGTAGCATGACGGGAAATTTTACAGTATTTTGAACCGGAGTAGGAAATAAATCTGTGACATGACATTAAATTT
Organism: Morinoia aosen; assembly: GCA_030386875.1. Lineage (NCBI taxonomy): Eukaryota > Metazoa > Arthropoda > Malacostraca > Amphipoda > Talitridae > Morinoia > Morinoia aosen. Next base: position 47,478,820 of record CM059577.1, on the reverse strand, counting down.
CAAGCCGCCAAGGTAATCGGTAAATAGGATACCGACCTTCACTGATACGCTCAAAAAAAATGAAGCATCACAGTAACATTCGTTGAAAGGTAGAAGGTATTTAGAAACATGTGCACGGAACCGAACGTACTGTATAATACTAAATGAGAACTGATGATGGACAATTGTTGCGGTATTATAGTTATATACTGTTTTAAGAACAAATTATGCATTTAAATAAAAGCCCCATACAATAAATAGCTAGGCACACGGCAAAGTAAATAATTACAAACAAAGAAATATAACTTTATGACTAATATCACCAGGTACAGTGGCTGGACGAACATAAGTTTTCGTTCATAACTCCTGGTTTTTTACTGGACATTATTGAGCTCGAAGCGAAATACAAAGTAGAGTACCAGGGACATGGTTTAAATGTTGCCTCTTGAACGAAAATGTTCCGGCGCACGAACATTTTTCACAAAAATGAGGAAAGTTACCACGTTAGTGAATGACTCAGTTTGCCTTAGAATTACAATTAGGAGGATTAGGAATTCATTTGGGAAATCATTATGATAGTTCTTACAAAAATGAGGTACTAATTCTTAAGTTATATGGCGGTAGGCATAAAAAAAACGTTGAGAACTGGCCTGCTTGCACGATAGCTCATCGTCTCTAGAAGTACGTTAATTTTTCAGCACATAATATCAACACTTTTTCGTTTACTGATATTCTCAAAAAAAAAACAAAAACTCTCAAAAAAACCCATGCTGCGATACATAAACCTAACTAAACTCATTTTCTACCTAAATTAAGAAAACTTACTTTCAGAGCATCTATTAAACGAAAGAAAAGCATGCCGAAAGTTCTTTTCATTGATTAAAGATGAGAGTTTAGAAATTAAAGGTCCCAATAAATCGAGAAAAGACGTTCATTTCAAGATCAAGTGAGCATTAACACCATTACGACTAATGAGTTCTTTCAAAACGAAATACTAGAATCATTATACATCACGACGTGAGTCAGAAATTTTAGGTATCAAGGTAAGCTCAAACATTTAAACAAGCCGATAACCTACGTAGATTTTTTATAAATATTGTTCTGTATCAAAAAGCAAAACAGGAACGGTAAATAGGATACCGTAGACAACCACTAACAGTGCTTGTCGCTCGTCAGCAGGCGATGATAGATTAGATTAGATTATTAGTTAGTTTAAGCCTCCCTATCCTCAACAAATGAGATCCAAAGAGAGGAAGGAAGAAGGCACCATTTAGTATGGAGTTAAGGGAACGTGGAATCTATGCAGAAAAGGCATAGAAACAGTAAGATGAGAAAGAAGTTCATGAAACAAGGTCAAAGTTGAAGAAGAAAGTAGTAGGTGCTGAAAAAACAGGACAGAAGTGAACCGAAAAAAGATGGTCCGTAACAAAACAAAATCCTATTCTATTTTAACAAAAAAGAAAGCCTACCTAACCTTTAGCTCGGGCCCACACATTATCCCCCTGGGAGCGCCAATTCCCATAGATACATTAATTGTATCCCCCTGAGGGGAGCAGGCGATGATAACACATGTTTGTACATAGTTGCATATTATTTTCATGTGTACAATTTATACAAATGTAGCATTTTAATCTAAAATAAAAATGTCACTATGTACTACGTCCACGAAAGTGTGAGAACTGGTCGCTAGAGCATCTTAAGCAAAAACGGATGCGTTCTATCTGCCCATGTAATTTTTTTATTAACATTACGATTATAAATATCTCCACTATAATAGTTTGCTTAATTTATACACTGGATATTTATAGATACACTGTCTGCGACATTCCCAATAATTAATGTCTGTTTGAATGGTGCCATAGATACCATTCAAACGAGCCAAAAACTATTGCGGCAATGAAAATGATTCGACCTTTCAAGAAAATGCAATTAATCGCGAGGAAAATGATTTAGTAAATTTTTCAAAAACTTCTTGGCAAATAACTACATTATAATTAGAGCCGCGTCCGTCTGTCCGTCCGTTCGTCCACCCGTGTGTCAGACCCAATAGCCGAAAGTGGCTGATGAGCGTATTTGTGATACAACCTTCATCAACTCTACAATTTTCGGTGCATTAAACCAGCAGATTCAGAGTCGGAATGAATATCACGTGTATTGGTAAGTTAGATTAGGTTGTGTAGAATATCAGCAGTTGAGACTTTGGAAAGCCATGCCATAGAATAGCATGGGAAATTATGGGAAAAACATATTAAGCTCGGTTGGTCCGATATCTAATCCTATCATTTTTAGACGGGCTGTGTGCACCCTGTCACTTTTTGACGGCCTGTGTGCACTAGTAAATAATAATATTGGATTTTTGCTTGCTTGGTTGGTGCGTGTATCTGCGACGCTCATAAGGATGCTTAATGACCGTATCTGTGATACGAGTTTCACCAGTGCACAAGTACAAGAAAATTTTTATCGCGGGTACTATTGGGATGGATATGTTTGTTTGTCATCCACATCTGAAAAACTAATAGAAGGAAAATATTGATTCCCGTCATTTATGACGGGCAGTGTACAAGTCTTATAATATTTATGGACTGGACTAACTTTCTCCCATTCCACACAATATTGTTGATAGTCCGTTTAAGGGGGCCCTCCCGTCAAAATTGTATTTTGATCTGATTGGTCTGAAATTTGGCCACTATATGTATTTTTGCGAGAGAAACATATTTTATTCGAAAAATTTTTTGATTTAGGCCTTAGTTTTTGAAAAAATTTGACATATTGGTTTTTAGTCCACTGGTTTTGATATTTCAAAAGAATAGAACTCATTGAGTTTTTATGCTAGAACAAAAACAAAGACAGTTTTAGAATCCTTGGAACATATCTAACAAAAGTACATTCACAAATTTTCCATTTCTTTTTTTTGTTTTCTTTTTATATGGGGTCGAAATGGGGTCGAAAATTCAAGATTTTGGTCTCCTTACACCCCCCCCCCCTTGGGGGGGATCTATTGTCCGCAGCACCATAAAATTTTAGGACCGAATATTCCACCAGCTAAGGGTCCTTTTCTAACAAAAACATGAAAAATGACCATCGGAGAGAAAAGGGGCCTCGGAGGGCCCCCTTAAACGGCTATTCGATTAACCAACACATCATGGCACATTAACGTATGTATTTCGATTGGGTAACATAGCGTACAATGTTTGCATTCCAAACATAAGATACTGTCAAATTTGCACACAAGAGTAAGTTACTAGATGTCTTTTAAAGCGTCAGAAACATAACCGAGAAGTTTGAGCAAATTATATCAATAACTGACATGAAACCGGTTAAATCCTGAAATCGTTTCAAATTATTGAATAAATTAATGATTTTAAATAGCTTTAAAATAACTATTTTTTAAATGAACATTCAACATTTCCAATCAGAGTCGGGTGTTTTTAATCGGCATTGCAATCCTAACTTACGGAGACTAAATTGTTTACAGAATGGAATTTTGTCACAGTACAAAAAGGTCTGACTGCCCCCAGAGGCACCCGTTCCCAACTTGAATGTGTACACTGTGCACAATGTCTACACGGTACACTGTGCACAATATGTCTACACGGTACACTGTGCTCAATATGTCAACACGGTACACTGTGCTCAATATGTCAACACGGTACACTGTACACAATGACTACACAATAAACTGATCGATAGATGCAACAAAGAAAACAATTGAAGGTGGAGCAAAACACCGTTCTATAAAAACTGACAAGAGGTCACTAAAAGAATGGACATAATTAGTTATAAGGAGACTAAAGCAATAAGCATTATTGTACACTTACCTGTTTAAATTTTTTGCCGGAGCATGTATGATCTTAGCCGCCCAAGTACAGTCTCTGCACTGGATCTCTAAAATCATAGATGCCTTGGCAAAAAGTTAAACTGGGTGTCAAGCATAACTCCACGGCCACGGTAGAGGAATCAAGGTAGGCTCAAACCAGTCTTTTATACGTTGACGGTGTGTTTTTGCTGACGTCACGGCAACGAACCAATAGCAGCGCTATTGCATCTGGTAGCACTGATACCCCTAAATCTGGCTCCACTATTGGCCTAACGACATGGCGTTTAAGTGACGTCATGAAGGTTGTTTGAAATAAAGCCTTTCTATAGGCCAGCCGAACAAGAGGTGTTTTTTCCCCATAGAAATGACCCTACCTCGTTTCCTCTACCGGCTTTGGAAAAAATTTGTTAAAATTTGCAAAAGCTCGTGTTTTTAATAAAATATGGTTTATTCCGCAAGCTCGTTTTGCAACAATGTGAGCTGAAAAAAAGAATTACTCATAGCATACAAAATTGGGCATCCCTACTCATTTTTGAGAAACACAAATACCTTGGCAGCCGCATATACCACCAAAAATCTCACCTGCAACACAGTTGAGGGCAATTTTACAGACAAATAATTTTGCAATGCAAGACTTTCTCACTAACACAGGCAGTCAAAAATCGTTTGCTACATTAAGGCGTTGGTATCAAATATACAAACATATTTGAATCACACCAATGCATCTACCAGCAACCAACCGGAGATGCTGAATTGACATCAATCAGTAACTTGGATACCAATCAGTGTCTTTATCCTACCAGGCCGCGCTACCGATTTTCGGCAATTTCCAAACCTGTACCTAAATTTCGATATTTAGCCTAGTACGTGAAAAAATGAGTCACTAACTAAAAAGAGTCAAAAATGCATCACAAACTAAAAATATTTAAAACTGCATAACAAACTAAAAATATCAAAAAATGCATTGCAAACTAAAAATAACTAACCCATTGTGGTCAAATCTCATGGTTAGCCATTGCAAAAGTCTGCCCCGTGTGTTGGGTTGATTTAGAGTGGCTTGACGTTTAGGTTCAGGGCTCAGGTCTGGTAGGGTTAGGGTTAGGGCCTTAGGTCTGGTAGGGTTAGGGTTAGGTTCAGGGCCTCAGGTCTGGTAGGGTTAGGTTCAGGGCCTCAGGTCTGGTAGGGTTAGGGTTAGGTTCAGGGCTCAGGTCTGGAGGGTTAGGTTCAGGGCTCAGGTCTGGTAGGGTTAGGTTCAGGGCTCAGGCCTGGTAGGGTTAGGGTTAGGTTCATGGCTCAGGTCTGGTAGGGTTAGGTTCAGGGCTCAGGCCTGGTAGGGTTAGGGTTAGGTTCAGGGCTCAGGCCTGGTAGGGTTAGGGTTAGGTTCAGGGCTCAGGTCTGGTAGGGTTAGGGTTAGGTTCAGGGCTCAGGTCTGGTAGGGTTAGGGTTAGGTTCAGGGTCTCAGGTCTGGTAGGGTTAGGGTTAGGTTCAGGGCCTCAGGTCTGGTATGGTAGGGTTAGGTTCAGGGCCTCAGGTCTGGTATGGAAGGGTTAGGTTCAGGGCTCAGGTCTGGTAGGGTTAGGGTTAAGTTCAGGGCTCAGGTCTGGTAGGGTTAGGTTCAGGGCTCAGGTCTGGTAGGGTTAGGTTCAGGGCTCAGGTCTGGCAAGGTTAGGTTCAGGGCTCAGGCCTGGTAGGGTTAGGTTCAGGGCTCAGGCCTGGTAGGGTTAGGTTCAGGGTCTCAGGTCTGGTAGGGTTAGGGTTAGGTTCAGGGCCTCAGGTCTGGTAGGGTTAGGGTTAGGTTCAGGGCCTCAGGTCTGGTAGGGTTAGGTTCAGGGCCTCAGGTCTGGTAGGGTTAGGGTTAGGTTCAGGGCTCAGGTCTGGTAGGGTTAGGGTTAGGTTTAGGGCTCAGGTATGGTAGGGTTAGGTTCAGGGCCTCAGGTCTGGTAGGGTTAGGTTTAGGGTCTCAGGTCTGGTAGGGTTACTCCAAGAAAAATAAATTCACGCATCTTTATTCTAATTCATACGTCTAACAAAAAACCTCGTAGCACTAACAACACACAACAATCCGTGCTTATATTTCAGCTAGAGTTTATCATTATACGCCACATAGCTTATGAGAAATTATTGAAGAAAACTAGGTATATATATAATTCTGCGGCCCAGGAACTGAAGACTACATACAATACCGACAAACAAGAGAAAATGGGTTTCACCTCAAGCGTGTGACGGATGTAATTAATTAATAATATTGATATCAATATTAATCTTGATATAGAGAGAGAAAAATTTGCAACTCAATCACCATTATTTGACGATCCAAAAATGGTGATACTGAAACTATCCCAACTGGTTGAGTCACCATTATTTAATATTCCAAAAAATAGTGATACCATCCCACCCGGTTGTGGCACCATTAATTAACGTTGCAAAAATGGTGACACCATCCCACCTGGTCGTGTCACTAGTAATTAACGTTCCAAAAATAATGGTGGCGTTGGTACCTACCTCACAGCTTAAATAATTATTTCAGCTGGTGTTGGCATTCTACTTTGTGTTAGTTCCAACTGCAATAGAGGTTCGTAGACAGCGGACAACCTGGAGGTGGTACAGGTTCACTGCTCGTGATGGTGAACCGGTTTTTCATCTGGAGATGGCACACGTTCAGTGATTTTGTAGACCGGCACCCTGCTTGAATACAGTTTACAGTTACTTTGTGAACCGGCACTCCACCTGAATGCAGTTCACAATTACTTTGGGAACCGGCACTCGACGTGAAAGCGGTTCACAGTTACTTTGTGAACCGGCACTTTGCTTGAATGCGGTTCACAACTGATCGGGCGGGATACAAGGCTTGCCTCCCTGCGTCCAGTCTTCAGTTAGTCTGTAGCGCTCGTAGGCCTTCACAAACGCGTCTCGTACAGCTTCTCTGAATTGGAAAGCGCTTTGAAAATACTATGAAATCAATGCCCTAATCATGTGTAGAAATCATATGCAAATTATGTTTTGAAAGTACCAAGAAATAAATGCCTAAATCACTTGTAGAAATCAAATGTAGATAACACTTTGAAAACTATGAAATCGACCCCTAAATCATGGATTATGCCTTGAAAATACTTTGAAATCAATGCCTAAATTATACTTAGATTATACTTTGAATAAACCACGAAATTAATACCTGAATCATGCATAGGTTATGCTTTGAAAATACTACGAAATCAATACCTAAACCATACATGGATTTTGCATTGCAAAAACACCTATATAAATAATACTTAAGATGAAATATCAGACAGGTATTAGTACAATGAATACAATTATAAATGATATTTAAGGTGAAATATCAGACCAAGTATAAGCACAATAAATGCCAATAAATAAGAACAATATTTAAGATGAAATATCAGAACAATATATATAGGAATACGACTAAATATCAAAACACACTGGATTCAGATACTTCACTTGATATGTTATTTAAACTCATTAACGATATTAGTATATTATTATTATTCAATAAACTATTTTCATATTTATTAATAATTATACCCAATATTAATACATTAATACCATTTTGCTTAGATTAATGTATAATTAACACGTCAACACTATCCGTATATTACAAAGACTGGATACCAATACCAATATATTAATGCTAATTAATTATATCGATATAATATACTCATTACCAATTATACATTAACTTTGAATTGAAGCCAGAGTTAACACACCAGAAAAACTCCCCACCAATACCAATATTATACCAACACTAATGACCAAAATGAATACATTCATCTTCATTACCTACATCAGTATATACCTAACACTCATTACCTACATCAATACATACCTAACACTCATTACCTACATCAATACACACTTAACACTCATTCCTACATCAATGATTATTTTGTGAACTATCACAAAATAACGATGTAAGTAATAACCTAATACTCATAACTCAAATTAATTCATACCTAACACCAATAACCTACATCAGAACATTGCTCACACTCATTACCTACATCAATATATTGCTCACTCTCATTATAAACATTAAACTATTACTCACACTCATTACCAATATAAATACTACAATATCACTGTCTACATCAACATACACCCAACACTCATTAACCACATCAAAAACTCACACTCATTACCTACATACCTATATAACTCTCACCTATTACCAAAATCAACTAACATGTTATGAAAGTCCATTAAAAAAAGAGCACAACAGACCTGAAGAGTTGGTGGTGCAGCACGAAAGCCTCGATGTGGCCAGCGTTGACGGTGCGTAGCTCCGCTCCCTGCCACACCTTGTCGAGCGGTGTCATGGTGTCGCTGGGCTCATAGCTGCGCACACGGCACGGGCCTTAGGGTGGTGGCAGCACACGACACAAACACCCCAACTCCAGAGAGCCCCTCTTGGCCCCAAAGAGCCCCTCTTGGCCCCAAAGAGCCCCTCTTGGCCCCAAAGAGCCCCTCTTGGCCCCAAAGAGCCCCTCTTGGCCTCAAAGAGCCCCTCTTGGTTCCAAAGAGCCCCTCTTGGCTCCAAAGAGCCCCTTTTGGCTCCAAGAGCCCCTCTGCTCCAAAGAGCCCCTCTGCTCCAAATAGCCCCTCTGCTCCAAAGAGCCCCTCTGCTCCAAAGAGCCCCTCTTCTCCAAAGAGCCCCTCTGCTCCAAAGAGCCCCTCTGCCCCCAAAGAGCCCCTCTGCCCCCAAAGAGCCCCTCTGCCCCCAAAGAGCCCCTCTGCCCCCAAAGAGCCCCTCTGCCCCCAAAGAGCCCTTCTGCTCAAAATTGCCACTCTGCCCGAAAGAGCCCCTCTGCTCAAAAGAGCCCCTCTGCTCAAAAGAGCCCCTCTGCTCAAAAGAGCCCCTCTGCTCAAAAGAGCCCCTCTGCTCAAAAGAGCCCCTCTGCTCAAAAGAGCCCCTCTGCTCAAAAGAGCCCCTCTGCTCAAAAGAGCCCCTCTGCTCAAAAGAGCCCCTCTGCCCCAAAGAGCCCCTCTGCCCCAAAGAGCCCCTCTGCCCCAAAGAGCCCCTCTGCCCCAAAGAGCCCCTCTGTCCCAAAGAGCCCCTCTGCCCCAAAGAGCCCCTCTGCCCCAAAGAGCCCCTCTGTCCCAAAGAGCCCCTCTGCCCCAAAGAGCCCCCCTGCCCCAAAGACCCACTGCTCCAAAGAGCCACTCACGCATCCTTGGTGGCCTGGATGATGATGATCAGCTCAGGGTCAGTTGGGTATCCGAAGTTGGCCACGTGCGTACACTCGTCCATGATCCCTGCCATCACAAAGAGGTTTTAGAACCACAATTCCTCGACGTCGTTGTTGAAGAATCATCATCATTATCAGTGGTCATAATTGAATTTGTTCGGCAATGTAAGAGCTTTTAGAACCATAAGAATGGGTTATGTAAAACGTTCCCATGCACAAGGAACGTTCGTGCACAGGATCTCATCCGCATACAAACAGTAAGTTAAGCATAAGGTGGCAGGTAAACAAGGTAAAATTTTAAGAATAAATTCAGAGGTGCCAAAAAACAGGACAGCCTTGAACCAAAAAAATATGGTCCTTTACAAAACAAAAAACATTGTAATTCCCCAAAAAGAAGGCTTACCTAACGCTTAGCTCGGGACCGCGCATATTCCCTCTGGGAGCGCTAATTCCCATAGATACAACAGTTGTATCCTGCTAAGGGGAATATCCGTACTAACTGACTCATTACCTAAAGAAGTTGGAAGGCTAAAATATTTTGCCCTTCCTGCAGCATTTACAAGCATGAGTTTCTTCCCAGCCTCTCAGAAGTTCTATTCTTTTAATGGACAAGCATGAATGGAGGAACTCCATAGCAGTTCTACGTGAATTTCCACGATCCATGTTTATGTACTAATAAAAATAAAAGGAGACCCAAAGATATTCGATGACAGCGTTTGGGTGGTTGTTACGGTTGGTTAGGTTAAGTTGTAAGTTGCAGAATTGAAAAACCTTCATTGGTTGAATACATTTCTACCCTTTCTAATAAGTGTGAAAAGTATGACAGCATGACAACATTTTACCTAGAACACTAAAATCTTTGTTAAATAAGGTAGTGGACTGATTGAAATGCTGCACATTTATACCGGTATATAAATGAGCAAATCCCTAGTGATACACACATGTACCATTACATAGTCATATTAATGGACAAATAAAAACAATTACACTTTAAACAACTACTTTTTCTCACACACGTGTTCTTTACATACCTGTACCTCAATGTATTGATATAAACAAAAGATATTACACCCTAAACAACTATCTTTCCACAAACGTGTTCTTTTACAAATGTACCACAATGAGCAGGTTTAAAAACACACTCACCTCGCATAAACTGGACGGCTTCCCAAGTGAGAGGATCCTTGACGGTGAAATAAGGCTTGAATGAGACCATGTTTTGGTGCTCTGAGCGTGCAGGTCTGATGCCCACTGGAGTGAACCCTAAATGAGGGTCATCTTTGAGAGCATGCTTGGCTGAATCCCTGCTGAACAGCGAACTGGAAGACGAGATGATTTTCTGGGTGGATTCTTTCAGGTAGTGACCTAGCAGAAGGTCCAGGCGGTGTTTCGGGTGACTCTCGGTGTCTATCTGAAGTGGTTTTTTCTCGTCTGGTGTAGAAGTGGTGATGGAGGAAGAGACTTCAGAGTGGGTGTCTTGAGAATTAAAGTTAGCGTCTTTGTAAGCAGAGTTGGCGTCTTTGGAAGTAGAGTTAGTATATTTGGAAGCAGAGTAGGTGTCTTTGTTAGCAGAGTTCCCGTCATGGAAAGCAGAGTTAGCATCTTTAAAAGTAGAGTTAGCATCTTCTGAAGCAGATTTAGCATCTTCATAGGAAGATCTAGCACCTTTGGAAGCAGAGTTTGTGCGCCTGGAATTTAACCTGATGATGTTGAGAGGATTGAGAGTTGTCAAGAGTCCATGTGAGAATTTCTCGCTTGAAGGCTTGGTCGGTGTGAACATGCTGCTTTTATTTATGCTGGCACTGGCAGTCATGACAGTTCCAGAGCCTGCACTAGCATTACCAGGACTGGCACTAGAGCTACTTGAACCTAAGCTTGAGCTTCCTTCAACGTAAGTGTGACTCATAGAGAAGGAGCTATAATCTACGCTTCTTTCACTAGAATAATTGCCGTGAATATCTAAGCTGTTCACTTGTGCATCGTCTGGCAGCTTCTTTGTACTGAAATTGAAGGCATTTAAATCGTTACTTTGAGCGTCAAGATGAGAAAATCCAGAATTGTCAGAGCAGTCGTTCACACTCGAACTTTTACTAGGCGAGGCATGTAATGCATCACCTGTTTTGTCATTGGAAGATGTATTTACACTGCTGGAAGCTGAAAAAATGCATTCACTCACAGGACTACAGGGTCCTTTCACGGATCCGTTTTCTGGGCCGAAGGAAAACTCGCTTTCAGAATGATGTACTTCACTCCCGCAGTCTTTAATAACAGCGGACTGTTGAGCGTAATGGCCATTTTCACAGTCACTCTTCATAGTAGCACCCTCTTTCACATTTCCATTAGCAGCCTCATTCACATTTTCATTAGCAGCCTCATTCACATTTCCATTAGCAGCCTCATTCACGTTTCCATTAGCAGCCTCGTTCATTCTTCCATTGGAACGCAAGTCTTCGCTGGCAGAAGACTCGGCACTGTCATGGTTGGTTTGAGACTTAACGTCAGGAAGGCTGCCGTTGTCGGAAGGGTAGGTACGGGCAAAGTTTTGGCCGACTTCGTGGTAAATGGAGAAGTGCTGCCGACACAGAAAACTGAAGTTAAACAAAATCAGCACAAAATGGTGAGGACAAAAGGTAGGAATGGTGGCGCAGTAATGCAGCCCAATGATAATGGTAGTTTTGAAAATGTGTTCAGTTGAGATGAATTCAAGATTCATCAAAGAATGGATGATAAAATTATGATAAATAAATAGCTACGGGACAATAAATCATAGTAGATGAGTTGGCAACAGCCGATTGAAATTCTTTCATGAATGGCGAAGGGCTAACAAAATTTTTCTCATTAGATGTAAAAGCAGATCATGACGCAGAGGGCTAATGAAAATTTTACAGCCCAGGAGATAGAGCAAAGCCACTTTACCGTATCATTCTCGATGATGTTCACATCTTAAAGGAGTATACTGGGTGCAGATCAAGTAACCCTTGTATTTAAGTGCTAATTTTATTTAGCACGCCCCCAGCAAGACACTGACCCCTTCAGGAGAGTGGATGAGATTAAAAAGCTCGTCCCTGAAGGCCTGGTTGGAGAAGTACTGGTCTGTGAGTAGCTCCCAGTTGATGGCACCGCTTAGCACTCCCTAGTCAAGAAACAGATCATTATCATTATTATTATACTTACACTGGTGCACGAGTACACGGCCTGTCAAATATGTCGGGATTCGATACCTTCCTTGAACAAATTTTCCGTATGTGGAGACAAATATATCCAGCCTGATAGTCCCGCGATTAAAATATTCTTGTACTTTTGCACTGGTGAAACTCGTATCACAGATACGGTCATTGAGCGTCCTTGTGAGCGTCACAGAGAGACAGAAGCAGCAGGCATCAAACAAATATAGAAATAAATAAACACACACTATGATTATTATTAGGTAAGATTGTTCTCAATATTATTATTACATACGTTAAGTTGAAGACTGCCTATCCACAACAAAGGATATCTCAAAAGAGCAAAGAGAAGGGACCGTTTAGTCTGGACTGTGGTATAAGAGGAATCTGTGCACACGCTATGTTCCCACATACCTGGAATCTGTGCATAGAAACAGCAAGTCAGGCAGGAAAAGGATGAAAAGAGATAAAACAAAGAAGAATACAAGAGAGATAACAAAGAAGTATATAAGAGAGATAAAGAAGAATACAAGATAGATAACAAGACGGAAAGAAGATAAGAAAGAAGCAGAGTGGGCACAAAAGACAGAAGTCCCAAAGGCCCTTTAGCTGAGGGGACCCAACAGCTATCCCCCTGGAGGTTCCAGGCCCGACAGCATAGGACAGACTAAGGTAACCAACTTAACCCTACTTCCTACCTTATGCCCCTCATGAAGATAAACTAAACAAGATAAATAATTTCCCAAGTGTCAAATTATACTAAATTTACATGATATGGAGAGCAATGCTTTCTTTCTCGTTTTCAATCAAATATACTTAACTTAAACTTCATTCAATTTCTCAGTAAAAATCTTTTCGCTGCGCATAAATAGATGTTAAATCTTGAAAAGTAAACTAACCTATTTTGTACCTTCTAAAAGTCACGAGACGAGTCTCAACATTTACCTCAAGTTACTAACTTCAAATCGGTACAACCGACTTTTATAGGTCACGCAGATTAGGTATTATAGGTAAGTTAGTTCAAGCCTGTATAATACAGGTCACACGAATAATACATGTACAAACATACCACACAGACTAAACATACAAAGCAATCAACTCACACACCGCAGGCCACACAGACTACCAAGATCAAACAGACAACACCAGTGACTATACACAACACATACTAACTACGTAAGCCACACACACAACAGAGAAACTTCTAATCACACAACACTGACCTCATATAAAGATCAATAGAGATCTTTAAAAATCAATATAAAGACCAATAAAAACCTTTTAAATCAATAAAGACCAATAAAGATCCTTAAAAATCAATCAAGATCAATAAAGATCCTTAAAAATCAATAAAGACCAATAAAGATCCTTTAAAATAAATTAAGATCAATAAAGCTCATTAAAATTTAATAGAGATCAACAAAGATCTCTAAAGGCAGACAATCAAAAGAGCCCACGCAACACAAATCCCCCACACATGTGCAAATCCAACAATAGACACACACACACACAACACAGATTACACACATTTCACAATTCACACACACCACATTTAGTCAACACGCCACAAAACAACACATCAAATAGACCACACACGCTACAGACCAAACAGACCAGATACACATTACAAACCATACAGACCACACAGGCGGGCAGCAAACCAGATACACACGACAGACCATAAGTAGATGCATACTCCACACTACAGCATACTACATAGCACAGCAAGTACACCCCACACATCTCGCACAGCAGCACCTTTCACATACACTACACAAACATACACACATCACACAGACACCCCCCCCCCTCCCCACACACACGCCACACACACACCTGCGTGAAGACCCCCGAGGCAGTGGTCCAGGAAAGGCAGGGCACGAGAGGCACGGGGCGCGGCCAGCTGCAGCACGCCAGCGACGCCATCTGGGGAGGGGGGTCACGGGGGTCAGGGGGTGGTGGGGTCATGCTCACAAAAACAACGAGATCATGAGAAGAAAATTAGGAATACAACACAAATGTTAATTTCTGAGCCCGTGCTTATCCTGCTTTAAGCCTCTGCATTATTCCTAAACATTATTCCAATACTACAAAAAAGGTCGCGCAGTATGTTAACTATTGTAAATGATACACTTAAATACTTGTGTCCCTACAAGATAACAAAATTTTCAGTAGGACTCATCAAAGCATAAGGAGCATTTGAATAAAGCTTTTTTTAGACTTCCCTCGCACAAATGAAATATTACTGCAGAACATCAAGAATTTCCAGCCACCTTATATCATTGTTAACACGCACTGGCGGTTTTGCTGGTCTAAACTATCACTCGAACAGTTGGTGCCTGCGCGTGACCGGTGTCGGACCGCACCGGACTATGTAGGGGGACAATTCGAGAATGAAGCACTTGGTTCATTTCTGATACCATTTTCAATTCTGTTCTATCCAATTTAATATATACTATATTCTTTTGTATTCTACACATTCTACACTCTATTCTATATATTCTTTCTATATATCCTCATCTGTTCTGGACTACTGAGTAGAAAACAGACGATACGCTCTGTGCTTCATATCTTCTGCTAGCTTCAATAGTGCTTTTTTCCTTGTGCCCTATTCCACGCCCCACTAGCTCTATTCCATGCCCCACTAGCCCTATTCCATGCCCCACTAGCCCTATTTCATGCCCCACTAGCCCTATTCCATGCCCCACTAGCTCTATTCCATGCCCCACTAGCTCTATTCCATGCCCCACTAGCTCTATTCCATGCCCCACTAGCTCTATTCCATGCCCCACTAGCCCTATTCCATGCCCCACTAGCCCCATTCCATGCCCCACTAGCCCCATTCCATGCCCCACTAGCCCTATTTCATGCCCCACTAGCCCTATTCCATGCCCCACTAGCCCCATTCCATGCCCCACTAGGCCTATTCCATGTCCCACTAGCCCTATTCCATGTCCCACTAGCCCTTTTCCATGCCCCACTAGCTCTATTCCATGTCCCACTAGCCCTATTGCATGCCCCACTAGCTCTATTCCATGTTTCACTAGCCCTTTTCCATGCCCCACTAGCTCTATTCCATGTCCCACTAGCCCTTTTCCATGTCCCA
The DNA here is from genome assembly GCA_030386875.1 of Morinoia aosen. Taxonomy (NCBI): domain Eukaryota; kingdom Metazoa; phylum Arthropoda; class Malacostraca; order Amphipoda; family Talitridae; genus Morinoia; species Morinoia aosen. The sequence continues at coordinate 47,463,550 of CM059577.1, read as the reverse complement.
CTAGCCCTTTTCCATGTCCCACTAGCCCTTTTCCATGTCCTACTAGCCCTTTTCCATGTCCCACTAGCCCTTTTCCATGTCCCACTAGCCCTTTTCCATGTCCCACTAGCCCTTTTCCATACCCCACTAGCTCTATTCCATGTCCCACTAGCCCTTTTCCATGTCCCACTCGCCCTTTTCCATGTTCCACTCGCCCTTTTCTACACCCTACTTGTCCTTCTTACACCCTCCTCATCCTTCTTCAAACCCCCTTTGCCCTTCCCCAACTTTCCCCTCTCTCCGCCAAACCCCCCCGCTCCCCCAAATCCCCCCTCGCTCCCCCCAAATTCTCCTCACGCTTTACATGTCCCTCCCACACCCCCAGCACTCCCAAGCCTCACATGCGCCCCCCCCCCCTATCCCCACTGCCCCAAGCCTCACATGGCCGCCCATGCTGATGCCGGTGAGCCCCACGGGGCCGAGCCGCTGCCTGAGACACCAGTGCATCAGCACCATTGACTCCATCACCAGGCACCCGCCCATCACGAACAGGTCAGACACGTTCAGCAGGCTTGACCGCCTGCAACGGCTCCGTGTGACTTCCTGCTCTTACGCTCTGACAGTTTTTTAAACACTTTGACTGCAACATGAGCCACCATTGGCCACAACGGGAATTTTCACAATGCTGCTGACCAAACAATAGTCACAAACACAATTTCTATTATTACTTTAATCAAAGCTAAAAGAATATATGATCTAGTACATGTTTGCTATTACCAAAGTTCCTTACTACAATTGACTTTAAATTTGAGTTGAATATTGAACTTCAATTTAACTAATTGAGGTCAAAGTGTTAACTCGTTTTAGTGCATCAGGGATAAATTCAGGATGCCTCACATGATGCATTATTATTTCTGTTATTATTACTATTAGGCAAGAACGAGTACTGTGAGCTGATGTTAAAGGTTTCAAAAGCCTTATGTAATTTGTTGATATTAGTTTAGATTGCCTCGTGTAATTTGTTGATATTAGTTCAGATTGCCTCGTGTAATTTTTTGATATTAGTTCAGATTGCCTCGTGTAATTTATTGATGCTAGTTTACAGTCACAAGCAACTTCATGTTATTGCTTCATGATGCTATATCACTAAAGCATGTTACATTCATAAACCTAATAGAATGAATTATTGGCAAATAAATACGGACTATCTTCCACTAAACCAAAATAAAAACTACACAGCTAGTACTAGTATAAAAAATAATTCATTTGAAACAAGTAGAAATGTTGCTGGGCCTGCATGAGAAACTTGGCTTCAATAAGCACTGATGACCTGAACTTAATTCCATTACAAATATTTATGAACTGCAAAGCCACATCAGCTATTATCATGTTGATACGAAAGATAGTCTAAGCCTGTTTGTGACTCTGTTCATGGGTCAATAATTATTCTGCTGTGTGTGTACATGAGAAGATAATTATGTGAACACAAACAATATTCCTTAAGCTGCTTCCCTCATTTCACACAAGATTACATCCTTTTAAGCAACATCCTCGTATTTTGGGTAACAGCTTTGTATTTTGGGAAACGTCCTCACATTTTAGCACTATTTTTGCATTTCTAGCAACGTTACTGCTTCTTGAGAACAAGATTGCATTATAAGCCACACTTTTATTTTGTTTAGCACTTTTTGTTTCAAGCATTTTTCATTTCATGAAAAATTCTTTTAATTCACGCAACATTACCCCAACCCGGCAACAATCTGATTATCTGACATCCCTTTCCATTACTCTCTTGAGTGACAGGAGGCAGCACCTCTCCATTACTCCCTTGAGTGACAGGAGGCACCACCTCTCCATTACTCCCTTAAGTGACAGGAGGCACCACCTCTCCATTACTCCCTTGAGTGACAGGAGGCAGCACCTCTCCATTACTCCCTTGAGTGACAGGAGGCACCACCTCTCCATTACTCCCTTGAGTGACAGGAGGCACCACCTCTCCATTACTCCCTTGAGTGACAGGAGGCACCACCTCTCCATTACTCCCTTGACTGACAGAAGGCACCACCTCTCCATTACTCCCTTGAGTGACAGGAGGCACCACCTCTCCATTACTCCCTTGACTGACAGAAGGCACCACCTCTCCATTACTCCCTTGAGTGACAGGAGGCAGCACCTCTCCATTACTCCCTGAGTGACAGGAGGCAGCACCTCTCCATTACTCCCTTGAGTGACAGGAGGCAGCACCTCTCCATTACTCCCTTGAGTGACAGGAGGCAGCACCTCTCCATTACTTTATTAACCCTTTAACCTCAGAATTTGTGTACTCATATTACCATTATCACAACCACCGTCACTAAACTAGCATCGGCATCTGGCAGTCAGCAATATTAGGATGAGGAAGGAACTGCAACTCTTCAGTTAACTCCAAAGATCACATTAGGGAACTAATTTTACAAGAAATACAATATATTGAGGCTATTTTTGAAAGAAGACTGTAGAGTCCTCTTAGGTGTTAAAGGGTTAAGAGATTGAATGCCCTACAAACCTCTGCTCAGGCGGCTTCCTGAGCCCATAGAAAGGGTTCTCCAGCAGGATGGACCCAATGCCGTAGTCTTGTGCCAAGGGCTTGGCCATCAGCGTACGACGCTTCCAGAACCCCTGCAACAACACGCACTTGTGAGACAAACCAAGTTTTCAAAGCAAAGCAAGTTGCAAAACTGCACCCATGAATCTACTATACTTAACTTATTTTAAAGCAGTTAGTCTTAGTAAAAGTTCATTGATTACAATATTTATCAGTATGCTTCTGAAAGAAGACTGCAATTTATTTCTTGCTGCTTCATTGGCTGTAAACTGGATACCTGAACAGGTCATAATGACAGCAAATTTTTTTTATTTCCAATTACAATTTAGATAAATTTTTTAAACCATCCCTATGCCATTCAAGCACAAAAATAGAGAAATCAGTAGAAGGAAGAGTGCTCATTGAAATGGTCAATTAGAAAACCTTTTCGAATGAATAATACTCTAACCTTGCAAAAAAATAATTTTGACAGCAGGTGTATAGTAACAGAAGTGTAGTTTTAGATACTTAGTAAAGTTTTAGATATCAACTACAGTACAGTTTTGCCCTCTAGTATAGTTTTACACATCAGTATATGGTATCACACTTTAATACAAAGAAGAAGCAGAAGTAATTGTCAAAAAATACACAAGCAGCAGTGATTTACAAAAAATCTCTCATGACATAATTACTTTTACATATGAGGTTAGACCTCACTCAGAGCCCAACCTGTCCAAGATATTTAGGCAGGATCATATAACAGCTTCAAGTGGACATTATGTACTTATTTTCAAAGTTGATCTACTGTTGCAAAATCATTATGGTATTTTGCACATCAGATAGTCTATATTCTACAAATCATATGGCTACGTTTGAGAAAGCTGTGCAGATTAAACTAGATTAGTTCAAGCCTAACTAAGGGTAACAAAGGCGTTCCAGCGAGAGGAAGAAGGAAGACACCATTTAATGTGGAGTTTAGGGAATGGGGAATATATGCACAAAGTGTGTTCCTAAACAAGATTCCCATCACATTGTAACAGTTGAGCAATAGGTTTATAAAACGAGATCAAAATTGAAGAAGTTAGAAAAAAGTGCTGAAAAACCAGACAGCAGAGAACTAGAAAAATATTTTGCAATACAAAACGAAATTTCTATTCTATTTCAACAAATGGAAAACCTGCTTAACCTTAAGCTTGGGACTTTACACTTTCTCATGGGTCCAGAATGCTAAAACAGTTGGATTATTTTCTAAAGTAAAATGGAGAAATGTTAGGGTGTTGTTCTACAGGGCAGGTGGCTGAACATCAGAGGGCACCTCTTTTGCAAATAAAATGGTTACGATTGTATAGTTTTTTAAAATGACTACTGGTCATTCAATAAACATTACTCTTCTGCAAAAACTAACGGTTAAAAAAAAATGGACATTGGAGTTCGCCACTAATCAAATAGTTCAAATCCTAAAGCCTTTTCAAATGGCTATACATCAGTCAACAGACATTGGTGTCTGTTGCAAATCAAATACAGTAGTTCACACTTTGACTCCATCGTGAGGCATTGGTGGCCAAAGAGGGGATTTTCACAATGCTACTGACTGACCAGTCGTCACAAACTCAATTTTCGAAATTCCTTAATTAATGCTAAATGAGGCCATGGTCCAGATTGTGTTTGCTATTTTCAGAATTGCTCATTATAATTTACTTTGAATTTGAGTTGAATGTTGAACTTCAGTTTAACTAATTGCAGTCAAAATGTTGAAATCCTAAAGCTTGTTCAAATGCAGTCAACGGGTAATTCATACTGCCAACTCGCACTACTAGACCCCATTCCAAGAGGCACAAAGAACTCACGTGGTCCCCAGTGCCGGCGAGTTGTATGCAGACAGGCCGGTAGTCTTCTTGAGCCCATCTGTACATAGTGACATTGATGTATTGAAAAACGCTCAGAGATTCATTTCATTTTATCACTCCATTTATTTTCAAGGTGAAATTTTTGATATAAACTTTTATTGTCTTATTTTGTCAGGAAAAAGGTCAAATTTTATCAAGAAAAAAATCAAGTTTCATCAGAAATATGGCTAATTTTGTCAGAAATAGCCACATTTCCTCACAAGAAAAAGTGAAATTTTATCAAGAAAAATGTCAAATTGGATATGATTAATCTCAAAAAGAGCCAATCTAGTAACTCAGTTCCCAAATCACTAGATTTTAAGTTATCACCTGTTGACTTAATATGAGCTACTGCAACACTGAGTATAGACAGCTTTATGACAGTGTGTATCTGCCTTCAAAATGAGAAAAATCTGAACTGATGCATAATACTACAACATAATGGAAGTGCTCATGTCCATATTGTTGACAGTAAAAAAACATAGTACTATAACAATCATATCTTAATGATATCAATATCATATTTAACCAGAGATTTCATGCCCATCAAACACAGCTCATACTATCATAGTAGTTGCTATAAGGAAATTGATATTCTTTGCTAATTTATGCTAAAACAAGTTTTCTTTTTTGCTGGAAGCTCAAATATTTTGTATGGTGTTCATAAAGAATTGCTTATTGACCGCACAAACATGTTTTCACTTTGAATCAGGTAGAAATGATACAAGTATTTCATAAGTAGCAAAAGAAGCAAAAGATATCGAGACTAAGATAACTTGTAATGGGTGAACAAAGTGTTAACCAAGAGTCTCATACCAACAAAGGCTTGTACATGAATACTGTATGGTAAGTTAATGACTCATGATTAAATTAGATAAGTTAGTTCATGCCTCCCTAACCACAACAATGGTGTTCCAGAGAGGAAGGAGCAAGGCACCATTCAGTATGGATTTGAAGAAATGTGGAACCTACATATAAGGTGTGTTCCTACATAAGTTCTCCTGCACATTGGAACAGCGAGTTGAGAAGGAAATTTGACAAACAGGACAAAAGTTGAAGAAAGTAGTAGGTGCTGATAAACCAAACGGTAACAGAAAAAAATCCATAAAAATAACAAAAAACACTATTTCAACAAAAAGAAGGCCCACCTAACCTTCAGCATATGATCTCCACATTTTCACCACCAAGGAGCTTGAATTCCAATAGGTACAATAGTTTTATCCTCCTGATGGCTCTCTCATGGGTCAGATTTCTGACATAAAACCTTAAACAGGTCAAGCACAACTTATAGCATCTCATTAGCTCTTCATTAAGCATCCCCTGTGTTTGCACTGGTCACTGAATTTAGAAAAAAATTGCAACTAATCACAGCTTTAGTAAATATCATATAACATTAAGCCCTGACATATTATAAACCATGCATTGTTTTATTTCATTACGTGATAGCTTGAGTGGAGAAGTACTTAACTAAACAACATATTGCAGCCTTTTTATTCTAATTAAGATATAGCCCCATGAAAAATATCACAATTAGAAAAAGATTATTAGTAAATCACTAACCTAGCGCAACAAAAGAGAAGCCTGCTTTTATTTGAGATGATCACTCAATTCATGCACTCATGAGGTCAGACAGTAACAAAAATACAAGAGCTAAATCTGTTTCAATAGAAAAGACTATAATCTTACCAAACAATGCCCTTGGTTGAGTTAATTTATATATATGTTTGGTGTCCACTTCTTCAGTCTCTCTCTCATGTTCTTAAGGACACTTAACAACTATATCTGTATTTCACCAGTGCACATGTACAAGAATATTTTTATTGCAAGTTTATGATGAATATATTTGTTTGCCATCCACAAATGGAAAATAAATTCATATTGAATCTCATCAATTTTGATGTACGGTGTACGCTAGTTAAATTATGAGCCTCAAGTTGTGGCATAATGACCGATTGAAACTAGACTTACCACCCCACAGCAGCTGGTAAGATCATCTAGATTAACCTGCTTAGGGCACCCACTAATGTCACCTAGACTAACCTGCTTAAGGCACCCATTAATATCACCTAGGCTTACCTGCATAGGGCACCTACTGAGGTCACCTAAACTAACCTGCTTAGGGCACCCACTAAGGTCACCTGTGTGGAAGAATCATTTGGAAGTAGGCTTTCTGGCTGGCCTCTGGCAGCAAGCCAGGCAAATGATGCTCAAAGGGAGACTTGAAGTGCCCCTCATACAATACGTAGCTTCTCTTCATCTCTTTCTGTTGATGCCAGATGCAATATTTAGCTTTTAACAAAGAACCATTCATGAGATATTGATCAAATGATTGGAATATAAATTTGATATATTTTAGCTAAAGAGAAAATGTACGTACAACTACAAATGGAATGGTTTTTGCAATGGCATTAATGCAGGGGAGTATAATTTAAAATAATGATTACACTACACTCAATGAGCTAATTCTCCTCATAATGTTGAAATAAAGTTTTGTACAATTATTTTCAAGTCCTGTAATATTAGTTTCTTATCAATGTTATATTAGTTAGAATTAGATTTTCAAGCCACAACAAAGGTAATCTCAAGTGAGCAAAGAGAAGGAACCATTCTGTATAGACTGTAGAAACTGAAAATTTATGCCCAAAGTGTGCTCCAACACAAGATATTGTATGCATATAAACCGCAAATGGGAAAATAAAAGGAAGAAAAGTTAAAGAATGTATAAAAAATGCATAAATAAAGAAGAAGGCATAAAAAAAAAAGTCAAGGAAGGCATAAAAAGAAATAAAAGTCAAAGAAGGCATAAAAAGAAAGAAAAGTCAAAGAAGGCATAAAAAGAAAGAAAAGTCAAAGAAGGCATAAAAAATAAGAAAGTCAAAGAAGGTATAAAAAAATAAGAAAAGTCATAGAAGGTATAAAAAATAAGAAAAGTCAAAGAAGGCATAAAAAAGAACAGTCAAAAAAGGCATAAAAAAGAAAAACGGTCAAAGAAGGCATAAAAAAGAAGAACAGTCAAAGAAGGCATAAAAAAGAAGAACAGTCAAAGAAGTCATAAAAAGAAGAACAGTCAAAGAAGTCATAAAAAAGAAGAACAGTCAAAGGAGTCATAAAAAAGAAGAACAGTCAAAGAAGTCATAAAAAAGAAGAACAGTCAAAGAAGTCATAAAAAAGAAGAACAGTCAAAGGAGTCATAAAAAAGAAGAACAGTCATAGGAGTCATAAAAAAGAAGAACAGTCAAAGGAGTCATAAAAAAGAAGAACAGTCAAAGAAGGCATAAAAAAGAAGAACAGTCAAAGGAGTCATAAAAAAGAAGAACAGTCAAAGGAGTCATAAAAAAGAAGAACAGTCATAGGAGTCATAAAAAAGAAGAACAGTCAAAGAAGGCATAAAAAAGAAGAACAGTCAAAGGAGTCATAAAAAAGAAGAACAGTCAAAGGAGTCATAAAAAAGAAGAGCAGTCAAAGGAGTCATAAAAAAGAAGAACAGTCAAAGGAGTCATAAAAAAGAAGAACAGTCAAAGGAGTCATAAAAAAGAAGAACAGTCAAAGGAGTCATAAAAAAGAAGAACAGTCAAAGAAGGCATAAAAAAGAAGAACAGTCAAAGGAGTCATAAAAAAGAAGAACAGTCAAAGGAGTCATAAAAAAGAAGAACAGTCATAGGAGTCATAAAAAAGAAGAACAGTCAAAGGAGTCATAAAAAAGAAGAACAGTCAAAGAAGGCATAAAAAAGAAGAACAGTCAAAGGAGTCATAAAAAAGAAGAACAGTCAAAGGAGTCATAAAAAAGAAGAACAGTCAAAGAAGTCATAAAAAAGAAGAACGGTCAAAGAAGTCATAAAAAAGAAGAACAGTCAAAGGAGTCATAAAAAAGAAGAACAGTCAAAGAAGTCATAAAAAAGAAGAACAGTCAAAGGAGTCATAAAAAAGAAGAACAGTCAAAGAAGTCATAAAAAAGAAGAACAGTCAAAGGAGTCATAAAAAAGAAGAACAGTCAAAGAAGTCATAAAAAAGAAGAACAGTCAAAGGAGTCATAAAAAAGAAGAACAGTCAAAGAAGGCATAAAAAAGAAGAACAGTCAAAGGAGTCATAAAAAAGAAGAACAGTCAAAGAAGGCATAAAAAATAAGAACAGTCAAAGGAGTCATAAAAAAGAAGAACAGTCAAAGAAGTCATAAAAAAGAAGAACAGTCAAAGGAGTCATAAAAAAGAAGAACAGTCAAAGAAGGCATAAAAAAGAAGAACAGTCAAAGGAGTCATAAAAAAGAAGAACAGTCAAAGAAGGCATAAAAAAGAAGAACAGTCAAAGGAGTCATAAAAAAGAAGAACAGTCAAAGAAGGCATAAAAAATAAGAACAGTCAAAGAAGGCATAAAAATGAAAAAAGTAAAAGAAGGCATAAAAAAGAAGAAAAGTTAAAAAAGGTATAAAAAAGGAAGAGAAGTAATAAATGGGAAGAAAAGTTAAAGAATGCATTAAACAGGAAAAGAAGTAAAAAATAGGAAATAAGTCAAAGAAAGCATAAAAATAGGAAGAGAAGTCAAAGAAGGCATAAAAATCAAAAGAAGCAAAGTGAGCAAGAAAGAAGTCTCATAAGTCTATCTATAGCTGAGGTAACCTGACGGTTTCTCCCTGAGGGTGCCAGTAGGCAACTTATCAATAACTATTCCTGATCTATGCCCTGTGAGGAGAGTACCATCTTGTAATACGACTTTTAAAACAAAATATAATCCTACACACCAAAATTGCATTCCAGAGCATATAACTGATCATAAAAGCACCATTTTAAACCTCACAAAAAATTTTATTCCAAAAAGTTACAGCTACAATCACAATGCAGAGCTTTTACAGCTTCTCAAAACACATTTTCTCATGTTTACCAGCATCAGCTCCTTATCAAAATTTTTTTATACTACTGGTGTTTTCAAATACGGGACCCAAAAAAATCTTTAAAAATTTTTGATACAATGAACGGATTTATGAAAACAAAACGCTAGTAAAATCCTGAGATTTATGTCTTTAATTAAGTACCTACGCATTCATGATTCAAGTCAAAATAAGAATCAGAGGATACAGTAACATTTATTCTGCAATGAAACTGCTGCCAAGATGACAAACTTGACAAAGGAACAATTAGCTTTCATAAGCACTGTTTACTTCTCTAATGCAAGGAGCATTGTTCTAGCACAGTAAAATTTTAAGAGAGAGTACAACTGCTGGGCTAGGACAATGCTAGCCCAGCACATTAGCACAACTAAATCCATATTTGCAAAACTAACTTTATATTAGCATTACACACTTCACATTAATATAAGTTATTCCAGATTAGTATAACTAAATCCATATTAGTATAACTGAATTTAAAAAATATAATAACATTCATATCAGCTCAACTGAATCTATTATAGTCTTCATATGAAAATAATTTATTAGTTATATACAAATAAAATTAAATTTTTTGGGGGGATTTATTAATAAAATTAAACAAATAATTAAGAAACATGTCATAAATAAGATAAAACTAAATCAAGAACTATTTTATAACTGAAGTGACAACACCAAAGACTAAAATAACTCCACAGAACTTCAGTTCTGTAGCCATTGTCAATATAAAACCGTTTTACCCAAACAAAACAGCTTCTGCATCTCCAGGAGTTACAGAAGTAGAACTTGCCTTTGTAATGGTGACGGGAGTGTGAGGATCCACGAGGGAGTAGCACAAATTTTTGTCTGCCATCTTTTTTCTGAATGAGAATATTTTGTGTAAATTCTCAGGCTTACCCCATCCCTGAAAAAACAAAAATACAATCTTGCATAAAAATTAAATAAAATTTTTAGGGGCAGTATTATGTTAAGATTAGCTTGAGCATATCACTGTACTGGTTAATTGACAATTTTAAATAAAACTCTAAGTAACCATTACACCTCCCAAAAACAAAAAATCTTATGCAAATATAGGAATTTAGAAGCACATTATTATCAGTTTTATTTCAGATTTCAAACTCAAACCCTTATTTTGTGGTATCAAAACAGCAAACATTCACCAATCAACACTAAACTCATTGGAAAAAGTGAAACCTAACATACTGCAATACCATACCAACAATACCATGTCTACAATTTTCAGCAAGTTTGAACATTTTGGCTTACATTAACATTTCAGTTCACAATGATCATAGCCATCTTTTATTTACATATTTTTGTCCATAACTTTCAAGTACTATGATTTGAAAGATGATTTGAAAATTAGGCTCAAAGCACATATGCATACTTCAACTACTTTCAACTTGCGTACATATGCAGTTCAACTATGTACTTCAATATGCAATTTCAACTCATGTACATGGAGAGTTCAACTACCTTACTATCAACTTGTGTACTCGTGCAGTAGAAATAATATTCCCTGACATAACACAACATATAGAATTTGATAGATAATATCTTCATCTGCAGTCCAATTCTTTCAAGCAACTTAAATACTAAATAATGGCTGGTCATTTCTGTTTATGATTTCTAATTCATGTTCATTAAAACTTATTTCAAAGTAATAACACAAAATTAAATAACTAAAAAGAGAAAAATATATCACAGCAGTTCATTTGGAAATAGATTTTACAAATGAAATACATCCTAAATAAAAAGCTGCTCAAGTTTTAATAGCATGGGTATACTGGTTCATGCATAACTTACATTATAGTTGCATAATAATTTTGAAATTTTTCAAGATTTAAATTTTATATCCATTTATTCTTTAAAGTTTCCTATCCTGTTCTCCAAAGTTTCCTATCCTGTTCTCCAAAGTTTCCTATCCTGTTCTCCAAAGTTTCCTATCCTGTTCTCCTAAGTTTCCTATCCTGTTCTCCAAAGTTTCCTATCCTGTTCTCCAAAGTTTCCTATCCTGTTCTCCAAAGTTTCCTATCCTGTTCTCCAAAGTTTCCTATCCTGTTCTCCAAAGTTTCCTATCCTGTTCTCCAAAGTTTCCTATCCTGTTCTCCAATGTTTCCTATCCTGTTCTCCAATGTTTCCTATCCTGTTCTCCAATGTTTCCTATCCTGTTCTCCAAAGTTTCCTATCCTGTTCTTTAAAGTTTCCTATCCTGTTCTCCAATGTTTCCTATCCTGTTCTCCAAAGTTTCCTATCCTGTTCTCCAAAGTTTCCTATCCTGTTCTTTAAAGTTTCCTATCCTGTTCTCCAAAGTTTCCTATCCTGTTCTCCAAAGTTTCCTATCCTGTTCTCCAAAGTTTCCTATCCTGTTCTCCAAAGTTTCCTATCCTGTTCTCCTAAGTTTCCTATCCTGTTCTCCAAAGTTTCCTATCCTGTTCTCCAAAGTTTCCTATCCTGTTCTCCAAAGTTTCCTATCCTGTTCTCCAAAGTTTCCTATCCTGTTCTCCAAAGTTTCCTATCCTGTTCTCCAAAGTTTCCTATCCTGTTCTCCAATGTTTCCTATCCTGTTCTCCAATGTTTCCTATCCTGTTCTCCAATGTTTCCTATCCTGTTCTCCAAAGTTTCCTATCCTGTTCTTTAAAGTTTCCTATCCTGTTCTCCAATGTTTCCTATCCTGTTCTCCAAAGTTTCCTATCCTGTTCTCCAAAGTTTCCTATCCTGTTCTTTAAAGTTTCCTATCCTGTTCTCCAAAGTTTCCTATCCTGTTCTCCAAAGTTTCCTATCCTGTTCTCCAAAGTTTCCTATCCTGTTCTCCAAAGTTTCCTATCCTGTTCTCCAAAGTTTCCTATCCTGTTCTCCGAAGTTTCCTATCCTGTTCTCCAAAGTTTCCTATCCTGTTCTCCAAAGTTTCCTATCCTGTTCTCCAAAGTTTCCTATCCTGTTCTCCAAAGTTTCCTATCCTGTTCTCCGAAGTTTCCTATCCTGTTCTCCAAAGTTTCCTATCCTGTTCTCCAAAGTTTCCTATCCTGTTCTCCAATGTTTCCTATCCTGTTCTCCAATGTTTCCTATCCTGTTCTCCAAAGTTTCCTATCCTGTTCTCCAAAGTTTCCTATCCTGTTCTTTAAAGTTTCCTATCCTGTTCTCCAAAGTTTCCTATCCTGTTCTCCAAAGTTTCCTATCCTGTTCTCCAAAGTTTCCTATCCTGTTCTCCAAAGTTTCCTATCCTGTTCTCCAAAGTTTCCTATCCTGTTCTCCGAAGTTTCCTATCCTGTTCTTCAAAGTTTCCTATCCTGTTCTCCAAAGTTTCCTATCCTGTTCTCCAAAGTTTCCTATCCTGTTCTTTAAAGTTTCATATCCTGTTCTTCAACATTTCCTATCCTGTTCTTTAAATTTTTATGGTGTTGGACTGTGTTCTTTATCAGCTTTTGATAAACACATTCAGTGGATGCTACCACATCAACTTGCAATTTGTAATGAGTGAAGATTATTAGTGGTGTCACTATTTATATATAGATTATATTACTTACTGTAGCAATCTAGGTTATGCATAGAAATATTGCATAGTGATATGTAGAGATGTGACTCAAAAAAAACCATGCCGTTTTTTTTAAAAAAAACACGTTTTTTTTACAAAAAAAACCGTGGCCAAAAAAAACGTGGATATTTTGGTTTTTTTTAAATATTTTGTCTGAAAATAACTCAGCAAAAAAAAAGAACCACATTACATTATTTGTTTTCATGTCAAATTACAAAATGAAACAGCATACTTCTTAATTGATGGTTTTCTATGGTTTTATGAACTTTTTCATTTTCTGCGGTTTCATGCTTTGATATTTCATTTATTTTACAATACATGTGAATGACCTTAAACTCCCAAAATGGTGTGTTATAATAACATATCTGTACTTATGGTCATTGATAGAGATGTGACTAAAAAACCATGCTGTTTTTTTTTAAAAAAAAACATGTTATTTATACAAAAATTATGACTAAAAAACATGGAAATTAATATATTTGTGACCTTAAAAATCCAATGCTGTTTTTTTTAAAACATTGTTTTTTAACAGAAAAATCTTGACTAAAAAAACATGGCTATTATATTTTATTGGACCAAAAAAGTTTTTTTTATAAACATTTAAAAAAAATCATGACTAAAAAAACACGGATGTAACTATCAGGAAAGTTAGTTTTCTTTAATCGAATTGTCTTTAGAAACTTATAAACAAAGAATGCTGTTAATATTGAAATCATGTTTATTAGAACTGTACTAGGTCTTAGAATAAAATATCTACATAGAATCTATTCACTCCATAAAACCTTTCGAAGACCAGCTCCATCCTCAGTCATTCTGTAAAATTTGGTGAAATGGACAATGAATTTTCACTGTTCCTTTGAAAAACATTTGACTGAATGACTTACTGAGGATGGAGCTAGTCTCCGAAAGGTTTTATAGAGTGAATAGATTCTTTGTGGATATTTTATTCTAAGACCTAGGACGGTTCTAATGGATATTAATATATCTTATGTGAACAAAAAATCCATGCTGTTTTTTGAATGTTTTTGTTACAAAAAAGTCATGACTAAAAAACACGGATATTAATATACTTTATTTTACCATAAACAACCATGCTGTATTTTTTAAAATAAACATCTTTTTTTACAGAAAAATCATGACTAAAAAATGTGGATATTAATATATTTTATGTGCCAAAAAACATGCTGTTTTTTTTAATCATGTTTTCTTAACCAAAAAAAATCATGACTAAAAAACATGGATATTAATGACTTTTGGTGAAAAAACATGGTTTTTAAAATGTCATGTTTTTTTTGGTCAGATAAAATTTAATAACACTCATGTTTTTTGTAAAAAATCTTTTTTTCAGAAAACATGGTTTTTTGGTCACATAAAATAAATTGATATCCATGTTTTCTTTACAGATTAGATTAGTCATTAGTTTTAGCCTCCCTACCCAGCAACAAATGCGATCCAAAGAGAGGAAGGAAGATTATGAAACAAGATCAAAGTTGAAGAAGACAGTAGTAGGTGCTGAAAAACAGGACAGCAGTGAACCGAAAAAAGGTGGTCCTTAACATCACAAAAACATTTCATTTCAACAAAAAGAAGGCCTACCTAACTCTCAGCTTGGGCCCTTACATTTTCCCCCTGGGAGCGCTAGTTCCCATAGATACAATAATTGTATCCCCCTGAGGGGTGTTTTTTTTTACAAAGAATTCGTGACCAAAAAATGAATATTATTAACTTTTTAATAAAAAACATGTTTAAAAACACAAGGATTTTTTGGTAACATAAAATATGTTAATATCCATGATTTTAAGACACGATTTTTTATGAAAAATACATAAAATAAAATAGCATGGTTTTTTGGTCGCATAAAATATATTCATATCCAGGTTTTCTTATACATCATTGTTTTTAAAAAAACATATTTTTTAAAAAACAGCATGGGGTTTTTTAGGTCTCATAAATATATTCATGTTTTTTTAGTCATGATTTTTTAGTACAAAAACATTTTTTTGGTCTCAAATATATTATTCATGTTTTTTCAGTCATGATTTTTTAGTAAAAAACATGTTTTTTTTTTAAAAACTGCATGGGGCTTTTTAGGTCACATAAAATATATTGTTTTTTAGTCATGATTCTTTGTAAAAAAACAGCATGGTTATATTTGGTACCAGAGAATATATTAATATTCATTTTTATTAGTCAGAATTTGGTCAATGTGAAGTTTAATGCAATCATGGAAATTAATAATTATATTCCAAACAATCACTAAAGGAACCCAGTTAAGAACATTTTACAAGAACGAAATTCTGCTCGCTGATGCTTTATTTTCGAATCATTGAAATTTGAAGTTGGACTTCCCGAGCCAGAGGAAGCGAGCGTGATATAATTAAAAACGGAAGCTAACCCCCTGTTACAAACGTAAAGAGGTTGGGTCGTGAGGGGGAGGCACAGTTCTTCTTGCGAAAATTATAAATAAAGCTTCTAACCCACCCATTAACGTGACGACCGCAATCTTGTTTACATTGGCTCTAAGATGGCGACCACCATGGGCGCTGCCATCTTAGAGCCGATGTCAACAAGATTGCGGTCATCACCCAAATGGGTTGGTTAAAAGCTTTATTTTTAATTTTCATTAGAAGAACTCTGACTCCCCCTCCTGACCCAACCTCTTTACGTTTGTAATAGCTTCCGTTATTAATTAAATTCCGTTTCACGCGCTCGCTTCCTTTGGCGCAAAGGCCAACTTCAAAGTTCAATTATTCGAAAATAACGCATCAGCGAGCAAAATGTCATTCGTGTAAAACGTTCTTAAATGGGTTCCTTTAGTGATTCCTGGGATCGCTAATTATTATTTTCTGATTGCATTAAACTTCACATTGACCCAGAATTTTTTGTAAAAAAACATGTTTTAAAAAAAACAGCATATTTTTTTGGTCACCTTAAATATATTAATATCTATGGTTTTTAGTCATTGTTTTGTAATGAAAACATGAAAAAGAAACCATACAGTAAAAGTGGTGGCAGATAACCCACAATTACCTAGAGTCTAAGAGGTACAGGAGGAGCCACAGAACTTATATTGATGGAGTCAAAATTCAGAGCTTATTATGGTAAATCTGAAGGATATGTCAGTTATCGATTTTCCACTTTTTGGTGCCTGAACCTAATTAATTGAATCAAAATAAACAAGTTTTCTTCTACGCACCTTCCGTCTCAAATGAGTATTTTATGATTTATAGCGATAAGTTTAGTTCCATCTTTGATGACGAATGCGCTCGAATAAACAGCTACTCATCAATTTTCGAATTTTTGTTGCTTGAATCATGGTAATAACATCGAAATAAACAACTTTTCTTCTATACACTTTTCTCGTCAAAAGAGTATTTAACGAGGTATAGCGGTAGGTTTGGTTTCGTCTTTGATGACGATCGCGCTGGAAACGAGTGCGCATTGCAGTGTTGCTGTCCGACGTGCTCCTTGAATTACTTGCCGCATCAAACACAGGAGTTGCGGTAAGTCATTTACCGCTATAACTAATAAAATACTCATTTGAGACGGAAAGTGCATAGAAGAAAACTTGTTTATTTCGATCTAATTAACTATGCTTAGGTTAGGCATCAAAATTTACAAAATCGATAACTGACATATCCTTCAGATTTACCCTTATTATCTCTGCAAAGTCTGATTTTTTTGGTCACATAAAAATAAAATCAGGTATAGTAGAGATAGTAAGCTCTGAATTTTGACTCCATCAATATAAGTTCTGTGGCTCCTGCTGTTCCTCTTAGATGCCTCTAGGTAATTGTGGGTTATCTGCCACCACTTTTACTGTATGGTTTCTTTTTGATGTTTTTATAACAATGAAATGACTAAAAAACATGGATATTAATATATATCAGGTGTCCAAAAAAAAAACCCAGACATATGCTTAACAAAATTTAGGTGTGCAAAAAAAACCAAAAAAAACAAAAAAAACACATAAAAAACACGTTTTTTTTGCAAATAAAACCGCAATCAAATAAAACCGTTTTTTTTTGCATCACTAGTGATATGTATGAATAATTTCATTAGTGAATAGATATTTCTTCAAATTTTTTTTGCCACCATGACTGTCTTACTACCTAGTTTCATTTTTTAAATTCTCTTGAATTTATTAGTGGTCAACTTCAGTGTAAAAGAACTATCATGCACTTGGTTTTAAGTTGAAAACTTTTACCTATGACATTTTTAATACCTGATTTTTTAAGAAAACTGTTTTCTCAAGTTTTGCTGCAAGTTAGTAATAGAATTTTTTTTGTAACAACAAAATTTTTCCTCTTGAAATTTGTATGGAGGAAAAATAAAGCTATTGCAAAAATATGACTTGAAAGTAATTTAGACACTATAGTAAGTATAAATTCATTTTGATCACATTTAGTACATCAAATACATACCCAGAGAAAATAAATATAAACTATTTTACGAACTAATGATATTACATATAAAAATAAAAAATAAAAATTGAGATAGTCAAAATGAAAATTTTCAATTTTTGTTCATAAATTTTATTCAAATACAATTTTATTATCAGTTTCAACCTGACAAACCATAATAAAGGTCTCTTAGAAAAAGGGAAGATGAAGGCACCACTTAGAATGGAGATAAGTGAATGTGGGATATAAGCACAAAGTGTGTTCCGATACAAGATCTCCAGCACGTAGAAACAGTAAGTTGAAAACTATGGAACAAGATAAAAGTTGAAATAGTAAATGCTGAAAACAGAAGAGCTATGAACTTAAAAAAAAGCCCCTTTAAAATAGTCCTTTTTATTTCAACAAAAAGAAGGCCTACCTGTCAGCTTGAAGCCTCACATTTTTCTACTGGGAGAGCTAAAAACTCTAGACACAATAGCTATTTCTCCTTAAGGATCAACATTTTGTTCATGACCAACAGATTTAAAAAAATAATGAAATTCAAAGGTTTAAATCCTTGTATACTAAGTAGCTATTAATTCTAAAGCTACTTAAAGTTTTATTTAATAGCTGGAATCAATATTTTTTTCAATGTTAAGTTTACTATTTGAAAATATGAAATACTTTACATGACACTAAGTAAAAATCTAACCTACTACAATCATACCTTATCTTACGAAATTAATTTATTCCAGAAGTGATTTTGAAATTGCAGTATTTGTAAGTTGAGTCTCATTTTACATGTAAAAATTCCAATTCATTCAAAGATCCCCAATAATACCTCCTAAACCCTCTAAAGTTATAAAAGTATATCAATTTTGTATGAAATGCATGTTAAAAGTAAAATAAAATTATCTATTAAATTATTTACCCCTTCCCCAGCAGAAACAAGTATACTCGTTTTCACAAAATGTTATTTTTTCAGTCAGCGACGAGTATACTTGTCTAAAACTTTACTTTCAAAACCCAGCTACATACGTATATACTCGTTGATTTTAAACCTTTAACCCGCGCACTGTAACTGGTCGCCTCATTTACCAGGCTCACTGGTTGCCAGACGTAAGGCATAACCCCAAGTTGTTATACACCAAAATGATCGTCTCAGCGAGTGCTACACAGCTGGAGCCAGAAACCCCCACATTGTGGGGGTTAAGGCAGAGCTCCAACCACTTGGAAGTTGGGAGGGGTAAGCACAGTCAGTGTGGTAAATGAGGCGACCGTGAGAGGGTGTGCGTGCGAACAGTCAGTGGCAGCCTCAGTTACCAGCGAAACTACTCAGGGCCTTATTTTGCCTTATTTTGTAAAAATGGCAAATAAGACAAATCTGAAGTCAGTAGCGTGTAGAGCAGTATTTTATTCATATTGTGTGAAAATTACAAGTTTCGAAACACTATACTTACAGTAATATAACCAGACATGCAAACATGCATTTATGTAGGAACTAAAACGAAGAATGGATAACACCTAGTAGACATAAATGGTCATAACTTTTTTTCTAATTGTTGTAGAGGAAAAATAAAAACATCAGCAGGTTTGGAAGGATTTTCTGCATAAAATAGCAGTGAAAAACATTACATTTTTCCCAAAACCCAAAAATGGCCATTGATCTCTTTGAAGCAATGTTGTGCAAAAATCTACGGAGTTTGACTCCATATTACAAAGAAACGGTTCAAGTTATCAAAAATCTGACAACATCAAAGTGTAAAGCAACATTTTTTACTCATTACTTCATATTTTTACATCTCTGCCTATTACGGTAAGTGAACAGGGAACGGCAGAGTAACGCGGGTAAATTGACTACTTTTCTGAGGGATGCGCGACCGTGCGCGGGTTAAACCTTTGTAAGCCATTCTACGTGTGAAATGAGCATTCTTGTCATAAATAAAAAAATAAACATTTTCAAAAAAATTATTGGGGAAGGGGTTAAAATAAACAAGACATGCAATTCATAACTATTTACTCTATCATACCGATTACAATATGAAATACAGGATGCTACAAGTGAATTTATATTAGAGAGGATTTGGATGGTTGCGAAGGAGAGAATGCATTATTTGATTTTTTAAATATTTGCATTTTGCAAGTTGAATTTTTTTTACATTCAGAGATAAAGATTTTATGTGAAGGTGTTTTATAGCTTAAATTATTTGTTGGTTGGGTCCTTAGTATAGTAAGGTATGACGGTATATTATATAAATGATACACATTACTTCAATGGATTATGTATTCTACCATTAATTTTACTATTTCAATCAAAGGTATGGCATTCCTAAGCAATGTAGGATAGAAGTAACTTTGCAATGGCAAAACAAATCAATTCAAGATTAATCTCACTATTTCCCTATAAATTTATAAATAATGTATTAAAATACCTCCAGTTTACCAAGATAGTTCATGAATGAATAATGATAAGTTAATCCAATGATATCAAAATCATCTTAAAAACCAAAATGAGCCAAAAATATAGAACTTTTACTAGGCCTATCAGATTCACTAATTTAAAAGGAAGCATCTCTTCTGCACTACAAATAAGACAACTTATAATTTAAGACTACTAAACAAATTATTTGAAAATTATAGAGCTTAAATATATCAAAAAACCTATCAAACTTTTTTTATGATTGCAACTAACCATTAGTCTAAAATTTCGTACTCCCAACAGAGGCTATCTCAAGAGGGGAAGGTGAAACCATGTAGTGAGAACTTTAGAAAATAGTTGATATATACAAAAGGCATGTGCTCACATAGAAACTGCAAGTTTAACAAAAAGAAAATAAAAGAAGAAGAGACAGCAAAGAAAGAATGAAAATTGAAATGGTTAAAATTATCTCCAAAATAAAAATCCTCAAAGCCTATGTATAGCTGAGTTACCTAAGTTACTAACTGAAACTCTCATAAGACATTATTAATAAGAAGATAATTATTGCCCCATCCGTTATGCAATGGAACATATTTCAAGCAAAATTACAGGATCTTTAACTGTTCAATAGCATCAGTTAAGAACAAACCAAACACCTAGATTATTAGGTGTTCTACTAGAGGATACAGTCACATAAAACCTGAAAAAACACAGTAATTTGGCAAATCTGAGTTCTTTGAATGGCAACGAACTATTGATTTTTCACATTAATATTGCAAAAACTAACCTTTACGAAAAATTTAGCTAACAGGAGGCGTCGATAAACTTGATCAACCTTACTGCGGGCCATATTTGTAGGACGTTGGTTCTTGGATATATAATAAGAAAACGGTTTTCAATTCTCTAAATGAATTGATGCAGCCTTTGAAATAAAATAAAAGAATAAACTAATAGCATCAAAAATTTCAGTCACAATCTAACGAACGGAGATAAGAACCGGTATACACAGCGTCCTGCAGATGCAGAATTCACAGTCCTGACTTGCAAAACATGTTATCAATGTCACGTGAAAACATCAAAATGCTCACAATTTGTTGAAAAAATATTATTTTAACATTCAATTCGACATCTTAATGAACTGAAAATATTTCATCGCGGAAAAGTGCGATAAGAAGTAAATTATATCAAATCAAACGTTTTCAATGGATAAATTATTGAACATATTTCTATTCAAGTCATTCAATTTGAAGTTCCATCAGTTTTCTTGCTTGCCGGGTGTAAAATAAACAAAAAAGAATAACGATTAAGTGCACTGAATGAGGTTTCCCTATAACTTCTCATTCCCTCTTTTTTTATTTTCTTCATATCCAGAGAAGGCGTTTGCTCCAGCAAATGGGAAAGGTTTTATTTTCAACTGAGAAACCCAAAATTCTAGCGTACCACCCATGCATCAAGGAGAACACAATCTTACTGTAATACGTTCGTACTATGAGGAAAACGCACTGTATGAGCATGAATTTCCAATCATTTGCTAGTGACATTATTCAATTCTTATCGCAAACGGTTTGGAATGCTTATATTCCATCGTCAGAGCTGGAAAAATAAAACTTCTGAACTCGCATAAAGTCAAGATAAAATTTACCTCCGCTATCTCAAACTATCATTATTTCCGTATAATATTCCACTGGTCCAACAATTAAATTGGGCGGATAAGTCTGGTAAATTTAGCCGTATCGCTAAACAAGAACTTCTTTGTGGTTGCTTCATTAGTAGAATAATAAATATAAGAAGTAAAAGTAATAATAAATGATCCTGGTAGTAAAAATACTGATAATTATATTTAGGAGTAGAGATACTTAGTAAATTCGAGTACTAGCGACTTTGATCAAGATTAGTATTAGTGATGATAATTGTATTCGTAACGCAGGCAGCAAATTTTATTCCACGTTATTTTATATTGTCATATGGTTTAATAATCTATCAAATAAGGAGAACTATATTAAGAAAATTCTCAAATCCAACGTGTTGTAATATATTTCAGGTATGAACTTTTATTTAAATAAACGGTTTTATTCTTCAATCTTCTTAATTTACAGTTACACTTAAGATTAAAACTGCCGCCACACTGAAACTTGTATGTATTGTTACGTTACCAAATTCACGTAGCTGAACACAACTATGTATAGAGCACGGTAGAGGAAACAAGGTAGGTTCAAACCAGTCTTTTTTTGTTGACGGTGTGGTTTTGCTGACGTCACGGCAACGAACCAATAGCAGCGCTCATATTGTATTTGGTAGCACTGCTACCCCCAAATCTTGCTCCACTATTGGCCTAACGACATGGCGTTTTGGTGACGTCATAAAGTTTGTTTGAAATTAAGCCCTTCTATTGGCTAGGCGAACAAGAGGTGTATTTTCTCCCATAGAAATGACCCTACCTTGTTTCCTCTACCGTGGTGCCCATACCGGGTAGCAAAAGTCTAGTTCACAATGATGCAAATGTTGAGTCCAAGATATGAAAACTGTTCCAATTCTGGTGGTGGTTATGTGTTAAAATAGCGCAACATGCGATGTTCCTGTTACATAAAATTTTTCTATAAAATTGTGTTTTCATTTGACTGATGACCTGAGCAAACTTGCTTTCTGAATCAGCCTCGTACTTTAAAGTAAATAGATTCTAACAAACAACAACAACAAACATCGGCATCTTTGGGATGCTTTATTTCCAATCAAGCCTGATACATATGATCTTGAGCATTGGTTTTTCAAATGTCTTACAACTAACACTATATATAGGACACCATGACGGTTCCCCCGTAAAGCCGGTACCCATTTCCGACCCCTGGGTTGAGAGGGGTATTGTGCTTGAGCTTTCCCTTATACCCAACGGGGAAAATCTCCGCGCCAGCGCCGGGGTACGAACCCTCGTCTCCAACATACAAGGCTTATCCCTTAACCGCTGTGCCACGGAGAGCACAGATTCGTCTGGGTTCAATCACGCATGCTTTTGTATGGCTTTTGATGTCTTCAATAAAAGTCTTTTTTTTTTAATTCCAGATCTCATTTAATGATTTAATGTAGTTTTTGTCTTTCGAAGGAAGATATATGATGAAAAAATTCATATTCTTCACGAAGTATAAAATTAAAGCAATGAAATCTACCAAATGGACTAATTTCTTTAAGCAGCTATTTCATGCCCGAAATATGAGCTCCCCTTCCGTATGATATTTTTCCATATACAATTATTATTATTATTATTATTTTCAGGTTTTCCCGCCGCTTTCGATACTTTGACGAAATCACAGCGCAATTTGGTAGCATTGTTGCATTTGGGTCTTATAATGGGCAGTTTCGGAGGGTGAGAGTCATCTCAGCTCCGTTTTAGTGCCGTGGTGTGTCAGCTTGGTCTGACGGAGGAGCGACGGTGTTTCTAATCGCGGGCATCCGCGCTGGCGTTGGTTTGGGCCCCATATGAGGCGGAAAAGATTTTCTTTCTAGAGGTTACTTATTTTCAGTTGGTGAGTCAAATTTCATGGAGTAGGCGAATTTCAAGTAAGAAAAGGTTCAGAGGAGAGCGTGGCCCGCAGATGGCGAGGCCGGTCAGTAGTTCAGGGATTTCCATATACAATAACTTGTTGATATCTGAAGTGAAATTGAACGAAACCATTATTAATAATCAATATGGTATTTTTGGTTTATGGTTCAATGGTTTTGTTCAATTTTATATATATATCATTGTGTGGTCAACGTGCCAAGTTTTAAAGAGCATTTGTTATTTTTATACAAAACCTCTCTTCACAACAGAACGTGCGCTCTCGGTAGCCAAATTGATTCGTTTTTCTAGCAAAAACCCTAAATTTTTTTTTTCAAATGAAAGTTTACCAAGTTTGGCAACACTTTACTGTTGCCAGATACAGAGTGCTCTTCCCATTAAATTTTGTGTGAAAATAAGGTCAAGTTTGAGAATTTGGCGATAGAAAGCCAATTTGATAATTGAAATTGAAGAATCAGGAGGGGAAATGTAAGGAGCAGAAAGGCTACAATGACAAACTGATAAGGAATACGTAGTAATAAAAACCACAAAGTACCAAATGTAATTTCCATTTACTCGCTTCACATACACACACACGCTTGCAAATCTACACACGCCAAAAGAAGGTAAATAAGTTACAAACAAGTCTGTTGAAACGAGCATCACACAAACATTGACATGTATGTAGTCTACCTGGGTCAAATCGCACTCACATACCCAGAAATATTGCTTCAGTCACACTATAAAAGAATTAATTTACAAATACAATAACCCAAATTCATCGCAAACACCTATTCAAATGCAGGGAGGCAGTATCACCCTACACATCGTGTGTAAGGTAAGGAGTTAAGATCCCGTAAAATGTGTTGGAAGGAACATTGGAAAATTCCTCAATTTACCGACTTTGATTACCATCCACTGCCGTGACAAAGACGATCGTCACTTCCTACTACCAAAGCACGCTCAGACTTCCCTTTAAAACAAAATGAACATCCAACAGAATAGAAATTAAGGGAACATTCCAGTCTAAAACGTAAAATGCGTAAGTGATGTACTTGCTTACGGTACGTAACGATACCACAGGTAGCCATGAACTTCGTACAGACACATCGGTAGACGAATTGAAAATACCCCTAGGACACAAGTTTTGAGTGTGTGAATTCTATGAATAATTAAACGGAACTTCAAGAAACTCGTTCTCAAGAAATGAAAAAACTCGTTTTATGAAGATCTTTAAATCAGTACAAAAACATGAGACATTCTTTCTAAAACTGTCCTCTAAACTCACGCGGTTTGTGATCTGAAGGCACAAGCGTTAAAAATCACTCAAAGGAACAAAATAAGTAACAACGGACGCAATGAAGAGCTCAAAAACCTCCCCATCAAACTCAGGGCTGAGCAGCTATTTCACCAAAACTATTAGATCTTTTTGAACAGACGAAAAGATGTGCTCAAATCTCCCCATCAAACTCAGAAATGAGCTAGGTGACCAACACTATTAGTTCTTCTAGAACAGACACAAAGAGGCACTCTACTTCAACAACAAGACTCAAGACAGGGCTAGGTGACCAAGACCCTTAGTTCTTCTTGCTGCCTTTGGAGGACTTGCCAGTGATGGCATACTTGCTGCTGATTTGGCGCCACATGAGGAACGGGACGACAAGAACAGGCACCAACATCAGGGCAAAGATGACCCAGTCAAAGTAGTGAGGAGAGAACTTGCGGTCAAACTCTCTCTTGGGAATGATGCCTCCTTCTCCGGGCTCTGAAGTGTAACCAATCTGGACATCCTTGGAGTCCTCCGAAGGAAGGTACGAGACCTCGGCTGCTGTGAAGTTGTAGTAGCCAAACTGCTTGGGGCGCACCACCACCACGTGGGACACGTTTGCGCTAGGAGGGATGCGGTCAAACTTCACCTGCAGCTGACCAGCTGCGATCTCGAAGCTTTCTGAACTGCTCATCCG
This sequence comes from Morinoia aosen, assembly GCA_030386875.1. Classification (NCBI taxonomy): domain Eukaryota; kingdom Metazoa; phylum Arthropoda; class Malacostraca; order Amphipoda; family Talitridae; genus Morinoia; species Morinoia aosen. The sequence goes on along the minus strand of CM059577.1, from coordinate 47,438,411 downwards.
AAAACAGAGGTTAGCATGTTGTTTCTCAGCACACTGTTCAATAGTATATATTACTTGGTTTTTTAATTATCTTAAAGGGTTTAACCTTTTGAAAGTCCAAGTTGTAGTACATCAGTGCAAATGTATGTGGTTAGTCAAAGTCAGTGGATTTTTCAATGTTTCTTTTATCATGTTTTACTGATTTTGGTTACTTTTATTGTGCTCATTATGATCAGCATAATTTCTTAAACGTCAGAACTTTGTTATTCAATTTCTCATGTAGAGTTTTCTATTTTTAGTTGCTTGTTCACATAGTTGGAGAGGTTAGATAGAAAAATCTTTCCAGGACCATATCCTTGGAATGAAATTGCCTAACGGAAAATTAGCTCTTAAGTTAATCTAAATCTTGAAGGGAATAATGATAGAGTTCTTTATTACAATAAGTTATGATAAGAATCTTCAACTACCAACAAAAGTTAACCATATCACGGCATGCAGGTTAACTAACCATAAACAATATAAAATTTGAACTATTTCAGCACCTGGATAAAAAATTGGTGGGCTATCCCATCAATTTTGATTCATCAATGTTAAATTAACACACCGCTACTCAACTTACTTGAAGCTTGGGTCCGTGAGCTGAACATTTACCCCAGCTACTCAACTCACTTGACACTTGGGTCTGTGAGCTGAACATTTACCCCAGCTACTCAACTCACTTCACACTTGGGTCTGTAAGCTGAACATTTACACCCAGCTTCTCAACTCACTTGACACTTGGGTCTGTGAGCTGAACATTTACTCCAGCTACTCAACTCACTTGAAGCTTGGGTCAGTGAGCTGAACATTTACCCCAGCTACTCAACTCACTTGAAGCTTGGGTCAGTGAGCTGAACATTTACCCCAGCTACTCAACTCACTTGAAGCTTGGGTCAGTGAGCTGAACATTTAGAGCAGGGGCAGTGCCGATGTTGTAGAGAGAGTACTGCACCACTATGTCCGAGCCCTCAACCAGGTATAGGTTGTGCACACGCTTGCTGGCCAGCAACCGAGCTCTGTCCGGAGCACCAGCAGCCGCACCTTCTGTGGTGGTGGCCGAGGAATACGCTGAGAGCAGCACGAGGCCCAGTAAGGTCATACAAGATGATATTCTTGCCATGTTGAAGGGTATCTGGAAAACATATAATATCATTGTATATGTTTAACTCATTAAAAGTAATACATGTTTAACTCATTAGAAGTCAAGACATGTTCAACTCATTAGCAGTCAGACAGGCATAACGCATTAGGTGTACAGTTTCTGGTGCCTAAATAAGTTTACTGTTCTACAACTTATGAATGTTCAACCCAATACATTGCTTAATTGAATTAATTAATTAGCTTGATTTTTAACAATTCCTAGTTGTGCAACCAAGAAGAGGCCAAAATTCTATCACATAAATAACTTGATTCCTTCATAACTTTTCATAGTTTGAGCAAGTAGGAGCCAAACTTATTTTACCCATTATGTGCTAGGATTTAAAAAATTGATTCTCTCAAATTTTTAATTGTTTATATAAAGAACCCTATCTGACTGTAATTTCTCATCATTCAAACTATGAGCCAGGCATGTTTACCTAATTAGATGCTAGAATTCTATAGTACATACAAATTAGTTCTTCAATCATTTTTCATTGTTTAACCTCTCAATAGCTAAAAATGCTGAAAATCTAGGTCAATGTTGGGTTTAATGCGATCATGGAAATTAATAATTCCGTTCCCAAGAATCATTAAAGGAACACATTTAAAAACGTTTCACAAGAATGACATTCTGCTCGCTGATGCGTTATTTTTGAATGATTCAATTTTTAAATTTTCGTCTTCCATAGTAGTGGCGTTGCGGGCTTGAGCCATTAAAGTATGCTTGGGTACTTTGTAATGTATTATTTGCTAAGTGCTAACCCCACGGAGCCTGAACCCACTTCTAGGATGTTTTAGTTAATAATGCAATAAAGGTTATTACCAAAAAATATTACGTTTTAAAAATAATATGATATTAAATCTACGGTATTCACCCCTACAGTTTTGCTAATGTTCTATGGTGGCCCCTATCTTGAAAGTGATGTCAATGGCATAGCAATTTAAGTCTTCAATATTCCAGTCCTGGTCATATTTTTTGGTTATAAACTTTCTTGTGTTATCAACTAAAACATTCTGTAAGTGGGCTCAGGCTCTGCCCGGTTGCAAATAATAAATAACGCCATATATTGCAAAAATAATAAATTCAGCAAGCTTTCGCCGTTGTTGGAACATCCTCTCCTAGGGCAAGCGAAACTCATTTCATGAGCGACGCTCCTACAACTTCAAAGTACAATAACTTAAAAAATGCATAAGCGAGCAGAATGTCATTCCTGTAAAACGTTTTTAAATGTGTTCCTTAAGTGATACTTGCGAACGGAATTATTAATTTCTGCGATCGCATTAAACCTGACATTGACCAAATTCTACTTAAAAATTTTGAATCCTCAACAGTTGCTCATTCCATGTAGGTATTTTACACAAAAATATAAATAATACTACACTTACATAATGAATAGGTAAGCAGATTTGTATTTTTCAAAGGGTACAAATAAATAAATTTTCAAGAGAAACTCTACATCAGCCATTGAAAACATTTTAAGGAAAATCCATATAAGTGTGTTAGTTGATTATCTTTTAAGATATGAATATACATAAACCTAAAGCTAGTTGAAATTAGTAAGGGTCAAATTTTACTTTAATGTTGTCAACAATTTTCATAATTTTGTTGTGAAGAATCAATAAAGGAACACATTTAAGAATGTTTTACATGAATGACATTCTGCTCGCTGATGCATTATTTTCGAATTATTCAACTTTGAAGTTGGTTTGTGCGTGCTAGGGAAGCGTGCGCGCCAAGCGTAATTTAATTATAACGGAAGCTAACCTTCTATTACAAACGTAAAGAGGTTGGGTCGTGCGGGGTAGCCACAGTTCTTCCAGTGAAGATTATAAATAAAGGTTTCTAGTGACGTCCGTTTACATCGACTCTAAGGTGGCTGCCGACATGGCACCACCCGGTACCCAAGAAGGCGGCAGCCATCTTAGAGTTGATGTAAACGACGTCACTATGTAGAAACCTTTATTTATAATTTTTACTTCTAGACGAACTGTGGCTATCCCTCACAACCCAACCTCTTTACGTTGGTAATAGGGAGTTAGCTTCTGTTTCTATTACAAAAACAATGACTGCTTTTGCGCAAAAAAGGCTATTCAGGAGCGCTGTTTGTATAACTTCAAACTTAAATAACTAGAAAACTATGCATTTGCGAGCACATTGTCATTCATGTAAAAACGTCTTAAAATTGACTATATTACCTATCTATAGCAATGAAATTATGAAAATTGTCTGTCAACATTAAAGTAAAATTTGACTTTAGTTAGTTATAGCCTTCCTGACTGCAAGAAAAGTGTTCCAAATAGAGCATGAGATAATTTAGAATAAAGTAGCCTAGAGAAAGTTCATGCAAAAGGTAAGTTCTCATCTAAAATCCCTTATCCTAGAAACATCAAGTTAAGTAAAAAACATATTAAATAAGATGAAAGTTATAAAAAAAAGACAGCAGTTGACAAAAAACTTATGATCTGTAAAAATACAGAAAATCTATTCAACTTGAAAACTTGAACCTACTCTTAATTGAAATGAAACTAATAATAAAATGTTCTATTTGACTATTTGGCTGAAACAGTTGATGATAATACTTAATATATGTAATATTAGTAAATAATTTTAAGATGTATCTCAAGTTAGTCACTCAGAGAGGCTGGTTGCAGATTTAGTTGCTCATTATGGCTAATTTGTACATTTTTGAGTTCTAGATTACTAGGCTTAGCAAAATAAAGAATAAAATAAAGAGCAACATGCTCATTCTAACATGCACAGATTTTTCATACTTAGCAGGAAAAGTCCTTATCTAGGTTTCAGATTTTTATTTTCATACGATAATATACGCTACCATATTTACACAAATATTGCTAATAAAATCACATTTCCACATTTTTTATATTAAAAACTAACTTAAAAACATGTTAACACATCAATGCTGAACATAGTAATTCAGTAAATTGCTTTTGAAAAGTAGGATCAAAGATTAAATCCGTATGAGAAACTATGCTAGGCCTATCGTCATTATCAAAACAAAAAACCCATAAGCAAGAATATTTATAATTAACAGAATAATTACAGAACTCGTGTATAGGTTTATTGTCACCCTACTGGGCGCAACATTTTCAATTGAAAATACTCACTAGATTTATATCACAGAGAGTCTTATTAACACCGTTACTTCTATCAACTGCCACCGGTGTCACACTGAACACAAACACGTACAAAACTCCAACTCTTTGGTCTACGGCATTCGGCAGCGTCAAAACTTGACGTTCACGTATGGCAGACGTATAACGTAGGGAAACAGCTTCTAAATTCGCCATAAGAATTTGATGAGTAGAATACGAAAATTAGATAAATGGTTTGATAAATAACTCTTGAAGAAATAAATATAATTCATATGTATTTCGGTATTTCGATATCAGGAAGGAAAATAAACTAGTTTCTTGAGCAATGCAAAATATTTCAATGAATTTGAACAAATTATAGTTTTTTTCTCCTATTTTTCAAATTTTCATTTGAAAAATTCATTTCGAATTTTTTTATTTGTTAAAAAACATGAATATTTTAATTTTGGTGATAGTAAATATCGTACGACAGCGGCTGAAAATAAACACGTCACCTGCTGTAAACATTGCGAGCATGCTGCCCCCTTTTGGAGAAACTTCACAACCTTGCCACTTGGTTCATTTTCTTTCCATCTTCTGAGTTTGGCTATGACTAATTTAGACTTACTTCATCCAGAGAAAACGTCTTACGAGATACAAAGTATGGTGAAGCTTGTTGTATATCATATTACGGTAGCATAAGACCTATTCACCTAATAAACCATCAACGAAATTTTCATTCTATTCTCTTCTAAGATTTTTTACTGTTATTTCAGTAATTCTTAATTCCCTTAGAAAGTATTTGATCTATTTAAAATAAATGCGAATAAAATAACGAGCTTAATAATAGTTATTTTCTGACGAGTACGCTTTGCATATTCACGCCGATTGGTAATACTGTCGTAACGAACGGTTCTTCAAGCTAAGAAAGATCTGCCGCTTCATTTGTTCTGTTGCTGAAGTGTTGTGCACGTGTTATCTCATGTGGCAACTTGGAAATAAACGGTTTTCTTTCTGTTTGTCTCTGAGCGATCTTTGGGCCTGTCGGGTTTTCTCGCCGTTGGGTGGTTGAATGTAAATATTAATTTGAACGGCAAGAACAACTCGATCAATTCTCGAAGCGTAAGGGAAAAATTATGAGAGGGATAATGAAAAGCGGTTATGGACTCAGCTCGTTTTTAGGTGGAGTTTATTGGAAGAGGAAACCAGGAGAACTGGCTTGGATCTTGATCTCGGAGAGCTTGTCTAGGTGGACAATCCTTGCCGGAGGACCAGGCTGGCGTTGACGAAGGCCGGCACGCGATGGAGTAAGCAGGGTGAGTGAGTTGTATTTGGGAATTTGAGTTTGGGCAATTTGAGATGATTGAGCGCAGGTCAGTGAATTAGTTCAGGCAGAACGAATGACTCAACATAAGGTGAGGTTGAGTATGCAAGTTAAATCCAGCTCATGTGAGCAGAAGCAAGTTTGGCGCATTAACACATTTGCACGTTAACGGGGGCAAGTAAATTACTGCTTATGTGAGAATAGCATTTAGCATGGTACTCAAGGTAAACCCAGGGAGATTCAATTTTGTGAGTGTTGCGTGTATGGCGATGATGTAGAGGTCCTGCACAGGGGTCCAAGATGCTGGATAAAACATTCCAGGAGAGACATCAAGACATTCCACCACTGACAATCCAAATTATAATGACAACTCTTCCCACACGGAGAAATCCGAAAAACTCCTACAGGTCTGACTCCGGCTACATTGGAATTCTCACTTTTGGCAACTCAAAAGAGATAGGACAGGCTTTTGGTTGACAGATTTTTAATCAAGAAATGAATTGTTTAATCACTAATGCCTCTGGCTTTAAATTCTGAGTATTAGGTTTAAGAATTTACAAGAATAAAGATCGTGATTCCTTACAGAGACTACGGGCAAGTAAACACGAGATCTACGGAAAATGGTGAAAATATCAAGTGACTGCACTTTTGAAAGCAGTAAGAAAAAACATAAAAATCCTAAAATTCGAGGATATCAATCCTACTAAGTAATTCTGGTAGATCATTTGCAATAATAAAGGAATTAAGAAATAATATATACATCCCCAATGATGATAGAAAGGGGAAAAGGAAAACCTAAGCGTCGATTTCACAGGCGGAAAATACGCGAAGAAAGAAAACACGAAAGCACGAAGTTACGCGTGGCGATTTAGCCGGCGGCTTACGCGTCGGCCTCAGCCAAAACCGCCAGCAATTTGCACACACTTAAGATAGGCAGAAGGTTGGGTGTTTTTATCACAAGAATGCGATGAGTTAAATTAAATTTCATTGAAATGTTTCTCTATTGAGATAAAGGCGTTTACGTAAAGGTTTGCAAGGATATGGAATTAAGAAATGAAATTCCAAAACTTAGAAAGCATAGACATGAATACTTTCCGTAATTTACTACTGCCAGTCGGTTTGTAAAAAAAAGAATAAATGCTACTATACACATGCCTATAGTTTTTATAATCACAGAGTAGTGACAGAGACGGCGGTGTGAGGTTCCGCCATTACACAAAGACGCTATCGAACGAACGCCGGTAATTTTCGCCGCGTTCATTTCAAGCAGAGATTATCGTAGATTAGTAGATTATCGAAGAGAAAAGAACGAACATGATTATGCTTTGATAATAAAATCATGACACGGAAATGCAATGCAGATCTGGCGCAATATCTTTACGCTAAATCACGTTGAGAAGGGACAAACAAAACACTGAATGAGACACATGCTACATCAATATTCCCACGCATAACTACGTAACTTAATAACACTGCACTGTCACTTATTAATACTCACTGACACGACGAAAAGGAACACAACAATTTTCTAACACATTTAAAAACTCACGAGAATTTGCTGTAACACTGCCAAAGTAGGACGCCAAAGTAAGTGTGGCTTTGAAAGAGAGGACGCGCAACTGCGCAGTGTTGCCACCAGAGGGCTTCTCTCTCGAAAAGTGTCAAGTGTTATTTTTATTATTTCATGCATTTACACAAAAACTTCAATGATTACGAATTAGAAGTAGAAAATAATTAATAATAAATTAGAGTAATATTTTTAATGCTACTAATTAATTTATTTAAGTATGAATGGCAAATTTATAATTTTTACGCTTATGTAGCGGTATGCTACATTACCCCCCAAGGCGCAGACCGAAAGGTCCACCCGCTGCAATCATCTGTAGCGGGAAGGAGGGCGAACTACACGACCCTGCCGAGTTCGGCAATTGGCAAATGATACTGAGCGGGGAAGTTTCACCAAACGGGTCTGCAAGTTTAGATCGGCAAGAGTCCTAGGTACAGGAGTTACTGCAGCGGGCTCGTCTGGTCTCTCCAGACTTGTCGCTGTGTCAGTAAGAGGACTAGAGTTAGAATCTACGACAGGGTTAGAGATAGGGTTTGAATGTACAGGCACGTAGAAAGGGTTACACTCAAGTTGACTAGGCAACAAGGCAGCCAACTGAGGAAGCTGAGATGGTAGATATGATCGAGTCTCAGTGGAAGGAGAAATCTGCGGAGAGGAGGATGAGTTATGAGTTACACTATGATCAGAAGTGTATGCGACTTTTAATCGATCAATGCTCACAGGGTCGTGTGAACCGAATCGTTCGATGATGAAATATTTTTGCTTGCGTTTAAGTACTTTGAATGGGCCATCATAAGGGCGCGTGAGTGTAGGTTTTATCGCATCATTGCGGACATACACATGTGTGCAGTCTTGCAGGGCAGAATCTAGTCTGTCCTGAGTCTGAGGCATTCGTGGAGCCACATACTCGATCTTACGCATGCAATCTTTTAGGCAGGTTACATAAGCGGAACGGTCAGCGGATGAAAATTCAGGCAAAGGTTTTGGGTCAACAATGTCGCCGGGGAGACGAAGCGTCTTCCCGTACAACATTTCAGCCGCTGTGCACTGCTGATCTTGTCTGTGTAGGTTTCGAATGCTAAGTAGTACTACTGGAAGTCTATCAGTCCAATCGTGACTGCAATTAAGGCAGCGCAAGGCAGACTTGAGGTCTCTGTGGACTCTCTCAATAAGTCCATTTGACTGCGGATGATACGCTGTAGTGGATGTATTTGCACACCCTAAAGCTGTGCTAAGCTCGCACCAGAATTTGGAGGTGAATTGTGATCCCCGGTCATGGGTGACACTTAAGGGAACCCCAAATCTAGAAATCCAGTTCGACAAGAACGCGCGCGCTACAGTCTCAGTTTGTGTATCAGGAAGAGGGACAGCCTCAACCCAACGCGTGAACCTATCGATGATGGTCAACAAATAAGAATAACCGCGCGATACGGGCAAAGGACCCACCAAATCTAGGTGTACAGAGTCAAACTTGTGACCTGTGAATGCACAACTCTGCAGCGCCGCACGATTATGTTTCACCACCTTACTACTCTGACACGCATGGCAATTTTGCACAATTTGCTTGACCTCCTTACGCATCGCTGGCCAAACGAAACGATCAGAAATCAAACGCAATGTACGGTTAATACCTGGATGAGAGAGGGAATGAAGGTGGAGGACAGCTACTCTGCGGAGCGTCGCAGGAAGATACAGACGAGAAGGTCGCTCGGCATCACGGTACACGCCGTCAACCAAGGTTAGTTTTGGAGGGGAAGTGTTAGAAGGTTTGAGAAGGTCCTGAAGTTCAGGATCCTCCTTCTGAGCATTAGCAATGTTGCCGAAGGTGATTTCACCACTGGTTTGGACAGAATTAATTCGGGAGAGACAATCGGCTACGGTATTGTCTAGTCCCTTAATGTAACGAATGTCAGTGGTAAACTGACTTATAAACGACAAGTGTCGAGCTTCCCTAGGGGAATGTCTTTCAGAAGGCATTTTGATCGCTGAGGTCAAAGGTTTGTGATCAGTGTAGATCACAAACTCCCTCGCCTCTAGAGCATAGCGAAAGTGTCTCACAGATAGGTAGATAGCAAGAAGTTCCCTACCGAACGCGCTATAACCACGCTCAGTGGGCGACAGCTTTTTGGAAAAGAAAGCAAGAGGAGAGATATTAGTACCCACTTGTTGTTGCAACACAGCACCTACGGCGGTACTGGATGCGTCCACAACGAGACTAAAATCAGCATTAGCAATAGGGTAGGATAATTCAGTCGCGGAAGCTAACTTGTGCTTGATTGTCTCAAAAGCTTTTCGCGCATCTTCTGTCCATTTTACCTCAATAGATTTGCCTTTTCGTTTCGGTTCGAGGAGGTCAGACAAGGGCGCTAAAGTTTGAGCACAGTTGCGTATGAAACGATGGTAGAAGTTAACAGAACCTAGGAACCTTCTTAGTTCCTTCTGGGTCTGTGGAAGAGGAAAGTTTTTGATCACTTCTACTTTGGAAGGCAAAGGTTTTAGACCTAGGCTAGAGATTTCATGACCTAAGTAAATCAGTGATGGCTTTCCGAGCTCACATTTTGCAGGATTTACGAGGAGTCCATTGTCGGACAATCTTTGAAAAACGACCCTAAGATGGTCTTTGTGCAACTCCGGGGTTGTGGACGCTACAAGGATGTCGTCTAGATAGACATAGGCGAAAGTGAGATCAGAGAAAATTTCAGCCATGTGCCTTTGGAACGTCTGAGGAGCGTTCCTCAAGCCGTAAGGCATTTTTAGGAATTCAAAGAGACCAAACGGAGTGATTACCGCGGTCTTAGGAATCGCAGACTCATCCAAGGGGATTTGATGAAAGGCAGACTGAAGGTCTATCTTAGAGAAAATTTGTGCTCCCTCTAAATTTGCACTAAAATCGTGAAGGTATGGAATAGGGTAGCGATCAGGTAAAGTAACGGCGTTCAACCTGCGGAAATCCCCGCACGGTCTGAATTCACCGTTAGCCTTGGGTACTAGCAAAAGAGGGCTAGCCCAAGGGCTTTTGGAAGTGCGAATGATGCCACTTTCGAGCATCCTAGCGAATTCTTTCTTAGCTAACGCCAATCGATCGGGCGGCAGTCGCCTTGCTCGGGAATAGACGGGCGGTCCCGTAGTTTCTATGAAGTGCTTTGTGCTGGTTTGCATTTTTGTAGAGACTAAGTTAGAATTTGTTAGTGCAGGGTAATCTGCGAGCACTTGCTCAAACATGCACTCTTGTTTGAAAGCGATAGAGAAGGAATGCAAGACATTAGCTCTAGTTATGCTACAAGCGGGAATTGAGATCTGTGTCTCCTCGTCCCTAATACACCGGTTCTTAAGATCTACAATTATGCCATACTTCTCTAAGAAATCCGCGCCAATGATAGGCTCTTGGACTTCCGCGATTAAGAAGGTGAAGAGGAAAGATCGCCTCAATCCCAGACCGCACTCTAAATTTCTTTCACCGTAACAAGGTATTGGCGTGCCGTTTGCGGCGCGTAATGTCGCCAACAATGGGTTATTTTTATCTTTTGCCGTGGCTGGGATAATTGATACACTGGAACCAGTGTCGATTAAAAATCGATACTTGGTGATGGGATCGTGAATGGTCAAGAGGCGAGTAGTCTGGGAATGAGGCAACGCAGTACTCGCTACTATGCGTCGCTGTTGGCGTTTCCCGAAGTCATTTCGGTATAACGAGGACAGTATCTAGAGGCACATTTGCGAGCTTGGTCACCAAATTTCATGTGGTACCAGCATAAAATGGTACTAGCATCACGAGAGCGCGACCTGAAGCGGCGGTCTTGATTTGACCTATCAAAAGATCTACCCCTATCAAAGCGTTGAGGAGGAGGAGAAGGATAGTGAGAGTGATAGTCATAGGGATAGTCGTAGGCATTTTGGTGGCTTTGGAATCTCCCTGGGCCTTGCTGAATGTGAGCCACACTTTGACTCTGACCTATTTGAAAATTTTGGAGAGCTTGCTTTATTTCAGCGATGTCCTGCTGCAGCTTATCTATTGTGACTGAGGATTAACTAGGCGCCGTATTTGACGGGCTAAAAGTTGTAGCTGCTACATTCAAGGAAGCAACTTGTGGTTCTCGTGGCAAATTAATATTTCGGATCACCGTCTCTGCGGCTTCCGCTAGTTTCTCTAACGTTTGCTCGGGCCCTGCTAGCGATAGAAATGGACGCACATTAGGTGACAACTTGGTCATAAAAACTTCCTTCAGAAATCCCTCAGCTACGGCAACTCCCGTAGCGAGTTTCCGTAACTCTTTTACTAGCGAAGAGGGAGAGAAAGAAGCAGAGACAGGTGGAATTGCTGAGGCATCTACAAGACTTCGGAATTTGTCCGCATCGGACATCTGAAGCCTTGCCAAGATTTTGCCTTTCAAGATTCCGTAAGGATTATGATCTGGAGGGTTTTCTAAGATGTCGTTAGAGTTATTTAATAGTTTAGTGGGCGCGGCGCTCACAAGAGCATAGAATTTGTCTATCTCCTGATTTATCCTATTATACCTAAATACTGCTTCACACTGCTGGAACCAGGTGTGAGCGTCCTCCGGAATAAAGGGCGGAAGCCTAATGGGATTTGTGGGGGCTCGATCTTCGTTATCTGATTCAGGCATGCTAGCGATCACTTTTGGGATGCAATTAATGATATCAGTGCCTAAGACTTGGATTAAGTAACAAAGGGGTTGCGTTAATTCGTTACTTACTCAATCATTCAAATTAAGTTGAAACAGAAGGAAGGAAATATGAAATTGGAAACGAGAAAAAATTCTGCGGTATGCGGCAATTTGCGTAGGCACAAAATTAAAGCAGAGGAGAAAAGTTATTTTTCTACCTACTCAATCAATCAATAGCGTTGAAGAAAACGGAAAGAGAGAGAATGGAAGCGAAGATTTTTGCGGTAGTCAGAAATAAATGCACATCACGGAAATAAAAAAATATTTTCCCTACCTACTGAGGCACATAAAACAAACAAACAAGGACAGGATAGCTCTGACGCTGAAAAAAAAAATTTTGTTAGAGCTGCTCAGAGAGATATTAGCACGGACAAACCCACAGGAAATTTCTCAAACTACCACGAAATGGGAAAACTTATCACTACAATGATACGCCAACATTATCCTCTCACAATCTCTCAAACACTTCGAGTTTAGTTTTTATTTTTACGAGATTTCCCGGCCGATGCACCAGTGTCGGGTTTTCTCGCCGTTGGGTGGTTGAATGTAAATATTAATTTGAACGGCAAGAACAACTCGATCAATTCTCGAAGCGTAAGGGAAAAATTATGAGAGGGATAATGAAAAGCGGTTATGGACTCAGCTCGTTTTTAGGTGGAGTTTATTGGAAGAGGAAACCAGGAGAACTGGCTTGGATCTTGATCTCGGAGAGCTTGTCTAGGTGGACAATCCTTGCCGGAGGACCAGGCTGGCGTTGACGAAGGCCGGCACGCGATGGAGTAAGCAGGGTGAGTGAGTTGTATTTGGGAATTTGAGTTTGGGCAATTTGAGATGATTGAGCGCAGGTCAGTGAATAAGTTCAGGCAGAACGAATGACTCAACATAAGGTGAGGTTGAGTATGCAAGTTAAATCCAGCTCATGTGAGCAGAAGCAAGTTTGGCGCATTAACACATTTGCACGTTAACGGGGGCAAGTAAATTACTGCTTATGTGAGAATAGCATTTAGCATGGCACTCAAGGTAAACCCAGGGAGATTCAATTTTGTGAGTGTTGCGTGTATGGCGATGATGTAGAGGTCCTGCACAGGGGTCCAAGATGCTGGATAAAACATTCCAGGAGAGACATCAAGACATTCCACCACTGACAATCCAAATTATAATGACAACTCTTCCCACACGGAGAAATCCGAAAAACTCCTACAGGTCTGACTCCGGCTACATTGGAATTCTCACTTTTGGCAACTCAAAAGAGATAGGACAGGCTTTTGGTTGACAGATTTTTAATCAAGAAATGAATTGTTTAATCACTAATGCCTCTGGCTTTAAATTCTGAGTATTAGGTTTAAGAATTTACAAGAATAAAGATCGTGATTCCTTACAGAGACTACGGGCAAGTAAACACGAGATCTACGGAAAATGGTGAAAATATCAAGTGACTGCACTTTTGAAAGCAGTAAGAAAAAACATAAAAATCCTAAAATTCGAGGATATCAATCCTACTAAGTAATTCTGGTAGATCATTTGCAATAATAAAGGAATTAAGAAATAATATATACATCCCCAATGATGATAGAAAGGGGAAAAGGAAAACCTAAGCGTCGATTTCACAGGCGGAAAATACGCGAAGAAAGAAAACACGAAAGCACGAAGTTACGCGTGGCGATTTAGCCGGCGGCTTACGCGTCGGCCTCAGTTAAAACCGCCAGCAATTTGCACACACTTAAGATAGGCAGAAGGTTGGGTGTTTTTATCACAAGAATGCGATGAGTTAAATTAAATTTCATTGAAATGTTTCTCTATTGAGATAAAGGCGTTTACGTAAAGGTTTGCAAGGATATGGAATTAAGAAATGAAATTCCAAAACTTAGAAAGCATAGACATGAATACTTTTCGTAATTTACTACTGCCAGTCGGTTTGTAAAAAAAAGAATAAATGCTACTATACACATGCCTATAGTATTTATAATCACAGAGTAGTGACAGAGACGGAGGTGTGAGGTTCCGCCATTACACAAAGACGCTATCGAACGAACGCCGGTAATTTTCGCCGCGTTCATTTCAAGCAGAGATTATCGTAGATTAGTAGATTATCGAAGAGAAAAGAACGAACATGATTATGCTTTGATAATAAAATCATGACACGGAAATGCAATGCAGATCTGGCGCAATATCTTTACGCTAAATCACGTTGAGAAGGGACAAACAAAACACTGAATGAGACACATGCTACATCAATATTCCCACGCATAACTACGTAACTTAATAACACTGCACTGTCACTTATTAATACTCACTGACACGACGAAAAGGAACACAACAATTTTCTAACACATTTAAAAACTCACGAGAATTTGCTGTAACACTGCCAAAGTAGGACGCCAAAGTAAGTGTGGCTTTGAAAGAGAGGACGCGCAACTGCGCAGTGTTGCCACCAGAGGGCTTCTCTCTCGAAAAGTGTCAAGTGTTATTTTTATTATTTCATGCATTTACACAAAAACTTCAATGATTACGAATTAGAAGTAGAAAATAATTAATAATAAATTAGAGTAATATTTTTAATGCTACTAATTAATTTATTTAAGTATGAATGGCAAATTTATAATTTTTACGCTTATGTAGCGGTATGCTACAGGCCTAACAGCTGGAAGCAGAGTCCTACTGAGTCTTGATCTTCCGGGAAGAGTCCTACTGAGTCTTGATCTTTCGAGCAGAGTCCTACTGAGTCTTGATCATCCGGGCAGAGTCCTACTGAGTCTTGATCTTCTGAGCAGAGCCCTACTGAGTCTTGATCTTCCGAGCAGAGTCCTACTGAGTCTTGATCTTCCGGGTTGAGTTCTACTGAGTATTGATCTTCCGAGCAGAGTCCTACTGAGCCTTGATCTTCCGAACAGAGTCCTACTGAGTCTTGATCTTCCGAACAGAGTCCTACTGAGTCTTGATCTTCCGAGCAGAGTCCTACTGAGTCTTGATCTTCCGAACAGAGTCCTACTGAGTCTTGATCTTCCGAACAGAGTCCTACTGAGCCTTGATCTTCCGAGCAGAGTCCTACTGAGTCTTGATCTTCCGAACAGAGTCCTACTGAGTTTTTATATTCCGGGCAGAGTCCTACTGAGTCTTGATTTTCTGGGTTCCACTCCTGACTGCAATTCAATCGCTGGTGTCATTTCAAGCTCACCTCCTGAACCAGTCACCCAGTGCCAAGTTCCGGGGTCAAGAAATGAGCTGGCTGTGACTCGCCGAATAAAGAAACCAGATAATTTTTCTTACATTTGAATCATTTTTTTTATTAATACACTCTAATATCCAAGAGATGATATTTTGATTATTTTTCTCAGTAACATGATTAGCCGCCGATTCACCAATTAGCCCCTGGCATGGTTAGTCTATTAGTAAGCCTCGTATAGTTTGTCTATTATTACGCCTCGTATAGTTGGTCTATTGGCACGCCTCGTATAGTTTGTCTATTGGAACGCCTCGCATAGTTTGTCTATTAGCACGCCTCGAATAGTTTGTCTATTAGCCCGCGCACTGTAACTGGTCGCCTCATTTACCAGGCTCACTGGTTGCCAGACGTAAGGCATAACCCCAAGTTGTTATACACCAAAATGATCGTCTCAGCGAGTGCTACACAGCTGGAGCCAGAAACCCCCACATTGTGGGGGTTAAGGCAGAGCTCCAACCACTTGGAAGTTGGGAGGGGTAAGCACAGTCAGTGTGGTAAATGAGGCGACCGTGAGAGGGTGTGCGTGCGAACAGTCAGTGGCAGCCTCAGTTACCAGCGAAACTACTCAGGGCCTTATTTCGCCTTATTTCGTAAAAATGGCAAATAAGACAAATCTGAAGTCAGTAGCGTGTAGAGCAGTATTTTATTCATATTGTGTGAAAATTACAAGTTTCGAAACACTATACTTACAGTAATATAACCAGACATGCAAACATGCATTTATGTAGGAACTAAAACGAAGAATGGATAACACCTAGTAGACATAAATGGTCATAACTTTTTTTCTAATTGTTGTAGAGGAAAAATAAAAACATCAGCAGGTTTGGAAGGATTTTCTGCATAAAATAGCAGTGAAAAACATTACATTGTTCCCAAAACACAAAAATGGCCATTGATCTCTTTGAAGCAATGTTGTGCAAAAATCTACGGAGTTTGACTCCATATTACAAAGAAACGGTTCAAGTTATCAAAAATCTGACAACATCAAAGTGTAAAGCAACATTTTTTACTCATTACTTCATATTTTTACATCTCTGCCTATTACGGTAAGTGAACAGGGAACGGCAGAGTAACGCGGGTAAATTGACTACTTTTCTGAGGGATGCGCGACCGTGCGCGGGTTAGTACGCCTCATATGGTTTGTCTATTAGCACGCCTCGTATAGTTTGTCTATTGGCACGCCTCGTATAGTTTGTCTATTGGCACGCCTCGTTTAGTTTGTCTATTGGCACGCCTCGTATAGTTTGTCTATTGGCACGCCTCGTATAGTTTGTCTATTAGTACGCCTCGTATGGTTTGTCTATTGGCACGCCTAGTATAGTTTGTCTATTTGCACGCCTCGTATGGTTTATCTATTAGTACGCCTCGTATAGTTTGTCTATTAGCACGCCTCGTATAGTTTGTCTATTAGTACGCCTCGTATAGTTTGTCTATTAGTACGCCTCGTGTAGTTTGTCTATTAGTACGCCTCATGTGGTTTGTCTATTAGTACGCCTCGTATAGTTTGTCTATTGGCACGCCTCGTATAGTTTGTCTATTGGCACGCCTCGTATAGTTTGTCTATTAGTACGCCTCGTATAGTTTGTCTATTAGTACGCCTCGTATAGTTTGTCTATTAGTACGCCTCGTATAGTTTGTTTATTAGTACGCCTCGTATAGTTTGTCTATTAGTACGCCTCGTATAGTTTGTCTATTAGTACGCCTCGTATAGTTTGTCTATTAGTACGCCTCGTATAGTTTGTCTATTAGAACCCCTCGTATGGTTCGTTTATTAGTACGCCTCGTATAGTTTGTCTATTAGTACGCCTCGGATAGTTTGTCTATTAGTACGCCTCGTATAGTTTGTCTATTAGTACGCCTCGTATAGTTTGTCTATTAGAACCCCTCGTATGGTTCGTTTATTAGTACGCCTCGTATAGTTTGTCTATTAGTACGCCTCGTATAGTTTGTCTATTAGTATGCCTCGTATAGTTTGTCTATTAGTACGCCTCGTATAGCTTGTCTATTAGTACGCTTCGTATAGTTTGTCTATTAGTACGCCTCGTATAGTTTGTCTATTAGTACGCCTCGTGTAGTTTGTCTATTAGTACGCCTCATGTGGTTTGTCTATTAGTACGCCTCGTATAGTTTGTCTATTGGCACGCCTCGTATAGTTTGTCTATTGGCACGCCTCGTATAGTTTGTCTATTAGTACGCCTCGTATAGTTTGTCTATTAGTACGCCTCGTATAGTTTGTCTATTAGTACGCCTCGTATAGTTTGTTTATTAGTACGCCTCGTATAGTTTGTCTATTAGTACGCCTCGTATAGTTTGTCTATTAGTACGCCTCGTATAGTTTGTCTATTAGTACGCCTCGTATAGTTTGTCTATTAGTACGCCTCGTATGGTTCGTTTATTAGTACGCCTCGTATAGTTTGTCTATTAGTACGCCTCGTATAGTTTGTCTATTAGTACGCCTCGTATAGTTTGTCTATTAGTATGCCTCGTATAGTTTGTCTATTAGTACGCCTCGTATAGCTTGTCTATTAGCACGCCTCGTATAGTTTGTCTATTAGTGCGCATCGTATAGTTTGTCTATTAGTACGCCTCGTATAGTTTGTCTATTAGTACGCCTCGTATAGTTTGTCTATTAGTACGCCTCGTATAGTTTGTCTATTAGTATGCCTCGTATAGTTTGTCTATTAGTACGCCTCGTATAGCTTGTCTATTAGTACGCCTCGTATAGTTTGTCTATTAGTACGCCTCGTATAGTTTGTCTATTAGTATGCCTCGTATAGTTTGTCTATTAGTACGCCTCGTATGGTTCGTTTATTAGTACGCCTCGTATAGTTTGTCTATTAGTACGCCTCGTATAGTTTGTCTATTAGTACGCCTCGTATAGTTTGTCTATTAGTATGCCTCGTATAGTTTGTCTATTAGTACGCCTCGTATAGCTTGTCTATTAGTACGCCTCGTATAGTTTGTCTATTAGTGCGCCTCGTATAGTTTGTCTATTAGTACGCCTCGTATAGTTTGTCTATTAGTACGCCTCGTATAGTTTGTCTATTAGTACGCCTCGTATAGTTTGTCCATTAGTATGCCTCGTATAGTTTGTCTATTAGTACGCCTCGTATAGCTTGTCTATTAGTACGCCTCGTATAGTTTGTCTATTAGTATGCCTCGTATAGTTTGTCTATTAGTACGCCTCGTATAGCTTGTCTATTAGTACGCCTCGTATAGTTTCGTGTCAGTTCCTTCACTTTTATAGAAGACGTTCCTATAACTTCAAAGTTGAATAACTCGAAAGTTACACATCAGCGAGCAAAATGTCATTCATGTAAAACGTTTTTAAATATGCTCCTATAGTGATTCTTTAGAACCAAATTTTTAACATCGGTGAGCGCATTAAACTCAATGTCGACTTTTTCGACATTGCCCACGACAATTGATTTTTAATTTAGATTGAATATTAAACTTCAGTTTTACCTGCCGCAGACGAAGTGTTAACGCGCAACAAATGGGCGTTGCACAGTGAGAACCGAGCATATTAAAAGGATTATACAGGAGTGAATTTCGTCTCCTAAACCAGAGACCATAAAAAACTCACATACATGTACAATATTCTTTAGACAGGGTTTATTACACTATCAAGCGAGCAAGGAAATGAAGTCAATGACACTATCAAGCGAGCGAGGAAATGAAGTCAATAAAAGAAAAAACAATAAAACCTGCATTGTGCGCTTCATACAGGTTTGTGCATTCATATTTGACTAAATTAAAAAACTCACTTGACTGATTTTTTTTTCGTTTTTTATATGTTTTTAAGTGAGTTTTCAATGCCAACCCTGGTTATCAACCAATTTGAATAAATATATTAAAATAAACCATAAAAATAAAGCAACATTTAACATTACAATAAGCCGACTGAAACAACTGCGGAAACGTAGAGAACGTGTTAAAGTGAATTCCAAGTAAGGACTTTATTGGTGCGTTCCTTATGTTTTTGTCAAAATTGTTACTAAACTAAAAGCTTGGATAATTCTCCATGGTTTAGGTTTAGGAGACTTAATTATAAGGCTTAGGTTTAGGTTTAATATTATGCGTAGGCTCAAACTTAAGTTTAGATTAGGATTAAGATTAGGCTTAGGCATAGGTATTACAAATTTCGCCAATAAGACTTAGGTTCAGGCTTAGGGCTACGTTTAGGCTTAGGCTCAAACTTAAATTTAGATTAAGATTAAGATTATGCTTAGGCATAGATATAGGCGTAGGCCCAGGCTTAGGCTAGGTTAGGTTACGCTGAGTCAGGTCAGAAGACAAAAACAGTACTCGGCTTTTGTGAAGTTAGCTCAAAATGAACTCATTCTCTCTTTTTGTTTAACATTAATGTTGGCACTTCATCATTTATTTTAGTATTTATATTATTAATCTATTTCATTTATTTTTTGTACAATTTGTTCTGTTCAATGATTCGTCGACGGAAAATATTTGTTGTTAATGTGCCAAATTTTATAATTGCAATTCGTTTTATATCGAAATCGAAATTATTTGAAAGATTTCAGGAGCGTCTGTATCTCCAAAATCTGTAAATCATAATTAAACGGCAGCAGTTTTCTATATTAACCGGGAAGAGATAATTAGGCTTAGTAGCTACGAAAAATATATCCGCTGATTTTAAATTTTAATAATGTGTTCCTATGATGCTTCAGGAGAGCCTAATTCATATAGATTTATTCATTCTATTATTTTTGTATAAATACAGAAGATAAATCGTTCTACACCTGACTTAAACTGTAGCCTTGGCGTCATAAGTTTCCCCAAAAGTTTGCATGATAAGATATAAATAACACACATCAAATACAAATGAATACCAGCTATTATCAACTCTGGGAAAATAACAAACGAGGCTGGATCATAAGTGAACATTAATTAAAATTATTTAACCTTATTACTCAATGCTTAGATAAAGACATAAACCCTAGAGTCACAAATATCAACAAATATTATTTGTTGATATTACAATATTATTTTATGAACTCTTTGTATGCCCCTACAGCTTGTGTACTTTCCTTCTTGAATTAATTCAATACTTTTATACATGGAACTGTTAAATAACCGTCATTGCCATGATATGATGATTTGAAGTGATTTTAATTATAAGTTTCTCAAACATGGTAAATACGAAAACAAACCTAAGTCTTTTTTAAGTAATGCATTCGAAATCCTTGCTTCATACCCGCACAATCACCAAACCTACACGTCTCTTGTATAAAACTACTGTTTTAAACGCATCACTCTAAAATCTCGGCTCTATACCTGCATAATTAGCAAACCTACACTTTTTCTGTAACTGTTTTTTTGTTTTAAACGGTTTTTCTTTCTTTCTTTTTATTG
The DNA here is from genome assembly GCA_030386875.1 of Morinoia aosen. Lineage (NCBI taxonomy): Eukaryota > Metazoa > Arthropoda > Malacostraca > Amphipoda > Talitridae > Morinoia > Morinoia aosen. The sequence goes on along the minus strand of CM059577.1, from coordinate 47,417,988 downwards.
TATAACACTTGAAATCTTGACCGCATACCTGCATAATCATCAAACCTAAGCGTATCTTGTATATAATTCCTATTTTGAATGCATCACACCATAAATGAAGGCTCCATACCTGCATAATCATCAAACCTACATGTATCTTGTATATAATTCCTATTTTGAATGCATCACACCATAAATCAAGGCTCCATACCTGCATAATCATCAAACCTAAACGTTTCTTGTATATAATTCCTATTTTGAATGCATCACACCATAAATCAAGGCTCCATACCTGCATAATCATCAAACCTAAACGTATCTTGTATATAATTCCTATTTTGAATGCATCACACCATAAATTTAAACAATTTAAACAATTTATTTACCACAGGAGATACAGAGGTAGAATGTTTCTTAAGTCTAGTACAATGGACAAGTTTGAATATAGCTACCTGTGGGCCCGAATAAGTTCAGCGACTTCTGGGGCATCCTACCATCAACATTATTCTAAGGTGTACATTAATGTTTAACCTAAATCACTTAACCTAGTTTCACATTAGACTGATCAGTGAGATAATTCAATCGATATCAGATATTTCATTTTACAATATAGGTTATGTGGACTATATTTAACAGTACATTCGATAAAAGATTTAACACCAGACTGAAGGCGAATTACATATTACCCATGGCAAATTTCATTATTGGAAACAGTCATATTGGAGACAAGATTTGACTTGGTGATCTTACATGACTAATATTCCGATAGGAAGTGAGTCTCGAGATTTCTTTTGAATAACTTGTAAGAATTACTATCACGGATCTCCGCAGGTATTGAGTTCCAAGTTTTAGTTCCAACGAAGAGGATACTGTGTTGCGACCGGGCCTTTGAATAATAAGGAAGCATGAATTTACTTCTATTTCGGGTTAAATGGTCGTGATGACCAGTTTGCGCACTTAATAATAGTTTCAGGCTATTGTCGCCATCATTTCTTAATGTTTTGTAAATGAAATTACAAATGGAGATTTTATAGAGATCTGGAAGTTTAAGTATTTGTAAATTTTTAAATGAATCATTTGTGTGAGCATTATATTCTAGATTCTTTACCGCTCTGATTGCTCTTTTTTGCAGAGTAAAAATTATATTGGTTTTATTTTTATCAGTTCCGTGCCATGCTTCTATTCCGTACTGCAAGTATGGTGAAATGAGCGTTCGGTAGAGCATTCGTAAAGCTGTTTCAGGCAGGTAATTTTTAACTTTATTCAGGATTCCGATGGATTTCGATAATTTAGAACTAATATTAGCGATGTGCTCTTTAAAGGTCAGATGTTTATCTATTGTGATGCCCAGAAACTTGCATGAGTTGGTTTCTTCGATTTCACCTTCGCCAATTTTTATGTGTGGGAGAGATATGCTTTTCTTGTATGAGAATGTAATATACTTTGTTTTTTCGATGTTGAGGCTTATTTTATTAGCTTTAAGCCATAATGAAACCTTATGGAGTTCATTATTTATGCTCTCCGCAATCATAGCGGGATTTTGGCTCGGAAGGACCGTAGAAAGCGTGCTGTCATCGGCAAAAAGTATGAATTTGAAAAATGTTGTTGATTTGATAATATCATTTATAAATATCAGAAATAGGAGAGGCCCTAGGACAGACCCTTGTGGAACTCCATGGCTAATTGTCTGTGGGTCCGATTTTGCGTCGTCAACGACAACGTATTGCTTCCGATTTGTTAGGTATGATTTGAACCAATCATGGGCAATTCCTCGAATGCCATAACAGTGTAGTTTCGAGAGTAATATTAAATCAAGGCTCCATACCTGCATAATCATCAAACCTAAACGTATCTTGTATATAATTCCTATTTTGAATGCATCACACCATAAGTCAAGGCTCCATACCTGCATAATCATCAAACCTACACGTATCTTGTATATAATTTCCATTTTGAATGCATCACACCATAAATCAAGGCTCCATACGTGCATAATCATCAAACCTACACGTATCTGGTATACACGTATACATAATGTTAAATAATGTTACTGTAGGTTGCTCTACATGTTTCAGAATTTATATACGATTACAAGAAGTTATATTTTCACCTTGTACACTGTTACAGTTCTACATCATGAAAATTCCACTGGTGTGTCCCAAAAATATGTATTCTCTTTTAACCCAGTACTGTCGTGTTTTATTTTACGTAGATGTTCATTGGCATAGATACAAGTTTAGTGAATTAAATCAAATAAAAAACCTTATAGTTAAAAAAACTGAATGTCACTCAAACAAAAACTCAGGTGCACGTGAAACAAAAACAAAATATAGATGAGTATTTAGTCCGTGAAAGGATGAGTGCCTTTTTTTGTGGACCCCTGAACTTATGCGTTGTTGGCGGGAACTGTTTGTTCGGATTTTACGTCCGACGTACAGAAGCAGAAGACACTTCTCGACTCCGCTACGTGTGGTACAGTACATGCGTAAGTTGTTTTCGTAGCATCCAATGGTGATGGTTTTTTGTTCTACAATATAAGTCATGCCTTAGACATGTAAGTCGCATATATATACACAAATCGTCTGTTTTATCATTACTATATGATGAAACGCCAGGTTTCTCCTTAAATTGATTAATTTATAAGTAAGTTTATATTTTTTATGCGTAAATTATCGTACATTATTACCTATAATGGAAGTCTCATGGAAAACATTGAATTGATTGGCCCGTCTCTCTTTCACGATCTTAAAGGATGTTTAATGACCGTATCTGTGACACGAGTTTCACCAGTGCACAAGTGCAGGAATATTTAATCTTAAAAGAAAACTATCGAATCTTCTCATTTTTGACCAGTCGTGCGCTCTATTTAGTAACTATACAAGTTATGTCTATGTAGTATATATATAGTTTCTCAAACGTCGAACACATTATAAGACTATAGGCCCGTAGCACAGATACAGGATTCAAGTTATTAGTATCCACGTTTGGGCACATTAGGATTATTGATTTGCGACACAATTTCAGGTGTGCAAACACGTGAGTAATCGCCAGTCAAAGGATGAGAACAATTGCTATTTTGACCTTTCTTTTTTGGTGTGATAAATTGTCTGAGAAAATCGAATGTTTACAATAAATTTCAGAATGCCGTTCTTGGAACAGGAGACAATCTCGAAGTGTATCATAGATACAGAGTTAAGAATGCCCAATCAAGTGTTCCCTGAAGTATTTCGAGGTCACAATCGATTGATTTACGTTCGTCGAATTACCTGGATATCTTGAGAGCAATTGTTCTTCTCTCATACACTACGCGTGGTTTGAACCACGTGATTCCTAGAATGTCTCACTCACGAGACCTCGGAAGAAGAGTCGGGATGGGTCCGTGTGTTTATCGTAATCTTACGTACCTAATAGTGCCCTTGGTGCGTTTATCACTATTATAAAAGTAGCCGCGTCCGTCCGTCCCTCCATCCGTGTGACCCCCTCTTTATTATGGTATCCAGAATACGCAATCGGCCTATTTTTAGAATAGAAATTTTCTGTGGAGCTTTCTCTGTTGAAATTCATCATGTCACTTTGATGTTTTTAATTGATAATGCGAATAGAAATGTTTAAATTCGTTTGACCAGTAACCTGGCTACCACTGGGTATATGGCCCAAGATTTTGGAACTTGAGTAATGTTTTCAAAATTGTGATTTTCTTGAATAGCTTTGAAGAGATAATAGATGACGTTTCAGAATAAAATTCCGGCAAAAGAGGCCACCAAAGGTAGAAGTGTGTCCAACCGCAAGAGAGAAGTAGCAAAACTTCGACAGCAAGAAAAACGCCGAAGACGATCGGATGAACAACGCGAATTGGCAAGACTCGCCAACGAGAAGCTAGAGCTAAATTGACCTGTGACCGGCGTTCGGAAATTTTACGGAATAATGCAGAGCAACACCGATTAGCTAGAGAGAGCTTAACACATGAAAGAAGCGAGGAAATTTTTCGACATAGCGCTGAACAACATCGAGTGGCACGAGAGAATTTAACTCAAGAAAGAAGGGGTGAAATTCTTCAGACTAATGCCCAACAGAATCGACTTGCGCAATCGAATTTATCTCAAGAAAGAAGGGGTAAAATTCTTCAGATTAATGCCGACCAGCACGTGTGCACTAGTTTATAATACATTTACATATTTGTTTGGTGTCCGCTCCTTAAAGAAACAGCTTCTTTGATTTGATTGGAAGGATAATCAATGACCGTATCTGTGATACGAGTTTCACCAGTGCACAAGTAGAAGAATATTTTAATCGCAGGTACTGTTGGGATGGATATATTTATCAGTCATCGAAATCTGAGTGATTTATCTAAAGAAAATATCGAATCCCGTCATTTTTGACGGGTGGTGTACACTAGTATGGAATACTTCTCACGGCTTAAGTGGTGTATAGCCCAGGTCTGGTATGAGGGAGTGACCTAATATGGAATAGACCTAAGTGGTATAGTCACACCATAATTTGAGGACCTGTCCCTATACAGCTAAACATTGCGATCGCTGTCTGAAATTAGCGCACCTACAAAATGAGCTCTGGGTAGAATAGCGTGTTGTGCATCATTAGAAAGGCCAATAATTAATAAAGAAAGACAAAGAATTATTTAAGGAAGACTGAGAATTAAATAAAAAAGATCATGAATCAATTAAGAAAGACTACAAATCAATTAAGAAAAACCAAAAATCAATTACTAAAAACTTAGAATTAATTAAGAAAGACAAAGAATTAAGAAAGACCAAGAATTGAGCGGGCAGAATTAACCCTCTAAGCCAAAGGTTACCTGAATTTTTGAGTATTGCTTTAAAACTTCGAATAATGAAAAAAATTAAAATAAACAAATTGATTTCCAAAAGTTATTTATTTTCCTTAAAAACTGAAATATGCATTGTCCTGTAGGTGTATATTTTTTGAGTGTACTATTTATCAGACAGTGACGCCTTATGGTTTAACCTTTAGGTATCACTGTCTTATAAATAATTAAGTGTGATGTAATATAATTCCTACAGGCGTGAAGTCCTATAAAATGTCCTGTAATTAAGAAGGTGATTCCAAATTTCAGGTGGAATCGACACGGTGAATTGTCACTACATTTTCAGACTCGCTTTTTTGCATCTCGAGACAAATATTAAAATACAAATATATAATATATAATAATGATATTAGTATTAATATAAATATAAATATATAATATTAACAAATATATTTAGCTGCGAAATACGGATTGTATTCGCTGACTCAATTTGATTGAGGAGTAAAGCATGGTAATTCCCTGGTATTTTATACATCAATTTTGTAAGCCTCGAAGTATTTTTGTTCAGGTACTCACCTGAGTTGTGTAAAAATCGCATCAATAACTTGTGACGCTTTTTTATCTGATTTTTATTTGGTATTTGTGGACACTTGCATTTGATATTCATTTGATACTTGCGGATACTTTTATTGAGTATTATTTGGTATTTGAGGACACTTTTTTGTATTATTTGGTATTTGAGGACACTTTTTTGTATTATTTGGTATTTGAGGACACTTTTAATGATTATTAATTGGTATTTGAGGACACTTTTTTGTATTATTAGGTATTTGAGGACACTTTTATTTTGTATAATTTGGTATTTGAGGACACTTTTATTGAGTATTATTTGGTATTTGAGGACACTTTTTTTGTATTATTTGGTGTTTGAGACATCTTTCATTGAGTATTATTTGGTATTTGAGGACACTTTTATTTTGTATTATGTTACTTTTACTATCACATTCATGGAGATCTTACCAAAAGAAGAACACCACACCATTTGTAAACAACCTCTCCATCTAGTCTTTGTTTTGCGCATTGTATTTTATGATGGGCATTGTATTTTGGGATTGACATTGTATTTTGTGATGAACATTGTATTTTGTGATTGGCATTGTACTTTGTAATTGACATTGTAATGTATGTTTGACATTGTATTTTGGGATTGACATTGTATTTTGTGTTTGACATTGTATTTTGGGATTGACATTGTATTTTGTGATTGACATTGTATTTTGTGATTGGCATTGTATTTTGTGATTGACATTGTATTTTGTGATTGGCATTGTATATTGTGAGTGACATTGTAATTTATGATTGACATTGTATTTTATGATTGACATTGTATTTTATGATTGGCATTGTATTCTATTATTGACGTTGTATTCTATGATCGATTTTGTATATTGTGATTGGCATTGTATTCTATGATTGACATTGTATTTTGGGATTGACATTGTATTTTGTGATTGACGTTGTATTTTGTGGTGACTGGCATTGTTTGTTGGGGTGATTGACATTGTATGTTGTGATTGGCATTTGTTTGTTTTGGCGATTGCATCAATCTTTATTTGCAGCTTCACCAACTCCCCTGCAGTGACGTTCGCACTTGAGATAAGTTCTTGAAACCAACAAAGCTATATCGAGAGAATGATATAGTGACAATGGGCCTGTCGTACTTACGTACGTATCGCCTCCGAAGATAACTTTGTTTTTGCCTATGCAGAATTTGATGTTCCTATTTGTGTTTATTTGTATCCTAAATTTGAGGAAATTCTGTTATTGTTGTGGTCTTCAGGCAAAGTAGTTACTGATAGCTCGGTGTTCTACTGCACTTGTTTGAAGGTGAAAAATACAAACAAACGAAAAAATTCACAATAGAACGCGCGTGTTATTTACGAATTGGAAATGTAGTAGCAGAACGTGTATGTTATTTAGGAACGAAAAATAGAGTAACAGAACGTGTATGTTCTTTACGAATAAAAAATGTAGTAGCACGTGCGTGTTATTTGCATTTGAAAGTTCTATTAACGTTTTTCTATTATTTAACTTTTCAGTTGTGAATGATATGCACATTCTAGTACCGTAGTCAATTATAGAATGTTCGTGTTATTTACATATGAAAATTTCAGTTATAGAACGTGTAAGTTTTTTACAAATGACTGTTATAAAAATCTTTCCTGATCCTCATGGATAACCAGAGGAAAGAGAGAAAGAATGATAGAGATAAATGAGAAAGAAAAAATAAAGAGACAGTGTATTTTCAATTTTTTGGTAGAAAAGTTGCAGAAGTGGTTTTTAAATTGTTTTTTTGGTACAGAATTGGTTTGCAAATTAATTGCAAATTGGTTTGAAAATTTCAGAATTGATTGGTACAGAATTGTTTTTTAAAATATCTTAACAAAAAGTTCCTTAGTCGGTAAACGTATGTGGAAATAACGGCCCACGTCAATGCTTGCATGTTGATTGAGAGAGACACACAAAATTGTATTGAAATTATTCAAATTATCAAGGTAGGATGTGCCTTAATGTGTTGTTTGTGCCTTAATGTGTTGTTTGTGCCCTAATGTGTTGTTTGTGCCCTAATGTGTCGTTCGTGCCCTAATGTGTCGTTCGTGCCCTAATGTGTTGTTTGTGCCCTAATGTGTTGTTTGTACCCTAATGTGTTGTTTGTGCCCTAATGTGTTGTTTGTGCCCTAATGTGTTATTTGTGCCCTAATGTGTTGTTTGTGCCCTAATGTGTCGTTCGTGCCCTAATGTGTCGTTCGTGCCCTAATGTGTTGTTTGTGCCCTAATGTGTTGTTTGTACCCTAATGTGTTGTTTGTGCCCTAATGTGTTGTTTGTACCCTAATGTGTTGTTTGTGCCCTAATGTGTTGTTTGTGCCCTAATGTGTTGTTTGTGCCCTAATGTGTTGTTTGTGCCCTAATGTGTTGTTTGTGCCCTAATGTGGTGTTTGTGCCCTTATGTGTTGTTTGTGCTCTAATGTGTTGTTTGTGCCCTTATGTGTTGTTTGTGCCATAATGTGTTGTTTTTACCCTAATGTGTTGTTTGTGCCCTAATGTGTTGTTTGTGCCCTAATGTGTTGTTTGGGCCCTAATGTGTTGTTTTTGCCCTAATGTGTTGTTTGTGCCCTAATGTGTTGTTTGTACCCTAATGTGTTGTTTGTGCCCTTATGTGTTGTTTGTGCGCTAATGTGTTGTTTGTGCCCTAATGTGTTGTTTGTGCCCTAATGTGTTGTTTGTGCCCTAATGTGTTGTTTGTGCCCTAATGTGTTGTTTGTGCCCTTATGTATTGTTTGTGCCCTAATGTGTTGTTTGTGCCCTAATGTGTTGTTTGTGCCCTTATGTGTTGTTTGTGCCCTAATGTGTTGTTTGTGCCCTAATGTGTTGTTTGTGCCCTAATGTGTTGTTTGTGCCCTAATGTGTTGTTTGTGCCCTAATGTGTTGTTTGTGCCCTAATGTGTTGTTTGTGCCCTAATGTGTTGTTTGTTCCCTAATGTGTTGTTTGTGCCCTAATGTGTTGTTTGTGCCCTAATGTGTTGTTTGTGCCCTAATGTGTTGTTTGTGCCCTAATGGGTTGTTTGTGACCTAATATGTTCTTCGGAATTCCTTAGCCAGTAGAAGTTCCTTCCTTGTTGTGATGTCGGTGACAACCTGATGCCAGTTCCAGTCCAATGACGGTGGTTACTGTATAATGGCGGTGGTTACTACTACTACTACTTTCCATATGTGTGATACAAGTCTTTCTGTATGCGTGATGCGTGTCATGTATACATGACACTTACGTACTCTCTCGTACAAACGAATCTGCAAAACAAACCTGAAGATAAGATTCGACTTATCGTGCATCTTTTACGCCTCTCCATCGCTCCTCTGGTGTGCTGTGCGATGCAGCACGCGGCGTGATGGTGGTCAGGCTCTGTCCTATTTTTACACTATGTAGTGTACACGGCCCGTCAAAAATGACGGGATTAGGTATTTTGCTTAAATAGGTCTTGCAGATGTGGATGACAAACAAATATATCCATCCCAACAGTACCCGCCATTAAAATATTCTTGTACTTGTGCACTGGTGAAACTCGTATCACAGATACGGTCATTGAGCGTCCTTGTGAGCGTCACAGAGCATGCTGATTAAATACTATCACTTAATATGTGCTGGTTATAAAAATAAAAACCGACCAATCAAGCAAGCAAGCAACAACTATATGTGTTTTATTAGATAAAGGATTTTAGGAGGAAAAGAACAGTTATCGTCAGTTCAAGCTCAATTATCATAACAGTTCTTATCACCGAAGTGAGACCAAAACAACCATTTGAGATCTAGTGAACTACTCTATCAGAGATAACAGCCTATCAGATGCACGATAATTGTGACATTGGCTTCAGTTGTAATAGTTGTGATGTTGGTGGTTTGATAGAAGCCAGGAAGCATTCGCTTGTCAGTCTGCAGTGGATGATGGTGGGGCACAGGTATACATAAACCTTCTACTCTAAAAATCTGCCGATTTAAAATTGCTGTAGTTTGCAAAATTTTAATACTAGAAGGCTGAAATAGGTTTCATTGTAAAAAGTAGGGCGTAAAGTTTTATTTTATTTTGATAATTTTGTCTAAATACCAAACCAGAAATACAGAAACAAGAATTAACATGGTAAGGATTTTAATTAACGATTTTAAATTGAATTCATGAGAAAAATGTGTGCTGAAACGCAGGTAAAGAAAATTACAGCCATTTTTATTCTCAAAAAGAACTTTATTTAAAACCATATAAAATGCTCTGTGATCAAGATGTCTCACCGCATGATAAAGATCGAAAGTTACTATTTTACCGTGGAATAAAAAACAAGAGCAGTTCTGATCCAATATTGTTCGATAACCTCAATTTCAGTGATGATTGTCACACTTATTTCAAATATATGAGAAATTAATGAAATTGTTGATATGAACTAAAATTTTAAATACTTTTTCAATGAAACCTTTTTCAGCCTTCTAACATTAATATTTTATGAACTACAGTATTTTTAAATCGGTTTGGTTTTTAGCGGTCACCCTGTGCATACATAATCGAATATTGAACTTTACATTTAATCTAATACTGGAAATTTCGTTTTAGTTTGGTTTTCAATTTATATTCTTCGCATGAATTTGAAATTTTTTTTTCAATAATTTTACCCCACGAATTACTTTATCATATTAAACACTTTCTCTGCAAAAACTTTAAAATGTACAAAGTTCTACTTCAGTGCAATTGAAGAAGGAATATTGGGAGATTTTGGTATTCATGATACAGACTGGCCATAAGGAAATGGTAAAGTGACTTTTGGACCACCTTGTATTTTGTTGGATGCAGAAATAAATGCTTTCCATTTATCACGCTTGATGCAAAAGTAAAAAAAAACGAATTCATCTGAAAATATCGAAATAGTGAAGTAACGTTTGGATCATCTTGTATTTCATTGCATGTATATGAATATTTTACACTTATAACACTTGTTGCAAAAATGGAAAAACGTTTAATTCGTTCAAAAATTTAGTTAGATCTATGCTTTAAGAATCTACAAACCTAAATTAAGTTAGATTGATGCTAAATTGAAATTTATGTTACTAATACTTCGAATACAATTTTATTCGAAAAAATGTAAGCTTGACAAAGCACGCAGCGTAGCCAAGTCTACGTTGAAAAAGTTACGCTCCCAGCGGCACCGCTACGACGACGTGTATTATTGTTGATAATTAATTCGATGACGTGTATTGTCGTTGGTAATTATTTCGATGACGTGTATTGTCGTTGTTAATTAATTCAACGTCGTGTATTATTGTTGTTATTTAATTCGATGACGTGTATTGTTTTTGTTAGTTAATTCGACGACGTGTATAGTTTTTGTTAATTAAATCGACGACGTGTATTGTTTTTGTTAATTAATTCGACGACGTGTATTGTCAATTAATTCGACGACGTGTATTGTTAATTAATTCGACGACGTGTATTGTTAATTAATTCGATGACGTGTATTATTTTGTTAATTAAATCGACGACGTTCATTGTTTTTGTAAATTAATTCGACGACGTTTATTGTTTTTGAAAATTAATTCGACGACGTGTATTGTTTTTGTTTATTAATTTGACGACGTTTATTGTTTTTGTTAATTAATTCGACGACGTGTAATGTTTTTGTTAATTAATTCGACGACGTGTATTGTTTTTGTTAATTAAATCGACGACATGTATTGTTTTTGTTAATTTAATCGACGACATGTATTGTTTTTGTTAATTAATATGACAAGGTTTTTTTTTTTAATTAATTCGACGACGCGTAATGTTTTTGTTAATTAAATCGACGACATGTATTGTTTTTGTTAATTTAATCGACGACATGTATTGGTTTTATTAATTATTATGACGACAAGTTTTGTTTATGTTAATTAATTTGACAGCATATATTTTTATTGTTAATTAATTCTCGACGTGGGTATCAATTCGTAATATCCGGTTGGGAACATCACTCAAAAATAAAAAAATCGGTGCATCATTATACAAAATAATTGCAGTGTTATTTTCTGCGATAAATTTTCGCATGTGGCTTTCGTAACTTCGTGCAACATTGAGTGCACTTCAAAAATAGGTCTTAGGTCTTCAATGGTTGACAAACAAATATATCCATCCCAACAGCACCCGCCATTAAAATATTCTTGTACTTGTGCTCTTAAAAACGTGCGCTTACATAAAGATTTAAAAAAAACCTAAAAAGTGTACATGTGTTCAACCCACCGGCAAAAAATCGTTTCTCAAATCATTACATATTTTTTTCACTAAGCCACCGACAGTAAACTATTTGACTCATTTCCAGCCCTGTGTTTTTCTCAAGTAAAACAAAAATATGTTAAACATAATCACGTTGAAACAATAACATTTTCTAATCAAACATCGATAGGAAAATAAGTTCGTTAAAAATTCGTCATTTAAATTGATTGAATCTCAAATGAAATTCTTCATTACAACCGTAATTAAAATTCCCGTTTTGAGAGACCTACCTCAAAATTTCTTCGTAAAATCTTATTTTAAACTCTTTCTTTTTTTAATTTGATGAACGTAGTGCGGCCTGCAGTCTTCAGCCTCTTTCTTTTTTTAATTTAATGAACATAGTCTGGCCTGCAGTCTTCAGCAGATGTGTGTCATCAGCAGGTGCAAGTGTGTCACCAGCATGTGTAAGTGTGTCATGAGATGGTGCAAGTGTGTCATGAGATGGTGCAAGTGTGTCATGAGATGGTGCAAGTGTGTCATGAGATGGTACAAGTGTGTCATGAGATGGTGCAGGTGTGTCATGAGATGGTGCAAGTGTGTCATGAGATGGTGCAAGTGTGTCATGAGATGGTGCAAGTGTGTCATGAGATGGTACAAGTGTGTCATGAGATGGTGCAGGTGTGTCATGAGATGGTGCAAGTGTGTCATGAGATGGTACAAGTGTATCATGAGATGGTGCAAGTGTGTCATGAGATCGGGCAAATGTGTCATGAGATGGTGCAAGTGTGACATGAGATGATACAAGTGTGTCATGAGATGGTACAAGTGTGTCATGAGATGGTGCAAGTGTATCATGAGATGGTGCAAGTGTGTCATGAGATCGGGCAAATGTGTCATGAGATGGTGCAAGTGTGTCATGAGATGATACAAGTGTGTCATGAGATGGTACAAGTGTGTCATGAGATGGTGCAAGTGCGTCATGAGATGGTACAAGTGTGTCATCCCAGTGAGTAGTGCATGAAATTTACCTAACTCCTCAAACCATGACCGAAACTGGTGTATGCCTTCCTTGTAACTTATCTCAGTGAAGCTATTAAACAGACAATAATTATTAACATCTATTCCTCCTAAGGACAATTCGTGATCATGTAATACATGACAGTCATTTATAATTTAAATGATAATGACACAAGTTCATTTGTATTGGTTATGAAAATCTAATTTCAAGCATTGAAATTAGATTCGTTTTAAACAGATGCTTCTACAAGTTTTGCGCCACCATAGCCAATAATAGCACATACTACTGCACAACATCGCTCGGGTATGCTGCGTGAGTGCATCTATGTAACATAGTTCATGCCAGACTTACCGGTACTCATAATAATAGGCTGGTTTTGTTTTTGCTGTTTCTACAAAAGAAAGCCTGCCATTAGCATAGATTCCCTTAAGTTTCTAGCCAAAGGATCATTTTTCTTGCACTTCAGAAGTTACCCAATCAGAAAATACTGTCGACAACGTCACCGACCAATGCAGTTCAGCCGTATACCTGGATGTATATTCAGCACTCTTTTCTACTGTATCCTTATTAAAATTAACATTAAATCCTCATACCAACATTCCTGCATCCTCATTTACTCGGAACGAAAGAAAGCTTTGTGAACTTAGAACAAACAAAGTTTTCACAAATTTGGACCAGAAACGTTCGGTTTGTGATAACCAATTTTAAACATGCTTGGCTTTGCTCTAGCATTTTTATTGATAACTTTCCCACTGCGCTTTCTTTCGATAGATACCGTAAATTCAATTTCAGTTTTTTCTTCAATTTATTCAATACATTTATTCAATTTTAGCATAAACGTGCATTTCACACAGTCCTGATTATGTCCTCCCTGATGTAAACCGCCTATGGTGCTCACGTTGGTTTAATTTGATTTTCAGTCATTTTATTGCCGTTATGTTACGAAATATTTAAAATCCTATGTGTAGTAAAAGATTACATGTACCAACTTTTGGAAACAAATAGTTTTTATTTTTCCTAATAGACTTAAGTTTGTCTATTACATCATTTTAAATAATGATAATTATATGATTTCAAATGAGCTTCGAATGAATCACGTTATTTCAAGCATAGAAATTTCATATGAGTTGTTGAATAGATGCTTTTACAAGTTTTTGGGTTCAGCTGAAGAAAGCATATATTAACCTTTATTTTCAAAAATATACAAAATCCAAAATTGTTTCATACATTTCAAGTATCATATTTTTTGAAAATTAACTATTTATCACTTGCCTTGATTTACTTAAGTCTATCAACTTCGGACCTTTACGTTAAGGAACATTACAAATTCAATGAGACGTAAGGCATTTCAGGTACCAACTTTTATGAAAAACAATGATTTTCCTTTTTCCATTTTCTTTTTGTTCTGTTTTTTTTTTTTTGGTGCCAGCGTTATCTGGCAGCGCCGAGGTTGGCGCCGGTTGAGAACCAGACATCTGCCCACACAACACGCAAGGCTGTTTATCAGAACAGCTATGTTCTTTCCCACGCTTCAATAAACTCTTGGTGTTATTATTGAGCCCTTCCTCGGTCTGGAGGGGGGGGGGGGGGGGGGGAGGGGAGGCGATGAATTGCGTCTTTTCTGGGCTTGGAAAGAATGAATTGCGGTTTTTCGCGGCTTATAGAGAATGAATTGCGGTTTTTCGCGGCTTATAGAGAATGAATTGCGTCTTTTCTGGGCTTAGAGAGAATGAATTGCGTCTTTTCTGGGCTTATAGAGAATGAATTGCGTCTTTTCTGGGCTAGGAGAGAATGAATTGCGTTTCCTCGGGGCATAGAGAGAATGAAATACGCTTTTTTGGGCTTGGAGAAAAGGGATTGCTTTTTTTCTGGGCATAGAGATCATGAATTGCGTTTTTCTGGGTTTCAAGAGAACGAATTCCGTATTTCTCTCCTTGGAGAGAATGAATTGCGCATTTTCTGGGCTTGAATAGAATGAATAGCGTTTTTTAGGCTTGGAGGGGAGGGATCAAGCTTCTTCAGGGCTTGGAGAAAAGAAACTGGGTTTTTCTATAGCTAGAGGGAAAGAATTGCGTTTTTCTTGGCCTGAAGGGAAAGAATTTTTTAAAGGCCATAGGGGAGGAATTACGTTTTTTCTTGGCCTGGAGGGAAGGAATTTCAAGGAACTTCAACCTAACCACACCAAGTCTCACTGCAGACCTGACAAAAGAACAAAATAAATACGTGCTGTATAACCTAGATCCCTTTCTTGCGGTGTGTATCTCAAATTTTCATGTTTCCGTGACGAGTCTACATCGTAGTTAACTGATCACACAATCACCATCTGACGCGCTGCATATCACACGCTGAAACTCGCATGAATCACACATCTGAGAGCCACACACGTCAACACTGACCTCGATGTCTCCGAAGAATTTATCTAAAAACATCAAGTCCAGAGGTCGGACTAATGCCTGCTAATTATACCTCCTTTTAATAATTCCTAGTTTTCAAATTTTTGAGTTTGTTTGTTTCCTAATTTCTTGCATCCTGGTTTTCCAGTTTCCTAGTTTCTTTCTTGATTGGCATGCCCGCTGCTATTCCCGCCCTTGTTTTTCTAATTTTTACCCGAGCACTAGACGTTAACTAAAAAGTTGTGCTTTTAAAAATTTCTTCATTTATATTGATTGACATTCTCCCCGGTGCTACGTTAGCATAGCAGTTGGAAGAGGGATAGAATGAAGAGAGGATGTGCATTAAAATCTGTTTCATTTAGAATTAATTTCTAAGTATGATTTATATCCTTAATTAAAGATATATTGCCTTCGTGGATCTCTTCCAGATAAGCCCCGCCACTAATGCAGCACATAAGTTCACATACTTGTAACTTACGAAATAAAGCAACTTTCGACTTCAAATTGCTCTCAAACATAAGAATGTTTTAATCGTTCGTTTAAGAGTAATTCGAAGTGGATAGGTGCATTATTTAGAAAGTTACAAGTGGGAGAACCTATGTGTTGCATTAGTGGCGGGGCTTGTCTGGAAAAGATCCGTCTTTTTTTTACGGGTAGGGGAAGGAAAAAGAGAGGGATGGGAAGAGGGGAGATTATGCAAGTGTGTCTGTCATCTTGCAAACAGTGAGATACAAACGGCAAGTCACTGCTTGACGTCAATGAGTGCGTGCTTGCACACACGCATTGGAAAATGCGACAATGCAGCAGCAGTGCGTGACGGGCACATGATGTTGCATTCAAAATTGTGGGTGACTTCACTCTACCGGACCTGAGGCCTTGAACCTAACCCTAACCCTACCAGACCTGAGGCCCTGAACCTTACCCTAACCCTACCAGACCTGAGGCCCTGAACCTAACCCTAACCCTACCAGACCTGAGGCCCTGAACCTAACCCTAACCCTACCAGACCTGAGGCCCTGAACCTAACCCTAACCCTACCAGACCTGAGCCCTGAACCTAACACTAACCCTACCAGACCTGAGGCCCTGAACCTAACCCTAACCCTACCAGACCTGAGGCCCTGAACCTAACCCTAACCCTACCAGACCTGAGGCCCTGAACCTAACCCTAACCCAAACCCTACCAGACCTGAGGCCCTGAACCTAACCCTAACCCTAACCCTACCAGACCTAAGGCCCTGAACCTAACCCTAACCCTAACCCTACCAGACCTGAGGCCCTGAACCTAACCCTAACCCTACCAGAACAGAGCCCTGAACCTAACCCTAACCCTACCAGACCTGAGCCCTGAACCTAACCCTAACCCTACCAGACCTGAGCCCTTAGATTAACCCTAACCCTACCAGACCTAAGCCCTGAGCTTAACCCTAACCCTACCAGACCTGAGCCCTGAACCTAACCCTAACCCTACCAGACCTGAGCCCTGAACCTAACCCTAATCCTACCAGACCTGAGCCCTAACCCTAACCCCTAGCCGTCAAACCTCACCAAGTCAACCCAACACACGGGGGCAGACATTCGCGATAGCTAACCGTGAGGTCTGACTACGATGGGTTGCTTATTTGTAGTTTGTGACGCATTTTTGGTTATTTTTAGTTTGTAACATGATTCGATATTTTTAGTTTGTGACACATTTTTTTCAAGCACTAGGCAAAGTATCGAATATTAGGTACAGCGGCGGGTTCGGAAATTACCGAACAACTTGTACAGCGGCCTGCTGGGGTTGAATTGTAGTGTTTTCAAGCCAGTAAATTTGAAGTTCCCCACACCGCACAACGCAGGAGTCAGACTTTCAAATAATTTACGTAGTTGTAACGGTGCTAATTTTCACATTACAACCGTTTATTTTGCTCTGTAGCTCATGACTGGAACCATACAAAGAACACACAAGACCTTCTCGTCAACAAACCGGAAGCGCAAGCTTTGCTGATTTGACTGAACACTATTTTTGTTGCCAGAATCCTCGGGCTTGAGTATTTTTTAATAAGATTTGAGTGTAAAGAACACTATATTTTGTTGCCAGAATCCTCACGCTTGAGTTTTTTTTAATAAGATTTGAGTGTAAAGAACACTATTTTTTGTTGCCAGAATCCTCACGCTTGAGTTTTTTTTAATAAGATTTGAGTGTAAAGAACACTATTTTTTGTTGCCAGAATCCTCACGCTTGAGTTTTTAAATAATATTTGAGTGTAAAGCTCCAATTACAATGGCAGGGCTGCTCTAAAAATGGCATGAAGTAAGATGCTGTAATACAGCGTTCCCCAAAAAATGTACTTACCTTTTGACTGTTCAGTACCTACGTATTTTGTTTTCTTGTAGGTGTTTATTGACGTAGAGACACGTTCAATGAGTTAAAATGAAGAAAAATAAAACAAAAGAATGTTTAGAGTTATAAAAAAACTTAGTTGTACCAGAAACAAACGAACAAAAAAAAATGTGGAAGTAATCGTCAATTAAATGATGAATATATTTGCTAGGGGTATCATGCGGTTATCAAAAATTCCAATTGCAGTTCCGTGCATTTACTTTCACTCAAAAAAGTCTCCGTGAAATAATTAGAAATAGTAGACTTGAAAGAATTAGTTGATTTCGTAAGAAGAGGCATTCGATTATTGCTTAAGAAACGTTCGTTACTGTTTTTCTTCTCCGATGTTAATAAAAGTGTAATGATTGATTCTATGTCCGTCCTTTCAGAAAAGTTTAACAGATTTAAAACCTTTGGTTTCAAGACTGTTTTATTCACGGAGATGAGGCCATTTTCGTTACCTGTTCTTGCGATTTTTTCCGTCACAGTGGCTG
Organism: Morinoia aosen; assembly: GCA_030386875.1. Classification (NCBI taxonomy): domain Eukaryota; kingdom Metazoa; phylum Arthropoda; class Malacostraca; order Amphipoda; family Talitridae; genus Morinoia; species Morinoia aosen. Next base: position 47,400,171 of record CM059577.1, on the reverse strand, counting down.
CAGTGACATGTGAGTGCACTGTTCGAATATAATGATACATTCTGTTAAGTATTTCCAACGTTGTTTGATGTATTTCTCTTGCATATAAGGAGAAGTGTTCGAATATTATTATGCACTGTGTTTTCTTCGTATTTTCCAAGTTAGTTGATGTCTTTCTCTGAAACATAATGAAAAGTGTTCGAATAGTATTATGCATTCTGTTTGTTATGTATTTACATATTTAATTGATGTAATTCTCTGACACATAATGAGTAGTGTTCGAATATTATCATGCATTCTGTTTGCTACGTATTTACAAAGTTAGTTGATGTATTTCTCTGACATAAAATAGAGGGAGTGTTTTGATATGATATTTCAATACGAATGATGTAAAGCGTATTTTGAAATAAACAATGCGCTTCCATTAAAAATTATTCAATGCAAAGCTTTCAAGTGCCAATATTATACATCTTCATTAATTTCTAGTGGGAAAATATACTTAGATGAGATACAAATGAGGCTTTTAAATTTTGAATCTCATTTACCTGTAAACTTGAGCTAAACCTAATTATATAATTTGGTTTTAGATACGGAAGATTGGTGACGCCAACACCCTCAGAAACTCATCTTTCAATTGACGTAAACTCATCTTTCGACAGACATTTAAAAAATCGCATTGTTGCTATCAGCCTTAGCTACGTGACCGCGATTGGTAACACTGAAGTTCGATATTCAATTCGAATTTAGGGTCAATCTTGGTAAGTAATTTTGAAAATAACAAACATTAACTGGATCAAGCCTTCAATTAGCTCCTATTAAATATTCATGCAAATTGAGTGAGTAGCTACTTAAAATAGCAAACATTAACTGGATCATGCCTTCAATTAGCTCCTATTAAATATTCATGCAAATTGAGTGAGTAGCTACTTAAAATAGCAAACATTAACTGGATCAAGCCTTCAATTATCTCCTATTAAATATTCATGAAAATTGAGTGAGTGGCTACTGGTCGGTCAGAAGCATTATGAAAATCCCTTTCGTGGCCACCGGTGGCGCACGTTGCGGTCAAAGTGTTAATTCAACGAACCAAAATTTTTTGTCTTCCAAAACATCTAATTCCCCAACTCTTCCACGCAGGTCTGCCGAATTATGCAGAAAAGAACATCAAGGATCTTCATGAAACTGCGAGCGGAAAAGATTCCGGGGACCGAGAGCAACAAAAACTGTCCGACTCTTTGTTTTCTGGGCGAAAAAATTCGCGAGTAGCAGACGACTCTGGCAGTTCCAAGGATGCCGAGTACAGTGAAGTTTCATCAATTGACGTTGAGAAAATAATCGGAGGACAGCCTGCCATTCCTGGGGCCAACCCTTACCAGGTGAAATTCTTAAAAAACTCTGTATCATTAAACACTTATACCAGGTAAATCTCTTAAAAAACATGTAATCATTAAACACTTATACCAGGTAAATCTCTTAAAAAAAAGATGTAATCATTAAACACTTATACCAGGTAAATCTATTAAAAAACATGTAATCATTAAACACTTATACCAGGTAACTCTCTTAAAAAAAGATGTAATCATTAAACACTTACACCAGGTAAATCTCTTGAAAAACATGTAATCATTAAGCACTTATACCAGGTGAAACTCTTGAAAAACTTTTAATCATTAAAGACATATCTAGGTAAAACTTATAAAAACTAATGGTGGGTGAGAATCCTTTAAACTTATACTAGATAAACTCTTAAAAGCTTTTGATAATTCAAGACTTATGATGGGTAAAACTCATGAAAATTTATCGTTGGGGAGAATCAGTGTAGACTTATACCAGTTAAAACTCATAAGCATTCACGGCAGGGGAGAATCGTTAAACAATTTAAACAATTTTAAACAATTTAAACAATTTATTTACCACAGGTGATACAGAGGTAGAATGTTTCTGCAGTCTAGTACAATGGTCAAATTTGATTATAGCTACCTGTGGGCCCGAACAAGTTCAGCGACTTCTAGGGCATCCTACCATCACGTTATTCTAGGGTGTACAATTATGTTTTACCTAATTCACTTAACCTAGTTTCGCATTAGACTGATCAATGAGATAATGAGCTCGATATTTTACGCTTCATTTTACAATATAACTCATATGGATTAAATTTAACTGTAATAGTGGACTAATCATGAAAGACTTATACTAGGTAACAATCATTAAAGGCTTATACCAGGCTAGAATCATTGAAGACTTGTACTCATCAAACTCTCATACTAGGTGAGAATCATCAAAAGCTCAAACCAGGTGAGAATTATACAAGACTTTTACTAGGTGTGGCTCATTAAAACTCATACTAGGTACTCATAAACGACTAATACTACTTCCACATCAAAGACTGATGCCTGGTAATTTTCGTCAAAGGAGGCACAAAGAAATCTATTTACTTTTTGTTATCATTTTATGCATCATTTCATGCAAACCTCAACTCATCGCTTGAACATTAGCTTGTGTAACAAGATCAGATCTTTTCCAGATAAGCCCCGCCACTAATGCAACACATAAGTTCACCCTCTTGTAACTTTCGAAATGATGCACCTATCGGCGGGGCTTATCTGTAAAAGATCCACCAGATCTGATCTTGTTGAAAGCCGCCTTCACCACGTTAATCTTCCAATGTCAGAAGAATGTAACTAATAACTAATTTATTGAGCATCAAGTTTATCAAAGGTTATGGGCTAGACAATTTCACAGAGTAGCTCTGTAAAGATCGTAAACGTACTAGAGAGAGGGACAGAGAATGTCGGCAACAGTCCCATCACGTAACATATAACAAACAGAAAAACACTAGTAAGCTTAGGCTGATGCAAAGAAAAATAAATGAAGCGTAATGATATGACATTTTACATTGATATGACATACACGCCCTCAAGTTTATGGTAGCATACACACCTCTGAAGTGCGTTCCGACGAAGCACGGGAGGATAAGATACCAGGGAATGCTATCGTAGGATTGAGCTTGGATTCTACGGTTCACTTAATCTATCTTGTCAGGCTCAAGAATACTGCCCACTACAGCGTGCATTGTTCTCAGTTATTCATAATATACCAAATCAAGTTTCGTGATTAATTTTATCGCGTGATTTTTGAAAGTTGATGTTAGTGAATTTTAACTTGGGAATTGAATGTTCTCGTGTCTATTTTTTGATTCTCAGTTTCTAATTTTATTGTTTTATTTTTTATTTTTACTTTTTTTTCAATTATTATTTTACTGTTTTACTTGAAAAAACTTACGAACTAATGTACCGGACACGACAGAGTCGAATTCAGGGTTGGTTGCGATAAAGAATTGCCTCTTTATCTGCATGTTCACATTTCGTGTTTTCCTACGACTCAATGAAAATATAAGTTGTACTAATGTATATTGGGTATATTCCCAGTATATTGGGACTTGTAAACTGGCCTGATTCTCAGAAAAAAATCAAACAGAAAGTGAAAGTGAAACCCTCCCTGCGAAGAAAGTTCTACGTTTTTCAAATTCACCCTGAATCAATGCAGTCGATGTGCTTTTCATTTTAAATAGGTTCGCTCGAGCGGAGCGAATTATACACTCAGTTTTATTATTTTTTTGTTGTTGTTAAGGGGCGAAGAAATTCGGTTCAAAATTCTCACTGCAATAATACAGTCAATGAACTATTTTCTATTCTCTGTCAATCTTTACGATTATGATTTAATTATTAGATTACATGAGCTTTATTAATTTTGTTTTGTTTTATCAGGTTAGCATCCAAGTTCTGGACCTTTTCGGCAGCAGCCACATCTGCGGAGGTGCGATCATCACCGAGTTCTACGTCCTGACCGTCGCGCAGTGCGTCACTAGGTGCGTCTAGTGTGCGTTACGTTAAGGCCTGTTTACACGATCATTGAGTGCGCGCGTGAGCAGTGAAGAGAGGCGCAAGCCCCGCCCATTTGTTCTCGCTTCTCGCGCTTCTACTGCTCAATGATAATGCGGACCATGCTTGTCTTTGTGCAAGTAAATGCGCCTGAAGCGAGAACAAGTGGGCGGGGCTTGCGCCTCTCTTCAGTGCTCACGTGCGCACTCAATGATTGTGTAAACACAGCTTTACGTAGTGAACGTCGTCCTCACACGCAAAAACTAAAAAATCAATGACGGTCTGAAAGATCAAACCGTCGAGCTCCCGATACGTGCTTGATTTCTAGTAAATAATTTACATACACATAATCTAAATAGAAGAAAGAAAGAAAAACGATTTATTTCCAAAAAGTTTATACATGAAATGTTTGACATTGTTTTTTAAAATATCTTAGCATTAAGATAGTTAACATTCCTTCAAAGAAACGCAAACTTTCCTGGATTATGAAAGAGTTCTTATAGTAAAATCTGAGACTCAAAATGCGTGCGGCGACGTAAAACGAAATCAGTGGAAGAGAGAAAAAGGATTAGGGAGGAAGTCATGGGGAAGGAAACGGTGCATTTGGGTAGTAAAAGGGAGCGTCACAGGGAAGTACCCTCACCGACACTTGACGTCGTCACGGGTGCGCTTGGGGAGTAAAAGGGACCGTCATTGGGAAGTATCCACACAGACAACGTTGTCACGGGTTCAGTTTACCGTCAAACTTGCAATGACATCAGATTTTTAAAATCAGAATGAGCATCCAGGTCGTAATGACAATTGTCATGATAGTGAGATGTAATGACTCAGGTTATTATGACGGTAGTTGACATCTCGATCAATACCGGTGGTTGTAATAAGGGCTGTTGTTATGAAGTAGTGCGTTGAAACTGCTGTTGTAAAGACATTTTCAATGTAATTATTTTTAAATTGTAGTAACGGATTAAAAAGTGAACTAATGTAGGTGTGAAAGTAGTTCACCCTATATCGACCACTGTCCTTTCCGAAGTACATTATAAAATCACTCACATCGTTCTTATTTTCTGAATGCATCAATAAGAAGCTCACATTCACTGGATTTCATTTAATATTATGTAAGAGGAATCACACCAATATTTCGTTCCAGACTCCCAAAAATTGATCGTTATAAATAAATCAGACTGAAGATTCCTTTATGTTAATTTCCAAAATATCTCGTAACAAGATTGCGACTTAATTCCTTCAGCCATGTACCGGATTTCATTTATTATAATTTGAGAGTAGTTACCGCGATATCTCATTCAAGACACAAAAACTTTGATCGTTATCAATTAACTAGACTTAAGCATTAATCCTTTATGGAAATTCCTAAAATATTATTTAACAACATTACCAGTCGATCGTCATACCGGACATCATTAATTATAATTCAGGTTAACCAGACCAAAGAACATCATTTAACAACATTGCGACTCAATCCCCACAGCTATTAACAGGATTTCATTTATTAAAATTTAGGTTAACCAGACTGAAAACTCCTTTATGTAAATTTCCAAGACATCATGCAACAAGATTATTAGTTTGTCACTCAATCCCCACAGCCAGTCGGAGAGTAACCTGCAGGTGGTGGCGGGTGACTACTCCCTCTCGGACACCACAGGGTACGAGCAGGTGCGGGGCATAGAGGCCATAACAGTCCACCCGAGCTACGCCTTCCAGCAGCCTCAGAAAAATGATATCGCCATCATAAAGGTGAGAGTTGAATGATATCGTCGTCATAAAGGTGAGAGTTGAATGATATCGTCGTCATAAAGGTGAGAGTTGAATGATATCGTCATCTTAAAGGTGAGAGTTTAATGATATCGTCGTCATAAAGGTGAGAGTTGTATGATATCGTCGTCATAAAGGTGAGAGTTGAATGATATCGTCGTCATAAAGGTGAGAGTTGAATGATATCGTCCTCATAAAGGTGAGAGTTGAATGATATCGTCGTCATAAAGGTGAGAGTTGAATGATATCGCCATCATAAAGGTGAGAGTTGAATGATATCGTCGTCATAAAGGTGAGAGTTGAATGATATCGTCGTCATAAAGGTGAGAGTTGAATGATATCGTCGTCATAAAGGTGAGAGTTGAATGATATCGTCATCATAAAGGTGAGAGTTGAATGATATCGTCGTCATAAAGGTGAGAGTTGAATGATATCGTCCTCATAAAGGTGAGAGTTGAATGATATCGTCGTCATAAAGGTGAGAGTTGAATGATATCGCCATCATAAAGGTGAGAGTTGAATGATATCGTCGTCATGAAGGTGAGAGTTGAATGATATCGTCGTCATAAAGGTGAGAGTTGAATGATATCGCCATCATAAAGGTGAGAGTTGAATGATATCGTCGTCATAAAGGTGAGAGTTGAATGATATCGTCGTCATAAAGGTGAGAGTTGAATGATATCGTCGTCATAAAGGTGAGAATTGAATGATATCGTCGTCATAAAGGTGAGAGTTGAATGATATCGTCGTCATAAAGGTGAGAGTTGAATGATATCGTCGTCATAAAGGTGAGAATTGAATGATATCGTCGTCATAAAGGTGAGAGTTGAATGATATAGTCGTCATAAAGGTGAGAGTTGAATGATATCGTCGTCATAAAAGTGAGAATTGAATGATATCGTCGTCATAAAGGTGAGAGTTGAATGATATCGTCGTCATAAAGGTGAGAGTTGAATGATATCGTCGTCATAAAGGTGAGAGTTGAATGATATCGTTGTCATAAAGGTGAGAGTTCAGTGGCATCGCCATCATTAAGGTGAGAATTGAACAAATTAGCATAAGGTAAAGATAAATTGGGCGCAGTTTCCAATTTTAGTGACTTGTTTAACCTAGGAAATGGTTCATTTTAGACTGGAAATTTACATTCAGAGCATCTACTGTAAATACTTCGATTAGTTGCAATTTGTAATTTCCGATGAGTCTTCGATTGAGGAAGGCTCACTTTGTCATACTATTCCACGTTCGTCCATGAAGGATTTAATTCCAGATCGGTAAATGATTTCCATCAAGAAGGGATTCCATTCCAAATCGACGAAAAATTTTTATCGGTACATGATCTAATTTCAGACAAATGAAAGATATTCATCGGTAAATGATTTAATTCTAAATCGACAGAAAAAATTTTATCGATGGAGGATCTAATTCCAAACCCGACCAACAGGTGCCGGAGCCGTTCATATTCGACAGCATGGTGTCCAGCATCCCCCTCGCCCTGGAGGACGTCACCGTCGGGGAGGAGTGCATCACCACGGGCTGGGGCAGCACCTCGGACAGCGGCAGCTACGCCGACACTCTCATGGAGGTGCGTGGAACGCTTCTTACAACGCTCAGTTATCGAACAGTTTCAGCGAAAGACACGAAGTGTAGTGGCAGTTTTTACGCTAAAATGAGAGAGTACATGGTATATACCAAGAGAGAAAGGTGAGTTAAAATGTTCTTGCAATGTTGAATAATAGGAAAGTTTTAGCGAGAAACATGATGTTTAGTGGCAGTTTTTACTCTAAAATGAGAGATTAACATGCGTTGAATAGTTATTCCAATGGTGAATTATAGAAAAGTTTTAGCGAAAAATGCGATTTGTTTTGGCAGTTTTTTACACTAATACGAACGATCACAGATCCATACCATATTCACAGACTTGTGGAGTATGCATGTGTCCGATCAAGCTACGAAAGCGACTTAATGTTTGAAAATTCCCTTTCTATTGTTAAAAATCACTTTCGGTCCTTGACTTTCTATAGTTAAGATTTTAGTTAGTTACAGCCTTCCTATCCGCAACTAAGGCTGTCCAAATAGAGGAAGGAAGAATGCACCATTTAGTATGGAGCTTAGGAAACGCGGAATCTACGCAGAAAGGGTACAGAAACAGAAAGCTACGAAAGAAGTTCATGATACAAGATCCAAGTTGAAGATGAAAGTAGTAGGTGCTGAAAAACAGGACAGCAGTGAACCGAAAAAAGATGGTCCGTAACAAAACAAAAACCTATGTTATTTTAACAAAAAGAAAGCCTACCTAACCTTTAGCTCGGGCCCTCACATTGTCCCCCTGGGAGCGCTAATTCCCATAGACACAATAGTTGTGTCCCCCTGAGGGGATTTCTATTGTTAAAAATCACTTCACTCACACACCTTTTCATGTAAACTTCAACTCATGCTGATGCAAATTCATTCATTAGTTCATCATTTAATTACTTTATTTTAATTCGTTTATTCATTTATTCATATTATCTAATTCATCTAAATATTTCATTTCATTCATTTATTTCTTCATCAATTTTTGATTCAAGTTATGGACAACCATGCGTAATTTATACAAATCCTTATAGATTGAATTTTGTATAAAATACAAGAGATCGAATTAGTTATATTTTTAGTCTTTAAAATTTGAGATGACAAGCCTTCTAATGTGCTGGCCCGTGTGGCTTGGTGGCGGAGTGGCTTGGTGGCGGAGTGGCTTGGTGGCGGAGTGGCTTGGTGGCGGAGTGGCTTGGTGGCGGAGTGGCTTGGTGGCGGAGTGGCTTGGTGGTGGAGTGGTTTGGTGGCGGAGTGGCTTGGTGGTGGAGTGGCTTGGTGGCGGAGTGGCTTGGTGGCGGAGTGGCTTGGTGGCGGAGTGGCTTGGTGGTGGAGTGGCTTGGTGGCGGAGTGGCTTGGTGGCGGAGTGACTTGGTGGTGGATTTGCTTGGTGGTGAAGTGACTTGGTGGTGGATTTGCTTGGTGGTGGAGTGACTTGGTGGTGGATTTGCTTGGTGGTGGAGTGACTTGGTGGTGGATTTGCTTGGTGGTGGATTTGCTTGGTGGTGGAGTGGCTTGGTGGTGGAGTGGCTTGGTGGCGGAGTGGCTTGGTGGCGGAGTGGCTTGGTGGTGGAGTGGCTTGGTGGTGGATTTGCTTGGTGGTGGATTTGCTTGGTGGTGGAGTGGCTTGGTGGTGGATTGGCTTGGTGGTGGAGTGGCTTGGTGGTGGAGTGGCTTGGTGGTGGAGTGGCTTGGTGGTGGAGTGGCTTGGTGGTGGAGTGGCTTGGTGGTGGAGTGGCTTGGTGGTGGAGTGGCTTGGTGGTGGAGTGGCTTGGTGGCGGAGTGGCTTGGTGGTGGAGTGGCTTGGTGGTGGAGTGGCTTGGTGGTGGATTTGCTTGGTGGGGGAGTGGCTTGGTGGTGGAGTGGCTTGGTGGTGGAGTGGCTTGGTGGTGGAGTGGCTTGGTGGTGGAGTGGCTTGGTGGTGGATTTGCTTGGTGGTGGAGTGGCTTGGTGGTGGAGTGGCTTGGTGGTGGAGTGGCTTGGGGGGGGATTTGCTTGGTTGTGGAGCGGCTTGGTGGTGGAGTGGCTTGGTAGTGGAGTGGCTTGGTGGTGGATTTGCTTGGTGGTGGATTTGCTTGGTGGTGGAGTGGCTGGGTGGTTGAGTGGCTTGCTGGTGGAGTTGCTTGGTGGTGGAATGGCTTGGTGGTGGATTTGTTTGGTGGTGGATTTGCTTGGTGGTGGAGTGGCTGGGTGGTTGAGTGGCTTGGTGGTGGATTTGCTTGGTGGTGGAATGGCTTGGTGATGGATTTGCTTGGTGGTGGATTTGCTTGGTGGTGGATTTGCTTGGTGGTGGATTTGCTTGGTGGTGGATTTGCTTGGTGGTGGAGTGGCTGGGTGGTTGAGTGGCTTGGTGGTGGATTTGCTTGGTGGTGGAATGGCTTGGTGGTGGATTTGCTTGGTGGTGGATTTGCTTGGTGGTGGATTTGCTTGGTGGGGGATTTGCTTGGTGGTGGAATGGCTTGGTGGTGGATTTGCTTGGTGGTGGATTTGCTTGGTGGTGGATTTGCTTGGTGGTGGAATGGCTTGGTGGTGGATTTGCTTGGTGGTGGATTTGCTTGGTGGTGGATTTGCTTGGTGGGGGATTTGCTTGGTGGTGGATTTGCTTGGTGGGGGATTTGCTTGGTGGTGGAGTGGCTTGGTGGTGGATTTGCTTGGTGGTGGAATGGCTTGGTGGTGGATTTGCTTGGTGGTGGATTTGCTTGGTGGTGGATTTGCTTGGTGGTGGAATGGCTTGGTGGTGGATTTGCTTGGTGGTGGATTTGCTTGGTGGGGGATTTGCTTGGTGGGGATTTGCTTGGTGGTGGATTTGCTTGGTGGGGGATTTGCTTGGTGGTGGAGTGGCTTGGTGGTGGATTTGCTTGGTGGTGGATTTGCTTGGTGGTGGATTTGCTTGGTGGTGGAGTGACTTGGTGGTGGATTTGCTTGGTGGTGGAGTGACTTGGTGGTGGATTTGCTTGGTGGTGGAGTGACTTGGTGGTGGATTTGCTTGGTGGTAGATTTGCTTGGTGGTGGATTTGCTTAGTGGTGGATTTGCTTGGTGGGGATTTGCTTGGTGGTGGAGTGACTTGGTGGTGGATTTGCTTGGTGGGGATTTGCTTGGTGGTGGAGTGACTTGGTGGTGGATTTGCTTGGTGGTGGAGTGACTTGGTGGTGGATTTGCTTGGTGGTGGATTTGCTTGGTGGTGGAGTGACTTGGTGGTGGATTTGCTTGGTGGTAGATTTGCTTGGTGGTGGATTTGCTTAGTGGTGGAGTGGCTTGGTGGGGATTTGCTTGGTGGTGGATTTGCTTGGTGGTGGATTTGTTTGGTGGTGGATTTGCTTGGTGGTGGAGTGGCTTGCTGGTGGAGTTGCTTGGTAGTGGATTTGCTTGGTGTTGGAATGGCTTGGTGATGGAGTGACTTGGTGGTGTAGTGGCTTGTTGATGGAGTGACTTGGTGGTGGAGTGGCTTGGTGATGGAGTGACTTGGTGGTGGAGTGGCTTGGTGATGGAGAGTTTTATGTGAGGGGACTATTTATTCCATCTTCATCCAATCACTATCCGTAAGCTTGAGTATTTTCATGTGTATAGCTGCTTGTGGACCAGAATAACTTCAGCGACTTCTAAGGTTTTTTTTAGAGCCCTGTTCTTAGATAGGCTTACAGTTACGTTTGGCATTGTACCCTTTACACTGTTGACTTCGTGTACCTAAAGAAATTAATTCCATTTGTGTTGGTAAGAAATGTTTCAGATTTGTAAACTTGACTTTACTTGAAGGAAAAATCCACTAATGATCCTTATTTTTGAAAACAGGTTGGAGTGAGGGTCCTGAATGATACTGAATGCGAAGAAGTCTATGGAGACGAATACGGGTGAGTCTGTTGAAAGTAATGAAATAATAAAAATATAAAAAATAATGAAAATTAAATATTAAATATTGAAAAATAATATGAATAAAACAAAAATGGAAAAAATATAATAATAAAAATAAAATAATGGAGTAATTTTATTAATAGAATAATAATGAAAAAATCTAAGTTATAAAATAATAGAAATAACACAAATTGTAAATTAATAAAAGTAATTAGAGTAATATAGTAACAAAAATAATAAAAATAATAAAACGGCAAAGTATTGAAACAATAAAAATAATAAAAACTACATGAATGTTCTGTGCTTCCTTCGTACTGGTATACTCGTATGCACTTATTTAATGAAGTAAAAACGTTCATACACCTCATGTTGCGCGTTGCAAATCAGGCTACCGCAACGAAACCCTTGTTGGAACAGCTGTAGTGCAAGTCTCTTCAGACGAACAAATGCATTTTACTTTGTGCTCTCTGTAACTTTGAAATCATACCACTATTTTTTAGCCTTCTTTAGCTGTGCTTGTTGATCATTACTCCTATACGCGCAAAGTGTATTCACAGAATTTACATATCTATGACGCAGTATAATTCTATCATACTAATTCAGCTGTTTTTTTCAGGGATTAAACGAAAAAATATAAATTGGAATCAAACTTTTATACGGTATCGAAGATATACAATGTTATTAATATTTAAAACCAGTAGTCACATTTTTCGTGGACACCATCTTTAATAACCCGCAGTACATCTGAAAAATAGGCTTCTAAAACGCACATCTGGGTATTTGCGCGTGTTTCTTGAAGATGGACTTTTGAAATATCAAAATTATTGATGACTTTATTTTTACTATCTAATGACTCGATTTCTGTGAAGAAAAGATAGAAAAATTAACAATACAGAGTTGTTGCTTGCTTGGTTTGTGCGCGTGTCTGTGACGCTCACAAGGACGCTCAATGACCGTATCTGTGATACGAGTTTCACCAGTGCACAAGTACAAGAATATTTTAATGGCGGGTACTGTTGGGATGGATATATTTGTTTGTCAGCCACATCTGCAAGATTTATTTAGGAAAAATATCGAATCCCGTCATTTCTGAGGGGCCGTACGTGTACGCTATTAAAGATATATTATTGATTTCTTGGTGAATATGTTTGGCTCTCCCGCCTTGTAAACTAGATACATAACCCGACGCACTGCAAATTAAATAACACAACGCACTGCAAATTAAATAACACAACGCACTATGTTTTAAATAACACGACGCACTATGCGTTAAGTGACACGACGCACTGCAAATTAAATAACACGACGTGTATTCGGAGTAACTCGTTATTTTTTCAGCAGGTCGGACTCGATGCTCTGCGCCGGGGACCTTGTGGAAGCGAAGGACTTCTGCCAGGGGGACGAAGGAGGTCCTTTGAATTGCGGGGATTTTTTGCAGGGTCTTGCTAGTTGGGGCGTGGGGTGTGGCCGGGGCAACCCTGGGGTCTACACCCGGGTCTACAACTTCACTGAGTGGATTGAGGAAGTGATATACGCTCCGGAAATTCGGAGTGCTTAAAGTCGTGTACTCTGAAGAAATTGGGAGTATATAGTGACAAAAATTCTGGGGATTGGAGAGGTTATGGCGAAGTGTCATACATTCTGAGGAAATTTGGAGGTTTTAGGGTCATACATTCTGGGGATTGAGGAGCTTTGGTCAAAGTGTCGCACATTCTGAGTGGGTTGAGGATATGATATATTCTGAGGAGATTGGAAATGTTCAGTGTCACACATTCTGGGGGATAAGGAATTTTTGGCAAAGTGTTATATATTCTGAGGAAATTGGGAGTACATATATAGTGTCAAACGCTCTGGGGATTGGGGTGTTTTCAACAACGTGTCATACATTCCGGGGGATTGAGGAATTTTTAGCGAAATGTCATACATTCTGAGGAAATTGGGAGTTTTTAGTGTCATACATTCTGGGAGATTGGAGAATTTTTAGCGAAGCGTCATATACTCTGGGAAAATTGGGAGTATTTAGTGAGACATACCCTAGGAGATTGGGGAATTTTAAACAAAGTGTTATAGTCTGCAGGATTAGGGAATTTTTAGCATTATATATACTTAGTGATTACGGAACTTTTGACAGTGTCACATTTTACGAGATTAGGTTGCTTCTGGTGTTAAATGTTTTTAGTAGCTAGGGAATTTTTAGCATTAAATATTCTGAGTGATTAGGAAATATTTAGCGAAGTGCTACATATTCTGAGGAATTTGGGAGTTTTTAGCATTAAATATTCTGAGTGATTAGGGAGTTTTTAATGAAGTATTATATATCCGGAGGGATTATGGAATTTTTTAGTATTATTTATTATGAGGAATTAAAAATTTTTTATTGAAGTATCATATATTCTGAGTGATTACGGAGTTTTTACATAGTATCATATATTATGAGGAATTATTGAAGTTTTAGTATTAGATACTATGAGGGATAAGGAATTTTTATTTAAAAATGTTATATTTTCCGCGAGGTGTTGGAAATTCTTGGAGTGGTAGCATATGTAGATAAAAATCGAAATGTTATAAATGCGTGGCGGAAATGTTGTTTTGCGTTTGCTTATTTTCAAATAAGATTTAGGATAAATGTTAGGGTTGATATTTGTATGTGTTTGTTTGGTGATATAAAAATATGTCTTGATGGAATTCATGTGCATGAAATAAATGAGATTGAAAAAAATTAAAAATGAAATAGAAATTAGACTTAATGAAAGTTAGAAATTTATTACAAATAAGGTTTAATAGATATTGGAATTTGAATAAAATGAAATTTGCACCATACGCGTAGAAAATTAACCCTCTCCTAATTTAGGTTGTGAGCTGCGTACACTACGAGTAGAAAGTGTACTCTACACTCTGTGTACACTGAGTACTTTGCAGATATTGAGTTCTGTACATCCTCGGTTTTTCTCATAAGTATGAGAAACAGAGAATGACATCGAGCATCGTTTTCACATGCAGGTTCAATTTCGTCCCCAAAATAGGGGAACAACATCGAACGAAGTAGTCCGTTTTCACATGCAATTTAAATTTTGTCCCCAAAAATGGGGGAACCCCATCGAATGAAGAAGTTCGTATTCACATGCATGTTCAATTTTGTCCCCAAAAGTAGGGGAACCACATAAAATGAAATAGTCTCCGTTTTTACATGCATACTTAATTTTGTACCCAAACGTGTCAGATGATCATCTCTACGCACTTACTTTCTAGGTGTGAGGTTCCATCTTAGTTAGTCGAGTCACAAAAATATGACCTTATAAAAAAATTGACATTGCTGATAGATAAATAGAAATGTTAATTTCACGGCCACGGAGGTGGAAATAAGTATAAATGGGCTATTAATATTCGTATTGTATAAGGGTTTCCATTAATATTTGGGTTAAGATGATTTTTCTAAAAAGTAGGGCTTAGATCGACTACAAATAATGTGCCAGAGCACTAAGTGATATTTTTGTTAAAATGTTCCTGAAATATCAGGGTTAAGATGGACTGTGTCAGGGGTCTCAATAATATTCTGGTTAAAATGGTTCTAAAAAATAGTAGGATTTAGATTAAATATAATGTGTCATAGCTCACAGTAATATTTTGGTAAAAATGTTCATAGAATATCAGGGTCAAGATAGGCTATAAATAAAGAGTCAGGGCTCTTAGTAATATTTTGGCTAAAATGTTCATAGAATATCAGGGTCAAGATAGGCTATAAATAAAGAGTCAGGGCTCTTAGTAATATTTTGGCTAAAATGTTCATAGAATATCAGGGTCAAGATAGGCTATAAATAAAGAGTCATTGCTCCTTGTAAAATTTTGGCTAAAATGTTCGTAAAAAAGTAGGGTTTAGATGGACTATAAATGATAAATCATAGCTCTCAAAAAAATGTGATTAAAATGTTCCTAAAAGAGATGGACAATGAGAATTGTGTTTAGAAGGATGATAAATATTATATTTAGATGGATAATAAATATTCTGTTTAGATATAAATTAAATATTTTGTTCCGATGTATAATAATTGGTGTGTAAGAGCAGATGGAAATTTTTCCTATAACGAATTTTTTCCCAAGACGTGGAGTTTTATTTCAGGATGAATCAGGAGAATTAAATGGAGGCTGAAAGTTCTTTTAAAGATCCCTAAACCCAACACATGGTGTAAAATTACGGAGATTTCTTAATAAACGTGTAATTTGGCATTCAAAGGGAAAAATTAAATCAAGGGTTGGGACTGTAAAGGTTCAAAAATAGAGTATTTTCAAGGCGAGCGTCAGACTATGAATATAACAAGTCCATAATTAAAGTCCACTCTATCTCTATTGACCGTGTACCGATTTCTGAGTTTTGTTCCATCAAATTGAAATTATACAAAATTGTAATTATACGGCATTAAATTATACCAATTGTACTATGAATTTATGCCCATCAAATTGAATTTATACAAAATTATAGTTATACGGAATCAAATAATACCAATTATACCATATATTTACGTTAATTCAATGATAACTCAAATGGCCGCCATCGTGGTGAGAATCCGAAAATGCAACTTCAGGGATGCCACGATATCCAAGTCAACACATAACTATTCTTTCTCGAAACTTCATGAGCGAGTTATTGGCACTTAGAAGTATCTTATCTCCTAAAGACTTCAAGATGAAATATTTTATAACGAAACTGGGGCGGCCTACATTTGAGGGACAGATAAGTGTTATTTTTGCAGCATGAATTTAGAAACTGAATGGACATAGCTCAGAAACCATTACAACCAAAAAGTTAATTTTGAAACCATTATAACTAAGAAGTTAATTTTGAAACCATTATGACTAAGAAGTTAATTTTGAAACCATTATGACTAAGAAGTGAATTTTGAAACCCCTATAACTAATAAGTTAATTTTGAAACCATTATAACTAAGAAGTTAATTTGAAACCATTATGACTAAGAAGTTAATTTGAAACCATTATAACTAAGAAGTTAATTTTGAAACCACTTTAACTAAGAAGTTAATTTTGAAACTACTATAACTAAGAAGTTAACTTTGAAACCATTATGACTAAGAAGTTAATTTTGAAACCGCTATAAATAATAAGTAAATTTTGAAACCATTATAACTAAGAAGTTAATTTGAAACCATTATGACTAAGAAGTTAATTTTGAGACCACTATAACTTATAAGTTAATTTTAAAACCATTATGATTAAGATAAGAAGTTAATTTTGAAACCATTATAACTAAGAAGTTAATTTTGAAACCATTATAACTAAGAAGTTAATTTTGAAACCACTATAACTTATACGTTAATTTTGAAACCATTATGACTAAGAAGTTAATTTTGAAACCAATATAACTTATACGTTGATTTTGAAACCATTATGACTAAGAAGTTAATTTTGAAACCAATATAACTTATACGTTAATTTTGAAAACATTATGACTAAGAAGTTAATTTTGAAACCAATATAACTTATACGTTAATTTTGAAACCATTATGACTAAGAAGTTAATTTTGAAACCATTATAACTAAGAAGTTAATTTTGAAACCATTATAACTAAGAAGTTAATTTTGAAACCACTATAACTTATACGTTAATTTTGAAACCATTATGACTAAGAAGTTAATTTTGAAACCATTATAACTAAGAAGTTAATTTTGAAACCACTATAACTTATACGTTAATTTTGAAACCATTATGACTAAGAAGTTAATTTTGAAACCAATATAACTTATACGTTAATTTTGAAACCATTATGACTAAGAAGTTAATTTTGAAACCAGTATAACTTATACGTTAATTTTGAAACCATTATGACTAAGAAGTTAATTTTGAAACCATTAAAACTAAGAAGTTAATTTTGAAACCATTATAACTATGAAGTTAATTTTGAAACCACTATAACTTATACGTTAATTTTGAAACCATTATGACTAAGAAGTTAATTTTGAAACCATTATAACTAAGAAGTTAATTTTGAAACCATTATGACTAAGAAGTTAATTTTGAAACCACTATAACTTATACGTTAATTTTGAAACCATTATGACTAAGAAGTTAATTTTGAAACCAATATAACTTATACGTTAATTTTGAAACCATTATGACTAAGAAGTTAATTTTGAAACCAATATAACTTATACGTTAATTTTGAAACCATTATGACTAAGAAGTTAATTTTGAAACCATTATAACTAAGAAGTTAATTTTGAAACCATTATAACTAAGAAGTTAATTTTGAAACCACTATAACTTATACGTTAATTTTGAAACCATTATGACTAAGAAGTTAATTTTGAAACCATTATAACTAAGAAGTTAATTTTGAAACCACTATAACTTATACGTTAATTTTGAAACCATTATGACTAAGAAGTTAATTTTGAAACCAATATAACTTATACGTTAATTTTGAAACCATTATGACTAAGAAGTTAATTTTGAAACCAATATAACTTATACGTTAATTTTGAAACCATTATGTCTAAGAAGGTAATTTTGAAACCATTATAACTGAGAAGTTAATTTTGAAACCATTATAACTAAGAAGTTAATTTTGAAACCACTATAACTTATACGTTAATTTTGAAACCATTATGACTAAGAAGTTAATTTTGAAACTACTATAACTAAGAAGTTAACTTTGAAACCATTATGACTAAGAAGTTAATTTTGAAACCGCTATAACTAATAAGTTAATGATGAAACCATTATAACTAAGAAGTTAATTTGAAACCATTATGACTAAGAAGTTAATTTTGAAACCATTATAACTAAGAAGTTAATTTTGAAACCATTATAACTAAGAAGTTAATTTTGAAACCACTATAACTTATACGTTAATTTTGAAACCATTATGACTAAGAAGTTAATTTTGAAACCAATATAACTTATACGTTAATTTTGAAAACATTATGACTAAGAAGTTAATTTTGAAACCAATATAACTTATACGTTAATTTTGAAACCATTATGACTAAGAAGTTAATTTTGAAACCATTATAACTAAGAAGTTAATTTTGAAACCATTATAACTAAGAAGTTAATTTTGAAACCACTATAACTCATACGTTAATTTTGAAACCATTATGACTAAGAAGTTAATTTTGAAACCAATATAACTTATACGTTAATTTTGAAACCATTATGACTAAGAAGTTAATTTTGAAACCAATATAACTTATACGTTAATTTTGAAAACATTATGACTAAGAAGTTAATTTTGAAACCAATATAACTTATACGTTAATTTTGAAACCATTATGACTAAGAAGTTAATTTTGAAACCATTATAACTAAGAAGTTAATTTTGAAACCATTATAACTAAGAAGTTAATTTTGAAACCACTATAACTTATACGTTAATTTTGAAACCATTATGACTAAGAAGTTAATTTTGAAACCATTATAACTAAGAAGTTAATTTTGAAACCATTATAACTAAGAAGTTAATTTTGAAACCACTATAACTTATACGTTAATTTTGAAACCATTATGACTAAGAAGTTAATTTTGAAACCATTATAACTAAGAAGTTAATTTTGAAACCATTATGACTAAGAAGTTAATTTTGAAACCACTATAACTTATACGTTAATTTTAAAACCATTATGACTAAGAAGTTAATTTTGAAACCAATATAACTTACACGTTAATTTTGAAACCATTATGACCAAGAAGTTAATTTTGAAACCATTATAACTAAGAAGTTAATTTTGAAACCATTATAACTAAGAAGTTAATTTTGAAACCACTATAACTTATACGTTAATTTTGAAACCATTATGACTAAGAAGTTAATTTTGAAACCATTATAACTAAGAAGTTAATTTTGAAACCATTATGACTAAGAAGTTAATTTTGAAACCACTATAACTTATACGTTAATTTTGAAACCATTATGACTAAGAAGTTAATTTTGAAACCAATATAACTTATACGTTAATTTTGAAACCATTATGACTAAGAAGTTAATTTTGAAACCAATATAACTTATACGTTAATTTTGAAACCATTATGACTAAGAAGTTAATTTTGAAACCATTATAACTAAGAAGTTAATTTTGAAACCATTATAACTAAGAAGTTAATTTTGAAACCACTATAACTTGTACGTTAATTTTGAAACCATTATGACTAAGAAGTTAATTTTGAAACCATTATAACTAAGAAGTTAATTTTGAAACCACTATAACTTATACGTTAATTTTGAAACCATTATGACTAAGAAGTTAATTTTGAAACCAATGTAACTTATACGTTAATTTTGAAACCATTATGACTAAGAAGTTAATTTTGAAACCAATATAACTTATACCTTAATTTTGAAACCATTATGTCTAAGAAGGTAATTTTGAAACCATTATAACTAAGAAGTTAATTTTGAAACAATTATAACTAAGAAGTTAATTTTGAAACCACTGTAACTTATACGTTAATTTTGAAACCATTATGACTAAGAAGTTAATTTTGAAACCATTATAACTAAGAAGTTAATTTTGAAACCATTATGACTAAGAAGTTAATTTTGAAACCACTATAATTTATACGTTAATTTTGAAACCATTATGACTAAGAAGTTAATTTTGAAACCAATATAACTTAGAAATTAATTTTAGGATGAACTGAGCTGGTAAACACACTGTACAACTCAGCAAAATTCCAAGGATATTCATGGTACTTTCCCCCAAAAAAGCTGGTATGTATATCAGTGGGCATGAGCACACACACAATTTTGAGTAAATCCGCTTTAAACATTAAAACTCATCACATGTTTATCATAAAATAGCAAGAAGCATGGGTTACAGTATCAACAGCATGGCATTATAACCTAACATCTATTTAGAGCTTTCCTGCACCATACGTGCCATCAAATGCTTCAGATTTTTTTTAGGTCAAACCGGGTCCGTCCCGCTTTGAGTATTGAATTTGGCCCGCAGCACGTACATTCTGAACAAGGTTTGAGTCCAGCGAGTTGAAACCCTCCTGCAAGTGTTCTCCACATAGTTCTGACCAAGAACCTGTAATGTTCTAAGCCTTCCACGTTCACTCGCGTTTCCGCGCGATATTAGTGAAGTTTTCATATGGAAAAAGTATGTGAATAATTAATAAAACACCAGAGCGTAATTAGGTGTTATTTTAAAACGGTTTTTAGAATTCTTGAGACGAAATTGGACGCTAAAACATGGTCTACATTCATCCTCATCCTCGTTGTAAGCAAATTGATACGTTTCCGCGTGATATTAGTGAAATTTTCATGGGTAAAAAGAATGTGAATAATCAGTGAGTCAAATATAGACGAAGGAGCGTAATTAGGCGTTATTTTAGCACGCTTTTTTGAATTTTTAAGACAAAATTGAACCCTTAAACATAGTCTACGTTAAAGGCAAAAACCTTGTTTACATTTTTGGGTGGAAATTCTAAAATTGAAAATTTAGCGAAAAATCAGATTTCTGAGCCCAAATCCTTGCCTTAAATGGTAGCAAAGACAAATGAAAGAAAAAAGAGTATACTTCTAAAAAGTTGATACATAAATTAATATAATGTATTTGTTTTTGAAATTTTTTTAATACAATGGGCCCTATATCTGACGGGGAGAAACGTTATAATAAGTATTCTAATATTTATAAAAGGGAATAAATCTTATAATGTCGCTTCAGAAGTTTCTGTGCATGAGAATGAAAATGAAAGGACTAATGAAATTAATTCTTATACAACTAAGGTTTTCGTATTTTTTGCTTCTTAACGGTGTACAGTTAGCAAGCAACAGTTTTTGAGTAATTGTAGAAGGTTTTGAAAGAAGAGGGGTGTACGAATAATTTCACCGCCACCTGTGTGGATATCCTTAAGATTTCCACTGATGTGCTAGTCCTTTAGCAGAGAGTGTTATACAGAGCGCTGCGGCTCATTATTGGAAACTAATTCTGATTATTTTAAATTATTTTAACACCAGTTCTTATCGAAAATGACGGCGGGTGAAGGAAATATAACACCGGTGTAATGCAACTTTACTGTTGGTTCCAGTTTAGCTAAGAGTTAACACCGGCAGTAAAACTGCCCTCGCCAGTCGTGGAAGACCAAGCCACGCAGGTTTGGTAGCGCAGAACCACGGCTGACCCACCGGCACACACGAATCGGAAGGCCGAGATCGGGCTGCAAACAAATAATTGGGTTAACAAGGATCCCAAGAAAGCGGATGGGTGTGAGCTGGAAGCAAAGATTACTATATTATAGATGTCGTGAGATTAACCAGAAAGACGATTAGATTTAAGGAGTTTTTAAGCATTACTTAATTTAGGAGAACAGCAATATAGTGCTATATATCCGCAGGTCTTACAGTTGCAGATCAATAATATTTTAGCAGCTCTTACAATTACAGATAAGAAATATTCTAGCAATAAGGTTTTATTCACAGATTAGCAATAAGGTTTTATTCACAGATTAGCAATAAGGTTTTATTCATAGATTAGCAATAAGGTTTTATTCATAGATTAGCAATAAGGTTTTATTCATAGATTAGCAATAAGGTTTTATTCATAGATTAGCAATAAGGTTCGTTGCCCCAGCTCAATCGCTTCCCTCTATGGAGACCTAAAGCCCGCACCGACCAACACTAATTTGTAGTAAGGATGGAGTGGGGAACCGACATCGTTTTTAGATGGAGGATTCGCTACGAAGGGTCGACCGTACACAGCGCCATATGTCAATGCGACCCACCTCGTAAACGAACAGGTTCCGTGGTCTCCGCCGCGATGGTCTGCAGGAAGTCGTCAAGGAAGGCGCCCTCGTTGCCACCGGTGCGATGCTGTTGAGGTGACCAACAGCTCATGGTAGCTGTAGAAGTCCGCAGCCGAACACCCCATGCGACGCGTCAGCGTTGTACGACTGAATCGGACTGATCCTCTGCAGAGCGCGTGAGCAGTCGCGGCGCCCACCGCAGCCGCCAGCCCAAGGAGCCACCGCCTCTTACTCAGCCATGGCGCCGCTAAACAGTCTTGATAATGGTCATCAAAAGAAATCACTGACGGAAGAATGCAGAGAGGTCAAAATGGTGTAAACGTGCTGATGGTTGGGCGTGACCTGGTATTTTCAGTGCTGAGAGGCTGGAGATCTACTTCTTTGGTGTGCGAAAGACAGAAGGTCAGGTCGCAAATGACAATAGTACTGTATCGGTCTGACCCCGTTAGCATCTGTTCCATAAATTATGGTTATATTGTACAGTTCTCGCATTTCACCACGGGATTACAAATCTATTTTGGACGATATTTCCTTCACAGCGAATGTAGTAGAAGCAAAGTAAAGTTAAGGAGATACATCACGGCATGCCCCTCCACCTGCAAGCAAAAACGCGTTCAATTTACTATTTCTGAATTATTATTATTATTGTTTTTATTATTATTATTGTTATTATTATTATTATTATTATAATTACTATTATTATTATTATAATTACTATTATTATTATTATTATTATTATTATTATTATTATTATTATTATAATTTTTTAATTCAGATTTCTATGAATCTATATTTTCAATTTCTTCTAAGAGATATTCCAGACTGTTCTTCTTTATAAAAAATTTTTTTTTAAAAATTCATCATTAAAATTATAAAATTTTCATAAAACTGTATGAAATTATTTTAGGAAAGGGTCCAAACCAGGAGGTTGAACTTCGTGTTTTTCCTAGGGTGAATTAGTCTAAGAATAACTTTAAAACCACGTTCCTAAGTTCTCAAATAATTTCCAACCAGAAATCAGAGAATTTTCTACATTTTATTACTCGAAATTTTGTCAAAAAAATGTTATAGATTTACGATATTTTTCACTCAATGTTTCCAAAAGCGATGAAACTTTTTGACAACTTCTATACTAGGTTGTACATCAAGAAAACTAATTATTTGACTTTAAATTTTTTAACATTCTGAAAAAATTCTTACGAAATTTCGTCGGACCATCTCTGATGGCACCCATTTTCGTTATAGCCCATTTCTAATGGCACCCCTCTTTTTTATAGCCCATTTGTAATGGCACCCATCTTTGTCATAGCCCATTTCTAACGGCACCCATCTTTTCAGTACCCTGAAATCAATATCAGAACCCATCTCTGATAGCCCCCATTTTTACGGGAACCCATTCGTATTGAACCCCATCTTTGGTTGCCGATAACTTCGATAACGCTCATTCAAGATAAGTATTAGTCGGTAACTGAAGCCAGTTACCAACCGCACTCTGGTCACCTTGTTATCACAGCTGAACCTCAAGGTCAGGGACCGGTTAGGGCTGATTCGGTGCAAGGGTAAGAAACTTCGGTGCCAGCAAGAGTTGCCACATGCACTGACTTTTCTGGATAAAATGATAAAATCTGGGCTTTTTTCCAAGTTAAAATGCCCATAAAACCAACCAAAGCCTGGTTAGCCTGCAAAGTTTTCATTTTTTCCAAGTAAAAATGACCAAAGACTGGCTATCCTGTAGAGTGTTCAGGTAAAAATGACCATTAAACCGGCCAAAAACTGGCAATAGTTTTTAAATAAAAATTACCTAAAGCCGACCAAAGACTGTCTCTAATAATGCAATGTTTTCGATAAAAAAATACATAAAACCGACCAAAGACTGGCTATAATGCAGAGTTTTAAATAAAAAATACCATAAAACCGACCAGAGACTGGCTCTAATGCAGAGTTTTAAATAAAAAATACCATAAAACCGACCAAAAACAGGTTTCCCTGTAAAGTTTTCAAGTAAAAATGCCCATAAAACCCAACAAAAACTGTCAAAGTTGAGACACGATCGTCAATTTTTACTTAAAAAGTTCCAAGACGAGCAAAATTTTTGCAAGAAAAGGGCCAACCTGCAGCACCGGTGCACGCGTAGCGGTGCGGTCGGTAAATACATGCGTCAGTATAGGACCTGGCCTTGGTAGCGGTGGTCGGTGGTTGTTGTTTCTTACACTTGTTCTTATACTTCAGGTACGTCTCGCTGCAGTTCTTAATACTCGAGTAGTAATTTCTTCTACATTTCTTCACTCACATGTAGAATTACTGCTCATTTCCCTTGAGTAGTTATTACTTCGAAATAATATCTTCTCGAGTATTAATTACAATTAGTTCGATATAATAGCATTTACTCATATGTAATATGAGCAGTTATTACTTCGAAATAATATCTACTCGAGTATTAATTACAATTACTTCGATACAATAACAATTACTCAGATGTACGGGGGTGTCCCTAGGGTAGTAATTACAAAACAATACAATAACATTTACTTAAATTTTTCTGCCAACTTTACTGCAAATAAATAATTTTACTTTATCTTTCTTTTGCCGTTGTTTCACTTAAAAGCATAACAGCGTGTCCAGATACAGTGAAAACTTTGTAAGATATTAACTAATATTTAATCATGCCTGCTTAGATCTATAACATTTGACTTTCGCGGCGCGTACCATCTGAATTTATCTCAAAAAATTAGCTGTAAAAGTCTTTATTTAAGGAGCTCATTAAAGAAAGGAGTCTTCGAAGGGTGTAGTGACTGATGTGGGACATGTGGGTGTCACATAATTAATTTATTCGAAGTTAATTTTATAGCCACGATTTTGTGTTAATTATTGTGTATTTTATACATTTTCGTTTGTAATTATTCACATTGTTTATTGAGCTCGACGGAAATTAGCGTTATTCCTAGAAATAATAACCCATTTCTTTGAATAACGCTTATTTTCGTAAGTTTTGTTGGTAAATAGCCGTACAAGTTACAAGGTATTCCGTTAATATGAAATACATTTTTTAATTAAAAGAATATTAGTCATCAAATATTTGTAAGGAATATTATTATTTATGAGTTTGAAGAATAAGTCAGGCATACAATTAATGAAAAATTTCAAGAATCAGTCAGACATTAGTAAGGCATATTGTTAGCAGTAGATCTCAAAAGTGAGTTAAACATCCGTCACGCATATAATTATTAATCAATACATGCATGAAAACCAAACAATAATATTTATTTAGGTTGAAAAGTGTCACATATGAATATAAATACTTATTATGGTAATAGGTGAATAGAAAAGTGAACTTCATCACAAAAAAATATCATTGCGTTTGGGTAATTGATTTTTACAATTTACCCATTACAAACTTGAATGAATAAACGGAAATCTATAACTATAAATGTTTAAAACTTGCTAGTTCAGTTTACTGTTTGGTATTTCAGAGGCAATTCCAACGAAAGTTTTTATTTGCAACATAGAAATTTTATTTTCTTTATTTTTAACTTGTTCTCTTTTTGTGTTAGGTTTGAGAACGAGATGGCAGAGCAAGGAGGCATATGGTGAGTAATTGTTGAGTGAATAATGGCGGTGAAATTGGGCTTGGTGAGTGAATAATGGCGGTAAAATTGGGCTTGGTGAGTGAATAATGGCGGTAAAATTGGGCTTGGTGAGTGAATAATGGCGGTGAAATTCGGCTTGATGAGTGAATAATGGCGGTGAAATTGGGCTTGATGAGTGAATAATGGCGGTGAAATTGGGCTTGGTGAGTGAATAATGGCGGTGAAATTGGGCTTGATGAGTGAATAATGGCGGTGAAATTGGGCTTGGTGAGTGAATAATGGCGGTGAAATTGGGCTTGATGAGTGAATAATGGCGGTGAAATTGGGCTTGATGAGTGAATAATGGCGGTGAAATTGGGCTTGGTGAGTGGAAAATGGCGGTGAAATTGGGTTTGGTGAGTGAATAATGGCGGTGAAATTGGGCTTGATGAGTGAATAATGGCGGTGAAATTGGGCTTGGTGAGTGAATAATTGCGGTGAAATTGGGCTTGATGAGTGAATAATGGCTGTGAAATTCGGCTTGATGAGTGAATAATGGCGGTGAAATTGGGCTTAGTGAGTGGAAAATGGCGGTGAAATTGGGTTTGGTGAGTGAATAATGGCGGTGAAATTGGGCTTGGTGAGTGAATAATGGCGGTGAAATTGGGCTTGGTGAGTGAAAAATGGCGGTGAAATTGGGCTTGGTGAGTGAAAAATGGCGGTGAAATTGGGTTTGGTGAGTGAATAATGGCGGTGAAATTGGGCATGGTGAGTGAATAATGGCGGTGAAATTGGGTTTGGTGAGTGAATAATGGCGGTGAAATTGGGCATGGTGAGTGAATAATGGCGGTGAAATTGGGTTTGGTGAGTGAATAATGGCGGTGAAATTGGGTTTGGTGAGTGAATAATGGCGGTGAAATTGGGCTTCGTGAGTGAACAATGGTTGTAAAATTGGTTTTTAGAGAGTGAAAAAAGATATGTAATGGTTCTTGGTGAGTGGTTGATGGTGGTAAAATTGGGCTTGGTATGTAAATGACGGCTGTAAAATGAGAGAGTATCATTACTAATGTTAATACGGCAATTGAACGCGACTCAATTCCTACGATGTCCTCAATTGAGACCCACTTGCACTCACCGCGCCGCGAGCGACATGTGTTTTACTCATTATCTTGTGTACCTAGTGTACTTGTGTACTCTTCAATTCGTGTACCTGACTGAGCAAACACGATGTTCGTTTCATTGGTGTACCTGACTGACGAAACACGATGTTCGTTTAATTTGTGTACCTGACTGACGAAACACGATGTTCGTTTAATTTGTGTACCTGACTGACGAAACACGATGTTCGTTTAATTTGTGTACCTGACTGACGAAACACGATGTTTGTTTAATTTGTGTACCTGACTGACGAAACACGATGTTTGTTTAATTTGAGTACCTGACTGACGAAACACGATGTTCGTTTAATTTGTGTACCTGACTGACGAAACACGATGTTCGTTTAATTTGTATACCTGACTGACGAAACACGATGTTTGTTTAATTTGTGTACCTGACTGACGAAACACGATGTTCGTTTAATTTGTGTACCTGACTGACGAAACACGATGTTCGTTTAATTTGTATACCTGACTGACGAAACACGATGTTCGTTTAATTTGTGTACCTGACTGACGAAACACGATGTTCGTTTAATTTGTGTACCTGACTGACGAAACACGATGTTTGTTTAATTTGTGTACCTGACTGACGAAACACGATGTTCGTTTAATTTGTGTACCTGACTGACGAAACACGATGTTTGTTTAATTTGTGTACCTGACTGACGAAACACGATGTTTGTTTAATTTGTGTACCTGACTGACGAAACACGATGTTCGTTTAATTTGTGTACCTGACTGACGAAACACGATGTTCGTTTAATTTGTGTACCTGACTGACGAAACACGATGTTCGTTTAATTTGTGTACCTGACTGACGAAACACGATGTTCGTTTAATTTGTGTACCTGACTGACGAAACACGATGTTCGTTTAATTTGTGTACCTGACTGACGAAACACGATGTTCGTTTAATTTGTGTACCTGACTGACGAAACACGATGTTCGTTTAATTTGTGTACCTGACTGACGAAACACGATGTTCGTTTAATTTGTGTACCTGACTGACGAAACACGATGTTCGTTTAATTTGTGTACCTGACTGACGAAACACGATGTTCGTTTAATTTGTGTACCTGACTGACGAAACACGATGTTCGTTTAATTTGTGTACCTGACTGACGAAACACGATGTTCGTTTAATTTGTGTACCTGACTGACGAAACACGATGTTCGTTTAATTTGTGTACCTGACTGACGAAACACGATGTTCGTTTAATTTGTGTACCTGACTGACGAAACACGATGTTCGTTTAATTTGTGTACCTGACTGACGAAACACGATGTTTGTTTAATTTGTGTACCTGACTGACGAAACACGATGTTCGTTTAATTTGTGTACCTGACTGACGAAACACGATGTTTGTTTAATTTGTGTACCTGACTGACGAAACACGATGTTTGTTTAATTTGTGTACCTGACTGACGAAACACGATGTTCGTTTAATTTGTGTACCTGACTGACGAAACACGATGTTCGTTTAATTTGTGTACCTGACTGACGAAACACGATGTTCGTTTAATTTGTGTACCTGACTGACGAAACACGATGTTCGTTTAATTTGTGTACCTGACTGACGAAACACGATGTTCGTTTAATTTGTGTACCTGACTGACGAAACACGATGTTCGTTTAATTTGTGTACCTGACTGACGAAACACGATGTTCGTTTAATTTGTGTACCTGACTGACGAAACACGATGTTCGTTTAATTTGTGTACCTGACTGACGAAACACGATGTTCGTTTAATTTGTGTACCTGACTGACGAAACACGATGTTCGTTTAATTTGTGTACCTGACTGACGAAACACGATGTTCGTTTAATTTGTGTACCTGACTGACGAAACACGATGTTCGTTTAATTTGTGTACCTGACTGACGAAACACGATGTTCGTTTAATTTGTGTACCTGACTGACGAAACACGATGTTCGTTTAATTTGTGTACCTGACTGACGAAACACGATGTTCGTTTAATTTGTGTACCTGACTGACGAAACACGATGTTCGTTTAATTTGTGTACCTGACTGACGAAACACGATGTTCGTTTAATTTGTGTACCTGACTGACGAAACACGATGTTTGTTTAATTTGTGTACCTGACTGACGAAACACGATGTTTGTTTAATTTGTGTACCTGACTGACGAAACACGATGTTCGTTTAATTTGTGTACCTGACTGACGAAACACGATGTTCGTTTAATTTGTGTACCTGACTGACGAAACACGATTTTTGTTTAATTTATGCATTTGACTGAGATAATACGATATATGTACAACACAAATAAAATTCGTTATGAATGACTTTGTAGCACAGCAACCCTAACAACCCAATGAAATGAGTGGTAGATTAAATATGTGTGGGCGTATACAATTTTATGAAATAATTTCGCAATTTAATATCTTGATAGCTTTGTTCATGGTTGAATGTTTTGTATAAAAGCAAGTTGTGAAGAATTACTGCTTTTGCAGTTTGCGTAGTTTCAAAATTTCGGAACCAATAAAATCTGCAGGTCTGCTCTTAGGAATTGTGACGTCATAGCACCGTTTGTGAAGAACTAAAATGGCAAACTTCTGATAGTTTAAATAAGTAAATAATGAATAAATGACTCCGACTTCACTTAAGGCTGGCTAGCCCATGAAAAATATAAGAAATTACTCGTAGATTTTTTCTTTTAGAATTTTTATATTCTGCCTAAATTTTTTAATTTTTTTATGATGTGCATAAAATTTAATTTACCATTATTCTTTCTAGTACGGCAGAAAAAAGAAGTATAGTACAACATGCACGTGACGAACGTGAGTTTTTAGCACTACATTTGGCAAGCTAAACAAAGTACAAGACAAACTACACACTAATTAGACTAGTTAAACAAAGTACGAGACAAACTACACACTAATTTGACTAGTTAAACAAAGTACGAGACAAACTACACACTAATTAGACTAGTTAAACAAAGTACGAGACAAACTACACACTAATTAGACTAGTTAAACAAAGTACGAGACAAACTACACACTAATTAGACTAGTTAAACAAAGTACGAGACAAACTACACACTAATTAGACTAGTTAAACAAAGTACAAGACAAACTACACACTAATTAGACTAGTTAAACAAAGTACGAGACAAACTACACACTAATTAGACTAGTTAAACAAAGTACGAGACAAACTACACACTAATTAGACTAGTTAAACAAAGTACAAGACAAACTACACACTAATTAGACTAGTTAAACAAAGTACAAGACAAACTACACACTAATTAGACTAGTTAAACAAAGTGCGAGACAAACTACACACTAATTAGACTAGTTAAACAAAGTACGAGACAAACTACACACTAATTAGACCAGTTAAACAAAGTACGAGACAAACTACACACTAATTAGACTAGTTAAACAAAGTACGAGACAAACTACACACTAATTAGACTAGTTAAACAAAGTACGAGACAAACTACACACTAATTAGACTAGTTAAACAAAGTACGAGACAAACTACACACTAATTAGACCAGTTAAACAAAGTACGAGACAAACTACACACTAATTAGACTAGTTAAACAAAGTACGAGACAAACTACACACTAATTAGACTAGTTAAACAAAGTACGAGACAAACTACACACTAATTAGACCAGTTAAACAAAGTACGAGACAAACTACACACTAATTAGACTAGTTAAACAAAGTACGAGACAAACTACACACTAATTAGACTAGTTAAACAAAGTACGAGACAAACTACACACTAATTAGACCAGTTAAACAAAGTACGAGACAAACTACACACTAATTAGACTAGTTAAACAAAGTACGAGACAAACTACACACTAATTAGCGTAGTTAAATAAGTAAATGTTGTACTCACTCATTTCACCACAGTACCAACGGGGTTAGAATCGTGGTTTTTGCACCTGAGTATATAAGCAACAGTGAGTCATGCTGTTCCACTTAAATTTCCAATTTTCCTCAATTATATGAGACACGAGGTTGTAAAAATCGTCTTTACTACAAAAGTTCAAAAAAGTTCAATAAGAAATAAGAATACATACAAAATTAATCACTTTCATTTTCAAATTCTCCACCCTATCCTGAAAAGTTAGCCACAATTCCCCACCCTATCCTGAAAAGTTAGCCACAATTCCCCACCCTATCCTGAAAAGTTAGCCACAATTCCCCACCCTACCCTGAAAAGTTAGCCAAAATTCCCCACCCTATCCTGAAAAGTTAGCCACAATTCCCCACCCTATCCTGAAAAGTTAGCCACAATTCCCCACCCTATCCTGAAAAGTTAGCCACAATTCCCCACCCTACCCTGAAAAGTTAGCCACAATTCCCCACCCTATCCTGAAAAGTTAGCCACAATTCCCCACCCTATCCTGAAAAGTTAGCCACAATTCCCCACCCTATCCTGAAAAGTTAGCCACAATTCCCCACCCTACCCTGAAAAGTTAGCCACAATTCCCCACCCTATCCTGAAAAGTTAGCCACAATTCCACACCCTATCCTGAAAAGTTAGCCACAATTCCCCACCCTATCCTGAAAAGTTAGCCACAATTCCCCACCCTACCCTGAAAAGTTAGCCACAATTCCCCACCCTATCCTGAAAAGTTAGCCAAAATTCCCCACCCTATCCTGAAAAGTTAGCCACAATTCCCCACCCTATCCTGAAAAGTTAGCCAAAATTCCCCACCCTATCCTGAAAAGTTAGCCACAATTCCCCACCCTATCCTGAAAAGTTAGCCACAATTCCCCACCCTACCCTGAAAAGTTAGCCACAATTCCCCACCCTATCCTGAAAAGTTAGCCACAATTCCCCACCCTATCCTGAAAAGTTAGCCACAATTCCCCACCCTATCCTGAAAAGTTAGCCACAATTCCCCACCCTATCCTGAAAAGTTAGCCACAATTCTCCACCCTATCCTGAGAAGTTAGCCACAATTCCCCACCCTATCCTGAAAAGTTAGCCACAATTCTCCACCCTATCCTGAAAAGTAAGCCACAATTCCCCACCCTATCCTGAAAAGTTAGCCACAATTCCCCACCCTACCCTGAAAAGTTAGCCACAATTCCCCACCCTATCCTGAAAAGTTAGCCACAATTCCCCACCCTATCCTGAAAAGTTAGCCATAATTCCCCACCCTATCCTGAAAAGTTAGCCACAATTCCCCACCCTATCCTGAAAAGTTAGCCACAATTCTCCACCCTATCCTGAAAAGTTAGCCAAAATTCCCCACCCTATCCTGAAAAGTTAGCCACAATTCTCCACCCTATCCTGAAAAGTTAGCCACAATTCTCCACCCTACCCTGAAAATTTAGCCCCAATTTCCCACCCTACCATGAAAAGTTAGCCACAATTCTCCACCCTATCCTGAAAAGTTAGCCACAATTCCCCACCCTATCCTGAAAAGTTAACCACAATTCTCCACCCTATTCTGAAAAGTTAGCCACAATTCCCCACCCTATCCTGAAAAGTTAGCCACAATTCTCCACCCTACCCTGAAAAGTTAGCCGCAATTCCCCACCCTATCCTGAAAAGTTAGCCACGATTCTCCACCCTATCCTGAAAAGTTAGCCACAATTCCCCACCCTATCCTGAAAAGTTAGTCACAATTCTCCACCCTACCCTGAAAAGTTAGCCCCAATTCCCCACCCTACCATGAAAAGATAGCCACAATTCTCCACCCTATCCTGAAAAGTTAGCCACAATTCCCCACCCTATCCTGAAAAGTTAGCCACAATTCTCCACCCTATCCTGAAAAGTTAGCCACAATTCCCCACCCTATCCTGAAAAGTTAGCCACAATTCTCCACCCTATCCTGAAAAGTTAGCCACAATTCTCCACCCTATCCTGAAAAGTTAGCCACAATTCCCCACCCTATCCTGAAAAGTTAGCCACAATCCCCCACCCTACCCCGAAAAGTTAGCCACAATTCCCCACCCTATCCTGGAAAGTTAGCCACAATTCTCCACCCTATCCTGAAAAGTTAGCCACAATTCCCCACCCTATCCTGAAAAGTTAGCCACAATCCCCCACCCTACCCCGAAAAGTTAGCCACAATTCCCCACCCTATCCTGGAAAGTTAGCCACAATTCTCCACCCTATCCTGAAAAGTTAGCCAAAATTCCCCACCCTATCCTGAAAAGTTAGCCAAAATTCCCCACCCTATCCTGGAAAGTTAGCCAAAATTCCCCACCCTATCCTGAAAAGTTAGCCAAAATTCCCCACCCTATCCTGAAAAGTTAGCCAAAATTCCCCACCCTATCCTGAAAAGTTAGCCAAAATTCCCCACCCTATCCTGAAAAGTTAGTCACAATTCCACACCCTATCCTGAAAAGTTAGTCACAATTCCATACCCTATCCTGAAAAGTTAGCCAAAATTCCCCACCCTATCCTGAAAAGTTAGCCAAAATTCCCCACCCTATCCTGAAAAGTTAGCCAAAATTCCCCACCCTATCCTGAAAAGTTAGTCACAATTCCTTACCCTATCCTGAAAAGTTAGTCACAATTCCATACCCTATCCTGAAAAGTTAGCCAAAATTCCCCACCCTATCCTGAAAAGTTAGCCACAATTCCATACCCTATCCTGAAAAGTTAGCCACAAGTCCCCACCCTATTCTGAAAAGTTAGCCACAATTCTCCACCCTATCCTGAAAAGTTAGCCACAATAAATTCTCCACCCTATCCTGAAAAGTTAGCTACAATTCCCCACCCTATCCTGAAAAGTTAGCCACAATTCCCCACCCTATCCTGAAAAGTTAGCCACAATTCTCCACCCTATCCTGAAAAGTTAGCCACAATTCCCCACCCTATCCTGAAAAGTTAGCCACAATTCTCCACCCTATCCTGAAAAGTTAGCCACAATTCTCCACCCTATCCTGAAAAGTTAGCCACAATTCCCCACCCTATCCTGAAAAGTTAGCCACAATCCCCCACCCTACCCCGAAAAGCTAGCCACAATTCCCCACCCTATCCTGGAAAGTTAGCCACAATTCTCCACCCTATCCTGAAAAGTTAGCCACAATTTCCCACCCTATCCTGAAAAGTTAGCCACAATTCTCCACCCTATCCTGAAAAGTTAGCCACAATTCTCCACCCTATTCTGAAAAGTTAGCCACAATTCCCCACCCTATCCTGAAAAGTTAGCCACAATTCCCCACCCTATCCTGAAAAGTTAGCCACAATTCTCCACCCTATCCTGAAAAGTTAGCCACAATTTCCCACCCTATCCTGAAAAGTTAGCTACAATTCTCCACCCTATCCTGAAAAGTTAGCCACAATTCTCCACCCTATCCTGAAAAGTTAGTCACAATTCCATACCCTATCCTGAAAAGTTAGTCCCAATTCCATACCCTATCCTGAAAAGTTAGCCAAAATTCCCCACCCTATCCTGAAAAGTTAGCCAAAATTCCCCACCCTATCCTGAAAAGTTAGCCAAAATTCCCCACCCTATCCTGAAAAGTTAGCCAAAATTCCCCACCCTATCCTGAAAAGTTAGCCAAAATTCCCCACCCTATCCTGAAAAGTTAGCCAAAATTCCCCACCCTATCCTGAAAAGTTAGCCAAAATTCCCCACCCTATCCTGAAAAGTTAGCCAAAATTCCCCACCCTATCCTGAAAAGTTAGCCAAAATTCCCCACCCTATCCTGAAAAGTTAGCCAAAATTCCCCACCCTATCCTGAAAAGTTAGCCAAAATTCCCCACCCAATCCTGAAAAGTTAGTCACAATTCCATACCCTATCCTGAAAAGTTAGCCAAAATTCCCCACCCTATCCTGAAAAGTTAGCCAAAATTCCCCACCCTATCCTGAAAAATTAGCCAAAATTCCCCACCCTATCCTAAAAAGTTAGCCAAAATTCCCCACCCTATCCTGAAAAGTTAGCCACAATTCCATACCCTATCCTGAAAAGTTAGCCACAATTCTCCACCCTATCCTGAAAAGTTAGCCAAAATTCCCCACCCTATCCTGAAAAGTTAGCCAAAATTCCCCACCCTATCCTGGAAAGTTAGCCAAAATTCCCCACCCTATCCTGAAAAGTTAGCCAAAATTCCCCACCCTATCCTGAAAAGTTAGCCAAAATTCCCCACTCTATCCTGAAAAGTTAGTCACAATTCCACACCCTATCCTGAAAAGTTAGTCACAATTCCATACCCTATCCTGAAAAGTTAGTCACAATTCCATACCCTATCCTGAAAAGTTAGCCAAAATTCCCCACCCTATCCTGAAAAGTTAGCCACAATTCCATACCCTATCCTGAAAAGTTAGCCACAAGTCCCCACCCTATCCTGAAAAGTTAGCCACAATTCTACACCCTATCCTGAAAAGTTAGCCACTATAAATTCTCCACCCTATCCTGAAAAGTTAGCTACAATTCCCCACCCTATCCTGAAAAGTTAGTCACAATTCCCCACCCTACCCTGAAAAGTTAGCCAAAATTCCCCACCCTATCCTGAAAAGTTAGCCACAATTCCATACCCTATCCTGAAAAGTTAGCCAAAATTCCCCACCCTATCCTGAAAAGTTAGTCACAATTCCATACCCTATCCTGAAAAGTTAGCCAAAATTCCCCACCCTATCCTGAAAAGTTAGCCACAATTCCATACCCTATCCTGAAAAGTTAGCCACAATTCTCCACCCTACCCTGAAAATTTAGCCCCAATTCCCCACCCTACCATGAAAAGTTAGCCACAATTCTCCACCCTATCCTGAAAAGTTAGCCACAATTCTCCACCCTATCCTGAAAAGTTAACCACAATTCTCCACCCTATTCTGAAAAGTTAGCCACAATTCCCCACCCTATCCTGAAAAGTTAGCCACAATTCTCCACCCTACCCTGAAAAGTTAGCCGCAATTCCCCACCCTATCCTGAAAAGTTAGCCATGATTCTCCACCCTATCCTGAAAAGTTAGCCACAATTCCCCACCCTATCCTGAAAAGTTAGTCACAATTCTCCACCCTACCCTGAAAAGTTAGCCCCAATTCCCCACCCTACCATGAAAAGATAGCCACAATTCTCCACCCTATCCTGAAAAGTTAGCCAAAATTCCCCACCCTATCCTGAAAAGTTAGCCAAAATTCCCCACCCTATCCTGAAAAGTTAGCCACAATTCCATACCCTATCCTGAAAAGTTAGCCACAATTCTCCACCCTATCCTGAAAAGTTAGCCAAAATTCCCCACCACCTATCCTGAAAAGTTAGCCAAAATTCCCCACCCTATCCTGGAAAGTTAGCCAAAATTCCCCACCCTATCCTGAAAAGTTAGCCAAAATTCCCCACCCTATCCTGAAAAGTTAGCCAAAATTCCCCACCCTATCCTGAAAAGTTAGTCACAATTCCACACCCTATCCTGAAAAGTTAGTCACAATTCCATACCCTATCCTGAAAAGTTAGCCAAAATTCCCCACCCTATCCTGAAAAGTTAGCCAAAATTCCCCACCCTATCCTGAAAAGTTAGCCAAAATTCCCCACCCTATCCTGAAAAGTTAGTCACAATTCCATACCCTATCCTGAAAAGTTAGTCACAATTCCATACCCTATCCTGAAAAGTTAGCCAAAATTCCCCACCCTATCCTGAAAAGTTAGCCACAATTCCATACCCTATCCTGAAAAGTCAGCCACAAGTCCCCACCCTATCCTGAAAAGTTAGCCACAATTCTACACCCTATCCTGAAAAGTTAGCCACAATAAATTCTCCACCCTATCCTGAAAAGTTAGCTACAATTCCCCACCCTATCCTGAAAAGTTAGTCACAATTCCCCACCCTACCCTGAAAAGTTAGCCAAAATTCCCCACCCTATCCTGAAAAGTTAGCCACAATTCCATACCCTATCCTGAAAAGTTAGCCAAAATTCCCCACCCTATCCTGAAAAGTTAGTCACAATTCCATACCCTATCCTGAAAAGTTAGCCAAAATTCCCCACCCTATCCTGAAAAGTTAGCCACAATTCCATACCCTATCCTGAAAAGTTAGTCACAATTCCCCACCCTACCCTGAAAAGTTAGCCAAAATTCCCCACCCTATCCTGAAAAGTTAGCCACAATTCCATACCCTATCCTGAAAAGTTAGCCAAAATTCCCCACCCTATCCTGAAAAGTTAGCCACAATTCCATACCCTATCCTGAAAAGTTAGCCACAAGTCCCCACCCTATTATGAAAAGTTAGCCACAATTCTCCACCCTATCCTGAAAAGTTAGCCACAATAAATTCTCCACCCTATCCTGAAAAGTTAGCTACAATTCCCCACCCTATCCTGAAAAGTTAGCCACAATTCCCCACCCTATCCTGAAAAGTTAGCCACAATTCTCCACCCTATCCTGAAAAGTTAGCCACAATTCCCCACCCTATCCTGAAAAGTTAGCCACAATTCTCCACCCTATCCTGAAAAGTTAGCCACAATTCTCCACCCTATCCTGAAAAGTTAGCCACAATTCCCCACCCTATCCTGAAAAGTTAGCCACAATCCCCCACCCTACCCCGAAAAGTTAGCCACAATTCCCCACCCTATCCTGGAAAGTTAGCCACAATTCTCCACCCTATCCTGAAAAGTTAGCCACAATTTCCCACCCTATCCTGAAAAGTTAGCCACAATTCTCCACCCTATCCTGAAAAGTTAGCCACAATTCTCCACCCTATTCTGAAAAGTTAGCCACAATTCCCCACCCTATCCTGAAAAGTTAGCCACAATTCCCCACCCTATCCTGAAAAGTTAGCCACAATTCTCCACCCTATCCTGAAAAGTTAGCCACAATTTCCCACCCTATCCTGAAAAGTTAGCTACAATTCTCCACCCTATCCTGAAAAGTTAGCCACAATTCTCCACCCTATCCTGAAAAGTTAGTCACAATTCCATACCCTATCCTGAAAAGTTAGTCCCAATTCCATACCCTATCCTGAAAAGTTAGCCAAAATTCCCCACCCTATCCTGAAAAGTTAGCCAAAATTCCCCACCCTATCCTGAAAAGTTAGCCAAAATTCCCCACCCTATCCTGAAAAGTTAGCCAAAATTCCCCACCCTATCCTGAAAAGTTAGCCAAAATTCCCCACCCTATCCTGAAAAGTTAGCCAAAATTCCCCACCCTATCCTGAAAAGTTAGCCAAAATTCCCCACCCTATCCTGAAAAGTTAGCCAAAATTCCCCACCCTATCCTGAAAAGTTAGCCAAAATTCCCCACCCTATCCTGAAAAGTTAGCCAAAATTCCCCACCCTATCCTGAAAAGTTAGCCAAAATTCCCCACCCAATCCTGAAAAGTTAGTCACAATTCCATACCCTATCCTGAAAAGTTAGCCAAAATTCCCCACCCTATCCTGAAAAGTTAGCCAAAATTCCCCACCCTATCCTGAAAAATTAGCCAAAATTCCCCACCCTATCCTAAAAAGTTAGCCAAAATTCCCCACCCTATCCTGAAAAGTTAGCCAAAATTCCCCACCCTATCCTGAAAAGTTAGCCAAAATTCCCCACCCTATCCTGAAAAGTTAGCCAAAATTCCCCACCCTACCCTGAAAAGTTAGCCAAAATTCGCCACCCTATCCTGAAAAGTTAGCCAAAATTCCCCACCCTATCCTGAAAAGTTAGCCAAAATTCCCCACCCTATCCTGAAAAGTTAGCCAAAATTCCCCACCCTATCCTGAAAAGTTAGCCAAAATTCCCCACCCTATCCTGAAAAGTTAGCCAAAATTCCCCACCCTATCCTGAAAAGTTAGCCAAAATTCCCCACCCAATCCTGAAAAGTTAGTCACAATTCCATACCCTATCCTGAAAAGTTAGCCAAAATTCCCCACCCTATCCTGAAAAGTTAGCCAAAATTCCCCACCCTATCCTGAAAAATTAGCCAAAATTCCCCACCCTATCCTAAAAAGTTAGCCAAAATTCCCCACCCTATCCTGAAAAGTTAGCCACAATTCCATACCCTATCCTGAAAAGTTAGCCACAATTCTCCACCCTATCCTGAAAAGTTAGCCAAAATTCCCCACCCTATCCTGAAAAGTTAGCCAAAATTCCCCACCCTATCCTGGAAAGTTAGCCAAAATTCCCCACCCTATCATGAAAAGTTAGCCAAAATTCCCCACCCTATCCTGAAAAGTTAGCCAAAATTCCCCACTCTATCCTGAAAAGTTAGTCACAATTCCACACCCTATCCTGAAAAGTTAGTCACAATTCCATACCCTATCCTGAAAAGTTAGTCACAATTCCATACCCTATCCTGAAAAGTTAGCCAAAATTCCCCACCCTATCCTGAAAAGTTAGCCACAATTCCATACCCTATCCTGAAAAGTTAGCCACAAGTCCCCACCCTATCCTGAAAAGTTAGCCACAATTCTACACCCTATCCTGAAAAGTTAGCCACTATAAATTCTCCACCCTATCCTGAAAAGTTAGCTACAATTCCCCTCCCTATCCTGAAAAGTTAGTCACAATTCCCCACCCTACCCTGAAAAGTTAGCCAAAATTCCCCACCCTATCCTGAAAAGTTAGCCACAATTCCATACCCTATCCTGAAAAGTTAGCCAAAATTCCCCACCCTATCCTGAAAAGTTAGTCACAATTCCATACCCTATCCTGAAAAGTTAGCCAAAATTCCCCACCCTATCCTGAAAAGTTAGCCACAATTCCATACCCTATCCTGAAAAGTTAGCCACAATTCTCCACCCTACCCTGAAAATTTAGCCCCAATTCCCCACCCTACCATGAAAAGTTAGCCACAATTCTCCACCCTATCCTGAAAAGTTAGCCACAATTCCCCACCCTATCCTGAAAAGTTAACCACAATTCTCCACCCTATTCTGAAAAGTTAGCCACAATTCCCCACCCTATCCTGAAAAGTTAGCCACAATTCTCCACCCTACCCTGAAAAGTTAGCCGCAATTCCCCACCCTATCCTGAAAAGTTAGCCATGATTCTCCACCCTATCCTGAAAAGTTAGCCACAATTCCCCACCCTATCCTGAAAAGTTAGTCACAATTCTCCACCCTACCCTGAAAAGTTAGCCCCAATTCCCCACCCTACCATGAAAAGATAGCCACAATTCTCCACCCTATCCTGAAAAGTTAGCCAAAATTCCCCACCCTATCCTGAAAAGTTAGCCAAAATTCCCCACCCTATCCTGAAAAGTTAGCCACAATTCCATACCCTATCCTGAAAAGTTAGCCACAATTCTCCACCCTATCCTGAAAAGTTAGCCAAAATTCCCCACCCTATCCTGAAAAGTTAGCCAAAATTCCCCACCCTATCCTGGAAAGTTAGCCAAAATTCCCCACCCTATCCTGAAAAGTTAGCCAAAATTCCCCACCCTATCCTGAAAAGTTAGCCAAAATTCCCCACCCTATCCTGAAAAGTTAGTCACAATTCCACACCCTATCCTGAAAAGTTAGTCACAATTCCATACCCTATCCTGAAAAGTTAGCCAAAATTCCCCACCCTATCCTGAAAAGTTAGCCAAAATTCCCCACCCTATCCTGAAAAGTTAGCCAAAATTCCCCACCCTATCCTGAAAAGTTAGTCACAATTCCATACCCTATCCTGAAAAGTTAGTCACAATTCCATACCCTATCCTGAAAAGTTAGCCAAAATTCCCCACCCTATCCTGAAAAGTTAGCCACAATTCCATACCCTATCCTGAAAAGTTAGCCACAAGTCCCCACCCTATCCTGAAAAGTTAGCCACAATTCTACACCCTATCCTGAAAAGTTAGCCACAATAAATTCTCCACCCTATCCTGAAAAGTTAGCTACAATTCCCCACCCTATCCTGAAAAGTTAGTCACAATTCCCCACCCTACCCTGAAAAGTTAGCCAAAATTCCCCACCCTATCCTGAAAAGTTAGCCACAATTCCATACCCTATCCTGAAAAGTTAGCCAAAATTCCCCACCCTATCCTGAAAAGTTAGTCACAATTCCATACCCTATCCTGAAAAGTTAGCCAAAATTCCCCACCCTATCCTGAAAAGTTAGCCACAATTCCATACCCTATCCTGAAAAGTTAGCCACAATTCTCCACCCTACCCTGAAAATTTAGCCCCAATTCCCCACCCTACCATGAAAAGTTAGCCACAATTCTCCACCCTATCCTGAAAAGTTAGCCACAATTCCCCACCCTATCCTGAAAAGTTAACCACAATTCTCCACCCTATTCTGAAAAGTTAGCCACAATTCCCCACCCTATCCTGAAAAGTTAGCCACAATTCTCCACCCTACCCTGAAAAGTTAGCCGCAATTCCCCACCCTATCCTGAAAAGTTAGCCATGATTCTCCACCCTATCCTGAAAAGTTAGCCACAATTCCCCACCCTATCCTGAAAAGTTAGTCACAATTCTCCACCCTACCCTGAAAAGTTAGCCCCAATTCCCCACCCTAGCATGAAAAGATAGCCACAATTCTCCACCCTATCCTGAAAAGTTAGCCACAATTCCCCACCCTATCCTGAAAAGTTAGCCACAATTCTCCACCCTATCCTGAAAAGTTAGCCACAATTCCCCACCCTATCCTGAAAAGTTAGCCACAATTCTCCACCCTATCCTGAAAAGTTAGCCACAATTCTCCACCCTATCCTGAAAAGTTAGCCACAATTCCCCACCCTATCCTGAAAAGTTAGCCACAATCCCCCACCCTACCCCGAATAGTTAGCCACAATTCCCCACCCTATCCTAGAAAGTTAGCCACAATTCTCCACCCTATCCTGAAAAGTTAGCCACAATTTCCCACCCTATCCTGAAAAGTTAGCCACAATTCTCCACCCTATCCTGAAAAGTTAGCCACAATTCTCCACCCTATTCTGAAAAGTTAGCCACAATTCCCCACCCTATCCTGAAAAGTTAGCCACAATTCCCCACCCTATCCTGAAAAGTTAGCCACAATTCTCCACCCTATCCTGAAAAGTTAGCCACAATTTCCCACCCTATCCTGAAAAGTTAGCTACAATTCTCCACCCTATCCTGAAAAGTTAGCCACAATTCTCCACCCTATCCTGAAAAGTTAGCCAAAATTCCCCACCCTATCCTGAAAAGTTAGCCAAAATTCCCCACCCTATCCTGAAAAGTTAGTCACAATTGCATACCCTATCCTGAAAAGTTAGTCACAATTCCATACCCTATCCTGAAAAGTTAGCCAAAATTCCCCACCCTATCCTGAAAAGTTAGCCAAAATTCCCCACCCTATCCTGAAAAGTTAGCCAAAATTCCCCACCCTATCCTGAAAAGTTAGCAAAAATTCCCCACCCTATCCTGAAAAGTTAGTCACAATTCCATACCCTATCCTGAAAAGTTAGCCAAAATTCCCCACCCTATCCTGAAAAGTTAGCCAAAATTCCCCACCCTATCCTGAAAAGTTAGCCAAAATTCCCCACCCTATCCTGAAAAGTTAGTCACAATTCCATACCCTATCCTGAAAAGTTAGCCACAATTCTCCACCCTTTCCTGAAAAGTTAGCCAAAATTCCCCACCCTATCCTGAAAAGTTAGCCAAAATTCCCCACCCTATCCTGGAAAGTTAGCCAAAATTCCCCACCCTATCCTGAAAAGTTAGCCAAAATTCCCCACCCTATCCTGAAAAGTTAGCCAAAATTCCCCACCCTATCCTGAAAAGTTAGCCAAAATTCCCCACCCTATCCTGAAAAGTTAGTCACAATTCCACACCCTATCCTGAAAAGTTAGTCACAATTCCATACCCTATCCTGAAAAGTTAGTCACAATTCCATACCCTATCCTGAAAAGTTAGCCAAAATTCCCCACCCTATCCTGAGAAGTTAGCCACAATTCCATACCCTATCCTGAAAAGTTAGCCACAAGTCCCCACCCTATCCTGAAAAGTTAGCCACAATTCTCCACCCTATCCTGAAAAGTTAGCCACAATAAATTCTCCACCCTATCCTGAAAAGTTAGCTACAATTCCCCACCCTATCCTGAAAAGTTAGTCACAATTCCCCACCCTATCCTGAAAAGTTAGCCAAAATTCCCCACCCTATCCTGAAAAGTTAGCCACAATTCCATACCCTATCCTGAAAAGTTAGCCAAAATTCCCCACCCTATCCTGAAAAGTTAGTCACAATTCCATACCCTATCCTGAAAAGTTAGCCAAAATTCCCCCCCCTATCCTGAAAAGTTAGCCACAATTCCATACCCTATCCTGAAAAGTTAGCCAAAATTCCCCACCCTATCCTGAAAAGTTAGCCACAATTCCATACCCTATCCTGAAAAGTTAGTCACAATTCCCCACCCTATCCTGAAAAGTTAGTCACAATTCCCCACCCTATCCTGAAAAGTTAGTCACAATTCCCCACCCTATCCTGAAAAGTTAGTCACAATTCCCCACCCTATCCTGAAAAGTTAGCCACAATTCCATACCCTATCCTGAAAAGTTAGCCACAATTCCCCACCCTATCCTGAAAAGTTAGCCAAAATTCCCCACCCTATCCTGAAAAGTTAGCCACACTTCCCCACCCTACCATGAAAAGTTAGCCCCAATTCCCCACCCTACCATGAAAAGTTAGCCACAATTCTCCACCCTATCCTGAAAAGTTAGCCACAATTCCCCACCCTATCCTGAAAAGTTAGCCACAATTCTCCACCCTATCCTGAAAAGTTAGTCACAAGTCCCCACCCTATCCTGAAAAGTTAGCCACAATTCTCCACCCTACCCTGAAAATTTAGCCCCAATTCCCCACCCTACCATGAAAAGTTAGCCACAATTCTCCACCCTATCCTGAAAAGTTAGCCACAATTCCCCACCCTATCCTGAAAAGTTAACCACAATTCTCCACCCTATTCTGAAAAGTTAGCCACAATTCCCCACCCTATCCTGAAAAGTTAGCCAAAATTTTCCACCCTACCCTGAAAAGTTAGCCGCAATTCCCCACCCTCTCCTGAAAAGTTAGCCACAATTCTCCACCCTATCCTGAAAAGTTACCCACAATTCCCCACCCTATCCTGAAAAGTTAGTCACAATTCTCCACCCTACCCTGAAAAGTTAGCCCCAATTCCCCACCCTACCATGAAAAGTTAGCCACAATTCTCCACCCTATCCTGAAAAGTTAGCCACAATTCCCCACGTTATCCTGAAAGGTTAGCCACAATTCTCCACCCTATCCTGAAAAGTTAGCCACAATTCCCCACCCTATCCTGAAAAGTTAGCCACAATTCTCCACCCTATCCTGAAAAGTTAGCCACAATTCTCCACCCTATCCTGAAAAGTTAGCCACAATTTCCCACCCTATCCTGAAAATTTAGCTACAATTCTCCACCCTATCCCGAAAAGTTAGCCACAATTCTCCACCCTATCCTGAAAAGTTAGCCACAATTCTCCACCCTATCCTGAAAAGTTAGCCACAATTCCCCACCCTATCCTGAAATGTTAGCCACAATTCCCCACCCTATCCTGAAAAGTTAGCCACAATTCCCCACCCTATCCTGAAAAGTTTGCCACAATCCCCCACCCTACCCCGAAAAGTTAGCCACAATTCCCCACCCTATCCCGGAAAGTTTGCCACAATTCTCCACCCAATACTGAAAAGTTAGCCACAATTCCCCACCCTATCCTGAAAAGTTAGCCACAATTCTCCACCCTATCCTGAAAAGTTAGCCACAATTCTCCATCCTATCCTGAAAAGTTAGCCACAATTCTCCA
The DNA here is from genome assembly GCA_030386875.1 of Morinoia aosen. NCBI lineage: Eukaryota > Metazoa > Arthropoda > Malacostraca > Amphipoda > Talitridae > Morinoia > Morinoia aosen. The sequence continues at coordinate 47,356,003 of CM059577.1, read as the reverse complement.
CCCTATCCTGAAAAGTTAGCCACAATTCCCCACCCTATCCTGAAATGTTAGCCACAATTTCCCACCCTATCCTGAAAAGTTAGCCACAATTCCCCACCCTATCCTGAAAAGTTAGCCACAATTCTTCACCCTATCCTGAAAAGTTAGCCACAATTCTCCACCCTATCCTGAAAAGTTAGCCACAATTCCCCACCCTATCCTGAAAAGTTAACCACAATTCTCCACCCTATTCTGAAAAGTTAGCCACAATTCCCCACCCTATCCTGAAAAGTTAGCCACAATTCTCCACCCTACCCTGAAAAGTTAGCCGCAATTCCCCACCCTCTCCTGAAAAGTTAGCCACAATTCTCCACCCTATCCTGAAATGTTAGCCACAATTCCCCACCCTATCCTGAAAAGTTAGTCACAATTCTCCACCCTACCCTGAAAAGTTAGCCCCAATTCCCCACCCTACCATGAAAAGTTAGCCACAATTCTCCACCCTATCCTGAAAAGTTAGCCACAATTCCCCACCCTATCCTGAAAAGTTAGCCACAATTCTCCACCCTATCCTGAAAAGTTAGCCACAATTCTCCATCCTATCCTGAAAAGTTAGCCACAATTCTCCACCCTATCCTGAAAAGTTAGCCACAATTCCCCACCCTATCCTGAAATGTTAGCCACAATTTCCCACCCTATCCTGAAAAGTTAGCCACAATTCCCCACCCTATCCTGAAAAGTTAGCCACAATTCTTCACCCTATCCTGAAAAGTTAGCCACAATTCTCCACCCTATCCTGAAAAGTTAGCCACAATTCCCCACCCTATCCTGAAAAGTTAACCACAATTCTCCACCCTATTCTGAAAAGTTAGCCACAATTCCCCACCCTATCCTGAAAAGTTAGCCACAATTCTCCACCCTACCCTGAAAAGTTAGCCGCAATTCCCCACCCTCTCCTGAAAAGTTAGCCACAATTCTCCACCCTATCCTGAAATGTTAGCCACAATTCCCCACCCTATCCTGAAAAGTTAGTCACAATTCTCCACCCTACCCTGAAAAGTTAGCCCCAATTCCCCACCCTACCATGAAAAGTTAGCCACAATTCTCCACCCTATCCTGAAAAGTTAGCCACAATTCCCCACCCTATCCTGAAAAGTTAGCCACAATTCTCCACCCTATCCTGAAAAGTTAGCGACAATTCCCCACCCTATCCTGAAAAGTTAGCCACAATTCTCCACCCTATCCTGAAAAGTTAGCCACAATTCTCCACCCTATCCTGAAAAGTTAGCCACAATTCCCCACCCTATCCTGAAAAGTTAGCCACAATCCCCCACCCTACCCCGAAAAGTTAGCCACAATTCCCCATCCTATCCTGGAAAGTTAGCCACAATTCTCCACCCTATCCTGAAAAGTTAGCCACAATTTCCCACCCTATCCTGAAAAGTTAGCCACAATTCTCCACCCTATCCTGAAAAGTTAGCCACTATTCTCCACCCTATTCTGAAAAGTTAGCCACAATTCCCCACCCTATCCTGAAAAGTTAGCCACAATTCCCCACCCTATCCTGAAAAGTTAGCCACAATTCTCCACCCTATCCTGAAAAGTTAGCCACAATTTCCCACCCTATCCTGAAAAGTTAGCTACAATTCTCCACCCTATCCTGAAAAGTTAGCCACAATTCTCCACCCTATCCTGAAAAGTTAGCCACAATTCTCCACCCTATCCTGAAAAGTTAGCCACAATTCCCCACCCTATCCTGAAATGTTAGCCACAATTCCCCACCCTATCCTGAAAAGTTAGCCACAATTCCCCACCCTATCCTGAAAAGTTAGCCACAATTCCCCACCCTATCCTGAAAAGTTAGCCACAATTCCCCAACCTATCCTGAAAAGTTAGCCACAATTCCCCAACCTATCCTGAAAAGTTAGCCACAATTTCCCACCCTATCCTGAAAAGTTAGCCACAATTCCCCACCCTATCCTGAAAAGTTAGCCACAATTCCCCACCGTATCCTGAAAAGTTAGCCACAATTCCCCACCCTTTCCTGAAAAGTTAGCCACAATTCTCCACCCTATCCTGAAAAGTTAGCCACAATTCCCCACCGTATCCTGAAAATTTAGTCACAATTTCCCACCCTATCCTGAAAAGTTAGCCACAATTCTCCACCCTATCCTGAAAAGTTAGCCACAATTCTCCACCCTATCCTGAAAATTTAGCCACAATTCCCCACCCTATCCTGAAAAGTTAGCCACAATTCCCCATCCTATCCTGAAAAGTTAGCCACAATTCTCCACCCTATCCTGAAAAGTTAGCCACAATTCCCCACCCTATCCTGAAAAGTTAGCCACAATTCTCCACCCTATCCTGAAAAGTTAGCCACAATTCTCCACCCTATCCTGAAAAGTTAGCCACAATTCTCCACCCTACCCTGAAAAGTTAGCCACAATTCCCCACCCTATCCTGAAATGTTAGCCACAATTCCCTATCCTGAAAAGTTACCCACAATTCCCCACCCTATCCTGAAAAGTTAGCCACAATTCTCCACCCCATCCTGAAAAGTTAGCCACAATTCCCCACCCTACCCTGAAAAGTTAGCCACAATTCCCCATCCTATCCTGAAAAGTTAGCCACAATTCTCCACCCTATCCTGAAAAGTTAGCCACAATTCCCAACCCTATCCTGAAAAGTTAGCCACTATTCCCCACCCTATCCTGAAAAGTTATCCACAATTCTTCAACCTATCCTGAAAAGTTAGCCACAATTCTCCACCCTATCCTGAAAAGTTAGCCACAATTCCCCACCCTATCCTGAAAAGTTTGCCACAATCCCCCACCCTACCCCGAAAAGTTAGCCACAATTCCCCACCCTATCCCGGAAAGTTTGCCACAATTCTCCACCCAATACTGAAAAGTTAGCCACAATTCCCCACCCTATCCTGAAAAGTTAGCCACAATTCTCCACCCTATCCTTAAAAGTTAGCCACAATTCTCCATCCTATCCTGAAAAGTTAGCCACAATTCTCCACCCTATCCTGAAAAGTTAGCCACAATTCCCCACCCTATCCTGAAATGTTAGCCACAATTTCCCACCCTATCCTGAAAAGTTAGCCACAATTCCCCACCCTATCCTGAAAAGTTAGCCACAATTCTTCACCCTATCCTGAAAAGTTAGCCACAATTCTCCACCCTATCCTGAAAAGTTAGCCACAATTCTCCACCCTATCCTGAAAAGTTAGCCACAATTCCCCACCCTATCCTGAAATGTTAGCCACAATTCCCAACCCTATCCTGAAAAGTTAGCCACAATTCCCCACCCTATCCTGAAAAGTTAGCCACAATTCTCCACCCTATCCTGAAAAGTTAGCCACAATTCTCCACCCTATCCTGAAAAGTTAGCCACAATTCCCCATCCTATCCTGAAAAGTTAGCCACAATCCCCCACCCTATCCTGAAAAGTTAGCCACAATTCCCAACCCTATCCTGAAAAGTTAGCCACAATTCCCCACCTTATCCTGAAAAGTTAGCCACAATTCTCCACCCTATCTTGAAAAGTTAGCCACAATTCTCCACCCTATCCTGAAAAGTTAGCCACAATTCCCCACCCTATCCTGAAAAGTTAGCCACAATCCCCCACCCTACCCCGAAAAGTTAGCCACAATTCCCCACCCTATCCTGAAAAGTTAGCCATAATTCTCCACCCTATCCTGAAAAGTTAGCCACAATTCTCCACCCTACCCTGAAAAGTTAGCCACAATCCCCCACCCTACCCTAAAAAGTTAGCCACAATTCCACACCCTATCCTGATAAGTTAGCCGCAATTCCCCACCCTACCATGGTATTTAAAATAAATAAGGGTTTTTTCCGACGGCCAACGTCATTGCATTTGTTAATTAATTAATAAAAAATAAGCGTACCAGAAGATCCGTGCACTCGTGGCTGGAATAAAACATCCTCCGTCTCCTGCTTTTGTATTTAGGTCCCGTTTGTGATAAGTGAAGGCTGAGCAGAATGTAGTATGAGCGACGAGCGTTTCGTGTATTTCTGTAATTATAAATGTAACATTGTTCTCAAAACTGTAAATTGGGTTACGAAATCAGATCTAAGCATAAATGTGCATTTTCTAATTATAAATGTAACATAATTCTCAAAGCCGAAAATTATGTTACGAAAGCATGCAATTTTTAAAACCATAGATTTATTGACCGCGATCATATGTAAGCATGTGTATTGATATTTTCAAAACCAGATTCATCGAATACGATTATGTAGTCTAGGTGCCAAATTAACGAAGCACTTGATAGCAATATAGAAGCATCACTTACGAAGCTGGTATCACAAGGTCACTGCTCTCGCCGCATCCTGATGCAAAGCAATCATTATCTCTGCAGATTACGTCTCGAGATTGTCTTCTAAATTATCGTCTCTTCATTGCCTAATTCAGAGGTAACATTCTTATGGGGATATGAGATCAGAACTTTTTTGCTTTTGACGCACGTTCACATACTGATATATAGCATACTTGTGTGAAATATCAGGTCAGATTTTTTTTATTTTTGACGCACGATCACATGCTGATATATGACATACTCAGGTGTGCTTGCCGTGGCACAGTGGTTAAGGGATCAGCCTTGTATGTTGGAGACGAGGGTTCGTATCCCGGCGCTGGCGCGGCGATTTTCCCCGTTGGGTATGAGGGAAAGCTCAAGCACAATACCCCACTCAACCCAGGTGTCGGAAATGGGTACCGGCTTTACGGGGGAACCGTCATGGTGTCCTATATATAGGGTTAGTTATAAGACATTTGAAAAACCAATGATCAAGATCATATGTATCAGGCTTGGTTGGAAATAAAGCATCCCAAAGATGCCGATGTTTGTTTGTTTGCGTGTTTGTGTGAAATATCAGATCAGAATTTTTTATGTTAGACGCTAGAACATGTAATGATATATATACCGTATCTGAGCCCGATACTGATATACTGATACTGATGTATAAGCCATGTATCATTCCTTTGCATTTAAGCATTTTTTTACAAGTTATTTCCACGCGCTATGTAAGTGCACAATCATTATTTATATTAATTTGAATAGATCAGTTGAGATATCTCGTATGTAGCTGTAATGTGTAGTAGTACTGTAATATGTAGTAGTACTGTAATATGTAGTAGTACTGTAATATGTAGTAATACTTTAATATGTAGTAATACTGTAATGTGTAGTATTACTGTAATGTGTAGTAATACTGTAATATGTAGTAATACTGTAATATGTAGTAATACTGTAATATGTAGTAATACTGTCATATGTAGCTACTTATTAAAGAATAGAACAGAAAGGACAGAGTTACATATTCCTTTTCAATATTTTTAAAATGTCACGGTTTCGATGAAGAGTGAAAGTGATTTACTTTCTTTTTAAAGAGAATGACATCTTTAAAGGCAAAAATAATGAAATGACAAATAAAATACAATCTGTGAAGTCAAATATTTGAATGAATATGTACATATAAAAAAGTAAATTATTTAGAATCAAATGAATCAAAAATAACAATACCCGAGTGATTAACAAATTTGAGTAATAGTATCATTGATAAAAACTGAAAAAGTCCCAAAATTGACCCTGGTGGAACACCAGGATTATCATCGAAAAGGTCTGGCATTTAGCGATTGCGACAGATTGTTTATGATTCACCAGGTAGGATTTGAACAATCGATGAAAAACTTCAGCTCCGTAACATTGGAGCTTTTGAGATTGATATGAAGCCTTTAACACAGTTAAATGCATTTCCAAAGGGGAGAAAAACACAGAAAACAACGTTCCACTTACCAGGTTACACAAGCGCTTTTCATGTTTCGCGTGCATTTACCAGATTTACCAAACACTTATATTTCACGTGCATTTACCAGGTTACACGAACACTTATATTTCACGTGCATTTACCAGGTTACACGAACACTTATATTTCACGTGCATTTGCCAGATTTACCAAACACTTATATTTCACGTGCATTTACCAGGTTACACGAACACTTATATTTCACGTGCATTTACCTGATATTTATCTGATTTAGCTGATATTTACCTGATTTACCTGATACTTACCTGATACTTACCTGATTTACCTGATTTATCTGATATTTACCTGATTTACAAGATTTACCATGTTACACAAGCACTTATCATGTTTCACGTGCATTTACCAAGAGACAAGTGCACATACTAGGTAGCACGTACACTTTTAAGTACACGCGTACTACGTTACACGTGCACTTGCTATGTTACACATGCACTTACACGGTTACACGTACACTTACAAGGTTACACGTACACTTACAGAGTAAACGTGCACGTACCAGGTCACGTATGTACTTGAGCCACACAGTTATCAGATTGCCCTTACAGTTATCAGTATCATATCCCAACACTTACAGTATACCACAATCAGAGCAAAGTTCCTTTTGCAATTTATCCATTTATAGGTTAAGTGGATTAGGTTAAACATTATTGTACTCCTTAGAATAACGTTGATGGTAGGATGCCCTAGAAGTCACTGAACATATTCGGGCCCACAGGTAGCTATACTCAAATTTGACCATTGTACTAGACTTAAGAAACATTCTATCTCTGTATCACCTGTGATAAATAAATTGTTTAAATTGTATAAATTGTTTAAATTCCTCCCACAGGGGCGAAAACCATAAGCGATGGGGCAAGCAGAACAAGCCCCCATTACAACTTATTCCCTTTAGGGGAAGAACCAAAAGCGATGGGGCAAACAGAACGAGCCTCCATTACAATTTAGTGTTCCCCCAGGGGCGAGAACCAGAAGCGATGGGGCAAAGGGGAGTTCTGGGGCTTGTCCTCCTCTTATGACCCCGACTGGATCCTCACGGCAGCCCAGAAGAAAATTCGCGATGACCTCATCGAGCTCTGCAGGGTCCAAATCAGACCCCATGCGGTGAGTGATAAGCAGGCTTATTTTTTCGGGGTTTTGCGGGGGTGGTGAGTTGGGATGCATGAGTTAAAAATGCGTAATTGGGGTTTTATGGCGGTTGTGAGTGGGGATGCATGGGTTGAAATGCGTAATTGGGGCTTGTGAGGGTTGTGAGTGGGGATACGTGAGTTGAACTGAGTAATTAGGGTTTTGTGGGTGTTGGGAGTGGGGATATCTGTGTGTTAATTCAAAATGTGGTGGGAAATACAATCACGTTGGTAAAGAGGAAGTTGGAAGAAAGTGAAATGCCGATAAGGGAAAGATTAAAGAAGCGAAACGTGGTACATGATAAGTTGAAAAAATTGATACCCGGTGAAAGGAAATCGAAAACGGAAAACATCGAAAAGGGAACGTTGAAAAATTCAGCTCGGTAAAAGAAGAGCATAAAAAAACTGAAACGTGGTAGAGGAAATCAAAATTCGCAAAACATCAAAAACCAAAAATGGAAAAATTTCAACTAGGTTAACAGAGACTTGAAAAAAGGAGAACCAGGGAAGTTTAAAATTTCTTTTCGCATCCCCAGGTGCACTGCGACCAGACGTACGAGTTCCCCAGGAGGAGCCTCAACGCCATGGCGGGGCTGGGGCTGCTGGGGCTGATCGTCCCCAAGGAGCTGGGAGGCCTGGGTGAGACGCACCAGTGTGCAGCGATGGTGGTGGAGACTATAGCTCGCTACGGCTGTCCGTCTACCGCCATGGTCTACAGTAAGTCTACCGCCCTGGTCTGTTGTGTCTACCGCCGTGGTCTGTTGTGTCTACCGCCGTGGTCTGTTGTGTCTGCCGCCGTGGTCTGTTGTGTCTGCCGCCGTGGTCTGTGCTGTGTCTACCGCCGTGGTCTGTTGTGTCTACCGCCGTGGTCTACAGTAAGTCTACCGCCGTGGTCTACAGTAAGTCTACCGCCGTGGTCTACAGTAAGTCTACCGCCGTGGTCTACAGTAAATCTACCGCCGTGGCCTGCCGTAAGTCTACCGTCATCTGAACGGTTGCAAACATTAGTCATCAAAAAACCGAATGGTAGCAGTTACAAAGCGCACTAATTAAATCGTAACAAATATTAGACGTCCAGCAAATATTGCACATCCAGCAAATATTATATGTACAAAAAATTTACTTTAAGAGTGCGCTGTTGAAAAGAATCTTCTTTACTTTAACAATGCAGTAGTTTATTGAAAAGAATCTGCGTTACTGTACAACCAACAGTTCTTTATTGAAAGGAATCTTTATAGCTTCAGTCAAACTGTACTCTATTGAACAGCTGTGAACGATTTCAGCGATATAGTACTTTAGTGAGAAATTTTCTTTATTTTCAGTTATACAGCTCTTTATTCAGTTATATTTATTCAGTTATACAGCTCTTTATTGAAAAGAATCTCGCTAATTTCAGCGATACTGCGCTCTGTGGAAAACAACCTTCTTTATTCAGCGATACAGTAATTCATTAGAAAGGAGATCTTTGATTTCAGCAATGCAAAACTTCATTAAGAAGAATGCCTTTAATTTAAGCAAAGCAGTAATTTATTAGAGAGAATCTGCGTTACTTCAGCAATGTAGTTATTTATTAGGAAAAATATCTTTAATTTCACCAATGCAGTAATTTATAAGTCTCTCCCCAATTTCAGCAACGCATTACTTCATCAAAAATAATCTCCCCAATTTCAGTAACGCATTCCTTCATCAAAAATAATCTCCCCAATTTCAGCAACGCATTACTTCATCGAAAATAATCTCCTCAATTTCAGCAAAGCATTACTTCTTCAAAAAAAATCTCCCCAATTTCAGCAACGCATTACTTCATCAAAAATAATCTCTTCAATTTCAGCGATGCACCTGGGCGCGGTGTCGGTGCTGCTGTTCCGTCATCACGGCCGGGCCCGCATCACTGACTTGCTCAGGCGCCTTGATAAGGAAAGGCTGGTCGGCACCTTGTCTTACTCGGACCCCGCCACAGGTGAGATGGCGCAAGACCCCACAGGTGAGATGGGGCAAGTCCCCACAGGTGAGATGGCGCAAGACCCCACAGGTGAGATGGGGCAAGCTCCACAGGTGAGATGGGGCAAGTCCCCACAGGTGAGATGGGGCAAGCCTCCGTAGGTGAGAAGGGGCAAGTCCTCGCAGGTGAGATGGGGCAAGTCCCCACAGGTGAGATGGGGCAAGTCCCCACAGGTGAGATGGGGCAAGTCCCCACAGGTGAGATGGGGCAAGTCCCCACAGGTGAGATGGCGCAAGACCCCACAGGTGAGATGGGGCAAGTCCCCACAGGTGAGATGGGGCAAGTCCCCACAGGTGAGATGGCGCAAGACCCCACAGGTGAGATGGGGCAAGCTCCACAGGTGAGATGGGGCAAGTCCCCACAGGTGAGATGGGGCAAGTCCCCACAGGTGAGATGGCGCAAGACCCCACAGGTGAGATGGGGCAAGTCCCCACAGGTGAGATGGGGCAAGTCCCCACAGGTGAGATGGCGCAAGACCCCACAGGTGAGATGGGGCAAGCTCCACAGGTGAGATGGGGCAAGTCCCCACAGGTGAGATGGGGCAAGCTCCACAGGTGAGATGGGGCAAGTCCCCACAGGTGAGATGGGGCAAGTCCCCACAGGTGAGATGGCGCAAGTCCCCACAGGTGAGATGGGGCAAGCTCCACAGGTGAGATGGGGCAAGTCCCCACAGGTGAGATGGGGCAAGTCCCCACAGGTGAGATGGCGCAAGTCCCCACAGGTGAGATGGCGCAAGTCCCCACAGGTGAGATGGGGCAAGTCCCCACAGGTGAGATGGGGCAAGCTCCACAGGTGAGACGGGGCAAGCCCCCACAGGTGAGAAGGGGCAAGTCCTCGCAGGTGAGATGGGGCAAGTCCCCACAGGTGAGATGGGGCAAGTCCCCACAGGTGGGATGGGGCAAGCCCCCACAGGTGAGAAGGGGCAAGTCCTCGCAGGTGAGATGGGGCAAGTCCCCACAGGTGAGATGGGGCAAGCCCCCACAGGTGGGATGGGGCAAGCCCCCACAGGTGAGAAGGGGCAAGTCCTCGCAGGTGAGATGGGGCAAGTCCCCACAGGTGAGATGGGGCAAGCCCCCACAGGTGAGACGGGGCAAGTCCCCACAGGTGGGATGGGGCAAGCCCCCACAGGTGAGATGGGGCAAGCCCCCACAGGTGAGACGGGGCAAGTCCCCACAGGTGGGATGGGGCAAGCCCCCACAGGTGAGACGGGGCAAGTCCCCACAGGTGAGACGGGGCAAGCCCCCACAGGTGAGACGGGGCAAGCCCCCACAGGTGAGACGGGGCAAGTCCCCACAGGTGGGATGGGGCAAGCCCCCACAGGTGAGACGGGGCAAGTCCCCACAGGTGAGATGGGGCAAGCCCCCACAGGTGGGATGGGGCAAGCCCCCACAGGTGAGAAGGGGCAAGTCCTCGCAGGTGAGATGGCGCAAGTCCCCACAGGTGAGATGGGGCAAGTCCCCACAGGTGGGATGGGGCAAGCCCCCACAGGTGAGAAGGGGCAAGTCCTCGCAGGTGAGATGGCGCAAGTCCCCACAGGTGAGATGGGGCAAGCCCCCACAGGTGGGATGGGGCAAGCCCCCACAGGTGAGAAGGGGCAAGTCCTCGCAGGTGAGATGGCGCAAGTCCCCACAGGTGAGATGGGGCAAGCCCCCACAGGTGGGATGGGGCAAGCCCCCACAGGTGAGAAGGGGCAAGTCCTCGCAGGTGAGATGGCGCAAGTCCCCACAGGTGAGATGGGGCAAGCCCCCACAGGTGGGATGGGGCAAGCCCCCACAGGTGAGAAGGGGCAAGTCCTCGCAGGTGAGATGGCGCAAGTCCCCATATGTGAGATGGGGCAAGAAATTGGCCAAATTTTATACATGAACTTTTTAGGAAATTTACTATTTTCTTCATGTTTCATTTTTTGTCGCAAGCTGAATAATGTAACTCTTTTTCGCCGTACTTTGCCCACTATGCTCGTGTTTATATACAATTTATATAATTTATATGACTCGAGAGGTACATCAAGTTTATTGTTTCTCAAGGCTATTACAATGGACACATTTGAGTAAGCTACTTGTGGACTCGAATAAGTTCCGTGACTTCAAGGGCATCCTATCATCAACGCTATTATTTGTACGACCGATTGATACCAAGGTCAATAAAGTGCCTTATTTGTAACTTTGTCCACTCATAAAAAACCCATAAATCTTATTTGTTACAATGCACATTCATAACAGCCCCATATATCTTATTGTAACACTGCCCAATCATAAAAACCTCACGTGTCTTATTTGTTACAATGCCCATTCATAACAACCCCATGTGTCTTATTTGTAACAATGTCCATTCATAACAACCCCACGTGTTTTTTTGTTACAATACCCATTCATAAAAGCTCACGTGTTTGTTTTGTTACAACACTCATTCATAACAACCCCATATATCTTATTTGTAACAATTCCCAATCATAAGAACCCCACGTATCTTATCTGTAACAATGCCCATTCATAAAAAAACACGTTTCTAATTTGTAACAATGGCTATTCATAAAAACATTTTTCACCGTTTTAACTCGGCACATTCAGGTGGCCACTTTTGGTTCCCGCTGTCGTCGAAAACTCGGTTCGTGGACAAGGATCACATCAAGCTCCTAAAGTACGGATCTTGGGCGACGTCATCCGGCTGTGCGGACTGGTATGCCATTCAGACCGTGTCTCCGGAGTTCAACAGGAACTTTTCGGACATGTCTTGCTTCCTCGTGTACAAGGTAAAACAATCTAAACAATTAATTTACCAGAAGCAATACAGCATTAGGTTGTTTCTTAAAGTCTAGTACAATAGTCACATTTGAGTATAGCTACATGTGAGCCGAATGAGTTCGCGTGTGTGCTCACATTTATGTTTCGCTTTACTTAAGTGATAACAGAAATTGATGTTTAATCAAAGTTTGCTGAGAGAAATTAATGTTTGATATTAAAAATTAATCTCTTATTAATGTTTAAAAAAATAAATTATTGCTTGTTTAATGTTTGACACCAGAAATTGATGTTGATATGTTAATTAGCTCGACTCAAGGGCCTGCTGTCCCTCATCAACAAAATGCCAAGACCCCTACCGAAAGTTGGTCAGAGTTTAAAGCAGTTTTGCACAAAGCATTTCGACTAGCTGCGCGCGTTGATATGGTGGCTTCATAAAAAGAAACTCTAAAATGACGTCAGCCCATGAAAAACGCACATAAAAATAGTTCATTCAATTGAACATCATCATCAAAATGATGTGATGGTAGTTTAATCATTAGACGTACATGGGATATACTTACATACATACATAAGAAAATTAACGTTTCGTATGAATGTACTCGTAACGTTAAGATTTACCGCCAGCAACTTTTTATGGTCGATTTGTGATGTTAGTAATCATGTATAATTCAATGTAACTAAAGTTTTTAGTTAGAATTTAAATGAGACAATGCTTGGGACTAGAATTTAATTTAAAGAACGCTTATAACTACAATTTAATTCAGACAAAGTTTATAAATAGATTTGTATGGAGATGAGGAAGATTGGAATTTAAATTTTATTTAGTTGTTCTTAAACATTTAGGCATAATTAAAGTTTGATGATAATTTTTAAGAATTCAATTTATATCGCAGTGAATGAGTTTTGAGGAATAAATGTGTACAAAGGCATCCAAAGCTAATTTCATTCTTAAAATAATTTTTTACCTCAAAATGTTAAGCCCAGTGCGTACAAATGCTCACGTTCATCATAATCAAGTAAAAATCGGCTCAAGTTAAGGCAGTTTTCATTTTACTTCTGCATTCCATAGAACGCACCGAAGTATTCATAATGACTAACTAACTAACTTAACTAACCCTTTCTAACCGTTTTTGTAAGAAATAATTCAAGCATGTCATAATGTTTCTCTACTTTCAGTTATCTAAATTTTTTATTATCCGTGGTCCTGATAACTTTACTGAGCATATCATTATACTTCTCTTGGCATCGGTCAACTAATTCTTTTTAACAGTGTTTGAGATAACTAACTCAAGCATATCACAATATTTCTTTAGCATCATTTATCTAAATCTTTCCATTTGTAATGCCTTTCATGAAGTGAACTCATGAATCCTTCAGTTTTCAGGCAACCATTTTCACCGTTAATACGATTTCAATCCTGGAAGAGATTTCGTTTCATTTGATTTCATCTTGGTTAAAGTAACACGGTAGATGAAACAAGGTAAAGTCATTTCTACAGGGAAAAAATGCACCTCTACATGTTCGGCTGGCCAATAGAAAGGCTTCATTTCAAACACACGGGATGACGTCACTATTGCCCATGTCGTTAGGTCAATAGCGGCGCCAGATTTAGGGCTTTCAGTGTTGCCAGATGCAATCTGAGAGATGCTATTGGTTCGATGCCATGACGTCACCATTGTGACATGGTACACGAAAAAAGATTGGTTTGACTCCACCTTGTTTCTTTTACCTTCATAAGTAATTTCTATTGGAAATAAATTGTATAAATTGTTTTCTTTTAATATTTTTCGTTCTTTCGTTTTCAGGACGAAATCCGTGCGAACACCGATGACTGGAAATCTTTGGGCATGCATGGAAATCAGTCCGGACCGATCATCGTCGAGGGCACATTCAGCACGGACCGTCTCATCGGCCCCTATGGAGATGGGTCAAAGGTAACCTTAATTAACGCGTAACCTTAATTAATACGTAACCTTAATGAACGCGTAACCTTAATTACCACGTAACCTTAATTACCACGTAACCTTAATTACCACGTAACCTTAATTACCACGTAACCTTAATTGACACGTTGACCGCGATGAGTTAAACTGAAATTTACTAGACAACTCAAATTTAAAGTTAATTGTATGAGCAATTATGAATGCAACAAACATGAACTGGATCGTGCCTTTATTTAGTTTTTTCAAGTATTTGCGAAAGTTGAGTTTGTGACTACTGGTCAGTCAGCAGCATTATGAAAATATCCTCCAATAGGCCACCGGTGGGGTGCGTCATTTTAAGTTTAAAGCCGATTGTAGTGAGCCATTTTATAAATACCAAACATTAACTTTGTCTATAAAATGCCGTTAATTTTAAATGATTGTTGAAATTCTTGAAACGAGCCATCAAATGGGTCGCTTTGCAGCAGGAAGAACTTAAGCAAGACCCATCGATGGGCCAAAGGTTGTCTTGTACATCTTTGTACGTACATCCATGTACGTACAAAGATGTACGTACATGGATATACAAAGATCTTTGTACGTACATCCATGTACGTACAAAGATGTACGTACATGGATATACAAAGATCTTTGTACGTACATCCATGTACGTACAAAGATTTACGTAGATTAAAGCTAAGAAGGGCAATTACATGTACCTGCAAAAACAAATATAGATCAAAGCTAGGATGTAATCGAGGATCATTACATATACCTAAAAAGACTAAAAGACTTTCACGTAAAAGACTACTATACCTGAAAGACTTTCACTTAAATGAAAGCAAGGAGGCCCCAGACAGTTGCATCTACTTAAAAAAGACTTACGTAGATTAGAGTCAAAAAGTCCCCCAAAGATTGCCTCTTTTTCTTTATATAGATTAGAGTTAAAAAGTCCCCTAAAGTTTGCCTCTTTTTCCTAACGTAGATTAGAGTTAAAAAGTCCCATAAAGTTTGCCTCTTTTTCCTAACGTAGATTAGAGTTAAAAAGTCCCATAAAGTTTGCCTCTTTTTCCTAACGTAGATTAGAGTTAAAAAGTCCCCTAAAGTTTGCCTCTTTTTCCTAACGTAGATTAGAGTTAAAAAGTCCCCTAAAGTTTGCCTCTTTTTCCTAACGTAGATTAGAGTTAAAAAGTCCCATAAAGTTTGCCTCTTTTTCCTAACGTAGATTAGAGTTAAAAAGTCCCATAAAGTTTGCCTCTTTTTCCTAACGTAGATTAGAGTTAAAAAGTCCCCTAAAGTTTGCCTCTTTTTCCTAACGTAGATTAGAGTTAAAAAGTCCCCTAAAGTTTGCCTCTTTTTCCTAACGTAGATTAGAGTTAAAAAGTCCCCTAAAGTTTGCCTCTTTTTCCTAACGTAGATTAGAGTTAAAAAGTCCCCTAAAGTTTGCCTCTTTTTCCTAACGTAGATTAGAGTTAAAAAGTCCCCTAAAGTTTGCCTCTTTTTCCTAACGTAGATTAGAGTTAAAAAGTCCCATAAAGTTTGCCTCTTTTTCCTAACGTAGATTAGAGTTAAAAAGTCCCCTAAAGTTTGCCTCTTTTTCCTAACGTAGATTAGAGTTAAAAAGTCCCATAAAGTTTGCCTCTTTTTCCTAACGTAGATTAGAGTTAAAAAGTCCCCTAAAGTTTGCCTCTTTTTCCTAACGTAGATTAGAGTTAAAAAGTCCCCTAAAGTTTGCCTCTTTTTCCTAACGTAGATTAGAGTTAAAAAGTCCCATAAAGTTTGCCTCTTTTTCCTAACGTAGATTAGAGTTAAAAAGTCCCCTAAAGTTTGCCTCTTTTTCCTAACGTAGATTAGAGTTAAAAAGTCCCCTAAAGTTTGCCTCTTTTTCCTAACGTAGATTAGAGTTAAAAAGTCCCATAAAGTTTGCCTCTTTTTCCTAACGTAGATTAGAGTTAAAAAGTCCCCTAAAGTTTGCCTCTTTTTCCTAACGTAGATTAGAGATAAAAAGTCCCCTAAAGTTTGCCTCTTTTTCCAAACGCAGATCGTAGATTAGAGTTAAAAAGTCCCCTAAAGTTTGCCTCTTTTTCCTAACGTAGATTAGAGTTAAAAAGTCCCATAAAGTTTGCCTCTTTTTCCTAACGTAGATTAGAGTTAAAAAGTCCCATAAAGTTTGCCTCTTTTTCCTAACGTAGATTAGAGTTAAAAAGTCCCATAAAGTTTGCCTCTTTTTCCTAACGTAGATTAGAGATAAAAAGTCCCCTAAAGTTTGCCTCTTTTTCCTAACGTAGATTAGAGTTAAAAAGTCCCATAAAGTTTGCCTCTTTTTCCTAACGTAGATTAGAGTTAAAAAGTCCCCTAAAGTTTGCCTCTTTTTCCTAACGTAGATTAGAGTTAAAAAGTCCCATAAAGTTTGCCTCTTTTTCCTAACGTAGATTAGAGTTAAAAAGTCCCCTAAAGTTTGCCTCTTTTTCCTAACGTAGATTAGAGTTAAAAAGTCCCATAAAGTTTGCCTCTTTTCCTAACGTAGATTAGAGTTAAAAAGTCCCATAAAGTTTGCCTCTTTTTCCTAACGTAGATTAGAGTTAAAAAGTCCCATAAAGTTTGCCTCTTTTTCCTAACGTAGATTAGAGTTAAAAAGTCCCCTAAAGTTTGCCTCTTTTTCCTAACGTAGATTAGAGTTAAAAAGTCCCATAAAGTTTGCCTCTTTTTCCTAACGTAGATTAGAGTTAAAAAGTCCCATAAAGTTTGCCTCTTTTCCTAACGTAGATTAGAGTTAAAAAGTCCCATAAAGTTTGCCTCTTTTTCCTAACGTAGATTAGAGTTAAAAAGTCCCATAAAGTTTGCCTCTTTTTCCTAACGTAGATTAGAGTTAAAAAGTCCCCTAAAGTTTGCCTCTTTTTCCTAACGTAGATTAGAGATAAAAAGTCCCCTAAAGTTTGCCTCTTTTTCCTAACGTAGATTAGAGTTAAAAAGTCCCATAAAGTTTGCCTCTTTTCCTAACGTAGATTAGAGTTAAAAAGTCCCCTAAAGTTTGCCTCTTTTTCCTAACGTAGATTAGAGATAAAAAGTCCCATAAAGTTTGCCTCTTTTTCCTAACGTAGATTAGAGTTAAAAAGTCCCCTAAAGTTTGCCTCTTTTTCCTAACGTAGATTAGAGTTAAAAAGTCCCCTAAAGTTTGCCTATTACTCCATCTCAGAGCAACGACGAGTGCGTGGACCCGTACTTCCTGCTGTGCTCCTCGGCCTGCTGGAGCGGCATATCGCTCGCCTGCATGGACGTCGCCAAGAAGCACGTCACTCGCAAGGCGCATGCTGACGTGGGCATGCGCGTGTGTGACTATCCTACCATCCAGGTGAGGTATATTATTTTCTAAAAAGGCGTCTAGTTCATTTTATACTCTTGTAAATACGAAGATTTACACAGATGAAAGCCAAGAAGTCATCTGAGTCATTTTATACTCTTGTAAATACGACGATTTACACAGATGAAAGCCAAGAAGTCATCTGAGTCATTTTATACTCTTGTAAATACGACGATTTACACAGATGAAAGCCAAGAAGTCATCTGAGTCATTTTATACTCTTGTAAATACGACGATTTACACAGATGAAAGCCAAGAAGTCATCTGAGTCATTTTATACTCTTGTAAATACGACGATTTACACAGATGAAAGCCAAGAAGTCATCTGAGTCATTTTATACTCTTGTAAATACGACGATTTACACAGATGAAAGCCAAGAAGTCATCTGAGTCATTTTATACTCTTGTAAATACGACGATTTACACAGATGAAAGCCAAGAAGTCATCTGAGTCATTTTATACTCTTGTAAATACGACGATTTACACAGATGAAAGCCAAGAAGTCATCTGAGTCATTTTATACTCTTGTAAATACGACGATTTACACAGATGAAAGCCAAGAAGTCATCTGAGTCATTTTATACTCTTGTAAATACGACGATTTACACAGATGAAAGCCAAGAAGTCATCTGAGTCATTTTATACTCTTGTAAATACGACGATTTACACAGATGAAAGCCAAGAAGTCATCTGAGTCATTTTATACTCTTGTAAATACGACGATTTACACAGATGAAAGCCAAGAAGTCATCTGAGTCATTTTATACTCTTGTAAATACGACGATTTACACAGATGAAAGCCAAGAAGTCATCTGAGTCATTTTATACTCTTGTAAATACGACGATTTACACAGATGAAAGCCAAGAAGTCATCTGAGTCATTTTATACTCTTGTAAATACGACGATTTACACAGATGAAAGCCAAGAAGTCATCTGAGTCATTTTATACTCTTGTAAATACGACGATTTACACAGATGAAAGCCAAGAAGTCATCTGAGTCATTTTATACTCTTGTAAATACGACGATTTACACAGATGAAAGCCAAGAAGTCATCTGAGTCATTTTATACTCTTGTAAATACGACGATTTACACAGATGAAAGCCAAGAAGTCATCTGAGTCATTTTATACTCTTGTAAATACGACGATTTACACAGATGAAAGCCAAGAAGTCATCTGAGTCATTTTATACTCTTGTAAATACGACGATTTACACAGATGAAAGCCAAGAAGTCATCTGAGTCATTTTATACTCTTGTAAATACGACGATTTACACAGATGAAAGCCAAGAAGTCATCTGAGTCATTTTATACTCTTGTAAATACGACGATTTACACAGATGAAAGCCAAGAAGTCATCTGAGTCATTTTATACTCTTGTAAATACGACGATTTACACAGATGAAAGCCAAGAAGTCATCTGAGTCATTTTATACTCTTGTAAATACGACGATTTACACAGATGAAAGCCAAGAAGTCATCTGAGTCATTTTATACTCTTGTAAATACGACGATTTACACAGATGAAAGCCAAGAAGTCATCTGAGTCATTTTATACTCTTGTAAATACGACGATTTACACAGATGAAAGCCAAGAAGTCATCTGAGTCATTTTATACTCTTGTAAATACGACGATTTACACAGATGAAAGCCAAGAAGTCGTCTGGGTTATTTTAAACTCCTGTGAATGAAAAAAATTATACAGATTTGAAGCATAGTTAGTGGTGCAGTTTGACTATTCGTACACCTCGTATAGTTTGCCTATTCGTTCACCTCGTTTGGTTTGTATACCAATTAAGACCTTTATATTAATTAAGAAATATTCGAAATCCAATGTGTTGTACTACACCGCGTGTGTCAACTTTTTTAGAAACGAACGGTTTTTCTTTCTTTTCTTTTTTTACATAACAAAGAGCTTCACGATTTTGCACCTCAGGACTACTTCGGCGAGACGGTGAGCCAAACGAACGCGTGCCGCAGCATGTGCTTCTCTGTCGCTGCGGCGCTGGACGCGGCCACTGACGGCAACGACTGGGCCAAGTATACCGACCTGGACCACATGCCCAGGTGAGCTGGACCTCATGCCCAGGTGAGCTGGACCACATGCCCTGGTGAGCTGGGCTAGAGAAGTAGCTGAACCACATGCCCAGGTGAGCTGGGCCAGAAAAGTAGCTGAACCACATGCCCAGGTGAGCTGGACCCCTTGCGAAGGTGAACTGGACCAGAGGAAGAGCTGGACCACATGCCCAGGTGAGCTGGGCCCCTGGCGAAGGTGAACTGGACTAGAGGAGGAGCTGGACCACATGCCCGGGTGAGCTGGAACATATGCCCAGGTGAGCTGGAACACATGCCCAGATGAGCTGGACTACATGTCCAGGCGAGCTGGAACACATGCCCCGGTAAGCTGGACCAGAGGAGGAGCTAGACCACATGCCCAGGTGAGCTGGAACACATGCCCTGGTGAGCTGGGCTAGAGAAGTAGCTGAACCACATGCCCAGGTGAGCTGGGCCAGAAAAGTAGCTGGACCACATGCCCAGGTGAGCTGGACCCCTTGCGAAGGTGAACTGGACCAGAGGAAGAGCTGGACCACATGCCCAGGTGAGCTGGGCCCCTGGCGAAGGTGAACTGGACTAGAGGAGGAGCTGGACCACATGCCCGGGTGAGCTGGAACATATGCCCAGGTGAGCTGGAACACATGCCCAGATGAGCTGGACTACATGTCCAGGCGAGCTGGAACACATGCCCCGGTAAGCTGGACCAGAGGAGGAGCTGGACCACATGCCCAGGTGAGCTGGAACACATGCTCAGTGAGCTGGGCCAGAGAAGGAGCTGGATTTTGTTGTTGAGAGAAAATAATCGAAATAAGAGTCACTTAACTTTAATCTGTTCCACAGTTAACTAAATTCAAGTTTTCCCATTGTCATCGTCTTAAGAAGCTATATTCTCGATGCGCCGCTTGTGGTAAATGAGCTGTTCAAATATTTTTTGAAGAGTAATTTCATCCAATGTAATTAATTGTTCAATTAATTTTTCACCCAATGGATAATTAATTTTTTCACCCAATGTCATAGTCATGAGAAATAATAATTTTGATGTATCCCTCATGATAAATGAATTGTTTAGATTTTTTACATAACCATAAATTGTATTACGGGTCCAACTAGCCATCATAAATTGTACCAGGTACTATATTTTTTCTATAAATTATAAATTGCATTGTGTATTTTTCTAGAATTTTAATGTGCATTACGTATCATACATTTTCTAGAAATCATGAATTTCATTACGTATAACAAATTTCCAAGAAATCATGTATTTCATTACGTATTCCTAGTGGGTATGAATTTCATTACGTATTCCTAGTGACCATGAATTTCCTTAAGTATAACATAATTTCCCGAAACACGACTTGTGACGGATCACATATTTCTCCACAAATCCTGTACTACGTCACGTATCACACATATCCTAGAAATCATAAATCGCATCCCGTGTTATAAATTTTCTCGAAATTATAAATTGCACCCCACATTTCACTCGCTCACCAGAGCCCAGTACCTGCACTGGCTGTGGCAGCTGAAGTTCTGCGCGGCGCGCAACGTCAGCGAAATCACGGACACGATGTTGCACGTCTGTGGCGGCAGCGGCTACAAGGTGCGTGCACACGTCCTCTTAAGCTGCCCATAGACGATCAATTTAATTGTCAATATCATTGACTCAACATTTTGATGATTTTTTTTTGCCCACCAAGTCAATTAATTAACGGTCGTCAATCAAGCCCACAGACGATCAATTAAATTGTCAATATTCATTATTGTCAATTACATTGACAATAAAATTGATCGTCTATGGTCCGCTTTACATATAGATCGATACCTCTATTGCATAATGATTCCGCATTTCTCAACCTAAAAGAAAAGGCTTCAAAGTGAGTATTTCAATGCATTGATTTCTATAGCACTATTCATTAGCGAAATATATTAGCATGCTTCGAGTACAGCGAAAGTCTAGTTTTATGCAAAAACATATCCCATATTCCCTGAATCAATTTTTATTAACCGGTATTCTCTGGTTTTTATTAACCTTTTCCTCATTAGAACTACAAATCTTTCTGAAAACCTATTCTAAAATAAACTCTTTCTATGCACACTCATTCTTGTTTCAATTAATATCTGCTTTGCTACGATGAGGTCAGAATGATTGATCTCAGCAAATTTTGATAAATTCCAATCAAAAAGACAAAAACCTGCAGCTGTTTTGTCGTGACAGGCATCCAGCTCTTAAGGTGGAAGTAGCGACGGATACACGTAGCAAGCAAACAAGCATGCAAGCAGGAATACTAGCAAGAAACCATACAAGCAATCAAGCGAGCAAGCAGCCAAGCAAACATGAAAGCAAGCAGGCATGTTAGCAAGTTAACAAGCCAACAAACAAGCAGGCATGTTAGCAAGTAAATAAGCAAACAAGCATGCAGCCAAACAAGAACACTAGCAAGTAAGCACATATGCAAGCAGCCAAGCAAGCAGGCATGAAAGCAAGCCAACAAGCAAACAAGCAAGCAGGCATGTTAGCAAGCCAACAAGCAAACAAGCAAGTAGGCAAGTAAACAAGCAAGAATGTATGCAATCTAGCAAACAAGCAAGCTACAAGCTGTGTGCTACTATACATAAGGTGCAAACGTATGTTCGTTACCTGATCAAAAAATGAACTTCCATGTAATAAACCCAATAGGCACGAAAAATGATTTAACACATGCTACCAACGCACTTTTCTATAAAAATGATTCAAAATGCAATCAGCGTATTTTTCATGACACTTTTCTCTCGTAGCACTCTCAGACTTTATATTTACAGTTCTACATTGTTTTTTAATCTGTATCCTATGGTCTGTGCTACAACCTCCCTCTTCCTTTTACCTTTTGTTTTGATTTAACTATCCCTAGGCAGGGTTAATCTATTAGCACGCCACGTATGGTTTGTCTATTAGTACTCCTCGTATGGAACGTTTGCCTTAGGATGTCCTATATTAAGAAATTTTGAAAAGCTATATGTTGGCATGTATCTCATGTGGCAACGTCGTTGGAAATAAACGGTTTTTCTTTTTTCCCTAAGACGGACCTGGGCCTAGAACGGCTGCTGAGTGGCAACGTTTTTGGAAATAAACGGTTTTTCTTTCTTTTTCTTTCTTTCCTTAGACGGACATGGGCTTGGAACGACTGCTAAGGGACGGAAAGGCAGCGTGGATCATGGGTCCCTCCAACGAAGTGCTGCGGCAGTTCGTGGGTAACACAAGTCTTATGGGCTTCGAAGCAGTTGACTACTGGTAATTATTTACTAGAAATCTTTCTAGCTTCTTTCAACAATTTATTTAATTATGAAAATTACAGCCCCAGATTTTAACTTTACCGTATAACATTCACTGTTTCCTTAAAATTACAGGCCTCAGTTTCTAATATTATAGTTAAATTTCATCTTACTCTAAAGTAAAGAGAGTGTAAATTTGGTATTCTAAGACACTGTAAGATACTCTGACGCTATGTTGGGATACTGTAAAAGCGTAAACTTGGCATTTTAGGACTAGTGTTGGGATATTGTAGAAATGTAAATTAGGTGTTCTAGGACTAGTGTTGTGATATTGCAGAAATGTCAACTTTGTATTGTAGTTAACTCTGATTCTACTTCATAACACAATAGTTCTAGTAAGGGAAACATATTTCCATAGAACCCAATGTCTAAAAAATCTATACTATAATAAGAGCGGCGTCCGTCTGTCTGTCCGAAGCCAGCCTGCAGTGTGTGATGAGCGTATCTGTGATACAAACTCGGCCTCATCAACTCTCGAGAGATTGAATTTTTTATTGCTTACGGCCTTTCTTTCATTTCGCCTTCTTTCTTATTTCAAATAAAGGGGGTGGACTATGTAGTCATAGATAATGTGTCAATGGCATGTATCATGGACGTCCTGAAGAATCGCTTTGCAATGACAGTAAATAGGGGGAACGAGCATATAGCAATTGAGAGGGAAGTGTTAAATTAGACAGAATAGTTTAGGAGCCAAAAAAAGAAGCAGATATGTAACGGTAAATAAATATCTCGGTTAACTACAGGGCGCGGCGTTCAATTCTGCATTGACGAGGGCACAACCTTCTCAAAAATGCAGGATTGGCTGCCGCACTCTGTACTTATATTCAATGAGTGACAATCCCTCAGGAGATGATAAAACGTTTTATCTATCGTCTGTTCCTAAAACTCAAAAGGACACAAATGTTCATTAAAAATTTACTCACACCTGCATTAAAATGTGTTTGTTCTTGCAACATAAAATCCTTTGCGAAATAAAATCTATTTTGACACATGAAGAACTTAGATGAACATTTGTTCGAAAAGCACAGCTGGCAGAACACGGCATGTTAACATCATTACGATAATATGTATTAGTAATAACAACATGGCCCGTTAAAAATAACAGAATTCAATATTTTCTTTGAATAAGGTTTCCAGATGTGGATGACAAACAAATATATCCATCCCAACAGTACCCGCCATTAAAATATTCTTGTACTTGTGCACTGGTGAAACTCGTATCACAGATACGGTCATTGAGCGTCCTGGTGAGCGTCACAGAGGGACGGAAGAAGCGGACACCAAACAAATATGTAAATAAATAAACCAACCACACCAAGGTTATTATTAGGCCAGATAACTTCACGGCATTAACTATCTTTCCCAGGGACCAGAAAGTAAACGAGAGGAAGATCCACCACGAGCTCGGCAAGATGAGCCTGTCCGAGAAGAAGAAACTGGCGCAGAAGCTCACAGAAGAGGTCGCTCAGGAAGAGTCTGGACGGTCACCCAACCATCCTTACCAGGACACTGACTTTGAGAACCCATTCAACACTGCACCTCCTACGTACTCCGGAAAAGTTAGTTCCATATGTTCAAAGTTTCCAGTAATTTCATCCAGGGTCAGGCAAAACCACGGTGGAGGAAACAAGGTAGAGTCATTTCTTTGGGGGAAAATATACCTCCTCTTGTTCGGCTGGCCAATAGAACGGCTTGATTTTCAAATAAACTTCATAACGTCACCATTCCGGCTTGGCGTTAGTCCAATAGTTGTACCAGATTTGGAGCTATCAGTTTTGTCAGATGTAATATGACCGCTGCCATGGTAATATGGTTCGTTACCATGACGTCAGCATTGCCACACAGTTGACGAAAAAAGACTAATTTCACCGTACCTTGTTTCTTCTGCCGTCGACATAGCATAAATGGGCTATGTTTCACCCCATTCAACAGTGCGCCTCCTACGTACTCAGGAAAAGTCTGTTCCAAATATTCAAATTTTACAATAATTTTATCCTCGATCAGGCATAGCGTACGAGTAGATAGGCTATGTTTTCAGTGTGCTGAGTAGGTTTTTCTCTATTGAAAAGGAGGGAGGGGATCAACTAAGATACGTATGTCATGGACAAAGAATCAAATAATTACATAGGATATGAAGATTTTCGGTGAATTTACAAGTATTCATTCCGCCAATGGACCAACAGCGGAAGAAATTCTCGGATAATTGATGTCCAGGTGTATGAAAGCCATTGAGTTTTGTTAATTGAAATATAGGAAAACTCGTGTAGGTTTTCCCGCTTTTTTTATCATTTCCAGAATGCAATTATTCACTTTTCATACTTTAGTCTGAAAAAGTGCAATTCAGTGCCTGACGAAACTCCTTGTTACCTGTGTTCACCGAGGCCAAGTGGTTAAGAGCCGACACCTTCTCGTGAAGGGCGCCTTCACGAGAAGGTGTCGGTAGTTTGAATCCCAGCAGTGCCGCCCGGTGATTCTCCCCGCTGGGAAAAGGGAGAACTCAGCCACAATTCCCACTCTACCCAAGTCTCAGAAATGGGTACCAGCTTGACCGGTAACCGTCATTGCGTCCTGGTGTTAGTTATGAGGCATTTGAAAAACCAATGTATAAGATATATACCAGGCTTGATTGGAATAAAAAATCCTTTATCCTTTACCGCCAGGCGATCGTAACGCAAGACGGCAAGTCGCACAAAGCAGCGCTCAACCCTCAGACTTGGACCCAACTAGTTTTCCAGTCGAGGTCTGACGTCACAGACAAGATGGCGGCCTTCATTTTCAAACTGCCAAACGATACAGACTACACAGGACTTCTGCCTGGACAGTACTTGGAGGTAAATGAATGGACGTATTTATGATATGTTAGATAGTCAACTTAGGGGATTAGATGAACCGGATCTTTTCTAGATAAGCCCCGCTTCACCCACCTGTAACTTTCGAAATAATGCACCTATCGAGGTGAAGTGGGTGAACTTATGTGTTGCATTAGTGGCGGGCTTATCTGGAAAAGATCCCGTGAACCTATGACTCGCTGTAGCAATATTTCAAAACTTATCGAAAAACAGTTTTTAAAATCTTTTGTTCCTTCTTCAAACATTTTTTACTGGATTATTTCTCTAGAACATAAAATTCGCTGCACAGTCAGATCTTGCAGACACTTGAATACTGCGAAGAAAACAACACGTTTTTCAAGGTATTAGAGTGTTTAGGAAATGCTCATCCTAGCTAATGGGATGTTTCTCCGTAAAAGAATTAACCTTGTAGAACAGGCTGTTGAAGTATGACCCTTTATAGTTGGACAAAGAAATCAATGAAAGAGCAAAGTCCAATTTGAAAAGTAGTCAAATCTGAAGTGAACGAGAGTTTCTCCCAATACTGGATGTACATTTCAATGGTTGGACATGTTTGAGGACGCCTACACAAGTACGGGCCAGCGACAATACTAATGATAACGAGACAAAAATCTTTTGGAAATGCGTTCAGGTACATGATTTACTGACGTAGCCCAATTTTCTTAAAACTTAAAACTAACTAATACAGTGAGTTTATTGCTATTTTCCTGCTAATTATTCAACCACTTGCATGGATATTACAATATTTTATCTAGTATATTAACTAACTATACATGGGGTTTTAGTATGAAGGTATTTTAAAAACCAATGCACTGTAACTACTCCAGCTACTTGGGAAAATACCACCTCTCTTTAGTTTTCAAACCTGGGATAACACCTGCACTTCCTCAATTGCTCTCTTTAAAATTAACTCACTCTATAGAAACTAACAAGGTTTCCACTTCATCTTTGGTGCTGATGTCCCGTACATTTGTCATAATAAAATGCTTGTAATCATAAGTAATAATTACAATATATTTACTATAAGATTACTCGATCCTGAACTTTGGACTCGAAAAGTTTGATTTGTTTATTATGAGCTAAAGTCAAATGATCTAATGAGAATTCGCGTTGAGCTATATGGCCAACTGTATGATCATAGTTATAGTCATCTTAGCTATTTCTTGAAATAAAGTTTACTCCCCTCTCTATTGCAGATTCAGGTCGAAATAGAAGGGCAAAAGCACACCCGTTTCTTCAGCCCCACGTCGACGCCTCAAGACTTCGGTCGCATTGAGTTGGTCATGCGATTTGAAACAAGTGGCATCATGAGCAAGTTCTTCCAGAACCTAGAGCCTGGTGAAGAGAATAAATTAATCATGGAAAGAAGTGGGGATAGCGTGTTCAAGGGTGGTGACATTTTAAAATTCGTACTGATATCGCTAGCAGAATTTTTCCCAAGTCATTGTAAAACTGTAAAACTGTGTTCGTTCGTCTGCTCCTGCTTAGGAAAAGCCAGCAAATCAGGGGGGGGAGGGGGACTGGTTTATCTCAAAATCCAAATATATATTAGGTTTTTTGTTTTTTAGCTCATGTTATAGAGTTTTTTCTGAATTTAACGACAGGCTTCACTGCTATGTAAGTGTGTTCGTTCGTCTGCTACAGCTTGCGAAAGGCCTGTCACATCATTTCGCAGCCGGGGGATGAGTTTGTCAGGCTCTTCTGAAAACTTGAACTTGTTGACGTTTGAAATGCTACTTCTCCCACAGTTTTAAAGGTACAGCAATGGCAAATATATCAATCGACAGGGCTTGAAAACAGCTAAGGGGAAATTGTTAACAATTTTTGAAATTTAATTTAGGTTAAAGAGTATACGAGACATAAGAGGAGAAAAGCAGATTTTTTTTTATTTTTAGGAAAAAATTCTTATCATTCAACAACTTAAATAATCGGAAAATCCTTCCAAATTTTCTAGGGATAATGCATTTAGCTCTCTAGAAAGAATGTTGCCGGTTCTGTAACTCTAAAAATGTAGATGCATTTTCCGTAATACCCTTTTCTCATTTTTTTCGAAAAAAATAAATTTTCTAATGAAATTACGAAAAAATACTCGTCCAAAAAATTGTAGCATCATTTTACAGCGATGGTGAAAATTTCAGAAGAATGTGTCGAAAAATGATGGATCTTATTTTTTACCCAGACTGTCCCCTTAGACAATGTTCGCATGAGATTATGAAACATTCTAGATTTTATTAAACGATGTTCACAGATGATTCTGATACACTTTGTGACTTTATTAAACAAGGTTTGCAGGAGATTTTGAAAGACTTGGGACTTCACTGGCTTCACTAACAATGTTCACAGATGATTCTGAAACACTATGTACTTTATTAAACAATGCCCACAGATGATTCTGAAAAACTTTAAAATTTATTAAACAATGTTCACGGGAGATTCTGAAACACTTTGGGCACAATGTTCACATGTGATTCTGAGACATTCTAAACACAATTTTCACATGTGATTCTGAAACATTCTGAACCCAATTTCCACATAAGATTCTGAAACATTCTCAATGACTTCAAACATGACTTAACTAAACAATGTTCACAGGAGACAAGGTTCAGTTCCGAGGTCCGTGCGGAGGCTTCGAGTACGTGGCGAGGAGCCTGAAGCTGCTCACCATCCTGGCGTCCGGCGGGGGCATCACGCCGGGGCTGCAGCTCATCCGCTCCATCATGGCGGACAAGACGGACACCACCAAAGTCAAACTGGTCTACCACTCCGAGAACTACGACGAGATCCTCTACAGGGACGAGCTGGACGGCTATGCAGGTCAGGAAGGGGAGGTGTAAATATGGACTGGTTCAAATTTGGTTTGCTCAGATGGCACTTGCGATCAGAAAGGGAAGATGGAGATCGAATTTTGCTTTGATGGCACTTGTGACCAGAAAGGGAGGGTGTAGACTAAATTTTACATGGATGACATTTGTGACCCGAAAATGAAGGTGTAGACCGAATTTTGCATTGACAGCACTTGTGACCCGAAGGGAAAGATGTAG
The DNA here is from genome assembly GCA_030386875.1 of Morinoia aosen. NCBI lineage: Eukaryota > Metazoa > Arthropoda > Malacostraca > Amphipoda > Talitridae > Morinoia > Morinoia aosen. The sequence goes on along the minus strand of CM059577.1, from coordinate 47,327,761 downwards.
ACCGAATTTTGCTTAGATGGCACTTGTGACCAAAAAGGAAAGGTGGAGATATGGGCTGGAGCGAATTTGGCATGAATGGCACTTGTGACGAGAAAGGGAATGTGTAGATATGGGCTGCAGTCGTTGTGTATCATTGAAGTATGTGCAAAATTGAACTAGTTACACGTTGGTAGTTAAACGCTATAAACTCATTCTAAAACTTTCCAGCTACACTTTTATCGCGATTTGTCAAATGTTCTGAAAAATTCCAAAGGTATGTGCTCTAAAAAAACAGAAATAGCTTTATCGATTACTCAATTATTTAATTTCGTTGAACGTTGTTAGTTGAGCTTTTTAACAAAAAGGAGAGTGTAAAGTGCAAGCATAATGCGCACAAGTATTTTCCCGATGACTTCTTCCGTTCATCTTCTATGCACAACCAGAGGAGCTGCTTTAATTTAGCGAGAAAATCGAGGTGGTGGGATTGGTATCGAACCAAGGCTTGTAAAAAGTGTTACACTTTTGAAAGTGGGGAAAAGTGTGAGACTTTTTAATAGTGGGGAAACGTGGGGGAAGTAGGGAAAGGTGTGATACTTTCGAAAAGTAAGGAAAAGTGGGGAATGTGGGGGAAAACAGTATATTAGTTCAATGTTATATCCCCAGCCCAAGACCCACGTTTGGACATCACCCACACCCTGGGGGAAGTGCCGGAGAACTGGGAGGGGAGCGAGGGCTTCATCGACACCTTCCTGCTCGACAGCACCGTCGACAAGACCGTGCCTCTGCACAAGCACAAGGTACCGAGTTCGTATATGTCGTTATTATAACCGATGTTACCGAATACCAATGTTATCAATATGATCACCAATATTACCGTTATCACAGCCAATATTACCGGATACCAATATTATCACCAATATTACCGTTATCACAACCAACATAACCGAATACCAATGTTTTCAATATGATCACCAATATTACTGTTATCACAACCAATATTACCGGATACCAATATTATCACCAATATTACCGTTATCACAACCAATATTACCGGATACCAATACTATCACCAATATTACGGTTATCACAACCACCGTATACCTGTTGAGTCTACTGATACTTTAACGTCACTATATCTTAATCGTGTTATCGTTTTCACAACCACCATCTTCGCAACCAACACCAGAACAACCACCGTAGTCGTATTACTAGTGTAAAATAAAATTTCGCAATGGGCACAAATGAACTTCGCATTGAGCACAAAATAATTTTGCAATAAGCGCAAAATAAAATTTCGCAATGGGCAAAAAATAATTTCACGATGGACACAAAATCATTTCGCAATGGGCACAAACTCAGCTCGCCTTTCACTGGAAAGGACGCTGGTTCATTCCAGAAAGTACTAGCCCGGTTTTTCTCAAACGTTTCTTGAACTATTAATAAAGGTATTATGTACATTAACGATGTATGTTTACCAATTAAGGATCTTTATGTTAAGACATTTCAAAACCCAAATGTTATACATTTCGTACATACACTTTATTAGAATAAATCTGTTTCTCTTCTTTTTCTTCCTACTCACAAGTTCCTTTCCGATCAATATCGTTCTCTTGGCAACCCTTGATTGACGGTATTCTTTCTTGTTGGTTTCCTTTCGTGTAATATCGTATTCTCTGCGACCCCAGATTGGTGGTATTCCATTTTGTCAGTTCCCTCCGGAGTAATATCGTATTTTTGGCAACCCCAGATCGTGATGTGCGGAGGTCCGACCATGGCGGTATCCTGTCTACACTCGCTACGCTCACTGGGTGTGCCGTCCGAGCAAATCTTCATCTACGGGCAGTTCGGCGCCGAGCAAATGCGGACCGTCTTTGGACCCCACGTCAAGTTGGCCACACATCGGTCGGACTACGTGCTCTGATGTGTCCTATATAAAAAATATTCGTGTTGCCATGCAGCGTAATCATTACTGGTATACCTATAATTTCCTGAATGATTAACACATCGGTCGGACTACGTGCTCTGATGTGCCTTGTATAAAGAGTATTTGTGTTGTACTGGTGCTTAATTTTTACTGGTATGCCTATAATTTCCTGAATGATTAACACATCGGTCGGACTACGTGCTCTGATGTGCCTTGTATAAAGAGTATTTGTGTTGTACTGGTGCAGAATTTTTACTGGGATGCCTATAATTTCCTGAATGATTGACACATCGGTCTCACTAGGTGCTCCGATGTGCTCAAAAATTAAAATTAAAAAAATCTATCACATGTAAGACTTTTGTGACATCAAAAGGATTCGTTGCCATGAAATGTAATCTTTACTTGTATGACAATTGTTTGACTGAATAATCAACTCATCGGGCGGACTACGCAATTTGATGAGCTTAAAATAAAGAGAGAGTATTTGGGTTGTCGTGTTGCATAATCTTTACTCGTGTGTTTATTGTGTTCTAAATTAAAAGTATTTGTGTTGTTATGCTGCGTAATTTTTACTGGTGAGTCTTCCTTAAATGATTGTTGGCTGAAATGGTTTATTGGAGAAAAACGATACTGGCTTGACAATAACCCTCGTGAATTATAATAACAGCCACTACAGCATCAGGAATTTTTGCGCTACGACATGTTTCCGGTTCAAATTAACCAGCATGTAAATGAAGTAAAAAATTTAGAAACCAATATCCCACGGATGGTATAGGCTTTTTTGAACTTACTCTAGCTAACTTCGAAAAAAAATTTAGAAATGTATCGATGTAGCCGGTCACCGATCAAGTGATGAGTTTTTCGAAACTTCCTGCATTAAAATCACATTCAATGTACTGAAAGTTGCATAATATTTTTTCTTGTATCATAAACAGTACCTTTTATTACCCTTCCGAATCGCTAGATCTTTATGCAGGCGCTGTAACTATTTTTTTAGTTATCGTATTTTTTTGACAAAAATCAAATCGCGATACAAAACAGTTTGTGAGCAGCTCAAATTTGCCCTTTTTCAATATCAAAAGCAGGGGTGTGAATTTTGCCACATGCTATTACTGAAAAGAGAGAGATGAATTTTATCCTACGTTATTTCTGGAAGTAAAATGTGGATGGTGACAAGCAGGATATCGAGCTAGCAACAAGATTATCTAAGTTCAGTAGGTACTTGAATATGATATTGTAAATTCGATAAAAAGTACTAGGAACTTGTATTCTCGGTTTGAGGACTCGGTCGTTGTCGGACGTGCAGGAAAAATGGCGCAGTAATTGTTTAAAATGCAAAGGGAAAAAATCTAACCGTGCATAAAACATAAAAATCACACTATCAGTGAATGTGTTTGTTACCCGTTAAACTGCAAAAGGAGAAAAAATAACTGTTGTCTTATTCAGCTTAAATCTCTGCAATTTAAATGCGAAGCCAACAAAGCAGTGCTAGCAAAAAAAGCGAAATTGTGCGCTCGGCCCAGTCTCGAACGATAGGCCTGTCCTTGTTCCCTCAGTCTTCCCTCACCGAGCTCGTAACCCCCCCCCTCCCCTTCCCGTACCCCTGGCTCCCGTCTTCTGACCGTGCAGAGCATGGCAAATCCTAAACTCTCTCGCTCCAAGCAATCAAAGAAATTAATTTGATTATATAAATTTTTGGTAATGTCTAACCTCTCAGCGAAGTTTTCTGTTCAATTCCTACGCGGCCGAGAGGGCAAATGTGCAATAAATAATTATTGTGTTTCGTACTCCGCATCTCTACTGACACCGATAGTTTAAAGACGCCGATAGTTTAAAGTAAGCTACCAGTAAGAATAACGGGTGAACGAGAAGTTGAAAAACATTCACAATCACCTGGGAAAATAGGATAAAAAGTGCAACTAGCCTTGAATTGTAATTAAAATATGTTCTCACTAAAAGCGTTAGTCATCCTGCAGACGATATGTTTCGACTGATCCTACAAAATTACCGCAGCGAAAGGAAGCCCATCCGAACGAAGGAAAAGACTGAAGATGTAACTGCACACTACGATACGCACCCCTCCATAATCAATGAGACTAAAATGTAATAAATATGCTCTCCCTCAATATCATATCACATTTTGCACCTGATCTTATTCAGTTGAATAATTAAAGCGTCCCTTATATAAACTGGAAGAAATTTTCGATCAACTAACAAAATCACTGCTCGTGTCGGAGACTGTTACCTGGTCGTGCAAAATGTAAAATTGCGTACAACAAATTTCGAGAAACAGACATTTTGAACTCAGAGCACCACTGAGCGCAACCAACCTTCATCATGAAGACGTCATTATTCACGGCCGACTCCCACCTAGCTCCCTGTTCCTCGCCTCCTTCCTCCAGCATTAAAGGGCAACCCCATCTTCTCTCAGCTGTAAGCTGCAATACCTCGATGAACGGCTTGAAATTACCTCACTTTTAAGAAAATACGTACAGACAGAGCTAAAATTTAGCAAATCAGTATCAGCGATAAATATACAAAAGCTACTTCGTTCTCAGAATCCAGTTATAGCTTTGCAAATGTAACACACAATGCATCCTTACGGCACTCTCTTTTCAGCCCGGAAGTGGCATTATCAGAACAAACGTTGCCTTCCACAACATCCCGAAACAACGGTTCTCTCAAAGGCAAAAATACGGCCTTACCAAGCAAAATGCCTGCAAGTAGGAGACCTACACCCTCACACTCACAAGATTTTAGCGCTCAAATCACAGGAGACTCGCAAAAAGCTGCCAGTAATCCCGTCAGAGTATGTGTGTCACCTTCCGAAGCAACGTCAGTGATGACTATGCAACCAATATCGCCGGATGAGGGAAAACATATCTGTCAAACCTCCAGCAATCATTTGAAGGTTCGAAGCAGTCAAATCTCAGCCGCAGCTCCACAACCACCTGATGCGCCTCATCTCAACGAGCAAAACAGCGCGTCAGCTCCCCAGCTCTGCATCACCATCAACGCTTCGAATTTTCCGCCAGCGACGGGGACACCAACGCCATCGTCTTCAGTGGTACAGGACAGAAAATAGTTGTTATTAATAAGGACATTTCAAGCGTGGTAGACTCTCTTCATTCTCTAGATAATATTTTCGATAATATTCGCGCACAAACCGATACTGGCAGTAAAATACCCCAACGCGTAAGCTGCGAGAACAAAGGACAATTTCCAGTACAGAGCAATACACAAAACACTGTTACTTTTTTAATGGGTACTTGCACCCGCTTCAAATAACAAGCACTCAAAAAATTCATGAAATTATTCAGAATCTGTCTCTACCAGCAGCATTTTTCAATAAATCCTAAGAAAACATGAGCCTCCTAGCACGTCATCGATTTTCTCTACAGTATCAAATATTCAAGTCTCAACCGAGCAACTTTTTGCTTTAAATTCCCCAAAAAAGTTCTCAAGACCTTGCACCTGTGGTACCTGCTTGTATCTCATCTGAAGTCGACTCCAATTGTCGAGAACCTTATGATACTTTTCTGCTAGGTGACAATATACGAAGCACAATCAGAAGGAAGGACATCGATCGTTCGTGTTGGATCCAAACTGTTCCTTCCATGAGCATTGATGACCTTCTCCATGCTATAAATCGCATGCCCAGATTTGATAATTATATACTAAGTTCTGATGGTCTCTGCCATTCGGCCCTCAGACCTAGCTCGAATCAAAACCGAATTGTAAGGAAGTACGCACTTTATCTAATTTATATTGTCATTGCTTGCAGTGCAATATAATTCAATAAAGCGATGAATTTTTATAGTTTGTCTATTAGTACTTCTCGTATGGAACGTTGTCTTAGGACGTCTTATATTAAGAAATTTTTAAAAGCCAATATGTTGGCATGTATCTCATGTGGCAACGTTTTTGGAAATAAACGATTTTTCTTTCTTTTTCTTTCTTTCATTGATGGAACACATTTCTGCTGGAATCTATTTATCTCTTATGGAACCCATCTTCTTGGAGCGTATATCTATTGGAACCCATCTTTCTTGGAGTCCATCATTGTTTGAATCCATCTTTCTTGGAGCCCATCATTGTTTGAACACATCTTTCTTGGAACCCATCAACGTTAGAACCCACCTTCGATAGCCCCCATTTTTCTAGGAGCCCATTCATGCTGGATCCCATGTTTGATTGCTGAAAACTTCGATAACACTCATTCACGATAAGCGTTAGTTGGTAGCTGAAGCCTGTTACCAACCGCGCTGTAGTCACCTCGTTGTCATTGCTTTACCGCAAGGTCAAATACTGGCTGGGGCTAATTCGGTGCTTGGGCAAGCAACTTCAATGCCGGCTAGTGTTGCCATACTGCCTTTTCTGGCCAAAATTCTCAAATCACGGGTATATTCAAGTAAAAATGACCATTACATTGACCAAAGACAAATTTTCCTGCAAAGTTTTAAAATGAAAATGATAATTAAATCGATCAAAGACTGCCTATCTTGCAAGTTTCTATATGAAACGACCATAAAACCGACCAAAGACTACCAGCTTGCCATTTTTTAGATCCTAAATTAGACCTTTCAATAGAACCTATGAATTATCGGGAATATAGGGTAATTTCTGTACTATGAGACGTACAAACTTGAAATTATTACCAAATTAATGCCCGAGACGAGTAAAAAGTTTTTTATTTAGGTTAAGCATGCTGGGACCGAGGTTCACGTACCCTATCAATGGTCTGCCGATTTTCCCGATAAATCTCATTTTTCCCTATACTTATTTCTAAACTATTGCACCTAAATATTTCAAATTAGTTTCAATTTATACAACTAATCATTCCCCACAGATACGTGTGGAGGATGATAAAGTTCAACGCACTTGCTGCTTAGCGCGGGTCATCGACGAAATTATAACTTTTTCATCATCCGAGACGAGTTGATCGCCAACACTCGCGTGTCCTTTTTGATATCCGCCGCTGGTTCTCCGATGCCTGTCTTGGTGACTGTGCAAAATCCAGTTTTCTTGTGTAGTGAGAAGGCTTTAATTACAGCCCTATTGTATAGGACAATAGCCAAAAATTAGCTGGCTGTAATCGTGAGGCCAAAATTTGAGCGTTTCATTGTGCCATTTTTTAAAATTTTGTTACATCCCACGCTTAAGGATAGAAAGTTGCAACTTTCTACGACTCTTCAGTTTCTGTCGAGATAACTTTACATGTATCTCGTTTCTAAGCCCAAATCACTAAGCTTCATAATCCTCCACACGTTCCTGTGAAGGATGATAAATTAAAACTACCGACCAAATTTTATTGAAATTACCTTAAAACCAGCTATCGTACAGTGTTTTTATATGAATAGGCTGCACAATCTACCAAAGACTGGCTAACTTGAGACACGATCGTTAATTATTACTTGAAAAGGCCGAAGAGATCCGAATTTTTGCAAGAAAAAGGCCAAACTGCCACACTTGAGCACGCCCAGTAGTGCAGTGTGCGGCCGGCCAATACATGGCGTCAGTATAAAAGCTGGCCTTAGTAGGGGTGGTTTACGGTTGTTCTTTCTTATACTTGTTCTCATCCTTCAGGTACGTCTCACTGCAAGTCTGAGTTTAGATTGAGTTGCAGGCATGATTTTCTATGAATCTATGAGATGAAAAATTAACCAAGTATTGGCAAGGAAACTACGCATTTATGAATCTCAGACGTGTAATTAATAAAACAAAAATCTAGAATTTGTTAGACGTTGTATTAGCACTAGATCATCATTAGGCATACACTCGTGTTTAGCAACAGATCTAAAAACAAATTTTTAGATCTGTATCTGTAGATCTATCTGAATTTTTAGATCTGTGATTTTTAATATAAGTCTTGCGTATAACTTGTAAGTTATATATGCATAGCAACTAAACAATAAAATACATGTACTAAAGTTTAAAAGTGTCACTGATGGATATTATTATAACCATAGATGACCGTTATATCTCATTTGACAATGATATTATAACATTTTATATTATTTTTTATTGTTCTTGCATATTAATTTATTATGCATAAATTTCATAATATTACCAATGTTTCTATAAGAGAATTTAGTTACGCAAAAATAGAAGTGGATAGTAGGAACTAGTTTTGGTAACCAACCCACAACAAATGTCAAAGAATACACAAAAATTCATGTATATTAAATAGTGAAACTCTCTAGTTTAGGGCCCTGTTTGGTATTTTGGTGATGATTTGGACAAAAAATTCTTTCGATATCCTAAAATTTTATTCATTAATTATAAATTGCTCTCTTTCTGCGTTAGGTCCGACAACAAGATGGCAGAGCAAGGAGGCACGTGGTGAGGGAATAATGGATGTCAAATTAGGCTTGTTCAGTACATAATGGCGGCAAAATTGATTTTAGTAAATAAAAGCAGTGAAAAAATCAGAAAATGCATGAATGTGCATTTTCTATCTATAAATGTAACATAATTTTCATGGCTAAAAATTATGACACGAAATCACATCTAAACACAAATTTGCATTATAAAACCCTAGATTTGTTGAATACAATTATGTGTGTAATAATTATTGGAGCAAAATTAATGAAGCACTTGCTTGCAATATAGAAGCATCGCTTACGACTCTGCTTGCTAGTCACATTATTATTATATTCCTGCTTTTCCCATGCCAGGGTCACATCCTCATGCGTAGCCGACATTATCTCGGAAGATTGTGTCTCGAGATTGTCATCTGAACTATCATCTGTGACTAAATCAGAGGTAACATACGTATGGGAGTATCAGATCAGATTTTTTTATGCTACGTATGGGAGTATCAGATCAGAATTTTTTATGTTTGACCCACAGTCATATACTGATATGTATGAGTCTGAGACTGATTTATATACATTAATGTTCTTTTAGTATAGTATAATCATTTCATGCGCTATGCAAGAGCAAAGTAATTTTTTAGATTGATTAGATTGAAAAGCAGAGATATATGCAGCTACTTTTGGACCACCACGATAATATGTAGTAATATGTGGCTACATATGGACCCCTACTGATTGTAGAGATACCTAGAGCATCCTGCGAACACCTTATTCTAAGTTTACAATTCTATTTAAAACGCCTAACTTAAATACACACTATTCTGATCAAATAGTTTGTTCGGTGTCAGAGAATGTAAATTACCCAAGAAAATCATAGAGGGGCCTAAAAGCCAGTAGTTCTAGGGATTTGTGTGCTCGCTAGATAGCCATGTGCTAGAGGTTCTGCCGCCGTGCGGCAGAGACCTGGGTTCGAAACTCGGCGCTGGCGGTGGCGATTTTCTCTGTTGGGTATAGGAGAAAAATTCCAAGCACAATACCCCACTCTACCCAGGTGTCTGAAATGGGTACCGGTCTTGACCGGGGGAAAGCGTCATGGCGTCCTGGCGTTAGATATAAGGCATTTGAAAATCCAATGTACAAGGTGATATGTATCAGGCTTGATTGGAAATAAAGCATCCGTAGATGCCTTCATTATTATTATTATTATTATTGACTAAGCCATTTGTGTGGACTTGAATTCTGAATTTCAAATGGTTCTACTGGCTTTCAATGTTTTTGAGTCCCACGACGGGTAAATAATGGTGATGAAATTGGGCTTCGTGAGTAAATAAGGGTAGTAAAATTGGGTTTGAGTAAATAATGCTGTGAAATTGGGCTTTGTGAGTGAATAAGGGTTGTAAAATTGGGTTGGGTGGGATATAATGGTTGTAAAATTAAGGTTGGTGAATGAAAAACTGTGATGAAATTGATGAAATTGGGTTAAGTGAGTAGTTGATGATTTTAAAAAGGAAACACGCCCCGCCGAAATTTTTCAGCTCAATACTTATTATTAACCAATGTATCATAGTATTCACTGTGAATGATTGAAGAGAAAGTGTGATCATCAGCAAATCTATGAACAAAGAATGAAGTACTTTTAGTTAGGGTTAACAATTTCGGTAATAAATCCGAATTAACAATATCCGGATAATTAGGAAATTTGATTAACTATAACGTTGATGAAGACCTGATGAGGTCCCAAAATTCTTCCTTGTGGAACACCAGAGTTATACTCAAGAAGTTCAGGGTGGAATTTAGCAATTGCGACGAATTGTTCATGATTCGTAAGGTAGGATTTGAACGAACGATTACAAATTACAAACTTCTTCAGCTCCGTAACATGGGAGCTTTTGATAGCAATATGGAATCATCAATGCAGTTAAATGCATTTCGATAGTTGCAAGAAAGAAAACAATATTCCACTTACCATGTTACACAAACACTTATGTTGGACGTGCATTAACCAGGTTACACGAACACTTATCATGTTCCACGTGCATTTACTAGTTACTTATTACTTATGTACTTATTAAGTTACACGTCCATTTCCCGGGTTACAAGAGTACACACCATGTTGCACGAGCTCATAATAGGTAATACGTTCACTTATGAGGTTGCACGTGCACTTATAGGTCACGTAGGTTTTGAGTCATATAGTTATGAGTTTTCTCTCACAGTTGTCAGTATTACTGTTATAGGTCCAGCCACTGGGCGTAGTTAACACTATGATACCCAGGGGAAATTAGGAAGAGGCGATGGGGTGCAGGCTTTATTGGTAGAAACGAATAGAATTGAAAAAACTAAGTAAACAAAGTCTGATAAATGAGCCTGAAAAACAAATCAAATAAAGAGTTACACACTATCACTATAAAGTTTCAGGAACTACAGAGGAGTTTATCATTATATTTACACACAGAAACTCGGGTTATAGACAAACTGTATTGAGTTACCCTAGGGTAACACTGCTCTGTAGCATCGGTAGCTCAATAATCGGAGCTAGGCAGAGAGAAAAACATCTGTCACCAAACCTAACGTGAAGCTATAGAGCTCTACAGATAATTATTATTTAAACAATGAACTGTAATTTAGAGAAACAAGACTTATAAATTGGATAATCAGAAATCTTCAAGTATTCGGATTGGTAAGTATTGTGTTGATTAATGAGCTAACTAACACTAAGATTCGATGATATGAAAAATTAACAACAATTACACTAACGACTGCACTTTCCTAAGCTCCTAGACAAATTATCAAATAGTCACATGTCGGTCCTAAGCGACCGCCCGAGAAGCCCCCGCACACCCGCGGCACACAGCGACAACCCACAACAGGTTAATAGGGTGCGGTGGCAGGCCTCTGTACGTAACCGCAGAGGCGGCTTCTCTGTTCGCATAAACAGACTCATGAGAAACAACTAAAATTATTAGTTCGTTGAAATATGACAACCAATAATATATATTATAAAAAGAAACAGTACGACATAAAATGAATGATAAAGTTATAGGAATAAAAGCATAATTAAAGTTCTTAACCCTATGTGCATCGCAGTCACCCACAAGAGACAGGCTGGAAAAACAGCTCTATAACATTACTGTATATGACCACACTTACTATACACCACCTCCAGAGTTAAGCCTTTTTGCAATTCATTGTTTCTCTCTGGGTGTAGAACCAAAAGTGATGGGACAAACAGAACAAACCCCGTTCAATTTATTCTTCTTTCCCAGGAGTAAGAACCAAAAGCGATGGGGCAAAGGGGAGTTCTGGGGCTTGTCCTCCTCCTATGACCCCGACTGGATCCTCACGGCAGCCCAGAAAAAAATTCGGGATGACCTCATCGAGCTCTGCAGGGTCCAAATCAGACCCCATGCGGTGAGTGATAAACAGGCTCATTTTGGAGGTTTGGGGGGGTTGTGAGCGATGATAAGTGGGGTAAAATGCGTAATTGGGGTTTTGTGGGTTTGTGAGGGTAGACTTGATTAGTTTATTCATGGTATTGGCGTATTGCAACAATTGCAAACATAAACATGTGTGGATTTACTATATTTGGGGCTTAGCCGAGGTTGTGAGGGGGCATTCACAATGTTGTAAAGGTGAGGTTCAAAAAGAAATTCAAACGCTTTAAAAGGAAGTTAAAAATGCCAAACATCGAGAAGGGATTCTTAGAAAAATTACTTCAACGTCGCAAAATGAAAGTTGAATGGACAAAACCGACTCCATGGGGAAGTCAAGAATCACTTTTCAAGATATTCGAAAAAAGGCAGCCTGCGACGGGGAAGAAGTTGAGGATTACCTTCTACGTCCCCAGGTGCACTGCGACCAGACGTACGAGTTCCCCAGGAGGAGCCTCAACGCGATGGCGGGGCTGGGGCTGATGGGGCTGATCGTCCCCAAGGAGCTGGGAGGCTTGGGGGAGACGCACCAGTGTGCGGCGATGGTGGTGGAGACTATAGCTCGCTACGGCTGTCCGTCTACAGCCATGGTCTACAGTAAGTCTACCGCCGTGTTCTGTTGTGTCAACCGCCGTGGTCTGTTGTGTCAACCGCCGTGATCTGTTGTGTCTACCGCCGTGGTCTGTTGTGTCTACCGCCGTGGTCTGTTGTGGCTACCGCCGTGGTCTGTTGTGTCAACCGACGTGGTCTGTTGTGTCAACCGCCGTGGTCTGTTGTGTCAACCGCCGTGGTCTGTTGTGTCTACCGCCGTGGTCTGTTGTGTCAACCGCCGTGGTCTGTTGTGTCTACCGCCGTGGTATGTTGTGTCTACCGCCGTGGTCTGTTGTGTCTACCGCCGTGGTATGTTGTGTCTACCGCCGTGGTCTGCTGTGTCTACCGCCGTGGTCTGTTGTGTCTACCGCCATGGTCTACAGTAAGTCTACCGCCATGGTCTACAGTAAGTCTACCGCCGTGGTCTGTTGTATCTACCGCCGTGGTCTGTTGTGTCCACCGCCGTGGTCTGTTGTGTCTACCGCCGTGGTCTGCTGCGTCTTCCGCCATGGTCTACAGTAAATCTACCGCCGTGGTCTGTTGTGTCTACCGCCATGGTCTACAGTAAGTCTACCGCTGTAATCTACTGTGTCTACCGCCAAGGTCTGCAATAAGTCTACCACCATGTTCTACTGTGTCTATTGCCGTGGTCTACTATGTCTACTGCCATGGTCTACAGTAAGTCTACCGCAGGGGTCTACTGTGTCTACTGCCGTGGTCTACAGTAAGTCTAACGCCGGGGTCTACAGTAAGTCTACCTCCATGGTCTACATACAGCTACCGCTAACAGTATGGCAGAGAGCATTAGCCATCAAAAAATTGAAAATAGCTGTTATAAAGCACTCATAATTGCATCGTTGCAAATGTGAGACATCCAGCATATATGTGAAAGACATCCAAAAAATTCAAGACATCCAACAATTATAAGTCAACCATTCACCTGACATCCAGCAAATATAAGACATCCAGCAAACATAAGACATCCAGCAAATTAAAGACATCCAGCAAACATAAGACACCCACCAAATATAAGACATCCAGCAAACATAAGACATCCAGCAAACATAAGACATCCACCAAATATAAGACATCCAGCAAACATAAGACATTCAGCAAACATAAGACATCAAGCAAACATAAGACATCCATCAAGTTTAAGACATCCAACAAACATAAGACATCCAACAAATAAGAGACAATCAAGATAATTTTACCTAATATAAGATGCCATATAGAAGTGAGCCTCAAGAGTGCGCTGTTACGATGAATCCTGTTTACTTAAGCGATGAAGTATTATGTTGAAAAGGCTACATTATATTATTTACACGGTGCTGGATTAAAAGGGATTTTTCTAATTTTATTTAAAGTGTACTCTATTTAAAAGATGTGTGTTATATAAGCGATACTGTACCTGACGAAAAAAATTGGATTTCATTATTCATTGAAAACTTGTTAACTTTAGCTAAGCCACGCTCTATAGAAAAAACTTTTTTATTTCAGCAATACAGCCTTTCATTGAAAATATTTTTATTTACTTCAGCAATGCAGTAATTTATTCTAAAAATATATTTAATTCAGCTGCTTTGCAGTCGTTTACGAAAAAATCTTTGGCTTTACTCCAGTAGAAGCTTATAAATAAGAATCTCCTTAATTTCAGCAACACAATATTTTTTTAAAAAGAATCTCTCTAATTTCAGCAATACATTTCTTCAATAGGAAAATATCTTTAATTCAGCTCTGTAGTAATTCGTTCTTAAGAATATTTTCAAATTCAGCGAAACGGCACTGCAGAAAAGAACATTCTCAAATTCAACAGTGCAGGTATTTATAAGAAGAGGGTATCTCCTTCTTTTTAACAATGCATAACTTCATTAAAAAAATTTTTAATTAGATTAGGTTGCACAACACGGCAAAGCTTTAAAATGAAGGTTATAGCGAACACAATCATCATTAGCTGTAGTCTCAAATACAAAAAATTACAAATTAAGACCGGCAATAAAATTTATTGCTCAAGGGGCGTATTGCCGGTTATTTATTTCGGGCGTATGAAATATGCTCAAGTTATTCAATATTGCATAATGAGTTTGAATTTTTGAAGCAGTTTTTTATAAAAAATGGCTATCCTTTATATTTTATTCAGAAATGTATCAAGCAATTCTTAGATAATAAGTATTCCGCCATTGCTACTGTGTGGGTCTGTGTGTGTCGGTTCGACGTCTCGGTTGCTATCTACGAGGGTATTTGAACACAGTGGTAGAAGTTTTAGGACTGGTATTCCATTAAGTAGGCCTTCCCATTCAGCTATTAGAATCCATGCAGAAAAATGCAACACAACTACCTCACTCGAGAATTTTTCAATATTAGGTTCTGCAGGTTCTTGTTTTAATTTACGCGTTCTTGAATCCCTCTTTATTAGCAAATTGAAACCTAACCTTAATGACATGCAGTCATCCTATACGTTGAAAATAGGTATTACGTATTTTTTTCTTTTTTAATTTTTATTTGTGTTCATATTATTATATTACTTACTGCATGGTTTTTATTGCCGGTGTTAATTTGTCATTTCCTATATTTCAGACTATAGCTGATGATGATCTAGATGATCGAAACGTACTAGTTCTTAACTGGTATGTATTTTAAATCTATTGTTTTCGCTATAACCTTCATTTTTAATTAAAAATACTATGTTTAATTTCAGCAATGCACCTGGGCGCGGTATCGGTGCTGCTGTTCCGCTATCACGGCCATGCCCGCATCACTGACTTGCTCAAACGCCTTGATAAGGAAAGGCTGGTCGGCACCTTGTCTTACTCGGACCCCGCCACAGGTGAGATGGGGAATGTCCCCACAGGTGAGATGGGGCAAGATCTCACAGGTGAGAAGGGACAAGACCCCACAGGTGAGATGGGGCATGTCCCCACAGGTGAGATGGGGCAAGATCTCACAGGTGAGATGGGACAAGACCCCACAGGTGAGATGGGACAAGACCCCACAGGTGAGATGGGGCATGTCCCCACAGGTGAGATGGGGCAAGATCTCACAGGTGAGAAGGGACAAGACCCACAGGTGAGATGGGGCATGTCCCCACAGGTGAGATGGGGCAAGATCTCACAGGTGAGATGGGACAAGACCCCACAGGTGAGATGGGACAAGACCCCACAGGTGAGATGGGGCATGTCCCCACAGGTGAGATGGGGCAAGATCTCACAGGTGAGATGTGTCGTGATTCCCTATTTTTTTATCCTAGATCTATATATTTTTCGTTGGCCGATTTTTCCGAGGCAATTCTTTTCTCTGCATTATTTCTCGTTATTTCCTCGTCGCTTCCATTTCCTTTCGATCAATAGTCGAGACAGAAGGCCTCAATTATTCTATTTTTATTTGTATTAAAGATCGAAGTAGATTGAGACTTTTCAATGTCATTAGTTGCAATTAAATGTAATATTATAGCAAAGCGAATAGGGCCTCAATAAGGAAAGTGACGACACGGTTACAACGTAAATTTCTGTTAAAATGATGACGTCCTTCAAATAGCAATAGATTACATATTCAGATAGTGATTGACTTGCGATTTACATGTCATATCAATGAATTTAGATGATCGTGACACCATCAAATCTCAGAAACTATTCTAATCTATCAGAAAATACAGTTACAGGAGGTCACATCTTGATCTCACAATAAGCAGGTGAAGCCTTCATTACTTGAACATTAATACATTGATAATTACTATAAGCACATCTTATATGAGGTGAAGCCTCCGCGGAATCAGTTATCTTGCGAAATACTAAACATATAATTCATCAATAAACCTGACGCGATACATTTTTGGGTACAGAATCTAAACCTACTACACGAAGTAAAGGGATGAAAGTGCGGATCACATAATGCATTAGGATACTTAGCTCGGTCGTTGATGGCGCTTAAGAGTCAATACACGACTCATTGAATAACAGAGAATAACCCTCACTGCTTGGCGAGCCTGCCAAGGCAGTGAGGTAAGAGAGCACAAGTAGACGCGACTGTCTTTCTCGATCGCTGGTCAGCTTCTGCCGGATCGTCGTCTACCAAGCGTAGGAGTCTGCGATGCTGTTCGCATAGAGAACAAACAGGTTCTCTTATAGACAATGTTTTACGTCAGCTGTTCCTATCGGAAACGGCAAGTATCATCATATAATTAGAAGAGAATAGATATACGATTGGATGACAGTTAATTTACCCAGAGTGGATAAGATCCTAAGTCTCTCAGTAAACGTGGTAAAGGGAAAGAATATACGTTGAGCAAATGGAGGCGTTTGGCAGCACGGTAACCTATCGTTGCCTGTGACGTGGCACTCGTAGAGGGTGCGTAGGTGCGCCTTCAAACGATGATGTTGATGTTGTCGATGTTGGTAGAGCTGAAGGTGACGTTTGACGATGTCTGGGCGAAGTTCGTGGAGACAAGAATATGCAGCCTTTATTGACGAGAAGATATTTCTATGGAAGTCAGTCTTTTCGAAGGAATTTCAGTCGCTAGCTAGGCAGACTCTCCTTCTTAACGCCCATTCAAACACAGCGTAGAGTATAGTCACAGCAGAATCATGACAAATATCCCTCCGTCGCGTTTTTTGTTTAAAAGCTCCTGCTTTTTCTTCTCCTTCACTCGACCTCAACTCGTGCGACTATACGTTTGGAATAACACGTAGTTCCGAGGAAACAGATGTGAAGCTTGACGACAAGATTTGCTCCAAATAAGTGCTCTGATACGGGGAAGTCTTGTGAAAACAACCGTGTAGTAATCCTTCGGCAGGATATATTCACCTAACGACGGATGTTGACGTCCCCTCTTGTCGTCATGACCGCCGTATACAACAGTCGTGAAGCTAAAGAACTTCAGGGATCAAAATCCCTTAAATACCTTGGCCGCCTAGGGTCCAAGGGGCTTCCATTTACTTGATTCCTCTTGCAGAAATATTCGAGTTAAATAACTCCGCGGGGCCTGAGATGTAAGGTGGACGTATTCCTCTTATGCGGGATGTCATCTTTTGGAGCGCTGTTGTCCCATTTGTCGTCTCGCTGGTAAATACAGCATAACGTCGCTCCCTTCACTTGCCGTCACGCCTTCCGTTGTCGGTGTTACCTGCTGTGGGAGTTGTGAGATTGCGTCGTGTCGCGTGCTGATCAGCTGAGGCTCGTACGCGAAGCGTATGTGCGTGCGTGCGTGTAGGGGTGTGTTGGGGTAGGAGCGTATCCCTCAAGCACCGACGCCCGAGCTGTGACGTCATGCCGCTGCCTCAGGAGCCGCGCTGTGCGTGCGTATGTCCATCCACTCGCTCACGTCCACGGTGCGCGCAGGCGTTGCCGTCTACCCTCTGGGTTGAGTGGTGCGGTTGTGGTTGGGTCGGTGCTCCGTGCGACGTGGTTGTGCACCACACAAGGCAAGCGCGTCCTTGTGATGCCCGTCGTCGACCCGTGCACGACTTGCCCTTGACGCCACGACTGAAAGTTCAGTTTTGGTTATTCAATGACCTTATCAGTCCGAGATTTCCACTCCCTTGTTGCAGTCATACGCATTCGCATCCATATCATGTTCACCTCATTCACCCCACTTTACTTCGCGTTCACAAAGAGGACATAAGCCTAAATTTAATTCCAATCTTAAACTAGACGTGATATTACGTGTTGTGTCCCGAGTACGAACCGTTAAGTTTTCGCCACAAAAAAGAGTAAAGGGCGGTTGGACGTGAGAGCTTACACCGAACTCTGCTATCAGGAAATCTCAAAGCTCAGCAGTATACAACGCGCCAGATGTCGATGTGTACACAGCGAGGGCTCGACCGTTACGAAAAAGAGGCAACACCGGTTCCCAGGGGCAGCGTGGCAGCGTGGCAACAGCGTGGCACCAGCGTGGCACCAGCGTGGCACCAGTGTGGCACCAGTGTGGCAGCGGACGGCAACAGCAGATAGCAACGGCTGGCGCTACCCGAGGGCGCGGCTGGGCCTAAGCGACGACAGGGGTGTTCAGCTGCGGCTTTTGCTGCGTGCTCCAGAAGTAACGGTCACGGCGCGAGTCTACTTAAAGGGTACGACGAGGGCTAGGGCATCATCACTATAGAGCGAAACTCCGTCGCTTAAAGATCTCTCGGTGCCGCTTTCTTTAATTTGTAAAACTAGTATACGGTAGGCACACCGTATTAGTTCCTGACTCTGTGTTAATCTTCACGTAAAAGACTTTAACGTACAATTCGAAATCTTGTCATCATACCCCGACATCGCTGCGTACCCAAAAGATACGTAAGACTTACGAGTATGTAGCAATTGTTCCTATATTTGCTAGTCTCATCTACCCCATTGTCATATTTTGTGTACATCTTTCATTATAACAAGTAAAAACGATGTGGCCACGTTGAAAGAATCGTGTTTTCTTTCGGAAAATAACTCCTTTGATTTTAGACTTGAAAAGAAAGAAAATATGAAAAATCATAAACTCGGATTCTACAAAAAAAAGAAGCATATAACAAAATGGTGGGCAGCGAGTGTGGGATCATAACCCATTAAAACTTAACGTCTCCGCAAGAGACCGCTGTTGCCACGCTACCTATTCAAAAAAAATTAGATGTTTAACGTAACATGAATGGCCACATGATTAGGAAGTTTATTTCACTCATCATTGTACCCATTCTATTCACATAATTTATGTCATTGTATTAATTTACTTGTGCATTTCCCATGTGATTTATTGTCATTATTTGCACTTTGTGTCAGTGTATCGATTAATTTCTAAAAAAAAATTTCGTGTGAATTTGTACCATATTTACTATTTTGATGCTTTACCCATTTATTGTCTCAATTCCATTGCGTAATTTAACCCATTTACCTTTCTAATATGATTATTATGCCTATTTCAAACCCAATTTTATCCCTATTGTGACCCTATTTTTCATTACTGTTGTTGATGTTATTGACGACTCATTTATTTCTGTGCATTTGGAAACTTATTGTGCGAAAAACTCAATTATGTCTGTGTATTTGGAAACATATTGTACGAAATATTGCATTTAAACTCCTAATTTGAAACTCTAAAATTGCTATCAGTGTTCATTGTGAATCTATTTGCTTCGCCAATTTTGCCCTAATTAACTGTTGAAACCATGGCTGGGGACGATAATGAAAGTAATCAAAGTAACAATAGTGAGAATAGTCAAAGTAGCTTTGTCACTTTAAATCATGCAATTGAACTGCCTAAATTTAATGGTGAAGGCTGTGTAACTTCATTTTTAAAACACTTCCAGACCAGAGTTGACATTTACACTAATGATAAAGACTTACAATGTCGATATTTGAAGAATGCACTTACAGGCAAAGCTTGGGATTCGTATGTTCTTAAGTCAGATCAACTTGTCACACTGGACGATGTTAAGACTTGGCTTGTTTCTGTTTACAAGGGAGCCATGAATTATAGGAAGACAGTCCACAAAATTCTATTTAATTTGCATCAAGAGAATGATGAGACAGTGAATGCCTTTGCAACTCGCGTTCTTGCTAGCTGGAAGGACGTGTTCGGTCCAGAATGGCACTACGAGGATAGCAAAGCACAAAAGATACTCATTCCTACTATCATTAAAAATATGAATCCCAAGATCAGTGAAAAATTATCTCATGATTTTGATCCTGAGAGTGTGACAAAACTCCTAGACAAAGCGAGGTCAATTGAGGAATCTTTGATCGAAGAAAGAACTATGTTGAGCCGGAAGAGGCGAATTCACGAAAGTGATGTGGTGGTTGAGAAGTACCAATACAATTCACCACAAAAGCGAGCGTACCAGCCTAAAAATCCATTCAAATATCAAAGTGCTTCACACAAAAATGCTCGCCCATTTAATAATTATCAACGCAAATTCAATGGCCATCCGAGTCAGAATGGTGACATCGCCGCAGTAAAGTCAAAAAACTTCCACTGCAACCGAAAAGCTTTTCCCCCCGTGATTTTGCTAAATATTGAACAGAAAAAATGCTCCACTTTCGTTGATTCAGGCTCTTCCGTGACTCTTGTGAAATCTTGTGTAATTAGCAAATTATTCCAAACTCCACCCCGAATTAAACGATGCACTAAAGTTCTCTGTTCTGTTAATGGAGATAATCTCCACACTCGAGGTACGATTGACCTGAAATTTAAACTAGGTGATGTTGAGTATTGTCACTCCGCTATTATTGTGGAAGATTCTTACTTCCCTGGAGCTGTCTTGATAGGCCGAGATTTCCTTAAGAGATTCGGTATTGAAATAAAATACAGTCAGCATGAGAAAGGTCACGTGAGAATTAATGATAAAATTTACCCATTTCAATCAGTTGCTGCTTCTAATTCAGTAAATTTTGTGAAACAATCTGAGGATGCATCATTCAGTGTCGCGAGAATGTCACATGATCTGACTATTGAGGGAGGCACGTTGTGCCATTCCTTTTTGAGAGTTCCCAAGCACATGAATGGAAAAACAGTCGTTCTAAAACAGAGCGTTACGTGCAAAGGAATAGCAGTGCCTCGCACGTTAGCCACAGTCCGTGATGGTACCGTGCCTGTAGTTTTTGTAAATTATAATGATAAGAATGTTCTTGTGCCTAGAAATAAAATTTGTGCTAGTTTAGATGTTGCCATTGAGGACCCAGAGCCTGGCTCAGACGAAAGCGAGAGTGATGCTCGAGCGCAGACGCGGCGCAAGGCCTATGAGGCGGTGGCTGTAGTGCACAGTGACCATGGATGTAGACAAACGAGCGAGTCAGCTCACTGCCGCTCTGACCAGCAGGCAGAGATTGGGAACAGCAGACTCATACGCGTCGCAGAGAAACGCAATGAACCTGAATTCAATGAAATGATAGACGATGTTGATTTGTCTCACTTGAACTTAGATCAGAGAACGACCCTTGTAAATTTGATTAACAAACACAGGAATGCGTTCGCGGTTGGAGACGAGATTGGTCATGCGCGAAATGCTGTGCATAGATTAGACGTTCAGGGACACTCCCCCATAAATACCCCGCAATATCGAGTCCCTCACGCTACAAAGCAATTGGTTGAAGAGCATGTCCAGGAGATGCTCAGGCAAAAAGTTATTGAACCAAGTTTTTCGCCTTGGTCTTCCCCAATCTTAGCTGTACGTAAAAGTGATGGTTCACATCGGATCGTAGTTGACTTCCGACTTATCAATAAGATTTGTAGGAAGGACTCTTTCCCAATTCCGAATATGATAGACACCTTGGAATCTCTAAAGGGCTCAAACTTGTTCACCACTTTAGATATGAGAAGCTCCTATCATCAGATCGAACTGTCCCCAGAGAGCAGAGACATTACCGCTTTCAAAACACCGACAGGTAGTTATAGGTATTGCCGTTCGCCTCAGGGTCTTATCACTTCTGCAGCTGCACTCCAAAGGGCAGTTAATATGGCTTTTTCTCCATTCATTTCAAAATTTCTGTTCTGTTACGTTGACGACATCATCATCTATTCAAAAAATTTCGAGACTCATGTCGAACATTTGGATAAGGCGTTGCTTCAAACAGCTGCTTCAGGTTTCAAACTAAGTCTCAAGAAATGCCAATTTGCTGCGAGTAGCGTAACCTTTCTTGGAATCAAAGTCAGTTCGGAGGGACTCACCCCCCGACCTGCGAAAGTCCAGGCCTTGGCAGATGCTTTGAGACCTAGGAGTGTTAAAGAGGTGAAGAGATTCTTAGGCTCTACCGGATTCTTTAGAAAGTTCATTAAAAATTATGCTCATATCGCGGCACCTCTAACCGAGCTTACAAAAAAGACGAACGTATTTAAATGGACTGACGTCCATCAGCGAGCTTTCGATGACTTGAAAGATAAACTTGTGTCTGCGCCTATACTTAAATTTCCTGACTTTCAGAGAGAGTTTGTGTTGCACACTGATGCCTCGGGCATTGCAATTGGAGGAGCATTACTTCAGATGCACGACGGCATTGAGTTACCTGTAGCATACTATAGTCGAAAATTAAAAGGAAATGAACTTAAGTACTCTGCAACAGAACTCGAAGCTCTTGCTATCCATGATTCAATCAAACATTATGATGCGTACCTGTACTTAAATGAGTTCGTCGTGGTGACAGATCATCGCCCCTTAACCTTCATTTTTGCTAATAAAACAGGTAATCACCGTATTTCAAGATGGGCTCTGCTTCTTCAGGAGTATAATTTCTCTGTTCGGTACAAGCCGGGAGCACAACACCATTTGCTCGACTATTTGTCTAGATCCGAAAGAATCGTCAATGCTGTCGTAGACACTGCTGAGTCAAACTGTAGTAATAAGAATGATCCTAAAATTAATGCTGATGTTCCTTCTAGAATTAAGCCTTGTTCTAATAATAATGCGACAGATGTTCCCGTCGACGACGTGTGCCCTCCACCCGTGTACAGTGAACGTGATAAGAGTGTTGCCGTCGAGGCAAAGCAATTGAGCCTGGATGATGTTGTTTCAGAGCAAGAAAAGGACTCACTTTGGTCTGGTGTAAGAAACTTGTTAACTGGCAATGACTTGCGTGATACTAAGATTTCAAACATTGACGAATATTTTATTGATGAGAACAATGTCCTGTGTAGGTTGTCGAGAAAGAAACGCAGAAACGGTAGAAGTAATGTACAAATAGTCATTCCTAAGTCTTTAGTTAAGGTAGCTTTAAAGCTGAGCCATGACAACGATTTGTCCGCTCATATGGGTTTCCTGAGAACTCTTGAACGTGCCAGAGATAAATTCTTCTGGATTAATCAAATTCGTGACGTCAAAGACCACGTGAAGAAATGTTTGCAGTGCCAACGAAGGAAATGGCAGGGCCAATTTAAAGTCCCCTTAGGTAAATTTCCTGAAACCTCTTTTCCCCTTGAAAGAGTTGCTGTTGACCTTGTTGAACTTCCTGTTAGTTACGCAGGCAACAAATACCTTCTAACAATAGTTGATCATTTCACAAGATATGTTGATGCTTATCCCCTCGCAGATAAGTCTGCCGATACGGTCACCAGAGCTTTCGTCCAGTACGTCGGAAAATTTTCAGCTCCAAATACTATTGTCAGCGACAGAGGCAGCGAGTTTACTAATAAGTTGTTCCAGGATGTATGCAAAAATCTCAAGGCGAGGTCACAGACTACGACTGCTTATCACGCTATGGCGAATGGTTGCTGCGAGAGAATGAACGGTACCCTGAAAACAGCGATCTCCCACTTGGCTGCTGAAGATAGGTTCTCTTGGGATGAGAGCGTGGCATTCGTTACCCTAGCTGTAAATACTTCCTACCAGACTGCGATTAAAGACACGCCGTTCTTTTTGTTTTACGGCAGAGATGCTAACCTTCCTTACCACGACATTTTCAAGGAACAGCCCATCAACTACGCATGTGACCAAGAGTATTCAACTGAAGTTTCTCTCCGTCTGTCTAAAGCATTTGCTGCAGTTCGGAAGAATTCGGAAGCTGCGAGGCAAGCTGCCGCAAACATCTACAATCGAACGGCCAAAGAATGTGATATTCAACCTGGAGCACTAGTCATGCTTAGGAATGAGACAGGTCGCACCGACGTAGATCGTGCTTGGCCCACGAGGTTCAGAGGCCCCTTCCGTGTGATATCTCGACGGGAAAATAACATCACCATCAAGGGTGTGTACTTGGATCGAAAAGAGTAGACCGTGCACCTGAACCGTGTGAAACGTGCTTATCTTGACGACGCCATGGCCTTCCCTTTCAATAACAGTGACGAATAAGACGGACTGCAAGGGGCAGAGACGAACGACATTCCTGCAGTGCAAAGCACGAGTCAGAGGAATGAAGGAATGATTCCTAGGTACTCTCTGAGAAATCGGACGAGACGCCCAAACTATGTATGATTATTTGTGTTTCGCAAGGACGTCCCAAAACTTCGATGATGATTGCTCCATTTCACTCTAAAGATGTACTATGTTTAATATTAAGAATGTTTTCTAACCATTTCCCTTGTGTTTAACATTTCTTTCGTATTACAAATTTAGGATACGTGCTTTGACTTAGAATTAACTGATTTTCCACGTCCCAAAACTTCAATAATGATTATCTCATTTCACTCCCAAATGTTCTATGTTTAATATTAAGAATGTTTTCTAATCATTTCCCTTGTGTTTAACATTTCTTTCATATTTCAATTTTAGGATAAGTGCTTCGACTTAAATTTAAATGATTTCTCCAGCGAAATGCAGATAGGATGTATTACATGATTAATGTCGATTTATAAATCAATTTATGTATTTACCTTGATGATGCTCATTAATCAGGTAAAAAATTTTTACTCGATGTCAAATTTGTAACCCGTTCGTATGTCTTTTCATAGCTCTTCCCCAGGAATGCGTGCTAATACGTAGGAACTTTCCTTTACAGCCCACTAATTATCCGAGATATTGAATGTCATATTATGTATTTCTCATTAATTTCATTTACCGTGCATTTTGTGTTCTCTAACGGATTTCTTTGAGCTTATTGCGTTAGATTACTTTGATCTCTCATAAATTTCATTTACCTTGCATTTATTTTATTTTGCGTTAGTTATAATGTTTTCTAACGGATTTCTTTGAGCTTATTGCGTTAGATTACTTTGATTCTAGTTAAAATGCTATCGAAGGATGGTACACCGGGATGTGAATGGCATGGGGGAGATGTGATGAGTAGATGGACACAATTGATTACGATAAGTCAAAGAAATCCGAGAGAAAAAAATTTGTCAAAGCCTGAGATTAACGTGGAACGATTGATTACAGCGATACGGCGCCAACTGGGGCCCGAGCAGCGGCAGCACACACCCTCCTCTCTCCACCGCAGCTGCGCCGCGGCTGGGGAGCCGTGTACAGGCGCACAGCACTCACGCACCGCTCGCCCGCGCAGCAGTGCAGCGGCCCAGGAGCAGTGTGCAGGCGCACAGTACACTACCAACGCTATGGCAACACCGCTCTCCATACCAGCTGTTTCTGTTACGCGCCGTCAGCGACGACCTTGCTATTAAAGGGCCCGCCTCAGCTGTCCTAGCCAGCCGCGGCCCCAGCTGTACAGACGCAATCGGCGGATCCAGCTTACATCTGCAGCAACAGTACACTCACTCGTACAAAGGACTAGATTTCCTCCTGAATATCTATATTTTCGCCGGACACGGATTCAACAACGGCGAAGAAAAAATGAAGAAGATACCGTTGGACAGCAATATGTCCGTAGTAACTACACGCAGGAGGTTGAGTATAGACTGGTCGAATGCATATTCGATATTTTATTAAGGTGGTTTTCACCCCTTGAACGTCTTCAGAAGGCCTCTGATAGAACGTCATTAGCCAAGAGAGAAGATCTTCGATAGTGAACTGGAATAGGACGTCCCGACGACTACAGTAAGCTATCGCTTGTTCAGGATCTTCGATTCAGAAGTGCGTCAGAAGCACAAATCTCAAGGCTTGTCTAATTTCGCCCCTGCAATGAAGTACGAATCTCAGATGCGTGACTTCAGTAGACGGAAACTTCCATTTTACATCCAGGAGGATGTTGATTAATATAGGTTGGGGGGATTCTGTTGTGTCCCGAGTACGAACCGTTAAGTTTTCGCCACAAAAAAGAGTAAAGGGCGGTTGGACGGGAGAGCTTACACCGAACTCTGCTATCAGGAAATCTCAAAGCTCAGCAGTATACAACGCGCCAGATGTCGATGTGTACACAGCGAGGGCTCGACCGTTACGAAAAAGAGGCAACACCGGTTCCCAGGGGCAGCGTGGCAGCGTGGCAACAGCGTGGCACCAGCGTGGCACCAGCGTGGCACCAGTGTGGCACCAGTGTGGCAGCGGACGGCAACAGCAGATAGCAACGGCTGGCGCTACCCGAGGGCGCGGCTGGGCCTAAGCGACGACAGGGGTGTTCAGCTGCGGCTTTTGCTGCGTGCTCCAGAAGTAACGGTCACGGCGCGAGTCTACTTAAAGGGTACGACGAGGGCTAGGGCATCATCACTATAGAGCGAAACTCCGTCGCTTAAAGATCTCTCGGTGCCGCTTTCTTTAATTTGTAAAACTAGTATACGGTAGGCACACCGTATTAGTTCCTGACTCTGTGTTAATCTTCACGTAAAAGACTTTAACGTACAATTCGAAATCTTGTCATCATACCCCGACATCGCTGCGTACCCAAAAGATACGTAAGACTTATGTAGCAATTGTTCCTATATTTGCTAGTCTCATCTACCCCATTGTCATATTTTGTGTACATCTTTCATTATAACAAGTAAAAACGATGTGGCCACGTTGAAAGAATCGTGTTTTCTTTCGGAAAATAACTCCTTTGATTTTAGACTTGAAAAGAAAGAAAATTTGAAAAATCATAAACTCGGATTCTACAAAAAAAAGAAGCATATAACATACGTGACAATCATGAATCGCAGAAAGAGAGACTACATAAATTTCTAATAACATACTAGCGTTGGAAATTAGATAATGACAGAGCGGTATGATCTTTGAATTAGAATCAGATTCCCTTGAATTTATTAACATTTACATTTTGTTGCGATGCAATAATTCACATAAACATTGAGAGAATAATTTTTTTTCATAAAATCAATGATCCAGATATGCGCATGAATTACATTCAAGTATTCAATTTGCGGTGGTAATTAGTTTATTCGTTGACTATAAGATATGGCAAGCAATCAAGAATGACAAACGATAGAATAATAAAATGAAAGGGTTACATCATAATGTTTAAGTAGTGCACATTTCACATTACGTTAAAATTTAGGTATTAAACATTTCAGTTGAGTTTGAGATAAGACCATCACTTCGACATGTGCTATGAAGACAGGGTTCACTATGAGTAACACGAGTGGTCGTGGCAGTAAGCGTTAGGCCTTGAGAAAGAAAGGGATGTAGAGGTATAGGGGTAGAGGGAAGAGGGTCGGAAGGGTGGAGCGCCAGGCAGTGCCAGATGTTCGGCGGGCGAGTTGGAATGTAAACAAAGGCTCGGTAGACCGTCCTCACCACAGCACACACTGCCTTGCCTACGTCACACCTCCCCATAGCATCTCAACACCAAGGTTCCAGACGTAAATATTCATTCATACAACATCCTTCTCAACATGAAATTATATGGTTACACATTGCAATAAATTTGAAATGGACGTGGAATGAAATTACCAGTACATTACATAAATTCGCACCAGTAAATTTAGTAAATATCAAATTTATAAGTATACATAGTGTATGTAAATTTTTGATGCGCGGAAAATATTATTTTGAATGAAATCTTACTTTTATATGAGCCTCCTTCAGCATGTGAGGGTGAAATTTAATTTTTAATAAGGTATAAATTTAAATTATCCATAGAAGATTTTTTTTTTATGGAGGTTTACGAATCATACTTTAGAGTTGATAACATCACAAACATAGTTTAAACTTTGGCGAGCTAGGATGACATAGCTTTAAACGTTCAACTCAGCCTGAAGATTTGAATTCC
Source organism: Morinoia aosen (assembly GCA_030386875.1). Taxonomy (NCBI): domain Eukaryota; kingdom Metazoa; phylum Arthropoda; class Malacostraca; order Amphipoda; family Talitridae; genus Morinoia; species Morinoia aosen. The sequence goes on along the minus strand of CM059577.1, from coordinate 47,300,039 downwards.
AAGCCGGCATCATGAATAGTGTAGTTCTCGCGCCTCTCTCGTCGATTACAAAATGGCGCCTGCAATTCAATGGCTTGGCTTCTATATGAAAATTTTCACAGAGCCCTATTCCAACTTATTGCTCGAATACCGTAACTTGTGCGATAATTAATTGAATGAGGCTTGAACTTATATTTGCAAATCAATTGTAATTAATTCTTTTGCATACTTGGTATTTCCAAATACATAGACAATTAATACACAACATAATAATGAAATTTGAAGTTTCAGAACGGGAATAATTAGTATAATGAGCATAACATAATCAGTGGACTACAAACGGCTAACCTGAAACGTGATTATCGAGAGAAATTAACGAAACACAACCAAGATTAATGCATGATAAGACATACGAATAATTTTATAGTAAACAAGCACAATAAATGAAATGTGAATAGGTTCACAATAAAAATAAAATGACACAATATTAGTAAGTGGGCACATAAATAGAAACAATTTAAATGCAAGCGGGCTACAGTGACATAGATTATTAAATACCCTGATACAATGATAATGATAATCATTCATTACAATTTAAATCACTCTTCACTATCCAAATTTGCGTCTGGCCGATTAAATGCAAATTTTATGCTTTATAAAATATTTGAGGCGGATTTAATTAGATATGGTTTGGTAACGAGGCACTATTTTATCAATTGATTATAATGCGGCATAATTTAGTGATTTTTTTTTCGATAATTGGTAAGCGTGACAAATTTGAGCGGTCTCTTTCGGAGACGATTAAAGATAAAGATCCGCCACCGCTTGTCACCATATGTCGTGATTCCCTATTTTTTTATCCTAGATCTATATATTTTTCGTTGGCCGATTTTTCCGAGGCAATTCTTTTCTCTGCATTATTTCTCGTTATTTCCTCGTCGCTTTCATTTCCTTTCGATCAATAGTCGAGACAGAAGGCCTCAATTATTCTATTTTTATTTGTATTAAAGATCGAAGTAGATTGAGACTTTTCAATGTCATTAGTTACAATTAAATGTAATATTATAGCAAATCGAATAGGGCCTCAATAAGGAAAGTGACGACACGGTTACAACGTAAATTTCTGTTAAAATGATGACGTCCTTCAAATAGCAATAGATTACATATTCAGATAGTGATTGACTTGCGATTTACATGTCATATCAATGAATTTAGATGATCGTGACACCATCAAATCTCAGAAACTATTCTAATCTATCAGAAAAGACAGTTACAGGAGGTCACATCTTGATCTCACAATAAGCAGGTGAAGCCTTCATTACTTGAACATTAATACATTGATAATTACTATAAGCACATCTTATATGAGGTGAAGCCTCCGCGGAATCAGTTATCTTGCGAAATACTAAACATATAATTCATCAATAAACCTGACGCGATACATTTTTGGGTACAGAATCTAAACCTACTACACGAAGTAAAGGGATGAAAGTGCGGATCACATAATGCATTAGGATACTTAGCTCGGTCGTTGATGGCGCTTAAGAGTCAATACACGACTCATTGAATAACAGAGAATAACCCTCACTGCTTGGCGAGCCTGCCAAGGCAGTGAGGTAAGAGAGCACAAGTAGACGCGACTGTCTTTCTCGATCGCTGGTCAGCTTCTGCCGGATCGTCGTCTACCAAGCGTAGGAGTCTGCGATGCTGTTCGCATAGAGAACAAACAGGTTCTCTTATAGGCAATGTTTTACGTCAGCTGTTCCTATCGGAAACGGCAAGTATCATCATATAATTAGAAGAGAATAGATATACGATTGGATGACAGTTAATTTACCCAGAGTGGATAAGATCCTAAGTCTCTCAGTAAACGTGGTAAAGGGAAAGAATATACGTTGAGCAAATGGAGGCGTTTGGCAGCACGGTAACCTATCGTTGCCTGTGACGTGGCACTCGTAGAGGGTGCGTAGGTGCGCCTTCAAACGATGATGTTGATGTTGTCGATGTTGGTAGAGCTGAAGGTGACGTTTGACGATGTCTGGGCGAAGTTCGTGGAGACAAGAATATGCAGCCTTTATTGACGAGAAGATATTTCTATGGAAGTCAGTCTTTTCAAAGGAATTTCAGTCGCTAGCTAGGCAGACTCTCCTTCTTAACGCCCATTCAAACACAGCGTAGAGTATAGTCACAGCAGAATCATGACAGATGGGACAAGACCCCACAGGTGAGATGGGGTGAGACCCCACAGGTGAGATGGGGTAAGACCCCACAGGTGAGATGGGTCAAGATCTAACAGGTGAGATGGGGCAAGATCTCACAGGTGAGATGGGACAAGACCCCACAGGTGAGATGGGGTAAGACCCCACAGGTGAGATGGAACAAGATCTCACAGGTGAGATGGGACACGATCTCGCAGGTGAGAGGGGTATTAAAGTACCAAATTTTATTCATTAACTTTTTTGGAAATTCACTGTTTGTCTTTATGTTTTATTTTCTTACAAGCGTAATGATCTAACTTTTCATACGCTCTACAACATTTATTGACTTACAAACCTTACATCATGTATTTTATCTTAAAGTTAATAAAATTGACACATTTGAGTATACCAACGTGTGGCCCAAAAAAAGTGAAGCGACCTCTAGAGAATCTTATCATCTTTTCTATTATTTTCATGACATTTAAAGAAGAGATTGAGGTAAATCTCACCATACTAAGCTGCAACAGCCAATGGGCGATAATACCAAGGATTGAATGGCCAATTATCTGGATTTTTAATCGAGCATTCTTTTTATACGATGAAAAAACATTAAAGTTCCGTAAGTTTTGTTGCAAGTTTTTTCAACGTGAGATTTGAAGGACATGTTTCTATCGAGCCAGATACCTAGATTTTTCACTTTTCCTGATAGTCTAATTTCATCAGTTCGTACTCTAAGAGTAAGATATGGAGTTCTTTTGGTTGCATCTTTGAGTCCCAAAATCATGCATTGCGTTTTACTAGCATTTAGTTTGAGACCATTTTGGTTGCACTATGATTTTGGGCTAATCAGTAGGGCGTCGGCTTTAATTCGCGTTTGGAGTATTCAGACACAGAACTTATTGCAATATGAACATCATCTGCATACATAGAAATTCGTGTGTGATAAGGCATTGTAGGGAAATCATTAACGAAAATAGAATACAGCAGCGGACCATGAATGGATCCTTGTGAAGCACCAAAATTGCTTTGAATGAATGGGGACAATTTGTTTTCTTTCTAAGCGGACGGCATGAGATCGATTTAATAAGTAACTTTCAAACCAATGTGTGTCTACTCCTAAGTTCTATATTTTTCGTCGAATCATTCATGTTTGACGCTATTGGACGCTTTAGAGAGATTGAACAGCAAGGAAGTGTAATATTTTTTTGAACGACATCATTGTATTTTTTAAAGATAATTATTCCAATAATTATTTGATAACTCTGATGAAGGATCGACCGATGTTTTCCAAACACTGTGATCCTGTTTATCCAGGATGAGAAGTTTTTGGCCTGTCACATTTGAAATGATTAGTGGTATGAGGTCTAAAGCAGCCTAATCAAATATTTGTCTTCAATGTAATTATTTATGAGGTTTTGCATGTCTCCGCCGTTCTTGTCAACTAACAGCCTACGAACTTTGATTTGCTTTGCTCTTCGTTTTGATTGCAGTCTTTAAAGAATGGTAATTCCATTTTTTTTGGCTGGTTGTTTCGTGAGTAAATGATCTCTTGAAGGAAGGAGGCAGTATGCATTGGTTTTGGTGGGAAACATCTCTATTTTCTATATTCGTTTCAACTCATCCATAGTTGAATTCATGCTTTCACAAATGGGGGTTGAGACATTTTTTTTTACTTTTCACATTATTAGAAGGTCCGGGAAGGCACACTGATTTTTCATAAATTTTCGTTTTCCTAGCTCTGAATTTCCTGGCTATGGTGATTTCTTGCACGGGGATCTGTAGAGAAATGAGGAACTATTGTGTCTTTTCTATTTTCTTAATGATGCGTGCGCATGCAGTTGGGTGGTGGATTTTCCATCGATGATCGACTGCAATTTTTGCAGCGATCTCTCTCATCCTGTTGATTTCACTGCTTCCGAGTACGTGGTAGAATGCTGATTTATACTCGTATCTGTGAGGGGCTTTTTATTCTCTGAATTAGCATCGGGTAACAATGAAACCTATTTTTTAAAGATACTCTGCAGTTTTTTGGGGCATAGAGAGGAGAATGTTTGTCATATAAAAGCAAACATTGGTTCATGCTGCTGAAGGTTTCGTTTTGAAAGGCTGCCAAATTAGAGCATTCTTCCACTTCATTTTTCCCTTTCGCATCATTGTTAAAGTATTCAATTTCATCATCCAGGCCATGGGAGTTTCTGAAAAAGGAGTTAATATGTGAAGATAGTTTTCCCTTTTCGAATAAAATGATAAGGCCAAGTGCTGACATTGTTGCAAGCTTCATAAACAGCACTAGTTTTGGCATTTCCTTACAGAGAAATTAGTTTACGACCAACACAAGTTTTGGCAGTTCCTTGCAGCGAAATTAGTTTTCGACCAAATTTTAATTTTCACGAAATCGATGCCATGTACAATTGCTGACTACAACCGGCATTCACCTCATAAATATGAGAAGGAACATTTTATGTCATGATAAGTTTTTGCTTTAGTGAGGTTATGGGACGAAAGGCTAAAAAATTTGAAACTGATTATATAGTTCCTAAAAGGAAGCACACGTTCAATCTCATCATAGAGATCATTGAAGCGCTCCGAAGTTATGGTTTGAATTTTGCATGCGCTATCAATGTCATTTCTATTGATTTTTGCGAGACTATTGTCGAGAGAAGATTTTGAAGAAAAGTGCCGAGAGAAGATTCTGCCTTATGATGTAAACTGGCAGTTAATACATGCGCAAAATCATGATCGCTACGAAAATTCAAAGCATAAATCTGTTCTACAATATTTTGAATAATTTATACAGTAAAATAAATCGACGCCGAGCTTGGCAAGCATATTGCCTGAAAATTTATTGAAAAATGCTGCCTTGAGAGACAGCGTATTGTTTATTCCGTGAAAAGATGGTCATTTCGAGATGGTGTAAGTACCCATCAAATGCGGGAGCCGATTCGTTTGTATTGCTCTCCGCTAAAAATTTTACGTTATCCTCGCAGTTAACGCTCTGAGGTATTTTACTGCCTTATCAGCTGCTGCACATGCATTATCAAACATAGCTCCACCTCCTGAAATGCCTGTACGCAAATTATCCTTAAAATTCAACCTTTCAATTTCGAACTGGTCGCGCACATCTAAAATTTCATCGCGTTTTAATGATGACGTTGGTGTTGGTTTTTTCGTCGATGGTGAACAATTTTGAGCGTTCTCAGACCGCAGTGCTGGGGAGATGCCACCGTGATGCACTCGTTCAGACGAGACACATTAGTCGCTTTGGGTAGCACGTCACTGGTGTCGACCCGTGATAAGTTGTGATGGTCTTTTAATCATTGCAAGCGGCGCTAGGGAGATTATCACCCGTGTCGGATGACTCTGATTTTGCATTTATCACTGGTCGTGCGTGAGGGGTTGAGAAGCACTTGTTGATATCTGACTTCTTGAATACCTGAGAAGCCTTTGTCATTTTGAGCGCTTGAGGCGCTTGAACAGGTGGTTTTGAGGGTGAGGCGTTTTTTAGTCCATTTTCTGCTTTATGTTTTGTGCATTACGCTTTTACTGATTTTTTTGGCAACGCTATGCGTCATGTTTTTAACAATGCACAATTATTCCAACCGAATCGTTACAATGCCCATTCATAACAACCTTATAGTAACAATGACCATCCATAACAACCCCATGTGTCTTGTTTGTTTGAATGCCCATTCGTAAAAAAAAAATTACACCATTCAAAAATCAACGCGTTCAGGTGGCCACTTTTGGTTCCCGCTGTCGTCGAAAACTCGGCTCGTGGGCAAGGATCACATCAAGCTCCTAAAGTATGGATCTTGGGCGACGTCATCCGGCTGTGCGGACTGGTACGCCATTCAAACCGTGTCTCCGGAGTTCAACAGGAACTTCTCGGACATGTCTTGCTTCCTCGTGTACAAAGTATGTTTGTGGTACACACAAAGCTTGGGCATGGGTTTGATGTGTATAAGTTTGCAATACTCGTGCCTTCTATCCCACATCGAAAATTAACGTTTGAGAACGGGAGTTAAGGATTAGGTCTTGCTTAATAGCAGACATTTATGTTCGATAACAGAAGTTAATGTTTAATTCATGTTTTATACTGGAATTTAATCTTTGATTAATGTCTGATAACATCACCCGAATATTAATTTTTAATATTAAAAATTAAGCGATTAATTTCTTTCGGCTATTGTTTGATAACAGAAATTAATGTTCGATTAGTGCTTAGTAACATAAATTATCATTCGGTTAATGTTTGATAACAGATATTAATGTTTGAATAATGTTTGACAAGATGAATATTTATTTCTTGTTTGAGAATATGAATTAACGTTTCATTACTGTTTGATTCCAAAAATCAATGTTTGATGACAAATTGATGTTCGATACCAGAAATTAACATGACACCTAAATTGACTCAAGTTCCTGCATTATATCATGAACAACGAATGCCAAGAACCTTATTGAAGCTAATCAAAGTTGGAAAGTTTGATGTAGAAGTATATAAAAAACTGCTGGCAGCTCTGTACGTTGAAATGGTGGCTTCCCAAAAAAACTAACTCTGAAAAATTTCAGCTGCATGAAAAATGGATATGAAAATTGTTGATTCAATTGAACGTTATCATAAAAATGATGTAATAGTAGTGTTAGACACACATGTCATGCAATCACACACGTAAGAAAACTAACGTTTTACATTACTGGTCGTTTAGTGCAAGGAACTTTTTGATGTCGATAAGTGATATAGTTATATAATTAATATACAGGGTGTTTCAGAACAAGAGGTACGAAATTGCAAACCAAGTAGAAAATGACAGAATAAAATAAACACTTTTTCTTCTATGAAATTTCCCGAAAAAAATTTCGGGTTCTTGAGATAAAAGCCGTTTATCGTTTAAAAGGGTGAAAGTTAATGACACACTCTTAATATTTATTTTGAATTCATGTTACGAACATTTTTATTCCATGAGAGTTTATAATACTAAACTTTTATTTTATTGCTACCATAATTTTGAGGACACGTAAATAACAGCCTTTTTTACGCTACACCCATTGAATCTGAGGAAGATCTCGCGGCCAGAATTGTGGTGGCTGCTGATGAAACATTTGAAATGTCAGACGTGTTTCCTAATATCCGGCAGTCGTTAAGGCTAAGATTTGAAAAATGCATTGATGTAAGTGGAATACATACAGTGTATCGATGTTGGTATCCATGTTCATGGATAACAAGAGGGTTGCTCGTTTGCCATTCGTGAAAATTATGGAAATTAAACATTCCATCACGGTTGAAGGTTGATTCATCCGTGAACAACACTTGTTCCGCGAAATGTGCATCTTCTAACTCCTGATTCAAAAATCCAATACGTGAATCGTTGGCGAGGAGCATTATCTGCAGGAAGTTGTCTCTGGACTCTCTGGAAGTGATACGGATGAAATTTATTCCGATTCAATATCCGCCACATTGCAGTAAGATCTTTAATTCCCGTAGATGCAGCTGTGGCACGAGTGCTCAGTACGTGGGTTTTGACGGAAATGTTCCAACCCACCTTAAAAATAATTCCTTATGATCCAGATCCAGCTGTCTTGGGCGACCAGCATTCACTCTGTTTGTACTGAAACTCGCGCCTCACACAATCTTCGGTGCAAAGCAGTGAATAATCGATGAACAGGCACATGCCTATTGGGGTAACGATCTTGGTATATTCTTGCGGCACTTCTTTCATTACCATCAGCAGAACCATAGACGAAAGTCATATCAGCCATTTCTGCATTTGATATGCGGTTCATCTTACCAGTACAGTGGCACGATGCTATCCGACAAATGATTACGGTTCAAACTAGAAGTTACTAACGTATACTGGAAAATTCTAGAAATTTTTTTAATCGTGAAATTATTTTAAACTTGTGAATAGTAAATTTTTAGAAATTTTACAAGTAAGAATTATTGAGTATGGCGTTTAAATCGCGCCTAAATTTGTCAATTCTAATTCTCTTTATTGCTCTGTTCCTGTCTTATGCGAATTCGCCGTCGTGCTGCGGAAAGAGTCTTATGAGTATACAAGCATAATATCTCATCAACGAGGACTTTTTGAACTTTTTTCATAGATGAAATAGTGCTCATATCAATATTTTCTATTAGTAGCCGAAATTTGTACCAAAAATTTTGCAACACCCTGTATAATTATGTTATATAATAGTAATTAATTAGTCGATATGTGATATAATTATGTTATTATAGTTCAATTTAGTCGAAGCTTTCAGTCAAACTTTAAATGAAACAATGTTGGCAACTAGAATTGAATTAAAGGAACGGTTATAACTACAATTTAATTCAAACAAAGGTCATTAATAGAATTGTATTAACATGAAGAAGATGCTAATGTAAATTTAATTTCCATGTTCATAAGCATCTATGTATAATTGAAGTTTGACGCTAATAGAAGAAAAATCCTTTTTACCGCAATAAACCTTGAGCTTTGTGGGATAGAATGAATACAGAGGCATCTAAAGCTGCATTTTTTCTCGAAATACCTGGGTAAATAAAATTATAAAACCAAAAGCGTATTAATGCTTATTTTAATCATGAATAAGTATCTTATGGTATCTTATGAATTGACTTATGTTATGGTAATTTTCAATTTATTTCAGTATTCCATAGAACACACCTTAATTTTCATAACGACCACTTATCACTTTCAACCGTTTTTGTAAGTACTCTTTCAAGCATCAGGACTATATTATTAAATGTCAGGTGCCTCCATAAATTTATGAAGAAACATATTTTTTTCGTAATTTCTCACACTTTGTTACAATTCGTATCTGCTTGGTTTGTTGGCATAGACACCGTTCTAATGGTATTAAAAGCCTGGTATCTGCCCACTTTGGTTTATAAGCAAAAAATATTGCGCGAAAAGTGAACCTTTTGTTTAGAAAAAGCAACTTATCGTGATGAGAAAGCGATGGAATTTTTCTAAAAACTTCTTGGCTAATAATAATTAAATAATAGTGCACGGTTGTTGCTTGCTTGGTTGGTGCGTGTGTCTGTGACGCTCACGCGGACGCTCAATGACCGTATCTGTGATACGAGTTTCACCAGTGCACAAGTACAAGAATATTTTAATGGCGGGTACTGTTGGGATGGATATATTTGTTGGGCATCCACATCTGGAGGATTTATTTGTGAAAAATATCAAATCCACCGATTTCGACGGGCCGTGTACACCATTGTCATAATATATCTCTAGCTTCAGTTAACCATTTCTTTCCAATCTTGTTTGGGATAACTAACTCAAGCAATCAAAATATTTCTCTTGGCACCACTTGACTAACACTTTCCCTCTGTAATACCTGACTCACAGGATTCAATATTCCTTCAGTATTCCCTGACTTTCATGAAATTTTCTCATTTTTCCTTCAGTTTCCAGTGAACCATTTTCATCGTTAATCCGGTTTGATTGGTTCATTTCCAGGACGAAATCCGTGCGAACACCGACGACTGGAAGGCTTTGGGCATGCATGGAAACCAGTCCGGACCGATCATCGTCGAGGGCACCTTCAGCACGGACCGCCTCATCGGCCCTTACGGAGATGGATCGAAGGTTGTCTTGATAACACTTAAAGGGTAAAAATGTTTTAACCCATATTCCCAGGATCATAACCGCTGTCATTAGGCTGACGCTGTCTGGCATCAGGTTATCACCAGGGCTATGTCAGTTTACTTTCAGCTTATTATCCCAGTCCTAATAAACACATGCCTTCTTGCGCATTGTATATGATTTACACGTGTATTTACACAATTTATTAAATTTCATGTGCGTGTTTTAATACAAATCAAATCCATGAGTATGTATGTGATCATTATGGCTGTGACAATATGCTTAAAATATATACTGTAGACACAATCGTAGCTCATCACATACATCAGATTGGGGACAGAACTTGCATCCGGTAGAGAGCTTTAGGAATTACCCTTGGGCACAAATTCGACAAAAAATAAATTGTTTTACTACTTTTAGGTAAGAGTGCCGTGTTTGGCACGTGAAGCAGTTAAGGGTTAAATACCAAACATTGTTTCATTGTTTGAGATGTTTATAAAGTATAAAGCAAGCTTAACTTGCGTTGTTGAAAATTGATGGAATATTCTTTGTTTGTGAACGTTATGTCATATTATGGTATTCCTAATTTTGATGGAATCTTAATTGTGTAATACGTATTTGGAAACATCCCTGAACCCTTTATTTCGATGCTTTCGCACATACTCTTCGAAGCGTTTGTATATTTCGGAAAGAAAGAAATAAAGAATGAACAGGATGAAAGAAGGAAGGATGGAAAATATGAAATTATGGAATAAAGTAAGGAAAAAAGAAAAGAAGAAAACATTTCATCAAAATGGAATAGTTATTTCATATAATGCGTAACTATCAGATTTTAAACATTTCTCAACAAAAAGGTGCTTGATTGAAGGACAAACCAAAAGAAGTAGCTAACATCCATTTCAGCTGGGGTTTTGTATATGATAGGGAAGAAAAAGATAGCTAATTTCTTTACTCTACGTAAGTTGACAGTTGACACTTGACACAGAGTTTGAATTTTAGAACTTTAGGTTCTGGATTAAGTCGTAACGAGATGTTAAGATGCTGGACATTGTCGTAACGAGATGTTAAGATGCTGGACATTGTCGTAACGAGATGTTAAGATGCTGGACATTGTCGTAACGAGATGTTAAGATGCTGGACATTGTCGTAACGAGATGTTAAGATGCTGGTCATTGTCGTAACGAGATGTTAAGATGCTGGTCATTGTCGTAACGAGATGTTAAGATGCTGGACATTGTCGTAACGAGATGTTAAGATGCTGGACATTGTCGTAACGAGATGTTAAGATGCTGGACATTGTCGTAACGAGATGTTAAGATGCTGGTCATTGTCGTAACGAGATGTTAAGATACTGGACATTGTCGTAACGAGATGTTAAGATGCTGGACATTGTCGTAACGAGATGTTAAGATGCTGGACATTGTCGAAACGAGATGTTAAGATGCTGGACATTGTCGTAACGAGATGTTAAGATACTGGACATTGTCGTAACGAGATGTTAAGATGCTGGACATTGTCGTAGCGAGATGTTAAGATGCTGGACATTGTCGTAACGAGATGTTAAGATGCTGGACATTGTCGAAACGAGATGTTAAGATGCTGGACATTGTCGTAACGAGATGTTAAGATACTGGACATAGTCGTAACGAGATGTTAAGATGCTGGACATTGTCGTAGCGAGATGTTAAGATGCTGGACATTGTCATAACGAGATGTTAAGATGCTGGACATTGTCGTAACGAGATGTTAAGATGCTCGACATTGTCGTAACGAGATGTTAAGATGCTGGACATTGTCGTAACGAGATGTTAAGATGCTGGAAATTGTCGTAACGAGATGTTAAGATGCTGGACATTGTCGTAACGAGATGTTAAGATGCTGGACATTGTCGTAACGAGATGTTAAGATGCTCGACATTGTCGTAACGAGATGTTAAGATGCTGGACATTGTCGTAACGAGATGTGAAGATGCTGGACATTGTCGTAACGAGATGTTAAGATGCTGGACATTGTCGTAACGAGATGTTAAGATGCTGGACATTGTCGTAACGAGATGTTAAGATGCTGGACATTATCGTAACGAGATGTTAAGATGCTGGACATTGTCGTAACGAGATGTCAAGATGCTGGATATTGTTTTAACGAGATGTTAAGATGCTGGACATCGTCGTAACGAGATGTTAAGATGCTGGACATCGTCGTAACAGGAAGCTGAAAACTGTCCCAAACACGACACGGTTTTCCAAACTGGAACAATCAGTGAAGATTGACTTTCTGCATTTAATAAGCGTGAAGGGGAAAATCATGCACTCGATGACCTTGCAATTCACTCCCGCCCTATTAGATTATTAAGCTCGAATGCCATAGCAATCGCAACATGATTGTAAGCTGGAGTGATAAATGATAAGGGTATGACATGGATGGAAAGTACTTAAACCTAAGGAGTGCTACAAGGCTGTCGGCAAACATGTATGTGCGAATATTTACAAAGGTTGCAGCCAAGATGTCAGTCAGCTGGACCAGTTACATACACGTACAAAGACTTACATACTCGTAGATTGAAGATAGAAAGTCACCTGGGACAGTCGGCATATGTACATGTACGTACAAAGCATTACATAGAATAGTGCTAAGAAGGCACCGGAGACGGTCAATGCATGTATACGTACAAAGATTTGCATAGATAATAACCAAAAAGTCACTTGGGACAGTTGCATATACGTACAAAGATTTGCACGCATAAAAGTTTGGGAATGATCGAAGACAGTTACATGCACATCAAAAGATTAGCGTATGTTGAAGATAGGAAGTCACCGAGAACAGTTACATGTACGTCCAAAGATTACTTGTAGACCTAAGCTAGGAAGTGAAATAAATATTGTCAATTTTCTAATTTCAGAGCAACGACGAGTGCGTGGAAACTTACTTTTTGCTGTGCTCCTCGGCCTGCTGGAACGGCATATCGCTCGCCTGCATGGACGTCGCCAAGAAGCACGTCACTCGCAAGGCGCACGCGGACGTGGGCATGCGCGTCTGTGACTATCCTACCATCCAGGTGAGACTTGTATCTCTTTGGAATCACATATGGAGTAGTTGACATTACATGCATGCTTAAAAATTTTAGCTCTTAAGGAGTAGCTGATACACAGGACATGGAGTTTTTTATTTTTAAAGCTAATCGGTCATTTAGAGCTGGTGACATACAGAGGGGGCAAAATAATACAACACTTTGATTAAATCGCCAGATTTGAAATTTCTAAGTTACGTACAAATACGAAAATCGGACCATGTAAAAACAATAGTATATGAAGGTTAATCATACATCTAGAACCTACAACTATTAAATAGACAAAACATATAGGAACACGTATAACAGATACGTGAACAAAGGTTTACGATACTCAACTTTTTTCTCGTATTATGCTTTAAGATTATTTTAGGATTACTTCAGAATGTTCTAACACAATCTACTTTTTGGCAATTGAAATTTCGTCAGTAATCATCTATAATAGCGCGTTATTGGCACAACAGCTCTCTTTCTGAAAGGTCGTTAACAGGTAAGCTGAAGGACATAAGCCAAGACCTGCGTGAGCGTATTGTAGAGCTCCATTATGAATTTTTGGGACATTGAAAAATATGTGCAAAACTGCGTGCTCCTATACCCTCGGTTGGAACCAAAATACCTGAGTGGAAATGTCGGAATACGACTTTCAGGGATCCTCAAACTGGCCGTCCACAGAAGATTAACGAACACGCTGTCAGAAAATTTGTGCGAATGGCAGTAAAGAGACCTCAACCATTCGTGAAGAATTGAAGGATAATCTCAAGGCATCTGGCATCGCAGCTAGTAATCTCACGATCAGCAGGGCATTACGCCGTGAAGATGTTCGTTCCCGCCCCCCTCGTAGGATACCTTTTTTCCAGAAACATCACGTCATGGCCATAGGCCACCGACCACTAGCTAGCAGAGTTTTGAAACCCAGTACTGTGGCCAGATAAACAAAAATCAAACTATTTGGGAGAAGCAGCACAAACCATGTTAGGAGGAAGCAAAATGAAGAGTATAAACCAAAGTGCACCATTGCCACTGTTAAGTTGATTGAAGTGGCTCAGTCATGGAGTGGGAAAGTCTCAGCTCATCAGGGGTAGGTAAACTTCACATCAATCCGTGGACCTGAATCCGATCGCAAACTTGTGGGGGATTTGAAATTAGTGATTCTGAAGAGAGGTCCCAATAAAATCACCGAATTCGAAGAACTTTGCCTTGAAGGATGGAATAAGAGTACACCCGAAACTTGTAAAAGGCTGGTAATGAACTTCTCTGAACGTCTCGAAGCCATCACTATTATAAAAGTAGCCGCGTCCGTCCGTCCGTCCGTCCGTCCGTGTGACCCCGTTCTTGATTATGGTATCCACAGTACGCAATTGGCCGATTTTTAGGAATACGAATTTTTTATCGCGCTTTCTCTTTTGAAATTCATCATGTCGCTTTGATATTTTTAATTGATATTGCAAAAAGATGTGTTTTGAATTCGTTCGACCAGTAACCTGGCTACTACTTGGTATAAGGCCGAAGATTTTTGAACTTTATCGTTTTTCGAGAGTTATCGTTTTCGATATTGTGATTTTCTTGAAAAGCTTCGAAGAGATAATAGACGACATTTCAGAATAAAATTCCGGCAAAAGAGGCCCCAATGGATAGAAATGTGTTCAACCGCAGGAAAGAAGTAGCAAGACTTCGACAGCAAGAAAAACGCCAAGGAAGATTGGATGAACAACGCGAAATGGCAAGACGGAACAATGCTGCTCGCCAACGAGAAGCTAGAGCTAAATTGACCCTTGACCGGCGTTTGGATATTCTACGGAATAATGCAGAGCAACATCGAGTTACTAGAGAGAGCTTAACACATGAAAGAAGCGAGGAAATTCTTTGGCATAGCGCTTGACCCCATCCAGTGGCACGAGAGAATTCAACTCAAGAAAGAATAAGTGAAGTTCTTCAAATTAATGCCGACCTGCACGTGTGCTCTAGTTATTAATAATATTGGCCATGCAACGAATTATTAATGCTAGTAATCTTAAAATCTGTCGTAAATTTTGTTCATGGGTTTATTAAACATGTTCCTATTTATCTATCCATTAAATATAGGTGGAGTTTAGAAATATTATTGAATTTTTCATACTTTTGGTTAGATGCAGTTCAATTTCCGTAATTGTACGTGGTTTTGACCCATCAGGGCAACTATTGTACAACTACTGTATCTATGAGAATTAGCGCTCCCAGGGGAATTATGTGAGGGCCCTAGCTAAGGGTTAGGTAGGCCTTCTTTTAGTCCATGTAGAATAGGTTTTTGTTTTGTTACGCACCAACTTTTTTCGGTTCACTGCTGTCCTGTTTTTCCATCACCTACTACTTTTTTCTTCAACTTTGATCTTGTTTCATGAACTTCATTCTTATCTTACTGTTTCTATGCCTTTTCTGCATAGATTCCGCGATCCCTTAACTCCATACTAAAGGGTGCCTTCTTCTTTCCTCTCTTTGGATCGCATTTGTTGCGGATTGGGAGGCTTAAACTAACTAATAATCTAACCTGATCTACGGGGTTTACTTTGTATTACTTTGCTTCTCTCCTATTGTACATGTATATGTGCAAAGATTCCCACACTTACAGCCAAGAAGCCCCTTGGGGTATTTAATCTACATGTATACAAAAAGATTGGCATACATAGATCAAAAAAGTAAGAAATCACCCGGATCAATTAATCTACATGTATATTGGTTTGCATAGATTAATGCCAATAAGTCCCTTAGGCATTTAATCTAAATGTTGATACGAAGATTGACATACATAGATTGAAGTTAAAAAGTTATCTGGTGTTAACATATACATCTATACATATGAACGAAGATCTTCATAGATTAAAGGTAAGAGCATATGTAGCACAAGCATATGTACAAAGATTTCCATAGCACAGACACATATTAACTCTACTTAATGGTATTATAGATTTATTAGATAGATGATTAATTGTCCCGTCAGTTTTATACATATCGAATGATTTATAAAAGATCATTACATGCCATATTTGCTGAATAATTTTAACAAAAATGTACGCAAGGTATCGATCGACGTTTTATTTATGTGCAATGGTTTTATGAAAATTAGGAATATTACGAAGCTATATAGTATTTTACTTATGTGCAAGCTAAAAGATTAGGAAATCCTCAACATCGTCGTAACGAGCGAATTAAACCCTAGATGTTGTCGTAACGAGCTAATTAAACCCTAGATGTTGTAACGAGCTAATTAAACCCTAGATGTTGTCGTAACGGGCTAATTAAACCCTATACATTGTCGTAGCAAGCTAATTAAACCCTAGATGTTGTCAAAACGAGCTAATTAAACCCTAGATGTTGTCGTAACGAGCTAATTAAACCCTAGATGTTGTCGTAACGAGCTAATTAAACCCTAGATGTTGTCGTAACGAGCTAATTAAGCTAATTAAACCCTAGATGTTGTCCTAACGAGCTAATTAAACGCTAGATGTCGTCGTAACGAGCTAATTAAACCCTAGATGTTGTCGTAACAAGATGTTCGATTGCTGGCTATTGTCGTAACAAGATTTTTGAGTGCTGGATATTGTCGTAACAAGATTTTTGAGTGCTGGATATTGTCGTAACAAGATTTTTGAGTGCTGGATATTGTCGTAACAAGATGTTTGAGTGCTGGATATTGTCGTAACAAGATTTTTGAGTGCTGGATATTGTCGTAACAAGATGTTTGAGTGCTGGATATTGTCGTAATATGTATGAAAGGTCGATGTAGTCGTAACGAAATATTTCAGACACTAAGTATGATCCTGAACAGATGATTTTTACGTGCTAAATGATTGTCGCAAAATATCAGACTGAGAGGTACTAGCAAGTCGTCGGTAGAAATTCTTGAGCTGAACACATACAAGGCACCCAAGAAAATACATCCATTAATTTCAAGTATTATTAATAATTTTTACCCATAGTACCGACTAACAGATTTGTTCCAATATATATTTCTACCAACATCTTTTAAAATGCAACTGTATAAATATGATACGATGAGTTGGTATCATGTATACTGAAAATCAGTGGATATATTCTAAATGTACACCGTATATGAAAAACCTTGCACATAATTGAACACATCATGTCGCATTTAATTTAGCACTGGGAATTGATTTTTAGATTAGGCTTTCAACTTAGATTCCCCGTATGAACTTCACGCTTAATTTGATACCTCAAATCGATTTTTAGTGGATATCCTGTGTATCAAAGCTCTGCACAATGGTGCACCTCAGGACTACTTCGGCGAGACGGTGAGCCAAACGAACGCCAACCGCAGCATGTGCTTCTCGATCGCTGGGGCGCTGGACGCTGCTACTGACGGCAACGACTGGGCCAAGCACTCCGACCTGGACCACATGCCCAGGTGAGCTGGACAACATGCCCAGGTGAGCCGGACCACATGTCCAGGTGAGCTGGACAACATGCCCAGGTGAGCTGGACAACATGCCCAGGTGAGCTGGACCACATGCCCAGGTGAGCTGGACCACATGCCCAGGTGAGCTGGACCACATGCCCAGGTGAGCTGGACCACATGCCCAGGTGAGCTGGACCACATGCCCAGGTGAGCTGAACCCCATGCCCAGGTGAGCTGGACCACATGCCCAGGTGAGCTGAACCCCATGCCCATGTTGGGAAAGATTTAATTTTGGGAATTTAACTAATTTATGTCCTTTTTTGTAATTGTGTGTTATAAATTTTGGTGCTCACTCAATGCTCACCTAAAATTTTGTTCGGTAAAATGTCTTTGCAAATCCCAGCGGCACAGAAGGGGTCTCTTCACCAAATGTTTGGTTAAAATAAATGTTAGGGGTAGGCGACCATTAGATGTGTGTTGTTTCAGGCGAGGTGGGTAGATTACGCTATCAAGAATTTGACGGTGTAAGCAGTCCTCTAGGCCTCGGCAGAACCGCCTGTTGTGAGGGTTAATTGCACAAGCCTCGAAACTACAAACACAGTGGTCGACAGATTTAAGGGTCCAAACACGTGAGCATGAGAACCCTTAGAGCGATACAGTTTCCACGAGAAGTGTTGTCAAAAAAAAAAAAATACAGGGGAAAGATGTAGAAGGGCCAACGGCTCTCAGCGAGAATCCCGGGAAACCTCATAAGGGCGGAGTCAGAAGTTCACGCCAAAAGGCTCTAAGCCAATACAAACGACCCTGAATACCCTTTCAAAAGTCGATTGGTCGATACGGAAAAGGAGAGAACCGCGCTCTTGAGCACAGCGTCATTACTGAGGGAGTGAATTCAGTCTGCGTCGACGGGCGTCGTGAGAAGTGCGTTTCTTTTATCAAGTGCAATACTGGAAATATAATTTTAAAAAAATGAGCAATACGTAGTTAATTTGGTAAAATCGTTTTTTGGGGAATTTGCTAATCCAAAATTTTCTCTTTCCATTTTGCAGAGAAGAAATCTCACACAAGACCACTGTGGATGAGATGTAGAAAGTTATAAGAAAGTTTAAACGTCGATGGGCCGGGTAAGACTCATGTTACTCATTCGCGATAGATGCTGTTAAAAGGATGTATACATATGATGATAAATTTGCGCCGTTCAATTAAATATGGCAAGAAAATATTGTGAATATGAGTGAGGTAGATGTGATACAAAATTAATGCCCCTTTATTGAATGAAAGATGAATATATTTGAGGAAACGTGATTGGCGCTATAATGAGTAACAAGTCATAATTCAAATTTCAGGTGGGAAGGTAAAACTGGATTAACTGGATTAACTGGATTAAACGTACTACAAGGCAAGAAGATTCTCGGGAGTGCCGGGATCAGCATTTCGCAACAGACTTTCTGTGTACTGTGCACAAGACAGAAATTTGAACTGAAGCTGTTTGTAAAAGAACAATTCTGTGGTTTGAAGTGAGACCACCTTCTGTGCTGCGGGAACGCAAATGTTGGCAGGCCTCATTTGTGGCATTTTATGTAGGAGCAATATATGGGGAAGCTGGCCAGCGGTAGCATTTATTGTCATTCTGTTATGTAAGCTGTTAACACATGAAATTTCTAGAATTCCGTTACTCAATCTACACCAGTTCTAATGCCGTACATTGCGTGTGCTTATCGGTATTCTGTATGATGTATTGCCGTAAAATTATAAATTACGTGAATTTTCACGTGTATAAAATTCCCCCCAAATTTAGTAGCAAGCAGCCCTCATCATAATTGATGCGCTCTGAAAAACGCGCATTGAGTAAGTCGAGTTCCACGTACATCGGTGAGTACTGCCCAATTTTAGTATACACATTTTGTAGTAGTGTTGATTTGTTTGGGCTTGCCCATAAATTTTCCTTGTGGTTCCTGTGCATTTCATTGAGGTATGCCAACCCCTCAAGCGAGCATTGGTCTTCTCATTAGTGTAAATTAATGAGAGACGAGGCAGACAGCCTTCTCGTGACATCGCCATTTGGCTGAGATCAACACGATCGCTTTGTAATATTTGATTTTTGTGAGTGTAGTATAACAAGTGCATTGTATTTTTATTTGCGTGATTATTTCATGTGCAAAAACGTACAGAAATTCAGTAGAGGTACATAATTCGTAGTGATTATTTCTGTGTTCCGGTGTGAGAAGCCAGCAAGCACGCTGCCATATAGATAAAGAAAGTGAAAGTGTTTATGAAAGTGATAAGATTCAGTAAGAAAATTCTGGTGTGTTCACACAATAATTTCAAAGTTTCAGTAAAAGATTTTACAGTGAGTAGGTTTGAAAATATTTGAGTGATCGCAAAATTTTGAGTTTTGGAAAAGGTGAATTGGAGAAAATCGCCACCATGCCTGCACGGGGGAGAAGGAACAACGCAAGGGGGAACGGACGAGTGGCGCCACCACAACCTGAAGAGGAAGAAGTAGTTAACATGCCCGTGGTAACGAGTTGCGTGGGTGCCATTGGGGCCAAGTTTAGGAGAGGCGACGATGTAGGGGAACATATGGCGAGGTTGAAGTTTTTGACGGGCAATCTGAATAACAGCGAGCAGGTGAAAGCCTTCTTCCTATGCCTAGGTCAACAAGAGGCAAAGGAGTGCAATCTAATAATTGATACACTAACGAACCTGCGAGAAGCAGAAACATGGCTGCGCTCTTACGCCGATCAAGTTGAACATCCGACGCAAGCGCTGTTTGAAATAGTGACCAAGAAGCAAACAAGCCGAGAAGGAGTTTCAGAATACCTGACGCGCCTGGAAAGGCTGTACAACGAGAATTATCTAGAAAATCCGGAACGAGTCCTTGTAGATTTGATGTGGCTCGGATTAAGGGAGAACATCACAAGACCATTTCGAAGTGATGCGCGACCTACGACAGTACAAGAATTGAGGGATATGGCAATCGAAGTGGAAAATCGACGGATAGTACCAGTACCAAGGGAAACGACAGAGAAGAGGGAACCGGAGAGAGAGAGAGCGCAGCGAAGCGAGAGGAGGCCACAGCATGAGACTGCACGTGTCGGCCATACGATGCGGCATTCACCACCACGGCCTAGAGGGTACCGCCATGAAGTGCCACCCTGGAGAGAAAGGAACAGACAGATAAGACACTCTCCTTATCATCGAAGAGGAAATTATGAAGCACCCCACTGGAGCGAAAAAGGCAGACTTAGGAGTCATCAGCACCAAATATACCACGCAAGGGAGCCACAGCCGCATCGGGAAGTGCCACCTGCACCTGCAATGGACTTGGCACAGTGTAAAGCGGTGCCACCGCCGTGCGTAAACTGTGGAAAATTTGGGCACCTAAGGGCTGATTGCAGAGTGCAACAGTTTGCAGGACAGCCAAAAAACGGAATAGGAGACCGTTAGCTCCGATAATAAATCCCAGCGTGATACTCCAAGTGAATGGCATACCTGTTACCGCACTTCTTGATACCGGAGCAAATATATGCTTGGTTAAAGAGCGTGTGGTTGCGGGGATTAAAAATGCTAGTGTGAAAGGAACATCGACTGCATTAAAAACAATTGGAGAGGAACCCGTGCCGGTGCTGGGAAAGATTAATGTGCCAATCAAAGTTAACGGTCAGAAAATTGTACAGAGATGTTTTGTTGTGCGGGAAAATGCATTCCCAGGAGACCTGCTAATAGGAGTGGAAGTAATGAACAAAGTCAACGCCAAGCTAGACTTCGAAAAACGTAGGGCATCACTGTTTGGCACATATGTGAACATGTTTTCAGCACCAGGACCAACTTCCCCAAAAATTTTGTGTTTAACGCGGGAAGAAAAATCAGTCACTCTGGCTGAGGATATTATAGTAAGGCCTCGCACGCAAACCATGGTGAAGTGCCGAGCAGATGTCAAGTTTGATGGAAAGGAAGTAATTTTAGAGCCTAGAATTAAGTGGGCGCCGTACGTCGGAGCCACCGCTGCAAAGGTACAAAACGGGTATGTTTTGATGCCTGTACTTAACCCTTTTGCCGAAGAAATCGCTCTGACTGAAGGAGCAATAATTGCAACATGCCACGAAATCGCGAATGAAGTTGCAACTGCAGAAGAAAACAATGCGGAAAATAGCGAAGCAGAAGATCACCGCAGAGAGAAGCGCTTCCAGCAAATTGATGAGCTTGATCTCAGTCACTTGGATGCTGAAAAACAAGAACAAGTTAGGAACCTGCTGAAGGAATATCACAAGACAATTAGTGCAGACGAGATGGATATTGGCCACGTCAAGGGAGTGAAATACAAAATTTTGCTGAGTGATTACAGGCCAATTCAAACGAAAGGGTGGCGTATTCCATACTCCAGCCAAGAAATTATTGATAAGAAGGTCTCGGAGATGATCGAAGGTGGAATTGTGCAAGAGAGCACAAGTGCTTGGAAAAATCCGCTCGTACTCGTAAGGAAACCTGGAGGAGGCCACAGAATTTGCCTTGATCTGCGAGCTGTGAACATGCGAGTGGTGAACGAACATTACCCGATTCCCAACATCATAGGAACCCTGGAAGAAGTTGCTGGGAAAGAGTACTATTCCATTGTCGACGCAAAATCAGCCTTCCATCAAATTGAGCTAGATGAAGAAAGTAAGCAATACACGGCATTTCAGACTCGACAAGGCAACTTCGAGTTCTCTAGGCTACCTATGGGACTTAAGTGCTCAACATCAGTGTACCAGAGAGTGATTTGTCATGTTCTGAAAAGGCAGCTTGGAAAATTCGCCGCTATTTATTTGGACGATGTGTGCGTTAGCTCTATGACTTTTGAGAAGCACCTAGAAAATTTGAGGGAAGTGTTGCACGAATTTCAATGTGCCGGAGTCAAAATAGGCTTGGACAAGTGCAAGTTTGCGCAAAAACAAGTGAAGTACCTAGGATGTTACATCAGTCGTGAGGGACTCATTCCGGACCCCAAAAATGTTGAGGCCATGCAAAATTACCCTAGGCCGACGACTGCACGCAAAGTCCGCTCGTTTGTAGCAGCGCTCAACTTCTACCGGCGATTCATTCCGCATTTCGCTACAACAGCTGCACCTCTTAATGCGCTGACTAAAAAGGGGGCAAGATTCCAGTGGAAGGAAGAACACGAACAGGCCTTCTGCAAACTTAAGCAGCTCATGATAGAAGCTCCAGTTCTGAAGAAGCCTTCTCTAAATGAGACGTATTACTTGAGCTGTGATGCCTCGAATGAGGGCTCGGGCGCGGTCCTTGCACAGAAATGTGATGGTAAGGAACAACCGATTGGATACTTCAGCAAAAGATTCAATGATGCTGAAAAACGTTATTCAATTACGGAGCGGGAAGGATTAGCAGTGGTCGCCGCTGTAAATCACTTTTCACCTTACCTGTACGGTAATAAATTCGTTGTAATTACTGATCACACGGCTCTCAAATATTTGTTCAAAGGTAAAAATACCAAGAACAACAGAATTATGAGATGGGCCCTAACACTCTCTCAATATGATTTTGAGGTGATTTATCGGCCAGGAACTCAGAACGTGGTGCCCGACGCATTGTCGAGAAATATTGCGAACGACAACGAAGAAGAAAATCCAGACGGCGAAGCACCTAAAACAGTGTTCGTCACGACGATGATAAATGAAGCGCCCAATGTACAAGAGGCGGAAGGTAGTTTGCAGAAAGAAAATGTGAGAGCAGAACAGTTGAAAGATCCCGTTTGGGGGCCAGTTCTGAGGTATCTTGAAGGTGACAAATTAGGGGACGCTCCAAGTCTTGCTCTAAAACCCGAAATCTTCACCGACGAAGGCATATTGTATTTCAGAAAAACACAACGAAAGCCTAATAGAACAAGGCACTTAATCGTTGTGCCAGACGCTCTGAGGGAAGCAGCAATAACGTTAGCGCATGATAGCACAATCGCTGCACACCAAGGTCGTGCTAAAACGTGGAAAAAGCTCATGGAATTTGGGTACTGGATTAACATGTCTCGCGACGTTAACAAATACATCGATTCGTGCATGCAGTGCCAGAAGCGTAAGATCAACAATCGCATTTGTGTTAGCATGGGTTCATTCCCTGAAATTGACAAGCCTCTGGACAGAATAGGTGTTGATTTAATAGAAATGCCAGTCTCGAATGAGGGCCACAAGTACATCTTGACCGTGGTTGATCACTTCAGCAGATATGTTGCAGCTTTCCCACTCAGAAGCAAGACAACTGAGGAAGTGACTCGAGCGTTAACTAAATTCGTAACCACGTATGGCCCTGCGAAAGCGCTCGTCTCAGACAGAGGTACCGAGTTCACGTCAGCTTTGTTCAGAAATGTGTGTGAAAAATTGAAAATAAAATACTACAACACATCTGCGTATCATCCGCAATCAAATGGGATGACGGAACGTCAGAACAAGAACATCAAAACAGTTCTGTCTCACCTCGCAGCCAGCGATCAACCATCGTGGCATGATG
Organism: Morinoia aosen; assembly: GCA_030386875.1. Taxonomy (NCBI): domain Eukaryota; kingdom Metazoa; phylum Arthropoda; class Malacostraca; order Amphipoda; family Talitridae; genus Morinoia; species Morinoia aosen. The sequence goes on along the minus strand of CM059577.1, from coordinate 47,276,312 downwards.
CTTTGCCGTGGACATGCTTGGCACTGAACACAAGTTATCAAAGTGTTATTGAAGAAATACCGTATTATTTATTCTTTGGTAGGGATGCAGAAATTCCTGTTGTTGACTGGTTAAAAACCCCTCGCATGGATTATTCTCTTGGGGACAATTACAGTGCCGAGGTGAGCGCCCGACTTCACAATGCGTTCAAAGTAGTGAAGGCCAAGTCCAAGGCTTCACACGACAAGTCGGTGCAAATGAAGGAAAGAGGTGTGAAAAACAACCAGGTGGAGAGCGGAGATATTGTTTTATTACACAATCCGACAGGAAAGGCCGAAGCTGCAAACTCGTGGCCTACCGACTGGTTAGGCCCCTATCGTGTCCTTGAAAGGAATGCCACAAATGCGACCATTAAAGCACTATATAGTAACCGACAAGAAAGGGTTCATTTGGATAGATTGAAAGTTGCTTTCCTACGGGGTGAGGCTTTTCCCGGCACGTCGGACGTCGCAGCTGAACCAGGGAATGGAAACGGATATGAAACTATTGAGAGAGACGATGAGGACCTGAGGACAGAGAACCACGTAAGCGCGAGAGCTGCGTTCAAGGAGCGGCGAAGCTACAATTTGCGTTCAAGGTGTAGGTGAATTGCCACTTGGAAGCGAGCTGCAGTGGACTGAGATCATGCGTCACCTTAACTTTGTGAAATGTGTTCTTGTGCGTTCGATGTTAGCAGAGCTCTTACGTAGGAGTGAGTTTTTTGCGCTGTATTGCTTTAATCTAAATGTGTTCTTTAGTAGAATTGTGCTATTCTAGTTGTGAATTAAAGGTAATCTCACTCACGAGAGTGTGATGCTTCGTTCAATAGGAATATGCTCTAGGTTATGTAACTCGAACTTTCTTTGCTCACAAGAAATTTCGTCTGGATGAAAATCTTGTTGAGCGATCTAATCTTATGCTATGCGTAATTCTCATTTTCTCTCTTGCTAAGTAAAGAAAATTGAGCGTTTATTAGGTTAACTTCGTGTGTTTCTCAAGAGGAGTACTTTGTTTCATTTGTAGGGTGCTTATATTTCTTGCCAGCTTTCGTGTAGCGTACGCGCTTGATACGAAATAACTCTGGCGAAGTAATTAGTTAATATGAAGTTCTTAGGCTTATGTATCTCAGGCTTGCTAATTTTATCAATACCTTTAGACCGTTCATTTTCGTAACGGGGAAAATATGTTTAGCGTCAGATTATAGGTCGCGTATTCTTTCGTGCTGTAGTGTTGAATTTTCTGACTTTATGTCTTTCTCTTGCCTGAAAGAATATCGTAAACACGGTATTCCGGAAGGAATTATTCTCAACTTATTCTGTAGAGTGTAGCACATTTCCCTTTCAAACTTAAGGAATTAATTTCTTGGTAGATTAGCGTAGTATGTACTTCAGCCCAAAACAGGCCAGAACAATTGAATAACATGAATACGTCTCGTATGAGCAGCAAATTGAGGAAGGATCACGTGGAATATAAGTAATTATTTACAAGAACAACTAACAGATAACAACTGTACAACATAAGGGATTCATCGTACTTGTATTGGAATCGTTTCACAGTAGAACAAATTCCAGCGTTGCATTAGGAAACGACGAAGATGTATGTGAGGCTGAAATTTTGCACCATCTTCTGAAGAATGCCGAAGGCACAAGTAATTAGCCCATGTTGGGAAAGATTTAATTTTGGGAATTTAACTAATTTATGTCCTTTTTTTTGTGCTAACTGATTGGTGCTCTTGTGTTTTGGGGTCATGTCGAGAATAATCAATTAGCGAATGATTTAACGAATTAAAACATGAGAATTTAGGAAAATGGTAATTATGATTTCATTCTGCGTTTTTTTAGAATTTAGGGAAATTATAATTATGTGTTATAAAATTTTATTTCTGTGGATTAAAATTCCAGCGGTGCGGAGGTGTAGTCTCTTCAACATTTGTGTGTGTTACAAGCCAGAATGTCTGGACGGGTGTGTGTGGTGAGCCCATAAAGGATGTGTTGTTTCAGAAAGGGTGTGTTGTTTCAGGCTGGGAGTGTGTAACTCTAGCGAAAGGGGAGAAATAACAATCTCAACGGTTGAGCACTAAGACGTTCGAAAGAGCTGACGCCTTGGTCCAGGCGATAGCTGTGTATATTATGTTCTCAAGATTTTTGGCTATACAAGCAGTCTGCTGGCCCTCGGCGGGTACCGCATGCTGTGTGGGTTAATGGCACAATGTCAAACTCCATACACAGTGCTCGACAGATTTATGGCAGGCACTTGAGCGTGAAAAGGAAACTCTCAGAAATAGTCGGAGGGCCAATGTTGAGATCGGCGGTCCTGCAAACCCTCGAGAGGGAGGAGGCTGCTAAGTGACGTCAGAAGGCTCTAGGCCAATACCACGACATCAATATGGTGGGAAAGTAGTTGAAGCTAAGGAACACGAATAAGGCTTTAGCTGCTAAACAAGAAGGGCATTCGAACATGACGTAGAAGCTTCTAAGTGTGTGATTGGCCATGCGTGAACTAGAACACCGCTTTCTCGCAAACAAGTGGGTAGAGCTGATGAGAAAAATTTAGTCTTGCGTCGGCGATCGTCGGATATAGTACGTGTTAAAAATAGGAGGTGTTGAAAATTACCCTGAAAATATGTGACATAGATATCAACACAGGGAGTTAAACTTATCAAAAATTTCGCTTAATAAAATAGTCTCCGTTTTTCCACAGAGGGTAAATTGCAGACCTGGCTAAAGCGGGGAAATCATTCTGAAGATGCCACATTAAGTGGGGAGGGTAAGAGTGATGTAATTACCTTTGGAGAAAATATTTTGAAATAGATATGATGAAAGTGTGTGGCCTTTTGTTGAAGTGAAGATTGGAATATTTAAGGGAACTTCATTAGCACGACTAGAAGTAATGAGTATTTAATTTCATCGTGCAGGCGGGGAGGTCTTTTGTCATCGGCTTGGAAGAAAGGGAGATCATGGGTCAAGATAACGAAGCGGGACGAGCAGTGTGATATCAGCAATAGACATTTTGAACTGTGCATAAGGCAAAAGTTGGAACTGAAGCTGTGTTGTTTAATGAATGTATGTTTGAAGTGACACCACCTCCAGCACTGTTAGAATATGAACATGTTGCAGGGCTCATGTATCAGGACCTGTGTGATTAACGTACGGGGATATGCTGGCCAGCGGTAGCATTTACTGTCATTCTGTTATGTAAGCTGTTAACACATGAAATTTCTAGAATACCATTACTCAATTTACACCAGTTCTAATGCCATACATTGCGTGCGCTTATCGATGTTCTGTATGATGTATTGCCGTAAATTATAAATTAAGTGAATTTTCACGTGTATAAAGTCCCCCCAAATTTAGTAGCAAGCAGCCCCTCATCATAACTGATGCGCTCTGAAAAACGCGCATTGAGTAAGTCGAGTACAACGTACATCGGTGAGTACTGCCCAATTTTAGTATACACATTTTGTAGTAGTGTTGATTTGTTTGGGCTTGCCCATAAATTTTCCTTGTGTTTCCTGTGCATTTTATTGAGGTATGCCAACCCCTCAAGCGAGCATTCGGTCTTCTCATTAGTGTAAATTAATGAGAGACGAGGCAGACAGCTTTCTCGTGACAACATCAATTTGGCAAAGATCAACGCGATCGCTTTGTAATATTTTCATTGTATTTTTTGTTGCGTAGTTATTTCATGTGCAAAACGTACAGAAATTCAGTAGAGGTACATGTCTCGTAGTGATGATTTTCTGTGTTCCGGTGCGAGAAGCCAGCAAGCACACTGCCATATAGATAAAGAAAGTGAAAGTGTTTATAAAAGTGATAAGATTCAGTAAGAAAATTCTGGTGTGTTCACACGATTAATTTCAAAGTTTCAGTAAAAGATTTTACAGTGAGTAGGTTTGAAAAATATTGAGTGATCGCAAAATTTTGAGTTTTGGAGAAAGTGAAGTGGAGAAGATCGATACAATGCCTGCCCGTGGGAGAAGGAACAACGACCGCAGAAATGCGCCAGAAACGCCACCACAGCCAGAAGAGGAAGCCGTTAACATGCCCGTGGTAACGAGCTGCGTGGGTGCCATTGGGGCCAAGTTTAGGAGAGGCGACGATGTAGGGGAACATATGGCGAGGTTGAAGTTTTTGACGGGCAATCTGAATAACAGCGAGCAGGTGAAAGCCTTCTTCCTATGCCTAGGTCAACAAGAGGCAAAGGAGTGCAATCTAATAATTGATACACTAACGAACCTGCGAGAAGCAGAAACATGGCTGCGCTCTTACGCCGATCAAGTTGAACATCCGACGCAAGCGCTGTTTGAAATAGTGACCAAGAAGCAAACAAGCCGAGAAGGAGTTTCAGAATACCTGACGCGCCTGGAAAGGCTGTACAACGAGAATTATCTAGAAAATCCGGAACGAGTCCTTGTAGATTTGATGTGGCTCGGATTAAGGGAGAACATCACAAGACCCTTTCGAAGTGATGCGCGACCTACGACAGTACAAGAATTGAGGGACATGGCAATCGAAGTGGAAAATCGACGGATAGTACCAGTACCAAGGGAAACGACAGAGAAGAGGGAACCGGAGAGAGAGAGAGCGCAGCGAAGCGAGAGGAGGCCACAGCATGAGCCTGCACGTGTCGGCCATACGATGCGGCATTCACCACAACGGCCTAGAGGGTACCGCCAGGAAGTGCCACCCTGGAGAGAAAGGAACAGACAGATACGACACTCTCCTTATCATCGAAGAGGAAATTATGAAGCACCCCACTGGAGCGAAAAAGGCAGACTTAGGAGTCATCAGCACCAAATATACCATGCAAGAGAGCCACAGCCGCATCGGGAAGTACCACCTGCACCTGCAATGGACTTGGCACAGTATAAAGCGGTGCCACCGCCGTGCGTAAACTGTGGAAAATTTGGGCACCTAAGGGCTGATTGCAGAGTGCAACAGTTTGCAGGACAGCCAAAAAACGGAATAGGAGACCGTTAGCTCCAATAATAAATCCCAGCGTGAGACTCCAAGTGAATGGCACACCCGTTACCGCACTTCTTGATACCGGAGCAAATATATGCTTGGTTAAAGAGCGTGTGGTTGCGGGGATTAAAAATGCTAGTGTGAAAGGAACATCAACTGCATTAAAAACAATTGGAGATGAACCCGTGCCGGTGCTGGGAAAGATTAATGTGCCAATCAAAGTTAACGGTCAGAAAATTGTTCAGAGATGTTTTGTTGTGCGGGAAAATGCATTCCCAGGAGACCTGCTAATAGGAGTGGAAGTAATGAACAAGGTCAACGCAAAGCTAGACTTCGGAAGACGTAGGGCATCATTCTTTGGAACTCACGTGAACATGTTTTCAGCACCAGGACACGCTTCTCCGAAAATTCAGTGTGTAACGCGGGAAGAAACATCAATCACTCTGGCTGAGGATATTACAGTAAAGCCTCGCGTGCAGACCATGGTGAAGTGTCGAGCAAATGGCAAGTTTGATGGGAAGGAAGTAATTTTAGAGCCTAGAATTAAGTGGGCGCCGTACGTCGGAGCCACCGCTGCAAAGGTACAAAACGGGTATGTTTTGATGCCTGTACTTAACCCTTTTGCCGAAGAAATCGCTCTGACTGAAGGAGCAATAATTGCTACATGCCACGAAATCTCGAATGAAGCTGCAACTGCAGAAGAAAACAATGCGGAAAATAGCGAAGCAGAAAATCGCCGCAGAGAGAAGCGCTTTCAGCAAATTAATGAGCTTGACCTCAGTCACTTGGATGCTGAAAAACAAGAACAAGTTAGGAACCTGCTGAAGGAATATCACAAGACGATTAGTGCAGACGAGATGGATATTGGCCACGTCAAGGGAGTGAAATACAAAATTTTGCTGAGTGATTACAGGCCGATTCAAACGAAAGGATGGCGTATTCCGTACACCAGCCAAGAAATTATTGATAAAAAGGTCTCGGAGATGATTGAAAGTGGAGTTGTGCAAGAGAGCACAAGCGCTTGGAAAAATCCGCTCGTACTCGTAAAGAAACCTGGAGGAGGCCACAGAATTTGCCTTGATCTGCGAGCTGTGAACATGCGAGTGGTGAACGAACATTACCCGATTCCCAACATCATAGGAACCCTGGAAGAAGTTGCTGGGAAAGAATACTATTCCATTGTCGATGCAAAATCAGCCTTCCATCAAATTGAGCTAGATGAAGAAAGTAAGCAGTATACGGCATTTCAGACTCGACAAGGCAACTTCGAGTACGCTCGGCTGCCTATGGGACTCAAGTGCTCAACATCAGTGTACCAGAGAGTAATTTGTCATGTTCTGAAAAGGCAGCTTGGAAAATTCGCCGCTATTTATTTGGACGATGTGTGCGTTAGCTCTATGACTTTTGAGAAACACCTAGAAAATTTGAGGGAAGTGTTGCACGAATTTCAATGTGCCGGAGTCAAAATAGGCTTGGACAAGTGCAAGTTTGCGCAAAAACAAGTGAAGTACCTAGGATGTTACATCAGTCGTGAGGGACTCATTCCGGACCCCAAAAATGTTGAGGCCATGCAAAATTACCCTAGGCCGACGACAGCACGCAAAGTCCGCTCGTTTGTAGCAGCGCTCAACTTCTACCGGCGATTCATTCCGCATTTCGCTACAACAGCTGCACCTCTTAATGCGCTGACTAAAAAGGGGGCAAGATTCCAGTGGAAGGAAGAACACGAACAGGCCTTCTGCAAACTTAAGCAGCTCATGATAGAAGCTCCAGTTCTGAAGAAGCCTTCTCTAAATGAGACGTATTACTTGAGCTGTGATGCCTCGAATGAGGGCTCGGGCGCGGTCCTTGCACAGAAATGTGATGGTAAGGAACAACCGATTGGATACTTCAGCAAAAGATTCAATGATGCTGAAAAACGTTATTCAATTACGGAGCGGGAAGGATTAGCAGTGGTCGCCGCTGTAAATCACTTTTCACCTTACCTGTACGGCAATAAATTCGTTGTAATCACTGATCACACGGCTCTCAAATATCTGTTCAAAGGTAAAAACACCAAGAACAACAGAATTATGAGATGGGCCCTAACACTCTCTCAATATGATTTTGAGGTGATTTATCGGCCAGGAACACAGAACGTGGTGCCCGACGCATTGTCGAGAAATATTGCGAACGACAACGAAGAAGAAAATCCGGACGACGAAGCACCTAAAACAGTGTTCGTCACGACGATGTTAAATGAAACTCCCAGCGTGCAAGAGGCGGAAAGTAGTTTGCAGAAAGAAAATGTGAGAGCAGAACAGTTGAAAGATCCCGTTTGGGGGCCAGTTCTGAGGTATCTTGAAGGTGACAATTTAGGGGACGCTCCAAGTCTTGCTCTAAAACCCGAAATCTTCACCGACGGAGGCATATTGTATTTCAAAAAGACACAACGAAAGCCTAATAGAGCAAGGCACATAATCGTTGTGCCAGACGCTTTGAGGGAAGCAGCAATAACGTTAGCGCATGATAGCACAATCGCTGCACACCAAGGTCGTGCTAAAACGTGGAAAAAGCTCATGGAATTTGGGTACTGGATTAACATGTCTCGCGACGTTAACAAATACATCGATTCGTGCATGCAGTGCCAGAAGCGTAAGATCAACAATCGCATTTGTGTTAGCATGGGTTCATTCCCTGAAATTGACAAGCCTCTGGACAGAATAGGTGTTGATTTAATAGAAATGCCAGTCTCGAATGAGGGCCACAAGTACATCTTGACCGTGGTTGATCACTTCAGCAGATATGTTGCAGCTTTCCCACTCAGAAGCAAGACAACTGAGGAAGTGACTCGAGCGTTAACTAAATTCGTAACCACGTATGGCCCTGCGAAAGCGCTCGTCTCAGACAGAGGTACCGAGTTCACGTCTGCTTTGTTCAGAAATGTGTGTGAAAAATTGAAAATAAAATACTACAACACATCAGCGTATCATCCGCAATCAAATGGAATGACGGAACGTCAGAACAAGAACATCAAAACGGTGCTGTCTCACCTCGCAGCCAGCGATCAACCATCGTGGCATGATGCTTTGCCGTGGACATGCTTGGCACTGAACACAAGTTATCAAAGTGTTATTGAAGAAATACCGTATTATTTATTTTTTGGTAGGGACGCTGAAATTCCTGTTGTTAACTGGCTGGAAAAACCTCGCATGGATTATTCTCTTGGGGAAAATTACAGTGCCGAGGTGAGCGCCCGACTTCACAATGCGTTCAAAGTAGTGAAGGCCAAGTCCAAGGCTTCACACGACAAGTCGGTGCAAATGAAGGAAAGAGGTGTGAAAAACAACCAGGTGGAGAGCGGAGATATTGTTTTATTACACAATCCTACAGGAAAAGCCGAATCTACAAACGCTTGGCCTACCGACTGGTTGGGCCCGTACCGTGTCCTTGAAAGGAATGCCACAAATGCGACCATTAAGGCACTATATAGTGACCGACAAGAAAGGGTTCATTTGGATAGATTAAAAGTTGCTTACCTACGGGGCGAGGCTTTCCCCGGTACGTCGAACGTCAGCGCTGAGCCAGTGAACGCAAACGGATATGGAACCATTGACAGTGAAGATGAAGATCTGAGGACAGAAAACCACGCGAACGAGAGAGCTGCGTTCAAAGAGCGGCGAAGCTACAACCTACGTTCAAGGTGTAGGTGAACCGCCAACGAGAAACGAACTTCAGAGGGCTGAAATCGTGCATAAACTTGAGTTTGCGGGATGTGTTCTTGTGTGTTTAATTTTAGAAGAAAACTCTTGAGTAGGAGTGAGTTTTTAGCGCTGTACTGCTTTAACCTAAGTGTGTTCTTTAGTAGGATTGTGTTATTCTAGCTTTGAATTAAATCTAATCTCACTCACGAGAGTGTGATGCTTCGTTCAATAGGAATATGCTCTAGGTTATGTAACTCCAACTTTCTTTGCTCACAAGAAATTTCGTCTGGAAGAAAATCTTGTTGAGCGATCTAATCTTATGCTATGCGTAATTCTCATTTTCTCTCTTGCTAAGTAAAGAAAATTGAGCGTTTATTAGGTTAACTTCGTGTGTTTCTCAAGAGGAGTACTTTGTTTCATTTGTAGGATGCTTATATTTCTTGCCAGCTTCTCGTGTAGCGTACGCGCTTGATACGAAATAACTCTGGCGAAGTAATTAGTTAATATGAAGTTCTTAGGCTTATGTATCTCAGGCTTGCTAATTTTATCAATACCGTTAGACCGTTCATTTCATAACGGGGAAAATATGTTTAGTGTCGGATTAAAATTTGCGAATTCTTGCGTGCTGTAGTGTTGAATTTTCTGACTTTGTGTCTTTCTCTTGCCCTGAAAGAATATCGTAAACACGGTATTCCGGAAGGAATTATTCTGATCTTACTCTGTAGAGTGTAGTACATTTCTTTTCAGACTTAAGGAATTAATTTCTTGGTAGATTAGCGTAGTATGTACTTCAGCCCAAAACAGGTCAGAACAATTACATAACACGAATGCGTCTCGTGTAAGCAGCAATTAAGGAAGAATCACGTGGAATACAAGTAATTATTTACAAGAACAACGAACAGATAGGAACTGTACAACATAGGGGGTAAAGCGCACTTGTATTGAAGTATTTAAAAGAATTGCACCAATTCAAGCGCTGCAGTGAGAAGCAACAAAGACGAATGTATAGCTGGAAACTTGGAGCAAGCTCAGAAGAATGCGGAGAGCACAAGTAATTGCCTCAGAGCCACTCGCGGTCGAGCTGTGGCTGTAGACATGGGTCGCTAACAAGCAGAGCCAGGAAAGGGCATCTCAAGTAATTGGTGCCCATGCATCGAAGTGGAAAACACCACAGAACGACGCAGCAACAGCGTGAGGAAGGAAGAAAAACGAAATTAAAGCATGAGATATTATTGGGTGCCTAAAGGTACTAGCGTTTAAAAATGCTTTTATACAGTGGGCACTCAAATGAAACAATAACAATGCTTTTATGTGCTTGAGTGTTGATATTTACTTAAGTAATTTGGAATTTGCGTCGTGACATTTATGCCTGGTGAGGCATTCCTGAAATTCGACTGCAAGTTTCCTGTGAATTTTTTTTACTAGGCAAACGATTACATTGGAATATTGAAGCCGCATTTTAGGCATCTCTATTCATACGTGAAATAAAAATTTAATAGAGATTTCGTCGGATAGGCTTTGAATGAAGCGGACGGTCTTCAGAGAATATTAACCCACGGAATTCTCACATAAATAAGAGTGTTCACTCGAATAAAATAAAACATCATCTAGTGTCTACCAGATTCCACGTGACGTCAAGGGATACTGAGGGGGATTCTACAGGATACCAGTGTGCACTACGCAGGATTATGCCTCGGAATACTTCAGCATTACTTCGTGGGATTGGAACCCCATCGCAAGGGGAGACTTAATCGAAAAAAAAAAAAGAGTTATCGACGCTTCAACTCGTATTCTTCGACAGACCAACATAAGTTCCTGATTCGCCAATTCGTCTGATCAACGAAGCGGCATTCACGAGTAGTCTGACGATTAAAATTTGAGTTCGAATATACGTCCTAAAATGTATGTGAAAGATTGTACTTAACATGATTTAGTGGTAACTTGAAGCGTGATTATGATCCGTGTTACCGAATGAAATCGTGCAAGTAATGTGGTGTATAGAAATTTTATATGAGGCTGGATATTGGGATCATAATCCTTCCTTCTGAAAATGAGTACCTATCTTCAACACGTGTGTGATGACATTGGAATGCCAGAAGAGAAAAATGGAAGGACAGCAAACTCCGTCAATGATACCCAAGGAGTGAACAGCGAATCGTCAAAAGCAGCGTCAAGGAATTATAGAAGAGAAGATGCAAACGGGTAGAGAGATCTGGAAGACAAAAACATCGACACTTGAGGATATTTGAGAATGTAGGAAATGTGTACACTAAATTTTGTGAATGTTATTAGGATTTAGTACTCAAGTATTTAGTACGCACTTCAGTTCGGCGGGAAAAACAGACGCATCGGTTAGATGAAGATGACACAATATATTACGCTGTGGCCGATTGTATTGTAATAAATAAGATTGTTAAATGTAATGTACCATGTTTCTGCGGAATTAATTTAGAATGTAATTGGCTTAAGTAGATGTGTACCATTTGTGTCTTAAGTTGGCTAATAATTCAGTTCAAATTGTTCAAATGAATAACATAACGCTAATACAAAAAAAAAAAAATTGTCGAGTCAATTTTTTTACGTAAAGGGGCGGGGATGTTGGGAAAGATTTAATTTTGGGAATTTAACTAATTTATGTCCTTTTTTTTGTGCTAACTGATTGGTGCTCTTGTGTTTTGGGGTCATGTCGAGAATAATCAATTAGCGAATGATTTAACGAATTAAAACATGAGAATTTAGGAAAATGGTAATTATGATTTCATTCTGCGTTTTTTTAGAATTTAGGGAAATTATAATTATGTGTTATAAAATTTTATTTCTGTGGATTAAAATTCCAGCGGTGCGGAGGTGTAGTCTCTTCAACATTTGTGTGTGTTACAAGCCAGAATGTCTGGACGGGTGTGTGTGGTGAGCCCATAAAGGATGTGTTGTTTCAGAAAGGGTGTGTTGTTTCAGGCTGGGAGTGTGTAACTCTAGCGAAAGGGGAGAAATAACAATCTCAACGGTTGAGCACTAAGACGTTCGAAAGAGCTGACGCCTTGGTCCAGGCGATAGCTGTGTATATTATGTTCTCAAGATTTTTGGCTATACAAGCAGTCTGCTGGCCCTCGGCGGGTACCGCATGCTGTGTGGGTTAATGGCACAATGTCAAACTCCATACACAGTGCTCGACAGATTTATGGCAGGCACTTGAGCGTGAAAAGGAAACTCTCAGAAATAGTCGGAGGGCCAATGTTGAGATCGGCGGTCCTGCAAACCCTCGAGAGGGAGGAGGCTGCTAAGTGACGTCAGAAGGCTCTAGGCCAATACCACGACATCAATATGGTGGGAAAGTAGTTGAAGCTAAGGAACACGAATAAGGCTTTAGCTGCTAAACAAGAAGGGCATTCGAACATGACGTAGAAGCTTCTAAGTGTGTGATTGGCCATGCGTGAACTAGAACACCGCTTTCTCGCAAACAAGTGGGTAGAGCTGATGAGAAAAATTTAGTCTTGCGTCGGCGATCGTCGGATATAGTACGTGTTAAAAATAGGAGGTGTTGAAAATTACCCTGAAAATATGTGACATAGATATCAACACAGGGAGTTAAACTTATCAAAAATTTCGCTTAATAAAATAGTCTCCGTTTTTCCACAGAGGGTAAATTGCAGACCTGGCTAAAGCGGGGAAATCATTCTGAAGATGCCACATTAAGTGGGGAGGGTAAGAGTGATGTAATTACCTTTGGAGAAAATATTTTGAAATAGATATGATGAAAGTGTGTGGCCTTTTGTTGAAGTGAAGATTGGAATATTTAAGGGAACTTCATTAGCACGACTAGAAGTAATGAGTATTTAATTTCATCGTGCAGGCGGGGAGGTCTTTTGTCATCGGCTTGGAAGAAAGGGAGATCATGGGTCAAGATAACGAAGCGGGACGAGCAGTGTGATATCAGCAATAGACATTTTGAACTGTGCATAAGGCAAAAGTTGGAACTGAAGCTGTGTTGTTTAATGAATGTATGTTTGAAGTGACACCACCTCCAGCACTGTTAGAATATGAACATGTTGCAGGGCTCATGTATCAGGACCTGTGTGATTAACGTACGGGGATATGCTGGCCAGCGGTAGCATTTACTGTCATTCTGTTATGTAAGCTGTTAACACATGAAATTTCTAGAATACCATTACTCAATTTACACCAGTTCTAATGCCATACATTGCGTGCGCTTATCGATGTTCTGTATGATGTATTGCCGTAAATTATAAATTAAGTGAATTTTCACGTGTATAAAGTCCCCCCAAATTTAGTAGCAAGCAGCCCCTCATCATAACTGATGCGCTCTGAAAAACGCGCATTGAGTAAGTCGAGTACAACGTACATCGGTGAGTACTGCCCAATTTTAGTATACACATTTTGTAGTAGTGTTGATTTGTTTGGGCTTGCCCATAAATTTTCCTTGTGTTTCCTGTGCATTTTATTGAGGTATGCCAACCCCTCAAGCGAGCATTCGGTCTTCTCATTAGTGTAAATTAATGAGAGACGAGGCAGACAGCTTTCTCGTGACACCCAGGATCGTTGGCGGTCGAGCTGTGGCTGTAGACATGGGTCGCTAACAAGCAGAGCCAGGAAAGGGCATCTCAAGTAATTAGTGCCCATGCATCGAAGTGGAAAACACCACAGAACGACGCAGCAACAGCGTGAGGAAGGAAGAAAACGAAATTGAAGCATGAGATATTATTGGGTGCCTAGAGGTACTAGCGTTTAAAAATGCTTTTATACAGTGGGCACTCAAATGAAACAATAACAATGCTTTTATGTGCTTGAGTGTTGATATTTACTTAAGTATTTCGGAATGTGCGTCGTGACATTTATGCCTGGTGAGGCATTCCTGTAATTCGAATGCAAGTTCCTGTGAATTTTACTAGGCAAATTATCATATTGGAATATTGAAGCCGCATTTAGGCATCTCTATTTATACGTGAAATAATAAAAAAAAAAATTTTAAATTAAAAGAGATTTCGTCGGATAGGCTTTGAGTGAAGCGTACGATCTTCAAAGCATATTAACCCATGGAATTCTCGCATAAGTACGAATGTTACTAGGAGAAAATAAAATATGAGCTGGTGTTTGCCAGAGTTTCTACGTCGATGTCAAGGAATACTGAGATTCTACGTCAAAATCGAGGAATACTGAGAGGAGTTCCACTGGATTCTACCGCGCATACAGGATACAACCGCCGGATATACCTCGGACTCTTCAGGATTACTTCGTAGTATGCAGAACCCTATCGCGAAGGGAAACTGCAGTGAAGGAAATTATCGACGATTCGACTCGTATTTTCCGCCAGATCAATATAACTTACTGACGTATCGATTTGTCTGATCAACGAATCGAAGTTCATGAGTAATCTGGCGATTAAATAACTGAGTTGAATAAACCTCATAAAATATATGTGAAACATTGCACTTAACATGATTTGGTGGTAATTTGAATCGTGATAATGATACATCTTACAGAATGGAATCGTGAAGTTAGTGGGGTGGATAGAAATTTCATACGAGTCTATATATGGGGCTCGCAATAGTTCCTCCTGAAATTAAGTACTCATCTTTAACGCGTGTGTGATGGCATTGGAATGCCAGAAGAGAAAAATGGAAGGACAGGAAACTCCGTCAACGATACCCAAGGAGTGAACAGCGAATCGTCAAAAGCAGCGTCAAGGAATGATAGAACAAAAGATGCAAACGGCTAGAGAGATCTGGAAGACAAAAACATCGACACTTGAGGATATTTGAGAATGTAGGAAATGTGTACACTAAATTTTGTGAATGTTATTAGGATTTAGTACTCAAGTATTTAGTACGCACTTGAGTTCGGCGGGAAAAACAGACGCATCGGTTAGATGAAGATGACACAATATATTACGCTGTGGCTGATTGTATTGTAATAAATAAGATTGTTAAATGTAATGTATGATGTTCTACGGAATTAATTTAGAACAAAATTGGCTTAAGTAGATGTGTACAATTTGTGTCTTAAATTGGCTAATAATTCAGTTCAAATTGTTCAAATGAATAACATAACGCTAATACAAAAAAAAAAAAAATTGTCGAGTCAATTTTTTTTAAGTAAAGGAGCGGGGATGTTGGGAAAGATTTAATTTTGGGAATTTAACTAATTTATGTCCTTTTTTGTAATTGTGTGTTATAAATTTTGGTGCTCACTCAATGCTCACCTAAAATTTTGTTCGGTAAAATGTCTTTGCAAATCCCAGCGGCACAGAAGGGGTCTCTTCACCAAATGTTTGGTTAAAATAAATGTTAGGGGTAGGCGACCATTAGATGTGTGTTGTTTCAGGCGAGGTGGGTAGATTACGCTATCAAGAATTTGACGGTGTAAGCAGTCCTCTAGGCCTCGGCAGAACCGCCTGTTGTGAGGGTTAATTGCACAAGCCTCGAAACTACAAACACAGTGGTCGACAGATTTAAGGGTCCAAACACGTGAGCATGAGAACCCTTAGAGCGATACAGTTTCCACGAGAAGTGTTGTCAAAAAAAAAAAAAATACAGGGGAAAGATGTAGAAGGGCCAACGGCTCTCAGCGAGAATCCCGGGAAACCTCATAAGGGCGGAGTCAGAAGTTCACGCCAAAAGGCTCTAAGCCAATACAAACGACCCTGAATACCCTTTCAAAAGTCGATTGGTCGATACGGAAAAGGAGAGAACCGCGCTCTTGAGCACAGCGTCATTACTGAGGGAGTGAATTCAGTCTGCGTCGACGGGCGTCGTGAGAAGTGCGTTTCTTTTATCAAGTGCAATACTGGAAATATAATTTTAAAAAAATGAGCAATACGTAGTTAATTTGGTAAAATCGTTTTTTGGGGAATTTGCTAATCCAAAATTTTCTCTTTCCATTTTGCAGAGAAGAAATCTCACACAAGACCACTGTGGATGAGATGTAGAAAGTTATAAGAAAGTTTAAACGTCGATGGGCCGGGTAAGACTCATGTTACTCATTCGCGATAGATGCTGTTAAAAGGATGTATACATATGATGATAAATTTGCGCCGTTCAATTAAATATGGCAAGAAAATATTGTGAATATGAGTGAGGTAGATGTGATACAAAATTAATGCCCCTTTATTGAATGAAAGATGAATATATTTGAGGAAACGTGATTGGCGCTATAATGAGTAACAAGTCATAATTCAAATTTCAGGTGGGAAGGTAAAACTGGATTAACTGGATTAACTGGATTAAACGTACTACAAGGCAAGAAGATTCTCGGGAGTGCCGGGATCAGCATTTCGCAACAGACTTTCTGTGTACTGTGCACAAGACAGAAATTTGAACTGAAGCTGTTTGTAAAAGAACAATTCTGTGGTTTGAAGTGAGACCACCTTCTGTGCTGCGGGAACGCAAATGTTGGCAGGCCTCATTTGTGGCATTTTATGTAGGAGCAATATATGGGGAAGCTGGCCAGCGGTAGCATTTATTGTCATTCTGTTATGTAAGCTGTTAACACATGAAATTTCTAGAATTCCGTTACTCAATCTACACCAGTTCTAATGCCGTACATTGCGTGTGCTTATCGGTATTCTGTATGATGTATTGCCGTAAAATTATAAATTACGTGAATTTTCACGTGTATAAAATTCCCCCCAAATTTAGTAGCAAGCAGCCCTCATCATAATTGATGCGCTCTGAAAAACGCGCATTGAGTAAGTCGAGTTCCACGTACATCGGTGAGTACTGCCCAATTTTAGTATACACATTTTGTAGTAGTGTTGATTTGTTTGGGCTTGCCCATAAATTTTCCTTGTGGTTCCTGTGCATTTCATTGAGGTATGCCAACCCCTCAAGCGAGCATTGGTCTTCTCATTAGTGTAAATTAATGAGAGACGAGGCAGACAGCCTTCTCGTGACACCCAGGTGAGCTGGACCACATGCCCAGGTGAGCTGGACCTCATGCCTAGGTGAGCTGGAACACATGCCCAGGTGAGCTGGACCACATGCCCATGTGAGCTGGACCACATGCCCAGGTGAGCCGGACAACATGCCCAGGTGAGCCGGACCACATGCCCAGGTAAGCTGGACAACATGCCCAGGTGAGCCGGACCACATGCCCAGGTGAGCTGGACCACATGCCCAGGTGAGCTGGACCACATGCCCAGGTAAGCTGGACCACATGCCCAGGTAAGCTGGACCACATGCCCAGGTGAGCTGGACAACATGCCCAGGTGAGCTGGACCACATGCCCAGGTGAGCTGGACCACATGCCCAGGTGAGCTGGACCACATGCCCAAGTAAGGAGGTCCATTCTGAAACAAGGCCTCACCTCCAAAGGGTCTCCGATAGATGCCAAATTTGGCTTGGAAATATTTAGGACTCCAAAATATTTCGGCATCCTGGGCTTATTATACAGTCGTTAAACAAACTTCTGTATCTGTGTTGTTTAAAACTACTTTCGACTCATAAAAATTAACGTAAGTACCGAGGCTCTGTAATATCATCGTCATCGTTGGGTTTCGTTTGCAAGTTGAGTTTACTGTAGTATCTCCTCGTCCATCAATTGCGTGTCTCTGCAATCCTGAGTCATCTTTAGAGTTCCGTGATATGGATACTAGTTTATACGTAGGTGTGAAAATATAGTTCTGAACGTCGGCCTCGCTGCCTTAGACGCAGCATTATTTTAATCCACCAGTTTTACTTTCTTCAAATTCTTAACAATGCAAGTCCTTCAGTTCGCATTTTAATGGAAGTGTGCACTTAAAAGAGCATTTTCAAGAACGCATCGTTACTGAAATCGTGTTCTCTTTTATTATCGCACTTACATTTATAATCAATTGCATAAGTTATTAAATACTTTTTAAAAATTATGAATTGCGTAACGTATTGTATTATTTCTGAAAACCATGATTTGTAGAACGTGTTCTGCATTTTCTAGAAATTATAAAATTCACGGAACATCATATGGTTTCAAAAATTGTGAATTTCAATGCGTATAACATAATATCTAAAAATCATGAATTAAGTTACGAACTACATATTTTCCATAAATCATGAATATCATTTTGTACAAAATATTTTCTCAAAATCCTGACTTGCTTTCCGCATCTCATCCGCTCACCAGAGCCCAGTACGTGCACTGGCTGTGGCAACTGAAGTTCTGCGCGGCCCGCAACGTTGGCGAGATTACGGACACGATGCTGCACGCATGCGGCGGTAGCGGCTACAAGGTGCGTCTGTTGGTCCTCTTTATGTGTAGGTCTCGGTGCTGCTGTAGCGTGAAGTCTACTACACTGTGGCATGAGATCTGCCTCTAGCTAGTACTATAGGGTGAGGGGTGCCGCTATTGCGTGAGGTCTACCTCACTATAGCATGAGATTTACTTCTAGCTAGTACTATAGCGTGAGAGGGCTGCTATTGCGTGAGGTTTAACTCCCTATAGCATGAGATCTACCTCTAGCTAGAGCTATAGCACGAGGTGTACCACACGGTAGCGTGAAATCTGCATCTTGCAAGAACTATTGCGTGAGATTAGGTTAGGTTATTAATGGATATTTCTTATTTCCAAACATTTAATTTATTAATAAACACTTCATTTGTAAATCCCAAACTGCACCTTGGTAGGCGAGGTATGGCGATAGGCCTCATGCTCTGCATAGTAGCACCTGAATCGCTCCTTTATCCCACAAATGACTGCAGTTTTTTACCAAGAGAAAAGAAAGTGAAGTGCAAACCGGAAAAGTCCCTCCTTGATTCTCAACAACTCGTCTGCTCTATTTTCTATATTACCCTAAGGAATAGCGCATACACTGCTGAAAATACCGAAAGTGGTATGTATATATATATGGTATCGAACAAGGGTCTTTTTTTCCAAAGGTGTTTATTTGAACCTTCATGGAGAAAACGGGCATATGCTTAGAGTGCTTAAAACATGCATTGTGTTTGTTGAACCCTACATGAACCTTAGCATTTCACTTCGCACAGTAATGCTTCAGATCTTTTTAATGGTCTTTGCTGGTCAGCAGTAACGTTCTAGTTTCAGTTCCCTCTCTGTAAATGGTTTGTATTGACGAGTTGGGAGGCTCGTTTAATGAAAAGGCTGTTCAGAGATAAAGGGAGACTCTTCTATACTTTTAAAATTATTGTAGTTACATATATCATCAAATTTAAATTAAGCAACACGTACTAGTGGTACATTGCCCTCAATCATTTTTATCGACTAGTGACAAGGGTATTACAATACCCATGTGCGTGTGTCATATAAGTTTATTTTTCCTACTTTAAGATATTTTAGAAACCAATGATGTCTTGTACCATCTCTATTGGAAATGAACTGTTTTTTTTTCAATTAGCCTGCATTCTCTCCACATTACGATAAGTCGTGAAAGATCGTTGCTATTGCAAGTCAGTGTGCAGTCATGTGAAAGAGCACTCAAAATTTGATTGTTTTTCTCAATTATACAGTGCTAATTGCTGCGTTGAACAATCACTGTTTGTTTTTGTTTCTAATACAACAGAATTATGGAAAGGTGCTCGACCGAACTTTCTTCGTTGGTTTTCTAAAGTGTTTTTCAATTTATAGATTTCTATAGCACAAAAAGGCCTATTTATTAACGAAATGTCGCAGCTTTTTTTCTGGCGTGAGTAGCATACCTTGGATCCAGCGAAAGTCTAGTTTCATTTGAAAGATATGCTATATTCTATCAATAAATATTACTAAGGAGTCTTCTTAGGCAGTCAATAACGGCGACCTTTTGCGAATTAGAACAACAAAACTTACTGAAGACCTATTCTATAATGAACTTTCAATGTACGCTCACCCTTGTTTAAATTACTTTCGTATTGGGCTACGATAAGGTCTGAATGATAGATCTCAACAAATTTCAATAAACTACAACCGAAAAGGCAAAAATTTGCTTCCGCTATTTAGTGACAGGTGTCAACTCTCGGAAGTCACGTCGGACACACCTAGCAAGCGAGCCAGCAAGCAAGCAAACAAGCAAGCGAGTAAGCAAGGATGGTAACAAAAATACTAGCAGGCAAGTATATAAGTAATCAACCAAGCATGAAAGTAAGTAAGCAAGCGTGAAAGCGGGGCATGAGCATGAAAGCAAGCAAACAGCCAAGCAAGCAGGCAGGTGAGCATGCAAACAAGCTAAGCAAGCAAGCAAGAATACTAGCGACTAAGCATATTTGGAAGCAAGCATGTATGAAAGCAAGCAAGCTAGTAAGTAAATAAGAAAGCAGGCAAGTGAGCAACAAAACAAGCAAACTAACTAAGCAAGAAAGCAAGAATACTAGCGACTAAGCATAATTGGAAGCAAGCAGGTATGAAAGTAAGCAAGCTAGTAAGTAAATAAGAAAGCAGGCAAGTAACCAATAAAACAAGCAAACTAACTAGCAAGCAAGCTCACAAGTTACAAAATGTTTGCTAGTAAACATTGGATAAAAACGTATGCTCATAACCTGATAAAATGAACCTTTATGTGTTAAGCCCACTGGGTACGAAATATGGTTTAATACATGCAATTGCCGTACTTTTCTATGGAAATAATTTAAAATGCGATCAACGCACTTTTCATCGTACTTTTTACTCACTGTATTTTCAGATTTGAGATTTTCAGCCATGCATTTTATTTACTGTGACTTTCCCATCAGAGCACCCTCAAACTTTATTGTAATGTCACTATTTTCAGTCCGATATGAGATTTATGGAACAGAACCTGTAGCTTCTGTTCGCCTAGCCATATAACAGGCAGCAGGATAACGAAACGCACGGTAGGACTTCTAGTGTTGTACTGCCTCATCGATACACCGACTGTCCTTAAGAGCTACATAGCCCGGAAGGTAAACTATGCCCATCCGGTGCTTGTAAATGCAATGCGCCCGTCGGCTCTTCCGCCGGAGGCTCTATCAAGACATGTGACCCGAACACTATAAGTTATCCGGGCAGAGCGCGTGAGTGACTCATAAATCTCAGCCTCCGGAAGTCCTATTAACACAATCAGCGTCACACCACAACGATGCCCACTTCACTATATAACAACTTCCCTCCCTTTAGATGAACATATGGCAAAAGGAAGGAAGAGCTCAACAACCCATTCGCATTACAGGTTTAGTTATTCTACTCGATCTACGAGGTTCATTCTGCACAGGTGAACTGCTAACAGGTTGCAAAGCAGGAGTCTCTGTTTCCCCACTACGGATAGATCCCAAGCCACTGTGCAACAACTGATTTGAATGTCTCTTCCAGATTACATTTAATGCTGATATTTGAACATGAAAGATATTAACAGCTACTTCACTAACAATAATTCCCTTCAGCCACTTGGGAACATTTCTTAAATTCAGAGCAAGAACATGATCACCGACATCGAATTGAGTTACATACATAGGCTTAGACCTGGACACAGAATATTTAGGATGAACTCTATCTCTGGAAGTAATAAATTTACGATTGTTGAGTGCTACAGAAGGAGCAATTTTTGTAATACTATGAGGAATACAATGTGATTGAAATAACGCTTTTGCAAGACGGGATTTCAACGATTCGGAAGAAGAGAGTTTTTTCAACAGGTCTTTAATGACTCTTACCTCCTCTCAGCTTGCCCATTGCTTGCTGGAGAGTAGGGAGGAGGTGTGAGGTGCTCAATGCCGTTGGAAATTTGAAAATCTTTAAAGTCTTGAGATGAAAAGTTAGAAGCATTGTCACTTACGAGCACATCACACAACCCGTTTCTGCTGAAAATCATTCTCAAAGCATCGATAGTATCTGACACACTCGTGGATGGTACCACTTCGTATTCAATATATTTAGATAATGCATCTACAGCAATGAAAACAATTTTATTCTCGTAAAAAAAGTGATCGACATGAATACGTTCGAAAGGACGAGAAGGAGTACGCCATTCTACATTTCTAGACTTTGGTTTTGCTCGATTCAATTGACATTGAGGGCAACATTTTACGATGTCTTCAATAGTTTTGTCCATTCCGGGAAACCAAATAACAGATCTGGCCAACGATTTCATGCCACAAATACCAGGATTTCCATCATGAAATGTTTCAAGAACTAAACTACGCAATTACTTGGGAATTAAAACCCTTTCTTTATAAAGTATTCAACCTTTCATGATGGTCATCTGAGGTAGCAGGTTCTTAAATTTAGACAAATTAGGATTAGGTTTAGGAGGCATGCCAAACTTTATGTATTGTTTAAGTTGGCATAGTTCGCTATCCATATCAGTATGAGTTTTTATATTTTCTCACGTGACAGGAGTTTTATCCAGAGAGTTCACTGCAAAAATCATTTCGTACGGTTCTAGTTCTTTTACCGTTGTGGGTAGGGGAAGTCTACTGAGACAATCGCTATTTACGTTACATTTACCTTTCGAATAGCTGAAAACATAGTCAAACTGGGAGAGTCTAAGAGCCCATCTTTGAATTCGAGCGGAACAGTTGAGAGGTACACCTTTGTTATGAACAAAAAGTTTACAAAGAGGTTTTTTATCATTATGGGTAATGAACTTAGCACCAAGTAGAAAGTTCTTGAATTTCTCAACGCCAAAAACAACACTAAGGCTCTCTCTTTCAATGTTAGAGTAGTTTTGTTATGCATTATTTAGAGATCTTGAAGCAAATTGAACAGGACACCAATCATGAGAAATACTAACGTGTTGCATGAGTATGGCAGCAACTCCATAACCCGAACTATCAGTTTCAAGAAGAGTTTCATGGTTGGGATCAAACAACTTTAGAGGTTTATGCGAACGAAAGATATCTTAGATTATCTGGACATTTTTATCCTGTTCTTGAGTCCACCGGAATTGAACATTTTTCTTAAGCAGCGAATACAGAGGATGCATGACATTAGAAAAATTGGGTACAAAACGACTATAGAAATTACACAATTCGATGAAAGCTTGCAACTGTTTCAGTTTTTAGGAACAGAAGCATTGAGAATAGCGTCTACTTTCTCAGAGTTAGGGTGAACACCCTTGTTATCGAAAACGCACCTTAGATAAGACACGATTATTTAGAAATGCACATTTAGACAGATTTAAGCGAATTCCAGCATTTTTAAGGACAGGCAGGACCTTGTCAAGAACTTCCAAATGAGCATCATATGAAGAGGTCAAAATGAGGAGGTCATCCTGGTACACAATGATGTTATCGATGCCAGAAAGAGTCCTATTCATGAATGCTTGAAAAATGCCGGGGCTAGCACGTAAACCATAAGGTAAGTAATTGTACATAACTAGATCTTCAAAGGTGTTAATGGTCGTAACCTTTGATTTTTCGTCCAACGAAATTTGCAAAAACGCGTTAGACAAATCAATTTTCATTTATGTTACCAGCTCTTCCGTGTTTTTCATCAAACTTTTAGGTCTCTGTCATCTCAGACTTAGACTTTTCATTTCGTCATTGTTTTTCATTGTGTTTTTCTATAATTGCGCCCTCGAATTGCTAGGTATTCATTTATCATCGAAATTTCCTATCATGGTTCCGTAAAACAATATTTTCAGTTCTTGATTGTTTTTGCAATGCATTTTATGGTCTACGCACAACCTCCCAGACGGACATGGGCCTAGAACGACTGCTGAGTGGCAGCGTTTTTAGAAATAACCGGTTTTCTTTCTTTCCTTAGACGGACATGGGCCTAGAGCGACTGCTGAGTGGCAACGTTTTTAGAAATAACCGTTTTTCTTTCTTTCCTTAGACGGACATGGGCCTAGAGCGACTGCTGAGTGGCAACGTTTTTAGAAATAACCGTTTTTCTTTCTTTCCTTAGACGGACATGGGCCTAGAGCGACTGCTGAGTGGCAACGTTTTTAGAAATAACCGTTTTTCTTTCTTTCCTTAGACGGACATGGGCCTAGAGCGACTGCTGAGTGGCAACGTTTTTAGAAATAACTGTTTTTCTTTCTTTCCTTAGACGGACATGGGCCTAGAGCGACTGCTGAGTGGCAACGTTTTTAGAAATAACCGTTTTTCTTTCTTTCCTTAGACGGACATGGGCCTAGAGCGACTGCTGAGGGACGGAAAAGCCGCCTGGATCATGGGCCCCTCCAACGAAGTGCTGCGGCAGTTCGTGGGTATCACAAGTCTTCTGGGCCTTGACGCAATTGACTGCTGGTAATTATTTACTAGAAATCTTCCTTGCTTCCTTCAATAGATAATTTTATTTATGAAATTATGAGCCCAATTATGTGACTCTATCATGTAACATCCATCGTTTCCTTAACTTTTAGCCTTCAAAAATTAATTTCACTCAGGAAATTATGCGCTCCCAGGGGGAAATTGTGAGGGCCCGAGCTGAGAGGTAGGTAGGGCTTCTTTTTGTTGAAATAAAATGTTTTTGTTATGTTAAGGACCACCTTTTTTCGGTTCACTGCTGTTCTGTTTTTCAGCATCTACTACTTTCTTCTTCAACTTTGGTCTTGTTTCATAACCTTCTCTCACAACTTACTGTTTCTATGCCCTTTCTGCTTAGATTCCGCATTTCCTTAACTCCATACTAAATGGTGCCTTCTTAATTCCTCTCTTTGGATCGCATTTGTTCATGGTTAGGGAGGCTAAAACTAACGAATTATCTAATCTAATCTCAGGAAATTATAAGTCTAAGTATCTAACTCAACTATATAACACTCAGTGTTTCTTTAACTTTCTGCCTTCAATAAATAATTTCATTGAGGAAGTTATAGGCCCGAGTTTCATTTACAGGAATATAGGTCACAGATTTTAACTTATCTATCAACATTCTTTGTTTTCTTTATTCAAAAACTATAACTCCCAGTTTCTAATTTTAATGACGTCCAAGACTCTAACTTAATCAAGTATAACATTCTTTGCTTCCTTAATAATATTAAAAAATATATATAACTTCCAGTTTCTAATTTAGATGAGGTCCCAGACTCTAACATAATCAAGTATAACATTCTTTGCTTCCTTAATAATATTCGAAAAAATATAACTCCCAGTTTCTAATTTCAATGAGGTCCGAGAAAAAAAGAAAGAAAGAAAGAAAAGAAAAAAGTTTATTTTCCAAGTTGCCACATGAGATACATGCCAACATATTGGCTTTTAAAAATTTCTTAATATAAGACGTCCTAAAACAAAAGTTCCATACGAGGAGTACTAATTGTCAAACCATCCGAGGTGTACAAAAAGATAAGCCATACGAGGCATAATAATAGACAAACTATACTAGGTGTACTAATAGACAAGCTATCAGAAGTGTACAAATAGATAGACCATACGAGGCATATTAATAGACAGAATATACGAGGCGTACTAATAGACAAACCATACCATATAGACAAACCATGGAAAATCCTCTTAGTATTTTATTAGCATTAGTAATTAGTTTACAATACATGGCCCTTCAAAACTAACGGGACTCCATGTTTTCCTTGAATAAATCTTGCAGACGTGGATGCCCAACAAATATATCCATCCCAACAGTACCCACCATTAAAATATTCTTGTACTTTTGCACTGGTTAAACTCGTATCACAGATACGGTCATTGAGCGTCCTTGTGAGCGTCACAGAGAGACGGAAGCAGCGGACACCAAACAAATATATAAATAAACACATCAAGGGTATTATGAGGTGAAATAACAACACGCCATTTAACACATTGACCACGATGTATTAAATTAAAGTTCAATATTCAACACAAATTCAAACCCAAAAGTTGTTAGCAATTTAATAAAAACAAATCTTAAATGGGCCCATTAAATACCACTTACGTTAAAAGATTGTTCAAATTTTTCAAACGACCCATTGATGGGTCGTTTCGCAGCAGAAAGTACTTCATCATGACTCATCGATGGGTCGTATCGCAATCAACGTGTTAATGATCTTTTCCAGGGAACAGAAAGTAAACGAGAGGAAGATCCACCACGAGCTCGGCAAGATGAGCCTGTCCGAGAAGAAGAAATTGGCGCAGAAGCTCACAGCCGAGGTCGCTCAAGAAGAGTCTGGGCGGTCACCCAACCATCCTTACCAGGACACTGACTTTGAGAACCCATTCAACACTGCGCCTCCTACGTACTCTGGAAAAGTCTGTTCCAAATACTCATATATCTCAATAATTTTATTTATGATCAGGCAGAACATAGATAGGCTATTTTTTTAGTGTGTTGTTTCGGTTATCCTCTAGTGGAAGGAGAGATGGGGGTTCAACTGAGATCAGTATATCCTGAAAGATTCAAATAATTTTTCTCGATTTAAGGCTTTCTGGTGAATTTGCAAAACATGCACTCCACCAACGGGTCGTTAATGGAGAAAATTATCGGATTATTGACGTAAAGGTAAATCAAAATCATCGAAGTCTGTTAATTGAGATACCAGAAAGCTCGTGTGGATTTTCAAGCAGCTTTTTATCGATTCCAGAACGCATTTTTTTCACTTTTCATTTTATAATTGGAAAAAATCCAATCGACGCCCGATGAAACTTCTATTTACCGCCAGGCGATCGTAACGAAAGACGGCAAGTCACACAAAGCAGCGCTCAACCCCCAGACTTTGACTGAACTAGTTTTCCAGTCGAGGTCTGACGTCACAGACAAGATGGCGGCCTTCGTTTTTCAATTGCCAAACGAAACAGACTACACAGGACTTCTGCCTGGACAGTACTTGGAGGTAAATGAACCTAGGTACTTAGAAGGATGTTTTATTCCAATCAAGCCTGATACATATCATCTCGTATATTGGTTTTTCAAATGGTTTATAACTAACACCAGGACTCAGTGATAGTGTCTTCAGTGTCTTAGTGTCTTCAGTGAACCCAGAGACCACTTGCAATACATGGACCATGTCCGTGAACCTAACTCTTTCTTTTTCACGCCAACTAATCCCTCCGATGTAATTACGTGCATAAACAACTTGAAAAATAAATCAAGTGGATTGAAAAATTTTTCAGCTAAAGTTCTTAAGGCTATAGCTGATATAATAGCACCGTGCATATCTTATATTATCAACCAATCCCTTTCTCAAGGTATCTTCCCCAACTCTTTCAAAGTTGCGACAGTCACCCCTATTTTTAAAAATGGTGATAAAAACTGCATTAACAATTATAGACCTATCTCTGTACTACCAATTATTAGCAAAATATTCGAGAAAATTGTGTATAAAAAAGTGTATTCGTATTTTGAACAAAAATCTTTCCTCTACGACAAACAATACGGTTTTCGTTCTAAGAAATCTACGACACAAGCGGTATTAAATCATTTGCAATACCTTTATTCTAATATAGATGAAGGAAAGCTTGTTTTCTCCGTATTTCTTGACTTTCGAAAAGCATTCGATTGTGTGGACCATAACGTATTACTCTCGAAACTACACTGTTATGGCATTCGAGGGGCTGCCCATGATTGGTTCAGATCATACTTAGCAAATCGGAAACAATACGTTGTCATTGACGACGCAGAATCAGACCCACAGACAATTAGCCATGGAGTTCCACAAGGATCTGTCCTTGGGCCTCTCCTATTTCTAATTTTTATCAATGATATCATTAAATCTACATCATTCTTCAAATTCATACTCTTTGCCGATGACAGTACCCTTTCTGCGGTCCTTCCAGACCAAAATCCCGCTAGGATGGCGGAGCGTATAAATAATGAACTTCATAAGGTTTCATTGTGGCTTAAAGCTAATAAAATAAGCCTTAATATCGATAAAACAAAATATATTACATTCTCATACAAGAAAAATATATCTCTCCCACGCATTCAAATTGGCGAAGGTGAAATCGAAGAAACCCACTCAAGTAAATTCCTGGGCATCATAATAGACAAACATCTAACCTTTAAAGAGCACATCGCTCATATTAGTTCTAAATTATCAAAATCTATCGGAATCCTAAATAAAGTTAAAAATTTCCTGCCTGAAACAGCCTTACAAATGCTCTACCGAACGCTCATTTCACCATACTTGCAATACGGAATAGAAGCATGGTACGGAACTGATAAAAATAAAACCAACAAAATTTTTACCCTGCAAAAAAGAGCCATAAGAGCGGTAAAGAATCTAGAATATAATGCTCACACAAATGACTCATTCAAAAATTCACGAATACTTAAGCTCTCGGATCTCTACAAAATCTCCATTTGCAATTTCATTTACAAAACATTAACAAATGATGGCGACAATAGCCTAAAACAACTATTAACTGCGCAAACTGGTCATCACGACCATTTAACCCGAAATAGAAGTAAATTCATGCTTCCTTATTACTCAAAGGCTCGGTCACAACACAGTATCCTCTTCGTTGGAACTAAAACTTGGAACTCAATACCTGCGGAGATCCGTGAAAGTAATTCTTATAAGGTATTCAAAAATAATCTTGAGTCTCACTTCCTATCAGATTACTAGTCGTGTAAGATCACAGAGTCAAACCTTGTCACCTACATAACTGGTCCTAATAATGTAATTCGCCGTGGTTAATTTCGCCGATCTTCAGTCTGTTCATGAATCGTTTGTCGACTATACTGTTAAATCAAGTCCATATGAACTATATTGTGAAATGAAGTGTCTAATTTCGAGTTAATTATCTCATTGATCAGTCTAATGCGTCTCTATTTTAAGTGAATTAGGTTAAACATTATTGTACTCCTAAGACTAACCTTGATGGTAGGATGCCCTAGAAGTCACTGAACTTATTCGGGCCCACAGGTAGCTATACTCAAATTTGACCATTGTACTAGACTTAAGAAACATTTTATCTCTGTATCACCTGTGGTAAATAAATTGTTTAAATTGTTTAAATTGTTCAATGTCTGCTACCCCCGGTCAACCCTGTACCCTTTTTCGACACCTGGGTAGAGTGGGGAATTCCTGTTTAGTTCTCCCTCTTCCCAACAAAGCACACAAATATATTAAATCGATATTCAGTCTGTTAATATTATGGATTTCAGGTAGTTTTTAAAACTTATTGTTCCTTCTTTAGACATTTTTATTGGGATTCTCTCTCAAGAATGTAATATTCGCTGCACAGTTAGATTTTCCAGGCAACGGAATACTGACGTTTATCCCTATATGAAAAATGTTATACCGGTCTCTATTTGAGGTTCCCACCAATGCAACACCAGATGACATCGCTATTTTTTGGGAGGTGATATGGCAAGACCAGAGATTTCGAATGACAGAAATATGCTCAAGTCCAACATTCGCTTTTATCATTGTTATGACTTTTTTCTCGCCACATTTTTTCATCTTGTTTATCAAAGTCTGACAAACTTTTTATGTCCTCATCATAATGTTAATTATAATTTAAAATTAGATAATTTATGTACATGCTGCTACCACTCTTAGATGAGAGATCATATTAATGATTATTTGATGTAAGTCGCAACGTGAGATTTTTTTCATGAATGGAATGGATGGTAATTAATTTGACCTAATGACATTCGTTTGGTAGCGTGACTTCTTAACATCATTGATGATTTATCTCTCTATCCTTAATAGAAAATCACGAGATCTGAACCAGAACGTTAATTTATTGTCTACAAATAAGAGTTATGAATTATTTTAGTGCAACAGAGAAATTGTCTATTGAATGAAAATGAATCTAGCGCACCTAAAATGAATAAAGACAATACTCCTCACACTGAAGGTTAGCGTCAATTAATCCTGCGCGTGAATCAATTGGTTGGAGAAATGCTATTGGGGACACATGAAATGAAGAAAACACTCATCTTGCTAGTGGGTTCCAAGACGATGATTCGAATGGGCTTTATGTAGTTTTAATGTTAACACGTCACTCAAATATATGCTTATAGAGGAGGTTAAATCAATAATTGAACCCTCGCATGTCCGGAGGGCTAGCGAGGTGGAGACGATAACCTTCTCCTGTCATAGATTTTCGTTAAGTGCCCCTTCCTAGTGAGGGTAGCCTTTCAGGCACGGAGTTTTTAAAACGGTTACGTCAAGGCCTGTTTACACGATCATCGAAGAGAAGCGCAAGCCCCTCCCACTTGTTCTCGCTTCAGGCGCGTTTAATGCTGAATGAAAATGCGTACTAAGCTCGTTTTCATAGCCCTGGCCAGAGCTTGTCAGTGTCATTAGAGACGCACTGTCTTTGAGCAAGTAAATTTTCTTGAAGCGAGAACAAGTGGGCGGGGCTTGCGCCTCTCTTCACTGCTCGCACGCGCACTCAATGATCGTGCAAACACAGCATTGTTTGCACGACCATTTGCCTGCTATTTCTTATTAACTATGTCGGAATGTAGGAAACTCTCTCTAAAAAGCAACCAAAAAGGTTTCCATTTCGTCTTTGGTTGTAAACCCCATGCATTTGTAATAATTACAATGTATCTGCAAATAATCATATGTAATCATTGCTACGTGTCTACTTATAATCCTGAGCAATAGGTACATTGCATCTGCTTAAACCACTACTGAGGTTTGACCGGACTCGAAAAGGCTGAACTGTTATGAGCTAAAGTCAAATGTTCTCATGAGAATTCGTATTGAGCTACATGACCAACTATATGATTATTTTTATAGTTATTATAGCTATTTCTTGAAATCAATTTCACTTGGTTCCACTTTCTTTTTTGTTGTAGATTCAGGTCGAAATAGCAGGGCGAAAGCACACCCGTTTCTTCAGCCCCACGTCAACACCCCAAGACTTCGGTCGCATTGAGTTGGTCATGCGCTTTGAAACAAGTGGCGTTATGAGCAAGTTCTTCCAGAACCTCAAACCTGGTAAAGAGATCGAAATTTTTTAAATGGCGGCAAACAGGGGCTGGCTAATTTACTGGCGAAGTTTTCGGATTTACTAAAAGATTTCATTAAAATTCATTTCTCAGATTTGTCAGGCATAACCGAATTTAGGGCATAACCGGATGTAGGGCAAAACCGGATGTAGGGCATAACCGGATGTAGGGCACAACCGGATTTAGGGCATAACCGGATGTAGGGCATAACCGGATGTAGGGCATAACCGGATGTAGGGCATAACCGGATGTAGGGCATAACCGGATGTAGGGCATAACCGGATGTAGGGCATAACCGGATGTAGGGCATAACCGGATGTAGGGCATAACCGGATTTAGGGCATAACCGGATGTAGGGCATAACCGGATGTAGGGCATAACCGGATGTAGGGCATAACCGGATGTAGGGCATAACCGGATGTAGGGCATAACCGGATGTAGGGCATAACCGGATGTAGGGCAAAACCGGATGTAGGGCATAACCGGATGTAGGGCATAACCGGATGTAGGGCATAACCGGATGTAGGGCATAACCGGATGTAGGCATAACCGGATGTAGGGCATAACCGGATGTAGGCATAACCGGATGTAGGGCAAAACCGGATGTAGGGCATAACTGGATGTACGGCGTAGCTGGATGTTTACCTTAAACGAAAATAGGGAAAAATATTGCCAAACTAGCAGGAGAAAAAATTGAGTAATGAAGGTTATGATTTACAATATTAAAAAAATTATAGGATTTATTTTTAGGCCCAAAAAATTAATTTGGATATATAAAGTTGCCATCACTATCATTATTTTTCGATCTTGAATTATGGATAGCTTAATTTTGATGTTCGCTAGAGATAGATCTTATTTTCAACCTATGTTAACATGTACGTTGTCAAAAATATCAGCATCTCTTTATAAGGATTCTATAGGGAAATAGTTTGCATAGCACACGTAGAAACATCTTGATCTTCATTCGCACATGAGATTTTGGACCGATCTGAACTTTATTTGCGATGTTCACAAAAGATTCTGCAACATTCTAAACTTCATTAAATGTTGTCTGCAGATGATTCTGAAGCTTCTAGACTTTACAAGACAATGTTCACAGGAGATTCTGAAATATTTTGACCTTGTGTAACAATGTTTACCGAAGATTCCGAAGCATTTTGAACTTGGGCCATTTGAATACTTTTGA
Organism: Morinoia aosen; assembly: GCA_030386875.1. Classification (NCBI taxonomy): domain Eukaryota; kingdom Metazoa; phylum Arthropoda; class Malacostraca; order Amphipoda; family Talitridae; genus Morinoia; species Morinoia aosen. The sequence continues at coordinate 47,244,744 of CM059577.1, read as the reverse complement.
ATCATCTTTAATTTTGAACTTTTGAGCATTTTGAACTTTAATTTTGAACTTTTGAGCATTTTGAACTTTAATTTTGAACTTTTGAGCATTTTGAACTTTAATTTTGAACTTTTGAGCATTTTGAACTCTCATTTTGAACGGTACTTAACAATTTGCTCATGAGATTCTGCCACATTCCGGTCTTTGCTAAGCAATTTTCATATTGAAACATATTGATATTTTGAAACATCCTGAACCTAATGTTCACTTGAGATTCTGAAAAATTCTTTGTGACTTTAAACATGACTTTATTGAACAATGTTCTCAAGTGATAAGGTTCAGTTTCAGAAACATTCTGGACACAATGTTCACAGGATATAATGAAGCATTCTTGACTCAATAAAACAATGGTCTAGGAAAATTACGGAACACATCGAACATTACTAAACAATGTTCACAGGAGATTATGAAACACTTTGGACTTGATTAAATATACATTGTTCACAGGATATAAGGTTCAGTTCCGGAAACATTCTGGACACAACATTCACATGAGATTCTGAAACATTCTCAATGACTTCAAACATGACTTAACTAAACAATGTTCACAGGAGACAAAGTTCAGTTCCGAGGTCCGTGCGGAGGCTTCGAGTACGTGGCAAGGAGCCTGACGCTGCTCACCATCCTGGCGTCCGGCGGGGGCATCACGCCAGGGCTGCAGCTCATCCGCTCCATCATGGCGGACAAGACGGACACCACCAAAGTCAAACTGGTCTACCACTCCGAGGACTACGACGAGATCCTCTACAGGGACGAGCTGGACGGCTATGCAGGTCAGGAAGGGGAGGTGTAGGCATAGACTGGGGTGAATTTTGCGTAGAAGGAGATGGAGAAATAAAGAAAAAAGTTTATTTAATATAAATTTAAGACATGAAATATGTATTATTAGATTTTAATGTTACTCGTGACCAGAAGGGAAAGAGTGGTTCTGGCCTACAGTCGTTGTGTATCATTGAAGTATGTGCAAAATTGATCTACTAAACACTTTACACTTATTTTAAAACCATCCCGTTAAACTTTCCTAGCGATTTACCGGACATTCTCGAAATGCCTAAGGCATGTGCGCTAAAAAACAGAAACGTTTTTATCGATTACTCAATTAATTATTTGCGTTAAACACTGTTAGTTAGGCATATTTACGAAGAAGAAGGTGTACAGTGCAAGCACAACAGGCAATTATGCTTTCCCAAGAACCTTTCTCGTCCGTTTCCTTTCCGTAACAACCAGAGAAGCTGCTTTAATTTAGCGAAAAAAGTCGCTGTGTCGGGATTGGTATCGAACCAAGGCTTGTAAAAAGTGTGATACTTCTGAAAAGCAGGGAAAAGTGAGGAAAGTGGGTAGAAGTGTGATGCTATTGAAAACTTGGAAAAGCGGGGAAAGTAGGAAAAGGGGAAAAAGTGGGAAAAAGTGTGATACTTCTGAAAAGCAGGGAAAAGTGGGGAAAGTGGGTAGAAGTGTGATGCTATTGAAAAGTTTTAAAAGCGGGGAAAGTGGGAAAAGGAGGAAAAGTGGGGAAAAGTGTGATACTTTCGAAAAATGGGGAAAATATTATTCTGACAATATGCTTCACCCCAGCCCAAGACCCTCGTTTGGACATTACCCACACCCTGGGGGAAGTGCCGGAGAACTGGGAGGGGAGCGAGGGCTTCATCGACACCTTCCTGCTCGACAGCACCGTCGACAAGACCGTGCCTCTTCACAAGCACAAGGTACCGAATTACTGTATGTCGTTATCACAGCCGATGTTACCGAATACCAATATTATCACCAATATTACCGTTATCGTATTTTCAATATCGTATTTTTGGCAGCCCCAGGTTGGCGGTATTCTTTCTTGTCGGTTCCCTCCCGAGTGATATCGTTTTCTTGGCAACCCTTGATTGGCGGTATTCCTTCTCGTGGGTTCCCTTCCGAGTAACATCGTGTTTTTGGCAACCCCAAATTGGCGATAGTCCCTCATGTGGGTTCTTTTCAGAGTAACATCGTGTTTTTGGCAACCCCAGATCGTGATGTGCGGGGGTCCGACCATAGCGGTATCCTGTCTACACTCGCTACGCTCACTGGGTGTGCCGTCCGAGCAAATCTTCATCTACGGGCAGTTCGGCGCCGAGCAAATGCGGACCGTCTTTGGACCCCACGTCAAGTTGGCCACACATCGGTCGGACTACGTGCTCTGATGTGCCCTGTATAATAAAAATTATTCGTATTGCCAAACAGCGTAATCATGCCTATAATTACCTGAATAATAAACACATCGGTCTCACTACGTGCTCTGATGTGCTCAAAATTTAAAATTAAAAAAATTGATCACGTATAAGGCTTTTGGGACATCAAAATGATTAGTCTGGCCATGAGGTGCAATCTTTACTAGTATGCCTATTGTTTGACTAAATGTGTTCATTAAAACGTGCCCTGATGTACTTATTAAAATAAAGAGTATATTGGTTGTCGTGTTGCATAATCTTTACTGGTGTGTTTAATGTATTCTAAATTAAAAGTATTTGTGTTGTTATGCTGCGTAATCTTTACTGAAGAGTCTTCCACAAATAATTGTGCGGCTGAAATTGTTTATTAAAGAATAACGATACTGACTTGACACTAACCCTCTTGAATTATAATAACGACTACTACAGCATCAGGAATTTTTTGCTCTTCTTGTTTCCATGTTCAAATTAACCAACATGTAAATGAAGTAATGAATTTAGAGACAAATATCCCACTGACGGTGAAGGCTTTTTTTCATTTTACTCTAACTAACTTCGAAAAAGAATTCAGAATTGTATCGACGTAGGCGGCCACCGATCAAGTGATGAGGTTTTCGAAGCTTCTTGCTCTAAAATTAAAAACAGTGTACTGAAAGTTGCATAATATTTTTTCTTGTATCATAACCAGTACCTTGTATTACCCTTCCGAATCGCTAGATCTTTTTGCAGGCGCTGTAGCTATTTTTTTTCAGTTATTGTATTTTTGACGTACATCAAATCACGACACAATGTAGTTTGTGAACAATTCAAATTTGTCATATTTCAATATTTATTACGGAAGACATAAAATTTACCTCATAGCAAGGTGTTTTAGGTTTGAAAATATATATTAATCAATGTAACAAAAGAAACATAAAGATGAACACAGTAGGGTGAAACGCTACTGACAGTCTATACGTACATAAACATTTGAGCTTTGGCTTTTGTGACATTATGTAATAATGGTGACAGTGTTTGTAGATAATTTATATTCAGATTTAATGAGCCGAAATGGCAAAAATGGAAAAATATGTTTTCGTGCTAACGTAATAAAATAAAACTTATTTAACTGCCTCAAAGAACATGCTTTGAATCATTCAACAAACTAATAATTCATGTCTAAATGCTTGAAAATAATAAGAGGGAATGACGTGTTAGAGGAAATGACAAGTTTAGAGTTAGGAGAATAAAAAAGAAAAAACTATGTATAGTACCAATGCAAGTTGCTAGATTAGGAGCTTCGTAGTAAATACCGTTATTGCAATACTGGTTACTGCCTTTGTCATTATGATCAATGTTCACTTGGTGATATTGAAATATCAATGGATTTATTGATCGGTGGTTATTGGTTGCCACTGTTCACGAACAGTGAAAAAGCGCATGAACAGAACAATGAAATATATGAATACTTCAACGATGAGGAGCCAATATCGGAGTGCTTGTTCGTACATAACGATGTCTTTGATTTACTATCTAACGCCTCATAATCACGTACGATCAAGTTATCGTAGACGTCACTACTTAAAAATATTATTTGTATTACATTGCAGGTAAATATGAGAAATAAATATTGTGGACAGAGCATTTGAAGCTAAGCGAGCTACGAGCTTTTAAACTTTAAAATATGATAATTCAAGTGAATGTCGCAGTGAGTCCTACAGTTGAAGTTTCTTGATAATTTTTCAAATAATTTCAGACATTAAATCATTAGGTTAATAGCAAAAATATAACAGAATGATATTTTAAGCTCTGAGTTGATGGTTGATTCATAATTTATTGCTCTTTGAATAAAACTGAAAGACAGGCTGTGCTATTTTGCACTAACTCTTGAACACATGCGCATAAGACTTCCTAGTTATTCGCTCATAAGTAATCAATACGTATAAAATAAGGGCTTGATTAACAATTAGGCAATGTAAAACAACGAAATTAAGATATTTCAAGCTAACCCGTCGCAAACGCGTACCAACAAGCATGTAGTTATACAAGCGTGTCCCAAACAGAATGAAAATTCCTTGCTTCACAACATACTTATGAAATTTTCTCCCTAAGCAAGGCAGGGAGAAAACATTAATTAGACTGGAAAAGGTTGTTGTGCTAAGCTAACATAAACATAGTAAGGCACAACCAGAGAAACAAGATCTACATTTATCCTGATAACCCAAAACCAATGCTAATTATTCAGCGCTTATTTTAAACAATTTACGTTCTTATACATCTTAATCGTATATCGGCTGGTAAGTGTAGTCATCAAATGTACAAAATTATTCTTCATTACGAGAAAGTTCTTTCAATTCATCTGAAAATGCACGGTGCTAATTGTGATAACGAAGAAAAATAAAACAAATTTACCGTAATGTGTCGGTAGCAAAGGCTGACACATGTACGAGACTGTTCTTATTACGATTGGCTCATTACGGAGTAGCATAATATACAAGTCGAATATCTGGGGGTATCTGGTAGGTATGAGGAGTCTAAAACGGTTCCTATTTTAACCTAAAATTCCACCCTTACCTCTAGCTAATGTAGTAGGTAGGTGATTAGGTGAGTAAAAAAAAGCATGGGCAATGTATAGTTTGCCACTAATAGTGATTTGACATTTAAAGATGCTTAAGCTGATCCTATCAGCAGCTTAGTATAGACTTGACCGGTAAAGATGAATGGAAACGGGAGGGCAGAAAAAACCTAGAGTAGAACAGGTGGATGAAGATAGTTTTGAAAAGTGTAGGTTAGATTCACAGCCTTTATCTAGATACGACTCTATGCACACCATTAAGTGTTGTGGGATGTGCAAATCCCGAGACCCAAGGTCTCAAAGCCGAGCTCCCAGAGCTCGGATCGGCCTCCTAACCTCCCCTGCAGCCGACACCAGACACACACCTGAGTTCGTGTGTCAGAGGACACACCCAGTGTGAACACACGCTGCCGTGAAACGAACACACTTCACGGCAGAATGGAAGCACGCACCTAGCTCCAAGCTAGTGTGGTGCGTCTGAACAACACTCAGATACGCAGGCACACAACACGCCTGCAGGCACACAACACGCCTGCAGGTCCTACCTGCTTGTGTCTCAGCACAAACAGAAAACACAACACAGGTATCTCGCAAGGATACTTCAAGAGCGAAATCGGAAGCTCAAACACGCTCAACCTCACTCGCCAGCAACAGACGCAATAATCCGAAGGCTGGCGCTCAGACCGACGCTCCACACGTCAAGAAATAGATCCCACAAAATATCTCCTGCCACTCAAACGGAGCAGCTTACAACGTAAATACGTCGCTTGCGTAATTTTAAACAGAATCAACACATTGGAACACCAAAGCGTCCGTGAACACAAAATACGATGTGTACACAAAGCAACCCGCCGACGGGTCCCGCCCTGTGATTGGCCGCGCGCAGGAATACACGCCTGGCGTGGCAATACACTACTACTCGTAGTGTATTGCTTACCATCACCAAATCACATCAATCACCAAAAGTTTGAACACCATTAGTTCAGATAGACTAGCTCGGGGCCGGAGTTCCGGAATTCCCATACACGAGCACCAGTAGCAGTATTGTCACAAGCTGAAGCTCAATATAAATTTATTTCAGATTTTACAATACATCCCCATTTTACTCCAGTGAGAGTAAAGGCCATTTTACATTAACGGTGTCTTTGCGCTCCACACCATAGCTGCATCCATGTTCTGTAAATTATTCTGACAGTATTATGCTCGCCGTGGCACAGTTGTTAAGGGATCGGCCTTGTATGTTGGAGACGAGGGTTCGTATCTCGGCGCTGGCACGGCGATTTTCCCCGTTGGGTATAAGGGAAAAGCTCAAACACAATACCCCACTCAACCTAGGTGTCGGAAATGGGTACCGGCTTTACGGGGGAACCGTCATGGTGTCCTATATATAGTGTTAGTGTTAAGACATTTGAAAAACCAATGCTCAAGATCATATGTATCAGGCTTGATTGGAAATAAAGCATCCCAAAGATGCCGATGTTTGTGTTTTTTTGTTTTGTTTATTACACGAGCAATACTGACGATTACTGTCTTGGTGGAAGGAGCGTCGAATTGAGCGGCAATGTAAAAGCAAGCCGGTGTGCTCTGAACGCTCAATCTTCTCGTGGGAGGATCTGGAGAAAGTTCACCGTCGCTCCACACCGTCGTTCCACACCGCTAGTGTAAAATGAGCTTTACGCTTGTAACTCTCGGGTTAACCTAACCTCATGACTGGAAAACCACCTCTGACAGCTGTAGAGATCCTTCCGCAAATCAGGTTTCCGGGATCGCTAATATCTAATTAGTACGACGCAATCGGTTTGAGGTTGTAACATTTCCATCGCAATGTAAGGAGCAGTGTTTATAGGGTGTTAGAAGTAGTCTACACTAATTGAAGTCTGCTTTAGGTTTGATTATCCTTTTGCCTATCATACTAATATTGGCTCACCATCTCGTGTTACTGTGGGTTGCTTAAGTGTGATCTATTAAGCTGATGATTATGGTCCCAGTGAGAACGACGTACTATCTCTTCCCTAAGTTCCCTTCTCTCTCCTGCAGTCAACTATTGCAAGAGAACTGTCCGGTCTTTTAATCGACCATAGCTACCTAGTCTATTTTGGAGCACTTGTACCCGTAACGTATTGTGGATCATACCGATGCCTCGGTAGGATGCCAACACCACAAAAACCTTGGGGATGTCTCCTCAAGCATTTTAGAGTTCAGGAACTCATGAGACCACTTTTAACTGTCAAAGAAGGTAAAGCCAAGAGTGCCTATTCTTAAATAGTTCCTAAGATGTATGCCTGTTGTAAAATACAGGTTTAGCCTGTAAGTTCATAGCAATTTTTCTTGGTTAATTTCTGTCATGAAAAACTAATACTAAGCAATCACTTTGAAGGATTAGTGATGACTGATGAGAGTTGTGGGAAACAATGGTAATTTATTTAGAGATCCAATAGCCTGTCCAACATAAGCCAATAACACACAGCATGAGTTATAGGAACAATGAAGTTCATAGTTGAGAAGAACTTCCAGAGGTGTAGTGTTTTTTTGACTTTTGTAAATTATTCTTAGAAGTTTGTTTTCAGAACATGTGCATGAAAACGTATGAAGAAAGATTCCCTACAAGAACAAGGGATGGTAAGAGAATGCAGAAATATTGTCTCCTTATAGTAGCAGTATACTTTGTATTGATATTATTTTATTAGTGATTTACACTGCTTTGAATACTGCACAGTGCACTAAAGATTCTTCAAAGGCATTTTAGACATTTTCTATAAGACCAATTGAGAGATCATTTATAATATTTAACTATGAATTTGAAAATTTTGGTGGTGTTATACACATAGGTTTTATATAAGGGTATTTCAATTATTGTTATTTGATTTACTTGCTCTGCTAAATATGTGGAAGCTTTACAAAATGGCTCAAGGTGTAGAGCAATTTAAATCAAAAGTTATTGTAAAGAATATTGTACAATATAGTGCCTACTTGTTAGTTCTCACTTTCTGTATGTTGCGTTAACAATAATTGTGCAAACTTTTCTAACCTGACATTTTCATATCGTGCATGCTTTACTTTGATTTCACATAGGCCTATCCCCGGATAGAAAATATTGTGAAACTAAGTGTGCTATAACATATAATTGATTGTAAGTTTTAAGTGTTTGAATTAAAGTTTTTACATCAACACCATATATATATATATATATATATAGTAATATCTTATATGAACATTTACAATTTAGGTAAAATTCAACTATTTTTATTTTGTTGTATTACTAATACATAGGCCTTAATATATTAAGGATAATTTATTTAATATGTTCAATATTTTTTTAATTTTTTTTTTTCAGACCTTTGGTAGAGATCTACTCATACATCATCTTCCATTTCCACTTTGCCTGTCCTTAATGATGGACAGAAATGTTTAAATTGAAAGAAAATTCATGCTTTGGCAAGAATATATAGGTTAAGTTTTATGAGATCTAAATGAATGTATGTCTTTCCAGGCATCCATGTCAGACAAAAATAAAAATCAATGACTATCAAATACTCATAATAATTTACAGGCAGCAATTAGACTCCTGTTATTTTGATGGATAGTTGAACTCTAAGTTCTCATTCAGCATTTTCTATCATCCCTTCAAGATATTTTGAACAACTATCATAAGGTTGTAGTTGCGTAACAATGAATGCTCTGGGATGACCTGTTGCAGTCATATTTAAATTAAAACTTAGTTCGATGAAAAGGACTTGTTGATTTTTTTCCACACAATGGGAGACAGTTTCACTCACTCATACAACACTCCTCGAGCAAGCCTTATCTTCAAAGTACGCCAGGCGGTGTCTCATGTGACTGACCTGTACAGCGAGTTCAGTCGCTTCATTGCCCCGGCGTACCATCATGACCGCTGCGAGAGGTTGGTCTTTTGTTAAGCTCTATTATTTAGCCACAATATACAGGGTTTCCACAAAGAATGTATCCACTGGGTGATATATGTATTGTTAGAATTATGGGGGCAAGTACGACGACGAAGTTAGTTCTGAACTTTATTTGAAGACAATAAATGCAGAACACAAGAGGATAGTGCGAGATGCACACATCCTAACGGCAATGAGTACCGACGGCGACTGACGGTCACTGACCGAGTCCGACTATAAACTAATGCGCGTTGCGTCTAGACATTAAACTTCTCGAACATTCTAAGAAGTAATACTAATATGAGTAATATTGTGAAACATCACATTTGTACTGTTAGCAACAAATATTCCGCAACAAATAAGAAAATACTATTTACTGAGATTTCATTTATGGAAACAGTCGTACAAAATAAGGAACTAGTTTACCACTGCTTCCACGAGAAACGTCTGGAACAATTAACATATATAGAATAAGAAACAGAAAAAACACTCAAGGTGTAACTTTAACACTCCACCTCAACTTGAGTGCCTTTTTCAAGCATCAGAGACTCCTATCATTTCTCTAAGTTTAGTAAATCTTACAGCAGGCAATGGCTTTGTAAACAGATCTGCAAGGTTATCGGACGTAGGACAATATTTTACAACAATTTCCTTTTGATTAATCATATCGCGAATGAAATGGTATTTGATACTAACATGCTTCATTTTTGGATGGTCTTTCGGATCTTTAGACAAGCATATTGCCGACTGGTTATCTTCGTACAGAGTCATGGGTGACTTTATGTCATAGTGTAGCTGCTTTAGTAAGCTTTTTAACCAAACAGCTTCTTGAGCAGCACCAGCCAAAGAAACATACTCTGCTTCGGCAGTTGAGAGCGCTACACAAGTTTGCTTGGCAGTTCGCCATGATATCAAACCGCTACCGTACAGAAAACAATAGCCAGAAGTAGATTTTCTATCATTTTTGTCACCAGCCCAGTCAGCGTCAGCATAACCAACACATTTGTTCTCATTGTTACGGTGATACACAATGCCAAAATTGTTTGAGCCTTTTAGATATCTAAACATTCTTTTAACTGCACACCAATGTTGTTTTGTGGGCTGTGAGCAGTGTCGAGCAACATTGCTAACTGCAAAGCTAATATCAGGTCTAGTTTTACAAGCTAAATACCATAAGCTACCAACAGCAGATTGGAAAGTTTTCTGATCAAACAATTCAGAAGTTTCACTAGCTTTTTCCAATACATTAACATCAGCAGGCGTGGACACAGGTTTTGCATTTTCCAGACCAAATCGCTTTAGCAAAGAATTTGTGAAAGCAGATTGACTCAAAGAGATTTTATCTTTTGCTTGATCGATTTTGACTCCAAGAAAATATTTCAACTCTCCTAAATCCTTCATCTTAAAGTTAGACGCAAATACATCTTTAATTTTACACACATCATTCAGAGAAGAACCAGCAATAATTATATCATCCACATAGATGGCTACAATGCTCAATTTGCTGTCAACAATTTTAGTATAAATACATGAGTCACTGTCAGTTTGAGCAAAACCATGTTTCTTCAGAAAGTTATCTAAAGTAGAGTTCCAACACTTTGGAGACTGTTTTAGACCGTACAGTGCTTTATTTAATTTACAAACAAGGTTTTCTTTGCCTGAAACAGCAAAGCCCTCAGGCTGAGTGACATGAATGGTTTCCTTTATTTCACCATTCAGAAAAGCAGAATCTACATCCATATGATGTATCATCAAATTGTTGACTGCAGCTAAAGCAATTACAGTTCGAACACTTTCAAAACGAGTCACAGGAGAAAACGTTTCTTCAAAATCGATTCCTAATTTTTGTGAAAAACCTTGAGCAACCAGACGTGCTTTGTAGGAACAGATAATTCCTTCAGAGTTAATCTTTTTCTTGAACACCCATTTAGTCTTAATTGGCTTATGATTACTGTTGGGTTCTACTAGTGACCATACATTGTTTAGTTTAATAGAAGCAAGTTCTTTTTCCATAGCTTCTTTCCACTTAGCAGCGTCTGGGCAACTCAAAGCCTCTTTCACAGTACAAGGTTCATCATCATTTTTACAGGCGCACGCCCACTCGCCAAAACGTTCAGGTTCTTTCCTTATTCTAGTAGATTTTCTTAGGTTACGCTCTAGATTATTTTGGTTTTCCTGCTCCAGTTCATCAGTGATAATTTCAGTGTTACTCTCGCAGTAACTCGAGTCAGATATTGGTTGAATTTCAACCTTATTTTTAATTGACTCCTGAGACTGGACAAATTCATTTTCGTGGAAAACAACATCTCTACACAGGAACACTTTTTTTAACTCTGGGTCGTACAAGCGATAGCCTTTTGTCACAGAACTGTATCCAACAAAGTAACAACGCTTTGACTTAGGGTCAAGTTTACATCTTTCATCTCTAGGAACATGAGCATAACAAACACAACCAAACACTTTGAAATGTTGCACATTTGGCTTACGTCCATTGAGAGATTCATATGGAGTCATGTTCTGGAGAGCAACAGTTGGACTTCTATTCTTAACATAGGCAGCAGTTGAAACTGCTTCACCCCAGAAAGATTTAGATAAGCCTGACTCAGAGAGCATACACCGAGCAGCTTCTACTAAAGTCCTATTCATACGTTCAGCGACTCCGTTTTGTTGAGGCGTTTTTGGAACAGTTTTTTGATGAACAATGCCTTCTTGTTGCAGGAACAATTTAAATTCATTGGAAGAATATTCACCTCCGTTATCAGAGCGCAGACATTTGATCTTTTTGTTATACTGTTTCTCAACCAGTGATTTCCAACTTTTGAAAACAGAAAATACGTCACTTTTGTTCTTAATAACATACACCCACACATATCTGGAAGCATCATCAATGAACGTCACAAAGTAATTACCTCCACCTAAAGACATGGGTTCAATGCAACCACAAACATAAGAATGAATCAATTCAAGTGGAGAAGTTTTCCTAATTTTATCAGAAACATCAAAAGGAAGACGCTTAATTTTACCAGCAAGACAATCTTTGCATTCAATGAGATTATCAGTCAAAGAACAATCAAATGAATTAATACCTTTGACCAGTTTTGACTTTACCAACTTTTTCAAGTTATCACTGCCTAAATGACAGAACCTAGAATGCCACAGACTTCTGTCATCACATTTAGAAGCTGCACAAGTTTCATTAGAGTTGACAGTACACAACAGGTACAGTTTACCATTCTTTTTTCCAGTAACTTGAAGTTGATTGTCTCTCCAAATCTGACAAGAGCTGTTAGAGAAAGTCACTACTAAGCCAGAATTTGACATCTGAGAAACAGAAATTAAATTGAATGCTAGCTCTGGTACAAGTAACACATCTTTTACAACACAGTTTTTCACTTTACCATAAGAAGCTTTCACTGATAGATGAACATCACCAGAGCCAATGGCTTCAATGAATCTGCCATCACCAATTTCTACTTTAATTGGTGAAGAGAGTTTTTCAACACTCACAAACAAGTTTTTGTCATTGCACATATGCTGAGTTGCACCACTGTCAATCAACCAGTCTTGGTTTCCAAAGTCTTTCATGACAGATGCATGTGCAAACAACGTTATTTTGTCATTGCATTCACCAGCTTCATTAGCAACTGCAGATGAGTTTTGTTTTTCACGTTTTATTCTATTCAAGAACTTGTAACAGTTTTTCTTCAGGTGTCCAGTTTTATTACATTCGAAGCATTTGAGTGTTGTCTTATTTTTAGATAGCAACACTTTATTTCCTGACACCACTTTGATCTTCTTTTCTTCATTGATCAATTTTTCACACACAGATTCCAAACTTGGTACTTTATCTTGAGTTTCCAGCGCTGTAACAAATGTCGAGTAGCTTTCAGGTAACGAGGCAAGAAGAGTTATAACTTTTAGTTCTTCTTTGATTTCGTCACCAATTACTGCTAGGGAATCAAAGAGTTCCACCAACTCCTTCAGATGCTCTTGCATGCATCCATCAGGTTGAAGAATAAGATTATGGAGTTTCCTCCGTAAACGTAGTTGATTGGACCAACTTTTCTTCTCGAACGTGGATTGAAGTTTTTCCCACACATCCTTGGGATCTTGTGGATTGCCGAGAAGATACAACAACTTGGGCTCCACTCCAAGCACAATTGCTGAGAGAGCTTTGTCTCTTCGGTTTTTAAATTTACGTCGAGCCGCTTCATCAGCTCCGGGACCAGGTGCCGTCTCACTGCCATCGACGATGTCGTAAAGATCATCTCGGATAAGATTCATTTTCATTTGAATTTTCCAAGTAGCATAGTTCCTGTCGTTCAGCGGAACAATGCCGACCGCCTTGCCGTCCATTTTGTCTGTCTGCAGTCGTCTGCTGACTTGCCGCCACACGCGATTCAAATAACCGCCGCGCGATTTAAATTTTTCAAAGACGACCTCACAGAGACAACTTTTATTTAAACCAGCATTGCATAGCTGGGCCCATAACCATTGTTAGAATTATGGGGGCAAGTACGACGACGAAGTTAGTTCTGAACTTTATTTGAAGACAATAAATGCAGAACACAAGAGGATAGTGCGAGATGCACACATCCTAACGGCAATGAGTACCGACGGCGACTGACGGTCACTGACCGAGTCCGACTATAAACTAATGCGCGTTGCGTCTAGACATTAAACTTCTCGAACATTCTAAGAAGTAATACTAATATGAGTAATATTGTGAAACATCACATTTGTACTGTTAGCAACAAATATTCCGCAACAAATAAGAAAATACTATTTACTGAGATTTCATTTATGGAAACAGTCGTACAAAATAAGGAACTAGTTTACCACTGCTTCCACGAGAAACGTCTGGAACAATTAACATATATAGAATAAGAAACAGAAAAAACACTCAAGGTGTAACTTTAACATGTATATATGTATGACAGTGGAGTATATGATATATGTTTGTGATAGCTGCATTTTGAAGGTTTAAAAGCTAAAGAATTATATCAGGATTAAATTGTTATATGGTTCCAGTATCATATATACAAATATCAGTCAATGGATATATTTTTGTAGACACCCTGTATAACGATGTTACTAACACTTTAACTGTTATGTAACTGACAGGTAGTCAATGTAGGGATTTTCATAATGTTGCTGACCTACTGGTAGCCCTTCTTGAGATTTTCATAATGTTGCTGACCTACTGGTAGCCCTTCTTGAGATTTTTGTATTGCAGGTTACCCACTGGTGGTCAAGGTAGCAATTTTCATGATGTGACTGATCTACCGGTGGACACTGTGGGGATTTTCAAAATGTGACTAATCTACTGGTAGTCACTATTTAGATTTTGATAATGTGAGTCACACACTAAGGGGATTTTCATAATGCAAATGACCCACCAGTGCTCACTGAAAGGGGTTTTCATAACCTGGATTATATACTGATGGTCACTAAGGGGATTTTCATAATGTTGATGATCTACTGGTGGTTGGTGAGGGGATTTTCATAACCTGGATCATCCACTGATAGTCACTGATGGGATTTTCATAATGTTGATGACCTACTGGTGGTTGGTGAGGGGATTTTCATAACCTGGATCATCCACTGATGGTCACTAAGGGGATTTTCATAATGTTGATGACCTACTGGTGGTTGGTGAGGGGATTTTCATAACCTGGATCATCCACTGATGGTCACTAAGGGGATTTTCATAATGTTGATGACCTACTGGTGGTCGGTGAGGGATTTTCATAACCTGGATCATCCACTGATGGTCACTGAGGGAATTTTCATAATGTTGATGACCTACTGGTGGTGTGGTGAGGGGATTTTCATAACCTGGATCATCCACTGATGGTCACTGAGGGAATTTTCATAATGTTGATGACCTACTGGTGGTTGGTGAGGAGATTTTCATTACCTGGATCATCCACTGATAGTCACTGAGGGGATTTTCATAATGCATATGACCTACTAGTGGTCACTGTGTGCTTTTTTATGATGTGGATCATCCACCAGTGGTCACACTGTCAATTTTGGTTTTCTCTTGATCATAAAATGAAGGAATGTTCTATTCATTGGATGTCATTTTCGGTGCTGAGAACTAAAATTTACTTTATTTCAAAATTGAGGGTGTACCTGCATACCGCAAGTATAATCATATTTATTTGTGCATAATACAGGAATTTTTAGGTAAATGGTTATTTAAATGTGAACATCCTTTCTCCTCTGTGGTTGAAATAAGGTGCTTGGATCCCAAGTCTTGTCAAGGAAAAAAAAAAGAAAATCACTTTACTTTCAATAAAGTGGATACAAGAACCATCACTGATTTTTAAAATGCCTTAACGTAAAAATCTTCAGTTGACCTATACACATGGGTATCGTAATACCCATGTCAATTGTCAAAACAAATAGTTGAGATCTATAAAGCATGTTTTTGTGCTCACACCTGGTTATTTTTGCAGGTCTGTGCAGATGAAGCTGTACAGCTTGAGCAAGAGGGAGTTCTTTCTGACATTCGTTGGCTTCTTCAGCGTGCTGGGCGTGTGTGCTCTCCTGGGGCTGTCTGGTGAGTGGGAAACATTTATTGGGCTGTCTGGTGAGTGGTGAACGGTTCTGGGTCAGTCTCGTGAGTGGTGAATGGTTCTTGGGCTGTCTGGTAAGTGGTGAATGGTTCTTGGGCTGTCTGGTAAGTGGTGAATGGTTCTGGGTCAGTCTTGTGAGTGGTGAATGGTTCTTGGGCTGTCTGGTAAGTGGTGAATGGTTCTTGGGCTGTCTGGTAAGTGGTGAACTGTTCTGGGGCTGTCTGGTGAGTGGTGAACTGTTCTGATGCTGTCTGGTGAGTGGTGAACTGTTCTGATGCTGTCTGGTGAGTGGTGAACTGTTCTGGGGCTGTCTGGTGAGTGGTGAACTGTTCTGGGGCTGTCTGGTAAATGGTGAACTGTTCTGGGGCTGTCTGGTGAGTGGTGAATGTTTATTGGGCTATTTGGCGAGTAGTGAATGATTTTTGGGCTGTCTGGTGAGTGGTGAACGGTTCTGGGGCTGTCTGGTGAGTGGTGAACAGTTCTTGGGCTGTCTGGTGAGTGGTGAACAGTTCTTGGGCTGTCTGGTGAGTGGTGAACAGTTCTTGGGCTGTCTGGTGAGTGGTGAACAGTTCTTGGGCTGTCTGGTGAGTGGTGAACAGTTCTTGGGCTGTCTGGTGAGTGGTGAACGTTTATTGGGCTATTTGGTGAGTGGTGAACGGTTCTGGGAATGTCTGGTGAGTGGTGAACGGTTCTGGGGCTGTCTGGTGAGTGGTGAACGGTTCTGGGGCTGTCTGGTGAGTGGTGCCAGGGGAGTGGTGACCTAATGCTGCTGACCGACCAGCAGTTACAAACTCATTTTTTATAAATACTTACAGCAAAATGACAGCACAGTCTAGTTAATGATCACTATTTTCAAAATTGCTTATTACAAATGACTATAAATTTTAGTTGAATATTGAACTTCAGTTTTACCAAAGTACAGTATATTGTCGTGCATTTTTTTTATGAGGGCCCTGCTTCTCATTTTTGCCAATTCTAGATGCGTGTGCTTCAAGATGCGGTTATTGAGTGGACTTCTTTGTATTCAAGTCTTCACCCAAGGTGTAGCATTCTGAAATATTTTGATGTTTTTTTGTGTAGATATATTATCAAGGTATATATTTGTATTATTGTATTTTTTAATGTACATATATATGTTATATTATATTTCTTTGAATTGTGTATGTCTATGACATTTCCTTGTATTAAGTAGTTATATCCTATTATATATCCTTAACTTATGTGTTAATATTGTACAATATTTTCCCCTCAGGGGGACACAACTATTGTATCTATGGGAATTAGCACTCCCATAGGGAAAATGTCTGAGGGCCTGAGCTGAGTGTTAAGTAGGCCTTCTTTTTGTTGACGTAACATGTTTTTTGTTATGTTAAGGACTGCCTTTTTTTGGCTCACTGCTGTCCTCTTTTTTCAGTACCTACCTTTTTTTTTTTCTTCTAGCTTTATGTTATTTCATAAACTTCTCTCTCAACTTACTGTTTCTATGCCTCTTCTGCATAGACTGCATTCCCTTATCTCCCTACTAAATGGTGCCTTCCTCCTTCCTTTCCTCAGAATGCATTTTTTTTAGCAGTTAGGGAGGCTTAGACTAACGTCTAATCTAATCATAAACATTTGCATGATATTATATTATATTACACTAGTCCACCCCCCTTAATTTGAAATAAAAAAGGGGGAGAAATGAGAGAAAGGCCGTAAGAAATTAAAAAATACAATCTCTCGAGAGTTGATGAGGCCGTGTGAACACGGCCCGTCAAATTATTTAGGGCTGGAGCTTGTATCACAGATACGCTCATCACACACTGCAGGCTGGCTTCGGACAGACGGACGGACGCGGCTCTTACTATATTACATTACATTATTGCTTTTCATGCAAAAATATGCCATGTTTGCGCATCTCCCAGGTCCAGCAATGACACTGACCGTGGAAGAGAAGGCAAGCGAGCTTTTCCCGAACATCAATGAGACGCAGCTCGCCTCGGGCCCCTTCTTGGTGAAGACCCCCACGCTCTCCCCGTACCACCACCAGCTCTGGCTCATTGCTAAGATCATACTCAGTGACTCCAAGGGTGCGTTCTCAGTTTCTGAGTATGCCAGTTTCTGCTGTCCTCATATGTTCCAGTGGAGTGTTGGAAATACTTATTGATATTCCTATCACAATCTGGTGATGGGAATCCATGGTGTCTTTCTTCTTCTTTGTGTCTTTTTTCTTCTTCTTCTTTTTCTTCTTCTTTGTATCTTTCTTCTTCTTTATGTCTTTCTTTTTCTTCCCTCAAGGGGTTACAACGTGTCTGTGGGTATTGGGTCTCCTTGAGGGAAAATGTGAGGTCCTGAGCTGAGAGTATGGTAAGCTTTTTCGTTGGAAAGAAACGTGTTATAGTTTTGTTAAGGATCATCAACTGTTTGTTTGTCAACTGCTGTCCTGTTTTTCAACACCTTTTACTTTCTTTTTTTACTTCTATCTTGTTTCATAGCCTTTATTCTTAACTTATTGCTTCCATGCACATGGATCTTGTGTGGTAACACACCTTGGGCATAGATTCTGCATTCCTTTAACTCCATACTAAATGGTGCATTCATCCTTCCCCTCTTTGGAACGCTTTTGTTACGGTAAGGAAGGCTTAAACGCACCTATTTAATCTAATTCATTCCATGAAACTAGTAACCAATATTATTGGTAACAAGTCACATAGGAATACGACTATTGTACTTATATTACATAACGCTCCCAGGGAAGAAAATAAGAAGTCCTGTATTGAACATTAGGTAGGTTCCCCTTATGTTGAAATTAAATAATTTGTGTTTGTTTCCTTTTGGACCATCACGTCAGGATTCACTTTTTTTCTGCACCTATCACTTCTTTCTTCAACTTTTATTTTGTTACATGCATATATTTTGATCTTTATGTTGAGATGCATATGGAGTCCTGCTAGGGAACACATTTATGCTTATATTCCTTCATAATTAGATTCTTTCATTAGATTCCTTCATAATTAGATTCTTTTATTATTAGATTACTTCAATTGGGATTTTTGGATTCCGTCCTAATTGAATTCTTGGATTCCTTCATAATTGAATTCTTGGATTCCTTCATAATTGAATTCTTGGATTCCTTCATAATTGAATTCTTGGATTCCTTCATAATTGAATTCTTGGATTCCTTCATAATTTAATTCTTGGATTCCTTCATAATTGAATTCTTGGATTCCTTCATAATTGAATTCTTGGATTCCTTCATAATTGAATTCTTGGATTCCTTCATAATTTAATTCTTGGATTCCTTCATAATTGAATTCTTGGATTCCTTCATAATAAGATTTATTCTAAATTAGATTTCTCACTTCCCCTATAATCATAGCTTCCCTTAGATACTTTCATGAATTGTACCTTCCTCTTTCCTTGCTGGGAAACGCCTTTCAGTCCGTTAGGAAGGCTTTACTCTTTACCGTCAAAGTTGATTTCAAAATCCACTTTCATAAATAGCTCTGAAATATTTTATTCCTTGTTAAATATGTGCCCTAATGTGTTCTTCAAAGTTCATTGTTGAGTGGCAGTCACTTCCTCGCTGTGATGTCGGTGACTACATGATGCCGGTGCCAGTTTAATGATGGTAGTTGTGATAACGGTAATATGAGTACAAAATGCGGACGTTAGAGGGTTAAATTACCTCAACACATGATCTGATGCACTTCAGGACGTTAAAGGGTTAGACTAACTCCACACCTGGTCTGATGCACCCCAGGTCAGTCGTTCAAGAAGTCATTCCAGCTGAGCGTGTCCATTGAAGGCGTGCCCACAGACCACCTCAACTCGTCCCCCCTCAGTGAGAAGCCCCTCAACAGGTGGGGCATCTTCTCCCCTTCCAATGGGGAGGAGTGTTGGGTCGTTTCCTTCTTGCACTGCTGCGTAGAGAGGAGTTTTGGGGTCCTCTCTTGTGCTGCTGTGTGGGGAGGAGTTTTGGGGTCCGCTCTGGTGCTGCTGTGTGGGGTGCCTCGTTGAGTGTTGGGTTGTTGTGTTATGGTGTCGGAGTCCCAAAATGTGTCGTATTATGGCTTCATAGTCTCACGGTGCCAAACTGTATTGTGGTGGCAGACTCAGTCTTACATTATGGCTCAGGGGATACATGCAGCGATTGTATGTGTGGGAATTATTGAATCTGGGAGACAGATTTACTTCTGTTTACTTGCGGGCCATCGTTTTTTTGATTCACTGCTGTCCTGTTTTTCATCACCTACTAATGTTTCTCCAATTTAAATCTCGTATGATACTTGTTTACTAATTTGATGGGATTAGGTGCAAAGAAGCGGTGTGGGAACACGCCTTGTGAATAGATTCCGTGTTTCCTTGACTCCACTCAAAATGGTGCCTTCATCCTTCCTATCTATGGAACACCTTTGTTGTGTTTTAGGACTCTAACTCTAACGTAAGTAACTTATGATCAATTAATATAGTGCCATAGTGAATGCTAGGTCACCATACTGAATGTTTCAGAGCCAGATAGTGTGTTACGGTGCCTTATTGGGTGTTGGGGCGTATTATACAAGGGAGCTCACAAAAATGTCCCCTCATTTTTTAATCGCCGTAATTCAGTAACTGTTAAATGTAGAGGTTTCTACATAATTTAATTTTAAAGAAAAAATTGTCTTCTTTTATTTAGTGCAAAAATTTTCCCGATATCATTAAAAATTTAGGAACAGTTACACTCAGTTTAAAGGTGACTAATTTTGTCTTTGTGCGAGAATGGTTTCCAACGCATTTATTGAGTTTTCATGCTAAAATTATTAGGGTAAAAATTGGGAGAATAAAATTAACAATTTTTATTTCCTGGATATTTCTTGAGTAATCCGAGGAATGTTCTAGCAGCAAAAGAATCCATAACCCACACTCTACCGGCACACAGTACCGGCATGTGCATCGGGTACAGACCGAGGTCACTCATGTTGAGTCAGGTGGTGAGTGCTTGAACAATTGTTGAAGAGCTTTGTTGATAAGAGATAATGAGATTCTTCCAGTAAAACGTGGTAGAGGAAAATTGAAAATTCCTTCCAAATGAGGTTCCTTCAAAATAAAATTCGTTCATAACAAGACCTTCCCCCACACCCCGTCAGGACGCGTGAGCTGCGGTGCGGGGGGGAGGAGGGGGGGTGCGAGCCGCTGTCCATCCTGCACCTGAGCTCCCTCACGCACACGCACCTCATCGTGCTCATGCGCTTCCACGGCCTCCAGGACATCACCGCATGGGCGCATGTTGCTGACGTCATTTTCTACGTGAGCTGGTCTTGTCCTGCTTGTTGTGTGTGTGTGTGTGTGTGTGTGTTTGTAAGTGTGTGTGTGTGTGTGTGTCGTGTTCTGTGTGTGTGTGTCGTGTTCTGTGTGTGTGTGTCTGTCGTCTTCTGTGTGTGTGTCGTGATCTGTGTGTGTGTGTGTGTGTGTGTGTGTGTGTGGTGTTCTGTGTGTGTCTGTCGTGTTCTGTGTGTGTCTGTCGCGTTCTGTGTGTGGTGTGTTCTGTGTGTGTATTGTGACCCGTGTGTTGTGTTCTGTGTGTGGTGTGTTCTGTGTGTGTATCGTGATCCGTGTGTTGTGTTCTGTGTATGGTGTGTTCTGTGTGTGTGTCATGTTCTGCGTGTGTATCCTGATCCATGTGTTGTATCGTGGTCCGTGTGTATCGTGTTCCGTGTGTGTCATTCTGTGTGTGTGTATTGTTCTTGCCATGTTCTGTGTTCGTATGTGTCATGTCATGTTCCTTGTGTGTATCAAGTTTTCAGTGCCTTATATTCAAAGTGATATAATATTCTATTATATAGAATATTCTAATATAGAATATTCTAATATTCTATAATATTCTATATAATAGTTATTTTAACCATTGAACCGTTCATCCTGCAATGGAATTTAGGGATATTCCAATCAATGTAAGATTTATCCCGCTCTGGCAATACTTCCCTTGTGATTTATCCCGCTCTGGCAATATATTCTAATATTCTTTGGTTGATTGATTGTCTGTGTGTGTGAAATTTTGTGTGCGTGTCTCGTCCTTTGTATGTTATGCTGTGCGTGTTGAGTGTAAATTTCTGTAGCAACATTTTAATTCAGTTCAATGGACCACTACCATGTTCAGCTTGCATGGAATTAATTGTTCATGTAGTTTACAATTGATGATAGTTTTTGTTGTACTAGTATTTATTTGTCCTGCAAATAAATAAATATGCAAATAAATTTATTGTAGTTGAATTTGTTTTAGTTGTATCCCCTCATGAGGGGACAACTATTGTATCTATAGGAATTGCTCTCCCATGATGAAATGAGAGGTCCTGAGCTGAGGGTTAGATGGGCCTTCTTTTCGTTGAGATAGAATAAGTTTTTTTGTATCACTAAGGAATTTTTTTTTCGGTTCAGTGCTGTCCTGTTTTTCAGCACCTCTGATTTTCTTCTTATTTCATTGCCTTCCTTCTCAACTTACTGTTTCTATCCACTGGGGATTTTATATGGGAACACATCTTGTGCATTGATTTCTCTAACCTCTAACTCCATACCGAATGATGCCTTCCTTCTTTCTCTCTTTTGAACACCATTTTTGTGGTTAGCAAAGTTCAAACTAACATATCTACTAATTTCAGTACAAAACCTACAACCCGAGCTTCACAAAGCTGCAGATCTGGGTGCGCTTCATCTTCTTGCTGGTGGCGTTCTGTGCTTCGGTGAGTGCATGTATGGATAACTTGTTTTTTTTTGTACAGGTGTTTTTTTGGTTGGCATGTGTCTCATCTTTTTCTTTGGTTTAGATTTAATCAGCAGCCGTTTACCTCAATGAGCTTGTATCTTAGACGCTCAAAATACCGCCAGTTGTGCCCTGAAGCTGACCGGTCGTTTACCTCAATGAGCTTGTATCCTAGATACTCAAAATACCGCCAGCTGTGCCCTGAAGCTGACCGGTCGTTTACCTCAATGAGCTTGTATCCTAGATACTCAAAATACCGCCAGCTGTGCCCTGAAGCTGACCGGTCGTTTACCTCAGTGAGCTAGTATCCTAGATACTCAAAATACCGCCAGTTGTGCCCTGAAGCTGACCAGTCGTTTACCTCAGTAAGCTAGTATCCTAGATACTCAAAATACCGCCAGTTGTGCCCTGAAGCTGACCAGTCGTTTACCTCAGTGAGCTTGTATCCTAGATACTCAAAATACCGCCAGTTGTGCCCTGAAGCTGACCAGTCGTTTACCTCAATGAGCTTGTATCCTAGATACTCAAAATACCACCAGTTGTGCCCTGAAGCTGACCGGTCGTTTACCTCAATGAGCTTGTATCCTAGATACTCAAAATACCACCAGTTGTGCCCTGAAGCTGACAAGTCGTTTACCTCAATGAGCTTGTATCCTAGATTTAAAGTACCGCCAGCTGTGCCCTGAAGCTGACCAGTCGTTTACCTCAATGAGCTTGTTTCCTAGATACTCAAAATACCGCCAGCTGTGCCCTAAAGCTGACCAGTCGTTTACCTCAGTGAGCTAGTATCCTCGATACTCAAAATACCGCCAGTTGTGCCCCGAAGCTGACCAGTCGTTTACCTCAGTGAGCTTGTTTCCTAGGTGCTCAAAATACCGCCAATTGTGCCCTGAAGCTGACCAGTCGTTTACCTCAATGAGCTTGTTTCCTAGATACTCAAAATACCGCCAGCTGTGCCCTGAAGCTGACCAGTCGTTTACCTCAGTGAGCTAGTATCCTAGATACTCAAAATACCGCCAGTTGTGCCCTGAAGCTGACAGGTCGTTTACCTCAGTGAGCTTGTATCCTAGATACTCAAAATACTGCCAGTTGTGCCCTGAAGCTGACCAGTCGTTTACCTCAGTGAGCTTGTATCCTAGATACTCAAAATACTGCCAGTTGTGCCCTGAAGCTGACCAGTCGTTTACCTCAATGAGCTTGTTTCCTAGATACTCAAAATACCGCCAGCTGTGCCCTGAAGCTGACCAGTCGTTTACCTCAGTGAGCTAGTATCCTAGATACTCAAAATACCGCCAGTTGTGCCCTGAAGCTGACAGGTCGTTTACCTCAGTGAGCTTGTATCCTAGATACTCAAAATACTGCCAGTTGTGCCCTGAAGCTGACCAGTCGTTTACCTCAATGAGCTTGTATCCTAGATACTCAAAATACCGCCTGTTTTGCCTTGTTTGGTTGAAGGATTTGAATAGGATTTATTTGGTCTAGGTGGTGGACTTGAGTGCACTTTTTTGAAGCTCAGTAGTTTTGTTTTACGTGCAATCTTGGAGGTTTTGTTGGGGGATATCCACGTTGAGGTTTGAAATTGTTTTGTCGTTTGAATAAACATAGTAAAATTGCAGTGCCGAATAATTATTGTGTAGCTTGAAAGACAGGGTTAGATTCCACTGCTGGAAAATTTCTTCGAATGTTGGAAAAAGTTGTAGTTGCAGTGCTGGAAAATTGCTCTATGGCATAATGTCAGCACTCAAAAATGGCAGTACGGAACAATTGACGTGTTGAAAAATTGCAATTGTGTCCTATTCCAATCAATGTGATATTTATCGTACACTACGATTTCGCCGCATTACAATCAATATAGCAATCAACCTGTAGTTATTTTAACCATTGAACCGTTCATCCTGCAATGGAATTTAGGGATATTAAAATCAATGTAAGATTTATCCCGCACTGGCAATACTTCCCTAGTGATTTATCCCGCTATGGCAATATTTCCTAAGTGATCTATCTCCCGCTGCCAATACTTCCTAAGTAAATGTAAGGTTTATCCCGCACTGGCGATACTTCCTAAGTGAATGTAAGGTTTACCCCGCACTGGCGATACTTCTTAAGTGAATGTAAGGTTTATCCCGCACTAGCGATACTTCCTAAGTGAATGTAAGGTTTATCCCGCACTAGCGATACTTCCTAAGTGAAAGTAAGGTTTATCCCGCACTGGCGATACTTCCTAAGTAAATGTAAGGTTTATCCCGCACTGGCGATACTTCCTAAGTGAATGTAAGGTTTATCCCGCACTGGCGATACTTCCTAAGTGAATGTAAGGTTTATCCCGCACTGGCGATACTTCCTAAGTAAATGTAAGGTTTATCCCGCACTGGCGATACTTCCTAAGTGAATGTAAGGTTTATCCCGCACTGGCGATACTTCCTTAGTGAATGTAAGGTTTATCCCGCACTGGCGATACTTCCTAAGTGAATGTAAGGTTTATCCCGCACTGGCGATACTTCCTAAGTGAATGTAAGGTTTATCCCGCACTGGCGATACTTCCTTAGTGAATGTAAGGTTTATCCCGCACTGGCGATACTTCCTAAGTGAATGTAAGGTTTACCCCGCACTGGCGATACTTCCTAAGTGAATGTAAGGTTTATCCCGCACTGGCGATACTTCCTAAGTGAATGTAAGGTTTATCCCGCACTGGCGATACTTCCTAAGTGAATGTAAGGTTTATCCCGCACTGGCGATACTTCCTAAGTGAATGTAAGGTTTATCCCGCACTGGCGATACTTCCTAAGTGAATGTAAGGTTTATCCCGCACTGGCGATACTTCCTAAGTGAATGTAAGGTTTATCCCGCACTGGCGATACTTCCTAAGTGAATGTAAGGTTTACCCCGCACTGGCGATACTTCCTAAGTGAATGTAAGGTTTATCCCGCACTGGCGATACTTCCTAAGTGAATGTAAGGTTTATCCCGCACTGGCGTACTTCCTAAGTGAATGTAAGGTTTATCCCGCACTGGCGATACTTCCTAAGTGAATGTAAGGTTTATCCCGCACTGGCGATACTTCCTAAGTGAATGTAAGGTTTATCCCGCACTGGCGATACTTCCTAAGTAAATGTAAGGTTTATCCCGCACTGGCGAGACTTCCTAAGTGAATGTAAGGTTTACCCCGCACTGGCGATACTTCCTAAGTGAATGTAAGGTTTATCCCGCACTGGCGATACTTCCTTAGTGAATGTAAGGTTTATCCCGCACTGGCGATACTTCCTAAGTGAATGTAAGGTTTACCCCGCACTGGCGATACTTCCTAAGTGAATGTAAGGTTTATCCCGCACTGGCGATACTTCCTAAGTGAATGTAAGGTTTATCCCACACTAGCGACACTTCATAAGTGAATGTAAGGTTTATCCCGCACTGGCGACACTTCCTAAGTGAATGTAAGGTTTATCCCGCACTGGCGATACTTCCTAAGTGAATGTAAGGTTTATCCCGCACTGGCGATACTTCCTAAGTGAATGTTAGGTTTATCCCGCACTGGCGATACTTCCTAAGTGAATGTAAGGTTTATCCCGCACTGGCGATACTTCCTAAGTGAATGTAAGGTTTATCCCGCACTGGCGATACTTCCTAAGTGAATGTAAGGTTTATCCCGCACTGGCGATACTTCCTAAGTGAATGTTAGGTTTATCCCGCACTGGCGATACTTCCTAAGTGAACACAAGTGCCCATTGCAGTGTTGGATGGGCCACAGCCTGCGCAAGTACCCTGTGAGCGACTGGTCCCTGGAGCAGAAATGGATCAGCTTCCTGCTGCCGCTACTCATACTCTACAACAGTGAGTGGCTGCTGATTGAATAACTGATCCAACATACGCGTTATTTAACATGCGACGTAGGTCTCGGAACGAATTAAAGTCGTATGTCGGGGTATTACCTGTATAGCTTCATTTCATTATTCCTGCAACAGTGAGTGGCTGATAGTGTGCTTTTGGGTTAATTGTGTTCTCCACAATCTGGGGGGTGCCGTTAGGTCTCCGCAGCTATAGATAGGCCTTCGAGATTTCTGTCTTTTGTGCGCACTTTGCTTCTTTCTGTTTTTATGCCTCCTTCGTTATCTCTTCTTTGTCTTTGTAAGAACCCGCTTAGTGCATAGATTCCCCGGCTTCTACAGTCCATACTATGTATTATAACAATAATTTCAACAACAGTCATATTTTCTTTTCTAACTTTTCAGCCTTACGAAATAGTTCAATTTCTTTACGTGTAAGTTGGTTTAGGAATGCACCTAGCATTTTTGTACTAAAACAGCATTTCATTAAAATCTATATTTCTGTCTAATTATAAAATGCAACGTTTCGACGTATCAAACATCATCCTCAGGCTGGAAAAAAAACAGAAACTTTTATCAAAGTTTGCGTGTATTATAAAAAACTGTAAAATCTGTGACCAATTAGTAAAAAATAATCCGTCTGCATCTGGGGTCAACGATCTGGACGAGGCCAGTGTGATTTATCAATTTAAATGTAACCGAAGAGAATGTAAGTCTCTTGATAAACGTTACATTGGCATGACCAGAATGACCCTGAAGCAAAGATTAACAGCTCATAAATATCAAGGTTCCATCTTCAATCATTTCCGTGTTGATCACAGTTGCAAACCATCCAATGAAGATCTGTTCCCTAACACCAAAATTTTTTATAATGTTATTAAAAAAGATCATATTCATATAATTGAAGCATTACACATTCATAAACTTTAACCTTCCCTTAATGAAAACACCAATGATTTTTTCGCTCTCGAACTGTTTCGCAGAACTTCAGCTTGCTAGGTGCGACGAAGCTGCTAGACCATTGTGCTCTTGTCTCTCGTATGGTGAACATCGAGGTTTTTGTACAAAATATCTAGTCATACTACTATTTCTGTGATAAAAAGTTTGTTATTTTGTCTAGTCGCTTTCATCTTTTGTGATCTGCTTATCTAGTCTATATTACTTGAGTGTTAGTTTCTGCGTTTTTTCCAATGTGACTGAAAATTATTCTGTTTTTTTTTCCAGCCTGAGGATGATGTTTGGTACGTCGAAACGTTGCATTTTATAATTAGACAGAAATATAGATTTTAATGAATTGCTGTGTTTTAGTACAAAAATGCTAGGTGCATTCCTTTACGCGTAAAGAAATTGAACAACAGTCATAATTACAATGATAATTATAACATCAATATTGATACCTTTGTAACATATGTGTTGAACACTGCGCCCCAGACCCGCTGTTCCCGCTGCTGTTCCTGGTGGAGTCGTGGGTGCCGAGCTTCGTGGACTCCCTCCTGCAGAGTGCCTTCCTGGGGGCCCTGCTGTTGTTCTGGCTGTGTGTGTACCACGGCCTGCGGCAGGTGTGTTGTGTTGTATGTGTACCACTAACTCCCTTATAGTATACATGAATGACCATACTCCAAAGGATCATTTCCATAGTATAGTATACATGAACTTGAGCCCATGCCCATGCAGTTCTTATAAACCTGCAGCACCTCCCCGTTACATCACCTCCCCTTACGTCACCTCATCATTACCTCCCCTCACATCACCTGCCATCACCTGCCCTCACCCAATACAGCACCTCACACCACATCACCTTCCCCGACATCACCTCGCATAACCTCATCATCACCCACCCCCTTTGCAGAACGAGCGCTCGTTCCGGCATTTCCTGCTTCCGAAGGCGGTGCTGGTGGGGTGGCTGTGGGCGGTGGTGGTGGTGGCGGTGGTGGTGCAGAAGCGCCAGGAGCTCCACCACCCGCTCTACTCAGCCTCCTCCGACACCCGCCACTTCTATGCCTTCAAGCTCTGCTTCTTCTCCGCCGGTGTGGTGTACGTCCTGTATCTGGTGTACCTTGTAATCCGCGCCTACACCGAGCTGCGGGCCATGCCCTACTTCGGTGGGTACCGCCTGGTGTGTTGTGTTTCTGGTGTGTGTGTGTGTCTGGTGTACCTTGTGATCAGAGCGTACACCGAGCTGCGGGCCATGCCCTACTGCGGTGTGTACCGCCTGGTGTGTTGTGTTTCTGTTGTGTGTATGTGTCTGGTGTACCTTGTGATCCGCGCCTACACCGAGCTGCGGGCCATGCCCTACTTCGATGGGTACCGCCTGGTGTGTTGTGTTTCTGTTGTGTGTGTGTCTGGTGTACCTTGTGATCCGCGCCTACACCGAGCTGCGGGCCATGCCCTACTTCGGTGGGTGCCGCCTGGTGTGTTGTGTTTCTGGTGTGTGTGTGTCTGGTGTACCTTGTGATCCGCGCCTACACCGAGCTGCGGGCCATGCCCTACTTCGGTGGGCATCGTCTGGTGTGTCTGGTTCTTTTCGGCCAGTCCCCTCTACCTTGTATATCTCGTGATCAGTTCATACACCGAGTTAAGGGCCATGCCCTACTTTGGTGGGTTACATGGTATGTCTGGTGTGTGTGTGTGTGCCTGGTGTACTTGTTGTGCTAATTTTATCTGGTGTACTTAGTTTATCTGGTGTACTTAGTTTATCTGGTGTACTTAGTTTATCTGGTGTACTTAGTTTATCTGGTGTACTTAGTTTATCTGGTGTACTTAGTTTATCTGGTGTACTTAGTTTATCTGGTGTACTTAGTTTATCTGGTGTACTTAGTTTATCTGGTGTACTTAGTTTATCTGGTGTACTTAGTTTATCTGGTGTACTTAGTTTATCTGGTGTACTTAGTGCCACTGTCAAAATTCTCATTGCTAAGATTAGCATCTACTTCTAAAGCGTTTCTAAAACGTTCTTAAAACTAGCGATCGTTCCTGAAGTTTGCACACATTTTTTGGGTAATTGTTCATTCCTAGTATGGCATCCACTTTGAAATGCTAATCCATGTCCTAATTACTTGGCTATTGTTGAAATTAGTACTTTGTCCTGAAGTATTGATCTAATTAGTACTCAATCTTCAATTATTGATGAAATCTGTACTCAATTTTCAATTATTAATCAAATTAGGACTCAGTCCAGAAACATTGATCAAATTAGTACTCTCTCCTGAAATATTGATCAAATTAGTATTCAATCCTGAATTATTGATCATATTAGTACTCAGTCCTGAAATATTGTTCGTTATTTTCTAATTTGGCATCCCTACCTTAAGTAGCAACTCCTTAAACTTCTTGAGATCATTACCCATTCTCTAAACTTGGCACCCATTCCGAAAATATGTCCCCATATTCCTGAGATCATCACCCATTCCTTAAACTTGGCACCCATTCCGAAAATGCGTTCCCATATTCCTGAAATTATTACCCATTCTAAAAATACCCACTTCTAAACGTAGCATCCACTCTTGAAATCGGCTCCCACTCTTGAAATCCGCACATAGTGGCAGCACACCTTTTCAACACTCCGTAGCTAATGAGCCCTTCCTCTTCACTCTCTTGAGACCGCTTATACTGTGACTTGAAAGCCTTCAACTAGTATAAGAAGCATAATTTGATAATTTATAGTTCACTCTAAATGGTCGGTCTCACCTCTTTGCTCTCTTGAGACAGCCTTTGCTGTGGTTATTTAGTTTTCTACTAATATAATACCAAAAATTCACTATCTTACCTAATACCCTTGGTATGTTTATTTATTTGTTTGGTGTCCGCTTCTACCGCCTCTCTGTGACGCTCACAAGGACGCTCAATGACCGTATCTGTGATACGAGTTTCACCAGTGCACAAGTACAAGAATATTTTGATGGCGGGTACTGTTGGGATGGATATATTTGTTTGTTATCCACATCTGTAAGATTTATTTAAGGAAAATATCGAATCCGTCATGTTTGACGTGTCGTGTATACTAGTTTTAAGTAAAGGGGGCGCGCTAGTTAGAATAATGCGTGCCATGTGATTTTTCGAACATTATTATACACGCGCATTTTTGATGGAACGAGTGCCCTCGGCTTCATCAACTCAGGAGAAATCAAAATATTTTCATTTCTTCCGGCCTTTACTTGTTTGTAACTTCTTCCTTTTTCAAATAATTGGTAAAAATAAAAGTACACATATTTTTTCGCACGAAAGGGGGTGTGCTTGTTAAAATAACATTAACAAGGAATTGTGACCACAGACCTACGGCTTCGGTTCGCCACACTGCTGCTGCTGAGCGTCGCGTGTGTGGTGCTGGCGGTGACGGCGGCGAGCTTTGGTGTGGGCGTGCTGGAGGACAACTTTGTGGCCGAGCTCGCCACACGCTACAGGTGTGTGGCGTGTGTGTGGCAGGCGCCGTGTAGCGTGTGTGAGGGCGTGGCAGTGGCTGTGTGGCGTGTGAGATGTGTAGCACTGGCAATGGCTATGTGGCGTGTGTAGGGGTGTGGCAGTGGCTATGTGGCGTGTGTAGGGGTGTGGCAGTGGCTATGTGATGTGTGAGATGTGTAGCACTGGCAATGGCTATGTTGCCTGTGTAGGGGTGTGGCAGTGGCTATGTGGCGTGTGTAGGGGTGTGGCAGTGGCTATGTGGCGTGTGAGATGTGTAGCACTGGCCATCTTGCGTGTGTAGCTGGGATGTAACATTAATTACAACTATAGTTATAGTTATACTAGTAACCATAATTATAACAATAATAAAAAATAACCATAATTATAACAATTACAATATCAGTAATTATTAAACTAGAAATTATAACATCAATAACGATGGTGTGTGGTGGTTCTTCCGATGTTGTTCCCTATAATTCGAAGTGGGTGTAGTTGAATCCACAATTAGAATTTGATTAAATTATGAAATGTATTTCTTGAATTCGGTTTGACTGAATTAATAATAAAATGCGTTCCTTGAATTCAGTGTGATTGAGACTACAATTCTAACTCGCTTAGGTTGAATTCTGCAATATATATCTGGTGTGGCAGCTCGAGTGTGCAGTTCATGACGTTCTACGGCCTGGTGAACGCGTACATCCTGGTGATGGCCTACGTCTACTCCCCCTCGTACCGCACCATCCTGGGTCTGTTGCATGCTCTATTTTTGGTGTTCTTGGTGGCTTGTTGTTGTTGTTGTGTTCTCATTTTGTGTGTACTTGGTTCCTCCGTCTTCTCGTCATGTGTGTTCTGATCCTACTACTGCCTAGTCCTTCTCTTCCTCTTGCGTCTACTTCCCCTCGTACCGCACCATCCTGGGTCTGTTGCGTGCTCTATTTTTGGTGTTCTTGGTGGCTTGGTGTTGTTGTGTTCTCATTTTGGGTGTACTTAGTTCCTCTGTCTTCTCGTCATGTGTGTTCTGATCCCACTCCTACGTCTACTCCTTCTCTTCCTCCTACGTTTACTCCTTTGCGTCCTACGTTTACTCCTTTGCTTCCTCCTACGTTTACTCCTTTGCTTCCTCCTACGTTTACTCCTTTGCTTCCTCCTACGTTTACTCCTTTGCTTCCTCCTACGTTTACTCCCTCTCTTCCTCCTACGTTTTCTGCTCCTACTCCTCTTACGTCTATTGCTTCTACTCCTCTTACATCTATTGCTTTTACTCCTCTTGCATCCACTCCCTTTCCTGCAACATCATTTTAGGTCTTGTTATCTACTCAATTTTTAGAGTTCTCCTTGGTTTGATTGCTTGGCTTATGTTGTGTTTTTTTATTCGCCTTTACTCGGCTTTCATTTTGATTTTTTGCATGTCGTGATATGTTTGTTGCTTTTAATGTGTGCTGTTTACATATGATATATATGCGGAGTAGTTCGTATTAGAATTTTTGTTGATGGCATCATGCATATATTGTGAAGGTAAGGCCGTGTAGCAATCTCATTGCTTACATAGATTGCATTTGGTACTTATTATAGGGTCATTTATGCTTAAAAAGTTGATTCAACTTTAATATTACTTATATTTATATATAAAGTCATTAATGTATGAAGTGTTGCTTTGGAGCCTTTTCTTTGAAGTGTTGCCTTTTTTCTTTGTAGAATAAAGAATTATTCACACTAAGGCTTCAATAATTGGCATCACTTGCAGGGATTGCCCAGAGGAATCATTAAAACCATCGCGTTAGAAATATATTTTCTATCTATGTTATCTTTGAAACCGTCATTTCAGCCCCTCAGGGGGATACAGGTATTGTATCTATGGGAATTAGCGCTCCCAGGGGGACTATGTGAGGGCCTGAGCTAATGGTTAGGTAGGCTTCCTTTTGTTGTATTAAAATAGGGTCTTGTTTTGTTACGGACCATCTTTTTTCGGTCCACTGCTGTCCTGTTTTTCAGCACCTACTACTTTCTTCTTCAACTTTTTTCTTGTTTCATGAACTTCTTATCTTGCATTGTGAGCTGTCGTTTTGGATGTAAATTTTCTACCCTTGTTACTCTCCAGGACATGATTGCATTTGGTACTTTCAAGCTCATCATTTTAGGAATAGATTTTCTACTGACGTTATCTACTAAGTCTTTTTTGGAAGTACATTTTTCCCGCGTTAGTTTCATGCTGTGATTTTCTATGTTACCCTCAAGCCCATTATTGTAGAACCCGATATCCTTCAAGCACATTATTTTATTAACCGATTTCCTTCAGGCCCATTAAGACGATTATTTTAGGGACCAATTTCCTTCAAGCCCATCATTTTAGGGACGGATTTCCTATCAATATTAGCTCCAAGCCCACCATTTTAGACACCGATCCCCGCGTACATATCGCCCGAGAATGATGTGTAATATGGCGGCAGAGTGCTCGGTGCGGATTCCCTACCTATTCCATCTCCAGCCCATCATTTTAGACACGGATTTCTTACCTAAACTACCTCCAAGCCCATTATTTTAGGAACCGATTTCCTCCAAGCTTATAATTTCAAACCCCAATCCCCACGCACGTATCACCCGAGGATGACTTACAATATCGATGCAGAGTGCCCGGTGATGAAGGACAACCCGTCGCTGAGCATGGTGAACGACTCGGACGAGGAGGTCGTGTACGGCTCGGACGATGACACTCGCACGCCCCTCACCGCGCCGCCTCGGCCTCATGAGGACAGCGACTGAGCGGCGTGGTTCTTGCGACCCCCTCCGGGTTGTTGAGGTGTTGAAGCCACCGCCGCCGGGGTTGTTGAAGCGTTGTTGCAGTGACTGCCGTGGTGCCGTGGTTTCCTTCAAAATCGTCGTGGTTGTTGCAGCGACCGCTGTGGTTGTTGAAGGGTCTGTTGTGGTTATTGTTCATTTTGACACTTTCTTTCGTACCTTCAAACAGCAAACATCTTTTTATTTGGTCCTCTCCAGTCACTGCACAGTTGTTGCAGTGACTTCAATTGTTATTGCTCATTGGCCCACCTTTTTTCGTACCTCCGTGGTTGTTGCAGTGACTGCCGTGGTTGTTGCAGTGACTGCCGTGGTTGTTGCAGCGACCGCCGTGGTTGTTGCAGCGACCGCCGTGGTTGATGAAGCGGCTGCCGTGGTTGTTGCAGCGACCGCCGTGGTTGATGAAGCGGCTGCCGTGGTTGATGAAGCGGCTGCCGTGGTTGTTGCAGCGACCGCCGTGGTTGTTGCAGCGACCGCCGTGGTTGTTGCAGCGACCGCCGTGGTTGTTGCAGCGACCGCCGTGGTTGTTGCAGCGACTGCCGTGGTTGTTGCAGCGACCGCCTTGGTTGATGTAGTGGCATCCGTGGTTGTTGAAGCGACCCCTGGGGTTGTCGAAGCGACCGCCGTGTTTGTTGTTTATTTCCACACGTTGTTTCGTGTATCTGGAGTTGTTGAAGCGACTGCCATTGTTATTGTTCATTTAGCCCCCTTGTTTATGTGCCCACCTCAGTCACTGCACAGTTGTTTAGCGACTACCTTGGTTATTGCAGAGTGGGTGAAGCGACTAGCATTGTTATTGTTTATTTGCCCACACTCTTGTCACTTGAAATGCCCGCAACACGACCGGTGTTGGAGGAGAATATTGCTGCTTCTGTCGCTATGTGCGCGGCTTGACCATTCATTAGCCTGAGGGTAGCGCGGCTTTGACTGGAAACTGCAGCGGTGTTGGTTCCTGGGAACGCGTGCTTAGTTTTCCACGTTTTGTGTTTAATGTGGGGGTTGAACTGGAGGAAATTTGGGAGCTGGTGGATGTGGTGCGAGTGGTGGAGGGGAAAGATATTTATGGACTGATGGATGTGGTGGATATTTATGAACTGATTGATGTGGTGGATATATATGAACTGATTGATGTGGTGCAGGTGGTGGAGGGGAAAGATATTTATGAACTGATGGATGTGGTGGATATTTATGAACTGATTGATGTGGTGCAGGTGGTGGAGGGGAAAGATATTTATGAACTGATGGATGTGGTGAATATTTATGAACTGATTGATGTGGTGCGAGTGGTGGAGGGGAAAGATATTTATGAACTGATGGATGTGGTGGATATTTATGAACTGATTGATGTGGTGGATATTTATGAACTGATTGATGTGGTGCAGGTGGTGGAGGGGAAAGATATTTATGAACTGATGGATGTGGTGGATATTTATGAACTGATTGATGTGGTGCAGGTGGTGGAGGGGAAAGATATTTATGAACTGATGGATGTGGTGGATATTTATGAACTGATTGATGTGGTGCAGGTGGTGGAGGGGAAAGATATTTATGAACTGATGGATGTGGTGGATATTTATGAACTGATTGATGTGGTGCAGGTGGTGGAGGGGAAAGATATTTATGAACTGATGGATGTGGTGGATATTTATGAACTGATTGATGTGGTGCAAGTGGTGAAGGGGAAAGATATTTATGCACTGATGGATGTGGTGGATATTTATGAACTGATGGATGTGGTGCAGGTGGTGGAGGGGAAAGATATTTATGAACTGATGGATGTGGTGGATATTTATGAACTGATTGATGTGGTGCAGGTGGTGGAGGGGAAAGATATTTATGAACTGATGGATGTGGTGGATATTTATGAACTGATTGATGTGGTGCAAGTGGTGGAGGAGAAAGATATTTATGAACTGATGAATGTGGTGGATATTTATGAACTGATGGATGTGGTGCAGCTGATGGATAGGGTGGGAATTTGCTTCCGTTGTCTTTTCTACATTAAGAACTTTTATGTGTGTTTAACACTTTGACTGCGACGTGCGCCACCGGTGGTACACGGAGGTAATTTTCATTATGCTGCCGACCGATCAGTAGTCGCAAATTCAATTTTCATGAATACTTGATCGAAGCTAAATGAAGGTACAGTTCAATTCGTGTTTGGCTTTTTCAAAATAGTTTACTACAATTGACTTTAAATTTTATTTTGGCATTGAACTTAATATTTAGTAGTCGCAGTCAAAGTGTTAAATATGTATTTCATGGATAGTGCTGATTTTTCGCGAGTGAGGTTACTTAACTACTTCAGCAGGACATGACTGCAGCAGTAGGACATGACTGCAGCAGTAGGACATGACTGCAGCAGTAGGACATGACTGCTGCAGTAGGACATGACTGCTGCAGTAGGACATGACTGCTGCAGTAGGACATGACTGCTGCAGCAGGACATGACGGCAGCAGTAGGACATGACTGCAGCAGTAGGACATGACTGCAGCAGTAGGACATGACTGCTGCAGTAGGACATGACTGCAGCAGTAGGACATGACTGCTGCAGTAGGACATGACTGCTGCAGTAGGACATGACTGCTGCAGTAGGACATGACTGCTGCAGTAGGACATGACTGCTGCAGTAGGACATGACTGCTGCAGTAGGACATGACTGCAGCAGTAGGACATGACTGCAGCAGTAGGACATGACTGCAGCAGTAGGACATGACTGCAGCAGTAGGACATGACTGCTGCAGTAGGACATGACTGCAGCAGTAGGACATGACTGCTGCAGTAGGACATGACTGCAGCAGTAGGACATGACTGCTGCAGTAGGACATGACTGCAGCAGTAGGACATGACTGCTGCAGTAGGACATGACTGCTGCAGGACATGACTGCTGCAGTAGGACATGACTGCTGCAGTAGGACATGACTGCTGCAGTAGGACATGACTGCTGCAGTAGGACATGACTGCTGCAGTAGGACATGACTGCTGCAGTAGGACATGACTGCTGCAGTAGGACATGACTGCTGCAGTAGGACATGACTGCTGCAGTAGGACATGACTGCAGCAGTAGGACATGACTGCTGCAGTAGGACATGACTGCTGCAGTAGGACATGACTGCTGCAGTAGGACATGACTGCTGCAGTAGGACATGACTGCTGCAGTAGGACATGACTGCTGCAGTAGGACATGACTGCTGCAGTAGGACATGACTGCTGCAGTAGGACATGACTGCTGCAGTAAGACATGACTGCTGCAGTAGGACATGACTGCAGCAGTAGGACATGAGTGCTGCAGTAGGACATGACTGCTGCAGTAGGACATGACTGCTGCAGTAGGACATGACTGCTGCAGTAGGACATGACTGCTGCAGTAGGACATGACTGCTGCAGTAGGACATGACTGCTGCAGTAGGACATGACTGCTGCAGTAGGACATGACTGCTGCAGTAGGACATGACTGCTGCAGTAGGACATGACTGCTGCAGTAGGACATGACTGCTGCAGTAGGACATGACTGCAGCAGTAGGACATGACTGCTGCAGTAGGACATGACTGCTGCAGTAGGACATGACTGCTGCAGTAGGACATGACTGCAGCAGTAGGACATGACTGCAGCAGTAGGACATGACTGCAGCAGTAGGACATGACTGCAGCAGTAGGACATGACTGCTGCAGTAGGACATGACTGCTGCAGTAGGACATGACTGCTGCAGTAGGACATGACTGCTGCAGTAGGACATGACTGCTGCAGTAGGACATGACTGCTGCAGTAGGACATGACTGCTGCAGTAGGACATGACTGCTGCAGTAGGACATGACTGCTGCAGTAGGACATGACTGCTGCAGTAGGACATGACTGCTGCAGTAGGACATGACTGCAGCAGTAGGACATGACTGCAGCAGTAGGACATGACTGCTGCAGTAGGACATGACTGCTGCAGTAGGACATGACTGCTGCAGTAGGACATGACTGCTGCAGTAGGACATGACTGCAGCAGTAGGACATGACTGCTGCAGTAGGACATGACTGCTGCAGTAGGACATGACTGCTGCAGTAGGACATGACTGCTGCAGTAGGACATGACTGCTGCAGTAGGACATGACTGCTGCAGTAGGACATGACTGCTGCAGTAGGACATGACTGCTGCAGTAGGACATGACTGCTGCAGTAGGACATGACTGCTGCAGTAGGACATGACTGCAGCAGTAGGACATGACTGCTGCAGTAGGACATGACTGCTGCAGTAGGACATGACTGCTGCAGTAGGACATGACTGCAGCAGTAGGACATGACTGCTGCAGTAGGACATGACTGC
The DNA here is from genome assembly GCA_030386875.1 of Morinoia aosen. Classification (NCBI taxonomy): domain Eukaryota; kingdom Metazoa; phylum Arthropoda; class Malacostraca; order Amphipoda; family Talitridae; genus Morinoia; species Morinoia aosen. The sequence goes on along the minus strand of CM059577.1, from coordinate 47,207,418 downwards.
AGCAGTAGGACATGACTGCTGCAGTAGGACATGACTGCTGCAGTAGGACATGACTGCTGCAGTAGGACATGACTGCTGCAGTAGGACATGACTGCAGCAGTAGGACATGACTGCTGCAGTAGGACATGACTGCTGCAGTAGGACATGACTGCTGCAGTAGGACATGACTGCTGCAGTAGGACATGACTGCTGCAGTAGGACATGACTGCTGCAGTAGGACATGACTGCTGCAGTAGGACATGACTGCAGCAGTAGGACATGACTGCTGCAGTAGGACATGACTGCTGCAGTAGGACATGACTGCTGCAGTAGGACATGACTGCTGCAGTAGGACATGACTGCTGCAGTAGGACATGACTGCTGCAGTAGGACATGACTGCTGCAGTAGGACATGACTACTGCAGTAGGACATGACTGCTGCAGTAGGACATGACTGCTGCAGTAGGACATGACTGCTGCAGTAGGACATGACTGCAGCAGTAGGACATGACTGCTGCAGTAGGACATGACTGCTGCAGTAGGACATGACTGCTGCAGTAGGACATGACTGCTGCAGTAGGACATGACTGCTGCAGTAGGACATGACTGCTGCAGTAGGACATGACTGCTGCAGTAGGACATGACTGCTGCAGTAGGACATGACAAAGTCACGCGAACAAATAGCACTGAAGGGAGAAAATCAAGACGGATGTTCGTGGTATTGGAACATCTCAAGTATTTGAATAAGGAAACAAATTCCTATCTATGTCTGGAAATTTGATCTCACCGTCAACTCTTGCATTCCAAATATTCCTCATCTCAGCGGGTATTTAGTTTGGAGTACATTTACTGACTTTAGCGAGTATTTATTTGTACAGATATTTACTGCCTTTAGCTGGTATTTATCATATTTATTCAATAGATATATACTGCCTTTAGCTAGTAAATATCATATTTATTTAAACATATTTACTGCCTTTAGCTAGTAAATATATTTATGTAAACAGATATTTACTAGGATATATCTTATTTATTTAAACGGATATTTCCTATCTTTTGCTATTATGTATTTAACTAAGCAGCTAGTTAATGCCGTGATCGATTATTGAGTTAAGTGACGTTCTGTGTGTAACATAAGTAATTTTTTTTTTAGTTTTATGATTTAATTTTTGAAAAAACCCTTTTAAATGTTAGCTATTTTCGGAAATTTTGTCCTCACCGTTTTCTATGATCCAAAGAAAAACTTTACCAATTTAAGGATAACTATTTTAATGTTTCAGAGGCTTTGTAGTAAAGATTTTGTATTAGATACTTTTGAACGTGCTAGTCGGGGACGCGTTTATTGTGTGGTGAGCGCGGGTTGAAACTAAACATTTAAAAATAAACGTGTCAGTAAGTCGCTAATTTAACTCGTTGACTGCGACGGCTTCCACTGAAGTTCAGTATTCAACTCTAGTTTAAATTCAAAAGCTGTTAGCAATTCTATAAACGCCTAACATTAACTGGGGTCCTTTAAACAATGTTAATTTTAGAAGATCGCTAAAAAAAAATTTCAAACACACGTCGATGGGTCGTTTTGCAGTCAGCGTGTCAAGTTTTGTGTTTTGTATGTTGTATACAAGATGTAATTGTCTAGTCATAATATGGTTTCTCTGGTAGTCGTCAGTTCTAGTCAAATTATATTGTTATATTGTAGTGAAGAGCATACAATAATTGTGGTTTATACCGGCGCTATGTCCTCATGTTTCCCCTCAGGGGGATACAACTGTTGTATCTGTTTAAAATTGCCTTCTCATGGGAAAATGTGAGGTACCGGACTGAGAGATAGGTCTTCTTTTTGTTGAAATAAAATAGGTTCCTGGTTTGTTGAAGAACAGTTTTTTTTTCGGTTCAATGGTGTGTAGTTATTCAGCACCTACTACTTTCTCTTCAGCTTTTATCTTGTTTCATGAACTTTCTCCTCAACTTACTGTTTCTATGCACTTTGTGCATAGATTCCGCGTTCCTTTTCTCCACTGTAAATGGTGCCTTCCTCCTTCCTCTCTTTGGATCGCCTTTGTTGCGGATTGGAAAGCTTGAACTAAAATTTAATGTAATCTGATCATCCTCAACTTACCGTTTCTGTGCGCAGAGTATGTTGTGTGGGAGCGCACCTTGTGCATAGATTCCACGTGTTCTCATCTTAATTCTAAACTGTTCTTACCTCCTTCCTCTTTTCGGAACGCCTTTGTTGTGGCAAGAGAGGCTGAAGCTAACTTATAATACGTGTAATATATATTTATTAATTGTACTATAGGAGTCGACTGTCATTTAATTCAGTATTATTGTCAAGATTGTAGCTGGCATGTCTTGGTTGGGTGTGTAGAATTTTCTGTTGATGCGACCCTGAGTAAATAACCAAGCGCATTTTTTGCATGTCTGCTGTGAATTTTATTCGCCAAAGGACGGATTTTATACCTGAACACTTGATTGGGATCTTTTCCAGATAAGCCCCGCCACTAATGCAACACATAAGTTCACCCACTTGTAACTTTCGAAATAAAGCACCCATCGACTTCAAATTACTCTCGAATGAAAGAATGTTCCAATCTTTTGTTCGAGAGTAATTTGAAGTCGGTGGGGGCATTATTTCGAAAGTTACAAGTGGGTGAACTTATGTGTCGCATTAGTGGCGGGGCTTATCTGGAAAAGATCTCTTAATTGTTTCGTCCCTTTCATTCCAGTCTTGTGTTATTGGTGGTTGTTGTTTGATGTTTAGATTCTTCATTTTGTGAACGTGCATACGTTGGCTTCATGTGTATTTATTTTCAACGTTTGTCCATCAATTAAGGAATTTTATGTCAAGAAATACTTAAAGTCTAAGGCCGCCCGCCCACTGAGGCGATTCCATGCGATACGATTCGCCACAATCGGCAGTGAGTTAGGTAACACAATGCTATTCCTACGGTGCTACCTAACTCACTGCCGATTGAGGCGAATCGCATCGCATGGAATCGCCTCAGTGGGCGGGCGGCCTAAGTGAATGTAAAGCTTTTCGTGTACCAACTTCTTACGGAAGGAAATGAGTTGTCTTTCTTCCTTTTTTTCTATCTGTACTTCTTTCTTCCCATTTTTCCTTTCTTTTCCCCTCAGGGGGACACAACTATAGTATTTATAAGAATTAGCGCTCCCAGGGGGGGATTTGTGAGGCACCTTGTGCATAGATTCCGCGTTCTTGAGTCCATACTAATGGTGCCTTTATCCTTCCTCTCTTTGGAACGCCTTTGTCGCGGTTGGGGAGGCTTTAACTAACATCTAATCTAATCCCTATTTTTGGACATAGATAATGTTGTTTTCATGGAGATTTTCTATCTCATCGCATATTTTGTCCCGATTGGGAGATTTGTCCTAAATGAGGAAGTTCCAGGGAGAGCGTGTCCAAAAGGCATTTTAGCCTACGCTGGCTGCTTTAGTCCCGTGGGGATTTTTGTCCAGTGCACCTTTCTTTTCGTCTCATGGGACTTTTTTGTCCTATGGCTTCATCTTGTCCATGGTGGAGTTTTTGTCCTTTGGGAGGTTAATGTGAGACTTTTTCCACGAGGTTTTGTTGAAAAATGCAAGTTTTATTTCGATGGTCTAAGGACAGGCTTGTGTCTTGAGGAATATCTTGTTTCTAAATAGGGTGTTATGACGTAAATAGGGGGGGGGGGGTTAGACCTAAATGGGGCACGTTCTTCAAAGTGGGGCATGTTGTTCAAAGTGAGGCATGTTCTTCAAAGTGGGGCATATTGTTCGAAATAGGGTACCATACTCTAAGTAAGGTTCTTGTCCTGATTTTTTTTACGTGTATAACATTCCTGTCGTCCACAGCTGTGTACAAACACCGTTTGTGTGTGTAGGTAGTTGATCATATATATATCTTGTTATGTGAGACCTTTCTTGATACCAAAGATGTGCTGTACTGAATAGCACTCGACAACTTCCTCCATTAAAGTCTGACTCAATTTTTCCTTCTTTTTCATGGTGAAACATCCGTATTCCCGAAACGCTCGTTTATATTCACGCTACCCCGGTTTGCTGCAGCTGACTTTTTTCTGTTCACGCAAAGAAATTGATTGCAGTGAGCTACCGTTTACGCGTTCACTGCGTTTCCGCGGTTGTTAACGGTTGGTTTGGTTAGGTTGTCAGTTGCAGAATTGAGAAATCGACTTCACTATTTGAATAGATTTTTGTCCTTTCTAAGAAATATGAAAATGCACGATATTTTACCTCGTGTGTTTACAATCATTTGTTAAAAAGGTCGCGAAACAGGTGAAATTTTATTAATATACACCGGTACACGAATGAGCTATTTACAAATTGGTACACATGTGGCTCAATACGCGGGGACCGTGTTAGTTAACAGTTTGACTGCGGTGCGGCAGGTGAAACTGAAGTTCAATATTCAGCTCAAGTTTATCGTCAATTGCAGTAAGCAATGTTGGAAACAACAAACATGAACTGGATCGAGCCTTTATTTCGTTTTGGTTAAGTATTTATGAAAATTGAGTTTGTGACTACTGGTAGGTCCGCAGCATTATGAATACCTTCTTCGTGGGCTCACGTCGCAGTCCAAGTATTAACTCCATGCGCTGCAATTAAAGTATGTTGGCAAATTTTAATACCGTTTTTGAGCTTCAAATGAAATGCTCCACATCCCTCTGAAAGATACAACTGATAGTTTAAAAAAATCCCTTCAGGGGGATAGAACTAGTGTATCTAAAAAAATTGCGCTCCTAAATAGAATATATGAGGTCCCGAGCTTAAAATTAGGTAGACCATACTTTTGCTGAAATAGAACAGGTATTTTATGCACCATCTTTTTCGGTACACACAAGTACACGTGGTTGCAATGATGGTAATATGAGTTGGAGAATGCTAACGTTTAAGGGCTGAAAATGGTTAGTGAAACTAAGCAGAATAAAGAAAGTTTACGTGCGTGAGTACAAAAAAATAGCTCAAACAGTACTTTATACAAGAGATGTTGAGAGCATGAAGGGAGGGAGGGAGGGGGGGGGGGGTGTGGAGTCAACAATCAATATAAAAAAAGAACTACCAGCGGCAAAAAATAACCCGAAACGAACGTGACAATCATAAATGAGATAGTAATTTTGAAAATCCCTTGGAAACAAACAGACTTCAACACATTGATTGTTCAAGTCTTTAATAAAATATGTAAAACCTTTCCGAATCGTTCTCCATAATTAGACCGTGGCATGAAACTGGGGCTATTAATACATCAAACGACAGGCCCACAAGTCTCTTCTTACTTGTTCAGTCCAAAATATTCGAGGTAGGCAATTCACAAATTTACATACAGAGTTCAAATTTACATACGGAAATCAATATGCCTATAGGAGGAACACTAGCACTCAAGATACTCTGCTTAACATCACTGAAGAAATACGCGATGAAATAGATTAAAAAATGTAACTCTCTCGCTGTGCGGCTGCGGTGGTAAAACCAGGAATATAATAATGTAATTCTCTCGCTGCTACTTGATGTATAGGTGAAAAAATATTGTAGTCAACAAGCTTCTTGACTATTAGGAAACAATGAAACGGTAAAGAAAAATATTGTACAGCTATATACCTTTACGCTTCAGACAGAAATTTTTTGTAATGAAAATGTTGGAAATTCTATGATTTCTCACTCGGAATGAATTGAGAATTAGAAAACGCGGTTTTAAAGTTATCTCAGTTTGAATTCGCCCCAAGAAAAATTCAAAATTCAATTTGCGGATTTGAACCTTTTGCTAAAATATTTCATAACAATTTTATAAGAGTTTTATGAGAATTTATGGTAAAATAATTAGGTTTTCTTGATGTAGCACCGAGTATTGAAGTTTTCATGTTTCGTTGATTTTGGAAGCATTGAATGAAAAGGTGATAAAAATATCGCAAGGCTATACCTTGACGTTTTTGACGAAAATTTCTTATAATAAATATGTTGGAAGTTCTCTAATTACTCATTAGAAATAGTTAGAGAATTGGAAATGGCGGTTTTAAAGTTAATCTAAGACTGATTCGTCTCAGGAAAAACTACTTTCAACTCACTGATTTAAAGCTTTTCTTAACAGAATTTCAAAAGAATTTAATGAGACGTTCGTAAGAAGTTCTGGTCAAATGGGTTGTTTTTCCTGACGTACAATCGAGTGTTGAAGTTGTCAAAAAAGTTTCATCGATTTTGGAAACACTGTGAAGTTGCAAAAAAATCCAAAAACATCCCTCACGTGTTTAATAACAAATTTTGCAAGATAAAAATGTTGAAAATTTTCAGATTTTTACCAGGAATTATTTAAGTACTGCAAAGCGCTATATTGAAGTTAATCTCAGGCTGGTTCGCCCCATGAGAAACTCGAAATCCAAAGTGCGGGCTTGGACCGTTGCCGAAAAGAATTCCATGAAAATTTTATAACAAAAATATCGTAGGATATCAGGGTTAAGTTAGGGTTAAATTTAGGGTCTCAGGTCTAAAATAGTTGAGGGTTAGGATTAGGTTCAGGTCCTCAATTCTGATAGGGTTAAGGGTTAGATTCAGAACCTCAAGTCAAAGCCTGAAGTCACACTGATGAGCACGAGGCACGACTGCGAGCACCACTGACGGCTGCACAACGAGCGTTTAGCTCCAACAGAATTAAAAAAATTCCTGTCTTCAATTCTGAAAGAAAAGGCACTTTATTTCCGCCCCATTTGACGGTCTGGGACAATAACTCCGGACTTCTTTGTCTGGGCGTGTAGGTGCGGGCGCTGTGGCGTGTAGGTGGGGGCGCTGTGGCGTGAAGGTGGGGGCGCTGTGGCGTGTAGGTGAGGGCGCCATGGCGTGTAGGTGGGGGCGCTGTGGCGTGAAGGTGGGGGCGCTGTGGCGTGTAGGTGAGGGCGCCGTGGCGTGTAGGTGAGGGCGCCGTGGCGTGTAGGTGAGGGCGCCGTGGCGTGTAGGTGAGGGCGCCGTGGCGTGAAGGTGGGGGCGCTGTGGCGTGAAGGTGGGGGCGCTGTGGCGTGTAGGTGAGGGCGCCGTGGCGTGTAGGTGAGGGCGCCGTGGCGTGTAGGTGAGGGCGCCGTGGCGTGTAGGTGGGGGCGCTGTGGCGTGAAGGTGGGGGCGCTGTGGCGTGTAGGTGAGGGCGCCGTGGCGTGTAGGTGAGGGCGCCGTGGCGTGTAGGTGGGGGCGCTGTGGCGTGTAGGTGAGGGCGCCGTGGCGTGTAGATAAGGCAATTGCTAAATCGCTAAACCTTCTGTTTTTTTCAAAGCGACGAAAGACTTGAAAAATTCAAGATTGTTCTGAGGTGTGCACCTCAGAATATGTGAGTGTGTAATATGCGAGTGTTTTATGAGGAAGCCTTTGCTAAGTTTTGTGAGTAGCCTTTCGAAAGATTTTTTTAAGGGCTTTTATGACGCCTTTGTGAGAGACTTTCTGAAGAAACTTTTTGGACGAGGGTAAACTTTTCTAAGCGAGTTTTTTTGTGATATCTTTGTGAGAATGTCTGTGAGGCATTTGTGAGGCCCTTGAGAGGAGGCCTTTGTGTGGCCTTTTCTTCCATTTGTGAGGATGTCTATTGGAGAAAACTTTGAGGCCAAAGGGAACCGTCTTTGTGAGTCAGTTCTTGTGAGTCTTCTGAGTTTTTTTTCACAGGCTGTTAAGGCTCTAGAGAGGCCTTTAAAACTGTTTTCCGATAATTTGTTTAAAATGGTTTATAAATTTTTTCAGCCTACGCTGAAGCAATGCCTGAAAGAGCCTTATCAACACGTCTGCTTCAAATTCTTTCTATACGACTGGCACATTAGAATTTTCACAGTGCTCTAAGGAATGTGCTTTTTTGAAATAGCTTCTTCATTAATGCATTGTGTCGTCTATGCATGTATATTTCTTCATGACAATTTACAAGTATAAATGAAAATGGGCACATAAGTATTGGATATTTCCTAGGACCTAAACTTTTACAACACTTTGTTAATTTATTCCTGCCGTGAAGAAGTGAGCGTTAGGCTACGGACAATGAAGCCCTTGGTTCAATCCCAGTTTAGGTCCGCAGTATTTTTCTTCTAGTCTGTGCAGCTACTCAGGTTAATATAGCTGACGGAGAAGACCCCCTGGTTCGATACCAGTTAGGGTCCACGATATTTTTCCTCTAGTCTGTGCAGCTACTCAGGTGAAAGTAACATACGAAGACAGGTAAAGGAGCTTAGAGGATGAACTGTGCTAATCGACACTGCACTTGGCTATTTTATGTTCTGTCCTCAGGTTAAGAAGCTTAAAAATTATTTGTACGACCAGATGGTGCAAAGGAGAGGAAATGTAGGTGTTTCCTTTGAAATTATTTTCTCAAAAACTATTGTTTAACATGTTTTTTTAACTGTCTTTCAAAACTGTGTCCTCTAAACTTGTTTCCTTCAAAGCTGTCTCCTTTAAATCTGTGTCCTTTGACCTGTTTCCTCCAACTGCGTCCTTCAAAACTCTTGTAAGTGTTCCCTTCATAAAACTTTTTTAAACCGTTTCTTTCAAAACTGTTTTAAAGTTTTTAAAACTTTTTAAAAATGTTTTTTCGAAACCATATGTTTTAAACCGTTTCCTGTAAAACTGTTCCGTTTGAAACAGTGTTCATCAAGTTTTTTTTTAAGTTTTATAAGCCGAAAAAAAATCAGAGAGATAGGAGTAATCCCAGTACTCAAAGAGCTGGCATTTCATACCCTTCCCGTCGTATATAGATCAAATATACCATTATAATTGTGAACAAATGCTTTATTTCAAAGAGAGACCACAAGAAAAGCTTATATTTTCTACCTCATTCCACAATTTTTTCTGCTATTTCAATTATTCTGTTTAGTGTCCTCGAAAACGCATTTAAACCGACAAACACTCGTATATGAACACTCATTCACACATAGACATCTATCTATGCGCGTAATCTGTGCACGCAAAGATGCATTAGCCCCTCCACACACACCCACTCTTACGTGTACACTACATATTCAACCGCTCGCACACACACTCATTCACGCACACAAACAGGCGCATGCTATATTTTTAACCGAAAATAAAACAAAAATCACGTTGTTAACATCATTGTTTGAAATATTTTTGGCCTTTTTCAGCGGTAATAATATAAAAAAAACCCTGCTACCGACATCATCGTTCCCAATCTGAAACGTTTTCCAAACGTTTTTTAAAGCTCGCCATTCAGCTTTACGAGCTCAATTCCCGTCTGTCGTACCTCAAAAGAAACAATCAATACACCGAACTAAGCTACCTCAAAACTAAACTACATAAAAAAACATTTCTGCTCACTAATGCGGTTGTCCGGTGATCTTCGTCATGCTCGACTCCTTTCACGACTAAGAAGCCAATTTAGGAGCGAGACGAGAGCGGAAGCAGAGGCTTTACCCCAAGGCTCAAGAAAGAGATCTCTCTCTAATTTAATCTTTATAGGCTTTTGCCGCTCTGGCAAAACAGCTCTAAACTTTTGTAGGGGAGACACCAATGTTGTGATCCAATTCCCATCAAAGTGCGATCCAATTCCCCACAAAGTGCGAACCAATTCCCCACAAAGTGTGATCCAATTCCCCACAAAGTGCGAACCAATTCCCCACAAAGTGCGAACCAATTCCCCACAAAGTGCGAACCAATTCCCCACAAAGTGCGAACCAATTCCCCACAAAGTGCGAACCAATTCCCCACAAAGTGCGAACCAATTCCCCACAAAGTGCGAACCAATTCCCCACAAAGTGCGAACCAATTCCCCACAAAGTGCAAACCAATTCTCCAAGAAGTGTGATCCAATTCCCCACAAAGTGCGAACCAATTCTCCAAAAAGTGTGATCCAATTCCCCACAAAGTGCGAACCAATTCCCCACAAAGTGTGAACCAATTCCCACTAAGTGCGAACCAATTCCCACAAAGTGTGATCCAATTCCCCACAAAGTGTGATCCAATTCCCCACAAAGTGCAAACCAATTCACCACAAAGTGCGAACCAATTCCCACAAAGTGTGAACCAATTCCCACAAAGTGCGAACCAATTCCCCAAAAATTGTGGAAATCTTTCTGAGTTTCGTTGGGATGACTCAATTCATGCGTTCCAATTTCCCACAGCGTGGCTAACTTGGGGATTGGGGCTCAACTTTATGAGGGGTTGGGGCTCAACTTTATGAGGGATTGGGGCTCAACTTTATGAGGGATGGGGACTCAGCCTAATTGGAAATGGGGGATTGGGGCTGAACTTTATGAGGGATTAGGGCTCGGCCAAATTGGGAATTGGGGATTGAGGCTGAACTTTATGAGGGATTAGGGCTCGGCCAAATTGGGAATTGGGGATTGAGGCTGAACTTTATGAGGGATTGGGATGATGTCCTCTTCAGCACAACACACGTCCCAAAACAAGTCTCAGAACAGACACTTTTGAAATTTTCTGCCAGAGAACTTTTTGTAAAAATACACGAACATAAATATATCAGAACCATAGGCTCGGAAACGGAAGTAAAATTTGCGCTGGAGGTATGTTAGGAACACTCAATCGCATCGAGTGCACTCTAAAGATTATATTGATCCAAGGCAAAACTTGTGGTGTCCACTCGGATACAAGCTCATTGAGGTAAACGACTGGTCAGCTTCAGGGCACAGCTGGTGGTATTTTGAGTATCTAGGATACAAGCTTATTGAGGTAAACGATTGGTCAGCTTCAGGGCACAGCTGGCGGTATTTTGAGTATCTAGGATACAAGCTCATTGAGGTAAACGATTGGTCAGCTTCAGGGCACAAGGGGCGGTATTTTGTGCATTTAGGACACAAGTAAAGGCAAATTAATGTGTTTATTCGAGTCGCTTCACTAGATTTGAGAAATTCATGAATTGGTTCGCGTAAATTTAAACACTTGTGATTCATTCTGCGCGTCTTTCATCTTACAACCCTTTACTGTAAATTCGCCTTTTGATACTTCCTATTATAATCAGAATCTAGCTCTAGATATTTTGATTATGGTACCTGAATGAAATTATTCACGTCAATTAAAGTTTGAGAAATTTGAAACAAATTCAAGATGACTGAATGAAGTTCAGAGCACCTGAATCGAGTTCAAAGCATCTGAATCAAGTTCAGAGCATGTGAATCAAGTTCAAGACAACTGAATCAAGTTCAAGACAACAGAATCAAGTTCAAGAAATCTAAATCAGCTTCATAGTCTGCTTCCAACTCGCGCAAAAAAGTTATTGCTTTGTTTACAGAGCGCAACAAGGCGACGCGTGGTCGTCTTGCTGCACTCAGCCGTAATGGTGTAGCAAAAAACGTCGCCTGTGTGGCATCGAGGTCCACAAATGCCGTAGAACGGAGACGCGAAAATGAATCGCCACAGTGGCGGAGACGCGAAAATTAATCCCGCCATTGAAACCCTCAAGACAACGCGGGCAACCGTCACGGGCTGTCGAGCGCATGCGCGGTGACGGGAAAATGTTGGGCTGCCTCGTGTGTCCGAGGGCGCCTGTCACTGGTCTTTGTCTTCAAGAAAAAAGAAAAGAAAATTTTTTCTCTCCAATAAAGTACAAACATGAAATGTCGATACATTGGTTTTTAAACACCTGAACACTAACATCCTGAACTGATTATAACACATTGGTATCGTAATACCCGTGTAAAATGTTGAAACAAAAAATGAATGACAGAAAAGCACAACAAAAATGAGTTCCCCTCCTTGCCCAATTCTGCGTTCACTGCGATGGGTTACACTGAAGTTCAATATTCAACTCAAAATTAAAGTAAACACGTTCACTGCTATGGGTTAAACGGATGTTCAATATTTAACTCAAATTTAACGTCTAAGGTTGTTAGCAGATTAATAAATACCGAACATTGTCTGGGTCTTGTGAATGCCATTAATTTTCAAAGATTGTTAAAATTCTTCGAACGATCCCTCGATGTGTCATATCGCAAATAAACATGTTAAGCTGAGGCTCAGCGTTTACCAAATTGCCTTAATTTCTGGCTTAGAATTATATGAAAGTTATTGATTGTATGATGGTATGAGTCTCTTTTCTTGCCAAGAATTATATGATAAGTATATTGTGTCTTGGTTTGAGTCTCTTTTCTAGCCAAGAATTGCATGACAAGTTACACATTGTGCGCGTTGGTTTGAGTTTTTTCACAGCACATTTGCTCCCAAGAGAGGAAAAAGGAAGGTGTCATTTTAATGAAGAATTTAGGGAACGGGCAATCTATGCGCAAGGTGTATCCGCTAGTCAAATTGCTTGGCCAAACTTATATGAAAAGTTTAAGATTGCATGTTAGTTTAAGCTTTCCTAACCTCAGCACAGGTGTTCCCACGACAGGAAGGAGGATGATGTCATTTAGTGTGAAATTAAGGGAGCGGGGAATCTATGCTCAAGGTGGGAGAACACTCACCATGTGCGCTGAAACATCAAGATTGAAAGAAGACCAAAACTTGAATAAAATTAGGCCACAGATGGCTCTGAGGCAACGATTTTGGTAGCCAGGAAGTCCTATAGGCTAATTTCTTCACCAAAAATGGCAGAATTTAATACTTGGCCAGAAAAAACATCAGTTTGATAAATTAGTTGGAAATGAATTCAACTTTGATCTTAGGAGAGAGAACAACATTATTTCGTAGGAACTGATTTTTTACATCATTCGCACCTTAAATTAACACAGGATATAGATTCTTGAAACCGGGAAGGGAAACATACTTTGGTAATATACATTAGGAAATTCTAGGAGATAATATGAAAAAATTCAGATTTATGGACAATGGAAGTTAATGTTTTCATTACAAGACTTTGCAGCGATGCTAGTAAATGTAATTGGTAATGCAAGTAGCCAGCCGCCAGAATAGGATTCTAGGTTCAATAATTCAATTATTCAATGATTAAATGAATAAATTCGAGTAATACCGCAGAGTTACTGCTAGCCTGTCTACGCTCGAAATGTAGCGCGCGTTGTTCAGTGTTTGCAATAAAGTCACCTGCATATCACCTGAGTGCGATTCACAAGCCCGACCTTGTGTTGAACGAGGCACTGTTGCTATTTTTCGCCTCATAACAACTCTTTGTATAACAACACGAAGGGTGAAGTGCTCCACATGTAGGTGGTAAGTCGTACACGTCCTCAACAGCCACTTCGAGTTTATAATATTTTTATTATATCATACAGTTACTAAATGTATGATGTTATATTTTTATGATATCATACATTTATTGAAAGGGCTTTGAAATTAGAATACCGCAACCGGGGAACTAAATTTTCATATTTTACTATAGTAGTATTATATTTTACAACAGAACAAATAAACCTATTCTATTTTAACATAAAAAAGGGACCTCACAAGGGATCCTTCAAAAGAAAGGGACCCCATTAGCTCGGGACCTCACATATTCCCTCTGGGAGCTCGAACGGTGAGTTTGAAAGTCCGGTCGAAGTTATTTCTGGCAATGAAGATTTTCTCGCAATTTTTTTTCCATCAACGTCTTCAGTAAAAAAATAAAAAATAGGAGTTTAGTTGTCATGGTAACTGAAGCCTTACATTCAGAATTTGTCGGAACTGTTTTCCTTTTTTTTTTGAAAAATCGCGTACATGAGACACGCATTGCAGCTTTAGTGAAGACATCGAAACAGAAATACAGGTTTACATCTATAGAGATAAATACTTTTACAAAGAATATGAACATGAGCACTAGTTCGTATTCTTACTTTAATTAACAGATCACTGAAGTCTTGGAAACTAATTGGGACTGTGAAGGACTGGAATATTAAAAAAAACTAGTATTATCAGGGATTGAAATACTGAAAAGAAAATTAGATCGTCATGCACTAAAAAGAAATTAGGATCGTTTCTTTTCGAAATATCGAAAAGAAACAGAATATTGTAGGGGCCAGAATTCACCTAGTTGGGCTGTGGTTGTCAAAATAATTCCTTGGTGAATTCCGGAGTTTGATGACAGCCATTGTTCCGCTTCCTTTTCCTGTCCTGGAGTCCGAGTTTCATTTCCTGTCTAATAGCTTTTATGGACTGCCAGAGAGTGTCGAACGGCACTTCTGAATAGCCGGCACTTGCAAGTAGAAGAAACAAGAACTCGGCACTTGCAAGTAGAAGAAACCTGAACCCGGCACTTTCAAGTAGAAGAAACCTGAACCCGGCACTTACAAGTAGAAGAAACATGAACTCGGCATATGCAAGTAGAAGAAACCTGAACTCGGCATATGCAAGTAGAAGAAACCTGAACTCGGCACATGCAAGTAGAAGAAACCTGAACTCGGCATATGCAAGTAGAAAAAACCTGAACTCGGCACATGCAAGTAGAAGAAACCTGAACTCGGCATATGCAAGTAGAAGAAACCTGAACTCGGCACATGCAAGTAGAAGAAACCTGAACACGCCACTTGCAAGTAGAAGAAACCTGAACTCGACATATGCAAGTAGAAGAAACCTGAACTCGGCACATGCAAGTGGAAGAAACCTAAACACGGCACTTGCAGGTAGAAGAAACCTGAACCCGGCACTTCTTCGTTTTCTATCATCATCTCTTCAGGCTAACATCAGTCTTGACAACATACGTCAGATTCTTCCCAACACACTCAACTAAAACGTCGATTTTAAAACTCTTCATAAAAAAGCCTTGAAAAGAACTCTAAAAATTGAGCTTGGAATACGTAATTTATGATCGAGGAGACCAGATTACGTCACAAGTCAATACACTTTTTTAAGGCGATGACTTTTATTACAAGTTATTCCACTGCCATAACCAGTTATGACCTGAACAATTTAGCAATAAAATCCACTACTTATCTACTTAGTCTCTAGAACAAGCGGCGACGGTTCAATTTTAGAGATGCGAAGTTGAAGCGGCTCGAAGGACTGCGTTATTTTTAGCATCTCGAAGGACTGCGTTATTTTTAGCGTTATTTTTAGCTTCTCGAAGGATTACATCATTTTTTGCGTCTCGAAGGACTGCGTTATTTTTAGCGTCCGAAAAACTGCGTTTTTTTAGCGTCTCGAAGGATTGCATTAATTTTTGCGTCTCGAAGGACTGCGTTATTTTTAGAGTCTCGAAGGACTGCGTTATTATTAGCTTCTCGAAGGATTACATTATCTTTAGCGTCTGGAAGGACCGTGTTAGTTTTAGAGTCTCGAAGGACTGCGTTATTATTAGCTTCTCGAAGGATTACATTATCTTTAGCGTCTGGAAGGACCGTGTTAGTTTTAGAGTCTCGAAGGACTGCGTTATTATTAGCTTCTCGAAGGATTACATTATCTTTAGCGTCTGGAAGGACCGTGTTAGTTTTAGAGTCTCGATGGACTGCGTTATTATTAGCTTCTCGAAGGATTACATTATCTTTAGCGTCTGGAAGGACCGTGTTATTTTTAGCATTTCGTGATATGAAATTACAAGAGATTTCACAGCATAAATTCGAAAGTCATTCCAATAACGAACTATAAAGTTTTTCATAACGAACCGAAAAGAGCATTTCCCAAACGCATGCGTCGTCATGAAGTTGAAAATTGCCTGGATTTTCGAATGCCTCATGTGTCAACTTAATTAAAATGTTGAACGTGTTTTTGTGCTTACTTGGTTGGAATGTTGAAGGTGTTATGTACAAACTTACTTCAAAAGTTGAAAGTGTCAGGCAAACTTACTTCAAAAGTTGAAAGTGTCAGGCGAACTTACTTCAAAAGTTGAAAGTGTCAGGCGAACTTGATTGGAATGTTGAATGTCATGAGTAAACTTTATTGGAATGTTGAGTATGACACTGGACAACTACATAGCTTGGAATGTTGAGTCTCGAGTAAAAAATTCGACAATGATGTTGAATTTGTCATCATTTGAATGTGTCATCATTTGAATGTGTCATCATTTGAATGTGTCATCAGTTGAATGTGTCATCTGTTGAATGTGTCATCAGTTGAATGTGTCATCTGTTGAATGTGTCATCTGTTGAATGTGTCATCTGTTGAATGTGTCATCTGTTGAATGTGCCATCAGTTGAATTTGCCATCAGTTGAATGTGCCATCAGTTGAATGTGCCATCAGTTGAATGTGTCATCAGTTGAATGTGTCATCAGTTGAATGTGTCATCAGTTGAATGTGTCATCAGTTGAATGTGCCATCAGTTGAATGTGCCATCAGTTGAATGTGTCATCAGTTGAATGTTTCATCAGTTGAATGTGTCATCAGTTGAATGTGCCATCAGTTGAATGTGCCATCAGTTGAATGTGTCATCAGTTGAATGTGCCATCAGTTGAATGTGCCATCAGTTGAATGTGCCATCAGTTGAATGTGCCATCAGTTGAATGTGTCATCAGTTGAATGTGCCATCAGTTGAATGTGCCATCAGTTGAATGTGCCATCAGTTGAATGTGCCATCAGTTGAATGTGTCATCAGTTGAATGTGTCATCAGTTGAATGTGTCATCAGTTGAATGTGTCATCAGTTGAATGTGCCATCAGTTGAATGTGTCATCAGTTGAATGTGTCATCAGTTGAATGTGCCATCAGTTGAATGTGCCATCAGTTGAATGTGTCAGCAACTTTATTGCAATTCACGCCCCGCTGAGAAGTGCAACCACGCCATCTAAGGCACTTTATTGAATACGAGTTTCTTTTCTCACACCTTCAGTTCTCTACGATACGTGTCAGAGAAAATAAAAAACCGTTCGTTTATGAGAAACAAATTAAAACTCATAAAATTAAAAAAAGATATAAATGTGAAGTTAATTGAAAATGAGGACTACCCTGTATTCTAAATTATTTATGCTTTTTATTCCGATACTCGGGGGATCACTAGGTGATGTGGGGCAATGTGCTAGGTAGGGTACTTGCATACTAGGTGATGTGGGGGCAATGTGCTAGGTAGGGTACTTGCATACTAGGTGATGTGGGGCAATGTGCTAGGTAGGGTACTTGCATACTAGGTGATGTGGGGCAATGTGCTAGGTAGGGTACTTACTAGGTGATGTGGGGCAATGTGCTAGGTAGGGTACTTGTATACTAGGTGATGTGGGGCAATGTGCTAGGTAGGGTACTTGCATACTAGGTGATGTGGTGCAATGTCCTAGGTAGGGTACTTGCATACTAGGTGATGTGGGGCAATGTGCTAGGTAGGGTACTTGCATACTAGGTGATGTGGGGGCAATGTGCTAGGTAGGGTACTTGCATACTAGGTGATGTGGGGCAATGTGCTAGGTAGGGTACTTGCATACTAGGTGATGTGGGGGCAATGTGCTAGGTAGGGTACTTGCATACTAGGTGATGTGGGGCAATGTGCTAGGTGGGGTACTTGCATACTAGGTGATGTGGGGCAATGTGCTAGGTAGGGTACTTGCATACTAGGTGATGTGGGGCAATGTGCTAGGTAGGGTACTTGCATACTAGGTGATGTGGGGCAATGTGCTAGGTAGGGTACATGCATACTAGGTGATGTGGGGCAATGTGCTAGGTAGGGTACTTGCATACTAGGTGATGTGGGGCAATGTCCTAGGTAGGGTACTTGCATACTAGGTGATGTGGGGCAATGTGCTAGGTAGGGTACTTGCATACTAGGTGACGTGGGGCAATGAGCTAGGTATTGTACTTGCATACTAGGTGATGTGGGGCAATGTGCTAGGTAGGGTACTTGCATACTAGGTGATGTGGGGCAATGTGCTAGGTAGGGTACTTGCATACTAGGTGATGTGGGGCAATGTGCTAGGTAGGGTACTTGCATACTAGGTGATGTGGGGCAATGTGCTAGGTAGGGTACTTAAATACTAGGTGATGTGGGGCAATGTGCTAGGTAGGGTACTTGCATACTAGGTGATGTGGGGGCAATGTGAGAGTTAGGGTACTCGCATACTAGGTGATGTGGGGCAATGTGCTAGGTAGGGTACTTGCATACTAGGTGATGTGGGGCAATGTGCCAGGTAGGGTACTTGCATACTAGGTGATGTGGGGCAATGTGCTAGGTAGGGTACTTGCATACTAGGTGATGTGGCGCAATGTGCTAGGTAGGGTACTTGCATACTAGGTGATGTGGCGCAATGTGCTAGGTAGGGTACTTGCATACTAGGTGATGTGGGGCAATGTGCTAGGTAGGGTACTTGCATACTAGGTGATGCGGGGCAATGTGCTAGGTAGGGTACTTACTAGGTGATGTGGGGCAATGTGCTAGGTAGGGTACTTGCATACTAGGTGATAAGGGGCAATGTGCTAGGTAGGGTACTTGCATACTAGGTGATGCGGGGCAATGTGCTAGGTAGGGTACTTGCATACTAGGTGATGTGGGGCAATGTGCTAGTTAGGGTACTTGCATACTAGGTGATGTGGAGCAATGTGCTAGGTAGGGTTCTTGCATACTAGGTGATGCGGGGCAATGTGCTAGGTAGGGTACTTGCATACCAGGTGATGCGGGGCAATGTGCTAGGTAGGGTACTTACTAGGTGATGTGGGGCAATGTCCTAGGTAGGGTACTTGCACACTAGGTGATGCGGGGCAATGGGCTAGGTAGGGTACTTGCATACTAGGTGATGTGGGGCAATGTGCTAGGTAGGGTACTTGCATACTAGGTGATGTGGGGCAATGTGCTAGGTAGGGTACTTGCATACCAGGTGTTGTGGGGCAATGTGCTAGGTAGGGTACTTGCATACTTGGTGATGTGGGGCAATGTGCTAGGTAGGGTACTTGCATACTAGGTGATGTGTGGCAATGTGCTAGGTAGGGTACTTGCATACTAGGTGATGCGGGACAATGTGCTAGGTAGGGTACTTGCATACTAGGTGATGCGGGGCAATGTGCTAGGTAGGGTACTTACTAGGTGATGTGGGGCAATGTGCTAGGTAGGGTACTTGCATACTATGTGATGCGGAGCAATGTGGTAGGTAGGGTACTTGCATACTAGGTGATGTGGGGCAATGTGCTAGGTAGGGTATTTGCATACTAGGTGATGCGGGTCAATGTGCTAGGTAGGGTATTTGCATGCTAGGTGATGTGGGGCAATGTGCTAGGTAGGGCACATGCATACTAGGTGATGCGGGGCAATGTGCTAGGTAGGGTACTTGCATACTAGGTGATGCGGGGCAATGTGCTAGGTAGGGTACTTGCATACTAGGTGATGCGGGGCAATGTGCTAGGTAGGGCACTTGCATACTAGGTGATGCGGGGTAATGTGCTAGGTAGGGTACTTGCATACTAGGTGATGTGTTGCAATGTGCTAGGTAGGGCACTTGCATACTAGGTGATGCGGGGCAATGTGCTAGGTAGGGTACTTGCATACTAGGTGATGCGGGGCAATGTGCTAGGTAGGGTACTTGCATACTAGGTGATGCGGGGCAATGTGCTAGGTAGGGTACTTGCATACTAGGTGATGCGGGGCTATGTGCTAGGTAGGGTACTTACTAGGTGATGTGGGGCAATGTCCTAGGTAGGGTACTTGCATACTAGGTGATGCGGGGTGTGCTAGGTAGGGTACTTGCATACTAGGTGATGTGGGGCAATGTGCTAGGTAGGGTACTTGCATACTAGGTGTTGTGGGGCAATGTGCTAGGTAGGGTACTTGCATACTAGGTGTTGTGGGGCAATGTGCTAGGTAGGGTACTTGCATACTAGGTGATGTGGGGCAATGTGCTAGGTAGGGTACTTGCATACTAGGTGATGTGTGGCAATGTGCTAGGTAGGGTACTTGCATACTAGGTGATGCGGGACAATGTGCTAGGTAGGGTACTTGCATACTAGGTGATGCGGGGCAATGTGCTAGGTAGGGTACTTACTAGGTGATGTGGGGCAATGTGCTAGGTAGGGTACTTGCATACTAGGTGATGCGGGGCAATGTGCTAGGTAGGGTACTTGCATACTAGGTGATGTGGGGCAATGTGCTAGGTAGGGTATTTGCATACTAGGTGATGCGGGTCAATGTGCTAGGTAGGGTACTTGCATGCTAGGTGATGTGGGGCAATGTGCTAGGTAGGGTACTTGCACACTAGGTGATGTGGGGCAATGTGCTAGGTAGGGTACTTGAATACTAGGTGATGTGGGGCAATGTGCTAGGTAGGGTACTTACTGGGTGATGTGGGGCAATGTGCTAGGTAGGGTACTTCCTAGGTGATGTGGGGCAATGTGCTAGGTAGGGTACTTCCTAGGTGATGTGGGGCAATGTGCTAGGTAGGGTACTTACTAGGTAATGTGGGGCAATGTGCTAGGTAGGGTACTTACTAGGTGATGTGGGGCAATGTGCTAAATAGGGTACTTACTAGGTGATTTGGGGCAATGTGTTAGGTAGGGTACTTGCATACTAGGAAATGTGGGGCAATGTGCTAGGTAGTGTACTTGCATACTAGGAAATGTGGGGCAATTTGCTAGGTAGGGTACTTACTAGGTAATGTGGGGCAATGTGCTAGGTAGGGTACTTGCATACTAGGTGATGCGGGGCAATGTGCTAGGTAGGGTACTTGCATACTAGGTGATGTGGGGCAATGTGCTAGGTAGGGTACTTGCATACTAGGTGATGTGGGGCAATGTGCTAGTTAGGGTACTTGCATACTAGGTGATGTGGAGCAATGTGCTAGGTAGGGTTCTTGCATACTAGGTGATGCGGGGCAATGTGCTAGGTAGGGTACTTGCATACCAGGTGATGCGGGGCAATGTGCTAGGTAGGGTACTTACTAGGTGATGTGGGGCAATGTCCTAGGTAGGGTACTTGCACACTAGGTGATGCGGGGCAATGGGCTAGGTAGGGTACTTGCATACTAGGTGATGTGGGGCAATGTGCTAGGTAGGGTACTTGCATACTAGGTGATGTGGGGCAATGTGCTAGGTAGGGTACTTGCATACCAGGTGTTGTGGGGCAATGTGCTAGGTAGGGTACTTGCATACTTGGTGATGTGGGGCAATGTGCTAGGTAGGGTACTTGCATACTAGGTGATGTGTGGCAATGTGCTAGGTAGGGTACTTGCATACTAGGTGATGCGGGACAATGTGCTAGGTAGGGTACTTGCATACTAGGTGATGCGGGGCAATGTGCTAGGTAGGGTACTTACTAGGTGATGTGGGGCAATGTGCTAGGTAGGGTACTTGCATACTATGTGATGCGGAGCAATGTGGTAGGTAGGGTACTTGCATACTAGGTGATGTGGGGCAATGTGCTAGGTAGGGTATTTGCATACTAGGTGATGCGGGTCAATGTGCTAGGTAGGGTATTTGCATGCTAGGTGATGTGGGGCAATGTGCTAGGTAGGGCACTTGCATACTAGGTGATGCGGGGCAATGTGCTAGGTAGGGTACTTGCATACTAGGTGATGCGGGGCAATGTGCTAGGTAGGGTACTTGCATACTAGGTGATGCGGGGCAATGTGCTAGGTAGGGCACTTGCATACTAGGTGATGCGGGGTAATGTGCTAGGTAGGGTACTTGCATACTAGGTGATGTGTTGCAATGTGCTAGGTAGGGCACTTGCATACTAGGTGATGCGGGGCAATGTGCTAGGTAGGGTACTTGCATACTAGGTGATGCGGAGCAATGTGCTAGGTAGGGTACTTGCATACTAGGTGATGTGGGGCAATGTGCTAGTTAGGGTACTTGCATACTAGGTGATGTGGAGCAATGTGCTAGGTAGGGTACTTGCATACTAGGTGATGCGGGGCAATGTGCTAGGTAGGGTACTTGCATACTAGGTGATGCGGGGCTATGTGCTAGGTAGGGTACTTACTAGGTGATGTGGGGCAATGTCCTAGGTAGGGTACTTGCATACTAGGTGATGCGGGGTGTGCTAGGTAGGGTACTTGCATACTAGGTGATGTGGGGCAATGTGCTAGGTAGGGTACTTGCATACTAGGTGTTGTGGGGTAATGTGCTAGGTAGGGTACTTGCATACTAGGTGTTGTGGGGCAATGTGCTAGGTAGGGTACTTGCATACTAGGTGATGTGGGGCAATGTGCTAGGTAGGGTACTTGCATACTAGGTGATGTGTGGCAATGTGCTAGGTAGGGTACTTGCATACTAGGTGATGCGGGACAATGTGCTAGGTAGGGTACTTGCATACTAGGTGATGCGGGGCAATGTGCTAGGTAGGGTACTTACTAGGTGATGTGGGGCAATGTGCTAGGTAGGGTACTTGCATACTAGGTGATGCGGGGCAATGTGCTAGGTAGGGTACTTGCATACTAGGTGATGTGGGGCAATGTGCTAGGTAGGGTATTTGCATACTAGGTGATGCGGGTCAATGTGCTAGGTAGGGTACTTGCATGCTAGGTGATATGGGGCAATGTGCTAGGTAGGGTACTTGCATACTAGGTGATGTGGGGCAATGTGCTAGGTAGGGTACTTGAATACTAGGTGATGTGGGGCAATGTGCTAGGTAGGGTACTTACTGGGTGATGTGGGGCAATGTGCTAGGTAGGGTACTTCCTAGGTGATGTGGGGCAATGTGCTAGGTAGGGTACTTCCTAGGTGATGTGGGGCAATGTGCTAGGTAGGGTACTTACTAGGTAATGTGGGGCAATGTGCTAGGTAGGGTACTTACTAGGTGATGTGGGGCAATGTGCTAAATAGGGTACTTACTAGGTGATTTGGGGCAATGTGTTAGGTAGGGTACTTGCATACTAGGAAATGTGGGGCAATGTGCTAGGTAGGGTACTTGCATACTAGGAAATGTGGGGCAATGTGCTAGGTAGGGTACTTACTAGGTAATGTGGGGCAATGTGCTAGGTAGGGTACTTGCATACTAGGTGATGCGGGGCAATGTGCTAGGTAGGGTACTTGCATACTAGGTGATGTGGGGCAATGTGCTAGGTAGGGTACTTGCATACTAGGTGATGTGGGGCAATGTGCTAGGTAGGGTACTTGCATACTAGGTGATGTGGGGCAATGTGATAGGTAGGGTACTTGCATACTAGGTGATGTGGGGCAACGTGATAGGTAGGGTACTTGCATACTAGGTGATGCGGGGCAATGTGCTAGGTAGGGTACTTGCATACAAGGTGATGTGGGGCAATGTGCTAGGTAGGGTACTTGCATACTAGGTGATGTGGGGCAATGTGCTAGGTAGGGTACTTGCACACTAGGTGATGTGGGTCAATTTGCTAGGTAAGGTACTTACTAGGTAATGTGGGGCAATGTGCTAGGTAGGGTACTTGCATACTAGGTGATGTGGGGCAATGTGCTAGGTAGGGTACGCTTGATGAACTTGTGTAACTTCTGCGACCATTTAAAAAAAGAGCCTAGTCGTAAAGGTCAAAAACACATCAAAGTAAATTGTAGTGCACCATTTTGAAAATAGCAAGCATGAACTGGACCCTGCCTTCATTTAGTTTTGATTTAAGTATTTATGAAAATTGAGTTTATGACTACCGGTCGGTCAGCAGCATAATGAAAATCCCCTCCGTGTACCACCGGAGGCTCCCGTCGCGGTCAAAGTGTTGTATCAAAACGACCACCACATCGAAACCTGTACTGCCTGACTCAAGAGGTCGGCCGCTGCCAACTCAAGAGTCAGTTTTGAGGCACCAGAGTGACCTCTGGTGAGTGTCCCGTCAGCAAAAACAAGGAAAATGATTCAGCAGTTCCTCAACTTTCTCTGTTTTGTATTTTTTGGCACCCGTTGCAGTGAATCACGTCAGAAATGACCTGTCGTGGTCGTCGTTCTGAGCTACTTCGCGATTTATCACGTTAACTTCGACGGGTTAAACTGAAGTTCAATATTCAATTCAAATTTAAAGTCAATTGTGGTAATCAACTTTGAAAATAGCAAACATTAACTGGACCGGGACTTCATTTTGTTTTCATTAAGTATTAATAAAAGATAAGTTGGTGATTGCAGGTCGGTCAGCAGCACTATGAAAATCATTTGAATTAAAAGGGCGATTTTTTGAGCCTCTCTAACCACAACATGAATAATTTTAAATTATTTTGAAAATCTCTTGAGTGACTACCGGCCACTTCGCAGGAAATGTGTTCACACGTTGACTACGTGTTGGGACAAATGTGTACAACTAGGCAAATTTCATATTTACGTACCATTGCAAATGAATAACATTTAAACTATTTCGCTACCATTTTTGAAGGAATTTTATCGTTCGAGGTATATATATGTATCATCGGGCATTTAAATTTTGTTCGTATTTTTAAAAGGATGGAAACTTATTCGAACAATGAAATCCATTTTCCAATTCTGTTTCTTACGACCTAAGCAAATAAAGAGTACGATCTATCAAACTAATCAAAGTGATTCAAACGTTGCTTGCAATACGACCCATCGATGGGTGATGTGAAAAAGTTCTAACTATCTTTTAATATTAATGGTATTTAATGGACATAGTTAGTGCTTGATATTTATAAAATTGCTCACGACTTTTACATTTAAATTTGAAATTGCTATCGACTTCTGAATTTAAATTTGAGTTGAATGCTGAACTTGAGTTTAACCCGTCGCAGTTAACGTGACTTTAAGGGCGGAGATTTCGAGGGTTCTCCACTCGCCTTACAAAGAAAACTTCGCGTCGGGGACAAGTGACGCTCGGCAAACGCAGTCGATGACTCTGGCAAACCTGCTGCTGGATGAGGGCGTGATTTCGGGATTCTCTTGCAGCTTGGCAGGATTTTTCCCACGGAATAATTGGAAGGGTTCAAAATTTAGGAAGAACTTCGTTAAAATAATTGGCTGGGTTTAAAATTGAGGTAGAAATTTGTTAAAATTATTGGCAGGGCCTAAAATCGAGGAAGAATTTCGTTGAAATAATCGGCAGAGTTTAAAATTGAGGAAGAACTAAGTTAAAGTGGTCCCACGGAATAATTGGCAGGGTTTAAAATTGAGGAAGAACTTCGTTAAGATAATGGCAAGAAATAATTGGCAGGGCTTAAAATTGAGGAAGAACTAGGCTCAAACGAATAAAATAAGTTAGTTTAAGCCTCTCTAACCGCATTAAAGATGTTCAAAAAGATAAAGGAAGGAAGTAACATGGCGTTTAGAGTTGAAAAAATGCGGAATCATGCATCAGGTGTGTTCCCACGCAAGATCCCCTGCGCATAGAAACAATAAGTTTATAAGGAAGGTTAGAAAAAAATAAAAGTAGCAGAAGAAGAAGGTCAGCGGTGCTGAAAAACAGGACAGCAGTGAATTAACCAAAAGACAAAACAAAATAATTTTTATTTCAGCAAGAAGTAAGCCTAATTAATTCTCGGCTCGGGACTCCTCATTTCCCCCTGGGAATGATACTTCCCATCGACACAAAAGTTGTATCCCCTCATGAAAGAAAGAATATGTAGATTATGCTTTGATGGTGAATATGTAGATTAATTGGAGTAATCGTCGTCGATACAACGCACTGAGAACTAGAAGTTCTCTCGTAGAAACCACAGCATAAGACTATGGTGTAATGTTCAAAGAAAATGATGTAGATATAAAAATATTGGATCATGGTGGTGGCAGCCATCTAAAGCTATTCAAATTCATTATGAACAAACTTGTTGTACGACTCAGAATCAAGGAGTTTGGACTCACAAAGCGAGCTTGCAATAAGACATAAAATGAAGGAGCTTGAATCCAAAATGCGCTCTTGCAATAAGACACAAAATTAAGGAGCTTGTCTCCAAAATGCGCTCTTGCAATAAGACACAAAATTAAGGAGCTTGTCTCCAAAATGCGCTCTTGCAATAAGACACAAAATTAAGGAGCTTGTCTCCAAAATGCGCGCTTGCAATAAGACACAAAAGTAAGGAGCTTGTATAAAAAATGCGAGCTTGCATTAAGAGGAGCTTGTCTCCAAAATGCGCGCTTGCAATAAGACACAAAAGTAAGGAGTTCTCATTTTGTCCCCAACTTTCAATAAGGAATAAAATAAAGGCGTTTGCATCCATGACGCGAGCATGCAATGCGGCACAAAATCAAGGAGTTTGTGATAATGATGCAAGCGAACAGAAGACACAAAATTAAGCAGTTTTCATTTTATATCTAGCTCTAAGTAAGGCAATAATTGAAAAGTTTTCATCATGTAACCAGCCTTCAATAAGACAGAAAACTTAAGAAACTTGTATCCATGTATTTAGCGTTCAACTAGCACCTCGCACCTCTACATGACGCAACCCCCGCCTCTACATGACGCAACCCCGCCTCTACATGACATAGGCCAACACTGTAAATGCACTTCTCATTACACAGTAACGGCCTTGGCGGGGTCAGGCTGCGGTTGAGTCCCGATAACAAGAGAGGAAGCGCATTTGGCCCACGATAAGACCATTGGACATATCATCATGGCCTGAGCAATCGAGTGCAGCTACTCTAAGTGCACTGTGATTGGTCGCCTGAGTGTGGGTGCGCGCTGCCTACTTCAGTGAGCGGAGTGTTTGAATGAGCGGAGGTCACTGATCTCCACGGGAAATGCTTTGTGTTTAATTAGTTGTACGGGTTGTAAGATTGGTTTTGGACGCCTGAATAACGGTAATTGCGAACGTAAAAATTATGTTTTTTACGAACGTAAGAGTTGGCTGGAGGTCACTGACCTCCTCGGGAAATCTTTGTGTTTAATTAGTTGTACGGGTTGTAAGATTGGTTTTGGGCTCCTGAATTATGGCTTTTACGAACGTAAAAATTATGGTCATTACGAACGTAATAGTAGTTAATATTGGCCGGAGGACATTGCTCTCCGCGAGAAATGCTTTGTGTTTAGTTAGTGGCACGGGATAGAAGATTGCTTTTGGACGCCTTAATTGTGCGTTTTACGAACTTAAGTTAATATTGGCTGGAGGTCATTGCTCTCTTCGGGAAATTCTTTGTGTTTAAGCAATAGTGTATGTTATAACATTGCTTTTGGACCCCTGAATTATGGATTTTACGAACATAAAAGTACTTAATATTGGCTATACAAGAGGATACACTGCTCTCATCAGGAAAATGCTCTGTGTTTAAAGGAATGGTCCGTGTTATAAAATTATTTTAGGAAGCCTGAATTATGGTTTTTACGAGCGTAAAAGTAGTTAATATTGGTTGGAGGTCATTGCTCTCCTCAGGAAATGCTTTGTGTTTGGAAATGGTCCCGGTTTTAACAGTGATTTAAAACCCTTGAATTGTGGTTTTTACAAACTTGAAAACAGTTGATATTGACCATACATGGGGACCAGCACAGGAAAGCGCTTTGTGTTCATCACGTTTCCTGCGACGTGACTCACCGGTGGTCACGGAGGGGATTTTCAGAATGCTAGCAGTCGCTATCCCAATTTTCATAAATACCTAATCAAAGTTAAATGAAAGCACGATCCAAAGAATGTTAGCAATTTTCGAAATTGATGACTATTATTAACTTTAAATTTGAACTGAATACTGAAACTTCAGTTTAACCCATCGCAGTTAACATGCTTGATGGTCCGGATTTAAACAGTGGATCCGGGTCCCTGAATTCAGGTAATTTTAAGACCTAATAATTTAATATTGCCATCCATGTGTGTCAACTTGCAAGACCACCACGAGTATTTGAACGCATTCTTCACGTATGCAAGTTTACAGCTGTTGTAGAAAACCATGTTTTCAACTCTGTGTCGCTACACCAGAGTACTCTTTTCAAGTCATATTCCAAAAGTGTTCTTTTGTAATATTTTATTCCAAACCTTCCGTTCGATGAGACCAATTCTTTTCTTAAAGCTTTTGAAGCAGAATTTCCTTTACGACAAGATTTTTTAGTGCTCATTTGAATAGAAAAGACGAGCGCGAAGAGATTATAATTAATTCGATACTCATGAACCTATTTGATTGGATCGAATTTGGTGAAATTCGCCTTCCGAGTCTGGCTTTATGGAAGCGAGAACAGGGAAGTGAATAGGAAGCGGATAGCATGGTTCTATAAAGGGGATAGCCTGGCTTTATGAAAGGGGATAGCCTGGCTTTATTAAGAAGGGGATAGCCTGGCTTTATAGAAGGGGATAGCCTGGCTTTATAGAAAGGAATAGCCTGGCTTCATAGAAGGATATAGCCTGGCTTTATTAAGAAGGGGATAGCCTGGCTTTATAGAAGGTGATAGCCTGACTTTATAGAAGGGGATAGCCTGGCTCTATAGAATTTGATAGCCTGGCTTTATAGAAGTGAATAGCCTGGCTTTATAGAAGTGGATAGTCTGGCTCTACAGAAGGGGATAGCCTGGCTTTATAGAAGAGGATAGCCTGGCTTTATAGAAGAGGATAGCCTGGCTTTATAGAAGTGAATAGCCTGGCTTTATAGATGTAGATAGTCTGGCTCTATATAAGTGGATAGCCTCGCTCTACAGAAGTGGATAGTCTTGCTCTCTAGAAGAGGATAGCCTGGCTTTATTAAGAAGGGGATAGCCTGGCTTTATAGAAGAGGATAGCCTGACTTTATAGAAGGGGATAGCCTGGCTTTATAGAAAGGAATAGCCTGGCTCTCTAGAAGTGAATAGCCTGGCTTTATAGAAGTGGATAGTCTGGCTCTACAGAAGGGGATAGCCTGGCTTTATAGAAGAGGATAGCCTGGCTTTATAGAAGTGAATAGCCTGGCTTTATAGATGTAGATAGTCTGGCTCTATATAAGTGGATAGCCTCGCTCTACAGAAGTGGATAGTCTTGCTCTCTAGAAGAGGATAGCCTGGCTTTATAGAAGTAAGAACAGGGGAAGTGGATGGGAAGAATTTCTTGCCTGCATCTTGGCTGCGAAATGAGGCAACTTCTCTGAAAAATGAGCTGTCGCTCTGCGGTGACGGGCGTACGAGCCGCGATATGGTGCGTCTCCGGCTCCAGGAAGCCTCTGATGCCAGACTCAGTCAAATTGTGTATATGTACTGCACGAATTGTGGAAAAAATAGCCTCTGATGCTAGACTCCGACTCCAGGGAGCCTCTGTTGCCAGACTCCGACTCCAGGGAGCCTCTGATGCTAGACTCCGACTCCAGGGAGTCTCTGATGCTAGACTCCGACTCCAGGGAGTCTCTGATGCTAGACTCCGACTCCAGGGAGTCTCTGATGCTAGACTCCGACTCCAGGGAGTCTCTGATGCTAGACTCCGACTCCAGGGAGTCTCTGATGCTAGACTCCGACTCCAGGGAGTCTCTGATGCTAGACTCCGACTCCAGGGAGTCTCTGATGCTAGACTCCGACTCCAGGGAGTCTCTGATGCTAGACTCCGACTCCAGGGAGTCTCTGATGCTAGACTCCGACTCCAGGGAGTCTCTGATGCTAGACTCCGACTCCAGGGAGCCTCTGTTGCCAGACTCCGACTCCAGGGATCCTCTGATGCTAGACTCCGACTCCAGGGAGTCTCTGATGCTAGACTCCGACTCCAGGGAGTCTCTGATGCTAGACTCCGACTCCAGGGAGTCTCTGGTGCTAGACTCCGACTCCAGGGAGTCTCTGATGCTAGACTCCGACTCCAGGGAGTCTCTGATGCTAGACTCCGACTCCAAGGAGTCTCTGATGCTAGACTTCGACTCCAGGGAGTCTCTGATGCTAGACTCCGACTCCAGGGAGGCTCTGATGCTAGACTCCGACTCCAGGGAGGCTCTGATGCTAGACTCCGACTCCAGGGAGGCTCTGATGCTAGACTCCGACTCCAGGGAGTCTCTGATGCTAGACTCCGACTCCAAGGAGTCTCTGATGCTAGAATTCGACTCCAGGGAGTCTCTGATGCTAGACTCCGACTCCAGGGAGGCTCTGATGCTAGACTCCGACTCCAGGGAGGCTCTGATGCTAGACTCCGACTCCAGAGAGTCTCTGATGCTAGACTCCGACTCCAGGGAGCCTCTGATGCTAGACTCCGACCCCAGGGAGCCTCTGATGCTAGACTCCGACTCCAGGGAGCCTCTGATGCTAGACTCCGACCCCAGGGAGCCTCTGATGCTAGACTCCGACTCCAGGGAGTCTCTGATGCTAGACTCCGACTCCAGGGAGTCTCTGATGCTAGACTCCGACTCCAGGGAATCTCTGATGCTAGACTCCGACTCCAGGGAGGCTCTGATGCTAGACTCCGACTCCAGGGAGGCTCTGATGCCAGACTGCGACTCCGAAGAGGCTCTGATGCCAGAATCAGATGCTATCAATTCTCTAAGGCCAAGTTCATGCGCCTTTGAAATCTCGAAAAAGTTTTAATAGAACCAACGAGAACTTCGCTTTTCAAGATACCTGCATGTTATGTTCGGTATATTCGTATCCGTGCTTAATTCAGGATAATTTACGGTGATGTCATCCACACCCAAATGATAGGAAAATCGTGAACTCAGTAACACTCCTAAATATTTTTCTTAAATAAAACTCTTAAATAACACTCAGAGAAAGACCGAAAAGAACTCAATATATGAAGGCAAAAAAAAAATAAAACACCGAGGACGGGAGGATTTAAAACCTAAATAATTTCTAGGATCCAAGTGAGAATTTTTGAAACACATACACACAATTCGTGCAGTACATGTACACAATTCGTGTTGTACATGTACACAATTCGTGCAGTACATATACACAATTCGTGCAGTACATATACACAATTCGTGCAGTACATATACACAATTCGTGCAGTACATATACACAATTCGTGCAGTACATATACACAATTCGTGCAGTACATATACACATGCAGCGCTTGAAATACATACACACAATTCTTGAAATACATCACCACCATATTTTGGTATTAAAAACAGATTTTTCTTGACTACTGACTCTTCAACACGAACGTTGCATCGCAGTTTCGTTGGGTTTTGTGCTATGGCAGAGAACTGAAGCAGAGAACACGGCCAGATGTGCCAATTTCGCTGTCAATTACAAGCCAATCTTTCGTAATTGGCGAGATTAGAGCTCAGCGCTCGCCAATTTTATGCTCTTTGAAGAGTCCAGATGAAAAATTCATTGAATGATTATACATGTACAGTATTTCTTGTGTGGATTGCACCGTTATGTTATAGAGTTTAATAGAGTTATATATAGTGTGTCCCACAAAAACCCGAACACAGTATTTATTTTCCTGTATTAGTAATACCATCGTAAGAATACCATAAGCATTTAATTTCTAGCGAAATTATGGTGGTAATACTGATACGAGTATTCTTATGATGGTGGTATTACTGATACGAGTATTCTTATGATGGTGGTATTACTGATACGAGTATTCTTATGATGGTGGTATTACTGATACGGGTATTCTTATGATGGTTTCATTGAAACGGGTAATTTTATGATGGTATTACTGATACTGGTATAAATGCTCGGTTCGGGTTTTTGTGGTGCATACTGTCTAGGCATCACAATAGTGTGCATTAAAGCTCCGCAGATTTATTTAAGGAAAATATCGAATCCCGTCATTATTGACGAGCCGTGTACGCTCGGCCTCAACTCTTAAGAAATTGGAATATTTATTTCTTCCAGCCTTAATTTCATTCAACCTTCTCCTTTATTTCAAATAAAAGGAGTGGATTAGTAATAATAACAATCCGCCATAAAGTAAAGGGGCTGGACTAGTAATAACAATAACAATCCGCTATAAGTAACAGTAATATCAACATCCGCCATTAAGTAAAGGGGCTGGACTAGTAATAACAATAACAATTATTCGCCATAAAGTAATAGTAATCATAACATTCCGCCATTAAGTAATAGTAATACCAACAATCGGCCATTAAGTAGGAGTAATACCAACAATCGGATATTAAGTAATAATTATCTTAACAACCCGCCATTAAGCCAAGGGGTGAATTAGTAATAATAACAATCCGTCATTGAGTGAAGGGGCTGGACTAGTAATAACAATAACAATCCACCATTAAGTAATAGTAATAAAAACAATCGGCCATTAAGTGTTGGCACCACAATAGCATGCACCGAAGTTCACCAGCCGCAGCAGGTAGCCGTAACGAAGATACACCGCGCGCTTATCTGCTCAGCTGCTCGAGTGGCGCAGCGAAGGAGGCTATCTCAAGTAACACTTGAACGCCAGCTCGGCGTGTAGCAGCCTCTCGAGGGCCAGATAAGCGCTGGTATTTAGCGCCCGGTGTTTCGTGCTGAGTTATTGGACTTAATGAAGTCTTTGGTGTTGGGTATTTGGTGCCCAGTATTTGGTGCTGAGTTATTGGACTTGATGAAGTCTTCAGGGTTGGGTATTTGGTGCCCAGAGTTTGCTGCCGAGTTATTGGACTTGATGAAGTCTTCAGGGTTGGGTATTTAGCACAGAGTATTTGGCGTTGAGTAGTTGGACTTAATGAAGTCTTTGGTGTTGGGTATTTGGTGCCCAGTATTTGGTGCTGAGTTATTGGACTTGATAAAGTCTTCAGGGTTGGGTATTTAGCACAGAGTATTTGGCGTTGAGTAGTTGGACGTAACGAAGTGTTTGGGATTCGGTATTTAGCACCGAGTATTTAAATCCAAGTATTTAGCACCGAGTATTTAGCGCCGAGTATATGGCACTGAGTATTTAGCGCCGAGTATATAGCACTGAGTATTTAGCACCGAGTATTTAGCACTGAGTATTTAGCGCCGAGTATATAGCACTGGGTATTTAGCGCCGAGTATATAGCACCGAGTATATAGCACCGAGTATATAGCACCGAGTATTTAGCGCCGAGTATTTAGCGCCGAGTATTTAGCACTGGGTATTTAGCACTGAGTATTTAGCACTGAGTATTTAGCACTGGGTGTTTAGCACTGAGTATTTAGCACAGAGCATTTAACACCGAGTATTTAGCGCAGAGCATTTAGCACAGAGCATTTAGCACAGAGCATTTAGCACAGAGCATTTAGCACGGAGCATTTAGCACAGAGCATTTAGCACAGAGCATTTAGCACAGAGCATTTAGCATAGAACATTTAGCACAGAGCATTTAGCACAGAGCATTTAGCACAGAGCATTTAGAACAGAGCATTTAGCACAGAGCATTTAGCACAGAGCATTTAACACAGAGCATTTAGCACAGAGCATTTAGCACAGAGCATTTAGCACAGAGCATTTAGCACAGAACATTTAGCACAGAGCATTTAGCACAGAGCATTTAGCACAGAGCATTCAGCACAGAGCATTTAGCACAGAGCATTTAGCACAGAGTATTTACGCTGAGCATTTAGCACCGAGTATTTAGCGCTGAGTAGTTTGGGTTAACGAAGTGTTTAGGATAGGATGTTAAGCACTGAGTATTTAGAACAGGGGGACCAGTTTGATTAAGGGAATAATAAGGGTTAAGTATTCAGCGTCGAGTGAGAAGCCTAAAGGAGTATTTAGGATTATGTATCTAAGACTATATATTTAGCACAGAGGTGCTGTTCGACTCAAGGGAGTAATAAAGATCGAGTATTTGCCCCCGAGGGAGTTTTTTGAGTTTAGGGAGTATTAAAGATTGAGTATTTAGAACGAGTGAGTAGTTTGACTTGAAGGAGTATTTAGCATTGAGTATTTAAGACCAAGTGAATGTTGAAGGATTTTAAACCTATTTAAACAGCCTCCTTGAAAATGCAGGATTGACTGCCGCACGAAAATGCAAACTTGACTGGTGCGGCAGTCAATACTGCATTTTAAGTTAAGACAGCCTCCTAGAAAATGCAGGATTGCCTGCCACACGAAAATGCAAACTTGACTGTTGCAGCAGTCAATACTGCATTTTAAGTTCCCACAGCCTCCTTGAAAATGCAGGATTGACTGCCGCACCCTGTGTAGCGGTTAGTGCCCTTCGGAACAACAGAAGCTAAATGCTTTTTGTAATTAGGGAGGTACCCAAACAGAGATAAAAAATGTTTACCTTGATATTTGTGCCTCTTGTAGAATTGTGATGAGCACTTTATGAAATAATGGCGTAATGGATAAAGGTAAGAGAAAGGCTTCATGGGTAATTGTAAGATAGAGGCCTACGGAAAATTGGCATGACAGTGGCTAATTCATGAAGGCCTAATGAATAATTAATGGTGAGATAGGGCCTGATGGATAATGGTAAGATAACGGCTTACCTAATGATGGTGAGATGAATAATGATGAGATAGGGCCTGATGGATGATGGTGAGACAGGGTTTACTAAATATTGGTATTGTAGGAACTATACAGAATCTCAGTGACATAGAAATCTTGTGAATCATCAAAAACATAACTAAATAACGCGATAGAAAGTCCTTAGTGTTAATGATCCTAACACAAAATTAACAAGCATAAGCTTAGCAAAATTAACAACTATCGAGCAGAGGAAATTCTCCCCACATGCGGGAAATTTGGGAGCTTTGATACCTCCTGAGGGAGTTTTCCTTGGCATTAACCCAGAGAGAAAAACTTTGTATGGAAGTCGGCTGGCCTTTCCGGCTTCTTTATTTTTGCGCATCCGCTGATCGATTTGCGCAGGCAGCGATAAATGGGAGCCAAGTTGGGGGATGGCGGGAATACCGCTAACGCCCGCTGATGGAGAGGTAGGAAAACCGCTAACACTCGCAGCTGGAGAGGTAGAAAAACAGCTAACGCCCGCTGCTGGAGAGGTAGAAAAACCGCTAACACCCGCCGATGGAAAGGTAGAAATATCGCTAACATCCGCCGCTGGAAAGGTAGCAATACCGCTAACATCCGCCGCTGGAAAGGTAGAAATACCGCTAACACCCGCCGCTGGAGAGGTAGAAATACCGCTAACGCCCGCTGCTGGAGAGGTAGGAAAACCGCTAACACCCGCCGCTGGAGAGGTAGGAAAACCGCTAACACCCGCCGCTGGAGAGGTAGAAAAACCACTAACACCCGCCGCTGGAAAGGTAGAAATATCGCTAACATCCGCCGCTGGAAAGGTAGCAATACCGCTAACACCCGCCGCTGGAGAGGTAGAAATACCGCTTACACCCGCTGCTGGAGAGGTAGAAATACCGCTAACACCTGCCGCTGGAAAGGTAAAAATACCGCTAACACCCGCCGCTGGAGAGGTAGAAATACCGCTAACACCCGCCGCTGGAGAGGTAGAAAAACCGCTAACACCCGCCGCTGAAGAGGTAGAAATATCGCAAACATCCGCCGCTGGAAAGGTAGAAATACCGCTAACACCCGCCGCTGGAGAGGAAGAAATACCGCTAACACCTGCCGCTGGAAAGGTAGAAATACCGCTTACACCCGCCGCTGGAGAGGTAGAAATACCGCTAACACCCGCCGCTGGAGAGGTAGAAAAACCGCTAACACCCGCCGCTGGAAAGGTAGAAAAACCGCTAACATCCGCCGCTGGAAAGGTAGCAATACCGCTAACATCCACCGCTGGAAAGGTAGAAATACCGCTAACACCCGCCGCTGGAAAGGTAGAAATACCGCTAACACCCGCCGCTGGAGAGGTAGAAATACCGCTAACACCTGCCGCTGGAGAGGTAGAAATACCGCTAACACCCGCCGCTGGAGAGGTAGAAATACCGCTAACACCCGCCGCTGGAGAGGTAGAAATACCGCTAACACCCTCCGCTGAAGAGGTAGAAATACCGCTAACACCCGCCGCTGGAAAGGTAGAAATACCGCTAACATCCGCCGCTCGAGCGGTAGAAATACCGCTAAAGTACAAGCCCCGGGCACTGGGAAAGTCGCCAACAGGAAGCGGACACCTATAATGAACAATGCATTAGCGGCGAAAAAGTCGCTCATAACTCGGCTGAAATGGGGAGAAAACCGCTAACACACACTGCTGGAGCTGTCCTGATTCGATACTGTAAATCAGAAGAAAATAATGAAAATAGACAAAAACTCAAAGCATGATTCCAATAAAATTTACAACACCGCTCCAACACGGCCCCAAAACTGCTCTAAAGCTGCCCTAAAACGGCCCCAACACTGCCCAACACTGTCCAAAAACTACCCCTAAACCACTCTAAAAATGCTTCAATACTACTCTAAAAATGCCCCAAAACTACTCTAAAGTTGCCCCAAAACTACTCCAAAGATGCTAAAAAATGCTCAAAAACTGCCGCAACCCGGCCCCAAAACTACCCTAAAACTACCCCAACGCTAGATCACGCATAAGCAGGGCCGTTCAAAACAAAAACGTAAACTCACTCGTTTCTTCTTGATGTTTAGTGCACGACAAAGAAATTTTAGAGTCGGTCGGAAAAACTGTACCTTGCCAACCAACCGCTGCAAAGCTGCACTTTCCGAACTGAACAACTGACATACGACGCAAGTGCTCTGCCAATCCTTCCAATTGACGCTCGTTACCGACGCGGACTTTATTGACATGCTCTCCCACGCATAAATAAACAGTTTGGAACTTGTTTGCTTGTATGTTTGTTTGCTTGTTTGTTTGTTTGCTTGTTTGTTTTCTTGGGTGCTCACGTTTTTTGTTTCCTGGCTCACTTGCGTTTTGGTTTGCTTGTTTGATTGTTCGTACGTTCATGTTCGCTTGTTTGCCTGCTCAGTTATGAGTGCAAAATCACGTCATGTAACCTGCATAGATGAACAATGCACGTCTGTAAATTTCTGCTAATTAATTACGAATTTCTATTGACTTTGAATTGAAAGTTTTCTTAACACAAAAACTTAAGACCCAAAATAAAAAATATCGCTTTTGAATTGCACTGAACTTCACCTTCTAATTTCTATTCAATCTCCGTTTATTTACAGTCTTCATGCATAATGTATTGCTTTGAGTTTGAGATATATAAGACATTTTGGTCTTTAATTAAAGTTTTAAGGTCTTTATCTGAACTAGAATCGGTTCCAACTGACGAAAACACTGATCAAATGTACGAAAAATATATTGTGTCCTAGGGCTTTCGTTCCACTGAAGAGTGCCAATAATTCTGCAGAGGCGACAATAATTTTGTCTGCGCTGAGTCAGCGAGCGAGCTGCAATCCAGCGTCAAATTTCAGCTCTGTAAGTCCCCTTTGGTCGCGTGAGGGCCGTCGTTTGGCCGATTTAGCGACGGCCGAGGCGACCGGGTCTAGATTTTGGAAGACCGAATGAAGGAGGTTCTTTTCTGTGCAGAACCATTCAACTGCGATGGAGTCTGCTAACTTTTTCCGTTGGCGAGTCTGAAAATTTGTTAATGGAAGTCGAAGTTTGCAAGTATCAGGAAACTTCACTCGCAGCAAGCGAGTTAGATTAGATGATATGAGTTGGTTCAAGTCTCCCTGACCACTGAAAAAATATGGAACAAGCGTGTTAGATTAAATGACATGAGTTTGTTTAAGCCTCTATGACCACTGAAAAAGGTGGAACAAGCGAGTTAGATTAGATGACATGAGTTGTTTTAATTTAAGTCTCATTGACCGCTAAGAAGAAATGAACCAAAGAGAAAAAGTAGGAAGGCACCGTTTTTTATGGAGTTAAGGGAACGTGGAATCTATGCATAAAGTGTGTTCCTACACAAGATCCCATGCGCTAAAAAACCGCAAAAAACCGGAAAAAAATTGTGAAGCGAGAGACAAGTTGAAGAAGATTTTCCAATGTACTGAAAAACAAAAGACTGCTGTGAACTGAAAAAGGTGGTCCGTAACAAAACGAAAACGTATTTTTTTCAAGAGAAAGCCTAGCTAATCTTTGGCTTTGGATTTTGCACATTTCCCCTAGGAAGACCTATCTAATTTTTTAGGTCTGCCAAACCTTTAGGCTTACGTAACCTAAAGAAAGGAAGACCTACCTAACCTTTAGCTCGGAACTTTACATTTTCCTCCTAGAGAGTTGATTCTCATACATGCAATAGTTGTATCATTCTGGGGAACATAGCGTATATATAACATATAACATATAAAGTAACTAATAAAATAATATAAAAATAATGTACCTATATTTTAATAATATATGAATAATGTAACTGTAATATAATAATATAACATATATCGTAACTATAATACAAAAAAATATAGAATGATAAAAAAAAACATAAAAATATAATGATTATGGAACTCGACGTACAAGATTCCGGTTTATGATTATACAATGATACAGTCCTGCGCGTTGGTGGTTAACACCATTCAAATTAAAAGAAAATTATGCTGTCACGAGATGGTATCTCGATAAACGTGGCGGAATGTGACCGGTTTCGTGCAGTAGGAAAGGAATGAATTAAAATACAGAATTCATGGTAATAAAGGGTAACCCAAAAGCTTTTTTGTTCATCAACGGGGTATTGTACCATCACTTCCCATTTCACCACTCCACCGTTTCACCATACCTCCATTTCACGACTTCATCACACCACCACATGATACAGATGCTGGTTTCATCAAATTTACAAAACATTTATTCCGAAGAAAATGCAGAAAAACATTCCAGCTTTCTCCGTTAAAACGCATTCATTGCGAATGCGAGGATCTAAAGGAGCGCGCAAAATTCAATACAAAATATTTAACACTCTGACTGCGGCAGGTGGAGCTGAAGTTTAACATTAACTGAAATTCAAAATAAATTGTAGTAAGTAATGTCGAAGCTAGCAAACATGAACTGGATCTTGCCTTCATTTAGCATTGATTATCTATTTATGAACATTGAGTTTGTGACTACTCGTCGGTCAGCAGCATTGTGAAAATTGCCTCCGTGCGCCACCGGTGGTTCATGTCGAAGTCAAAGCGTGAATTGCAAAAAAAAAAAAATTTGGGTGTTGAACTAGAACTATACCATCATTGAAACGAGATGAACACGAAAAACAATAGAGAATTCAATACAACTTGAAAATGAGAGAGATGATTAACTCTCTCCGATAGATAAAATTTAAAAATTCAAATTCAATATGAAGGTTTTAATAACAATTATTAACTTACCTCACACTTGTGGCCGTCACACATGCTTGTTTGCAGTGCAGAACCCTGGTGGCGATGTCACGTTAGTGCGGAGTCACGTTTCTTCTTTTGTGTGTTGAATTATTGAAGAAAATCCCTTCAAGACTCCAAGTTTGGTGCTTGAACGTGCTATGATTTTCCGTAGGTAATACCAGTTTGTTTTTCGTAAGAAACACAATCTTATTCTTTGTAGAAAACATAACCTTGTTCTTGATAAAAAATATAATCTCATTCTTTGTAAAACAAATAATTTTATTCTTTGTAAAGATATACCTCCTCACTCTTCTCCGCAGAAAGTATCACTTCATTCTTCCTCTCAGAAAATACCAGTTCATTTTTCTCCTCAGATAACACCACATCATTTTTCTCTTCAGAAAATACCCCTGCCGTTATCTTCGTATAAAATACCACTTCCTCCAAGCACTCAACTATCGAAAAACACTTTTTTTTCATTCGCAATATCGTTTCATTCTCACTAAAAAGAATCACTCTGTTTTTTTCAAAATATCAACCCGCTTCGTCTGTTAAGAAGAAAAGAGACAGGAGGGTTAATTGGAGAAAAATCAGCCTGAAACTTTCCAGACCTGAGACCCAGAACCTAACCCTAACCCCACCAGACCTGAGCCCTGAACCTAACCCTAATCCCACCAGACCTGAGCCCTGAACCTAACCCTAGCCCCACCAGACCTGAGCATTGAACCTAACCCTAACCCTACCAGACCTGAGACCCAGAACCTAACCCTAACCCCACCAGACCTGAGACCCAGAACCTAACCCTAACCCCACCAGACCTGAGCCCTGGACCTAACCCTAACCCCACCAGACCTGAGCCCTGAACCTAACCCTAACCCCACCAGACCTGAGCCCTGAACCTAACCCTAACCCCACCAGACCTGAGCCCTAAACCTAACCCTAGCCCTACCAGACCTGAGGCCCTGAACCTAACCCTAACCCTACCAGACCTGAGACCCAGAACCTAACCCTAACCCCACCAGACCTGAGCCCTGAACCTAACCCTAACCCCACCAGACCTGAGCCCTGAACCTAACCCTAACCCCACCAGACCTGAGCCCTGAACCTAACCCTAACCCCACCAGACCTGAGCCCTGAACCTAACCCTAACCCCACCAGACCTGAGACCCAGAACCTAACCCTAACCCCACCAGACCTGAGCCCTGAACCTAACCCTAACTCCACCAGACCTGAGCCCTGAACCTAACCCTAACCCCACCAGACCTGAGCCCTGAACCTAACCCTAACCCCACCAGACCTGAGCCCTGAACCTAACCCTAACCCCACCAGACCTGAGCCCTGAACCTAACCCTAACCCCACCAGACCTGAGCCCTGAACCTAACCCTAACCCCACCAGACCTGAGACCCAGAACCTAACCCTAACCCCACCAGACCTGAGCCCTGAACCTGACCCTAACTCCACCAGACCTGAGCCCTGAACCTAACCCTAACCCCACCAGACCTGAGCCCTGAACCTAACCCTAACCCCACCAGACCTGAGCCCTGAACCTAACCCTAACCCCACCAGACCTGAGCCCTGAACCTAACCCTAACCCTACCAGACCTGAGCCCTGAACCTAACCCTAACCCCTCCAGACCTGAACCCTGAACCTAACCCTAACCCTACCAGACCTGAGCCCTGAACCTAACCCTAACTCCACCAGACCTGAGCCCTGAACCTAACCCTAACCCCACCAGACCTGAGCCCTGAACCTAACCCTAACCCCACCAGACCTGAGCCCTGAACCTAACCCTAACCCCACCAGACCTGAGCCATGAACCTAACCCTACCAGACCTGAGCCCTGAACCTAACCCTAACCCTTCCAGACCTGAACCCTGAACCTAACCCTAACCCTACCAGACCTGAGCCCTGAACCTAACCCTAACCCTACCAGACCTGAGCCCTGAACCTAACCCTAACCCTACCAGACCTGAGCCCTGAACCTAACCCTAACCCTACCAGACCTGAGCCCTGAACCTAACCCTACCAGACCTGAGCCCTGAACCTAACCCCACCAGACCTGAACCCTGAACCTAACCCTACCAGACCTGAGCCCTGAACCTAACCCTAACCCTACCAGACCTGAGCCCTGAACCTAACCCTACCAGACCTGAGGCCTGAACCTAACCATAACCCCACCAAGACAATCCAACAAACGGGGGCAGATATTTGCTATGGCTAACTGTGAGGTTTGACCACGATGGGTTGCTTATTTATAGTGTGTGACGCATTTTTGATTATTTTTAGTTTGTGAAACATTTTCGGATATTTCAGTTTCTGTCGCTTTTTTGGGTATTTTTAATTTAAGACCCACTTATGGCTATTTATAATTTGGGTATATGTGTAGCGTTGGTCAGTAATCGATTTTCCACTTTTCGGTGCCTAGAAATAGGTAATTAGATCTAAATGAACAATTTTTCTTCCGTGCACTTTCCGTCGGAAATGAGTATTTAACGAGTTATGGCGCTAGGTTTAGTTTCGTCTTTGATAACGACTGCGCTCGAATAAACAGCTACTCATCGATTTTCGAATTTTTGTTGCTTGAATCATGGTAATAACATCGAAATAAACAACTTTTCTTCTATACACTTTTTTCTTCAAATGAGTATTTAACGAGGTATAGCGGTTAGTTTAGTTTCGTCTTTGATGACGATCGCGCTGAAAGCGGGACTTCATTGCAGAGATGCCCTACCACGGGATCTATGAATTTCTTTCCGCTTCAAACACTGGAGTTGCGATAACTTATTTACCGCTATAACTCGTAAAGTATTCGTTTTCGATGAAAAGTGCATAGAAGAAAACTTGTTTATTTCGATCTAGTTAACTACAAATAGACACCGAAGACTGGAAAATCGATTACTGACCAACGCTACACATTTACCATAATTTGTGACTCATTTTGTTATTTTTAGTTCGTGACGCATATTTGGTTATTTTCAATCTGGGACGCTCTTTAGATTACTTTTAATTTCTGGCGCATTTTTCCACGTACTAGGCAAATTACCTAAAATGAAGCACAGCGGTACAGCGACATTTGCGGAAATTAACTAAAAAATAAAAATGGATGAAAATGAGAGAGATTGCACGCTGTGAGGTCGGGTCAGACGGGACGCAATCAGCGGTCATCTGCTCTGCTACAATCCTCGCTGGCTGCAATCAGCAGTCGTGCAGGGATTGCAGGGCTCAGAGTCTTAGCTGGATTTAGAGAACCGGACTGCACGGACAGGATTCCACGGACCGGATTCCAGGCGCAGGATTTCAGTGGGATTTAACTGAATTCCAGAAGATAATTTTCAAGCCATCCACGCTGGCTGCGAAGGTTTTTCAGCCCATTTGACCATGCGAACACTATTTTTCATGCACCAAAAGTTAAAGTTTAAGATTTTATAATGAAAATGCTAAATTTGTCGAGAAATATTCCATTTAACGCAGCCAAATTGACAAAAGAACTTTTGCTGCCTGTTGTACCGCTACAACATCGAGATTTTTTTAAGAATTACAAGTTATGATTTTTTTTACGGCTTAGATTCATTTAGTCCTAAGCGGAGTTGGAAAAGTTGGTAGAGTTGGAGCACAACACCGAGAGTTGGAGCACATCGTGGAGTTAGAGCACATCGTGGAGTTGCAGCACATCTTGGAGTTGGGGCACATCGTAGAGTCGGAGCACATCGTGGAATTGGAGCACATCGTGGAGTTGGAGCACATCGTGGAGTTGGAGCACATCGTGGAGTTGGAGCACATCGTAGAGTCGGAGCACATCGTGGAATTGGAACACATTGTGGAGTTGGAGCACATCGTGGAGTTGGAGCACATCGTGGAGTTGGAGCACATCGTGGAGTTGGAGCACATCGTGGAGTTGGAGCACATCGTTGAGTTGGAGCACATCGTGGAATTG
Organism: Morinoia aosen; assembly: GCA_030386875.1. Classification (NCBI taxonomy): domain Eukaryota; kingdom Metazoa; phylum Arthropoda; class Malacostraca; order Amphipoda; family Talitridae; genus Morinoia; species Morinoia aosen. The sequence continues at coordinate 47,164,874 of CM059577.1, read as the reverse complement.
GAGCACATCTTGGAGTTGGAGCACATCGTGGAGTTGGAGCACATCGTGGAGTTGGAGCACATCGTGGAGTTGGAGCACATCGTGGAGTTGGAGCACATCGTGGAGTTGGAGCACATCGTTGAGTTGGAGCACATCGTGGAATTGGAGCACATCTTGGAGTTGGAGCACATCGTGGAGTTGGAGCATATCGTGGAGTTGGAGCACATCGTGGAGTTGGAGCACACCGTGGAGTTGGAGCAGATCGTGGAGTTGGAGTACATCGTGAAGTTGGATCACATCGTGAAGTTAGAGAACATCGTAGAGTTAAAGCACATCTTGGATTTGGAGCGCATCGTGGAGTTAGAGATCATCGTAGAGTTAAAGCACATCTTGGATTTGGAGCGCATCGTGGAGTTGGAGCACATCGTGGAGTTGGAGCATATCGCGGAGTTGGAACACAACGTGGAGTTGGAGCACATCTTGGATTTGGAGCGCATCGTGGAGTTGGAGAACATCGTAGAGTTAGAGCACATCTTGGATTTGGAGCGCATCGTGGAGTTGGAGAACATCGTAGAGTTAGAGCACATCTTGGATTTGGAGCACATCGTGGAGTTGGAGCACATCTTGGATTTGGAGCGCATCGTGGAGTTGGAACACATCGTGGAGTTAGAGCACATCTTGGATTTGGAGCGCATCGTGGAGTTGGAGAACATCGTAGAGTTAGAGCACATCTTGGATTTGGAGCACATCGTGGAGTTGGAGCACATCGTGGAGTTGGAGCACATCGTTAAGTTGGATCACATCGTGGAGTTGGAGCACATCGTTAAGTTGGATCACATCGTGGAGTTGGAGAACATCGTAGAGCTAGAGCACATCTTGGATTTGGAGCACATCGTGGAGTTGGAGCACATCGTTAAGTTGGAGCACATCGTGGAGTTGGAGCACATCGTTAAGTTGGAGCACATCGTGGAGTTAGAGAACATCGTAGAGTTAGAGAACATCTTGGATTTGGAGCACATCGTGGAGTTGGAGCACATCGTGGAGTTGGAGCACATCGTTAAGTTGGATCACATCGTGGAGTTGGAGCACATCTTGGATTTGGAGCACATCGTGGAGTTGGAGCACATCGTTAAGTTGGAGCACATCGTGGAGTTGGAGCACATCGTGGAGTTGGAGCACATCGTGGAGTTGAAGCACATCGTTAAGTTGGATCACATCGTGGAGTTGGAGCACATCTTGGATTTGGAGCACATCGTGGAGTTGGAGCACATCGTTAAGTTGGAGCACATCGTTAAGTTGGAGCACATCGTGGAGTTGGAGCACATCGTGGAGTTGGAGCACATCGTGGAGTTGGAGCGCATCGTGGAGTTGGAGCACATCGTGGAGTTGGAGTACATCGTGGAGTTGGAGCACATCGTGGAGTTGGAGCACATCGTGGAGTTGGAGCACATCGTGGAGTTGGAGCACATCGTGGAGTTGGAGCACATCGTGGAGTTGGAGCACATCGTGGAGTTGGAGCACATCGTGGAGTTGGAGCACATCGTGGAGTTGGAGCACATCGTGGAGTTGGAGCACATCGTGGAGTTGGAGCACATCGTGGAGTTGGAGTACATCGTGGAGTTGGAGCACATCATGGAGTTGGAGCACATCGTGGAGTTGAAGCACATCGTTAAGTTGGATCACATCGTGGAGTTGGAGCACATCTTGGATTTGGAGAACATCGTGGAGTTGGAGCACATCGTTAAGTTGGAGCACATCGTTAAGTTGGAGCACATCGTGGAGTTGGAGCACATCGTGGAGTTGGAGCACATCGTGGAGTTGGAGCGCATCGTGGAGTTGGAGCACATCGTGGAGTTGGAGTACATCGTGGAGTTGGAGCACATCGTGGAGTTGGAGCATATCGTGGAGTTGGAGCACATCGTTAAGTTGGAGCACATCGTGGAGTTGGAGCACATCGTTAAGTTGGAGCACATCGTGGAGTTGGAGAACATCGTAGAGTTAGAGAACATCTTGGATTTGGAGCACATCGTGGAGTTGGAGCACATCGTGGAGTTGGAGCACATCGTTAAGTTGGATCACATCGTGGAGTTGGAGCACATCTTGGATTTGGAGCACATCGTGGAGTTGGAGCACATCGTTAAGTTGGAGCACATCGTGGAGTTGGAGCACATCGTGGAGTTGGAGCACATCGTGGAGTTGAAGCACATCGTTAAGTTGGATCACATCGTGGAGTTGGAGCACATCTTGGATTTGGAGCACATCGTGGAGTTGGAGCACATCGTTAAGTTGGAGCACATCGTTAAGTTGGAGCACATCGTGGAGTTGGAGCACATCGTGGAGTTGGAGCACATCGTAGAGTTAGAGCACATCTTGGATTTGGAGCACATCGTGGAGTTGGAGCACATCGTTAAGTTGGAGCACATCGTGGAGTTGGAGCACATCGTTAAGTTGGAGCACATCGTGGAGTTGGAGAACATCGTAGAGTTAGAGAACATCTTGGATTTGGAGCACATCGTGGAGTTGGAGCACATCGTGGAGTTGGAGCACATCGTTAAGTTGGATCACATCGTGGAGTTGGAGCACATCTTGGATTTGGAGCACATCGTGGAGTTGGAGCACATCGTTAAGTTGGAGCACATCGTGGAGTTGGAGCACATCGTGGAGTTGGAGCACATCGTGGAGTTGAAGCACATCGTTAAGTTGGATCACATCGTGGAGTTGGAGCACATCTTGGATTTGGAGCACATCGTGGAGTTGGAGCACATCGTTAAGTTGGAGCACATCGTTAAGTTGGAGCACATCGTGGAGTTGGAGCACATCGTGGAGTTGGAGCACATCGTGGAGTTGGAGCGCATCGTGGAGTTGGAGCACATCGTGGAGTTGGAGTACATCGTGGAGTTGGAGCACATCGTCGAGTTGGAGCACATCGTGGAGTTGGAGCACATCGTGGAGTTGGAGCACATCGTGGAGTTGGAGCACATCGTGGAGTTGGAGCACATCGTGGAGTTGGAGCACATCGTGGAGTTGGAGCACATCGTGGAGTTGGAGCACATCGTGGAGTTGGAGCACATCGTGGAGTTGGAGCACATCGTCGAGTTGGAGCACATCGTCGAGTTGGAGCACATCGTCGAGTTGGAGCACATCGTCGAGTTGGAGCACATCGTGGAGTTGGAGCACATCGTGGAGTTGGAGCACATCGTGGAGTTGGAGCACATCGTGGAGTTGGAGCACATCGTGGAGTTGGAGCACATCGTGGAGTTGGAGCACATCGTGGAGTTGGAGCACATCGTGGAGTTGGAGCACATCGTGGAGTTTGAGCACATCGTGGAGTTGGAGCACATCGTGGAGTTGGAGCACATCGTGGAGTTGGAGCACATCGTGGAGTTGGAGCACATCGTGGAGTTGGAGCACATCGTGGAGTTGGAGCACATCGTGGAGTTGGAGCACATCGTGGAGTTGGAGCACATCGTGGAGTTGGAGCACATCGTGGAGTTGGAGCACATCGTGGAGTTGGAGCACATCGTGGAGTTGGAGCACATCGTGGAGTTGGAGTACATCGTGGAGTTGGAGCACATCGTGGAGTTGGAGCACATCGTGGAGTTGAAGCACATCGTTAAGTTGGATCACATCGTGGAGTTGGAGCACATCTTGGATTTGGAGCACATCGTGGAGTTGGAGCACATCGTTAAGTTGGAGCACATCGTTAAGTTGGAGCACATCGTGGAGTTGGAGCACATCGTGGAGTTGGAGCACATCGTGGAGTTGGAGCGCATCGTGGAGTTGGAGCACATCGTGGAGTTGGAGTACATCGTGGAGTTGGAGCACATCGTGGAGTTGGAGCATATCGTGGAGTTGGAGCACATCGTTAAGTTGGAGCACATCGTGGAGTTGGAGCACATCGTTAAGTTGGAGCACATCGTGGAGTTGGAGAACATCGTAGAGTTAGAGAACATCTTGGATTTGGAGCACATCGTGGAGTTGGAGCACATCGTAGAGTTGGAGCACATCGTTAAGTTGGATCACATCGTGGAGTTGGAGCACATCTTGGATTTGGAGCACATCGTGGAGTTGGAGCACATCGTTAAGTTGGAGCACATCGTGGAGTTGGAGCACATCGTGGAGTTGGAGCACATCGTGGAGTTGAAGCACATCGTTAAGTTGGATCACATCGTGGAGTTGGAGCACATCTTGGATTTGGAGCACATCGTGGAGTTGGAGCACATCGTTAAGTTGGAGCACATCGTTAAGTTGGAGCACATCGTGGAGTTGGAGCACATCGTGGAGTTGGAGCACATCGTAGAGTTAGAGCACATCTTGGATTTGGAGCACATCGTGGAGTTGGAGCACATCGTTAAGTTGGAGCACATCGTGGAGTTGGAGCACATCGTTAAGTTGGAGCACATCGTGGAGTTGGAGAACATCGTAGAGTTAGAGAACATCTTGGATTTGGAGCACATCGTGGAGTTGGAGCACATCGTGGAGTTGGAGCACATCGTTAAGTTGGATCACATCGTGGAGTTGGAGCACATCTTGGATTTGGAGCACATCGTGGAGTTGGAGCACATCGTTAAGTTGGAGCACATCGTGGAGTTGGAGCACATCGTGGAGTTGGAGCACATCGTGGAGTTGAAGCACATCGTTAAGTTGGATCACATCGTGGAGTTGGAGCACATCTTGGATTTGGAGCACATCGTGGAGTTGGAGCACATCGTTAAGTTGGAGCACATCGTTAAGTTGGAGCACATCGTGGAGTTGGAGCACATCGTGGAGTTGGAGCACATCGTGGAGTTGGAGCGCATCGTGGAGTTGGAGCACATCGTGGAGTTGGAGTACATCGTGGAGTTGGAGCACATCGTCGAGTTGGAGCACATCGTGGAGTTGGAGCACATCGTGGAGTTGGAGCACATCGTGGAGTTGGAGCACATCGTGGAGTTGGAGCACATCGTGGAGTTGGAGCACATCGTGGAGTTGGAGCACATCGTGGAGTTGGAGCACATCGTGGAGTTGGAGCACATCGTGGAGTTGGAGCACATTGTCGAGTTGGAGCACATCGTCGAGTTGGAGCACATCGTCGAGTTGGAGCACATCGTGGAGTTGGAGCACATCGTGGAGTTGGAGCACATCGTGGAGTTGGAGCACATCGTGGAGTTGGAGCACATCGTGGAGGTGGAGCACATCGTGGAGTTGGAGCACATCGTGGAGTTGGAGCACATCGTGGAGTTGGAGCACATCGTGGAGTTGGAGCACATCGTGGAGTTGGAGCACATCGTGGAGTTGGAGCACATCGTGGAGTTGGAGCACATCGTGGAGTTGGAGCACATCGTCGAGTTGGAGCACATCGTCGAGTTGGAGCACATCGTCGAGTTGGAGCACATCGTCGAGTTGGAGCACATCGTGGAGTTGGAGCACATCGTGGAGTTGGAGCACATCGTGGAGTTGGAGCACATCGTGGAGTTGGAGCACATCGTGGAGTTGGAGCACATCGTGGAGTTGGAGCACATCGTCGAGTTGGAGCACATCGTCGAGTTGGAGCACATCGTCGAGTTGGAGCACATCGTCGAGTTGGAGCACATCGTGGAGTTGGAGCACATCGTGGAGTTGGAGCACATCGTGGAGTTGGAGCACATCGTGGAGTTGGAGCACATCGTCGAGTTGGAGCACATCGTGGAGTTGGAGCACATCGTGGAGTTGGAGCCAGGGTTGCGGAGTCGGTGGAATAAAAATTTGCGACTCCGACTCCGACTCCGACTCCACCTTTCCAGAATTTTGCGACTCCGACTCCGACTCCGACTCCACCTTTTCAGAATTTGGCGACTCCGACTCCGACTCCGACTCCACCTATTCAGAATTTGGCGACTCCGACTCCGACTCCGACTCCACCTTTTCAGAATTTGGCGACTCCGACTCCGAATCCGACTCCATTTCTCCAGAATTTGGCGACTCCAACACCGACTCCGCCTATTCACAATTTTGTGGCTCCAACTTCACCTATTCATAATTTATAAGATGAATATTTTATTTCTTAACTAGTGTACACACACCGTCAAAAATGACGAGATTCAATACCTTTCTACAACAAATTTTCGTTTGAGTGGAGTTTCCATGCTTTCAGCTTATTCCAAAGGTAACTTAAATTTCTTATAAGAGTAATAAACACTCAGAACACAGCATTTTTGAGCCGCAAGAGAAGTAGTTATAGCCATTCGTGTCGTATCCGAGATACAGAAATTCAGCATTACTGAAAGCAACTGCGAACTTGTGTATGTATATTTTAATATGCAATACAGTACATTGCATTACAGTATATTGTAATATACAATACAGCATATTGTAATATGCAATACCCCGCCGAACTCGGTATTCACGATACAAACTTGAGTATATAAGGCTATGGATCGCTCTAATTGTGATGAAAGTGACTTATTATAGAGCTATTGCACAACGAAAATGAGTGTATTAATTGACCGTGAACTGGAACCAAGACCGCCAGTGCAAATTTTTTCCTATCAATTATTCTTAACAGCGTGACACAAAACTTATAAATAAACACACGACAGTCATTCTTAGTAGTAAACGGTTGCAGGTGTTGAAACCTGTGCATATGTTCATTATATTCTTTATTATCGAACGACTTTTAAATTGACTACAGATTGTTAATAATCAAGATACTAGTGTACATGATTGGTCAAAAATGACGGGATCCAATGGTATCGTTTTAAAAAAATCTCAAGATAAAATGGCAAACAAATATATCCATTGTAATAGTACCCGCGATTAAAATACAGTATTCTCATACTTGTGCACTGGTAAAACTCGTATCACAGATACGGTCATTAAGCATATTCAAAAACGTCACAAACGCACACAACAACAAAGCAAATTGTATAACATAATACCTATCTGAATTGTAATTTAAATTATTGTTCGCAAGAGGTTTTTAAAAAATTTGCCATACCTTTTAAGCATTTAAATGCCTTTGAAATTTAAATGCGATGAGCCGCATTTTCTTGACAGTTGATTCGATTTTCACGCAATGGTTTCTACTTATAAACATAAGTGAGCAGATGCCTGGTTTTTCATATTTCGATGGTATTTATGATACTGAGTTTGGAGACTGGTTACAGAGTTTGGTAGAGTGTGCGAAAGGCGGAAATTGAGGGTAAATGTGAATAAAAGTAAGGTGATGAGATGTTCAAGAGGTGGAGTGTTTGGAACTTTGGATGTGAGGTTGAATGGGGAAGTTTTAGAGGAGGTAGAGCTTTTTAGGTACCTCGGGTCGGATGTGACTGTTAAGGATAGTATGGAAGTAGAAGTGAAGCATCGAGTGAGTGAAGGTTGTAAGACATTGAGTGCAATGAGGAAAGTTTTTGAATGCAGGAGTTTGAGTATGAATGTTAAGAGGGGACTGTATGAAAGATTGATTGTGCCAGTTTTGTTGAATGGAGCAGAGTCCTGGGGGTTGAGAGCAGCTGAGAGGAGGAAGTTGGATGTGTTTGAGATGAAGTGTTTGAGGAGCACGTATGGAGTAACTAGAAGAGATAGGATCAGGAATGAGTTGGTTAGGGGGCAGACTGGTGTTATCAAAAAGTTGAGCAGGCGAGTGGATGAAAAAGTGCTTGGATGGTTTGGGCATGTTGAAAGAATGAATGTTGAGCGGCTGGTGAAAAAGATATATATGTCAGAAGTGAGTGGTCTTCGAGCGCGAGGTAGACCACGGATGAGTTGGATGGATGGGGTGAGACGTGCTTTGTATGAGAGGGGTCTGACTGTGGACGTGGCGAGAGGGATGGCTGCGGACAGAAGTGCGTGGGAGCAGTGTATAGGGAGGTAATTTTATTTCTGACGCGTTACTGGAAGCTGCCCGCTTGTGATGGGGTTGACCTGTCATGTGCGGGGGGAGGGGCTGCACTCAATGAAGCGGTCGGGGTAAACCAGCTGTGGCTGTCGGGCCTGACTGTGGGAGGTGGTTGTGCTGGGCTGCTGCTGATCCTAGAAGTTCAGGTGCAGCCAGTGCTGCCTCTCTCGCCTCCTAGTGACTAAGTGTGGGGATTGTGGCCTGCTATCGGCTACCCTCCCATAGGGAGGATAAGCCCGGTATATGTATGTATGTATGTATTTATGATACTGTCCAAGCAAGCAGATTCCCATTGTAATGAGATAGGGGAAATTACGCACGAGAACATGTACTTATCATTGACGGACACCTGGTTTTTTATTATATCGGGTGTCCTGTAAAAATGTCCCCGATTTTTAATTAATTATATCTCAGCTTTAAATTAACATATTTGAATTGCCTTTGTTCACAATGTAGTAAATTTTGTTTCCTTTTCGAATAATTTATGTTATTGAAAATCGGTTGAATAACCACTTTATAATGTCCAATTTACTGAAAGGAGTAGAAAAATTAATTGTTCAAATGAAAAGTTTTTAAAACAATATTGATATTCTTCCTTATTTTGTAGTTTCCATAAAACTGAACACACAAAAATTTTAAGGAGTAACAAATCATTACCTTATATAACCTTAACGACATACCCTCCATTTCTCTCAAGGCAAGTACTACTTCTAGCCACCATTGAACGAAGAGTTTTACCCATTATTCCACCGTTTTCTATCAGTCCTTGAAACACTATTATTGAGAACACTTGAAAATTGAAACCTCTCAGAGGGTTTAAATACTTAGTTGTATGTACGATACATCGTTATGAAATTATTCTCAACAGTAGGTATTGAGGAATGGAGAAGAACACCAGTGTTGTTTTTAAAACTTTCCCTTTGAACAATTTTTCTACCCCTTTCAGTGAATCGATCACCTTGAAGTTTATTCAACTGATTTTCAAAAACTTATATTATTTCAAAAGGAAACCAAATTGAATAAATTGTAAATAAAAGACAATTAAAATATGTTAATTTAAGCAGAGATATTATCAATTAAAAAGTCCGGGACATTTTTGTGGGACACGCAGTATAGTATTGATTGTTCTTATACAATAAATGGTCAAGTGTCTCCTTTGAACAAATTAATAAATAGGTTTAGCTATTTCGTGAGCGTAATCTCTTCTATGTTAGTACAATGAAGTTTTAGGACTTAAAACTTAAGAGAAATTGGTCGAACATTTATTTCAAATACAGAAGAACTTCAAGGGAACAACAGCAAGTCGTTTCCCGAGATACGCAAAAATAGAAACCGTACCCAAGTTAGGTGGATCTTGAGGATTCCAACAGTACGCACAGGAGCGTCCTCTGCGAAATTTTTATTATTGAATTCCTTTAAAATGAAGACCGAAAATCTTCTTTAACGTAAGGTTAGTTTTTAAAACGATACTCGCTAAAAATAGAAGACACCCAATGGACGCGGCCGGTCATCAGCACGGTACTCCGGTAGGAAATTTTAGAGGCGTTCTGAGTAGAGAGATACAGAGTTTTAAGATGTCCGGTCGCCGACTAGGTGAATATCGTATCTTATTGTAAGATTACATATAGCACTAAGATGTTAACAATTAATTGACAATTAATTACCTTGAATAGTAAGTGCCTATTCAAGAGGCTGCAAAAGCCGGGTCGAGGAGTTCATGTCGCAGAAAGAGACTGCTTTTTACGCAATAGAAATAAGTTAGAGGTACCAGACCCACTTTTATTAAAAGGAAGACATGCTGCCCAAGCAGAGCAAGCTCAAAGATAATTTAATGAGTGAACGCCAAAGCGTCACAAGTAATGTTAATTGAAGCTATTTAAGGTTAATGCAGTCTGCTAGAAGCGCAAACATGCTTATTTATAGAAAGTTAAATTTAAACACAAAAACCGGAAAAAAATATGCAGCTGCAAAACAAAAAACAACGAACAAAAAGATCTAATTTCATCAGTTTCAAATTCTTGTCTGTGAACTAAGAGAGGCCAACTGAAGAAAACTTTTTCCTCCACAAAGCCGCCATCAGAAATACGGAAAATATTCAACAGGAAATTTCATTGGACAAACAAAATTGGCTGTTCGTCTTTGTTGGTTGATCTGTCTCCCTTTCACGCTCTTAGAGATACTTAACTACTGTATCTGTGATGCCAGTTTCACCAGTGAACAAGTATTAGAATATTTTAATCGCGGGTGCTATTAGGATGAAAATATTTCTTTATGGTCCACATCTGGAAGATTTCTATACAGACAATATCGAATCCCGTCATTTGACGAGTCGTGTACACAATTATGTATACTGAGTGTTTCAGAAAACGAGGTACAAAATTGCACATCAAGTAGAAAATGGCCAAATAAACACTTTTTGTCCTATGAAATTTTCACCCAAAAAATCGGGGTTGGGAGGCATTAGGTGTTTATTGTTTTTAAGGTTTAAATTTAATGGCACAATTACTCGCGGTATTGATTCTGAATTTACTTTGCAAAAATTGTTCAAAATGTGTTCCACCTACATCTATGCGCTTTTCGAATGTTAGCCTTAACGGCTGCCGAATATTAGGAAACACGTCTGGCATTAAGGTATCTCACCTGCAGCCACTGCAATTCTGTCCACAAAATCTTCCTCAGACTCAATGAGTGTAGCATAGACAAGGCTCTTCACGTGTCCCCAAAAATTGAAACCGAGTGGAGTCATGTCAGGAGATCTAGGAGGTCTTGTAACTAGCACATTTCGCCCGATCAACGTAAATTCAAAATAAATATTGCGAGTAGTTTATTCATTAAATTTCACCCTTTAAAACAATAAGCTGCTAATATCTCAATGTCTCTTTCTTCGGAAAATTTTATGGAAGAAAAAGTTTTTATTTGGATATCTTCTATTTGGTGTGCAATTTTTTGCCTCTTATTCTGAATCTGAAACACCCTGTATATTACTGACAAGTGTTTTCTGAGTAGGTAATGTAGGCATTGTCTACACTGAGAAGCATAGATATGCATCAACAGTTTTTTATTACTAAGTATGCACTAATTCAGTGAAATTATAGTAGTTAATTCAATGACTATGCTTCAAATCCCCAAAATTATGATATACGTGTAGATAAGGTAGGTAAGATTGGCACACTGCCTTTTCTTCTTTGTATCTACACTATGCAGGGTAACAATGCAGAAAAGGTGTCATATTATTGCTCAACACTATGTTACATTTCGGCTATAATAAGCAAAAGTTGTTCTGCTTTCATTGCAGGGGCCTGACGTTTTCGGAAAGTTTTTTTTACGAATAAAAGTCACTTCTAGCTTCTTTGCGTGTATTATGATACTATCTCTTATTTTCGTCTAACTTTTTACTTTGTATTGGACACTTTGTTATTTTAATAAACGCCCAGGTTCTTCTCATTTCGTGTTTTTTGGAGCAATTTGAAACGTTTCCAGCAAGAGAATTTGTACTATCGCATAAATGCAAAAACCATTGCAGCTGAGATAGTGCATTGTTTTCAGTTACAATGTGTGTGTGACTGTAAGTGAAGTTTTTGCTGGTGTGTGTAATTATTTTCATTGCAGCTCGCTTACATCGTATTTTTATTTTTTTTCAAGTGTCTCAATGCCGATATAGATAACCTTACAACATTTCCAAATCTTCCTTAACAAGAAGTAATTAATTACATAATGCTACAAAACAAATACTATTTCAGTTTTTTAAAATGTCTCAACATAATTATAAAATTCTGCATTTCAGCGTATACTAGCTTAGAAACTGGGGAGTGATACGAAGATAAAAATTAAACATGATGATGAAATAGTGAAAAACAATATAACTCTGAAAGAACCAAATTACATTCAAGGAATAACTTGAGAAATGAGAAGAAATTTTTATTATCAATACATGTTAACTTGACTTAAAAACACGGAAGCCATATCAATTTTGATAACATGACTTGAAAACTAGAAGTCTTTGTGCACTAGACCATAGCTTCAGGTTTCGGCAAAGACTACTCATTGGCAATGAATCATTACCAAAAGACTAGAAATGTTTATGATCATTATCAATCAATGCATCATTTTGAGCATACAGAGTTACCACTCTTTATGTGAGTACAATGTATTGCATCAGCTGAAATGTTCTGCAAGTAACTTGCAACACATTTACTACTATTTTCCTGTTCCTATGTATTAATTGAAGGAAAAATGAACAAAACAGAAATATACAGAATGAATTTGCGATGCTTTCAATTACTAATTCCTGCTTTTAACTACAAAATATACATTAATGCTGGGTACAAAAATTATATTTCGCACTCGTAGGTTTCTCATATATATCTGTGCAAACCCTCAATGACTAGATAACATGACGGTATTAGGTGATAGGAATAAATACGCTGTTTCAAACTTAGAACAAAACAATCAACGAAAACATTGCGTATTTCTTAGATTTTTCAGCAAAGCATTCTAACTCTGTTTTGGTTTACTTCTAGTTTTAAAGAATTATAAATAATTTTAAGCAAAAATTAGAATCGAAGACACCAAAAAATAGCGACTCCAACCACGACTCTTCCACATCCGAATGAACGACTCCGACTCCGACTCCGACTCCACCACATTCGGAAAAGCGACTCCGACTCCGACTCCGACTCCATCACACTTCAGAGTAGCGACTCCGACTCCGACTCCGACTCCACCACACTTCAGAGAAGCGACTCCGACTCCGACTCCGACTCCACCCTAAAACATCCGACTCCGGCGACTCCGACTCCCGACTCCGACTCCGACTCCGCAACCCTGGTTGGAGCACATCGTGGAGTTGGAGCACATCGTCGAGTTGGAGCACATCGTCGAGTTGGAGCACATCGTCGAGTTGGAGCACATCGTCGAGTTGGAGCACATCGTGGAGTTGGAGCACATCGTGGAGTTGGAGCACATCGTGGAGTTGGAGCACATCGTGGAGTTGGAGCACATCGTTAAGTTGGAGCACATCGTGGAGTTGGAGAACATCGTAGAGTTAGAGAACATCTTGGATTTGGAGCACATCGTGGAGTTGGAGCACATCGTGGAGTTGGAGCACATCGTTAAGTTGGATCACATCGTGGAGTTTGAGCACATCTTGGATTTGGAGCACATCGTGGAGTTGGAGCACATCGTTAAGTTGGAGCACATCGTGGAGTTGGAGCACATCGTGGAGTTGGAGCACATCGTGGAGTTGAAGCACATCGTTAAGTTGGATCACATCGTGGAGTTGGAGCACATCTTGGATTTGGAGCACATCGTGGAGTTGGAGCACATCGTTAAGTTGGAGCACATCGTTAAGTTGGAGCACATCGTGGAGTTGGAGCACATCGTGGAGTTGGAGCACATCGTGGAGTTGGAGCGCATCGTGGAGTTGGAGCACATCGTGGAGTTGGAGTACATCGTGGAGTTGGAGCACATCGTCGAGTTGGAGCACATCGTGGAGTTGGAGCACATCGTGGAGTTGGAGCACATCGTGGAGTTGGAGCACATCGTGGAGTTGGAGCACATCGTGGAGTTGGAGCACATCGTGGAGTTGGAGCACATCGTGGAGTTGGAGCACATCGTGGAGTTGGAGCACATCGTGGAGTTGGAGCACATCGTCGAGTTGGAGCACATCGTCGAGTTGGAGCACATCGTCGAGTTGGAGCACATCGTCGAGTTGGAGCACATCGTGGAGTTGGAGCACATCGTGGAGTTGGAGCACATCGTGGAGTTGGAGCACATCGTGGAGTTGGAGCACATCGTCGAGTTGGAGCATGCCACAAAACAAAGAATGAACCCGAAAAGAACCGGTCGGTCGACGTGAAGCGGTTGCGTGCGGCGCTTTCTTGTTAATTTTCTTATTTTTTCAGAAGTGATGCCGGCGTCTTGGTGCCATGACTCAGCTTAGTAATGAATGAGTGTGTAGTGAATGTGGAGGAGTGTGTAGTGAATGTGGAGGAGTGTGTAGTGAATGTGGAGGAGTGTGTAGTGAATGTGGAGGAGTGTGTAGTGAATGTGGAGGAGTGTGTAGTGAATGTTGAGGAGTGTGTAGTGAATATGTAGGAGTGTGTAGTGAATGTGGAGGAGTGTGTAGTGAATGTGGAGGAGTGTGTAGTGAATGTGGAGGAGTGTGTAGTGAATGTGGAGGAGTGTGTAGTGAATGTGGAGGAGTGTGTAGTGAATATGTAGGAGTGTGTAGTGAATGTGGAGGAGTGTGTAGTGAATGTGGAGGAGTGTGTAGTGAATATGGAGGAGTGTGTAGTGAATGTGGAGGAGTGTGTAGTGAATGTGGAGGAGTGTGTAGTGAATATGTAGGAGTGTTTTAAAGGAGGCATGGAGGAATGTGGTGATGAAATATAGAAGGAGTAATATTATTCAGGCATGAAGGAATGTTCTAAAGAAGGAGTGACGAAAGGTCTGAAGAAGGAATAAAAGAAGGAATGTTCTAAAGAAGGAGTGAAGGAATATTCAAAAGAACGAGCGAAGGAATGTTCCAAAGAAGGAATGGAGGAACGTGCTAAAGAAAGATTGAAGAAAGAATCTGAAAGAGGCATGAACTAATGTTATAAAAAAGGAGTGAGGGAAGGAATCTTCTAAAGAATGAATGAAGGCATGCTTTGACGTACAATGAATAAAAATTACAAAGAAGGAATGAAGGAATGTTTTAAAGAAGAAATGAAGGAGTGTCCCTTGTCACACTGCCTGGGAATGGAAAAAAATCCACCTTGTATGTATTTTGCGTGTAGCATTCTAGTTTTTAAAAGACAAACAAGAAAATCACGTTCACTCAAATTAAAATTTAGATCGCATCAGAATCTTTCACTTTGAAAAAATTATAATTGAAAGGACTTGTGACTGTTATATTCCGAAAAATGATATAAGTGATACATATTCTAAATGTATGAGAGCATGTTGTTTATCACCGTAAGAAAGAAATTATGATTTGAATAACGCGTTAATATTTATTTTATTCCGAGAAATGATGTTATCAGTGTTACGTGATTTTTAACAGCAGTTATGATTACAATATTTATTATACAGAGTGTCCCACAAAAACCCGAACTGACTATTCAGTATTACCATCATAAGAATACCATAAGCTTTTAATTTCTAGCAAAATTATCCTTCAAAATTAACCTGTAGAAAAGGTGTTACTGATTATGATGGTATTACTGATACGGGAAAATAAATACTCGGTTCGGGTTTTTGTGGGACATAATTTCAAAGAATTATTTAATTAATAAATAATTCATTCCAAAGAATTATAATTTCAGTGATATAAATGCATTTTCCATGGGATTGTTCGGTGCGCGTTTTAAACAATTTTTGAAAAACTCACGTGTACACACGTAGTAAGACAACCATAGGCGCAGTTCGGTGGAGGTCTGAAATATACAGGCAGAATTTGCATGGAAAAAATTAATCATTTATGACAGAATATAGCACACACTGCGTGGTCACAAGCCGAATTTCATAAATCCTGTACATCCGAAAAAGGAATACTGGATAACCGAAGGCAAAATTCAGCCAAATGTAAACCGAAGGCAGAACTTCACACAACGGAAGGCGCAGCAGAGCCTGCAGAGCAGAACAGGTTACACAGTCTCTGGCCTGCAGCTAAACTGCTGCAGACTTTCTTCTGCTGCAGCTCTGCAGCCTGAATGTTGGATGTTCCAGGGGTATATTCCGAATGAGTGCACTGCTCAATGTTGAATTGCGAGTGTTGAATGTTCCATGGGGTAAATTCCGTATGAGTGCACTGCTCAATGTGGAATTGCGAGAATGTTGAATGTGATCAAGGTAGAGCTCTCATGTCCATAGATACTGGATCAATGACAGGAGTTATTGGTAACTGGAGTTATGAAAGTAATTGACGAAATAAATGTACGAGGAGTTCGTGGGCTCGAACTCAGGACTAGAGATCACCGCGCCAACACGCTATCGACTGCGCTATCGATCACCCTAAAAGGTGACCGAAGCACAACGAAAGCAATGTTTTCATTTGAAAAAACCTTGTGGAAGCAGTGTCTTGCCGTACCAGAATTAACTGTTTCTGGGGGTGACTAGACTTTGAGCTCTCTATACATATGGGAATTAAATATCTGTCAGGACAGTGCGCCTGCTTTCACTGTGCCAAAACATTGCTTTCGTTGTGCTTCGGTCACCTTTTAGGGTGATCGATAGCGCAGTCGATAGCGTGTTGGCGCGGTGATCTCTAGTCCTGAGTTCGAGCCCACGAACTCCTCGTACATTTATTTCATTTGAAAAAACCTTGTGGAAGCAGTGTCTTCCCGTACCAGAATTAACTGTTTCTGGGGGTGACTAGACTTTGAGCTCTTAATTGACGAAAGTTATGAAAGAGTTATGAAAGTCATTGACGCAACGCACACTGCACAAATCTTGCATCATTGCATCCTGTTTGCTAATTTAGTGCAAAGACACTCATACATACAAGATAAATCAAGCATATGCTGTGAAAAATTCATCTCCGACATGGAGTACTAAAAAAACACTGACAGCACATAGCGCGGACACCGAACACACACACACACACACACACAACACAGATACAGCACACGCACATAGCACTTATATAACACACATACAGAACAGACACAACACACCCACACAGTACACCCACGCAACACACACAGCACACATACTGCACATACACAATACACACATAAAATAATCACGCAACAAGCCCACACAGAGCGCACAAGAAGCACACACACACAACATATACACACAACATGTGCACACACACATTATGCACATTGCACACACACACACACACACAGACAACACAAATACACACAATACACTCACACACACAACACACACTGGTAACACACAGCACACAAATTTCACACACCCACAACACACAACACACACAGCATACACACACAAACACACAACACACACCCACAACACACAAAGCACACAGTTCACGCACACAAACACACAACACGCACCCACAACACACAGCACACACCCACAACACACAGCACACACCCACAACACACAGCACTCACCCACAACACAACACACATCACACACCCACAACACACAGCCCACACCCACAACACACAGCACACACACACACAAACACACAGCACACACCCACAACACAACACACACAGCACACACCCACAACACACACAGCACACACTCACAACACAAATCCCACAGCACACACAACACACACCCACAACACACAGCACACACCCACAACACAACACACACAGCACACACCCAAAACACACAGCACACACCCACAACACACCACACACACACACACACAGCGCACACACCCACAACACACAACACGCACACACCCACAACACAACACACAGCACACACACACAAACACACAGCACACACCCACAACACACAACACGCACACACCCACAACACAACACACACAGCACACACACACAAACACACAGCACACACCCACAACATACAACACGCACACACCCACAACACACATAGCACACACACACAAATACACAGCACACACCCACAACACACAACACGCACACACCCACAACACAACACACACACAGCACACACACACACACAAACATACAGCACACACCCACAACACACAACACGCACACACCACAAAGATCACACAGGATTCAATCACAGAACTTCCGCTCCGATCCTACACCTTCTTGAGGGGGTGCAGGGGGTGTGGGGGGATGGGGGTAAAGGAGGGGGTTAGGGAATTAATCCGTGGGCTGCTGGGGTGAAGAGGTGAAGGGGTTTAATCCGGGGGTTGCATCCCCCCTTCTTGGGGAGCTAACCCCCTCTCTGGAGGCGTGAACTCAGCGATATGAGATGCAGAGTCCCCCTGGGGATTAGGGATCGACTTGGTGCTGGGCCAGCGCTGGGTCAGTGCTGGGTCAGTGCTGGGTCAGTGCTGGGCCAGTGCTGGTACCTACCTAAAGAAAAAGGAGCAAAAAGAAAAGACAGACCCTGAAAAGAAAAAGACCCTGCTGCTGGTAACCACCAACAGAAGAGCTTCAGTCGCTGTAGTAGTGCGCGTGTGGTCTTAATGCGCTAAACTGACATTGACGACGATTTATTAGCTGCAAATAGTTCTATTGACGCTATGTGTGCGCTAAGCCGGCCCTAAGCTCCCTTAACTGCGCTAAGCCGGCTCTAAACTCCCCTGACTGCGCTAAACCGGCCCTAAGCTACCCTAACTGCGCTAAGCCGGCCCTAAACTCCCCTAACTGCGCTAAGCTGGCCCTAAACTCCCCTAACTGCGCTAAACCGGCTCTAAACTCCCCTAGCTGCGCTAAACCGGCCCTGAACTCCCCTAACTGCGCTAAACCGGCCCTAAACTCCCCTAACTGCGCTAACCGGCCCTAAACTCCCCTAACTGCGCTAAGCTGGCCCTAAACTCCCCTAACTGCGCTAAACCGGCTCTAAACTCCCCTAGCTGCGCTAAACCGGCCCTGAACTCCCCTAACTGCGCTAAACCGGCCCTAAACTCCCCTAACTGCGCTAACCGGCCCTAAACTCCCCTAACTGCGCTAAACCGGCCCTAAACTCCCCTAACTGCGCTAACCGGCCCTAAACTCCCCTAACTGCGCTAAACCGGCCCTGAACTCCCCTAACTGCGCTAAACCGGCCCTAAACTCCCTAACTGCGCTAACCGGCCCTAAACTCCTTTAACTGCGCTAAATCGGCCCTGAACTCCCCTAACTGCGCTAAACCGGCCCTAAACTCCCTTAACTGCGCTAACCGGCCCTAAACTCCCCTAACTGCGCTAAACCAGCCCTGAACTCCCCTAATTGCGCTAAACCGGCCCTAAACTCCCCTAACTGCGCTAACCGGCCCTAAACTCCCCTAACTGCGCTAAACCGGCCCTGAACTCCCCTAACTGCGCTAAACCGGCCCTAAACTCCCTAACTGCGCTAACCGGCCCTAAACTCCTTTAACTGCGCTAAATCGGCCCTGAACTCCCCTAACTGCGCTAAACCGGCTCTAAACTCCCCTAACTGCGCTAACCGGCCCTAAACTCCCCTAACTGCGCTAAACCGGCCCTGAACTCCCCTAACTGCGCTAAACCGGCCCTAAACTCCCCTAACTGCGCTAACCGGCCCTAAACTCCCTTAACTGCGCTAAATCGGCCCTAAACTTCCCTAATTGCGCAGAACCGGCCCTAAACTGCGTTGAACTACTGTGAATATATGAAGAATTTTAACTGCTTTTTAATTGGCATACACTCGCAGTGGTCTCTTTCTCTATCGCAAAATAACGCCCGTGCGGTTCACAACAGCTGCTCAGTGCAGCAAGTGTTGAACATCTGTGAAGAAAATAATTTGCGCAATCATGAAGCTTAGATTTGGTTGCGTTAGCCACTCGAACCCCAGCAAAGGTGTTTTCCAGAGAGGAAGGAGGAATGTGAAAAAAACGCGATTAGGAAGTTTAGATTAGGTTGCCTAGGACTCCCAAATCACAACAAAGGTGTTTTCCAGAGAGGAAGGAGGAGGGTGCCATTTATTATGGACTTACTGGAATCCATGTAATACGTGTTCCCACACTGTGCGTGTAAAGTTGAGAGAAGTTCACGAAACAAGATTAAAGTTAATGGAATAAGTAGTTCGTTATGAAAAACAGGACAGCGGTGAACTGATGAAATAAGGTCCGTGACAAAAGAAAAATACATTTTTATTTCATTAAATGGAAGGTTTGCTTAACATTCAGCTCGGGACCTCACATCTTCTCCTTAGGAGCGAACTATAAGATAAGTGTGAAAAAGTTAAAATGGTTGACAGACGGGCAGACGGACAAACAAATTGAAAGACCTACAGCAAGACAGGCAGACAGATGAGCAGACAAACTGTCGGATATACAGACATGCATGCAGACAGGCAGACAGATGGCAGACAGAATTCAGGCAGACAGACAAACAGACAGACAAACAAGCAGACAGACAGACAAGCAGACAGACAGGCAAACAAACTGACAAACAGGCAGACAGACAGGTAGGCAAGCAGACAGAGAGATATACAGACAAACAGGCAGACAGACAGGTAGGCAAGCAGACAGAGAGACAGACAGACAAACAAACAGATAGACAGGGAGACAGCAGACAGATAAACAAGAAATAGACAATCTGACAGATGTACAGACACACACACACAGACACATTACTTGCTGTACAGAAAGGAATTAGAGACAGATCGACAGTTAGTCACAAAGACAGGAAAAAGCTGACGGTATCAAGACGCACAGACAGAGAGCCAGACGGAGTGATTGATGCTCAGATAAACCGACAGGGAGATTGCTAGATAAGCAGACGGGCAGATTGTGGGCTGATTGATCGGGGACAATCTGCTGAGTGCGGCTCTGTGGAGCGGACATGTTATATGTACATGTACGCTGTACACACGTGTTGTACATACACACATGTATGCTGTACATACGTGCATACGTACACACACACACACACACAGACACGCCCATAAATACATTCACACACACATAAATACATTCATACACACACACCAAGATACATTCAATACCCATTCGATCAACAAAAATAGCTGAGATACGCTCCGTACGGCCCGCGGGCCGGTCCGTACGAGCCCTGCCCTGCTCTGCACACCTGTAATCTGCCGAGTTTTTACCTGCCAGGGAGC
Organism: Morinoia aosen; assembly: GCA_030386875.1. Taxonomy (NCBI): domain Eukaryota; kingdom Metazoa; phylum Arthropoda; class Malacostraca; order Amphipoda; family Talitridae; genus Morinoia; species Morinoia aosen. The sequence goes on along the minus strand of CM059577.1, from coordinate 47,144,345 downwards.
GGCCTGATTTGTCTGAGGGTTTTTTTTATTTTTTTTATTAAGGAAATTGAGTAGCTTTCACTCTTGTGGGGATGTGGTCCTTTGATTGTTTGGGAGATAGGGGCAATGTTGGGTGAAATATGTGGTGGTGTTTGGGAGTGAGTGGTGTGGAAATGTGCTGGGGCTTAGGGGGGAGTTGTGTGAAAAATGTGGCTGCACGTGGGTATAACTGGTATGAAAATATGGTAGGATTTGGGTATAACTCAGGAAGTTTGGTTCATCAGTAGCAAGCATCTCAACTTTCTGTCGGTTCATTTTTATCTCTTGTACGTACATGTTTATATTCATTTCTTCAAGCCCACATACGTGCACACACACATACATATGTAGACAGACAGACACACACACACATTCCAGCCTTCTGGCACTAACATTTTACAGACTACACAATTTTTAAATCAGATACTTTTTTCAGCGGATACCTTGTATATAAAGTACAAATAATACATCAGAATTAATTTCCCGCCCTTTCCTGCAAACATTATACGGTGAACATTACAACATTATAACATTTCCGCAAATATTATAAGCTCTTTAATCTGAGCATTGTATCTCATATAAATAAAAGCCACAAGCTCGCACTCGGTAACACTTTAAAGTAATGCTACGGATATCGAACGTCGGTTCCCAATATTGGCCGGTGTGAATTAAGGCCTGCTAGACCAGTGAGATTTTAAGCACGGAGCTTTTTTTCTTTTTGGCAGGTATATCTTCAGAACGGATGATAGATTTTGTTTATAAGTATCTAAGATACAGCTGCGCAGGGATCTATATAGGATACAGCTGTCAAGGTACTGAAGTTACAGCTGTGAAGGTAGCTAGGATATAGCTGTAAAGGTAGCTAGGATACAGCTGTGAAGGTACTGAAGATACAGCTGTAAAGGTAGCTAGGATTCAGCTGTGAAGGTACTGAAGATACATCTGTAAAGGTAGCTGGGATACAGCTGTGAACAGATCTGTAAAGGATATAGTTGTGAAGGGATTTATATATGATTCAGATGTGAATGAATCTACATAGTATGCAGCTGTGAAGGAATCCATATAGGATACAGCTGCGAAGAAGTCCACGTCGGTATAAAGGGGTGCATTATCTTTGATGTCGGTGATTTCTTGACCATTCAATCGCAACTGGTCATATGATCATACAATTATTGCCTAAAAGATGACGCACTCATTGTTCCCAATTTATCATTCACAGCTGTGTCTTTGTTACCTTCACAGCTGTATCTTTGATACCTCCAATGCTGTATCCCAGATACCACCACATGTCTCTTTGATACCTCCAAAGCTGTATCCCAGATACCTCCAAAGCTGTATCCTAGATACCTACACAGCTGTCTCCCAGATACCTCTACAGATGTATCCTAGATACCTCCACAGCTGTATCCTAGATACCTACACAGCTGTCTCCCAGATACCTCCACAGCTGTATCCTAGATACCTCCACAGCTGTTTCCTAGATACCTCCACAGCTGTATCCTAGATACCTCCACAGCTGTTTCCTGGATACCTCCACAGCTGTATCCTAGATACCTTCGCAACTGCATTTTGATCGCACAAATATATATTGGCGCAACGAAAATTGCCTCCTGATGGCAACCGAGAGCAATAAAATCCATTGGGGCAATTTGAAGCAATTACAGAGTGTCTACACGCCATATCTACACACCGTGTCTACACACCGTATCTACACACACCGTGTCTACACACACCGTGTCTACACACACCGTGTCTGCACACCGTGTCTGCACACCGTGTCTACACACACCGTGTCTACACACACCGTGTCTGCACACCGTGTCTACACACACCGTGTCTACACACACCGTGTCTACACACCATAACCTCTATGGGTCAGGACGTGCAGGAGCAAGTCACAAAACTGCACACACAAAACATTCTGCTAGTAAATGCGTCAGAAATTCTGTACCCTCAATAACAACCGTGGGCTCAAACCCTGTTGCTATAGTAGCTTTGGCTCGGGTTATTGCCTCATGATATCTCGGGTTATTGCTTCACAATATCTCGGGTTATTGCTTCACAATATCTCGGGTTATTGACTTACAATATCTCGGGTTATTGCCTCACAATTTCTCGGGTTATTGTCTTAAAATATTTCAGGTTATTGCCTCACAAAATCTTGGGTTATTGCCTCACAATATCTCGGGTTATTGCCTCATAATTTCTCGGGTTATTGCTTCACAATATCTCGAGTTATTGCTTCACTATTTCTCGGGTTTTGCCTCAAAATTTCCCGGGTTATTGCCTCACAGTATCTCGGGTTATTGTGCTGTGTGAAGGGTGTGCGTTTCATCATACAGTATGTCCCACAAAAACCCGAACCGAGTATTTATTTTCCCGTATCAGTAATACCATCATATGGAATACCATAAGCACTTAATTTCTAGCAAAATTATCCTTCAAAATTACCCTATAGAAAAGGTATTACTGATTATATGGTACTACTGACACGGGAAAATAAATACTCGGTTCGGGTTTTTGTGGGACATACTGTATGGTGTTTGTGTGTAGTGCTGAGCTTGTGTGAAAAAAATACAGTCGTCTGATTATTCGGGTTGTTTGTATGGGTGAAGCTGTGTTGTGTGATTCAGTTATTAGGGTGAAGCTGTATTGTATGGTTGTGCTGTGAGGGTAAAGCTGTATTGTTATTTTCACATAGCAAAAAAAACTTATGTTTTTAACAAATTTACAATTTTCAAAATTTGCTCCTCAATCATGATTGGCCAATCGGCATCAAAGTCAACGGTGATTGGCGTCATTTGGTCTAGAAATTGGCAGTAGCCAATCGATTTCCTTAACCTGTGATTAGATGTCGAGTGCAGGTTATTTTGTTCTTAATTCATAAGTTCTGTAAGACACTAATTCGAATAACATGAGCAGAATATGTAAATACATCTCCAGGGCCTTCGAGGGATCTGCATGTTTCTAGCAATTGTTCAAATGAAACGCGAAAAAAATACAGTGAAACAAAACGCGGATGTAGTTGTACAAAAAATGGAAAAAATGAAATAAGATGATACACGAAAGGAAGCAAAATACGGATGAAATGAAGTAAAGACCGATTAAATAATGTAAAATACGGATAAAATGAAGTAAAATACGGATGAAACAAAATAAAATGCTCGTAGTATAAAATGAAATACGTATAAAATAAAATGAAACGCAGGTGAAACTCACCCACAAAAAAAAACAAAGAAACGTTTAGGATGTCTACGTCTAAATAAATTTTGGTTGATTGCATCTGTTCTCCCAGGGAGCGGCAGGACGCGATCTGACGCAGTGTCGACTCCGGCCCAACGATCGACTCGAATGTAAGTTCTAAAAGAACGAAGATAGTCCTAAATATAAGTCCTAAAAGAACGTGGTCCGCCCCGACAAATTCCTTCTACAATCTGTGCGTTGAATGCCTTAATTTGTGCTCACTTTCGATGTTCGATTTAGATAAGGAGAAATTTGAATTTTACGGCGATCCAATCGGCGGCGTAGCGAAGTTTTCTGTAGCTGAACACTTGTTGTTGCTTCTGTTGAGTTGTTGCTTCTGTTGAGTTGTTGCCGTGTCTGCCTAGTGTTGACATTTTGGTTTTACCGTATGCCTATTCGTTGACATGGGTAGAAAAAGAGGAGAGAAGGAGTAATAAATAAAACGGGAGAGGTTTGTATTATTCGATAGAGTTTCAACGGAAGAATTCTGGTACTTGTCGACGGACTATTGAATGAAACGTAAGAATTTTAGTGTCTGTCAACGGAGTATCAAATAAAACGGAAGAACTTAGACATTGGTCAACGGAGCATTAAATGAAACTAGAATTAGACAAGTCGTGAATGGAGAAATGATTGAAAAAAAAAATAAAAAAATAAAAAAAAATCAGAATGTAGCCTATGGACGTTATCTACAAAAAAGAATTTAGAATATGACGAGCGTAGCATTAAACGGAAAATGAATTGATTCATCGTTAGGCAGAAAGGTAGAGCGTCGCAAGAAGCTGAGGCTTAGAGCAATTGAGGTTTACGACTTTACGTCAATGTGGTACACGACTCTCGAAGTCTCTCTTCACAGCCACACACTTACGACTTTACGATATTTTTTCACGTATTCTAGGGTGATATCACGGGTAAACTGTATATGCCTGGACGTTTCTTAAAAAAACAGTTTATTTCCAATAGGGATTCATAATGCCTGTACATTCCTGTTTTAAATTGCAATCTGCCATTGTTGATTGAAGTCACTCCGCAGTTGTCCATCCTGAACCAAAAACGAACTAGTCCGGGGGTGCAACTATTGTATTTATGGAATTAACACTCATAAGGGGAAAATGTTAGGTCCCGAGCTAAAAATATTGTGAGCCTACCTTCCGCTGAAGTAGAATAGGTTTTCCGTTTTGTTACGGAGGAGTTTTTTGCGGTTAACTGCTGTCCTGTTTTTCAGCACCTACTACTTTTTTCTTCAACTTGTATATTATTTTATAAACTTCTCCAACCCATTTCTTCAACGCACCTTGTGCATAGATTCCGAGTTTTCTTTAGTCCATACTGAATGGCACCTTCCTCCTTCCTCTCTTTGAAACGCGCTTGTTGCTGTGGGGAGGCTAAAATTAAGTTATCTAATGTAATATCTTAGCTGAAATGAAAAAAACAGAAGTACCAAAAAAAGTGTTTATAAATAACTTCTCTACTAATTTTTGGTTATAACAAAATAGTAGTTTTTATATTTTCGGAGTGTTATCATTACTATAGTGTTATCATTACTGTTAGTGCAGTGTTTTCATTACTAATTGATAACTATTTGGCTAATAGTAATAGGTAACATTACTATTGGGCTCTGATAAATCATCAGCTAATGTTCAGTGCTGAACAGAGCTATTAATCCTTATGTAACCTTAAAAGCTATTAAATCATAGACAGCAAATCAATCATGTCTCCGCTCAAGCTAAAAGGGTGACACCAAACCTTATGTAACCTTAGCTTCACTAAACATCAGTGACCTCTCCTATGGTCAGTTAGCTCTTTACTGGCTGGTGATCAGCTAATTTGCATTTCATATGTAAGTCATTTGTGTGATTTTGAAAAAAAGGATGCGCTCATTCGACTGTTTTTCGTGTGTGCGCGAAGAAATAAGGTATGGTATATTCTTAATTCTCGTTATTAATATTTTGTTGTAATAACTCTTTAGCGCAAACGAAAGTTGTGCACTTGCTTGGATTCAGAGCAAATTTTGTCGATTTTTCAGATCGAAAGCTTTTCATTTTTGTCATTTTGAAATATAGGGTGTGCTTATCAGAGAGTCCCAAACGAAGTTATAAAAAAGCTATCTTTGTATTTCCCGTCATTACTCTTATGTTGCCCTCAACGAGTGTATAAGAAAACCACTTACTGTAAAAGTTGCGACTTACATATAACTTTAACTTAGATATTGCTATAACTTAAATATTGCAGATACTCCATTTACAGTTATAAAAAACTACACTCATATTTCTCATAATTAGCTCTATGATGCCCGCGAAGTAGAAAAAAGTTGTTATACGCTGAAAAAGTTGTAACTTGAATATGACTGTTTCGATGGCTTGCTAATGGAAACGGTCGTTAAACAATAATTTACACCTACAACAATAATAGTAAAAAAATACTAATAATGACTAGTTTGAAACATGAAGCCTCCAGATTTATTGTATTACTGGTGTACACGGTTCGTCAAAAATGACGGGATTCGATATTTTCCTTGAATAAACCTTGCAGATGTGGATGACAAACACATATATCCATCACAATAATACCCGCCATTAAAATATTCTTGTACTTGTGCACTGGTGAAACTCGTATCACAGATACGGTCATTGAGCGTCCTTGTGAGCGTCACAGAGAGACGGAAGCAGCGGACACCAAACAAACATATAATTAAACAAGCACACCAAGTGTATTATTAGAGAAGATAAAACACAATACATGCAAATTGAAAGCAAGATTAATGGTTATTTAGAGATTGTACATGAAGGTAAAACTCCATATTTTACCGAATGAAGGGATTTCAATATCAAGAATCTCTCTCATGTCCCACTAAAAAAAACGAGCTCAGTAATTGGCAGCACTCTTTGTCTCGTGCATGAAGCTCTGACGAATGAATGCTCTGCAAGGGAAGAGCTCTGTGAAATCCTATCGCAGTACAAAGATTGATACGCATTCAAATGTCTCACTAGAGGCACCTTTTGTAATTTTCTCAAGGTACAGAAATAGAATATGGACTGAGAGGGGGTATCGAAAAGTGAGCATTCCCCTCGGTGTCAGTATTTCCCTCGGCGTCAGCATTTCCCTCGATGTCAGCATTTCCCTCAGTGTCAGCATTTCCCTCGGTATCAGCATTTCCTTCGGTATCAACATTTCCCTTGGTGTCAGAGTTTCCATCAGTGTCAGCGTTTCCTTCGGTGTCAGCATTTCCTTCGGTGTCAGCATTTCCATCGGTGTCAGCATTTCCCTCGGTGTCAGAGTATCCATCAGTGTCAGCATTTCCCTCGGTGTCAGCATTTCCTTCGGTGTCAGCATTTCCTTCGGTGTCAGCATTTCCCTTGGTGTCAGAGTTTCCATCAGTGTCAGCATTTCCTTCGGTGTCAGCATTTCCTTCGGTATCAGCATTTCCCTTGGTGTCAGAGTTTCCATCAGTGTCAGCATTTCCCTCGGTGTCAGCATTTCCTTCGGTATCAGCATTTCCATCGGTGTCAGCATTTGCCTCGATGCCAGCACTTGAAATTTTCTAGTCTTCATTCGAACCTTCCTTGGGTTCGTTGCCAGAATCCGACGCCGGTGTACGGAGCAGGAATGTTGCAGAATGAAGGAATGATCAAATGAAGGAATGAAAGAATGCAGGTAAAGGAAGACAGTTATGAAGGAGTGAAAGACTGAAGGAATGCAGGAGTGAATGACTAAAGAAAGATGAAAGCAAGGAACGAAATATCGCAACAATGTATGAATGGAGGAGTGAAGGAAAGAAGAAATGAAGGAATGAAGAAATGAAGGTATGCAGGATTGAAAGAATGAAGGAAAAAAGAAATGAATGAATGAATGAATGAACGTCAGTTCGAAAAGGGATAGAGCGACCTCTTCCGGCGCATTCTAACACAATTTATTGAACAGCAATGACACCACAGAGTTTTATGTGACAGCTGTGAGAAGACGCATAACATACCCTCACATGCTCTCACATCTACCCTCACATACCCTACACACCCCCGCATCTACCCTCAGATCTACCCTCACATACCCTTCCACACCCCCACGTCTACCCTCAGATCTACCCTCACATACCCTTACACCCACCACGTTTACCATCAGATATACTCTCACATCTACCCTCACTTCTACCCTAACATCTACCCTCACATCTACCCTCACATCTACCCTCACATACCCTTACATACCTCCACGTCTACCCTCAAATCTACCCTCAGATCTACCCTCACACAGCCAACAGGAAGGGAGTGCCGTTCTCACAAGACAGAATAGCGCTTAAGTGATCTGAGCTCTGCTGGAGGTCATTTGCTGGGTGTGTGTATAGCAGCCGTGTGTATAGCAGCCGTGTGTATAGCAGCTGTGTGTATAGCAGTCGTGTGTACAGCAGCTGTGTGTATAGCAGTCGTGTGTACAGCAGCTGTGTGTATAGCAGCTGTGTGTATAGCAGTCGTGTGTATAGCAGTCGTGTGTATAGCAGCTATGTGTATAGCGGCTGTGTGTATAGCAGCTGTGTGTATAGCAGCTGTGTGTATAACAGCTGTGTGTATAGCAGTCGTGTGTATAGCAGCCGTGTGTATAGCAGCCGTGTTTATAGCAGCTGTATGTATAGCAGCCGTGTGTATAGCAGCTGTATGTATAGCAGTCGCGTGTATAGCAGCTGTGTGTATAGCAGCTGTGTGTATAGCAGCTGTGTGTATAGCGGCTGTGTGTATAGCAGCCGTGTGTATAGCAGCGTGTGTATAGCAGCCGTGTGTATAGCAGCTGTGTGTATAGCGGCTGTGTGTATAGCAGCTGTGTGTATAGCAGCGTGTGTATAGCAGTCGTGTATATAGCAGCTGTGTGTATAGCAGTCGTGTGTATAGCAGCTGTGTGTATAGCAGCTGTGTGTATAGCAGCTGTGTGTATAGCAGTCGTGTGTATAGCAGCTGTGTGTATAGCAGCCGTGTGTACAGCAGCTGTGTGTATAGCAGCTGTGTGTTTATAGCAGCTGCGTGTATAGCAACCGTGTGTGTATAGCAGCTGTGTGTGTATAGCAACTGTGTGTGTATAGCAGCTGCGTGTATAGCAGCTGTTTGTATTTAATGAGCGTACTTAACGTAACATAAAAAATACAATAATAATAATGATACTGACGATAACAATAATAATAAAGGATGGTATTCATAAAATCAACATTAAAACACCGACGGATTCGAGTCCAAAAAAATACAGGTGTGTTCTGCACACGTCGTTCTATGAATTAAATTTACGACCCCAATATTAAATGAGAGGTAAGAGCGTGTAAACACACCAAGCGTGTTAATTACATCCGATGTGTAGATGCAGAGCTGAAGGCGTAGTGGCGCGTTCTCTACGTGTTATGAAAGTAGAAGCTCTCGTACAAGTAAGGCAGAACTGCTCTAAAGTATAAACTCGTTCTTGTACTTAGATTTGGGGCTATGCATTGAGTAGACATGAGACGCAATACATAGGGCTAGGCATTTAGTAAATGTAGGGCCGGGAATTTAGTACAGCTAGAGCTGGGCATTTAGTAGAGCTAGGGCTGGGCATTTAGTATATATAAGGCTTGTCATTCAGGAGATGTAGGGCCGGGAATTCAGTACAGCTAGGGCGGGGCATTTAGTAGATCTAGAGCGGGTCATTTAGTAGATCTAGAGCGGGTCATTTAGTAGATCTAGAGTAGGTCGTTTAGTAGATCTAGAGCGGGGCATTTAGTAGATGTAGGGCCGGGAATTTAGTACAGCTAGAACTAGGCGTTTAGTAGATTCGGAGCGAAGCATTTAGTAGAGCTAGGGCGGGGAATTTAGTAGATCTAGGGCATTTAGTAGATTTAGAGCGAGGCATTTAGTAGATCTATAGCGGATCATTTAGTAGATCTAGAGCGGGTCATTTAGTAGATCTAGAGCGGGTCATTTAGTAGATCTAGAGCATGGCGTTTAGTAGATCTAGAGCGGGGCATTTAGTAGATCTAGAGCGAGGCATTTAGTAGATCTAGAGCGGGGCGTTTAGTAGACCTAGAGCGGGGCATTTAGTAGATCTAGAGCGAGGCGTTTAGTAGATCTAGAGCGAGGTGTTTAGAAGATCTAGAGCGGGGCATTTAGTAGATCTAGAGCAGGGCATTTAGTAGATCTAGAGCGGGGCGTTTAGTAGATCTAGAGCGAGGCATTTAGTAGATCTAGAGCGAGGCGTTTAGTAGATCTAGAGCGAGGTGTTTAGAAGATCTAGAGCGGAGCGTTTAGTAGATCTAGAGCGGGACATTTAGTAGATCTAGAGCGAGGCGTTTAGTAGATCTAGAGCGGGGCGTTTAGTAGACCTAGAGAGGAGCATTTAGTAGATCTAGAGCGAGGCGTTTAGTAGATCTAGAGCGAGGTGTTTAGAAGATCTAGAGCGGGGCATTTAGTAGATCTAGAGCAGGGCATTTAGTAGATCTAGAGCGAGGCGTTTAGTAGATCTAGATCGAGGCGTTTAATAGATCTAGAGCGGGGCATTTAGTAGATCTAGAACGAGGCATTTAATAGAAGTAGAATCGGGGCATTTAGTAGATCTAGAGCGAGGCATTTAGTAGAAGTAGAATCGGGGCATTTAGTAGATCTAAAGCGAGGCATTTATTAGAAGTAGAATCGAGGCATTTAGTAGATCTAGAGCGAGGCATTTAGTAGAAGTAGAATCGGGGCATTTAGTAGATCTAGAGCGAGGCATTTAGCAGAAGTAGAATCGGGGATTATACTAGAATAAACTAAAAAATATGGCAACAAATATTAGCCAAGGAAGCCGAGGTATGGGACCTATTAGCCGAGTTCTCCCCAAGTGCCGTACCGTCAGACACCAGTCTCGCACAGGCAACAACGGAAAAAATCACACATGCAATCAAGTTTCAAGTACTAGTACATTCAGGTCAATAAAATATCGTTTAACACATTCCCTGCGTATCCGAGGCTGTGAACGGTTGGTTTGGTTAGGTCGTAATTAGCAGTATAAGGAAATTGACTTTACTGCTCAAATGCATTTTTATCCTTATTGAGATATATTAAAATGCAACTGCACGATAACATTTTTCCTCGAATGATTACAATAGTTTTTTTAAAAAGGTCGCGAAAAAGGTGAAATGTCATTCATTTATACCGGTACGTGAATGAGCAATTTACCATTCACAATTTACCATTCAATTGGCAATGGGCAATTTACCATTTGGTAAACATGTGGCCCAATACGTGGGGAGCGTGTTACCGCGTTACTCTGTTTGTGCAGCTGCTGCGGTCGGCTTGGGTAGGCTGGAATTAGCAGAATTGAAATGCCCTTTTTACTGCTTGATTACATTTTTGTCCTTTTGAATAAGCGGGGAAAACATACAATTTTAACTTGTGTGCCATAACCTAGCTTAAACAAAGGTAATGAAATACTTGAAAAGCCATTCATTGATACTGGTACGTTAATGAGCAACCTACCTAGTGGTGCAGTTATGAGCTAATACGTAGAAAACGCGTTAACGCAAGCATTACGCAAAGTGTAGTCCCAAGATTTCATCGGTTTCTTAGCATTGTTAGAAATTCGAATTTGCATTTAAAAATAAATAGATTTGAATTCGAATTTGAAAATAAATAGATTCGAATTGGTATTTGAGAATAAATAAATCTGAATTTAAAAATAAAATCTATGCAAGAGGAGCATAGAAACAGTTAGTTGAGAAAGAAGTCATGAAACAAGATAAAAGTTGAAGAAGAAAGTACATAGTAGGCGCTGAAATTAGGAGCAATATCATCTCTTCTTTTCATGCCACACTGACGGTACCACCCGATGACGCTTTACCAATGGAATGATACCGCTCAAAGAAATGCGGTTCCCAATGATACTTATTTAGCACTTTAACTGCAGAAGATGAAGCAGAATTTTAATCTTCAACTCAAATTTAAAGTCAATTCTAGTAAGCAATTTTGAAAATAGCATACATGAACTGTATCGTGCATTCATTTTGCTTTGATTGAGTAATAAAAAATTGAGTTTGTGACTACTGGTCGGTCAGCAGCATTATGAAAATTGCCTCCGTGTACCACCGGTGGCGCACGCCGCGACCAACGCGTTAATTGGTCAATATTTGCCAAGCCTTATAAACAATTATTTGCTTACCTTAATGGGCTAATACTTCTTAAACTAAATTAGATATTATCTGCCGAAATTGCACCAGGAACATTAGAGACGCTTTCTGTACGTTATCTGCATGTCCGCGCTACAGCTTCGTACTGCACTTCTACACTCTGCAGTGGTGTAATTATGGTGTCATGTTGGGGTTATGTGCTCGTGTTATAATGTTGCACGACCACCGTAATGTTACACGTAACACTATCACTGTAACACGACCACCGTAATGTTACACGTAACACTATCACTGTAACATGACCACCGTAATGTTACACGTAACACGATCACTGTAACACGATCACCGTAATGTTACACGTAACACGACCACCGTAATGTTACACGTAACACTATCATTGTAACACGACCACCGTAATGTTACATGTAACACCATCACTGTAACATGACCACCGTAATGTTACACGTAACACGACCACCGTAATGTTACATGTAACACTATCACGGTAACACGAACAGTTCCCTCTGCAGTAGCCCTTGTCTGAGGGAACTTTTGCTTCGCTGCGGTCGGCGCTGCAGGAGGAAAGGGAACTTTTTACTCGCAACTTTTTAGCGCAGTGCGTTATGCATCGGGTCAACTATGAGGGACAAGTTTTGCCGCAACTTTTTTAATGAAAACATGAAGTTGGGTTATTAGTGAGAGTTGTGCGGTGAAGTGGAGCTAATATTTCGACGGAAGTGGAGCTAATATTTTGACGGAAGCGGAGCTAATATTTCGACGGAAGTGGGGCTAATATTTCGACGGAAGTTGAGCTAATATTTCGACGGAAGTGGAGCTAAAATTTTGACGGAAGTGGGGCAAATATTTCGACGGAAGTGGAATTTTATATTTCGACGGAAGTGGAGCTAAAATTTCGACGGAAGCGGAGCTAATATTTCGACGGAAGTGGAATCTTATATTTCGACGGAAGGGGAGCTAATATTTCGACGGAAGTGGAGCAAATATTTCGACGGAAGTGGAATTTTATATTTCGACGGAAATGGAGCTAATATTTCGACGGAAGTGGAGCTAATATTTCGACGGAAGTGGAGCTAATATTCGACGGAAGTGGAGCTAATATTTCGACGGAAGTGGAATCTTATATTTCGACGGAAGTGGAGCTAATATTTCGACGGAAGTGGAGCTAATATTTCGACGGAAGTAGAGTTAATATTTTGACGGAAGTAGAGTTAATATTTTGACGGAAGTGGAATCTTATATTTCGACGGAAGTGGAGCTAATATTTCGACGGAAGTGGAGCTAATATTTCGACGGAAGTGGAGCTAATATTTCGACAGAAGTGGAGCTAATATTTCGACGGAAGTAGAGTTAATATTTTGACGGAAGTGGAATCTTATATTTCGACGGAAGTGAAGCTAATATTTCGACGGAAGTAGAGTTAATATTTTGATGGAAGTGGAGCTAATATTCAGACGGAAGTGGAGCTAATATTTCGACGGAAGTGGAGCTAATATTTCGACGGAAGTGGAGCTAGTATTTCGACGGAAGTGGAATCTAATATTTAGACGGAAGTGGAGCTAATATATCGACGGAAGTGGACCTAATATTTCGACGGAAGTGGAGCTAATATTTCGACGGAAGTGGACCTAATATTTCGACGGAAGTGAACCTAATATTTAGACGGAAGTAGAGCTAATATTTCGACGGAAGTGGACCTAATATTTCGACGGAAGTCGAGCTAATATTTCGACGAAAGTGGAGCTAATATTTCGACGGAAGTGGACCTAATATTTCGACGGAAGTGGAGCTAATATTTCGACAGAAGGGGAACCTAATATTCTCAATGTCTTACATATATCGAAAATATATCATGGGAAATATTTTCTACCAGACATTTTCTAGCACTTTTATATTCAACGCTTTCAAAAATCATAAATTTTAAGCATGTTTCAAAAGCTACCTAAATTCATTTCATTTGATGTATTCATAAAAATATCGAATATCACACTATTGAAATAAACAGCCTATTTACGTTGCTCACTGATGTATGACAGTGTATCTTTTTGATTCCAACATTAGTTTAACGGTTTAGGTTTCTGAAGAATTAACAATAAACGAATTTATTTGAACTTATGGAATTTATAAAATTCCACGTGCATTCATCACATAAATCAGGTATTTATCAAATTCTTCAGGTATTTGTCAAATAAATCCGGTTTTCATCAAATTCTTCAAGTATTTATCAAATGAATCTGGTATTATCAAATTAAACCGGTATTTATTAAAATGTTTAACCATTTTTCAAATTCCTTTGTTATTTATCTTATTCCTTAAGTACTTATCAAATTCTTCAGTATAAATCCCAAATTTCTCATGTATGTTTATTATTTCTCATCCAACTTCTCAAACACTCACAAATCCCTTAGGGCAACCAAACATTTATACAAATCCCAAAGTTACCAATTTATGAGATATATGAGAAAACAATTATGAGATTGCTTTAAGGTTCCCACGTTAACTACGATTGTGCGGTTCGTACAGTCAGTTTGGTTAGGTTAGAAGACGTCGTATTGAAAAACTTGCTTATTTGCTCCAACACATTTTTAACCTTTTTAAAAAGTGCAAAGAATACAATTGAACCATAATATGTAACCTTATACCTAATTTTGCTATCTTATAAAAGGCAGCGATATAGTTGAAATGTTATTTGTATATTCCGGTACGTAAATGAGCAATATACCTAGTGGTACACATGTGTACCACTTCGAAGTCAACGAGTTAATACTGAATATCTCGCTGTTAGAAATCACAAAGTTAACAATTTATGAGATTTCTCTAAGGTTTAATATTAAATATCTCGCTGTTAGAAATCACAAAGTTAACAATTTATGAGATTTCTCTAAGGTTTAATATTAAATATCTCGCTTTTAGAAATCACAAAGTTAACAATTTATGAGATTTCTCTAAGGTTTAATATTGAATATCTCGCTTTTAGAAATCACAAAGTTAACAATTTATGAGATTTCTCTAAGGTTTAATATTAAATATCTCGCTGTTAGAAATCACAAAGTTAACAATTTATGAGATTTCTCTAAGGTTTAATATTAAATATCTCGCTTTTAGAAATCACAAAGTTAACAATTTATGAGATTTCTCTAAGGTTTAATATTGAATATCTCGCTTTTAGAAATCACAAAGTTAACAATTTATGAGATTTCTCTAAGGTTTAATATTGAATATCTCGCTTTTAGAAATCACAAAGTTAACAATTTATGAGATTTATCTAAGGTTTAATATTGAATATCTCGCTTTTAGAAATCACAAAGTTAACAATTTATGAGATTTCTCTAAGGTTTAATATCGAACATCTCGCTTTTCACCAAGTCTGCCTGCAAGTCGTTGACCCGCGCTGGTCGCAGACCGAGACGAGTGTGTGGAAGGTGCGCGTTAACGTCATTATGCGGACGCGCAAAGACGGAAACTCACATGACTGCTTATGCGAGTTAGTATTAATGTACTTACCTGAGACGCGGGGCTGGAAATCACGTTGCACCGCCTGGAAATCCATGGTTGGAAATACATGGCTGGAAATCACATGGCAGCTTCAGTTCCACTGGCTGGAAATCACATGGCAACACCTGGAAATTCATGGCTGGAAATCTTTCCTATCTACACCTTGATAATCGGCATGCGATTCTAAATATTAGTTGCAAAGTTCTTGTTGTGTTGAACTTGACTTTTTTTCTTTGATCTAACGCACTATTTGTGCATGAAGTTGATATTTATCGTCATTTTAGCGCGTTTAGTTTGTTATTTATCGTCATTTTAGCGCGTTTAGTTTGTTATTTATCGTCATCTTAGCGCGTTTATTGAAGCATCTTCGTGAAAAAATTCTCAATCTAGAATCGCAGCGTCTGAGCAGCCTGCATTCAAAGAAAAATTGTCACATGAAATCTTTTCGTTAATTTTTTTTGCGTGTTACTCAAGAAAAGTATATTCAACAGTGTGGATTATTTATTTAAACGTGTTTATGTATACTTATGTGTTTAAAAAAAGTGAGAGAATTATTATGGGGACACAAACATCTAGAAGTAAAGTTGTTTTGACGATATTTTTATGGTAAACCATCAACGGAAACAATTTTCTGGGTAAAATTCAAACATTAAAATTCCAAACGGGAATATTATAACAGGAAAAAAATTATTGGGATACTTATTTTCTCAAAGGGAGAAAATTGCAGCATGGAAACAAATTAATTGTGGTAAAACTTATCGGCTTTAGTTAATTAAAATGAAAGAATTTACTTTTTACTTTTAGTTCCTATGGAGGGAAGGGCTGGGGAAGATGTGAGGGCCCGAGCTGAGAGTTAGGTAGGCCTTCTTTTTGTTGGAATATAATGTTTTTTTTGTTGTGTTAAGGACCCCCTTTTTTCGGTTCACTGCTTTTCTGTTTTTCCATCACCTACTACTTTCTTTTTTGACTTTGATCTTGCTTCATAATCTTCTTACTGTTTCTGTGCCCCTTCTGCGTAGATTCCGCGTTCCCTGATCTCCATACTAAATGGTGCCTTGCTCTCATTCCTCGCTCCGAAACGCCTTTTTTTAGCCGCTTGGGAGGCTTAAACTAACATATAATCTAATCGAAGGAAGACCCGAAGAGGAAGGGGGGGGGGGGGGGGGGGTGTGAGGTAAGGGGGTGCCCTACGCTTCAGTATAAAGACCAAAATCCTCTTTTCCTTTAACAACCTCCGTGTATATACATTGTGCTCGTGTGTGTATAAAGCGTATTTTGAATTGAACAACAAAGTTTTTTGTCGAACTCTTGCAGTTGTTTCGTAGCGTATGGTTGTTATGGAAAAAATCCGACTGCAGTTCCAGTCATACCCAGTCTAACTTTTTCGCCACCTGAAAGCATGTTTTTCGCCGCCCAAGTAATTAAGTCGCTTGTGCGGCAAAAAACATGCATGCTGCAGCGAAAAAGTTAGACATGGGTAAAGTTCATGAAGATTCGTGTGACTTCGCTCGAAAAACAAACAAATTGACCGTTTTTTACGCAGATTCGCGAGGTCTCTCATGTCATCTCGTGCAACATTGTAATGAGTATTTCATTTACTTCACTAAGCTTGAAAATAACAAAGACTATTAACGAAATTAACAAAATTTCATTTATTGTATATTTTGACTTTACAATTTTGATTATACGCTTGATTATTAACACTTAAACATTTCGATTATTAACAAAGCAAAAAATCAAGGCTCGCCACCAGGTTTCAAAAAGGCTGCGGTAGCCGATGTACTTTTCATTAAACGATTAGGTTATTAAACGTCGGCGACGTTTAAATAGGTCATGGTAGATCTGTAGACCTGGTAGATCTGTAGACTTGGTAGATCTGTAGACCTGGTAGATCTGTAGACCTGGTAGATCTGTAGACCGGGTAGATCTGTAGGTCTGGTAGATCTGTAGACCGGGTAGGTCTGTAGACCTGGTAGATCTGCAGACCTGGTTGATCTGTAGACCTGGTAGATCTGTAGACCGGGTAGATCTGTAGACCAGGTAGATCTGAAGACCGGGTAGATCTATAGACCTGGTAGATGTGTACACCTGATAGATCTGTAGACCTGGTAGATCTGTAGACCTGGTAGATCTGAAGACCGGGTAGATTTGTAGACCTGGTAGATCTGAAAACCGGGTAGATCTGTAGACCTGGTAGATCTGAAGACCGGGTTGACTTATAGACCTGGTAGATCTGAAGACCTGGTAGATCTGAAGACCTGATAGATATGTTGACCTGGTAGATCTGTATACCGAGTAGTTGTGTAGACCGGGTAGATCTGTAGGCCGGGTAGATCTGTAAACCGGATAGACGTGTAGACCGGGTTGATCTGTTGACCTGGTAGATCTGTAGACCGGGTAGATCTGTAGACCGGGTAGATATGTTGACCTGGTAGATCTGTAAACCGGGTAGACGTGTAGAGAGGGTAGATGATCTGTTGACCTGGTAGATCTGTAAACCGGGTAGACATGTAGAGAGGGTAGATCTGTTGACCTGGTAGATCTGTAGACCGGGTAGATCTGTTGACCTGGTAGATCTGTAGACCGGGTAGATCTGTAGACCGGGTAGACCTATAATCTTGGTACAGCTTTAGTTTCCATTTTACAATTCGTGTTTCATTCAAATTATGTTCCGTGACCAATTCAATTTTGATGTGAACAAATAAGCTTTGATATACTTTGATATATACTTTATTGAGGAAAACAAGGTTTTGGATTTTATCATTGGAAAATATTTTTCGTCGTTATTCTGAATTTAATGTAACTTCCAGCCTAAAATGACGTGTTTGGAAAAATTTACACAATAGAAGTTTTTCTGTAATTAAAGAACACAAGTGGAAAATTCTAAAATAAAAATAGAAAAGAAGTTGTAGACAGTTAGCACGAAATGCCTTCCCGTTGGCTTTGAAAGATTATTTTTATAGAGTACTTTACATCTTGTTCGTGCAGCTACGCAAAAAGTATTCTGATATCAATGGCAGAGTTGAATCAAATATGAGCGGTATAGTGAACATGTGTTTTTCTTTGCTCACTGTACATTACACGAACTAAAATGGAATAAACTCGCACACTGTGTTTCTCTAGAACAAATTCATTTCTTTTGTTCCACTGGAATGAATTCGGATACTGTTCTCCCGCGCAAACAAAATTACCTTGTTCCATTCCCCAAAATAATACACAAATAAACAAACAAATAAAGTCACATAATTCCTCACAAAAAAAAAACATTTGCCATCAAACAAACAAATAAAGTCACGCAATTCCCACGAAAAAAACATTTGCCATCAAAGACACAAATAAAGTCACATAATTCCCACGAAAAAAACATCAACCACCAGCTGGAAAGCACGAAACACGAACACGTTTCGGTCACGCAGGCCAGCGGTCTCAGCCAATCACAGGCGCTCAATTATTCCAGCGTCAGTGACCAATAAGAGGCGAGCCCGCTGGGCAAACGCCAATCTGGCCTGCACAAACATGTGTGTTTGTGTTGTGCTTGTGTGCAGCTACCGTGGATGCCAGCATCGCTGGTTTGTGGTTGTGTGGGCAAACACAATGATATTCATGCGTCAAGTGTAGTCTATTTGTGTCAAAATGATGTTAAAAAATTATTGCTAGACTTAAGAAACAATCTACCTCTGTATCACTTGTGGTAAATAAATTGTTTAATTGTTTTAATTTTTTAATATGACATGATATATTACAAGTTTCGTTGACTGTGAATGCATTTAAACCTGTTTTGTGACTTTAGGTACGTAAGAATATTATAACATGAATGATTTAAAAGGAATCTAAATGTCAGCGTGAAAATGAGAATCAAGGTACGATTGGCAAGTCAGTATTGAAGTCGCACGACCTGTTTATATTATTTCCGCTCAATGACCGTGTCTGTGATATGATTACATCATTTACTGGGTGCTCTATCGAACACTAGTGTACACGGCCCGTTAAAAATGACGGGATTCGATATTTTGCTTAAATAAATCTTGCAGATGTGGATGACAAACAAATATATCCATCCCAACAGTACCCGCCATTAAAATATTCTTGTACTTGTGCACTGGTGAAACTCGTATCACAGATACGGTCATTGAGCGTCCTTGTGAGCGTCACAGAGAGACAGACCGACCAATTTAATGTGTTCTATGAGATTTCCATTGTTATAACATAGGAGAAATTACGCACAAAAAATCTGAATTTATTTATAAATTTATAAATATAAACAGACACCATGGGTTGTATAATATAGTATAGGTAATCGAATCCCATCATTTTTAACGGGCAGTGTACACTACAGTAATGAGGTATAAGACCAAGGTAATAAGTACGAGTACCTACCCAAGGTTTGTTCTTTATCTTATATATAAACTAGCAATGAATGCTAAATCAATGTACAACGCCTGCTCTACTTCTCAAAAATGTATTTATCGGTTAAAAGAAAAAATTTTGTTGAATGAGGAATGACGTTTACGCCATCGAAGGCAAAAAATGCATTTGCACCATCTGCAGACCGGGATGACATTTGCACCATCTGCAGACCGGGATGACATTTGCACCATCTGCAGACCGGGATGACATTTGCATCATCTACAGACCGGGATGACATTTGCACCATCTGCAGACCGGGATGACATTTGCACCATCTGCAGACCGGGATGAAATTTGCACCATCTGCAGACCGGGATGACATTTGCACCATCTACAGACCGGGGTGACATTTTCACGATCTGCAGACCGGGATGACATTTGCATCATCTACAGACCGGGATGACATTTGCACCATCTACAGACCGGGATGACATTTTCACGATCTGCAGACCTGGATGACATTTGCACCATCTACAGACCGGGATGACATTTGCACCATCTACAGACCGGGATGACATTTTCACGATCTGCAGACCGGGATGACATTTTCACGATCTGCAGACTGGGATGAAATTTGCACCATCTACAGACCGGGGTGACATTTGCACCATCTGCAGACCGGGATGACATTTGTACCATCTGCAGACCGGGATGACATTTGCACCATCTGCAGACCGGGATGACATTTGCACCATCTACAGACCGGGGTGACATTTTCACGATCTGCAGACCGGGATGACATTTGCACCATCTACAGACCGGGATGACATTTGCACCATCTACAGACCGGGATGACATTTTCACGATCTGCAGACCGGGATGACATTTGCACCCTCTACAGACCGGGATGACATTTGCACCATCTACAGACCGGGATGACATTTTCACGATCTGCAGACCGGGAGGACATTTTCTCGATCTGCAGACTGGGATGAAATTTGCACCATCTACAGACCGGGATGACATTTGCACCGTCAGCAGACCGGGATGACATTTGCACCATTTACAGACCGGGATGACATTTTCACGATCTGCAGACTGGGATGAAATTTGCACCATCTACAGACCGGGATGACATTTGCACCATCAGCAGACCGGGATTACATTTGCACCATCTGCAGACCGGGATGACGTTTGCACCGTCAGCAGACCGGGATGACATTT
Source organism: Morinoia aosen (assembly GCA_030386875.1). Classification (NCBI taxonomy): domain Eukaryota; kingdom Metazoa; phylum Arthropoda; class Malacostraca; order Amphipoda; family Talitridae; genus Morinoia; species Morinoia aosen. The sequence continues at coordinate 47,123,890 of CM059577.1, read as the reverse complement.
GCACCATCTACAGACCGGGATGACATTTGCACCATCAGCAGACCGGGATTACATTTGCACCATCTGCAGACCGGGATGACATTTGCACCATCTGCAGACCGGGATGAAATTTGCACCATCTGCAAACTTTGATTTACAAGATCTATCGGCCCGAAAAAAAACTTCAATGAATTTAATGTTTTTCTATTCAGCCCTCAAATTTTCTTTTGAAGTATATAACACAAATGAAATGACGAACATTTTCTTCAAAGTGAACTTGTACGACTTCTTTGTTATGGTCACCGTGGCCGAGTGCTTAAGAGCGCGCCCTTCACGGGAAGGTGTCGGCAGTTCGAATCCCGGATTGCCACCTGGTGTTTCTCTCCGGTGGGAAAAGAGAGAACTCAGCCACAACTCCCCACTCTACCCAGGTGTCGGAAATGGGTTCCGGCTTGGCCGGGGGTAACCGTCATGGCGTCCTGGTGTTAGTTATGAGGCATTTGAAAAACCAATGTACAAGGTGATGTCTATCACGCTTGATTGGAATAAAATAACCTTTGCTGCCGCCACCTGCATCACTATGGCTACTTCTTGTATTGCCAGCTCGAACTTCCCACCAGCAGGCAGATCGATCCAAGACCACGCAAGTTTCCGCCCCCGTAATTCCTTTAGCGAAGCAAAAGTTCACAACTCGAGACGCGGTCTAGATGTCCGTATTTACCAAGCCCTCAAATTGCAGTCGTTGCTGCGTTTGAGAAGATCATTCGCATGATTAAATAAGACTCGATATTTTCTATAAGCTTCTACAGAACTTAATGTTGGCCGGACCTGTTAATGAAAGTTAGAGCGTCGACTTGTTGGTTCAGGATATGGGTAGCGAAAAGTTGGGTGGAGGTCGCGTGCGCGGAGGATGGTTCAAGCAGCGAAAGTTTTTGTGTTTTGAAAAAGGAAAAGTTTATCTTCACTCATTTCTGAGAGTTAGATTTTTGTTCAGGGAAATTGGAACTTCAGCTGCTTTGAGGTAGCTTCATTTTTAATGAGTAAAATTGCAGCTTTAGCAGCTCTAAGATAGCTGCACTTCTGTTTAATAAAATTGCAGCTTCAGCTGCTTTGAGGTAGCTACACTTTCATTTAAAAGAAATTGCACGTTTTTCTGTTTTTTTTATAGTTTTATTTTTGTTAAATGAAATTGCATCTTCCGCTCATTTCTAAGAGTTTTATTTTTGTTAAAAAAATTGCAGCTTAAGCTTCTTTGAGATACCTTTATTTTTATTAATTAATATTGCAGTTTTGGCTGTTTTGAGATAGCAGCGTTTGAGATAAATAAAATTATAGCTTCAGCTGCTTTGACTTATCTTCATGTTTGTAATATAAAAGTATAGCTTCGATTGGTAGTATTTCGCAGCTTTTTATAGCATTGAATGGAACTGTTTTGTGCGATTTTGTGTTTTGTGTTACGATTTGTGCTGAGATTGTGTGGGAATCCTGCACTCATATGATAAGTGGCTGTAGAGCTTCGTATAATTTTGTATAACGTCGTAAAATAATTTTGGCAATCGAAAACGAAAATGCTAGGCCAGGAACCGACCTATTTCATGTTCCAATAATAATGTCCCAAGCCTAAATAAAATTGGCCTATGAGTACAATTATCTAGACTAGGAACACTTAAACACCTATCACCTACCTTTCATATACCTATCATCTACCTATCACTACCCATACATACACCTATCACCTACCTATCACCTACCTATCATCTACCTATCACTACCCATGCCTACACCTATCACCTACTCATCACCTAGGTAGTCATCACCTACCTATAGCTAACCAGCCAAATTCCCATCACCTACGTCCCAATCATTTAGGTACCTATCACAACCAATTATCATCTATCATCACCAAGGCATTTTTCAACCACCCATCACTACCCCCAGCTTATACCTATCACCTACCATCCCCTACAATCACCTACCATCACCTAGGTTCCCTTCACATACCTATCACCTACCTAAGTACCTATCACCGACCTATCACCTAAATACCTTTCACCTACCTATCACCTGCCTACCATCAAATGCCTATGCCCATCACCCACCACCACCCACCACGACCCACTGCTGCCTACAGGACTTTCTACGCCTAGTGCGGCAGCTACTGAGACCACGCCTGGACTGTACCTCTTGTGTGCCCTGTTTGTGCTCCTGTTTGTGCTCCTGTTTTGTGTGCCCTGTCTGTGCCCCTGTTTGATTGTTTGTGCCCCTGTTTGATTGTTTGTTTCCGGTTTGTGCCCCTATTTGTTTGTTTATTTTCCTGTTTTTGTCCTTGTTTGATCCTTTGTTTCCTGTTTGTGCCCCTGTTTGATCGCCTGTTTTCATGTTTGGGCCCCTGTTGAGAATTATTTTTCTTGTTTGCTCACCTGTTCGATAGTTTTCCTGTTTGAGCTCCACTTTGACTGTTTGATTCCTGTTTGTGCACCTGTAAAATTGTTTTCCTGTTCGTGTCTCTGCTGTTTTTTCTGTTTATGCCCCTGAGCCCTGTTTGTATTTCTGTAAGTGTTCTGATCCTTTTTTCTAGTGTTATTTCATTGCACCCCTGTTCCTTATTTGCTATGTTCCCTGTTTGTGTCTATGCTACCTGCTTGTGCCTCGATTTGAATTTTTGTTTCCTGCTTGCATCCCTGTTCCCTGTTTGTGCCACTGTCTTCCGCTTGTACCTCTGTTCTGTGTTTGTGTCCTTGTTTCTTGTTTGGGACCTTGTGCTCCTGTTACCTGTTTGTACTCTGTGCCTTGTTTGTACCCTGTTCTTTGTTTGTACCCTGTACCCTGTTTGTACCCTGTTCCCCGTTTGTACCCTGTACCCTGTCTGTACCCTGTTCCCTGTTTGTACCCTGTACCCTGTTTTTACCCTGTTCCCTGTTTGTACCCTGTACCCTGTTTGTACCCTGGACCCTGTTTGTACCCTGTTCCCTGTTTGCACTTTTGTTCTCTGTTTGTGCCATTGTTCCCTGTTTGTGCCCACGTTCCCTGTTTGTGCCCTCTTTCCTGTTCGTAATTTGTTCCTTGGATGTGCCTTTGTTCTCTGTTTGTGCCTTTGTTTCCTGTTTGTGCCTTTGTTCCCTGTTTGCGCCTTTGTTCTCTGTTTGTGCCTTTGTTCCCTTTTTGTGACTTTGTTCCCTGTTTGTGCCTTCGTTCCCTGCTCGTGCCTTTATTCCCTGTTTGTGCCTTTATTCCCTGTTTGTGCCTTTATTCCCTGTTTGTGCCTTTATTCCCTGTTTGTGCCCCCGTTAGGCGAGGCTGTCACTTAAGATCCACACCCGCCATTTTTGCTGCCGCATTCGCTAATTTGCACCCGCCATTTCACTGCAATTAACTCTTTCTCTCCGAGCCTGCTGAGCTACGGCGCTTGCTGCAAATGTGCACGTATTGTAAAACCGGTTCTCGGTTTGTGTTTGGTTTGCTTCTCAGTTGTTTGCTGCCGGTTCTCGATTTATGTTTGATTAGTTTTTAAATTGTTTGGTGGAGGGAACATTCGAAGGAGTCGTGTAGCAACTTGCTTGTGACGTTAAGTTATTTATAAACTTAAAACATAACGTGTTCCAATGACTAATTTTATTTCAATGTCCAATAAACCGAATAAATTTATTAGCATTTTCTTCGCTTTTAAATTTTTAGCTTCAACTCGACTTTTATGTACGATCCGTCATGCATCAAAATGATTATCAATATACATTTAATATATAAAGTTTAATTTAAGGTTCAATACGTGACGCGTGAACTTCTGCAACAACGATAAAGTGATCTATGAACTTAATTGTGACATAAAATTGCAGGTACAAACTTGACTACGAATATAAATTGATTTAAATAGAATTTTATTCTCAAATTCTTAATTAAAAAGCATTTTCTTTCTTTCTTTGTCTCCGGTACTTACAACACTTCTTTTCTTTTGTTGTACAGTTCCCTTGCCTGTACTGTACTGCCTAGTACAGTTCCCTCGCCTGTACTGTACTGCCTAGTACAGTTCCCTTGCCTGTACTGTACTGCCTAGTACAGTTCCCTCGCCTGTACTGTACTGCCTAGTACAGTTCCCTTGCATGTACTGTACTGCCTAGTACAGTTCCCTTGCCTGTACTGTACTGCCTAGTACAGTTCCCTCGCCTGTACTGTACTGCCTAGTACAGTTCCCTTGCCTGTACTGTACTGCCTAGTACAGTTCCCTCGCCTGTACTGTACTGCCTAGTACAGTTCCCTTGCCTGTACTGTACTGCCTAGTACAGTTCCCTCGCCTGTACTGTACTGCCTAGTACAGTTCCCTTGCATGTACTGTACTGCCTAGTACAGTTCCCTTGCATGTACTGTACTGCCTAGTACAGTTCCCTTGCCTGTACTGTACTGCCTAGTACAGTTCCCTTGCCTGTACTGTAATGCCTAGTACAGTTCCCTTGCCTGTACTGTACTGCCTAGTACAGTTCCCTTGCCTGTACTGTAATGCCTAGTACAGTTCCCTTGCCTGTACTGTAATGCCTAGTACAGTTCCCTTGCCTGTACTGTACTGCCTAGTACAGTTCCCTTGCCTGTACTGTAATGCCTAGTACAGTTCCCTTGCCTGTACTGTAATGCCTAGTACAGTTCCCTTGCCTGTACTGTAATGCCTAGTACAGTTCCCTTGCCTGTACTGTAATGCCTAGTACAGTTCCCTTGCCTGTACTGTAATGCCTAGTACAGTTCCCTTGCCTGTACTGTAATGCCTAGTACAGTTCCCTTGCCTGTACTGTAATGCCTAGTACAGTTCCCTTGCCTGTACTGTAATGCCTAGTACAGTTCCCTTGCCTGTACTGTAATGCCTAGTACAGTTCCCTTGCCTGTACTGTACTGCCTAGTACAGTTCCCTTGCCTGTACTGTAATGCCTAGTACAGTTCCCTTGCCTGTACTGTAATGCCTAGTACAGTTCCCTTGCCTGTACTGTACTGCCTAGTACAGTTCCCTTGCCTGTACTGTACTGCCTAGTACAGTTCCCTTGCCTGTACTGTAATGCCTAGTACAGTTCCCTTGCCTGTACTGTAATGCCTAGTACAGTTCCCTTGCCTGTACTGTACTGCCTAGTACAGTTCCCTTGCCTGTACTGTAATGCCTAGTACACTTCCCTTGCCTGTACTGTACTGCCTAGTACAGTTCCCTTGCCTGTACTGTACTGCCTAGTACAGTTCCCTTGCCTGTACTGTAATGCCTAGTACAGTTCCCTTGCCTGTACTGTAATGCCTAGTACAGTTCCCTTGCCTGTACTGTAATGCCTAGTACAGTTCCCTTGCCTGTACTGTAATGCCTAGTACAGTTCCTTTGCCTGTACTGTAATGCCTAGTACAGTTCCCTTGCCTGTACTGTAATGCCTAGTACAGTTCCCTTGCCTGTACTGTAATGCCTAGTACAGTTCCCTTGCCTGTACTGTAATGCCTAGTACAGTTCCCTCGCCTGTACTGTAATGCCTAGAAAAGTTCCGTTGCCTGTACTGTAATGCCTAGAAAAGTTCCGTTGCCTGTACTGTAATGCCTAGTACAGTTCCCTCGCCTGTACTGTAATGCCTAGTACAGTTCCCTCGCCTGTACTGTAATGCCTAGTACAGTTCCCTTGCCTGTACTGTAATGCCTAGTACAGTTCCCTTGCCTGTACTGTAATGCCTAGTACAGTTCCCTCGCCTGTACTGTACTGCCTAGTACAGTTCCCTTGCCTGTACTGTAATGCCTAGTACAGTTCCCTCGCCTGTACTGTACTGCCTAGTACAGTCCCCTTCCCGGTACTGAACTCTGTTAAAGAGTACAAACAGAAAACAAACAGTGAAACACAGCTAAAAAATCCTCAGTTTCTAAAAGTCCCCTAAAAAATCCTCATTTCAAAAATCCGACACTTCAGCACCGCCCAAAAATGTCAAAAACTTTGCTCGCTTGTGCTGGGAGTTTCTTGCGCGGTTTTGGCGTGCGTCTAATGTTCAGATTTCGAGCCGCTCTGCCATCAATGCTGGGGAAAAAATTGGATTCTGCACTGATGCCTTCTTAATCAAATGATGCTGCGCGTCTCGGTGGCGGCAGCGTTTGTTTGTTTGTTTGTTTGTTGCTTTTGTTATACGATGATGTGTTTGAAGGAAATTGCGTTTTTTTGTTTCTCCTTAATCAAATGTTGCTACACAGCCTCGGTGGACGCTGGGCAGTGTTGGTCTGTTTGTCTGGATGTTTGTTTGTATGTTTGTCTATTTGTCTGGATGTTTGTTGGTCTGTATGTTTGTTTGTTTGTCTGTTTGTTTGTCTGTATGTTTGTCTGTTTGTCTGTATGTTCATTTGTTTGTATGTTTATTTGTTTGTCTGTTCAATTGTTTGTCTGCATGTTTGTTTGTTTGTTTGTTTGTCTTTCTGTTTGTTCTTTTTTTGTTCGTTTGTCTGCCAGGGAATCAACTAAGGATCTTTTGGTAACGGCACTTTAAGAAACATTGATATTTTTTGTTGGATCTGTATTGGGAATAAGACATTTTTCTCTATGTCATTTTTCCTTTCTTTCGTCATTTCATTCTTTCTTCCTTTCTTTATTTCATTCTTTCTTTCAGTCTTTCTTTCTTTTATTCTTTTATTCTTTTTTCTTCCTTTCTTTATTTCATTCTTTCTTTCATTCTTTCTTTCTTTTATTCTTTCATTCTTGCTCTCATTCAATTTGTATTCCTTTATGTCATTCTTTATTTCTTTCTTCTTTTCTTTCATTTTATCTTTCTTTCTTTCTTCTTTTCTTTTTTCCATTCATCCTTTCTCTATTCCTTTCTTTCTCTCTTCCTTTCTTCCTCTCTTTCATCCTTCCTTTCTTTCATTCAGAAGCAGCGACCTGAGGGAAGGCCGCACCCCGTGTTTACGCAGCCCTGCTCAGGCGCCGCGGCCTGGCAGTTGCGTCTGGGACACATTTGGGCGAATGAGGGGCACCGGGGGCTGTTAAGTATTTATAAGTACTAATCCAACTTTTTTTGAAATAAGAAAATATTTGAAATAAGAAAAAAGGCGAAATGAAAGAAAGGCCGTAAAAATATAAAAATTCCATCTCTCGAGCGTTGATGAGGCCGAGTGCACACGGCCCGTCAAAAATAATGTTTGACAAATCACATGACACACGTTCCTATTTCCTAAGAATTCACGTAATATTCATTCCTACTCGAATGTGATGGGCTAATGCACTGAAAATTGTGGAGTTGATGAAGCTTGTATCACAGATACGAAATTGTGGAGTTGATGAAGCTTGTATCACAGATACGAAATTGTGGAGTTGATGAAGCTTGTATCACAGATACGAAATTGTGGAGTTGATGAAGCTTGTATCACAGATACGAAATTGTGGAGTTGATGAAGCTTGTATCACAGATACGAAATTGTGGAGTTGGTGAAGCTTGTATCACAGATACGAAATTGTGGAGTTGGTGAAGCTTGTATCACAGATACGAAATTGTGGAGTTGATGAAGCTTGTATCACAGATACAAAATTGTGGAGTTGGTGAAGCTTGTATCACAGATACGAAATTGTGGAGTTGGTGAAGCTTGTATCACAGATACGCTCATCACACACTGCAGGCTGGCTTCGGACGGACAGACAGACATCGCTGATATTGTAGTAAAAATTTGTATTATCATCAAAGTGAATAATAATACAGGATAGTACAGTGCGAGATGGCTAGAAAAAAAAGTTCTGTACAGCAGGAATATGAAATCATTAGACGACTACTTAATATCGTAACACTTCTGATTGATATTTATTTGCACAATATTGACTGATACCCTTCTGATTGATATTTATTGACACAATATTGACTGATACACTTGTGATTGATATTGATTGACATCCTTTTGACTGACACACGCACAATTGATATTTATTGATATAATAATGAGTGAAACACTTTATATTAATATTGATTGACACACTTTTGACTGTTATTGAATCATGATTATATTAATTCAGAAGTAACACCTGCTGTCTCAATGTACGTACCCCTGCTGCGTAAATTAGAAGGCACTTCGAACACAAAAACATTCATATTTTTTTGCACAAACATTCAACATCTGAAGCTTAGAGAAAATGATCTTGTTACATGCAAGTGGACACAAACATTCTACATCTGAAGCTTAGAGAAAATGAGCTCATTACAAGCAAATGGATGTGTGATGCCCACAACATTAAATGAAATTACGCACCTTCTAGTGCTAGACCTGTAAATTAAACACGGCGCGTTAGACCTACACACATCGCAGCAAAACAACAAGGTGTGAAAGCAAACAGCAGTCCTGAATGACAGTAGCTGGGCAAACACGCTGTTGCTTGCCGCTCCTCCTTCTGATCACGGGTAAAAAAAGGTTAAAACGTTCGTTTTTTCAAGGTGAGAGTCCCATTAAGGCGTTCTATGTAACAAAGTTTGGTTGAGCTAAAACGAATATACATCGAGTAAACTATTTGTAAAGCTCATAAACAGGAGAAATGAGTTAAGTTTCTCGATGTGAGAAAATCGTATGCTTCTAAAAACAAAGCCTGTGAAAGTTAATCATTGTCAGTTGCTTCGCACAGAAGAGCGACACACGATACCTGAAAAATTATCAGCCAGCGGGAGGGGTTGAACCCACGGTTTCAGAATTTTGTCCCCTGGTAGCTATACCTCCGCTTGGCTGCAGGGAGTAAATAAATCACCTTCTTTAATCCTATGAGAAGAGTTCTGTTTGTAAAAATATCAGGTTATTGGTAATTAACGAAAGTTTGAATGAATATTCAAGTGAAGATGGATATATTCATTTTTGGTGCCGTGGAGCAAGTAGCAACCTTAGGTTTTATTGGTTAACTCTAGATTATATTTATTACTCTAAGTTTTAGAGACCAAACTTAGGTTTTAGTGACTCATCCTAGGCTTTAGTTACTTACTCCAACTTTAGTTACCCACCCTGGGTTTTAGTGACCTTGCCAGGTTTTTGTGACCCACCGGGGGGAAATTGGCCCACCCTAGGTTTTATCAACCCTGTTAGGTTTTTGTGACCCACCGTGGGTAATTGACCCACCCAAAGCCAGCACACCACGTCGCCAGTTCATGGTCTGCCAATACCAACCTCCCACAACTCCATAACTCCAGCACCATAACCATAACTGAAATGACAATAAGTGAAACAAACCATAAAGAACAGAAGCAATCACTGGTAAGCGGTCACTCCACGATTCCAAATCCATTTCCTAGTTTCGAAAAATCGCAAAACATGTTTTCGAATTCCAAGAATCATATCATGTATCGTATCATATGAATCGTATGTCTATCATAATTCCATGAATCGTGTTTGCTGTTGGGAATTGTATATGTGTTATTGTATATTATAATTGCATTATGTTGATGAGGGATGAACTTGAAACTTTGGAAATTTTGAAGTTTAAAACTTTGTCCGCATGTTTTTCTTCAATTCGCTTCTCTGCACAGCTGGCTCAGGAGTTGGATCCCTTGACACTTTGATCGCAATTGGTAAAACTCAAGTTCAATATTTAACTCAAATTTAAACCCAATCGTAGTAAACAATTTTTTAAATAGCAAACATGAACTGGATCGTGCTTTCATTTACCTTTGATTGAATATTTATGAAAATCGAGTTTGTGACTACTGGTCGGTCAGCAGCGTAATGAAAATTTCCTCCGTGGCCACCGGTGGCGCACGTTGCGGTCAAAGTGTTAAGCGCTCCCAGCTCCCATTTACGGGATCAGAGGCCCCAAATCGCGGCAACTCCCCAACTCTTTGATGTCAGAAGCGCTTGAGTTTTTCTCTTTTGATCCTATTTAATTTTATGCTTTGTGCGCTTCATGAAAGCCGCGTGTTTTTTTGAAAGTTTTGGTGGTGAGTTGATGGTGAATTGTGGTGATTTGGTGGTGAGTTGTGATGATTTGGTGGTGAGTTGTGATGATTTGGTGGTGAGTTGTGATGATTTGGAGTTGATTTGATGGTGAATTATGAGGTTTTGGGGTGATTTGAGGTGATTTGGTGGTGAGTTGTGGTGATTTGGTAGTGAGTTGTGATGATTTGGTGGTGAGTTGTGGCGATTTGGTGGTGAGTTGTGGTGATTTGGTGGTGAGTTGTGATGATTTGGTGGTGAGTTGTGATGATTTGGAGTTGATTTGATGGTGAATTTTGAGGTATTGGGGTGATTTGAGGTGATTTGGTGGTGAGTTGTGATGATTTGGTGGTGAGTTGTGATGATTTGGTGGTGAGTTGTGATGATTTGGTGGTGAGTTGTGATGATTTGGTGGTGAGTTGTGATGATTTGGTAGTGAGTTGTGATGATTTGGTGGTGAGTTGTGATGATTTGGTGGTGAGTTGTGATGATTTGGTAGTGAGTTGTGGCGATTTGGTAGTGAGTTGTGATGATTTGGTAGTGAGTTGTGGTGATTTGGTGGTGAGTTGTGATGATTTGGTGGTGAGTTGTGATGATTTGGTGGTGAGTTGTGATGATTTGGTGGTGAGTTGTGATGATTTGGTGGTGAGTTGTGGTGATTTGGTGGTGAGTTGTGATGATTTGGTGGTGAGTTGTGATGATTTGGTGGTGAGTTGTGATGATTTGGTGATGGCTGGGTGTTGATTCACAGAAAGTGGAGCTTTCTAAAATGTGGAAGCTAATTTTTTTTTAAAATTGTAAATTTAGTTTGCTGAGGTGAATCTTTGAAGTGTAGTGCGCAGTAATCTCATAAGTCGCTTTAACAAACAAAATCCAGTCCCGTGTTTGTGGGGCGTGTAGAGAGGGACTTGTAGTGCTGCGAGTGGCAATGTTACGGTGATGTTACACGTGCCCGTTTTAAAGCGATGTTGCAAGTGAGAATGTTACAACGATGTTGCAAGTAACAATGTTACAACAACGTTGCAAGTGGCAATGTTACAACAATGTTGCAAGTGGCAACGTTACTGCGATGTTGCAAGTGACAATGTTACGACGATGTTACACGTGCCCATTTTAAAGCGATGTTGCAAGTGGCAATGTTACAAAAATGTTGCAAGTGGCAATGTTACAACAATGTTACAAGTGGCAATGTTACAACAATGTTGCAAGTGGAAATGTTACAACAATGTTGCAAGTGACAATGTTACAACAATGTTACAAATGGCAATAATCTGTGTATTCTCCAATTCACTTGAATGTAAACATACAGAAGTAAAAAAATAGGTAATTCAAATAAAGCACATCGTTATTTCAGTCTCAGAAGGAGTTCATAGGAAACAAAACAAAATGGTTTATCGCTAAAATGATGTAATTTTACCAAAAGTTAAGTAAGCAATTATGCTGATTCCTTAATTAATCATCTTCGCTCTCTAGAGTTTATTTAAAGAAATAATATATATATTCACGAATAGATTTGCTTACCTACGACGATATGTTTTTTCAGACACATCATGAAACTTTTTTCTTTCATAGTAGTTAGTATGGAAACTGTGTGTTATAACTGCATATCGTAACTGTGCAAGTGTTTTAAATGCGTGTTGTAACTGTGTGTTGTAACTGTGTGTTGTAACTGTGTGTTGTAACTGTGTGTTGTAACTGTGTGTTGTAACTGTGTGTTGTAACTGTGTGTTGTAACTGCGTGTTGTAACTGTGTGTTGTAACTGTGTGTTGTAACTGTGTGTTGTAACTGTGTGTTGTAACTGCGTGTTGTAACTGTGTGTTGTAACTGTGTGTTGTAACTGGGTGTTTTAAATGTGTTTTGTAACTGTGTGTTGTAACTGTGGGTTGTAACTGTGCGTTGTAACTGGGTGTTTTAAATGTGTTTTGTAACTGTGTGTTGTAACTGTGTGTTGTAACTGTGTGCCGTTACAGTGTGTTGTAACTGTGTGTTGTAACTGTGGGTTGTAACTGTGGGTTGTAACTGCGTGTTGTAACTGTGTGCTGTTACAGTGTGTTGTAACTGTGTGTTGTAACTGTGGATTGTAACTGTGCGTTGTAACTGGGTGTTTTAAATGTGTTTTGTAACTGTGTGTTGTAACTGTGTGTTGTAACTGTGGGTTGTAACTGTGTGCCGTTACAGTGTGTTGTAACTGTGTGTTGTAACTGTGGGTTGTAACTGTGTGTTGTAACTGTGTGCTGTTACAGTGTGTTGTAACTGTGTGTTGTAACTGTGTGTTGTAACTGTGTGTTGTAACTGTGTGTTGTAACTGTGTGTTGTAACTGTGGGTTGTAACTGTGTGTTGTAACTGTGTGCTGTTACAGTGTGTTGTAACTGTGTGTTGTAACTGTGTGTTGTAACTGTGTGTTGTAACCGTGTGTTATAACTGTGTGTTGTAACTGTGTATTGTAACTGTGTTGTAACTGTGTGTTGTAACTGTGTGTTGTAACTGGGTGTTTTAAATGAGTGTTGTGACTATGTGTCGTAACTGTGTGTTGTAACTATGTGTTATAACTGTGTGTTGTAACTGTGTGTTGCAACTATGTGTTGTAACTGTGTGTTGTAACTGTGTGTTATAACTGTGTGTTGTAACTGTGTATTATAACTGTTTTGTAACTGTGTGTTGTAACTGTGTGTTGCAACTGCAATTGTAATAATTGTCCAAATATCGTCTCTCTGTCGTAATTCTGAAAGTATCGTAACTGTGCAAGTGTAGTAATTGTTGATACGTCAAAATTGTGCAAATTTACTGAATGCATGTACAATGTGCATATATGAAAGATGTGTGACACGCGTGTCGTGCACGCGCCAGACACGCGTGCCGCGCACGTGCCCAGACACGCGTGCCCTTCACGTGCCCAGACACGAGTGCCCTGCACGTGCCAGACACGCGTGCCGTGCACGTACCAGACACGCGTGCCGCGCACGTGCCCAGACACGCGTGCCCTTCACGTGCCCAGACACGAGTGCCCTGCACGTGCCAGACACGCGTGCCGTGCACGTACCAGACACGCGTGCCCTTCACGTGCCCAGACACGCGTGCCGTGCACGTGCCAGACACGCGTGCCGTGCTCGTGCCCAGATACGCGTGCCGTGCACGTGCCAGACACGCGTGTCAGGTGCGCCAGGTGCGGGATTAACGGCAGCGCGAGCTTTTAGTCGGGATTTATTTGTGACGGTGGGGATTTACGGGCACAACATACTCTGCCCCTCACCTGAGTGGCTGTGGCCGTGAGTATGGTGTGTTGATTTGGGCAGTGAGTGGTCGTGGCCGTGAGTGGCCGTGAAAGTGAGTGGCCGTGGCCGTGAGTGGCCGTGGCCGTGAGTATGTTGTGATGATTTGGGCAGCGAGTGGCCATGGCGGTGAGTGGCTGTGGCCGTGAGTGGCCGTGGTCGTGAGTGGCCGTGAAAGTGAGTGGCCGTGGCCGTGAGTGGCTGAGGCCATGAGTGGAAGTGGTAGTGAAAATATTTTGAGTATCCGATGAATATTGTATTTCACAGTACATACTTATATCATAGTATATACTTACATTTCATAATCATATCATTCGGCATGTGATATCTTGAAAGAAGCCTCATTTAACCAAACGTGCATTCTCTAAAATTAAGTTTAAATTAATCATCAATACTACAGAATAAAACGCAGGGGTCTTCCTGAATTTATACATATTTTTGGTGCGTATTTTTTCCTATGTTATTACAATAGGAATCTCAGTGAACACATCAAATTGGTTGGTGCGTGTGTCTGTGACGCTCACAAGGACGCTCAATGACCGTATCTGTGATACGAGTTTCACCAGTGCACAAGTACAAGAATATTTTGATGGCGGGTACTATTGGGATGGATATATTTGTTTGTTATCCACATCTGCAAGATTTATTTAAGGAAAATATCGAATCCTACTATTTTTGACAGGCCGAATTCACTAGCAAATTAATGGCACTTTGCTCTTAAATCATTTGGCTTGTGATATTATTAAAGAAGCTTCATTTAACCCATCGCACTTTCTCTAAAATCAATTCAAATTAAGGAGGAGCGTTAGAACTATTAATGGCCCAGCGAAGACTTTTCTCATTAACTCGTTTTCCTCCGACAGAAAATCATCAAAGGATGATTCAAAGGATGATGAAAATCATCAAAGGATGATGAAAATCATCAAAGGATGATTTTCTGCCTCCAAATTTTGCGTTAAGTTAATATGAACGAATGAAAGTTTTTGTGCATCGACGGAATGAGATTTCACGGAAGTTGGATATCTCTTTTTTCTGTTTAGAGTTGAACTGTTTCTTCTTTTTTTTGGAAATTATTTTTATTCTCTTGTAGTTAAAGAATTTTGTTATTTGTGTAGCGAAATTATTTTTTCTTGTTGTAGTAAATTCTTAATTCTTTGCGTTGTTAAATTTTTTTGTAGTTAAATATTTTTTTCTTTTTGCCGTTAAATGATTTTTTCTTTTTGTAGTTTGATAATTTGTTTCGTTTTGTTGTTCAATTATTTTTTCTTTTTCAAGAAAAATTAAATTTTCTTATTGTAGTTAAATTAAAAACACATAGTGTAGCTTCGAACGTAACAGTCTTTTACTGGCATCTCATGCAGAGGTCAAGGATTTACGCAGGATGAAAGAACCCCCGAAAAATTCAAGGATTTACGCAGGATGAAAAAATTCCCGAAAAATTCAAGGATTTACGCAGGATGAAAGAATTCCCGAAAAATTCAAAGATTTACGCAGGATGAAAGAATTCCCGAAAAATTCAAGGATTTACGCAGGATGAAAGAATTCCCGAAAAATTCAAGGATTTACGCAGGATGAAAAAATTCATGAAAAATTCACGGATTTACGCAGGATGAAAGAATTCCCGAAAAATTCAAGGCTTTACGCAGGATAAAAGAATTCCCGAAAAATTCAAGGATTTACGCAGGATGAAAGAATTCCCGAAAAATTCAAGGATTTACGCAGGATGAAAGAATTCCCGAAAAATTCAAGGATTTACGCAGAATGAAAAAATTCATGAAAAATTCACGGATTTACGCAGGATGAAAGAATTCCCGAAAAATTCAAGGCTTTACGCAGGATAAAAGAATTCCCGAAAAATTCAAGGATTTACGCAGGATGAAAGAATTCTCGAAAAATTCAAGGATTTACGCAGGATGAAAGAATTCCCGAAAAATTCAAGGATTTACGCAGGATGAAAGTATTCATGAAAAATTCACGGATTTACGCAGGATGAAAGAATTCCCGAAAAATTCAAGGCTTTATGCAGGATAAAAGAATTCCCGAAAAATTCAAGGATTTAAGCAGGATGAAAGAATTCCCGAAAAATTCAAGGATTTACGCAGGATGAAAGAATTCCCGAAAAATTCAAGGATTCACGCAGGATGAAAGAATTCCTGAAAAATTAAGGGATTCACGCAGGATTTAAGTATGGTTCAATTATAGTTCATGCAGGATTTATGCAGGACCCATGCAGGATTCAATCAAGATTCACGCAGCATTCATGAGGGATTTATGTTGGATTTATACAGGACTCACGCAGGATTCACATAGGGTTTGTACAGGACTCATGCAAGAGGATACCCTAGAAATCGCTGAACTTATTCGAGCCCACAAGTAGCTATACTCAAATTTAACCATTGTAATAAACTTAAGAAACACTCTACCTTTTTATCGCTTGTGGTAAATAAATTGTTTATAAAATTGTTTAATGGATTCACGCAGACTGCGTCCCTGTTGACGCAGAATGGCTGTCTCGGTCTCCCCTCCTCGCATGCTAACGAATTCGATACTTGAGATGCCGGCGCCACTGGATATTGTGGAGGATATTTCTTATCCATTACAGCTCGGGCTGTTCCAGGCCTCCTGGAGCCGTGGCGGCAGTTCGAGAAAAAAAACATGAAATTCAGCCTTTATGAAATAAAGTAGCAATCAAGGAAGAAAAATAAAATGAAAGAAGATATGAAGAAAGAAATAAATGAAAGAAGAAAAGAAGAAAGAAAAGAAAAATGGAAGATAGTAAGAAATAAAGAAAGAAGAAAAGAAAGTGAAGAATAAGTTAAGCAAGAAGAAAAGAAAAATCAAAACTGAAGAAAGAAGATAAGAAAAATTAAAATGAAAGAAAAAAAATAAGAGAAATAGGAATATAGAACAACACCTTATTGAGAAGAAGTAGGTAGGCAAGATGTATCAAAGTGGATTTAAAAATATCTTAGCATAAGACCGTTTCGTTGGTAAACGTCCACGGACTTAATTACTAATTACATGTCATTATTTGTACGATAGATTTGAAGGAAATATATGTAAATGTGTTCCCACGTGTTCCTGAATGTGTTCCCACGTGTTCCTGAATGTGTTCCCACGTGTTCCTGAATGTGTTCCCATGTGTTCCTGAATGTGTTCCTACGTGTTCCTGAATGTGTTCCCACGTGTTCCTGAATGTGTTCCCACGTGTTCCTGAATGTGCTCCCACTTGTTCCTGAATGTGTTCCCACGTGTTCCTGAAGGTGTTCCCATGTGTTCCTGAATGTGTTCCCACGTGTTCCTGAATGTGTTCCCACGTGTTCCTGAATGTGTTCCCACGTGTTCCTGAAGGTGTTCCCACGTGTTCCTGAATGTGTTCCCACGTGTTCCTGAGTGTGTTCCTACGTGTTCCTGAATGTGTTCCCACGTGTTCCTGAATGTTTTCCCACGTGTTCCTGAATGTAACCCTGAATGTGTGTTCCTGAATGTGTTCCCACGTGTTCCTGAATGTGTTCCTATGTGTTCTTGAATGTATTCCTACATTCATAACTTACTAACTTAATCTAACTTGATCTAACTAACTAACTAACTTGATATAACTTAATCAAACTAGTTAACAGGATTTAACTAACTTATCTAACTTGATATAACTAACTAAATAATTTAAACAAGAGATAAAGTTAGATCACAGACGTGACCAAGTAACACATTATGTTAAAATTAACGTTTATTAAAGATAATTGACAAGAAAATATGCGACAGAATATTTCGGAAACTCTCATCCGATTTAAAAAAACGACATACACTTTCAATATTTTTCGACTTTTTCAGTCACTGTTTCCAATATCAACGGAACTCTGTGTCAACTTCAATACTCGTTTGTACGTCAGGAAAACTACTTATTTTACCAGAAATTATTCTAATAAACAACTCGTAAATCGCTTTTGAAAACACGGTCCAAGTTTGCAAGTTGAATTTCGGGTCTTTACAACGACGAATCGCGCTGAGAATGACTTTATAGCCACGTTTTCTCGTTCTCAAGTCATCCATGGTGAGAATTTGCAGAATTTCTAACATTTTTATTTCCCAAAATATATGGCAAATAACGTAAGGGAATTTCGATCATTTAAACATTTCAAACACAGGCAGACACAGGCAGACACAGGCAGACACAGACAGACACAGGCAGACACAGGCAGACACAGGCAGACACAGGCAGACACAGACAGACACAGGCAGACACAGGCAGACACAGGCAGACACAGGCAGACACAGGCAGACACAGGCAGACACAGGCAGACACAGGCAGACACAGGCAGACACAGGCAGACACAGGCAGACACAGACAGACACAGGCAGACACAGACAGACACAGGCAGACACAGACAGACACAGGGGCAGACACAGGCAGACACAGGCTGGACACACAGACAGACACATGCAGACACAGGCAGAGTCCTGGCAGACACAGGCAGACACAGGCAGACACAGACAGACACAGGCAGACACAGACAGACACAGGCAGACACAGACAGACACAGGCAGACACAGACAGACACAGACAGACACAGGGGCAGACACAGGCAGACACAGGCTGGACACACAGACAGACACAGGCAGACACAGGCAGACACAGGCAGACACAGGCAGACACAGGCAGACACAGGCAGACACAGGCAGACACAGACAGACACAGGCAGACACAGGCAGACACAGGCAGACACAGGCAGACACAGGCAGCACAGGCAGACACAGGCAGACACAGGTAGACACAGGCAGACACAGGCAGACACAGACAGACACAGGCAGACACAGGCAGACACAGGCAGACACAGACAGACACAGGCAGACACAGACAGACACAGGCAGACACAGACAGACACAGGGGCAGACACAGGCAGACACAGGCTGGACACACAGACAGACACATGCAGACACAGGCAGACACAGGCAGACACAGGCAGACACAGACAGACACAGGCAGACACAGACAGACACAGGCAGACACAGACAGACACAGACAGACACAGGGGCAGACACAGGCAGACACAGGCTGGACACACAGACAGACACAGGCAGACACAGGCAGACCCAGGCAGACACAGGCAGACACAGACAGACACAGGCAGACACAGGCAGACACAGGCAGACACAGACAGACACAGGCAGACACAGGCAGACACAGGCAGACACAGGCAGACACAGGCAGACACAGGCAGACACAGGCAGACACAGGTAGACACAGGCAGACACAGGCAGACACAGACAGACACAGGCAGACACAGGCAGACACAGGCAGACACAGGCAGACACAGACAGACACAGGCAGACACAGGCAGACACAGGCAGACACAGGCAGACACAGGCAGACACAGGCAGACACAGGCAGACACAGGCAGACACAGGCAGACACAGGTAGACACAGGCAGACACAGGCAGACACAGACAGACACAGGCAGACACAGGCAGACACAGGCAGACACAGGCAGACACAGACAGACACAGGCAGACACAGGCAGACACAGGCAGACACAGGCAGACACAGACAGACACAGGCAGACACAGACAGACACAGGCAGACACAGGCAGACACAGACAGACATAGGCAGACACAGGCAGACACAGACAGACACAGGCAGACACAGGCAGACACAGGCAGACACAGGCAGACACAGGCAGACACAGGCAGACACAGGCAGACACAGACAGACACAGGCAGACACAGGCAGACACAGACAGACACAGGCAGACACAGGCAGACACAGGCAGACACAGGCAGACACAGACAGACACAGGCAGACACAGGCAGACACAGGCAGACACAGGCAGACACAGGCAGACACAGGCAGACACAGGCAGACACAGGCAGACACAGGCAGACACAGGCAGACACAGACAGACACAGGCAGACACAGGCAGACACAGACAGACACAGGCAGACACAGGCAGACACAGACAGACACAGGCAGACACAGACAGACATAGGCAGACACAGGCAGACACAGGCAGACACAGGCAGACACAGGCAGACACAGGCAGACACAGGCAGACACAGGCAGACACAGGCAGACACAGGCAGACACAGGCAGACACAGACAGAAACAGACAGACACAGGCAGACACAGACAGACACAGGCAGACACAGGCAGACACAGGCAGACACAGACAGACACAGGCAGACACAGGCAGACACAGGCTGGACACACAGACAGACACAGGCAGACACAGGCAGACACAGGCAGACACAGACAGACACAGGCAGACACAGGCAGACACAGGCAGACACAGGCAGACACAGGCAGACACAGGCAGACACAGGCAGACACAGACAGACACAGGCAGACACAGGCAGACACAGACAGACACAGGCAGACACAGGCAGACACAGGCAGACACAGGCAGACACAGACAGACACAGGCAGACACAGGCAGACACAGGCAGACACAGGCAGACACAGGCAGACACAGGCAGACACAGGCAGACACAGGCAGACACAGGCAGACACAGGCAGACACAGACAGACACAGGCAGACACAGGCAGACACAGACAGACACAGGCAGACACAGGCAGACACAGACAGACACAGGCAGACACAGACAGACATAGGCAGACACAGGCAGACACAGGCAGACACAGGCAGACACAGGCAGACACAGGCAGACACAGGCAGACACAGGCAGACACAGGCAGACACAGGCAGACACAGGCAGACACAGACAGAAACAGACAGACACAGGCAGACACAGACAGACACAGGCAGACACAGGCAGACACAGGCAGACACAGACAGACACAGGCAGACACAGGCAGACACAGGCTGGACACACAGACAGACACAGGCAGACACAGGCAGACACAGGCAGACACAGACAGACACAGGCAGACACAGGCAGACACAGTCAGACACAGACAGACACAGGCAGACACAGGCAGACACAGGCAGACACAGGCAGACACAGGCAGACACAGGCAGACACAGGCAGACACAGACAGACACAGACAGAGACAGGCAGACACAGGCAGACACAGGCAGACACAGGCAGACACAGGCAGACACAGACAGACACAGGCAGACACAGGCAGACACAGGAAGACACAACCAGACACAGGCAGACACAGGCAGACACAGGCAGACACAGACAGACACAGGCAGACACAGGCAGACACAGGCAGACACAGGCAGACACAGGCAGACACAGGCAGACACAGGCAGACACAGGCAGACACAGGCAGACAGGTTGGGTGTGGCTTCGAAATTAACAAACAGCTTCCGACGTCGACGCTGAGACCCGCATGTTGCTTACGAGCTCGTATGGGAGACTCTGAGGCTGCAGCCATAAGACTACAGCCATGAGACTACAGCCATGAGACTACAGCCATGAGACTACAGCCATGAGACAACAGCCATGAGACAACAGCCATGTGACTACAGCCATGAGACTACAGCCATGAGACAACAGCCATGAGACTACAGCCATGAGACTACAGCCATGAGACTACGGCCATGAGACTACAGCCATGAGACTACAGCCATGAGACTACAGCCATGAGACTACAGCCATGAGACTACAGCCATGAGACAACAGCCATGAGACTACAGCCATGAGACTACAGCCATGAGACTACAGCCATGAGACTACAGCCATGAGACTACAGCCATGAGACTACAGCCATGAGACTACAGCCATGAGACTACAGCCATGAGACTACAGCCATGAGACTACAGCCATGAGACTACAGCCATGAGACTACAGCCATGAGACTACAGCCATGAGACAACAGCCATGAGACTACAGCCATGAGACTGCAGCCATGAGACTACAGCCATGAGACAACAGCCATGAGACTACAGCCATGAGACTACAGCCATGAGACAACAGCCATGAGACTACAGCCATGAGACTACAGCCATGAGACTACAGCCATGAGACTACAGCCATGAGACTACAACCATGAGACTACAGCCATGAGACTACAGCCATGAGACTACAGCCATGAGACTACAGCCATGAGACTACAGCCATGAAACTACAGCCATGAGACTACAGCCATGAGACTACAGCCATGAGACTACAGCCATGAGACTACAGCCATGAGACTACAGCCATGAGACTACAGCCATGAGACAACAGCCATGAGACAACAGCCATGAGACAACAGCCATGTGACTACAGCCATGAGACTACAGCCATGAGACAACAGCCATGAGACTACAGCCATGAGACTACAGCCATGAGACTACGGCCATGAGACTACAGCCATGAGACTACAGCCATGAGACTACAGCCATGAGACAACAGCCATGAGACTACAGCCATGAGACTACAGCCATGAGACAACAGCCATGAGACTACAGCCATGAGACTACAGCCATGAGACTACAGCCATGAGACTACAGCCATGAGACTACAGCCATGAGACAACAGCCATGAGACTACAGCCATGAGACTACAGCCATGAGACTACAGCCATGAGACTACAGCCATGAGACTACAGCCATGAGACTACAGCCATGAGACTACAGCCATGAGACTACAGCCATGAGACTACAGCCATGAGACTACAGCCATGAGACTACAGCCATGAGACAACAGCCATGAGACTACAGCCATGAGACTACAGCCATGAGACGACAGCCATGAGACAACAGCCATGAGACTACAGCCATGAGACTACAGCCATGAGACAACAGCCATGAGACTACAGCCATGAGACTACAGCCATGAGACTACAGCCATGAGACTACAGCCATGAGACTACAGCCATGAGACTACAACCATGAGACTACAGCCATGAGACAACAGCCATGAGACTACAGCCATGAGACTACAGCCATGTGACTACAGCCATGAGACTACAGCCATGAGACTACAGCCATGAGACAACAGCCATGAGACTACAGCCATGAGACTACAGCCATGAGACTACGGCCATGAGACTACAGCCATGAGACTACAGCCATGAGACTACAGTCATGAGACTATAGCCATGAGACTACAGCCATAAGACAACAGCCATGAGACAACAGCCATGAGACTAGAGCCATGAGACTACAGCCATGAGGCTACAGCCATGAGACTACAGCCATGAGACTACAGCCATGAGACTACAGCCATGAGACAACAGCCATGAGACTACAGCCATGAGACTACAGCTTTGAGACTACAGCCATGAGACAACAGCCATGAGACTACAGCCATGAGACTACAGCCATGAGACTACAGCCATGAGACTACAGCCATGAGACAACAGCCATGAGACTACAGCCATGAGACTACAGCCATGAGACTACAGCCATGAGACAACAGCCATGAGACTACAGCCATGAGACTACAGTCATGAGACTGCAGCCATGAGACTACAGCCATGAGGCTGCTGCCATGAGAATACAGCCATGAGACTACAGCCATGAGACTACAGCCATGAGACTACAGCCATGAGACTACAGCCATGAGACTACAGCCATGAGACTACAGCCATGAGACTACAGCCATGAGACTACAGCCATGAGACTACGGCCATGAGACTACAGCCATGAGACTACAGCCATGAGACTACAGCCATGAGACTACAGCCATGAGACTACAACCATGAGACTACAGCCATGAGACTACAGCCATGAGACTACAGCCATGAGACTACAACCATGAGACTACAGCCATGAGACAACAGCCATGAGACTACAGCCATGAGACTACAGCCATGTGACTACAGCCATGAGACTACAGCCATGAGACTACAGCCATGAGACTACAGCCATGAGACAACAGCCATGAGACTACAGCCATGAGACTACAGCCATGAGACTACAGCCATGAGACTACAGCCATGAGACTACAACCATGAGACTACAGCCATGAGACTACAGCCATAAGACAACAGCCATGAGACTACAGCCATGAGACAACAGCCATGAGACTACAGCCATGAGACTACGGCCATGAGACTACAGCCATGAGACTACAGCCATGAGACTACAGTCATGAGACTATAGCCATGAGACTACAGCCATAAGACAACAGCCATGAGACAACAGCCATGAGACTACAGCCATGAGACTACAGCCATGAGGCTACAGCCATGAGACTACAGCCATGAGACTACAGCCATGAGACTACAGCCATGAGACAACAGCCATGAGACTACAGCCATGAGACTACAGCTTTGAGACTACAGCCATGAGACAACAGCCATGAGACTATAGCCATGAGACTACAGCCATGAGACTACAGCCATGAGACTACAGCCATGAGACTACAGCCATGAGACAACAGCCATGAGACTACAGCCATGAGACTACAGCCATGAGACTACAGCCATGAGACAACAGCCATGAGACTACAGCCATGAGACTACAGCCATGAGACTGCAGCCATGAGACTACAGCCATGAGGCTGCTGCCATGAGAATACAGCCATGAGACTACAGCCATGAGACTACAGCCATGAGACTACAGCTATGAGACTACAGCCATGAGACTACAGCCATGAGACTACAGCTATGAGACTACAGCCATGAGACTACGGCCATGAGACTACAGCCATGAGACTACAGCCATGAGACTACAGCCATGAGACTACAGCCATGAGACTACAACCATGAGACTACAGCCATGAGACTACAGCCATGAGACTACAGCCATGAGACTACAACCATGAGACTACAGCCATGAGACAACAGCCATGAGACTACAGCCATGAGACTACAGCCATGTGACTACAGCCATGACACTACAGCCATGAGACTACAGCCATGAGACAACAGCCATGAGACTACAGCCATGAGACTACAGCCATGAGACTACGGCCATGAGACTACAGCCATGAGACTACAGCCATGAGACTACAGTCATGAGACTATAGCCATGAGACTACAGCCATAAGACAACAGCCATGAGACAACAGCCATGAGACTACAGCCATGAGACTACAGCCATGAGGCTACAGCCATGAGACTACAGCCATGAGACTACAGCCATGAGACTACAGCCATAAGACAACAGCCATGAGACTACAGCCATGAGACTACAGCTTTGAGACTACAGCCATGAGACAACAGCCATGAGACTACAGCCATGAGACTACAGCCATGAGACTACAGCCATGAGACTACAGCCATGAGACAACAGCCATGAGACTACAGCCATGAGACTACAGCCATGAGACTACAGCCATGAGACAACAGCCATGAGACTACAGCCATGAGACTACAGCCATGAGACTGCAGCCATGAGACTACAGCCATGAGGCTGCTGCCATGAGAATACAACCATGAGACTACAGCCATGAGACTACAGCCATGAGACTACAGCCATGAGACTACAGCCATGAGACTACAGCCATGAGACTACAGCCATGAGACTACAGCCATGAGACAACAGCCATGAGACTACAGCCATGAGACAACAGCCATGAGACTACAGCCATGAGACTACAGCCATGAGACTACAGCCATGAGACTACAGCCATGAGACAACAGCCATGAGACTACAGCCATGAGACTACAGCCATGAGACTACAGCCATGAGACTACAGCCATGAGACTACAGCCATGAGACTACAGCCATGAAACTACAGCCATGAGACTACAGCCATGAGACTACAGCCATGAGACTACAGCCATGAGACAACAGCCATGAGACTACAGCCAAGAGACTACAGCCATGAGACTACAGCCATGAGACTACAGCCATGAGGATGCAGCTATGAGACTACAGCCATGACACTTCAGCCATGAGACTACAGCCATGAGACTACAGCCATGAGACCACAGCTATGAGACTACAGCCATGAGACTACAGCCATGAGGCTACAGCCATGAGACTACAGCCATGAGACTACAGCCATGAGACTACATCCATGAGACAACAGCCATGAGACTACAGCCATGAGACTACAGCCATGAGACTACAGCCATGAGACAACAGCCATGAGACTACAGCCATGAGACTACAGCCATGAGACTACAGCCATGAGACTACAGCCATGAGGCTGCAGCCATGAGACTACAGCCATGACACTACAGCCATGAGACTACAGCCATGAGACTACAGCCATGAAACCACAGCTATGAGACTACAGCCATGAGACTACAGCCATGAGGCTGCAGCCATGAGACTACAGCCATGAGACTACAGCCATGAGACTACAGCCATGAGACTACAGCCATGAGACTACAGCCATGAGACTACAGCCATGAGACTACAGCCATGAGACCACAGCCATGAGACTACAGCCATGAGACTACAGCCATGAGACTACAGCCATGAGACTACTGCCATGAGGCTGCAGCCATGAGACAGTGTTATAGCTGCAGTGTTATGGCTGCAGTGTTATGGCTGCAGGGTTATGGCTGCAGTGTTACGGCTGCAGGGTTATGGCTGCAGGGTTATGGCTGCAAGGTTATGGCTGCAAGGTTATGGCTGCTGGGTTATGGCTGCAGGGTTATGGCTGCAGGGTTATGGCTGCAGGGTTATGGTTGCAGTGTTATGGCTGCAGGGTTATGGCTGCAGTGTTATGGCTGAAGGGTTATGGCTGAAGGGTTATGGCTGCAGGGTTATGGCTGCTGTTATGCTTCTCCGCATAACTGTGTACGGAACATCGCTAAGGATCCGAATAATCGTCCGGCCAACGACTTATTCATAAATGATCCAAAAGACCGAATATTAAGCCTGATTTCTGCGAGAAAGCATCACATCGTTGAATTCTAGGACAGTCGACTCTTCACGAACAACGTTCGAACGTCGCCGTTACAAGGAGCGAACGATCACGCCAGCCGAAGATGCCAAGAACCTCAACGGATGTCTTCATTTGCTTTAATTAATATGTTTAACATTGTTTTGTGGGGATTTTTATATAGTAATGAGGGTAAGGTTAATGATGTATGTTTTCTATTCGATGGTAGGGATGTATCACGTTCTTATTGGTAACCTTGTTAGGTTGTTATTCAAACTTGGCACCTCAAGGTGACGCCGAGCGCGGGTGCCTGAGGGAGAGCGGGGAGTAGAGGCTAGGACACGATCACAAGAAGCCGCATACGAGTTTGTTCCTCTACCTTGGTCCAGTTGGGCCGAGGCCTTGCCTCTTAAATTCACTACTCAAAGCCATCCTAGAAGATCTGTGCCCTCATTCGCTCGAAAGTGATTAACTTCAAGAATACTCAACTGCAGTGCCAGCATAACGTAAATTAGAGATTATCAATCTAGATGGCTATCGGCATAGCCCCAGCCATCAACCCGGTCTCTCTTCCCTCAACCAAATATGGCGACCTTGCTTCAGCGCGCCAGCCGGGCGACATTCAAACAGCGAGGCCAATCTCCAAATCTCAAGATAAGTTTCCCTCTGATTTCATGTCAAACCCCAGTCCCCACTTAAGCTTCTGAGTATATTAGGATGTGAATGCGTAGGTCGCGTGCGCTCAATTTAGTTAGCGTGGTTTCGATGATTAATGTCTCAATATTTTACTTCGATCAATAGCGAATTTCTTTAATGTCCTTGTGTTCTTCATGTCCTTTAGATAGTTAGGAAAGGAGGATGATATGATTCAGAAGGAAAGTAATAATGTTTGAAGCCAGGAAACACGGCTAGAATGCACGATTAATCTATGGCCTTAAGCCGGTCGATACGCTTACCGAAGATTGAATTAAATATTTACTCAGACTTACTCTGAGTTGGTGGCAGCTACCTTGATATTAACAAGTAGAAAATAAACGAAATGTGACGAATAATCTTAATGTCACGACTAATAATATCACATGGAAAAATATCATGCATCGTAACAAAGAATGACGGCAGAAGAAAATGAAGACCGTGACCTCAGCGAGATAAAATAAAGAGGGTCACGACATATGGCGGCTGAGCGTTGGGATTTGAGTTTTGCTTTAAATGTAAATGTTACTGTAAAATCTCATGCCTGCCGAACTCACACCTCCAAATAAAAATATATGTGCATTCAAACATTCAAATTTAAAAATCTATATTTGGCCGACTAAAAATAATTTCTTTATCTGAATCATCTCATCTCTCTCTTCCTAATGAATACTTATTTGCGGGATGTCATCAGGAACGATGAATGAATGTTGCATTAATGTTTCATATTTCAATGTTGTCGATAGACTTATAATGTGTACGGATGTTCAACGTTTCCCTTCATCAATTAATTTCAATTACAGTATGCGGCATTTTCTGTACCATCTAATGTAAAAACTGAAATGTAACAACATGCTATGTTGGAGACGAATGTTAGGATCGAACATTCCTCAATCCTTGAGTGAGCCGGCTCTGCCGCGGCAGCTCACGCCCTCGCCAATGGAATGTGAGACTATAAACAAAGCCCACGTATCGGCGTACGAACTGCCACAAAGCCACACTCAACAGCTTTCCATGATTCTAAACTTCAATAATGCGAACGATAAATGTTGTGAATCACGATTTTCTTAGTTTAGGCATGTAATGGTTACGTTTTTCTAATGAAAAATAAATTTAATTACATGTGAGAACGTAAAAAATTTAATTATTTCATCATTACTGCGTGTAAAATTTCTAATTCGACGTTCATCAAACAAATTTCTGCGGATACCACGTCATAATTGTGTCAATATCGTGTGAATTTTATATTCAAAATTTAAATATTGATGACCAAAACCAGCTTATGGATAATTTTATTTCAATATCTGGAGTATAGGACTCCCAGCACTCGAGCCACACCCGTGTTCAGGCTGGCATCCAAGCACGATCAAAGCTCCTTTGTTGTCATCGTGGGAGCAGCCGCAAGGCTCACCACAGCTTTGACGACAAAAATTTCGTAGAGCACGAATGTAAAATCTCACGAACCACGGATTGGTAAATTTTAGATGTAATACTTTACGCTTTCAAATAAAATTTAATTTGATAACGTGCGAGAACAAAATTCAATTAAATTCATTATTGCTACGGGAAATTTATGCGATGTAATTAGTAAATACTAACGATCTTACACGAAATTTGTCTGAGAATTTACTACGGATGCTAGGAGTTGCTATTACAATTTTAAGTCAACGTATAATAAATTTAATCTTTTTCCAATATATGATGTGCGATTTCTTGATCAATTATCTGGGTATTACGTACAATGAATTCAAATCCAATTACCAATGACATTATTCCAATGAGAATGAATGTAAACTGGAGACATTTGTCTGCTATTAGAATTGCTAGTTAGTTAAGGTTTCAAAATTTAATCACGATTCTTCGGAACAATCTCATTTTGGCGTATAATCTAAAGAATTAGATTTACTATTACTCTTAAAATAATTAATGACCTGCGAATACCTCACATGGGGACTCATGTTGTCACTGAAACGTAGTATAAATGATGCGCGAACTACTAGGAAAACACAACAACGTATCTGAATAGTGAAATAAATTCAATTCGTGATTTCAAAGAAAAATTTGGTACAGCCAGGATTTATTTCAAACGGGTTTATTCAATCTCGACGATCTCGTATTAATATGTTTGCTCAAACGTTCTACTGGTCCTGAACAACTATGAATTTCATTGCGTCGAGTTGGTCAAATTTAAATACTATGTATTATTTTTGTAATTAATATTTCTGTGTGGGGAAAATAGTTCAATTTTATTTCGCTTTCATGTATTTCGATAATTCCGTAAATGTGTGTGTACTCGTAGGATGTAATTAATTTTAAACTTTGCGATCTATACTTAAAGAAAATTTTGAACCTTATGTTCGATTCGTAATTTGCTAATGATAACGTAAATTCAAACATAGGATGCTTAAGTCCCTTTGTAAATACTTGGGAGTTTGAGAGGGAGGACTTGGTTGATGTGATGTAAGAGGGAGACTTGGGAAAAATTAAAGAAGAACATCAGAACAAACACTTAATGGGATTGACCTTTCAGGAATGGTGGATGACGTCAGCTGAGCGCGGTTGAACGCTTGCGCCGGCGCACCATCACTCGCCAGTCATCAAGAGTGGTGTGAGACTCCACCACAGACGCATCACGGTCGCCCTGCTCGGACGACATCACTACTACGGGTTGGCCACGCATGCGCTGCGCCCCTGCTCCCTACTCCACCATCTACACGACGCTTGGAGCACGACGCAAGACGACAACCACCTGAGCTCGCGCGCCGACTAACAGAAAACGGCGAGGCGTAGAAAACTTCGCCAGGCGGCAGCTGGCTATCACGACACGCAGCGGCAGACCAGAGCTCGTACACCGACTCGTAGAAAACGAGTACGCGAAGAAAATTTCTTATCAGCGGACTGGGTCGACGGCCGCGGTTAATTTTCTACTGAGGCACTGTGAATAGAAAACGACTGGCATTTAAAATTTAAAGGACAGCTCAACATTGGGATTTCAATCACGACTTCGGACTTTGGATGGATTCGACGACGACGGCTTCTGATGTGATCAACGACGATGAAAATAATACGGAGGCCCAGATGAAAATCAACGTATCTACTCAAAGATCTCAGCATAAAGGCAGCGAATCCTACGCAACCCCAAAAAAAAGATGATGAACTCCACGAGATTGTAGTCCACTTCGACCGACGACACACGGAATATATTTCGGAGATCTCTATAAGACTTCTGCAAAGTGGTGGAGCAAGTTATGCAGCCCAGGACTATACGACTTGGGTGTATTTGGAAGTGTTCGCTACACTTCCGAGGGTTTTCACTCTCAAGGATTACTGCAGTGATCCCTACAACGGAGGGAGTGGTCGGTGCCATCTATAGGACACGGTTCTGCCCATAGGACAACTATAATGACTCCTTCATTTGACGACTCTAAACCAGCGCTCGCCAGAAGAGCAAACTCCAGTTGTAAGCATCTTGACTCTTCCATGATCCACGCATTTAAGGCGTCGGCTGCACGTGTGAGCAACGTCGAAGATAAGCCTTTCGAGCATAAGCTGGAGCTTGTGATTTGTTCGGCCACGGGGGATTCTGTTATGCTTCTCCGCATAACTGTGTACGGAACATCGCTAAGGATCCGAATAATCGTCCGGCCAACGACTTATTCATAAATGATCCAAAAGACCGAATATTAAGCCTGATTTCTGCGAGAAAGCATCACATCGTTGAATTCTAGGACAGTCGACTCTTCACGAACAACGTTCGAACGTCGCCGTTACAAGGAGCGAACGATCACGCCAGCCGAAGATGCCAAGAACCTCAACGGATGTCTTCATTTGCTTTAATTAATATGTTTAACATTGTTTTGTGGGGATTTTTATATAGTAATGAGGGTAAGGTTAATGATGTATGTTTTCTATTCGATGGTAGGGATGTATCACGTTCTTATTGGTAACCTTGTTAGGTTGTTATTCAAACTTGGCACCTCAAGGTGACGCCGAGCGCGGGTGCCTGAGGGAGAGCGGGGAGTAGAGGCTAGGACACGATCACAAGAAGCCGCATACGAGTTTGTTCCTCTACCTTGGTCCAGTTGGGCCGAGGCCTTGCCTCTTAAATTCACTACTCAAAGCCATCCTAGAAGATCTGTGCCCTCATTCGCTCGAAAGTGATTAACTTCAAGAATACTCAACTGCAGTGCCAGCATAACGTAAATTAGAGATTATCAATCTAGATGGCTATCGGCATAGCCCCAGCCATCAACCCGGTCTCTCTTCCCTCAACCAAATATGGCGACCTTGCTTCAGCGCGCCAGCCGGGCGACATTCAAACAGCGAGGCCAATCTCCAAATCTCAAGATAAGTTTCCCTCTGATTTCATGTCAAACCCCAGTCCCCACTCAAGCTTCTGAGTATATTAGGATGTGAATGCGTAGGTCGCGTGCGCTCAATTTAGTTAGCGTGGTTTCGATGATTAATGTCTCAATATTTTACTTCGATCAATAGCGAATTTCTTTAATGTCCTTGTGTTCTTCATGTCCTTTAGATAGTTAGGAAAGGAGGATGATATGATTCAGAAGGAAAGTAATAATGTTTGAAGCCAGGAAACACGGCTAGAATGCACGATTAATCTATGGCCTTAAGCCGGTCGATACGCTTACCGAAGATTGAATTAAATATTTACTCAGACTTACTCTGAGTTGGTGGCAGCTACCTTGATATTAACAAGTAGAAAATAAACGAAATGTGACGAATAATCTTAATGTCACGACTAATAATATCACATGGAAAAATATCATGCATCGTAACAAAGAATGACGGCAGAAGAAAATGAAGACCGTGACCTCAGCGAGATAAAATAAAGAGGGTCACGACACTGCAGGGTTACGGCTGCAGGGTTATGGCTGCAGGGATTTGGCTGCAGTGTTATGGCTGCAGTGTTACGGCTGCAGGGTTATGGTTGCAGGGTTATGGCTGCAGGGTTATGGCTGCAGCGTTATTGCTGCAGGGTTATGGCTGCAGGGTTATGGCTGCAGGGTTATGGCTGCAGGGTTATGGCTGCAGGTTTATGGCTGCAGGGTTATGGCTGCAGGGTTATGGCTGCGGGGTTATGGCTGCAGGGTTATGGCTGCAGGGTTATGGCTGCAGGGTTATGGCTGCAGGGTTTTGGCTGCAGGGTTATGGCTGCTGGGTTATGGCTGCAGGGTTATGGCTGCAGGGTTATGGCTGCAGGGTTATAGCTGCAGGGTAATGGCTGCAAGGTTATGACTGCAGTGTTATGGCTGCAGGGTTATGGCTGCAGGATTATGGCTGCAGGGTTATGGCTGCAGGGTAATGGCTGCAGGGTTACGGCTGCAGTGTTATGGCTGCAGTATTATGGCTGCAGGGTTATGGCTGCAGGGTTATGGCTGCAGTGTTATGGCTGCAAGGTTGTGGCTGCAGTGATACGGCTGCTGGGTTATGGCTGCAGGGTTATGGCTGCAGTGTTACGGCTGCAGGATTATGGCTGCAGTGTTATGGCTGCAGTGTTATGGCTGCAGTGTTACGGCTGCAGGGTTATGGCTGCAGGGTTATGGCTGCAGGGTTATGGCTGCAGGGTTACGGCTGCAGAGTTATGGCTGCAGGGATATGGCTGCAGTGTTATGGCTGCAGTGTTACGGCTGCAGGGTTATGGTTGCAGGGTTATGGCTGCAGGGTTATGGCTGCAGGGTTATGGCTGCAGGGTAATGGCTGCAGGGTTATGGCTGCAGGATTATGGCTGAAGGGTTATGGCTGCAGGGTTATGGCTGCAGGGTTATGGCTGCAGGGTTATGGCTGCAGGGTTATGGCTGCAGGGTTATGGCTGCAGGGTTATTGCTGCAGGGTTATGGCTGCAGGGTTATGGCTGCAGGGTTATGGCTGCAGGGTTTTGGGTGCAGGGTTGTGGCTGCAGGGTTATGGCTGCAGGGTTATGGCTGCAGGGTTATGGCTGCAGGGTTTTGGCTGCAGGGTTGTGGCTGCAGGGTTATGGCTGCAGGGTTATAGCTGCAGGGTTATGGCTGCAGGGTTATGGCTGCAGGGTTATGGCTGCAGGGTTTTGGCTGCAGGGTTGTGGCTGCAGGGTTATGGCTGCAGGGTTATGGCTGCAGGGTTATAGCTGCAGGGTTATTGCTGCAGGGTTATGGCTGCAGGGTTATGGCTGCAGGGTTGTGGCTGCAGGGTTATGGCTGCAGGGTTGTGGCTGCAGGGTTATGGCTGCAGGGTTATGGCTGCAGGGTTATAGCTGCAGGGTTATGGCTGCAGGGTTATGGCTGCAGGGTTATGGCTGCAGGGTTTTGGCTGCAGGGTTGTGGCTGCAGGGTTATGGCTGCAGGGTTATAGCTGCAGGGTTATGGCTGCAGGGTTATGGCTGCAGGGTTATGGCTGCAGGGTTATGGCTACCCACCGACCATATATAAGCCACATCACGCCCTTCCCTCTTGAGCAGCACTTTCTCCCACGTCATCGATGGCCTCGATTGAAAATAGAGCGTTTGTTTGTTTACTTCGTGAAGGAGGTGGAAGTGGGTGAAAGAGAGTGGAAGGGGGTGGAATGGGGTGGAAGAGGGGGGGGGGGTTTCTGTGAAGGGGGACAGGAACGCTGCCTTCAGTGAAGGAATATAGAAGAGCATAGGATTTATTGAAAGGGGACGAAAGGTTGGAACCTTCTTTGAAGTGGGATGGCAGGGTGGAACATTCTTTGAAAGGGGACAGAAAGGTCCAACATTCTTTCAACATTCTCAGGGTATCCTGTGTAGGAACACACGTTGTGCGTAGATTCCCCGCTTTCTACGGTCCTCACGAAATGGTCCCTCCTATTCATTCTTTTTAAATCGCCTTGACTATGTTCAGGAATCCCTAATACTTCCTCATTCTATGATATTTATAACAGCTAGGGAATTTATCAGAAAATTCTAAGATTTATCAGAATAATAATATGATTTTTCAATAAGGCTATATGATTTATCACAAAATTATACGATTTTTCAGAAAAGTTATATGCTCTATAGAAAACTTGTATGATTTTTTAGAAAACTTATATGATATATTTGAAAAATTATATGATTTATCAGAAAACTAATATAATTTTAATAAAAATAATGTGATTTATCAGAAAATTAAGGGAGAAAGGCTTCAGTACCAGGCTAGGACGTGAACTACACGGTGAGGAAATGAATTGTGTCTTTCATGGCTGTGTTCCCAGGTGTGTTCTCATGTGTTCCTAAATGTGTCAGAAACGTGTTCCCAAGTGTGTTACATGTGTTCACAAATGTGTTCCCATGTATTCTCAAATGTTTCAGAAACGTGTTCTCAAATGTGTTCCATTGTGTGTTACATGTGTTCCTAGATGTGTCAGAAACGTGTTCCCATGTGTGTTACATGTGTTCCCAAATGTGTTCACATGTATTCTCAAATGTGTCAGAAACGTGTTCCCAAATGTGTTCCCATGTGTGTTACATGTGTTCCTAGATGTGTCATAAACGTGTTCCCAAGTGTGTTACATGTGTTCACAAATGTGTTCCCATGTATTCTCAAATGTGTCAGAAACGTGTTCCCATATGTGTTCCCATGTATTCTGAAATGTATTCTCACGGTCAAGTTATTCTACACAACTGCCTCTACATAGTCCTGAGAACACACTGGCGTAAAGTGAAGCAAAAATCGAACATTTCTGTGGTGTTCACACGCTCGCGGTCCTCAAGGTCCTGGCTTAGGACCTATGATCATTTTGCCATTTATTGTTGGTTCTATGTTTGAAATAAAATAAATACGTGATTCTATGGTTAAAATGCTTGATTCTATGGTTAAAATGCGTGATTCTATGGTTAAAATGCTTGATTCTATGGTTAAAATGCGTGATTCTATGGTTAAAATGCTTGATTCTATGGTTAAAATGCGTGATTCTATGGTTAAAATGCTTGATTCTATGGTTAAAATGCATGATTCTATGGTTAAAATGCGTGATTCTATGGTTAAAATTTACCAAATACGTGATTTTGTGGATAAAATATCCGAAATACGTGAAGACGTTATCATTAGTTAACCTTCTTACCTTTTCGCCATTCATTGTAGATTTTATGGTGAAAATAGATATAAACAAATTGAGGATTTGATCACTTGTGTATCTTTTTACATTTTTGCCATTCGTTGTTTACAATGTGGTTAAAATATACCCATTACGTAAATATGAGATCATAAGTCAACCATCTTACATTTTCCTTATGATTGTATGAATCGAATACAGCGAAATAGAGATTCTACTGTAGTACAGTGCATGGAGATTAGAATACAAAGCATGGAGATTCAAATAAAGCGCATGGAGATTAGAAAGAAGCGCATGGAAATTAGAATAAAGCGCATGGAGATTAGAATAAAGCGCATGGAAATTAGAATAAAGCGCATGGAGATTAGAATAAAGCGCATGGAAATTAGAATAAAGCGCATGGAAATTAGAATAAAGCGCATGGAGATTAGAATAAAGCGCATGGAGATTAGAATAAAGCGCATGGAAATTAGAATAAAGCGCATGGAGATTTGAATAAAGCGCATGAAGATTAGAATAAAGCACATGGAGATTAGAATAAAGCGCATGGAGTTTCTAATACAGCGCATAGATATTCAAATGAAGCACGCGGAGATAAAACAAATCGCATGGAGACTCATATAAACCAGATGCACATTAAAATAAAGCTCATGCACATTCAAACAAAGCACACGTACATTCAAATAAAGCACATGCCTATTCAAACAAACAGCATGCACATTAAAATAAAGCACACGCACATTAACACAAAGCACACGCACGCACAGCACGAGGACACCACACACACCACACAGCGCACACGGTACGCAGGCGCGCGTCACAGGGTGTGCTGCGGCGCGTAAGTGCGCGCTTCCTGCGCTGCCTGCATGGCGCAAAAACTGCGCTGATTTGCGCCGCGCGACCCGTGTTTGCTGCCGCTGCAAGGCGTTGCTGCCGCTGCAAGGCGTTGCTGCCGCTGTAAGGCGTTGCTGCGGCTGTAAGGCGTTGCTGCAGCAGTAAGGCGTTGCTGCCGCTGCAAGGCGTTGCTGCCGCTGTAAGGCGTTGCTGCGGCTGTAAGGCGTTGCTGCAGCAGTAAGGCGTTGCTGCCGCTGTAAGGCGTTGCTGCGGCTGTAAGGCGTTGCTGCCGCTGTAAGGCGTTGCTGCTGCTGTAAGGCGTTGCTGCTGCTGGAAGGCGTTGCTGCCGCTGTGAGGCGTTGCTGCTGCTGCTGCAAGGCGTTGCTGCTGCTGCCAGGCGTTGCTGCTGCTGCTCTAAGGCATTGCTGCTGCCAGGCGTTGCTGCTGCTGCAAGGCGTTGCTGCTGCTGCTGCAAGGCGTTGCTGCTGCTGCCAGGCGTTGCTGCTGCTGCTGTCAGGCGTTGCTGCTGCTGCTGCAAGGCGTTGCTGCTGCTGCCAGGCGTTGCTGCTGCTGCTGCCAGGCGTTGCTGCTGCTGCTGCAAGGCGTTGCTGCTGCTGCCAGGCGTTGCTGCTGTTGCAAGGCGTTGCTGCTGCTGCCAGGCGTTGCTGCTGCTGCCAGGCGTTGCTGCTGCTGCTGCTGTAAGGCGTTGCTGCCGCTGTAAGGCGTTGCTGCTGCTGCTGCAAGGCGTTGCTGCTGCTGCAAGACGTTGCTGCTGCTGCCAGGCGTTGCTGCTGCTGTAAGGCATTGCTGCTGCTGCAAGGCATTGCTGCTGCTGCAAGGCGTTGCTGCCGCTGCAAGGTGTTACAACAGCGAACTTCGCAGTCAAACACAGGGATCGCCAGCCCCGGATGACAATCTGGATGCATTAAATATTAAACCACATGACACCATATGGCTGTAGCCTTATGGCTGTAGTCTTATGGCTTCAAACCCCTTTTTTTAAGCCACGTCACGCCTTATGGCTGTAGTCTTATGGTTCCTTGTGTCCCCGCCACATGTACCGCTGTTTACAGCCGCAGCAAGGCGCAACAGCCGCACATTACACAACCAAACACCGGGAGTGCCGGCCTCGGGTCACAATTTGCGGGAAAATAACTCACGATTGTTGGTGGTGGCGGCTAAAGATTTCCATCGTCCCTCCGATTGCTTTGTTTTTGCATAAATGTTGTTTTGTGGGGGGTTAGCTGGGTTACGCTACGACGGGGTGCGCTACGACGACGTACGTTGACAACGACGGTGGGACTTACGACGACGTACGTTGACAACGACGGTGTGCGTTACGACGACGCATTTTGCGACGACGTACGCTACGAACGTCGTTAAGTCGAGCGTACGTTCATGTAGTGCGGTCCTGAGAAGCGTGAGTCACGCACCGCACCCAACGTGTCGTGTTGACTGTGTGCATGTGAATATTTATGAGAATATTTACTATGAATGAATAAATATATGGGGTTAGAAATGAATATTTACAGTGTATATAAAGAATATGTACGGTGAATGAATGAATATATGTAGTAAATGAATGAATATTCACGGTGCATTAAATATTCACCGCAACAACTTACCGCGGTTTAGATTTTCTGAAAGATAAACGCCGGTTGAATTCGATGGTCAATTTTTCAAAAGAACTGGAAAAGTTAACATAAAAGTAAATTTCCAGAGACTTGTTTTTGTTCCTTAATGAGTCCGATGAGATTTTCAAAATTTCATAGATAATTAACGTTTGAGAAACACCCCCGTTTTTGTAACGGAAGTCAAGAAATCGAGGCGATTTACACGCAATTAAGTTCGCGCCATTCAAGTTAAATGCAAACGTAATCCGCTGAATAAATGCTAATCAACCTCAGGTTTTACTCAACTTTTTTAATTAGACTTCTCAGAAATTTAAACTTGAAACTTTTTCAGCTTCAAACTTTCAGCTTGAAACTTGAAACTTTTTCAATCGAACTTTTTGGAAGTTTCAACTTGAAGCTTGAGGTAAACTGGCAGCAAACACGCACATGTTTGATATACTTACACGCACGAGTACAATACCTTGATACTTTCGATAAACTTACACGCTGTGTACTCACCTAAGTTGAATTTACTCATGCGCTTAATACAGATACAAGCTCAATACACTTGTACGCTCACTACACTCACACGCTCAACACACTCACACGCTCACTACACTCACACGCCCACTACACGCAAATGAGCTCAACACTCTCACACGCTGAACATACTCACATGCTCAACACTTTCACACGTTCGCTACATGCACACGCTCACTACGCTCACACGCCCACCACACGCCCACGTTCACTACACTCATACGCTCACCACACTCACACGCCCACAACACGCACACGCTCACCACACTTACACGCTCACCACACTCACACGCTCACTACACTCACACGCTCACTACACTCACACGCTCACTACATTCACACGCTCACTACACTCACACGCTCACTACACGCACACGCCCAACACGCACACAGCGAGCAGCAACAGCCACACAATTATTTTTTTAAGGGACGTACACGAGATCGAGGAAGGATGTCATCAGCTGAGCTGAGGAGAGCCGCGACCTGCCGGGCCGGAGTCTGGGTTGTCGCATTGGCATTTTTACGGCCGAAATTCTGAGGTCTGGGCTTTTTTTCCCCTCAAATTGGGGCGTAAAGATCGCTCTGCGTCTGCCAGGGGTGCTGGGTGCTGACTGCTGAGTGCTCTTTATGATGCTGAGTGCTTTATTGTGCCCTTTGTGGTGCTGAGTGATTTGTGGAGTTGTTTACGGTGCTGAGTGCTCTTTATGGTGGTACTAAGGGCCCTTTATGGTGCTGAGTGCTTTGTGGAGTTGTTTATGGTGCTGAGTGCTCTTTATAGTGCTGAGTGCTTTATTGTGCCCTTTGTGGTGCTGAGTGCTTTGTGGAGTTGTTTACGGTGCTGAGTGCTCTTTATGGTGATACTAAGGGCCCTTTATGGTGCTGAGTGCTTTGTGGAGTTGTTTATGGTGCTGAGTGCTCTTTATAGTGCTGAGTGCTCTTTATGTTGCTGAGTGCTTTGCGGAGTTGTTTATGGTACTGAGTGCTCTTTATGGTGGTGATGAGTGATCTTTATGGTGGTGATGAGTGATCTTTATGGTGCCGAGTTCCCTTTATGGTGGTGATGAGTGATCTTTATGGTGCTGAGTGCTTTGTGGAGTTGTTTATGGTGCTCAGTGTTTTATTGTGCTCTTTATGGTGCTGAACGCTTTCCAAAGTGTGGAGAGTTATTTCTAATTTTCTTTATGGTTCTGGTTGGTCATCATCGCGTTCTTTATGGTGCAGAGTACTTTCTAAGGTTTTTATGGTGTTGAATGATCTTTGTGATTTTCATATGGTGCTGAGTGCTCTTCATGGCCTATTTCACGGTGATTATTGATTTTTACGGTCTTCTTTGTGCTTTTGTAGTTTTAAGCGCTTTTCATAGTTTATCTATGTTAGTTATTGTTTCTCATTTTCTTATGATTTCTAATATGCATTATGGGCAAGTTTTTTCCGAGAAAAGCTTTAATATGACGATTATGGCAAGAAATGGCTCACATTTCAGGATTATGGCAAGAAAAGGCTCGTGCTCGAGGATTATGGCAACAAAAATGGCAGCATAGCACCGGTGATGTCATGCAGGAACTTGAGACGACGCAACTTTGCGGCACAAAAGTTAGGCAAACTTCGGAGCCAAATTTCCCTTTGCATTCTGTACGGAAATTCTGTCGGGTCTCTTGCATTTCTTTTACGTTGTAGGGATTACGGTCTGGAATTTGATATAATTCTGTATAATTTCTTATACGCAACAGGAATTGCGGTCTGGAATTTGATATAATCAACAAGTCTCTTTGAGCTGTGGCTTTGTGTCAAGCTCGTCTTTGTGACGCTATGTTTGCTAGGCAATTTCACAGTGCAATTTGTATGTATTTTCGTTGAAAGCTCTTGATTTAATTCCATTATGGAATTTCACAATGTAATTTTGGAATGGAATCTTAGAATAAAATTTGAATATAATTTCAATGAAAGTTCTTGATTTAAATTCAGAACGCAATTTCAGAGCGTAATTTTAAAATAATTTTTTAAAATGAAATTTAAATTTAATTTAGATCAAAGTTAATGGTTTAACTTTAGAATACGAATATAGCAGCAATTTCAAAACAAAATTTCGATGCAATTTTTAAGACAATTTCAGTAAAATTACAATGTAATTTTGTAATCCAGATTAGAAATGACAGGACCTTTTCTCGAGTAAGGGTGAGCGTGTGGTTTCCTGTGTGTGTGCATGTGTGCGTTTGCAGCTGTGTGTATATGTGTGCGCACATGTGTGTGTACGTGTATGCATGATTGTGTATGCTTGTATTTGTGCATGTGTGTGTGTGTGTGCGTGTGTATGTTTGTATATATGTATGTGTATGTGTGTATGCGCGTGCATGCGTGTGTGTGGGTTTTCATGTGTGTGCATACGTATTTCATGTGTGTATGTGTGTATGCGTCGCCGTGAAAGGTACCTCATCATATACGTTTGTATGTGTGTGCATGCGTGTGTATGTATTCTGTGTGTGTGTGCGTGTAGCCTGTTTGCTGTACGTTTGCCAGTGTGCATGAGCCACAGAAAGGAAGGATAAAACTATTTCACTGAGATTTACTGAATGGTGTGATGGGGATTATTTTTGTGAGTTTAGTTAGCATAACAGCATTAATTCTAAATAATAAAAGACGCTTATTTTCTCTCAGTTATTTTCTCAAAACTGTCTGCGAAAGATGAGCGAATTTGTCGCTGAAACTTCTGAAACTTATTTAATTTTTTTACATTTTTTTAATAATTTTTAATTTGTGTTGATCTACTAAACTTATATACCTCCTATAGCCTTGTTTCCTTGGGAGCTTCTCTCATCTTGCAGTAATTACCTAGGGCATAATTCACTACCCTGCTTGCAGTAATTACCTAGGGCATAATTCACTACCCTGCTTGCAGTAATTACCTAGGGCATAATTCACTACCCTGCTTGCAGTAATTACCTAGGGCATAATTCACTACCCTGCTTGCAGTAATTACCTAGGGCATAATTCACTACCCTGCTTGCAGTAATTACCTAGGGCATAATTCACTACCCTGCTTGCAGTAATTACCTAGGGCATAATTCACTACCCTGCTTGCAGTAATTACCTAGGGCATAATTCACTACCCTGCTTGCAGTAATTACCTAGGGCATAATTCACTACCCTGCTTGCAGTAATTACATAGGGCATAATTCACTACCCTGCTTGCAGTAATTACCTAGGGCATAATTCACTACCCTGCTTGCAGTAATTACATAGGGCATAATTCCCTACCCTGCTTGCAGTAATTACATAGGGCATAATTCACTACCCTGCTTGCAGTAATTACCTAGGGCATAATTCACTACCATGCTTGCAGTAATTACATAGGGCATAATTCACTACCCTGCTTGCAGTAATTACCTAGGGCATAATTCACTACCCTGCTTGCAGTAATTACATAGGGCATAATTCCCTACCCTGCTTGCAGTAATTACATAGGGCATAATTCACTACCCTGCTTGCAGTAATTACCTAGGGCATAATTCACTACCCTGCTTGCAGTAATTACATAGGGCATAATTCCCTACCCTGCTTGCAGTAATTACATAGGGCATAATTCACTACCCTGCTTGCAGTAATTACC
The DNA here is from genome assembly GCA_030386875.1 of Morinoia aosen. Taxonomy (NCBI): domain Eukaryota; kingdom Metazoa; phylum Arthropoda; class Malacostraca; order Amphipoda; family Talitridae; genus Morinoia; species Morinoia aosen. Next base: position 47,082,749 of record CM059577.1, on the reverse strand, counting down.
TAGGGCATAATTCACTACCCTGCTTGCAGTAATTACATAGGGCATAATTCCCTACCCTGCTTGCAGTAATTACCTAGGGCATAATTCACTACCCTGCTTGCAGTAATTACCTAGGGCATAATTCCCTACCCTGCTTGCAGTAATTACCTAGGGCATAATTCCCTACCCTGCTTGCAGTAATTACATAGGGCATAATTCACTACCATGCTTGCAGTAATTACCTAGGGCATAATTCCCTACCCTGCTTGCAGTAATTACATAGGGCATAATTCACTACCCTGCCTGCAGTAATTACCTAGGGCATAATTCACTACCCTGCTTGCAGTAATTACCTAGGGCATAATTCACTACCCTGCTTGCAGTAATTACCTAGGGCATAATTCACTACCCTGCTTGCAGTAATTACCTAGGGCATAATTCCCTACCCTGCTTGCAGTAATTACATAGGGCATAATTCACTACCATGCTTGCAGTAATTACATAGGGCATAATTCCCTACCCTGCTTGCAGTAATTACATAGGGCATAATTCCCTACCCTGCTTGCAGTAATTACCTAGGGCATAATTCCCTACCCTGCTTGCAGTAATTACCTAGGGCATAATTCACTACCCTGCTTGCAGTAATTACATAGGGCATAATTCACTACCCTGCTTGCAGTAATTACATAGGGCATAATTCCCTACCCTGCTTGCAGTAATTACCTAGGGCATAATTCCCTACCCTGCTTGCAGTAATTACATAGGGCATAATTCACTACCCTGCTTGCAGTAATTACATAGGGCATAATTCACTACCCTGCTTGCAGTAATTACCTAGGGCATAATTCACTACCATGCTTGCATTAATTACCTAGGGAATAATTCACTACCCTGCTTGCAGTAATTACATAAGGCATAATTCACTACCCTGCTTGCAGTAATTACATAGGGCATAATTCCCTACCCTGCTTGCAGTAATTACCTAGGGCATAATTCCCTACCCTGCTTGCAGTAATTACCTAGGGCATAATTCACTACCCTGCTTGCAGTAATTACATAAGGCATAATTCACTACCCTGCTTGCATTAATTACAGAAGGCATCATAGCCTCCTAGTGACTAAGTGTGGTGATTGTGGCCTGCTGTCGGCTACCCTCCCATGGGGAGGATAAGCCCGGTATATGTATGTATATGTATGTATGTATGTATCAAAGCATAATACTTCCTTACATAGTCTTTTTTCCTTTTTAAAGGCAATACAGGCCTAACAACCAAGGCTATTTTCCCACAGCATTAGATATACCAGTGTGGTTTTGTTTGTCTCTGAATTTTTGTTATCCTCCTAAACTCACAGGGTAGACTGTGCGACGATCTACCGAACAACAAACGTATTTTTGAATGTCAGCGTGCAGATATTGAAAATGAATTAACGAATCAAGTTTTGTTATCATGTGCCTAAGTTTGAGTTTTTGCTGCAATGAGCTTGTATCCTAGATACTCAAAATACCTCCAGTTGTGCCCTGAAGCTGACCAGTCGTTTACCTCAATGAGCTTGTATCCTAGATACTTAAAATACCGCCAGTTGTGCCCTGAAGCTGACCAGTCGTTTACCTCAGTGAGCTTGTATCCTAGATACTCAAAATACCGCCAGCTGTGCCCTGACGCTGACCAGTCGTTTACCTCAATGAGCTTGTATCCTAGATACTCAAAATACCGCCAGCTGTGCCCTGAAGCTGACCAGTCGTTTACCTCAATGAGCTTGTATCCTAGATACTCAAAATACCGCCAGCTGTGCCCTGAAGCTGACCAGTCGTTTACCTCAATGAGCTTGTATCCTAGATACTCAAAGTACCGCCAGCTGTGCCCTGAAGCTGACCAGTCGTTTACCTCAATGAGCTTGTATCCTAGATACTCAAAATACCGCCAGTTGTGTCCTGAAGCTGACCAGTCGTTTACCTCAGTGAGCTTGTATCCTAGATACTCAAAATACCGCCAGCTGTGCCCTGAAGCTGACCAGTCGTTTACCTCAATGAGCTTGTATCCTAGATACTCAGAATACCGCCAGCTGTGCCCTGAAGCTGACCAGTCGTTTACCTCAATGAGCTTGTATCCTAGATACTCAAAGTACCGCCAGCTGTGCCCTGAAGCTGACCAGTCGTTTACCTCAATGAGCTTGTATCCTACTTACACAAAGTACTATCGGTTGTGTACTACGTAGAACCTTTAGGCCGTACATGTACACCCAACGTGAGAACTGTAGCCACTCAGAGGACGCATGAATCAAAATGATTTAATAGCACGTCTCACGTAGCAGAAATCCGCTTGCAAGCATTCGCTTAGTAAAAGCTCTCTGTGTTTTCTGTGATTTATGATATGGTAGGAATAAGTGGTTCTGTTGATCCAGTGAGGGCATCTGTCGCTACATATATCATTTGGGAAGCTGTTGCTCTCGGGCTGTGTGAGCTATGGAAAACGTGCGTAAACATCGGTTATGCTGTGACTTTTATTAGTTATTTTGATTTATGTGGCTGGTTCACAGAAATCAAAGCGAGACAAATGTTGTGTAGTGAGTACGTGTATAAAAATGAAAGGGTAAGATAAGTTACTTTAATCATTTCATCATTAAAGGTATGTATTCGAATGTTGATATATTCGAGTTTGATTTGCGAGTTTTATTTGCGTGAAGGAAGGTTTCTGGTTCCCCTCGCTAAAACATGTAATTACACTAGAGAAGAACTTTTAGGATGTAATTTTAATGTATATTAGTTTGAGGGAAACTTTCCTGGTATTACTTCAACAAATATAGCTCAAAAATTGTATAGCTCAAAAATTGTAGCCTGAATTGCAGTTGTCGTGAACTTTAACTGCTCAAAAAAGAAAACAGGCTACTTTTAGACCCCATGAGTTGCTGTTAACTGTTACTGTTTTTCAGTTCGAGAGAAGCTTTCCTGGTATTTCTTAAAGATATTTAACTTGAAAATCACGGACTAATTTCGAAATTTTTTGAACTGGAACAGCTCGAAAAAGAAAGAAATCATGCATCAGTTTGAGCGAAGCTCTACTTATATTTCCTTTACATATTTTTCTCAAAAATTGCAGACTAATTTCCAGTGGTCGTGAAGTTGAACTGCTCAAAATAGAAAGAATGCAATATGTAGCCCCTGTGGATAGACCGTCACTGTTAAATGTTACTGTTTTTCTATTTGAGTGGAGTTTTCCTCTTATTTATTCAACATATTTAGCCTAAAAATCACAGACTAAATTCAAATTATCGTGGGATTGAACTTTATAAAAAAAGAAATCAGGCAATGTGTTGTTCTTTCGACCCGAAAGATAGACCGTCACTGTTAACTGTTTCTGTTTTTTAACTTGAGTTTATTTCAAGCATATTCAGCTCAAAAATCTCAGACTAGATTTAAATTGTCGTGATCTGGAACTGCTCAAAAAAAGCTCAAAAATCTCAGACTAAATTTAAATTGTCGTGATCTGGAACTGCTATAAAAAAAAGCTCAAAAATCTCAGACTAAATTTACATTGTCGTGATATGGAACTGCTCAAAAAAAAGCTCAAAAATCTCAGACCAAATTTACATTGTCGTGATCTGGAACTGCTAAAAAAAAGCTCAAAAATCTCAAACTAAATTTAAATTGTCGTCAAAAAAAGCTCAAAAATCTAAACTAAATTCAAATTGTCGTGATCTTAAACTGCTCGGAAATAAAAAAAAAACATTCCCCGTGGCACGAAGGATGAACGTCACGTGAAATTAATCCCCCAGATTACGGTCCCCTTCATTTCCCCAGCGGCGGAGGCCTGGTTCGGCTAATAGAGCTCCGAAATTCTCATTTCTCTTTCCTTTTTTTTTGTTTTTTAATTTCTTGCGTTTTTTTGGCAGGGTGTCCGAACCTTCTTGCATTTTTTTAAAGTTTTAATTCTCCGGAGTTTTTGCTGTCTGTCACTAGCTTTTTTCCTTTTTTTATTGTAGTTTTTGCAGCTTGTCGTTAGTTTGTTTTCCATGTTTTCTTATTTTTTTGCATTGCTTACAGCCTGTCACCAGCCTATCACTAAGTTTCAACTTCTTTCCTGGTTTTCCCTTTCATCAAATTTTCTTGCATTTTTTTTTCACCCTGTCACTAACTTCTTTGCGTTCTTCCCTTTTTTAAATTTCCTGGATTTCTCTGGCAGCCTGTCACGAACTCAGCTCAGGTAATTGAAAATTTAATTCGCAGTTCCCCGTACTAATGTCTTTTGGAAATGAAACAAACGTGTTTTTTTCCGGGAAAACTTATTCGCCCACGCTGCATAAAACTTCGTTCGCTAATTTCAAGTTCCGCAAAAATTTGGCTGATGTGGCGACAGGCCGCCAAAATTGAAACGCGAAATTTAAATCACGTTGGGAAAAATCTAACACCGTTGGAAATTGTTTTTTTGAAGATATGCGGTTTATGGCGGGCCAATATTTAGTTATTTTGAGATTATGAGCCTAAATTCACAGTAATTGTATCACTCTAACAATAAATCTAAAGGTTATTGTGTGATAAAAATGTAACCGGCAAGCAAAAGACTATTGTAAATAACAAGAAATTAAATACAGAATACAGAGATTACGATATCTAAAAACAACCAATGGTCACGAATGCAGAAGGTCTCTTTCTTAGGTTATGAAAACATAATTAATATTGATACAAATGGGACTTATAATACTAATACTGGGTTGTGCATTAAGTCACTTTACCATTTCAACATGAAATATCTTTCTTCCATAAAATAATTTTGGCTTTTGTTTTTCAGAATAATAAAATTACGTCGTTGGAAATTTAAATATAGTTAAATTCACAACCGAAGAGAGAGTGAAGATAATTGAATTTTATTTTGAAAATGGATGCTACATTATTGAAACACAGTGCAGAGATATGCTTGTAAATCTGTTCGTACGTAAGAGAAAAGGCGTACGTAAACAAACCTAGAACTATCCAACAACTTAGAAAGCGAACATCACGGTAGAGGAAACAAGGTAGGTTCAAACCCGTCTTTTCTTCGTTGACGGTGTGGTTTTGCTGACGTCACGGCAACGAACCAATAGCAGCGCTCATATTGCATCTGGTAGCACTGCTACCCCCAAATCTGGCTCCACTATTGGCCTAACGACATGGCGTTTTGGTGACGTTTTAAAGTTTTTTGAAATAACGCCGTTCTATTGGCTAGCCGAACAAGAGGAAGTGTATTTTCCCCCATAGAAATGACTCTGCCTTGTTTCCTCTACCGTGAGGCACATACAGAAGGAAATTCATTCCATGCAGCCTCAGACGCTAAGAACTGTCATGGAAAAACCTTACGAAGAACTGGTGTTTGTGAAGCTGAAAATGGAAGTCATTTACGTGATTTTGTTAATATCTATGATCTCATATCAACATTATGAAGACCAATGCAATGAAGATATTAGTAATATTACGAAGACAATGAAGCGTCATGTCGTTGGTCAACTTAAGTTAACCAGTTTAAGTTAACTTAAGTTAACCAGTTTAAGTTAACTTAAGTTAACCAGCTTAAGTAACTTAAGTTAATAAGGTTACTGATAAAAATTTCATTATACTGAGAACGTTTCGAAATTCCCTTTTATTATTGCACTTTTAATTATTATTGCATTTTTCATTTCAAACTGAATTGCATTAAAACTTTGCTTGCTCGTGCTTATAAAATTTGTTCTAATTTTAGCGTCCTTCATTTAGAATTCTCTTTTTTGATAAAATTTTTCCGCCAAAATGGTTTTAGATATTCGTTTGTTGAGCACCAAATTGGAAAGTTTTTAGCAAAGAAGTTTCAAAATGATAATTTCGAACCAAATCCGGTCATTCAAGAACCAATCTCTCAACCAATTTATTTGTGCTTATGATATTTTGGACCGTATTCTGAAAAACTCAAAACTGAATTACTTGCCCGACTCTCTAGACATTTTTCAGGCATAAAATTTCATGTAATATTAAGGAACAAATTTACAATTGGTTCTTTTTCAATTATAAAGACAAACTTCCTTCTACCATGCAGGCCTTACTAGTGTATTCATACAGTTGTGCACGATGTGCATCCGAGTACTTTGGCATGACCTCACGTACTCTCGGAGCTAGAGTGGCCGAGCATGTTGGAGTTAGTTACCGTACTGGGGTTCCATTGACCCGTCTATCTCACTCCGCTGTTCGCGATCATACCGAAACGTGCAATATACCTCCTCACTCTAGTCATTTTAAAGTAGTACGCGTAGCTTCAAGTGCTTTAGATCTTAGAGTTTTAGAATCGCTTTTCATTTTTAAATGTAAGCCTTCTCTTAAAAGCCAATTGAGTTCATATCCTCTTAGCATCATAGGCCCTTAGTTGTTTCGTTGTTATTTGCTGCATTTTCACATTTATACTTTTTTTTAACTTTTATATCCGTGTTTATGTCTGTTTGTACATCTACGTTCATTTTTTATTTCAGTGATATATGTCAGATTCTGTTAATGAGCTGATGATGGGTATTTGCCCGAAACGTTCTCAGTATAATGAAATTTTTATCAGTGATTTTTGCTCTCCTATTTTTATTAATAAGGTTAAGTTAACATACTAAGGAAATATTATCGGTTAACGGCTTTTTGGTTTGAATTCCACAGTTCTGCGGAAGAAAATTAATAATGATTAGAACTACCATCACAATGAATGAGAATACAGGATATTAAAGTGCGAGATGATTAGAAAGAAGAATTTTTTGCGAGATGATTAGAAAGAATAATTTTGTGTATAACAGGAATATTACACCACGAGACGATACTGAATATCGCAATCTAGATTGTAGTTTTTGTTCGTAAGAAATTTCTCTGCTTGGTAAATTGTCATGTTTTTATTCGAAGCTGAAGGTTTTTCGAATAATTTGAACACTAACCACACAAGCAAAAACAAAAACTATTTCATCTGCTTCTCAGAACTGTAAAACACTAAGATTCAAAAATTTGCTCAATTTCAGGGGGTAGGTCCCCTTAATTTAAGGGGTCTCCGAAGTACGGCCCGCGGGCCAAATTTGGCCCGCCAGTTTGATCGATCCCGCCCGCGAAAGTTAAATCAAACCACGAACTCGGCGACAACTCTAGAAATTATGGATAGTGATAGTAAAATTAAAACGGTGTTGGCCCTTGGAACTGACTGAAGTAATCAGTATGGCCCTAAAGCGGCTCATAGACGATCAATTTAATTGTCAATATCATTGACTCAATATATTGATGAAATGTTTTTTCCCCACTAAGTCACTTAATTGACGGTCGTCAAAGAAGCCCACAGACGATCAAATAAATTATCAATATTCATCATTGTCAATTATATTGACAATAAAATTGATCGTCTATGGGCCGCTTAAGACTGTTGAGTTTGGAGACCCCTGCCTTAATAGAATAAGCTAGCATAATTTTCGACATTGTAGCTCATTCGTATTTAAATTTAAACAAAAAACTCTAACGTGCGTATAAATCCACTACCCAATTAGGCTATTTTTATAAAGTTCTTCAAGTTGCACCCTGACACTAACAAGTACAAACGCACGAACTGCACAAACTTTCCACTCGTAAAAAGTTAAATAAAAAACAAAAGTACAGTCCCGTTTCGAGTATCAATTATGCTCTCAGGAACCTGATCTCTCCGATTCGTAGATCATCTACGCTATCTACTTTGCGGCAATAAAAATGATAAGCTCAAGGTAGACAGAAATCTGAGCATCTACTTCAGCGTGGAGTAGATGCAATAAAGTGTCTACTTTTCCCATCCCGAGATAGACAAGCTGGGTAGCCATTCGTGTTATTGAAACGTCGCCATTCATGTTAATGAAATGAAACGTCGCCATTTGTGTTATTGAAACGTCGCCATTCGTGTCATTGAAACGTCGCCATTCGTGTTATTGAAACGTCGCCATTCGTATTATTGAAACATTGCCATTCGTGTCATTGAAACGTCGCCATTCGTGTTATTGAAACGTTGCCATTCGTGTTATTGAAACGTCGCCATTCGTATTATTGAAACATTGCCATTCGTGTTAATGAGAAATTGCCATTCGTGTTATTGAAACGTCGCCATTCGTGTTATTGAAACGTCGCCATTCGTGTTATTGAAACGTCGCCATTCGTGTTATTGAAACATTGCCATTCGTGTTAATGAGAAATTGCCATTCGTGTTATTGAAACGTCGCCATTCGTGTTATTGACACGTTGCCATTCGCGTTATTGAAGTGTCGCCATTCGTGTTATTGAAACATTGCCATTCGTTTTATTGAAACATTGCCATTCGTGTCATTGAAACGTCGCCATTCGTGTTATTGAAACGTCGCCATTCGTGTTATTGAAACATTGCCATTCGTGTCATTGAAACGTCGCCATTCGTGTTATTGAAACATTGCTATTCGTGTCATTGAAACGTCGCCATTCGTGTTATTGAAACGTCGCCATTCGTGTTATTGAAACATTGCCATTCGTGTCATTGAAACGTCGCCATTCGTGTTATTGAAACATTGCTATTCGTGTCATTGAAACGTCGCCATTCGTGTTATTGAAACGTCGCCATTCGTGTTATTGAAACATTGCCATTCGTGTCATTGAAACGTCGCCATTCGTGTTATTGAAACATTGCCATTCGTGTCATTGAAACGTCGCCATTCGTGTTATTGAAACGTCGCCATTCGTGTTATTGAAACGTCGCCATTCGTGTCATTGAAACGTCGCCATTCGTGTTATTGAAACGTCGCCATTCGTGTTATTGAAACATTGCCATTCGTGTCATTGAAACGTCGCCATTTGTGTTATTGAAACGTCGATATTCGTGTTATTGAAACATTGCCATTCGTGTCATTGAAACATTACCATTCGTGTCATTGAAACGTCGCCATTCGTGTTATTGAAACGTCGCCATTCGTGTTATTGAAATGTCGCCATTCGTGTTATTGAAACGTTGCCATTCGTGTCATTGAAACGTCGCCATTCATGTTAATGAAAAATTGCCATTCGTGTTATTGAAACGTTGCCATTCGTGTCATTGAAACGTTGCCATTCGTGTTATTGAAACGTCGCCATTCGTGTTATTGAAACGTTGCCATTCGTGTCATTGAAACGTCGCCATTCGTGTTATTGACACGTTGCCATTCGCGTTATTGAAATGTTGCCATTCGTGTTATTGAAACGTCGCCATTCGTGTTAATGAAAAATTGCCATTCGTGTTATTGAAACGTTGCCATTCGTGTTATTGAAACGTTGCCATTCGTGTTATTGAAACGTCGCCATTCGTGTTATTGAAGCGTTGCCATTCGTGTCATTGAAACGTCGCCATTCGTGTTATTGAAACGTCGCCATTCGCGTTATTGAAATGTTGCCATTCGTGTTATTGAACCGTCGCCATTCGTGTTAATGAAAAATTGCCATTCGTGTTATTGAAACGTTGCCATTCGTGTTATTGAAACGTTGCCATTCGTGTTATTGAAACGTCGCCATTCGTGTTATTGAAACGTTGCCATTCGTGTCATTGAAGCGTCGCCATTCATGTTATTGACACGTTGCCATTCGCGTTATTGAAATGTTGCCATTCGTGTTATTGAAACATTGCCATTCGTGTTATTGAAACGTTGTCATTCGTGTTATTGAAACGTCGTCATTCGTGTTATTGACACGTTGCCATTCGTGTAATTGACATGTTGCCATTCGTGTTATTGAAACATTGCCATTCGTGTTATTGAAACGTTGCCATTCGTGTTATTGAAACGTCGCCATTCGTGTTATTGAAACGTCACCATTCGTGTTATTGAAACATTGCCATTCGTGTTAATGAAAAGTTGCCATTCGTGTTATTGAAACGTCGCCATTCGTGTTATTGACACGTTGCCATTCGCGTTATTGAAATGTTGCCATTCGTGTTATTGACACGTTGCCATTCGCGTTATTGAAATGTTGCCATTCGTGCTATTGAAACATTGCCATTCGTGTTATTGAAACGTTGTCATTCGTGTTATTGAAACGTTGCCATTCGTGTTATTGAAACATCAACACAGAAAACACCGCCCGCAAGTCTTGCAAATGGCATGGGTTTGTTGCCATATACCGCGTTGCAATTAAGTCCCTTGGGACCGCAACCCCCCCTTATTCCCCCTACCTGCACCCCCTCTTCCCCCTACACCCCCTCTTCCCCGCTACACATCCTCTTCCCACCCCACCCTTCTACACCCCCTCACCCCCCTCTTCTGAGTCGACGTTGTGTGCGTTTGTACGCTCGAGTCAAAAGTGAGATGTTCTTATCGTTCGAATTTCATTTAAAAAATTCATTGTTTCAAATATTCAGATGAATTCAAGTTTGTGTGCTAAGCTAAGGGTGTTATTTATAGTAGCAATATTGTTAGTACTTGTATTATTGTTGATTTCTTACCTTACTTAATGAGTTTTTGATTTGTTACCTCACTATTGCATATGGCGAACTTTGAGCTGCAGCTGGCTTGATGAATGTCGTTTTTTTTAATTTGAAAATGATAATTAGAAATTTACCCTCACTTCCAAGATGAAAATTGGCATTTAGCCTTGATTCCAGATTAGGATATTTACCCTCACCATTTCTGTAGAAATTAGAAATTTACCCTCACAATTTCTACAAAAATCACACATTTACCCTCACCATTTCCACAAAAACCAAACATTTACCCTCACCATCTCCGTATAAATTAAACATTTACCCTCACCATCTCCGTATAAATTAAACATTCACCCTCACCCTCACCGTATAAATTAAACATTTACCCCCACCATCTCCGTGTAAATTAAACATTTACCCCCACCATCTCCGTGTAAATTAAACATTTACCTCCACCATCTCCGTGTAAATTAAACATTTACCCTCACCATCTCCGTGTAAATTAAACATTTACCCCCACCATCTCCGTATAAGTTAAACATTTACCCTCACCATCTCCGAACAAATAAAACATTTACCCTCACCATCTCCGTATAAATTAAACATTTACCCTCACCATCTCCGTATAAATAAAACATTTACCCCCACCCTCTCCGTATAAATTAAACATTTACCCTCACCATCTCCGTGTAAATAAAACATTTACCCTCACCAACTCCGTATAAAATAAACATTTACCCTCACCATCTCCGTATAAAATGAACATTTACCCTCACCAACTCCGTATAAAATAAACATTTAGCCTCACCATTTCCGTATAAATTAAACAAATACCCTCACCATTACAGTACGAAGAAGCCAGCTCAATAATACCAGCCCTCGCTTCCCTCGGTCGCTGCTGGTTCAATTTCCCTCTAATTTTGTGCCGGCGCTGTGCCTTATTGCTGTGTGGTGTGTAGTGCTGGCCTTATTGCTGTGTGGTGTGTAGTGCTGGCCATATTGCTCTGTGGTGTCTAGTGCTGGCCTTATTGCTGTGGGGTGTGTAGTGCTGGCCTTATTGCTGTGTGGTGTGTAGTGCTGGCCTTATTGCTGTGTGGTGTGAAGTGCTGGCCATATTGCTCTGTGGTGTCTAGTGCTGGCCTTATTGCTGTGTGGTGTGTAGTGCTGGCCTTATTGCTGTGTGGTGTGTAGTGCTGGCCTTATTGCTGTGTGGTGTGTAGTGCTGGCCTTATTGCTGTGTGGTGTGTAGTGCTGGCCTTATTGCTGTGTGTGTGGTGTGTAGTGCTGGCCTTATTGCTGTGTGGTGTGTAGTGCTGGCCTTATTGCTGTGTGGTGTGTAGTGCTGGCCTTATTGCTGTGTGGTGTGTAGTGCTGGCCTTATTGCTGTGTGGTGTGTAGTGCTGGCCTTATTGCTGTGTGGTGTGTAGTGCTGGCCTTATTGCTGTGTGGTGTGAAGTGCTGGCCATATTGCTCTGTGGTGTCTAGTGCTGGCCTTATTGCTGTGTGGTGTGTAGTGCTGGCCTTATTGCTGTGTGGTGTGTAGTGCTGGCCTTATTGCTGTGTGGTGTGTAGTGCTGGCCTTATTGCTGTGTGGTGTGTAGTGCTGGCCTTATTGCTGTGTGGTGTGTAGTGCTGGCCTTATTGCTGTGTGGTGTGAAGTGCTGGCCATATTGCTCTGTGGTGTCTAGTGCTGGCCTTATTGCTGTGTGGTGTGTAGTGCTGGCCTTATTGCTGTGTGGTGTGTAGTGCTGGCCTTATTGCTGTGTGGTGTGTAGTGCTGGCCTTATTGCTGTGTGGTGTGTAGTGCTGGCCTTATTGCTGTGTGGTGTGTAGTGCTGGCCTTATTGCTGTGTGGTGTGTAGTGCTGGCCTTATTGCTGTGTGGTGTGTAGTGCTGGCCTTATTGCTGTGTGGTGTGTAGTGCTGGCCTTATTGCTGTGTGGTGTGTAGTGCTGGCCATATTGCTCTGTGGTGTCTAGTGCTGGCCTTATTGCTGTGTGGTGTGTAGTGCTGGCCTTATTGCTGTGTGGTGTGTAGTGCTGGCCTTATTGCTGTGTGGTGTGTAGTGCTGGCCTTATTGCTGTGTGGTGTGTAGTGCTGGCCTTATTGCTGTGTGGTGTGTAGTGCTGGCCTTATTGCTGTGTGGTGTGTAGTGCTGGCCTTATTGCTGTGTGGTGTGTAGTGCTGGCCTTATTGCTGTGTGGTGTGTAGTGCTGGCCTTATTGCTGTGTGGTGTGTAGTGCTGGCCTTATTGCTGTGTGGTGTGTAGTGCTGGCCTTATTGCTGTGTGGTGTGTAGTGCTGGCCTTATTGCTGTGTGGTGTGTAGTGCTGGCCTTATTGCTGTGTGGTGTGTAGTGCTGGCCTTATTGCTGTGTGGTGTGTAGTGCTGGCCTTATTGCTGTGTGGTGTGTAGTGCTGGCCTTATTGCTGTGTGGTGTGTAGTGCTGCCCTTATTGCTGCTTAATTTCAAAACAGCGTTTAAGGAAGTAAATGAATTTGTGATAAGGTTGGTACCCATTTCTAACCTGTCTAACTAAGTATTAAGTATTGATATATTGTGTATATATAAACGCGTTGGTCGCGACGTGAGCCACCGGTGGTACACGGAGACAATTTTCATAATGCCACTGACCAACCAGTGGTCACGAACTCAGTTGTCATAAATACCTAATTAAAGCTAAATGAATGAACGATCCATTTCATATTTGCAATTTTTAAAATTACCTACCAGAATTAACTTTAAATTTGAGTTGAACATTGAGCTTCAGTTCAACCCATAGCAGTCAACGCGTCAATACCCAGTATCATCCATGATAGCAGGTTTAAGTACCCAGTGTGTGATAGCAAGTTTAAATTCGTGATTGCAAGTTTGGGTAACCTGTATCATTCGTGATAGCAAGTTTAAATTCGTGATAGCAAGTTTAAGTACCCTGTATCATCCGTGATAGCAAGAGAACAAGATACCGTGTAACCGGTTTCGGTTGTAGTGCGTGACGAGGAGCAGCATTTGTTGGTAAGTTATTTCCAGCCCTCAGCCCATGTCCACCCCTCCGCTATGATGTATTCAAAGGATCGCAATAAACACGGGCCCGTGGCTTCAATTTTTTTCCAGGTAGGAATAGCATTGCGAGAAGCAGTCCGCTTGTTTTCGAGGTTTTCTCCCGGCCGAGCGACCGAGCTTGTGCTTTTAAATGATCTTTGGCACCGAAAAGAGAAACTTCCACAGTTCTCGCGTGAGTCAACCGAGTTGATTTGTGGCATTGTGTGTTTGGCTGCAGGTGTTATTTAGGAAATAGAATCAGTTGTAGTACGAGATTTTCGTTTGGGGCAAGTCAACCGAGGTTAATTTTGTTCGGTTGCATGTGTTATTTATGAAATAGAATCAGTTGTAGTACGAGATTCTCGTTTGGGGCAAGTCAACCGAGGTTAATTTTGTTCGGCTGCAGGTGTTATTTAGGAAATAGAATCAGTTGTAGTACGAGATTCTCGTTTGGGGCAAGTCAACCGAGGTTAATTTTGTTCGGTTGCATGTGTTATTTATGAAATAGAATCAGTTGTAGTACGAGATTCTCGTTTGGGGCAAGTCAACCGAGGTTAATTTTGTTCGGCTGCAGGTGTTATTTAGGAAATAGAATCAGTTGTAGTACGAGATTCTCGTTTGGGGCAAGTCAACCGAGGTTAATTTTGTTCGGCTGCAGGTGTTATTTAGGAAATAGAATCAGTTGTAGTACGAGATTCTCGTTTGGGGCAAGTCAACCGAGGTTAATTTTGTTCGGTTGCAGGTGTTATTTATGAAATAGAATCAGTTGTAGTACGAGATTCTCGTTTGGGGCAAGTCAACCGAGGTTAATTTTGTTCGGTTGCAGGTGTTATTTAGGAAGTAGAATCAGTTGTAGTACGAGATTTTCGTTTGGGGCAAGTCAACCGAGGTTAATTTTGTTCGGTTGCAGGTGTTATTTAGGAAATAGAATCAGTTGTAGTACGAGATTCTCGTTTGGGGCAAGTCAACCGAGGTTAATTTTGTTCGGCTGCAGGTGTTATTTAGGAAATAGAATCAGTTGTAGTACGAGATTCTCGTTTGGGGCAAGTCAACCGAGGTTAATTTTGTTCGGTTGCAGGTGTTATTTATGAAATAGAATCAGTTGTAGTACGAGATTCTCGTTTGGGGCAAGTCAACCGAGGTTAATTTTGTTCGGTTGCAGGTGTTATTTAGGAAGTAGAATCAGTTGTAGTACGAGATTTTCGTTTGGGGCAAGTCAACCGAGGTTATTTTTGTTCGGTTGCAGATATTATTTAAAAAATAGAAACGTTTGTCAGAGATTCGAGCATCTAATTGAGTTGATTTGGGTTCGGTTACAGGCGTTATTTAGAAAATAGAATTAGTAGTGCTAGGTACGTGTATTTTTTCTTTGAATAGATATCCTTTTTGCTATTGAGACATTACTGTAGTTTGATTTAACAGTTTTATGAGTGAAATGCAAAATCTCGAAGATGCTGACTGAAATAAAAACATCTACGAATTCCAAAATTACGATCCAAAATTACGATCCAAAATTACGATCCAAAATTACGATCCAAAATTACGATCCAAAATTACGATCCAAAATTACGATCCAAAATTACGATCCAAAATTACGATCCAAAATTACGATCCAAAATTACGATCCTGTTTCCTCTAGGTATTAACACTCAACTACACAAGTGGATACTGATGAAAAGGAGAATTTATATTTAAACGCGGAATATTTACTAAAAAGTTTTAGAAAACAGCGGTTCTCCCTTTCATCTTACGAGTGAGATTCCCCAGGAATCGACTTTCTGAAGTACTTTATCAGTGAAATTTTTATCCTGGAAATCTTCATACTGAGCTCCTGCAGCGACCCTCACTCAGCCAAAAAATATACGTTATTTTTGAAGTATATAAACATAAATAAATATAAACTTCATATATATATATATATTACATATTAAAATATATATATATAAATAAGCATGTAAACTCCATATACATATGATATATAATATTGCATATATATATAAATATATAAATACATGTAAACTTCATGTATATATACATATATATGTACTCTACCGCATCGTGCAACAGACAGAGTACTTTATTAAAAAGCACAACCGCAATAAAGGTATTCCATACATACGGTGTTCACTTAAATTAATTCCTCAGATAGAGAGATCAAAACAAATTAGAAAAAACACTCCCCAATATTCAACCAAAATTTGAAGGCCTTTCTCTGCCGTGTTCTAAAAAAACATTCGGTACAAACGCTGTTCAAAGCAATCAAATCTTTTAAATGACACTATATATAAGTCCAGTTACAGTAGAGTTCAGGGCACCGTGTAAAGCAAGCTATCGCACCATTCAAGGCACCGTATAAGGCAAGCTATACGCCCCATTCAAGGCACCGTATAAGGCAAGCTATACGCATCATTCAAGGCACATGCAGCATACCGTAGGCCTTAATTATTAACCTATGAATTTTAAGGCCAAAAAATCACATTTTGTTGACATTGAATCGTCATAACTGTCTTATTTTCGCAGCAACGTTCGGATCATTTCAACGACTTAGCGAGCGCTCTGAAGCCATATCAATAAAACACGCGTGAAAAATATCTTCGACACTTCCAATTAATATAAATGCGCAAAAAAAGACCAAAGCGCCCGCGAGCGGCAAAAGTTCAGTGTAATTTCTGCGATGGAGCTCAGGGCGCTCGTTTCTTTGGCTCTCATTTAGAGGGTTCTCAATTTCTGCGTTAGGAATTATTGCATTTAGACATTTTAGGGTGCTAAGGTAATTACAGCAATTGAATTTGGTCATTTTAGAGTAGGCTTTAGTTAGCTTGAAATGCCTTTGGTCATTCCGCAGTTTATAATTAATGCTTTGCAACCGCAAAGAGGCTTTGTTTGATGCTTATATTTGAGAATTTACCTCAAAGACCTTGTATCCTAGATACTCAAAATACCGCCAGCTGAGCCCTGAAGCTGAATAGTCGTTTACCTCAATGAGCTTGTATCCTAGATACTCAAAATACCGCCAGCTGTGCCCTGAAGCTGAATAGTCGTTTACCTCAATGAGCTTGTATCCTAGATACTCAAAATACCGCCAGCTGTGCCCTGAAGCTGACCAGTCGTTTACCTCAATGAGCTTGTATCCTAGATACTCAAAATACCGCCAGCTGTGCCCTGAAGCTGACCAGTCGTTTACCTCAATGAGCTTGTATCCTAGATACTCAAAATACCGCCAGCTGTGCCCTGAAACTGACCAGTCGTTTACCTCAATGAGCTTGTATCCTAGATACTCAAAATACCGCCAGTTGTGCCCTGAAGCTGACCAGTCGTTTACCTCAATGAGCTGGTATCCTAGATACTCTAAATACCGCCAGCTGTGCACTGTGTTGAACACAACCAGATGTACACAACCACACAAATGTACCACACAACCACAACACACTAACACAACTCATACAAGGACTGAGTCAGTCATACATGAAGGCTCCACTGCAGTCACGACCGCGCGTGAACAGCGCATTGCTGTCGGACCGCATCTCAGGCGACTCAAACGTAGGCGATTTAATTAAGTTCGTGCCGGAGAAGCAAGGCAAATGAGCAGAGGTACCATAAATATGTTAATGGAGTGCCTTCTGACGTTGGCTTCATCATCGTTCAGGCATCATTCTGCTTCATATTTCCTTGATTTCAGCATCGATGGCGGCATCGGTTTCACAGTTTTGGTTCTCTCAGCTTCGCGCAAAAAGCGTCCGCTAATTTGAGGCCGCGTGGAATTTCATCCGATTAAAATGCCCGTAATTGGAAAGCTGCCAAATGTGGTGACGTGAATGTAGTTTCGGGGGTACAATTATAATTATGGAAGATGGTTGTTTTTTAGCGTTAACTGGAACTGAAGTGTCCCAGTTAACAGAAGTGTCCCAGTTAACAGAAGTGTCCCTGTTAACAGACGTGTCCCAGTTAACAGAAATTTCCCAGTTAACAGAAGTGTCCCAGTTAATAGAAATGTTCCAGTTAACAGAAGTGTCCCAGTTAACAGACGTGTCCAATTGAAGTTAACGGAAGTGTCCCAGTTAACAGACGTGTCCCATGCAGTTAACGTAGGTGTCCCAGTTAACAGACGTGTCCCATGCAGTTAACGGAAGTGTTCCAGTTAACAGACGTGTCCCAGTTAACAGACGTGTCCCAGTTAACAGAAGTGCCCAAGTTAACAGAAGTGTCCCAGTTAATAGAAATGTCCCAGTTAACAGAAGTGTCCCAGTTAACAGAAGTGTCCCAGTTAACAGAAGTGTCCCAGTTAATAGAAATGTTCCAGTTAACAGAAGTGTCCCAGTTAACATAAATGTTCCAGTTGAGAAGGCGTTCGCCAAATTACTAACTTGTACATATATGGGATCTTATCTGTGAACTTGCTATTAAAACTTATTATTGTCTGCCAATAGGCAGGAAAGAAATTAGCAGCTTAAGAATTAGTTGCACCCACCGCCGAAAACTGGAAATATAGATTGATATAAAGCATTAACCGTGGGGCTGAAAGTTTGTATACTTAAAATCCTTTTGAGAACACAATGTTGTGACAGATGAAAGGTAATTTCAAGGTAATATCAGGATATGTATATATATCCACTACGTAAATGCACTGTCTACATCATTCCAAATGATTTACATAAACTTCTCGGCTAATGATGAATATAGTGATAGTACATATTTTTTTCTTGCTGGGTCGGTTGGTGCGCGTGTCTGTGACGCTCACAAGGACGCTCAATGACCGTATCTGTGATACGAGTTTCACCAGTGCACAAGTACAAGAATATTTTAATGGCGGGTACTGTTGGGATGGATATATTTGTTTGTTATCCACATCTGCAAGATTTATTCAAGTAAAATATAAAATCCCGTCAATTTTGAGGGGCCGTGTGCACTTGTAGTCAAACAATCAATGTTCAAATGTTCAGGCACAGTAATTTAAAAATAATAAAATTAAAGATAACTAATCAAAAGCTTCATTTCAACACCAGCTACAGCATCTAAAAAATCAGATCATTCCAGAGTCTCTCGCTAACTCTACTTTAAAAATAAACTCTGCTCCGAAGGCGGCACCTTGACTTTGTTTGCTGTTAGATTCATTTTTTTTAAGAATGAGGAAATTTTTCAAAGACATAATTGCTTGCTCGTACAGAAAGAAGAAGCTGCATCCAGATCACACTGTTGTGCTCAGAGGAAAACAAATTACGTGGCAAGGATGCGCTGGAGGGTGTGACGTTACCATGGAGACATCAATTCTAGACTCATCTGATTCCTGGGACTCCACAGTCGTTGACTTCCTACGACTTCAGACTCATCTGACTCTAGGACTCCACAGTCGTTGACTTCCTACGACTTCAGACTCATCTGACTCTAGGACTCCACAGTCGTTGACTTCCTACGACTTCAGACTCATCTGATTCTAGGACTCCACAGTCGTTGACTTCCTACGACTTCAGACTCATCTGACTCTAGGACTCCACAGTCGTTGACTTCCTACGACTTCAGACTCATCTGACTCTAGGACTCCACAAACGTTGACTTCCTACGACTTCAGACTCATCTGACTCTAGGACTCCACAGTCGTTGACTTCCTACGACTTCAGACTCATCTGACTCTAGGATTCCACAGTCGTTGACTTCCTACGACTTCAGACTCATCTGATTCTAGGACTCCACAGTCGTTGACTTCCTACGACTTCAGACTCATCTGATTCCTGGGACTCCACAGTCGTTGACTTCCTACGGCTTCAGACTCATCTGATTCTAGGACTCCACAGTCGTTGACTTCCTACGACTTCACACTCATCTGATTCTAGGACTCGAGAGTAATTGATATTTTACGACTCCAGTGATTTGAGTCGTTGACTTAGTACCACTCCAGTGATTTGAGTCGTTGACTTAGTACCACTCCAGTGATTTGAGTCGTTGACTTAGTACCACTCCAGTGATTTGAGTCGTTGACTTAGTACCACTCCAGTGATTTGAGTCGTTAACTTAGTACCACTCCAGTGATTTGAGTCGTTGACTTAGTACCACTCCAGTGATTTGAGTCGTTGACTTAGTACGACTCCAGTGATTTGAGTCGTTGACTTAGTACCACTCCAGTGATTTGAGTCGTTGACTTAGTACCACTCCAGTGATTTGAGTCGTTGACTTAGTACCACTCCAGTGATTTGAGTCGTTGACTTAGTACGACTCCAGTGATTTGAGTCGTTGACTTAGTACGACTCCAGTGATTTGAGTCGTTGACTTAGTACCACTCCAGTGATTCGAGTCGTTGACTTAGTACGACTCCAGTGATTTGAGTCGTTGACTTAGTACGACTCCAGTGATTTGAGTCGTTGACTTAGTACGACTCCAGTGATTTGAGTCGTTGACTTAGTACCACTCCAGTGATTTGAGTCGTTGACTTAGTACCACTCCAGTGATTTGAGTCGTTGACTTAGTACCACTCCAGTGATTTGAGTCGTTGACTTAGTACCACTCCAGTGATTTGAGTCGTTGACATAGTACGACTCCAGTGATTTGAGTCGTTGACTTAGTACCACTCCAGTGATTTGAGTCGTTGACTTAGTACCACTCCAGTGATTTGAGTCGTTGACTTAGTACGACTCCAGTGATTTGAGTCGTTGACTTAGTACCACTCCAGTGATTTGAGTCGTTGACTTAGTACGACTCCAGTGATTTGAGTCGTTGACTTAGTACCACTCCAGTGATTTGAGTCGTTGACTTAGTACGACTCCAGTGATTTGAGTCGTTGACTTAGTACCACTCCAGTGATTTGAGTCGTTGACTTAGTACCACTCCAGTGATTTGAGTCGTTGACTTAGTACCACTCCAGTGATTTGAGTCGTTGACTTAGTACCACTCCAGTGATTTGAGTCGTTGACTTAGTACCACTCCAGTGATTTGAGTCGTTGACTTAGTACCACTCCAGTGATTTGAGTCGTTGACTTAGTACCACTCCAGTGATTTGAGTCGTTGACTTAGTACCACTCCAGTGATTTGAGTCGTTGACTTAGTACGACTCCAGTGATTTGAGTCGTTGACTTAGTACCACTCCAGTGATTTGAGTCGTTGACTTAGTACGACTCCAGTGATTTGAGTCGTTGACTTAGTACCACTCCAGTGATTTGAGTCGTTGACTTAGTACCACTCCAGTGATTTGAGTCGTTGACTTAGTACGACTCCAGTGATTTGAGTCGTTGACTTAGTACCACTCCAGTGATTTGAGTCGTTGACTTAGTACCACTCCAGTGATTTGAGTCGTTGACTTAGTACGACTCCAGTGATTTGAGTCGTTGACTTAGTACCACTCCAGTGATTTGAGTCGTTGACTTAGTACGACTCCAGTGATTTGAGTCGTTGACTTAGTACCACTCCAGTGATTTGAGTCGTTGACTTAGTACGACTCCAGTGATTTGAGTCGTTGACTTAGGACCACTCCAGTGATTTGAGTCGTTGACTTAGTACCACTCCAGTGATTTGAGTCGTTGACTTAGTACCACTCCAGTGATTTGAGTCGTTGACTTAGTACCACTCCAGTGATTTGAGTCGTTGACTTAGTACCACTCCAGTGATTTGAGTCGTTGACTTAGTACGACTCCAGTGATTTGAGTCGTTGACATAGTACGACTCCAGTGATTTGAGTCGTTGACTTAGTACGACTCCAGTGATTTGAGTCGTTGACTTAGTACCACTCCAGTGATTTGAGTCGTTGACATAGTACCACTCCAGTGATTTGAGTCGTTGACTTAGTACCACTCCAGTGATTTGAGTCGTTGACTTAGTACGACTCCAGTGATTTGAGTCGTTGACTTAGTACCACTCCAGTGATTTGAGTCGTTGACTTAGTACCACTCCAGTGATTTGAGTCGTTGACTTAGTACCACTCCAGTGATTTGAGTCGTTGACTTAGTACCACTCCAGTGATTTGAGTCGTTGACTTAGTACCACTCCAGTGATTTGAGTCGTTGACTTAGTACGACTTCAGTGATTTGAGTCGTTGACTTAGTACCACTCCAGTGATTTGAGTCGTTGACTTAGTACCACTCCAGTGATTTGAGTCGTTGACTTAGTACCACTCCAGTGATTTGAGTCGTTGACTTAGTACGACTCCAGTGATTTGAGTCGTTGACTTAGTACCACTCCAGTGATTTGAGTCGTTGACTTAGTACGACTCCAGTGATTTGAGTCGTTGACTTAGGACCACTCCAGTGATTTGAGTCGTTGACTTAGTACCACTCCAGTGATTTGAGTCGTTGACTTAGTACCACTCCAGTGATTTGAGTCGTTGACTTAGTACCACTCCAGTGATTTGAGTCGTTGACTTAGTACCACTCCAGTGATTTGAGTCGTTGACTTAGTACGACTCCAGTGATTTGAGTCGTTGACATAGTACGACTCCAGTGATTTGAGTCGTTGACTTAGTACGACTCCAGTGATTTGAGTCGTTGACTTAGTACCACTCCAGTGATTTGAGTCGTTGACATAGTACCACTCCAGTGATTTGAGTCGTTGACTTAGTACCACTCCAGTGATTCGAGTCGTTGACTTAGTACGACTCCAGTGATTTGAGTCGTTGACTTAGTACCACTCCAGTGATTTGAGTCGTTGACTTAGTACCACTCCAGTGATTTGAGTCGTTGACTTAGTACCACTCCAGTGATTTGAGTCGTTGACTTAGTACCACTCCAGTGATTTGAGTCGTTGACTTAGTACCACTCCAGTGATTTGAGTCGTTGACTTAGTACGACTCCAGTGATTTGAGTCGTTGACTTAGTACCACTCCAGTGATTTGAGTCGTTGACTTAGTACCACTCCAGTGATTTGAGTCGTTGACTTTGTACCACTCCAGTGATTTGAGTCGTTGACTTAGTACCACTCCAGTGATTTGAGTCGTTGACTTAGTACCACTCCAGTGATTTGAGTCGTTGACTTAGTACGACTCCAGTGATTTGAGTCGTTGACTTAGTACCACTCCAGTGATTTGAGTCGTTGACTTAGTACGACTCCAGTGATTTGAGTCGTTGACTTAGTACCACTCCAGTGATTTGAGTCGTTGACTTAGTACCACTCCAGTGATTTGAGTCGTTGACATAGTACGACTCCAGTGATTTGAGTCGTTGACTTAGTACCACTCCAGTGATTTGAGTCGTTGACTTAGTACCACTCCAGTGATTTGAGTCGTTGCCTTAGTACGACTCCAGTGATTTGAGTCGTTGACTTAGTACCACTCCAGTGATTTGAGTCGTTGACTTAGTACGACTCCAGTGATTTGAGTCGTTGACTTAGTACCACTCCAGTGATTTGAGTCGTTGACTTAGTACGACTCCAGTGATTTGAGTCGTTGACTTAGTACCACTCCAGTGATTTGAGTCGTTGACTTAGTACCACTCCAGTGATTTGAGTCGTTGACTTAGTACCACTCCAGTGATTTGAGTCGTTGACTTAGTACCACTCCAGTGATTTGAGTCGTTGACTTAGTACCACTCCAGTGATTTGAGTCGTTGACTTAGTACGACTCCAGTGATTTGAGTCGTTGACTTAGTACCACTCCAGTGATTTGAGTCGTTGACTTAGAACCACTCCAGTGATTTGAGTCGTTGACTTAGTACGACTCCAGTGATTTGAGTCGTTGACATAGTACGACTCCAGTGATTTGAGTCGTTGACTTAGTACGACTCCAGTGATTTGAGTCGTTGACTTAGTACCACTCCAGTGATTTGAGTCGTTGACATAGTACGACTCCAGTGATTTGAGTCGTTGACTTAGTACCACTCCAGTGATTTGAGTCGTTGACTTAGTACGACTCCAGTGATTTGAGTCGTTGACATAGTACCACTCCAGTGATTTGAGTCGTTGACTTAGTACGACTCCAGTGATTTGAGTCGTTGACATAGTACCACTCCAGTGATTTGAGTCGTTGACTTAGTACCACTCCAGTGATTTGAGTCGTTGACATAGTACGACTCCAGTGATTTGAGTCGTTGACTTAGTACCACTCCAGTGATTTGAGTCGTTGACATAGTACGACTCCAGTGATTTGAGTCGTTGACTTAGTACCACTCCAGTGATTTGAGTCGTTGACTTAGTACGACTCCAGTGATTTGAGTCGTTGACTTAGTACCACTCCAGTGATTTGAGTCGTTGACATAGTACGACTCCAGTGATTTGAGTCGTTGACTTAGTACCACTCCAGTGATTTGAGTCGTTGACTTAGTACGACTCCAGTGATTTGAGTCGTTGACATAGTACCACTCCAGTGATTTGAGTCGTTGACATAGTACCACTCCAGTGATTTGAGTCGTTGACTTCCTACGACTCCAGTCACTCGAGAGTAGTTGACTTCAATTCTACTCTTCAACCCTCAGAAACATACGATCGCGAGCCGTGTTTTGACGGAGAAATGTTAATAAAACATCCTGTCCGAGCTAGCAAAACTCCACGGAGATTTGCATGCATATTTAACTAAGATCGAGCTCATCATCCCGACTATCAGTCGGTCACAGAGTTTTCAAAGAAAAAATGCCCTTGCAATGAATAAAGAATTCGGAAATCTGTGCAACGGCCATTCAATCTCCTCAAGTATTTGCATTTTATT
The DNA here is from genome assembly GCA_030386875.1 of Morinoia aosen. Taxonomy (NCBI): domain Eukaryota; kingdom Metazoa; phylum Arthropoda; class Malacostraca; order Amphipoda; family Talitridae; genus Morinoia; species Morinoia aosen. The sequence continues at coordinate 47,058,721 of CM059577.1, read as the reverse complement.
GGACATTTTTATGCATTGGAATCGGTGTAATCTTTGGAATTTTATTCATTGGAATCACTGAAATCTTTAGAATTTTATTCATTGGAATCTCGCCGTATGGAAAATAAATTCAGAATGTTAATCTTTTGCTTGAGTTATTACAAAGGCACGAGGTTCAAATGGCGACTGAAGAGCAGCGAGAAGTGCTATTGTGCGTAAAAAATGAGAGAACCAATCAAAACTAATAAAACTGAGAGAAGCTATCAAAACCAATCAAAAAGAGAGAACCAATCAGAACGAATCAAAATGAGAGAACCAATCAAAACCAATTAAAAAAGAGAAAGCCAGTCGTACCACCAATCAAAATAAGAAAACCAATCAAAATGAGAGAACCAATCAAAATGAGAGAACCAATCAAAACCAATCAAAAAGAGAGAACCAATCAAAACCAATTAAAAAAGAGAAAGCCAGTCGTAACACCAATCAATAGGAGAAAACCAATAAAAACCAATCAAAAAGAGAACCAGTAGAAACCAATCAAAATGAGAAAACCAATCAAAATGAGAGAACTAATCAAAACCAATCAAAATGAGAAAACCAATCAAAATGAGAGAACCAAACAAAACCAATCAAAAATAGAGAACCAATAGAAACCAATCAAAAAGAGAAAACCAATCAAAATGAGGGAACCAATCACACAGAAGAGAGAACAAACCTTGTGTGTCTACAAAACAAGGAACGAGAGCATTAATCGCCATTATATGTAGCTTCGAATACATGCAGCGTCATTTTTTGAAATACATTTAGACTAGAAAGTCAAGGGTGGGATATTCACGTACCACACGCAACCAAGAATAAGAAAGAAAGAAAAAAGAAAAACAGTTTATTACCAATAAAGGTGGTACAAAAAAGATAGTACGTCATTGTTTTTAAAATATCTTAAAGTTAATACACTTGGATGATACACACACACGAGTATTGTAATGCACATGTCACTAGTCGAAAAGAAATTACTGAGGGGAATAAGAACAAGTTAGAATAGGTTTCGAATTGGCTGAATACGTTTCCTGCGAAGGGACCCACCGGTGGCCACGGAGGGGATTTTCATAATGCTGTTGACCGACCTGCAGTCACTGACTCAGTTTTCGTAAATACTCGATGAAGACTATGTAAAGGTATCATATATTTAACATTTAACATTTTCATTTAACATTTAATTTAATATTATAACATTTTCTGTTTGATTCACTCTGTAAAAAATTGATCACTAAAATTAACGGTAATTTGAGTTGAATATTTAATTTCAGTTTAACTCACCTAACGAAAAAGAACTTGCAATTATGAATGATAACAAACACAACACAAAACCAAAAATGAGAACAAACACAACACACAACCAAAAATGAGAACAAACACAACACACAACCAAAAATGAGAACAAACACAACACAAAACTAAAAATGAGAACAAACACAACACATAACCAAAAATGAGAACAAACACAACACACAACCAAAAATGAGAACAAACACAACACACAACCAAAAATGAGAACAAACACAACACAAAACCAAAAATGAGAACAAACACAACACACAACCAAAAATGAGAACAAACACAACACACAACCAAAAATGAGAACAAACACAACACACAACCAAAAATGAGAAAAAACACAACACAAAACCAAAAATGAGAACAAACACAACACACAACCAAAAATGAGAACAAACACAACACACAACCAAAAATGAGAACAAACACAACACACAACCAAAAATGAGAACAAACACAACACAAAACCAAAAATGAGAACAAACACAACACATAACCAAAAATGAGAACAAACACAACACACAACCAAAAATGAGAACAAACACAACACACAACCAAAAATGAGAACAAACACAACACAAAACCAAAAATGAGAACAAACACAACACACAACCAAAAATGAGAACAAACACAACACACAACCAAAAATGAGAACAAACACAACACAAAACCAAAAATGAGAACAAACACAACACACAACCAAAAATGAGAACAAACACAACATAATTATAACACACGACATCGTTGTATGACAACACACAACACACAAGCACGCACAACGTGTGGAGTGTGTGTGTTCTCACGGTGTGTGCACCGCAATACGCACACAGCAACGTACAACGTACGCTGAGCGTACACACACACACACACACACACACGCACACATGTGTGATTTGACTCATCCCGCCGCAGTGCTCATAAAAAAGTGTGTACGCTGAATGCGGATGCAGGCGGTATGTACGTTTGGTGCGTATGTACGTTTGGTGCGTATATATGTTTTCTGTGTATGTATGTACGCTAAGAGTGTATGTATATTTGGTGCGTATGTGTGTACACTGTGTAAGTACGCTTGATGTGCATGCATATTTAGCGGGGCTGTAAGTTTGGTGCGCGTGTAGGTAGCATTGGAACTGGAGTGCCAGAGGCTGAATGTTATGGTGCAAGTGGAACCCTGAATGTGAACAGTGCAGCAGTGAGGGGCATTGAGGGGCAGTGAGGAGCAGTGAGGGGCAGTGAGGGGCAGTGATTGACAGTGAGGGACAGTGAGGGACAGTGAGGGGCAGAGAGGGGCAGAGAGGGGCAGTGAGGGGCAGTGAGGGGCAATGAGGGACAGTGAGGGGCAGTGAGGGGCAGTGAGGGACAGTGAGGGACAGTGAGGGACAGTGAGGGACAGTGAGGGACAGTGAGGGACAGTGAGGGACAGTGAGGGACAGTGAGGGACAGTGAGGGACAGTGAGGGACAGTGAGGGACAGTGAGGGACAGTGAGGGACAGTGAGGGACAGTGAGGGACAGTGAGAGACATTGGGGGACAGTGAGGGGAAGTGAGGACCAGTGAGGGGCAGTGAGGGACAGTGAGGGACAGTGAGGGACAGTGAGGGAAAGTGAGGGACAGCGAGGGACAGTGGGGGACAGTGAGTGACAGAGAGGAACAGAGAGGGACAGAGAGGGACAGTGTGGGACAGTGAGGGGCAGTGAGGGACAAAGAGGAACAGAGAGGGGCAGTGAGGGACGGTGAGGAACAGTGAGGGACAGAGAGGGACAGTGAGGGACAGTGAGGGACAGTGACGGACAAAGAGGAACAGTGAGGGACAATGAGGGACAGTGAGGGACAGAGAGGAACAGAGAGGGGCAGTGAGGGACAGTGAGGGACAGTGATGGACAGTGAGGGACAGTGAGGGACAGTGAGAGACAGTGAGGGACAGTGAGGAACAGTGAGGGACAGTGAGGGACAGAGAGGGGCATAGAGAAACAGAGAGGGACAGAGAAGGACAGAAAGGGACAGTGAGAGACAGTGAAGGACTGTGAGGGACAGAGAGGGATGAAGAGGAACAGAAAGGGACAGTGAGGGACAGAGAGGGACAGAGAAGGACTGAGAGGGATGAAGAGGGACAGAGAGGGACAGTAAGGAACAGAGAGGGACAAAGAAGGACAGATAGGGGCAGAGAGGGACAGAGAGGGACAGAGAGGGACAGCGAGGGACAGAGAGGGACAGAGAGGGACAGAGAGGGACAGAGAAGGACAGAGAGGGACAGACAGGGGCAGAGAGGGACAGAGAGGAGCAGAGGGATAGATATGGGCAGAGAGGGACAGAGAGGGATAGAGATGGGCAGAGAGGGACAGAGAGGGACAGAGAGGGACAGGGAGAAGCAGAGGGGCGTTGGCCTGCGTACACACGGCGACAGGTGAGGTGACAGAGGCCCTTTTGGCATCGCTCCATGGCCCTCCTTATTGGGCGAGGGGCATGTTTCTCGAGGTGAGGGGCACCTGTCCCTGAAGTGAGGGGCACCTAAAGTGAGGGGGCACCTAAAGTGAGGAGCACCTGAAATGAGGGGCACCTGAAGTGAGGGGCACTTGAATTGAGAAGCACCTGAAGTGAGGGGCACTTGAATTGAGAAGCACCTGAAGTGAGGGACACCTAAAGTGAGGGACACTTGAAGTGAAGCGCCTTTGAAGTGAGGGGCACCTGAAGTGAGGGGCACCTGAAGTGAGGGGCACCTGAAGTGAGGGACACTTGAAGTGAAGGGCACCTGAAGTGAGGGACACTTGAAGTGAAGGGCACCTGAAGGGAGGGGTACCTGAAGTGAAGGGCACCTGAAGTGAGGGGCACCTGAAGTGAGGGGCACCTGAAGTGAGGGGCACCTGAAGTGAGGGGCACATAGAGGCCTAGATCCCTAGATGCCTAGATACGCACACACATACATGTATAAATACCTAGATCTCAGTGTACCTTTTTACCAAGACTCTTTGATATCTACATAGGTAAACTCCATTATATTTATATAGCTTCAAACTCAGTAACCAATGTATAAATACTTTAGTACCTATTTAATCAGATGACTACATACTTAGACTCATGCCCACCTAATAAACCCTTTATTTACATACGTTAGTATTTGATCATATATATGTCTTGTTTTTTGTGCATGACACGATTTATCACTTTCATTTTGCGCAGACTCAAACACTACAAACACACAAGCACACACACACACACACACAAACCACTACTCACACACACACACACACACACAACATCCTCACAAACACACACACACACGCACAACACTACTCACACACACACACTCACGCACAGTTTTTATATATAAATTGTTCAAACGGACCTAATTTCAAGCATCTTGATTCAGTCTTCATAATTTTCAGGTTTTCTGTTGACCACGAAGAAAATATTTCCCTCGTTTTTCGTTTCCCTCCTTATTCGTTTCCCTCATCATTCGTTTCCCTCATCATTCGTTTCCCTCATCATTCGTTTCCCTCATCATTCGTTTCCCTCATCATTCGTTTCCCTCATCATTCGTTTCCCTCATCATTCGTTTCCCTCATCATTCGTTTCCCTCATCATTCGTTTCCCTCACCATTCGTTTCCCTCATCATTCGTTTCCCTCATCATTCGTTTCCCTCATCATTCGTTTCCCTCATCATTCGTTTCCCTCATCATTCGTTTCCCTTATCATTCGTTTCCCTCATCATTCGTTTCCCTTGTTATTCATATCCCTCGTTATTCGTTTCCCTCATCATTCGTTTCCCTCATCATTCATTTTCCTCATCATTCGTTTCCCTCATCATTCGTTTCCATCATCATTCGTTTCCCTCATCATTCATTTTCCTCATCATTCGTTTCCCTCATCATACGTTTCCCTCATCATTCGTTTCCCTCATCATTCGTTTCCCTCATCATTCGTTTCCCTCATCATTCGTTTCCCTTGTTATTCATATCCCTCGTTATTCGTTTCCCTCATCATTCGTTTCCATCATCATTCGTTTCCCTCATCATTCGTTTCCCTCATCATTCGTTTCCATCATCATTCGTTTCCCTCATCATTCGTTTCCCTCATCATTCGTTTCCCTCATCATTCGTTTCCCTCATCATTCGTTTCCCTTGTTATTCATATCCCTCGTTATTCGTTTCCCTCATCATTCGTTTCCCTCATCATTCGTTTCCCTCATCATTCGTTTCCCTCATCATTCGTTTCCCTTGTTATTCATATTCCTCGTTATTCGTTTCCCTCATCATTCGTTTCCATCATCATTCGTTTCCCTCATCATTCGTTTCCCTCATCATTCGTTTCCCTCATCATTCGTTTCCCTCATCATTCGTTTCCCTCGTTATTCATTTCCCTCGTTATTCGTTTCCCTCATCATTCGTTTCCATCATCATTCTATTCCCTCATCATTCTATTCCCTCGTTATTCATTTCCCTCGTTATTCGTTTCACTCATCATTCATTTTCCTCATCATTCGTTTCCCTCATCATACGTTTCCCTCGTTATTCATTTCCCTCGTTATTCATTTTCCTCTTTATTCTTTTCCCGCGTTACTATTTATTAGCTCTGTTATTTATTCACTCTTTATTTATTCCACCAGTATTTATTTCCCCATTATTATTATTCCTTTATTACGATATTTACCCCTTCATCATTTATTCACTCGTTACTATTAATTTCGTCTAATATTTATTCCTGCGTTATTTATTCACTCGTTATTATTTATTTTCTCCGTTATTTTTCCCTCGTTATTCATGTCACTTGCTATTTATTCTATTTTTAACCATTTATCATTTCTTAGTTATTTTGTATTTTTTTCTACACCTATTCACGCGTTACTATTTATTTCCTGCGTTATTTATTCCATCCGTGTTATTAATTTCCCGCTATATTTAGGTGTGCCAGCACCATCACAAAACACACCAGCCATCAACATGCGCGTCAACACACAGTTTGCACACTCAATATATATTTTATCTCCAATGAACTGAAAGATATATTTTTCTGTTCCAATTCAGAAGGGAACGAAAGTTCCGGACCGACGGACGGCCGTGTCGCTCCGGCGAACGTTCCGCAGTTTGGTGCTCACTGCACCGAAAAAATTTGGGCTTTTGGAGTTTCCGAATTTGGATCCCTCGGGTTTTTTGTGAGTTTGAGCTTCTGGGTTGGGATTTTTTAGTTGTTGTACATGTTAATGTGCATACGACTTATGTATTACATACTAATTTTGTTGTAGTACATACTTATGTAGTACATACCAATTTAGCTGTAGCACGTCCTTATGTATTACGTACCAATTCAGCTGTAGTACATACTTATGTATTACGTACCAATTTAGCTGTAGTACATACTTATGTAGTACATACCAATTTAGCTGTAGTACGTACTTATGTAGTACATACCAATTTAGCTGTAGTACATACTTATGTAGTACATACCAATTTAGCTGTAGTACATACTTATGTAGTACATACCAATTTAGCTGTAGTACATACTTATGTATTACATACCAATTTAGCTGTAGTACATACTTATGTAGTACATACCAATTTAGCTGTAGTACATACTTATGTAGTACATACCAATTTAGCTGTAGTACATACTTATGTAGTACATACCAATTTAGCTGTAGTACATACTTATGTAGTACATACCAATTTAGCTGTAGTACATAATTATGTAGTACATACCAATTTAGCTGTAGTACATACTTATGTAGTACATACCAATTTAGCTGTAGTACATACTTATGTAGTACATACCAATTTAGCTGTAGTACATACTTATGTAGTACATACCAATTTAGCTGTAGTACATAATTATGTAGTACATACCAATTTAGCTGTAGTACATACTTATGTAGTACATACCAATTTAGCTGTAGTACATACTTATGTAGTACATACCAATTTAGCTGTAGTACATAATTATGTAGTACATACCAATTCAATATGTAAATAAATTTAATATAACGCATAGTGTTACAATAGATTGATATTTTACTGTGGTGCGAGCATAAATCTTTCACCTGAACCCCAATAAATGATCACCTACCATCTAATTCGAAGCCGCCTAAAATAATTATCTCGCATACAACTCAACTCGCAGGTGAACCTAAACACCACGCTCTTCACTCTCTGCTGCTCAGCATGTTGTATGTACTCCACATACGCCATGCGTGTTGTATGTACTCCACATACGCCATGCGTGTTGTATGTACTCCACATACGCCATGCGTGTTGTATGTACTCCACATACGCCATGCGTGTTGTATGTACTCCACATACGCCATGCGTGTTGTATGTACTCCACATACGCCATGCGTGTTGTATGTACTCCACATACGCCATGCGTGTTGTATGTACTCCACATACGCCATGCGTGTTGTATGTACTCCACATACGCCATGCGTGTTGTATGTACATACACATACGCCATGCGTGTTGTATGTACTCCACATGCGTGTTGTATGCGTGCGTCACATCGTTGTGCATGTTACAGCATGTTGTATGTACTCCACATACGCTATGCGTGTTGTATGTACTCCACATACGCCATGCGTGTTGTATGTACTCCACATGCGTGTTGTATGCGTGCGTCACATCGTTGTGCATGTTACAGCATGTTGTATGTACTCCACATACGCTATGCGTGTTGTATGTACTCCACATACGCTATGCGTGTTGTATGTACTCCACATACGCCATGCGTGTTGTATGTACTCCACATACGCCATGCGTGTTGTATGTACATACACATACGCCATGCGTGTTGTATGTACTCCACATGCGTGTTGTATGCGTGCGTCACATCGTTGTGCATGTTACAGCATGTTGTATGTACTCCACATACGCCATGCGTGTTGTATGTACTCCACATACGCCATGCGTGTTGTATGTACATACACATACGCCATGCGTGTTGTATGTACTCCACATGCGTGTTGTATGCGTGCGTCACATCGTTGTGCATGTTACAGCATGTTGTATGTACTCCACATACGCTATGCGTGTTGTATGCGTGCGTCACATACGCCATGTATGAGGGCATCATGTATGCAGCGGCTCATGAGGGATGCTGCAGTCAACGCGCAATCAGCGTGAGTGCTGCTGGAGAATGCAGACCTTCCTTTTTGTATTATTTTCTGCAGCAACAGAAGATAAAATGGCATGTGTAGTTTTTTGATGTTTTTCTTCTTCTTTTTTTGAGTGAGCGACTACAGGTAGAAAGGCGTGTATTTTACTTAATTCCAGCGAAAAGTGCTAAAAGTGTGTGTTTTTATGAAAAATGGATAGGAACTTGAAAAAGGTGTTTTTTTCTTAATAAATAACAAGTGAAAAAAAGTGAGCGTTTTTTGAGTTAAAAGACCATCAAGATGTGAAAATGGTGTGTGTTTTTTCTTATAAATCAACAGAAAACAAAAAGTTTAGCGTTTTTTCTTCACAATCAACAAAGTGGAAAAAGGCGAGCCTTTTCTCTCCTCAAAAATGAGGAGCAAGCAAAAAAAGGTGCGCGTTAATCCTAGAAAGCGAAAAACAAAAATAAAAAAGGCAATTGTTGTTTTACCTTTAATTTAGGATTTCATCTCCTGGCCTCTTCTAAAGGTAAAGATTGGATGCTGAATTTCCGGCGGCTGTAGGGGATACTGACGAATTTTTAATTTCTATTTACATATTGCGAGGATTTTGCGCCACGTAATATTGAAGCGTGTTGAAATATTCAGGCGTGTTGAAATATTCAGGCGTGTTGAAATATTCAGGCGTGTTGAAATATTCAGGCGTGGTGAAATATTCAGGCGTGTTGAAATATTCAGGCGTGGTGAAATATTCAGGCGTGTTGAAATATTCAGGCGTGTTGAAATATTCAGGCGTGTTGAAATATCCAGGCGTGTTGAAATATTCAGGCGTGGTGAAATATTCAGGCGTGTTGAAATATTCAGGCGTGTTGAAATATTCAGGCGTGTTGAAATATTCAGGCGTGTTGAAATATTCAGGCGTGGTGAAATATTCAGGCGTGTTGAAATATTCAGGCGTGGTGAAATATTCAGGCGTGTTGAAATATTCAAGCATGTTGAAATATTCAGGCGTGTTGAAATATTCAGGCGTGTTGAAATATTCAGGCATGTTGTAATATTCAGGCGTGTTGAAATATTCAGGCCTGTTCAAATGTTCAGGCGTGTTGAAATATTCAGGCGTGTTCAAATATTCAGGCGTGTTGAAATATTCAGGCGTGTTGAAATATTCAGGCGTGTTGAAATATTCAGGCGTGTTGAAATATTCAGGCGTGTTGAAATATTCAGGCGTGTTGAAATATTCAGGCGTGTTGAAATATTCAGGCGTGTTGAAATATTCAGGCGTGTTGAAATATTCAGGCGTGTTGAAATATTCAGGCGTGGTGAAATATTCAGGCGTGTTGAAATATTCAGGCGTGGTGAAATATTCAGGCGTGTTGAAATATTCAGGCGTGGTGAAATATTCAGGCGTGTTGAAATATTCAGGCGTGTTGAAATATTCAGGCGTGTTGAAATATTCAGGCGTGTTGAAATATTCAGGCCTGTTGAAATATTCAGGCGTGGTGAAATATTCAGGCGTGTTGAAATATTCAGACGTGTTGAAATATTCAGGCGTGTTGAAATATTCAGGCCTGTTGAAATATTCAGGCGTGGTGAAATATTCAGGCGTGTGGAAATATTCAGGCGTGTTGAAATATTCAGGCGTGTGGAAATATTCAGGCGTGTTGAAATATTCAGGCGTGTTGAAATATTCAGGCGTGTTGAAATATTCAAGCGTGTTGAAATATTCAGGCGTGTTGAAATATTCAGGCGTGTTGAAATATTCAGGCATGTTGTAATATTCAGGCGTGTTGAAATATACAGGCGTGTTGAAATATTCAGGCGTGTTGAAATATTCAGGCGTGCTGAAATATTCAGGCGTGTTGAAATATTCAGGCCTGTTGAAATATTCAGGCGTGGTGAAGTATTCAGGCGTGTTGAAATATTCAGGCGTGTTGAAATATTCAGGCGTGTTGAATTATTGAGGCGTGTTGAAATATTCAAGCGAGTTGAAATATTCAGGCGTGTAAATGATACGACATTCAACATTTTTCAATATTAAGTTTCATGAAATGTTTTAATTGTAAAATGCGTTAGTGTCCAAATATTGTATTGCGTTACAATATTTGCAATAAAGTATTGACTAAATATTAATAAACTATTGACTACATGACTAAACTCCATGTTTTTGTAAACCTGCAAATTATCATTACAATATAATTTGTACGAAAGTGTTCGGTATATTAATGTAGGTGTAAAAAACGTTTATATATATGTGTACGAGTGTCATGTAGAATATACAGTGTACACGTAGGGTGGTTTATCGTGGGATTTTATTCCACACATATGACGCTAACATGTAGTATGATGTGTCTTGCAGTATACAGTCTACACGTCGTTTTCTATGTAATTCAAATTCATTGGTGTGTTTCGATGCCATTTTTATAGGATGATAATTTAAGTTTACATGACTACGCAATCGCACATACGAGTTTGTACTTCGTACTTCGGTTTGTACCATTAGTTACACCTTGCATGGTTTGTTCATCAATTAAGGCCTGTATATAATGAAATCATTTAAAATCCAATGTGTCGTAATACATTTAAAGTTTCACCTTTTTTTGGAAATAAACGGTTTCTTTATTTCTTTCTTTCCATCTTTCCTTATTTCTTTCTTTCTTTCCATCTTTCTTTATTTCTTTATTTCTTTCCATCTTTCTTTATTTCTTTCTTTCTTTCCATCTTTCTTTATTTCTTTCTTTCTTTCCATCTTTCTTTATTTCTTTCTTTCCATCTTTCTTTATTTCTTTCTTTCTTTCCATCTTTCTTTATTTCTTTCTTTCTTTCCATCTTTCTTTATTTCTTTCTAGTTAACTAAGCCCCTTGGTATCTCGACGATTTGATACATTTCCCTTCAGCCACATCAAACCAAAAAACAACTTAATTATTGATAACATGGATAAAAGGTTACATATTTGTCCCTTCTATCAATTTTCAAGTAATCATTTGTGTACCTACGAAAGCCTAGTTATTTTATGTAATAGTACAACTCGTATAGTTATTCATTGCAGCGTTTTTGAACTTTAAATGTGTTATCTAATAGTTTATTTATGAAACGGATTATTCAATTAACCACCTAGTTATTTTTCTTCTCTATTAATGTTTCACTTATATTATTTTCCTCGTGATTTTCAATGCATCTCAATATTTTTTAAAAACGTCAAATGACAACTGCAGTTTTTTGGTTGTGTTTTTTCCAAAAAACATAAGCAGAGCATTACAGTCTGCGACGAAAAGGTCTAGAGTTCGAATCCCCGCACCTGCAGGTCACATTTTTCCGAACAAGCATCTCCTCCGTTGCCGCAGAAACAAGAAAAGATGATTAAAAGATGGTATCGAAAGATTTTTCCCTTCAATGAGATCGCATTCATTTTAAAATAGCAGGATAAACACCTCGGTCGTTGCGAAGCAATGCAATTGTGAAATAGAGCTTAAGGGCTCAAAAACTTTCAAAAAGTTGTTAAAGAATTCTTGGAGCAGCTTTGCGGCAAGTGATCTTCTTTCTCAGCCACCAACCAGTGGATTTGTTGAAACTTTTGTAATCTTCATAACTTCTGAGCAGTTCTGCAGCTCTCGAACTGAAGACTTTAACTTTGATGCACCGTGTGCACAACTTCGTGGCTGTGATGCACCGTGTGCACAACTTCGGGGCTGTGATGCACCGTGTGCACAACTGCGTGGCTGTGATGCACCGTGTGCACAACTGCGGGGCTGTGATTCACCGTGTGCACAACTGCGGGGCTGTGATGCACCGTGTGCACAACTACGGAGCTGTGATGCACCGTGTGCACAACTGCGTGGCTGTGATGCACCGTGTGCACAACTGCGGGGCTGTGATTCACCGTGTGCACAACTGCGGGGCTGTGATGCACCGTGTGCACAACTGCGGGGCTGTGATGCACCGTGTGCACAACTGCGTGGCTGTGATGCACCGTGTGCACAACTGCGGGGCTGTGATGCACCGTGTGCACAACTGCGTGGCTGTGATGCACAGTGTGCTCAACTGCGGGGCTGTGATTCACCGTGTGCACAACTGCGGGGCTGTGATGCACCGTGTGCACAACTGCTGGGTTGTTGTTGCGATACGGAGAAAGGGGTGGGTTTAGGACCCCCCTCCCCATACGCTGAGGGAATTCCAACCCCCGTACACATTTTATAGTACTGTCCTTCATGCTTGCGTACACCTGCATACCAGAAATGGAGAATAAAAGGATTGAAGATTTACATGAATTTATTTGGGGGAAACACGTGGATAAATCACACAAGGCATTGAAACGAAAAGATTTGAAAGGGCACAACTGCATTAATGAAAGGCACACACATTTCTACCGTTATAAGACTCTAAACATGACACGATATAATGTGATGCTTACCGAAAATTCAAGTTACCAATACTCCATCGTAGACAACAAATTACGCATCCACAAAACAGCAGGTTCCACAGCAACATAAAACACAATATTAGCGAGAATAACATATCACGATTCAACCTGGAGCTGCAACACGGTGTCGAATCATATGAAGCGCCGCACAATTCACAACGTGAATTCGCTCCTCGACTAAATAAACACAGGAAACCGATTGCCTACAAATTATATGATTTTGCGCGACACTTTGAAAAGCACTTTTCTAAGTGCTGATCTACATCTGAAATTGAACTTTTATCACCACCTAACAGAGCTCTCACAACCATAACACTCGCCCTTTTGATGATACGTAATTCACTGATAGATATTCACTGCCGATGTGCTGTCGCTCACTGCTGATTTTCCTCGTCGTTGCTGAGGATAGCTGCGGTTCTAGGCTGATCTCTTGCTCCCGCGCTGCAGCGGTGCCTCCCCCCTGCTGCCTCTCCGTTGTGCTGCCGGCATCCCAACTCGCGTTCGCAGCCGCCCTGGTGCCTGGAGTGTCTTAAGAGTTTCGTTCGTAAGCCACTTCACTGTGGATTTGCGCGTTACTCTTCGCATTGTTGGTGGACGAACTTAACTGTTTGCCATTTGCAATGTTGACGACTACCGCTGAAGTTGACTGTGAGTTCGACCCCGATGCACAGATGTTGAATGCTCTTGGTTGAATCTCCGACGCGTTTATTCATGACGATGACGATATATATCCAAACCTAAACGACTCTCAAGAGTGTAGGTATACTAATATATCAGAATTCAACGAAACTATACGAATAACTGACCGAGATTTCTCACTCCTGTGTTGGAACTGTAGGTCACTCTATCCAAAATTGGAAGAGATACAATGTACTATTACTGAACTTAAATATAACCTAGACGTGATTAGCTTCACCGAAAGCTGGCTAGATGACTCGACTAAAGACATGATTCGATTTGAAAATTATCATAGTTACCATTCGCTAAGAAAAAACCAGCGGGGCGGAGGCATCAGCACATATATATCTAACCACATAGACTCGAGAACCATAGCAAGTGCAACCATGAATCAGGATCATATAGAATCACTCTTCGTAGAACTTTTTAGAGATGGTAAACGCATTGTGCTTGGAACGGTGTATAGGCCTCCTACAGCCTGTCCTATATCCTTCCTGAATGAATTGAATCGTATTATTTCTCAGTTCAACAGGCCCTTATACAATGACATAATAATATGCGGTGACTTCAATTATGATCTACTGAAACATGAAAGCCATGAACCAATCTCTAATTTCCTAACTACCTTTCAGTCTCAATCCTTCCTTCCGATCATTACAAAGCCTACACGAATAACCTCAGAGTGTGCTACGCTGCTTGACAATATCTTTATGACAGACCCTAGTGATTTTCTTGCTGGAATAATTACTTCTGACTTATCAGATCACTTCCCAGTTTTTCTTATTAAGAAAAATGTCTATATTGCTTGCACCAGGGCACGGGCTGAAACTTACTCATATCGTAAAATAAACGAATCAAATCTTGAAGAAATGCGCACCGTTCTAGAAGAATCAATGCCTACATTGCACATCTCTCAACAAAACAATAATACTACGAGCATTGATCAAGCAGTAGTAAAGTTGACTGAAACTATAATGACCGCATACAATCAGTGTTGCCCAATTGTAACTCGTACAGTTACCCCGAAAAATAAACATAAGCCCTGGATTACTAGAGACATCGTGATAAATATAAAGAAACGTCAAGCGTACCTAGCCCTCCTTTGCGAAGGACGAATATCTAGAGAAACATATAACCGATTTAGAAACTATGTAACAAACCAGATAAGAACATCAAAAAAGAACTACTTTACGCTCAAGTTTACTCAATTCAAAACTGACGTTAAAAAGACTTGGCATCTCCTTAACTCCTGCTGTAAACCGAATAATGCCGATAAAAAGAAAATTGAATATGTTGTTCAAGATAATGTAAAATATCATGAGAAGAAAGAAATTGCTAATCTCTTTAACAACTTCTTCGTAAACGTAGGGAAAACAATAGCTGATGGTATTCCAAGTGAACCTACTGATCACCTGGAATTTATGGATCATATTCGAGAACCCAACTCCTTTTTCTTTACGCCTACAAACTCCTCCGATGTAATTGCGTGCATAAACAACATGAAAAATAAATCGAGTGGGTTACAAACGTTTCCGACTAAAGTACTTAAAGTTATTGCTGACATTGTTGCCCCACTGATATCAAATATTATTAACCAGTCTCTCTTACTAGGCACTTTCCCGAACTCCCTCAAAGTTGCTAGAGTATCCCCTATCTTTAAAAGTGGTGAAAAAACCTGTGTAAACAATTATCGACCTATCTCCATTCTACCAATTATTAGCAAAGTATTCGAAAAGATTGTGTATAAAAAAGTGTACTCTTATTTTGAACAAAAATCATTTCTTTACGATAAACAATACGGTTTTCGCTCTAAAAAATCAACAACACAGGCTATATTAAATCATTTACAATTCCTCTATTCTAATGTAGATGAAGGAAATCCTGTCTTCTCTGTATTTCTTGACTTCCGAAAAGCATTTGATTGTATGGACCATAAAATACTATTATCGAAACTACACTGTTATGGCATTCGAGGGATTGCCCATGATTGGTTCAGATCATACCTAACAAATCGGAAGCAATACGTTGTCATTGACGATGCAAAATCAGACCCACAGACAATTAGCCATGGAGTTCCACAAGGATCTGTTCTCGGGCCTCTCTTGTTTCTGATTTTTATTAATGATATTGTAAAATCTACATCATTCTTCAAATTCATACTTTTTGCCGATGACAGTACGCTTTCTGCGGTCCTTCCGAACCAAAATCCTGCTATGATTGTGGAGAGTATAAATACTGAACTTCACAAGGTTTCATCGTGGCTCAAAGCTAATAAAATAAGCCTAAATATCGATAAAACAAATTATATTACTTTCTCATACAAGAAAGATGTATCTCTCCCATGCATTAAAATTGGCGAAGGTGAAATCGAAGAAACCAACTCATGTAAGTTTCTGGGCATCATAATAGATAAACATCTGACCTTCAAAGAGCACATCACTCATATTAGTTCTAAATTATCAAAATCCATCGGAATCCTAAATAAAGTTAAAAATTTTCTGCCTGAAACAGCTTTACAAATGCTCTACCGAACGCTCATTTCTCCATACTTGCAATACGGAATAGAAGCATGGCACGGAACTGATAAAAATAAAACCAACAAAATTTTTACTCTGCAGAAAAGGGCTGTCAGAGCGGTAAAGAACCTAGAATATAATGCTCACACAAATGATTATTTCAAAAATTTACAAATACTTAAACTTTCGGATCTCTACAAAATCTCCATCTGTAATTTCATTTACAAAACATTAAGAAATGATGGCGACAATAGCCTAAGACAATTATTGACTGCGCAAACTGGTCATCACGACCATTCAACCCGAAATAGAAGTAAATTCATGCTTCCTTATTATTCAAAGGCCAGGTCGCAACACAGTATTCTCTTCGTTGGAACCAAAACTTGGAACTCTATACCTACAGAGATCCGTGAATGTAATTCGTACAAAGTATTCAAAAGACATCTTGAGTCTCACTTCCTATCAGAATACTAGTCGTGTAAGATCACCGTGTCGAAATCTTGCCTCCTACATGTAACTAATGATAATGTCATAATGTAACTTGCCTTGTGTACCATAACCAATCTTCTCTCTGCTCTTGAATCGTTTTATCGAACATACTGTTAAATATAGCCGACTTGACCTATATTGTAAAATACAGCATAAAATATCGAGTTAATTATCTCAATGATCAGTCTAATGCGAAACTAGGTTAAGTGAACTAGGGTAAACTTTTGTACACCCTAGAATAACGTGATGGTAGGATGCCCTAGAAGTCGCTGAACTTATTCGGGCCCACAGGTAGCTATACTCAAATTTGACCATTGTACTAGACTTAAGTAAAATTCTACCTCTGTATCACCTGTGGTAAATAAATTGTTTAAATTGTTTAAATTGTTTAAATCACCGATGCGAGACTGGTTTATAGTTTCTTGTACTTTCAAATTGCAGTTTGGTAGAAGAAGGCCAGCCGGCGAGGCCGACCTGCGGTGTGGTGCACTCTCAGACGTCGTACGCAGTATCTCACGTGCGTTCCCAAAAATCCTCCCGAGGCTTCATCTACCCTCCTTATATACGTTTCGCTTCCTTGTTTCGAGATTAGTCTCGAAGCTTCTATTCTACAGAGGCCGTATCTGCATCCTGATTGGCGGGATACTTGTTTGTTCTCACGTCTGGGTCTCCCATTGGTGTGTGCTCAGACACACCTTCTTGCGTCATAGCTTTGGCGAGCGGTGATTGGCTCCGGTTGTGCGGGCCTGTGTTCATACGTCACGTCCGCCTCCTTGCCCTGCAAAGCCTCGGCTTGGGTGCGCTTGTATCGTGCGTGTGTTCGTGTGTGCGTCGTTCTCTATGCCTGCGTTCGCCGCACTTGAGGCCGTGAAATAGAACACACCTACCTCTACCCCAAACAATCGCCGCTTGTTTTTCCGACCGAACAGTGAAGAATTGTCCTTACACACACGGGTAAACTTTGGTCCACATTCTCACGCTCAAGAATACCAGTGATAACGGTTTTGACATTTTCTTGAAGTGAAATATTTTCCCAAAGAACATTTTGCAAGCCTGTTTCCCCAATCACGCTCAAGAATACCAGTGATAACGGTTTTGACATTTTCTTGAAGTGAAATATTTTCCCAAAGAACATTTTGCAAGCCTGTTTCCCCAAAAATATTTTACGAGAGTATTTCTCAAAATTTCCCAAAAAATGTTTTATGAGAGTAATATTTCTGGACAATACCCTCTTCGCCCCAGAAAAAATTTGAGCCAACTTGTAAAGTTGGTTCAAATTTTCACCCGTTAATTTCAATTATTACCGTGACGTACCCCATACGTTAAAAATTAGAAAATGTTCACCCCCGTTTTTCAATCCCTTCGCTTTTCCCGACATGAAAATATCCTTACATCTCACCTCATGATTTACCTTCTTGCAACACGCCTATGTTGACGCATTTAAAAAAAATTCATTAATACCTGACACACACTAAATACTTGCAACGCACATTTCTTATACACATTATTATAGAACGCAAGGAGAAAAGAACACATCAAAGATAACGCATAAATCGGACACTTCAACGCATAAAATAAAACACACACGACATCTTATTATTCTCAACTTGCTCTCGGCAAATTCATCAACATAGATAAACATACAAATTAGAGATCGAAAATAGGCGACTTTTGTACAAGCAGAGACATCCTTTCAGCTTTCTCGATTGCAATCCACCTAAAAACAAATCTCAAAGCGGAGGCAATTTTCCAACCTCAAGTTTTCTTCCTCATAATTATCATTTCATCCTGTGATTCAGAGTAAACGTATTTCTTGCAACAAAAACTTGCTGTTGCTCCTCCTGTGCGCCTAGTTACAGCTTGTGGTCGTTGTTCCTGTGACTTGCTGCTCCTCTTCGGCTTGCTACTGATCCTGGCTTGCTACTGATCCTGGCTTGCTACTGATCCTGGCTTGCTACTGATCCTGGGGAGGGCCCCCTGCTGAGAATCGAAGTTACTGAAACTTTCCATTAAAAAAATTCATTCTTGGCGTCACGTGAACTCGTGGAAAATTCCGTAGATCCTCGTTGCATCAATTCGCGGACAAATCCTGTAGATTACTGCGTTAAAGCGCGTTGGACTCCCACGTAGGAGCTCATCAGCTCTTTCATCATAATTGTAGAAAATGAAGCACATTTATTTGCGAAAACCTTCAGGTTTTGGTTCTCAGTCTGCTCGTCGACTAGCATAACGTAAAACCCTGAGGTGCGCGTTAAATTGCTAAGGATCTCCTTCCGTAAATACGCGTTAAATTGTCTAACCTGGTCCATTGTACTCGAGAGACAGCGCATTACATGGTCGATCAACGTAAGAATTATTCCTCGGTTTCCTTCAAATCTGCCTTGAGTGAGGCGGACGTGAGCTACGCGAAGAATTCCCACATACATACATAAAATATTTAATTTCTGGTATCCTCAACCAACTCTAGACAAAGCCGAAATTCGTTCGACGGTGTTACCAAACAGTTGAATCACCTAAATATTTCGAAGAAAATAAAACATTCTTGTTCCAGTAACTTACGACCAGCCCCATTTTTCAATCGTAGGCGTCGATTACCTTGGCACAAGAATATACGAACATTATTACACATGAGGTACGAAAGCGCAGGAAATTCACCATGCAGGTCGAATTCCCGCATCCGCACCAATCAAAAAAAAAAGCACATATACATTGGGTATTGTCAAGGCGTCTAACTTTACGTTATACTCTGCCGCGAAGGCTTTTCTAACGATCAGACATTATGACAACACCGACATACAAAGAAATGCAGAAATAGACAAATGTAGTGTTATCAACCCGTCAAACTTTACATCTTACTACGCCGAAAGGCTCTTCAGACGATCTGACATTGTGATAACATTGACACAAAAATGCAAAATAGACACGACACAAAATTTTATACGATTCTCAGCCCCCGAGTCAGTGCAGCACATTTAAATTATTCCACCTTGCTCGACGACATCGTTCGTACACACGATATTTATATACTCATTCTGTTTCCAAAGTTTTCACTAACGTCGTTAAACAACGGACTAAGGGAAATTTTTACCCTAATAATTATCATGCCTACATGACAATGAACGAAAATGAAATTAATGACGTATACCAATGACGTTTGAGAATGACCAGCGTCAGCGTCAACAACATTATGGGGAAAGAGTGATCAAGAAATTCCCACACAACGGCGCTGACACCTTCACCAGTTTGACTCAAATAACTCGTCATTTTTGATACGACACATTTATAAATCAATGTTACAGATCATACTCTCTCAGACGTTCCCTACTTTCATATCCTACATTCCAACCTCACGTAATACCACACCTAACTTCACGCACAAAAGAATTTTATAGCCTTGGCTCAGAACAGCCATAAATTGCATAGCTTCGCTGCACCGCAGACTGTCACGCTGATTCTTATTGTTAAGATAAATTCCATGTATTCACTGCAATGCTTTTCATTTCAATTCTCACGCTGTATTAAATCCATCTAACAGGAAATAAAGTCTCCATCTCGAATATTGTACATTTCCGACAATGTGAAACGCTCATATTTCCGTGAAGCTAACTCGTTAACTTTGCCTAAGCAAGAACACACTCTCAGTATTACACAATAATTCAGTTTGAATTACCGACGAGAATGGACAGCATCATTTAAGTGTTAATAAAAATATTGAATGGAGATAGCTAATTTCAAAACGAAGTTTATACATCGAGTATTGCAGCTGACTTCATGAAATTCTCAATTTGACATAGAAAAATTCTTCCTTTAACCATCCGTAACACCTTAGGAATAACTCCACCTGGGTTGTATATTCCAGTGTTGACAAATTTACTAAAAGTTTCAATTCATCATGGTGAGTATTAACTTGAAATTCCTATTTGGGCAATCAACGAAAAAAAATTGCAAGCTCAGAATTCAATGCGCACTCAAACTGACAAAGAAAAATTATTTTATTGACGACACGTAACCGTTTAGACTACAAAAAAATTGCATTTAATCCACGTGTTCCCTTAAAATCTACAGACACTTAATATAATAAAATTCCTTCCCGTCTGAAGGCAGCTAGGATTGAATAATCTTAAATTACCACGCTCTACCGTCGAATTCACATCAAAAGGAAATTTTTAAACATCATGAATTTATAAAAGTTAAGGAAGCAAAATTTTTATGCTCAGTAAATTTGATATAAAGGTGTAGATTGACTCATGTCAGGGTCGAAATGGATTGTATACTTGGCACATGGGAGAATTTACCCAAAATATTTAATGATTTTAGTGTATTATTATTGAAGCAATTACTTAAATTCTCACTCTGATGTACTGGAGCTTATCACAATGATCTTGTGAATAGAAAAAGGAGGATTAATTTACTTTACTTAACACACGAGCAGAGGCGTCATTTATATCCAAGTCCCTAAAACCTGACTACGAACTGAATGTGCAGCATCGTTGAAAATCATCACTTACTTTAAAACACTACATTTAATTTTTATCCTAAGCACCGCCACTTAATTCATTCAACAGTTTTGCAACAAGAATTTGTCACCCCTTTGATAGCAAGGAAATTGATTCTCAAAATTCCCATTACTGCTTCTCAGCAGATGTCAATTTACATAATTGAAGCACTCAAATATCAACGAATGAAAATATGAATTATGTTGCTAAAGCTGATTGGAGAAGCTTGACGCACACGAGGCCAAAAATTCTGCAAATTATTTTGAGTAAGGTATCATAAAAAAAAATTCCAACTAGATTAATTACTAAATGTCTCAAAGCCCAGAAAATGTAAACTTGTTTCAAAGATTCACTCGAGATAAGGCGGCGTTTGCTGGGGTTAAGGCGTTATTTCCACAGACAATGCTTCACACCTCAATTCAGTTAAACCTGATAATTGTACAGATCATAGAAAAATTCAACCAAAAATTCAGCACTCAAGAAAAATTTTATCGAACACATTGTCAAGAAAATAGAGCAAGTATTTGATGCAAAATACACTTAGACAATATTAACTAGATCAACTTAGCGGCACAAAAAAAATGAGCAAAGATTCCAGAAGGTATAAATTTCTCGTAGCATTTCGAAAACTTAATGGCTATGGATTACACACAGTCAAGTACACTTCAAATTAGGCGTTCAGGAAATGGTCCGACTGCAGCTGCAAGGATCTCAACTTTTATTACTCCGTCCTCTCACGCATTTATGACTCAAAGCAGTGTAATGCCATTACAAGCCGACTCACTCAGTCTCAGCAGCGGCCCATTTCTGGCCGGAATCAGTACCAAAATTGGGCGGCACCAAAATAACTCGCAGAAAATTGGCACATGACGAACATTCTGCTGCATATCACGCACCTACACGACTGAATCTAATCCTTGAGAGATTGTAACACAAACAAAATCTTTTAGGCATTGAATGATTACCAAAAAAAATTTCTCCCATGATGAACAAAAATATTTTAATAATGCCGGCTGCACTTCAGAGCTTGCAAATTTTATAACGATTAGCACGGCCAAGAAAATAAAATGCTCTCAGAAGATTCAACACTGTTATTTTTTAAAATTTGTTGTGAAACTCGCCAAGAAGACAATATTCAACTTAATCAATTTCAACATTATGACAAAAAAAATCTGATCTACGCCGGCAATACTGTCAAATGAACTTCTCATTATTCTTGAGAAACTTAATGGCAGAGAATTACACAGCTTTACAGAGTTCAGTCAGGCTTACTTCAAATTAGGCGCTCAGATATAGTCTGACTGCGGCTCAGCTTTACCGCCACAAGAAATTTCCGGTCTTTTATTACCCTTCCAACAGCTCGCCCGGTCTCAGGCGACGGCATAGATCTCTAAGTTAGAAATTACTCCCCAAGAATTGGAGCGTACTTAAAATGACACGGGGTGAATTGTACTTGCAGAAAAATCTGCTTAATTATCGAGCGACTGTTTGACTGAATTAAAAGCAACAGAAATTTTTAGACAACTGAAAATGAATTCCTTTAAAATTTCCACGCTGATATACAGACAGTACGCTTGCATAGGACAATTAATATTTCTCCTGTTGCGATACGGAGATAGGGGTGGGTTTAGGACCCCCCTCCCCACACGCTGAGGGAATTCCAACCCCCGTACACATTTTATAGTACTGTCCTTCATGCTTGCGTACACCTGCATACCAGACATGGAGAATAAAAGGATTGAAGATTTACATGAATTTATTTGGGGGAAACACGTGGATAAATCACACAAGGCATTGAAACGAAAAGATTTGAAAGGGCACAACTGCATTAATGAAAGGCACACACATTTCTACCGTTATAAGACTCTAAACATGACACGATATAATGTGATGCTTACCGAAAATTCAAGTTACCAATACTCCATCGTAGACAACAAATTACGCATCCACAAAACCGCAGGTTCCACAGCAACATAAAACACAATATTAGCGAGAATAACATATCACGATTCAACCTGGAGCTGCAACACGGTGTCGAATCATATGAAGCGCCGCACAATTCACAACGTGAATTCGCTCCTCGACTAAATAAACACAGGAAACCGATTGCCCACAAATTATATGATTTTGCGCGACACTTTGAAAAGCACTTTTCTAAGTGCTGATCTACATCTGAAATTGAACTTTTATCACCACCTAACAGAGCTCTCACAACCATAACACTCGCCCTTTTGATGATACGTAATTCACTGATAGATATTCACTGCCGATGTGCTGTCGCTCACTGCTGATTTTCCTCGTCGTTGCTGAGGATAACTGCGGTTCTAGGCTGATCTCTTGCTCCCGCGCTGCAGCGGTGCCTCCCCCCTGCTGCCTCTCCGTTGTGCTGCCGGCATCCCAACTCGCGTTCGCAGCCGCCCTGGTGCCTGGAGTGTCTTAAGAGTTTCGTTGGTAAGCCACTTCACTGTGGATTTGCGCGTTACTCTTCGCATTGTTGGTGGACGAACTTAACTGTTTGCCATTTGCAATGTTGACGACTACCGCTGAAGTTGACTGTGAGTTCGACCCCGATGCACAGATGTTGAATGCTCTTGGTTGAATCTCCGACGCGTTTATTCATGACGATCACCGATGCGAGGCTGGTTTATAGTTTCTTGTACTTTCAAATCGCAGCTTGGTAGAAGAAGGCCAGCCGGCGAGGCCGACCTGCGGTGTGGTGCACTCTCAGACGTCGTACGCAGTATCTCACGTGCGTTCCCAAAAATCCTCCCGAGGCTTCATCTACCCTCCTTATATACGTTTCGCTTCCTTGTTTCGAGATTAGTCTCGAAGCTTCTATTCTACAGAGGCCGTATCTGCATCCTGATTGGCGGGATACTTGTTTGTTCTCACGTCTGGGTCTCCCATTGGTGTGTGCTCAGACACACCTTCTTGCGTCATAGCTTTGGCGAGCGGTGATTGGCTCCGGTTGTGCGGGCCTGTGTTCATACGTCACGTCCGCCTCCTTGCCCTGCAAAGCCTCGGCTTGGGTGCGCTTGTATCGTGCGTGTGTTCGTGTGTGCGTCGTTCTCTATGCCTGCGTTCGCCGCACTTGAGGCCGTGAAATATAACACACCTACCTCTACCCCAAACAATCGCCGCTTGTTTTTCCGACCGAACAGTGAAGAATTGTCTTTACACACACGGGGAAACTTTGGTCCACATTCTCACGCTCAAGAATACCAGTGATAACGGTTTTGACATTTTCTTGAAGTGAAATATTTTCCCAAAGAACATTTTGCAAGCCTGTTTCCCCAATCACGCTCAAGAATACCAGTGATAACGGTTTTGACATTTTCTTGAAGTGAAATATTTTCCCAAAGAACATTTTGCAAGCCTGTTTCCCAAAAAATATTTTACGAGAGTATTTCTCAAAATTTCCCAAAAAACGTTTTATGAGAGTAATATTTCTGGACATTGTGATGCACAGTGTGCACAACTGCGGGGCTGTGATGCACAGTGTGCACAACTGCGGGGCTGTGATGCACCATGTGCACAACTGCGGTGATATGATGTACCGTGTGCACAACTGCGGGGCTGTGATGCACCGTGTGCACAACTGCGGGGATATGATACACCGTGGAGTGTAGGATATAATTTAAATTTTATGTAATAGTACGATTCAAGTTTTATGATAATGTATTTTGTGCACAAAATTTATTGTGTAGTTCCTGGCAAAGAAGTGTTTATTTAGATGTATGTTGAATGTGGACCACATGTATGTTGTAAATGATGTATGTTGTATGTGGATCACATACAGGCAAGCGATACATTGACGTGTTAGAAGTTCACTTATGACGAAAATGGTGTTAATTTTTAGTATATAATGGACATAAAGTTATTTTTAGAAGGAATCTCCAAAGTTTGAAGGATATCAAGTAGCTTAAACAGGAAAAACATCAAACACTTTTTTAAAACATGAAGACCATGAGAACGTAAAGTTTTTAAAAGCATTAAAAGCGAGAAACATGAAGCAAAACTTTAAACATGAAAAGCGTGAAAATCTTGATTACTATTTGAAACAAGATAAGCGTAAAAAATCGTATTGTCATAAACATGAAAAGCGTAGAAAATTTAAAATGTCAAAAAGATGAGAAGCGTAAAAAATAATATAAAAAATAAAATTGTCAAAAAATGAAAAGCATCAAAAAATTACAACGGTCAAAAACATGAGAAGCGTAAAAAATTGGAATTGTCAAAAGAATGACACCTTGAAAATATCATTTACTGCTGAAAAAAACACGAAAATTGTGGAAATACGAAGGAGCATTCAGAATCACGAAAAGCGTGAGAACATTGAGAGCAACTTAGCGTGAGAACATTGAGAGCAACTTAGCGTGAGAAAATTGAGAGCAACTTAGCGTGAGAACATTGAGAGCAACTTAGCGTGAGAACATTGAGAGCAACTTAGCGTGAGAACATTGAGAGCAACTTAGCGTGAGAACATTGAAAGCAACTTAGCGTGAGAACATTGAGAGCAACTTAGCGTGAGAACATTGAGAGCAACTTAGCGTGAGAACATTGAGAGCAACTTAGCGTGAGAACCTTGAGAGCAACTTAGCGTGAGAACATTGAGAGCAACTTAGCGTGAGAACCTTGAGAGCAACTTAGCGTGAGAACATTGAGAGCAACTTAGCGTGAGAACATTGAGAGCAACTTAGCGTGAGAACCTTGAGAGCAACTTAGCGTGAGAACATTGAGAGCAACTTAGCGTGAGAACATTGAGAGCAACTTAGCGTGAGAACATTGAGAGCAACTTAGCGTGAGAACATTGAGAGCAACTTAGCGTGAGAACATTGAGAGCAACTTAGCGTGAGAACATTGAGAGCAACTTAGCGTGAGAACATTGAGAGCAACTTAGCGTGAGAACATTGAGAGCAACTTAGCGTGAGCACATTGAGAGCAACTTAGCGTGAGAACATTGAAAGCAACTTAGAGTGAGAACATTGAGAGCAACTTAGCGTGAGAACATTGAGAGCAACTTAGAGTGAGAACATTGAGAGCAACTTAGCGTGAGAACATTGAGAGCAACTTAGCGTGAGAACATTGAGAGCAACTTAGCGTGAGAACATTGAGAGCAACTTAGCGTGAGAACATTGAGAGCAACTTAGCGTGAGAACATTGAGAACAACTTAGCGTGAGAACATTGAGAACAACTTAGCGTGAGAACATTGAGAGCAACTTAGCGTGAGAACATTGAGAGCAACTTAGCGTGAGAACATTGAGAGCAACTTAGCGTGAGAACATTGAGAGCAACTTAGCGTGAGAACATTGAGAGCAACTTAAAAACACGCAAAAGCGGATGATGCAAAATTTAAAAAGGCACAAGAAGCGTGAAAACACTCAGCACTACACACCTGCACGTGGAACAACACACCCGCAACAAGCACACGCTACACACCCACGAGAAGCACACGCTACACACCCCCTACACACCCACAAGCACACGCTACACGCCGGCGTGTGGAGTACACACGCGATAAGGCGGGTGTGCGCTGCACAGACGCGGGATGGCGGTCTCGTAAAGTGTCAAGGTCGTGTGATGAATGTACGACAGTCTCGACTTGCCCCTCCTTGTCCCTCCTTCCTTGTCCCTCCTTCTTGTCCCTCCTTCCTTGTCCCTCCTTCCTTGTCCCTCCTTCCTTGTCCCTCCTTCCTTGTCCCTCCTTCCTTGTCCCTCCTTCCTTGTCCCTCCTTCCTTGTCCCTCCTTCCTTGTCCCTCCTTCCTTGTCCCTCCTTCCTTGTCCCTCCTTCCTTGTCCCTCCTTCCTTGTCCCTCCTTCCTTGTCCCGCCTTCCTTGTCCCTCCTTCCTTGTCCCTCCTTCCTTGTCCCTCCTTCCTTGTCCCTCCTTCCTTGTCCCTCCTTCCTTGTCCCTCCTTCCTTGTCCCTCCTTCCTTGTCCCTCCTTCCTTGTCCCTCCTTCCTTGTCCCTCCTTCCTTGTCCCTCCTTCCTTGTCCCTCCTTCCTTGTCCTTCCCTCCTTGTCCCTCCTTCCTTGTCCCTCCTTCCTTGTCCCTCCTTCCTTGTCCCTCCTTCCTTGTCCCTCCTTCCTTGTCCCTCCTTCCTTGTCCCTCCTTCCTTGTCCCTCCTTCCTTGTCCCTCCTTCCTTGTCCCTCCTTCCTTGTCCCTCCTTCCTTGTCCCTCCTTCCTTGTCCCTCCTTCCTTGTCCCTCCTTCCTTGTCCCTCCTTCCTTGTCCCTCCTTCCTTGTCCCTCCTTCCTTGTCCCTCCTTCCTTGTCCCTCCTTCCTTGTCCCTCCTTCCTTGTCCCTCCTTCCTTGTCCCTCCTTCCTTGTCCCTCCTTCCTTGTCCCTCCTTCCTTGTCCCTCCTTCCTTGTCCCTCCTTCCTTGTCCCTCCTTCCTTGTCCCTCCTTCCTTGTCCCTCCTTCCTTGTCCCTCCTTCCTTGTCCCTCCTTCCTTGTCCCTCCTTCCTTGTCCCTCCTTCCTTGTCCCTCCTTCCTTGTCCCTCCTTCCTTGTCCCTCCTTCCTTGTCCCTCCTTCCTTGTCCCTCCTTCCTTGTCCCTCCTTCCTTGTCCCTCCTTCCTTGTCCCTCCTTCCTTGTCCCTCCTTCCTTGTCCCTCCTTCCTTGTCCCTCCTTCCTTGTCCCTCCTTCCTTGTCCCTCCTTCCTTGTCCCTCCTTCCTTGTCCCTCCTTCCTTGTCCCTCCTTCCTTGTCCCTCCTTCCTTGTCCCTCCTTCCTTGTCCCTCCTTCCTTGTCCCTCCTTCCTTGTCCTTCCCTCCTTGTCCCTCCTTCCTTGTCCCTCCTTCCTTGTCCCTCCTTCCTTGTCCCTCCTTCCTTGTCCCTCCTTCCTTGTCCCTCCTTCCTTGTCCCTCCTTCCTTGTCCCTCCTTCCTTGTCCCTCCTTCCTTGTCCTTCCCTCCTTGTCCCTCCTTCCTTGTCCCTCCTTCCTTGTCCTTCCCTCCTTGTCCCTCCTTCCTTGTCCCTCCTTCCTTGTCCCTCCTTCCTTGTCCCTCCTTCCTTGTCCCTCCTTCCTTGTCCCTCCTTCCTTGTCCCTCCTTCCTTGTCCCTCCTTCCTTGTCCCTCCTTCCTTGTCCTTCCCTCCTTGTCCCTCCTTCCTTGTCCCTCCTTCCTTGTCCCTCCTTCCTTGTCCCTCCTTCCTTGTCCCTCCTTCCTTGTCCCTCCTTCCTTGTCCCTCCTTCCTTGTCCCTCCTTCCTTGTCCCTCCTTCCTTGTCCCTCCTTCCTTGTCCCTCCTTCCTTGTCCCTCCTTCCTTGTCCTTCCCTCCTTGTCCCTCCTTCCTTGTCCCTCCTTCCTTGTCCCTCCTTCCTTGTCCCTCCTTCCTTGTCCCTCCTTCCTTGTCCCTCCTTCCTTGTCCCTCCTTCCTTGTCCCTCCTTCCTTGTCCCTCCTTCCTTGTCCCTCCTTCCTTGTCCCTCCTTCCTTGTCCCTCCTTCCTTGTCCCTCCTTCCTTGTCCTTCCCTCCTTGTCCCTCCTTCCTTGTCCCTCCTTCCTTGTCCCTCCTTCCTTGTCCCTCCTTCCTTGTCCCTCCTTCCTTGTCCCTCCTTCCTTGTCCCTCCTTCCTTGTCCCTCCTTCCTTGTCCCTCCTTCCTTGTCCCTCCTTCCTTGTCCCTCCTTCCTTGTCCCTCCTTCCTTGTCCTTCCCTCCTTGTCCCTCCTTCCTTGTCCCTCCTTCCTTGTCCCTCCTTCCTTGTCCCTCCTTCCTTGTCCCTCCTTCCTTGTCCCTCCTTCCTTGTCCCTCCTTCCTTGTCCCTCCTTCCTTGTCCCTCCTTCCTTGTCCCTCCTTCCTTGTCCCTCCTTCCTTGTCCCTCCTTCCTTGTCCCTCCTTCCTTGTCCTTCCCTCCTTGTCCCTCCTTCCTTGTCCCTCCTTCCTTGTCCCTCCTTCCTTGTCCCTCCTTCCTTGTCCCTCCTTCCTTGTCCCTCCTTCCTTGTCCCTCCTTCCTTGTCCCTCCTTCCTTGTCCCTCCTTCCTTGTCCCTCCTTCCTTGTCCCTCCTTCCTTGTCCCTCCTTCCTTGTCCTTCCCTCCTTGTCCCTCCTTCCTTGTCCCTCCTTCCTTGTCCCTCCTTCCTTGTCCCTCCTTCCTTGTCCCTCCTTCCTTGTCCCTCCTTCCTTGTCCCTCCTTCCTTGTCCCTCCTTCCTTGTCCCTCCTTCCTTGTCCCTCCTTCCTTGTCCCTCCTTCCTTGTCCCTCCTTCCTTGTCCCTCCTTCCTTGTCCTTCCCTCCTTGTCCCTCCTTCCTTGTCCCTCCTTCCTTGTCCCTCCTTCCTTGTCCCTCCTTCCTTGTCCCTCCTTCCTTGTCCCTCCTTCCTTGTCCCTCCTTCCTTGTCCCTCCTTCCTTGTCCCTCCTTCCTTGTCTTGTTATGCATGGGTTTAACAGATCAAAAAAACAGCAAGATAATGGAATTAGAATTAGTGAGACACACACAGTAAAACCCACGAGCGCTGCTACCATTGTTGTGTACTCGTTTTATTTGTACTCATATGTACTGGTCATCATTTTACCATCATTTGTTCTCTTATATAATCTTTTTATAATTCTCAATTTAACCGCTATTATTGTTCTTTAAAAACAGACGGGACTTTTCAATGTCATTATTGTTTTAACGTTCATTTCTTTATTTATTTTATTATTATTTAGTTGGCTGCCATCAATCTCCAACGAGACGAGTTACGTTGAACAACTATTGTTATTTTTATTGATAAGGTAACGTTGACTTGTTCCATGCTTTTCTTGTGTCTTTTCAAAACCAAGGGGATTGATACACCTAGGTGACAATTACAGTTTAACGAAAGAACTAATCTGACAAACATGACATTCTCAAATAACACTGAACGGTCACGGTCACGATATGACCTAGCAGAGAAGTAATTATTTAAACAATTTATAAGTGCGGTTTCATGAATCCAATGAATAGAGATACTTACCTTATTCCTTGTCCTGTCTTTTCTTTCTCACCTTCCAACTAGAATAACTACAACTAGAAAAATTGGCTAGAATAATTGGCATTATAATTATAACTAGAATAATTGGCATTATAATTATAACTAGAATAATTGGCATTATAATTATAACTAGAATAATTGGCATTATAATTATATATAACTAGAATAATTGGCATTATAATTATAAATAGAATAATTGGCTAGTGAAATTTGACATTCCACTCCCACTACTGACACTTCACAAGTCAAATCAAAGCATTCTTTTTTTCGCCGCCCCAACCGTTCTTTTTACGCCGCCCAGCCGTTCTTTTTACGCCGCCCTTAAACGCATGCTCCAGACTGGAAGTCATTGTCCCCAAATCGCACGGAAATCTAAGTCGCAGAGCCGGAGCGGATGGAGTTTGCCAGGGATGCCATAAGAAGACATTGCACTAAGTGATACATTCCACAAGCTCCACCAGATGCGTGCCCAATATGTCCCGAGCGTTGTGTGTGCTGTAAGGTGCCTCCATGACGCCCCGAACTGGTGTTCTGCCTCCCTATGTCAACACTTTTTGTGTTGGTCGTGTTTGGGGGCGCGTTGTGTTGTGGTCTGCTACAGGGCGGTATTTTGAGTGTATAGGATACAAGCTCATTGAGGTAAACGACTGGTCAGCTTCAGGGCACAACTGGCGGTATTTTGAGTATCTAGGATACAAGCTCATTGAGGTAAACGACTGGTCAGCTTCAGGGCACAGCTGGCGGTATATTGAGTATCTAGGATACAAGCTCATTGAGGTAAACGACTGGTCAGCTTCAGGGCACAGCTGGCGGTATTTTGAGTATCTAGGATACAAGCTCATTGAGGTAAACGACTGGTCAGCTTCAGGGCACAACTGGCGGTATTTTGAGTATCTAGGATACAAGCTCATTGAGGTAAACGACTGGTCAGCTTCAGGGCACAGCTGGCGGTATATTGAGTATCTAGGATACAAGCTCATTGAGGTAAACGACTGGTCAGCTTCAGGGCACAGCTGGCGGTATATTGAGTATCTAGGATACAAGCTCATTGAGGTAAGCGACTGGTCAGCTTCAGGGCACAGCTGGCGGTATTTTGAGTATCTAGGATACAAGCTCATTGAGGTAAACGACTGGTCAGCTTCAGGGCACAACTGGCGGTATTTTGAGTATCTAGGATACAAGCTCATTGAGGTAAACGACTGGTCAGCTTCAGGG
This sequence comes from Morinoia aosen, assembly GCA_030386875.1. Classification (NCBI taxonomy): domain Eukaryota; kingdom Metazoa; phylum Arthropoda; class Malacostraca; order Amphipoda; family Talitridae; genus Morinoia; species Morinoia aosen. The sequence goes on along the minus strand of CM059577.1, from coordinate 47,027,568 downwards.
CACAACTGGCGGTATTTTGAGTATCTAGGATACAAGCTCATTGAGGTATGCGACTGGTCAGCTTTTGTAAGTTAATTTGTACTTCTGGTAGATGAGTATGACTGGTAGAGCTATACACCTCGTATGTAAGCACACCTCATAAATCTTTATACTTGGTAGATTAACGCACCTTGTAGACAGGTAAGAATAACTGAAAGATCTATACGCATTTCTTAGGATAGTCAGTCGAGAAAAATTCTCAGTCGAGGAAAATTGTTAGTTGCCAAGAATTCTCTCGAGAAAAATTGCCAGTCGTGAAAAGTCCTCAGAGGAAAAAATTCTCAGTAGCGAAAAATACCCATCCGTGAAAAATACCTACTCGTGAAAAACACTCCCTCTAGAAAAGTTCTCAGTAGCAAGTATTCTCAGTGAAGAAAAGTTCTCAATCGCGAAAGCTTCTCAGTGGAGAAAAACTGTCGAGAAGAATTTTCAGAATAGAAAATTTTCCGTCCGTGCCGCAATGACTGTCACCGACGCAACAGGAGAGCGCAACTCAATTTCGATATCGCAGGAGACAAATTTGATATCGTATTGGCTTCCCTGAGCCGCAAAGAGGTGACAAAAACGCGCCAAAGAACCTGGCCGTGTTTTTTTGGAAAACCAGGTATTGTTTTTCAGGTTGCGTCGTTTTTATGAAGGTTTGGAGGCTCGTGACGCATGCGTCGGCTTTGAAGACGCGTCTTGCGTTGTGTTTTATGAGAGATAGTATCATGTGTAGTCTTCCATCTGGCGTTTTGAGTTACTCTAGCCATCTGGATTCTCACCATGCATCAAGAACGCAACAACCACCAATCAAGCACGCCAAAACCACCCATCAAGCACGCCACAACCGTCCATCAAGCACGCCACAACCGTCCATCAAGCACGCCTCAACCGTCCATCAAGCACGCCACTACCGTCCATCAAGCACGCCACAACCGTCCATCAAGCACGCCACAACCGTCCATCAAGCACGCCACAACCGTCCATCAAGCACGCCACAACCGTCCATCAAGCACGCCACTACCGTCCATCAAGCACGCCACAACCACCCATCAAGCACGCCACAACCGTCCATCAAGCACGCCACAACCGTCCATCAAGCACGCCACTACCGTCCATCAAGCACGCCACAACCACCCATCAAGCACGCCACAACCGTCCATCAAGCACGCCCCAACCGTCCATCAAGCACGCCACAACCCATCAAGCACGCCACAACCGTCCATCAAGCACGCCACAACCGTCCATCAAGCATGCCACAACAGTCCATCAAGTACGCCACAACCGTCCATCAAGCACGCCACAACCGTCCATCAAGCATGCCACAACCGTCCATCAAGCACGCCCCAACCGTCCATCAAGCATGCCACAACCGTCCATCAAGCACGCCTCAACCGTCCATCAAGCACGCCACAACCATCCATCCAGCACGCCACAACCATACATAAAGCACGCCACAACCGTCCATCCAGCACGCCACAACCGTCCATCCAGCACGCCACAACCGTCCATCAAGCACGCCACAACCATCCATCAAGCACGCCACAGCCACCCATCAAGCACGCCACAACCGTCCATCAAGCGCGCCACAACCATCCATCAAGCACGCCACAACCGTCCATCAAGCACGCCACAACCATCCATCAAGCACGCCACAACCATCCATCAAGCACGCCACAACCATCCATCAAGCACGCCACAGCCACCCATCAAGCACGCCACAACCGTCCATCAAGCACGCCACAACCGTCCATCAAGCACGCCACAACCATCCACCAAGCATGCCACAGCCACCCATCAAGCACGCCACAACCATCCATCAAGCACGCCACAGCCACCCATCAAGCACGCCATAACCATCCATCAAGCACGCCACAACCGTCCATCAAGCACGCCACAACCGTCCATCAAGCACGCCACAACCATCCATCAAGCACGCCACAGCCACCCATCAAGCACGCCACAACCGTCCATCAAGCACGCCACAACCGTCCATCAAGCACGCCACAACCATCCATCAAGCATGCCACAACCATCCATCAAGCACGCCACAACCATCCATCAAGCACGCCACAACCATCCATCCAGCACGCCACAACCATACATCAAGCACGCCACAACCGTCCATCCAGCACGCCACAACCGTCCATCCAGCACGCCAAAACCGTCCATCAAGCACGCCACAACCATCCATCAAGCACGCCACAGCCACCCATCAAGCACGCCACAACCGTCCTTCAAGCACGCCACAACCATCCATCAAGCACGCCACAACCGTCCATCAAGCACGTCACAACCGTCCGTCAAGCACGCCACAACCGTCCATCAAGCACGCCACAACCGTCCATCAAGCACGCCACAACCATCCATCAAGCACGCCACAACCGTCCATCAAGCACGCCACAACCGTCCATCAAGCACGCCACAACAGTCCATCAAGTACGCCACAACCGTCCATCAAGCACGCCACAACCGTCCATCAAGCACGCCACAACCGTCCATCAAGCATGCCACAACCGTCCATCAAGCACGCCACAACCGTCCATCAAGCACGCCACAACCGTCCATCAAGCACGACACAACCGTCCATCAAACACGCCACAATCGTCCATCAAGCACGCCACAACCACCCATCAAGCACGCCACAACCGTCCATCAAGCACGCCGCAACCATCCATCAAGCACGCCACAATCACATATCAAGCACGCCACAACCGTCCATGAAATGACCCTCCATCATACATCAAATTTTCTATAGAATCCATCAAATATACCACAAGTAAACAGTGAACGTGTGACAACCACGCATCAAATTTGAAACAACCACGCATCAAACGTGTCACAAAAATTCATCAAACGTGTCACAACAATTCATCAAACGTGTCACAACAATTCATCAAACGTGTCACAACAATTCATCAAACGTGTCACAACAATTCATCAAACGTGTCACAGCAATTCATCAAACGCGTCACAACAATTCATCAAAGGAGTCACAACCATTCATCAGTCTAGGCGTATGCATCAAACGTGCCGCAATCCTACATCAAATACACAACACACATTCACTCTGCACCACACAGCCGCTCCATGTACTCGTGTTCAGTTCACAAATGAATTAAGTCTGGCCTAATTTGAGGGCCTAAGCCTACCGCATCCTCCTAAAACTCAGACTCCGCTTCTCTGTATTGCTAGACTCGAGTGTTTGTTTGTTTGTGTGTTCTCTGTAGAGCTAGAGAGATGTGTGCACCACGCCGCACCCCGTGCACCCCACTGCATCCCTTGCACCACACTGCATCCCTTGCACCACGCTGCACCCCTTGCACCACGCTGCACCCCTTGCACCCCACTGCATCCATTGCACCACCCAGCATCCTTTGCACCACACTGCATCCCTTGCAACACACTGCACCTCTTGCAACACACTGCACCTCTTGCACCACGCTGCACCCCTTGCACCCCACTGCATCCATTGCACCACCCAGCATCCTTTGCACCACACTGCATCCCTTGCAACACACTGCACCTCTTGCAACACACTGCACCTCTTGCACCACGCTGCACCCCTTGCACCACGCTGCACCCCTTGCACCCCACTGCATCCATTGCACCACCCAGCATCCTTTGCACCACACTGCATCCCCTGCACCACACTGCATCCCTTGCAACACACTGCACCTCTTGCACCACACTGCACCTCTTGCACCACAAAGCAAAATTCTTTCAGTTTAATTTGAAGAGTATATTAATCATTAATATTTAAAAGTACAAAAACACTGCGAATAAAAACTTAAACGTTCCAAAAATTTCAAAATAAGCCGCGGGTCAGCCCTTTGATAGCGTTTATAATGCAGGGTTGCGGAGACAAAGGAATAAATTTACGACTCCGACTACGATTCCACCTTTTCACAATTTTGCGGCTCCAACTCCGACTCCACCTGTTCAGAAATTGCGAATCCAACTCCGACTCCACCTTTTCATACCTTTGAGACTGTGGTCCAACTCCGACTCCCCTTTTTCGCAATTTTGCGACTCCAACTCCGACTCCACCGCATTCGGAAATACGACTCCGACTCCGACTCCACCGCATTCGGAAATACGACTCCGACTCCACCGCATTCGGAAATACGACTCCGACTCCACACACTACATTCGAAAAACAACTCAGACTCCGACTCTGACTCCACCCTCAAACATGTGATTCCGCCTAGTCCGACTCCGACTCCGCAACCCTAGTATAGAGTATAATTATTTCCGTTTTTGGTGCACGTGCGGCTGATATCGAACGGTCGGTAGCGTGGAGTGCACTGCGTATGATAGCCTGCGCTGTGATGGTGCTTCTTGGTGGACTCGAGTAGAATGGAGTAGCGTGGAGTAGAGGGAAGTAGAGTGGAGTAGAATGGAGTAGGGTGTTGTGGAATGGAGTAGAGGTGAGTATAATGGAGTATAATAGAGCAGAATGGAGTATAATGAAGTAGAACGAAATTGAATGGAGTAGAACGGAATAAAATGAAACTGAAAGAAATAGAATGGAGTAGAACGGAATAAAATGGAACTGAATGAAATAGAATGGAGTAGAATGGAATGGAGCTACAAGAACAGAACAGAAAATGGAAGCAAAAACAAGCCAAGTGCCCCATTCTCGGGTGGTCCCCAGGTCCCGGACCCTCAGAGACACCAGTCACGCACCGGCAACAACGCAAAACATTTACAATCATCAATTTTCCCGCAGCATTCATGTCAACACATTATCTATGTATGTATGTATATACGCGGCCATTACACAAAGTGTGGATTAAGTATTTATGAAAATTGAGTTTGGATCGTACGTATAACAAGTGTCTTCTCCTTCAGGTGCCCTCTGAGTTATTTTTGCGCGAAATTAACCTGACCCACATTTGACTCATCACTTTGAAATGGTGTTCCAAAGAGAGGAAAGGAAGGAGCAGTTTGGTATGGAGTTCAGGAAACGACGAATTTGTGCGTAAGTTCCCTTACGCGTCGAAAGAGTGAGCTAGGAAATCAGTTTTTGGAATACAATAAAGGTTTAAGAAGAAAGTATGAAGTGCTGAGAAATGGACAGCAGTGAACTCAAAGTAAAGTGTTTGTATGAGTGTATTAGAGGGAACTCTGGGTATGTATTAGAGGGAATTCTAGGTGTGTATTAGAGGAAATTGTGGGTGTGTATTAAAGGGAATTCTGAGTGTGTATTAGAAGGAATTATAGGTATGCATTTGAGGGAACTCTGAGTGTGTATTAGAGGGAATTTTAGGTGTATATTAGAGGGAATTGGGGGTGTGTATTAAAGGAAATTCTGAGTGTGTATTAGAAGGAATTATAGGTATGCATTTGAGGGAACTCTGAGTGTGTATTAGAGGGAATTTTAGGTGTATATTAGAGGGAATTGGGGGTGTGTATTAAAGGAAATTCTGAGTGTGTATTAGAAGGAATTATAGGTATGCATTTGAGGGAACTCTGAGTGTGTATTAGAGGGAATTTTAGGTGTATATTAGAGGGAATAGGGGGTGTGTATTAAAGAGAATTCTGAGTGTGTATTAGAAGGAATTATAGGTATGCATTTGAGGGAACTCTGAGTGTGTATTAGAGGGAATTTTAGGTGTATATTAGAGGGAATAGGGGGTGTGTATTAAAGGGAATTCTGAGTGTGTATTAGAAGGAATTATAGGTATGCATTTGAGGGAACTCTGAGTGTGTATTAGAGGGAATTTTAGGTGTATATTAGAGGGAATTGGGGGTGTGTTTTAAAGGGAATTCTGAGTGTGTATTAGAAGGAATTATAGGTATGCATTTGAGGGAACTCTGAGTGTGTATTAGAGGGAATTTTAGGTGTATATTAGAGGGAATTCTGGGTGCTTAATGGAGGGAATTCTTGGTGTGTATTAGAGGGAATTCTGGGTGTGTATTAGAGAGAATTCTGGGTGTGTATTAGAAAGAATTGTGGGGTATTGGAGAGAATTCTGCTGTTTTTTGAAGGAATTTTAGGTGTATATTAGATTGAATTCTGGGTATGTGTTAGAGGGAACTCTTTTTTTATTGAATTCTGTAATTTTTTTGAGGATTTCTGCAATTTTTAGAGTATTCTGTAATGCGGCAAATACTGCCGTCGATTTTTCCCCTCAAGCTCCAGTTTTCGCTCGCAAATCCATTGATGGAAAACAGCGGCGCTCTATACTCTACAGCTTAGCTGGGGTGTTCTTTGCACTTTGTGAAGACGCTGGCACTCAAGTGAAAAACTGCAGGGGAAACAGTGTTGCCATCTTTCTAGGTAACTCTCTAGTAAAATCCCGAGTAAAACTGGGGTTCCCAACCTGGGGGTGTTCGCACCCCCTGGAGTTGCGAGACGATATGCCAGGGCGTACGACAAAAGTTCAGGTATATTATATTGGCCTGATACGATCCATTTTTATTCCATGTCCATGAGAAAAGTCTACGGAAATATCAAGATATTGGCCACATGTTGGCATTTTTATTCCAGGGGGTACGAGAAAAGTCCAGTGACATATCAAGATTTTTGGCTTCATATTGACATATTTATTCCAGGGGTGCGAGAAAAGTCCAGTACAAAAATATGAAGATATTGGTCACATGTTGTATTTTTATTTGAGGGGTGCGAGGTTCGAATGCAATTTCTTTATGATGGCTGGGCGTAAAAAAAAAGTTAGGAAGAACCCTACTGCACAAAAAGTTTGAAAGACGGTATAGTTCATCAATCGTCTTCGTGTGTGCGGACTAAGCTGAAGTTGCGCACATTTCTCCTCTGCTGGTTTTGGACTACTGGTGTCTTTTTGCTACTGTGGGTGCGGTGGCAGCAAGAGTTTTAATTAAAAATCATTTTCGGGCGAGAAAGTAGTGTTTCGTTAAAATTAACTCAAGCGATGCAAAAAACAGAAATCCACATGGCAACATGTACAGGAATCCATATGGCAACACGTACAGAAATCAACATGGCAACACGTACAGAAATCCAAATAGCAACACGTACAGAAATCAACATGGCAACACGTACAGAAATCCACATGGCAACACGTACAGAAATCAAAATGGCAACACGTACAGAAATAAAAATGGCAACACGTACAGAAATGGCAACACGTACTAATAATCTCTGTGTGTTTTTAGTTTCTCTTTTTTTAATTTAATTATAAGTAGGAATGTCCTTATTTTTACCTTGATCCTGTAGTTTTTATCATTTTTATTTTTACGTCACATTTTACTTACTGTCTCTTAATTCTAATGACTGACCATGTTGACGTATTCGACAATATTGATCCAGATCTCAATCATTTGAATAGACTGCACCCAAACCTAAATGAAACTGGAAACTGTAAATACCTAAATATTAAAAAATTCAATGAATCGATGAGGAAGACCTGTAACGATTTTTCTCTATTATGTTGGAACTGTAGATCCATTTATCCGAAAATAGATGAAATATCTTGTACTATCACTGAGCTGAACAGCAATTTTGATGTTCTCAGTTTCACCGAAAGTTGGCTAGACGACTCATCTAAAGACCTGATTCAAATTCAAAACTATTATAGCCATCATTCACTCCGTAGTAACAAACGTGGTGGTGGCATCAGTACGTACATATCTAAACATATATCTTCGAAAGTCATTTTAAGTGCAACTATGAATCGTGAACATATTGAGACTTTATTTATAGAACTAACGAAAAATGATAAACGGATTGTGCTTGGGACAGTATATAGGCCCCCGACAGCTTGTAACGTCTCTTTCCTGAACGAGCTTCAAAGCATAATATCTCAGTTCAACAAGTCTCTATATAATGACATAATAATCTGCGGGGATTTCAACTACGATCTTCTACAATATGATAGCTGTGAGCAAACCTCAAACTTCATAAATGTTTTTCAGTCTAGCTCCTTCCTTCCAATCATCACGAAACCTACGCGTGTTGCTTCTGAATCGGCTACGTTACTCGATAATATTTTTATGTTAGATCCGACTGATTTTCTTACCGGAATAATAACTTCTGACTTATCTGACCATTTCCCGGTGTTTCTCATCAAGAAAAATGTCTATAATCCTTGTCCCAGCCCACAGGCTGATACTTATTCATTTCGTTGTGTAAACGAATACAACTTGGGAACAATGCGAACTGTTCTAGAAGAATTAATGCCATCATTAGACATCTATGAACGGGACAATAATGCGATAAACATTGATGAAGCAATACTAAATTTAACTGAAATTATAACGACCGCATACAACCAGTGTTGCCCAATAATCACCCGCACAATTACGCCGAAAAATAGACAAAAACCCTGGATTACTAAAGATATCGTGATCAATATAAAGAAACGTCAAGCGTACCTAGCCTTACTATACGAAGGGCGAATATCTAAAGTAACGTATAACCGATTCAGGAATCATGTGACAAATCAAATACGAACCTCAAAACGAGACTACTTCACGCGCAAATTTACTGAATACAAAACTGATATTAAAAAAACTTGGCGCCTGCTTAATTCATGCTATAAACCGAATAATAATACTACGAAAACAATTGAGTCCGTCGTTCACGAAAATGTAAAATACCACGAGAAAAAAGATATTGCAACTGTGTTTAACAACTTTTTTGTAAACATAGGAAAAAATATAGCCGATAGTGTCTTCAGTGAACCCAGAGACCACTTGCAATACATGGACCATGTCCGTGAACCTAACTCTTTCTTTTTCACGCCAACTAATCCCTCCGATGTAATTACGTGCATAAACAACTTGAAAAATAAATCAAGTGGATTGAAAAATTTTTCGGCTAAAGTTCTTAAGGCTATAGCTGATATAATAGCACCGTGCATATCTTATATTATCAACCAATCCCTTTCTCAAGGTATCTTCCCCAACTCTTTCAAAGTTGCGAGAGTCACCCCTATTTTTAAAAATGGTGATAAAAACTGCATTAACAATTATAGACCTATCTCTGTACTACCAATTATTAGCAAAATATTCGAGAAAATTGTGTATAAAAAAGTGTATTCGTATTTTGAACAAAAATCTTTCCTCTACGACAAACAATACGGTTTTCGTTCTAAGAAATCTACGACACAAGCGGTATTAAATCATTTGCAATACCTTTATTCTAATATAGATGAAGGAAAGCTTGTTTTCTCCGTATTTCTTGACTTTCGAAAAGCATTCGATTGTGTGGACCATAACGTATTACTCTCGAAACTACATTGTTATGGCATTCGAGGGGCTGCCCATGATTGGTTCAGATCATACTTAGCAAATCGGAAACAATACGTTGTCATTGACGACGCAAAATCAGACCCACAGACAATTAGCCATGGAGTTCCACAAGGATCTATCCTTGGGCCTCTCCTATTTCTAATCTTTATCAATGATATCATTCAATCTACATCATTCTTCAAATTCATACTCTTTGCCGATGACAGTACCCTTTCTGCGGTCCTTCCAGACCAAAATCCCGCTAGGATGGCGGAGCGTATAAATAATGAACTTCATAAGGTTTCATTGTGGCTTAAAGCTAATAAAATAAGCCTTAATATCGATAAAACAAAATATATTACATTCTCATACAAGAAAAATATATCTCTCCCACGCATCCAAATTGGTGAAGGTGAAATCGAAGAAACCAACTCAAGTAAATTCCTGGGCATCATAATAGACAAACATCTAACCTTTAAAGAGCACATCGCTCATATAAGTTCTAAATTATCAAAATCTATCGGAATCCTAAATAAAGTTAAGAATTTCCTGCCTGAAACAGCCTTACAAATGCTCTACCGAACGCTCATTTCACCATACTTGCAATACGGAATAGAAGCATGGCACGGAACTGATAAAAATAAAACCAACAAAATTTTTACCCTGCAAAAAAGAGCCATAAGAGCGGTAAAGAATCTAGAATATAATGCTCACACAAATGACTCATTCAAAAATTTACGAATACTTAAGCTCTCGGATCTCTACAAAATCTCCATTTGCAATTTCATTTACAAAACATTAACAAATGATGGCGACAATAACCTAAAACAACTATTAACTGCGCAAACTGGTCATCACGACCATTTAACCCGAAATAGAAGTAAATTCATGCTTCCTTATTACTCAAAGGCTCGGTCACAACACAGTATCCTCTTCGTTGGAACTAAAACTTGGAACTCAATACCTGCGGAGATCCGTGAAAGTAATTCTTATAAGGTATTCAAAAATAATCTTGAGTCTCACTTCCTATCAGATTACTAGTCGTGTAAGATCACAGAGTCAAACCTTGTCACCTACATAACTGGTCCTAATAATGTAATTCGCCTTGGTTAATTTCGCCGATCTTCAGTCTGTTCTTGAATCGTTTGTCGACTATACTGTTAAATCAAGTCCATATGAACTATATTGTGAAATGAAGTATCTAATTTCGAGTTAATTATCTCATTGATCAGTCTAATACGTCTCTAGTTTAAGTGAATTAGGTTAAACATTATTGTACTCCTAAGACTAACCTTGATGGTAGGATGCCCTAGAAGTCACTGAACTTATTCGGGCCCACAGGTAGCTATACTCAAATTTGACCATTGTACTAGACTTAAGAAACATTTTATCCCTGTATCACCTGTGGTAAATAAATAAATAAAAATAAATAAAAAAATAAAATTGAAATAAAAATGGCAACATGTTCAGAAATCAAGAAGGCAACAAGTGCAGAAATCAACATTACAACATTACAGAAATCAACATGGAATCATGTGCTGGCAAGCCCTTGTCATGTCACAGTTCTGTTAATATGTTATCAAAAAACCCGATAGAATTTGGCTGAATCGCCAAATTAAAGCGCAGACAAATTCTGTTTGGATCGAAAATTAACATTGCAATCATTGAAAAGTCCTTTATTCGGTTAGAAACTATTCTAAGAGAGCATTTTATGTAATATAGAGGTGTTGTACTGTCGCAGTGCGGCGTTACGAGATAGATTATTATTGTATAAAATAATTGCAAAATGTAATTTTTTATTAATTTTAATGAAAAATTTAACTTTTAATTAGCTATGAAGGGGAATTAAATTTAAAAATAATTTATGTATGAATTTGAATTTGTTATTACTTTTGAAAGGAAATTGAGTTATTTACTGATTTGGACTGGAAACGGATTAATAATTAATTTTGATGGGAAACTGAAATTTTTATTAGATCAGACTGGAAATTTAATTAATAATAACTACGTTAACGATGTGATAAAAGTTAATTGGAAATTATAAGTGACTAGCAACGAAATAAGAAGAATTAGTTGACTGATCAGCTAAATAGACATAAATAATCTAGTAATAACTAATAATGGACATAAATGGTTTCAAATAGTTGAATAATATTGCTAAATAGACATAGATAATATAATACTAATTAATAATAGACAAAAATTTAACTTAATCGGGATAATAGACAAAAATAATTTGAAATAGGTAAATAATATTGCAAACAAATTAGCAGTTAATGAGCCCGGCGCGAGTAATTAATATTGCGATTGAGGATGCGGGCAGCTGATCCTTCAATTAAAAAGCGTAATTAAACGCACAATTAAAGCGCAAATAATCACGTAAATAAAGCGTACTTAATCGGTTCGGAACATTTTAACTCATACGAACGCATGTGAAATTCGAAATGAAATTGTGTTGCCGTGTGTGATGAATTGTGTTGTTCAACACATGTACACGGTGCACACTCAACACACACAGCTCACACTGCGCACACAGAGCACACAAAACAATAAACTCAGAGTACACAAGATTCTATACACACAGTGTACACACAACATACACAGCACACAATTCACACAAAATGCACAATACACACGGAGCACACACAACACACACTGCACACACAATACACACAGAGCACACGCATCCCACACAATACACACCGAGCTCACACAACATACATAGCCCACACCGCACACACTCCACACACACACACACACACACACACACACACAGAGTACACACACAATACAAATAGTGCACACAGAAAATAAAAACAAAAATTAAAAAGAAAACCAGTTTAACAGGTAAAAAGATGACACACAAAACATATTGGTTTTTTAAGTATCTTAACATAAAGTTCCTTAAACATTGACATTAAAAAGACAATAACAAAGCAAAAAAATATGCAAAGTTTGTGGAAATTTTTTTGTGTGGAAATTGTTTTTAAATTTTATCCCGTTTTTTCGTTTTATTTTTATCCTCTTAAAGTCAATGTTTTATTTTCGGTTTAATGAGTGAACTTGTTGAGAAATATTGAGAATTACGCACATGAGTAAAAAAAGTACATGTTAGAAAGAGAAAAAATGTTTAATGAATGTCGCGTCTGGGGCATAATGAACGATCTCAGCTTCAAATAATTCCATGGGATTTAGTAAGTAAAGGTTAAAAGTTCAACTGAAGATTAACGGTTAAGGTAAAATTTATAGGCTTAGGTAGAGCGTGAAGGTTTACCTAAAGGTTAAGGGTGTTACTTGAAATTAAAGCTACTGCTAAACATTAAAGATTTAGCTAAATATTAGAGTTCAATGGAAAATGAAATTTTAGGAAAGTGTTAAAGATTTAACTAACATTTAATGGCTTACCTAAGGGCAAAGGCTTATCTAAAAACCAATGGATGCGTTAAGGGTACAAGCTCAACTAAATTTTTATGGTTTAACTAATGTGTAATGGCTTAACTAAGAGCAAAGGCTCAACTAAAAACCAATGGATATACTAAGTGTAAAGGCTTAACTAAAAACCAATGGATAAACTAAGGGAAAAGGCTTACCTAGAAACAAATGGATAAACTAAGGGTAAGGGCTTAACTAAAAACCAACGGATAAACTAAGGGTAAAGGCTTAACTAAAAACCAATGGATAAACTAAGGGAAAAGGCTTACCTAGAAACAAATGGATAAACTAAGGGTAAGGGCTTAACTAAAAACCAACGGATACACTAAGGGTGAAGGCTTAACTAAAAACCAATGGATAAACTAAGGGTACAGGCTTAACTAAATTTTAGTAGTTTAACTAAAATGTAATGGCTTAACTAAAGGTTAAGGACCAATTGTAAGGGCACCTTTTGCCACCTTATTGGCGCCGGGAGAGTCGGGTATCGATGAGGGGAATTTAAGCCCTCGTTAGGGGAAGAAAAAGAAGTAGAAAAGTTAGAGAGGGAAGATTTGCAAAAAGAGTAAGAAATTTGAAAAATTAAAGAGGAAAGTTTTACAGAAAGAGCAAGAAATTAGAAAAATTAAAAATGAGAGATACACAGAAAGAGATTAACAAGAAAAATAGAGAGCTTCCTGCACTGCATTGGCTTGACCAACATAAGGATAATAATGACTAACTGAAGCATTCAATTATTTTATTAATACTCGTCACAAATGAAAATATTGACGCAAATCTCTCAAAGAAATAGCTCAAATAGAGCACATTTTCGAGTCGGAGAGACTTTCATGCCACGATACCATTATGGCTTTGAAGAACAGCACATTTCAGCGTCGAATCTGTCTTGTTTTGACTGTTTTAAATATATTGGAAACTTCGACTCTAGGTTGAGAATGCCCGGGGTCTGCATAGCTATGTAGACATGATGCGGGATATAAGTCGCTATCCTTGGTAAATCTCTGGCATTTCCTTGGTTTATCCTTTGTAAATCTCTGGCATGTCCTTGGTTTATCCTTTGTAAATCTCTGGCATATCCTTGGTTTATCCTTTGTAAATCTCTGGCATGTCCTTGGTTTATCCTTTGTAAATCTCTGGCATATCCTTGGTTTATCCTTTGTAAATCTCTGGCATATCCTTGGTTTATCCTTTGTAAATCTCTGACATGTCCTTGGTTTATCCTTTGTGAATCTCTGGCATATCCTTGGTTTATCCTTTGTAAATCTCTGGCATGTCCTTGGTTTATCCTTTGTAAATCTCTGGCATGTCCTTGGTTTATCCTTTGTAAATCTCTGGAATATCCTTGGTTTATCCTTTGTAAATCTCTGGCATATCCTTGGTTTATCCTTTGTAAATATCTGGCATATCCTTGGTTTATCCTTTGTAAATCTCTGGCATATACTTGGTTTATCCTTCGTAAATCTCTGGCATATCCTTGGTTTATTCTTTGTAAATCTCTGGCATATCCTTGGTTTATCCTTTGTAAATCTCTAGCATGTCCTTGGTTTATCCTTTGTAAATCTCTGGCTTATCCTTGGTTTATCCTTTGTAAATATCTGGCATATCCTTGGTTTATCCTTTGTGAATCTCTGGCATATCCTTGGTTTATCCTTTGTAAATCTCTGGCATGTCCTTGGTTTATCTTTTGTAAATCTCTGGCATATCCTTGGTTTATCCTTTGTAAATCTCTGGCATGTCCTTGGTTTATCCTTTGTAAATCTCTGGCATATCCTTGGTTTATCCTTTGTAAATCTCTGGCATTTCCTTGGTTTATCCTTTGTAAATCTCTGGCATTTCCTTGGTTTATCCTTTGTAAATCTCTGGCATATCCTTGGTTTATCCTTTGTAAATCTCTGGCATGTCCTTGGTTTATCCTTTGTAAATCTCTGGCATATCCTTGGTTTATCCTTTGTAAATCTCTGGCATGTCCTTGGTTTATCCTTTGTAAATCTCTGGCATTTCCTTGGTTTATCCTTTGTAAATCTCTGGCATGTCCTTGGTTTATCCTTTGTAATTCTCTGGCATGTCCTTGGTTTATCCTCGGTAAATCTCTGGCATGTCCTTGGTTTATCCTTTGTAAATCTCTGGCATATCCTTGGTTTATCCTTTGTAAATCTCTGGCATGTCCTTGGTTTATCCTTTGAAAATCTCTGGCATATCCTTGGTTTATCCTTTGTAAATCTCTGGCATTTCCTTGGTTTATCCTTTGTAAATCTCTGGCATATCCTTGGTTTATCCTTTGTAAATCTCTGGCATGTCCTTGGTTTATCCTTTGTAAATCTCTGGCATTTCCTTGGTTTATCCTTTGTAAATCTCTGGCATATCCTTGGTTTATCCTTTGTAAATCTCTGGCATGTCTTTTGTTTATCCTTTGTAAATCTCTGGCATTTCCTTGGTTTATCCTTTGTAAATCTCTGGCATATCCTTGGTTTATCCTTTGTAAATCTCTGGCATATCCTTGGTTTATCCTTTGTAAATCTCTGGCATTTCCTTGGTTTATCCTTTGTAAATCTCTGGCATATCCTTGGTTTATCCTTTGTAAATCTCTGGCATATCCTTGGTTTATCCTTTGTAAATCTCTGGCATATCCTTGGTTTATCCTTTGTAAATCTCTGGCATTTCCTTGGTTTATCTTTTGTAAATCTCTGGCATATCCTTGGTTTATCCTTTGTAAATCTCTGGCATATCCTTGGTTTATCCTTTGTAAATCTCTGGCATATCCTTGGTTTATCCTTTGTAAATCTCTGGCATGTCCTTGGTTTATCCTTTGTAAATCTCTGGCATTTCCTTGGTTTATCCTTTGTAAATCTCTGGCATGTCCTTGGTTTATCCTTTGTAAATCTCTGGCATGTCCTTGGTTTATCCTCGGTAAATCTCTGGCATGTCCTTGGTTTATCCTTTGTAAATCTCTGGCATATCCTTGGTTTAACCTTTGTAAATCTCTGGCATGTCCTTGGTTTATCCTTTGTAAATCTCTGGCATATCCTTGGTTTATCCTTTGTAAATCTCTGGCATTTCCTTGGTTTATCCTTTGTAAATCTCTGGCATATCCTTGGTTTATCCTTTGTAAATCTCTGGCATGTCCTTGGTTTATCCTTTGTGAATCTCTGGCATTTCCTTGGTTTATCCTTTGTAAATCTCTGGCATATCCTTGGTTTATCCTTTGTAAATGTCTGGCATGTCCTTGGTTTATCCTTTGTAAATCTCTGGCATTTCCTTGGTTTATCCTTTGTAAATCTCTGGCATATCCTTGGTTTATCCTTTGTAAATCTCTGGCATATCCTTGGTTTATCCTTTGTAAATCTCTGGCATGTCCTTGGTTTATCTTTTGTAAATCTCTGGCATTTCCTTGGTTTATCCTTTGTAAATCTCTGGCATATCCTTGGTTTATCCTTTGTAAATCTCTGGCATTTCCTTGGTTTATCCTTTGTAAATCTCTGGCATGCCCTTGGTTTATCCTTTGTAAATCTCTGGCATTTCCTTGGTTTATCCTTTGTAAATCTCTGGCATATCCTTGGTTTATCCTTTGTAAATCTCTGGCATATCCTTGGTTTATCCTTTGTAAATCTCTGGCATTTCCTTGGTTTATCCTTTGTAAATCTCTGGCATATCCTTGGTTTATCCTTTGTAAATCTCTGGCATATCCTTGGTTTATCCTTTGTAAATCTCTGGCATATCCTTGGTTTATCCTTTGTAAATCTCTGGCATTTCCTTGGTTTATCTTTTGTAAATCTCTGGCATATCCTTGGTTTATCCTTTGTAAATCTCTGGCATTTCCTTGGTTTATCCTTTGTAAATCTCTGGCATATCCTTGGTTCATCCTTTGTAAATCTCTGGCATGTCCTTGGTTTATCCTCGGTAAATCTCTGGCATGTCCTTGGTTTATCCTTTGTAAATCTCTGGCATATCCTTGGTTTATCCTTTGTAAATCTCTGGCATGTCCTTGGTTTATCCTTTGTAAATCTCTGGCATATCCTTGGTTTATCCTTTGTAAATCTCTGGCATATCCTTGGTTTATCCTTTGTAAATCTCTGGCATGTCCTTGGTTTATCCTTTGTAAATCTCTGGCATATCCTTGGTTTATCCTTTGTAAATCTCTGGCATGTCCTTGGTTTATCCTCGGTAAATCTCTGGCATGTCCTTGGTTTATCCTTTGTAAATCTCTGGCATATCCTTGGTTTATCCTTTGTAAATCTCTGGCATATCCTTGGTTTATCCTTTGTAAATCTCTGGCATATCCTTGGTTTATCCTTTGTAAATCTCTGGCATGTCCTTGGTTTATCCTTTGTAAATCTTTGGCATATCTTTGGTTTATCCTTGGTAAATCTCTGGCATATCTTTGGTTTGTCCTTTGTAAATCTCTGGCATGTCCTTGGTTTATCCTTTGTAAATCTTTGCCATATCTTTGGTTTATCCTTGGTAAATCTCTAGCATATCCTTGGTATATCCTTGGTAAATCTCTGGTATATATATCCTTCGTGTACCCTTAGCATATCCTTGATTTATCCTTGGCATATCCTGCCAGCCTTGACAGGAACTGGAATGCAGGAACTGGAATGCAGAAACTGGAATGCAGGAACAGGAATGCTGGAACTGGAATGCAGGAACTGGAATGCAGGACCTGGAATGCAGGAACTGGAATGCAGGAACTGGAATGCAGGAACAGGAATGCAGGAACAGGAATGCTGGAACTGGAATGCAGGAATAGGAATGCAGAAACTGGAATGCAGGAACTGGAATGCAGGAACTGGAATGCAGGAACTAGAATGCAGGAACTGGAATGCCAGGAATGCAGGAACTGGAATGCAGGAACAGGAATGCAGGAACTGGAATGCAGGAACTGGAATGCAGGAACAAGAATGCAGGAACAGGAATGCAGGAACTGGAACGCAGGAGCAGGAATGCAGGAACTGGAATGCAGGAACAGGAATGCAGGAACTGGAATGCAGGAACAGGAATGCAGGAACTGGAATGCAGGAACAGGAATGCAGGAACAGGAATGCAGGAACTGGAACGCAGGAGCAGGAATGCAGGAACTGGAATGCAGGAACAGGAATGCATGAACTGGAATGCAGGAACAGGAATGCAGGAACAGGAATGCAGGAACTGGAACGCAGGAGCAGGAATGCAGGAACTGGAATGCAGGAACAGGAATGCAGGAACTGGAATGCAGGAACTGGAATGCAGGAACTGGAATGCAGGAACAGGAATGCAGGAACTGGAATGCAGGAACAGGAATGCAGGAACAGGAATGCAGGAACTGGAACGCAGGAGCAGGAATGCAGGAACTGGAATGCAGGAACAGGAATGCAGGAACTGGAATGCAGGAACAGGAATGCAGGAACTGGAATGCAGGAACAGGAATGCAGGAACAGGAATGCAGGAACTGGAACGCAGGAGCAGGAATGCAGGAACTGGAATGCAGGAACAGGAATGCAGGAACTGGAATGCAGGAACAGGAATGCAGGAACAAGAATGCAGGAACTGGAATGCCAATTTCACAGAGCTGGCGAAGGCAGATTGCAGAGCGGATTAACAACATTGCAGGGATTTAGCAGAATATTAGACGAAGAAATCCCCAATCCTACAGGACATTAATCCTGTACGTAGCTCACCATTCTCCGGTCTTGTAGAGATTAATGGAAGTCGCAGTGGCGTCTTGGAATTATGGGATTAATGCGGATTAATTAATTATGGGCCCGAGAGCATCAATGATTTATTGAAAATTATATAATTAGAGAGGCCTGTTTCCTTAATGGATTAATGGGGATTATTCATTCTTTTAATAATTGGGGCCTAGTAGCGACTTGGATTTTGTAAAGATTTATTAATTGGGCAGGCCTGGAGGCAGCTTAGCTAAATACGGATTTATTCATCGGAGTATGCAGTGGTGACGTATATTAATACAGATTTATAAATTAGGTATTTAATATTGGTTTGGATTTGGCGGATTTACTAATTATGGACCTGATAGCGGTTTAGTTTTGTGCGGATTTATTAATTAGGAACCTGATAGCGGCTTGGATTAATACGTATTAATTAATTAGGAACCTGATAGCGGTAGATTTGTGCGGTTTAATTAATTAGGGACCTAATAGCGGCTTGGATTAATGCGTGTTTATTAACTGGAGGATTCGGAAAGCAGTTTGGATTAATCGCAATTAATCAGTTGTCTGAAATCGTAATGAGTTCTATTTAAGTAGAGAGGTCAAGTTAATGAGCTGCAATTAAGGAGACGTGACGTTGTTCTGAGGTGCGCTTAATGAGGTGGAGGGAAAGCGCCTTACTCCAGAGACGAGCGTTAATGAGACAGCTAATGAGATCACATCGATTAAATCAGCTTCAATACTGTTAACAAGGTCAAGTTATTGAGATTCTTGTCCTTTTAACGAGGAAAAGGTAATGAGATTCTTGGTCTTTTATCTAGGTCAAGTTAATGAGATTTTTGGCCTTTTAACGAATTGAAGTTAATGAGATTCTTGATATTTTAACGAGCACAAGTTAATGAGATTTTATTTTTTTTATTGAGGTCAATATAATGGGATTCTTCATCTTCTAACAAGGTTGAGTTAATGAGATTTTCGAAATTTTAATTGTGTTGACTTAATAAGAGCCGGACTATCGGGTTGCGTTAATGAGGGAGATTTAATGAGACATGAGTTAATGAGTCACATTGATGAGGAAGAACAAATGAGTTCACATTCCTCCTCATTGTGTCGCGACATACTAACGTGGTGGTCGAGTTAATGAGAGCCGCGTTAATTCGCTAAGTAGTGAACTCGTCAATTTATTGTGTTACCGAATTTCGTGATTAAAATCTCCGTTAATTTCGTGTAAATAAAAAGCGCACTATTTATACGTATAAATTTCATGCATATGTGCGTTTTACTGGAGAAACCTTTTATTCCAGCTAACACATAACTTGAACACAAGCAGTACTAACAAATCAAAAATAAATATCCCCGTTTCCCATAAACGGCTAAATATTAAAACTCACTTCCATGTATATGTACACATACATATGTGCGTTTCAAGTCAAGAAACACAATTACCTCAGCTACTACCTCAAACCAACAACACGCCTTAATAAATACAAGAAAAATATTTTGGTTTGCTCGACCAAACGCTTTCCTTCCTCGCGCGCATTTTTCCGTACATTTTACGGCGCAAAATTCAAATGGCGTACAAAAATAACTTGAACAAAGCGACCTGGCGTCACAGCAGCCGCAGCCTCCGCCCGTCGCTCCTGTTCCGCCCGTCTGTAATGAATATGATTAACACAAGAGATCTGCAACACGCACATGTGGTCGTGCGCGCCATGCGGTGCGTGTGCACCGCCATGCGGTGGTGTGCGTATCATGTCTACGCGCCATGTGGTGTGTGCACCGCCGTCTGCACTGTTGCATGTGGCACCAACGCAACAAACCAATTGTGCACCATCAGTGGCCTGCGTGCTGCCGTCGTGTGAAGGTGTGTGACGCTCCGTGCGTGGCTTCAGTCCGCTGGTGTGTGTCTGTGAGAGCCGTTGTTAAGTTCATTGTTTTGAGCGTAGCTTTTGTGTAT
This sequence comes from Morinoia aosen, assembly GCA_030386875.1. Lineage (NCBI taxonomy): Eukaryota > Metazoa > Arthropoda > Malacostraca > Amphipoda > Talitridae > Morinoia > Morinoia aosen. The sequence goes on along the minus strand of CM059577.1, from coordinate 47,007,300 downwards.
TTTTTATTCGGCTCCTGTGAAGTGAAAAATTATTGCCCGAGTATCGTGTGGAGTTTTGAAAAATTCTTGCGGTGTGAAGGACGTAAATGGAAAGATTAATTACGAAGTGGTGGTATATATAGAGCGCGTGTGTTTGAAATAATTAAGGCACTGACTTCAAGGAATGCTGCGTGGTGCAGCACACTACGGCGGTGTTATTTGGTCAAGAAAACCCTGGTGAAGTGCAAAAATAAAACCCACGAAAAATATTTTCATATTTGGTATGACGGTTTCCCTCAGGGTGTTTTTTTTTTTGGGTTCCATTTTGTTATTTTTTGCTTACAGTGCAAAGTGCCAAAGCTTGTAGGATTTGCATTTTTTCTGGGTTGCCATAAGAAGAGAGCTTGTTATTGAAACCCATGTTTTATTCAGAAAAATCTGAATTAGGGATTTTTTGCCTGAAAAATGCCCATCTGGCCAGCCTTGGCAGCGGAGACTTGTTGCTGAGCGGCAAATGTGGAGCGAGCGAAATGTGGAAAAATCTACGGGAGTTGCATGCCGTATTTAAAATTACTAATTTTTTCTTAACGCGTTAACTGTGGCGAGTTATGCTGAAGTTGAATATTTAATTCAAATTAAAGTTAATTTTAGAATTCAATTTATAAAAATAACGAAAATAAACAGACCTTGCCTTCGTTTAGTTTTCATTCAGTTTTATGAAAATTGAGTTTGTGACTGCTTGTCGGTCAGCAGCGTTATGAAAATCTCCTCAGTGACCACCGGTGGGTCACGTCGCAGTTAAAGTGTTAAAAAATTAAGTGGATATGAAGTATCATGAATTTCCTCTCAACTAATTACTCATTAGATGTAGCTAGTGTACACGACCCGTCAAAAATGATAAAATCCGATATTACCCTTGAATTATTTTGCAGATGTGGATAACAAACAAATATATCCATCCCAACAGTACCCGCCATTAAAATATTCTTGTACTTGTGCACTGGTGAAACTCGTATCACAGATACGGTCATTGAGCGTCCTTGTGAGCGTCACAGACACACGCACCGTCTGTGTATTATTATTTAATTATTATTATTATTATCCAAGACGTTTTTAAGTATTTGATATACCATTTCCTCGCGAGATGCATTTTCTCAACAATAGATTCAATATTCATGCTGGAATATTTTGTGCCTGTTATCACAATGAGAAGATGCTTGCCATGTGCACACGGCAGACCGTTTAGCTTGTCATGTGCACATGGCAGACCGTGTAGGTTGTCATGTGCACATGGCAGACCGTGTAGCTCGTCCCGTGCACATGGCAGACCGTGTAGCTTGTCATGTGCACACGGCAGACCGTATAACTTCTCAGGTGCACACTGCAGACCGTGTAACTTATCATGTGTACACGGCAGACTGTGTAGCTTGTCATGTGTACACGGGATACCGTATATTTTTATGCAAGTAAAGACATGATGATATATATAGCAACACATAACCACACAGCCACTTTCATTTAATGGTTTTAAAATAAATCCTCAAAAAATTCATCCAATATGGGTTTAATATTAAGAAAAGGTAGCATTCATGCAATCTTAAGAAATGTTAGTTTCATTTTAATTACTTTTAGAGTACTTTATTTTTCGCGTGCGTAGACGAAAATCACCACGATTTTTGGATACTTTTTGAATATGATATTTTTTATCAACGCATGTAGACAAAAAATCACCGCGATTACGCAGTCTGTTCACTACGGCGCTGGAAAGACCGGATCCAACTCGCTGGCTTTCTACATCGATGGATGACTTGAGCTGGTGTGGATTTGTTGGCTTATCATGGTAAATTCTTTTTTTTTTGTGTACATTGTAGGCTGTTTCTGATGAAATATCTATTTAGCGTAAATTTGTAAGATTTTCCAGGTAAATTACTATGGATTTTTAGGCTTTATACTATAACCTATTCAATTAGGGTAAATTTGTAGGCTTTTTACAATAACTTATTCATTTAGTGTTTAATTTTAATCTTCTTGCAATAGCCTGTTCATTTAGTGTATAATTTTAATCTTCTTGCAATAGCCTGTTCATTTAGTGTAGATTGGTAGACTTTTTACGGTAAGCTCTCACGTAGAACAGTTCACACCATGTAAACCTTGTCTACAGAGCAGGGTTGCGGAGTCGGAGTCGGAGTCGGGAGTCGGAGTCGCCGGAGTCGGATGTTTTAGGGTGGAGTCGGAGTCGGAGTCGGAGTCGCTTCTCTGAAGTGTGGTGGAGTCGGAGTCGGAGTCGGAGTCGCTATTCTGAAGTGTGATGGAGTCGGAGTCGGAGTCGGAGTCGCTTTTCCGAATGTGGTGGAGTCGGAGTCGGAGTCGGAGTCGTTCATTCGGATGTGGTAGAGTCGTGGTTGGAGTCGCTCTTTTTTGGTGTCTTCGATTCTAATTTTTGCTAAAAATTATTTATAATTCTTTAAAACTAAAAATGAACCAAAACAGAGTTAGAATGCTTTGCTGAAAAATCTTAAAAATACTCAATGTTTTTGTTGATTGTTTTGTTCTAAGTTTGAAACAGCGTATTTATTCCTATCACCTAATATCGTCATGTTATCTAGTCATTGAGGGTTTGCACAGATATATATGAGAAACCTACGAGTGCGAAATATAATTTTTGTACCCAGCATTGATGCATATTTTTTAGTTAAAAGCAGGAATTAGTAATTGAAAGCGTCGCATATTCATTCTGTATATTTCTGTTTTATTCATTTTTCCTTCAATTAATACATAGGAACTGGAAAATAGTATTAAATGTGTTGCAAGTTACTTGTAGAACATTTCAGCTGATGCAATACATTGTACTCACATAAAAAGTGGTAACTCTGTATGCTCAAAATGATGCATTGATTGATAATGATCATAAACATTTCTAGTCTTTAGGTTATGATTCATTGCCAATGAGTAGTCTTTGCCGAAACCTGAAGCTATGGTCTAGTGCACAAAGACTTCTAGTTTTCAAGTCTTGTTATCAAAATTGATATGGATTCCGTGTTTTTAAGTCAAGTTAGCATGTATTAATAATAAAAATTTATGCTCATTTCTCAAGTTATTCCTTGAATGTAATTTGGTTCTTTCAGAGTTATATTGTATTTCACTATATCATCATCATGTTTAATTTTTATCTTCGTATCACTCCTCAGTTTCTAAGCAAGCATACGCTGAAATGGAGAATATTATAATTATCTTGATACATTTTTAAAAACTGAAATAGTATTCGTTTTGTAGCATTATATAATTAATTACTTCTTGTTAAGGAAGATTTGGAAATGTTGTAAGGTTATCTATATCGGCATTGAGACACTTGAAAAAAATTAAAATACAATGTAAACGAGCTGCAATGAAAATAATTACACACACCAGCAAAAACTTCACTTACAGTCACACACACACATTGTAACTGAAAACAATGGACTATCTCAGCTGCAATGGTTTTTGCATTTATGCGATAGTACAAATTCTCTTGCTGGAAACGTTTCAAATTGCTCCAAAAAACACGAAATGAGAAGAACCAGGGCGTTTATTAAAATAACAAAGTGTCCAATACAAAGTAAAAAGTTAGACGAAAATAAGAGATAGTATCATATTACACGCAAAGAAGCTAGAAGTGACTTTTATTCGTAAAAAAACGTTCCGAAAACGTCAGAACCCTGCGATGAAAGCAGAACAACTTTTGCTTATTATATATAGCCGAAATGTAACAGAGTTGAGCAATAATATGACACCTTTTCTGCATTGTTACCCTGCATAGTGTAGGTACAGAGAAGAAAAGGCAGTGTGCAAGTCTGGCCTACCTTATCTACACGTATACATAATTTTGGGGATTTGAAGCATAGTCATTGAATTAACTATTATAATTTCACTGAATTAGTGCATACTTGGTAATAAAAAACTGTTGATACATATCTATGCTTCTCAGTGTAGACAATGCCTACATTACCTACTCAGAAAACACTTGTCAGTAATATACAAGGTGTTTCAGATTCAGAATAAGAGGCAAAAAATTGCACACCAACTAGAAGATATCCAAATGAAAACTTTTTCTTCTATAAAATTTTCCGAAGAAAGAGACATTGAGTTGGCAGTTTATTGTTTTAAAGGGTGAAATTTAATGAATAAACTACTCGCAATATTTATTTTGAATTTACGTTGATCGGGAGAAATGTGCTAGTTGCAAGACCTCCTAGATCTTCTGACATGACTCCACTCGATTTCAATTTTTTGGGACACGTGAAGAGCCTTGTCTATGCTACACCCATTGAGTCTGAGGAAGATCTTGTGGCCAGAATTGCAGTGGCTGCAGGTGAGATACCTTAAATGCCAGACGTGTTTCCTAATATTCGGCAGCCGTTAAGGCCAACATTCGAAAAGTGCATAGATGTAGGGGGGAACACATTTTGAAAAATTTTGTAAAGTAAATTCAGAATCAATATCGCGAGTAATTGTGCCTTTAAATTTCAGCCTTAAAAACAATAAACACCCAATACCTCCCAACCCCGATTTTTTGGGGGAGAATTTCATAGGACAAAAAGTGTTTATTTGGCCATTTTCCACTTGATGTGCAATTTTGTACCTCGTGTTCTGAAACACTCAGTATACATAATTGTGTACACGACTCGTCAAATGACAGGATTCGATATTGTCTGTATAGAAATCTTCCAGATGTGGACCATAAAGAAATATTTCCATCCTAATAGCACCTGCGATTAAAATATTCTGATACTTGTGCACCGGTGAAACTCGCATCACAGGTACAGTAGTTAAGTATTTTAAGAGCGTGAAAGGGAGACAGATCAACCAACAAAGACGGACAGCCAATTTTGTTTGTTCAATGAAATTTCCTGTTGAATATTTTCCGTATTTCTGATGGCGGCTTTGTGGAAGAAAAAGTTTTCTTCAGTTGGCCTCTCTTAGTTCACTGACAAAAATTTGAAACTGATGAAATGAGATCTTTTTGTTCGTTGTTTTTTGTTTTGCAGCTGCACCTTTTCTTTTCGATTTTTGTGTTTAAATTTAACTTTCTATAATTAAGCATGTTTGCGCTTCTAGCAGACCTGCATTAACATTAAATAGCTTTAATTAAAATTACTTGTTACGCTTTGGCGTTCACTCATTAAATTATCTTTGAGCTTGTTCTGCTTGGGCAGCATGTCGTCCTTTTAATAAAAGTGGGTCTGGTACCTCTAACTTATTTCTCTTGCGTAAAAAGTAGTCTCTTTCTGCGACTTGAACTCCTCGACACGGCTTTTGCAGCGTCTTGAATAGGCACTTACTATTCAAGGTAATTAATTGTCAATTAATTGTTAAAATCTTAGTGCTATATGCAACCTTACAATAAGATACGATATTCAGCTAGTCGGCGACCAGACATCTTAAAACTCTGTTTCTATCTACTCAGAACGCCACTAAATCTTCCTACCGGAGTACCGTACTGATGACCGGCCGCGTCCATTGGGTGTCTTCTATTTTTAGCGCGTATCGTTTTAAAAACTAACCTTACGTTAAAGAAGATCTTCGGTCTCTATTTTAAAGGAATTTAATAGTAAAAGTATTACAGAGGACGCTGCTGAGCGTACTGTTGGAATCCTCAAGATCTGCATATTATGGATACGGTTTCTCTTTTTGCGCAGGAGAAAAGGGAAACGACTTGCTGATGTTCCCTTGAAGTTCTTCTGTATTTGAAATAAATGTTCGAGCAGTTGCTCTTAAGTTTCAAATCCTAAAACTCCATTGTATTAACATAGGAGAGATTACGCTCACGAAATAGCTAAACCTATTTATTAATTTGTTCAAAGGAGACACTTGACCATTTATTGTATATGAACAATCAATACTATACCGGGTGTCCCACAAAAAATGTCCCGGACTTTTTAATTGATAATATCTCCGCTTTAAATTAACATATTTTAATTGTCTTTTATTTACAATTTAGTCAATTTTGTTTCCTTTCGAAATAATTTAAGTTTTTGAAAATCAGTTGAATAAACTTTAAGATGATCGATTTACTGAAAGGGGTAGAAAAATTGTTCAAAGGGAAAGTTTTAAAAACAACACTGGTGTTCTTCTTCATTCCTCAATACCTACTGTTAAGAATAATTTCATAACGATGTATCGTACATACAACTAAGTATTTAAACCCTCTGAGAGGTTTCAAGTTTCAAGTGTTCTCAATAATAGTGTTTCAAGCACTGATAAAAAACGGTGGAATAATGGGTAAAACTCTTCGTTCAATGGTGGCAAGAAGTAATACTTGCCTTGAGAGAAATGGAGGGTATGTCGTTGGATACTGAAATTACCTCATTTATTTAAACGTTATATAAGGTAATGATTTGTTACTCCTTAAAATTTTTGTGTGTTCAGTTGTATGGAAACTACAAAAATAGGAAGAATATCAATATTGTTTTAAAAACTTTTCCTCTGAACAATTAATTTTTCTGCTTGTTTCAGTAAATTGGACATTGTACAGTGGTTATTCAACCGATTTTCAAAAATTTAAATTATTCGAAAAGGAAACAAAATTTACTACATTGTGAAAAAAGGCGATCAAAATATGTTAATTTAAAGCTGAGATATAATTAATTAAAAATCGGGGACATTTTTATAGGACACCCGGTATAAAAAGAAGCCAGGTGTCCGTCAATGATAAGTATATGGTCTCGTGCGTAATTTCCCCTATCTCATTACAATGGGAATCTGCTTGCTTGGACAGTATCATAAATACCATCGAAATATGAAAAACCTGGCATCTGCTCACTTATGTTTATAAGTAAAAAACATTGCGTGAAAATCGAATCAACTGTCAAGAAAATGCGACTCATCGCATTTAAATTTCAAAGGCATTTAAATACTTAAAAGGTATGGCAAATTTTTTAAAAACCTCTTGCGAACAATAATTTAAATTACAATTCAGGTAGGTATTATGTTATACAATTTGCTTTGTTGTTGTGTGCGTTTGTGACGTTTTTAAATATGCTTAATGACCGTATCTGTGATACGAGTTTTACCAGTGCACAAGTACGAGAATACTGTATTTTAATCGCGGGTACTATTTCAATGGATATATTTGTTTGCCATTTTTATCTTGAGATTTTTTTAAAACGATACCATTGGATCCCGTCATTTTTGACCAATCATGTACACTAGTAACTTGATTATTAACAATCTGTAGTCAATTTAAAAGTCGCTTGCTAATAAAGAATATAATGAACATATGCACAGGTTTCAACACCTGCAACCGTTTACTACTAAGAATGAGTGTCGTGTGTTTATTTATACGTTTTGTGTCACGCTGTTAAGAATAATTGATGGGAAAAAAATAGCACTGGCGGTCTTGGTTCCAGTTCACGGTCAATTAATACACTCATTTTCGTTGTGCAATAGCTCTGTAATAAGTCATTTTCATCACAATTAGAGCAATCCAGAGCCTTATATACTCAAGTTTGTATCGTGAATACCGAGTTCGGCGGGGTATTGCATATTGAAATATGCTGTATTGTATATTACAATATACTGTATTGCAATGTACTGTATTGCATATTACAATATACATACACAAGTTCGCAGTTGCTTTCAGTAATGCTGAATTTCTGTATTTTGGATACGACACGATGGCTATAACTACTTCTCTTGCGGCTCAAAAATGCTGTGTTCTGAGTGTTTATTACTCTTATAAGAAAATTAAGGTACCTTTGGAATAAGCTGAAAGCATGGAAACTCCACTCAAACGAAAATTTGTTGAAGAAAGGTATTGAATCTTGTCATTTTTACGGTCTGAGTACACTAGTTAAGAAATAAAATATTCATCTTATAAATTATGAATAGGTGAAGTTGGAGTCACAAAATTGTGAATAGGCGGAGTCGGTGTTGGAGTCGCCAAATTCTGGAGAAATGGAGTCGGAGTCGGAGTCGGAGTCGCCAAATTCTGAACAGGTGGAGTCGGAGTCGGAGTCGGAGTCGCCAAATTCTGAAAAGGTGGAGTCGGAGTCGGAGTCGGAGTCGCCAAATTCTGAAAAGGTGGAGTCGGAGTCGGAGTCGGAGTCGCCAAATTCTGGAAAGGTGGAGTCGGAGTCGGAGTCGGAGTCGCAAATTTATTCCACCGACTCCGCAACCCTGCTACAGAGAGTTGTTGCCATCGTGATAGTCAAGCAAAGAAGTTTCTTTACGTCACCTTGCATGTAAACAATGCATAGACTGGTGTGAATTTGCAAACAACCAATCGAATTCTCTGCTAATCGCGCTAGATTTCGATTAATGAACGGAGGTGTTTCAATTAACGTACTTTTAACACATCGCCTCTCCCACTCACTAGCTAATTAGTCTCCTCCAAGCTTTGCACTCTGCACTTTTGTCAGGCAAACTCTTCCTTTTGAGTAGATATGTAATCCAAGTCTTGCACATTATATTTTCATCCGGTAAACTCTTCCTTTCGTGTAGGTATGTGAGCTTTATGTGGTAATCTCTTCCTTTTGTGTAGGTATGTGAGCTTTATGCGGTAATCTCTTCCTTTTGTGTAGGTATGTGAGCTTTATGTGGTAATCTCTTCCTTTTGTGTAGGTATGTGAGCTTTATGTGGTAATCTCTTCCTTTTGTGTAGGTATGTGAGCTTTATGTGGTAATCTCTTCCTTTTGTGTAGGTATGTGAGCTTTATGTGGTAATCTCTTCCTTTTGTGTAGGTATGTGAGCTTTATGAGGTAATCTCTTCCTTTCGTGTAGGTATGTGAGCTTTATGAGGTAATCTCTTCCTTTTGTGTAGGTATGTGAGCTTTATGAGGTAATCTCTTCCTTTTGTGTAGGTATGTGAGCTTTATGTGGTAATCTCTTCCTTTTGTGTAGGTATGTGAGCTTTATGTGGTAATCTCTTCCTTTTGTGTAGGTATGTGAGCTTTATGTGGTAATCTCTTCCTTTTGTGTAGGTATGTGAGCTTTATGTGGTAATCTCTTCCTTTTGTGTAGGTATGTGAGCTTTATGAGGTAATCTCTTCCTTTTGTGTAGGTATGTGAGCTTTATGAGGTAATCTCTTCCTTTTGTGTAGGTATGTGAGCTTTATGAGGTAATCTCTTCCTTTTGTGTAGGTATGTGAGCTTTATGTGGTAATCTCTTCCTTTTGTGTAGGTATGTGAGCTTTATGTGGTAATCTCTTCCTTTTGTGTAGGTATGTGAGCTTTATGTGGTAATCTCTTCCTTTTGTGTAGGTATGTGAGCTTTATGAGGTAATCTCTTCCTTTTGTGTAGGTATGTGAGCTTTATGAGGTAATCTCTTCCTTTTGTGTAGGTATGTGAGCTTTATGAGGTAATCTCTTCCTTTTGTGTAGGTATGTGAGCTTTATGGAGTAATCTCTTCCTTTTGTGTAGGTATGTGAGCTTTATGTGGTAATCTCTTCCTTTTGTGTAGGTATGTGAGCTTTATGAGGTAATCTCTTCCTTTTGTGTAGGTATGTGAGCTTTATGTGGTAATCTCTTCCTTATGTGTAGGTATGTGAGCTTTATGTGGTAATCTCTTCCTTTTGTGTAGGTATGTGAGCTTTATGAGGGTATCTCTTCCTTTTGTGTAGGTATGTGAGCTTTATGTGGTAATCTCTTCCTTTTGTGTAGGTATGTGAGCTTTATGAGGTAATCTCTTCCTTTTGTGTAGGTATGTGAGCTTTATGAGGTAATCTCTTCCTTTTGTGTAGGTATGTGAGCTTTATGTGGTAATCTCTTCCTTTTGTGTAGGTATGTGAGCTTTATGTGGTAATCTCTTCCTTTTGTGTAGGTATGTGAGCTTTATGTGGTAATCTCTTCCTTTTGTGTAGGTATGTGAGCTTTATGAGGTAATCTCTTCCTTTTGTGTAGGTATGTGAGCTTTATGTGGTAATCTCTTCTTTTTGTGTAGGTATGTGAGCTTTATGAGGTAATCTCTTCCTTTTGTGTAGGTATGTGAGCTTTATGAGGTAATCTCTTCCTTTTGTGTAGGTATGTGAGCTTTATGTGGTAATCCCTTCCTTTTGTGTAGGTATGTGAGCTTTATGTGGTAATCTCTTCCTTTTGTGTAGGTATGTGAGCTTTATGTGGTAATCTCTTCCTTTTGCGTAGGTATGTGAGCTTTATGAGGTAATCTCTTCCTTTTGTGTAGGTATGTGAGCTTTATGAGGTAATCTCTTCCTTTTGTGTAGGTATGTGAGCTTTATGTGGTAATCTCTTCCTTTTGTGTAGGTATGTGAGCTTTATGTGGTAATCTCTTCCTTTTGTGTAGGTATGTGAGCTTTATGTGGTAATCTCTTCCTTTTGTGTAGGTATGTGAGCTTTATGTGGTAATCTCTTCCTTTTGTGTAGGTATGTGAGCTTTATGAGGTAATCTCTTACTTTCGAGTAGATATGTGAGCTTTATAAGGTAATCTCTTCCTTTCGAGTAGATATGTGAGCTTTATGAGGTAATCTCTTACTTTCGAGTAGATATGTGAGCTTTATGAGGTAATCTCTTCCTTTCGAGTAGATATGTGAGCTTTATGAGGTAATCTCTTACTTTCGAGTAGATATGTGAGCTTTATGAGGTAATCTCTTCCTTTCGAGTAGATATGTGAGCTTTATGAGGTAATCTCTTACTTTCGAGTAGATATGTGAGCTGTATGAGGTAAACTCAATAGCCTTGCCTTTAAAGACCTGAACTTTTCGACCACTACGTTCAGTTTAGTTTTTTTGGACTCTAAATTTTTCTGAAGCCTCTCATTATTTCTATTGATGAATTTTTCGGGCTAAATATTTTTCTGATCCCACATATTATTTCTGTAGATTAATTCATCAGACTATACAATTTTGTGAAGCCTCTCATTATTTCTATCGATTAATTTATCAGACTATACAATTGTCTGAAGCCTCTCATTATTTCTATAGATTAATTTATCAGACTATACAATTGTCTGAAGCCTCTCATTATTTCTATAGATTAATTTATCAGACTATACAATTGTCTGAAGCCTCTCATTATTTCTATAGATTAATTTATCAGACTATACAATTGTCTGAAGCCTCTCATTATTTCTATAGATTAATTTATCAGACTATACAATTGTCTGAAGCCTCTCATTATTTCTATAGATTAATTTATCAGACTATACAATTTTCTGAAGCCTCTCAATATTTCCACAGCTCGATGATGCATTTACCGAAGTTGTTGGAAAACACTGCAAGTTGTGCCATGTTGGTTTTGGCATGCAGCATGAGTGCAGAAATTCTGATTTCAAAAGAGCAAGGGCCTCCAAGCAAAAAAAAAAACGGAAGAAGAAAACGGTTCTTTTTTTATGAATGGGATACGGAAAACATCGTTCATCGTTGAAAAAAAACATCGTTGGCTTTTTAAATATCTTAACATAAGGTCCTTAGTTGCTAAACAATTACGCCATAGTAAGCGCTCTTTAAGATAGATAATGCATAGTTTCCTTTCTTGTTGAAGGTGGAATTTATTATCAATCGGGCTTTTATGCTTGTACCGTGCTTGGTTTCTAGCAACACGGACACAGATTTCGAACAAGTACCGTTTTCTGCCACAACACGGACACAGATTTTGAACAAGTACCGTTTTCGAACACAAAACTGGCACAGATTTTGAACAAGTACCGTTTTCGAACACAAAACTGGCACAGATTTCGAACAAGTACCGTTTTCTGCCACAACACGGACACAGATTTTGAACAAGTACCGTTTTCGACCACAACACGGACACAGATTTCGAACAACACGGCTGTATAGGAGCGCACAACCCTCACAAGGCCGGGCCGCAGTTCACAAAGAAGCCTTGTATTTGTTACGCGTTAAGGTGACGCATTGCGCTATTCTGTAGGTCTCTTTCGCCCCGTGTAGGGAGTCATCTGGTAACCCGGCGTGCATTTTAAAGATAGAGACAAGTCCGAAAAGGAACGTCAACGAGGCCGCGTTAAAACGGAGCCCCCGTTTTGGCACTTGAAGTTGCCTTATTTGGCTTTGATGGAGGCGATAAGCTTTTCATTTTTTGAACGTCTTGGAGTTCATGTCGAAAAACGGGTTTCTGAGTCTGAAACCATTGCATCATTTTGGAAACCAAAGTAATATGTCGGAAACCAAGGCACTAAGACGGAAACCAAAGCACCACGTTGGAAACCAAGGCAATATGACGGAAACCAAAGCACCCCGTCGGAAACCGAGGCAATATTCCGGAAACCTAAGCACCACGTCGGAAACCGAGGCAATATGACGGAAACCATAGCACCCCGTCGGAAACCGAGGCAATATGCCGGAAACCAAGGCAACATGCCGGAAACCAGAGCGCCATGTTCGAAACCCGGAAAAAGTGCTGAGTCGAATATTGTGAAAAATTTGAACAGAAGAATATCATAACATGATCGAATCAACGTGTGGCTTAAGAGTATATTTATGTGTACATATGTACCTATGTCTTCATTGTGCCTTCATTGACCAATATTGAGACCGTCCTAGATACGGTGATGGTTTGTCACATTTTGCACTCGATCATGGTTAGTCACATTTTTTGCAATTTTTTTAAATTCAAAGAAATTTGACTGTAAATTAACGCGAACAAACATCCCGGCCGCCCCAAAACGAACTGAAAATGTTAGTTTCAAGCATAGCTTATTGAATATCCGGCAGGTGTAGTAGAAGTTTCCTTATGAACGTGAATAGTGGTGAGAATTAGTGGGCAGGGTGGGCCAAACGTTCTGCAAGGGACCTCACATCTTCCCCTTAAGAGCGCTAATTCCTATAAGTACAATATAGAGATTATAGAATAACATTACATTATAATCCTTATATGTACATCCCCCGAGGGGTAATACTTTTATGCTGGAAATAGACAATATTTCGATAATAATATATCTGTACGACTTTCTCATTCCAAAAGCGCAACTTAGTTAATTTCTTTTGGTACAATACATATATTTTGGAAATTCCAACATTTTTGATTTATGTGCGCAACTAGGTTGAGTGAATTAGGCTGAACGTAACTGTACACCCTAGAGTAGCGTAGGTGGCAGGAGGCCCTATAAGTCACTGAACTTACTCGGGCCCACAGGTAGCTATACTCAAATGCGTCCATTTTACTAGACTTAAGACACAATCTACTTCGGTATCGCGTGTGGTAAATAAATTGTATAAATTGTTTAAATATACTGCAAAACATTTACCATGTGAAGGTGAGGCAGAACAAACAGCAGTTTAAGATAAAGATATTTTAAAAAACAATGTAATACAATTCATGTATCAACCTTTTTGGAAAATAACTGTTTATCTTGTATTTCATTTTAGTCAAGCCCGAGACAGCAATATAGAGAACGGGTCAAAAAAAGACACCCAATTTTAGAACATTGATCACTTTGAAAACTGTTTTTCTCTTCTTTTATTTTGGTCAAGCCCGCGACAGCAATATAAAGAACGGGTCAAAAAACTGGCACCCAATTTTAGAACATTGATCACTTTGAAGCCATCAGTCGTACGGAGATGGGCTTGGTGTCATTTGATCCGAAATACGAACCTTTCGTTACAAGTTTTGTATATAATCGAATGCTCAATTCAGGCGCAGCGGTGCATAGGGTGATGGTCGTTCTTTCCTAACTGGCGCTTTGTGTATAAAAACCTGCCCAATTTATACCCATTTTGGAATGTAAAATTTTTTTACATGTTAATGTACTGTATGTATATAATATACATACATATGTACACTTATATATATAACTATATATTCATTTATATGTTTTTATATCTTTTAATCAATCTACATTGGGGGTTCCTTTCAAACGAGGGCTCCAGTTTAGACCTGGCAGACGTAAAGTTAATTTTTTGTGTTTTCTTCACTCGAAAACACAATTTGATTGTTTTTTCTTCACTCGAACTTTACATGAGCTGTACCGACCTAACCTGCATTGATAGGTGCAACTTTGCCCCGCCGGTGAATTTCATTTAATTTCAGATAAGCCGTAAATGTTGGCTCCTAAACACTTTGACTGCGACTTACTAATAATTTGTGTACTAATAATTTGCCTACCAATAATTTGCATGCTAATTTTTACGCAAAGTTATAAGAGATTTGCAAGCAAAAGGTTGCAGTGCCTCTAACCTTTCTAATTAAAATCCGTCTAATGAAGGCACTGATGAAGAATATGTAACCTAACATGCTTCTTTTCCTTTTTTGATGATAACTTTTAATTACAACACATTAATGTGTACGAAGATAAGATGTGTATTTATATGTTTATCACATCACGGCTTTGATTATTGACAAGATCACATGCGTAGATCTCATGACTTGATCACATCACCAGATCACATCACCAGATCACATGACCAGGTCACATCACCAGATCACATCACCAGATCACATTACCAGATCACATCACCAGATCACATCACCAGATCACATCACCTGATCACATTACCAGATCACATCACCAGATCACATCACCAGATCACATCACCAGATCACATCACCTGATCACATAACCAGATCACATCACCACATCACCAGGTTACATCACCAGAACACATCACCAGATCACATCACCAGATCACATCACCTGATCACATTACCAGATCACATCACCAGATCACATCACCAGAACACATCACCAGATCACATCACCAGATCACATCACCAGATCACATCACCAGATCACATCACTTGATCACATCACCAGATCACATCACCAGATCACATGACCAGGTCACATGACCAGGTCACATCACCAGATCACATCACCAGATGACATCACCAGATCACATCACCAGATCACATCACCGGATCACATAACTAGATCACATCACCTGATCACATTACCAGTTCACATCACCAGATCACACCACCAGATCACATCACCAGATCACATCACCAGATCACATCACCAGGTCACATCACCAGGTCACATCACCACATCACCAGGTCACATCACCAGGTCACATCACCAGATCACATCACCAGATCACATCACCAGATCACATCACCAGATCACATCACCAAATCACATCACCAGATCACATCACCAGATCCCATCACCAGGTCACATCACCAGGTCACATCACCAGATCACATCACCAGATCACATCACCAGATCACATCACCAGATCACATCACCATGTCACATCACCACATCACCAGATCACATCACCAGGTCACATCACCAGATCACATCACCAGATCACATCACCAGGTCACATCACCAGATCACATCACCAGATCACATCACCAGATCACATCACCAGATCACATCACCAGATCACTTCACCAGGTCACATCACCAGGTCACATCACCACATCACCAGGTTACATCACCATATCACATCACCAGATCACATCACCAGATCACATCACCAGATCACATCCCCAGATCACATCACCAGATCACATCACCAGGTTACATCACCAGATCACATCACCAGATCACATCACCAGATCACATCACCACATCACCAGGTTACGTCCCCAGATCACATCCCCAGATCACATCACCAGATCACATCACCAGATCACATCACCAGATCACATCACCAGATCACATCACCAGATCACATCACCAGATCACATCACCAGATCACATCACCAAATCTCATCTCCAGATCACATCACCAGATCACATCACCAGATCACATCACCAGATCACATCACCAGATCACATCACCAGATCACATCACCAGATCACATCACCAGATCACATCACCATGTCACATCACCACATCATCAGATCACATCACCAGGTCACATCACCAGATCACATCACCAGATCACATCACCAGATCACATCACCAGATCACATAACCAGATCACATCACCAGATCACATCACCAGGTCACATCACCACATCACCAGGTTACATCACCAAATCACATCACCAGATCACATCACCAGATCACATCACCAGATCACATCCCCAGATCACATCACCAGATCACATCACCAGGTTACATCACCAGATCACATCACCAGATCACATCACCAGATCACATCACCAGATCACATCACCACATCACCAGGTTACGTCACCAGATCACATCCCTAGATCACATCACCAGATCACATCACCAGATCACATCACCAGATCACATCACTAGATCACATCACCAGATCACATCACCAGATCATATCACCAGATCATATCACCAGATCACATCACCAGATCACATCACCAGATCACATCACCAGATCACATCACCAGATCACATCACCAGATCACATCACCAGATCACATCACCAGATCACATCACTAGATCACATCACCAGATCACATCACCAGATCACATCACCAGATCCCATCACCAGATCACATCACCAGATCACATCACCAGATCACATCACACACACATCGGTGGCATCACTCTTGCATCACACTTGTGCTTACGATGCAAAATCAGCGTCCGACGTGATGATGCTAAACAAGAAGGAATGATGCTAGTGAACAGAGTGCCTTGGTTTGTTTACTGAAGGAATATTTTAGGTACGAGTTTTTCATCTATTGGTTCTTTGTACTATAGTCTAAATTTGAAATATTTCTTGGGCACTGAATAAATATTTTGGGTACTTGATTCTCACCTATTGGTACTCTGCGTTTTAGTCTGAATTTAAAATATCTTCAAAATTTGTTGTTTAAACATTATTTTCTCGATACCATTGCATGTGCGGTTGCAATTTTGAAATGTTCGTGAATGGCGCACAGAAATAGACAATTCCGTTATTTCTGATCTACGTATACACGTACGTACAGTAGATATTCGTACGTAGATCTACGCACACACGTACGTACAGTAGATATTCGTACGTAGATGTACGTACACAAGCTGAGCATATAGCACCAGTTTGTGTATTGGTGACGACCAACGGAAATACAGCATGTTCCACAAAACCGGAACCGAGTATTTATTTTCTCGTATCAGTAATACCCGTAATTATTTCCCCTATCAGTAGCATCAGTAATTATTTCCCGTATCAGTTATACCCGTAATTATTTCCCCTATCACGTAGTAATCAGTAATTATTTCTCGTATAAGTAATACCCGCAATTATTTCCCGTATCAGTGATACCCGTAAGTATTTCCCGTACCAGTAATACCCGTAATTATTTCCCGTATCAGAAATACCCGCAATTATTTCCCGTATCAGTAATACCCGTAATTATTTCCCCTATCAGTAATACCCGGAATTATTTCCCGTATCAGTAATACCCGTAATTATTTCCAGTGTCAGTAATACCCGCAATTATTTTTCGTATCAGTGATACCCGTAAGTATTTCCCGTACCAGTAATACCCTTAATTATTGCCCGTTTCAGTAGTAATCAGTAATACCGCATAATTTTGCTAGAAATGGAATGCTTATGGTGTTCTTATGATGGTATTACTGATACAAGAAAACAAATACTCGGTTCAGGTTTTTGTGTGCCATGCTGCGTATGTGTAGTGAGTTACAATATTCATACGTCGATTGCTACGATACACACACGCCGAGAAAATGTGTAAAAATCGCGGCTAAAGTTGATGCAAAATTTTTGGGAATAAAACTAGGATTACGTTGGGACTTTTTGGCTTTTTCACATCACTTCATGACGTGATGGATGTGACTGAAGCTTCGTGACAGTCGAGACAGTCGAGACACCTGGAGACAGTCGAGACACCTGGAGACATTCGAGGCAGTCGAAACAGTCGGGACACCTCGAGACCGTCGAGACAGTCGAGACAGTCGAGACAGTCGAGACAGTTGGGACGGTCGAGACCGTCGAGACAGTCGAGACAGTTGGGACGGTCGAGACCGTCGAGACAGTCGAGACAGTTGGGACGGTCGAGACCGTCGGGACAGTCGAGACAGTTGGGACAGTCGAGACAGTCGAGACAGTCGAGACAGTCGAGACAGTCGAGACAGTCGAGACCGTCGAGACAGTCGAGACAGTTGGGACGGTCGAGACCGTCGGGACAGTCGAGACAGTTGGGACAGTCGAGACAGTCGAGACAGTCGAGACAGTCGGGACAGTCGAGACAGTCGAGACAGTTGGGACCGTCGAGACAGTCGAGACAGTTGGGACGGTCGAGACCGTCGGGACAGTCGAGACAGTTGGGACAGTCGAGACAGTCGAGACAGTCGAGACAGTTGGGACAGTCGAGACAGTCGAGACAGTCGAGACAGTTGGGACAGTCGAGACAGTCGAGACAGTTGGGACGGTTGGGACAGTCGAGACAGTCGAGACAGTCGAGACAGTCGAGACCGTCGAGACAGTCGAGACAGTTGGGACGGTCGAGACCGTCGGGACAGTCGAGACAGTTGGGACGGTCGAGACCGTCGGGACAGTCGAGACAGTTGGGACAGTCGAGACAGTCGAGACAGTCGAGACAGTCGAGACAGTCGAGACAGTCGAGACAGTCGAGACAGTCGAGACAGTCGAGACAGGTGCCCTAATCTCATAATGAGAAACTTTCATACCGAGTCCGGCCCTTTGATGTCCCCTTCCCTTGGGGGAGAGGACTGAGTAACTCCCCCACCCTCTCCATCCTTCAATCCCCCTCTCCCCCAACCCGGGGAATTATTTGGTGTCATTCAAACTGTCGGGGCAAATGTGCTCCGGTCGAAAAATAGACTTTGGTCGAAAGGTGTGTCTTTGTGTGTTTTGTCCTGTTCATTGTGTTGTTGTTTGTTGTATTTATTGATGTGTTCTTTATTGAGGTGTTCTTTGTTGAGGTGTTCTTTGTTGAGGTGTTGTATATTGAGGTGTTCTTTGTTGAGGTGTTCTTTGTTGAGGTGTTCTTTGTTGAGGTGTTGTATATTGAGGTGTTCTTTATTAAGGTGTTGTATATTGAGGTGTTCTTTATTGAGGTGTTCTTTGTTAAGGTGTTGTATGTTGAGGTGTTCTTTATTGAGGTGTTGTATATTGAGGTGTTCTTTATTGAGGTGTTGTATATTGAGGTGTTCTTTATTGAGGTGTTGTATATTGAGGTGTTCTTTATTGAGGTGTTGTATATTGAGGTGTTCTTTATTGAGGTGTTGTATATTGAGGTGTTCTTTATTGAGGTGTTGTATATTGAGGTGTTCTTTGTTAAGGTGTTGTATATTGAGGTGTTCTTTGTTGAGGTGTTGTATATTGAGGTGTTCTTTGTTGAGGTGTTGTATATTGAGGTGTTCTTTGTTGAGGTGTTGTATATTGAGGTGTTCTTTATTGAGGTGTTGTATATT
This sequence comes from Morinoia aosen, assembly GCA_030386875.1. Classification (NCBI taxonomy): domain Eukaryota; kingdom Metazoa; phylum Arthropoda; class Malacostraca; order Amphipoda; family Talitridae; genus Morinoia; species Morinoia aosen. The sequence goes on along the minus strand of CM059577.1, from coordinate 46,988,107 downwards.
GAGGTGTTCTTTGTTGAGGTGTTGTATATTGAGGTGTTCTTTATTGAGGTGTTGTATATTGAGGTGTTCTTTGTTGAGGTGTTGTATATTGAGGTGTTCTTTATTGAGGTGTTGTATATTGAGGTGTTCTTTATTGAGGTGTTGTATATTGAGGTGTTCTTTGTTGAGGTGTTGTATATTGAGGTGTTCTTTATTGAGGTGTTGTATATTGAGGTGTTCTTTGTTGAGGTGTTGTATATTGAGGTGTTCTATGTTGAGGTGTTGTATATTGAGGTGTTCTTTATTGAGGTGTTGTATATTGAGGTGTTCTTTGTTGAGGTGTTGTATATTGAGGTGTTCTTTATTGAGGTGTTGTATATTGAGGTGTTCTTTGTTGAGGTGTTGTATATTGAGGTGTTCTTTGTTGAGGTGTTGTATATTGAGGTGTTCTTTATTGAGGTGTTGTATATTGAGGTGTTCTTTGTTGAGGTGTTGTATATTGAGGTGTTCTTTATTGAGGTGTTGTATATTGAGGTGTTCTTTATTGAGGTGTTGTATATTGAGGTGTTCTTTATTGAGGTGTTGTATATTGAGGTGTTCTTTGTTGAGGTGTTGTATATTGAGGTGTTCTTTGTTGAGGTGTTGTATATTGAGGTGTTCTTTATTGAGGTGTTGTATATTGAGGTGTTCTTTATTGAGGTGTTGTATATTGAGGTGTTCTTTATTGAGGTGTTGTATATTGAGGTGTTCTTTGTTGAGGTGTTGTATATTGAGGTGTTCTTTGTTGAGGTGTTGTATATTGAGGTGTTCTTTATTGAGGTGTTGTATATTGAGGTGTTCTTTGTTGAGGTGTTGTATATTGAGGTGTTCTTTATTGAGGTGTTGTATATTGAGGTGTTCTTTGTTGAGGTGTTGTATATTGAGGTGTTCTTTATTGAGGTGTTGTATATTGAGGTGTTCTTTGTTGAGGTGTTGTATATTGAGGTGTTCTTTATTGAGGTGTTGTATATTGAGGTGTTCTTTATTGAGGTGTTGTATATTGAGGTGTTCTTTATTGAGGTGTTGTATATTGAGGTGTTCTTTATTGAGGTGTTGTATATTGAGGTGTTCTTTATTGAGGTGTTGTATATTGAGGTGTTCTTTATTGAGGTGTTGTATATTGAGGTGTTCTTTATTGAGGTGTTGTATATTGAGGTGTTCTTTATTGAGGTGTTGTATATTGAGGTGTTCTTTGTTGAGATGTTGTATATTGAGGTGTTCTTTATTGAGGTGTTGTATATTGAGGTGTTCTTTATTGAGGTGTTGTATATTGAGGTGTTGTATATTGAGGTGTTCTTTGTTGAGGTGTTGTATATTGAGGTGTTCTTTATTGAGGTGTTGTATATTGAGGTGTTCTTTATTGAGGTGTTGTATATTGAGGTGTTCTTTATTGAGGTGTTGTATATTGAGGTGTTCTTTATTGAGGTGTTGTATATTGAGGTGTTCTTTATTGAGGTGTTGTATATTGAGGTGTTCTTTATTGAGGTGTTGTATATTGAGGTGTTCTTTGTTGAGATGTTGTATATTGAGGTGTTCTTTGTTGAGGTGTTGTATATTGAGGTGTTCTTTATTGAGGTGTTGTATATTGAGGTGTTGTATATTGAGGTGTTCTTTGTTGAGGTGTTGTATATTGAGGTGTTCTTTATTGAGGTGTTGTATATTGAGGTGTTCTTTGTTGAGATGTTGTATATTGAGGTGTTCTTTGTTGAGGTGTTCTTTATTGAGGTGTTGTATATTGAGGTGTTGTATATTGAGGTGTTCTTTATTGAGGTGTTGTATATTGAGGTGCTGTATATTGAGGTGTTGTATATTGAGGTGTTGTATATTGAGGTGTTGTATATTGAGGTGTTCTTTGTTGAGATGTTGTATATTGAGGTGTTCTTTGTTGAGGTGTTCTTTATTGAGGTGTTGTATATTGAGGTGTTCTTTATTGAGGTGTTGTATATTGAGGTGTTCTTTATTGAGGTGTTGTATATTGAGGTGTTGTATATTGAGGTGTTGTATATTGAGGTGTTGTATATTGAGGTGTTCTTTGTTGAGATGTTGTATATTGAGGTGTTCTTTGTTGAGGTGTTCTTTATTGAGGTGTTGTATATTGAGGTGTTGTATATTGAGGTGTTCTTTATTGAGGTGTTGTATATTGAGGTGTTCTTTATTGAGGTGTTGTATATTGAGGTGTTCTTTATTGAGGTGTTGTATATTGAGGTGTTCTTTATTGAGGTGTTGTATATTGAGGTGTTCTTTATTGAGGTGTTGTATATTGAGGTGTTCTTTGTTGAGGTGTTCTTTATTGAGGTGTTGTATATTGAGGTGTTGTATATTGAGGTGTTCTTTATTGAGGTGTTGTATATTGAGGTGTTCTTTATTGAGGTGTTGTATATTGAGGTGTTCTTTATTGAGGTGTTGTATATTGAGGTGTTCTTTGTTGAGGTGTTGTATATTGAGGTGTTCTTTATTGAGGTGTTGTATATTGAGGTGTTCTTTATTGAGGTGTTGTATATTGAGGTGTTCTTTATTGAGGTGTTGTATATTGAGGTGTTCTTTATTGAGGTGTTGTATATTGAGGTGTTCTTTATTGAGGTGTTGTATATTGAGGTGTTCTTTATTGAGGTGTTGTATATTGAGGTGTTCTTTGTTGAGATGTTGTATATTGAGGTGTTCTTTGTTGAGGTGTTGTATATTGAGGTGTTCTTTATTGAGGTGTTGTATATTGAGGTGTTCTTTGTTGAGATGTTGTATATTGAGGTGTTCTTTGTTGAGATGTTGTATTTGAAATGATTATTGAGATGTTGTATATTGAGGTGTTCTTTATTGAGGTGTTGTATATTGAGGTGTTCTTTATTGAGGTGTTGTATATTGAGGTGTTCTTTGTTGAGATGTTGTATATTGAGGTGTTCTTTGTTGAGATGTTGTATTTGAAATGATTATTGAGATGTTGTATATTGAGGTGTTCTTTATTGAGGTGTTGTATATTGAGGTGTTCTTTATTGAGGTGTTGTATATTGAGGTGTTCTTTGTTGAGATGTTGTATATTGAGGTGTTCTTTATTGAGGTGTTGTATATTGAGGTGTTCTTTATTGAGGTGTTGTATATTGAGGTGTTGTATATTGAGGTGTTCTTTATTGAGGTGTTGTATATTGAGGTGTTGTATATTGAGGTGTTGTATATTGAGGTGTTGTATATTGAGGTGTTGTATATTGAGCTGTTCTTTGTTGAGATGTTGTATATTGAGGTGTTCTTTGTTGAGGTGTTCTTTATTGAGGTGTTGTATATTGAGGTGTTGTATATTGAGGTGTTCTTTATTGAGGTGTTGTATATTGAGGTGTTCTTTATTGAGGTGTTGTATATTGAGGTGTTGTATATTGAGGTGTTGTATATTGAGGTGTTGTATATTGAGGTGTTCTTTGTTGAGATGTTGTATATTGAGGTGTTCTTTGTTGAGGTGTTCTTTATTGAGGTGTTGTATATTGAGGTGTTGTATATTGAGGTGTTCTTTATTGAGGTGTTGTATATTGAGGTGTTCTTTATTGAGGTGTTGTATATTGAGGTGTTCTTTATTGAGGTGTTGTATATTGAGGTGTTCTTTATTGAGGTGTTGTATATTGAGGTGTTCTTTATTGAGGTGTTGTATATTGAGGTGTTCTTTGTTGAGGTGTTCTTTATTGAGGTGTTGTATATTGAGGTGTTGTATATTGAGGTGTTCTTTATTGAGGTGTTGTATATTGAGGTGTTCTTTATTGAGGTGTTGTATATTGAGGTGTTCTTTATTGAGGTGTTGTATATTGAGGTGTTCTTTGTTGAGGTGTTGTATATTGAGGTGTTCTTTATTGAGGTGTTGTATATTGAGGTGTTCTTTATTGAGGTGTTGTATATTGAGGTGTTCTTTGTTGAGGTGTTGTATATTGAGGTGTTCTTTATTGAGGTGTTGTATATTGAGGTGTTCTTTATTGAGGTGTTGTATATTGAGGTGTTCTTTATTGAGGTGTTGTATATTGAGGTGTTCTTTATTGAGGTGTTGTATATTGAGGTGTTCTTTATTGAGGTGTTGTATATTGAGGTGTTCTTTGTTGAGATGTTGTATATTGAGGTGTTCTTTGTTGAGGTGTTGTATATTGAGGTGTTCTTTATTGAGGTGTTGTATATTAAGGTGTTCTTTGTTGAGATGTTGTATATTGAGGTGTTCTTTATTGAGGTGTTGTATATTGAGGTGTTCTTTATTGAGGTGTTGTATATTAAGGTGTTCTTTGTTGAGATGTTGTATTTGAAATGATTATTGAGATGTGTTGTATATTGAGGTGTTCTTTATTGAGGTGTTGTATATTGAGGTGTTCTTTGTTGAGGTGTTGTATATTGAGGTGTTCTTTGTTGAGATGTTGTATATTGAGGTGTTCTTTATTGAGGTGTTGTATATTGAGGTGTTCTTTATTGAGGTGTTGTATATTGAGGTGTTGTATATTGAGGTGTTCTTTATTGAGGTGTTGTATATTGAGGTGTTCTTTGTTGAGATGTTGTATTTGAAATGATTATTGAGATGTGTTGTATATTGAGGTGTTGTATATTGAGGTGTTGTATATTGAGGTGTTCTTTATTGAGGTGTTGTATATTGAGGTGTTCTTTATTGAGGTGTTGTATATTGAGATGTTGTATATTGAGGTGTTCTTTATTGAGGTGTTGTATATTGAGGTGTTCTTTGTTGAGATGTTGTATTTGAAATGATTATTGAGATGTGTTGTATATTGAGGTGTTCTTTATTGAGGTGTTGTATATTGAGGTGTTCTTTATTGAGGTGTTGTATATTGAGGTGTTCTTTGTTGAGATGTTGTATATTGAGGTGTTCTTTATTGAGGTGTTGTATATTGAGGTGTTCTTTATTGAGGTGTTGTATATTGAGGTGTTCTTTGTTGAGATGTTGTATATTGAGGTGTTCTTTGTTGAGATGTTGTATATTGAGGTGTTCTTTGTTGAGATGTTGTATTTGAAATGATTATTGAGATGTGTTGTATATTGAGGTGTTCTTTATTGAGGTGTTGTATATTGAGGTGTTCTTTATTGAGGTGTTGTATATTGAGGTGTTCTTTGTTGAGATGTTGTATATTGAGGTGTTCTTTATTGAGGTGTTGTATATTGAGGTGTTCTTTATTGAGGTGTTGTATATTGAGGTGTTCTTTGTTGAGATGTTGTATATTGAGGTGTTCTTTGTTGAGATGTTGTATATTGAGGTGTTCTTTGTTGAGATGTTGTATATTGAGGTGTTCTTTGTTGAGATGTTGTATATTGAGGTGTTCTTTGTTGAGATGTTGTATATTGAGGTGTTCTTTGTTGAGATGTTGTATATTGAGGTGTTCTTTATTGAGGTGTTGTATATTGAGGTGTTCTTTATTGAGGTGTTGTATATTGAGGTGTTCTTTGTTGAGATGTTGTATATTGAGGTGTTCTTTATTGAGGTGTTGTATATTGAGGTGTTCTTTATTGAGGTGTTGTATATTAAGGTGTTCTTTGTTGAGATGTTGTATATTGAGGTGTTCTTTGTTGAGATGTTGTATTTGAAATGATTATTGAGATGTGTTGTATATTGAGGTGTTCTTTATTGAGGTGTTGTATATTGAGGTGTTCTTTATTGAGGTGTTGTATATTGAGGTGTTCTTTGTTGAGATGTTGTATATTGAGGTGTTCTTTATTGAGGTGTTGTATATTGAGGTGTTCTTTATTGAGGTGTTGTATATTGAGGTGTTCTTTGTTGAGATGTTGTATATTGAGGTGTTCTTTGTTGAGATGTTGTATATTGAGGTGTTCTTTGTTGAGATGTTGTATTTGAAATGATTATTGAGATGTTGTATATTGAGGTGTTCTTTATTGAGATGTTGTATTTGAAATGATTATTGAGATGTTGTATATTGAGGTGTTGTATATTGAGGTGTTCTTTGTTGAGATGTTGTATATTGAGGTGTTCTTTGTTGAGATGTTGTATTTGAAATGATTATTGAGATGTTGTATATTGAGGTGTTCTTTATTGAGGTGTTGTATATTGAGGTGTTCTTTGTTGAGGTGTTGTATATTGAGGTGTTCTTTGTTGAGATGTTGTATATTGAAATGTTTATTGAGATGTTGTATATTGAGGTGTTCTTTATTGAGATGTTGTATTTGAAATGATTATTGAGATGTTGTATATTGAGGTGTTCTTTATTGAGGTGTTGTATATTGAGGTGTTCTTTGTTGAGGTGTTGTATATTGAGGTGTTCTTTGTTGAGATGTTGTATATTGAGGTGTTCTTCGTTGAGATGTTGTATATTGAGGTGTTCTTTGTTGAGATGTTGTATATTGAGGTGTTCTTTATTGAGGTGTTGTATATTGAAATGATTATTGAGATGTTGTATAGTTTTGTTCATGTTAATTCCGGAAATATAATATATTCGGACTTTTCACTCACGTTACGAAAAAAAAAATGTTTAAAAAAAATTAACATGATATCATACATTATTATAGCTTATTTTGGATTATCTGATCAATGGCCGATTTTTTCAAAAAACTGCTAATTTTTTCCGTGAGTACCAATCCCTTCAAGTTATGGGCTACTTTATTTAACCTTAAACTGCCCTTAACTTAGCCTCAACTTTCACTCGTGAACTCAAGTTAACTTTGGTGATATTGAATTTTGGTTGATGCGGGGAAAGTTTTTACCAGCGTTTATATATGTTTTATTTAAATTGCTATTGATTCTTAACTTTATTACTTGAATAAAAACAGTTTTTTATTTAAATATTGCTTTTGATTTAAATTTTGCTTTTGATTTAAATTTTGCATATTTTGTTTAAATTTCTATTGATTCTTAACTTTTTTCCTTGAATTAAAACAGCTTTTTATTTAGATATTGCTTTTGATTTAAATTTTGCATACTATATTCAAATTGTTTTTGATTCTTAACTTACATCACGGTTTCGTTTTTTTTTTGCACGGCATCAACTTGAATTTAACTTTGAATTAAAGTAAAACGCAAAGTCTCTGAAAAATTAAATATTTTTTTGATAAAACCGGTTTTCCTGTCAATTTAGCTGAGTATTGCTCAAGGCAGCTGATTTAGTATGAAAGTTTCTTATTTTACCCTATTCAAATAAAATTTGTTAGCACTGATTGCCACATTCTGAAGAATTATTCTGCCTGATATAATATGAAAAAAGAAAAAAGTTTGAAGATTTCACCATTAAAAAAACCCACCTGACAGCAATGGTCCCAGCGAAGGTCAAACATTCTTTCTAAAAGGCAATCACATTTTCCTGGTTTGAAACCATGGAAATGAAGGCGAAAGATCAGTCACAATTCCATTGGAGTTCACGCTTTCGAAAGCTAATATTTCAAAATATTTATAAGTGAATATCTTTTGCCGTGAATATATTTCTAAGTAATTATATTTCTAAGTAAATATTTTTTGTCGTGATAAAGGCACAAGTATCACGAGAGTCAAAAGTTTTTTCTCACCTCACCGTAAACTCAAGCTCCAAATTTCATCAATTTGTGCGTAAATTTCTAGATAGCTAAAGTGTGCGACACTAACTGCTAAAGCGATCCTTTAGTCTGGTTGTTTTCAACCTTTTACTCCCACGCCCCCTTAAGAATTGTCAGGGAAATTGTGTGCAGATGGACTGGTAAATAAGAGTTCACAACAAAAAATATTGTAAATAGGTCCTCAAAAAAAATTCAACAGTGAAAGTTCACTCTTCTGTCGAAAACATTCGACAAATCCCCTTTGCACAAATCTCCTTGCAACCAACGCAAACCTTCATTTACTGGCATTTCGTTGTACAAATTTCCTTACAACCAACGCAAACCTTCATTTACTGGCATTTCGTTGTACAAATTTCCTTACAACCAACGCAAACCTTCATTTACTGGCATTTCGTTGTACAAATTTCCTTACAACCAACGCAAACCTTCATTTACTGGCATTTCGTTGTACAAATGAAACAACAATCGCTAGAGCAATCCTTGGAACCAACAGCGTTCATTTCTTGGCCTTTCTTTGCACAGCGATCGCTAGAGCAATCCTTGCAACCAACAGCGTTCAGTTCCCAGCATTTCACTGCACAGAATCACACATCAGTGACACTGAACTTGCACCCACTTGAAGTAATCAGTTGAGGGCCTCGGAAATTCCTGTGGGTCCAAATCGCTCCCGAGAGGGGGCCACTTGAGCCCCACTTCACAGATCCTTATGTCCGCCGTAGGATGCGTACTGCGGTCAAAGGATCTCATTCATTGGCCAGATAAAGGAGCTGAGGGCGAGCTGGCAAAATAATTAGGGGTTCTCGCATGCGTCATTGGGAGTGTCCTGCCGCTGTTGGGTTCGGTCGCTGACCGAACTGTTGCTCATTCCTCTACGTCAGTGGTTCCCAATCTGTGGCACGCGTACCACTAGTGGTACGCGAAGGCCTTCCAGGTGGTACGCGAACATTTTCGGGGTCATGAACAATTTTTGTTCAGTGATTATTTACTTCACAAAAATGTTTACTGAGAAGAAGCAAATACACCCCTCGCACTGAGTTGTTGTTTTCTTAGTTGATTTGTGAGTTCTACTTGTACAATTATGAAAATAAAGTGATATCTGATCGAATTTAGTTTCTCTAGAACCAGGTGGTACGGGTGGTACTGTACGGGACCTACAAGTGGTACTTGATCACAAAAATTTTGGGAACCACTGCTTTTCGTTGGGCAGGAAAGCGTGAAAAAGGATGTTTTATTCGAATCAAGCTTGATATGTGTCATCTTGTGCACTGTTTTTTTTCAAATGCCTTATAACTGACGTCAAGACTCAATGACGGTTACCTCCGGTCAAAGAAAGGAAGGAAATTTTTCGGTTTATGCGATTCAAGCCTGATACCTATCATCTTGTACATTGGTTTTTCAAATGCCCTATAACTTACACCAAGACGCAATAACGGTTCCTCCCGGCCAACCAGGTACCCATTTCAGACATTTGGGTAGGGTGGGGAATTGTGGCTGAGTTCTCTTTTTCCCAAACGGGGTGGAGAAAAACCGGGTAACACTGCCGGGATTCGAACAGGCGACCCTTTTCATGCTCGCGCTCTTAACCACTCGACCACAGTAACCCAACTGTTGCTTTACCGTGGGTAGGAAAGAGGACTGTTGCTCATTCCTCTACGTCGGGGAGGAAATGGTGGGGCAGGGGTTCCCAACCTGGGGTGTCCGCAACCCTTGGAGGTGCGAGACGATATTCCAGGGGGTGTGTGACAATAATCCAGGGGGTGCTAGACGATATTCCAGGGGGTGTGTGACGATAATCCAGGGGGTGCTAGACGATATTCCAGGGGGTGTGTGACGATAATCCAGGAGGAGCGAGACGATATTCCAGGGGTGTGTGACGATAATCCAGGAGGTGCGAGACGATATTCCAGGGGGTGTGTGACGATAATCCAGGAGGAGCGAGACGATATTCCAGGGGGTGTGTGACGATAATCCAGGAGGCGCGAGACGATATTCCAGGGGGTGTGTGACGATAATCCAGGAGGAGCGAGACGATATTCCAGGGGGTGTGTGACGATAATCCAGGAGGTGCGAGACGATATTCCAGGGGGTGTGTGACGATAATCCAGGAGGTGCGAGACGATATTCCAGAGGGTGTGTGACGATAATCCAGGAGGTGCGAGACGATATTCCAGAGGGTGTGTGACGATAATCCAGGAGGTGCGAGACGATATTCCAGAGGGTGTGTGACGATAATCCAGGAGGTGCGAGACGATATTCCAGGGGGTGTGTGACGATAATCCAGGAGGTGCGAGACGATATTCCAGGGGGTGTGTGACAATAATCCAGGGGGTGCTAGACGATATTCCAGGAGGTGTGTGACGATAATCCAGGAGGTGCGAGACGATATTCCAGGGGGTGTGTGACGATAATCCAGGAGGTGCGAGACGATATTCCAGGGGGTGTGTGACGATAATCCAGGAGGTGCGAGACGATATTCCAGAGGGTGTGTGACGATAATCCAGGAGGTGCGAGACGATATTCCAGGGGGTGTGTGACGATAATCCAGGAGGTGCGAGACGATATTCCAGGGGGTGTGTGACGATAATCCAGGAGGTGCGAGACGATATTCCAGGGGGTGTGTGACGATAATCCAGGAGGTGCGAGACGATATTCCAGGGGGTGTGTGACAATAATCCAGGGGGTGCTAGACGATATTCCAGGAGGTGTGTGACGATAATCCAGGAGGTGCGAGACGATATTCCAGGGGGTGTGTGACGATAATCCAGGAGGTGCGAGACGATATTCCAGGGGGTGTGTGACGATAATCCAGGAGGCGCGAGACGATATTCCAGGGGGTGTGTGACGATAATCCAGGAGGTGCTAGAAAAGTCCAGGTAAATAACAGGATATTGACTATATGTTGGAATTTTTATTTCGGGGTTGCTATGTTCGAATAAAATTTATTCAGGGGAGCGAGGCAAAAGGGTTTGCTAGGGTATGCTGTTATTAGTACTGCTATTATTGTCTTCCATTCAGTGGGTTAAGCGTATAACTTAGCTCAACTCAAAACACGTAGCTCCACAAATTCCTCGAATTAAAGTGGATTTTAAGGAATATGTTGGAAGGATATTCGAAACTGTGCTTGTAAATTTGTTTCCTGCGAAGGGACCCACCGGTGGTCACTGAGGGGATTTTCTTAATGCTGCTGACCGACCAGCAGTCGCTAACTCAGTTGTCATAAATACTCAATGACACCTGAACGAAGGCACTATCTATTTAATGTTCGTTACTCTCAAAAATTGAACTCGATATTTAGCTATAATTTGGGTTAATATTGAACTTCAGTTTAACCCACAGCAGTGAGCCTGTCAATTCCACGGAATAGGAACTGGATAAATATAACTACCTTACACCTAAAAGGAATAAAGAAGCACCCAAAAACACGGGTTCATTCAGTAAAACTATGGGAAGGTAACATCAGATGTGAATGACAAGTCATCAAAATTTGAATTGCAGAATTATCTGTAGATTATAGATTGATTTGCTGGGTATCTGCAGATTGCAGATTAAATTGCTAGTATCTACAGATTGCAGATAAAATTGCTAAGAATCTGCAGATTGCAGATTTAATTGCTAGTATCTACAGATTGCAGATTAAATTTCTAAGTATCTACAGATTGCAGATTAAATTGCTAAGTATCTACAGATTGCAGATTAAATTACTAGTATCTACAGATTGCAGATTAAATTGCTAAGTATCTACAGATTGCAGATTAAATTGCTAAGTATCTACAGATTGCAGATTAAATTGCTTCATCTTTGCCGATTACAGATTAAAGAATTACTGGGTATCTACAAGTTGCCGATTGCAGATCCCATAAAAAATGTAATTGTTTCACAGACCTCGTTGATTTTTTGAACAAGTTCAACAGACTTCACTACAGCTCCTCAGTCTAACTTTTTTGCTGCAGTAGCTATAATTTTCGCCTTCCTATGCGGACGCTAAATATACCTGGACGATGAAATAGATGTAGCTGCTAAAAAGGTAGACTGGATAGTACTTGCGTGTTGCGACCTAGCCTTTGTATATTGCTTTGTATATTGTATGCACTCTCGCCTTTGTGTATTTATATTTTGCGTTGTATATTGCTACTTATGAATTGCGACCTAGTCTTTCAGATTTCCATCGTTGATCCCGATTTTAGATTTCTACCCTAACCCTACCAGACCTGAGCCCTAGGGTAACCGTCACACCCCACCAAGTCCACCCAACACGCGGGGGCAGACATTTGCGATGGCTAACCATGAGGTTTGACCACGATGGGTTGGTTACTTTTAGTCCGTGACGCATTTTTCACGTACTACGCAGAGTACCCAAAAAGTGGATACAGCGGCAGATTCGGAAATTACCGAAAAAATTTGAATGGTAAAGTTAAATCGAAACGCAACTAGCTTGCTAGCTGCAGCAGACTGTAAAGATTCATAAGCATTTTAGCATTTTAACACTTTCGCTACCTTTCCGCGGTTGGTTTGGTTAGGTTGCAAGTAGCAGTACTGGGAAATCGGCTTTGCTGCTCGAATGTATTTTTAGCTTTCCCAAGAAATATGAAAAATGCAATTACACCATAACTTTTCCCCTCGTATAACAACAGTTATTTTTTAAAAAAGGTCGCGAAACATGAAATGCCGTTTACTTATACCGGTACGTAAATGAGCACATATGCCATACGTGGTACACATACATATATCCCAATGCGCGAGGAACTTGTCAAACTTTCTTTCTGAGATCAAAATTTTAAGAATCTTAGCTCAACCTTGTTTCTTACTCGTGCATTATCTTGTTTGTTACATTCGTTCTATGTATGATGCATTAGAAATAAGCAATAAACTCAGTGGTACACATACGGCCCAATACGCTAGGAACTTGTTAAAGGCTGGACAGAAATAACTTCTAATGTCCCCCAAGGGAGCATTCTAGGTCCGCTTCTCTTCTTCACGCGCATGAACTTTCTTCAGTAAGGAGTGAGCAGCAAAGTCAAAAAGTCGAAAGATATCACAAAACTCGGCGAAATTTAGCGAGCGGGACGCGGAGCTATTCAAACTACCTCAATAGATCACGCTAATGGACCGGAATCATGCAAATGAGCTTCGATGTCGACAAATGTCCAGTAATATACTAAGGGATTTATGAACCGCACAAACGTCGGACGGCTCTGGTCAACAAAGCAACAAAGGGAGTACAGTATCACTATCGCTAAAAACCTCAGCCACGATAAGCAAGTAGAAAAAGTGTTGAGAATGCGGGCATTGTCTTCGTAGCAAAAACTTTGACCGCAAGTCAAATTACAAAACTCGGCTCTGACAGCAGCTGTACTACGCAGAGTGCCTCTCGTCCCGAACCGGGGAAGAAATTTAAGAGGATTAGCCCTATTAAATAAAATTATTTTCGTTTTTAGTGTTATTGTGATTATTACTATCGTTGCTCATATGACTGTTATTATTATTGCTCTTATTCGAGGTAGCGTTTCAATAATATTACTGATATCACAAACATTATAATCATCACCATCGTTGCTGTTATTTTTTATATTAGTGGTAGCAATTCCAGGGCTGCCACTGATGGGGGATTTCCCCTAAATCTGGGGGAAACGCTCGTAGTCTAGGGGAATGGGGGAAACTTTCGCAAAAACCATGAAATTTGGGGGAATTCGGCCAAGAATTATTTCCTCTGCAAAAAATGTATACCATGGATAATTTTGAATTACAAGTGAACGTACGCTCATTCGGATGAGGAAATTGTGATGCAGGACAGGAAATACCCATGTTTAACTATGAATAAAAGGCGATATAACGAAGTTTGAACTAGGATCGAACTCGTTAGACTAGCAACGAGATTCACATCGGAACAATGAACAGTCTCATTACTCTCATTCTCACAGCTCACAGAGCTAAGTCTCGAGAGTTCGCTCTGTAAAAAGAATAAAAAGGTAAACAGTGACCGTGACGGTTGCTAGCTTCCTTCCTCTGAGCGAATACTTTTTGATCAACATTCTCCTCATCAACTTAAATTATGTGGTAATTATTCTTATATGTTAATTTGGGAATTCAGATATTTTTATCGTATTTTCTTCGGCAAAAGAGGCGGAAGCAGGAGTTCTTGTAGGTTGAATACTTGTGTGGTTCAAAATTAAGAGATGTTAAAAATGTGCGGCACGCGTAGGTTTCAGTCAGTAACTTTCATTATTAACGTTTTGTTTATTTGTCTTTTCATAACTTATATGCGTTACAGAGACTAACTCTGTTACATGTTTTTCAGCAATTATTTCTTCGACTTTGAATATTAACTTAACGTTTAAACGAGCAAAACTTTACAAAGATGACAAATAGGTTCATTTTAGTGATTAATGCTATTTATACAATGATTTCATTATTTTATAATTATTATTGTTGCTTTAGAATGCTGATTATTTTTCCAATGGCTTACCGTACCGAATCATGTTCTACGAAACAAAAGTTCGGTACGCACTCATTTAGAAATGATTGGCTCGGTGCAATCGAATTAAAACTTGCTTGAAATGAAATAGTAATCCCAACTGTAGGCATTGTAAGTACTGCAATATTTCTTTGAAAAATTAAAAAAAACTATGCTCAGTGCTAGATAAGAGAAACATAAATATTGCAAGTACCAGCGCTGATATCGTGGGAGAGCCACCCAATAAATCCAGTGGAATTACCATAAGTGAGCTTACTCTTATAGAAAACTTTGACCAACACGACCTTTCCTCAAGTGAGTATAATTTCTTACCGGTGGGTAAAACAATTTACCCTTACAGCAAAATTGCTCACCAGCTGTCAATGAAAAAGACGAAATTACATTTAGATTTAATATACATTTAAGGGAAGTCAGTTTCTATTTAATATTTACCATAAAACATTTTTTCCCTAATTTTGGGGGATTTTTGATGAAAATGGGGGAATTTCTACCGCAAATCTGGGGGAAAGAGAAAAACCTCAGTGGCAGCCCTGAGCAATTTAACACGTGTGTGTGTGTGTAGGGAGAGGGGTGATGTGTGTGTTTGGGGAGGTGTGGGGTCTATATGTGTGTGTGTGTGGTGGGGGGGGGGGGGTGTGGGGTGTGTGTGTGTGTGAGGGGGGGGGGGGGGTGTGTGTTGTGTGTGTGTTGTGTGTGTAGTGTGTGTGTGGGAGCGTGTGTGTGTGAAGCAGCTGAATATATACGTATGTGTGCGAATTTCTCGGTATTTATTCTTCTGGTATTTCTTAGTATACATTATTTGATATTTATTTGTTTATTACCTATTATTCATTTCTTATTTATTTCTCTATTGCATATTTTTATCTCAATTTCTGAATTATTTACTCGTTTTTAAATTCTCCTGTTTCTCACTGGTAATAAAAATTTCTTTGTTGTTTTATAACTTCTCGTTCATTGCCCTGTTGCCGAATCATTTCCTTATCCCTCGCTTATTTCCATTTTTCTCAGCTATTTCTTTATCTCAGCATCATTCGTTCATTTTTATCTATAATTTTCTTATTTTTCCTCCCTAATTTTTCAATTCCTAACTTATTGATTTCTTAAATTTTAGTCCCTCCTAAGCTCTTAATTACGACTTATTAATTTCTCTGCCATTGTCCCTCCTTCATTTCTTAACTGCTCACTCATTAATTTTTCAATTATAATTCCTCCAGTATCTCTCAATCACAGATTGCCAATTTCTAAATGATTATACTTCACTTAATTTTGAATTACTTCCTCTATGATCCTCAACTGTCATTCCTCCCCTCCCTTCACCCTTCCCTCACATCTACCCTCACCCCCTTCCCTCATACCTACCCTCTTCGTTCTCCACTCACCCCCTCTCCTCACTCCCTTCCCTCACTCACTCCACTCACCCCCATCCCTCATTCCCTTCCCTCATCGCTCTACACACACCCTCTCCTCTCACCCCCTCCTCTCGCCCCCTTCCCTCACCCCCTTCCCTCATCGTTCTCCACTCACCTCCTCTCCTCACTCTCTTCCCTCACTCACTCCACTCACCCACTATCTCACCCCTACCCTCACTCCCTTCCCTCATCGCTCTCCACTCACCCCCTCCCCTCACCCCTTCCCCTCACCCCTAACCTCACCCCTACACTCACCCCCATGAGGAGACAATGATTTGCAGTTCCCCCAACACCAAGTCCCGTTGAGGTAAAATTTGTCCGAGGTAAAGTCTAACTAAATTGACAATAAATACCATAGTTAGAGTATGCACAAATTGCACTCTCCCACCTCCTGTAAGCTCGGGAAGGCAGTTCAGGTCGGGGGGGAAAAACTTGTAAGTTTTCGTTTTAACTTTTTTGAAATATGTTGGCGTCCTCAAACTTTGGCGGCTGCGGAAGTGCGGAGGTGAGGGCAGATTTTGTGTTTACGGTTATGTGTGACTGCTGTGTTTTGTGTGTGTGTTATGTGTGTTGTGGGGGAGTTGTTTGTGTTGTGTGGGAGTTGTATGTGTGTGTGAGTTGTGTGTGAGTCTGTGTGTGAGTGGTTTATGTTGTGTGTGAGTCTGTGTGTGTGAGTGGTTTGTGTTGTGTGTGAGTCTGTGTGTGTGAGTGGTTTTTGTTGTGTGTGTGAGCCTGTGTGCGTGTTTGTGCGTGTGAATTTATGTGTTTGTGTGAAAATCAATATTCATCCGAAATATTCTGGCGATATTTAAAATTCGCATTTCCTGCATTCGCGCTTCCAACTTTATTTTATCAGATTCGGGCCTAAGTTCTCACAGCTTTTGACAAATTAATTTCGTAGCATCGTGTAGGCTTACGGTGTGGCACACTTATTATATATTATGTAGAATTTGTGAATGATGCATAAAATATGTAAATGATGAATACAATATGTAAATGATGCATGAAATGAGTGAATGATACATAAAATATGTAAATGGTACATATAACATGTAAATGACATTAGAACATGCAAATGATATGTAAAATACATGAATGATACATGTGCAGTACTCACGGTAGACGTAAAAACGTAAAAACAAGTGAATTATTGGCGGTATGTGCATTAGGCACAAGTATGCGTGCTCTATGCATTATGTTTAGATTGTGCGTCCTGAAGAAGGATGTGCATTATGTTCGTGTAATGCCTTTCGTACTTGTACTATGCGTGGTGTTTGCATTATGTCGAATTATGTT
The DNA here is from genome assembly GCA_030386875.1 of Morinoia aosen. Lineage (NCBI taxonomy): Eukaryota > Metazoa > Arthropoda > Malacostraca > Amphipoda > Talitridae > Morinoia > Morinoia aosen. The sequence continues at coordinate 46,971,412 of CM059577.1, read as the reverse complement.
CAATTCGTGCGTGCATCATGTCGATGATGTACAGCCATGCACATGTTGTGAAGGTGGCAACATGTCTGACTGGCTTGGCAACATGGCTGACTCTCTGACTGACATGGTAAAATGTCTGACACTCCGACTGACAGGGCAACATGTGTAACTGACTTGGTAACATGTCTGACTGGCATGGCAACATATCTGACTGACATGGCAACATGTCTAACAGGCATGGCATGACAATATGTCTGACACTCTGACTGACAGGGCAACATGTCTGACTGACATGGCACCATGTCTGACTTTAACCGACATGGCAACACGCCTCACTCTCTCACTGACATGGCAACTCTCCGACCGACATGGCACCATGCCTGACTCTGAAACCCCAGGTGCACTTGACAAGACGCGATAACACCGTGTTTTGCACCCGCACCCGCGCTGATCACCAAAACAAGCGAGCAAGTGGCGCTCGATCCCTTTCACGAGCCCGAGATAGGAGCGGGTCGCATATAAACATTCAGCCTTCTTAATTTGGTATCGGATTGCCCTATTTCTCGGTCCGCCGTTGCGTTGAGGGTTCAAATGAACCTGTTGCAATCAGTGGAGCAATCAGTAAGCCTACAATCTGCAGGCCTACAATCAGCAGGCCTACAATCAGCAGGCCTACAATCAGGAGGCCTACAATCTACAGGCCTACAATCAGCAGGCCTACAGTCAGCAGGCCTGCAATCAGAAGGCCTACAATCAGCAGGCCTACAATCAGCAGGCCTACAATCAGCAGGCCTACAATCAGCAGGCCTACAGTCAGCAGGCCTGCAATCAGAAGGCCTACAATCAGCAGGCCTACAGTCAGCAGGCCTGCAATCAGAAGGCCTACAATCAGCAGGCCTACAATCAGCAGGCCTACAATCAGCAGGCCCTTCGATCAGCAGGCCTTCAGTCAGCAGGCCTACAATCAGCAGGCCTACAATCAGCAGGACAATCGAATGCTAAGTGTAATAAAATTGAAAGAGCAAGATGAGCTACATTTATTTATTAATCATTTAGGGTGAGTGATCATTTAAATTTGGGTAATTATTTAAATAATCAAAATAGCTTAGCTTTGTGTTTCATTTTTATTACGGTTGCTGCGGCTCCCTGATGATTTTTATGGTTTAACCTTCAGTGTGAGTTGCCTCAGAAGGTTGTATGTGATAAAGGCATTCTCTGCGTCAGTGCTCACGGTAGCCGAGTGGTTAAGAGCGCGCCCTTTCAAGAAGATTTCTGCAATTTCATTTACAAAACATTAACTATTGATGGCGACAATAGCCTAAAACAATTATTAACTGCACAAACTGGTCATCACGACCATTTAACGCGAAATAAAAGTAAATTCATGCTTCCTTATTATTCAAAGGCCCGGTCGCAACACAGTATCCTCTTCGTTGGAACTAAAACTTGGAACTCAATACCTGCGGAGATCCGTGAAAGTAATTCTTACAAGGTATTCAAAAGAAATCTTGAGTCTTATTTCTTATCAGAATACTAGTCGTAAAAGATCACCAAGTCAAATTCTGCCTCCTACATGTCTGGTCCTAATATTGTAATTTGCCATGGGTAACATCGCCGATTTTCAGTCGTGAAATTGTTATCGAATATACTGTTATATATAGACCATATGACCTATATTGTAATGAAACATCAATATCGAGTTCATTATCTCGTTGATCAGTCTAATGCGAAACTAGGTTAAGTGAATTAGGTTAAACATTATTGTCCACCTTAGAATAATGTGATGGTAGGATGCCCTAGAAGTCGCTGAACTTATTCGGGCGCACAGGTAGCTATACTCAAATTTAACCATTGTACTAGACTTAAGAAACATTCTACCTCTGTATTACCTGTGGTAAATAAATTGTTTAAATTGTTTAAAGATATCGTGGGGTCGAATCCGGGTGGTGCGCGGCGACTTTCCAGGAAAGAAACTCAGGCACAATACCCAAGTCTACCCAAGTGTCGGAAATGGATCCCGGCTTTACGGGGGAAACCGTCATGACGTCCTGGTGTTAGTAATAAATCATTTGAAAAAAAAATGTACAAGATGATGTGTATCAGGTTTGGTTGAAGTAAGGTATTCTCTGCGAGGTGCAGGGAACGCAAGGCTGTCCGAAACGCAACTTGTGCCAAAAAACGGGGCGGTGTGTCCCAGTTTAGGCAGAGTTGGGCGGTAATTCTCGAGAGTTACTTCGGTGCAGGATAAGTGGTGCTTTGTGTGATTAGTGTGCTAATTGAGTTGTGGTTAATGTGCGAATTGAGTGGGGCTAGAGTGATTAATGAGCTAATTGAGTGGTGCTGAATGTAATTAATGTGCTAATTGAGTGGTGATTAATGTGCTAATTAAGTGGTGCTGGATATGATTAATGTGCTAATTGAGTGGTGCTGTGTGTGGCTAATGCGCTAATTGAGTTGGGCTGAATGCGATTAATGTGCTAATTGAGTGGTGGTTAATGTGCTAATTGAGTGGGGCTAGAGTAATTTATGAGTTAATTGAGTGGTGCTGAATGTAATTAACGTGCTAATTGAGTGGTGATTAATGTGCTATTTAAGTGGTGCTGGATATGATTAATGTGCTAATTGAGTGGTGCTGGATGTGATTAATGTGCTAATTGAGTGGTGAATAATTTGCTAATTGAGTTGATGCTGGATGTGATTAATGAGCTAATTGAGTGGTGCTGAATGTGATTATTGTGCTAATTGAGTGGTGATGGATGTGATTAATGTGCCAATTGAGTGGTGCTGGATGTGATTAAAGTGCTAATTGAAATGCAGAGTTCCGGGTATTTATTTATTAATTGGAACTTGATGAGTTTGAAGCGTTAATTGTGGTTTAGCGACCGCGGTTATTTCTTAATTGAGTTCTTAATGTGAATAATGTATTAATCAGCGTGTCTGTGTGTTTCTTTATTTACTTCACGACGGAATGAGGGATTGTTGTGTGCATTAAATTACATTCATTACATTAAATTACATTCATTACATTAAATTACATTGTGCAATAAAGTACATTCGTAGCGTTAAATTACAGTTAAAGTTATACGAAATTGAAGGTTGAGACCACACCACTCAACCAGCACCACTCAACCAGAACCACTCAACCAGCACCACTCAACCAGCACCACTCAACCAGCACCACTCAACCAGCACCACTCAACCAGCACCACTCAACCAGCACCACTCAACCAGCACCACTCAACCAGCACCACTCAACATAAATTAGATGTTTTGTGAAAGTTTAGTGCACGTTTAGTTAATAGATCTATTGAATTTAATCTTGAATGGAAATTACACCTAAAAATTTGTTGTCATCAAACAGAATTAATAACTTTAAAATGAATATAATTCAAAGGAAATTAATCATCTTTACTAAATCAATCTTTACTAAGAAAAGGTTTCGCTGACCAGCTCCATAATCAGTTAAAAAACAAATCATTGTGTTTCAGTTAAACTTGGTGAAAGGAAAATAAAAACTAGGTAAAAAGCATAAAACCACCATACAAAAGTGTGTCATTAGTATACGTTATTAGTTTATGTATTGTGACACACTTTTGCGTGTCATGACACGCGTAGATGCGCCGACAATGACACACTTATAGCGTAGGCCAATTCTATTTCGCATAAATGTTTCATTCTCTGTGACAAGAGGCTGATGACACTAATGTACAGACATTATATCAGAGTATGAAGCAAAAATATCGAAGATCTGAAGGTTCCTGGGAATATATATGCTCTATTTACAAAATCCAAGCACAGATCTGTTTAAAACAGAATTTTTTGCCTGCTTGAAAAGAAAATACTTGATATTCTCTCAACCGTTTTGACGTGTGATTAAAGAAGAAAGACGAGTATGTATCGAGATTTCACAGAATAACTTTTGACACACACAGGTGTGTCAAAATTCTTCCGTTTGACACACACACAGGTACGTCAAAATTCTTCCGTGTGACACACACGGGTGTGTCAAAATTCTTCCGTTTGACACACACAGGTGTGTCAAAATTCTTCCGTTTGACACACACAGGTGTGTCAAAATTTCTCCTGTTTGACACACTCAGTTTCTTTTTGATCAGCGTTGTATTTTATTGGTATAATTCACAAAACTAAACTAACCATCAACGTATTTATCGAATGATGACTTGCAGGATTATGAATCTCGCCGAGATTAAAACTATCTTCGTTAATTGTAATGACTAATTACTGGCGGAGATAATTAGCTTGGGAATTCAACCGTAAAGGGATAAAAAGCATCTCTTCCGGCGTCCAAATGCAACAAAATTTGTGGCGCTAATCATCTAAATGTGTGGTCCAAATGCAACTAAATGTGTGGTGCAAATGCAACTAAATTTGTGGCGCTAATCATCTAAATGTGTAGTCCAAATGCAACTAAATGTGTTGTACAAATGCAACTAAATGTGTTGTACAAATGCAACTAAATGTGTGGTGCAAATGCAACTAAATGTGTGGTGCAAATGCAACTAAATGTGTGGTGCAAATGCAACTAAATGTGTTGTACAAATGCAACTAAATGTGTGGTGCAAATGCAACTAAATGTGTGGTGCAAATGCAACTAAATGTGTGGTGCAAATGCAACTAAATGTGTGGTGCAAATGCAACTAAATGTGTTGTACAAATGCAACTAAATGTGTGGTGCAAATGCAACTAAATGTGTGGTGCAAATGCAACTAAATGTGTTGTACAAATGCAACTAAATGTGTGGTGCAAATGCAACTAAATGTGTTGTGCAAATGCAACTAAATGTGTGGTGCAAATGCAACTAAATGTGTGGTGCAAATGCAACTAAATGTGTGGTGCAAATGCAACTAAATGTGTGGTGCAAATGCAACTAAATGTGTGGTGCAAATGCAACTAAATGTGTGGTGCAAATGCAACTAAATGTGTGGTGCAAATGCAACTAAATGTGTGGTGCAAATGCAACTAAATGTGTAGTGCAAATGCAACTAAATGTGTTGTACAAATGCAACTAAATGTGTGGTGCAAATGCAACTAAATGTGTGGTGCAAATGCAACTAAATGTGTGGTGCAAATGCAACTAAATGTGTGGTGCAAATGCAACTAAATGTGTAGTGCAAATGCAACTAAATGTGTGGTGCAAATGCAACTAAATCTGTGGTGCAAATGCAACTAAATGTGTTGTACAAATGCAACTAAATTTGTGGTGCAAATGCAACTAAATTTGTGGTGCAAATGCAACTAAATTTGTGGTGCAAATGCAACTAAATATGTGGTGCAAATGCAACTAAATTTGTGGTCAAATGCGGCACAATGAGTGGTGCCAATGCAACTAAATGTGTGGGGAAAATGCAACTAAATGTTTGGTGCAAATGCAACTAAGTTTGTGGTGCAAATGCAACTAAATGTGTGGTGCAAATGCAACTAAATGTGTTATCAAATGCGGCACAATGTGTGGTGCAAATGCAACTAAATGTGTGGTCAAATGCGGCACAATGTGTGGTGCCAATGCAACTAAATGTGTGGGGAAAATGCAACTAAATGTGTGGGGAAAATGCAACTAAATGTGTTGTACAAATGCAACTAAATGTGTGGTGCAAATGCAACTAAATGTGTTGTACAAATGCAACTAAATTTGTGGTGCAAATGCAACTAAATATGTGGTGCAAATGCAACTAAATTTGTGGTCAAATGCGGCACAATGTGTGGTGCCAATGCAACTAAATGTGTGGGGAAAATGCAACTAAATGTGTTGTACAAATGCAACTAAATGTGTGGTGCAAATGCTCAAAATATGTGGCGCAAATGCACAAAATGTTTCGTGAAAATGCTGCACAATGTGTGGTGCAAATGCGACACAAAGGCACCCAAGCACAGTCATTGCACAACTGTCAAGTTCACAATGTGTTTCACTAAAAACAACTCGTTTTTGACACCAAAAAAATGTATCCTTCAACTTTTATAGTACTTTCTAACATCGATTCTAATTTCCTTTTTTGTGTGTGAATGTGTGTGGGATTCTTTCTCTTGAAGTGTCAACCAGTCTGGTTAATTGCAACGTCGGATAATGGCGAATTTCAGCGTGACATCGAGCATTTAGGCGAGGTGAATGAAACTCTACGGCAATTCGATGCCACATTTCGTTTGAGAGGGCTTGACGTTCACGTGCAATCCTGCTGATGCTGTTCATTTTCCGTTTCGTGAACGTGATCTCCCAAATTCATATAGAGAATGATTTCAAAATTTGCGTCTTGAAACTTTTCTCTCCCAGAGGATACATTTCTTTTACCAGTGTTCTTTACTGGTCACTTGTGTCCTTCCTTCAGATATATTTATTCCAGAAATCGCGCGGTGTTTGCCTTCCTATAATGATATTTATTCTATATTTATTACTAAACCTTCTATCCTTAGTTACTTATATTAAGTTCTTACTTACCCTTGATTTACTTAGGTGTGGTTGCTAATGATGCTTACTCTAAGTGATACTTACTTGCTTTCGGTGTTTTGAACCTTAGTGATATTTCTTTTTACATTGGTATTAACATTACAGCTCTAGGTGATACTTACTTGCTCCCGGTGTTTTGAACCTTAGTGATATTTCTTTTTACATTGGCATTAACATTACAGCTCTAGGTGATACTTACTTGCTCCCGGTGTTTTGAACCTTAGTGATATTTCTTTTTACATTGGCATTAACATTACAGCAGTCGCATTTGTACTGGTTTTAATCTGAGCACAGAGGCTTTAGTTCAACGCTAAGTATCTCTTTTCTTTTTAATACACGGATTAGTTAAAATCCTACCCTCCAGCAAACCACAACTCAATATAGCTGAAAATTTAAAAGCAGCGAAAATGCTAATAAAAATTAGTCACATTTAAAGATTTAAGAGCATCACATCAATATTCTGATCACTGCATTCTATTTTTCTCGTGTATTTTTATTTAAAAGATATTATTTAATTCATACAGGTTTTTTTTACTTAATTTTAGCTGACTTTTATTCGTCATGGTTTTTTTTCATGTATATGCATTTCAGTTGGTATAAATTTGTATGCCACAATTTCAGCTATTTCACTTCATTGCGCTTCATTTAGTTTGAGCTGTTGACCACACAAGACTTTTGTGATATTTTCAACCTGAAAATATGCTTTATTCATGTGCGTGACGAATGTTATCTTTATTATAAAGTCAAGGCATATTTATTGATTTCGGGATAGCTATGTTGTAAATTCAAAGGATAAATGCTATTTTTTTGATATGGTTTATAAATTCAAGACGTATTTATTGATTTCCAAAGGCCATTGTTATTGTGAACTCAAGATGTATTAATAATTTGTAAATGAAATCTTTGTTATTAAGTCAAGACGTATTTAATAATTTGTAAATCTTATCTTTGTTATGAAATCAAAGCATAATTATTTGCTTATGGTTATCTTTGTTATAAATTCAAGACGTATTTACTAATTTATAAATGTTACCTTGGGATGAAATCAAGGTAAAATTATTGGCTTATGTATATATTTGTTGCATAATTATTGTTTGTGTGGATATCTTTGTTATAAATTCAAGACGTATTTACTAATTTGTAAATGTTATCTTTGTTACGAAGTGGGGACAATAATTGGTGTATAGATGTTACGTATGTTTTTCATGTGATATCGTACGTATTGTTTTGAGGATGTCGTCTTTTTTTATTTACTGATGATTTAATTAGTGAATTATGTACTTTTTATTATATGATGACATTGCTTTAAAACATTTTACATAAAAATAAGTACTTCTTCTTGAAATGAACTGTCGCACCCAACGCAATGTCTTCTTCTTTTCCAGAGCAGTGTACCTAAGCTGTGTGCAGTATCTGTAGTGTTAAACATAAACTTTCCATATAAAGTAAACTTAGCTTCGTATAATCAAAAAGTCACTCTCCGGAAATTTTTTAAATGATAATTTTTCGGTTTCTAGTGCAGTGAATGTGAAGAATATCTGGAGTGTTAGGCATGAACTTTAAAGTATGCATATCCATCATTGCAGAATGAAAATTTTACTCTAACGAAGTGTATTTCGGTTTCAAGTGCAGTGAAGTGTGTGATATATGTATGGAGTAATAGGCACAAATTTTTCATATAAAGCAAAAGTATCTTCGCAAAATGAAAATTTTCCCCTGGTGAAAATTTTCTGTTGCCAGTGCAGTGAAGTGTGTGCAATATCCAGAGTGTTAGGCATAAACTCTCCATTTAACGTAAAACTATCTTCACAAAATGAAAATTCCCCCTAAAGAAAATTTTTGGAATTAAATATTTTTCTATTTCCAGTGCAGTGCAGTGTGTGCAACATCTGAAGTGTTAAATAACTATCTTCGAAAAATGAAAATTTATCTCTAACGCAGTGTTTTTCTGTTTGCATTGCAGAGAGTATGTGCCAGATCTGGCGAGTTAGGAGCCCAGTAGTGTCGAGCAGAGCGAGTGCATCACGTACATGTTGATGTCATCACGCACATGTTGATGTCATCACGCACATGTTGATATCACGCACATGTTGACGTCATCACGCACATGTTGATATCATCACGCACATGTTGACGTCATCACGCATATGTTGATGCACACTCGGACATTATGTTGCCGCATACTGACGTACATGCGCGTGTGTGACTGAACAAACTTTGCCATTGTGGTGCTGTGGCGCCTCCATCCTACACCGGTATGGTGAACACACTCCGCACCGCAGCCTGTTGTGATGCTGCCACCAGGTAGGGTGTGATATTCTTGTTAGGGTGTGTGGTGTTATGCGGGGTGTGATGTGTGTGATGTTATGATGGGTGTGGTGGTATTGGGGTGTGTGGTGATGTTATGATGGGTGTGGTGTTGTTTGGGTGTTGTAGTTATGATGGGTGTGGTGGTGTTGTTTGGGTGTGGTTGTAGTTTGGGTTTTGTTGTAGTTGTGGTGCGTATAAGTCTATTTTTAAAAAGAGATTGTAGAAAATAAGGTATTCTAGGTCTCTCCGTACCTGTATAGTTTTGTGTACTTTGTGTGTTCGCATGGAATAATTACTACACCTACAGTTCTACCTGAGTTACCCTCAGTTCTACCTGAGTTACCCTCAGTTCTACCTGAGTAGCCCTCAGTTCTACCTGAGTTGCCTTCGGTTCTACCTGAGTAGCCCTCAGTTCTACCTGAGTTGCCTTCAGTTCTACCTGAGTTGCCCTCAGTTCTACCTGAGGGCAAGCCTGGAGCTTTAGGTCGTTCGCACGAGCCGGCAATATTTCAAGTCTTATCGGGTGTTTATGATTCCCCGAGGGGAAGGGGGGAAGGAGAAGGGGAAGGGGGAGAGGAAGGGGAAGGGGGAGGGGAAGGGGAAGGGGAAGGGGAAGGGGAAGGGGGAAGGTAAGGAGAAGGGTATGGAGAAGGGTTAGGGGAAGGGGAAGGGGGAAAGGGGAAGGTGAAAGGTAAGGAGAAGGGTATGGAGAAGGGTTAGGGGAAGGGGAAGGGGAAGGGGGAAAGGGGAAGGTGAAAGGTAAGGAGAAGGGTATGGAGAAGGGTTAGGGGAAGGGGAAGGGGGAAAGGGGAAGGTGAAAGGTAAGGAGAAGGGTGTGGAGAAGAAGAAGGAGAAGGGGGAAGGTGGAGGGGAAAGTGAAAGGTAAGGAGAAGGGTATGGAGAAGGGGGAAAGGTGAAGGGGAAGGGCAGCGAAGGGGAAGGATGGGTAATGTCAGGGTTCGTCCGTTTATTCATTATCAAGCAACACTATGCTCTATAAATTCACTTTACCTACTGGACAGAAAGTTCACGTATGGAAATGATGTTATCATTCTAATACTAATTTGTTTTATTCGTGGGTCCTGATATTTTTTCATCATTGCTGGAGTTTTTGCGTTACGTCTTTACATGGATGTCACCGCAACGTCAAATGTAACGGTTACGTTTTTAGTCCGTTTTGTTTCTTTTCTTATTCCTTTTATTTATTTTATTTTATTATTCGTTTTTACGTCAGATGTTGTGCGTCTCATTAACGTGAGTCGAATTACGTTCTTTTATTATTCGTACGTATGATTGTCCATAAAACCATTTTAATTATGATTACCTCATTTTAATGAGGTAATTATCTTATTTATTAATCAATTATCTCATTAATTAATAAATTATTCCACTTCAATGAGATAATCATATTTAGTACACCAACATCATAATGAGACAATGTTCGTTCATACAATAACATTAATTTGTTCAATGAGGGATTATTTCACTCATTGATTCATTTTGGTAAGCGTATTGCCGTCGCCGTGTTTTCAAAGCGATCGTGCATCCGTGATAGCTTAATTTACATATATATCAAGCAATATTAATTAATTTCATGGTTTGGTAAACCTACACCAAAATCCGTGTAAGTTTATTTCAATAGAGCCGTATTTCTAAAGCAATCATGTATTCCTTCATGTCCAGTTTCATCATTATTGTTTCATGGCTACCGTCTTTCTTTACTTGCTCACCTTCGTCACTTTCTCTCTCTCTCATCTCAACTTACAAAGGAAGTTAAAGACACAGGAAAGCATTCGTTGCGCTGTTTACTCTGAAGAATACTCTAGGCTCAGCACTAGAACTGAATGTTGTAGAGATTCAGCAGCATTCTGCTGTAGAAATTCAGCACCATTCTGCTGTATAAATTCAGCAACATTCTGCTGTAGAAATTCAGAAATTCAGCAACATTCTGCTGTAGAAATTCAGAAATTCAGCAACGCTACGCTGTAGAAATTTAGCCCTCGTGTAATTTCAAATGATTCTACGCCACAAAAATTTATTACCTAATAATATCCTTGGTGTATTTAATTATTTCAATGTTTGTTTGGTGTCTGCTGCTTCCGTCTCTCTGTGACGCTCACAAGGACGCTCAATGACCGTATCTGTGATACGAGTTTCACCAGTGCACAAGTACAAGAATATTTTAATGGCGGGTACTGTTGGGATGGACATATTTGTTGGGCATCCACGTCTGCAAGATTTACCAATGAACATATCGAATCCCGTAATTTTTGACAGGCCATGTACACTCGTAATAAATAGACAACGTTAAATTTACACATCAGCAGCGAGTATTTAGGTGGACGCAAAATATCACAAAGCTCTGGAGCAGGGCTTCTAAACCGGGGGTACATTCAACACACTTCATATGTTATATTTCCAATAGGGCGATTCAATGTTCGTTTTTCTCAGGTTCTTCTTTTTATTGTACTTCATATGTTAAAATGCACAATATAAATTTACATACAACCGTATCAGTATATTCAATTAGTAATCATTAGGTGTATTTTTATAGTTTCTTAAACCTTTATGTATGCTGGGGGTACATGAAGATACACCATTAAGGTAAGTGGGTACACGACAATAAGAAGGTTGAGAAGCCCTGCTGTGGGGAGAGAAGCGTAGTATAAGCGTAATAGACACGTCGTAATTAAGGCAAAGAAATCCATTTGGGTTCCAGTAATTAGAAGATGGACTCCGGCTGGCTAATTATGACGTATGGAAATTCTTATTAATTGGATACGAAGAGGCTTTCCCGTCCTTTGATGCAATTTTCAAAGCAAACGAAACGGGATATTGCAGGCGTGATATGCGAGGTAGACACGCTGAGTCTTGTTGAATGTACTCTGCAGAGTACACCACAGTGTACACCACAGTGTAAACTGTAGAGTACACCACAGTGTACACCACAGTGTACACTGCAGAGGATACCACAGGGTACACCACAGTGTACACTGCAGAGTACACCACAGTGTACACCACAGAATAACGTCTAGGGTAAAAGGTCAGTGACGTCTAGGGTAATATAGCACGTATTACATATGAAATTTAGTTAAAATAACATACATTTTAAATAAAATGTATTTAAAATAACATGTATTTCAAAAACATGTATTTTAAAGAACATCAATAGCAATTTTTTTCAAATAACATGTATTTCAAATAACGTGTTTTTAAAATAACATGTATATCACATAACATGTGTGTGTAAATATGTATTTCAATTTATAATTTACGTTGAAGTGACGTATCGCTGTCACGTCGCACAACATCACGCCGCATCAGACAGAGATAGTGCAAATCTCCCTTCTTATCACCTCTTTACTCTCTTCGTGATCGCAGATAAAACATCTGCCTTCGTAAAATGGTTTAGAGACGATTTTCTGGTAAAATGTGTTGGTGATAGATTCATGACAGTTTTTTTGTGTGTTTTGTTCAGTTATTTTTATATTTTAATGATAGTTTGAATTTAGTTTCAAGTAATGCAAGTGAAGTAATTTTAGTAATGCAAGTGATGCAATAATAATAGCTTTTCAATTTTAATAAGAATTTCAATTTAATTCTTTGGTAATGTAAGTGAATTAACAAACATAGTTTGACATTTTAATAATAGTTTCAATTTAGTTCTTAAGTAATACAATTCAATTAATAATCATAGTTTGTCAATTTTAATAATAGTTTTGCAATTTTAATAATAGTTTCAATTTAGTTTTTAAGTCATGCAAGTGAAGTAATAATCACAGTTCTTCAATTTCCACTACAATTTTAGATTAGTTTGATAAGACTGTCTCTATTTAATAATAATACATACGATTTATATTATATACATGACACGCTGCATTAATGTCCAGTTTTTTGGTGGGTTTTGTTGCTTATTTGTCCGTCCGTTCGCCTGTATTATATAATTATAATACAGGCAAGATAATTATTATATGATATAACTTATATTATGTAATTTGAACAATTGTATAATTAAATAATTTTAATAAAATGTATGATTTATAATTTTAAATAATATAATTAAAATTATATTAACTATAATTATATTAACTATATTAACTAAAATTAATTAACTATAACATAAGCTGATATTTTACACCCATAAAAAGTATCTTATTATCTAATCCAGCTATCTTATTAGTGTAAACTGAGTACATAAGTTTTACGTAATTCCACCTAGTATATTTTTTCATTTAAAATTAATTTTAACTGAAATATTTAACTTTAATTCTTAACGACAACGAATCAGTGATTACCAGCGTATCACTGATAAGTTATTCTTTTCAAAACTACACGCGGCTCAGAAATAATTTCATATTGAATTCAGTATATTAAATGACTGATTTAAACACGCGACTGATAGATAATATCGAACTGAATTCAGAATATTAAATAACTCATTTATACACGCGACTGAGAAATAGTAATATGTTGAAATCAGTATACTAAATTACTGATTTATTACCATTTAACATCATATCTACGCTATGCACTATACATATAGTAATTACTGATATATACGATTTACATCTCATGAAGCTAGATGAGACTCGCAGATGCGACTCACAAGTGAACTACAAACAAATTTCTTAAGCTTAGCAAAGTCCGTGATTTAAATATTGTAATTATTTCCGTGAGACGGAAGAAACCTCATTTAAATATTAGATTTACACCCGCGTGACAGTGACAGCCTGATTTAAATATTGGATTTACACCCGTGAGACAGTGACAGCCTGATTTAAATATTGGATTTACATCCGTGAGACAGTGACAGCCTGATTTAAACATTGGATTTACATCCGTGAGACAGTGACAGCCTGATTTAAATATTGGATTTATACCCGCGTGACAGTGGAAGCCTGATTTAAATATTGGATTTATACCTGTGAGACAGAAGTAGCCTGATTTAAACATTGGATTTACATCCGTGAGACAGTGACAGCCTGATTTAAATATTATATTTACATCCGTGAGGCCGAAGATACCCGTATCACAGATACGCTCATTTAGTGCTTTCATCTGCGCAAGTCAAAAGTTTCCATGTTACCGACACGACGGTTATTATTAGCATTATTTTTGTTAAATGGTACACTAAACGCATTGATATAGTCATATTCGTGCTTCTATTACTGTATACTACATTAAACATATAAATATGCATTATATTAATCCTTTACGGTAATATATATATATATATATATATTGCGTATTAATATATTAAATTATATATATATATACAGGGTGTCCATGAAAAATGGATCCATCAATATTGAGTTTTAATAATGTGTATCTATGATACTGTAGGAGAGTTTAATTTGGGTGTATTTATTCAACTTATATCCCTTCTAAATGTAGCCTGATAAAAATGGAAAAAATATATAGAGTCGTAGATTCTTAATCAGTGGAAAATTTTCCGCAGGCACTCTATATTTATATATATATATATATATATATATATATACAATATATATATACAATACAATAGGTGCACTATTGGCCTATATATATATAGATATATAGGCCACGGCACGGTAGACAAAACAAGGTAGGGTCAAGCCAGTCTTTTTTTTCGTCGACCGAGTGGCAATGCTGACGTCATGGCAACGGACCAATAGCAGCGCTCATTTTGCATTTCCCAACACCGCCACCCCCAAATCTGGCACCACTATTGGCCTAACGGCCTGTTGCAATGGTGACGTGATAAAGTTTGTTTGAAATAAAGCCTCTCTATTGGCTAGCCGAACACAAGGAGGTGTATTTTCCCCCATACAAATGACTCTACCTTGTTTCCGCTACAAAGATAAATGCTTTTAGCGTGATATTATCCACAATATAAAAAATTTATCGCATGAAGATTGGCAGCATTGATCAGTCAATCAGCCGAGCCCGGATTGGCGTTGGCTGACTGTTCTCATTCGAATTCGGATTGCCTCTGATTGATCATCCGTGGGAATCAAATCTGCAATACGGACCGGTTGAATATGACGGTGACCAGCGAGCTATTGGACCACTGCGCGTTTGTACAGGTTGGGCCAGGAGTAACTGATCCATTTGATTGATTTGCTAGCTGAGTAATTATTATACCGAAAAAAATAATAATACTATGTTGTTCTTTCATACAAAATAAAGTTGGACCTTTTTCAGATAAGCCCCGCCACTAATGCAACACATAAGTTCACCCACTTGTAATTTTCGAAATAATGCACCTATTGACTTCAAATTACTCTCAAACAAAAGATTAAAATATTCTTTCGTTTTAGAGTTATTTGAAGTCGACAGGTGCATTATTTCGAAAGACGAATTTAGGGGTATCAGTCCTACCAGATGCAATCTGAGCGCTGCTATTGGTTTGTTGCCGTGACGTCAGCTAACCCACACCGTCGACGAAAAAAAGACTGGTTTGACCCTGCCTTGTTTCCTCTACCGTGCTACGCACCCAGGCGTGTAACACGCCACAATCACATCATCAAGTAGCGTAGAGAGGCGGACACGCAAGAAATGCAGGTGTACAGAGGCTGTGATGGGTGCTGTGTGGGAAATCTCTCTCTTTCACTCCTTCTTTCTCTCTCCCTTTCTCTTTCATGTTGTTTCTTTTTTCTTCTACTCTCCTTTTCTCTCTTTCTCTCTCACAGTCAAAAAAACCTGCGTTTCCCTGACGCGAAGACACGCGCATCAAAAGCGATTCTCGAACCGTATTTACGATCCTGCTCCTAATATTACATAAGTTCCCTGCAGAGAACACAGCGCTTGTCTGCTAGTTTGTTACAAGCCCGTCCTGTCTGCGTTAGGATTGTCTGTCACAAACAAGTCCTGTCTGCGTTAGGATTGTCTGTCACAAACAAGTCCTGTCTGCGTTAGGATTGTCTGTCACAAACAAGTTCTGTCTGCGTTAGGATTGTCTGTCACAAACAAGTCCTGTCTGCGTTAGGATTGTCTGTCACAAACACGTCCTGTCTGCGTTGGGATTGTCTGTCACAAACACGTCCTTTCTGAGTTAGATTGTCTGTCACAAACAAGTCCTGTCTGCGTTAGGATTGTCTGTCACAAACAAGTCCTGTCTGCGTTAGGATTGTCTGTCACAAACAAGTCCTGTCTGCGTTGGGATTGTCTGTCACAAACACGTCCTTTCTGAGTTAGATTGTCTGTCACAAACAAGTCCTGTCTGCGTTAGGATTGTCTGTCACAAACAAGTCCTGTCTGCGTTGGGATTGTCTGTCACAAACACGTCCTTTCTGAGTTAGATTGTCTGTCACAAACAAGTCCTGTCTGCGTTAGGATTGTCTGTCACAAACAAGTCATGTCTGCGTTAGGATTGTCTGTCACAAACAAGTCCTGTCTGCGTTGGGATTGCCTGTCACAAACACGTCCTTTCTGAGTTAGGATTGTCTGTCACAAACACGTCCTGACTGCGTTAGGATTGTCTGTCACAAACAAGTCCTGTCTGCGTTAGGATTGTCTGTCACAAACAAGTCCTGTCTGCGTTGGGATTGTCTGTCACAAACACGTCCTGTCTGAGTTAGGATTGTCTGTCACAAACACGTCCTGACTGCGTTAGGATTGTCTGTCACAAACACGTCATGTCTGCGTTAGGATTGTCTGTCACAAACACGTTATATCTGCGCTAGGATTGTCTGTCACAAACACGTCCTGTCTGATTTAGGATTGTCTGCTACAAACACGTGCTGTCTGCGTTAGGATTGTCGGTCACAAACACGTCCTGTCTGAATTAGGATTGTCTGTCACAAACACGTGCTGTCTGCGTTAGGATTATCTGTCACAAACACTAGGATTACCTGTCACAAACACTAGGATTGCCTGTCACAAACACTTGGATTGCCTGTCACAAACACCAGGATTGCCTGCCACAAACACTAGGATTGCCTGTCACAAACACTTGGATTGCCTGTCACAAACACCAGGATTGCCTGCCACAAACACTAGGATTGCTTGTCACAAACGCCAGAATAGCCTGTCACAAACACTTGGATTGCCTGTCACAAACACCACGATTGACTATCACAAACACCAGGATTGCCTGTCACAAACACCAGGACTGCCTGTCACAAACACCAGGATTGCCTGTCACAAACACCAGGATTGCCTTTCACAAACACCAGGATTGCCTGTCACAAACACTAGGATTGCCTGTCACAAACACCAGGATTGCCTGTCACAAACACCAGGATTGCCTGTCACAACCACCAGGATTGCCTTTCACAAACACCAGGATTGCCTGTCACAAACACTAGGATTGCCTGTCACAACCACCAGGATTGCCTTTCACAAACACCAGGATTGCCTGTCACAAACACCAGGATTGCCTGTCACAAACACTAGAATTGCATGTCACAAACACCAGGATTGCCTGTCACAAACACTAGGATTGCCTGTCACGAACACCTGGATTGCCTGTCACAACCACCAGGATTGCCTGTCACAACCACCAGGATTGCCTTTCACAAACACCAGGATTGCCTGTCACAAACACTAGGATTGCCTGTCACAAACACCAGGATTGTCTGTCACAAACACGTCCCTTTAAACAAGTTTCTCCTATTCCTTACCTGGATCAAACCTACTCCCTATCGGGAATGTGGTCGGTCCTCTAATGTTATTGTCTTCAAATCACAGTTGCGTTCCCTCATTTTTTTTGGTATTGTTTGCTGCTGCGTATCCCTGGGGTTGTTGTGTCAAATACAGACTAATAATTTCATGCTGATAATTACAGACTAATAATTACAGGCTGATAATTACAGACTAATGATTATAGGCTAATGATTATAGACTAATGATTACAGACTATTGATTACAGACTATGATTACAGGCTAATGTTTATAGACTAGTGATTACAGGCTAGTGATTACAAACTAATGATTACAGACTAATGAGTACAGACGAATGACCACAGACTAATAGTTACAGACTAATAATTGCAGACTAATAATTATAGACTAATACATACTATTAAGTGTTCATTGATGTAAACAAAATTATTTTCATGGGAACTTCCTTAAAAATTTCACAGAATGCCCAAATAGAATGAGCGAGACCAGTGTGCTGTTGGTAATTTTCTAGGTGTGAGTCTCAACTATTCCTCTATTGTTTTTTCACCTTATCGCTTTAGGAAGTGTTGAAATAAAGTGTTTTTTATTTTGTTAAAGACCATCTTTTTTCGGTTCACTGCTGTCCTGTTTTTCAGCGCTTCTGACTTTCTTCTTCAACTTTTATCTTGTTTCATAACCTTCCTACTTATCTTACTGTCTCTATGCGCACCTAATCCTTTGCGGGAACACCCTTTGTGCACAGATTCCACGTTCCCTTAACTCCATACTAAATGGCGCCTCATCCTTCCTTTCTTTGAACGTCTTTGTTTGGGTGAAGGGAGGCCAAAACTAATTTATATTTAATTAATGAATTCGCTTTAGAAAAAGTAATAAGATTAGTATAAGTCACGAAGCTCAAATGTAATAAGGTCATGATATCAAATCAATCATTGTAAATCAGTGGATACTGAAACCCCAAAATAATTGTTTTTTACGTAAACAAGTCGACATGTGTGCTGCTGGCTACGATTTTAATGTTTTTTTTAATTTTAAAGACGACAAAGTTAAAAATACTCTGATGTTGAAGCAGATGGAGATATTAACACGAATATTTGGAAACAAAGAAACAATCTACATTTATGACAGTAGCTCTATAATGATAACATCTTGAGAGTAGATATTGATACATAATATCTTGAGGGTAGATATAGATACATAATATCTGCAGAGTAGATATAGATACATAATAAAGGATACATAATATCTGGAGAGTAGATATAGATACATAATAATGGATACATAATATCTGGAGAGTAGATATAGATACATAATAATGGATACATAATATCTGGAGAGTAGATATAGATACATAATAATGGATACATAATATCTGGAGAGTAAATATAGATACATAATAATGGATACATAATATCTGGAGAGTAGATATAGATACATAATAATGGATACATAATATCTGCAGAGTAGATATAGATACATAATAAAGGATACATAATATCTGCAGAGTAGATATAGATACATAATAAAGGATACATAATATCTGGAGAGTAGATATAGATACATAATAATGGATACATAATATCTGGAGAGTAAATATAGATACATAATAATGGATACATAATATCTGGAGAGTAGATATAGATACATAATAATGGATGCATAATATCTTGAGGGTAGATATAGATACATAATTATGGGTACATAATATCTCGAGGGTAGATATAGACACATAATATCATAAGAATAGATACAACTACATAACATCTGGAGAGTAGTAATGGGAACACAATATCTTGAGAATGGATATAAAAACACGACAATAACACGAAAATCCGTTATCGATGTCCATTAATAGTTGATTAATTATAGCTTCCTAATCCTAGAACATGAATGAGCATCAGCACCATAAGTCGTGTGTGAAAGCTGCTTTTAAACGAACAGTTTAAGCGACGAGCGTATTGTCGTGTTCTCTTCGATTTGCTGCGTTTTTGTGACAACTTTCTGATGAATTTCAATTTTATGAAATAAAATTCATGAACAAAATTTGCGCGAGCATGCAAGTAATTACGCCAGCAAGCAAGCAAGCACGCAATCAAACACGAAAGCACTAAAAAAACGCCATCAAGCAAGCAAGCACGCAATCAAACACGCAAGCACTAAAAAAACGCCATCAAGCAAGCAAGCACGCACGCAATGAACCACGCAAGCACTAAAAAACGCCATCAAGCAAGCACGCAATCGACCACATAAGCACTAAAAAACGCCATCAAGCAAGCACGCAATCAAACACGCAAGCACTAAAAAACGCCATCAAGCAAGCACGCAATCAAACACGCAAGCACTGAAAAAACGTCATTAAGCAAGCAAGCACGCACGCAATCAACCACGCAAGCACTAAAAAACGCCATCAAGCAAGCACGCAATCAACCACGCAAGCACTAAAAAAACGCCATCAAGCAAGCAAGCACGCAATCAAACACGCAAGCACTAAAAAAACGCCATCATGCAAGCAAGCACGCACGCAATCAACCACGCAAGCACTAAAAAAACGCCATCAAGCAAGCACGCACGCAATCAAACACGCAAGCACTAAAAAACGCCATCAAGCAAGCAAGCTCGCAATCAAGCACGCAAGCACTAAAAAAACGCCATCAAGCAAGCACGCAATCAACCACGCAAGCACTAAAAAAACGCCATCAAGTATGCAAGCATGCAATCAAACACGCAAGCACTAAAAAAACGCCATCAAGCAAGCAAGCACGCAAGCACACAAACAAGCAGTATGCACGTAAGCAAGTAATTACGCCATCAAGCACGCAATCAAACACGCAAGCACTAAAAAAACGCCATCAAGCATGCAAGCACGCAAGCACACAAACAAGCAGGTATGCACGCAAGCAAGTAATTACGCCAGCAAGCAAGCAAGCAAGCAAGCAAGCCAAGCAATAATTCATTAGAGAATTGCTTTGTCTTGACATTGCGACACGACCTGCCTGCGGCAAAATAGAATAGAGATCTCAGACGAGTTGTCTCATTGTAGTATTGTCTCATTGTAATATCGTATCATTGTAAATTGTATCATTGTAAATTGTATCATGGTATATTGTATCACTGTAAATTTTATCATTGTGATATTGTATCATTATAATATTGTGTATTGTAACATTGTAAATTGTATCATTGTGATATTGTGTCATTGTAAACTTGTATCATTGTATATTGTATATTGTAACATATTGTATCATTGTTTATTGTATCATTGTATATTGTATCTTATCAAACCTGCGTGTTGGTGTGTTTTTTGAGGTGTGTTGATGGTGGTATTGTGCTCCATACCGGCACGTGTTGGTGTGTTTGTTGTGGTGTGTTGACGGTGGTATTGTGCTCCATACCGGCACGTGTTGGTGTGTTTGTTGAGGTGTGTTGATGGTGGTATTGTGCTCCATACCGGCACGTGTTGGTGTGTTTGTTGTGGTGTGTTGACGGTGGTATTGTGCTCCATACCGGCACGTGTTGGTGTGTTTGTTGTGGTGTGTTGATGGTGGTATTGTGCTCCATACCGGCACGTGTTGGTGTGTTTGTTGTGGTGTGTTGACGGTGGTATTGTGCTCCATACCGGCACGTGTTGGTGTGTTTGTTGTGGTGTGTTGATGGTGGTATTGTGCTCCATACCGGCACGTGTTGGTGTGTTTGTTGTGGTGTGTTGACGGTGGTATTGTGCTCCATACCGGCACGTGTTGGTGTGTTTGTTGTGGTGTGTTGATGGTGGTATTGTGCTCCATACCGGCACGTGTTGGTGTGTTTGTTGTGGTGTGTTGATGGTGGTATTATGCTCCATACCGGCACGTGTTGGTGTGTTTGTTGTGGTGTGTTGATGGTGGTATTGTGCTCCATACCGGCACGTGTTGGTGTGTTTGTTGTGGTGTGAATTGATGGTGGTATTGTGCTCCATACCGGCACGTGTTGGTGTGTTACAATTTTTATCGTGTTAATATATTTTTCTATCGTGTCAATACGCTTCTTTAATTTAGAAATTATGTTTAATCTAGCACATTTAGCATGGTCGCCCGCTAAGATATTCGAGTAATGGCTATATGTAGAATTTGATGCTCACCTTGATACGATCATTTTAAATAGGC
Organism: Morinoia aosen; assembly: GCA_030386875.1. Classification (NCBI taxonomy): domain Eukaryota; kingdom Metazoa; phylum Arthropoda; class Malacostraca; order Amphipoda; family Talitridae; genus Morinoia; species Morinoia aosen. Next base: position 46,949,923 of record CM059577.1, on the reverse strand, counting down.
CAAAAGAGACCATTCTAAGTGAAACTTAATATGATGGAATAGAGTTGAACACTACACACAGAACAGTATACAGCATACAGCATAGAACAGTATACAGCATACAGCATAGAACAGTATACAGCATACAGCGTAGAACAGTATACAGCATGCAGCGTAGAACAGTATACAGCATACAGCATAGAGCAGTATACAGCATACAGCGTAGAACAGTATACAGCATACAGCATAGAACAGTATACAGCATACAGCATAGAACAGTATACAGCATACAGCGTAGAACAGTATACAGAATACAGCATAGAACAGTATACAGCATACAGCATAGAACAGTATACAGCATACAGCATAGAACAGTATCCGGCATACAGCATAGAACAGTATACAGCATACAGCATAGAACAGTATCCAGCATACAGCATAGAACAGTATCCAGCATACAGCATAGAACATTATACAGCATACAGCATAGAACAGTATACAGCATACAGCATAGAACAGTATCCAGCATACAGCATAGAACAGTATACAGCATACAGCATAGAACAGTATACAGCATACAGCATAGAACAGTATCCAGCATACAGCATAAAACAGTATACAGCATACAGCATAGAACAGTATACAGCATACTGCATAGAACAGTATACAGAATAGAACAGCATACAGCATAGAACAGTACATAGCATAGAACAGTACATAGCATAGAACAGTACATAGCATAGAACAGTACATAGCATAGAACAGTACATAGCATAGAACAGTACATAGCATAGAACAGTACATAGCATAGAACAGTACATAGCATAGAACAGTACATAGCATAGAACAGTATATACAGGGTGTCCACAAAAAATGTACCACTGACCGATATGTGTATGTGTGATACCGGAGCCATACAACTGTTTAATTCTGGTTCATTTCCGTTTTTTCTGCTCTGCTTCCAATTTTTGTGTTCTGTTCTGTTCGAAAGAACTTTGAAGTTCTTTCCCAACTTGAAGATTTGTTGAAACTTTAAGTTTTTCTGAAACTTGAATTTCTTTCACAACTTGAAGTTTTTGAAACTTGAAGTTCTTTTGATACTAGTAGTTCTCTTGACTTTAAAGTTCTTTGGAAACTTTTAAGTTATTTTGACACTTGAAAGTCTTTTTAAGTTTCAAAGTTTTTCAAAACGTGTTTTTGCAAAAACTGAAGTTATTTTAAAATTTGACAAATCTTTCAAAACTCTAAAACAAGAATTATTTTGAAGCTTCAGCATCTGAATTCATTTCGAAACTTCACATGCATTGAGCGATAGCGACAGTTTCAAACGACCTCAAGTTTCACACACCACAAAACTTGAAAATAAATCTGTCTAATTTCTGCCAAGAACAACAAACACAACACAAACACGAGCTGCCAAGTTCTGGACAAGTTGGAGACATGTCTCAAGTTGGAGGTTGTTTCTTGCATGTCCCAAAGTTGGGAGGAGAACTTTAAAGTTTTGTGTCTGGTCTGCAGCGGACGTCCAGCGAACTGAAAAAGTTGAGGAAGTTACAACTGAACTCAATTAGAACTGCACTGAATTACAACTGCACTGAATAACAACTGAACTGAATTACAAGTGAACTGAATTACACCTGAACTGAATTACAACTGAAATGAATTACAAGTGAACTGAATTACAAGTGAACTGAATTACACCTGAACTGAATTGCAACTGCACACTGAATGACAACAGCACTGAATTACGAGTGAACTGAATTACAACTGCACTGAATTACAAGTGAACTGAATTGCAAATGAGCTGAATTACACCTGAACTGAATTACAACTGAACTGAATTACAACTGAACTGAATTACAACAGAACCGAATTACAACTGCACTGAATTAAAACTGCACTGAATTACAAGTGAACTGAATTACAAGTGAACTGAAAAACACCTGAACTGAATTACAGCTGAACTGAATTACAACTGTACTGAATTACAACTGAACTGAATTACAACTGCACTGAATTACAACTGAACTGAATTACAACTGAACTGAATTAAAACTGAAATGACTGCGTCTTGGGGATACAATTTGCTATCCCTTCTAATTCCCCAATGTTTCGGGACCAAACATGTATATCATGCTGTCCTCCCCACCATGCTGTCCTCCCCACCATGTTGTCCTCCCCACCATGCTGTCCTCCCCACCATGCTGTCCTCCCCACCATGTTGTCCTCCCCACCATGTCGTCCTCCCCACCGTGCTGTCCTCCCCACCATGCTGTTCTCCCCACCATGCTGTCCTCCCCCCATGCTGTCCTCCCCACCATGCTGTCCTCCCCACCATGCTGTCCTCCCCACCATGCTGTCCTCCCCACCATGCTGTCCTCCCCACCATGTTGTCCTCCCCACCATGCTCTCCTCCCCACCATGCTGTCCTCCCCACCATGCTGTCCTCCCCACCATGCTGTCCTCCCCACCATGCTGTCCTCCCCACCATGCTGTCCTCCCCACCATGCTGTCCTCCCCACCATGCTGTCCTCCCCACCATGTTGTCCTCCCCACCATGATGTCCTCCCCATCATGTTGTCCTCCCCCACCATGTGGTCCTCCCCACCATGATGTCCTCCCCACCATGTTGTCCTGCCCACCATGTTGTCCTCCCCCCCATGTTGTCCTCCCCACCATGTTGCCCTCCCCACCATGTTGTCCTCCCCACCATGCTGTCCTCCCCACCATGTTGTCCTCCCCGCCATGTTTTTTTCCCTCCATGTCGTCCTCCCCACCATGTTGTCCTCCCCACCATGTTGTCCTCCCCACCATGTTGTCCTACCCACCATGTTGTCATCCCCAAAATGCTGTCCTCCCCACCATGTTGTCCTCCCCACTATGTTGTCCTCCCCACCATGTTGTCCTCCCCACCATGCTGTCCTCCCCAGCATGTTGGCCTCCCCGCCATGTTGTTTTTCCCTCCATGTCGTCCTCCCCACCATGTTGTCCTCCCCACCATGTTGTCCTCCCCACCATGTTGTCCTACCCACCATGTTGTCATCCCCAAAATGCTGTCCTCCCCACCATGTTGTCCTCCCCACTATGTTGTCCTCCCCACCATGTTGTCCTCCCCACCATGTTGTCCTCCCCAACATGTTGTCCTCCCCACCATGATGTCCTCCCCACCATGCTGTCCTCCCCACCATGTTGTCCTCCCCACCATGTCGTCCTCCCCACCGTGCTGTCCTCCCCACCATGCTGTTCTCCCCACCATGCTGTCCTCCCCCCATGCTGTCCTCCCCACCATGCTGTCCTCCCCACCATGCTGTCCTCCCCACCATGCTGTCCTCCCCACCATGCTGTCCTCCCCACCATGTTGTCCTCCCCACCATGCTGTCCTCCCCACCATGCTGTCCTCCCCACCATGCTGTCCTCCCCACCATGCTGTCCTCCCCACCATGCTGTCCTCCCCACCATGCTGTCCTCCCCACCATGCTGTCATCCCCACCATGCTGTCCTCCCCACCATGTTGTCCTCCCCACCATGATGTCCTCCCCATCATGTTGTCCTCCCCCATCATGTGGTCCTCCCCACCATGATGTCCTCCCCACCATGTTGTCCTCCCCACCATGTTGTCCTCCCCCCCATGTTGTCCTCCCCACCATGTTGTCCTCCCCACCATGTTGTCCTACCCACCATGTTGTCATCCCCAAAATGCTGTCCTCCCCACCATGTTGTCCTCCCCACTATGTTGTCCTCCCCACCATGTTGTCCTCCCCACCATGTTGTCCTCCCCACCATGCTGTCCTCCCCAGCATGTTGGCCTCCCCGCCATGTTGTTTTTCCCTCCATGTCGTCCTCCCCACCATGTTGTCCTCCCCACCATGTTGTCCTCCCCACCATGTTGTCCTACCCACCATGTTGTCATCCCCAAAATGCTGTCCTCCCCACCATGTTGTCCTCCCCACTATGTTGTCCTCCCCACCATGTTGTCCTCCCCACCATGTTGTCCTCCCCAACATGTTGTCCTCCCCACCATGATGTCCTCCCCACCATGCTGTCCTCCCCACCATGTTGTCCTCCCCACCATGTCGTCCTCCCCACCGTGCTGTCCTCCCCACCATGCTGTTCTCCCCACCATGCTGTCCTCCCCCCATGCTGTCCTCCCCACCATGCTGTCCTCCCCACCATGCTGTCCTCCCCACCATGCTGTCCTCCCCACCATGCTGTCCTCCCCACCATGTTGTCCTCCCCACCATGCTGTCCTCCCCACCATGCTGTCCTCCCCACCATGCTGTCCTCCCCACCATGCTGTCCTCCCCACCATGCTGTCCTCCCCACCATGCTGTCCTCCCCACCATGCTGTCCTCCCCACCATGCTGTCCTCCCCACCATGTTGTCCTCCCCACCATGATGTCCTCCCCATAATGTTGTCCTCCCCCATTATGTGGTCCTCCCCACCATGATGTCCTCCCCACCATGTTGTCCTCCCCACCATGTTGTCCTCCCCCCATGTTGTCCTCCCCACCATGTTGCCCTCCCCACCATGTTGTCCTCCCCACCATGCTGTCCTCCCCACCATGTTGTCCTCCCCGCCATGTTTTTTTTCCCTCCATGTCGTCCTCCCCACCATGTTGTCCTCCCCACCATTTTGTCCTCCTCACCATGTTGTCCTCCCCACCATGTTGTCCTACCCACCATGTTGTCATCCCCAAAATGCTGTCCTCCCCACCATGTTGTCCTCCCCACTATGTTGTCCTCCCCACCATGTTGTCCTCCCCACCATGTTGTCCTCCCCACCATGCTGTCCTCCCCAGCATGTTGTCCTCCTCGCCATGTTGTTTTTCCCTCCATGTCGTCCTCCCCACCATGTTGTCCTCCCCACCATGTTGTCCTCCCCACCATGTTGTCCTACCCACCATGTTGTCATCCCCAAAATGCTGTCTTCCCCACCATGTTGTCCTCCCCACTATGTTGTCCTCCCCACCATGTTGTCCTCCCCACCATGTTGTCCTCCCCACCATGTTGTCCTCCCCACCATGTTGTCCTTCCACCATGTTGTCCTACCCACCATGTTGTCCTCCCCACCATGTTGTCCTCCCCACCATGTTGTCCTCCCCACCATGTTGTCCTCCCCACCATGTTGTCCTACCCACCATGTTGTCCTCCCCACCATGTTGTCCTCCCCACCATGTTGTCCTCCCCACCATGTTGTCCTCCCCACCATGTTGTCCTCCCCACCATGTTGTCCTCCCCACCATGTTGTCCTCCCCACCATGTTGTCCTACCCACCATGTTGTCCTACCCACCATGTTGTCATCCCCAAAATGCTGTCCTCCCCACCATGTTGTCCTCCCCACTATGTTGTCCTCCCCACCATGTTGTCCTCCCCACCATGTTGTCCTCCCCAACATGGAAGAAACCATACAAAAGAAGGAGAAAATATTGCCACTTTCAGAAGGAAAGTTTTGGTTTTGGGTTGGGGAAACCTGATTTATTCCCCACGTCCTCCCCGCTCGCTGAGGCTCACTTTCACGCCTCCAGAAATTGTGCGAAAAAATCGGTTTTCTTGCACGCCGCGTGGAGGATTATTGCTCGTGAGGGTGCTCGTGAGGGACACGTGAGGTGCACGTGAGGTGCACGTGAGGGACACGTGAGGTGCACGTGAGGGGCACGTAAGGTGCGCGTGAGGGGCACCGTGAGGTGCACGGGATGTGCACGTGAAGTGCACGTGAGGTGCACCGTGAGGTGCACCGTGAGGTGCACGTGAGGGGCACGTGAGGGGCGTGAGGTGCACCGTGAGGTGCACGTGAGGTGCACGTGAGGTGCACGTGAGGTGCACGTCAGGTGCACGTGAGGTGCACCGTGAGATGCACGTGAGGTGGAAATGTAACCTTGATCACCAGTCGAGAAATGCAAGGAAGAATTTAACTTTCTTAGCTTCGTGGTAAAGAGCATCGTCTTGCTGAAAAGCAGTTGTTTGAATCTGCCCTTGTACAATAAACCAATCTGCATATATCGGTGTCTCCATAAATAATGAAATTGAAATATATTTTTTCCCAGTGCAGAAGTAAAAGAATATTTTAACTACGTGTACTATATTAGGATGGATATTTTTTATGGTCATCCACATTTTGAGCCTGCTGGAAGGAAACCAACGAATCCCGTCGCTCTTTTCGGGTCGTGTACACAAGTAGAAAACATGCAGTTGAGAATTTCAGCTTCAAAAAATACACTGAAGTATTAAAGTTTCTTCTTTCCTTGCTTATCGACGTGATGTGAGATTTCATTACCCCAAACCATCACAGCGCTGTCAAACGCAGCGGTATTTTTAACTCTGATGGAAAATTCTTTCGCTTTCTATGTCACTGGATGCGCATTTTCTTGTCACGCGCAGACACTTTGATATTTGATCCGTCGTTGGAGTGAACTTTAGACTCCAGTTTCTCAGTAGGAGCCAAAAGATCTTGAGCAAAAGTTAAACGCTTCTTTTTTATTTGGGTTGAAAGATCTTGTCGAAGGAAATCGAGGTTTTAATCTTGCCTGCTTTAATCATAGAGAAGCTGATTTTTTTGGAGAGATTTTTCTCAGTCTCTTTAATAAAAAAGATAGATTGATATGCAGCAATCTCGATCCAGTTTCTTGAAGACGTTCTGAGTTTTCTTTGATCTTTTAGTGTAGACGTTCTAACCTTCCTTTGACCTTCTAGTTTGGACGTTCTAACCTTCCTTTGACCTTCTAGTTAGGGCGTTCTAACCTTCCTTTGACCTTCTAGTTAGGACGTTCTAACCTTCCTTTGACCTTCTAGTTAGGACGTTCTAACCTTCCTTTGACCTTCTAGTTAGGACGTTCTAACCTTCCTTTGACCTTCTAGTTAGGACGTTCTAACCTTCCTTCGACCTTCTAGTTAGGGCGTTCTAACCTTCCTTTGACCTTCTAGTTAGGGCGTTCTAACCTTCCTTTGACCTTCTAGTTAGGACGTTCTAACCTTCCTTTGACCTTCTAGTTAGGACGTTCTAACCTTCCTTTGACCTTCTAGTTAGGACGTTCTAACCTTCCTTTGACCTTCTAGTTAGGACGTTCTAACCTTCCTTTGACCTTCTAGTTAGGGCGTTCTAACCTTCCTTTGACCTTCTAGTTAGGGCGTTCTAACCTTCCTTTGACCTTCTAGTTAGGACGTTCTAACCTTCCTTTGACCTTCTAGTTAGGACGTTCTAACCTTCCTTTGACCTTCTAGTTAGGGCGTTCTAACCTTCCTTTGACCTTCTAGTTAGGATGTTCTAACCTTCCTTTGACCTTCTAGTTAGGACGTTCTAACCTTCCTTTGACCTTCTAGTTAGGATGTTCTAACCTTCCTTTGACCTTCTAGTTAGGACGTTCTAACCTTCCTTTGAACTTCTAGTTAGGACGTTCTAACCTTCCTTTGACCTTCTAGTTAGGACGTTCTAACCTTCCTTTGACCTTCTAGTTAGGACGTTCTAACCTTCCTTTGACCTTCTAGTTAGGACGTTCTAACCTTCCTTTGACCTTCTAGTTAGGGCGTTCTAACCTTCCTTTGACCTTCTAGTTAGGATGTTCTAACCTTCCTTTGACCTTCTAGTTAGGACGTTCTAACCTTCCTTTGACCTTCTAGTTAGGACGTTCTAACCTTCCTTTGACCTTCTAGTTAGGAAGTTCTAACCTTCCTTTGACCTTCTAGTTTGGACGTTCTAACCTTCCTTTGGCCTTCTAGTTTGGACGTTCTAACCTTCCTTTGACCTTCTAGTTAGGACGTTCTAACCTTCCTTTGAACTTCTAGTTAGGACGTTCTAACCTTCCTTTGACCTTCTAGTTAGGACGTTCTAACCTTCCTTTGACCTTCTAGTTTGGACGTTCTAACCTTCCTTTGACCTTCTAGTTTGGACATTCTAACCCTTTTTTGATCTTTTAGTGCAGGCATTCTAACCTTAATTTGATCTTCTAGTTAGGATATTATGGAAGGTCCTTCACTTTCGAGTCTGCAGCATGACTTGCATCACCCCTTATGTGGTTAAACGCCATGTGTCTCTCTAAATTTATAAATAAAATAAAAATTTACATATTTTTGTATGTGATTTCTTTTATTTTATTACCACCGGTGCCACACATACATACTGTATATCGGTATCATATATACATGTACCGGTCAGTGGATACATTTTGTAGAGACCCTATATATATATCCATATATATATATATATATATATATATATAAGGGAGATGAGCGTTCCCCGGCAGCTGCAGTTTGAGTTTCGAACCCCCGCGACTTTTATTGCTGCTGGCTCAATTGACCGCAGGGCTCCCGGTCCCTGCACTCAAGGGAACCGGGATTCTAGAGCTGAAAATAATGAAAAATATCCTAGTGCATCCTACCCAACTAGTGAAGGAAATGTAATTCATCCTACTAGTGAAGATAATCTAGTTAATCCTACCCAACCTAGTGATGATAGCCTAGTTCATCCTACTAGTGAAGATAACCTAGTACATCCTACCCAACCTAATAAAAATAACCTTGTAAAATCATCTCAACTATTTTGAAGACCTTCGTGTTCTAAATTGCTATTTCCTATCTATTTTTGCGCCTGTAGTAGATGTGCTATGATGTATTATGGATAGACATATATACAAATATATCTGTATTTTTCTTATTTTCAAAATATTCACCCAGATTTTGTGATGGTGCAACACTGGCAGTATGGTGTGTGTGGCACAGTGATGTCTTCCAATCATCAATAACAAATTATGTTAGTGTTACAACCAACCTCACACATGCAGCTGATCAAAGCGTAACAATTTGCTCGATGTATCGTGAATGAAACAATTAAATTTAAATCTTATAGATTAATGACGATACCCTCCACAAAAATACGTTACGATATTTTAAAACACTGCCATTCAACTTAACGCAACTAAAATCTTAATATATATTTCGGGATTATTTATCTGACTTTACACAAACATTAATAAACATTTCTGGATACGTTATCTGAATTTACACAAACATTAATAAACATTTCTGGATACGTTATCTGAATTTACACAAACATTAATAAACATTTCTGGATACGTTATCTGAATTTACACAAACATTAATAAACATTTCTGGATACGTTATCTGACTTTACACAAACATTAATAAACATTTCTGGATACGTTATCTGACTTTACACAAACATTAATAAACATTTCTGGATACGTTATCTGACTTTACACAAACGTTAATAAACAATTCTGGATACGTTATCTGACTTTACACAAACATTAATAAACATTTCAGGATACGTTATCTGACTTGACACAAACATTATTAAACATTTCTGGATACGTTATCTGACTTGACACAAACATTAATAAACATTTCTGGATACGTTATCTGACTTGACACAAACATTAATAAACATTTCAGGATACGTTATCTGACTTGACACAAACATTAATAAACATTTCTGGATACGTTATCTGACTTGACACAAACATTAATAAACATTTCAGGATACGTTATCTGACTTGACACAAACATTAATAAACATTTCAGGATACGTTATCTGACTTGACACAAACATTAATAAACATTTCTGGATACGTTATCTGACTTGACACAAACATTAATAAACATTTCTGGATACGTTATCTGACTTGACACAAACATTAATAAACATTTCAGGATACGTTATCTGACTTGACACAAACATTAATAAACATTTCTGGATACGTTATCTGACTTGACACAAACATTAATAAACATTTCTGGATACGTTATCTGACTTGACACAAATATTAATAAACATTTCAGGATATGTAATTAGTATTGCACGTTTATGTGAACTTTTTATTTCCATACTACTTACTTTTCGAAATGACACACATAACGAACACACTTTAACGGCTTACACTCAGTAGTCCCGGTAATCTGAAACAATAGAAATAATGAATAACACTACGACATTCGCAATACATACCACAACATCCACAACAAATAACACGACATCCAGAACAAATAACACAACACCCACAACAAATAACACGACATCCAGAACAAATAACACAACACCCACAACAAATAACACAACACCCACAACAAATAACACGACATCCAGAACAAATAACACAACACCCACAACAAATAACACAACATCCAGAACAAATAACACAACACCCACAACAAATAACACAACATCCAGAACAAATAACACAACACCCAAAACAAATAACACAACACCCACAACAAATAACACGACATCCAGAACAGATAACACAACACCCACAACAAATAACACAACATCCAGAACAAATAACACAACACCCACAACAAATAACACGACATCAAGAACAGATAACACAACACCCACAACAAATAACACAACATCCAGAACAAATAACACAACACCCGCAACAAATAACACAACATCCAGAACAAATAACACAACACCCACAACAAATAACACGACATCCAGAACAGATAACACAACACCCACAACAAATAACACGACATCCAGAACAGATAACACAACATCCACAACAAATAACACAACATCCACAACAAATAACACAACACCCACAACAAATAACACAACATCCAGAACAAATAACACAACACCCACAACAAATAACACGACATCCAGAACAGATAACACAACACCCACAACAAATAACACGACATCCAGAACAAATAACACAACACCCACAACAAATAACACGACATCCAGAACAGATAACACAACATCCACAACAAATAACACAACATCCAGAACAAATAACACAACACCCACAACAAATAACACGACATCCAGAACAGATAACACAACACCCACAACAAATAACACGACATCCAGAACAAATAACACAACACCCACAACAAATAACACAACATCCAGAACAAATAACACAACACCCACAACAAATAACACAACACCCACAACAAATAACACAACATCCAGAACAAATAACACAACACCCACAACAAATAACACGACATCCAGAACAAATAACACAACACCCACAACAAATAACACAACATCCAGAACAAATAACACAACACCCAAAACAAATAACACAACATCCAGAACAAATAACACGACACCCACAACAAATAACACAACACCCACAACAAATAACACAACACCCACAACAAATAACACAACATCCAGAACAAATAACACAACACGCGCAACAAATAACACAACATCCACAATAAATAACACAACACCCACAACAAATAACACAATATCCAGAACAAATAACACAACACCCACAACAAATAACACAACATCCACAATAAATAACACAACACCCACAACAAATAACACAACATCCAGAACAAATAACACAACACCCGCAACAAATAACACAATATCCAGAACAAATAACACAACACCCACAACAAATAACACAATATCCAGAACAAATAACACAACACCCACAACAAATAACAAAACGCACGCGGGTGCAGGTGCGACGGTCGCCTAATCGGTGATTCCGGAAAAAAATACAGAAAAAGAGACAAAATTTCCTGGCCCAGAGGAGCGAGGCAAAATGTTATTGTTCCCTCACATCGGGGAGTTTTTTTTTTAGGGATTTTAGCTGTTTTTAAGGATTTTCTCGCGTGGTCGTGGAATTTTTATCATTTTTGGAGATTTTCTCACGTGGTTGTGGGATTTATTGTTTTTTTTTCATGAGTTTTCTTACGTGGTTGTGATATTTATAGCTTTTTTCATGAGTTTTCTCACGTGGTTGTGATATTTATAGCTTTTTTCATTAGTTTTCTTACGTGGTTGCGATATTTATAGCTTTTTTCATGAGTTTTCTTACGTGGTTGTGATGTTTATAGCTTTTTTCATGAATTTTCTTACGTGGTTGTGATATTTATAGCTTTTTTCATGAGTTTTCTTACGTGGTTGTGATGCTTATAGCTTTTTTCATGAGTTTTCTTACGTGGTTGTGATGTTTATAGCTTTTTTCATGAGTTTTCTTACGTGGTTGTGATGTTTATAGCTTTTTTCATGAGTTTTCTTGCGTGGTTGTGATGTTTATAGCTTTTTTCATGAGCTTTCTTACGTGGTTGTGATGTTTATAGCTTTTTTCATGAGTTTTCTTACGTGGTTGTGATATTTATAGCTTTTTTCATGAGTTTTCTTACGTGGTTGTGATATTTATAGCTTTTTTCATGAGTTTTCTTACGTGGTTGTGATATTTATAGCTTTTTTCATGAGTTTTCTTACGTAGTTGTGGGACTAATAGGTTTTTTCTTGGATTTTCTCACTTGGATGTGGGATTTTTAGTCTTTTTAAGGAATTTTCTCAAGTGGTTTTGAGATTTTAACCTTTTTAAGGATTTTCTCACACGTGGTCGTGGAATTTTTTATTCTTTTTGGAGATTTTCTCACTTGGTTGTGTTATTTATAGCTTTTTCATGGATTTTCTCACATGGTTGTGGGACTTTTACCATTTTGGGGATTTTCTCACATGGGCGTGGGACTTTTACCATTTTGGGACTTTCTTACGTGTTCATGGGATTTTCAGCTATTTTTAGAGATTTCCTGACGTGGTCGGGGGAGTTTCCGGAAGTGAGAGCGAGATATCTGCGTTATGAGACGTTGATAAATGTTGCCTGCAGTTCGCGTGTCTTGTTTGTTGGAACAAATTATGACAAACTCTCTACGTGACGCATAAATCTTTGTGTAAATGTGAGTATGGTGCTTTTTGTGACATATACTGCTGTCCTAAAGCGTGATGATCAAGGCGTGATGACATACATGGTTCTCTCAAGGACCTAAATCAAGGCGAGATGACATATATAATTATTGCAAAGCACTGAGATAAATCTCCACACCTTGAAAATTTTTAAATTTTCCGTCTTTTTTGGTTTTAAAACTTTGTTCAATTATTGATATCAGCATCGTACAGGATGATATTTTTTTATTGATCTTTTGTATCATACATTGAAGAGTATGTGTTTTTTGAATGTAGTATCTTTTCTGTGTCATACATTGAAATGTATGTTTCTGAAATGCATGTTTCCTGCGTCGTACGTTGAAATGTATGTGATTCTTGAAATGTATGTCTGAAATGTATGTTTTTTTGTATCGTAAGTTAAAATGTTTTCGTTACTCAGAGCACAATTCCTACGATGATTTTCTGAGCGCTGAAGTGAAACTGTACTGTGAAGCCCAGAATGGGTTAGCATTTTCAGTTATCATTTCCGATGCGCACACTTGTTGTGCAGAGCATTGAATGCAAAGCTGGCTATTTATATGGGATTTCTGACTTTAAATACCAACAGCGCAGTGATGACTAAAATAATTTTATCGCGGTTGCTGTTATAACATACAACTCCATCGAAATATACCCATACCCATATGTTTATATATGGGTAGTGTATCAGTGATACATGGTTTCCATTTAATAAATAAAATTATTTTCGTGTGGTTTCTGTTATGGAAGAAGTGTATCAGTGCTACATGGTTGCCATTTTAACACGTTTCCTACCGCGGGTAAAGCTGAAGTTCAAACTCAACTCAAACTTAAACTCAATTGCAGTGAGCAACTTTGAAAATGGCAAACATGAACTGGATCGTGCCTTCTTTCATTAAGTGTTAATGAAAATTGAGTTAGTGTCTGTATGTCGGTCAGCAGCATTATGACATTCCCATCCGTGACCACCGGTGGGTCACGTGGCAGTATTAACATCTAAGTCCGGCCTGCCCACAGATGGTGGACGCTGCTGGTGCTGACGGCGGTGGTGACTGCGGCGGTGACGGCAGAAGAAGCGACGTATCCTGAGGAGGTGAGTGTGTGTGTGTGTGTATGTGCGTGTGTTGTGTATTTGTATGTATGTGTGTGTGTTGTGTATTTGTGCGTGCAGTTCGATGGAGTTGAGGTCATTTTTGGATTTACACAATCAGCAAGGATTTGCACAATTTTTATAAGCAGGGATTTACACAATTTCTATAAGCAGGGATTTACACAATTTCTATAAGCAGGGATTTACACAATTTCTATACGCAGGGATTTACACAATTTCTATAAGCAGGGATTTACACAATTTCTATAAGCAGGGATTTACACAATTTCTATACGCAGGGATTTACACAATTTTTATAAGCAGGGATTTACACAATTTCTATAATCTGAGATTTACACAATTTCTAAACGCAGGGATTTACACAATTTTTATAAGCAGGGATTTACACAATTTCTATAATCTGAGATTTACACAATTTCTATACGCAGGGATTTACACAATTTTTATAAGCAGGGATTTACACAATTACTATAATCTGAGATTTACACAATTTCTATACGCAGGGATTTACACAATTTCTATACGCAGGGATTTACACAATTTTTATAAGCAGGGATTTACACAATTTCTATAATCTGAGATTTACACAATTTCTATACGCAGGGATTTACGCAATTTCTATATGCAGGGATTTACACAATTTCTATAAGCAGGGATTTACACAATTTCTATAAGCAGGGATTTACACAATTTCTATAAGCAGGGATTTACACAATTTCTATAAGCAGGGATTTACACAATTTCTATACGCAGGGATTTACACAATTTCTATAAGCAGGGATTTACACAATTTCTATAAGCAGGGATTTACACAATTTCTATAAGCAGGGATTAACACAATGTCTATACGCAGGGATTTACACAATTTCTATAATCTGAGATTTACACAATTTCTATACGCAGGGATTCACGCAATTTCTATATGCAGGGATTTACACAATTTCTATACGCAGGGATTTACACAATTTCTATAAGCAGGGATTTACACAATTTCTATAAGCAGGGATTTGCACAATTTCTATAAGCAGGGATTTGCACAATTTCTATAAGCAGGGATTTTTACAATTTTTATATGTAGGGATTTACACAATTTCTATGAGCAGGGATTTACACAATTTCTATACGCAGGGATTTACACAATTTCTATAAGCAGGGATTTACACAATTTCTATAAGCAGGGATTTACACAATTTCTATAATCTGAGATTTACACAATTTCTATACGCAGGGATTTACACAATTTCTATAAGCAGGGATTTACACAATTTCTATAAGCAGGGATTTACACAATTTCTATACGCAGGGATTTACACAATTTCTATAAGCAGGGATTTACACAATTTCTATAAGCAGGGATTTACACAATTTCTATAAGCAGGGATTAACACAATGTCTATACGCAGGGATTTACACAATTTCTATAATCTGAGATTTACACAATTTCTATACGCAGGGATTCACGCAATTTCTATATGCAGGGATTTACACAATTTCTATACGCAGGGATTTACACAATTTCTATAAGCAGGGATTTACACAATTTCTATAAGCAGGGATTTACACAATTTCTATAAGCAGGGATTTGCACAATTTCTATAAGCAGGGATTTTTACAATTTTTATATGTAGGGATTTACACAATTTCTATGAGCAGGGATTTACACAATTTCTATACGCAGGGATTTACACAATTTCTACAAGCAGGAATTTACACAATTTCTATAAGCAGGGATTTACACAATTTCTATAAGCAGGGATTTACACAATTTCTATAAGCAGGGATTTACTCGAATTTGGGTTTTTCGAAACTGTAGGAATTTTTGGACCCGTTGAAGTTGAGTTTATTTAGGATTCATTTGATCATGAGGCGCGTCGAATCATTGCGAGCTCAAGTCATTCGTGTATTTTGAAGCTGTAGGAATTTTTGACTTATCAGAGTTGAACTCATTCAAGTTGATTAGGTTATTTATATGATTATTTGTAAGGTTATGTATGAGCTTATCTATTTTTGATAGCATAATGTACATTGAATTTTTTTGACCTTTGCTTTAACCTCTAAGAATTAGAACCTCTCAGAGTATCGTGTACGTTCACATAAACGTATAAGTATATGAGCTGAAATACTTTTTCCCCCATTGGACGTTCCATGAATTTATCTCACATAAACAATTTATCCCACTTGAATTTATCTCACATGAACCATTTATCCCACATGAAATTTTCACACATGAATTTATCCAACATGAATTTATGCACGCGAACAATATATCCCACATGAATTTATACATTTATACCCCATGAGCAATATATCCCAGATGAATTTATACATTTATACCCCATGAGCAGTATATCCCACATGAATTTATACCATATGAACAATTGTCCCAAACGAACAATTTCTCCAACATGAGCCATTTATCTTCATTTGGAACACAAGGCCATTTCTGCAGCAGGCCGACGGCCTAAAAAAACTAAAGAAATAGAGTTGGAAGCCCGGGATTTTGTAGGCGGACAACCCGACGTGTGCTGGAGCTGACTCCATTTATTTAAAGCGCTGCAGCTACGGAATGAAGTTCTAAATACTATGCAAAATGAAGTAAATATAAAAAGCTGTGGCGCTATGAATTAAAGCACAGAGTAAATATAAAAAGCTTTGGCGCTATAAATAAAGCACAAAGTAAATATAAAAAGCTTTGGCGCTATAAATAAAGCACAAAGTAAATATAAAAAGCTGTGGCGCTATAAAATAAATTGCAAAACGAAGTAAACATAAAAAGCTGTGGCGCTATGAAATAAAGCACAAAGTAAATATAAAAAGCTTTGGCGCTATAAAATAAAATAAAGTACAGAATAAATACAAAAAATGTGGCAAAAACAAAATAAAGTAGATGTTTGGCAGCAACTTGCAGCATTTGTTACATCGTCTTGGCGCCTGAGTTACAATTTATTCTCAGGCGAATTTTGCTCCGTCGGGAATTGTTTAGAAGGAAAAATTTGTTAAGGAAAGCCGCAATCTTCGCTACAGAAAAGTAATAATTGAAGAGTGAGGTGAGGGGCGAGGTGAGGGGCGAGGTGAGGGGCGAGGTGAGGGGCGAGGTGAGGGGCGAGGTGAGGGGCGAGGTGAGGGGCGAGGTGAGGGGCGAGGTGAGGGGCGAGGTGACGGGTGAGGTGAGGGGCGAGGTGAGGGGCGAGGTGAGGGGCGAGGTGAGGGGCGAGGTGAGGGGCAAGGTAAGGGGCGAGGTGAGGGGCGAGGTGAGGGGCGAGGTGAGGGGCGAGGTGAGGGGCGAGGTGAGGGGCGAGGTGAGGGGCGAGGTGAGGGGCAAGGTGAGGGGCGCGGTGAGAGGCAAGGTGAAGGGCGAGGTGAGGGGCGAGGTGAAGGGCGAGGTGAGGGGCGAGGTGAGGGGTGAGGTGAGGGGCGAGGTGAGGGGCGAGGTGAGGGGCGAGGTGAGGGGCGAGGTGAGGGGCGAGATGAGGGGCAAGGTGAGGGGCGCGGTGAGAGGCAAGGTGAAGGGCGAGGTGAGGGGCGAGGTGAAGGGCGAGGTGAGGGGCGAGGTGAGGGGTGAGGTGAGGGGCGAGGTGAGGGGCGAGGTGAGGGGCGAGGTGAGGGGCGAGGTGAAGGGTGAGGTGAGGGGCGAGGTGAGGGGCGAGGTGAGGGGCGAGGTGAAGGGTGAGGTGAGGGGTGAGGTGAGGGGCGAGGTGAAGGGCTAGGTGAGGGGCAAGGTGAGGGGCGAGGTGAGGGGTGAGGTGAGGGGCGAGGTGAAGGGCGAGGTGAGGGGCAAGGTGAGGGGCGAGGTGAGGGGCGAGGTGAAGGGCGAGGTGAGGGGCGAGGTGAAGGGCGAGGTGAGGGGCGAGGTGAGGGGCGAGGTGAGGGGCGATGGATGGATACCATCAATCCCAAGGATGGATCACACAAAGCGCAAAATATATTTATAATATATATTTACTTATATATATATATTTTATATAATATATATATATATATATATATATATATATATATATATATATATATATATATATATATAAAAATAAAGCCTCACATCCGATATAATATGTTTCAGCGCTTGCAGATTTCGAGACTTCCATCATTACGGCAGAAATTGTGAGCTTCAAATGCCCTTCAAAGACTAAATCGTCGTCGAAGTGGAATTCGAGAGGCTTTAGGTCGTTCGATTCCCGAATTTATTGCCGGCGTTGGTGTAGGTACCGGGGATTTGTTGCGCTCAATCTCACCGATCTGATTTTTTTAGTCATTTTTTGGAATTTTTTATTCCATTGTTATTTTTACTCATGTATTTTTGGTATTTTTATTCCATTTTTATTTTTATTCATGTATTTTTGGTATTTTTTATTCCATTGTTATTTTTATTCATGTTCTTTTTGTTGTGATTCATTTTATTGTCGTTTATATCCCTTTTATTGTTATTTTTATTCCTTTTATTGTTATTTTCATTCATTTTTCATTATAACACATTTTTTCAAAGAATTAGAAGAAAAATTAGCGAAGTTATTAAAGTTTTTCAATATGAGAATTCTATTTCATTCACGAAATTTAAACACAGTTCGGTTTTCTACCAAAAATGCCGAGTCATTTTAAACGTGAATATAGGATTCAACTTTCTCAACCGCTTCAATATGTGATCAAAGGAAGCGCTTCAATGTATATGGAAATATTTTTTTTATAATCGTTTGACACACTCAGGTGCGTCAAAATTTTTCTCTGTGCACAATAGATCGTTCTTATGTTGCCGTTCGCTCTTATTTTGTATAGAAATTTAAAATTCCTGCACGCGCGTTCTTCCTGAGAATTTTGCGTTCAAAGCACGGAAATCCTCTCAAAAAATGCGTCTTACGTATTTGCTTCAAAGTTTTATCGCCGCCCCGGACTTCGGAATCGGAAAGCATTGATTGGACTCTCCATCTCTCGCTGGTGTTATTTTATTTTTATTCGTGTTGCTTTAGTTATTTATTTGTTTATTGTTGAACCGTTGCTACCGCAACGGCGATGTCTGGTCGAGTTCTACAACTGCATGACTTTCCTGCTCAGCACTTTGGCTGCGACGTGTGCCACCGGTGGTACACGGATGGGATTTTCATAACGCTGCTGACCGACCAGTAGTCACAAACCCAATTTTCTTACATACGCAATCAAAGCTAAATGAAGGCATGATCCAGTTCATGTTTTCTATTTTCACAATGGCTTACAACAATGGACTTTAAATTAGAGATGAAATAAAACTTCAGTTTAACAAATTGCTGTCAACGCATTCAGTTTTATAATATATATATATATATATAAATATTTTATAATATATTTATAACTTATATATTATACATTTTATACTACATTATATTTTATATTGTATTATAGTATATTTTATGATATATGTTTTTGCAATTTTTTGAACTAATTTGACGATATTGGGCTGAAAAAAGTGCATTCAGGAACCTTTCCAAATTAACTTTTTGCTATGAAGGTTCATGACTACGAGCGATCTGAACATTAAATTATTCCATAACTACAAACGACCTGCAAATAAAATTATTCCATAGGTACTAACGATGTATAAATGAAAATTACGTTAGAGAACCTGGAGAAATAACGCTGCCCAGTTTATCCTTCAATTAGAAGTTCATATAAAAAGTAATTTGAAGCAAATTGAACAAGATAATTTGGAAACTTACGGCCACGCTCCACGGCCTTTATCCTTAGATCCTTCTGGTAAATTAAAGTCTGCATAGCAGTACATGTACTAAATGTACTAAACAGCAGTACATGTACTAAATGTACTAAACAGCAGTACATGTACTAAATGTACTAAACAGCAGTACATGTACTAAATGTACCAAACAGCAGTACATGTACTAAATGTACTAAACAGCAGTACATGTAGTAAAAGTACCAAACAGCAGTACATGTGCTAAAAGTAACAAACAGCAGTACATGTACTAAATGTACTAAACAGCAGTACATGTACTAAATGTACTAAACAGCAGTACATGTACTAAATGTACCAAACAGCAGTACATGTACTAAATGTACTAAACAGCAGTACATGTAGTAAAAGCTGCTGGTATCACAAGAAAACCATGCACAGTCTAGCAAATTTTGCCTCCTGCACAACTTTTCCTGGGGTTAACTGTGGAAAAAATTAACCAAAAACAAGTTGTTGTTTTTTGTTTCAACCGACGCTGTTAGAGGTTTTTTGCACGTTCAGTAAATTTTAATTTGTAGTTTCTTTGTACTCTTTAAAAGCCGCGGAATAAACATTTGATGATGTTAATGCGGGAGAGAAAAAATATTGAAAGAAAGGTATATAAATATATACAGAATCGAGAACTTGTGGCTCATGCGCAAAATGTTTCAAATGCTGGAATGAACTTTTAACTTAAGATTAAAATAATAGAGCAAATAAAAAGAGCTTACGATATTCATTTCTACATGAAAAGAAAGCGTGGTAACTACGACGTATAAAGCTGCTCTGTAAATCGAAATGTATAAAATGATGCAAAATTTTCCACAGAATAATTAAAAAATGCATTGCATTTCAAAAACATTTTGTAATTGAGAAAAAGGCTTTGCAAATTTATAGAATGCTAAGAATGTTTATGTTTATGTTTATGTTTAGGTTTATGTTTATGAATGTTTATGCTAAGAATGTTTATGTTTATGTTTATGTTTATGAATGTTTATGTTTATGTTTATGTTTATGTTTATGTTTCTGAATGTTTATGTTTATGTATATGTTTATGTTTATGTTTATGTTTATGTTTATGAATGTTTATGTTTATGTTTATGTTTATGTTTATGTTTATGAATGTTTATGCTAAGAATGTTTATGTTTATGTTTATGTTTATGAATGTTTATGTTTATGTTTATGTTTATGTTTATGAATGTTTATGTTTATGTTTATGTTTATGTTTATGAATGTTTATGTTTATGTTTATGTTTATGTTTATGTTTATGAATGTTTATGCTAAGAATGTTTATGCTAAGAATGTTTATGCTAAGAATGTTTATGTTTATGTTTATGAATGTTTATGTTTATGTTTATGAATGTTTATGTTTATGTTTATGAATGTTTATGTTTATGTTTATGTTTATGTTTATGAATGTTTATGTTTATGTTTATGTTTATGTTTATGAATGTTTATGTTTATGTTTATGTTTATGTTTATGAATGTTTATGTTTATGTTTATGTTTATGTTTATGAATGTTTATGTTTATGTTTATGTTTATGTTTATGTTTATGAATGTTTATGTTTATGTTTATGTTTATGAATGTTTATGCTAAGAATGTTTATGCTAAGAATGTTTATGTTTATGTTTATGTTTATGTTTATGAATGTTTATGTTTATGTTTATGTTTATGTTTATGAATGTTTATGCTAAGAATGTTTATGCTAAGAATGTTTATGTTTATGTTTATGAATGTTTATGTTTATGAATGTTTATGCTAAGAATGTTTATGTTTATGTTTATGTTTATGAATGTTTATGCTAAGAATGTTTATGTTTATGTTTATGTTTATGAATGTTTATGTTTATGTTTATGTTTATGAATGTTTATGTTTATGTTTATGTTTATGTTTATGTTTATGAATGTTTATGTTTATGTTTATGTTTATGAATGTTTATGCTAAGAATGTTTATGTTTATGTTTATGTTTATGAATGTTTATGTTTATGTTTATGTTTATGTTTATGAATGTTTATGTTTATGTTTATGTTTATGTTTATGTTTATGAATGTTTATGTTTATGTTTATGTTTATGTTTATGTTTATGAATGTTTATGTTTATGTTTATGTTTATAAATGTTTATGCTAAGAATGTTTATGTTTATGTTTATGTTTATGAATGTTTATGTTTATGTTTATGTTTATGTTTATGTTTATGTTTATGAATGTTTATGCTAAGAATGTTTATGCTGAGAATGTTTATGTGTATGTTTATGTTTATGAATGTTTATGTTTATGTTTATGTTTATGAATGTTTATGCTAAGAATGTTTATGCTAAGAATGTTTATGTTTATGTTTATGTTTATGAATGTTTATGTTTATGTTTATGTTTATGAATGTTTATGCTAAGAATGTTTATGCTAAGAATGTTTATAGAATGCCTGGCCGTTGCAATGCTGTTATTTCCTTACTCTACCGATGCAGTCGGACTAAATTACCATTAAGACAGTTTTTCTTAACGCAATATAAAAGGTTACATACAAAAGATGAATCTCAAAGTATTCTCAAAAGTCAACTCTAAATTGTGGCCTATTAGTTCTTTCACGAACAGGTTAATTTAATAAAATCTAAATTTACTAAAATAATAAATTAAGTAGAATTTAAATTTACTAAAATAGTAAATTTACTAAAATTCAAATTTACTAAAATAGTAAATTTACTAAAATTTAAATTTACTAAAATAGTAAATTTTCTAAAATTTACTACAAGTTCCATTTTCAGTAATAAGCCAACGTGCCTCTTTTCTTAAGGTTCTTTTTAAAATAATAAACATTTTAAATAACATTTTTTAACACGTTCACTACCTGTGTGCGGTGGCGAAGGTTGGATAAGCTGTGAGTAGAAAAATAAAAAAAAACGAATTTATTGCTCGAAAACATTTCTATCCTTCCCAAAAAATGTGAAAAATATACTTGCCCGATAATATTGTACCTTGTACGATCTATTCTATTTTTCAAATCTATTTTTAAAAGAGGCATTGGAAAACCTGAACATTGTTTCATTTTAACCGATCCCTAAGTGAGCAATATACAGGGTGTCCCAATACCTAAGTGAGCAATATACAGGGTGTCCCAATACCTAAGTGAGCAATATACAGGGTGTCCCAATACCTAAGTGAGCAATATACAGGGTGTCCCAATACCTAAGTGAGCAATATACAGGGTGTCCCGATACCTAAGTGAGCAATATACAGGGTGTCCCGATACCTAAGTGAGCAATATACAGGGTGTCCCGATACCTAAGTGAGCAATATACAGGGTGTCCCAATACCTAAGTGAGCAATATACAGGGTGTCCCGATACCTAAGTGAGCAATATACAGGGTGTCCCAATACCTAAGTGAGCAATATACAGGGTGTCCCGATACCTAAGTGAGCAATATACAGGGTGTCCCAATACCTAAGTGAGCAATATACAGGGTGTCCCAATACCTAAGTGAGCAATATACAGGGTGTCCCAATACCTAAGTGAGCAATATACAGGGTGTCCCAATACCTAAGTGAGCAATATACAGGGTGTCCCAATACCTAAGTGAGCAATATACAGGGTGTCCCAATACCTAAGTGAGCAATATACAGGGTGTCCCAATACCTAAGTGAGCAATATACAGGGTGTCCCAATACCTAAGTGAGCAATATACAGGGTGTCCCAATACCTAAGTGAGCAATATACAGGGTGTCCCAATACCTAAGTGAGCAATATACAGGGTGTCCCAATACCTAAGTGAGCAATATACAGGGTGTCCCGATACCTAAGTGAGCAATATACAGGGTGTCCCAATACCTAAGTGAGCAATATACAGGGTGTCCCGATACCTAAGTGAGCAATATACAGGGTGTCCCGATACCTAAGTGAGCAATATACAGGGTGTCCCAAAAAATGTACTCATTCTTCGACAGCCAAGTACTTATATATTTTGTTTTGATGCATGTGTTTATTCATGAAGATGCAAGTTTAATGATCAAGTTTAAGATAAGAAAAACATTAAACGTAAGAAAATTGAGAAAAAGATAACTTAGTTGCACATGAAAAAAAATACTCGAGCAGCCGTGAGTTAAAGAACGAGTGTACTTTTTTGGGACACCCTGTACAGTACCTAGCGTTACACATATGTACCACTACATTATTGTTAATAAATTGGCTTTACAGAGATCATACAGCTTAAGTTCATACTTCATCAGCAATGTTACAATAGGATATTTTATCTTTATTATTTTTCAAGAGTTATACTGCAGTAATGCAAGAATGATTGCTGCAACGCTAAGCATTGTTGACGCTCGATGATAATTCTTCAGTGCGCGCAGTTTTAGAGCCTAGACTTTAAAAAATGAAACATGTTGTTGAAGGCAAAATTTGCTCGACCCAAAAAATTGATGTTCAGATTATGTACTAAAAATTATTCAAGTGTCGTAAGATTACTTTCTAATCCAGCTTAGGTGTTCGTGCTTTGCTTCTCTCACTCGGAACTTTTCTAGTTGCGTACTCTGCTTTTTTTGTTGCTCTTTTTAACACTTTGACTGCGGCAGGTAAAACTGAAGTTTAATATTCAATTCAACTTTAAAGTCAATTATATAAGCAATGTCAACAATGCCAAGCATTAACTGGATCATGTTTTCATTTAATTTTGATTAAGCATTTATTAAATTGAGTTTGAGGCAGCTGGTGGTGAGCAGCATGTTGAAAACTCCCTCAGTGACCAAATGTTGCTCATGTTGCAGTCAAAGTGTTAATTCTAACTACCCTGTTGCCACCACGGTAAAGAAAACAAGGTATGTTCAAACCAGTCTTTTTTTCGTTGACTGTGTGGTTTTGCTGACGTCATGGCAACGGACCAATAGCAGCGCTCATATTGCCTCTGGTAGCACTGCTACCCTCAAATCTGGCTTCACTATTGGCCTAACGACATGGCGTTTTGGTGACGTCATAAAGTTTGTTTGAAATTAAGCCTTTCTATTGGCTAGCCAAACAAGTGGTGGTGTATTTTCTCCCATTGAAATGATCCTACCTTGTTTCCTCTACCGTGGTTGCCATTCTGTTAACGCGTTGGCTTCGTAGTGGTGCACATGTGTCCCACTGCGTAAATTGTTCAGTTAATTTAATTGTTCATATCAATGAATAGAATTTTAGTTATTAAACTACCTTTATTTAAATTGAATTATATCCTACGAGTTAAAATGTTACCGCAGAGTTATATTTTTCTCGCACTTTAGGAGAGATAAAACTGTAATCAATAGTAAAGATGACTTTTCAATTCCGCTACTTCCACGTTCACCGCGTTAGGCTGAACTGTAGTTCAATTTTCAGCTCAAATTTAAAGTTAATTGCAGCAAGCAATTTTGAAAGTAGCAAACACTAACTGGGTCGTGCCTTCATTTTGTTTCCATGAAGCACTTATGAAAATCGAGTTTGTGACTACTGGTCAGTCAGCAGCATTATGGAAATTGCCTCCGTGAACCACCGGTGGCCCACGTCGCAGTCAAAGTGTTGAGCTGGTGATGATTGCTGGAAGAATGCAGAACGCAAAATAAAAGGCTTTCCTGAACTCTAAAATTTATAGATTTTTTTAAAGAAGGTCGGTCCTTTTAATGCATGGTTTAAATTTATAAACACAAATGCTGCAAGTGACACGTTTTTAAACATGAAATGTTAATGTTACATGTTTATAAACATATAATCACGTTTATAAGCGTACAATGTTACATGTTTATAAACACTCATGAAATATGCTGCAAATGACGGAGCTTGTCCAGATAAGCCCCGCCACTAATGCAACACATAGGTTCACCCACTTCTAACTTTCGATAGGTACATTATTTCGAAAGTTACAAGTGGGTGAATTTATGTGTTGCCTTAGTGGCGGGGCTTATCTGGAAAAGATCCCCAGTGACAATGTGAAAGTTCCTGTCACGTAGCAGTCACGCTTTAAAAGCTGAACTATAATTTTTTATTTTTCAAAATCAGAGCGTCATTATCTTGACCGCTATTCAGCGATGAGAGGCCTTACGTATTATCTTAAATTTATATTCCCCTTTTTCTTGTATTAAAATGTAATAAGAAACAATTTACCTTAGTTTTCGGGGCTTTTTTCAAATATCTTCGATTCATGGCTTTTATTTTTTCACTAGTGATCACGATCCGTCGAGAATGACGGTATTCGATAGTTTCCTTAAATAGGTCTCGTACAAAGGACAAACAAATATATCCATCCCAACAGTACCCGCCATTAAAATATTCTTGTACTTGTGCACTGGTGAAACTCGTATCACAGATACGGTCATTGAGCGTCCTTGTGAGCGTCACAGACACACGCACCAACCAATTTAACGTGTTCTATAAGATTCCCATTGTAATACATAAAGGAAATTTCACACAAAAAATTACATTTATTTATCTGAAAATTTAAGGTAAGAAATTTTATGAAACCTGGCGTTTCATTATGCAGTATCAATGATCGATGCCCGACCGAGTTTTTCTGCGTTTTTTTTTTGCTCAAGCTTTCCATGCTGGAAGCACAACCGGTTCCAGAGGGCCCTACAATTTGTCAGTTTTTTTGTTCTCTTGAGAAATTTTGCATCGATCAGGCTTCAACGGTTTGTCCGCCGCATCGGAAGTCGATAAATTCTGCTGTGTATTCTACGAACATGGTACCCATAAACTTATATAAAATATTTTATATCAGAAATGGAGCTGTGGAGAGGTTGAAATATCGCTTTCATTAAGGGTTCAAATTTGGTCTGCCTTTATAAATATCACATCAGTTGTGCCAGTCGAGATACAAACATAGGATACAAGTAATGGTCAACGTTTCAAATAAAGCATCAGTTGTGCCAATCATGATATAAACATTAAAAATAAAATGATTAACAGTTAACGTTTCAAATAAAGCATCAGTTGTGCCAATCATGATATAAACATTAAAAATAAAATGGTTAACAGTTAACGTTTCAAATAAAGCATCAGTTGTACAAATCGAAATGCAGGGAGAAAATAAAGAATAAAATACCACAAACATTATAACCTGTGCCCAACTTGGATGCCAAGGAAAATTTCTAAAAGCATGATCAAAGGGTAGCTTAAAAACAGCTGACCGGTTCAAATCTTTGATAACTTTTATTATTCTCAATTTATACTAACAAAATTTTAGTAGTAGGTAAAACGATACTTTTGAGATTTAGCATTGGTGGAGTATGCTTATAAGGCAAAATTCCAAGAGCATCATTAGCATTGGTGGAGTATGCTAAGGCAAAATTCCAAAAGCATCATTAGCATTGAGCGAGGATGCTAAAGCAAAATTATAAGAAGAATCATTAGCATTGGCCGAGGATGTTTCGGCAAAATTATAATAAGAATCATTAGCATTGGTAGAGGATGCTAAGGCAAAATTCCAAAAGCATCATTAGCATCGGCCGAGAAGGTTACATAAAATATCACGCGACACACCAACAATTGTTCATCCCTCCACATTCCCGTGCCCGCTGCACACCCAAAAATGCGCTGCCTTTTTCAGGAATTTTCGTGGAAGGCGTAATGGAATTCCGCGAAATCCAGTTGTCCAGTGTCCGCATGGCGGAACCTAATTCGACTTTCTTCTTATGTTTTGAGGGAAGTTGTTTTTACGCAACAGTTTTCTGCGTTCCGCGAGGGGCTAAGCCACTCACTTTGAAACAGAAAAGCCCGGGTTCGATCCCGGTCCTGCGATAGCGGGATTTTCACTCCCTGTGCAGCTCATCTGGTTGTTGCATAAAAAAACAGAGAAAACAGGACGAATAGGGACCTCATGGTGCCTCCTATTTCCTCATGAGGCTTCATGTTGCCTCATGTTGCCTCATGTTGCCTCATGTTACCTCATGTTGCCTCATGTTGCCTCATGCTGCCTCATGTGGCTTCATGTATCCTCATGCTGCCTCACGAGGCCTCATGTTGCCTCAAGTTGCCTCATGTTGATTCATGCTGCCTCATGTTGCCTCATGTTGCCTCATGCTGCCTCATGTGGCTTCATGTATCCTCATGCTGCCTCATGTGGCCTCATGTTGCCTCAAGTTGTCTCATGCTGCATCATGTTGACTCATGCTGCCTCATGTTGCCTCATGCTGCCTCATGTGGCTTCATGTATCCTCATGCTGCCTCACGTGGCCTCATGTTGCCTCAAGTTGCCTCATGTTGACTCATGCTGCCTCAAGTTGCCTCATGTTGACTCATGCTGCCTCGTGTTGCCTCATGTTGACTCATGCTGCCTCATGTTGCCTCATGTAGCCTCATGTTGCCTCATGCTGCCTCATGCTGCGTCATGTCGCCGCATGACCACATAGAAGCACCACTTGTCATGCTGCCTACTGCCCAAAAAAGCATATGCTGATTTGAAAATCGAGTTCTAAAAGAGCGAAATTTTTATTTCCTTTACATTTCTTTCGAAAGTTCTGCAAGGCGCAAAAAGTCTTCGTCTTTTGTTCGCATGCAAATGCCAGGACGGACTCCCGGAGTACCGAGGTGCTGTTTTATTCCGTGAAACGGCGCTTGTGAAACTGCATTATTCTGTGAAACTGCGCTTGTGAAACTGCATTATTTATGGAACGGCGCTTGTGAAACTGCATTATTCTGTGAAACGGCGCTTGTGAAACTGCATTATTCCGTGAAACGGCGCTTGTGAAACTGCATTATTTATGAAACTGCGTTTGTGAAATTGCATTATTCCGTGAAACGGCGCTTGTGAAACTGCATTATTCCGTGAAACGGCGCTTGTGAAACTGCATTATTCCGTGAAACGGCGCTTGTGAAACTGCATTATTCCGTGAAACGGCGCTTGTGAAACTATATTATTTATGAAACGGCACTTGTGCAACTGCATTATTCCGTGAAACGGCGCTTGTGAAACTGCATTATTCCGTGAAACGGCGCTTGTGAAACTATATTATTTATGAAACGGCGCTTGTGAAACTGCAGGTATGTATTTTGAAACGAACGTTGTGAAACTGGAGGTATTCTGAAGGGGAGGTTGTAAAACTACAGGACTTACGAAGCGGAGGTAGTGAAACTGTAGCATTTATGAAACGGAGGTAATGGTTTCAGTGGAGTGATTCAGGTTACCGCTCTCAGTACTAGGTACTGCATTTCAGTACTAGGTACTCTTTTCAGTACTAGGTACCACTTACAGTACTAGGTACTGCATTTCAGTACTAGGTACTCCTTTCAGTACTAGGTACCACTTATAGTACTAGGTACTGCATTTCAGTACTAAGTATGCTTTCAGTACTAAGTACTGCTTTCAGTACTAGGTGCTCCTTTCAGTACTAAGTACTGCTTTCAGCACTAGGTACTGCTTTCAGTACTAGGTACTGTTTTTAGTACTTGGTACCACTTTCAGCACTAGGTACTCCTTTCAGTACTAGGTACTGCTTTCAGCACTAGGTGCTGCTTTCAGTACTAGGTACTGTTTTTAGTACTTGATACCACTTTCAGCACTAGGTACTGCTTTCAGCCTAGGTACTGTTCTCAGTACTAGGTACCACTTTCAGTACTAGGTACTATTTTCAATGTTTGTCTCTAGAAGAGTTATTGAATTTTTCCTATACCGTACGTGCGTAACATTACTGTATAATCCTAATGACCTTATAAACTTTAATTTACACTCAGTGTTTGAACAATATTCTACAGTCACCGTGTAAACAATGGTGCTTGTTAGTTTGATATTAGTTTGTTTAATTTAATTCGTGTAGTTTTTTAAGTTTCATGAGTTCAGCATTGAAAATACTGCAAACAACATTAAAAAGTTCGTCTAGAAATGTTTTTTTTCAAAAAAATGCGCTTAAAAGGAGAGAAATTACAAAGTTACAAAAGTCTGGGTGGTAAAACGCAAGTCCCTGACCTTATTGTAAGACCTTGTACTAACTGATTAGATTGTGCTACCTAACATGTACTGATTAGAATGTACTAACAACCTTGTACTAACAGTCTACTGATTGGATTGAACCAATAACGGGTTATAACTGACGGTGTACACATGCGATTTTTGTTCACTTCATTTCGTTTAGTGCAATCTCTTCTATTAGATTTATTTTGAAAATAGTTTAATCGAAAAATTAAGAAACAGAAAATGATTTTCACAAGTCTGTTACTGGTAACTCTCTCGTAATGAACGATGGATCAGCGTTAAACAATCCCTCCTGTATTGGACCACATGAGTACCACCCGGTAAGTTGCTCATTCACGTACCGGTATTAATGAATGACATTTCATGTTGCGTGACCTTAAAAAATAACTATCATCATACGAGGCGAAATGTTGTCGTAATTGTGTTTCCATATTTCTTAGGAAGGATACAAATGTATCCTAGCAGTAAAGTCGATTTTCCAATTCTGCCACTCACAACCTAAACAAGCCAACCGTTAACAACCGCGGTGAACGTGTTAAGTGTTTCAGATTGATACAACCTTTTAAGTTTTCTAGATTGATTTAATCGTTTTCAGATTGATTCAATTGACAAACAGCTCATTTGTAAATTTTTTGTATAACTTTCTGTACGTTGCTCCAGTCTCCGTGATGGCGGTTATCTGACGTGTGTTTTTATGTGTTTTTTAATATCTACATATGTATTAAAATCAAAGAAATATGTTTATTTGTTTATGTATCTGTATTATGCGTAGGTATAAAAAATTAAAAAATATCTATGTTTAACCTATAATGAGGGCTGCCAAATGATTAATGCAAGCGAAAGCGAATTAGAGAAAATTTCTTAGTTTCATGGAGATTTTCACGAGCTCGTATTTATTTTATTCTTATGAATGAAATCTAAAAATTACAGACGTTTTCTCTCAATAACGTGGGCGGCAAAATGAATAAAAATATTCAAGCTTCATAAGCGTTTGAATAATTACATATCCTATTTTACAATACTTATAAAACTCAATAATACACGTTATATCGTTAATGTGAGGTGCAGAATGATTAAGGGAGATGTTCTAATTCAAAGAAACATTCAAGTTTCATTAACGCTTGAAAAAATTAAATATTTTAATATACATATGAATGAAAATAAATAAATAATACACGTTTTTTCATTAATGTAAAATACGAAGTAATTAAAGGGGATTTTCTAATTCAAAGAAATATTCGATTTTCATGAACAATTTAAAAGTTAAAATCATTTTCGGGGGACAACTGAAGAAAAAGGCGGCGGGATGGAAAGTAGAACAGTTGGATGCTGTGCAACTCGAACTCTGAAGAAACAGGAAAAAGTAGGCAATTTAAATTCGATGAAGAAAATAAAAAAATTCAGGCAAGTGTTTCAGCGTTGACCGCTCAAACCATGTCATGGTTTGACGTAAGACCGAAATGTTTACATTTTATTCATTCGCTGAAAGTTCTTGGTCTTTTGTTCACATGCAAATGTCAGGACGGACTTCCAAAGTACCGTGGCGCTGTTTAATGTTACAAGCCACGAATTTTAAATAAAGCTTGGGCACCCACTTCAAAATTCCAAAATTCTCAAAGGGCGCGATGAAAGCGTGAATTGTCCATCTAAACCTGTAATTATTCCAGCCTCGCGCATCTTCTTCAAAATTTTGCCTACGGGCACGAAAGAATGTGACTTGCGCATCAAACACTGTATTATTCCAGCTCAAACTACCCTAAGGATGCGAGTTAAATTTGATATTCCGGAGCTTCCCTTAAGGAATTCAAATCGATATCCCATCGGGTCAGTGAATTCGAACCCTCCCTTTGAGGAGCGCTGCTCCAAAGTCTCATTCTTTTAGACGTGTGAGTTCTTCGAGGCGAATTAACATTCAAGAATGCCTTAAAGCCGCATGTGTTGAATTTAGATGGAAGCGTTTGGCGGGTGCTGCTGTATTCCAAGTGGCGTCTTTGGACCAGGCAGCCTTTGGACGACTACTAGCCTTTGGACGACCACCAGCCTTTGGACAACCACCAGCCTTTGGACAACCACCAGCCTTTGGACGACCGCCAGCCTTTGGACAACCACCAGCCTTTGGACAACCACCAGCCTTTGGACGGCCGTCAGCCTTTGGACGGCCGTCAGCCTTTGGACGACCACCAGCCTTTGGACGACCACCAGCCTTTGGACGGCCGTCAGCCTTTGGACGACCACCAGCCTTTGGACGACCGCCAGCCTTTGGACGGCCGTCAGCCTTTGGACGACCACCAGCCTTTGGACGACCGCCAGCCTTTGGACGGCCGTCAGCCTTTGGACGACCACCAGCCTTTGGACGACCGCCAGCCTTTGGACGGCCGTCAGCCTTTGGACGACCACCAGCCTTTGGACGACCGCCAGCCTTTGGACAACCACCAGCCTTTGGACGACCACCAGCCTTTAGACGGCCGTCAGCCTTTGGACGACCACCAGCCTTTGGACGACCGCCAGCCTTTGGGCAACCACCAGCCTTTGGACGACCACCAGCCTTTGGACGGCCGTCAGCCTTTGGACGACCATCTGCCTTTGGATGACCATCAGCCTTTGGACGACCACCAGCCTTTGGACGACCATCTGCCTTTGGACGACCACCAGCCTTTGGATGACCATCAGCCTTTGGACAACCACCAGCCTTTGGACGACCACCAGCCTTTGGACGACCACCAGCCTTTGGACGACCATCTGCCTTTGGATGACCATCAGCCTTTGGATGACCATCAGCCTTTGGACGACCACCAGCCTTTGGACGACCATCTGCCTTTGGATGACCATCAGCCTTTGGACGACCACCAGCCTTTGGACGACCACCAGCCTTTGGACGACCATCTGCCTGTGGATGACCATCAGCCTTTGGACGACCACCAGCCTTTGGACGACCACCAGCCTTTGGACGGACACCAGACTTTGGATGACCACCAGCTTTTAGCCATCAATTTTCGGGTCGTGTGAGATGTGTTTCATGGCTTACAAAATTTAACTAAAATTTTATAAAATTTTCTCTGAAAAATTCCTTCTCATTCCAGCTAAGGAACCATTATTTTTACAATGTGACATCCATCCTACAATTGCATATTGTGCATTTACATTTACAACTTCCGCGATGGAAGGTTTTATCAAAAGTTTATACCAGTAGGAATATGTTATCTATTTACATTCACTATCTTCCCAACCGTACCTATGTTGATTACTAGATTCCAGTCACAGCCTCCCGCAAATTTCAAACTTGATAAGTGTTTCCACAACCACTATAGGTTAACCTGAAGTTACATATTCAAATCAAATTCAAAGTTACATATTCAAATCAAATTTAAAGTTGCATATTCAACTCAAATTTAAAGTTACATATTCAACTCAAATTTAAAGTTACATATTCAACTCAAATTTAAAGTTACATATTCAACTCAAATTTAAAGTTACATATTCAACTCAAATTTAAAGTTACATATTCAACTCAAATTTAAAGTTACATATTCAACTCAAATTTAAAGTTACATATTCAACTCAAATTTAAAGTTACATATTCAACTCAAATTCAAAGTCAAACGTGGTAAGCAATTTTGTGTATAGCAAACATGAGCTGGATCGTGCTCTCATTTAGCTTTAATTAAGTATTTATGAAAATTGAGTTTGTGACTACTGGTCGGTCAGCAGCATTATGAAAATTGCCTCCGTGGCCACCGGTGGGTCACGTCGCAGTCAACGCGGTAATTAATTCCTACTTAGTAATCCAATTTATTAACCCTACTTCATCGCCCTATTTAGTAATCCAATTTATAATCATGTTTAGTTACCCTATTTAGTAACCTTATTTAGTAACCCTACATAGTAATCCTATTTATTTGCCCTACTTAGTAATCCTTCATAGCTACCCTATTTAGTTACCTTACTTAATTATCCTATATAATAACCCTACGTACGAGTAGTTACCCTATTTAGTAACCCTGCATAGTTACCCTAATCAGTGACCCTGGCAGCACTCATTGCAACTCAGCTCCTCGCTGACCACTTGTGTTTTATGGACAGCCTTATCTCGTTAAGCCATATATGGTGTCCGCCACCATCTCACTTCTCGCCATTGAGACAGTTTACGGGACCATAAAATGATGGCTGTCACCGATACAATCCGGGCGGTGACTGCAGGTGCTATGTAGTTATCCAAGTAATTTGCGCGGTTGTAGCTGACAACGCAAGTTTTCCGGTTTGGCTACTCTGGGTCAGTTTATTTTTTTTTTTTTTGTGGTTTGAGTTTTCAATTCTAAGTTTTTCAATTATATTGAAAGTATTCAATTATAAGCAACTCTGCTTAGTAAAAAAAACAACACATAGGGTAGCCAAATCTGTAGAACTTTCGCTTCCGGCTGGTTATAACATACAACATTGGTTATAACATGCATTGTAACATTTTATGGTTATAACATACAACGGCGGCTTAAATCGTTCGAATATGCTACAGATATCTTCTAATTTCCGGAGATAGAGATGGGCCATTTTTTGCTCAATTCTCCAACTGCAGCCCCTTTTCATTTAAGACGTTTATCCGCGAAAAAAAAACGATCAACTCTAGTTTAGAAATCTGCATGTAGACGAAACCTGTCCCTTGGATAAGTACCTTAAATAAGTACCTCAAATAAGTACATTCAATAAGTACTTTAAATAAGGACATTAAATAAGTACATTCAGTAGGTACTTTAAATAAGGACCTTAAATAAGTACCTTGAATGAGAATCTTGAATAAGTTTCTATATGCCAAACCGCCTGATCTAAATAAAAAAAGTCACCCCTTCTCATACGAATGCGAACAAATCAAGTAGGACGACAACGAACGCAATTGCGATATACTTTCACCTTCAATAAACTAAATTTAGTATCGCAGGGTTTCACAGGCGTCGAGTTACAGAACCCTCTTATTAAACCCATATTTCGAGGGGAAAGGCGGCGGGAAAGAGGGTATAGAGACCTGCCTTGTATTCCACAGTCGGTGCTGCTGTAGCGTGAGATCTACCTCTAGCTAGTACTATAGCGTGAGGTCTACCTCTAGCTAGTACTATAGCGTGAGGTCTACCTCTAGCTAGTACTATAGCGTGAGGTCTACCTCTAGCTAGTACTATAGCGTGAGGTCTACCTCTAGTTAGTACTATAGCGTGAGGTCTACCTCTAGCTAGTACTATAGCGTGAGGTCTACCTCTAGCTAGTACTATAGCGTGAGGTCTACCTCTAGCTAGTACTATAGCGTGAGGTCTACCTCTAGCTAGTACTATAGCGTGAGGTCTACCTCTAGCTAGTACTATAGCGTGAGGTCTACCTCTAGTTAGTACTATAGCGTGAGGTCTACCTCTAGCTAGTACTACAGCGTGAGGTCTACCTCTATCTAGTACTATAGCGTGAGGTTTACCACACTATAGCATGAAATCTACCACCTCTAGCTAGCACTATAGCGTGAGGTTAGGTTAGTTTACTAATAGATATTACTCATTTCCGTACATTTAATTTAGCGTTAAACACTTAATTTGTACATGTCAAACTGTACCTGGGGAGGCGATATATGGCGGTAGACCTCACGCTATTGTAGCACTTCACAGACATATATTTCACTTTGCATTTCACAGCCTTATAGCTTTATATTTCATAGCGTTTTAAGTTATAACTTTACATTTTATAGACTTTTAACCTTGTATTTAACAGCCATATAACCTTACATTTCACCTTACATTTAACAGCCGTACAACCTTACATTTCACCTTACCTTTCACAGCCTCCCCCAAAGTCAAGAGTTATAGAAGCAATTGTAAGTGCAAGTGTATACAAGCGGGGCAGTAAAGCTTGAACTGCAACCATCGCCTCGATCTCGCCAGCAATCTTATTGTCGGGGGAGACATACGGCTGGAGACAGCGTGCTCTGTGCTTCAGTGAAGCCTCTCTTACTGAGATATTCTCTCATGCTTTAGTAAAGACCTTCTAACTGAAAGACTCTTGCTTGCTTTAGTATAGACTTTTTCATGCTTTAGTAAAGACTCTCTTACTGAAAGACTCTCTCATGCTTTAGTAAAGACTCGCGTAGTGAAAGACTCTCTCATGCTTCGTTAAAGACTCTTTTACTAAACTACTCTCTCTCATGCTTCAGTAAAGACTCTTTTACTAAAATACTCTCTCTCATGCTTCAGTAAAGACTCTCTTACTGAAAGACTCTCTCGTGCTTCGGTAAAGACTCAAGGTGTGATGTTTCAGTAAACACTCAAGGTGCGATGCTTCAGTAAAGACTCAAGGTGCGATACTTCAGTAAAGACTCAAGGTGCGATGCTTCAGTAAAGACTCAAGGTGCGATGCTTCAGTAAAGACTCAAGATGCGATGCTTCAGTAAAGACTCAAGATGCGATGCTTCAGTAAAGACTCAAGATGCGATGCTTCAGTAAAGACTCAAGGTGCGATGCTTCAGTAAAGACTCAAGGTGCGATGCTTCAGTAAAGACTCAAGGTGCGATGCTTCAGTAAAGACTCAAGGTGCGATGTTTCAGTAAAGACTCAAGGTGCGATGCTTCAGTAAAGACTCAAGATGCGATGCTTCAGTAAAGACTCAAGGTGCGATGCTTCAGTAAAGACTCAAGATGCGATGCTTCAGTAAAGACTCAAGGTGCGATGTTTCAGTAAAGACTCAAGGTGCGATGTTTCAGTAAACACTCAAGGTGCGATGCTTCAGTAAAGACTCAAGGTGCGATGCTTCAGTAAAGACTCAAGATGCGATGCTTCAGTAAAGACTCAAGGTGCGATGCTTCAGTAAAGACTCAAGATGCGATGCTTCAGTAAAGACTCAAGATGCGATGCTTCAGTAAAGCCTCAAGGTGCGATACTTCAGTAGAGCCTCAAGGTGCGATACTTCAGTAAAGCCTCAAGGTGCGATACTTCAGTAAAGCCTCAAGGTGCGATACTTCAGTAAAGACTCAAGGTGCGATACTTCAGTAAAGCCTCAAGGTGCGATACTTCAGTAAAGACTCAAGGTGCGATGCTTCAGTAAAGCCTCAAGGTGCGATGCTTCAGTAAAGACTCAAGATGCGATGCTTCAGTAAAGACTCAAGATGCGATGCTTCAGTAAAGACTCAAGGTGCGATGCTTCAGTAAAGACTCAAGATGCGATGCTTCAGTAAAGACTCAAGATGCGATGCTTCAGTAAAGACTCAAGATGCGATGCTTCAGTAAAGACTCAAGGTGCGATGTTTCAGTAAAGACTCAAGGTGCGATGTTTCAGTAAACACTCAAGGTGCGATGCTTCAGTAAAGACTCAAGGTGCGATGCTTCAGTAAAGACTCAAGGTGCGATGCTTCAGTAAAGACTCAAGGTGTGATGTTTCAGTAAAGACTCAAGGTGCGATGCTTCAGTAAAGACTCAAGATGCGATGCTTCAGTAAAGACTCAAGGTGCGATGCTTCAGTAAAGACTCAAGATGCGATGCTTCAGTAAAGACTCAAGGTGCGATGTTTCAGTAAAGACTCAAGGTGCGATGTTTCAGTAAACACTCAAGGTGCGATGCTTCAGTAAAGACTCAAGGTGCGATGCTTCAGTAAAGACTCAAGATGCGATGCTTCAGTAAAGACTCAAGGTGCGATGCTTCAGTAAAGACTCAAGATGCGATGCTTCAGTAAAGACTCAAGATGCGATGCTTCAGTAAAGCCTCAAGGTGCGATACTTCAGTAGAGCCTCAAGGTGCGATACTTCAGTAAAGCCTCAAGGTGCGATACTTCAGTAAAGCCTCAAGGTGCGATACTTCAGTAAAGACTCAAGGTGCGATACTTCAGTAAAGACTCAAGGTGCGATGCTTCAGTAAAGCCTCAAGGTGCGATGCTTCAGTAAAGACTCAAGGTGCGATGCTTCAGTAAAGACTCAAGGTGCGATGCTTCAGTAAAGCCTCAAGGTGCGATACTTCAGTAAAGCCTCAAGGTGCGATACTTCAGTAAAGCCTCAAGGTGCGATACTTCAGTAAAGCCTCAAGGTGCGATACTTCAGTAAAGACTCAAGGTGCGATACTTCAGTAAAGCCTCAAGGTGCGATATTTCAGTAAAGCCTCAAGGTGCGATACTTCAGTAAAGCCTCAAGGTGCGATACTTCAGTAAAGCC
Organism: Morinoia aosen; assembly: GCA_030386875.1. Taxonomy (NCBI): domain Eukaryota; kingdom Metazoa; phylum Arthropoda; class Malacostraca; order Amphipoda; family Talitridae; genus Morinoia; species Morinoia aosen. The sequence continues at coordinate 46,912,375 of CM059577.1, read as the reverse complement.
TCAAGGTGCGATACTTCAGTAAAGCCTTAAGGTGCGATACTTCAGTAAAGCCTCAAGGTGCGATACTTCAGTAAAGCCTCAAGGTGCGATACTTCAGTAAAGCCTCAAGGTGCGATACTTCAGTAAAGCCTCAAGGTGCGATACTTCAGTAAAGCCTCAAGGTGCGATACTTCAGTAAAGCCTCAAGGTGCGATACTTCAGTAAAGACTCAAGGTGCGATGCTTCAGTAAAGCCTCAAGGTGCGATACTTCAGTAAAGCCTCAAGGTGCGATACTTCAGTAAAGACTCAAGGTGCGATGCTTCAGTAAAGCCTCAAGGTGCGATACTTCAGTAAAGCCTCAAGGTGCGATACTTCAGTAAAGCCTCAAGGTGCGATACTTCAGTAAAGCCTCAAGGTGCGATACTTCAGTAAAGCCTCAAGGTGCGATACTTCAGTAAAGCCTCAAGGTGCGATACTTCAGTAAAGCCTCAAGGTGCGATACTTCAGTAAAGCCTCAAGGTGCAATACTTCAGTAAAGACTCAAGGTGCGATGCTTCAGTAAAGACTCAAGGTGCGATACTTCAGTAAAGCCTCAAGGTGCGATGCTTCAGTAAAGACTCAAGGTGCGATGCTTCAGTAAAGCCTCAAGGTGCGATACTTCAGTAAAGACTCAAGGTGCGATACTTCAGTAAAGACTCAAGGTGCGATACTTCAGTAAAGACTCAAGGTGCGATACTTCAGTAAAGACTCAAGGTGCGATACTTCAGTAAAGCCTCAAGGTGCGATACTTCAGTAAAGACTCAAGGTGCGATACTTCAGTAAAGACTCAAGGTGCGATACTTCAGTAAAGACTCAAGGTGCGATACTTCAGTAAAGACTCAAGGTGCGATACTTCAGTAAAGCCTCAAGGTGCGATACTTCAGTAAAGCCTCAAGGTGCGATACTTCAGTAAAGACTCAAGGTGCGATACTTCAGTAAAGACTCAAGGTGCGATGCTTCAGTAAAGACTCAAGGTGCGATGCTTCAGTAAAGACTCAAGGTGCGATACTTCAGTAAAGACTCAAGGTGCGATACTTCAGTAAAGACTCAAGGTGCGATACTTCAGTAAAGACTCAAGGTGCGATGCTTCAGTAAAGACTCAAGGTGCGATACTTCAGTAAAGACTCAAGGTGCGATACTTCAGTAAAGACTCAAGGTGCGATGCTTCAGTAAAGACTCAAGGTGCGATACTTCAGTAAAGACTCAAGGTGCGATACTTCAGTAAAGACTCAAGGTGCGATACTTCAGTAAAGCCTCAAGGTGCGATACTTCAGTAAAGCCTCAAGGTGCGATGCTTCAGTAAAGACTCAAGGTGCGATGCTTCAGTAAAGCCTCAAGGTGCGATACTTCAGTAAAGACTCAAGGTGCGATGCTTCAGTAAAGACTCAAGGTGCGATACTTCAGTAAAGACTCAAGGTGCGATACTTCAGTAAAGACTCAAGGTGCGATGCTTCAGTAAAGCCTCAAGGTGCGATACTTCAGTAAAGACTCAAGGTGCGATACTTCAGTAAAGACTCAAGGTGCGATGCTTCAGTAAAGCCTCAAGGTGCGATACTTCAGTAAAGCCTCAAGGTGCGATACTTCAGTAAAGCCTCAAGGTGCGATGCTTCAGTAAAGACTCAAGGTGCGATACTTCAGTGAAGCCTCAAGGTGCGATACTTCAGTAAAGACTCAAGGTGCGATACTTCAGTAAAGCCTCAAGGTGCGATACTTCAGTAAAGACTCAAGGTGCGATACTTCAGTAAAGACTCAAGGTGCGATACTTCAGTAAAGCCTCAAGGTGCGATACTTCAGTAAAGACTCAAGGTGCGATACTTCAGTAAAGCCTCAAGGTGCGATGCTTCAGTAAAGACTCAAGGTGCGATACTTCAGTAAAGCCTCAAGGTGCGATACTTCAGTAAAGCCTCAAGGTGCGATACTTCAGTAAAGCCTCAAGGTGCGATGCTTCAGTAAAGACTCAAGGTGCGATGCTTCAGTAAAGCCTCAAGGTGCGATACTTCAGTAAAGACTCAAGGTGCGATACTTCAGTAAAGACTCAAGGTGCGATGCTTCAGTAAAGACTCAAGGTGCGATACTTCAGTAAAGCCTCAAGGTGCGATACTTCAGTAAAGCCTCAAGGTGCGATACTTCAGTAAAGCCTCAAGGTGCGATGCTTCAGTAAAGACTCAAGGTGCGATGCTTCAGTAAAGCCTCAAGGTGCGATACTTCAGTAAAGCCTCAAGGTGCGATACTTCAGTAAAGCCTCAAGGTGCGATGCTTCAGTAAAGACTCAAGGTGCGATACTTCAGTAAAGACTCAAGGTGCGATACTTCAGTAAAGCCTCAAGGTGCGATACTTCAGTAAAGCCTCAAGGTGCGATACTTCAGTAAAGCCTCAAGGTGTGATGCTTCAGTAAAGACTCAAGGTACGATGCTTCAGTAAAGACTCAAGGTGCGATACTTCAGTAAAGACTCAGAAGCGATACTTCAATAAGGACAAGCTGTTCGTAAACGATGGTCGCACGGCTGGGACGCAGCTGCTGCATATTTTGAGACTGCAATATTCAGTACGACGTCCGATCGCTTGATTTAGAGCTTCATCTGCTGCTTCTCAAAAAGATGAAGTGTTTCAGCCGCCATTTTTGAAGAGGCATCGGCTCATTGAAGAAAAAAATGAACACTGTTTCTTTTGTCTGCCATGCAGGATGCTGCGCGAACCCCCGTGACCGTTTGCAGTTGCTTTATTACGACGTGACCCACCGGTGGCCACTGAGGGATTTTTTTATTATGCTGCTGACCGACCGGCAGTCACGAGCTCAATTTTATAAACACTTAATGAAAGCTAAATGAAAGCACCATCCAGTTCATGTTTGTTATTCGCAAAATTAATTCTAATTTGAGTGGAAGATCTTTAAAACTGACCCTAACTTGAGCTGAAGATCTTTAAAACTGACTCTAAATTGAGTTGAAGATCGGTAAAACTGACTCTAAATTGAGTTGAAGATCGGTAAAACTGACTCTAAATTGAGTTGAAGATCGTTAAAACTAACTCTAACTTGAGTCGAAAATCTTTAAAACAAACTCTAACTTGAGTTGAGATCTTTAAAACTGACTCTAACTTGAGTTGAGATCTTTAAAACTGACTCTAAATTGAGTTGAAGATCGGTAAAACTGACTCTAAATTGAGTTGAAGATCGGTAAAACTGACTCTAAATTGAGTTGAAGATCGGTAAAACTGACTCTAAATTGAGTTGAAGATCGTTAAAACTAACTCTAACTTGAGTCGAAAATCTTTAAAACAAACTCTAACTTGAGTTGAGATCTTTAAAACTGACTCTAACTTGAGTCAAAAATCTTTAAAACAAACTCTAACTTGAGTTGAAGATCTTTAAAACTGACTCTAATTAAGTTGAGTTGATATCGAACTTCACTTTAACCCGCCGCAGTTTGACGACGTTTGAATCGTTCTTTCTTTCCTGTCACGAAGGATGCTACGCGAACCTATGAAATCGTTCCTACTTGCTACTTGATTACTTAATTGAAGTACGTTGCTACTTGCGTTCCTACTGGGCGGTGCGTTCCCACTTGGCGGTGCGTTCCCACTTGGCGGTGCGTTCCCACTTGGCGGTGCGTTCCCACTTGGCGGTGCGTTCCCACTTGGCGGTGCGTTCCTACTTGGCGGTGCGTTCCCACTTGGCGGTGCGTTCCTACTTGGCGGTGCGTTCCCACTTGGCGGTGCGTTCCCACTTGGCGGTGCGTTCCCACTTGGCGGTGCGTTCCCACTTGGCGGTGCGTTCCCACTTGGCGGTGCGTTCCCACTTGGCGGTGCGTTCCCACTTGGCGGTGCGTTCCCACTTGGAGGTGCGTTCCCACTTGGCGGTGCGTTCCCACTTGGCGGTGCGTTCCCACTTGGAGGTGCGTTCCCACTTGGCGGTGCGTTCCCACTTGGCGGTGCGTTCCCACTTGGCGGTGCGTTCCTACTTGGCGGTGCGTTCCCACTTGGCGGTGCGTTCCCACTTGGCGGTGCGTTCCCACTTGGCGGTGCGTTCCCACTTGGCGGTGCGTTCCCACTTGGCGGTGCGTTCCCACTTGGCGGTGCGTTCCCACTTGGCGGTGCGTTCCCACTTGGCGGTGCGTTCCCACTTGGCGGTGCGTTCCTACTTGGCGGTGCGTTCATACTTGGCGGTGCGTTCCCACTTGGCGGTGCGTTCCCACTTGGCGGTGCGTTCCCACTTGGCGGTGCGTTCCTACTTGGCGGTGCGTTCCCACTTGGCGGTGCGTTCCCACTTGGCGGTGCGTTCCCACTTGGCGGTGCGTTCCTACTTGGCGGTGCGTTCCCACTTGGCGGTGCGTTCCCACTTGGCGGTGCGTACCCACTTGGCGGTGCGTTCCCACTTGGCGGTGCGTTCCCACTTGGCGGTGCGTTCCTACTTGGCGGTGCGTTCATACTTGGCGGTGCTTTCCCACTTGGCGGTGCGTTCCCACTTGGCGGTGCGTTCCCACTTGGCGGTGCGTTCCCACTTGGCGGTGCGTTCCCACTTGGCGGTGCGTTCCCACTTGGCGGTGCGTTCCCACTTGGCGGTGCGTTCCCACTTGGCGGTGCGTTCCCACTTGGCGGTGCGTTCCCACTTGGCGGTGCGTTCATACTTGGCGGTGCGTTCCCACTTGGCGGTGCGTTCCCACTTGGCGGTGCGTTCCCACTTGGCGGTGCGTTCCCACTTGGCGGTGCGTTCCCACTTGGCTGTGCGTTCCTACTTGGCGGTGCGTTCCTACTTGGCGGTGCGTTCCCACTTGGCGGTGCGTTCCCACTTGGCGGTGCGTTCCCACTTGGCGGTGCGTTCCCACTTGGCGGTGCGTTCCCACTTGGCGGTGCGTTCCCACTTGGCGGTGCGTTCCCACTTGACGGTGGTTCCTACTTGGCGGTGCAAGGTATTACAGTTGCAGAACCCCTGAAACCATTCATACTTGCTACCTGATTTCTTAATTCGCGTACGTTGCAACTTGCGTTCCAACTCGGTGATGCTGGGTATTATACTTGAGGTACGAAGCCAAGGCTGCGACCTACGCACCCCCAGAACAGGTTCCCACGCCTCCGCTCCGCAGATCTCAGTGTCGGAATACGTTCAAGGTTTTTTTTACTAACCTACTTTGTTATGGCGGTGCTGCTGGCAGCGTTCGTCCTGCTTAGTGGACTTAGCCACATGCTAAGTGGACTTAGCCACATGCTAAGTGGACTTAGCCACATGCTAAGTGGACTTAGCCACATGCTAAGTGGACTTAGCCACATGCTAAGTGGACTTAGCCACATGCTAAGTGGACTTAGCCACATGCTAAGTGGACTTAGCCACATGCTAAGTGGACTTAGCCACATGCTAAGTGGACTTAGCCACATGCTAAGTTGACTTTGTTACTCTACATGTGCATTCTGCTAAGTGAACTTTTGCTACTAAGTGGACTTAGCTAGGTGTGCGTCCTGTTAAGTGGACTTAGCTACCCTACGTGTGCGTCCTGCTAAGTAGACTTAGCTACCCTACGTGTGCGTCCTGCTAAGTGGACTTAGCTACCCTACGTGTGCGTCCTGCTAAGTGGACTTAGCTACCCTACGTGTGCGTCCTGCTAAGTGGACTTAGCTACCCTACGTGTGCGTCCTGTTAAGTGGACTTAGCGACCCTACGTGTGCGTCCTGTTAAGGGGACTCAGCTACCCTACGTGTGCGTCCTGCTAAGTGGACTTAGCTACCCTACGTGTGCGTCCTGCTAAGTGGACTTAGCTACCATACATGCTATGACACGTCCGAACGCTACGGCACGTGGCGTAGATAAGTCGACGTTAACTTACAGTGACTTAAAATTTACAATTTATTTACCACACGCTAATCAGCAGTAGATTGTATCTTAACACATTCATTGCGGTATGACCCACCGGTGGGTCGTAGTTAGGTTTTTCCTGCTGCGAAACGACCCATCGATGAGTCGTTTTGAAAAATTCTAACAACCTTTCTAAATTAATGGCATTGAACAGGCCCAGTTAATGTTTAGTATTTACAAATTTGCTTATCACTTTGACTTTAAATTTAAGTTGAATGTTGAACTTCAGTTTAACCCGTCGCAACTAACGCGTCAAGTCTAGTACAGCGGACACATTTGAGTACAGCTGCTACCTGTGGGCCCGAATAAGTTCAGTGACTTCTGGGGCATCCTGCCACCAACGCTATTCTAAGGTGAACGGTTATGTTTAACCTAATTCACTTAACCTAGTTGTGCACTAGACTAATAAATGAATTGGTTCACTGAAGATTCGACGCTTAATTTTGCAAGACTATTTTATAGGGTCTAGATATGAACAACAGCATATTCTACGCTACTACTTACGCTACAACAATTTATCTAACGGAGGCGGAATTGTGTAACTTCGACCCCTGTCTTATTCCTAGGCTGGAAGACATACCGAAGTTTGTTTTCGGCATACATTATGCACTTACATAAGGTATTTACATACATTCACATTATGCAGTAATACGTTCCGAAATACATTATGAATTTAGATAAGCTATTTGCATACATTTACATTAAGCAGTAATACGTTCCGAAATACATTATGAATTTAGATAAGCTATTTGCATACATTTACATTATGCAGTAATACGTTCCGAAATACATTAGGAATTTAGATAAGCTATTTGCATACATTTACATTAAGCAGTAATACGTTCCGAAATACATTATGAATTTAGATAAGCTATTTGCATACATTTACATTAAGCAGTAATACGTTCCGAAATACATTATGAATTTAGATAAGCTATTTGCATACATTTACATTATGCAGTAATACGTTCCGAAATACATTATGAATTTAGATAAGCTATTTGCATACATTTACATTAAGCAGTAATACGTTCCGAAATACATTATGAATTTAGATAAGCTATTTGCATACATTTACATTATGCAGTAATACGTTCCGAAATACATTATGAATTTAGATAAGCTATTTGCATACATTCACATTATGCAGTAATACGTTCCGAAATACATTATGAATTTAGATAAGCTATTTGCATACATTTACATTATGCAGTAATACGTTCCGAAATACATTATGAATTTAGATAAGCTATTTGCATACATTTATATTATGCAGTAATACGTTCCGAAATACATTATGAATTTAGATAAGGTATTTGCATACATTTACATTATGCAGTAATACGTTCCGAAATACATTAGGAATTTAGATAAGGTATTTGCATACATTTACATTATGCAGTAATACGTTCCGAAATACATTAGGAATTTAGATTAGCTATTTGCATACATTTACATTAAGCAGTAATACGTTCCGAAATACATTATGAATTTAGATAAGCTGTTTGCATACATTTACATTATGCAGTAATACGTTCCGAAATACATTATGAATTTAGATAAGGTATTTGCATACATTTACATTATGCAGTAATACGTTCCGAAATACATTAGGAATTTAGATAAGGTATTTGCATACATTTACATTATGCAGTAATACGTTCCGGAATACACTATGCATTTACATTTACTCTCAAAAAACCCTCAAACTATGTTAAAATAGTGCAACTCTGACTCACTCCCTTCTACATATGGCATATTGATGATGACATACATTACAGTACAATACATCACATATTGACATGTAGTGACTCATTGATAAGCTACTCAAGTGACAGACATCACCACTCAAAGTTTTCTCACCCAGAGCCGGCAGACCAACTTCGGTGGCACTCAATCATGCAAGTTGCAGAGAGAGATCGTATGTCGGGGCGACGGTATCTGAAGAGAGAGAGAGGTGGTCTATTGACGGCCTCGTGAAATTAGCCTTTCTCATCACCGCAGTGCAAAGTTATAGTTATTGTACGAGGCCGAAGTGCAAAGTTGTAGCTATTAAACGGCAAAGTAGTGCAAAATTGTAGTTATTGATCGACAAAGTAGTGCAAAGTTGCAGTTATTGTACGACAAAGTAGTGCAAAGTCTCAGTTATTGTAAGTGGCCGAAGTGCAAAGTTGCAGTTATTGTAAGAGGCCGAAGTGCAAAGTTCCAGTTATTATACAAGGCCGAAGGGCAAAGTTGCAGTTATTGTACGACAAAGTAGTGCAAAGTCTCAGTTATTGTAAGAGGCTGAAGTGCAAAGTTGCAGTTATTGTACGAGGCCGAAGTGCAAAGTTGCAGTTATTGTACGAGGCCGAAGTGTAAAGTCGCAGTTATTGTACGAGGCCGAAGTGCAAAGTTGCAGTTATTATACAAGGCCGAAGGGCAAAGTTGCAGTTATTGTACGAGGCCGAAGTGCAAAGTTGCAGTTATTGTACGAGGCCGAAGTGCAAAGTTGCAGTTATTGTACGAGGCCGAAGTGCAAAGTCGCAGTTATTGTACGAGGCCGAAGTGCAAAGTTGCAGTTATTGTACGAGGCCGAAGTGCAAAGTTGCAGTTATTGTACGAGGCCGAAGTGCAAAGTCGCAGTTATTGCACGAGGCCGAAGTGCAAAGTTGCAGTTATTGTACGAGGCCGAAGTGCAAAGTTGCAGCTATTGTACGAGGCCGAAGTGCAAAGTCGCAGTTATTGTACGAGGCCGAAGTGCAAAATCGCAGTTATTGTACGAGGCCGAAGTGCAAAGTTGCAGTTATTGTAAGAGGCCGAAGTGCAAAGTCGCAGTTATTGTAAGAGGCCGAAGTGCAAAGTTGCAGTTATTGTAAGAGGCCGAAGTGCAAAGTTGCAGTTATTGTAAGGGGCCGAAGTGCAAAGTCGCAGTTATTGTACGAGGCCGAAGTGCAAAGTCACAGTTGTTGTAAGAGGCCGAAGTGCAAAGTCGCAGTTATTGTAAGAGGCCGAAGTGCAAAGTTGCAGTTATTGTAAGAGGCCGAAGTGCAAAGTTGCAGTTATTGTAAGAGGCCGAAGTGCAAAGTTGCAGTTATTGTAAGAGGCCGAAGTGCAAAGTCGCTGTTATTGTAAGAGGCCGAAGTGCAAAGTTGTAGTTATTGTAAGAGGCCGAAGTGCAAAGTTGTAGTTATTGTAAGAGGCCGAAGTGCAAAGTTGTAGTTATTGTAAGAGGCCGAAGTGCAAAGTTGCAGTTATTGTAAGAGGCCGAAGTGCAAAGTCGCTGTTATTGTAAGAGGCCGAAGTGCAAAGTTGTAGTTATTGTAAGAGGCCGAAGTGCAAAGTTGTAGTTATTGTAAGAGGCCGAAGTGCTATGTTGTAGTTATTGTAAGAGGCCGAAGTGCAAAGTTGTAGTTATTGTTAGAGGCCGAAGTACAAAGTTGCAGTTATTGTAAGAGGCCGAAGTGCAAAGTCGCAGTTATTGTGAGAGGCCGAAGTGCAAAGTTGCAGTTATTGTAAGAGGCCGAAGTGCAAAGTTGAAGTTATTGTAAGAGGCCGAAGTGCAAAGTTGCAGTTATTGTAAGAGGCCGAAGTGCAAAGTCGCAGTTATTGTGAGAGGCCGAAGTGCAAAGTTGCAGTTATTGTAAGAGGCCGAAGTGCAAAGTTGCAGTTATTGTAAGAGGCCGAAGTGCAAAGTTGCAGTTATTGTAAGAGGCCGAAGTGCATAGTTGCAGTTATTGTAAGAGGCCGAAGTGCAAAGTTGCAGTTATTGTAAGAGGCCGAAGTGCAAAGTTGCAGTTATTGTGCGAGGCCGAAGTGCAAAGTTGCAGTTATTGTAAGAGGCCGAATTGCAAAGTAGCAGTTATTGTAAGAGGCCGAAGTGCAAAGTTGCAGTTATTGTGCGAGGCCGAAGTGCAAAGTTGCAGTTATTGTAAGAGGCCGAATTGCAAAGTTGCAGTTATTGTAAGAGGCCGAAGTGCAAAGTTGCAGTTATTGTGCGAGGCCGAAGTGCAAAGTTGCAGTTATTGTAAGAGGCCGAAGTGCAAAGTTGCAGTTATTGTAAGAGGCCGAAGTGCAAAGTTGCAGTTATTGTAAGAGGCCGAAGTACAAAGTTGCAGTTATTGTAAGAGGCCGAAGTGCAAAGTTGCAGTTATTGTAAGAGGCCGAAGTGCAAAGTCGCAGTTATTGTGAGAGGCCGAAGTGCAAAGTCGCAGTTATTGTAAGAGGCCGAAGTGCAAAGTTGCAGTTATTGTAAGAGGCCGAATTGCAAAGTTGCAGTTATTGTAAGAGGCCGAAGTGCAAAGTTGCATTTATTGTGCGAGGCCGAAGTGCAAAGTTGCAGTTATTGTAAGAGGCCGAAGTGCAAAGTTGCAGTTATTGTAAGAGGCCGAAGTGCAAAGTCGCAGTTATTGTACGAGGCCGAAGTGCAAAGTTGCAGATATTGTGCGAGGCCGAAGTGCAAAGTTGCAGTTATTGTAAGAGGCCGAAGTGCAAAGTTGCAGTTATTGTAAGAGGCCGAATTGCAAAGTTGCAGTTATTGTAAGAGGCCGAAGTGCAAAGTCGCAGTTGTTGTACGAGGCCGAAGTGCAAAGTTGCAGTTATTGTAAGAGGCCGAAGAGCAAAGTTGCAGTTATTGTAAGAGGCCGAAGAGCAAAGTTGCAGTTATTGTAAGAGGCCGAATTGCAAAGTTGCAGTTATTGTAAGAGGCCGAAGAGCAAAGTTGCAGTTATTGTAAGAGGCCGAAGAGCAAAGTTGCAGTTATTGTACGAGGCCGAATTGCAAAGTTGCAGTTATTGTAAGAGGCCGAAGAGCAAAGTTGCAGTTATTGTAAGAGGCCGAAGTGCAAAGTCGCAGTTATTGTAAGAGGCCGAAGTGCAAAGTTGCAGTTATTGTAAGAGGCCGAAGAGCAAAGTTGCAGTTATTGTAAGAGGCCGAAGAGCAAAGTTGCAGTTATTGTAAGAGGCCGAAGTGCAAAGTCGCAGTTACTGTACGAGGCCGAAGTGCAAAGTTGCAGTTATTGTAAGAGGCCGAAGTGCAAAGTTGCAGTTATTGTAAGAGGCCGAATTGCAAAGTTGCAGTTATTGTAAGAGGCCGAAGAGCAAAGTTGCAGTTATTGTAAGAGGCCGAAGTGCAAAGTCGCAGTTATTGTACGAGGCCGAAGTGCAAAGTTGCAGTTATTGTAAGAGGCCGAAGTGCAAAGTTGCAGTTATTGTAAGAGGCCGAATTGCAAAGTTGCAGTTATTGTAAGAGGCCGAAGTGCAAATTCGCAGTTATTGTACGAGGCCGAAGTGCAAAGTTGCAGTTATTGTGCGAGGCCGAAGTGCAAAGTTGCAGTTATTGTAAGAGGCCGAATTGCAAAGTTGCAGTTATTGTAAGAGGCCGAAGTGCAAAGTTGCAGTTATTGTGCGAGGCCGAAGTGCAAAGTTGTAGTTATTGTGCGAGGCCGAAGTGCAAAGTTGCAGTTATTGTAAGAGGCCGAAGTGCAAAGTCGCAGTTATTGTACGAGGCCGAAGTGCAAAGTTGCAGTTATTGTAAGAGGCCGAAGTGCAAAGTTCCAGTTATTGTAAGAGGCCGAAGTGCAAAGTTGCAGTTATTGTAAGAGGCCGAAGTGCAAAGTTGCAATTATTGTAAGAGGCCGAAGTGCAAAGTTGCAGTTATTGTAAGAGGCCGAATTGCAAAGTTGCAATTATTGTAAGAGGCCGAAGTGCAAAGTTGCAGTTATTGTAAGAGGCCGAAGTGCAAAGTTGCAGTTATTGTAAGAGGCCGAATTGCAAAGTTGCAGTTATTGTAAGAGGCCGAAGTGCAAAGTTGCAGTTATTGTAAGAGGCCGAAGTGCAAAGTTGCAGTTATTGTAAGAGGCCGAAGTGCATAGTTGCAGTTATTGTAAGAGGCCGAAGTGCAAAGTTGCAGTTATTGTAAGAGGCCGAAGTGCAAAGTTGCAGTTATTGTAAGAGGCCGAAGTGCAAAGTTGCAGTTATTGTAAGAGGCCGAATTGCAAAGTTGCAGTTATTGTGCGAGGCCGAAGTGCAAAGTTGCAGTTACTGTACTACGTGGTGGGTGATCAGTAAGGGTAATGTCACGGTCGGTGCGGAAAAAAGCTTACTGATGTTATCTCGAGAAAAGGATATTTTCCTTCTGACAATATCTCGATAGAAAGATATTTTCCAGTTCAAGAAAGATATTTTAAAACCATCAAGTTTCCTCGTGGAAACGCATGCAAACAAATTTCTAAAAAACACCAAGTTTCTTTGCAAATAAACGCAGATATACAAAGGAGGAAAAACCACGAAGTTTCCTCGTGGAAACGAATACAGACTAGGGGGATAAAACTGATCACAGAGCTCCCAGAAAGAAAAAAAGATTTCTCTACACCCGTCCGTAGCGTTTAAATTCCAGTGGTTCTCAACCCTGGGTTTGGCACGGTGCAGTTTGTGCACTAATGCAGTGTATAGTTATGTATGTAAGTTTTGAATTTGAAGAAAATGCACATTTTATTTTTCCAACTATGAAGGGTTTGATGAATGCATGTATGGAACTTGTGGGGTTCAGAACCTCCAAAAAGGTTAAGAACCACTGGTTCTTAACCTTATTGGTTATGTGCCTCTGGTTCTTAACCTTATTGGTTATGTACCTCTGGTTCTTAACCTTATTGGTTGTGTGCCTCTGGTTCTTCACCTTATTGGTTATGTGCCTCTGTTTCTTAACCTTATTGGTTGTGTGCCTCTGTTTCTTAACCTTATTGGTTATGTGCCTCTGGTTCTTAACCTTATTGGTAAAGAACCATTGGTTCTTAACCTTGTTGTTTAAGAACCACTGGTTCTTAACCTTGTAGGCTTCTGTACTAATTAATCTTGGTCTAAACACACTAAGTCCCAGCCTAATTAGCCTCATCCTCTCCCAGCTCGCATCGCTGAGCCTCACGTGAGTCTCCAAAGAAATACGCAGCTGAGTATCGGTCACAATTCGTGCTCTGGAAGCGTCCGTAAGCCGGCATTAGCGGGGCATTACAGGGGGTGTGAGGTGGTGCGCCGTCTTCTTGGAAGTAATCATTATTATATAATTATTATCTTTGGTCTGTTATAAAGGAATACGTGAGGCTCAAGACGAGCGTGTGAGGCACAAGACGAGCGTGTGAGGCACAAGACGAGCGTGTGAGGCACAAGACGAGCGTGTGAGGCACAAGACGAGCGTGTGAGGCTGCCACTGACAAACATTCTGCTCACATTTTTTAAAACCTTAAAAAATACTGAAAGCTAGAATTTTTTTTGAAAGCTGAATATTTTTTCATTTTGCACCTGCGCGAAGCCTTTTATGAAAAAGGCCTTCATTTGAAGTACAGCAAGGAAGTGATTTTTTGGGTGCGCTATTGGAAAAATTTCTGCGAGTCCCTGCGTTTTTTTTTACTTCTCCAGTTATGTTTTCGGAAAGAAGCGAAAAAATATGTCAGAAGAAGTACTGAAAATATATTTCTGCGTCTGAATATTTATTAAAAATTAATAGTCCTGAAAAAATGTTCCGCAAAAACTATTCTGCAAAGATATTTCAGTATCTTTGCCTTTGGTGCGTCAATATCACTGATACTACGATGCAAAAAGTACTTCTGTATCATTGGTGCGCCTGCATTTTACGCACTTTTGTATCACTGATACTTCTGTATCACTCACACATCTTTACCATTATTAACACATCATTGTTTTTGTTTCGTGGATACTTCTGTATCATTGATGCTTGTGTCTCACTCATACATCCGTACCATTATTAATACGTCTCGCTGGTTCTTTTATATCACGGATACATTTGTATCACTCATACATCCGTACCATTATTAATACGTATTGCTGGTTCTTTTATATCATGGATACTTCTGTATCACTCATACATCTGCACCATTATTAAAGCGTATTGTTGTTTCTTTTCTATCAAGGATACTTCTGTATCATTCTTACTACGGTGTCATTGATAATTATGCATAATTTATTTTTCTGTAGGATTGATGTCTCTGTGTCATTGAGGTTTCTGTATTTTTGATGACTGTGTATCATTAATGATTCTGTACCAACGACACTACTGCATCATTCATCATCCAGAAGTGAGTACGCACAGCAGACACTGAAATTCTGCACATACACACTACTACCCCAATATAACGCCACCACGGCCCCACCTCAACACAGCAAATTTCGTCACGCAATGCGGACCGTCTTTGTTGACTGGCTTTGAAATCCGGAAATTGCAATAAAACTTGCTATCCGCGCAATTCCCACTCGATCGCTCACAGATTCCCACTCGATCGCTCACAAATTCCCACTCGATCGCTCAGGCATCGAATAAAGTTGTAGACCCGCCCTCGCATTCCCGCTGGAATACACGCTGCATTCCGGTGTGTGTCTTTGTGTGTGTGTGTCTGTGTGTTCCTGTGTGTGTGTGTGTGTCTATGTCTTTGTGTATGTGTGGGTGTGTCTGTGTCTTTGTGAGTGTGTGTGTCTTCTCGTGTGTTTAGTCTGGTCATTTCTCTTAGTCTGTTTCTGTTAGTGCCGGTTTATTTCGGTTAGTTGGGCTCTGTTTGTGTTTTCTGTTTACTTCTGTTGGCTTGCTTCTGTTTGTGTTTTCTGTTTACTTTTGTTAGTCGGCTTCTGTTCGTGTACTTCTGTTTACTTCTGTTAGCTTGCTTCTGTTTGTGTCTTCTTTTGAATTTTTTTCAACAAAACAACACGAAAAATGAAATTATAAGCAAAGTTGTTAAACGAATAATAAACTTTATACAGACGTGGATAAGTCAAAATTCACACTTCCTCTGTGAGCAAAAAACGAAATTGTAAGCAAAGTTATTAACCGAATCATGCACTTAAAAAAATCGTTGGAAGGTCACAATCCACGACATTTCACCGGTGAGCAAAAACTCGAACTTGTAAGCAAAGTTATTAACCGAATAACAAACTTTATACAGGCGTGGAAAGGTCAAAATTCGCGGCATTTCCTCCGTTTGGTTTTTGCGAGAAAACTCGCCGATAGCCGCTACCGAGCAGCGCTGGCAACACCACATCTCGGAGCGGGGGGCAAAACCAGGGTAACCTTCAGCGGTGTTGCCACGTGGGTGGTCTGTTGAGGGAGCGGTCTGGCGGGTTTTGGTTGGCGTGCCCGAGGAAAACCCGCTAGAAACGGGTGCGTTCGAGTGGGACTCAGGAAGGCTCGCTTGAAATGGGAGCGATTTGAGAAAAACTCGCTATAAACGATCTCGACCGAGCAAGCTTTTCTTCTATATGCTTGAGGAAAACCCTCTAGAAACGGGCTTGATTTGAGGACATCTCTTTAGAAATGGGTTGCGATCGAGCAAGCTTTTCTTCTACATGCTTGAGGAAAATTCGCTAGAAGCGGGTGAGATCGGATGAGACTCAGGAGAACCCGCTAGGAAGGGGTACGAATGAGCAAGCCTCAGGAAAAAAACGCTAGAAACGGGTGCGATTGGAGGAAATCTCGCTAGAAATGGGTGCGATCGAGCAAGCCGTTCTCACCGCCGTCGTGTTTGAAAAGAACGGCTAGAAACTGAAAAGATCAAGTAAGCCATTTAAATGTTTTCAAGTATCGTTATCATTTAAAAACTCCTATTTTCAGTGAAAACTAACCCCTACTTGCAATTCTAACAAAGCTGTAAATTATTGAGTGATTTTCACACTGATATTTAAAATTTTGGTCAGAAAATAAAAAAACAAGGAAGAAGACGAACATCTTTTAAATATTTTACGCACTGTAGATATGTAACGTCGTAATTAAGTATTCAAGAAATGACTGACCAGGTGAAAGATGTGAAGTCCCAAACTGTGGTCACTTTTTGACATTCCTTCAGAGAGTTCGCTTGTGATGTTTATGATTGAGTTAAGTTGACTACGTTTGTGAGTTTTTTACGTTTGGTCAAGTTAGGTTCAAGTAGATGAGCTTAAAAACCGACTTGACCGCTCGAGTATATTTCCGGCTTATCTAAGGGGAAAATTGATTCTTTCTTTTCTAAGAAGTGGGAAAAATGTATTCTATCTTTTCTAAGAAGTGGGAAAAATGTTTTCCATCTTTTCTTAGAAGTGGGAAAAATGCATTCCATCTTTTCTAAGGAGTGGAAAAATGTATTCTATCTTTTCTGAGAAGTAGGTAAAATGTAATACTCTACCTCATATGCTGAAATTTATACCAAAAAAGTAGTAAAATAATTGAAATACAATTCCCTTATGTCGGTACATAAATGATAAATTTGCCTCATGGTACACATATGTCCCAATACGCAGTGAACGAGTTGAGACGCTGACCGCGATGGGTTAAAATCAAGTTCAACATACAACTCCAATTTAAATTCAATTGTAGTAAGCAATTTTGTAAATAGCAAACATGAACTGGATCGTGCCTTCATTTCGCTTTGGTTTGGTTGTGACTACTGGTTGGTCAGCAGCATTATGAAAATTGCCTCCGTGGCCACCGGTGGCGCACGTCGCGACCAACGCGTTAAAAGTATTTGATGCGAGCAGAGGGAAGTTTCTGTTCAGTTCTTTTCGGATATTACATTTCCAATAGTCGTAACGTCGTAATATTCGTCGAGAATCTTATTCGTAGAATAAAAAGAAGAACCAGAGTAAAAACGAACACTACGTTAATTGCAAACCTTTCCAAATTAAAATTCCATCATCTGGGCTGAAACAGGAGAAAAATTCTTGTCTATTAAAAAACAATAAAAATCAAATGTATATTGCACATAATTCAGAGAATTTTGTTGAATATACATATAATTTTCATTCATTTTAATAGACAAACATTTTTCGCCTGTTTCAGCACTGATGATGGAATTTAAACTTCAAAACGCTTGCAATAAATATAATGATCCTTTTTTAGGATATTATTTATAAAGTATATAGAATATTGAACACGAGCTTCACTGAACGTTAGTTTACGGACTTCCTTTTTCGGGCATCGCATTGTTCGGTCGCTACTGAGTTTGAAATACCAAAGAACAAGCATCATGTGTTACGAATTTTGTAGAATTTCACTCGCTCCTATGAATATTTCAGAGCATCATCTTTTAATAATTATAATAATATATCGAGATTTTTCACTTGCCCGCACTTACTCTCTAACCTTTTCACGAAAAAGGAAGGAAACGAAAGGGTCTTATTCAAACATTTATTTCAGTTTAATTATTTTATCATGTAAGACCTCCAACGGGAGGCATAATCTTAAGAAACTTAGATTTTAGTTCAGTTGAGACCTCCAACGGGAGGCATAATCTTAAGAAACTTAGATTTTAGTTCAGTTGAAACCTCCAACGGGAGGCATAATCTTAAGAAACTTAGATTTTAGTTCAGTTGAGACCTCCAACGGGAGGCATAATCTTAAGAAACTTAGATTTTAGTTCAGTTGAAACCTCCAACGGGAGGCATAATCTTAAGAAACTTAGATTTTAGTTCAGTTGAAACCTCCAACGGGAGGCATAATCTTAAGAAACTTAGATTTTAGTTCAGTTGAAACCTCCAACGGGAGGCATAATTTTAAGAAACTTAGATTTTAGTTCAGTTGAGACCTCCAACGGGAGGCATAATCTTAAGAAACTTAGATTTTAGTTCAGTTGAAACCTCCAACGGGAGGCATAATCTTAAGAAACTTAGATTTTAGTTCAGTTGAGACCTCCAACGGGAGGCATAATCTTAAGAAACTTAGATTTTAGTTCAGTTGAAACCTCCAACGGGAGGCATAATCTTAAGAAACTTAGATTTTAGTTCAGTTGAAACCTCCAACGGGAGGCATAATTTTAAGAAACTTAGATTTTAGTTCAGTTGAAACCTCCAACGGGAGGCATAATCTTAAGAAACTTAGATTTTAGTTCAGTTGAGAGCTCCAACGGGAGGCATAATCTTAAGAAACTTAGATTTTAGTTCAGTTGAAACCTCCAACGGGAGGCATAATCTTAAGAAACTTAGATTTTAGTTCAGTTGAAACCTCTAACGGGAGGCATAATCTTAAGAAACTTAGATTTTAGTTCAGTTGAAACCTCCAACGGGAGGCATAATCTTAAGAAACTTAGATTTTAGTTCAGTTGAAACCTCCAACGGGAGGCATAATCTTAAGAAACTTAGATTTTAGTTCAGTTGAGACCTCCAACGGGAGGCATAATCTTAAGAAACTTAGATTTTAGTTCAGTTGAAACCTCCAACGGGAGGCATAATCTTAAGAAACTTAGATTTTAGTTCAGTTGAAACCTCCAACGGGAGGCATAATTTTAAGAAACTTATATTTAGTTCAGTTGAAACCTCCAACGGGAGGCATAATTTTATGAAACTTATATTTAGTTCAGTTGAAACCTCCAACGGGAGGCATAATCTTAAGAAACTTAGATTTTAGTTCAGTTGCAACCTCCAACGGGAGGCATAATCTTAAGAAACTTAGATTTTAGTTCAGTTGAAACCTCCAACGGGAGGCATAATTTTAAGAAACTTATATTTAGTTCAGTTGAAACCTCCAACGGGAGGCATAATTTTATGAAACTTATATTTAGTTCAGTTGAAACCTCCAACGGGAGGCATAATCTTAAGAAACTTAGATTTTAGTTCAGTTGAAACCTCCAACGGGAGGCATAATCTTAAGAAACTTAGATTTTAGTTCAGTTGAGACCTCCAACGGGAGGCATAATCTTAAGAAACTTAGATTTTAGTTCAGTTGAAACCTCCAACGGGAGGCATAATCTTAAGAAACTTAGATTTTAGTTCAGTTGAAACCTCCAACGGGAGGCATAATTTTAAGAAACTTATATTTAGTTCAGTTGAAACCTCCAACGGGAGGCATAATTTTATGAAACTTATATTTAGTTCAGTTGAAACCTCCAACGGGAGGCATAATCTTAAGAAACTTAGATTTTAGTTCAGTTGAAACCTCCAACGGGAGGCATAATCTTAAGAAACTTAGATTTTAGTTCAGTTGAAACCTCCAACGGGAGGCATAATCTTAAGAAACTTAGATTTTAGTTCAGTTGAAACCTCCAACGGGAGGCATAATTTTAAGAAACTTATATTTAGTTCAGTTGAAACCTCCAACGGGAGGCATAATCTTAAGAAACTTATATTTAGTTCAGTTGAAACCTCCAACGGGAGGCATAATCTTAAGAAACTTATATTTAGTTCAGTTGAAACCTCCAACGGGAGGCATAATCTTAAGAAACTTATATTTAGTTCAGTTGAAACCTCCAACGGGAGGCATAATCTTAAGAAACTTAGATTTTAGTTCAGTTGAAACCTCCAACGGGAGGCATAATTTTAAGAAACTTATATTTAGTTCAGTTGAAACCTCCAACGGGAGGCATAATCTTAAGAAACTTATATTTAGTTCAGTTGAAACCTCCAACGGGAGGCATAATTTTAAGAAACTTATATTTAGTTCAGTTGAAACCTCCAACGGGAGGCATAATCTTAAGAAACTTATATTTAGTTCAGTTGAAACCTCCAACGGGAGGCATAATTTTAAGAAACTTATATTTAGTTCAGTTGAAACCTCCAACGGGAGGCATAATTTTAAGAAACTTATATTTAGTTCAGTTGAAACCTCCAACGGGAGGCAAACTTTTAACAGGGTAACTAACTAAGGCGACTCCACCGTCGAGGCTGTCGCAACACTTGAATTCAAAAAACCTTAACTAAGAAGATAACCTTAACTCAGACAGCTGCCACTATAAAATTTGATCGTCTCTCCGCCGCGTGAACGCAGAGTAAACAACAATTGACTGCTGAGACCAACTTGCGAGGTAATCTAGTTGTTGACACTAGATTAAAAAAACAATGTTGTAACTGTGGCATGGAAAATTAATTTGAGCCAGAGAGACGAGAGACCTCCAAATCCCCAGTTGCTCCAGAGCACTTCAGGGCACCCAAATCAAGAATACGAGCTTGGTCCCCAGCAGACTGGACCCTGTACGAGCGCAGCCACAAGC
The DNA here is from genome assembly GCA_030386875.1 of Morinoia aosen. Lineage (NCBI taxonomy): Eukaryota > Metazoa > Arthropoda > Malacostraca > Amphipoda > Talitridae > Morinoia > Morinoia aosen. The sequence goes on along the minus strand of CM059577.1, from coordinate 46,892,578 downwards.
GTAGAACAGCCCCAAAGGAGCGGCCAAACCAGAGCTTCCTGAAAAAATTAAAAGAACAAGCTCAGGAAAAACTATCATAGAAAAAGAAAATATCAAGAATTGCCAATAGATAGGAAAATAGCAGAAAGTGAATCGATGAAACTAACGTACGCACCCTAAGGAAGTGCCGGAGCCTGAAGCAGATTGATGAACGACACAGAAAGAACTCTCGGAAAACAGGCGCAGTAATCCCCAGGAACGACCTTGGCAATACTGTGGAAAGAACCGAACGCTAAGGTTGCGTTCAGTAACAAAAGTAGAACGAATTATTCCTCAATATCTTGTTGCACAAAAAAATACACAAATTAATTCTAACTGCTCACCTAAAAACTGGTAGTCTTCAGTGATTGCAATCGTTCAGGCAAGGAATAGACATTCAAAGTGAAATATAGTATAGTAATTCACGCTCCACGCAGAATAGTAAAGGATAGGTTGAGACTTTGATGCTTTGGAAAGAAGGTGAAATTTAACTGGCAGAGCACTCTCTGGAGAGTTAATAGAACCTCCCCTTTCAGACGAGTGAATACCTTAAAACGAACGTCAATTTGATTAACTTCAATTTAAGGGTAATATTTGAGCCTTAAAATTACAGTGGAGCGCAATTTAAAGAAAATGGGTGTTGAGAACACAACTAAACAAACCAGAAAGAAATCCTACTTCGTAACTGAAAACATAGAACAGATGAATCACAGGAAGAATAGAATGGCCCGATTCGCAAAACTGATTGTCACCAGGAACAGTAGCTGAGCACCAAGATACCACCAGGTAACCAAGCCAAGCCTGGCCACGAACCACGGCCGCTCTCAGAGAGGGACGTCACTACGACTGATGGTGACCGCACATTACCAGAGCACGCGCCAGAACACAAGCGCTCATGGAGCAGGAGAAGTGGAGAGTCTGCCGGACGGAATCCCCATCCGCTAGAGGTCACGTCCGGAAAGCAGAAGTTTTAATGTTAAGACTTAGTTTGAAAATTAAGAAAGTAACTAGAAAGGTTTTTAACTATTAAAGCTTTGAATTTTAAAGATTCTACAATTGTCGAAAATTCTACAAATAATTGTTTTATTTATTTTATTTATTATTAATAATAATAATAATAATTTTGTTGAAATTTTACCTGTACCATTATGAGATAGCTGAGAACAAGCTTCATCTGTTACGAATTCTTCAGCGTTTTACTTGCTCTTAACCATAATTTAAAGCGTCATAAATTTAAAATTTTACCATTATTTTACCCGCATATAGTGATATTTTACTCGTCCACACCGTACTCTCACTGCCAAGCATTTTTCTCGAGTCAAACATAGAGACTGTGCACCCATTGAGAGATAACTTTTTAAGCTCGAAACTTAGACCGCGACGTGAACCACCGGTCGTACACTGAGGCAATTTTCATAATGCTGCTGACCGACCAGTAGTCACAAACTCAATTTTCATAAATATTTAATTAAAGCAAAATGAAGGCACGATCCAGTTCATGTTTGCTATTTTCAACATTGCTTACTACAATTGACTTTAAATTTGAGTTGAATATTGAACTTCAGTTTTACCTGCCGCAGTCAAAGTGTTAAACTCCCAATTGTGCTACGAAGGGTCTCTTGAACGAAATGAGGGTAAGATGGCTATTGAGGGTAAGAGGGTAAATGAGGGTAAAAGGGTAAATGAGGGTAAGAAGGTAAAAGGGTAAATGTGGGTAAGAGAGTAAATGAGGGTAAGAGGGTAAATGAGGGTAGGAGGGTAAGAGGGTAAATGCGGGCAAAAGGGCAAATGAGGGTAAAAGGGTAAATGAGGGTAAGAAGGTAAAAGGGTAAATGAGGGTAAGAGGGTAAATGAGGGTAGAAAGGCATACAAGGGTAAGCGGGTAAATGAGGGTAAGAAGGCAAATGAGGGTGAGAGGGTAACTGAGGGTAAGAAGGTAAGGAAATTACCGAGGTTGAATTAACATGGATAAAATATTAATATATGAGCAAGACTCTTCCAATGATCCAGTCACGGCTCCTCAATCCGTGTTGTCATTTGTTTCTTGATGTGCAACTTCCAGCGCAGAATAAGGCGAAAAATGCGCGAGTATATCACCAGATGATGGTGAAACTTTCGTATGAAAATTTGATGATTTGATCGGCAAAAACTGCAGTTTTTGTCATTTTACCGTCCCACGTGCACTACTTTACCGTCCCACGTGCACTACTTTACCGTCCCACGGGCACTACTTTACCGTCCCACGTGCACTACTTTACCGTCCCACGTGCACTACTTTACCGTCCCACGTGCACTACTTTACCGTGCCACGTGCACTACTTTACCGTCCCACGTGCACTACTTTACCGTCCCACGTCCACTACTTTACCGTGCCACGTGCACTACTTTACCGTCCCACGTGCACTACTTTACCGTCCCACGTGCACTACTTTACCGTCCCACGTGCACTACTTTACCGTCCCACATGCACTACTTTACCGTCCCACGTGCACTACTTTACCGTCCCACGTGCACTACTTTACCGTCCCACGTGCACTACTTTACCGTCCCACGTGCACTACTTTACCGTCCCACGTGCACTACTTTACCGTGCCACGTGCACTACTTTACCGTCCCACGTGCACTACTTTACCGTCCCACGTGCACTACTTTACCGTGCCACGTGCACTACTTTACCGTCCCACGTGCACTACTTTACCGTCCCACGTGCACTACTTTACCGTCCCACGTGCACTACTTTACCGTCCCACGTGCACTACTTTACCGTCCCACGTGCACTACTTTACCGTCCCACGTGCACTACTTTACCGTCCCACGTGCACTAATTTACCGTCCCACGTGCACTACTTTACCGTACCACGTGCAGTACTTTACCGTCCCACGTGCACTACTTTACCGTCCCACGTGCACTAATCAAGACTACCACGTGCACATGCACTACAGTACCCCCACGTGCACCACGTGCACTAACCTACCCTACCACGTGCAGGTGCACCGCCTGGTGCTGGCGAGGCTGCAGGAGGAGCGAGGGGTCGGGGGTCCGGCAGAGGGGGCGTGGGGGGCGTGGGGGTCCTGGTCCTCCTGCTCCCGCAGCTGCGGTGGGGGGGTCGCCACCCAGTCCCGGCAGTGTAAGCTTAGGTGAGTGGGGTCCTGGTGGTGCAGGTGAGTGGGGTCCTGGTAGTGCAGGTGAGTGGGGTCCTGGTAGTGCAAACTTAGGAGAGTGGGGTCCTGGTAGTGCAAGCTTATGGGAGTGGGATCCTGGTAGTGCAAACTTAGGGGAGTGGGGTCCTGGTAGTGCAAACTTAGGTGAGTGGCTCACCTACACAAGGTGGGCCAAAAAATTGTCTTTAGTATTAGAGTACTGCAAAACTGCAATACTTTGTTGCAAAATTTTGTCTATCGTTGCCTCCTCCGACATTTTAATTTCATATCTTATAAATAAAGCGCAATGGTGTTTAGAGAGAGGACTCTTTTTTCTGACATACGCTGCAAAACTGGTTTTCGAATTCATTCCCATCTAAAACTTTGTTAAACGAAAAGACAAAAATATATCGCTTATATAACAAGTATAATAAATATAATAATATACTTCATTTAAGGAACTAATTCTTCAATAAAATTTATGTCTTTGAATTGAACTATGTATTATGACTGCCAATTTTTTTGGTATCTCCCTTCTATTTCTGATTCCTTTTTTCATCTGCCGAGGATTAAACTTGACGCGTTGCATGCGATACGTCGTTTGAAAACTTATGACTATCTTCTAGAATTGATGATATTTAATGGATCCGGTTAATGCTTGGTGTTTATAAAATTACTAACATATTTTCACTTCAAATTTGAGTTGGACATTGAACTTCAGTTTAACCCACCGTGGTCAACGAGTTAGACTGGTCACATTATACAAGATTCAGTCACTAATACCTTCCAAGTCCGTATGAGGCGTCTTGAATACAGAATCCCTCATTTAATTCGAAAGGGAGAAATCCTACGGCGTTATAAATCATACAGCGTAAGAAATCCTATAACGTAAGAAATCCTAGAGCGTAAGATTCCTATGGCGTAAGAAATCCTAGAGCGTAAGATTCCTATAACGTAAGAAATCCTAGAGCGTGAGATTCCTATGGCGTAAGAAATCCTAGAGCGTAGACATCCTATGGCGTAAGAAATCCTACGCTGTAAAAAATCCTACGGTGCAAGAAATCCTATGGCATGCCTAAGTTGAACCGAAATGAGTTAAACTGAAGTTAAATATTCAACTTAAATTTAAAGTCAATTGCAGCAAGCCATTTTGCAAATAACAAACATGAACTGGATCGCACCTCCATTTTGCTTTGATTAAGTATTTATGAAAATTGAGTTCGTGACTACTCGTCGGTCAGCAGCATTGTGAAAATCCCCTCCGTGTACCACCGGTGGCGCACGTTGCGGTCAAAAAGTCAATGACACGGCCTATAAAAATTTCTATCATGCAGTTGCTCACAAAAACAAAATCGTGGCACGAATGCTGGCCTGCATTAGTGATATCTGTTGGTCATTTCATTCCCCCCAAACCCCCCCCCCACCCCAAAAAACAACTTAAAAGAATTAATGCAGGACTGAAATCCCAATATTTTTGTACAGGACAAGTCAAAAAGGAATTAACGTAGGAGTGAATTCTGAATATATTTATACAGCGCAAGTCAAAAGTAAATGGCCCTCACTCTGAGCACCATTGCACCTAAATAAATGTGTTGGATTGATGCAGAGTTGAGTGGAATGGAATAAAGTGGAGAGCAGTGGAGTGTAAAAATAGTAGAGTGAAATGGAATATATTGGAATAGAACGCAGTAGAATAGAATGGAGTAGAGTGGAGCAAAATAGAATAGAATGGAGTGGAACAAAATATAGTGGAGCGGAGAGGAACAAAATAGAATAGAGCGGAGTGGAATGTGATGTAACAGAAAAACACCAAGTGGCTAGTCCAGAGTTACAGCTGCGTTCTAAAGCAAAAAAACAATGGTGTTGTTTTCATGTTTATCGTGTGCCCAAATTGTTCTTCTCATTGTTATCGTGTGCCCGAATTATTGTTTTTATCGTTATCGCCCGCCTAAATTGTTGTTTTCATTGTTATCGTGTGCCCGAATTGTTCTTCTCATTGTTATCGGGTGCCTGAATTATTGTTTTTATCGTTATCGCCCGCCTAAATTGTTGTTTTCATTGTTATCGTGTGCCCGAATTGTTCTTCTCATTGTTATCGGGTGCCTGAATTATTGTTTTTATCGTTATCGCCCGCCTAAATTGTTGTTTTCATTGTTATCGTGTGCCCGAATGATTGTTTTCTTAGTTCTCGTGGGACCAAATTATTAATTTCATTATTATCGCTCTAAAATGTTGGTTTCACTGTCATCGTATGCCTGAATTGTTATTTTTATTGTTGTCTTGCACCTGTATTGTGTTCAGGTTGACCCACACATTGTGTTGTGTGCTGTGTGTTGCAGGGACACAAGACGGAGGGCACACAAAGTGCACAAGTCCGACGTCAACAAGTGTGTGGGCAGGTACATGCGCTTCCAGCTCTGTAATGTGCAGGTGAGCCCACTTCTGCAACTGTTACTATTGTCAAGTTATGTAACTCTAACTCTTTTGTTTTTTTATTTCTACGTTAGTGAACTTCTGCAACTGTAACTCTTTTGCCAAGTTATGTAACTCTAACTCCTTTGTTTTTTATTTCTACGTTAGTGAACTTCTGCAACTCTAATTCTTTTGTCAAGTCATGTAACTCTAACTTCTTTTTTTTTTTGTTTAAGTTATGTCTCGGTTATTCAAGTTATGTAACTGTAACACAAATTCCCTTTTGTTTTTTCATGTCCATGTTAAACAATTTAAAAAATTTTAATCAATTTATTTACCACAGGTGATACAGAGGTAGAATGTTTCTTAACTCTAATACAATGGTCAAATTTGGGTATAGAAAACTGTAGACCCGAATAAGTTCAGCGACTTCTGTGGCATCCTAACATTAACGTTATTCTAGGGTGTACAATAATGTTTAACCTAATTCACTCAACCTAGTTTCACATTAGACTGATCACTGAAATAATTTAAGTTGATATTAGATGCTTCATGTTACAATATAGTTCATATGGACTAGATTTAACAGTATATTCGATAAACGATGTAAGAGCAGACAGAAGATCGGCGATATTAACCATGGCAGATTACACAGATTACAATATTAGGACCAGTCATGTAGGAGACAAGGTTTGACTTGGTAATCTTACACGACTAGTATTCTGATAAGAAGTGAGACTCAAGATTTCTTTTGAATACCTTATAAGAATTACTTTCACGGATCTCCGCAGGTATTGAGTTCCAAGTTTTAGTTTCAACGAAGAGGATACTGTGTTGCGACCGGGCCTTTGAATAATAAGGAAGCATGAATTTACTTCTATTTCGGGTTAAATGGTCGTGATGACCAGTTTGTGCAGTTAATAATTGTTTTAGGCTATTGTCGCCATTATTTGTTAATGTTTTGTGAATGAAATTACAGATGGCGATTTTGTAGAGATCCGAAAGCTTAAGTATTTGTAAAATTTTGAATGAATTATTTGTGTGAGCATTATATTCTAGATTCTTTACCGCTCTGATGGCTCTTTTTTGCAGAGAAAAATTATATTTGTTTTATTTTTATCAGTTCCGTGCCATGCTTCTATTCCGTATTGCAAGTATGGTGAAATGAGCGTTCGGTAGATCATTAGTAAATCTGTTTCAGGCAGGAAATTTTTAACTTTATTCAGGATTCCGATGGATTTTGATAATTTAGTACTGATATAAACGATGTGCTCTTTGAAGGTCAGATGTTTATCTATTATGATGCCCAGAAACTTACATGAGTTGGTTTCTTCGATTTCACCTTCGCCAATTTTAATGCGTGAGAGACATATATTTTTCTTGTATGAGAATGTAATAAATTTTGTTTTAACTATGTTTAGGCTTATTTTATTAGCTTTAAGCCACAATGGAACCTTATGGAGTTCATTATTTATACTCTCCGCAATCATAGCGGGATTTTTGTCTGGAAGGACTGCAGAAAGCGTACTGTCATCGGCAAAAAGTATGAATTTGAAAAATGATGTAGATTTAATAATATCATTGATAAAAATCAGGAATAGGAGAGGCCCAAAGACAGATCCTTTTGGAACTCCATGGCTAATTGTCTGTGGGTCCGATCTTGCATCGCCAATGCCAACGTATTGCTTCCGATTCGTTAGGTATGATCTGAATCAATCATGGGCAATCCCTCGAATGCCATAACAGTGTAGTTTCGAGAGCAATATGTTATGGTCCACACAATCGAATGCTTTACGAAAGTCAAGAAAAACAGCAAAAGACAGGCTTTCCTTCATCTATATTAGAATGAAGAAATTGTAAATGATTTAATATAGCCTGTGTTGTAGATTTTTTAGAGCGAAAACCGTATTGTTTATCATAGAAAAATGATTTTTGTTCAAAATAAGACTACACTTCTTTATACGCAATTTTCTCAAATATCATGCTAAACTAAACTAAAGAGCTCTGTTTGTCATTAGAAAGCTAAAAAAGCTTTGTTGTAATTAGAAAGCTAAAAAAGCTCTGTTTGTCATTAGAAAGCTAAAAAAGCTTTGTTGTAATTAGAAAGCTAAAAAAGCTCTGTTTGTCATTAGAAAGCTAAAAAAGTTCTGTTTGTCATTAGAAAGCTAAAAAAGCTCTGTTTGTCATTAGAAAGCTAAAAAAGCTCTGTTCTTCATTAGAGAGAAATAAAAGAGCTTTGTTCTTCATTAGAGAGAAATAAAAGAGCTCTATCTGACATTAGAAAGAACAAGAAGAGCACTGTTCGTCATAAAAAGAGCTAGCGTTAAGGTTCAGCAGCTTTACACCTACATTATTCCACTGTTGGATCAAAGTTTCACTTTTACCATTAACACAATACTCGGATTATTTAAGGCATTATTTTCCTTTATATGCCATTGAATATTAATAAAACATTAAATATAAACATTCAACATCCGCATGAGATTGCGAAGAATAATAATTTCAGTCGCTAGGTGGAATTATTTTATTTTATTCATGCCTCAAGGTGGCGATTATTAATTAAGTCGAGCGTAGAGCTTCCTTTACATCACAGCAAACAAGTAATTAAGACAGCCAGGGGAAACAGAGATTTATTAGTAATTAGTGTACACGGTCCGTCAAAAAAGACGGGATTCAATACATTTCCATTAATAATCTTGCAGATGTGGATGACCAACAAATACATCCATCCCAACAGTACCCGCCATTAAAATATTCTTGTACTTGTGCACTGGTGAAACTCGTATCACAGATACGGTCATTGAGCGTCCTTGTGAGCGTCACAGAGAGACGGAAGCAGCGGACACCAAACAAACGTATAAATAAATACACCACGGGCAGTATTAGGTATAAGATAGACACTGCTAACGCACGCCATCGCAGGAGAATAGCGAGTCGGAAGACATAGCTAAATACATTCACAACACTCATCTAAATGAGTTAGTCGCTGCGTGCACTCCTCAGGTACCTAAGATAAACAGAGACGATATCGTCGTATCGATCCAGATGCTAATCTCCGTTCTGTCAACACTGTGAACGCTGTCAACACTGTGTCAACACTGCGGTCGTTGTCAACACTGTGTCAACACTGCGGTCGTTGTCAACACTGTGTCAACACTGCGGTCGTTGTCAACACTGTGTCAACACTGCGGTCGTTGTCAACACTGTGTCAACACTGCGGTCGTTGTCAACACTGCGAACGATGGTATCGGATTCCTCTTGAGGCTATACAGAACACAATTTTACTCTCAGCAGATGTTACTTCAAGCAACCGTTCATTGCTGAGAAGGAATGCGTAATGGCATGAAGATGCCCTTCAGCGATTGGTCAGGTTCTTGCTGATGAGTGATGGGTGTTGTTCTTGACCGAGCTATTGAAATTGAAATAATTGTATTTGTAGTAGTAGTAGTACGCCTTTGAAATTGAAACAATTGTTGTAGTTGTAGTAGTAGTACGCCTTTGAAAGTGAAACAATTGTTGAAGTAGTAGTAGTAGTAGTAGTACGTCTTTGAAATTGAAACAATTGTTGTAGTTGTAGTAGTAGTACGCCTTTGAAAGTGAAACAATTGTTGAAGTAGTAGTAGTAGTAGTAGTACGTCTTTGAAATTGAAACAATTGTAGTAGAAGTAAAAGTACGCCTTTGAAATTGAAACAATTGTAGTAGAAGTAGTAGTAGTAGTAGTACGCCTTTGAAAGTGAAACAATTGTAGTAGAAGTAGTAGTAGTACGCCTTTGAAATTGAATTAATTGTTGTAGTAGTAGTAGTACGCCTTTGAAATTGAAACAATTGTAGTAGAAGTAAAAGTATGCCTTTGAAATTGAAACAATTGTAGTAGAAGTAGTAGTACGCCTTTGAAATTGAAACAATTGTAGTAGAAGTAAAAGTATGCCTTTGAAATTGAAACAATTGTAGTAGAAGTAGTAGTACGCCTTTGAAATTGAAACAATTGTAGTAGAAGTAGTAGTAGTAGTACGCCTTTGAAATTGAAACAATTGTAGTAGAAGTAAAAGTATGCCTTTGAAATTGAAACAATTGTAGTAGAAGTAGTAGTACGCCTTTGAAATTGAAACAATTGTTGTAGTAGTAGTAGTAGTACGCCTTTGAAATTGAAACAATTGTAGTAGAAGTAAAAGTATGCCTTTGAAATTGAAACAATTGTAGTAGAAGTAGTAGTACGCCTTTGAAATTGAAACAATTGTAGTAGAAGTAGCAGTACGCCTTTGAAAGTGAAACAATTGTAGTAGAAGTAGTAGTAGTAGTACGCCTTTGAAAGTGAAACAATTGTAGTAGAAGTAGTAGTAGTACGCCTTTGAAATTGAAATAATTGTAGTAGTAGTAGTAGTACGCCTATGAAATGGGAACAATTCTAGTAGTAATAGTAGTAGTAGTAGTAGTAGTAGTAGTTCGCCTTTGAAATTGAAACAATTGTAGTAGTAGTAGAAGTAGCATTAGTACGCCTTTGAAATTGAAACAATTGTAGTAGTAGTACGCTTTGGAAATTGAAACAATTGTAGTAATAGTAGTAGTGAGCCTTTGAAATTGAAACAATAGTAGTAGTAGTACGCTTTGGAAATTGAAACAATTGTAGTAATAGTAGTAGTAAGTCTTTGAAATTGAAACAATAGTAGTAGTAGTACGCTTTGGAAATTGAAACAATTGTAGTAATAGTAGTAGTGAGCCTTTGAAATTGAAACAATAGTAGTAGTAGTACGCCATAACAATGGTACAATGTGATTTCTAAGATGTTAACTCGACTCGGCTTCACTGACAGAAGGTAATCAATGCACTCACCGCGTTTCCGCGGTTGTTAGCGGTTGGTCCAGGTTGTGAGTTGCAGAATTGGGAAATCGACTTCACTGCTCGAATACATTGCTATTTTTCTAACAAATGTGGAAGTTGAATTTGCACGATAACGTTTCATTCGTTCTTCTGCAATCATATGGCCCTTCATATATCAGCAATCATATGGCCCTTCATATATCAGCAATCATATGGCCCTTCATATTTCAGCAATCATACGGCTCTTCATATTTCAGCAATCATACGGCTCTTCATATTTCAGCAATCATACGGCTCTTCATATTTCAGCAATCATACGGCTCTTCATATTTCAGCAATCATATGGCCCTTCATATTTCAGCAATCATATGGCCCTTCATATATCAGCAATCATATGGCCCTTCATATTTCAGCAATCATACGGCTCTTCATATTTCAGCAATCATACGGCTCTTCATATTTCAGCAATCATACGGCTCTTCATATTTCAGCAATCATACGGCTCTTCATATTTCCCCAGTCATATGGCCCTTCATATTTCAGCAATCATACGGCTCTTCATATTTCAGCAATCATACGGCTCTTCATATTTCAGCAATCATACGGCTCTTCATATTTCCCCAGTCATATGGCCCTTCATATTTCAGCAATCATGCGGCTCTTCATATTTCAGCAATCATACGGCTCTTCATATTTCAGCAATCATACGGCTCTTCATATTTCCCCAGTCATATGGCCCTTCATATTTCAGCGATCGGAGACTCCTTTACGATCAACAAAGGACAGACGGCGAGCAATGCAGTACGTTATCGATGTACGATGAATGGAACCGGTAGTTACTGGATTGGAATAGAATGCTTTGAGTGTACACACACATACATGTGAAGAGCACGCTTAAACGACGCTGGCGCGTGTAGGTGAAGAAACTGTTTTAGTTATCTTTATGGTTTAATTATAGTTGAATTTCAGTTTTAGTTGACTTTCAGTTTAGTTGACTTTTAGTTGACTTTTAGTTTCAGTTGACTTTTAGTTTTAGTTGACTTTCAGCTTTAGTTGACTTTTAGTATAGTTGACTTTTAGATATAGTTGACTTTTAATTTACTTTCAGTTTCAGTTGACTTATAGTTTTAGTTGACTTTCAGCTTTAGTTGACTTTTAGTTTAGTTGACTTTTAGTTTAGTTGACTTTCAGGTGGCTTTTAGTTTTAGTTGACTTTCAGTTGTAGTTAACCTTCAGTTTCAGTTGACTGTCCGATTTAGCTGACTTTCAGCGTGAACGTCTCGGTGAAACAACTTGAGAATATAAGAAACGAATAATTTCATTGTTACAGCATATGACTATTCCTCATTCCTCAAATTCAGCAAAAACACTGAATTGAGGGATTCATTACGGCAAAACAGGCACAATCCTTCGTAATTCTAAGGCACAGAAGAGGGCTAGGATAAGCGCGCAATGAGCCACTATAATGGAAGGAATTTTTCAGCTCAACCGGTTCCTTTCATTATAAAGATATAAAACAAATGGAATTTATAAATAATAAATCAACGTTAATTTTTAAATAAGATATTTACGTTAAATATATTCAAAAAACATTTGATGAACTATTAATTTACGACTTCTAATTCTTTGAACTAGAAGACGTAGAATTAAAAGGCGTTAAAGTATCATTTATATCATTGAACTCAGTATGATGTACGGTTTTCTTGTGCCCACCAACTGCTGCACCGAAAAATTTTCGTACCCTGCACTACATTTTCCCCACATTTTCCTAACATTATACCCACATTTTCCTAACATTATACCCACATTTTCCTAACATTATACCCACATTTTCCTAACATTATACCCACATTTTCCTGACATTATACCCACATTTTCCTAACATTATACCCACATTTTCCTAACATTATACCCACATTTTCCTGACATTATACCCACATTTTCCTAACATTATACCCACATTTTCCTAACATTATACCCACATTTTCCTAACATTATACCCACATTTTCCTGACATTATACCCACATTTTCCTAACATTATACCCACATTTCCCTAACATTATACCCACATTTTCCTAACATTATACCCACATTTTCCTAACATTATACCCACATTTCCCTAACATTATACCCACATTTTCCTAACATTATACCCACATTTTCCTAACATTATACCCACATTTTCCTAACATTATACCCACATTTTCCTGACATTATACCCACATTTTCCTAACATTATACCCACATTTTCCTAACATTATACCCACATTTTCCTAACATTATACCCACATTTTCCTGACATTATACCCACATTTTCCTAACATTATACCCACATTTCCCTAACATTATACCCACATTTTCCTAACATTATACCCACATTTTCCTAACATTATACCCACATTTCCCTAACATTATACCCACATTTTCCTAACATTGTACCCACATTTCCCTAACATTATACCCACATTTTCCTAACATTATACCCACATTTCCCTAACATTATACCCACATTTTCCTAACATTATACCCACATTTCCCTAACATTATACCCACATTTTCCTAACATTATACCCACATTTCCCTAACATTATACCCACATTTTCCTAACATTATACCCACATTTCCCTAACATTATACCCACACTTTCCCAACACTATACCCACATTTTCCCAACACTATACCCACATTTTCCTAACATCATACCCATATTTTCCTAAAATTACACCCAAATCTTACAGATTTATACCTTCAATTTTTCTTAAGATAAGACAAAATCACCCCCCCCCCCCCAGGCGTGCCCGGGTCCGCCGCAGGACTTCAGGAAGCAGCAATGTGAGCAGTTCAACAGGACGCCCTTCAACGACAGGACCTACCAGTGGGAGCCTTACTACGAATGTGAGTGTTGTAATGTTATTATCCTCCAGGGTAACGAATGTGAGTGGCCAATGTTATCCTCCAGTGTAACGAATGTGAGTGGCCAATGTTATCCTCCAGTGTAGCGAATGTGAGTGGCCAATGTTATCCTCCAGTGTAGCGAATGTGAGTGGCCAATGTTATCCTCCAGGGTAACGAATGTGAGTGGCCAATGTTATCCTCCAGTGTAACGAATGTGAGTGGCCAATGTTATCCTCCAGTGTAGCGAATGTGAGTGGCCAATGTTATCCTCAAGTGTAGCGAATGTGAGTGGCCAATGTTATCCTCCAGTGTAGCGAATGTGAGTGGCCAATGTTATCCTCCAGGGTAACGAATGTGAGTGGCCAATGTTATCCTCCAGGGTAACGAATGTGAGTGGCCAATGTTATCCTCCAGTGTAGCGAATGTGAGTGGCCAATGTTATCCTCCAGTGTAGCGAATGTGAGTGGCCAATGTTATCCTCCAGGGTAACGAATGTGAGTGGCCAATGTTATCCTCCAGGGTAACGAATGTGAGTGGCCAATGTTATCCTCCAGGGTAACGAATGTGAGTGGCCAATGTTATCCTCCAGGGTAACGAATGTGAGTGGCCAATGTTATCCTCCAGGGTAACGAATGTGAGTGGCCAATGTTATCCTCCAGGGTAACGAATGTGAGTGACCAATGTTATCCTCCAGTGTAGCGAATGTGAGTGGCCAATGTTATCCTCCAGTGTAGCGAATGTGAGTGGCCAATGTTATCCTCCAGGGTAACGAATGTGAGTGGCCAATGTTATCCTCCAGGGTAACGAATGTGAGTGGCCAATGTTATCCTCCAGTGTAGCGAATGTGAGTGGCCAATGTTATCCTCCAGTGTAGCGAATGTGAGTGGCCAATTTTATCCTCCAGGGTAACGAATGTGAGTGGCCAATGTTATCCTCCAGGGTAACGAATGTGAGTGGCCAATGTTATCCTCCAGGGTAACGAATGTGAGTGGCCAATGTTATCCTCCAGTGTAGCGAATGTGAGTGGCCAATTTTATCCTCCAGGGTAACGAATGTGAGTGGCCAATGTTATCCTCCAGGGTAACGAATGTGAGTGGCCAATGTTATCCTCCAGGGTAACGAATGTGAGTTACAAATGTTGCTTCTACCTTCCACTATTGTACAATAACCGTGAAAAATGATGGGAGTCGATAATGTTCGATGGAGCACTCAATAGTCAGGCCGGACCACAGATACGGTCATTTAACCACATCCAGTTTGATTCCAATGTGTGACTTGGTTCAATATTCATTGCTAGTGTACATGACCCGTTAAAAAATAAGGAAATTCGATAGTTTCTTAAATAAGTCTCAAGATGTGGATGGCAAACAAATATATCCATCCCAACAGTACCCGCCATTAAAATATTCTTGTACTTGTGCACTGGTGAAACTCGTATCACAGATACGGTCATTGCGTATCTTCTAAATCGTGGAAGAGAGACGGACCAACCAAATTAACGTGGTAAAAAGGTCCCCGCTGTAATAACTTAAGAGAAATTGTGCATAAAAAATATGTAAATTGATTTTTTTTAAATTTAAGGAGACGCGTGGCGTTTTATTATATATAAAGAATAGACTGTTATTCGGAGGAAAAATTACCCATTAAATGCATGTACTCGCAGTGTTGGAACGTGAGGCGAAACAAGCACCGCCAGAGACTACAGTCCAAAGTGCTGGCAAACCAGCAACATGAAAAATTCTACGGAGTTTGATATCCACTTTTGATAACTGCAAGCTGGCAAACTCTACGGAGTTTGAAATTCATTTTTAACAACAGGAGAAGCTTCAAAAATCTACGGATATTGAAACAAACTGTTACCAACAGAAAAATATATAAAAAATTCTATGGAGGTTGCAATCCCTTTTCAAAGGCATGGTAATTTTTAAAATAAGTTATCGACAGACTACCAGATCAGCTAATAACAAAATAATTTTATTATGAATACTGATCAGTTTGCTTTAATTTCTCACAGTATAACGAACAGTGCATTTACAAAGGTGCTTCTTTGTATTGCTGTATTGTTTCAGCGAGAATCTAACTCAGCTGAATGCACCTGAAGCGTTATCATCTATTGGAAAGCTTCAGCGTAATAAATCCAACTGTAAAATATAGTTATATGTAATTATTACGTATATTATAATTATATATAATAATTATATATCAGATGTAAGTATATGTAATAATTATTTGTGTAAGACACAAATATAATTATATTTAATGCGAGTAATATGTAATATATAATTATATGCAATAATTATATACCTCTATTTGTGATACAAAATTACATAAAATAATTCTACATCATTATTTGAAATATATTTCACCTTTATTCACATAAATAATTCATGTATATAGCCATTTGATATATACTTACATATAATAATTTCTTTAAATAATATATTTATTTGAAATAATTTATTTAATGAATGTAATATAGGATTTAATAGCAAAAAATTATTATAAGTAATAATTATATAATAGGATATAATAAGAAATAAAAAATACACGCAATAATTATTACATAGAAGATTTCTTTATTACAATTCGAAATGAATATTTGCAAACGAACAATTAAACGCTAAAAATTCACTCAAAAATAAAACTTGAAGAATAAATAAATCATCACCGTGACCAAGAGCACAGAAGTTAAAGAAGACCATCAAATGCATGCAGAAGTCAGGCCGTTTCTTGCCGTTGGCGGCTGCTCAAAAACAGCAACATGAACGCAACAAATTCTGCGGTTGCTTCTTTAATTGCGGTGTGCGGTCGTCCAGGGGGGGGGGAGTTTGCCTGGAAAATAATACGATCGTAAGCCCCTTAGGATCATTGTTGCCCCCACGGAAAGAATTCACCAGCACCTGAAGGATTATTGTTGCCCCAAGGCGACAATTCCGCAAAATTTTCTAGCGGAATTTTAAGGTCTGCGACTTGGCGTGATGCGCGAGTGCGTGAGGTCGATGTTGCGCAGACTTGGTTGGTGTTACTCTGCTGATACCAGGGGTTACTGTGCTGATACCAGGGGTTACTGTGGTAATACCAGGGGTTACTGTGGTAATACGAGGGGTTACTGTGGTAATACCAGGGGTTACTGTGCTGATACCAGGGGTTACTGTGGTGATACCAGGGGTTACTGTGGTAATACCAGGGGTTACTGTGGTAATACCAGGGGTTACTGTGGTAATACCAGGGGTTACTGTGGTAATACCAGGGGTTACTGTGGTAATACCAGGGGTTACTGTGCTGATACCAGGGGTTACTGTGCTGATACCAGGGGTTACTGTGCTGATACCAGGGGTTACTGTGCTAATACCAGGGGTTACTGTGGTAATACCAGGGGTTACTCTGCTGATACCAGGGGTTACTGTGCTGATACCAGGGGTTACTGTGCTGATACCAGGGGTTACTGTGGTAATACCAGGGGTTACTGTGCTGATACCAGGGGTTACTGTGCTGATACCAGGGGTTACTGTGCTAATACCAGGGGTTACTGTGGTAATACCAGGGGTTACTCTGCTGATACCAGGGGTTACTGTGCTAATACCAGGGGTTACTGTGGTAATACCAGGGGTTACTGTGGTAATACCAGGGGTTACTCTGCTGATACCAGGGGTTACTGTGCTAATACCAGGGGTTACTGTGGTAATACCAGGGGTTACTCTGCTGATACCAGGGGTTACTGTGGTAATACCAGGGGTTACTGTGGTAATACCAGGGGTTACTGTGCTGATACCAGGGGTTACTGTGCTGATACCAGGGGTTACTGTGGTAATACCAGGGGTTACTGTGGTAATACCAGGGGTTACTGTGGTAATACCAGGGGTTACTGTGCTGATACCAGGGGTTACTGTGGTAATACCAGGGGTTACTGTGGTAATACCAGGGGTTACTGTGCTAATACCAGGGGTTACTGTGGTAATACCAGGGGTTACTCTGCTGATACCAGGGGTTACTGTGCTAATACCAGGGGTTACTGTGGTAATACCAGGGGTTACTCTGCTGATACCAGGGGTTACTGTGGTAATACCAGGGGTTACTGTGGTAATACCAGGGGTTACTGTGCTGATACCAGGGGTTACTGTGCTGATACCAGGGGTTACTGTGGTAATACCAGGGGTTACTGTGGTAATACCAGGGGTTACTGTGGTAATACCAGGGGTTACTGTGGTAATACCAGGGGTTACTGTGCTGATACCAGGGGTTACTGTGGTAATACCAGGGGTTACTCTGCTGATACCAGGGGTTACTGTGGTAATACCAGGGGTTACTGTGGTAATACCAGGGGTTACTGTGGTAATACCAGGGGTTACTGTGGTAATACCAGGGGTTACTGTGGTAATACCAGGGGTTACTGTGGTAATACCAGGGGTTACTGTGGTAATACCAGGGGTTACTGTGGTAATACCAGGGGTTACTGTGGTAATACCAGGGGTTACTGTGGTAATACCAGGGGTTACTGTGGTAATACCAGGGGTTACTGTGGTAATACCAGGGGTTACTGTGGTAATACCAGGGGTTACTGTGGTAATACCAGGGGTTACTGTGGTAATACCAGGGGTTACTGTGGTAATACCAGGGGTTACTGTGGTAATACCAGGGGTTACTGTGGTAATACCAGAGGTTACTGTGGTAATACCAGGGGTTACTGTGGTAATACCAGGGGTTACTGTGCTGATACCAGGGGTTACTGTAGTAATACCAGGGGTTACTGTGGTAATACCAGGGGTTACTGTGGTAATAAAAGGGGTTACTGTGCTGATACCAGGGGTTACTGTAGTAATACCAGGGGTTACTGTGGTAATACCAGGGGTTACTGTGGTAATACCAGGGGTTACTGTGCTGATACCAGGGGTTACTGTGGTAATACCAGGGGTTACTGTGCTGATACCAGGGGTTACTGTGCTGATACCAGGGGTTACTGTGCTGATACCAGGGGTTACTGTGCTGATACCAGGGGTTACTGTGGTAATACCAGGGGTTACTGTGGTAATACCAGGGGTTACTGTGCTGATACCAGGGGTTACTGTGCTGATACCAGGGGTTACTGTGGTAATACCAGGGGTTACTGTGGTAATACCAGGGGTTACTGTGCTGATACCAGGGGTTACTGTGGTAATACCAGGGGTTACTGTGCTGATACCAGGGGTTACTGTGCTGATACCAGGGGTTACTGTGGTAATACCAGGGGTTACTGTGCTGATACCAGGGGTTACTGTGCTGATACCAGGGGTTACTGTGGTAATACCAGGGGTTACTGTGGTAATACCAGGGGTTACTGTGCTGATACCAGGGGTTACTGTGGTAATACCAGGGGTTACTGTGCTGATACCAGGGGTTACTGTGGTAATACCAGGGGTTACTGTGCTAATACCAGGGGTTACTGTGCTGATACCAGGGGTTACTGCGGTAATACCAGGGGTTACTGTGCTGATACCAGGGGTTACTGTGCTGATACCAGGGGTTACTGTGGTAATACCAGGGGTTACTGTGGTAATACCAGGGGTTACTGTGCTAATACCAGGGGTTACTGTGCTGATACCAGGGGTTACTGTGGTAATACCAGGGGTTACTGTGCTAATACCAGGGGTTACTGTGCTGATACCAGGGGTTACTGTGGTAATACCAGGGGTTACTGTGCTGATACCAGGGGTTACTGTGCTGATACCAGGGGTTACTGTGGTAATACCAGGGGTTACTGTGCTAATACCAGGGGTTACTGTGCTGATACCAGGGGTTACTGTGGTAATACCAGGGGTTACTGTGCTAATACCAGGGGTTACTGTGCTGATACCAGGGGTTACTGTGGTAATACCAGGGGTTACTGTGCTGATACCAGGGGTTACTGTGGTAATACCAGGGGTTACTGTGCTGATACCAGGGGTTACTGTGGTAATACCAGGGGTTACTGTGGTAATACCAGGGGTTACTGTGGTAATACCAGGGGTTACTGTGCTAATACCAGGGGTTACTGTGCTGATACCAGGGGTTACTGTGGTAATACCAGGGGTTACTGTGCTAATACCAGGGGTTACTGTGCTGATACCAGGGGTTACTGTGGTAATACCAGGGGTTACTGTGCTGATACCAGGGGTTACTGTGCTGATACCAGGGGTTACTGTGGTAATACCAGGGGTTACTGTGCTAATACCAGGGGTTACTGTGCTGATACCAGGGGTTACTGTGGTAATACCAGGGGTTACTGTGCTAATACCAGGGGTTACTGTGCTGATACCAGGGGTTACTGTGGTAATACCAGGGGTTACTGTGGTAATACCAGGGGTTACTGTGGTAATACCATGGGTTACTCTGCTAATACCAGGGGTTACTGTGGTAATACCAGGGGTTACTGTGGTAATACCAGGGGTTACTGTGGTAATACCAGGGGTTACTGTGCTAATACCAGGGGTTACTGTGCTGATACCAGGGGTTACTGTGGTAATACCAGGGGTTACTGTGCTAATACCAGGGGTTACTGTGCTGATACCAGGGGTTACTGTGGTAATACCAGGGGTTACTGTGCTGATACCAGGGGTTACTGTG
The DNA here is from genome assembly GCA_030386875.1 of Morinoia aosen. Classification (NCBI taxonomy): domain Eukaryota; kingdom Metazoa; phylum Arthropoda; class Malacostraca; order Amphipoda; family Talitridae; genus Morinoia; species Morinoia aosen. The sequence goes on along the minus strand of CM059577.1, from coordinate 46,872,713 downwards.
CTGATACCAGGGGTTACTGTGGTAATACCAGGGGTTACTGTGCTAATACCAGGGGTTACTGTGCTGATACCAGGGGTTACTGTGGTAATACCAGGGGTTACTGTGCTAATACCAGGGGTTACTGTGCTGATACCAGGGGTTACTGTGGTAATACCAGGGGTTACTGTGGTAATACCAGGGGTTACTGTGGTAATACCATGGGTTACTCTGCTAATACCAGGGGTTACTGTGGTAATACCAGGGGTTACTGTGGTAATACCAGGGGTTACTGTGGTAATACCAGGGGTTACTGTAGTAATACCAGGGGTTACTGTGGTAATACCAGGGGTTACTGTGGTAATAAAAGGGGTTACTGTGCTGATACCAGGGGTTACTGTGCTGATACCAGGGGTTACTGTGGTAACACCAGGGCTTACTGTGGTAATACCATGGGTTACTGTGGTAATAACAGGGGTTACTGTGGTAATACCAGGGGTTACTCTGCTGATACCAGGGGTTACTGTGGTAATACCAGGGGTTACTCTGCTGATACCAGGGGTTACTGCGCTAATACCAGGGGTTATCCTGCTAATACCACGGGTTACCCTGCTAATTCTAGTGGTTTCCTCCTAATACTATAAATTTACCCTGCTAATACCAAGGGGTTACTCTGCTAATACCAGACGTTACCCTGCTAATACCAGGGATAACTTGCTTGGGGTTACTGTGTTAACACCAGAGACTCACTTCCAAATACCAGAGAGTTACTTCCTAACACGAGAACTACATCCTATCCAAAAAAAGTTATTTACCAAGGTTATTAACCCATAACAAATAACCCCATTGACCCATAACAAATAACCCCATTGACCCATAACAAATAACCCCATTAACCCATAACAAATAACCCCATTGACCCATAACAAATAACCCCATTGACCCATAACAAATAACCCCATTGACCCATAACAAATAACCCCATTGACCCATAACAAATGACCCCATTGACCCATAACGAATAACCCCATTGACCCATAAAAAATGACCCCATTGACCCATAACAACAATTGACCCCATTGACCCGTAACAAAACCCACTGAACCACAACAAATGACCCCATTGACCCATAACAAAACCCACTGACCCATAACAAAACCCACTGACCAATAACAAAGCCCACTGACCCATAACAAAACCCACTGACCCATAACAAAACCCACTGACCCATAACAAAAGCCATTGACCCACAACAAAAGCCCACTGACCCATAACAAAACCCACTGACCCATAACAAAGCCCACTGACCCATAACAAAACCCACTGACCCATAACAAAGCCCACTGACCCATAACAAAACCCACTGACCCATAACAAAGCCCACTGACCCATAACAAAGCCCACTGACCCATAACAAAGCCCACTGACCCATAACAAAAGCCATTGACCCACAACAAATGACCCACCATCACGAAGCAAGGGTTCATAAAGCCAGGCCGCTCAATCTCAGCCCTCTGTGCCCTCAGCCCTGGTCACAATAAAAATCAACTGGGTAACGCCGGCAAAAATTGCGGGGCAGCGAAAGATTTCGTCCGAGGGCGGTGCAGAGTGACGCTCGAAAGTAGAGTGGAATTAAGTAAGAAAGTGTAAAGTAGAGTGGCACAAATAAGTATGAGTATTCGATAGGGGAACTAGAGTGAAAGAAAGTAAAGAATGGAGAAAGTAGAGTTGCAGAAATAAGTATGTGAACTCTCGATAGAGAAAGTAGAGTGGAAGATCGTAAAGAAAGTGGGAAGTAGAGTGGCAAAATTGAGTATGAACACTCGATGAGGGAGTTGAGAGGAAGGAGACAAATATAAGTGTACAAACTGCCAGATTTGGAGTGGGATATGAATCGGTAAAAGTGTGTGAAGCTTTAAAAAATTCTTGATCAGTAACTCATTATCTTGTGTGATGAATACAAATTTGCTGTTTTTGCTCTTTCTCAATATTTTTTGTAAATTGTTACCTTTAGGTGCAGCTCCCATTGTCTTTTGTAAGCTTTCTTCTTTCTCTAGTTTGGCCAAATTACTAACATCCAGTGTGTTTGTACTCATGCGAAACACTTGAGCTATTTTGAGATTCCAGGGTAGGAACTTCTTAAGATGTACAATTGGTGAGATTAGGGCACAGCTGGCGGTATTTTGGGTATCTAGGATACAAGCTCATTGAGGTAAACGACTGGCCAGCTTCAGGGCACAACTGGCGGTATTTTGAGTATCTAGGATACAAGCTCATTGAGGTAAATGACTGGTCAGCTTCAAGGCACAACTGGCGGTATTTTAAGTATCTAGGATACAAGCTCATTGAGGTAAACGACTGGTCAGCTTCAGGGCACAACTGGCGGTATTTTGGGTATCTAGGATACAAGCTCATTGAGGTAAACGACTGGCCAGCTTCAGGGCACAGCTGGCGGTATTTTGAGTATCTAGGATACAAGCTCATTGAGGTAAGCGACTGGTCAGCTTCAGGGCACAACTGGCGGTATTTTGAGTATCTAGGATACAAGCTCATTGAGGTAAATGACTGGTCAGCTTCAAGGCACAACTGGCGGTATTTTAAGTATCTAGGATACAAGCTCATTGAGGTAAACGACTGGTCAGCTTCAGGGCACAACTGGCGGTATTTTGGGTATCTAGGATACAAGCTCATTGAGGTAAACGACTGGCCAGCTTCAGGGCACAGCTGGCGGTATTTTGAGTATCTAGGATACAAGCTCATTGAGGTAAGCGACTGGTCAGCTTCAGGGCACAACTGGCGGTATTTTGAGTATCTAGGATACAAGCTCATTGAGGTAAATGACTGGTCAGCTTCAGGGCACAACTGGCGGTATTTTGAGTATCTAGGATACAAGCTCATTGAGGTAAACGACTGGCCAGCTTCAGGGCACAGCTGGCGGTATTTTGAGTATCTAGGATACAAGCTCATTGAGGTAAGCGACTGGTCAGCTTCAGGGCACAACTGGCGGTATTTTGAGTATCTAGGATACAAGCTCATTGAGGTAAACGACTGGCCAGCTTCAGGGCACAACTGGCGGTATTTTGAGTATCTAGGATACAAGCTCATTGAGGTAAACGACTGGCCAGCTTCAGGGCACAGCTGGCGGTATTTTGAGTATCTAGGATACAAGCTCATTGAGGTAAGCGACTGGTCAGCTTCAGGGCACAACTGGCGGTATTTTGAGTATCTAGGATACAAGCTCATTGAGGTAAATGACTGGTCAGCTTCAAGGCACAACTGGCGGTATTTTGAGTATCTAGGATACAAGCTCATTGAGGTAAACGACTGGTCAGCTTCAGGGCACAGCTGGCGGTATTTTGAGTATCTAGGATACAAGCTCATTGAGGTAAACGACTGGTCAGCTTCAGGGCACAGCTGGCGGTATTTTGAGTATCTAGGATACAAGCTCATTGAGGTAAACGACTTGTCAGCTTCAGGGCACAACTGGCGGTATTTTGAGTATCTAGGATACAAGCTCACTGAGGTAAACGACTGGTCAGCTTCAGGGCACAACTGGCGGTATTTTGAGTATCTAGGATACAAGCTCATTGAGGTAAACGACTGGTCAGCTTCAGGGCACAGCTGGCGGTATTTTGAGTATCTAGGATACAAGCTCATTGAGGTAAACGACTGGTCAGCTTCAGGGCACAACTGGCGGTATTTTGAGTATCTAGGATACAAGCTCATTGAGGTAAACGAATGGTCAGCTTCAGGGCACAGCTGGCGGTATTTTGAGTATCTAGGATACAAGCTCACTGAGGTTAACGAATGGTCAGCTTCAGGGCACAACTGGCGGTATTTTGAGTATCTAGGATACAAGTTCACTGAGGTAAACGAATGGTCAGCTTCAGGGCACAGCTGGCGGTATTTTGAGTATCTTAGATACAAGCTCATTGAGGTGAACGACTGGTCAGCTTCAGGGCACAGCTGGCGGTATTTTGAGTATCTAGGATACAAGCTCATTGAGGTAAACGAATGGTCAGCTTCAGGGCACAGCTGGCGGTATTTTGAGTATCTAGGATACAAGCTCACTGAGGTAAACGAATGGTCAGCTTCAGGGCACAACTGGCGGTATTCTGAGTATCTAGGATACAAGCTCACTGAGGTAAACGACTGGTCAGCGCCAGGCACAGCTGGCGGTATTTTGAGTATCTAGGATACATGCTCATTGAGGTAAACGACTGGTCAGCTTCAGGGCACAACTGGCGGTATTTTGAGTATCTAGGATACATGCTCATTGAGGTAAACGACTGGTCAGCTTCACGGCACAGCTGACGGTATTTTGAGTATCTAGGATACAAGCTCATTGAGGTAAACGACTGGTCAGCTTCAGGGCACAGCTGGCGGTATTTTGAGTATCTAGGATACAAGCTCATTGAGGTAAACGACTGGTCAGCTTCACGGCACAGCTGGCGGTATTTTGAGTATCTAGGATACAAGCTCATTGAAGTAAACGACTCGTCAGCATCAGGGCACAGCTGGCGGTATTTTGAGTATCTAGGATACAAGCTCATTGAGGTAAACGACTGGTCAGCTTCAGGGCACAACTGGCGGTATTTTGAGAATCTAGGATACAAGCTCATTGAGGTAAGCGACTGGTCAGCTTCAGGGCACAACTGGCGGTATTTTGAGTATCTAGGATACAAGCTCATTGAGGTAAACGACTGGTCAGCTTCAGGGCACAACTGGCGGTATTTTGAGTATCTAGGATACAAGATCATTGAGGTAAACGACTGGTCAGCTTCAGGGCACAACTGGCGGTATTTTGTGTATCTAGGATACAAGCTCATTGAGGTAAACGACTGGTCAGCTTCACGGCACAGCTGGCGGTATTTTGAGTATCTAGGATACAAGCTCGTTGAAGTAAACGACTGGTCAGCTTCAGGGCACAGCTGGCGGTATTTTGAGTATCTAGGATACAAGCTCATTGAGGTAAACGACTGGTCAGCTTCAGGGCACAACTGGCGGTATTTTGAGTATCTAGGATACAAGCTCATTGAGGTAAGCGACTGGTCAGCTTCAGGGCACAAATGGCGGTATTTTGAGTATCTAGGATACAAGCTCATTGAGGTAAACGACTGGTCAGCTTCAGGGCACAACTGGCGGTATTTTGAGTATCTAGGATACAAGCTCATTGAAGTGAACGAATGGTCAGCTTCAGGGCACAACTGGCGGTATTTTGAGTATCTAGGATACATGCTCATTGAGGTAAACGACTGGTCAACTTCAGGGCACAACTGGCAGTATTTTGAGTATCTAGGATACATGCTCATTGAGGTAAACGACTGGTTAGCTTCACGGCACAGCTGGCGGTATTTTGAGTATCTAGGATACAAGCTCATTGAGGTAAACGACTGGTCAGCTTCAGGGCATAGCTGGCGGTATTTTGAGTATCTAGGATACAAGCTCATTGAGGTAAACGACTGGTCAGCTTCACGGCACAGCTGGCGGTATTTTGAGTATCTAGGATACAAGCTCATTGAAGTAAACGACTGGTCAGCTTCAGGGCACAGCTGGCGGTATTTTGAGTATCTAGGATACAAGCTCATTGAGGTAAACGACTGGTCAGCTTCGGGGCACAACTGGCGGTATTTTGAGTATCTAGGATACATGCTCATTGAGGTAAACGACTGGTTAGCTTCACGGCACAGCTGGCGGTATTTTGAGTATCTAGGATACAAGCTCATTGAGGTAAACGACTGGTCAGCTTCAGGGCATAGCTGGCGGTATTTTGAGTATCTAGGATACAAGCTCATTGAGGTAAACGACTGGTCAGCTTCACGGCACAGCTGGCGGTATTTTGAGTATCTAGGATACAAGCTCATTGAAGTAAACGACTGGTCAGCTTCAGGGCACAGCTGGCGGTATTTTGAGTATCTAGGATACAAGCTCATTGAGGTAAACGACTGGTCAGCTTCGGGGCACAACTGGCGGTATTTTTAGTATCTAGGATACAAGCTCATTAAGGTAGGCGACTGGTCAGCTTCAGGGCACAACTGGCGGTATTTTGAGTATCTAGGATACAAGCTCATTGAGGTAAACGACTGGTCAGCTTCAGGGCACAACTGGCGGTATTTTGAGTATCTAGGATACAAGCTCATTGAGGTAAACGACTGGTCAGCTTCAGGGCACAGCTGGCGGTATTTTGAGTATCTAGGATACAAGCTCATTGAGGTAAACGACTGGTCAGCTTCAGGGCACAACTGGCGGTATTTTGAGTATCTAGGATACAAGCTCATTGAGGTAAACGACTGGTCAGCTTCAGGGCACAGCTGGCGGTATTTTGAGTATCTAGGATACAAGCTCATTGAGGTAAACGACTGGTCAGCTTCAGGGCACAACTGGCGGTATTTTGAGTATCTAGGATACAAGCTCATTGAGGTAAACGACTGGTCAGCTTCAGGGCACAACTGGCGGTATTTTGAGTATCTAGGATACAAGCTCATTGAGGTAAACGACTGGTCAGCTTCAGGGCACAACTGGCGGTATTTTGAGTATCTAGGATACAAGCTCATTGAGGTAAACGCCTGGTCAGCTTCAGGGCACAAATGGCGGTATTTTGTGTATCTAGGATACAAGCTCATTGAGGTAAACGACTGGTCAGCTTCAGGGCACAACTGGCGGTATTTTGAGTATCTAGGATACAAGCTCATTGAGGTAAACGACTGGTCAGCTTCAGGGCACAACTGGCGGTATTTTGAGTATCTAGGATACAAGCTCATTGAGGTAAACGACTGGTCAGGTCACAAGTTTTAGTGTTCTCAGTGTCTAGGATACAAGTCTAGCAACATTTGCACCGGCACCCTAACAACGGAGCCGCTTGCTGCCTTGGGGTGGCAGAGCAGAATGAGATTTAGAAGCCATGCATAACTGGATGGGAAGCGCGGTAGCTTCGTAGGGAACAGGAGAGTATTTCTCCCTCGAGGAGAGAATTTCACGGTGGGAGAAAGTTCGTCCCTTGCTGGAAATGAAAATTGCGATTCCTCAGGGAAGGCATGATTCGGGTTTCGTTAGCAGGGATTTTTGAATGCGTGCTTGTTTTTTTCTTTTATAGTTTGTGTAAAATTCAACGTCAGGAGTCGTTTAAGTTTAAAGGTTTCATCCAATCAACTCCCGTGACCTGAACTTGAACATTTTGATTATATGATGCAAGAGGGTTGGAAAGGTAAATTAGGAGTGCGTCTTAGGAAAAGCTATTTTGCATTCTTTGTGTTTTGGTGTGGAAGGTCGAAAAAAGTCAGTAAATTTTGTAATGGTTCTTCAAATTTAATTATTTTCAACTTGTATGAAAATGAATTATGTAAATATATCGGGTATCTGAACATTGTAGGCATCTTATCAAGAGTTACTAAATTGGTTATTTTGTGACCATAATCTTCGTATTTTATGCAATAAAGTTTGAGCATTGGGAGTAAACGCAACCTGAATGTTGCCACACGCTTGATACTTAATTTATTTAAACGCTATCATACGTTTAAGAATAAAAAATGCCAGTCTGGCACAGGGGTACCGATATAGGCTGTTATTATGCTAGTCTGTTGTGGGTCTCATTGTTCCATTTCTGATTATTGTTGTGTTTTTCCTGTCGCTTTATTTCTTGAAGGCCACCTGATAAGATGATAAATTTTTTTTGCCATTTTTGTGCTATGTGAGAATATTCATCGAAACATGTGTTTCGCAAAGAATTATTAGAAATATATCACAGCAAAAATTTTTGGAGGCAAATCATTGTTGAAAATTTTAATGGAACCTCTCCGCGTTACAAAACTCCATAGGTGTTCATCTCAATATGAAAGATTTTTGATATTTTGCGTAATATATAATTGATATAAATATGTCCTTATACAAAAATTCATACACATAACGTTGTGCAAGAATAAATTTTTTTAATATCAATCAAAATAAGAAATTTATAGAAATTCACCATCATTCAATGGGAAGATGTACAAAATTTAATCCACCTGTTCGGTACCAAAATACGTAGTGGAAATTTCAAAAAAGGAGTTTTTAGCAAATACAGCAACACTCAAAAATTCTTTGAATTGTGCCATTACACGAAAATTCTTTTAAATCAAGCAGAACCAAAATAAAAAAACTCGGGGGATGGCACGCACACCAGTAGAAGAAAGGTAAGAGTCTGAAGCGGCCCATAGACGATCAATTTTATTGTCAATATAATTGACAATGATGAATATTGACAATTTAATTGATCGTCTGTGGGCTTGATTGACGACCGTCAATTAATTGACTTAGTGGGCAAAAAAATTTCATCAATATATTGAGTCAATGATATTGACAATTAAATTGATCGTCTATGGGCTGCTTTACTAGTTTTCCGATAATTATCTGATTCGCATCAAACGAGACACTTTGATGCGTTGAGCATGAAGTTGTTGTGTTGATGCGCATATTGAAGTCGATTTTTTCCATCTGTTTGATGGAGATCCATCATTCTTGATGTTCATCTTTTCATCAGTCACTATTCCGACTTATCATTCTTAATTTTACATCAACTTATAAGTGCTGTCAAGTTCCTCCAGTGAAGCAGAAACATTTCTACGATACTTCACCAGCCTCGCATGTATTGAGCACCGAGCACTCGGTTGCTTAAAGATGAAAGAAACCTGGCAATAATATGTCCAAGTCTCACATGGCGGAAAACTGATCGAGTTTGCGATTACTCCTTTAAAGGCGATGGCACGTCGTGTAATTTCTTATGACTTCATCGCCATGGTTGATTTGATCCGAAAGTTTCCAGAACTCGTTCCCTTGTAAGAGAAGATTTATTTCCATCTTAGGAAAGACTGGATGAGCCAAAACTGAATAATTCAGCATGAAATGAGGACAGTCTGGGTTGAAGTCTTCGAAATTTGGAGCTTCGGCGTCATTTGAGCCAAGTTTTTCTGGAAAACTTTTGTCCGCCATGAAGTTGATTTCCATAATATTTAGTGATATGCTGCAAAAAGAAACCTGACTTAGAAACTTAATAAAGAACTTAGTTTCCGCGATTACATGTACTGATTTTAATTTTATAGTGTTGACACGTGGGGAAACAATTAATTGATGAATGACCTAATTTTGCACAGGAAATAAAGCATTACGTAGGAGGAAGTATTCGCAGGATGAAATTAATTTGAAATAATGAAAAAAAAAACTGTAAAGTATTAGAAGAAGAGAAATAATAGCTTCAGTGGAGATAAAAATTTAAAAAAAGATGTAAAAATAAAACGTAAAGTAACAGACAGAAAGTAACATTCAAAACATCCCATCAGGAGACAGAAAGTCGCATTCAAAACATCCCATCAGGAGACAGAAAGTAACATTCAAAACATCCCATCAGGAGACAGAAAGTCGCATTCAAAACATCCCATCAGGAGACAGAAAGTAACATTCAGAACATCCCATCAGGAGACAGAAAGTAACATTCAGAACATCCCATCAGGAGACAGAAAGTAACATTCAGAACATCCCATCAGGAGACAGAAAGTAACATTCAAAACATCCCATCAGGAGACAGAAAGTAACATTCAAAACATCCCATCAGGAGACAGAAAGTAACATTCAGAACATCCCATCAGGAGACAGAAAGTAACATTCAAAACATCCCATCAGGAGACAGAAAGTAACATTCAAAACATCCCATCAGGAGACAGAAAGTAACATTCAAAACATCCCATCAGGAGACAGAAAGTCACATTCGAAACATCCCATCAGGAGACAGAAAGTAACATTCAAAACATCCCATCAGGAGACAGAAAGTAACATTCAAAACATCCCATCAGGAGACAGAAAGTAACATTCAAAACATCCCATCAGGAGACAGAAAGTAACATTCAAAACATCCCATTAGGAGACAGAAAGTAACATTCAAAACATCCCATCAGGAGACAGAAAGTAACATTCAAAACATCCCATCAGGAGACAGAAAGTAACATTCAAAACATCCCATTAGGAGACAGAAAGTAACATTCAAAACATCCCATCAGGAGACAGAAAGTAACATTCAAAACATCCCATTAGGAGACAGAAAGTAACATTCAAAACATCCCATTAGGAGACAGAAAGTAACATTCAAAACATCCCATCAAGAGACAGAAAGTAACATTCAAAACATCCCATCAGGAGACAGAAAGTAACATTCAAAACATCCCATCAGGAGACAGAAAGTAACATTCAAAACATCCCATCAGGAGACAGAAAGTAACATTCAAAACATCCCATCAGGAGACAGAAAGTAACATTCAAAACATCCCATCAGGAGACAGAAAGTAACATTCAAAACATCCCATCAGGAGACAGAAAGTAACATTCAAAACATCCCATCAGGAGACAGAAAGTAACATTCAAAACATCCCATCAGGAGACAGAAAGTAACATTCAAAACATCCCATTAGGAGACAGAAAGTAACATTCAAAACATCCCATCAGGAGACAGAAAGTAACATTCAAAACATCCCATCAGGAGACAGAAAGTAACATTCAAAACATCCCATTAGGAGACAGAAAGTAACATTCAAAACATCCCATCAGGAGACAGAAAGTAACATTCAAAACATCCCATCAGGAGACAGAAAGTAACATTTCCAAGAACCATCGCTACAGAAATAAGCAGAAATGGACCTACCATTGGTTGTACCATTGTATACGTTCGCACTTTAGTACATTTCATAGCACTAACGCTTCAGAAAAGAGCAGAAATGGTCTTACCATTGTTTGTACTTCGGTGTATTTCTTGGGACCAACACTTCAGAAATAACCAGAAATGTTTCTTACATTATCTTGCTATAAAATATTATGCGTTTCTACCGTGATATATTTCCCGCTACCCTGGAACCAACGCTACAGAAATAACTAGAAATGGCTCTACCATTGTTCTTACCATGATACATTTTACGTTCGTACCATGCTATATATCCCTGGACCGCGAATCTAACATTACAGAAATAACCAGAAATATTCTTACCATGATACATTATATCATATGTTCCTACCACAATGTACATTCCGCTACCTCGGATCCAACACTACAGAAATAATCAGAAATATTCTACCATGATACACCGTATCTTCTCACCATGCTATATTTCCCAGATCCAACACTACAGAAAAAAACAGAAATATCCTACCATGATACACCGTACGTCCTCACCATGCTATATATCCCAGATCCAACACTACAGAAATAACCAGAACCGTTCGTAGCGTTCCAAATTGCCGGGAAGAGCAAGGAATCCTGCAGCTCACAATGGCGGCGCTCGCTGAGTCGAAATTTTATTTCATTTGTGAGAGGCAATCTATTGAGGAAATCTTTGCAGGATTGTCCGTCTTTCAGCGCAAAGTTGCTCACATTTCGCTGCGCCGCGACGCCGGGGCGCTGCTGCTGCTGTGTCTTACAACGCGGCGAATAGGGACATTCTTTCGCTTCACGCTCACATGGTGCGTGTGGGCGTGTGGAGTTCACGCTTTCCGCTTATTTTGGGCTATTTTGAGCGTGTTTCTTTCGCTTCACGCTCACATTGTGCGTGTGAGCGTCTGGAGTTCACGCTTTTCGCTTATTTGGGGCCATGTTGCGTGCGTTTCTTTACATTCTTTTACATTCACGCTCACATATTGCGAGTGCATTGCTTTAACATTCTCGCTGACATTCACGCTCACATATTGCGTGTGCATTGCTTTAACATTCTCGCTGACATTCACGCTCACATATTGCGTGTGCATTGCTTTAACATTCTCGCTGACATTCACGCACACATATTGCGTGTGCATTGCTTTAGCATTCTCGCTGACATTCACGCTCACATATTGCGAGTGCATTGCTTTAGCATTCTCGCTGACATTCACGCTCACATATTGCGTGTGCATTGCTTTAACATTCTCGCTGACATTCACGCACACATATTGCGTGTGCATTGCTTTAGCATTCTCGCTGACATTCACGCTCACATATTGCGTGTGCATTGCTTTAACATTCTCGCTGACATTCACGCACACATATTGCGTGTGCATTGCTTTAGCATTCTCGCTGACATTCACGCTCACATATTGCGAGTGCATTGCTTTAACATTCTCGCTGACATATACATTCACTTATTACGGGTTTCTCTATATTTACGCTCACATCTTCCGTATTTTATGCAGCACACTGCTCGTGAAGTGCTGTTCAAAAAAATGGGAGTTTATGTTAATGTGACATCGAAAAAAGATGTGAGTCTGAATGTAGGTTTGACTGGGGACATGGTTGGGAACTTAAAGATGTGAACATCGATTTGAATGAGAGAATGAATTTGAATATGGATTTTCATTTAGGGATGGCTATATGTAAATTATGAATATTAATTCGAAAATGAAAATGGATTTCAATTCAGATACGACTATAGATATGGATATTAATACGTAACTGAATATGGATTTTAATTCGAATAGGATATGGATATTAATACAGAAATGAGTATGGGTTTGAATTCAGATAAGGCCACATATATGGATATTAATACGTAACTGAATATGGATTTGAATTCAGACGTGACTCTAGACATGGATATCAATGCGGAAATGAACATGGATTTTGAAATTAGAAATGGAATCGCATATGAAAGGAGATGTGGATTTAGATATGGATGCGAAAACAAATAGGATTATCCAAGATCAGATAGAAACACGCTATCTTGAAAGCAAGGTCATCATAATTCAACTATGTTGAGATTATGTTTAATTCTCGCGGGAAAACAATAAAAAAATGAAAAAAGAGTTTATGACTGCAAAATTGCCACGGTGATGAAAATTTATGATTTACTTCTATAAATTTCCGTTTTCTTAGGTGACAGAAGTAGTACATCCTACAATCCAACAATGTTTTTAATATATCCTACAAGCCAGCAGTATTTTCAGTATCATATCGATGTACGTATGCATGTACGCAGCATTAGTGCAGTCCGTAGGCGGTTATGTAAGCCCTCACGCGTTGTCTGCACATCCGAACACATTTCCTCAAGAATTTAAAGATATTCTCGACAATCTCAGCTTCAAGGGACCTGACATTGTGTCTCTTTTGGTCTTCCTGGGGCGCTCATTACATTAATGAAGCCCGCCTGCTCGCTCCCGCCTGTGTACTCTCACCATTCCAGTCATAGTAATCACCATTTCTGCCGTATATATTCACCCTTACGGGTGAATATACTCACCATTCCGGTCATACGTACTCACCATTACGGCTGCATATACTCACTATATACTCACTCTGTACTCACTATTCCGGCCATGTATAGTCACTATATACTCAACACCAGTCCGGCCGTATATACTCACCAGTCCGGCCGTATATACTCACTCTGTACTCACCATTCCGGTCATGTATAGCCACTATATACTCAACACCATTCCGGCCATACGTACTCACCATTACGGCCGCATATACTCACTACATACTCACCATTCTGGCCGTATATACTCACTATATACTCACCATCCCTGCCATGTGTACTCACCATTACGGCCTCATATACTCACTATACACTCACCATCCCTGCCATATCTACTCACAATCCCTACACCAGAGCCACAGCGCTAACGACTGCCGTAATGAGGAGGCCAGCTCGGCCGGGTCATTTGATCGCTAATTCCCGCGCGAAATGTAAAAGTCTTGAGCAAAGTTCTGATTTTTGCAGAGCGATGCTTAATCTTCTCAGGAGTGAGGGGTGAGGGGTGAAGGATGAGGGTTAGGGGTGTGGGGTGAGGGTTGAGGGGTGTGGTGTGAGGGTTGAGGGGTGTTGGGTGAGGGGTGTAGGGTGAGAGGTGAGGAGAGTGGGGTAAGGAGTGTGGGGTGGGGGTGAGGGGTCAAATACGTTTTATTGTTAACCGAAAAAAAATATTTTTCAAGGTGTAAATTTTTTTAGTCGTTTTTCGTGTTACAACGTAAGTGCGACGTCGCAACGCGCACGTGGTGCACAACGCGCATGTGGTGCACAACGCGCACGTGGTGCACAACGCACACGTGGTGCACAACGCGCATGTGGTGCACAACGCGCATGTGGTGCACAACGCGCATGTGGTGCACAACGCGCACGTGGTGCACAACGCGCATGTGGTGCACAACGCGCATGTGGTGCACAACGCGCATGTGGTGCACAACGCGCATGTGGTGCACAACGCGCATGTGGTGCACAACGCGCATGTGGTGCACAACGCGCATGTAGTACACAATGCGCATGTGGCACACAACGCGCATGCGCACTGCGCATGAGGTGCAAAACCATTTCGCTATCACGGCTGCACTCGGCCCGATAACGCCACTTCCTTTGCCCTCTTTTGGCCGCCCTTTTATTGTTTTATTGGCGACTGTAAACAGTCTCTGCAGGACGTCTCCGAAATGCAGCGCGGGTTGTGTTCTTAATGTGTTTTGGAGTAGGTTTTTTTAAATGGTGCTTTGTACTTATGTTGACATAGTTTTTTGGAACTTGGTTCTTATGTTTACAAAGTTTTTTAGAATTTGGTACTTATGTTGACATAGTTTTTTGGAACTTGGTACTTATATTGACAATGTTTTATGGAAGTTCCATGTTGAAAAAGTTTTAGATCTTTATAACCATTTTGTATAAAGTAATTCGAACTTTACTATGCGGTATGAATTTTCTCGAACATTTGTGGGACTAGCTTAGTTATATAAGTAATTAATTTCTGGTAGTATTCTCAGTAAAATAGATGTTTGCATGCCTGGATTTGACTAACCAAATAAAATATTATTTATGTGAAAGAAATATAAGAATTAGGCCTCCCTCATCCCACTTTGAGAGCGGCAGGTAAAACTGGAGTTCAAGGTTCAACTCAAATTTAAGGTCAATTGTAGTAAGTTATTTTATTTTTTTTTTTTTAAATAGCAAACATGAACTGGATCGTGCCTTTATTTCGCTTTGATTAAGTATATATGAAAATTGAGCTTGTGACTGATGGTCGGTTTGCAGCATTGTGAAAATTATTTCTGTGTACCACCGGTGGCTCACGTCGCAGGTAAAGTGTCAACACGGTCCCCACGTATTGGACCATATGTGTACTATACGGTAACGGTAAATTACTCATTCACGAACGGGTATAAGTAAATTTTATTTTTTTCATTAGTTTCACAGCCTTTTTAAAAAATATCTGTTATCATACGAGGTGAAATTTTTTGAACAATTGCATTTTTCATATTTCTTACGAAGGATAAATGTACATTCGAGCAGTAAAGACGATTCCCCGGTTCTGCCACTCACAACCTAACCAAACCAACCGTTGACAACCGCAGAAACGCAGCGAACGCGTTAATAACGACTACACTGCTCGAAAAAACTTGTATGTGTTCTAACAAATTTGCTAAATGTAAGAGCGTAAACGTACGTAAATAAGTGATATACCTAGCACTCTGCAATATATATATATATATATCTTGCATAGTTTATGAATATATATTTATATATATATACAGTATATGTATACATTCTACGCAGTCAACGTCTTAACAGCTGGTTGTGTCATTCCAGAGCTGTATAGATTTTCGGGGTTTTTTATTTCCATTTTTCATTTCATTAATTTACCCTAACCATTTCTGGAGCAACACGAAATTATTTTAACACTAAATCATTTTTCATTCATTGTTACCTGGCGCAATACAAAATAAATTCCCATTCATTGGTGCCCAAAACCCAGACTCGCCTCGCACATTAGAATCAATTTGAACTTTTTTGAAGAACTCAAAGTCGGTCACGGGACTCACTCGACCGTGCGGAGTTGTGATCAAATTAGGCATTTTTGTGCTGAGGTCAGCAGAGCGTTCGCAAGTTGATTCCGTGGCGGTTGGAATCTGTCGTGGTGCAATCGGTCATGTTGGAATCGGCCATGTTGGAATTGGTCATGTTGGAATCGGACCACATTAAAGGAGCCTCATTAGCCTCGTGAACATGACCTCATTAAAGGAGCCTCATTAGCCACGTGAACATGACCGCATTAAAAGAGCCTCATTAGCCACGTGAACATGACCGCATTAAAAGAGCCTCATTAGCCACGTGAACATGACCGCATTACAAGGTGCCTCATTAACCACATGAACATGACCTCATTAAAGGAGCCTCATTAACCACATGAACATGACCTCATTAAAGGTGCCTCATTAACCACGTGAACATGACCTCATTAAATGTGCCTCATTAACCACATGAACATGACACCACAAACCCACTTCTCCCTCATTAAATTCTGCTACAAATTAGGTGAAACGACCTTACTTTTTAATTTATTTATTTGCAGCTCTCGTACGCGTCTCGAGGGCGCAAGCTTGCAGTCGCTGAAAATCTCGTTTTCTTGTACGATTTTTTTCCCCGACTCGTGAACGGGTCATTTTTCAGCTCTGGAAAGTTGTTTGGATTTTGTCTTGCGTTTTTTTATTATTTTCGTTGTTTATCGCAAATGAAGCCGAGCAACGCTAAGGTTTTTTCTTTTTTTTTCTTTGCGTCTTTGGTGCACTCATTTGTTGAGAACAAATTGTCCTGCTGTGTTTTGAATTTGGATTCCCGGTATTTTCAACTACAGTTTTTGTGGTCTCTTGCATTAATTATCTTTTTTCCGTGCAATTCTCTGTTTGCTCAACTAATCATTTATCGAAAGGCTTATTTTCATTCACTCAAATTAATAATTATCTGCGGGCTATTAGTTTACCGTAATTCAAGTTAGTTATAGTAAGACAACTGGAAATTTACAATAAGGTATCATGTTACAATATCCGTTAATTGTGCGGCTGCTAGATGCCTCGACGGCAACAATAGTGAACAACGGTAGTTATGGTGTGAACAATAGTGTAATAATGTGAACCATTACACTATTTTCGAAAAATAGTGTAATATAGTGTAATAGTGTAAACAATAGTGTAAACATTAGTGTAACAGTGTGAACAATAGTTTAATAGTGTAAACAATAGTTTAATAGTGAAAACAATAGTGTAATAGTGAAAACAACAGTGTAAACAATACAATGATAGTAAAAAATAGTGTGAACAATAGTTAATTGAATAAACGATAGTGTAATAGTAATAGGTTTACTGTAAACATGAACATGATGAACCTAGTGTTACAATATACATTTTCTTTCTGTATGCTTTTCGTAGGCCCAATAAATCTTCAAAATTTTTTAATTATATAGTATTTCGCGTAGATCTGTGCTCTGTGCATAGTAAACAACGCATTATTATGCTTAATGTTTTCATGCATGTATTCTTCATACTTTTATTAATGTTTGCTTCATGTTTCCACATACATTCTTCATGTTTCCACATACATTCTTCATGTTTCCACATACATTCTTCATGTTTCCACATACATTCTTCCTGTTTCCACATACATTCTTCATGTTTTCACGCAGGCATTCATGTTTTCACGCAAGCATTCATGTTTTCACGCATGCATTCATGTTTTTACGCAAGCATTCATGTTTTCACGCAAGCATTCATGTTTTCACGCAGGCATTCATGTTTTCACGCATGCATTCATGTTTTCACGCATGCATTCATGTTTTCACGCAAGCATTCATGTTTTCACGCATGCATTCATGTTTTCACGCATGCATTCATGTTTTCACGCATGCATTCATGTTTTCACGCATGCATTCATGTTTTCACGCATGCATTCATGTTTTCACGCAAGCATTCATGTTTTCACGCAAGCATTCATGTTTTCACGCATGCATTCATGTTTTCACGCATGCATTCTTCATTTTTCTACTCCCAGAAAGTCGCTTTCTAATCTCGTGCCTTCAGTACAGAAAATAAATCATTTTTTTAGGAAGCTCGGACACCCAATCTGAGTTTTGTTGTTTACTGCCGCGGGTAACGCAACCCCGCGGGGAGCGGCCGTGGGGAAATGCCCCATGGATCGCACAAACGAAGCTCTCCTCCCCGCCTTCCCCAACTTTTCCTCACCTTTCTCAACCTTTCCTAACCATCCCTAACCTTCCATAACTTCCCAAATCTTTCCCAACCTTTTCCAACCTTCCCCAATCATTCCCAACTTTCAACAACCTTCCCCAACCTTCAACAACCTTCCCCAACCTTCAACATCTTTCCCCAACCTTCAACAACCTTCCCCAACCTTCAACAACCACCCCTAACCCTCCACAATCTTCCCCAACCGTCCCCAACCTTCCCCAATATTCCCCAACTTTCAACAATCTTCCCCAACCTTCCCCAACTTTCCCCAACCTTCTCCAACATTACCCAACCTTCCCAAATCTTCCTTAACCTTCCCCAATCTTCCCTTACCTTTCCCAACTTTCCCCAACCTTCCCCAATCTTCCCCAACCTTTCTCAACCTTTCTCAACATTCCCCAACATTTCCCAGCATTCCCCAACCTTTCCCAACCTTCTTCAACATTCCCCAACCTTTCCCAACCTTCCTCAACATTCCTCAACCTCCGCCACAATGATGGACAAAAGTGGAATTAAATTAAGGGGAAGAGGTGAACGCGAGGAGAACTGAGGGAAGACTCGCAGTGCAGACGATGATTGGGATAGAAAGGCGAGAATGGGGAGGAAGGGGAAGGATGGGGAGGAAGGGGAAGAATGAGGAGCAAGGGGAAGAATGGGGAGGAAGGGGAAGAATGAGGAGAAAGGGGAAGAAAGAGGAAGAAGGGGAATAATGGGGAGGAAGGGAAAAATAGAGAGGAAGGGGAAGGATGGGGAGGAAGGGGAAGGATGGGGAGGAAGGGGATGAATGAGGAGAAAGGGGAAGAAAGGGGAGGAACGGGAATAATGGGGAGGAAGGGGAGAATGGGGAGGAAGGGGAGAATGTGGAGGAATGGAAAGAATAGGAATATGGGAATGGAGAAGAGCGAAAGGGAAAATGAAGGACAGGACGTAAGAGGAAGAATGGAAGGAGGAAGAAGAAATGGAATGGGCGAAAATAGAATAGAAGAAAACAAAAAATTGAAAGGAAAGGGGATAACGGGAAAGAAAGGGAAGAAAGGGAATAATGAGAAATAGAATAACGAGAGTGAAGAGGAAGAACGGAAAGGAAGTAGAAAAGCATGAAACTGGAAACGAACGAGGAAAAAGATGAGTATGGAAAGAAAGAAAAATCAATAAATCAGGAATAGGTGATCAACAAAAGAAAGAAAAGCGAAGTGGAACTAAATAAATGGAAAGAGAAAGTAATAGTAAATAGACTGAAGGAAAAACAGAAGTATACATATGCATATGTATAATTTATGTGAGTATCGGTTCTTATATATCTTTGTCCTTAAATCAGACAATTTCTTATCTTCTTGAACTTTTAGAGGCCGACACAATTTTCATTTTTTGAAAGATAGAAAAATTGAACAAAAAATTAGTATCTGGTCTAAATCATCAATTAGGATCTGGAAGGGGTATAAAAAATTAAATATAAGTAATTATCATTAGTTAAAATGTAAATAAATTTAAATTAATATAAATAAATTATATCCATAACATATACATAATATATGTGTGAGAGTTAGGTAGGCCTTCTTTTTGTTGAAATAAAATGCTTTTTGTTATGTTAAGGACAACTTTTTTTTCGGTTCACTGCTGTCCTGTTTTTCAGCACCTACTACTTTCTTCTTCAACTTTTTCTTGTTTCATGAACTTCTTTCTCAACCTGCTGTGTCTATGCCCCATCTACCTGCATAGATTCCTCGTTCCCTCATCCCATTGGAACCCATTTTTCCGGTTAGGAAGGCTTAAGCAAACATCGATTTTTATCCAATCCAATGTAAAAAACTTTAGGGTACGATGAATTCCAGAACTATAGTTGTTGACACTTTGACTGCGACGTGCGCCACCGGTGGTTCACGTAGGATATTTTCATAATGCTGCTGACCGGTCAGTAGTCGCAAACTCAATTATCATGAATATTTAATCAAAGCTAACTGAAGGCACGATCCAGTTCATGTTTGGTATTTTCCAAATAGCTTACTACAATTGACATCAAATTCGAGTTTGGTGTTGAACTTAATATTTAGTAGTCGCAGTCAAAGTGTTAAATCCATGGCTTGGTTCGCTGGACCAATATTGCATCTAAATTTTGCGGTCTGATGTTCTATAGTTCATGGCACAATAGCTTAGTGTTGTTAATCAGCTGTTCCCGGGTTAAATTTTGTTGTGTTCTTCCATTTCATTGTATTCTGGGCCGCCGGAACTTGAATGTGTTGTAAGTTTTCTAGTCTTTCTCATTGTGAGTCTAGAGGTTGTTGTCATGCCAGTACATAACATGTGTGGGAATTATATCCGTATATATATCATATATATGAATTATATATATTATTATATATATTATATATTATTATAGATATATTATATATTACTATATATATGTTATATATTATTATAGATATATTATAATTTTTATACCACATATTATATTTATTATATATATATTACCTATGTATATGGCAGTAATGACGATGGTTGTAATAACGGTATCATCAGAGTACACAAACGCTGACATTAACAAGTCAAAACACATCGTGGCCAATAAGCAGCACCAAGGCAAAGAAGGCTATAACAGTTTCGTAAATACGCAAGTTTATTCAATAAAACATATCTCAATATACATTTGCTTGCGCAAATTATATATAAGATTCATGGTTGTAATGTGTAGCTTCCGTCCTCAGTTGACGTGCGCATATGTCGGTGTTAAGTTCATGTCTGTGTTGATGTGCATTGTGAGAGCGACAATATCCTGGTCATGCGCGTGTGTGTTCGTATTTTTATTCCATATCGGCCATTGCAATTTTTGTGTTCAGGATGTTTTTAAAATGTCTAACACCTCTAAGCAGCAATCCACCACCAATCCATCACTCCTCTACCACCTATCCCCTACCCCTCCACCACCAAACCACCACCAATCCAAAAAACCATCAATCTACCACCAATCCACCACTAAACCACCGCCAATCCACTAACAATCTACCAACAATCCACCAACAATCCACCACCCCTCCACCACCAAACAACCACCGATAATCCACCACCCCTCCATCATCAATCCACCACCCTTCCATCACCAATCCACCACCAATCCACCAACAATCCACGGCAAATCCACGACCAATCCATCAACAATCCACCACCAATCCACCACCAATCCACCAAACCATCAATCTACCATCAATACACCACCAAACCACCGCCAATCCACTAACAACCTACCAACAATCCGCCACCCCTCCACCACCAAACCACCACCATAATCCACCACCCCTCCATCATCAATCCACCACCCTTCCACCACCAAACCACCACCATAATCCACCACCCCTCCATCATCAATCCACCACCCCTCCACCACCAAACCACCACCATAATCCACCACCCCTCCATCATCAATCCACCACCCCTCCATCACCAATCCACCAACAATCCACCACAAATCCACCACCAATCCATTAATAATCCACCACAAATCCCCCACCAATCCATCAACAATCCACAACCAATCCACCATCAATCTAGCACCAGTCCACCACCTCCCCACCACCAACCCACCACCCCTCCACCACACCACAACACTAGGCGTTACCGCCACACCATATATGAATAGCTCTCAAAAGCTACAGTTGCACTCACGCGCGATTTTCGACGGGATTTTCTTCGGTACTTTTGACGGGGTTTGTTTCTGACTACTTTAGACAGAAGCCCTAAAGTGGAACTTTAGACAGAAGCCTTGAAATTGGAAAAAAACTCGAACACAAGCACCAAACTTTAAAATAACTTTAGACAAAAGCCCTAAAAACCACTTCAGATAGAAGCACTACACTCTGACTCAACTTTAGACAGAACCTATACATAGGAATTTTAGACAGAAACTCTAAATTCTGACAACTTTAGACAAAACCTTTAAAAATTACTTTAAACAGAAGCCCTAAACTCTGACGAAACATTCGGCAGAAGCCCTAAACTTCAAAATAACTTCAGACAGCAGCCCTAAAAGCAAATCAAGCCCTAAACTCTGCCGTTACTTTGGACATAAAGAAGCCCAGCAGAAGCCCTAATAACTTCAGATAGCAGCCCTAAAAACAACTTAAGCCCTAAACTCTGACGTAACTTCAGACATGAGCCCAACAGAAGCCCTAATAACTTCAGAGAGCAGCCCTAAAAACAACTTAAGCCTTAAACTCTGACCTTTCTTCAGACAGAGGCCCTAATAACTTCAGACAGCAGCCTTAACAACTTCAGACAGCCGCCCTAAAAACAACTTGAGCCCTAAACTCTGACCTTACTTTAGACAGAAGCCCTACAGAAGCCCTAAAAACTTCAGACAGCAGCCCTAAAAACAACTTAAAAACTCTCCCCCCGCAGCCCTGACGTCGTGCGTGCTCAACTGCCGGGCGCTGGGCTTCAGCTTCTACGCGACCCTCAACGCGACGGTAGTGGACGGGACCCCGTGTGGGGGTCCGGGCAGCGTGTGTGTCGCCGGCAGGTGTCTGGTGGGTGTTGGGGGGTGGGTTAGGGTGTTGAGGTGTGGGGGTGTGGGGTGTTGGGGGTGGTGGAGGCGGTGGGGGTGGTGGGATGGTGGACGCGGTGGGGGTGGTGGGATGGAGGGGGCGGTGGGGGTGGTGGGATGGTGGGGGCGGTGGGGGTGGTGGGATGGTGGAGTGATGGGGTGATGGGGGAGGTGGGGTGATGGGGTGGTGGGGTGGGGGGGGGGTGGGGACGGGTTGTCGTTGGGGTTTTGGGGAGGGTGTTATGGGGGTTATTGGGGGTGTATGTTGCGGTGTGGGTGTGGGTGTGTGTTGGGGTGTGAGTGTTGGGTGGGGCCTGGTAAGTTCCATATTATATGGTCCTAGTGATGATGTTAATATGACTTATGGTTCTTGTAGTGTTTTATGGCCCTTAAATTATTTTATGGTCGTGTTGTTTTTTTTAATCCATATGGTTTATGGTCTGCTTATTGTTTTATGGTTCTATGGTTGTTTTAGAGTCTTAGATGTCACATATGGCATTATGGAAGTCAGTTCAGCTTTAAAAGGAAAGCGTGTGACCGAAAAAAGTTCGTATCGAACTTCTGTATTCCCAGTATAACTTTTTCGCCGCCTGTATGCATGGTTTTCGCCGCCCAAGTAATTCAATTGCTTAGGCGGCGAAAAACATGCATGCTTCGGCGAAAAAGCTTGACTGGGTTGTATGTGCATATTTAGGAACGCATGGCAATTCAAGATCATTTTGTTTCATGAACTCCTTTCAATCTTTCTGTTTCTTTGCGCAAGGTACCGGAGGCACACCTTGTGCATAGATTTCCCTTCCTTGAACTCCATCCTCATTGGTGTTATCCTTCTCCTCCTCTTTGGAACCCCTTTGCTGTGGTTTGGGAGGTTTAACTTGCAGAAGAAAATTAAACAAAAAGCACTTCTGTCTCCGAACATTAATTCTACTAGTATTCATTTGACTAACATTCATTTTAATAACATTCATTTTACCAACATTCATTATATTACATTCATTTTAATAACATTCATTTTACCAACATTCATTATATTACATTCATTTTAATAACATAGATTTTACTCACATTCATTTTTATTAACATTCATTTTACTAACATTTATTTTACCAACATTCATTTCACCAACATTCATTTTACAAACATTCATTTCACTAATATTCATTTTACTAACATTCATTTTACTAACATTTATTTTACTAACATTCATTTTACTAACATTCGTTTTACTAACATTCATTTTACTAACATTCATTTTACCAACATTCATTTTACCAACATTCATTTTACCAACATTCATTTTACTAACATTTATTTTACTAACATTCATTTTACTAACATTCGTTTTACTAACATTCATTTTACTAACATTTATTTTACTAACATTCATTTTACTAACATTCGTTTTACTAACATTCATTTTACTAACATTCATTTTACTAACATTCATTTTACTAACATTCGTTTTACTAACATTCATTTTACTAACATTTATTTTACTAACATTCATTTTACTAACATTCATTTTACTAACATTTATTTTACTAACATTCATTTTACCAACATTCGTTTTACTAACATTCATTTTACTAACATTTATTTTACTAACATTCATTTTACTAACATTCGTTTTACTAACATTCATTTTACTAACATTCATTTTACCAACATTCATTTTACCAACATTCATTTTACCAACATTCATTTTAATAACATTCATTTTAATAACATTCATTTTAATAACATTCATTTTAATAACATTCATTTTAATAACATTCATTTTAATAACATTCATTTTACTAGCATTCATTTTAATAACATTCATTATACTAACATCCATTATATACATTCCAAATCCTAACACTTAGTCTTCCATTTCATTTCTTGCTAATTTCTTTTTTAAGGCTGGTCCAACATATTCCTTTTCGTTTAATTTGAAGTTTATTTTCCGATCCTTCTATTCTCCAAACACTGTATATTTATGCGACCGTATTGATGAAACTTAATTTTTTTATTAATAAAATGTTACTCATAACCCCACTATCTAAAATGTTACCATAATTACACAAAAATAACTGAATACTCTCATGCCTTTGTTTCGCCCACGTTAATAAAACCTTATTCAGAATAAGAGCTATGAAATAAAAACCCAAAACCCCAAAAACCCAAAAGCTCATAAGCCTCAAAACACACAAAAAACACAAACTGAAAACACAACGATACAAAAACTCGATTTTAAAAACTCAAAAGCCCAAAAACCCAAAAACTTATATGCCATAAACCCAGAAACCGAAAAACCCAAAAGCCCAAAAATCCAAAAGCCATAAACCCAAACACCTAAAAGCCCAAAACCCTAAAAGCCCAAAAACCCAAAAGCCCAAAACCTAAAAGCCCAAAAACCAAAAGCTCAAAAACCCAAAAGCCATAAAGCCCAAAAACCCAAAAGCCCAAAAACCCAAAAGCCCAAAAACCCAAAAACCCAAAAGCCATAATACCCAAAAGCCCAAAACCCATAAGCCATAAAAACCCAAAAGCCCAAAATCCTAAAATCCCAAAACCCAAAAACCCAAAAGCCTAAAAACCCAAAAGCTCAAAATCTTCCCCCCCCCCCAAAAAAAAATCCTCTTCACTCGAGCTTCAAAGACTCAGCTCTGCTCTCATGGCAACACCTCAACTCAAAGAAATTATTTTCTTGCGTAATTCTGTCTTTTATGAAGACTTCACGTGGAATCTTTTTTTCAAGCCATGGTGAATTTTTTAAAGTGATAATCTTTCCTCTGAACAAAACTAAGTTTTTTTAAAGAAAATTTTTCCTCAGAGCAAAGCTAAATTTTTCTTCGAGTGAAAACGTTTTCTTGAAGCAAAGGTGAATTTTCCACTTTGAAAATTTCCTCAGAGAAAATATTATTTTTTTCAAGTGAAAACTTTTCCGTAGATCAAAGATACATTTTTCAAGTGAAAACTTATCTTCTGAGCACAGCCGAATTTTTTCAAGTGGCAACTGGCAACTTTTCTTTAGAGCCAAGCCGAATTTTTTCAAGTGGCAACTGGAAACTGTTCCTTACAGAAAAAACGATTTTTTTCAAGCGGCAACTGGCCATTTGTCCTCAACAGCAAAGCCGAATTTTTTCTAAGAAAAATTTCTCAGGCCCAAACCGAGTGTTCCCTAGAGAAAACTTTTTCCAAAAGCAAAAGGGAGTTTTTTCAAGCATAAATTTTCCTTGCATGTTTTGTTAGCGGAGGCGGAAGCGAAATTTTTCAAAGAAAAGCCGGATTTCTGGAATAAAAATCGGAATCCACGCAAGTTCTCCCTAATTGAAAGAATTGTTTTCTGTGCTCCGTGCATAAATTCTGGAGCATTTCTATCGAAATAAAACGAGAAGTATTTCTATCAAAATGAAGCGAGAAGTATTTCTATCAAAATGAAGCGAGAAGTATTTCTATTGAAATGAAGCAAGAAGTATTTCTATTGAAATGAAGCGAGAACTATTTCTATTGAAATGAAGCGAGAAGTATTTCTATCAAAATGAAGCGAGAAGTATTTCTATTGAAATGAAGCGAGAAGTATTTCTATTGAAATGAAGCGAGAACTATTTCTATTGAAATGATGCGAGAAGTATTTCTATTGAAATGAAGCGAGAAGTATTTCTATTGAAATGAAGCGAGAACTATTTCTATTGAAATGATGCGAGAAGTATTTCTATTGAAATGAAGCGAGAAGTATTTCCATTTAAATGAAGCATCGGTGATGAAAAGCGGCCATTCGATATTGACGTAACGGCGACGGGAAAAAACTTCTATAAATTTCTACGTGGTAAGAAAGTTGAAAAGGATTATTTGCGCACTGAAAAAGCTTCATACACAGTGCATTTACGCACATGAGTACAAACAGATATATAAATATTTATATATATATATCTATTTATATATACATATATATACATATATATATATATTCATGTGACCGCATTTGTACATAAAAATAACGAGGGGTTATTTTTTACCGTCACACGTAAGTTGATTAAAACTTCAAAGTTCAGGTGTGTCATTTAAGTCGAGTTCAGTAAAGTGGAGCGAAGTGTTAAAGCAAAGTTCAGTAGAGAAGAGGAAACTCAGTCTCTTGCTTCTGTATGCGCAGCAGAGTTAGTACAAGATATCTTTTGTTAAATGCGAGCGCTTGGAAGTGCGGGGAAGATTAGAATAACTTACTCCGCAATTCTTATACCAAGTGTTCGATAGGCTGTTCCCACATACTGCATATACAGTTCCGTATTTGCCTTACAAATCCACCTAACATGTTGTGTGGGAGATTCGGGGCATATTGTGAGGTGGTCAGTATCCGGGGCATATTGTGTGGTGGTCAGTATCCGGGGCATATTGTGTGGTGGTCAGTATCCGGGGCATATTGTGTGGTGGTCAGTATCCGGGGCATATTGTGTGGTGGTCGGTATCCGGGGCATATTGTGTGGTGGTTAGTATCCGGGGCATATTTTGTGGTGGTCAGTATCCGGGGCATATTGGGTGGTGGTCAGTATCCGGGGCATATTGTGTGGTGGTCAGTATCCGGGGCATATTGTGTGGTGGTCGGTATCCGGGGCATATTGTGTGGTGGTCAGTATCCGGAACATATTTTGTGGTGGTCAGTATCCGGGGCATATTGGGTGGTGGTCAGTATCTGGGGCATATTGTGTGGTGGTCAGTATCCGGGGCATATTGGGTGGTGGTCAGTATCCGGGGCCTATTGTGTTGTGGTCAGTATCCGGGGCATATTGTGTGGTGGTCAGTATCCGGGGCATATTGTGTGGTGGTCAGTATCCGGGGCATATTGTGTGGTGGTTAGTATCCGGGGGATATTATGTGGTGGTCAGTATCGGGGGCATATTGTGTGGTGGTCAGTATCCGGGGCATATTGTGTGGTGGTCAGTATCCGGGGGATATTGTGTGGTGGTCAGTATCCGGGGCATTTTGTGTGGTGGTCAGTATCCGGGGCATATTGTGTGGTGGTCAGTATCCGGGGGATATTGTGTGGTGGTCAGTATCCGGGGCATTTTGTGTGGTGGTCAGTATCCGGGGCATATTGTGTGGTGGTCAGTATCCGGGGCATATTGTGTGGTGGTCAGTATCCGGGGGATATTGTGTGGTGGTCAGTATCCGGGGCATTTTGTGTGGTGGTCAGTATCCGGGGCATATTGTGTGGTGGTCAGTATCCGGGGCATATTGTGTGGTGGTCAGTATCCGGGGCATATTGTGTGGTGGTCAGTATCCGGGGCATATTGTGTGGTGGTCAGTATCCAGGGCATATTGTGTGGTGTTCAGTATCCGGGGGATATTATGTGGTGGTCAGTCTCCGGCGCATATTGTGTGGTGGTCAGTATCCATTGGATATTGTGTGGTGGTCAGTATCCGGGGGATATTGTGTGGTGGTCAGTATCCGGGCATATTGTGTGGTGGTCAGTATCCGGGGGATATTGTGTGGTGGTCAGTATCCGGAGGATATTGTGTGGTGGTCAGTATCCGGGGCATATTGTGTGGTGGTCAGTATCCGGGGGATATTGTGTGGTGGTCAGTATCCGGGGGATATAAAGTGGGGGTCAGTATCCAAGGGACATTGTGTGGTAGTCAGTATCCGGGGCATATTGTGTGGTGGTCAGTCTCCGGGGGATATTGTGTGGTGGTCAGTATCCGGGGGATATTGTGCGGTGGTCAGTATCCGGGGCATATTGTGTGGTGGTCAGTATCCGGGGAATATTGTGTGGCGGTCAGTATCCCGGGGATATAGTGTGGTGGTCAGTATCCGGGGGATATTGTGGGGTGGTCAGTATCCGGGGGATATTGTGTGGGGGTCAGTATCCGGGGCATATTGTGTGGTGGTCAGTATCCGGGGTTATTGTGTGGTGGTCAGTATCCGGGGGATATTGTGTGGTGGTCAGTATCTGGGGGATATTGTGTGGTGGTCAGTATCTGGGGCATATTGTGTGGTGGTCAGTATCCGGGGGATATTCTGTGGTGGTCAGTATCCGGGGGATATTGTGTGGTGGTCAGTATCCGGGGGATATTGTGTGGTGGTCATTATCCGGGGGATATTGTGTGGTGGTCATTATCCGGGGGATATTGTGTGGTGGTCAGTATCCGGGGGATATTGTGTGGTGGTCAGTATCCGGGGGATATTGTGTGGTGGTCAGTATCCGGGGGATATTGTGTGGTGGTGGTCAGTATCCGAGGGATATTGTGTGGTGGTCAGTATCCGGGGGATATTGTGTGGTGGTCAGTATCCGGGGGATATTGTGTGGTGGTCAGTATCCGGGGGATATTGTGTGGTGGTCAGTATCCGGGGGATATTGTGTGGTGGTGGTCAGTATCCGAGGGATATTTTGTGGTGGTCAGTATCCGGGGGATATTGTGTGGTGGTCAGTATCCGGGAGGAGATATTTACCAAATTTGATATCCAGATCACACGTGTAACTAGATCAGCTGACCAGATCAGCTGACCAGATCAGCTGACCAGATCAGCTGACCAGATCAGCTGACCAGATCAGCTGACCAGATCAGCTGACCAGATCAGCTGACCAGATCAGCTGACCAGATCAGCTGACCAAATCAGCTGAACAGATCAGCTGACCAGATTAGCTGACCAGATCAGCTGACCAGATCAGCTGACCAGATCAGCTGACCAGATCAGCTGACCAGATCAGCTGACCAGATCAGCTGACCAGATCAGCTGACCAGATCAGCTGACCAGATCAGCTGACCAGATCAGCTGACCAGATCAGCTGAACAGATCAGCTGACCAGATCAGCTGACCAGATCAGCTGACCAAATCATCTGACCAGATCAGCTGAACAGATCAGCTGAACAGATCAGCTGACCAGATCAGCTGACCAAATCAGCTGACCAGATCAGCTGACCACATCACCTAATATTCCTCCCGTCAGGAGGTGGGGTGCGACGGGCTGCTGGCGTCAGACAAGCGGGTGGACGTGTGCGGGGTGTGCGGGGGTGACGGGGGCAGCTGCCGGACGGTGGTGGGGGAGTTCACCCAGCGCCACCTCACCCCTGGCTACACCCTCGTCATCACCCTGCCGACGGGTGCTGCAAACATCTCCGTGATGCAGGCCTCTGCCTCCCCCAACTCCCTCGGTGGGTGAACTGCTTGTTTATAGCCTCCCCCAACTCCCTTGGTGGGTGAACTGCTTGTTTACAGCCTCCCCCAACTCCCTTGGTGGGTGAACTGCTTGTTTACAGCCTCCCCCAACTTCCTCGGTGGGTGAACTGCTTGTTTACAGCCTCCCCCAACTCCCTCGGTGGGTGAACTGCTTGTTTACTGCCTCCCCCAACTCCCTCGGTGGGTGAACTGCTTGTTTACTGCCTCCCCCAACTCCCTCGGTGGGTGAACTGCTTGTTTACAGCCTCCCCCAACTCCCTCGGTGGGTGAACTGCTTGTTTACAGCCTCCCCCAACTCCCTCGGTGGGTGAACTTCTTGTTTACAGCCTCCCCCAACTCCCTCGGTGGGTGAACTTCTTGTTTACAGCCTCCCCCAACTCCCGCGGTGGGTGAACTGCTTGTTTACTGCCTCCCCCAACTCCCTCGGTGGGTGAACTGCTTGTTTACTGCCTCCCCCAACTCCCTCGGTGGGTGAACTGCTTGTTTACTGCCTCCCCCAACTCCCTCGGTGGGTGAACTGCTTGTTTACTGCCTCCCCCAACTCCCTCGGTGGGTGAACTACTTGTTTACTGCCTCCCCCAACTCCCTCGGTGGGTGAACTGCTTGTTTACTGCCTCCCCCAACTCCCTCGGTGGGTGAACTGCTTGTTTACTGCCTCCCCCAACTCCCTCGGTGGGTGAACTGCTTGTTTACAGCCTCCCCCAACTCCCTCGGTGGGTGAACTACTTGTTTACTGCCTCCCCCAACTCCCTCGGTGGGTGAACTACTTGTTTACTGCCTCCCCCAACTCCCTCGGTGGGTGAACTGCTTGTTTACTGCCTCCCCCAACTCCCTCGGTGGGTGAACTACTGGTTTACAGCCTCCCCCAACTCCCTCTTTCTAATTGGTTACATTTTCCACCAATCAGGCACTTAGAATTTTTTACCTTGCGTTTGTCGTAATTCTTGTTTTTCTTTTATTTAATTTTATTTGTCCTGTTCATATTATTTACCACATATATTGTTTTTCTGAGATTTTTTTGCTGAAAAATTTAACCTTGTATTGTTTACCGGATATGTAGGTATATTATTGTCCTGAGACTTTTAAAATACTCTTGATTTAACCATGTATTATATTATTTACCGCATAGATGCTGTTCTGAGATTTTTCATGTTCTTTTGCTTTAAGCATGTTTTATTTGGCAAAATTTTAAACGTTTTATTTTGTGGTGTATTGTGAGTTTCTCAATTTTTTACTTAGAAAACATGCAGGCGCTCACTCATTTTTGTTTAGCTCCATTTCACTCATCTTTAGTATGAATAATTTTACCACATCTTTAATATGCCTTCTTCTCCTTCTCCATTTCATCTCCTGTTTTCCTCTTCTTTTTTTTATTTACTCTTTTTATGCTCTTTTTTTTTTCTTCCTTTGTTCGCATCATTTTCTACCAACTTTTCCTGCCCATCATTTGCAATTTGGAGCTTTCTAAATTTGCGGGGATGTTTACAACTGTAATTTTCTGATTTGTTCGTGTATTAATCTACAAATTTTTACAAAATTGTGGTTGAGTACATACTTCATTCACAATAATCATCATGCAAATAACTTGTTCGCAATATTCTTTGGGTAAATAATTTATTCAGAATATTTACTGTATAGAGAGACCCTTATTTTAAGATCTTCTTTCAAAAATCCTCAGCTTAAAAAAAATTTCACGGTCCTAATTCTAAATGGCTTTTGAAACTCTTTAATTTAAAATCCTTTTCATCATCAACGACAAACTGCATTTAGATGAAAATTAACCTAGATTTTAAATCTGAATATTCTTATTATACTAAAAACAATTTGTTTTTTTTCAGCAATATTTTCATGCAGGTATTTAAGTTGGGTCAAATGCTGAATACTTTAAAAAAAATCGTTTGTATTTTTAAACCTGCTCTGTTTCGTATATTTTACAAAAATACAACGCTAAACAGCGACGATTATTGCCATTGCATTTATTGTTTGACTTTGTCAATAGCAAAGCATAACATACGGACATCATTGTGATATTCTGTAATTTGTGTGTGTGTATATATGTATGTTCCTCCTTCACTTCCTCCTTTCCATGCCTTTGGAAAGGCATGGAATTTTTCATTTTTCATTTCTTTCATTTTTCTTCTACTCTCACCAATTTCGTCCGTTCGACCAATTTATTACCCTTCCACACTCTTCCTCCCATTCTTCCTCTTTTTTCCACCTTATCTTCCACCATTTTCCTCTCCCGCCACACTTTTTATTATTCCACCCTTTCTTTCCCTTCCACCACTTTTTTCTCACGGTTTTCATCCCTTTCCACGCTTTCCATCCCATCCCAACTTTCCTCCATGTCCCCATTTTACTGCCTTACACCTCCACCACTTTCCTCCTTTTCCTCCACTTCCCCCACCTTCTACCACTTTCCTCCTTTTCCTCCACTTCCCCCACCTTCCATCACTTTCCTCCTCTTCCACCACTTCACAGTACCACTGCTCCCACATTCCCCCACTTCCCTATTCCTCCATCACTTCCCTCCACTTCTACCACTTCACTGCATCACTTCCCAACATTTCCCCACTTTCCTCTTCCTCCACTTTCCCCCATTCCACCTCTTCACTGTACCACTTCCCCCACATTCCCTACTTCCCTATTCCTCCACCACTTCCTCCACATCCACCACCCAGCCGACAGCTTATGCATCGCCTCGGTCGCATGCTTTAAATATCCAATCACTGAAAGTAATGAACTTGTGCTGGGGTAATTAGCGTGCGGTGCTGGGGTAATTAGCGTGTGGTGCTGGGGTAATTAGCGTTTGATGCTGGGGTAATTAGCGTGTGATGCTGGGTTAATTAGCGTGTGGTGCTGGGGTAATTAGCGTGTGGTGCTGGGGTAATTAGCGTGTGGTGCTGGGGTAATTAGCGTGTGGTGCTGGGGTAATTAGCGTGTGGTGCTGGGGTAATTAGCGTGTGGTGCTGGGGTAATTAGCGTGTGGTGCTCGGGTAATTAGCGTGTGGTGCTGGGGTAATTAGCGTGTGGTGCTGGGGTAATTAGCATGTGGTGCTGGGTTAATTAGCGTGTGGTGCTGGGGAAATTAGCGTGTGGTGCTGGGGTAATTAGCGAGTGGTGCTGGGGTAATTAGCGTGTGGTGCTGGGGTAATTTGCGTGTGATGCTGGGTTAATTAGCGTGTGATGCTGGGTTAATTAGCGTGTGGTGCTGGGGTAATTAGCGTGTGGTGCTGGGGTAATTTGCGTGTGATGCTGGGGTAATTAGCGTGTGGTACTGGGGTAATTAGCGTGTGGTGCTGGGGTAATTAGCGTGTGTTGCTGGGGTAATTAGCGTGTGGTGCTGGGGTAATTAGCATGTGGTGCTGGGGTAATTTGCGTGTGGTGCTGGGGTAATTAGCGTGTGATGCTGGGTTAATTAGCGTGTGGTGCTGGGGTAATTAGCGTGTGGTGCTGGGGTAATTAGCGTGTGATGCTGGGTTAATTAGCGTGTGGTGCTGGGGTAATTAGCGTGTGGTGCTGGGGTAATTAGCGTGTGGGGCTGGGGTAATTAGCGTTTGATGCAGGGGTAATTAGCGTGTGGTTCTGGTGTAATTAGCGTGTGGTGCTGGGGTAATTAGCGTGTGATGCTGGGTTGATTAGCGTGTGGTGCTGGGGTAATTAGCGTGTGGTGCTGGGGTAATTAGCGTGTGATGCTGGGTTAATTAGCGTGTGGTGCTGGGGAAATTAGCGTGTGGTGCTGGAATAATTAGCGTGTGGTGCTGGGTTAATTAGCGTTTGATGCTGGGGTAATTAGCGTGTGGTGCTGGGGTAATTAGCATGGGGTGCCGGGGTAATTATCGTGTGGTGCTGGGGTAATTAGCGTGTGGTGCTGGGGTAATTAGCGTTTGATGCTGGGGTAATTAGCGTGTGGTGCTGGGGTAATTAGCGTGTGGTTCTGGTGTAATTAGCGTGTGGTGCTGGGGTAATTAGCGTGTGGTGCTGGGTTAATTAGCGTGTGGTGCTGGGGTAATTAGCGTGTGGTGCTGGGGTAATTAGCGTGTGGTTCTGGGGTAATTAGCGTGTGGTGCTGGGGTAATTAGCGTGTGGTGCTGGGTTAATTAGCGTGTGGTGCTGGGGTAATTAGCGTGTGGTGCTGGGGTAATTAGCGTGTGGTTCTGGGGTAATTAGCGTGTGGTGCTGGGGTAATTAGCGTGTGGTGCTGGGGTAATTAGCGTGTGGTGCTGGGGTAATTAGCGTGTGGTGCTGGGGTAATTAGCGTGTGGTGCTGGGGTAATTAGCGTGTGGTGCTGGGGTAATTAGCGTGTGGTGCTGGGGTAATTAGCGTGTGGTGCTGAAAGTAAAATCTGTATTTCCCTCCAAAATAACAAAAATATGTCAATTTTAGCCTATTCCTCACAACCTCACAAAGAAATTACACAGGACCCCCGAACTCACAAGATCTCCAAAAAATCACAAAAACCCATGGCCCCTTTCATCCAAAAAATCTTGAGAACCCGAGTCTCTTTGATTCCCAAAAATCCCCAGAACTCAAGACCACAAAATTCCAAGAACCCAAGACCACAAAATCTCAAGAACCCAAGACCCCAAACTAACGCGACCCTCTCCCCCAGCCCTGAAGGACCCCGGCACGGGAGGCATCGTGCTGCGGGGGGGTCGGCACGCCAACGGGACCTGGACCCCCCTGGTGGGGGTGGGGGGCACCACCTTCGGGTACCGGGGTCCCGTGGGGGGTGCAGGGGACAGCCTCACGGCCAGGGGTCCGCTGGTGCACCCTGTGGATGTCATGGTGTGTGTTTGTGTGTGTGCGTGTGTGTTGTGTGATGCGTGTGTGTGTGTGTGCGTGTGTGTGTGTGTGTGTGTGTGGTGTGCGTATGTGTGGTGTGTGTGGTGAACATATTTGACTTCCCGTTACAACATTCCATATTTCCGTGTGGTGCATTTTCACTTCAGAAAAATATCTGTATTTTAACTCCATAATATCTGTGTTTTTTAATTACTGAATAAAAAAACGAAAAGAGAAAAGAAGAAAAGTCTCCTTAAAGAAAAGAAATCTCCAACTTCATTCACTTATTCTTATGTTCAAATGTAAGAATTTGTCATTTTAAACAATTATATAAGAATCTGACAGACACAAAAAATGAGAATCTCATACAGATGAGAATATTAAAGTATCTGATAATGAATAAGAATATTTTAAGGATCAGACACAATAACAAGTTCTAAAAATCTGGTAAAGACATAAATATTGAAGAATCTGATAAGGAAATTTTTTTTATGAATCTAATAAAAAAAATATTTAAAAAAATCATCCCGAATCGACTGTAACGAACACCGCAATAAATAACATTTTATTTGATTCTTTTAATTATTCATGAAAATTTGCAGCTTTTCACGGATTCCCCCAACGTGGGGGTCCAGTACCGCTACCAGCTGCCCCCAGGTGGGGAGGACCGTTCCCCCCCAGGGCGGGGGGGTCCGCCCCCGTACCTGCTCAGCGACAACCCCCTCAACCCCATCCTGGCACCCTCCAGACCCCCCAGCAACGGCTTCTCTTTCCGTGAGTCTTCTATTTGTTGTCTTCTCCTTTGTCAGTTTTCTGGTTTTATTATTTTTACCCAGTATGGAAATTTTATTATATATGTATACAGTATATACATATCTATATATATAAATATATATATTATATATGCTAATGTATTTTCAGGGTTAGATATTATAATAAGAACCATCTTTGACCATTTCTTCAGTATGAAAGTTTTGTTATATATACTCAATGTGCAGGTTTTTTATATATATACATGCTCAATTTGGACGTTATATTATTTTAACTCAATGTGGAGGTTTTATTATATTTGTTGAATAAATTCTAATTTCTAATCTAATCTATTTACTCAATATGTAGGTTTTATTTCGCATCCATTCTGGTACATATTTAATGATCCTAAATTATACTGTAATAAGTACCATCTCTGACCATTTCTTCATTATTGAGGTTTATTATATTCACTCAATATGGAGGTTTTATTATATACTAGTGTACACGGCCCGTCAAAAATGACGGGATTCGATATTTTCCTTGAATAATTTTCCAGATGTGGATGACAAACAAATATATCCATCCCAACAGTACCCGCCATCAAAATATTCTTGTACTTGTGCACTGGTGAAACTCGTATCACAGATACGGTCATTGAGCGTCCTTGTGAGCGTCACAGAGAGACAGACCGACCAATTTGATGTGTTCTATGAGATTCCATTATGATAACATATTAAAAAATTACGAAAAAAATATATGAATTTATTTATAAATTCAATGAGACACCAGGCGTTTTACTGCATAGCATTGATGATAATAAAACCCACCTCGAACCATTGATTCATTCGTATTTCAAGAAGTAATAAGGCGCAGTTTTATGCTTGCTATTCTTATACGCAAGAACTCGTGCGCGTTTTTGGACATCAAAACTTGAATAAATTTTTCCCGTCACAATTCATTTAATTTGAACCGAAAGACTAATTAAATCCACTTTATTCTTGCCACGAGTGAAGCACCCCACACCATCACACAGTCCGAATGTTGCGCTGTTGTAACGGTCAACTTTGGGGAATTTTTGGACACGTCAGTGGGACGACGTACGCTGTCGCAACCTTCTATAATTATCCTGAACATGCTTTATTTTCATTATTTCTTTGAAGAGCTTTCTTTTTGTCGTTATCTGCCCGCTAGAGCTTTCTTTTTGTCATTTTCTGCCTGAAAGAGCTCTCTATTTTCGTTATTTTCTGTCTGAAAGAGCTTTCATTTCGTCATTTTCTGCCTGAAAAGGCTTTTTTATCATTTTCTGTCTGAAAGAGCTCTCTATTTTTGCCATTTTCTGCATGAAAAAACTTGTTTCGTCATTTCCTGCCTGAAAGAGCTCTCTATTTTCGTTATTTTCTGTCTAAAAGATCTTTCTTCTCGTCATTTTCTGCTTGTAAAAGCTTTTTTTTTGCCATTTACTGCCTCAGAGTTCTTCTTTATTATGTCTGTCTGTTCGACTTTCTTTTCGTCAACTTTTTCTCTTTTTGTTACCTATTTTGGAAATCGTGTGTGTAGCTAGACAGACAAGGACGTACCCAATGACCTTGTCAGTCTGGCGCTTGCACCTGTTGCATGCGTGTCTGAGACGTGTTTACTCCCCCCATTTTATCCCAAATCCTACCCTAAAACTATAAAAGTATGCTTTATTCCAATCAATCAAGCCTGATACATATACATTGGTTTTTCAAATGCCTCATAACAAACACCAGGATGCCATGACGGTATACCCGGTCATGCCGGTACCCATTTCAGACATCTGGGTAGAGTGGGGTATTATACCCTCACAACACCCCACCCTCACACCACCCTCCCATCACACTCCCACCCCTCCCCCTCAAACAACCCTCGAATCACACCCCACCCTCACGTCAGTGAGGGTGGCCCCCTACCCTCACCCCACACACACACACCCCTACCCTCAAACAACCCCTACACACCCCCACACCCCCACCCATGTACAAGCTAGAGTGCTTTAAAAGCTTTGGCCGGATCAGCAGTTTGGCAAGCAGTGCTGTGGTCGAAGTGGTGAAAGCATTTCGAATTCCCTCACTCTCTTCTCTATTTGTCTGCCTGTTGAACGGATGTCTGCTAACCAAGTAACCGTCATCCTTCCTTATATAATAAAACGCCAGGTGTCTCGTTAAATTTATCAGCCCTATATGATAAAACGCCAGGTGTCTCGTTAAATTTATCAACACTATATAATAAAACGCCTGGTGTCTCGTTAAATTTATCAACACTATATAATAAAACGCCAGGTGTCTCGTTAAATTTATCAACACTATATAATAAAACGCCAGGTGTCTCGTTAAATTTATCAACACTATATAATAAAACGCCAGGTGTCTCGTTAAATTTATCAGCCCTATATAATAAAACGCCAGGTGTCTCGTTAAATTTATCAACACTATATAATAAAACGCCAGGTGTCTCGTTAAATTTATCAACACTATATAATAAAACGCCAGGTGTCTCGTTAAATTTATCAGCCCTATATGATAAAACGCCAGGTGTCTCGTTAAATTTATCAACACCATATAATAAAACGCCAGGTGTCTCGTCAAATTTATCAACACTATATAATAAAACGCCAGGTGTCTCGTTAAATTTATCAACACTATATAATAAAACGCCAGGTGTCTCGTTAAATTTATCAACACTATATAATAAAACGCCAGGTGTCTCGTTAAATTTATCAACACTATATAATAAAACGCCAGGTGTCTCGTTAAATTTATCAACACTATATAATAAAACGCCTGGTGTCTCTTTAAATTTATCAACACTATATAATAAAACGTCAGGTGTCTCTTTAAATTTATCAACACTATATAATAAAACGCCAGGTGTCTCGTTAAATTTATCAACACTATATAATAAAACGCCTGGTGTCTCGTTAAATTTATCAACACTATATAATAAAACGCCTGGTGTCTCGTTAAATTTATCAACACTATATAATAAAACGCCTGGTGTCTCGTTAAATTTATCAACACTATATAATAAAACGCCAGGTGTCTCGTTAAATTTATCAACACTATATAATAAAACGCCTGGTGTCTTGTTAAATTTATCAACACTATATAATAAAACGCCAGGTGTCTCGTTAAATTTATCAACACTATATAATAAAACGCCTGGTGTCTCGTTAAATTTATCAACACTATATAATAAAACGCCAGGTGTCTCGTTAAATTTATCAACACTATATAAGAAAACGCCAGGTGTCTCGTTAAATTTATCAACACTATATAATAAAACGCCAGGTGTCTCGTTAAATTTATCAACACTATATAATAAAACGCCAGGTGTCTCGTTAAATTTATCAACACTATATAATAAAACGCCAGGTGTCTCGTTAAATTTATCAACACTATATAATAAAACGCCAGGTGTCTCGTTAAATTTATCAACACTATATAATAAAACGCCAGGTGTCTCGTTAAATTTATCAACACCATATAATAAAACGCCAGGTGTCTCGTTAAACTTTTAATAAATAAATAAATTTCTTTCACCCGTAATTTCCCTTATTTTATTACAATGGGAATCTCATTGAACACATTAAATTTGAGAAGAATTTTATGCACTTAGTAACAATCAAAACTGTTTAGTAAAACGCCAGGTGTCTCTTTAAATTTATAGATAAATATATTTTTTGTGTGTAATTTTTCTCATGTTATTACAGTAGGGGTCTGCTTGCTTGCTTGCTGGCTTGGTATCGTAGATACCATTTAAATGATATGAAAAACCTGGCATCTGCTCCTTTTTGTTCAGAAATTCGAAAAATTGCGTGAAAATTAAATCTATTGTGTTATTAAGAAAATGTAGCTTATCGCGATGAAAAGGATAACACAAATTTTTTCAAAAACTTATCAACTAATAATATTTAACCGACACACAGTTGTTGCTTGCTCGATTGGTGCGTGTGTCTGTGACGCTCACAAGGACGCTCAATGACCGTATCTGTGATACGAGTTTCACCAGTGCACAAGTACAAGAATATTTTGATGGTGGGTACTGTTGGGATGGATGTATTTGTTGGTCAATCTCCTGAGATTTATTTAAGGAAACTATTGAATACCGCCAATATTGACGAGCCGTGTAACACAAGTTGATCATAATTCAAATAATTTATATGGTACTGAACTGATGGTCGAGTTTGTTTCAGAAACATTTTCAATATTTTGTTTCTCTGGGTAACCTGATTAATTTCAAATCGTTGATATGAATTACAAATTCATTTTTTAGTCCGTAAATGATGCAGTTCGAACGAAAGAACCGTGAGTGAGAGAACTAGGAAGCCTCTTCTGGTTTGCATTATCTCTCATTTGTTGGGTACAAAAATGAGAGAACTTTCTATACGTGAGATTTAGGAATAATGTTTTCCATCTTCAGCGATAATATTCCGAAGCGTTTCCAAAAAAAATAATAAAAATGTTTATTGTTACATTGTTTTTTAATCTTGTGTGTGAGATTCCTTAAGAATCGCCTGATGCGAAAAATAAGGTAAGATCTTATTTAATTCTAATCGTTCGCATACAGTTAAATATTCGATGACGGTTAATTAACTGATTTAGATTGAATTAAATTAAATTAACTATGAAAAAGGTTAATTAACTACAATCTTAAATAACCTACTACTATCGACGGTTGTGTGCGGCTAGCCACTACAATTTCTACTCGAAGATGCCAGTAAAAATTACAATTTTCAAAGAAAATTTGTACCAAGAAAATCACTATTTCAATTATCCAACTGATTCTTTTCAACCCGTAAAAAATGGTCTATTGAATTATGATCACGTGAACTTTTCCCTGTGTATCTTACAGTGACCTATAGATAGGTTTATTGAACTTTCACTGTGACCTGTATTGAACTTACACTGTATACACAAAGAGGGGACCTACTCACAAAGTGTGACTTATATAAAAAGTGTGACCTACACACAAAGTGTGACCTTTATAAAAAGTGTGACCTACGCACAAAGTGTGACCTTTATAAAAAGTGTGACCTACACACAAAGTGTGACTTATATAAAAAGTGTGACCTACACACAAAGTGTGACCTATATAAAATGTATGACCTTTATAAAAAGTGTGACCTACTCACAAAGTGTGACCTATATAAAAAGTGTGACCTACACACAAAGTGTGACCTTTATAAAAAGTGTGACCTACACACAAAGTGTGACCTATATAAAAAGTGTGACCTACACACAAAGTGTGACCTATATAAAATGTATGACCTTTATAAAAAGTGTGACCTACAAAGGAAATATGACACACAGACAAAGTGTGACCTATGTACAGAGTATAACCTATCCACAAAGTGTAACCTGTATAAAATATGACCTATTTACAAAATGTGACCTACACACAAACTATAATCTATACACAAATTATGACTTACACAACAACATACAAAGAGTGACCTACGTAAGAATTGTGACATATACCCAAAGTATGACCCCCCACTGCAGCAGTGAATGATGCCGAAGCGAACTCCGTGCACCACCGGTGGGCCCCACCCGCGCAAAAGCCGAGCGACCTGCCGGCCAAGAAGCTCAAGGCCAAGAGAAAAAACTTGAGCACCAAAGGGCACTCCAAGTCGGCGCCTTACAAGTGGAAATCTGCCGGATTTAGCCCGTGCTCCGCTACGTGTGGGGGAGGTAAGAGGTCGTAACTTTCCGCTACGTGTGGGGGAGGTGAGACGTCGTAACTTTCCGCTACGTGTGGGGGAGGTAAGACGTCGTAACTTGTTTTGAAGTCGGTCGTAAGTGACAGTCGTGACTTGTTCTGCGTGAACATCGGTCGTAAGTATGCACGTCAGTCGTAAGTGACAGTCGAGGGTGGCGGGAGCGAGACGGTCGCTAACGACAGTCGTGAGTGGCGGGGATGACGAGGCAGCCCATCGTAAAAGTCGTGAGTGGCGGTCGTAAAACAGCTGTAAGTAGCAGTCGTGAATTACTATACAAATACGTCAATCATGAGTGGCGGTCGCCAATGTAGATGTGGTTAAGTGTAAGTCGGCACTGTTATTAATGAATTACTCTTACCAGACTGACATTGTTCTCTTCAAAATTCTCAAATTTTACCACGGCTACTTAAAGTTCAACCATGAAAAGCACTAAAGTTCAACCATAAAGTTCAACCATAAAGAACTCTAAAGTTCAACCATAAAGAGCACTGAAGTTCAACCATAAAGTTCAACCATAAAGAACACTAAAGTTCAACCATAACGACCACTAAAGTTCAACCATAAAGAGCACTAAAGTTCAACCATAAAGAGCACTAAAGTTCAACCATAAAGAGCACTAAAGTTCAACCATAAAGAGCACTAAATTTCAACCATAAAGAGCACTAAAGTCTAACCACGAAGAGCACTCAGTTTCTGACGCACAGGATAGTGTTGTCAAAAATATTCGCGCGTGTTTAAGACTCATTAATTCTTATGCTCATTCGCTAGTAGCTGTTTTTTTCATATTCCTGCAATTTAGCAAATTTTAATTTACGCTCGTGTATCCCATTGAATATTCATGTATTATTGCCCCACAGGTGTGCAGGTGTCGCACGAGGTGTGCGTGCGAAGGAAGCGCCAGACGCAAGTCCCTGAGCAGAATTGCTACTCACAGCCTGGGCCTCCACCCAAAAAAGTTCCCTGTAACGAGAAGCCTTGCCCGCCGAGGTATGTTGCGTTGGGCTCTGGTCACGTATATTGATGAGATTTTTCTAGTATTTTTTAGTTTTAGTCTGGTCGTAAGGTTAGGATTTGGATCTCGTCCCTGGTTCGATCCCACCTCGGGACCCGTGGTATTTTCAACAGAGCGCAGCTCTTTCGGAGTTTGAGAATTGTGGTAAAGTTAATGGTGGTAAGCAGTTGTGAGTGGACTGTATAAGCCAATTGTGAGTCCATTGTACATCATAGTAATTGTGTAAAGTCAATTGTAGTAAGAAATTTTGGAAATAGCAAACATTAACTGGATCGTGCCTTCATTTAGCTTTGAGTTAGTATTTATGAAAATTGAGTTTATAACTACGCATCAATCAGCAGCATTATGAAAATCCATTCGTTGGCCACCCGTGGTGCACGTTGCGGTCAAAGTGTTAAGCTTAGTAAACACATTAGCTAGTCTTTAGCTTGCGCACTCTAACACATACCAAATTAGTTTTAAAAAATAACCCGATTTGTATACAACAAACTTAGTTCTTTTCCGTTGTTCATAGTTAGCAGGTAGTTTTTAAAGTTAGTTATTTCAATTTGTCAACTTTTTCACTCATGCCATGTCTTTCCTGGTAAATTTCATTTGCTGAAGATGAGCGAATGCTCGAAACGTTCAATTTTACTGGTTCACTTGCAATTTTTAATTCGAGTAAAAGTTCTATCCGGTATTTTCAGTTCTTTCCTTTTTACGTAAATGCCTGTTTACACGATCATTAAGTGCGCGCGTGAGCAGTGAAGAGAGGCGCAAGACCCGCCCACTTGCTCTTGCTTCAGGCGCATTTACTGCTCAATGAGAGTATGGACTATGCTCGTATTCATACTCCTGGCTAGAGCCATGAAGACGAGCATTGAGCAAGTAAATGGGCCTGAAGCGAGAGCAAGTGGGCGGGGCTTGCGCCTCTCTTCACTGCTCACGCGCGCTCTCAATGATCGTGTAAACAGGACTCAAGATCATGAAGCCTCCTGAGACTTTTTTCGCGTTCCAAATTGGTATTGTGTGATTAGGCACAATTTAAAGACACATAAAAGCTAATCTTTCCAAACTCAACGGCAAGTTACATGTTTTGTGGCATGATGACCAGTTTGTTTAATATTGACTCGTCAATTTCACGGGATAGACACCTAGTTATTTCACGGACTAGATACCCTGCCTATTTCACGAGGTATCCCCCCGCAGGTGGGAGGCAGGGGAGTGGGGGGAGTGCAGTGCGGGGTGTGGGGTGGGACTGCAGCGGCGGGGCTTCACCTGCACGCAGACGGTGGCGGGAACGCGGCGGGTACTGGACGACGGGGCCTGTCCGCGTCTGCACGGCCTCCCGCACGTGCAGGTGTGTAAGTCTAGACATAAGATTGTTTCTTACGTCTGGTAAATTGCTTCTTACGTCTGGTAGATTGTTTCTCACGTCTGATAGATTGTTTCTTACGTCTGGAAGATCGTTTCTTACGTCTGGTAGATTGTTTCTTACGTCTGGGAGATCGTTTCTTACGTCTGGTAGATTGTTTCTTACGTCTGGTAAATTGCTTCTTACGTCTGGTAGATTGTTTCTTACGTCTGGAAGATCGTTTCTTACGTCTGGTAGATTGTTTCTTACGTCTGGTAAATTGCTTCTTACGTCTGGTAGATTGTTTCCTCATCAACTCACTCCCCCCACGCAGGTGTGCCACCAACCCGCATGCGACGCAGACCCCAGCTGGCACGTGGGCGAGTGGGGGGAGTGCTCGACAGCGTGCGGGTTCGGAACACGTTCGCGACGCGTCACTTGCATGTCGGGCGGCAAGAACGTGCTGCACAACATGTGCGCGCAGCCGCGGCCGAGCGACCA
Organism: Morinoia aosen; assembly: GCA_030386875.1. Taxonomy (NCBI): domain Eukaryota; kingdom Metazoa; phylum Arthropoda; class Malacostraca; order Amphipoda; family Talitridae; genus Morinoia; species Morinoia aosen. Next base: position 46,828,936 of record CM059577.1, on the reverse strand, counting down.
GGAGATGTGCGACATGGGGTCATGTGCGAGCAACACGTGGTTCTTCTCGTCATGGGAGGACCACTGTTCCGCCACGTGTGGCTTAGGACAGCAAACACGCCGTGTGCACTGCAATGCGGATCCACTGGACACCGCACCGCGCTGTGATGAGCGGCAGAAGCCAAATGTAACCCGGAGCTGTGATAGCGTGCGGCGCTGTGGCGGCCAGTGGCTCACAGGTGTGGTGTGTGCGGTGTGTGGTGTGTGGTGTGTGTGGGGGGAGGGGGCAGTGGCTCACAGGTGTGGTGTGTGATGTGTATGGTGTGTGTGGTGTGTGTGGTGTGTGGTGTATGTGGTGTGTGGTGTATGTGGTGTATGGTGTGTGTGGTGTGTGTGTGGTGTGTGTGATGCGTGTGGTGTGTGTGTGATGTCGTGTGTTGTGTGTGGTGTGGTAGCGTGCGGCGCTGCGGCGGCCAGTGGTTCACAGGTGTGACGTATGTGATGTACTGTGGTGTGCAGAGCATTGTAATGCACTCTGTACTCTGGCGTATTGCACTATGATGTTTTCTACTCACCTAAATACTCTACACCATATATCTCAAGTAAATACAGAAAGTTAGACATACCTGAGGTAAAAATTTCCTTTGTTAATGTATATATTTTGAGTAAACTCTGATGCAGTCAACCCACTAATAAATCAAAACTTCAGAATCACATTTTACTTCTCTCAAAACAGAACCGACCTATAAAATACAAAAACTCCTTCTCTCGAAAGCGTCCCCAAAGATCACGTAACTTCTACAATCACGTAACTCCAAAGCTTACGTAACTCCAAAGCTCACGTAACTCCAAAGCTTACGTAACTCCAAAGATCACGTAACTCCAAAGCCTATGTAACTCCAAAGATCACGTGACTCCAAAGCTCACGTAACTCCAAAGATCACGTGACTCCAAAGCTCACGTAACTCCAAAGCTCACGTAACTCCAAAGCTTACGTAACTCCAAATATCACGTAACTCCAAAGCTCACGTAACTCCAAAGCTTACGTAACTCCAAAGATCACGTAACTCCAAAGCTTACGTAACTCCAAAGCTCACGTAACTCCAAAGCTCACGTAACTCCAAAGCTTACGTAACTCCAAAGCTCACGTAACTCCAAAGCTCACGTAACTCTAAAGCTCACGTAACTCCTAAGCTCACGTAACTCCAAAGCTTACGTAACTCCAAAGCTCATGTAACTCCAAAGCTCACGTAACTCCAAAGCTCACGTAACTCCAAAGCTCACGTAACTCCAAAGCTCACGTAACTCCAAAGCTCACGTAACTCCAAAGCTCACGTAACTCCAAAGCTCACGTAACTCCAAAGATCACGTAACTCCAAAGCTCACGTAACTCCAAAGCTCACGTAACTCCAAAGCTCACGTAACTCCAAAGCTCACGTAACTCCAAAGCTCACGTAACCCCAAAGCTCACGTTACTCCAAAGCTCACGTAACTCCAAAGCTCACGTAACTCCAAAGCTCACGTACCTCAAAACATTAGATTCGTACTCGCAGAAAAGCGTCCCCAAATCTCACCTAACCCCACACGTCCTAAAGCTCACGTAACTCAAAACCTAAGAATACTACACGCGGCAAAGCGTCCCAAAGAATACTTAACTGGCGGTGCACGTGCAGGGGAGTGGTCGACGTGCACGGCGGGGTGCGGGGGCACGGGCACGCAGCACCGCCTCGTGGCGTGCGCGACGTGGGGGCGGCGGCGGCACCGCATCGCTGCGGACGAGGCGCCGTGTGCTGCCACGCCCCGACCCGACGACCTCAGGGTCTGCTACAAGGCCTGCGAGCCTCTCTGGTTCACCTCGCAGTGGTCACAGGTACCTGTAGTGGGTGGGGTAGGTCAGGGTCTACTACAAGGCCTGCGAGGCACTCTGGTTCACCTCGCAGTGGTCACAGGTACCTGTAGTGGGTGGGGTAGGTCAGGGTCTGCTACAAGGCCTGCGAGCCTCTCTGGTTCACCTCGCAGTGGTCACAGGTACCTGTAGTGGGTGGGGTAGGTCAGGGTCTGCTACAAGGCCTGCGAGCCTCTCTGGTTCACCTCGCAGTGGTCACAGGTACCTGTAGTGGGTGGGGTAGGTCAGGGTGTGCTACAAGGCCTGCGAGCCTCTCTGGTTCACCTCGCAGTGGTCACAGGTACCTGTAGTGGGTGGGGTAGGTCAGGGTGTGCTAAAAGGAATGCGAGCCGCTCTGGTTCACCTCGCAGTGGTCATAGGTACCTGTAGTGGGTGGGGTAGGTCAGGGTCTGCCACAAGGCCTGCGAGCCTCTCTGGTTCACCTCGCAGTGGTCATAGGTACCTGTAGTGGGTGGGGTAGGTCAGGGTCTGCTACAAGGCCTGCGAGCCTCTCTGGTTCACCTCGCAGTGGTCACAGGTACCTGTAGTGGGTGGGGTAGGTCAGGGTCTGCTACAAGGCCTGCGAGCCTCTCTGGTTCACCTCGCAGTGGTCACAGGTACCTTTAGGGGATGGGGTAGGTCAGGGTGTGGTGGTCAGTGAGTGGTGGTCGCAGGCACCTGTAGTGGCACGTTGGTGGGTCACAGGTACCTATCCTGTCTGGGGGGTAGGTCAGTACTAGCGTGTGTGTGTGTGTGTGTTCAAGAGTGAACAGAGCACAAAAATAACATTAACACAAGTATGTGTGTTAATACCAGTATGCTAACACAAATGTGTGTGCAGTGCACGGTGACGTGCGGAGGCGGAGTGCAGAGGCGGGAAGTGAAGTGTCTGGACGACAGCCTGCAGCCGAGCCTCCTCTGCCCCGCCGCAGCCAAACCGGACACGCGCCGCACGTGTGCCACGCACAGCTGTGCCGCAGGTGAGCTGGCGCTCGTCTTGTTGAAATGACACTACTTTAGCTGAAGTTTGTTCGTTTCTGTTGGAAACGTCCATAGTTTAGATAGAATATGTTCGTTTTTGCTGAAAACGTCTATACTTTCTGAAAGTTGTTCCTTTGGATGATAACATCAAAACTCTGTTGTGCTGCAGGTGAGGTGGCGCTCCGTCTTGCTGAAACGGCAATGCTTTAGCTGCTCGTCACGTCTGTAGCTCACTTATAGCTCAATTATAGGTCAATTATAGCTCAATTATAGTTCAATTATTGCTCAATTACAGCTCAATTATAGTTCAATTATAGCTTAATTATAGCTCAATTATAGTTCAATTATTACTCAATTATAGCTCAATTATAACCTAATAAGAGCATTCGTCGCACTTATAGCTGCATAGCAGTACCAATTACATTAATAATAACAATAATAGTAACAATAATACTAACAACAACAACAACAATAAACCTCAAACAACACTAGCAAAAGAATTATAAAATAGCAAGCCCCTTGCTGTGCAGAAAATACGGTGCTCGAGCCATCCATTTCGAACGAAGTCGACGACACTTCAAACGACCGACGGAGCCGCGTGCTGGCTGAGGCGGCGCAGCCTGTCCCTGCTAGGGTCCCTGTTCCTGAGGGTAGGGTGGTGTTGCAGGGGTGTGGGGGTGTTGCAGGGGTGTGGGGTGTTGTAGGGGTGTTGCAGGGGTGTGGGGTGTTGTAGGGTTGTTGCAGGGGTGTGGGGTGTTGTAGGGGTGTTGCAGGGGTGTGGGGTGTTGTAGGGTTGTTGCAGGGGTGTGGGGTGTTGCAGGGGCGTAGGATGTTGCAGGGGAATGGGGTGTTGTAGGGGTGTGGGGTGTTGTAGGGGTTTGGGGGTGTTGCAGTGGTGTTGTAGGGGTGTAGGGGTGTTGTAGGGGTGTGGGTGTGTTGTAGAGGAGTGGGGTGTTGCAGGCGTGTGGGGTGTTGTAGGGGTGTGGGTGTGTTGTAGAGGTTACCAATTTGCCTTCACATGTATTTTTTAAATATATAGGAAAATTTCATTAGTTTTGAGCACCGATGAAAGTTCCTAATGGGGAGGCTTCAAAAATTAAAAAGAGAACTGCGTTAATTCGAGGTTAGAGTCTCCGTTTTAAAACAAAGTTCCCGTAGGTAAAACATGGAATGTCAAATAATTATCAAATGTAATTTAAGAATCGAGATTCTTCGTTTCAATAGAAAGTTCTCATGGGGGAATCATGGGAAATAAATAATTAACAAGAGCAATATGTGAGCTGAGACTTTATTGCAGTGGTTCTTAACCTTTTTACTCCCACGTCCCCTTAAGAATTGTCGGGGAAAATTTTGTGCAGATGGACTGGTAAATAAGAGCTCGCAACAAATAAAATTGCAAATAGGTCCTCAAACATATTCAAGAGTGAAAATCAACTCTTTTATCGAAAAAACTACTGGGAAAAATCAGGCTTTACTGCGGAGGCTCGGGCCCCTAAGGTTAAGAACCACTGCTCTGTAGGTTTCGTAGGTGTGCAGAAAGCTTCTAGAGCAGGGCTTAACATACTTCATGTGTTAAAATGTACAATATATATTTACATACAATCGTATAAATATGAATAATTATTAATCATTAAGTGTATTTTTATATTTTCTTAAACCTTTACCTGTGCTGGGGGTACATGAACATACACCAGTAAGCTAGGGGGGTACACGACAATAGAAAGGTTGAAAAGTCCTGTTCTATAGCAGAGGTCTCCAAACTTTCCAGCCTTAGGGCCACACTGATACTGCAGTTGGTTTAAAGTAATGTAATTTTCTAATCATCATCTACAATTTCTGGAGTAGTCGTCGAGTTCGTGCCCTGAGCGAACCTACGCTTGCAACATTGGGTAGTTCAATTACTACTGTGTATTGTTGAGGGCCGGATTGATCACACTGGCGGCCCGAATGTGGCCCGCAGGCCTTAGTTTGGAGACCAATATTCCAGAAGGACAGTAAACTAGAAATACCAGCCCACGACTTTCATGAAACTCGAGGCTCATAAAATATCAGCAGCACATGTCGAGGTGGCACAATCTGGGACAGGCTGAAGGGGACCAATACGAAAAGTTCGCAGTTTTTTGTTCTGGTAATATGCGAGAATATGCGCGCAAGACTCTTCATACTAGTAGAGAAATACATGAGAAAAAATACATGCTCTATACTGGTAGAGAAATGCATGAGAAAAGCCGTGCGAGATATTCTGCATTAGTAGAAAACTGCATGAGAAAAGCCGCACAAAATGCTCCATTCTCAATAAAAATACATACTCTATACTGGTAGAGATATGCATGAGAACGGGTGTACCCGAGACGGGCTCTCCATAACGGAAGAAAGCTTAGCCAAAATGAAAGTAAAACATCAATTTGTGAGAAAATTACAATCGCAGATTTGCCCTCACTGCTCAGTTAGTTGTTGGCAGGCAACTCACATAGGCTCCTTGACCTTTTACGCATAGAATTCAAATCCTGAAAAGATTTTGATAAACTACACAACGAGTAAATCAATTTCAAAAACCGACTTGAATTTTCCTGCTTCCCGATTTCAAAAACCGATAAGCATTGTCCTCCTTTTCTAGATATATCAAAAACTGATACGCAATCTCATCCTCATCGAAATTTCAAACCCCAATACGCAATATCTTTTTTTGCCTACCTTTTCCAGCTATCACAAACCGATACGAAATATCTATTTTTACCTATCTTTTCCAGATATCAAAAACCGATACGCAATGTCCCCCTTTTCCAGACATCAAAACCCGATACGCAATATCTTCTTTTCCAGCTATCAAAACCCGATAAGCAATGTCCTCATTTTCCAGATGTTGCAAACCGAAACCCAAAATCTTATTTTGCTAACCATTTTGACTCGTGTCTGTGGTCGATGCTGACCTGAGCTTGTGTGCGCAGGTTGGTGCGTGGACCGAATGAAGAACTGCAACCTGGTGTTCAAAGCTCGCCTATGTCGCCTCAAGTACTACAGCAAACTCTGCTGCCGGACCTGCGCACCGGACTTGTTGTAGCGTCACAATGTGGTTCCCTGCGCCCGTAATCTTATACCTACCTCAGCCACATCGCCGTCTATGTTCTGTTGGTCTCAACCGTGATGCCGTCTATATTCAGTTGGTCTCAGCGATATCCCATGATGCCGGCTGTATTCTGTTGCTCCCGCCCATAGTACCGCCCATAGTATACCTACCTCATCCATATTGCCGTCTATGTTCTGTTGGTCTCAGCCAAACTGCCGTCAATAATCTGTTGGTCTCAGCCAGTTATGTTCTATGTACCTCAGCCATACTGCCGGCTATATTCTGTTTGTCTCAGCCGGCTAGTTCTGTGCACCTCATCCATACTGCCGGCTATATTCTGTTGGTCTCAGCCGGCTAGTTCTGTGCACCTCTGCCATACTGCCGGCTATATTCTGTTTGTCTCAGCCGGCTAGTTCTGTGTGCACCTCAGCCATACTGCCGGCTATATTCTGTTTGTCTCAGCCGGCTAGTTCTGTGCACCTCAGCCATACTGCCGGCTATATTCTGTTGGTCTCAGCCGGCTAGTTCTGTGCACCTCAGCCATACTGCCGGCTATATTCTGTTTGTCTCAGCCGGCTAGTTCTGTGTGCACCTCATCCATACTGCCGGCTATATTCTGTTTGTCTCAGCCGGCTAGTTCTGTGTGCACCTCAGCCATACTGCCGGCTATATTCTGTTTGTCTCAGCCGGCTAGTTCTGTGCACCTCTGCCATACTGCCGGCTATATTCTGTTTGTCTCAGCCGGCTAGTTCTGTGCACCTCAGCCATACTGCCGGCTATATTCTGTTTGTCTCAGCCGGCTAGTTCTGTGCACCTCAGCCATACTGCCGGCTATAATCTGTTGGTCTCAGCTTGCTAGTTCTGTGTACCTCATCCATACTGCCGTCTATATTCTGTTTGTCTCGCCCATAACAGCGGCCATGTTCAATCTACCTCAGCCATATCACCGTCTATATTCTGTTGGTCTAAGCAATAATGCCGTTTATGCTCTGTTGGTCTCGCCCATAATACCGGCCTTTTTATGCCTACCTCATCCATATCACCGTTTATGTTCTTTTTGTCTTAAACATATAACCGTCCATTTCTGTTTATCTCACTTATGTTCTCTGTACCTATACTACATTGCCATCTATAGTCTATCTCACACATAATGCCGTGTGTGTCGTGTGTATTTCGCCCACAATATTCTCAATATCCCGTCTACCTCACCCACAATTTCCCCAATGTTCCGTCTACCTCACTCCCAATTTACTTAATGTCCCGTCCACCTTACACACAATTCCCTCAGCATCCCATCTACCTCTTCCCCAATTTCGTCGACATCCCGTCTACCTCCCCCACAATTTCCTCAATGTCCCGTCTACCTCATCCACAATTTCCTCGTCATCCCGTCTACCTCCCCCACAATTTCCTCGATGTCCCGTATACTTCATCCACAATTTCTTACATTTCGTGTTACAATTATTCACTTATAACTTATCAGACGCTGCCACATCTGCTCTTGCTATTCGCACTTCAGACACAGTGTAATTCCTCCTTTTCAATCTTGTCTTCAATAAGACGCAAAACATGACATGCGATGCTCATACTCATAACCTTCATAGTCTGTCAATTTAATTCTTTAAAGTCTAATACAAACAAATTCTTCTCGATGCCCATATTACTTTCCAATTCCTGTATACTACAACCAACTTCTTTCCCATTTCTACCATACTTAACATCTGTCAACTACAACTAACTTTTTTTCTATACCCATAGTGCTTTCCAGCTTCTGTTCACTTCAACCAACTTCTTTCCCATGTCCACCGTACTTTCTAACTTCTGTCTACCACAACCAACTTCTTTCCCGTGTCCACCATTCTCTTCAACCTACGACAACTACAACCAACTTCTTTCCCATATCCACAATACTTTCCAACTTCTGTTCAGTGCAACCAACTTTTTTCCCCAAGTCCCTAATACTCTTCAACAACTATTCCCTTCAACCAACTTCTTTCCCGTGTCCACCATACTTTCTAACTTTTGTCAACTACTACCAACTTATTCCTCTTACCCACAAAGCTCATTTCTGTCCACCATACCCACCTATAGTCGGATGTTTCTTTCAAGGTAGCAGGCTCAGCAACACTTTCTTGAAGTTTTGATCGTTAATTTCGATGTGGAACGGAGAAAACAGTCCCTCCCTATCATACGGGTCGCAAAAACATGACGGCTTGCCCAAACCAGGAAAAAAACTGGGCGTGCAATGGCTTCAATCACGACGAAGAGACTTCTCATTCTTCCAAGCGTGGAAGAAAATTTCGAAGTAGTTTCATTGAGACGAAATTTGGCTCGAAGCCAACGAGATGTTTATTGTGTGATGGTTTGTAAGATTTGCTGGATTGGGAATATAATTCCAACTTCTGCCATTTCCGATGTAAGGAGAGAAATAATTTTATTTCAGATCAAATAAAGTGATTTCTAAGACAAGTAAGATAATAAATCATTTTGTTGTAGCTTCAGGACGGTTCATCGTCGCCAAAACGCCGCCAAAGCTCTGTTTAAATAAAGGATTATCAGATTGGTCTTTTCTGGTCAAAATTCTCAAATTTGGCCTTTTTGAAGTAAAAATTTTGCAAAGTGTCAAGATTTTAGCCAGAAAATATCAGGAACTGGCAATCCTTGTCCCAACCGTAGGTCGAACGTCGGCTTTCTGTAGTAGTGGATGACTGGAAGTTCGAGCATTTGGGTGTGTCTATTTGTAAGTTATGAAAATGTTTGAACATTTCCTATCTAAGTGACCAGATACTGTTCCAAACCCAGGCAAAATATCCCTTGGTATTTTTACATAATTTCATGCTATGGGAATATCAATGTAGGGCTTCTGTGTTATTATGAGTGGAACTCTACCATGTACATAGAAAGAAATCGGAAAAGACATTCAAGTGCATTTAACATCACTTCTTATTGGCCTTCTCGCAGCAGCGCAGGATGTGTGTTCTGGTGTAAGGAATGTTCCTTCGACGACTCGTAGGATTCTTGAGCTCTTCTCGAGGTGTCTGCCATCGTCAGTGTGCTTTAAATTAAGGAACTACGTCTTCTCATTGTTAGCCTTAGCAGCCAACGTCAGAACGAGCTTCACATTTTTGCTGCATTTCATCATATATTTTATAATTTTCTGTTTCCTTCGAAAGTAACGATGTCCCTCGCAACTGATTACCTGCACAAATATGTCATATTATCATTATTTTATTTTTTCAAGGCTTTATGTCTCGTCCGTAAAGGCCTGTTGACACGATCATTGAGTGCGCGCGTGAGCAGTGAAGAAAAGCGCTAGCCTCGCCCACTTGCTCTCGCTTCAGGCGCTTTTCCTTCTCAACGACAATGCGGACTATGCTCGTTTTCCTGGCGCTGGCCAGAGATTTTCAGTGTCATTACAGACGCACTGTCATTGAGCAAATAAATACGCCTGAATCGAAAGCAAGTGGGTGGGGCTTGCGCCTCTCTTCACTGCTCACGCGCGCACTCAATGATCGTGTAAACACAGCTTAATGAGCAAAGCGCGCTGTGCAGCAGGACGTACAGTATGTCTGCTTTACTCAATGGTACCAGGACTTGTACAATCTCTTGGATCTCTCTTTTTAGGTTCTCTAATTCAGCAATTCAGCGGCTCTCATTTTAAGTTCTGCAGTTCATCAATTCAGCAGCTCTCTTTTTAAGTTCTGCAATTCAGCAGCTCTCTTTTTAAGTTCTGTAATTCATCAATAGTGCAATGGGTATCTGTTTCAACAGTCAATTCTAGGGCTAGAAAGATAAATTATTCGGTAAATCACATGGTCAGTTTCGGATATACTTTTTGTGGTCTTTGCCCTTAACGACATGGAGTCCTCAGCTACATGGAGTCTTTAGCTACATGGAGCTCTTAGCTACTTGGAGCCCTTAGCGACATGGAGTCTTTAGCTACATGGTGTATAAAATGATGCTGTGTGGTGTTCTTGTACTTCATACGTGTATATTCTAGGAAACAGGAAAAGAAATGGATGCATTTATGTGCGGTAACGTAACATAATTTATGGGGAGTGCAGAATTTGAAGGTGGGCGACATACTTTTCAGTTGAAAGTTGTTTCAAAAACTGCTATTACACTTCAGTGAAATTAATAAAATTGTAATAATTAATCGAAAAGTAGTAGTAATACTCAACTGATGATTCTGGCTATAACAGTCCCGTAAATGGCAAACAAGTTACCACTTTAAAATAAAGCCTGATGATTGAATGAAATTAGATAGGACAGAATTAAGAAAGGGATAAAGCATTTTTAAAGGTACTAGAAGGCAACCTAAAGACCAAAAATGATTGCAGTGTAATTACTTTCTGATGGAAAAGACCAAAAGTTATTGCAGTGTAATTACTTTCTGATGGAAAAGACCAAAAGTTATTGCAGTGTAATTACTTTCTGATGGTAAAGACCAGAAGTTATTGCAGTGTAATTACTTTTCTGATGGTAAGGCCAAAAATTATTGCAGTGCAATTACTTTCTGATGATAAAAACTAAAAATTATTGCAGTGCAATTACTTTCTTTCTGATGGTAAAGACTAAAAATTATTGCAGTGCAATTACTTTCTGATGGTAAAGACTAAAAATTATTGCAGTGTAATTGCGTGTTGACATTTAGTGAATGCGAAATTTACTTTTTTAGCTTGTTGACGTTTAGAAAACATGTTAGTAAAGGCATTTGTTCGTAATTAAAATGAGACGCCAATTACGCACATGATGCATTGTGGCCTAACAAATATTTAAATTGTTGCATTTGTTCGAAAGAATATTAGAGATTTTAATTACGTGGGACGATATGAGTAATAAAATATTTAAAGTGTTCCAATTGTGCTAAAAAAATATAGAGAAATTAATTACGCAGCACACTATGGATAAAAAAATTCTGATTGATGCGTTTGTGTTAAAAATAGAGAAGCTAAGTACGTGGTACACAAGGAGTGAAGAAAAATTCTAATTGTTATACATATGTTAACAAAATTGGACAAATTAGTTACACGGAAGGGTCGAAAGAAAGGATAGTTAAATTTGATTTTTAACCATGTGAAAAATTGATTACGTACCAGACTAGGATCAAGAAGAGATTCTAATTATTGCATTTAGTGGTGAAAAATTAGAAATAATAAATACCCACAAATTTACGACCAAAAAATTATTGTAAACGTTGCGTTGAGCCACAGAACGTTGAGATGAGCTGCAAAATGTTACGCTGAGCTGTAAAACGCTGCGTTGAGCTGTAAAATGTTACGCTGAGCGTTAAAACGCTGCGTTGAGCTGGAAAATGTTACGCTGAGCTGTAAAACGCTGCGTTGAGCTGTAAAATGTTACGCTGAGCTGTAAAACGCTGCGTTGAGCTGTAAAATGTTACGCTGAGCGTTAAAACGCTGCGTTGAGCTGGAAAATGTTACGCTGAGCTGTAAAACGCTGCGTTGAGCTGTAAAATGTTACGCTGAGCTGTAAAACGCTGCGTTGAGCTGTAAAATGTTACGCTGAGCGTTAAAACGCTGCGTTGAGCTGGAAAATGTTACGCTGAGCTGTAAAACGCTGCGTTGAGCTGTAAAATGTTACGCTGAGCTGTAAAACGCTGCGTTGAGCTGTAAAATGTTACGCTGAGCTGTAAAACGCTGCGTTGAGCTGTAAAATGTTACGCTGAGCTGTAAAACGCTGCGTTGAGCTGTAAAATGTTACGCTGAGCTGTAAAACGCTGCGTTGAGCTGCAAAATGTCACGCTGAGCTGTAAAACGCTGCGTTGAGCTGTAAAATGTTACGCTGAGCGTTAAAACGCTTCGTTGAGCTGGAAAATGTTACGCTGAGCTGTAAAACGCTGCGTTGAGCTGCAAAATGTCACGCTGAGCTGTAAAACGCTGCGTTGAGCTGTAAAATGTTGCGTTGAGCCACAGAACGTTGAGATGAGCTGCAAAATGTTACGCTGAGCTGTAAAACGCTGCGTTGAGCTGTAAAATGTTACGCTGAGCGTTAAAACGCTGCGTTGAGCTGGAAAACGTTACGCTGAGCTGTAAAACGCTGCGTTGAGCTGTAAAATGTTACGCTGAGCTGTAAAACGCTGCGTTGAGCTGTAAAATGTTACGCTGAGCGTTAAAACGCTGCGTTGAGCTGGAAAACGTTACGCTGAGCTGTAAAACGCTGCGTTGAGCTGTAAAATGTTGCGTTGAGCCACAGAACGTTGAGATGAGCTGCAAAATGTTACGCTGAGCTGTAAAACGCTGCGTTGAGCTGTAAAATGTTACGCTGAGCGTTAAAACGCTGCGTTGAGCTGGAAAATGTTACGCTGAGCTGTAAAACGCGTAAAGCTGCAGAACGCGTTAAGCTGCAAAACGTTGTATTGAGCTGCAAAACGGTGCGTTGAGCTGGAAAATGTTACGCTGAGCGTTAAAACGCTGCGTTGAGCTGGAAAATGTTACGCTGAGCGTTAAAACGCTGCGTTGAGCTGGAAAATGTTACGCTGAGCGTTAAAACGCTGCGTTGAGCTGGAAAATGTTACGCTGAGCGTTAAAACGCTGCGTTGAGCTGGAAAATGTTACGCTGAGCGTTAAAACGCTGCGTTGAGTTTGAAAATGTTACGCTCAGCTGTAAAACGCGTTACGCTGCAAAACGGTGGGTTGAGCAACAAAAATGTTGCGTCAGTAAGAACTCCTCAGAGAAGTGCCTGAAGTTAGTGATATGCCATCAGCCATTTTTTTTTAATCTATTCAGCTTTTATTGACTATCCTTCAAAAATCAAGTTGATCTTCAGACACTCGGTCACGCAAGACAAAGCAAATTTGGGCTCAATTTTATTTTGGTTTTGGTTTCATTTTGGTTTTGGTTTCATTTTGGTTTCGGTTTTTCTGGATCATCCGATAAAATTTTCGGCTTGCCCGCGTGTTGTTCTAGTCGTCCCCTACCGTTATCGCCTTCGTTAAGTTTGTTATGTTTATTAATTTCTTGGAGGTTTTTATCAACACGTTGACCGTGATGGGTTGAACTGAAGTTCAATAATCAACTCAAGTGCTACATTCAACTCAAATTTAAAGTGAATTGTAAGCCATTTTGAAAATACCAAACATGAACTAGATCGTGCCTTCATTTAGCTTTGATTAAGTATTCATGAAAATTGAGTTTGCGACTACTGGTCGGTCAGCAGCATTGTGAAAATTACCTCCGTGTACCACCGGTGGCTCACGTCGCGACCAACGCGTTAAGTCATTCTTTATTTTATCTTCTGTCTACGCCCGTTTGAGAAAAGTAAGAAATTTTGTTTTGTTTAACTAGCATATAGATGAAAGTTTTATAAAACTCGCGGTCGTTTATCCTTTGTCGTGGATTTTATTAGATATGATCCCATAGTTTAATATCTCAATTTTTGTAAAGGATTACGAAAATACCTTTCGACTTTAAGGCCTAGTTATATGCGTATTATGTGTTCAGTAAGAATTTAACGCTTGTGCAGGGTGCAGCAATAAATCCTGCATTTTTGTGTAGGCTGTCGAAGGCTAAAAATGCAGGATTGATTGCTGCACCCTGCACAAGAAAGAATATCGAGGTGTCCGGAGAGTGACTGCATTTTTTTCGTCATCCGGAAACGAGTTTTGACCCGCGTCAGAGGCAAGGTCACGTGGACACTTTGTATTTAATGCAGTAAAGTGGTTTATCTTTAAATAGTCAAGTAGACACTTTGTATATAAAATACTCAAGTGGTTTTAAAAAACAGTCAAGTGGTTATAAAAAACAGTCAAGTGGTTTTAAAAAACAGTCAAGTGGTTTTAAAAAACATTCAAGTGGTTTAATTTAAAATAGTCAAGTGGACACTTTGTATTTTAAAAACTCAGGTGGTTTATTTTAAAACCGTCAAGTAGTTTGAATGAAATAGCCAAGTGGTTAAAAATACAAAGTGTCCAGAGTTTACGACATTACGTAATCCAAGACGCGTTTTGTGATCAAAACGATTCAGTAAAACGGAACATGTTTTAGTTTACGAAACCTTGCCGGTAAAAATTAAAATAAACCTTTCTGGAAATAAATATGAGTAAAACTTTTTTGGATGGAAGACTTATCCTTTCTGTACATAAATAAAATAAATCTCCTAAAAAATCAAAATTAACCTCTCTGGAATGAATAAAAATTATCCTTTCTTGAAAAAATTAATAAACCGTTCTGTAAAAAAAATGAAATAAATAATTTTGGGAAAAAATAAAACTAAACCTTTCTGGAAAAAATAAAAAGAAACTATTCTGGACATAAATAAAAATAAATATTTATGGAAAAATGAACTTTTCTGGAAGAAATAAAAAACACCTCTCTGGGAAAAAATAAAATAAGCCTTTCCAAAAATGAATAAAAATTAAACCTTTCGTTAAAAAATTAAAATAAAACTTTCTGAATAAAAATACAAATAATACCTCTCTGGACAAACGCAGTTACTCTCCGGACCTCACGCTAGTGTAGCATGTACTATAGGAACATAGAACTACATAGAGCACACTAGTTTAGCTAGTTAAGCAAGACCGCAGTTAGTACGCTAGTTACCCGTTCTTACTAATACGTCGTGACTGGCGTCTAGAGAACTGTAGGAAGAAATGTAGCCGATTTTTTGTGAACGTGAATAGTTTGCACACTGAAGATAGCTCGTAGATTCTTGAATAATAGTGATACAGGTAGGTCGGTTGCTGGACCATAATATTTCTGTACTACTTTCAAGTAGAAAAGTATCTTAAATTTTGTATTATTGACGTTCGTGTAGTTACTGAGGTCTGTTTAATATAATAATTGGAGGGCAAATATGCAGAGTGGCCTAACCCACACAACACAGAATTTTAGGACATTCAAGTTAGAGGCGTGGTGTTCATCGCAGGGTTGCCAAGCTGGCTTTTCCTAGCCAAGTTACCAACTAGGAACTGAACTAGGAACTAGGCCACTCTGCCTGAAAGACATCTATGCCGCTATGAGGTGAAATTATCCACTCTCCAGTTTTGACCTCTGATTTGTGGGTTAGGACGCTCTGCATATTTGCCCTCTAATTTAGGTCTGTTTAAAGAAAGTTGTGTTTCTGCTTTCCTAATGAGGTGTTCTGACTTGCAAGTATTTGTTCATATCAAGCTGAGTCGGATCATCCAGAAAAAAATTATATATTGGCTGTTTGTTACCAATAAAGCAAGATCTTTTCCCGATAAGCCCTGTTACTAATGCAGCGCATAAGTTCACCCACTTGTAACTTTCGAAATAATGCACCCATCGACTTCAAATTACTCTCAAACGAAAGAATGTTTTAATCCTTCGTCTGAGAGTAATATCAAGTTAATTGGGGCATTATTTCGAAAGTTACAAGTGGGTGGACTTATGTGCTGCATTAGTGGCGGGGCTTTTCAAGAAAAGATCCCAAAATTATTCATTTCCCATCTGTGGAGCAAATTACTTATAGATTTATGAATACAAATTTGCTAGTTACCTTGTTTGAACAGCGATCTGCGCATAGAATGGCGTTAATAAAGTGCTCGTATATTTGTCTGCAAAAACGTTGGGAAAAGTACGCCTGGATGTGAAAGTGAAGAAAAGGGAACATTTTTTCAATCGCTGTTATCTTTAAAACATCGTTGATGAATTCGCTTTTATCCACACAACATTGTTAAATCAAGGAAAAGCTTTTATGTTATGCCAATGCTATTCTCAACGCTAATTTTCACCACCAACACTATTCTCAACGCTAATTTTCACCACCAACGCTATTCTCAACGCTAATTTTCACCACCAACGCTATTCTCAACGCTAATTTTCACCACCAACACTATTCTCAACGCTAATTTTCACCACCAACGCTATTCTCAACGCTAATTTTCACCACCAACGCTATTCTCAACGCTAATTTTCACCACCAACACTATTCTCAACGCTAATTTTCACCACCAACACTATTCTCAACGCTAATTTTCACCACCAAAGCTATTCTCAACGCTAATTTTCACCACCAACGCTATTCTCAACGCTAATTTTCACCACCAACACTATTCTCAACGCTAATTTTCACCACCAACACTATTCTCAACGCTAATTTTCACCACCAACACTATTCTCAACGCTAATTTTCACCACCAACGCTATTCTCAACGCTAATTTTCACCACCAACTTTATTCTCAACGCTAATTTTCACCACCAACACTATTCTCAACGCTAATTTTCACCACCAACTTTATTCTCAACGCTAATTTTCACCACCAACACTATTCTCAACGCTAATTTTCACCACCAACACTATTCTCAACGCTAATTTTCACCACCAACATTATTCTCAACGCTAATTTTCACCACCAACGCTATTCTCAACGCTAATTTTCACCACCAACACTATTCTCAACGCTAATTTTCACCACCAACACTATTCTCAACGCTAATTTTCACCACCAAAGCTATTCTCAACGCTAATTTTCACCACCAACGCTATTCTCAACGCTAATTTTCACCACCAACACTATTCTCAACGCTAATTTTCACCACCAACACTATTCTCAACGCTAATTTTCACCACCAACACTATTCTCAACGCTAATTTCCACCACCAACACTATTCTCAACGCTAATTTTCACCACCAACACTATTCTCAACGCTAATTTTCACCACCAACGCTATTCTCAACGCTAATTTTCACCACCAACTTTATTCTCAACGCTAATTTTCACCACCAACTTTATTCTCAACGCTAATTTTCACCACCAACGCTATTCTCAACGCTAATTTTCACCACCAACGCTATTCTCAACGCTAATGGTATGAGAGCGCTTAGGACCTACATTGAAGTGCCCCAACGGCCCCAAACACACGCTCCCAAATTCTGTAGAGTTTCAACTAAAATACACTAAGGGCAGACATTGTAACAAAATTTGACATTGTAACATGTGACGTTGTAACAATATTTAAACGTTGTCATAGTTTTGTAACTGGTAACGTAAGTTTTCCTTCGTAAAATTGGCTACGCTACATGGTGAAGCACGTAGTCCAAGCCTACTTTGAAGAACTTACACTATCCGCTGGACCGCTTCGTCTACGTAAATTATTTATAAATTCGGTCTGAAAATAAATTGTATTTTGACGTATGTCGAGAATCAAGTCATTTGGCAACATGTTCCCGTCTAGGTAACATGGTTTGTTTACGTTGATTCTGAATATTTTATTTGGATCATAAGTTAACTTTAAACGAGGTTCTATTTCTAGCCGCTGTCTGAATGTTTAGAATAATTTGTACCTCTAGATGCGAATAGATTTCTAGAGAAGAAACGCCCTAGTTTACTAAAAGATGAGGTCACTTTTTCATTTTCTTAATGTCAAAAACTGCTAGAAGACTGGCACCCAACCTTCGAAAAGCTATTGAACATCTATTCCATTTTTTCAGTAAAAAATCTAAAAGACGGACACCCTAATATCGAAAAAATGACGCAACAATTTTTAAAATTCGATTTTTTTTAGAAAATGGATACCCTATTTTCGAAAAATCGACATAATATTTTTAATTCGAAAAAATCTAGCAGACAGAAACCCTATCTTCGAAAAAAAATTCTAGAAGACGGACACCCTATTTCGAATAAGCTACCGAACATTTTTTAAATTCGAAAAAAATACTAGAAGACGTACATTTTATTTCGAAAAATCTACGGGTCATTTTTTCTAATTCTTTGCGCATGCAAAGCATGACAGAATGTAGGCTTGTGTTCAGCTCGGTTTTGTTGCGTGACTTCGGAAATTTACTTTGCGCAAGTGAACGAGCGTGTATAGTGTACAGAAGGAACATGTGAGGTGTTCTTCCCAACTCTGTTTATATATTTTAACTCGTTTTTAAAACAAACATATCTTCTGTTTCCTAGCGCGTTTTATTGTCCACGAAATGCATGTCTTGCATGTGCGCAGTACGAAAAATTTTCATCAAAAAGGCTAGAGATGAACAATTGTGCAACAATGATCGACAACATTTCCCAAATTACAATTTTACTTAATTTCAAACTTGTAAACACTATTAATTTAAACATAATTAAGCATAAAATTTGTGTATCACTTAGTGATAATAATCTTGTTTCAATTATCTTAATAAATATTCTCCCTTCCTAACTTGCAGTTTGTGTACGGACGATGTCCTATGTGGGGACACATCTTGTGCGAAGATTCCCGTTTTCTACAGTCCATTCTGAATGATCCCTTCATTCGCTCTCTTAAGATCGCCATTGCTGTGGCTAGAGAGTCTTACACTGACAAATTTAATAATAGTTATAATAGTTATCATAATTGCAAAAATCCGTAATTTTTATACAGATAATAATAGTAATAATATTAATTGGAGAAATCCGTAGCTTTTATCCAGTTTAGTTAAAGCTGCTCCTTTCTGGCTATTCTGCTTCGTGACGTCGAAACAGCTGTCTTGCTGTAGCACGTAGCCTGGTCAACAGAAAAACTTGTGCTGCCAGCTGTACCGCTCAGATGACGTCAATGGACTAAAAATACTGCCCTTGGTAGACTAGGCACAAAGAAATTCTCGGCATTTTACTTCTCTGACACAAAATCAGAAACGAAAAAACAACATTTTTAATTTTGAAAAACCGAATGTACGGAATGAACTCGGATGAATCTGGAAAATATCAGGCTCCAGCTAGAACTTCGTTGCCAGTTGTCATTTTTGAAAGTGATGCGATGGTTTCTGGTAATCCATCATATTATTAAACTAGAAAATATTCAGTGTCTCAAAAAAATGTACTCACCCGTTGACTGTCCAGTACTCACGTTCTTTGTTTTGAAGTGGGTGTTTATTATTGCTGTAGATACAATTTTTAATGAGTTAAATAAAATACAAGGAATATTAAATCTTAGACAATTAAGACGTTGACCGCGATGGGTTGAACTGAAGTTCAATATTCAACCCAAATTTTGAGTAGTCACCAATTTTGTGTATCCCAAACATCAACTGGGTCAATTATAAATATTAATAATTTTGAAAGATCGTTGAAAATTTTCAAACAACCCACCGATGAGCCGTGTCGAAGCAGAAAGAACTCAAGCACGACCCACCGATGGGTCGTAGCTCTAGCAACATGATATATGTCGTAAAAGAAAACTTAGTTGCGCCTAAATACGTGAGGAATCGTCAGTCTAAGTATGAGTACATTTTTTTTGCGACACTCTGTAGGTTTGCAATTTTTGGATGAAGATAGTGGACAGAATATACAGCAGGAGCAACACAAAATTCAACCGAGACAAGAATGAAAATGTTCGTTCTACAGAAATATATAATTTAAAATAACTCCAGCATTGATGCTTCTTAGCTGAGAATAAAAAGCGAAGCGGACAATGTATATCTTCAAATATTATAAGGTTTCGGTGGCAAAGAACGTAGGAAAAAAAACACTCCATCAAGTTTCGGAAACGCGCAAAGCTCGAAAGATTGACCAACCTACCCGAAGGAAGTTGGTACAGAAGAAAACTATTTGCAACACGACTTGTAACGTTCTTCTCAAACGTGGAAGTACCCGAGACATTTCTCCAACGAAAAAAATTGTTTAACCACGTTTACGCAGTTGTTAACGGTTGGTTTGGTTAGGTTGTAAGTATCAGAATAAGGAAACCGACTTCACTGGTCAAATACACTTTTATTCATCCTAGGAAATATGAAAATGCAATTGCAAGATAACATTTCCCCTCGTATGGTAAGTTATTTTTTACAAAAGTTAAGAAAAGATGAGACATCATACAATTAAACCCGTACGTGTATGAGCAGTTGACCGAATGGTACACATGTGGCCTACACGCGAGGAACGTGCTGAAGGAATGCACAGTACTTGGGCACGCTACGTCAGCCGACGCTTGATGAGGATTTGAATGAGGGCTATGAAGTACAAGAAAGGCGACTTGCTGTAGAGAACCGTGGAGGGAGGTAAGGTTGAGGTAATTATAACCTTTTTATGAACTAAAATGAGAGGATTTTGAAACATACGAAAGAAGGTGGCTTGACGAACCAGAAAGGGGATTTATAACCTTTCATGGTAAATTACGATATATGACTGAATTCGACCGAAAATGACAGAATGTAACCGAATATAACCGAAAATCACAATATATGACCGAATATTACAGTATATCACAGTATATCACAGTATATCACTGTATATCGCAGTATATCACAGTAACAGCACGCTGAATAAACAGCAAAATAGCTGGAATTACAGTATCATAATAACAGCAAACTCAATAACAGTAAAATCAGTTATTTGAACCGTGCCTGTAAGCACTTGATACTATTTTTATCAACACCTTGAACTATGAGGCATGTCTTGAACTATGAGGCATGTCTTGAACTATGAGGCATGTCTTGAACTATGAGGCATGTCTTGAACTATGAGGCATGTCTTGAACTATGAGGCATGTCTTGAACTATGAGGCATGTCTTGAACTATGAGGCATGTCTTGAACTATGAGGCATGTCTTGAACTATGAGGCATGTCTTGAACTATGAGGCATGTCTTGAACTATGAGGCATGTCTTGAACTATGAGGCATGTCTTGAACTATGAGGCATGTCTTGAACTACGAGGCATGTCTTGAACTACGAGGCATGTCTTGAACTACGAGGCATGTCTTGAACTATGAGGCATGTCTTGAACTATGAGGCATGTCTTGAACTATGAGGCATGTCTTGAACTATGAGGCATGTCTTGAACTATGAGGCATGTCTTGAACTATGAGGCATGTCTTGAACTATGAGGCATGTCTTGAACTATGAGGCATGTCTTGAACTATGAGGCATGTCTTGAACTATGAGGCATGTCTTGAACTATGAGGCATGTCTTGAACTATGAGGCATGTCTTGAACTACGAGGCATGTCTTGAACTACGAGGCATGTCTTGAACTACGAGGCATGTCTTGAACTACGAGGCATGTCTTGAACTATGAGGCATGTCTTGAACTATGAGGCATGTCTTGAACTATGAGGCATGTCTTGAACTACGAGGCATGTCTTGAACTATGAGGCATGTCTTGAACTATGAGGCATGTCTTGAACTACGAGGCATGTCTTGAACTACGAGGCATGTCTTGAACTACGAGGCATGTCTTGAACTATGAGGCATGTCTTGAACTATGAGGCATGTCTTGAACTATGAGGCATGTCTTGAACTACGAGGCATGTCTTGAACTACGAGGCATGTCTTGAACTACGAGGCATGTCTTGAACTACGAGGCATGTCTTGAACTACGAGGCATGTCTTGAATTATGAGGCATGTCTTGAATTATGAGGCATGTCTTGAACTATGAGGCATGTCTTGAACTATGAGGCATGTCTTGAACTATGAGGCATGTCTTGAACTACGAGGCATGTCTTGAACTACGAGGCATGTCTTGAACTACGAGGCATGTCTCGAATTACGAGGCATGTCTAAGAAGTATCCGACCTTTGGCCAGAAAAAAAATTTCGAACATCTGACGAAGTTGGGACCCTAATCCCCTTCAAAGTACGCCCCTTGTGCTTGCACGCACTTAAGCGGCCCATAGACGATCAATTTTATTGTCAATATAATTGACAATAATGAATATTGACAATTAAATTGACTCAATATATTGATGAAATTTTTTTTTGCCCACTAAGTCAATTAATTGACGGTCGTCAATCAGGCCCACAGACGATCAATTAAATTGTCAATATTCATTATTGTCAATTATATTGACAATAAAATTGACCGTCTATGGGCCGCTTTAGCCCACCGATCCTTCCACTGCTGGAAACACTTCTGGAAGTCTTCTATTGGAATGGTGTTCAGCTACGTCGTCGCGTTCCGCAGTCTTTTCTTAAATGGCCCATAGACGATCAATTTTACTGTCAATATAATTGACAATGATGAATATTTACCGTTTAATTGATAGTCTGTGGGCTTGACTGACGACCGTCAAATAATTGACTTAGTGGGCAAATAAATTCATCAAGATATTGAGTCAATGATATTGACTATTATATTGATCGTCTATGGGCCGTTTTAGTTAGTTAGGTTAGTTCTCCTGAACTGATTAGCAGGTACTGGCAAGGCTGACTTGCTGCAGGTACTGGCAAGGCCGCAGGTACTGGCAAGGTTGACAAGCTGCAGGTACAGGCTACCGACCGCAAGGCTACCCTGCCAGGTCGGCCAGGAGGCACCCGCTGGAACAGGTTGTCCAGGCTTCCAGTCTGCCAGCGGCGTCCGCAAGGAGAGGGTGTGTTGTGTCGCCGCTCCACACCAACACTTGCTAGTTTCCCCTCACACTTACTTGACTATTGCAGAATTGTGGTTTACCCGTGCACGGTGGTCTGTGTGACGTTACAAAACCCCGTTTTTTGAGCCCCGTGAACGGGGGGACCAAAACGGTGCCTGGAACTGCCTCAGGCCCTGGCGCGGGCGCACTCCGTTGGTATATTGCTTATCGCTAACCTAAATGAAAAAAAAGTTTTGCCAGATAATGGCTCTAACATTTAGTGCTGTCACCTACTCTACTCTGGTAAATTATCACGATTTTTTTGTGAGGAGCCTTGTTCATTTTTGTGTGGATTCCTACATTTGTTTTCTGTGGAATCCCGTATTTATTCTATGTGGAATACAAAATTTATTCTATGTGGAATGCCGTATTTATTTTACGTGGAATCCCCTCTTGATTTTATGTGAAATCTTGTACTTGATTTATGTTAAATCCCTTCTCAATTTCATGTTTCCAAGGAAACATCGATTTAGTTGAAGTGGAATCCCCTATCAATTTGATGTGTAATTCTCTATTCATTTTATGTGAAATCCCCGATTAATTTTATGTAAAATCCTTTATTAATTTTAGGTGGATTCCCCGATTAATTTTAGGTGGAATCCCCGACATATGTAGGAAAATTTAAATTTATTATCACGCTCTCGTGAATGGCAATTTTTTTCGAAATTGTACAATTTTGCGAACGTATAAAATTCATGAATTTTTAATGCCGTAGTAAACTTGTGGGACATTAAAACGTATCGAATTTTAAATCGTGTAGAATTAGCGGGACGCATGAATGATGAGCGCAATGAATTTCATGGAGTATGAATTATGGATGAGTTGAACTTTATAAACGCATGAACTATGGATAGCTTGAATTTCATAAACGTATGAATTATGGATTACTTGAATTTCATACACGTATGAATTATGGATAACTTGAATTTCATACACTTATGAATTATGGATAACTTGAATTTCATACACGTATGAATTATGGATAACTTGAATTTCATACACGTATGAATTATGGATTACTTGAATTTCATACACGTATGAATTATGGATTACTTGAATTTCATACACGTATGAATTATGGATAACTTGAATTTCATACACTTATGAATTATGGATAACTTGAATTTCATACACGTATGAATTATGGATAACTTGAATTTCATACACGAATGAATTATGGATAACTTGAATTTCATACACGCATGAATAATGGATAGCTTGAATTTCATACACGTATGAATTATGGATTACTTGAATTTCATACACGTATGAATTATGGATTACTTGAATTTCATACACGTATGAATTATGGATTACTTGAATTTCATACACGTATGAATTATGGATAGCTTGAATTTCATACACGCATGAATAATGGATAGCTTGAATTTCATAAACGTTTGAATTATGGATAACTTGAATTTCATACACGTATGAATTATGGATGACTTGAATTTCATACACGTATGAATTATGGACAACTTGAAATTCATAAACCTATGAATTATGGATAACTTGAACTTCATACACGAATGAATTTTGGATGTCTTGAATTTTATGGGTATATTGAATGTTAGGGTCGCATTGAATTTTATAGTCGCGTTGAATCTTCTCGTATTCATGAAATTCGAAAGACGGATCATATTTATGGGCATTGTGGACGACGAATTTTGCGAATTTCACGCAGTGCCTGCCTGACTCGTGAAATTCTGGCGACTTCACGAGTTAATTAAATTTATGGACTTTAAATACCATTTTCACGGTGTAAAATTTTATGGACTTTAAATACCATTTTCACGGTGTGAAATTTTAAGGACTTTAAGTACCATTTTTACGGTGTGAAATTTTATGGACTTTAAATACCATTTTTACGGTGTGAAATTTTATGGACTTTAAATACCATTTTCACGGTGTGAAATTTTATGGATTTTAAATACCATTTTCACGGTGTGAAATTTTAAGGACTTTGAATACCATTTTCACGGTGTGAAATTTTAAGGACTTTGAATACCATTTTCACGGTGTGGATTTTTAAGGACGCTTTGTATTTGTGAAATTTAAAATTAATAAAATTTCCAATGTCCATTGAATTTGCTGAATTTATGAACACATTATTTTAGTGACATTATTGGAAGTTTTGTGTTTAAGGAATTATTCAAACGTTATGAATACCTAGATATTTAGGAATTATTCAATTAGATATTTAGGAATTATAAATTATATTAAGGAAATATTCAAACGTAATGAGTACCTAGATATTTAGGAATTATTCAATTAGATATTTAGGAATTATAAATTATATTAAGGAAATATTCAAACGTAATGAGTACCTAGATATTTAGGAATTATTCAATTAGATATTTAGGAATTATAAATTATATTAAGGAAATATTCAAACGTAATGAGTACCTAGATATTTAGGAATTATTCAATTAGATATTTAGGAATTATAAATTATATTAAGGAAATATTCAAACGTAATGAGTACCTAGATATTTACGAACGCTTGACTTTTAATTACTCATTTGGGTGCGTTCTGAGTGTGGAATTTATGGAAGTCTGAATTTCTAAAATTAAATGGACATTATGGGTGTACGGAATTTTATGGAAGCTTAAATACCGTATTTATTTTACATGGAATCAGCCTTGATTTTACGTGAAATCTTGTATTTGATTTACGTAAAATATCTTTTTAATATCATGTGGAAACATCGATTTAGTTAAAGTGGAATCCCCAATCAATTTGATGTGGAATTCTCTACTTATTTTATGTGAAATCCCCGATTAATTTTATGTGGAATTCTCTACTTATTTTATGTGAAATCCCCGATTAATTTTATGTGAAATCCTTTATTAATTTTAGGCGGAATCCCCGATTAATTTTATGTGAAATCCTTTATTAATTTTAGGCGGAATCCCCGATTAATTTTATGTGAAATCCTTATTAATTTCAGGCGGAAGCCCCGATTTATTTTATGTGAAATCCTTTATTAATTTTAGGCGGAATCCCCGATTAATTTTATGTGAAATCCTTTATTAATTTTAGGTGGAATCCCTAATAAAATTTTGTGGGTGTTCTAATATGTGAAATTAAATCTCACACTTATTTTAAGGGACTTAGAATTTATTAATTCATATGAACGTAGTGGGGGTGTTGGAAATCTCACACTTATTTTAAGGGACTTAGAATTTATTAAGTCATATGAACGTAGTGGGGGTGTTGGAAATCTCACACTTATTTTAAGGGACTTAGAATTTATTAATTCATATGAACGTAGTGGGGGTGTTGAGAATTCTATGGGCACTCGGACTTACGGAATTATATGGACGTCGCTGGTATAAGACATTTTATGGGCGCTTGGATTCGTGGAATTGTTTGAACGTATCGAGTTTTCAGGATTATTTGTTCATTTGATATTATGGAATTTTATGGCTTTTTTGACTTGTGGTATTTTATGGCTGTTTTGACTTATGGAATTTTATGGCTGTTTTGACTTGTGGTATTTTATGGCTGTTTTGACTTATGGAATTTTATGGCTGTTTTGACTTGTGGTATTTTATGGCTGTTTTGACGTGTGAAATTTTATGGCTGTTTTGACTTGAGGAATTTTATGGCTGCTCTGACTTGTTGAATTTTATGGCTGTTTTGACTAGTGGAATTATATAGACGCATTTCAGGAATAAAATGTATAAACATTTTGACTTATGGAATAGAATTTTGGTAGAGTTTCATGGTTGCTTTGAAACAGCAAAGTAAGATAAAAGGCCCAAATCTACGCAAGAAAATTTCTGCTGGGCATCCAGTTTCGTATCTAAAATTCAAAATAGTTGGTAGATTGTTTGTGGTTTAGACAAACTTTCAGTTGTGCTGTTCTTTGCAGAGTTGTTTGTTAAATTTAGCGTTAAAAATTACAATATCTTTACATGTTTGTACCTCAGCACTGGCAATTTTAAGTGTTTTGCATCAGTTGACATCCACACAACGACTTGAAGTTAAGTTTCGTAAGTGGTTTGAATAGTTTTGTGCAGTGCGCTAAATCAGTTCGTTTTTCTTTCTAAAAACGGTAAGGAATTATTTTCCTTCAGAAATTCATAGTATTAAAAAGTTTTTCTTGTGATGCGTGCGTGAGAAGTGCAAAATTTTAAAATTTTCTTCAGTGGAAAAACAAGCGGAAAAAACACCGTTAATGTGCAAGGGATGCTGCGATAAGAAAGGTGTGAAAATTCTATTTATGCGTCAGCCCTGGTGTCAAATCACGTATTTTGTTCAGTACATCGATAGTGTAATGTATAGAAACTAAAACAGTTGCTTCTGAAACAAAAGGACGAGATCCAGAAACTAACTCGATCGCTCTTGGAAGGAAAAGACAAAATCCAAAAACTAACGCAACTGATACTGAAAAAAAACGAGATTCAGAAAACTGACGTAATCTCTTGAAAAAAAAACAGATCAAGGAACAAAAAATTCCCCGTAGTAATGGTTTAAACTCGAGAGGAAGAAGTAGAGTGGCGGGCATGGGGAATATGCAAGTCCCCATTGGGTGGTGGACGGCTTTACTTGTCCTCCTGGGAACGGAATTAGCGACAGCAACAATGGAAGACGCGGGCTCGTGTTCGTGCATCGGCATCGCCACCGCAGCGGCCGTTATCGCCGCGGTGCTATGTCTGGCGGTCGTGGGGGCCATCGTCTTCCTCAGGCGCCGACGGGCTGGTGAGTAGCTTGAAATTTTCTCGTAAATAAGAAGGAAAAATTGCGATCAAGAAAAATTTTTTATTGTAAATTGTAAAAATGTGCATTTTTAAATAAGAAAATTAGGGATTGTAATGATATAATTCTACCGAGCTAGTGAGTAGCTTTAAATTTCCTCATAAATGAGAAGTGAAAAATTGCAAATTGTAAAACTGTAAATTTGTAAACAATAAAATTAGGGAATCTAACGAGCTGGTGGGTAGCTTTAAATTTCCTCGTAAACAAGTAAATTAATGAATGCATTAATATAAATCCAACGGGCTCGTGAACAACTTTAAATTTCATCACGTATAAGCAAATCAATGACCAAATGAATGTATGAAATTTAATCCGAGGGGAAGGTGAGGGCTATGAATTCCCTTGTAAGTAATGAAATAATTACTTTAATTAATAAATGTTACCGGCACGTGAGCGGCTGTGAAATTTCTTAGCAAATAAAAGAATAAATATGTTAATCAATTTAAATCCGACGGGTCGGTGAGCAGCTGTAAAATTTCCCAGCAAATATGTAAACAAATAAACTGATATATTTCTAACGGGCACGTGAGCAGCTGTACACTTGCTCACCATAAGGAAATTAGTAAATATATATATATCGATAAAGCTTGTGCGTCAGCCAGATTTACTGTTTTCTGTCTGATTTTGTGTGATGCTCCCTATGCGTTTTGGCTGATAGAAAGGATAATATTTCGTTCTTTTGTAGCATTTCCCGTGGCGTTTCAGTTAGGTCTCTGCGATGTGAGTTTGGTCTGCATTGTTTTCTCAATTTTTCTCGATTCTTCTCTTTTAGTTGTTGATTATCTGTTACGTATTTTATAACAGTTGATTATCTTTTATATATTTTATAGCAGTTGATTATCTTTTACACTTTTTATAGTTGATTAATTTTCATATCATTTATAGTCGTTAATTATTTTTCATATGGTTCGAAAATTATCACAAAGTTACCGCATGCAACAATGTGAAAACGACCATCGGATGCACAAATTTATTGAGCTCGCCATCAACAAACCTTAAAATTTTGTACCAAACTTTAAAACTTATAAAGCGTATGTAACAGCCCTGGAAGTTTGTCAAATTCATATCACGGAAACTCAAAGACGAAACTTTCGTCAATAGAATATCTGGAATCAACACGAAGCGTAACCAACATGTCAGCAAAACTTTCACCTCCAGCTGTACTGCTACAATGGCGTGAAGTGTTAGAAATTCGGGCCACTCGATCGCCTTGTGTAAGTCTAATGACTAGTCGACTATTTCCTTCTTTTACGTTTGCTCCCATTGAAACCGTCCCTTAGTCTTTGCTATTTTATATGGTATAATTTCTGTCTCAAGTTTCCATGTTCAATTCCAGGCTCGAAATGTCCGTTCCAGGTTTTCGTATTTAATTCCATGTTTAAAATTTCCATTCCATACTTTCCTATTCAATTCCAGGGTTGAATTTCCGTTCCAAGTTTCTCATTAAAATTCCAGGGTTGAATTTCCGTTCCAAGTTTCTCATTAAAATTCCAGGGTTGAATTTCCGTTCCAAGTTTCTTTTTAAATTCCAGGGTTGAATTTCTGTTCCAAGTTTCCTATCAAAATTCCAGGGTTGAATTTCTGTTCCAAGTTTCTTTTTAAATTCCAGGGTTGAATTTCTGTTCCAAGTTTCCTATCAAAATTCCAGTGATGAATTTCCGTTCCAAGTTTCCTATCCAAATTCCAGCATTGATATTCCCGTTCCACGTTTCCTCTCCAATTTCAGGCCTGGAATAACCATTCCAAACCTAGAAAACCGTTCCAAGTTCCACGTGGAATTCCAGGCTCAGCATAAGAGCTCCAAGTGTCCCGAAGCAAATGCTGGACCACACAAAAGTACCCAATAGTTTCTGCCATGGTTCACAGGAAGAACGATTTTGGCGTTTTTTTTTAGGGAATATCTTAATTTATTTATTCGAATTACCTTTGCGTTTTTTAGGGAATAATATTTCTTCATTGAAGCCGATAAGAAACCATTGGAATTACTTATGAATTTATTTTCAAGAAATATATTTTCTTCACTGAAGCCGATAAAAAAACATTTAAATTACTTCTGAATTTATTTTCAAGGAACATCTTTCCTTCACTGAAGCCGATTAGAAACCATTGAAATTACTTATGCTTTAGCTTCTAGGGAATATCGTTCCTTCCTCTCCACTGTTGAGGAACGATTCGGAGCCTAAAGCTGGATTTTCAAAATATTTGCCCAGTCGTCATCGCAGGCAGCACGAGTTTGCTTCAAAAAATTGCGTTGTTTGAAAACAAGAGCGCAGGATTGTAAGGACTCGAGCTTGGTTTTGGTTCGGGTTCTGTACATGGTTGTGCGCGTGACTGCAGATCTCGGGATGAAACATCGGTTGTCCGATGTGTGAAAGATCGGTTGTCCGATGTGCGAAAGATTGGTTGTCCGATGTGCGAAAGATTGGTTGTCCGATGTGCAAAAGATCGGTTGCCCGATGTGCGAAAGATCGGTTGTCCGATGTGCGAAAGATCGGTTATCCGATATGCGAAAGATCGGTTAACCGATGTGCGAAAAATCGGTTATCCGATGTGCGAAAAATCTGTTATCCGATGTGCGAAAGATCGGTTAACCGATGTGCGAAAAATCGGTTATCCGATGTGCGAAAGATCGGTTGTCCGGAGTGTGAAAAATCGGTTGTCTGATAGGCTGAGCATCGGTTGTCCGATGCGCTGAACATCGGTTGATGTTCAACATATCGTTTGACCACGATTGGTTGGTTATTTCGAGTTTGTGATGCACTTTTTTCATGTACCAGGTAAACTACCTAAACTTAGGTACAGCGGCAGATTCGGAAATTACCAATACACCGGTACATTGACCTGGTGAAATTACATTTCGACAACCCCAAAAGTTGCGTCGATCGCTTTTCAGATCACTCGTTGAAACCTAAAATCTACAAGCATTTTGATTTCGACGAAGCTTTTTTTGCTTAAAGTGAGATATGCGGTAGCTCACTTTAGAATTCGAATTTTGTTCTTTAAATTGGGATGGAAAATTGCAAAACTTTTCGAGAACGCACATCTGGCTCTATGCATGTTTTTTTTTCTTTCTAGGTCAAACCGAGTTAGTTTCTTCACACTTTGACCGCAACGTGCGCCACCTGTGGCCACGGAGAGGATTTTCATTATGCTGCTGACCGACCAGTAGTCACAAACTCAATTTTCATGAACACCCTATTTTAGCTGAATGAAGGCCAGATCTAGTTAACGTTTGCTATTTTCAAAATTGCTTGCTACAATTAACTTCAAATTTGAGTTGAATATTGAACTTTATTGAGCTGCGTTTGCGCGGTAGCTACGGTTGTTTAAATTATGTTGGAAGTTGCAGAGTTAACACGTTCCCCGCGTATTGGGCCACATGTGTACCAAGACGTAAATTGCCCATTTACGTTCCGGTCTAAATTCACGACATTTTCTGTTTAGCAACATGTGTTGAAAATAATTGTTAGCATACGAGGTAAAATGTCATCTTGCGATTGTTTATTCATATTCATCACGAACGAATTGTAATTAATTCAAGCTGGAAAATCGATTTCCCTATCGTGCAACTTGCAACCTAACCAAACTAACCGTTAACTGCCGCGGAAACGCGGGAACGTGTTCAAAAACCGACTTTCCAGCTCGAATTCTATTCTATTTTTTTCTAAAAATGGGAAAAAATGTAATAGCACATTGATACTTAACTTCGTACTCTAAAATCAATTTTAAAAAATGTATTGAAATAATTTAAATGCTCTTCATTCATACCAGAGCGTAAATGAACAATTTACCTAATGGTACACACATGTAACAAAAAGCAGTGAGCGTGTAAAATGAGGAGTTGTTACATGACAAATTTTCTATACACTTTAACTGCGTGCGCGCGGTTCCAAAGGCTTGTTAACACTTTCACCGCGTTTCTGCGGTTGTTAATGGTTGGTTTGGTTAGGTTGTAAGTAGCAGAATTGGGAAATCGACTTTGCTGCTCGAATACAGTCAACCCCTTCCCAAGAAATATAAAAATACTACTGCACGATATTTCACCTTGCATGATTATAGTTATTTCGGAAAAAGGTCTCAAAATATGAAATGTCGTTCATTTATCCCCGAACGTGAATGAGCTATCTACCTAGTGGTACACATGTGGCCCAATAAGTGTGAAATGTGTTCAATTAGGCAGTGAGGAGCGGAACTGAGAAACCGACTTTCCCACTCAATACGTTTTCATCTTATCTAAAAAATGTTTAAGCTGCGATTTCACCAAAATGTTCTATCTTATACGCTAAAACCTATTAAAAATAAGTAGTGAAATAATTACGATGAAATTCATTTATGTCACTACGAAAATGAGAAATATACCTAATACCTAGTGGTACACAAATTGACCACCACGTACAGGTCGTCTTACATTCGATTTACATGCAACTTTGCTTGCTTAACTTGTGTATTTATGTTACTCAGATGATATTGAAGTAAGTTTCCTAACTTAAGGCCACAAAATACACAGAATTTCCTAACATAAGGCCACAATACACAAAGTACTTTAACACTAAACATCGAATGACTAAAACCTTAGCATATTAAACCGCGTGTTTTTCCCCCGATGAAAAACAGCAAGATTTCGTTTATCCTGCGGCATCTTTTTTATACAACGGAGCTTGCTGGACATGTTATGGTCGAAGCTCATACTCGGATATTTTGCCTTTCCATCTAGCTCGAATTTACGGCTTTCGTGCGTACTAGTGTTCATTTCGGTAATTTTGAAACTGTCCTAAAATAATTTGAGTCCTAAAATAATTTTATGAGTTTCAATTGCGTCGAGTTTTCCCTTGCTATGGTCACAGCATGATTTCGTTAACGAACTTTCCCCACTTGCTCATGATTCTTAAAATTAAGCGAAAACAATTGTTATTGTCATTTGAAGGACGTTTTTCATTGCGATTTGGACACAGATTGTTGTGTTTAGAAGCATTGAAGGGAAGTTATCAATGAAAATGAAAAACAGAGGAGGGCCAAGGATCGATCCTGGAGGAACTCCCAAGTTGTTAGGGGGCGTAAACGAATATATATGGATTTTGTGTTATAAGCATACTGCATGAGAACGGTTTTGTGAACATCTTTCGAATATTGTTTCAATTATTAATGTATTTATATGTTTATTATTTGAATATTTATTTATCAGAACGCACCAACCAGTACTTTTATTTTTAGAGTAGTTTTATTAGTCTTTATTCTATTATCTATGAGAACTCAAGACCAACTAATTACTCAGTAATACATTTTTCCTGGGTAACTGTTCATGGCACATGTTACATGCCACCAATCAAAGGCTCATATCGCAAGTTACAAAGCACGCACAGACACCTGAAGATAGTTTAAAGGAAGTTGAGTGAACGCAAACCCTATTGGCAGCAGCGGCAGCAATGCAGCCGTCAGCGATATGGGCTCAAATCTACCAGCAGCAACACTTACAGCACTAGATGTGGGACTAGCAGCCTTTGCAGCACTAGCAGAAGCCGCACCAGCACCACCAGCACTAGCACCACCACCAGCACCACCAACACCAACACCACTACCAGCACCAGAAGCACCAGCACCAGCACTACCACCAACACCAGCAGCAGCAGGAGCAGCAGCACCACCACCAACACCAACACCAGCACCAGCAGCAGCTGCAGCAGCAGCACCACCAACACCAGCACCAGGAATGCGGCCTCTGTCATTAACTGCCTCAAGCGCGTCCCTCTGCGCCTACCGTAGCTTTGCCCAGAGCTGATGTGTAGGTAGACCTCACGGTGCCCAGAGCTGGTGTGTAGGTAGACCACACGGTGCCCAGAGCTGGTGTGTAGGTAGACCACACGGTGCCCAGAGCTGGTGTGTAGGTAGGCCACACGGTGCCCAGAGCTGGTGTGTAGGTAGGCCACACGGTGCCCAGAGCTGGTGTGTAGGTAGGCCACACGGTGCCCAGAGCTGGTGTGTAGGTAGGCCACACGGTGCCCAGAGCTGGTGTGTAGGTAGGCCACACGGTGCCCAGAGCTGGTGTGTAGGTAGACCACACGGTGCCCAGAGCTGGTGTGTAGGTAGACCACACGGTGCCCAGAGCTGGTGTGTAGGTAGACCACACGGTGCCCAGAGCTGGTGTGTAGGTAGACAACACGGTGCCCAGAGCTGGTGTGTAGGTAGACCACACGGTGCCCAGAGCTGGTGTGTAGGTAGACCACACGGTGCCCAGAGCTGGTGTGTAGGTAGACCACACGGTGCCCAGAGCTGGTGTGTAGGTAGACCACACGGTGCCCAGAGCTGGTGTGTAGGTAGACCACACGGTGCCCATAGCTGGTTTGTAGGTAGACCACACGGTGCCCAGAGCTGGTGTGTAGGTAGACCACACGGTGCCCAGAGGTGGTGTGTAGGTAGACCACACGGTGACCAGAGGTGGTGTGTAGGTAGATGACAACTATAATTGCATTTCGATGACAACTATAATTTGTTACGGAATTTGGCATCATGCCAGAGTAGTCCCGTGGTTGTTTCTGCGTTTTTCTTGACGAGGTCAGAAAATTTCAGAACTTTGATCTTATTTTTTCATACCTAGATGTTGTGTCATGCACCCCTCAGGAGGATGAAATTATTGTGTCTATGGGAATTAGCCCTCCGAGGGGGAAAATGTGAGGGCCCGAGCTGAGAGCTAGGTAGGCCTTCTTTTTGTTGAAATAAAATATTTTTTGTTATGTCAAGGACCACATTTTTTCGGTTCACTGCTGTCCTGTTTTTCAGCACCTACTACTCTCTTCTTCGACTTTGATCTTGTTTTATATTCTCTTTTCTAACTTACTGTTTCTATGCCCCTTCTGCATAGATTCCGGGTTCCCTTATCTCCGCACTAAATGGTGCCTTCCCTCTTCGCAACGTTTTTTTTTTCAGCGGTTAAAGAGGCTTAAACTAACATCTAATCTAAAAGTGTTGTTCATTTCTCTTAAATGAGCGGTACGTCGCAAGTATTTCAGCGGCACGCATGCATAATATCGAGGACGCACTTTCAGACGTTCCAGTTGCATGTGCGTGTTCCCACGACCTGCATTGCTGTAGACTCCATTACCGTGGGATCTATTGCTGCTATATTCAATGCTGCTGTATCTATTGCTATATCCATTGCTGCTGTCTCTATTGTTATATCCATTGCTGCTGTATCTATTGTTATATCCATAGCTGCTGTATCTATTGTTATATCCATTGTTAATATATCCAATACTGCTGTATCTATTGCTATATCCTTTGCTGCTATATCTTTCTAAAATTTTTTGCAATTTTCAATAAATACTTAATTATAAAGCTAAATGCCATCATTAGCCCTATAACGTCCGCATTTTGTACTAACATTACCGTTACCACAACCACCATCATTAAACTGGCACCGGCATCATGTAGTCACCGACATCACAGCGAGGAAGTGACTGCCACTCGACAATGAACTTCGAAGATCCCATTAGTGCACAAATTTCACAAGGAATACAATGTAATAGAGCTGTTAATCAAAATGATTTTGACATTCACGTTGACGGTAAAGGGTTAGGACTCCGGTAGGCTTTTTTTTGTTGAAATAACATGTGTTTTTTGGGGGGGTTTTAACGTGTACCGCTTTTTTGCTGTTGTTGACGGTTGGTTTGGTCAGGTTGTTAAGAGTAAAATTGGGGTGTCGACTTTACTGCTCGAATGCCCTTTTATCCTTTCTATTAAATAGGAAACATAAAATTCCCAGATAACATTTCATCTCGTATGATAATAGGTATTTTCTAAAAAGGTTGCGAAACATGAAATGTCATTCTAATATACCGGTACGTGAATGAGCAATTTGCCTAGTGGTACACATGTGGCCCAACACGCGGGGGACTTGTTAAAGGACCACCCCTCAGGGGGATACAGCTGTTGTATCTATGGGAATTAGCGCTCCCAGGAGGACTATGTGAGGGCCCGAGCTAAAGGTTAGGTAGGCTTCCTTTTTGTTGTAATAAAATAGGTTTTTGTTATGTTACGGACCATCTTTTTTCGGTTCACTGCTGTCCTGTTTTTCAGCACCTACTACTTTCTTCTTCAACTTTTTTCTTGTTTCATGAACTTCTTTCCTAGCTTACTGTTTCTGTGCACCTTGTGCATAGATTCCACGTTCTCTCAACTCCATACTTAATGGTGCCTTCCTTTTTCCTCTCTTGGAACATCTTTGTCGTGGTTAAGGGAGGCTAAAACTTTCTTATATAATAATAATAATAATGTTAAAGGACCATCTTTTTCCGGTTCACTACTGTCTTGTTTTTCAGCAGCAACTGCTTTTTTTCTTCAACTTTCATCTTGTTTCAGAATCATCCTCATTCAATTTACTGTTTCTATTCGCAGAGGATCTTGCGTGAGAACACACGAAGTGCATAGATTCCACATACCCTGCACTCCAGAGTAGACGGTGCTCCCGTATTTTTGACCGCCTTTGTTGCGGTTAGGGAGGCTCAAACTATCTTATTTAATCTAACCGCCTCTTAATATTCTAAAATCAAGGCTACTGTCATGGATATTATCGAAAATCTGTAACTGTTGTGACTCTATAGAGCTCAAACTAAAATTCTGCGTAGGCGTTTTCTTCAGTAACGCAACTGCGTTACTATCAGTAAACCCCTTATACAGTATGTCCCACAAAAACCCGAACCGAGTATTTATTTTCTCGTATCAGTAATACCATTTCTATAGGTTAATTTTGAAGGATAATTTTGCTAGAAATTATATGCTAATGGTATTTTTATGATGGTATTACTGATACAGAAAAATAAACTTTTGGTTCGGGTTTTCGTGGGACATGCTGTAAATTGCCGGTGCTTAAGCATCTCTACATATTTGTGTAGAATGTGTGCAATTACCTAGTCAGTATTTTTATATTCAGTTTATATTCGTCGATTAACAGCTGATAATGCGTCAAGACCCGAAACGTTCGTTTTAGTATAATATTTAGTATTATATTGTACTGTATATAATGTTAACAATGCGGACTTCCATGGCTTTTGCCCATAACTTTTTACTATGTATAAGTATACTATGTAGTGTCCACAAAAAAAATGTATCCACTGACCGATGTATGTATATATGATACCCTAAACATA
Source organism: Morinoia aosen (assembly GCA_030386875.1). Classification (NCBI taxonomy): domain Eukaryota; kingdom Metazoa; phylum Arthropoda; class Malacostraca; order Amphipoda; family Talitridae; genus Morinoia; species Morinoia aosen. The sequence goes on along the minus strand of CM059577.1, from coordinate 46,792,832 downwards.
TATCAAAATTAATCTGCTGCATACTTCCGGTATCATACATACATATATCGGTTGTGGGATACATTTGTTTTGGACATCCTGTATTCTACATGATATATAGTGCTTGTTATATTCTACCAAACATAATACATAATACATAACATAATAACATATTGTCATAATACATAACATAATACACGCGTCTATCGACGCGTGTATTTGCACTCCCTTTAGCCTCGTTTGAAGGGATAAGCACACCTCCCACAAAACTTATACAAATGATTGAGACAATTTGAAACAAGGACATTTGAAAGTTGTGCACAGGCATGCTATAAGTTGTGCTAATGTCTGTAATGATAAGTTGACATGTAAGTTGACAGGTAACTAAAAGTTTACTTGTAAGTTGACAGGTAACTAAAAGTTTACTTGTAAGTTGACAGGTAACTAAAAGTTTACTTGTAAGTTGACAGGTAACTAAACGTTTCCTTGTAAGTTGACAGGTAACTAAAAGTTTACTTGTAAGTTGACAGGTAACTCAAAGTTTACTTGTAAGTTGACAGGTAACTAAAAGTTGACATGTAAGTTGACAGGTAACTAAAAGTTGACATGTAAGTTGACAGGTAGCTCTAGAAGTTGACATGTAAGTTGACCGGTAACAAAAGTTGACATGTAAGTTGACAGGTAACAAAAGTTGACATGTAAGTTGACAGGTAACAAAAGTTGACATGTAAGTTGACAGGTAACAAAAGTTGACATGTAAGTTAACATGTAGCTCTAAACGCTAACATGCAAGCTGACATGTAAGCCTCAAACCATCACTGCGGACAATTTCTAAGCCCACAGTTTCACTTGACACATTTCGTGTTGCGCGTTCCTAATTTCTCAGTTGCGTCAGTTCTGTATTCTCCAGCGGTGTGTGCTGTGCATGTGTCACTCTATTCTCTAATGCAAAACAACTGCGTGAATTCATTCCCACGGGAATTTAGCCCGAGCTCGTGGCTCTCATTATAGTTTCTCCAGTATATTCTTCTTCATTTGTTAAAAACACTTAACACTTCAACAAATTTGTTAAAAACACTTAACACTAAACATAATTTGTTAAAAACGCTACTAAACACTGGCACCCAATTCCTTAAAGTCTCGCAACAAAAATAATGTTGCTGCCCAAACTTCGATTTCATCAAATTCGGCATAACTCTCCTCATCATTCTCCTGATAATGATTGCTGATATTTATTTCATTTTGATCGTCACTTTTGGTACCATAAGCGCCCACTGCGCAATGTACAATTGTTCTCGACGGTCAGAGCAGTTATTGTACATCTTGATTAATAATAAATCGTGTTTTATCCCAAGAAAGGGCGGTTTTCGTGTACGTTAATCGTGTTACGTCCCAAGGAAGGGCGGTTTTCGTGTACGTTAATCGTGTTACGTCCCAAGGTAGAGCGATTTTCGTTTACGTTAATCGTGTTACGTCCCAAGGAAGGGCGGTTTTCGTGTACGTTAATCGTGTTACGTCCCAAGGAAGGGCGATTTTCGTGTACGTTAATCGTGTTACGTCCCAAGGTAGAGCGATTTTCGTGTACGTTAATCGTGTTACGTCCCAAGGAAGGGCGGTTTTCGTGTACGTTAATCGTGTTACGTCCCAAGGAAGGGCGGTTTTCGTGTACGTTAATCGTGTTACGTCCCAAGGAAGGGCGGTTTTCGTGTACGTTAATCGTGTTACGTCCCAAGGAAGGGCGGTTTTCGTGTACGTTAATCGTGTTACGTCCCAAGGAAGGGCGGTTTTCGTGTACGTTAATCGTGTTACGTCCCAAGGAAGGGCGGTTTTCGTGTACGTTAATCGTGTTACGTCCCAAGGAAGGGCGGTTTTCGTGTACGTTAATCGTGTTACGTCCCAAGGAAGGGCGGTTTTCGTGTACGTTAATCGTGTTACGTCCCAAGGAAGGGCGGTTTTCGTGTACGTTAATCGTGTTACGTCCCAAGGAAGAGCGATTTTCATGTATGTTTATCGTGTTACGTCCCAAGGAAGGGCGGTTTTCGTGTACGTTAATCGTGTTACGTCCCAAGGAAGGGCGGTTTTCGTGTACGTTAATCGTGTTACGTCCCAAGGAAGGGCGGTTTTCGTGTACGTTAATCGTGTTACGTCCCAAGGAAGGGCGGTTTTCGTGTACGTTAATCGTGTTACGTCCCAAGGAAGGGCGGTTTTCGTGTACGTTAATCGTGTTACGTCCCAAGGAAGAGCGATTTTCATGTATGTTTATCGTGTTATGTCCCAAGGAAGGGCGGTTTTCGTGTACGTTAATCGTGTTACGTCCCAAGGAAGGGCGGTTTTCGTGTACGTTAATCGTGTTACGTCCCAAGGAAGGGCGGTTTTCGTGTACGTTAATCGTGTTACGTCCCAAGGAAGGGCGGTTTTCGTGTACGTTAATCGTGTTACGTCCCAAGGAAGAGCGATTTTCATGTATGTTTATCGTGTTATGTCCCAAGGAAGGGCGGTTTTCGTGTACGTTAATCGTGTTACGTCCCAAGGAAGAGCGATTTTCATGTATGTTTATCGTGTTACGTCCCAAGGAAGGGCGGTTTTCGTGTACGTTAATCGTGTTACGTCCCAAGGAAGAGCGATTTTCATGTATGTTTATCGTGTTACGTCCCAAGGAAGGGCGGTTTTCGTGTACGTTAATCGTGTTACGTCCCAAGGAAGGGCGGTTTTCGTGTACGTTAATCGTGTTACGTCCCAAGGAAGAGCGATTTTCATGTATGTTTATCGTGTTACGTCCCAAGGAAGGGCGGTTTTCGTGTACGTTAATCGTGTTACGTCCCAAGGAAGAGCGATTTTCATGTATGTTTATCGTGTTACGTCCCAAGGAAGGGCGGTTTTCGTGTACGTTAATCGTGTTACGTCCCAAGGAAGGGCGGTTTTCGTGTACGTTAATCGTGTTACGTCCCAAGGAAGAGCGATTTTCATGTACGTTTATCGTGTTACGTCCCAAGGAAGGGCGGTTTTCGTGTACGTTAATCGTGTTACGTCCCAAGGAAGGGCGGTTTTCGTGTACGTTAATCGTGTTACGTCCCAAGGAAGGGCGGTTTTCGTGTACGTTAATCGTGTTACGTCCCAAGGAAGAGCGATTTTCATGTACGTTAATCGTGTTACGTCCCAAGGAAGGGCGGTTTTCGTGTACGTTAATCGTGTTACGTCCCAAGGAAAGGCGGTTTTCATGTACGTTTATCGTGTTATGTCCTACGCTTACGAATTTTCGTGCTCGTTAATCATATTCTATCCCAAGGCTATTAGCGCACAGAACAGAATTTAGCCAGTAAAAATGGTCACGGCGTTGTTAGTCAGTCGGCCATCGTGCTCAGTGAGCACCCGTGGTAAATTTTAATTTTTGCAGGCTCATTGTGTTGTATTATTGTGTTGTATTATTGTGTTGTATTATTGTGTTGATGCTGTGTTTATGTTTCACGTTTGCAAATTGCATTATAATTTGTGTGTGGTGGTGTGTCTTCCCTTCTCTCTGAGATACTCATGTTAATGCATGTTAACAAATTAAATAAATATTAACTAATGTAAATTAACAAGGGCGCACGTCTCGTGAGATACATACTATATACTCCGTATTGTATACTACGCACAATATACTACATATATTGACCTACATACTAATAGGATATACTAAATACCCACTACTACTTATTGCATATTACACACAATATACAACTCGCAATGTACAACTCAAAAGATACCTCATATTATATACTACGTACTTTACGTAGATTAAACTTCCAAGTTGCGTAGCCAAGTGCACGCAGGACTTGCGCTGCGAGCTGCACCGGAACGACCCATAATCGCTGGCACCTCCAGCGCCGAGTAGAAGTTGAGAAGCGCGGTTTGGATGAGCAATTTGTGTCACGTGGAAGTGGCCGGCGAAACTTCGCACCCCACCGCCGCCCCTTCGCCGCCCCACCGCCGCCCACCGCAGGTCGCCGCCGCCGCACAAGCCAGAATATCGCAGGCTACCGTAACTAGGTCGCTGGGACACTCGCAGCGTCCCAGCTGGAAGGCCACGTCCCAGCTGTAGTACAACTGTAGTACCAATGGGAATTAGCATTCATAGGGAAAGATGTGAGGTCCCGAGCTGAGAGTTGGGTGTACCGTATTTTTTTGTTAAGACGGACTAGGTTTTTTTTCAGCATAGTCTGTTTTCAATTCTACTACTCACAACCTACCCAACCCAACCGTAACAACGGCACAAACGTAGTCAGCATAATAACATTCCCTGCGAATTGGTGCATTACCGTCTAACTTTTTCGCCGCCTGCATGCATGTTTTTCGCCGCCCAAGTCATGAAATCGATTGGGTGGCGAAAACATGCATGCACCGGCGAAAAAGTAAGACTGGGTGTGCACCTCGATATAAATCGCTCATTCACGTTCCATTAACAATAAATGATATTTCATCCTTTGGTGACTTTTCTAATAAATAAAACTTACCATTCGAGGTGAAATGTTGTCCTGCAGTTGTATTCTTTATATTTCTTAGCAAGGATAGGAATGTGTCCGCGCAGTAAAGTCTAATACCCAACTTCGAGACTTGCAAACTAACCAAAAAAACCGCTAACGACTGCAAAAATGCGGTGAAAGTGTTAATAATTGCTGAGAATTGTCTTAATTAGGCGGAATATGAACATGATGGAAATTGACGACGTTGAACGGATAGCAATTGACTAAAGATAAAATGGATAGAAATTGATGGGACAGAGCAGAAAAATTGGGCGGGACTTAAATTCAATAGAAATTGACTAAACATAAATGAATAGCAATTGACTGGAAAGAAATGGATAGAAATTGACTGGACATAAATGGATAGAAATTGACTGGACATAAATGGATAGAAATTGACTGGACATAAATGGATAGAAATTAATCTAACAAAAAGCATAGATATAGACTCAAGATTGAAAAATCTGATCCCTAATATACAAAGGTAGAAATATGGCTCAATTCTCGTAATTTTTTGTTAATAAGTGCAATAAAAATCATACAATGTACCGTAAACGCTGATACAGACTTGAATTTTGGTTGAGCGGAGTTTTTTTGCCGTTACATCATTCAAGAACAGGATTTTTTGCGTTTTCGTTGTTCAAGTTATTTTCGATATTTTAATTATTGATTGCCTTTTCCTTAGTTAAGGTATTTCAGTTATTTCCATTATTTTTGAAATTTTCGTTTTTGGAGATAGTTTTTTACGACGTTTTTGTTATTTTCGTAGATTTTGCGTTGTTATTTTCGTAGATTTTGCGTTGTTATTTTCGTAGATTTTGCGTTGTTATTTTCGTAGATTTTGCGTTTCCATTGCACAAGAAAAGGAAGATTTTCAAGTCTCCAGGACTGCTAGGATTTCGCCAGCAAAAATTCACAGGAAGTTTGATAAATCAAACAACTTTTTGGTGGGCATCCAAAAGGTTAAATTCCTGCTAAGCAATCCCAGGGGGAAAATGTGAGGTACCCATATGAGTTAGATGGATTTTTTAATGAAACAAAATAAGTATTTCATTGTGTTGAGGACCACGTTTTCGCTGCTGTCCTGTTTTTCAGCACCTACTATTTCCTTCCACAACTTTTATCTTATTTCAAAACTTCCTTTGCAACTTACTGTTTCTATGAGCACCGTATCTAGTGAGGGAACACACTATGTACATAGATTCTGCGTTACCTTAACTCTATACTTAATGGTGCTTTCCTCCTTCCTCTCTTCGTAACACCTTCGATGTGGTTACGAAGTCTTAAACTAACTTATGATTCAATCTACCCAGTCTCAACATGTCCCTACGAGTCCCAAGGCCCCACGTGTCCCAGGGCCCCACGTGTCCCTGGGCCCCTCGTGTCCCAGGGCCCCACGTGTCCCAGGCCCCACGTGTGCCAGGGCCCCACGTGTGCCAGGGCCCCACGTGTCCCAGGGCCCCAGGTGTCCCAGGGCCCCACGTGTCCCAGGGCCCCACGTGTCCCAGGGCCCCACGTGTCCCAGGGCCCCACGTGTCCCAGGGCCCCACGTGTCCCAGGGCCCCACGTGTCCCAGGGCCCCACGTGTCCCAGGGCCCCACGTGTCCCAGGGCCCCACGTGTCCCAGGGCCCCACGTGTCCCAGAGCCCCACGTGTCCCAGAGCCCCTCGTGTCTTAGGGCCCCGCGTGTCCCAGGGCCCCGCGTGTCCCAGGGCCCCGCGTGTCCCAGGGCCCCGCGTGTCCCAGGGCCCCGCGTGTCCCAGGGCCCCGCGTGTCCCAGGGCCCCGCGTGTCCCAGGGCCCCGCGTGTCCCAGGGCCCCGCGTGTCCCAGGGCCCCGCGTGTCCCAGGGCCCCACGTGTCCCAGGGCCCCACGTGTCCCAGGGCCCCACGTGTCCCAGGGCCCCACGTGTCCCAGGGCCCCACGTGTCCCAGGCCCCACGTGTCCCAGGGCCCCACGCGTCCCAGGGCCCCACGTGTCCCAGGGCCCCACGTGTCCCAGGGCCCCACGTGTCCCAGGCCCCACGTGTCCCAGGGCCCCACGTGTCCCAGGGCCCCACGTGTCCCAGGCCCCACGTGTCCCAGGGCCCCACGCGTCCCAGGGCCCCACGCGTCCCAGGGCCCCACTTGTCCCAGGGCCCCACTTGTCCCAGGGCCCAACGTGTCCCAGGGCCCCACGTGTCCCAGGGCCCCACGTGTCCCAGGGCCCCACGTGTCCCAGGGCCCCACGTGTCCCAGGGCCCCACGTGTCCCAGGGCCCCACGTGTCCCAGGGCCCCACGTGTCCCAGGGCCCCACGTGTCCCAGGGCCCCACGTGTCCCAGGGCCCCACGTGTCCCAGGGCCCACGTGTCCCAGGGCCCCACATGTCCCAGGGCCCCACAGACGGCCTTCCGAGCCTGGCGACCTTTGCTGCGGTGGCGAGTAACGGCGGCTGCTGGAATGTGGCCGGGCCTTTCTCCGTGTGTGCGTGTGTGTGTGTGTGTGTGTTGCTGTGTGTGTGTGTGTGTGTTGCTGTGTGTGTGTGTGTTGCTGTGTGTGTGTGTTGCTGTGTGTGTGTGTTGCTGTGTGTGTTGCTGTGTGTGTGTGTGTGTGTGTGTGTGTGTGTGTGTGTTGCTGTGTCTGTGTGTTGCTGTGCGTGTGTGTTGATGTGCGTGTGCGTAGCTGTGAGTGTGTGTTGATGTGCGTGTGCGTAGCTGTGAGTGTGTGTTGTTGTGTGTGTGCGTGGCGCGTACGCGTATTGCTGTGTAGTGTGTACCATGGATTGCATGTGCGTGTGAAGGCTTGTGTGTAGTATGAGCAATGTTTTGCATGTAGTATGTGTAGTGTGTAGGGTCAGTGGAGTGTGTATATTTGGTTGTCCCTGTCGTGTAGTGTTTGTCGCGTGTGCTGTGAAGTGTTTTGTGTGTTGTGTGTGCTGAATATTGTATATTGTGGTCTGTGTGTGCTGAATGTTGTTTATTGTGGGTTGTGTGTGCTGAATATTGTATATTGTGTGTTGTGTGTGCTGAATATTGTATATTGTGTGTTGTGTGTGCTGAATATTGTATATTGTATGTTGTGTGTGCTGAATATTGTATATTGTATGTTGTGTGTGCTGAATATTGTATATTGTGGTCTGTGTGTGCTGAATATTGTATATTGTGTGTTGTGTGTGCTGAATATTGTATATTGTGTGTTGTGTGTGCTGAATATTGTATATTGTATGTTGTGTGTGCTGAATATTGTATATTGTGGTCTGTGTGTGCTGAATATTGTATATTGTGTGTTGTGTGTGCTGAATATTGTATAATGTGTGTTGTGTGTGCTGAATATTGTATATTGTGTGTTGTGTGTGCTGAATATTGTATATTGTGTGTTGTGTGTGCTGAATATTGTATATTGTGTGTTGTGTGTGCTGAATATTGTATATTGTGGTCTGTGTGTGCTGAATATTGTATATTGTATGTTGTGTGTGCTGAATATTGTATATTGTGTGTTGTGTGTGCTGAATATTGTATATTGTGTGTTGTGTGTGCTGAATATTGTATATTGTGTGTTGTGTGTGCTGAATATTGTATATTGTGGTCTGTGTGTGCTGAATATTGTATATTGTATGTTGTGTGTGCTGAATATTGTATATTGTATGTTGTGTGTGCTGAATATTGTATATTGTGTGTTGTGTGTGCTGAATATTGTATATTGTATGTTGTGTGTGCTGAATATTGTATATTGTGGTCTGTGTGTGCTGAATATTGTATATTTTGTGTTGTGTGTGCTGAATATTGTATATTGTGGTCTGTGTGTGCTGAATATTGTATATTGTGGTCTGTGTGTGCTGAATATTGTATATTGTGGTCTATGTGTGCTGAATATTGTATATTGTGGTCTGTGTGTGCTGAATGTTGTATATTGTGGTCTGAGTGTGCTGAATGTTGTATATTGTGGTCTGTGTGTGCTGAATATTGTATATTGTGGGTTGTGTGTGCTGAATGTTGTTTATTGTGGGTTGCGTGTGCTGAATGTTATATATTGTGGTCTATGTGTGCTGAATATTGTATATTGTGGTCTGTGTGTGCTGAATATTGTATATTGTGGGTTGTGTGTGCTGAATGTTATATATTGTGGTCTATGTGTGCTGAATATTGTATATTGTGGTCTGTGTGTGCTGAATATTGTATATTGTGGTCTATGTGTGCTGAATATTGTATATTGTGGGTTGCGTGTGCTGAATGTTATATATTGTGGTCTATGTGTGCTGAATATTGTATATTGTGGTCTGTGTGTGCTGAATATTGTATATTGTGGTCTATGTGTGCTGAATATTGTATATTGTGGTCTGTGTGTGCTGAATATTGTATATTGTGGGTTGTGTGTGCTGAATGTTGTATATTGTGGTCTATGTGTGCTGAATATTGTATATTGTGGTCTGTGTGTGCTGAATATTGTATATTGTGGGTTGTGTGTGCTGAATATTGTATATTGTGGTCTGTGTGTGCTGAATATTGTATATTGTGGGTTGTGTGTGCTGAATATTGTATATTGTGGTCTGTGTGTGCTGAATATTGTATATTGTGGGTTGTGTGTGCTGAATGTTATATATTGTGGTCTGTGTGTGCTGAATGTTGTATATTGTGTGTTGTGTGTGCTGAATGTTGTATATTTTATGTTTTGTGTGCTGAATGTTGTATATTGTGGGTTGTGTGTTCTGAATATTGTATATTGTAAGTTGTGTGTGCTGAATATTGTATATTGTGTGTTGTGTGTGCTGAATGTTGTATATTGTGTGTTGTGTGCGCTGAATGTTGTATATTGTGTGTTTTGTGTGCTGAATATTGTATATTGTGAGTGCAAAATATTGTATATTGGGGGTTGTGTGTGTTGTGTAGTGTTGTGTGTGCTGTGTAGTGTAGTGGGGTGTGTGCTGTGTTGTACTGTGTGTGCCGTGTTGTGTAGTGTGCATTGCGTGGTCTATTGATTAGGTGAGCCCCAGTTTTGTGGGTAGCAACTGTGTGTGAATTTGTGTTGTGTGTGTTTTATTGTGTGCTCTGTATTGTGTAGTGTGGGCTGTAGTGTGTGCTTGCTTCAGTTGTGTGCTGTATTGTGCGTGTACTATGTCTTGTGTGTGTGTGTGTGCTTCTGTGTGCTGTTTCATTTGTGCTATATAGTGTGACCTGAGTGGTATACATTGTGTTGTGTGTTGTGTGTCGAATTTTAAGTGTTGAGAACTGTGTATGTTGAATTGTGTGTGTGTTGAGTCGTGTGTGATGTATGTGTTGCGTGTGTGTCCCATGTCAACTGTACAGTGGATTTCACACATCACACACACATAACACATCACACACACATCACACACACATAAGCACGTTTGCTGAGCAAAGTGCACCATTTCACGCGAGTCAACTCAACCGCGTGCGAGACGCGATTTACGCACGTGCACTTGTTGCAACAAGTGCACGTGCCTGCATCTTGGTACGGCTGACGGCTGACCAGGTACGGCTGACTGCTGACCAGGTACGGCTGACTGCTGGCCAGGTACAGCTGACTGCTGACCAAGTACGGCTGACTGTTGACCAGGTACGGCTGACGGCTGACCAGGTACGGCTGACAGCTGACCAGGTACGGCTGACCAGGTACGGCTGACTGCTGACCAGGTACGGCTGACTGCTGACCAGGTACGGCTGACTGCTGACCAAGTACGGCTGACTGCTGACCAGGTACGGCTGACCAGGGACGGCTGACTGCTGACCAGGTACGGCTGACCAGGTATGGCTGACTGCTGACCAGGTACAACTGACCAGGTACGACTGACCAGGTACGACTGACCAGGTACGACTGACCAGGTACGGCTGACCAGGTACGGCTGACCAGGTATGGCTGACTGCTGACCAGGTACGGCTGACCAGGTACGGCTGACCAGGTACGGCTGACCAGGTACGGCTGACCAGGTACGGCTGACCAGGTATGGCTGACCAGGTACGGCTGACCAGGTACGGCTGACCAGGTACGGCTGACCAGGTACGGCTGACCAGGTACGGCTGACCAGGTACGGCTGACCAGGTACGGCTGACCAGGTACGGCTGACCAGGTACGGCTGACCAGGTACGGCTGACCAGATACGGCTGACCAGGTACAACTGACCAGGTACGACTGACCAGGTACGACTGACCAGGTACGACTGACCAGGTACGGCTGACCAGGTACGGCTGACCAGGTATGGCTGACTGCTGACCAGGTACGGCTGACCAGGTACGGCTGACCAGGTACGGCTGACCAGGTACGGCTGACCAGGTACGGCTGACCAGGTACGGCTGACCAGGTACGGCTGACCAGGTACGGCTGACCAGGTACGGCTGACCAGGTACGGCTGACCAGGTACGGCTGACCAGGTACGGCTGACCAGGTACGGCTGACCAGGTACGGCTGACCAGGTACGGCTGACCAGGTACGGCTGACCAGGTACGGCTGACCAGGTATGGCTGACTGCTGACCAGGTACGGCTGACCAGGTACGGCTGACCAGGTACGGCTGACCAGGTACGGCTGACCAGGTACGGCTGACCAGGTACGGCTGACCAGGTACGGCTGACCAGGTACGGCTGACCAGGTATGGCTGACCAGGTACGGCTGACCAGGTACGGCTGACCAGGTATGGCTGACCAGGTATGGCTGACCAGGTACGGCTGACCAGGTACGGCTGACCAGGTATGGCTGACCAGGTATGGCTGACCAGGTACGGCTGACCAGGTACGGCTGACCAGGTACGGCTGACCAGGTACGGCTGACCAGGTACGGCTGACCAGGTACGGCTGACGGCCACAAATGGAACGCAGGAATCCGAAGCTGCTGGTGCGCTCGAGTGAGCGTCTGCCTTGCGTTCTTCTGGGCAGGAAATTCCTGCTGCTTCCTGCCTTCCTGCACTTGCTCCTGCATCTGTATTTATTCCTGCACCTGCACCTGCCCCGATTATTCATCATCTGTGCACCCTACATGCATTAAAAAATGCGAATACATTTGCATTTGCGCGCAGTTTGCAGTGAAATTCCGAGAGTCGAGTTAACGATGTCGGATGTTCTAAGTTGTAGCTCTTGTTCTATTTACCGATGCGGCCTTAATTGTGGGGCTAACTAGAGCCTTCCTCTGCTGGAGTATTGTGCGACTGGTCAGCTTCAGGGCACAACTGGCGGTATTTTGAGTATCTAGCATACAAGCTCGTTGAGGTAAACGACTGGTCAGCTTCAGGGCACAGCTGGCGGTATTTTGAGTATCTAGGATACAAGCTCGTTGAGGTAAACGACTGGTCAGCTTCAGGGCACAGCTGGCGGTATTTTGAGTATCTAGGATGCAAGCTCGTTGAGGTAAACGACTGGTCAGCTTCAGGGCACAGCTGGCGGTATTTTGAGTATCTAGGATGCAAGCTCGTTGAGGTAAACGACTGGTCAGCTTCAGGGCACAGCTGGCGGTATTTTGAGTATCTAGGATGCAAGCTCATTGAGGTAAACGACTGGTCAGCTTCAGGGCACAGCTGGCGGTATTTTGAGTATCTATGATACAAGCTCGTTGAGGTAAACGACTGGTCAGCTTCAGGGCACAACTGGCGGTATTTTGAGTATCTAGGATGCAAGCTCATTGAGGTAAACGACTGGTCAGCTTCAGGGCACAACTGGCGGTATTTTGAGTATCTAGGATACAAGCTCGTTGAGGTAAACGACTGGTCAGCTTCAGGGCACAACTGGCGGTATTTTGAGTATCTAGGATGCAAGCTCATTGAGGTAAACGACTGGTCAGCTTCAGGGCACAGCTGGCGGTATTTTGAGTATCTAGGATACAAGCTCATTGAGGTAAACGACTGGTCAGCTTTAGGGCACAGCTGGCGGTATTTTGAGTATCTAGGATACAAGCTCATTGAGGTAAACGACTGGTCAGCTTCAGGGCACAACTGGCGGTGTTTTGAGTATCTAGGATACAAGCTCATTGAGGTAAACGACTGGTCAGCTTCACGGCACAACTGGCGGTATTTTGATTATCTAGGATACAAGCTCATTAAGGTAAACGACTGGTCAGCTTCAGGGCACAACTGGCGGTGTTTTGAGTATCTAGGATACAAGCTCATTGAGGTAAACGACTGGTCAGCTTCACGGCACAACTGGCGGTATTTTGAGTATCTAGGATACAAGCTCATTAAGGTAAACGACTGGTCAGCTTCAGGGCACAACTGGCGGTATTTTGAGTATCTAGGATACAAGCTCATTGAGGTAAACGACTGGTCAGCTGCAGGGCACAACTGGCGGTGTTTTGAGTATCTAGGATACAAGCTCATTGAGGTAAACGACTGGTCAGCTTCAGGGCACAGCTGGCGGTATTTTGAGTATCTAGGATACAAGCTCATTGAGGTAAACGACTGGTCAGCTTCAGGGCACAACTGGCGGTATTTTGAGTCTCTAGGATACAAGCTCATTGAGGTAAGCGACTGGTCAGCTTCAGGGCACAACTGGCGGTATTTTGAGTATCTAGGATACAAGCTCATTGAGGTAAACGACTGGTCAGCTGCAGGGCACAACTGGCGGTGTTTTGACTATCTAGGATACAAGCTCGTTGAGGTAAACGACTGGTCAGCTTCACGGCACAACTGGCGGTATTTTGAGTATCTAGGATACAAGCTCATTGAGGTAAACGACTGGTCAGCTTCAGGGCACAGCTGGCGGTATTTTGAGTATCTAGGATACAAGCTCATTGAGGTAAACGACTGGTCAGCTTCAGGGCACAACTGGCGGTGTTTTGAGTATCTAGGATACAAGCTCATTGAGGTAAGCGACTGGTCAGCTTCAGGGCACAACTGGCGGTGTTTTGAGTATCTAGGATACAAGCTCGTTGAGGTAAACGACTGGTCAGCTTCACGGCACAACTGGCGGTATTTTGAGTATCTAGGATACAAGCTCATTGAGGTAAACGACTGGTCAGCTGCAGGGCACAACTGGCGGTGTTTTGAGTATCTAGGATACAAGCTCGTTGAGGTAAACGACTGGTCAGCTTCACGGCACAACTGGCGGTATTTTGAGTATCTAGGATACAAGCTCATTGAGGTAAACGACTGGTCAGCTTCAGGGCACAGCTGGCGGTATTTTGAGTATCTAGGATACAAGCTCATTGAGGTAAACGACTGGTCAGCTTCAGGGCACAACTGGTGGTGTTTTGAGTATCTAGGATACAAGCTCATTGAGGTAAGCGACTGGTCAGCTTCAGGGCACAGCTGGCGGTATTTTGGGTATCTAGAATGAAGACTCAATCTGATTTATAATATCACACGCTCGACTCACATCACGGATGATTAGAATGAGAATCAAAGTTATAAGTATTTCGCTTTAAGGGAAGTTGGTTCAGGTTAAGAGACCAAGAGGCTATGTAGGCCAGTATTTACTTTCTGCTGAACGTGAGCCTTTAGCTTAGGCCTATTGCTCGCTGTCTTTATCTTCTAAGGGGTGGTCTTGCTTCTAGTACACGTACTTCTCAATTCCTACATAGCCATTGTATAACTAAATTCATACATAGCCATTTTATAAATCAATTCATACATAGCCATTTTATACATCAATATTTACAGTCTGTATCCTGTATATAACTTAATTCATACATAGCCTCTATATCATACAGAGCCATTATATAACTCTACTGTTTCAACAGTTGAAGGTACGATACTTGATAAATAAATATGTTCTACTTTGTGATCGGAAGAAATTCGAACCATTCCAAAACGCAACCTGGCACTCTCGAAAGAAAAAAAATAAAGGAAAAACCGTTTATTTCCAAAAAAGTTGACACATAAGATACCTGATAGCATATTGGCTTTTAAAAAATTTCAAATATAAGACATCCTTTGACAAACGTACCATACGAGGAGTACCAATAGACAAACCATACGTGGCGTGTAAGTAGATTAAGAAAAAGAAAAAAATGTTTATTTCCAAATTGTCACATGAGATACATGCCAACATATTGGCTTTTAAAAGTTTCTTAAATATAGGGCATCCTAAAACAAATGTTCCATACGAGGAGTACTAATTGACAAACCATCCGAGGTGTACAAGTAGATGAGCCATACGAGGCATAATAATAGACAAACTATACGAGGTGTACTAATAGACAAACTGTCAGAGGTGTACAAGTAGATAGACCATACGAGGCATAGTAATTGACAAAATATACGAGGCGTACTAATAGACAAACCATTCGTGGTGTGCTAGTAGTCTAACAAAAGTTCTATACTAGGAGTACTAATTGACAAACCATCCGAGGTATACAAATAGATAAGCCATACGAGGCATAATAATAGACAAACAATACGAGGTGTACTAATAGATAAGCTATCAGAGGTGTACAAAATAGATAGACCATACGAGGCATATTAATAGACAAAATATCCGAGGCGTACTAATAGACAAACCACACGTGGCTTGCCAATAGTCTATCTCTGTCAAGGGTAGTTGAATGAGAAATGAAAAATATGCCCTAAAAATATGCAAAGCCCTATCACCACCAAAAACATATTTCATATCTTCTCGATATTCACCACATCATGCGGACATGGGTACATGGGATAAAATAGAGATACAGTGCTAGCCGGTTACCACACATGATTGACAAATATCTAAAAAATATTGGTAGAAATGGGTAAACAAACATATATTCAATATCAAAATTCATAGCTTGTACAACATACGGACAGAAAGATAATTTTACTACGATTCATATGCTCAAATTGCACTTTATTTCATTAATTATATGTGACATTAATCCGATTCACAGAAACGCCCTCTGGGGAAGTGCTAGATCTATTTTTGAATCATTTCGCTATTGAAATAAAATTTATTAACCGAATGGTTCTTGCGTAAAGAAATGAAATAGAAACATGTATATCTATTTATGTCGATACAAATATATACCTACACACGTACACACACATATTAATATATTTACTTATTGAAAATAAAATATTAGAAAAAAATATATATATAAGATAAAAGAAAGAAGCAACCTACCATTAACTTTGTCAAAGGCAGGTTAAATCAACAATATCATTTCTTGGATGTTTTATATCCCAAGAGATGGCTGACAACTGATGAAAAATTTAAACATTACAAGAGAATTCTTCGTAATTCCTAAATTAAAAGTTGAATAAAGTAAGAAATCGAACGGTGGGAGAATATCGTATTATTCTGTATCATATTTTAAATTGCCCACTAAATAGCCGTTTGAACTTTTCTTGGTTTAAATTACCCACCAAAAATCCGTATTATCATTTTTTGGCTGAAACTAGTTTTGGCATTTCGTCTGACCATAATTCTGGCATTTTGTCCTACACAATTGCCCTTTTGTATTATTTATAAAGAAACTTGTCTATGTCAACCACGTTGCATCTGGCGACATTGAGGGTGCCAGAGGTGTGGTACTGCGCCTGTGGCAAGTTGCCATGAAGGGGAAATTAACTGAGTTGCCAGATACTCGATGTAATATCCCAAGAATAAAAATTGACTCAGAAAATGCCAGTTTTCACATTTTTTGGGCATGAAAAACCATCTAGCAACACTATTATGCCTCGTATTTTTATTATTTGTAACGTGTATGTATCTAAGTGTGTGTGATGGTGTGAGGTGTGTATGTTTGTGTGTGGTGCATGCCCTGTATGTTGTGTCTGTGTGTGTGATGTGAGTGGGGGGGAGTGAGTGTACGAGTAATGTGTGTGTGGTGCGAGTGCGTGTACTGTGAGCGTGTTGTTTAATATCGTCCACATATTTCAGAGCATTTTTTCCTTTATGTTCATTCGTATATAAATACTTTAAACAGAAACGGGGATTACAGGGCTTTAGTTTTTTAGTTGGGTTTCAGAATCTTGAGAAAACGGTGGTGGCTGATTCCTATTGTTGGCTGGATTGCTGGCGAATTTGGAGCAAATTTTGTAGCAAAGTTTCTTGCGGATTTTATTTGCATTTTCTTGCGGATTATTTTTTGCGTTTCCTTGCGGATTTATTTCGTTTTCTTGCGGATTTTTCGCGTTATCTTGTAGAGCTCTTGCGTTTTGTTTTGGATTTTTTACAGATTTATTGCAGATTTTTGTTTTTCTCAGGTAGCTTAGGAACGGCAATAGGCTTAGATTAATTAGGCTTGTCTATCCTGTACTATGGGGACTGGCACCCCAGGGGGGATACTGTTAGGTCCCCTCAGCTGTAGATAGGTCTTCAGGACTTCTGTCTTTCTTTGCTTCTTTCAGTTTCCATGCCTTTTTTGCAATCTCTTCCCTGTTTTTCTTCTTTTCCTTCTAAACTTGCTTTCTGTGGGAACGAACCTTGTGCGTAGATTCCCTGGCTTCTGCAGTCTAAATGGTTCTTCCCCTTCTCTCTCTTGGGATCACCTTTAGTGTGGCTAGGAAGTCTTAAATTTATTCAAACACCAATTATTAATGGATTCCTAGAGGATTGCTGAAGGGTTGCTCGCCGATTGCCGGTGGATTGCTGAAGGGTGGCTCGCCGATTGCCGGTTTATTGCAGGTGAATGGTCGGTAGATTATCGGTAGATTGCCGGTAAATTTCCGGTAGATTGCCGGTAGATTGCCGGTAGATTGCCGGTAGATTGCCGGTAGATTGCCGGTAGATTGCCGGTAGATTGCTGGTAGATTGCTGGTAGATTGCCGGTAGATTGCCGGTAGATTGCCGGTAGATTGCCGGTAGATTGCCAGATGATTGTCGGTGGATTGGTGAAGGATTGTCCGAGTGCGCTGTGTTAGTCCAGGCCACACAGCGCGGGAATGCCGCCCTGTGTGGGCAGCTGTGTGACGCGCCAGACCGCAGCGGGTGTGTCAACTTGACACATGTTGACACTTGACACATGTTGACACTTGACACATGTTGACACTTGACACATGTTGACACTTGACACATGTTGACACTTGACACATGTTGACACTTGACACATGTTGACACTTGACACATGTTGACACTTGACACATGTTGACACTTGACACATGTTGACACTTGACACATGTTGACACTTGACACATGTTGACACTTGACACATGTTGACACTTGACACATGTTGGCACTTGGCACATGTTGGCACTTGGCACATGTAGGCACTTGGCACATGTTGACACTTGGCACATGTTGACACTTGGCACATGTTGACACTTGGTACAAGCGGACGCTTGATACAAGCGGACGCTTGACACAAGCGGACGCTTGATACAAGCGGACGCTTGACACAAGCTGATGTGTCATAAAAATTGACATATTGATAGAAGTTGATAGAAATTGACAGAAATTGAAAGGAGTCAATAGAAGTTGACAGAAATTGAAAGGAGTCAATAGAAGTTGACAGAAATTGATAGAAGTCGATAGAAATTGACAGAAATTGATAGAAGTCGATAGAAATTGACAGAAATTGAAAGGAGTCAATAGAAGTTGACAGAAATTGAATGGAGTCTATAGAAGTCGATAGAAATTGACCCACCACATGACTTTACGCAGCATTGTGCTCGGTTTCTCCAGCGCGTCAGATACCGACGTCGGCTTCTGCACGGATCTTAGAAACCTATCGGATTCGCGCTCTAAGCCCTGAATTCGAATCTAAAAGTATTTTTGAAACCATTCATTGAAAAACTGTACGTAAGGAATTTGTTTTTAAACATCTTCAACTGAATGAAAGAAAATTGTATTTTTAACACCTTTTTCTGAATTACTGAAAGAAAGAAAATTGTATTTTTAGCAACTTTTTCTGAATTACTGAAAGAAAGAAAGTTGTATTTTTAGCATCTTTCTCTGAATTACTGAAAGAAAGAAAGTTGTATTTTTAGCATCTTTTTCTGAATTACTGAAAGAAAGAAAGTTGTATTTTTAGCATCTTTTTCTGAATTGCTGAAAGAAAATTGTATTTCTAACACCTTTCATTGAATTACTGATAGATAGTTTATTTTTAATTTCAGACTTAGGTTTAATAATTTTGTAATGCTCGCACTGCCGTGCGCCGAATGCGTCGAAAGTTAACTCTCCGATGGGGAATACTTGAGGTCCCGAGCTGAAAGTTAGGTAAGCCTTGTTTTGTTGAAATAGAATGCCCAGAATGTGTACTCTGTGTGATGTGTAGCCTGTGTGGTGTGTAGCGTGTGTGGCGTAGCCTGTGTGGTGTGTAGCGTGTGTGGCGTAGCCTGTGTGGTGTGTAGCCTGTGTGACGTAGCCTGTGTGGTGTGTAGCCTGTGTGGTGTGTAGCCTGTGTGGTGTGTAGTCTGTGTGGTGTGAAGCCTGTGTGGTGTGTAGCCTGTGTGGTGTGTAGCCTGTGTGGTGTGTAGCCTGTGTGGTGTGTAGCCTGTGTGGTGTGAAGCCTGTGTGGTGTGTAGCCTGTGTGGTGTGTAGCCTGTGTGGTGTGAAGCCTGTGTGGTGTGAAGCCTGTGTGGCGTAGCCTGTGTGGTGTGTAGCCTGTGTGGTGTGTAGCCTGTGTGGTGTGTAGCCTGTGTGGTGTGTAGCCTGTGTGGTGTGAAGCCTGTGTGGCGTAGCCTGTGTGGTGTGTAGCCTGTGTGGTGTGTAGCCTGTGTGACGTAGCCTGTGTGGTGTGTAGCCTGTGTGGTGTGTAGCCTGTGTGGTGTGTAGCCTGTGTGGCGTAGCCTGTGTGGTGTGTAGCCTGTGTGACGTAGCCTGTGTGGTGTGTAGCCTGTGTGGTGTGTAGCCTGTGTGGTGTGTAGCCTGTGTGGTGTGTAGCCTGTGTGGTGTGAAGCCTGTGTGGTGTGTAGCCTGTGTGGTGTGTAGCCTGTGTGGTGTGTAGCCTGTGTGGTGTGTAGCCTGTGTGGTGTGAAGCCTGTGTGGTGTGTAGCCTGTGTGGTGTGTAGCCTGTGTGACGTAGCCTGTGTGGTGTGTAGCCTGTGTCGTGTGTAGCCTGTGTGGTGTGAAGCCTGTGTGGTGTGTAGCCTGTGTGGTGTGTAGCCTGTGTGGCGTAGCCTGTGTGGTGTGTAGCCTGTGTGGTGTGTAGCCTGTGTGGTGTGTAGCCTGTGTGGTGTGTAGCCTGTGTGACGTAGCCTGTGTGGTGTGTAGCCTGTGTCGTGTGTAGCCTGTGTGGTGTGAAGCCTGTGTGGTGTGTAGCCTGTGTCGTGTGTAGCCTGTGTGACGTAGCCTGTGTGGTGTGTAGCCTGTGTCGTGTGTAGCCTGTGTGGTGTGAAGCCTGTGTGGTGTGTAGCCTGTGTGGTGTGTAGCCTGTGTGGCGTAGCCTGTGTGGTGTGTAGCCTGTGTGGCGTAGCCTGTGTGGTGTGTAGCGTGTGTGGCGTAGCCTGTGTGGTGTGTAGCGTGTGTGGCGTAGCCTGTGTGGTGTGTAGCCTGTGTAGCGTGTAGCCTGTGTGGTGTGTAGCCTGTGTGGTGTGTAGCCTGTGTGGTGTGTAGCCTGTGCGGTGTGTAGCCTGTGTGGTGTGTAGCCTGTGTGGTGTGTAGCCTGTGTGATGTGTAGCCTGTGTGGTGTGTAGCCTGTGTGGTGTGTAGCCTGTGTGACGTAGCCTGTGTGGCGTAGCCTGTGTGGTGTGTAGCCTGTGTGGTGTGTAGCCTGTGTGGTGTGTAGCGTGTGTGGCGTAGCCTGTGTGGTGTGTAGCCTGTGTGGCGTAGCCTGTGTGGTGTGTAGCCTGTGTGGCGTAGCCTGTGTGGTGTGTAGCCTGTGTGGTGTGTAGCCTGTGTGGCGTAGCCTGTGTGGTGTGTAGCCTGTGTGGTGTGTAGCCTGTGTGGTGTGTAGCCTGTGTGGTGTGTAGCCTGTGTGGTGTGTAGCCTGTGTGGTGTGTAGCCTGTGTGGTGTGTAGCCTGTGTGGTGTGTAGCCTGTGTGGTGTGTAGCCTGTGTGGTGTGTAGCCTGTGTGGTGTGTAGCCTGTGTGGTGTGTAGCCTGTGTGGTGTGTAGCCTGTGTGGTGTGTAGCCTGTGTGGTGTGTAGCCTGTGTGGCGTGTAGCCTGTGTGGTGTGTAGCCTGTGTGGCGTGTAGCCTGTGTGGTGTGTAGCCTGTGTGGCGTAGCCTGTGTGGTGTGTAGCCTGTGTGGTGTGTAGCCTGTGTGGTGTGACGTAGCCTGTGTGGTGTGTAGCCTGTGTGGTGTGTAGCCTGTGTGGCGTAGCCTATGTGGCGTAGCCTGTGTTTTTCTCACACATGTCAAACACAGCTACACACACCCACACACGCTGCCTAGGACTACACAGCCACACAAACACCAGCCACACATGGAAAAAGGCGTCTCTTTTTTCCATGGTTTCATTTTAGTTCTGGGAATATGTGAACTGTGGCATGTCCGGCTGTTGTTTTGTGGTGTAGTAATGGTGGTGGTGGTGTACTATACCTGGCGTTGGTGTGGGGTGCTTCCTGTTTACGAATTGTTTTATTTTCATTCAATAATTGGGACGTTCGTTCATAAAATTTATTATTCATTTTCTGATGTACAATTCATTTTCGGTCTCAGAAATACGACGTTCATTCACAAAAATATCACGTTCATTCACAAAATATTACGTTCATTCACAAAAATATCCCGTTCATTCACAAAATATCACGTTCATTCATAAAAATACCACGTTCATTCACAAAAATGTCCGTTCATTCACAAAATATCACGTTCGGTCACAAAAATATCACGTTCATTCACAAAATATCACGTTCATTCACAAAAATTTCACGTTCATTCACAAAATATCACGTTCATTCACAAAAATTTCACGTTCATTCACAAAATATCACGTTCATTCACAAAATATCACGTTCATTCATAAAATATCACGTTCATTCATAAAATATCACGTTCATTCACAAAATATCACGTTCATTCACAAAATATCACGTTCATTCCCAAAATATCACGTTCATTCCCAAAATATCACGTTCATTCCCAAAATATCACGTTCATTCCCAAAATATCACGTTCATTCATAAAAATATCACGTTCATTCACAAAATATCACGTTCATTCCCAAAATATCACGTTCATTCCCAAAATATCACGTTCATTCATAAAATATCACGTTCATTCACAAAATATCACGTTCATTCCCAAAATATCACGTTCATTCATAAAAATATCACGTTCATTCCCAAAATATCATGTTCATTCCCAAAATATCACGTTCATTCATAAAAATATCACGTTCATTCACAAAATATCACGTTCATTCCCAAAATATCACGTTCATTCCCAAAATATCACGTTCATTCATAAAAATATCACGTTCATTCCCAAAATATCACGTTCATTCATAAAAATATCACGTTCATTCACAAAATATCACGTTCATTCCCAAAATATCACGTTCATTCATAAAAATATCACGTTCATTCCCAAAATATCACGTTCATTCCCAAAATATCACGTTCATTCATAAAAATATCACGTTCATTCCCAAAATATCACGTTCATTCATAAAATATCACGTTAATTCCCAAAATATCACGTTCATTCCCAAAATATCACGTTCATTCCCAAAATATCACGTTCATTCATAAAAATATCACGTTCATTCCCAAAATATCACGTTCATTCCCAAAATATCACGTTCATTCCCAAAATATCACGTTCATTCATAAAAATATCACGTTCATTCCCAAAATATCACGTTCATTCCCAAAATATCACGTTCATTCCCAAAATATCACGTTCATTCATGAAATATCACGTTCATTCACAAAATATCACGTTCATTCCCAAAATATCACGTTCATTCATAAAAATATCACGTTCATTCCCAAAATATCACGTTCATTCCCAAAATATCATGTTCATTCCCAAAATATCACGTTCATTCATAAAAATATCACGTTCATTCACAAAATATCACGTTCATTCCCAAAATATCACGTTCATTCCCAAAATATCACGTTCATTCATAAAAATATCACGTTCATTCCCAAAATATCACGTTCATTCATAAAAATATCACGTTCATTCCCAAAATATCACGTTCATTCATAAAAATATCACGTTCATTCCCAAAATATCACGTTCATTCATAAAATATCACGTTAATTCCCAAAATATCACGTTCATTCCCAAAATATCACGTTCATTCCCAAAATATCACGTTCATTCATAAAAATATCACGTTCATTCCCAAAATATCACGTTCATTCCCAAAATATCACGTTCATTCCCAAAATATCACGTTCATTCCCAAAATATCACGTTCATTCCCAAAATATCACGTTCATTCATAAAAATATCACGTTCATTCCCAAAATATCACGTTCATTCACAAAATATCACGTTCATTCCCAAAATATCACGTTCATTCCCAAAATATCACGTTCATTCATAAAAATATCACGTTCATTCCCAAAATATCACGTTCATTCACAAAATATCACGTTCATTCCCAAAATATCACGTTCATTCATAAAAATATCACGTTAATTCCCAAAATATCACGTTCATTCCCAAAATATCACGTTCATTCCCAAAATATCACGTTCATTCATAAAAATATCACGTTCATTCCCAAAATATCACGTTCATTCCCAAAATATCACGTTCATTCCTAAAATATCACGTTCATTCCCAAAATATCACGTTCATTCATAAAAATATCACGTTCATTCCCAAAATATCACGTTCATTCCCAAAATATCACGTTCATTCCCAAAATATCACGTTCATTCCCAAAATATCACGTTCATTCATAAAAATATCACGTTCATTCCCAAAATATCACGTTCATTCACAAAATATCACGTTCATTCCCAAAATATCACGTTCATTCATAAAAATATCACGTTCATTCCCAAAATATCACGTTCATTCCCAAAATATCACGTTCATTCATAAAAATATCACGTTCATTCCCAAAATATCACGTTCATTCATAAAATATCACGTTAATTCCCAAAATATCACGTTCATTCCCAAAATATCACGTTCATTCCCAAAATATCACGTTCATTCATAAAAATATCACGTTCATTCCCAAAATATCACGTTCATTCCCAAAATATCACGTTCATTCCCAAAATATCACGTTCATTCCCAAAGTATCACGTTCATTCATAAAAATATCACGTTCATTCCCAAAATATCACGTTCATTCATAAAAATATCACGTTCATTCCCAAAATATCACGTTCATTCCCAAAATATCACGTTCATTCATAAAAATATCACGTTCATTCCCAAAATATCACGTTCATTCCCAAAATATCACGTTCATTCCCAAAATATCACGTTCATTCCCAAAATATCACGTTCATTCCCAAAATATCACGTTCATTCACAAAATATCACGTTCATTCATAAAAATATCACGTTCATTCCCAAAATATCACGTTCATTCCCAAAATATCACGTTCATTCCCAAAATATCACGTTCATTCATAAAAATATCACGTTCATTCCCAAAATATCACGTTCATTCACAAAATATCACGTTCATTCCCAAAATATCACGTTCATTCATAAAAATATCACGTTCATTCCCAAAATATCACGTTCATTCCCAAAATATCACGTTCATTCCCAAAATATCACGTTCATTCCCAAAATATCACGTTCATTCCCAAAATATCACGTTCATTCATAAAAATATCACGTTCATTCCCAAAATATCACGTTCATTCACAAAATATCACGTTCATTCCCAAAATATCACGTTCATTCATAAAAATATCACGTTCATTCCCAAAATATCACGTTCATTCCCAAAATATCACGTTCATTCATAAAAATATCACGTTCATTCCCAAAATATCACGTTCATTCATAAAATATCACGTTAATTCCCAAAATATCACGTTCATTCCCAAAATATCACGTTCATTCCCAAAATATCACGTTCATTCATAAAAATATCACGTTCATTCCCAAAATATCACGTTCATTCCCAAAATATCACGTTCATTCCCAAAATATCACGTTCATTCATAAAAATATCACGTTCATTCCCAAAATATCACGTTCATTCATAAAAATATCACGTTCATTCCCAAAATATCACGTTCATTCACAAAAAGTGTCTAATTTGTAAGTGTGCGTTTTCTTTTGTACGTTTGAGCTGTGAATATCATTTCGTTTTACTATTTGAAATATAAATCTTGAGTAAAATTCTGGAATATAGATTTTCTAATTGATATTTAAACAAGATATAAAAATGTTTAGAACGCTTGTAACAAATTTTTGTGTACAAAATATTGCGTCGAATTTTTGAAGGTAGAAATAGGACAGAAAAAATTGGTGTGACATTTTGTTGAAGGTGGTATTAAATACATATTTGTACTGGTATTACGTATTAAAAACGAAAATGCGTATCTGAAATGGCCATATGTGTTTAAAATGGCCATAAGTGCTTAAAATGGCCATACGTGTTTAAAATTAATCAACACGCCATGCCTACGACAAAAAAATATCATCCCTTTCTTACGACTAAAATAATATCTCATGCTTACGACCGAAAAAAAAAATATTACTCCGGCTACCTGGACAAAATCAAGACGTCGCTTTATGACATAACTTCATCATAAAAATTCGCTAATTTACAAAAACAAAATTACAGCACTTCACTGCTACCGCCTCCTCGTGTTGAAAATACAAAGAAAACAAAACATCGAAACTAAATGGCAAAATTGCGAACAAGTTAACTTGAACAGCTGCTTGCAGGGACCTTTTTTTTAAATAATTCTTCAATCTGAAACGATTTTTCACAGCTGTTCGCGTAGTATTTGAAATACTGAACTTTTTCTCTGAAAAGTGCTTTGAATTATGTATCAACAATATTTAACTATGTTTAAAACGAAGTATTTTAACGAGTTTAATGCTCCTTTGAGAAAAGCAAACTGAGTGGAGATGAGTCAGTGCGTCGACGTCTGGTAAAAGAGGCTCAAAACATGTCTAAGACGATAGGGACCTGCCTAAGAGGTTTGGAACCTATTTGAAGATGTTTAGAACCTCTCTTAGGGGTTTCGAACACGTGTAATGGGGCTCATAACCTGTTTAAAGGGTTCAGAACACATGTGAGGAGGTTTGAACAGGTTTGAGGGGTTCAGAACCTGCCTAAAACGATCAGAACCTGTCTAAGAGGTATAGAACCTATCTAAAAGGTTTGGACCTATTTTAAAGATTCAGAACCTGTTTAAAAAGGTTTACAACCTATTTAAGGGGTTCAGAACCTGTTTAAAGATGTATAGAACCTGTCTAAAGGATTCAGAACACGCGCAAGGTGGTTCAGAATCTGTCTAAGAGGTTCGGAATATATCAAATAAGACTCAAAACCAATCAAGAACGTTCAGGCCCTGTTAGCTGTAAATAACCAATGCATAAAATCCCCCTTAAGTTGAAAAGGTAAAAAAATACACAAATGCTCGCTTCGAACATCCGAGCTGGTGAACGTCGTGAAGCAGAGAATGTATGTCGAACATTCAGCAGCATCAACAACCACAACATCAGCCGAATCAACATCAGCAGCAGCTGCAGCAAGACCAGCAACAGCAAGAACAACACCAGCATCAACAACTAAAACAACAGCAGCAGCAGCAGCAGCAGCCGCAGCCGCAGCAGCAGCAGCAGTACCGCCAGAGCTATGCCCGCTATGCCGGCACACCTTAATTTCTGGCAGGCCTGTGTACCGCCACTGGCTGTGTACCGCCACTGGCTGTGTACCGCCACTGGCTGTGTACCGCCACTGGCTGTGTACCGCCACTGGCTGTGTACCGCCACTGGCTGCTGTGTACCGCCACTGGCTGTGTACCGCCACTGGCTGTGTACTGCCACTGGCTGTGTACCACCACTGGCTGCTGTGTACCGCCACCGGCTGCTGTGTACCGCCACCGGCTGCTGTGTACCGCCACTGGCTGTGTACCGCCACTGGCTGTGTACCGCCACTGGCTGTGTACCGCCACTGGCTGTGTACCGCCACTGGCTGTGTACCGCCACTGGCTGTGTACCGCCACTGGCTGTGTACCGCCACTGGCTGTGTACCGCCACTGGCTGTGTACCGCCACTGGCTGTGTACCGCCACTGGCTGTGTACCGCCACTGGCTGTGTACCGCCACTGGCTGTGTACCGCCACTGGCTGTGTACCGCCACTGGCTGTGTACCGCCACTGGCTGTGTACCGCCACTGGCTGTGTACCGCCACTGGCTGTGTACCGCCACTGGCTATGTACCGCCACTGGCTGTGTACCGCCATTGGCTATGTACCGCCACTGGCTGTGTACCACCACTGGCTGCTGTGTACCGCCACTGGCTGCTGTGTACCGCCACTGGCTGTGTACCGCCACTGGCTGTGTACCGCCACTGGCTGCTGTGTACCGCCACTGGCTGCTGTGTACCGCCACTGGCTGCTGTGTACCGCCACTGGCTGCTGTGTACCGCCACTGGCTGCTGTGAACTGCCACTGGCTGCTGTGTACCGCCACTGGCTGCTGTGTACCGCCACTGGCTGCTGTGTACCGCCACTGGCTGCTGTGTACCGCCACTGGCTGCTGTGTACCGCCACTGGCTGCTGTGTACCGCCACTGGCTGCTGTGAACTGCCACTGGCTGCTGTGTACCGCCACTGGCTGCTGTGTACCGCCACTGGCTGCTGTGAACTGCCACTGGCTGCTGTGTGCCGCCTATGGATGCTGCTGTGTACCGCCTATGGATGCTGCTGTGTACCGCCTATGGATGCTGCTGTGTACCGCCTATGGATGCTGCTGTGTACCGCCTATGGCTGCTGCTGTGTACCGCCTATGGATGCTGCTGTGTACCGCCTATGGATGCTGCTGTGTACCGCCTATGGATGCTGCTGTGTACCGCCTATGGCTGCTGCTGTGTACCGCCTATGGCTGCTGCTGTGTACCGCTTATGGATGCTGCTGTGTACCGCCTATGGATGCTGCTGTGTACCGCCTATGGATGCTGCTGTGTACCGCCTATGGATGCTGCTGTGTACCACCTATGGATGCTGCTGTGTACCGCCTATGGATGCTGCTGTGTACCGCCTATGGATGCTGCTGTGTACCGCCTATGGATGCTGCTGTGTACCGCCTATGGATGCTGCTGTGTACCGCCTATGGATGCTGCAGTGTACCGCCTATGGATGCTGCAGTGTACCGCCTATGGATGCTGCAGTGTAGCGCTTATGGATGCTGCTGTGTACCGCCTATGGCTGCTGCTGTGTACCGCCTATGGATGCTGCTGTGTACCGCCTATGGATGCTGTTGTGTACCGCCTATGGATGCTGCTGTGTACCGCCTATGGATGCTGCTGTGTACCGCCTATGGATGCTGCTGTGTACCGCTTATGGCTGCTGCTGGGTACCGCCTATCGCTGCTGCTGTGTACCGCCTATGGATGCTGCTGTGTACCGCCTATGGCTGCTGCTGTGTACCGCCTATGGATGCTGCTGTGTACCGCCTAGTGCTGCTGCTGTGTACCTCTTATGGATGCTGCTGTGTACCGCTTATGGCTGCTGCTGAGTACCGCCTATGGATGCTGCTGTGTACCGCTTTTGGATGCTGCTGTGTACCGCCTATGGATACTGCTGTGTACCGCTTATGGATGCTGCTGTGTACCGCTTATGAATGCTGCTGTGTACCGCCTATGGCTGCTGCTGTGTACCGCTTATGGATGCTGCTGTGTACCGCCTATGGCTGCTGCTGTGTACCGCCTATGGCTGCTGCTGTGTACCGCCTATGGATGCTGCTGTGTACCGCCTATGGATGCTGCTGTGTACCGCTTATGGATGCTGCTGTGTACCGCTTATGGATGCTGCTGTGTACCGCTTATGGATGCTGCTGTGTACCGCTTATGGATGCTGGTGTGTACCGCCTATGGATGCTGCTATGTACCGCTTATGGATGCTGCTGTGTACCGCCTATGGATGCTGCTGTGTACCGCTTATGGATGCTGCTGTGTACCGCTTATGGATGCTGCTGTGTACCGCTTATGGATGCTGCTGTGTACCGCCTATGGATGCTGCTGTGTACCGCTTATGGATGCTGCTGTGTACCGCTTATGGATGCTGCTGTGTACCGCTTATGGATGCTGCTGTGTACCGCTTATGGATGCTGCTGTGTACCGCTTATGGATGCTGCCGTGTACCGCCTATGGATGCTGCTGTGTACCGCTTATGGATGCTGCTGTGTACCGTTTATGGATGCTGCTGTGTACCGCTTATGGATGCTGTTGTGTACCGCTTATGGATGCTTCTGTGTACCGCCTATGGATGCTGCTGTGTACCGCCTATGGATGCTGCTGGGTACCGCTTATGGATGCTGCTGTGTACCGCCTATGGATGCTGCTGTGTATCGCCTATGGATGCTGCTGTGTACCGCCTATGGATGCTGCTGTGTACCGCTTATGGATGCTTCAGTGTACCGCCTATGGATGCTGCTGTGTACCGCCTATGGATGCTGCTGTGTACCGCTTATGGATGCTGCTGTGTACCGCTTATGGATGCTGCTGTGTACCGCCTATGGATGCTGCTGTGTACCGCTTATGGATGCTGCTGTGTACCGCTTATGGATGCTGCTGTGTACCGCCTATGGATGCTGCTGTGTACCGCCTATGGATGCTGCTGTGTACCGCCTATGGATGCTGCTGTGTACCGCCTATGGATGCTGCTGTGTACCGCCTATGGATGCTGCTGTGTACCGCCTATGGATGCTGCTGTGTACCGCCTATGGATGCTGCTGTGTACCGCCTATGGATGCTGCTGTGTACCGCTTATGGATGCTGCTGTGTACCGCTTATGGATGCTGCTGTGTACCGCCTATGGATGCTGCTGTGTACCGCCTATGGATGCTGCTGTGTACCGCCTATGGATGCTGCTGTGTACCGCCTATGGATGCTGCTGTGTACCGCCTATGGATGCTGCTGTGTACCGCCTATGGATGCTGCTGTGTACCGCCTATGGATGCTGCTGTGTACCGCCTATGGCTGCTGCTGTGTACCGCCTATGGATGCTGCTGTGTACTGCTTATGGATGCTGCTGTGTACCGCCTATGGATGCTGCTGTGTACTGCTTATGGATGCTGCTGTGTACCGCCTATGGATGCTGCTGTGTACCGCCTATGGATGCTGCTGTGTACCGCCTATGGATGCTGCTGTGTACCGCCTATGGATGCTGCTGTGTACCGCCTATGGATGCTGCTGTGTACCGCCTATGGCTGCTGCTGTGTACCGCCTATGGCTGCTGCTGTGTACCGCCTATGGCTGCTGCTGTGTACCGCCTATGGATGCTGCTGTGTACCGCCTATGGATGCTGCTGTGTACCGCCTATGGATGCTGCTGTGTACCGCCTATGGCTGCTGCTGTGTACCGCCTATGGATGCTGCTGTGTACCGCCTATGGCTGCTGCTGTGTACCGCCTATGGATGCTGCTGTGTACCGCCTATGGATGCTGCTGTATCGAGTAGTAATTTGGCTATCATTATCGTTTATTCGCACATTTTTTGTCGTATTATACAAATTTTTACTTGTGTGAAATTTTTTTCATATTAATTGCATTTTGTCGGTTTATTTTACGCCAGACCAACTGTACCTTGTTGGGTAAAGTTATTTGTGTAACTCGTCTGTTATTCAAATGGAGCGCAACTTGCTGAAATAAAGAAATTTTTTATTTTTTTGTCAGATCAGTTACGTGTATAATGAACTGAAAGTTTTTTTAAATTTTGTCTTCGTAGTTATAATCGAATCGAAATGAAGAAGTAATATAAAATAAAGAATGTAAATAGTAATTTATAAAACGTAATATAAGAAGTAAATGAAATCTAAATGAAAACTGCGGTATGAAAGCAATGAAACGTGAAAGATTTAACGAGGTTTGTAAGTATGTAAATATTAGGAATTAGCACTCACAGGGTAAATTTGTGAGGTCCCAAGCCAACGTTCTTTTTTTTGTGAAATAGAATAGGTTATTTTGTTTTGCTAGGACCACCTTCTTCCGTTTCACTGCTATCCGATTTTTCAGCATTCACTATCTTTTTCAAGTTTCATCTATTTTCATGTATTTCTTTCTCAACTCACGGTTTCGATGCACGTTGTGCACAGATTCCGCGTTTCCTTAACCACGTACTAAATGGTGCCTGTCTCCTTCCTCTCTTTGAACGCTTGTGTTGTGGTTAGAGAAGTTGAAACTAACATGTAATCTAGTCTGTAGATATTAGGTCTAAAAGAAGTAAAGGATAGGCGATAGGTGAGTTAGGTTTGTCTATTCTATGCTATGGGGGCTGGCGCCCCCTGGGGAGATGCTGTTAGGTCCCTCCAGCTATAGATAGGCCTTCGGAACTTGTGTCTGAGGTGTGCTATGGGTCTGCCCCCCCCCTGGGGAGATGCTGTTAGGTCCCTTCAGCTATAGATAGGCCTTCGGAACTTGTGTCTGAGGTGTGCTATGGGTCTGCCACCCCCCCCCCCCCCTGGGGAGATACTGTTAGGTCCCTTCAGCTATATGCAGATAGGCCTTAGGAACTTTAGTCAGAGGTGTGCTCCCTCATATGTTCCTCTCCGTATAAAAATGGTAGGTTGAGAAGGAAGTTTGTGCAACAAGATAAAAGTTGAAGAAGAAAATAGTTAATGCTAAAACATGTCACAACGATTGTTGTGACAAAGTTGTGATAGTATTGTGACAGTAGATAGTTGTGACAATATTGCTATTCATGTTGCTATTGTGTGTGACAATAGCAACATGTCACACACAATAGTTGTGTAGATCGGACAAATACTTAATGACAATTCACCGTTATTCATTTTCAAAGAATATCAACTTAACTCATAAAAATTGGTTCTATTTTCACATTTAATGCGATGATTTAATAAAATTATGAAGAAAAGGACTAGTTAATGTAGGTATAGTTAGAGGCATGTACAAGAAGTTGTATAACATTAGGACCGTTAGTATTTTGTTGAGATGTATATTATCTTGCGCATGCTATGTTTAAACGAATGCATAAATTATGAATACATCCGAATTATGTCTATATTATGTAGCAATGAGATGTTCTAAAACATATGTTTTTATAATATATATATACATTTGTGTAGATATGTATTCATATGTACTGCATATGTGTACGTACACTTCATGTGCATGAACATATGTGTTTCATGTATGTATATCATGTATTTGAATATGTGTAGTACGTATGTATGTGTATCATGTATACACATGTGTATCATTTATTTGAATGTATATCATGTATTTGAATATGTGTAGCACGTATGTATGTGTATCATGTATTTGAATATGTGTAGCACGTATGTATGTGTATCATGTATATGTATGTGTATCATGTATATGTATGTGTATCATGTATATGTATGTGTATCATATATATGTATATGCATGTGTATCATGTGTATGCATGTGTATCATGTGTATGCATGTGTATCATGTATATGCATGCTAATTTATGTATATCACGTATATGTATGTATATCATGTGTATATTTGTGTGCATTATGTATATGTATTTACGAGTACTCACCCCCCTCACCCCCCCGTCCCTCCCCCCGCAGAGCCGGGCAGGAAACAAGACCTGGAGGCTGCCGAGAGAGCGGCCTATGTCAACCCCAACTTCAAAGACGACACCACTGGCAAGTCCTCTAAGTCCTCTAAGTTCTCTGAGCACATCAAGTTTTTTATATCCAAGTTCATCAAGTTTTCTATCTAAGTTCATTTAGTTTTCTAACTTCTCTGGTTCACTAAGTTCTCAAAGTTCAGCTATTTTTCTGATGCATCTAGTAAGTGCAAAACACTTAGTACTTAATACTTTCAGTTGACTTGACTGATTCGGTTGACTTGACTGACTCGGTTGACTTGACCGACTCGGTTGACTTGACCGACTCGGTTGACTTGACTGACTCGGTTGACTTGACTGACTCGGATGACTTGACTGACCCGGTTGACTTGACTGACTCAGTTGACTTGACTGACTCGGTTGACTTGACTGACTCGGTTGACTTGACTGACTCGGTTGACTTGACTGACTCGGTTGACTTGACTGACTCGGTTGACTTGACTGACTCGGTTGACTTGACTGACTCGGTTGACTTCAGTGACTCGGTTGACTTCAGTGACTCGGTTGACTTCAGTGACTCGGTTGACTTCACTGACTCGGTTGACTTCACTGACTCGGTTGACTTGACTGACTCGGTTGACTTGACTGACTCGGTTGACTTGACTGACTCGGTTGACTTGACTGACTCGGTTGACTTGACTGACTCGGTTGACTTGACTGACTCGGTTGACTTGACTGACTCGGTTGACTTGACTGACTCGGTTGACTTGACTGACTCGGTTGACTTGACTGACTCGGTTGACTTGACTGACTCGGTTGACTTGACTGACTCGGTTGACTTGACTGACTCGGTTGACTTGACTGACTCGGTTGACTTGACTGACTCGGTTGACTTGACTGACTCGGTTGACTTGACTGACTCGGTTGACTTGACTGACTCGGTTGACTTGACTGACTCGGTTGACTTGACTGACTCGGTTGACTTGACTGACTCGGTTGACTTGACTGACTCGGTTGACTTGGCTGACTCGGTTGACTTCACTGACTCGGTTGACTTGACTGACTCGGCTGAATTTAACTGGCTACTGAGTTTTCTAAATCTACTTGATTCATATGCGATGCCCTGATGTATGTGCCATGTACGTCAGACGTGGCATGTACGTCAGACGTGGCATGTACGTTAGAGAAGCAGTTAGGCTTGCCCGTTTGATTGATTTTTTAAGCATTACCAACAAATAATTAAATTTATAAAAAATAGCACAATCACTGGCATTCTCACCTACAATTTCGTTTCGATTTTTTTGTCGAAATGATGCATGAATTTTGAACGAATATGAAATAATTTGTGCAGATTTTTACAATTCAATCAAATTGAAAATAATGCGCTTGTGTCGTGTAGAGATGCTCGAAATATAAAATAATTTGTTATACGAGTTTCGCACACATACATCTGATAGCAATTTGTGTAGGAGAAGAATATATGATTTATATACTGTACGTTTGGTGTGTTTAGTTTGTGTACGTTTGGTATGTATAGTTTGTGTACGTTTGGTATGTTTAGTGTGTGTACGTTTGGTATGTTTAGTTCGTGTACGTTTGGTATGTTTAGTGTGTGTACGTTTGGAATGTTTAGTGTGTGTACGTTTGGTATGTTTAGTGTGTGTACGTTTGGTATGTTTAGTGTGTGTACGTTTGGTATGTTTAGTGTGTGTACGTTTGGTATGTTTAGTGTGTGTACGTTTGGTATGTTTAGTGTGAGTACGTTTGGTATGTTTAGTGTGTGTACGTTTGGTATGTTTAGTGTGTGTACGTTTGGTATGTTTAGTGTGTGTACGTTTGGAATGTTTAGTGTGTGTACGTTTGGAATGTTTAGTGTGTGTACGTTTGGTATGTTTAGTGTGTGTACGTTTGGTATGTTTAGTGTGAGTACGTTTGGTATGTTTAGTGTGTGTACGTTTGGTATGTTTAGTTTGCGTACGTTCGGCGCATTTTGTATATTTACGTACAGCGACATAGATAATTTTAAAAAGATTGTTAGAATTTTTAAAATGACCCATCGATGAGTTGTATCACAAGCAACGTATTGGTTTTAGCCAAAAATTTTGCGTGAATTCCAGTCGGTACTAGCCTTTGTAGAAAACCGTTATTGTAAAAGCTCAAGGGAATCCGTCTTTAGTTAATGAAATCATCTCATGACCCATGCAGGCGGTCGAAATGTTCCAAATATATATTTTTTTCGTTGACCTTCTCAAATAGAATAATGATCTCATTAAAGATATGTGTGAGGGCTCGAGCTAGCTGAAAGTTAGGTACGCTCTTTTTTTTTTTGTTGAAATAAAATGTTTTTGCTATCACTGTGCTCTCCGTGGCACAGTGGTTAAGGGATCAGCCTTGTATGTTGGAGACGAGGGTTCGTATCCCGGCGCTGGCGCGGAGATTTTCCCCGTTGGGTATAAGGGAAAGCTCAAGCACAATACCCCACTCAACCCAGGTGTCGGAAATGGGTACCGGCTTTACGGGGGAACCGTCATGGTGTCCTATATATAGTGTTAGTTATAAGACATTTGAAAACCAATGCTTAAG
Organism: Morinoia aosen; assembly: GCA_030386875.1. NCBI lineage: Eukaryota > Metazoa > Arthropoda > Malacostraca > Amphipoda > Talitridae > Morinoia > Morinoia aosen. The sequence continues at coordinate 46,758,328 of CM059577.1, read as the reverse complement.
ATCATATGTATCAGGCTAGATTGGAAATAAAGCATCCCAAAGATTCCGATGTTTGTTTTTGTTTTGTTAAGGACCACCTTTTGTCGGTTCACTGCTGTCCTGTTTTTCAGCTCCTACTAATTTCTTCTTCAATTTTTATCTTGTTTCATGAATTTCTTTCTCAACTTACTGTTTCTATGCACCTTCTATATAGATTCTGCGTTTCTTTATTTCCTTACTAAATGGTGCCTTCCTCCTTCCTCTCTTCGCAACGCTCTATTTTTTAGCTGTTAGGGAGGCTCAAACTAACGTATCAACTAATCTCTGATCTCAACTGAACTATTTTTTTGGACTTGTTCCTCTCGTTAGACGAGGGCAAAATGCCTTTATAACTGTTATAAAACATAAATAATTAAATACTTATATAACTAATATAAAGTATATAATACTTGTGCAACTCAAATAAAAGTATAAAATGCTTGTACAAACCAAATAAAAATATAAAATACTTATACAACTCGAACAAAAGTATAAAATACTAATAAAACTTGTGAATTTAGATGCCAAATCGTCATCAAGTAACCAGCCACCCTGTCTAGATGAAACGTGCGATGTTCTTAACAGGTTCGAATTAACTGTAAAAACTGACTCACACCGTCAGTGTATTTAGGTTTAAATACTTTGCCCGCAACGTGCGCCACCGGTGGCCACGGAGGGGATTTTCATAATGCTGCTGACCCACCAGTAGTCACAAACTCAATTTTTATGAAAACTTAGAGCTAAATGAAGGCACGATCCTGTTCATGTTTGCTATTTTCAGCTTTGCTTACTACAATTGAGTTTAAGTCTGAGTTAAATATTGAACTTTAGTTTAACCAATTGCGGTAAACGTTTTAAATCCTAACCAAGCCTAAGTGAGCAAGAGAGCCAGTGTTTATAAAACGTATAACAAATCACCTAAAACTGCTGCGAAAAATTGATTAAATGTATAAATGTATTGAATGCCCTACACTGGCTCTATACTAAAACATGCCTTCCTCTCTTTGGAACGCCCTTGTTGTGGTTAGGGACGCTTAAACTAACTTATGTAATCTAATCGAATGAGCATCTGGAAATTCTGCGTAAATACCCAACTAACGCACTGTTCGATCATTTCACAGGTTGACCGCGATGGGTTAAACTGAAGTTCAATATTCAACGTAAATTTCAAGTCAAAAGTTGATAGCAATTTTATGAATTTCAAACATTAATTAGCTCCATTAAATACCATTCATTATAAGAGATAGTTAACATTTTTAAACGACCCATTGATGAGTCGTGTCACAAGCAATTTGTAATACGGATCTCAAGTTTATTTCAGTAAGCAATGCTCTAAAATTTCTATTGTTATAAAATACTTTTATATATAAAATTAATAGCACTATAAATTTCATTTCAGTTTTGCAGTTTGTGAGATTACAATACGCAAGATATTAAGGGACCTAAAACTCTTCGGGAATGGCACTGCACAGATCATATGGCGGGCGACCTAATATTGAGTGTGTGTGGGACTTTGTGTTGGACGTAATATTGTGTGGGACTTTGTGTTGGACGTAATATTGTGTGGTACTTTGTGTTGGACGTAATATTGTGTGGGACTTTGTGTTGGACGTAATATTGTGTGGGACTTTGTGTTGGACGTAATATTGTGTGGGACTTTGTGTTGGACGTAATATTGTGTGGGACTTTGTGTTGGACGTAATATTGTGTGGTACTTTGTGTTGGACGTAATATTGTGTGGGACTTTGTGTTGGACGTAATATTGTGTGGGACTTTGTGTTGGACGTAATATTGTGTGGTACTTTGTGTTGGACGTAATATTGTGTGGGACTTTGTGTTGGACGTAATATTGTGTGGGACTTTGTGTTGGACGTAATATTGTGTGGGACTTTGTGTTGGACGTAATATTGTGTGGGACTTTGTGTTGGACGTAATATTGTGTGGTACTTTGTGTTGGACGTGATATTGTGTGGTACCTTGTGTTGGACGTAATATTGTGTGGTACTTTGTGTTGGACGTAATATTGTGTGGTACTTTGTGTTGGACGTAATATTGTGTGGTACTTTGTGTTGGACGTAATATTGTGTGGGACTTTGTGTTGGACGTAATATTGTGTGGGACTTTGTGTTGGACGTAATATTGTGTGGTACCTTGTGTTGGACGTAATATTGTGTGGTACTTTGTGTTGGACGTAATATTGTGTGGTACTTTGTGTTGGACGTAATATTGTGTGGTACCTTGTGTTGGACGTAATATTGTGTGGTACCTTGTGTTGGACGTAATATTGTGTGGTACTTTGTGTTGGACGTAATATTGTGTGGTACTTTGTGTTGGACGTAATATTGTGTGGGACTTTGTGTTGGACGTAATATTGTGTGGTACTTTGTGTTGGACGTAATATTGTGTGGTACCTTGTGTTGGACGTAATATTGTGTGGTACTTTGTGTTGGACGTAATATTGTGTGGGACTTTGTGTTGGACGTGATATTGCGTGGTGCTTTGTGTTGGACGTAATATTGTGTGGGACTTTGTGTTGGACGTGATATTGCGTGGTGCTTTGTGTTGTGTGTGTTATTTTGTTTTGGGCGTAATATTTCACATATATAATACGTAGATGAAGCACCGTATATAACACTGGGGTTAACGACCGTATACCACATTTTTTTCATCCAAACCCACTACCGAATTCCAAATCTAATATCAGTGAGGTCGAAGTGCTTGAAATAATCAAAGGAAAATGTTGGTTCCAATTAAGTTTGTTGATAAAATGCATTCTTCACTGTTTTTAAAATCCCAATAAAAATGGTATATTGAGCAATAAATATATAAATAAATAGACGAAAAAATGTCGTAGAAAAAAATAACGTAATAGGTTTATTAAAAGCAATATGAAATATTCGAAATTGAACAAGTGATTAATTCTGCGTAGATGAAGATTTAATTTCTCCATTGTATTTGACATGGCGGCTCGCCAACTTTAACATTATCAACAGTTATTATCATACAATAAAATATTATAAAATGGTTCCTTGACATCCAAATGAGCCAATAATGAGCATGTAATAGAAATCAAAGGTCAAATGATGGTTACTTGATAATCACATAAGCAAATAACCATCATGCCTTTCTTTCATTTCGCCTTCTTTCTTATTTCAAATAGAAAGAGAGTGGACTAGTAGTAATAAAAGAAGCGGTTTGCCGAGAGAACGCATAAAGCGTCTGTCTAGCTAGCTTCCGCGCGGCGCATTTTTGGGTGCGTAGAATTCTGCCTGTGGTGGTGTGGTGGTGGGTATGGTGGGGTGTGGTGGTGGGTATGGTGGGGTGTGGTGGTGGGTGTCTGCTGCCAAGGTCGTGTGAGCCCCCTAGCGTATGGTATGGTGGTGTGTGGTGGTGGTGGTGTGTATGGATGGTGGGTGGAGGAGTGCGTAAAGATGGTGTGGTGGTGTGTGGAGGGGTGTGTGTTAAGGGTTATAGTGGTGTGATGGCGTATGGTGGTGTGTGGAGGGGTGTGTTAGGGGCTAGAGTGGTGTTTACGTGTGGTGGTGTGTGGAGGGGTTTTGTATCAAGGTGGTGTCGTACGTTGGTGTGTGGTTGTGATGGTAGTGTGTTGGCGTCTGGTATGTCCCTCTACGTAGTAAACGTTTTGAACTTTGTGTTTGTGTTACCAGTAGCAGTCTGAAGTACAAGTAGCCTACACTAAACACCTTAACATGTTTTCTGCTAAGAGGCCCACCGGTGGTCACTGACTGGATTTTCATAATGCTGCTGATCGACCAGCAGTCACTCGATTTTTATAAATACTTGACGAAAGCTAAATGAAAGCCCGATCCAGTTCATGTTTCATATTTTCAAAATTTCTAACTACAAATAACTTCAAATTTAAATTCGAGTTGAATATCGAACTTCCGTCTAGCCCATCACGGTCACCGTGCTACTCCCTGATGGGAAAAGGGAAAACTCAGCCACAATTCCCCACTCTACCCAGGTGTCGGAAATGGGTTCCGGTTGACCGGGAGTAACCGTCATGGCGTCCTGGTATTAGTTGTGAGGCATTTGAAAAACTAATGTACGAGATGATGCGCGTCGGGCTTGATTGATTGGAATAAAGCATTCTTAAAAAAAAAAAAATTTTTTATTCTGAGGTTCTGTGTTGGCGTACCATTATACATTCTAGACACTTGGTGCTGTATTAGATGTATACCAGTGTATAATTTATACGTATACTATGCAGTGTATAATTTATACCAGTGCACCGGTATATACTAGTATGCAATGCGCACTAGCACACCAGTTATTTACTAATGTACCTCATTATAAGCTAGTGCGTTGGATATGAGATACTATAACAACTCATTCAAGCCAAATACTTCACAGTAGTTGAAATTGGATCTAAATCTGATAAAACCATTAATTTAAGCCCAGCAATTAAGTGATTTGAATTCAATGCAAATCTAATATACTAATTAAAGAGTAATTGAAATTCAATTTAAATCGAATATAACAATTAATTCAAATCAAATACTTGACACTGATTGAAATAATTTTATTTTTTACATAACAAATAATTCAAACCAACAAATTAAGTTGTTAAAATTGAACTTGAATTTTACAGGAGACGAAAGTCACGTGGCCGCTACAGCCGTCTCAGCTGACGGGACTTCACACTCCTTGGGGCGTGTTAATGGCGGCCCTTGGGCATTTAAGGTATTGGATCCCTTATGTGGTGTTACATCCCTTATGTGGTGTTACATCCCTTATGTGGTGTTACATCCCTTATATGGTGTTACATCCCTTATATGGTGTTACATCCCTTATGTGGTGTTACATCCCTTATGTGGTGTTACATCCCTTATGTGGTGTTACATCCCTTATGTGGTGTTACATCCCTTATGTGGTGTTACATCCCTTATGTGGTGTTACATCCCTTATGTGGTGTTACATCCCTTATGTGGTGTTACATCCCTTATGTGGTGTTACATCCCTTATGTGGTGTTACATCCCTTATGTGGTGTTACATCCCTTATGTGGTGTTAGATCATTTATGTGGTGTTACATCCCTTATGTGGTGTTACATCCCTTATGTGGTGTTAGATCCCTTATGTGGTGTTAGATCCCTTATGTGGTGTTAGATCCCTTATGTGGTGTTACATCCCTTATGTGGTGTTACATCCCTTATGTGGTGTTACATCCCTTATGTGGTGTTACATCCCTTATGTGGTGTTACATCCCTTATGTGGTGTTACATCCCTTATGTGGTGTTACATCCCTTATGTGGTGTTACATCCCTTAAGTGGTGTTACATCCCTTATGTGGTGTTACATCCCTTATGTGGTGTTACATCCCTTATGTGGTGTTACATCCCTTATGTGGTGTTAGATCCCTTATGTGGTGTTACATCCCTTATGTGGTGTTACATCCCTTATGTGGTGTTACATCCCTTAGGTGGTGTTACATCCCTTAGGTGGTGTTACATCCCTTATGTGGTGTTACATCCCTTATGTGGTGTTACATCCCTTATGTGGTGTTAGATCCCTTATGTGGTGTTAGATCCCTTATGTGGTGTTACATCCCTTATGTGGTGTTACATCCCTTATGTGGTGTTACATCCCTTATGTGGTGTTACATCCCTTATGTGGTGTTACATCCCTTATGTGGTGTTACATCCCTTATGTGGTGTTACATCCCTTATGTGGTGTTACATCCCTTATGTGGTGTTAGATCCCTTATGTGGTGTTACATCCCTTATGTGGTGTTAGATCCCTTATGTGGTGTTAGATCCCTTATGTGGTGTTACATCCCTTATGTGGTGTTACATCCCTTATGTGGTGTTACATCCCTTATGTGGTGTTACATCCCTTATGTGGTGTTACATCCCTTATGTGGTGTTACATCCCTTATGTGGTGTTACATCCCTTATGTGGTGTTACATCCCTTATATGGTGTTACATCCCTTATGTGGTGTTACATCTCTTATGTGGTGTTAGATCCCTTATATGGTGTTACATCCCTTATGTGGTGTTACATCCCTTATGTGGTGTTACATCCCTTATGTGGTGTTACATCCCTTATGTGGTGTTACATCCCTTATGTGGTGTTACATCCCTTATGTGGTGTTACATCCCTTATGTGGTGTTACATCCCTTATGTGGTGTTAGATCCCTTATGTGGTGTTAGATCCCTTATGTGGTGTTACATCCCTTATGTGGTGTTACATCCCTTATGTGGTGTTAGATCCCTTATGTGGTGTTAGATCCCTTATGTGGTGTTACATCCCTTATGTGGTGTTACATCCCTTATATGGTGTTACACCCCTTATGTGGTGTTACATCCCTTATGTGGTGTTAGATCCATTATATGGTGTTACATCCCTTATGTGGTGTTACATCCCTTATGTGGTGTTACATCCCTTATGTGGTGTTACATCCCTTATGTGGTGTTACATCCCTTATGTGGTGTTACATCCCTTATGTGGTGTTACATCCCTTGTGTGGCACTGGTGTGGTGTTGGATCCCTTGTGTGGCACTGGTGTGGTGTTGGATCCCTTGTGTGGCACAGGTGTGGTGTTGGATCCCTTGTGTGGCACAGGTGTGGTGTTGGATCCCTTGTGTGGCACAGGTGTGGTGTTGGGTCCCTTGTGTGGCACTGGTGTGGTGTTGGATCCCCTGTGGGGCACTGGTGTGGTGTTGCATCCCTTGTGGGGCACTGGTGTGGTGTTGCATCCCTTGTGGGGCACTGGTGTGGTGTTGGGTCCCTTGTGTGGCACTGGTGTGGTGTTGCATCTCTTGTGTGGCACTGGTGTGGTGTTGGGTCCCTTGTGGGGCACTGGTGTGGTGTTGGGTCCCTTGTGGGGCACTGGTGTGGTGTTGGGTCCCTTGTGTGGCACTGGTGTGGTGTTGGATCCCTTGTGTGGCTCTGGTGTGGTGTTGGATCCCTTGTGTGGCTCTGGTGTGGTGTTGGGTCCCTTGTGGGGCACTGGTGTGGTGTTGGATCCCTTGTGTGGCACTGGTGTGGTGTTGGATCCCTTGTGTGGCTCTGGTGTGGTGTTGGATCCCTTGTGTGGCACTGGTGTGGTGTTGGATCCCTTGTGGGGCACTGGTGTGGTGTTGGATCCCTTGTGTGGCACTGGTGTGGTGTTGGACCCCTATTTTCATAATGCTGCTGACCGACCAGTAGTCACGAACTCAATTGACTTACTTCTAATAGACTGGTGTGGTGTTGGATCCCTTGTGTGGCTCTGGTGTGGTGTTGGATCCCTTGTGTGGCTCTGGTGTGGTGTTGGATCCCTTGTGTGGCTCTGGTGTGGTGTTGGATCCCTTGTGTGGCTCTGGTGTGGTGTTGGATCCCTTGTGTGGTGTTGGACCCCTTGTGTAGGACTGGTGTGGTGTTGGATCCCTTGTGCGGCACTGGTGTGGTGTTGGACCCCTTGTGTAGGACTGGTGTAGTATGTATGGTATTATATGCTAAACAAATCCCTTCAGTCAAGAACAGAAATTTTAGCCGAAGAAATTTCTCACCATTTGTTCCTTAACAATTTGACACGCAATAATTTACGTTCATGCACGTTAATTTTACAAAAATCCCCGCTCATATGCCGCATTACGTAAATCATGCAATGGCTACACATTGTGTTAGTCATACCTTTAAATTTTTCCTCATGTTAGGAAGGAAAACAATAGTATTTTTTTCGTAACGTAAAGACAGAACGTTAAATTTAAGATGTCATGGGTTCAATTCCGAGTGAGAGCGCGGTAGATTTTTCAGAGTAAGTAGCACCTCTGGTGATGTGGAGAGCTGAGGAAGTGATTCAGAGAAGGTACAAAGAAACCTCCCTAGTCATTGAGGTTGGATTTCACTCCTTTTTCCTAAATGAAGAACTGGAAAACTATTATAATTGCTAAGAAAATTCAGTTGCTAAATAACTGATCAGCATCAGGGCACAACTGGCAGTATTGAGAGCATGCAGAAAACAGGCTCATTTAGGTAAACGAATACTGAAGCAACGTCTACACATTACAAAGCCCTCAGCACATTACGAGCCTATTTGTTTGCACATAACAAACTCTATCCCGCACATTACGAGTCCCCGCACCCTACCAGCCCTCTCACAACCCTCCCCCCCCCCCACCCAGGCGGCGCGGGAGGACCAGGCGGTGCCGCTGCGGGCGACGGACTTTGCGGGTCTGGGCTTCACGGTGTGCGGGTCTTTGAAGGAGGGCGTGTTTGTGCGGGACGTGCTCAGCAGCGGGCCCGCCGCCATGTCGGGCAGGGTGAAAGTCGGTAGGTGGCGGGTCTTGCTTCTAGTCATGGGCTAGTCATGTACATGAATATACGTATGTGTACACGTGTACATGAGCATATATATATATATATGTATATATATATGTATATATATATATATATATATATATATATATACATATACATATATACACGTGGATGTGTACCTGTACAAGAACATTTGTATGTACGGATGTGTACATGTACATGAACATTTGTATGTACGGATGTGTACATGTACATGAACATATGTATGTACGGATGTGTACATGTACATGAACATATGTATTTGTAGATGTGCATGAACATATGTATGTGTACACGTACATGAATATAGGTATGTGTACATGTACATGAATATAGGTATGTATGTATGAGTACGTGTGTATGAATATATTGATATTTGTATCCTCTGTAAAATGTAAATCGACCATCTTTTTTCGGTTCACTGCTGTCCTGTTTTTCAGCGTATGAAATTTTTTTCTTGAACTTTAACCTTGCTTCATGAACTTCTCTCTCAATATACAGTTTCTAAGCACCTTGTGCAGAGATTCCGCGTTCCCTCAAGTTAATAATAAATGATGCCTTCCTTCTTCCTCTTCTTGGAACTTCTTTATTGCGGTTAGGGAGGTTTAAACTAACATACGAGCTAGTCTAGTAGGATTAGTTGGTTGGTGTTCAATGAAGAATATGGTCGAAACAGAAGAAAAATGCAGCAAAAGTTATTTTTTTACAATAATTTCATATCAAGTTCCGTTTTTCATGGGCTGACTGTACGGATGGGAGAGGAGGGCATGTCTCTTGGATAAATCTAGTAGCAAAAAATGTATATCTTACGTAATAATACCCTTGGTGTGTTTATTTATATATTTGGTGTCCGCTTCTTCCGTCTCTCTGTGACGTTCACAAGGACGCTCAATGACCGTATCTGTGATACGAGTTTCACCAGTGCACAAGTACAAGAATATTTTAATGGCGGGTACTGTTGGGATGGATATATTTGTTGGTCATCCACATCTGCAAGATTTATTCAAGTAAAATATCGAATCCCGTCATTTTTGACGGGCCGTGTACACTAGTAAGTAAATAAGGGTCATAGTGACACGTCGGTCGAATTAATAAAGTAATCAGATTCTACTCTAACAAAAAAATTATACAAGGATTTTGAATATCGAAGGGTAATAAATTATTGAACTAAAGTGTAGGTTCTGTTTTTCTCAGTATTGATTTTAACACTTCTGACTGCGACGTGAGCCACCGGTGGTCACTGGGGGAGTTTTCATAATGCTGCTGACCGACCAGTAGTCACAAAATCAATTACGTATCATGAATACTTGATCAAAACTAAATGGATTCACGATCCAGTTAATGTTTCCTATATACAACATGGCTTACTTCAATTGAATTTGAATTTGAGTTGAGTATTAAACTTCAATTTCACCTGCCGCAGTCAAAGTGTTAATTTTGGTTCTTCGTGCAAGTATTTGGTGGTTGTTTCAATGTACGCACGAGGCGAGAGAACTGAAACGCCCGTCTTTTTGCGGTCGTGCTTTCATGAGGGGAATGCAACTGTTGTATCTTTCGAAATTAGAGCTCGCAAGGGGAGGTTCCAAGCTGAGGGTTAGGTAGGCCTTCTTTACGTTGAAATGAAATAGGCCCGTGTATTTTTAGGGACCATCTTTCACAATTCACTTCTTTACCGTTTTCAGCACCTCTGATATTCTCCTTCAATTATCATGTTGTTTCATAAACTTTCTTCTCGACGTACTGTTACTATGCGCAGGGGATCTGTGAGGAACAAACCTTGTGCATAGATTCCGCGTTTCCCTAACTCCGTACTAAATGGTGCCTTCTTCCTTCCCCTTTTTGGCACGCCTTTGTTGTGGCTAAGGAGGCTTAGCCTAACTTATATTCTAATCTAAACTATGAGCTTACTTCACTAAAGCAGATACTTGCGTGCACATTTCGAGACAGATTGTGGAACTCCTCTGAAATTTTTTCGTGCTTTTCATCTATAGAAGTTTAGGTATTCATTAATTAACGATGTGAAAAAATATACCATTGCAGTATACATATACATATATATTTGTATTTGCGTATGTATGTGTGTACATGTATATGAATATATACAGGTTCATATATGTTCATATGTACATGAATATATGCACATATATATGTTCATATGTACATGAATATACGTACATGTACGCTCCGTAAAATATAAATCTACAAGCTCCGTTACAACGATGCGCTACACACAGGCGACAGGCTGCTGGCGCTGACGGTGGAGATGGAGTCCTGCGCGCTGGAGGATGCGCAGAATCTCCTAAGCTCCGCGTCTCCGTATCCAGTCGTGCTTCACCTCCACCGCCCCTCCTCCACAAAGCCTTCCACCGCCCGGTCTGATCCATCGCCCAAGAGGGGGGAAGACAGAGACGAAGCCACCCCACCTGCGTTCAAGTCTTCTTCTTCTGGCAATCTCACGCAGGTGGTGCATGGTGGAGCGGGGTGGAGTAATGTTGTAATGTATGGTAATGTTGTAATGTACGTATGATGCAGTGATGTTGTTGTGGTGTAATGTATCATTTAAAGAATAATCCCTCTGGTCGGAAATAGTTGGTCCAACAGAAAAAGAAAAAAGAAAAATCGCTCATTTCCAACGACGTTGCCACATGAGACACATGCTAACATATTGGCTTTTATGAATTTCTTAATATAAGACGTCCTAAGACAAAAGTTCCATACGAGGAGTACTAATAGACAAACTATCCGAGATGTTCAAATAGATAAACCAAACGAGGAACACAATTGAAAGCTTTTTAGGAAGGGTGCTTGCAAAACGACTGGTTGTAACGAAAAGATGAATTTTATTCCGTAATTCAGTGCATGAATTGCATCATGGATAATGTATGAACATCAATGAATAATATTTTCAGTTACATGAATAACGAAAGACAAACTCTGTATTTTAATTGAATACATAAAATTGATAATGTATCAACTGAATAAACATTTATACCGCTATATTTACTTGATACTTGATAATTTATTCATTTTTCTGAGATCTAAAATAAATTTGGAAGAATTCCTTTTTTTTCTGGGTATATTTGACAGATGTAGAAGCCTGTAGTTTTTGCCACTGTCAGCCAAAATAATGTTCCATTGACGGCTGCGAAGTACAGAAATCGCTGTTCAATGTTGATCTCTGTAATTCCGTAAGCTTTTTATCACAGCTTCAAATAATTCATCAACGATACGAGGTGCTTTTTGATCTTGAAGAGATTGGACTGAGTTGAAATAGCCGAGGGGCTGTAGATCTCTCGAGCAGTGCCTGCAATGCAGCCAATACCGCTCTTCTCTCGGAATGTTTCAAATCTTTTGTCTGTCAGGTTTATGTATCCTTTCTATTAGTATCATCTTTATTTTTCATATCATGCAGGTAATTTAAGAAATTTTAAATACTATCTGGAATAATAAAATGACGAAAAAATTGTGTTAACTTTTACTCTATAATTTATTAAAGGTTAAAATTTGTGTTCAACACACTATGCACGAACGTCTACTGTACTCAAAACAGAAGTTCATTAAAATTCACTAAAACGCGGAGAGTTTTCTCTTCGTGTGTCAAATGTTTCCGACCGGAGGGAGTATTATTTATTAATCATTATTTTTTTGTCAGGTATCGCCGACAACGAGAACTCGTACGAGGGGTTCAGAAGAAGAATCCTTGGGGAGTCACCCAGAGAACCCAATTACAAGAATTTCCGACTCAGCCATAGATCAGCTGGTGGACTCCAAACTTTCAAGAGACTCCAAGCAAGGCCGACACTCAGAAAGAGCAATTGATGTGCCTGATTCTGCCCTCAAAACTTCCTCAGTGTACGGTGATCCGCACGCCAGTGTGTCTGAAAGAGCCATCGATGTTTCGGAATCTTCGAAAAAAATATCGTCTGGTTACGGTGAGCTCCAGACAAGTTCGTCTGAAAGAGCCATCGATGTTTCCGAACCTTCGAAAAAGCCATCGTCTGGTTACGGCGAATTGCAGACAAGTTTGTCAGAAAGAGCCATCGATGTGCCCGAAACGCAGTCGTCTTCAGGTCTCAAAGAACTGCAGTCGAGTTTGTCAGAGCGAGCAATTGATGTTCCAGACTCTCTGTTGAAGTCATCTGACTTCAGGGAATTGCACTACAGCTTGTCCGACAGAGCTTTGGATGTTCCAGCTGCCAAGTTGAAACCAGCATCTGCCTTCGGAGAACTGCCTTCTAGTTCTTTGCATGATACCATGCAATTTTCTTCTGGTGACATACCAACAGAACGCGGCGACGAAGTCCACAAATCAAAGATAGTTGAAGAATCTTCAGACGACGTAAAGGACACTTCATTCTCGGAGAACGACGCTTCTTCGCGCGAAAATGGCAAACCTCCGTCAACGCCTGGAAACAAAACCCAAAAAGTTGAAGACTGCTCGTCGTTTTCAGAATCACATAAATTTCACCTGCCTTCGGTCAAAAATGATGTTGATGAGAATGCAGAAGACGATTCGCTTGGCGTTCCTCTGCGTCGTGATTCATACACTCACGATAGCCAAGAGCCAAGGGCTACTAACGATGAAGTGACGGTAGCAGAATACTTATTCTCGAATTCTCACGCAAATGCTACACCAGAGATAGATTCTAGCTTTGAAACCGCCAAAATCAGCAGTGAAACCGCCAAAATCAGCAGTGAAACCGCCAAAATCAGCAGTGAAACCGCCAAAATCAGCAGTGAAACCGCCAAAATCAGCAGTGAAACCGCCAAAATCAGCAGTGAAACCGCCAAAATCAGCAGTGAAACCGCCAAAATCAGCAGTGAAACCGCCAAAATCAGCAGTGAAACCGCCAAAATCAGCAGTGAAATAGCCAAAGGAAGCACGGAAACAGCCAAAAGCAGCAGTGAAGCAATTGATGCGGAGAAAATTGGAAGACACGAGACCGACTCGACTCATGAAGTAGGACATCTGACTGACAGTGAACCGGAGACCCATCACGGTGATCAGGACAAGCAGGAAATGGACGCAGTGAAAGAATCACTAGAATACCACTCTCCGCATCATCGATTTGAGCTGAATGAACTTCAAGACGAAGCGAATTATCTTGATGCAGAGCGTCTTCATGAAGATAGATCAGAAAATGAAGAAGAAATCGCAATCGACGCTGATGAAAAAGATGCTCTCGGAAAAGAGTCAGCCGAGACTGCGGGTGACAACAGCGACAGTGACGACAACGATGCCGACATCGCAAAGAAAAGTACTGAAGTTATTCGCATTATTAGTGCAATGCCAAATTCTCCTTTGGGTGAAACTCAAAGTTTCCAATCAACTTCTGTTGAAGCAGGCTCACGAGATGCCGAAAAATCCATCAGGCCATCCTTCGAGGACGAGGTAACTGAAGACAGGCAAGGCCGCTTCTCTGAAACGGTACGAAGCTTCTCTTCAGGCAGCCGTGATGTCGGAGCTCATGTGGAGGAAAGTCATTTCACGGGCTCGAATATTTCAGGAGGAAACACTGCCAAAGTTGCTGCCGCCTCCAGAGTTTCATCCCCCAATGACCGCTCCAATATATTTGGGATGTACGTCAATCACGACTTCAACGAAACTGCGAATGAAGGAAAACTAAGCGCTTCTGGACGTGGATTTGAAGTTAATATCAATGAAAACACGGACACGGAACTCAAGTCACCTCTTCACGTTTTGAAAAATGCTCAAGGAAAAGATGACCAAGGTCTCCGCATGTGTGAAATTGAGTCGACTGAATGTGGTGCTGAAAACAGCAATGACAAAACAGGTAAACTGCAGAGTACATCCGAGGAAGACTACGTCAAACCAATAGTAAAAAGTGAGCGCAAAATCTCTCTTTTTAGCTTCGATATATCAAAGCCGAAAAAGTCCACTTTTGAATTGCGCATGGCTAGTTCAGACATCCCGCAAGTAACCGCTCCAAATTCGAAAGCCTTGGACGCAGCAACGGAAGAATCTGACACCAGCGAACTCTCAGTGACAGAGAATGACTTGCCAGAAGTGGACACGTACCTAACTGAAATCAGTCCTGTTGTGCACGAATTACCAAATGAACGCCATTTTGAAGGACTCCATGCAGCTGAGAGTGATTCTCCAGCACCTGCGGCTGACAGCGATTTCGGAAACGTTTTTGGATTCACAGGATTCAAGAAACACATACCTCGCTCTGACACCTCTCGCTCAGATGTGCGCGAGTACGACGAGGTCGAACCACCCAAAGTTACAGAAACGACAGAAAAAGTGCCAGTCTCCAAGATAAATTCGGTTTCCGTTCTTCGCATGAACTTTGAATCAAGCTTTGAAATTCAACCCTCTGATGACGACGAAACTTCACTATCGAGTTTCAACAGACACTACTTACCTGAATCTGAAGCCTACTTGCCCTCTAACCCAATTAGAATAGAGACTAACTTCCCAGGAAGTACAATAGAGATCAGCGGGAGTTCAGGCGACCGAGAGAAGGACATTGGATTGAAATCAGGAGGAAGTGCCGCCGAAACGTTACCTCGGGACGACGAACTCGAAGCCGAAGCTGAAAGCTCTATTCGTATCCCGAGAGCACGTCATTCGTTGTACCAACGTGCGGGCTCGAATGAGATTGGAAACTTCAGTAACTCCAGGGGGCAAGTTCTTAGAGACTCCGCCATAAATTACGACAGTGAATCTGAGAAAATAAACTATAAAAGCGAGACACAACCACAAGATATGTCGCATTTGATGAACACGTCTGACAGTGACTCAGATGCAATGATCATGGCAGCCGAAGTAGCGGTTGCTCACCGAAAAAGGAAGCCTGGCCATAACATGGGTTCATCAATTCTTATCAAAACTGATGCTAACTCTACTGTCTCGGGTGAATCTTCCAACTCAGGGGTGAAGACTCCCGCCATGTTTTCACCAGATCCAGTAACAGTTACAAACTCAGTCGTTCACAAGCAAACGACTAGAGTACGAAGACCACTATCAAACCCAGGGATTACGTTTGGGCGCATTATCGGTAACCCTGGGGAAATCAGGTTTGAAAACCTCAAGCAAAACTTCCAGAAGGATAATGTCTACATTGTGTCAAACTTCAATCCCCAGCAACCAGAATCTGTTACGAGAACCAACGAAGAAAGTGTACCCGGCAGCGCATCTGAAGTTACGGTTGTGTCCAATGGAAAGTACGTTTCAGATTCCGATGAAATGAAAAAACGAGCGGCGTCCCTCGATGACCTATCGTACATTCCGAATTGCACTGATGACGCCTTGCTGGAACGGGCAATGTCTTTGGAGTTCAAATTGGCTCACGGAGATGAAAAGAACTCTTTCCGGACTCGAAGAAACAACTTACCCAGGTCTTCAACTTCTATGAGGGAGGTGGAAAGATCGTCCATGATATCCGTGGATAATCTGCTCGACAAAGATACAGATCACAGCCCTCCTCAAAACCGTCGATCTGACCTTCCATCAAAAGGTCATAGCCACTCCGTTTTCGTGCAGAGTTATCGTCGCGATCAAAGGGCAACGAGTTTGGAAGGAATCCCTTCCTCACTCACCCGAAGCAACTCATCCAAACTTGCTGTCCATCAATCAAATGTCACTGTCAGGTCAAACCCGACACTCTCTTTATCCACTCACAACATATCGCCCACGAACCTGAAAGTCAATTATGATTCCGCGGGGGTTGAGATTGACGAGCAAGGAGGAGGAATAGTTTCGAACATCGAAATTAGCGGAGATCGAGGTGTGTCCATCACATCACTGACGCATTCGTCGCCGTGGCCTTCGACCAGCTCGGAGACGGACCACTTGTCATCTTTCGAGCAGTCTCCCCCGCACTCGAGCATTCACTCGCCCTCGGAAATGATCGGCCCGACCACCATCCACGTTTTGGAAGCCCCAATGGAGCCTCTCAACTACTTGTCTGAAAATTTAGGCAAAGGCATCGAAGTTTCGGACGTCTACCGAAACCAATACTTGAGCCTAAAAACGAACGGACTTGAAAGCGACGCTGAAGATGAAGTCACCGTGACCACAGGCGATGCATCTTTCTTCACCGGTCCCGGCGACCACTTGAACGAGTCACGGTCCAATGAGTGGATGCATGTAAACGGAAATATGAGGAGTATCGAGGATGATTTTCCATACCCTGACGACTTCCAGGCTGATTTCCAGGACGGATATCAAACGTCCACTGGGGACCACCCAGAAAAGACACTGTTGACATCCATGACCCAAATCCGCGTGCTGGGAGAACGCAGCAAGGCCCAGAACGATAAATGATTTGTGAGGCCCGACTCGCTCCTTGATTACGTTCAGGGAGATCAGAAAATATGGAGGGAAGAGCAAGCAAGATAGTTCTCGTCAAGTGTAAGACATGTGTTGGTAATTAGCAACTCAAGGTTCATCAAAACTAGTACTGATTCGGTAATCACAATCTCCATGTTTAGCCAAACTTTTGCTGAATAAGTTACTCAATGGTATTGAATGGTATTGAAAACCTCGGAAAATTGAATGGTATTGAAAAACTCAAGGTGTGGAATGGTATTGACAATTTTAAGATATTGAATGCTATTAAAAACTGTGTACAAACAGAGACTGAAAAGATGATGCCTTCCTTGCGCTAACTGAGTTCCCTGAGCCCAGGTCGTGCTAACTAACAACTTTGCTCGAATTGGGACGTTCTTCCATACTGAACTTACATCAATAGAGACCATTGGTGTTTCCTGATAGCCAAGCAAACCTTGTAGCTTTTGCTGACCTGCGTGAGAGGAAAACAAGGTAGGGTCATTTCTAGGGGGGAAAATACACCTCTTCTTGTTCGGCTAGCCAATAGAAAGGCCTTATTTCAAACAAACATCATGACGTCACCAAAACGCAATGTCGTTAGGCCAATAGTGGAGCCAGCTTTGTGGGTAGCAGTGCTACCAGATGCAATATGATCGCTGCTATTGGTTCGTTGCCGTGACGTCATTAAAGTCATCCCGTCAACGAAAAAAGACTGGTTTGTACCTACCTTGTTTCCTCTACCCTGATCCTGACCTGCGTGCGAGAACATCTCGGCAGTTATGCGCTCCTCTTCGATTGGTATTTTACCTCGTGTCATAGATACGTATTTGCTCAAAGTTATTCATAAGCATAGAGAGTTGTAAATTTGCTTAAACTATCCAGCTTTATTTTCATTGTAAGAGCCGTCCGAATACCTTAGAATGTATTGGTTTCCGCGAAGTAATTTTGTGCAATAATGTTCGACTTTGTAATTTTAACTTTTATACTAGGATAAGGATTTATGTATATGCAGCAGGAAATGTTTTTCGAAGTTACGAAATGTTATAACGATGATACGAGTACTACTGGCATGATTATTTAATAGCTTTTTGCTCAAATTAGTAAGATTTATCGTTAAGATGATACAATGATCAGTTATACGGCAAAGACTCGATATTTTGTTCTTGTTGGTCGCAATTTTGCCATCTTGCATGGAGGGTCTCTGCGTTTGTGTGTGGGTCATTGCACCTGGATTGTTACGTGAACACCTGGATTATTGCGTGAACACCTGGATTATTGCGTGATCACCTGGATTATTGTGCGAACACCTGGATTATTGTGCGAACACCTGGATTATTACGTGAACACCTGTATTATTGTGCGAACACCTGGATTATTGCGCGAACACCTGGATTATTGCGCGAACACCTGGATTATTGCGCGAACACCTGGATTATTGCGCGAACACCTGGATTATTGCGCGAACACCTGAATTATTGCGCGAACACCTGGATTATTGCGCGAACACCTGGATTATTGAGCGTGAACACCTGGATTATTGAGCGTGAACACCTGGATTATTGAGCGTGAACACCTGGATTATTGAGCGTGAACACCTGGATTATTGAGCGTGAACACCTGGATTATTGAGCGTGAACGCCTGGATTATTGAGCGTGAACGCCTGGATTATTGAGCATGAACGCCTGGATTATTGCGTGTGAACACATCGATTATTGCGTGTGAACACCTGGATTATTGAGCGTGAACACCTGGATTATTGCGTGCGAACACCTGGATTATTGCGTGCGAACACCTGGATTATTGAGCGTGAACACCTGGATTATTGCGTATGAACACCTCGAGTATTGCGTATGAACACCTCGAGTATTGCGTGTGAACACCTGGATTATTGCGTGTGAACACCTGGATTATTGAGCGTGAACACCTGGATTATTGCGTGCGAACACCTGGATTATTGCGTGCGAACACCTGGATTATTGAGCGTGAACACCTGGATTATTGCGTGTGAACACCTCGAGTATTGCGTGTGAACACCTGGATTATTGCGTGTGAACACCTGGATTATTGCGTGTGAACACCTGGATTATTGCGCAAATCGCTACACTTCGGTGTTCATTTTCTGAACGTCATGTTGTATTGCAATCGTTGTACCGATGGCTCGATTTTGTTGGGTACGAGCTGTTGAAACTCCAAAAATTACTTCGTAGGTCCTACATTGAATACGTCATCAGTTTTAATGATTCCAGGTGTCTTTTTTTCAAGACGCGTGGTGATGGCAGGAACAACCTTTTTAACACCTTGACCGCGATGGGTTAAACTGAAATTCAATATTCAACTCAAATTTATAGTCAAAAGTTGTTAGTAACTTTTATAAATACCAAACATTGACTGGGTCCATTGAATACCATTGATATTAAAAGATTGTTAACAATTTTCAAACGACTCATCGATGGGTCGTATTGCAAGCAGCGTGTTAATTAGGGTAAGATCTTTGAAAAATGATCGTCGTCGTAGCGGTTCCGCTTCGAAGAATTAAATGTGTAAAATTTAAACCCTGGATTGAAGTGATGCTTTAGGAATGTTCTAATAACATCTGGTTCTAATAATAAGGCTCGGTCGTCGTGGTTCACGGCGTTTTCGCGGTTGTTGACGGTTGGTTTGGTTAGGATGTGAGTAGCAGAAATGGAAAATCGACTTTGCTGCTCGAATACATTATTGTCATTTGTAAGAAATATGAAAATGCAGTTGTGCGATAACGATTCACTCCATATACGCGGGGAATGTGTTTGTACCTACGTAGGTCTCTCTGTTCGTTTTTCATTATATTATTCGAATGTAGAAAGTAAAATCTTTTCACGTAGGTGTGAGGAACTAAACCACACCGCACTCTCGCCATCAGCTCTCATTTTAATTTTAATTGTAGGGAATGGTATTTGGAATGTGTATCCATTAAAAATTTTCTGTAAAGGGAAGTTCTTTGAAAAATTTAAAACGAGAATTGTTGAATTAATAAAAAAATTTCTATTACCGGGAATGGAAGCGAGCAAAATATTTGAGAGCGTTTCTTTGGTAATATAAATGAGGCTGAAAATAAATGAAAGCTGTGAGAATAACATTACATTGACATGAACAAATGTGATGCCAATGAAATACCGTAATAATTTATGCAAAATTCAATTTAAAAAAAACCGTGGCCCCTGTTTTTTGTGGACAACTCAGTATTTCTTAATCATAAGTTTTAATTTTAAGCCCGAAATACAAACGGCTTTATTTTAACTCTGTTACTTTAAGGTAAGTGTAAAACACTTGATTTTAATGGAAATTTTTTATGTTTTTGGACCATGACTGTGACGTATGATCCTAAATTTTCGGATCATCTTGTTATTGAGAGCGGAGGTCTTTTTCAAAAACTACAAATCATTTTAACGAAAGCGGTCTATTTCAGGCAAAACTTAGCGCTCCCAGGGGAAAATGTGAAGTCCCGAGCTGAGAGTTAGGTAGGCCTTCTTTTTGTTAAAATGAAATGTTTTTGTTATGTAAATGGCTCTTTTTTTTCGGTTCGCTGCTGTCCTGTTTTTCAGCCCCTACTACACTCCAAAGCAAAAGTTTGGAATCACTTTTTTGAAATTGGTTCCGCGCGATTTGAGCACTAAATATTTTTTCAATAACCATAAAAATTGCACCATTTTAAAGGTTCAACTCTTAAATTTAAATTGATACCAAATTCATTCAATTCAAACCAGTATTTCGGGAGCTATCCCGGATTAAATCAAGGAGGTAGGAAAACAAGTAAATATGGGAATGAATAAAAAAAACAAAAAATATTCGATAATAAAATTTGTTTAGCCTTAAAAATAAATGTCAATACTTTGTGTTCGCTCCCCTTGCCCTAATAACTGCTCGAAGACGATTTTTCATCGACCTGTTCAAGTTCTGAATTGAAAAAGTGAAGAATAACGTTCTCGATATACTGGCTTGATTTGAATGAATTTGGTATCACTATAAAGTTAAGAGTTGAACCTTTAAAATGATGTAATTTTTATAGTTATTGAAAAAATATTTAGTGCTTAAAATCGCGCGGAACCAATTTCAAGAAAGAGATTCCAAACTTTTGCTTTGGAATGTATTTTCTTCTTAGACTTTTATCGTGTTTCATGACATTTTTTCTCAACTTTCTGTTTCTATGCACTTCGTGCATCGATTCCGAGTTTTCTTATCTCCATACTAAATGGTACTTTTTCTTTCCTCTTTGGAACGTCTTTGCTGCGGTTAAGGAGTCTTAAACTAACATCTTATCCGCTGCAGCTGATTGCGCCACGTTAGAAGTAGCCAGTAGCCTACCATACCTGAGCCCTGACTGAACCTAACCCTAACCCTACTAGACCTGAGCCCTGAACCTAACCCTAACCCTACTAGCCCTGAACCTAACCCTAACCCTACTAGCCCTGAACCTAACCCTAACCCTACTAGACCTGAGCCCTGAACCTTACCGTCACACCCCACCAAGTCCACCCAACACACGGGGGCAGACATTTGCGAAGGCTAAGCGAGAGGTCTGACTTGACCATACGAAGGGTTGCTTATTTGAACTTGGCGAAACGGACTTTACCGCATAATACTAGGCTAAGTACCGACAATTGGGTACAGCGGCAGATTCGGAGATTTCCAAAAAATCTGCTCAGCAGCCTGGCAAGGTGAAGGTTACTCCGAAACAATAATCCTATCGGTAATCCTATCGATATCAATAATCTTATCAGTAATCTATTGGTATCAATAATTCTGTAATCCAATAACGTTAACATCTCATTAGTATCATTAATCAATTAGGTATCAATAATCCTTTTGGTATCAATAATTCTGTAATCCTACCAATAACGAACGTTGACCATGACACCAAGAGTGTGCCATTGACCTAGTGACCATGACTTACCCATGAGCAATAAACCGTCCATGTCTAAAAAACCGCCTGCATTGCGTAACACCCACGACTCTCTCTCTTGATACGCTTCACCGGTTTTGATATTATAGCGTAGTTTGAGCTTCTCAGTGAAATATATTTATGTACGTTTGTGTTATATTTGATCAGTTTGACAAAGAAAGAATGCTCAATTGCGTAAATTAGACTTAAGGTTTTTTTTTCATAGTTCGCAACGTGACTTGACCGCTTGTTGGCGCCCCGTCCCATTTGTTTTGCTGTGCTGCTACTTATAGTTTCTTTTGCAGTGCAGTGCAAAATATAATCATCTTGCAGCGCAGTAGAAAATATTTGCAGTGCTGTGCAAAATAATTTTTTGCAACGCAGTGCCAAATAATAATTTTTTGCAGCGCAGTGCAAAATAATAATTTTTTGCAGCGCAGTGAAGATTTTTTTGCAGAGCAGTGAAAAAGAATTTATTCTGCAGCGCAGTGAAGGAAATTTATTTTGCAGCGCAGTGGAAAAAATCCTTTGCTGCTCGGAGCAAAAAATATTATGCAGCGCAGGGAAAAAGAATTCATTTTGCAGCGCAGTTAAAATGAATTCATTTTGCAGCGCAGTTAAAATGAATTTATTTTGCAGCGCAGTGAAAAAAGAATTTATTTTGCAGCGCAGTGGAAAAAAAATATTTTGCAGCGCAGGGAAAAAGAATTTATTTCGTAGCGCAGTGAAAATATCTTTTGCAGCGCAATGCAAAAATAATATTTTGCAGTGCAGTGAAAAATGTCCAGAGGCTGAACATGTACATGGATTACCCTTGTTACGTTATATTTAGGTTAGATTTTAGTGATTAATCTAGAAGAATAAGCACACAGAGATTAAATTTCACACTTATTACTAGGTATCAGGAAACACGTAGTTTAAATATTGTTTTAATAATTAATTTAGTGCTATATTTGAGTTGTAGGTGCATGATGTATATGTGAGAGCATAACTTTAACGTAACTTGAGTACATTTTATACAATTATATGTTTTTTCATATCCTAATTTGTGGTTCGCTAGAGGTCGTCTCCTCATTTCTAACAACGGTGAACATAATCAAATATGAATAAATACATCTCAAAACGATGTTTTTCTCAACATGCACGCTTGATGAAACAGACACCCACACATTCATACAATTTTTGCGTCAAAATATAAATTTAGATCAAAATTTTGTGTTTTTTAATGTTGACTTTCTTCTTTGGCAGAGTCTAAGAATTTTTCGACATAAGACATTTCGTTTTTCCTGAGCCTCCAACACGTTGGGCTGTGCAATGATAGATTTTTACATTTATCAAATTAAACAAACCACACTTATTTGCTAACGTATTGGAGATCTCCTCAAAACCAAAGGCTGTTATTTAGGCCATCACTTTTTCCCCAACGTAAAAAAATAAATATATCATTTCAAATAATACATACTTCCGAGCCCACATACATTCTACGTTCACATACACACAGGACCGGTCCTGCTAAGACATGCCTACAAGGTATAAGATCAACGACGTAATGAGTTAAATACAAGAAAAAAACATGTAGAAAATACGCAAGAAAAAAACATGTAGCGTATATCATAACGTATGTTAACTTTTTATATTTATAAATATAAAAATTCTCTACGTAATTTATAATTATATTTAATGTATAATTATACGTAACGCATATAATGGTTTACATATAAATGTAGCAGAACTACGTTGGTCAGAGATGTTATCTGCGACTTGTGCTGCATGGCCGAGCGCACCTGTCGAACAGCACACACCTGACGAGCGCACATGACAAGCAGCACACACCTGACGAGCGCACATGACAAGCAGCACACACCTGTCAAGCGCGCATGACAAGCAGCACACACCTGACAAGCGCACATGACAAGCAGCACACACACCTGACAAGCGCACATGACAAGCAGCACACACACCTGACAAGCGCACATGACAAGCAGCACACACCTGTCAAGCGCACATGACAAGCAGCACACAGACTTGACACCTCACAGATCCGTTTGACTCCGCCCAAAAGAATCTGGATCCTGAAAAAAAGAATAAAAAACTGTTCAAATCAAGGAATTCGCCGAGTAATATTCAAAATTCTGCTATGAAAAACAGTTTTACTTGAATAAATTGTCGACGTTTAAAGAAAATAAAAGGCAAGTGTTGCTAATCGGATGGCGATAAAAATTGAATGGCGAGAAAAAAAACATCCCATCGTGATGAATATTTAAATTCTAAATTAAAATTAACTAAATCAACTTTTAATGTTCTGCAACGTTTTTTTTCAGTATCATAATTTAGTAATTAATATATACTTATTTATATATATTGTGTAGAATAGAGTTTATTATATTTTAATTTCTGAATGTACCGATAGCTGTCGACAGACATGCAAGTTCTACGTGTTACACTGATACCAATATTTTATATTATTAAAATTAATACATTGATAATAATATATTGATAATAATATAACATATTGGTATCAGTGTAACAGGAAGAAAGCACGAAAGCCACCGTTGCCACTACAAAGGCGATCCCAAGAGAGGTAAGAGGAGGGACCATTTAGTATGGACTGTAGAAAACGGGGAATCTATGTACATGGTATGTTCCCTCACAGGTTATCATGCGCATAGAACCCGTCAATTAAGGAGGAAGGCGAAGAAGAGATAGCGAAGAAGAGATGGCGAAGAAGAGATGGCGAAGAAGAGATGGCGAAGAAGAGATGGCGAAGAAGAGATGGCGAAGAAGAGATGGCGAAGAAGAGATGGCGAAGAAGAGATGGCGAAGAAGAGATGGCGAAGAAGAGATGGCGAAGAAGAGATGGCGAAGAAGAGATGGCGAAGAAGAGATGGCGAAGAAGAGATGGCGAAGAAGAGATGGCGAAGAAGAGATGGCGAAGAAGAGATGGCGAAGAAGAGATGGCGAAGAAGAGATGGCGAAGAAGAGATGGCGAAGAAAAGATGGCGAAGAAGAGAGGGCGAAGAAGAGATGGCGAAGAAGAGATGGCGAAGAAGAGATGGCGAAGAAGAGATGGCGAAGAAGAGATGGCGAAGAAGAGATGGCGAAGAAGAGATGGCGAAGAAGAGATGGCGAAGAAGAGATGGCGAAGAAGAGATGGCGAAGAAGAGATGGCGAAGAAGAGATGGCGAAGAAGAGATGGCGAAGAAGAGATGGCGAAGAAGAGATGGCGAAGAAGAGATGGCGAAGAAAAGATGGCGAAGAAGAGAGGGCGAAGAAGAGATAGCGAAGAAGAGATGGCGAAGAAGAGATGGCGAAGAAGAGATGGCGAAGAAGAGATGGCGAAGAAGAGATGGCGAAGAAGAGATGGCGAAGAAGAGATGGCGAAGAAAAGATGGCGAAGAAGAGAGGGCGAAGAAGAGATGGCGAAGAAGAGATGGCGAAGAAGAGATGGCGAAGAAGAGATGGCGAAGAAGAGATGGCGAAGAAGAGATGGCGAAGAAGAGATGGCGAAGAAGAGATGGCGAAGAAGAGATGGCGAAGAAGAGATGGCGAAGAAGAGATGGCGAAGAAGAGATGGCGAAGAAGAGATGGCGAAGAAGAGATGGCGAAGAAGAGATGGCGAAGAAGAGATGGCGAAGAAGAGATGGCGAAGAAGAGATGGCGAAGAAGAGATGGCGAAGAAGAGATGGCGAAGAAGAGATGGCGAAGAAGAGATGACGAAGAAGAGATGGCGAAGAAGAGATGGCGAAGAAGAGATGGCGAAGAAGAGATGGCGAAGAAGAGATGGCGAAGAAGAGATGGCGAAGAAGAGATGGCGAAGAAGAGATGGCGAAGAAGAGATGGCGAAGAAGAGATGGCGAAGAAGAGATAGCGAAGAAGAGATGGCGAAGAAGAGATGGCGAAGAAGAGATGGCGAAGAAGAGATGGCGAAGAAGAGATGGCGAAGAAGAGATGGCGAAGAAGAGATGGCGAAGAAGAGATGGCGAAGAAGAGATGGCGAAGAAGAGATGGCGAAGAAGAGATGGCGAAGAAGAGATGGCGAAGAAGAGATGGCGAAGAAGAGATGGCGAAGAAGAGATGGCGAAGAAGAGATGGCGAAGAAGAGATGGCGAAGAAGAGATGGCGAAGAAGAGATGGCGAAGAAGAGATGGCGAAGAAGAGATGGCGAAGAAGAGATGGCGAAGAAGAGATGGCGAAGAAGAGATGGCGAAGAAGAGATGGCGAAGAAGAGATGGCGAAGAAGAGATGGCGAAGAAGAGATGGCGAAGAAGAGATGGCGAAGAAGAGATGGCGAAGAAGAGATGGCGAAGAAGAGATGGCGAAGAAGAGATGGCGAAGAAGAGATGGCGAAGAAGAGATGGCGAAGAAGAGATGGCGAAGAAGAGATGGCGAAGAAGAGATGGCGAAGAAGAGATGGCGAAGAAGAGATGGCGAAGAAGAGATGGCGAAGAAGAGATGGCGAAGAAGAGATGGCGAAGAAGAGATGGCGAAGAAGAGATGGCGAAGAAGAGATGGCGAAGAAGAGATGGCGAAGAAGAGATGGCGAAGAAGAGATGGCGAAGAAGAGATGGCGAAGAAGAGATGGCGAAGAAGAGATGGCGAAGAAGAGATGGCGAAGAAGAGATGGCGAAGAAGAGATGGCGAAGAAGAGATGGCGAAGAAGAGATGGCGAAGAAGAGATGGCGAAGAAGAGATGGCGAAGAAGAGATGGCGAAGAAGAGATGGCGAAGAAGAGATGGCGAAGAAGAGATGGCGAAGAAGAGATGGCGAAGAAGAGATGGCGAAGAAGAGATGGCGAAGAAGAGATGGCGAAGAAGAGATGGCGAGGAAGAGATGGCGAAGAAGAGATGGCGAGGAAGAGATGGCGAGGAAGAGATGGCGAAGAAGAGATGGCGAAGAAGAGATGGCGAAGAAGAGATGGCGAGGAAGAGATGGCGAAGAAGAGATGGCGAAGAAGAGATAATGAAAACTGCAGAAGTAAAATGGGCGCAAAGACAGAAGTCTCCGAAGACCTATCTATAATAATAATAATAATAATAATGAGGGGTGTTGATATAGTCAACATTAAAGCACGGATGCGGGTCCTTTGTTGCTCCCCCCTACGCATGTTGTCTGTGACCGAAAGCCCAATTCAACAGTTTATCATTAAAGGTAAGTCAATTGCCAAATAAAGTTGCTGAAAACATTTAAATTAGGTCATAAGCGTCTATCACACGAAGATAGTTCATCAATTCTCTAACGTCTAATTGGCGTCCCAATACCGTCTCGACGGTAAGTCGTTGTAGCGTTCGGCAAGCCTTTATACAATTTCTACTATTGGTGAGACTTTCACATTCTATGATTAGATGTTTGACTGTTAGTGTTGAGTTATTGCAAAGCTCGCATACTGGTGCGATATCGGGTACTTCATTATTCATCAGGTAGCCATGTGTTAAGAGTGTATGTCCTATTCTGAGTCTGTTAACTATTATCTCCTCTTTACGTGATATTTTACCGAAGTCCAACTCTATTCCTGGTGATGGTTGTATTTCCCTTAATTTGTCTCTGCAATTTTCCCACCTAGTTTTCCACTGGTTAATCACGGCTTGTCGAATTAATGGTTTCCAATCTGTGTAGCAAATTAGGATAAATTCTTCGTTTTTTTGGGTTGCGTTCTTGGCTGCAGTATCTGCAGCATCGTTATCGCCTATTCTGACATGGGAGGGGATCCAGCATATGTTGATGGCTTTGCCGCCTTTTTGTTCTTCGTGTATGTCGTGTTGTATTCGGCGTATTACTGGATGGTATGTCTCGTACTTTAGGCTGTTAACGACTCTCAAGGAGTCGCAGTAAATTACGAATTTCTTATCTCTTTTTTCATTAATGATGCCAAGGGCCAAGTGGATGGCGTGTATTTCGGCTGAGTATATTGAGGCCTCTTTCGGTAGCGTTGCAGAGCGGACAATGGTGCCACATACTGCTGCCGCTCCTGTGCCATTTTCTCCTCTTGAGCCGTCTGTGTATATAGTTACATATCCGTCATATTTTTCTTTTGTCATTCTTTTAAACTCTTGACGGATTATGTATTCAGGGGTTTCGTTTTTTGGTAGTTCGGTGAGGTCGGTATTTATTGTTGGTTTTGTTAGTGCCCATGTGGGAGTATTAATGTTTAGTAGTCGGTATGAAAAGTCTGGTTTAACTCGATTTTTCCGGAGGCCAAATTTTTCTATCAATATTTGCATTTTAATAGCGAATGTTGGAGTTATTTTCCTATTTTGGAAGAGTAGTCGGTTACTCGGCGTCACAGTGTAATTGAAGGCGGGGTTTCCATGTTGACTTCGGATTTTGTAGTAATAACAGAGGGATAGATAGTTTCGCCTAATATCGGGAGGCATTTCATTGCAAATAATGTGTAGACTATTTGTTGGGCTGGATTTGAATGCTCCTGTAGCGATTCGTAGTGCTTCGGATGTAATAGACTCGATGGGCTTTAGAGTTGTTTGGCTGGCAGAGTTATAGATTATTGATCCATAATCGAGGATTGATCTTGTAATGCTTCGATAGATTTTGAGGATCGTGGTTTGGTCTGCTCCCCAGCTTTGAGCTGTTATTGATTTTAATAAGTTCAGGCTATCATTCCCTTTTTTCTTTAAAGCAGTGATGTGTTGTTGCCAGTTCAATTTTTCATCGAAAATCAGGCCGAGGAATTTATGTGAGTTTGTGTATTGAATGTTTTCATCATTGAGTTTTAAGTATTGGGCTGAGGAAGAGTCCGGGTATGGTATTGAAATGTATTGCTTTGCTTTTACTAGATGAGAATTTGAAGCCATGATTTTGGGACCACTTAAATATTTTATTAATACAGGATTGCATTTTGTCTTGGATAACCTTGAGGTCTTGGTGGTGGTATCCAACTTGAAAGTCGTCAACGTATAGTGAGTGGTGGAATTTGTTGTCCGGTGGGATCTGCTTGGCTATGTCGTTTATTTTGAGGGCGAATAACGTGACCGAGAGGACACTGCCTTGAGGGACTCCGTTTCGCTGTTCGTAAATATTTGAGCTATAGTTGTCTATTCGGACACTTAGTGTTCTACGTTCTAGGAATTTGGCGACAAAAGTTGGTAATCTGCCCCTGAGTCCAATATCGAATAAATCCCGTATGATCCCATATCTCCATGTTCTGTCGTAAGCTTTTTCAAGGTCGAAGAACACTGAGATGAAGTGTTCTCTGTTTGCGAATGCTAATCTTATGGTTGAGTCTAGTCTGACCAAATGATCTGTAGTGCTACGCCCCTTTCTGCATCCACACTGCTCTTTACTAATTATATTGTGCATATCTAAGTATTCGATCAGTCGATTATTGATCATTCGTTCCATTAATTTGCACAGACAGCTCGTGAGTGCGATGGGTCTGTAGTTATTTGGTTTACTATGGTCTTTCCCGGGTTTTGGGATTGGTATTATTATCGAGTGCTGCCATTGTGGTGGGAAGTAGCCCGTTGTCCAGAATTTGTTAAAAGTGTTCAAGATGTATTGTTTAGCTGGTAGTTTTAGGTGTTTGATCATGTCGTATGTTATTTTGTCGTTTCCTGGTGATGTGTTTTTAGTTTTTCTTAGGGCGGATTCAAATTCATGCATATGGAAAGTTTGGTTATAGATTTCTACGTTTGGCGAACTGAAATGGATCGGTATAGTTTCATTTGCGGTTTTTATTTGTTGAAATTCAGGGGAATAGCTTTGATCGCTTGACACTTCGCTGAAATTCTCAGCCAGTTTATTCACAATATCAGGGATTGTGCTGTAGTGTATATTGTTTTCGATTAATATATGGACTTTTCTTTGTACTCGACCTTTTATTTTCCTTATTGTTTCGTACACTCTGGCCATTGGTGTATATTTATTAAGTTGGTTTACGAAAGTCTTCCACGTTTCCTGTTTGCTTGCTCGAAGTTTGTATTTATGATTTGCCCTTGCTCGTTTCCAGTTAATTAAGTTAGTAAGATTTTTATTGCGGTGGTATTTCTTGTAAAGTTTTTCTCTTTCTTCTTTTGATTCTTGGAGTTCTTTTGTCCACCATGGTTTGGGGTAGTATTTTCCTGGTATATAAGTTGGGATGGCTTTTTCAGCTGCTGAGTAGAACCGCTGGTATAAGTCGGTGAGTAGTTGTTCGTTATTAGTTGTTGTGTTCAACATCGGCTTGTTCCATGCATTGTTATTGGAATATAGATCCCAGTTAGCTTTTGAGTAGTTCCAGATAGTTGATGGGGGTTGGTTGGGACGATTTTCGTTAAGATAGGTGATCAAAATTGGGCAATGATCGCTATCACCCGGCGAGTCGAAAGCAACCCAGTCTAATAGCACGGCCAATGTAGGTGAGCAAATTGTCAGATCAATAGCTGATTCTGAATTGTATCCTATTCTAGTGGGTGAACCGGTATTTAATAGGCAAAGGTTATTGTTTGTAATAACAGTTTCTATCAGCTTCCCCCTATTATCTGTATTCTTGCAGCCCCATATGGTGCTGTGTCCGTTGAAGTCGCCGGCTAGGATGAAAGGATTCGGTAGTTGGTGGATTAGGTTATTTAGTTTTTCGTTTGTGACTGTTTGTCTACCGGGTATGTAGATGCTGCAGATGGTTATCAGCTGTCCTATGTTTACTTGAATGGCCACGCTTTGTAGTTCAGTCTGTAGATTCAGTTCACAAAAAGGTATTGAGCTATGGACATATATTCCAACACCTCCATGGGGGGTTCTGTTGTAATGACCGTGTCGTAGCACATCACTGTAGCCGTTTATTCTAAACTGGCAGTTATCCCATAGCTTTGTTTCTTGAAGTGCTATTATACTGGGTTGGTGGTTGTTTATTGTTTCCATTAGTTCATCTTTCTTTCCCCTGATGCCTTGGCAGTTCCACTGCAGGATTCCTACGTTAGCCATGGGGTGTGTTTGATTTGATTTTGTTATTCAATCGTTCAATTAGTTACTTTCTTTTGGGTGATCTATCTCTAATCCTAGAGTCTCGAGAGTAGTATGACTGTTCCTCATCTGAGTAAATTTGTCGTTTATCATGTCTGTTGCGGCTGTAGGTGGGGGATCGTGATTTTGATCGTGATCTTGGTCGCTTCTTGTTTTGGGTTTTGGGAGGTTTGTGCTGCTTTGGGGGTTTGAATTCGTTGAATATTCGTCTGGCTTCTTGTCTCATAATAGGGTTGCATTCGCTCGTGCCATCTTCCTCATTTTCAGATCCTTCGGCTGTTGTTTCAATATTAATTGTGGATTTGAGCAATTGTGTTGGGTTGGGTTTAATGCGGAGTATTTCTTTTTCGCATGTTTCGTGGTCGCGTTGTGAAGTTTGCGGTGGTTTGGTTTCTGGTGTATCGGTTGTGTTATCAGTTGTACCTGGTTCGTTACAAAGTGGGGGAGCCATATTTTTGTTCGGTGATCGTTTGGTTTTTGGTAGCTGCCATAAAGGGTTGGGGGGTTGGTACTTTGGGTATTTGATCCGTTCGATTTCTGGTTATTTGTGCGTAGCTTTGATCGAGTTGTGGGGATCGTTTGTGGTATATTATAAGGGCTTGTTCTCTTGATACGTTTTGTTTAGTACGGATAGAAATTAGTTCTTGTTGCTTGCGTTGTTCCGGGCAAGTCCGGTCTCCAGTTTTGTGATTGTTTCCGCAGTGGTAGCATGTCAAGTTGTTTTCAGTGCAATTTGTTGCTTCATGGCCTTTTGTTGCGCATTTTCCACACACGAACTCTTCACTGGTACATCTTTTAGCAGTATGGTTGTATTCCAAGCACTTTTTACACATCATAGGGCGGTCGAAGTATTCATATATCCTACTCTTGCAGTCTTGGCCAAGGATGTCGATATACTCAGGGGGGGTTGAGCCTCTGAAAGTTAGAAGTATTGCTTTTGCATTTGTGTTACGGCTTTTTATCCAATTTGCTGGTTCAACATTTTTGATTATATGGTTTTCCATTAAACCTTGTTTGAATTTCTCGAAGTTGGTGAAGTCGTAGTTATAGATGTAGGCGAGTCCTTTTGAAAGATATACATAGTTATTTTCTGTTACTTGCACAGGGATGTTGTTTATGTCTGATTTTCTGTATTTCATCTTTTTGTCGTGTGTGATCTAATTCTGCAATAAATGTGTTTTTGCCGCCCGATCGAATAGATTTGGGTTTTCCTTGGATTTGGTTTGCAATACATTTTTCTAGGAGCCATGGAGTAATTTTCCGCTTTTCGTTTTCCTGCATTGTTATATTGAAATGAGTTGTGGGGGTGTTCGTATCTGATATTGGTATCTCGGAGTGTCCTGTGACTATCTGTACAGCACGACGCCTATTAACTCGTTGTTCTTGTTGGACTTTGCATATTTCTGTTTCCATGATATGTTTCGGGCATTCTCTGTGGCCAGTTTCATGTTGACGCTTGCAATGCATGCAGGAGAGGGCGCTGCCACATTGTTCGCTGTCATGGCCTGTTTCTCCGCAGCGTTTACAGTTTGCTTCGTTATGGCAGTGTTTGGCTGTGTGGCCGTAGTTTTGACATTTGTGGCAGATCATTGGTCTATTAATATATGGGTATACTATCGTATCTGATCTTTCGCCTGGGATATATATAGAGTCTGGTGTAGTGTAGCTATTAAAGGTTAGTAGGAGTGGGGTGGTTTGGGAGAATCGAGTTTTAATGAAGCTGGCACGGACAGCGTCACTGATATTGTACTGGCTCTTCAGGCCTTCCACAAAATCTTCCATATTATCTACATCGTATTCTTGAATATATATTAGTCCTTTGGATTGATTGTAGTATGGGTGTTCGCTGATCTGGCAATTAATGCCGTCGACGTTAGTAAGTCTGGTGATGCGCTCAGATTGGGGTTTGTTTCGAGTTTCTATGATAAAGCTATCTTTACCTGAATAAGTTATTCTTTTCGCCTTCAAACCAGTTATTTTGACTATTTCTTCTTGGAGGCAAAATGGATTTATTTGGTTTCTCTCTTCGATTTTGAATTTGACCGAGAAGAACTTTGTATAATGGTCGTTCTTCGTCATTTCTTGGTTCAACGATATGGGTGTGTATTTGTTAGCTTTCCTTTGTTTTCTCACATTTTCTTTCTCGCAGCCCATGATTTTACTGTTTTTTCCTATGTTCTGCGCTTTCGTCATTTCTAGGATTTTTTCGAGTGTATTTTCGATTTTCCTTATTCGATCGTCTACATTTTGTGCTTCTTTTTCAACTTCATGTTTATCGGGGTTGATGCATTTGGTTGCATCACCTGCCGCAAGTCTATTCAGCACTTCATTTAATTTAGCCTCCAATTGGTCCACCTTACAGGTAGCACCGTTTGGTTCCGGTGGAGTTTTTTCGGTTGTTTGGTCAGATGTGTCATTGTTTTCGCTTATCTTCCTGGTGATAGTGTTAGTTTTGGGGTTTGTTGCACCTACGTTGGTAGCAGTGCTTAGGTTGTTTTTGTAAGAGTTTATTCGTTGTTTTAATTTGTTTTTATTTTTGGCGTACACACTCCCGGCTTCAGAGGGGGTTTCCCCGCCTCGAAGTCGGGGTTTGAGATATTCGCTGATTGTTGCCAGAAGTGCTTAAAGTTTTACTTTGGGATCCAAAGTAGTAATCCAAAATGGACTATTGGTCTGCGTAACTTAAGTCTATTCTTATAGGTTATTTAAGGGCCCTGGAGTATAGGACAAATTAAAGAGAAAATAACTACGCAAATGAGACCCAAGCTCCGAAGAGCTCGGGCCGCCGCCCGACTTTGTTCTACCCAACAACGGGGATTTGGAAAAAAAACCTAAAATCTTAATCCCTCGAAAGAAAACTCAAAAGATAGAGGAAAGAGCAGTTGGGTATTTCAACGGTACCACCACGAGAAGGTGCCGGGTCAGCTGGATACCTGCTCGTGAGTAGGTATTCCTGTATCAATCCTTGTCTACGACTTCTTTCCCTTCACCAAGCTCAATAATTCAATAATTTGGTACCAGTAAAAGGTGGTAAAGGGAACAGTGAAAATTCCATACCTATCTATAGCTGAGGGGACCTAACAGTATTCCCCCTGGGGTACCAGTCCCCATAGCATAAGATAGACAAGCCTAACTAAGCTAAACCTATTGCTTACCCCATGCTACCTGAAAAGAAAGTAGAATTTAGAGTAAAAAAAAGAAAAAACGAGACATTTACATTAGAAGAAGCGCAACCCAAGAAAGAAAGAAAAAGAAAAACAGTTTGTTTCTAATAGAGATGGTATAAAAGTAACATCATTGGTTTTTAAAATATCTTAAAGTTAATACACTTAGATGATACACACATATGAGTATTGTAATCCCCATGT
This sequence comes from Morinoia aosen, assembly GCA_030386875.1. Lineage (NCBI taxonomy): Eukaryota > Metazoa > Arthropoda > Malacostraca > Amphipoda > Talitridae > Morinoia > Morinoia aosen. The sequence goes on along the minus strand of CM059577.1, from coordinate 46,724,467 downwards.
CACTAGCCGAAAAGAAATGATTGAGGGAAATGTACTCCTAATCTTGCTTAATCTACATCTGATGATACATGTAATGATAATTATAAGAGACAACACAATTTCATGGACGATGCATTTTCAGTGTGGGGTGAAAACACTTCTGACAGTTTACATGTGCATGACATAAAACTTTAAAATTCTTGACGCCAGGAAGTAATATTAGAATTGCTCGTTTCAGTGGATGTTTAAAAATGTTATTTCGAGGAAGCATGGAAAAAATATATAAATATAAGCATGGTGACCTCAGAAATTACAAGTTTTGTACTTCTAATTAAAAAATTTTAACACAACGGTCATTAGCATTTTATTTACATATAAATGGATGATAATACAACGAATTTATAGTCTTTTTACGTGAATGCTTTACAATAATAAAGAGATGAAGAGTTAGGTAATGTTACAAGTTGAGAGTGAAACAGAAAAAAAGGACCAGTATCTTTAATTAAAATGACAGTTGTCAGCCTAGTACACTTTTATGTGCATATGTACATGCAAATATATATATACACATATGCATGCACATACATACCTACGCACATACATACGCCCAACACGCACACATACATAAATACATACCTGTGCATCTGTGCAGACATATGCGTTCTACAAAAATGCTGCGCGATGTACTGAAATATTAGGATAATGAGCATAGGAAGTTCGTGAGAACAACTTTTTCAGTAGGTGTTGCTGCTTACAATTCACATTCACCCATCTACGCACACACAGCGTAAACACGCACTCATATACACAAATAAGCATGTGCGCAAATATCAGCGTAAACTAATTAGTATAAACCAGCATTCCAATCGAGGGACTCGGAGAAAATATCGTTTGTCACGGCATGAATTTTATGAAATTACCGTACTGAAAGTAATAGCATAAAACAGTATACCTGAGTCAGAAACATGAAAACGATTGTTCTACAACGGTTCCCAAGTACAGAAAATCCTAGGTGAGGTTGTTGTAATATACTCTAGAGCGTAGGAGATGGGATGATAATATGCACTATACTAGCTTAACACGAGCATTTTTGGACGTGAATTAAAAAAAATGAATGCCCAACACTATCACAACACAACCCCAACACAACCCGAACGGTACCACAAAATAAACAAAACACAACCACAACACAACTCGAACGGTACCAGAACACAACCACAATACAATCACAATCACAATCCCAACAACCACCTCAAAACCCCCACAACACCAACAACACAACCCGAACGGTACCTTAACACAACCACAACATCAACAACCACCTCACAGCCACCAGAACACCAACAAACCTACCACAACCCCACCACCTGACAACCACAAGCCCACCACCTGACAACCACACCCCGCACCTGGTTGAGCTTCTTGAACTCGACGAGCTGAGCGAGGGCGAACTCGAGGACGTGCTTGGCAGAGCGTGAGGTGGGCGGCAGGCTGGCCGTGATGCCCAGGATGTCCCCGCACTCCCGCACGTAGTACTCCAGGTCCTCGTCCTTGCACTTGTTCGTCACCTGCGACGATATTATGCGGAGGGTTATTGACATGATGGGGCGGGATTACTGGAATGATGGGGCGGAATTACAGGAAGGATTGGGTAAGATTACAGGAAAGATCATGCAAGATTGAAGGGAGGATTGGGCAGGATTACAGAAATGAGAGGGCCGGATTGCAGAAATGAGAGGGCAGGATGGCAGAAATGAGAGGGCACGATTACAGAAATGAGAGGGCCGGATTGCAGAAATGAGAGGGCAGGATGGCAGAAATGAGAGGGCACGATTACAGAAATGAGAGGGCAGGATTACAGAAATGAGAGGGCAGGATTACAGAAATGAGAGGGCAGGATTACAGAAATGAGGGCAGGATTACAGAAATGAGGGCAGGATTACAGAAATGAGGGCAGGACTACAGAAATGAGGGCAGGACTACAGAAATGAGGGCAGGATTACAGAAATGAGAGGTCAGGATTACAGAAATGAGAAGGCAGGATTACAGAAATGAATGGGCAGGATTACAGAAATGAATGGGCAGGATTACAGAAATGAGGGCAGGACTACAGAAATGAGGGCAGGACTACAGAAATGAGAGGGCAGGATTACAGAAATGAGAGGTCAGGATTACAGAAATGAGAGGTCAGGATTACAGAAATGAGAAGGCAGGATTACAGAAATGAATGGGCAGGATTACAGGAATGAATGGGCAGGATTACAGAAATGAGGGCAGGACTACAGAAATGAGGGCAGGACTACAGAAATGAGGGCAGGACTACAGAAATGAGGGCAGGACTACAGAAATGAGAGGGCACGATTACAGAAAGGAGAGGGCAGTATTACAAGGCACGATTACAACAACGATAAGGCACGATTACAGCAATGAGAGGGCAGGATTACAGAAATGAGAGGGCAGGATTACAGCAATTAGAGGGCAGGATTACAGCAATGAGAGGGCAGGATTACAGAAATGAGAGGGCAGGATTACAGAAATGAATGAGCAGGATTACAGAAATGAGGGCACGATTACAGCAATGAGAGGGCAGGATTACAGAAATGAGGGGGCAGGATTACAGCAATGAGAGGGCAGGATTACAGCAATGAGAGGGCAGGATTACAGAAATGAGAGGGCAGGATTACAGAAATGAGAGGGCAGGATTACAGAAATGAGGGCAGGATTACAGAAATGAGGGCAGGATTACAGAAATGAATGGGCAAGATTACAGAAATGAGGGCAAGATTACAGAAATGAGGGCAGGATTACAGAAATAAGAGGGCAGGATTACAGAAATGAGAGGGCAGGATTACAGAAATGAGAGGGCAGGATTACAGAAATGAGGGCAGGATTAAAGAAATGAGGGCAGGATTACAGAAATAAGAGGGCAGGATTACAGAAATGAGGGCAAGATTACAGAAATGAGAAGGCAGGATTACAGAAATGAAAGGGCAGAATTACAGAAATGAGGGCAGGATTACAGAAATGAATGGGCAGGATTATAGAAATGAGGGCACGATTACAGAAATGAGAGGGCAGGATTACAGAAATGAGAGGGCAGGATTACAGAAATGAGAGAGCAGGATTACAGAAATGAGAGGGCAGGATTGCCGAAATGAGAGGGCACGATTACAGAAATAAGAGGGCAGGATTACAGAAATGAGAGGGCAGGATTACAGAAATAAGAGGGCAGGATTACAGAAATGAATGGGCAGGATTACAGAAATGAATGGGCAGGATTACAGAAATGAGGGCAGGACTACAGAAATGAGAGGGCACGATTACAGAAATGAGAGGGCAGGATTACAGAAATGAGAGGGCAGGATTACAGAAATGAGAGGGCAGGATTACAGAAATGAGAGGGCAGGATTACAGAAATGAGAGGGTAGGATTGCAGAAATGAGGGCAGGGTTACAGAAATGAGAAGGCAGGAATACAAAAACGATGAGGCACAATTATAGAAATGAGAGGGCAGGATTACAGAAATGAGAGGGCAGGATTACAAAATGAGAGGGCAGGATTACAGAAATGAGAGGGCAGGATTACAGAAATATGAGGGCAAGATTACAGAAATGAGGGCAGGATTAGAGAAATGAGAAAGCAGGATTACAAAAATGAGGGCAGGATTACAGAAATAAGACGGCAGGATTACAGAAATGAGACGGCAGGATTACAGAAATGAGAGGGCAGGATTACAGAAATGAGGGCAGGATTACAAAAATGAGGGCAGAATTACAGAAATGAGAGGACAGGATTACAGAAATGAGAGGGCAGGATTACAGAAATGAGAGGGCAGGATTACAGAAATGAGAGGGCAGGATTACAGAAATGAGGGCAGGATTACAGAAATGAGAGGGCAGGATTACAGAAATGAGAGGGCAGGATTACAGAAATGAGAGGGCAGGATTACAACAATGAGAGGGCAGGATTACAGAAATGAAAGGGCAGGATTACAGAAATGAGGACAGGATTACAGAAATGAGGGCAGGATTACAGAAATGAGAGGGCAGGATTAAAGAAATGAGAGGGCAGGATTACAGAAATGAATAGGCAGGATTACAGAAACAAGGGCAGGATTACAGAAATGAGGGCAGGATTACAGAAATGAATGGGCAGGATTACAGAAATGAAGGCAGGATTACAGAAATGAGGGCAGGGTTACAGAAATGAGAGGGCAGGATTACAGAAATGATTGCAGGATTACAGAAATGAATGGGCAGGATTACAGAAATGAGGGCAGGATTACAGAAATGAGGGCAGGATTACAGAAATGAGAGGGCAGGGTTACTGAAATGAGAGGGCAGGATTACAGAAATAAGGGCAGGATTACAAAAATGAATGGGCAGGATTAAAGAAATGAGGGCAGGATTACAGAAATGAAAGCAGGATTACAGAATAGAGAGGGCAGGATTGCAAAAATGATAAGGCACGATTACACAAATGAGAGGGCAGGATTACAGAAATGAGAGGGCAGGATTACAGAAATGAGAGGGCAGGATTACAGAAATGAGAGGACAGGATTACAGAAATAAGAGGGCAGGATTACAGAAATAAGAGATCAGGATTACAGAAAAAAGAGGGCAGGATTACAGAAATGAGGGCAGGATTACAGAAATGAGAGGGCAGAATTACAGAAATGGGAGGGCAGGATTACAGAAATGAGGGCGGGGTTACGGAAATGAGAGGGCAGGATTACAGAAATGAGGGCAGGATTACAGAAATGAGGGCAGGATTACAGAAATGAGAGGGCAGGAATAAAAAATGAGGGCAGGATTACAGAAATGAGACGGCAGGATTACAGAAATGAGAGGGCAGGATTACAGAAATGAGAAGGCAGGATTACAGAAATGAGAGGACAGGATTACAGAAATGAGAGGGCAGGATTACAGAAATGAGAAGGCAGGATTACAGAAATGAGAGGGCAGGATTACAGAAATGAATGGGCAGGATTACAGAAATGAATGGGCAGGATTACAGAAATAAGGCAGGATTACAGAAATGAGGGCAGGATTACAGAAATGAATGGGCAGGATTACAGAAATGAGAGGGCAGGATTACAGAAATGAGAGGGCAGGATTACAGAAATGAGAGGGCAGGATTACAGAAATGAATGGGCAGGATTACAGAAATGATAGGGCAGGATTACAGAAATGAGAGGGCAGGATTACAGAAATTAGAGGGCAGGATTACAGAAATGAGAGGGCAGGATTACAGAAATGAGAGGGCAGGATTACAGAAATGAGAGGGCAGGATTACAGAAATGAGAGGGCAGGATTACAGAAATAAATGGGCAGGATTACAGAAATAAGGCAGGATTACAGAAATGAGGGCAGGATTACAGAAATAAATGAGCAGGATTACAGAAATAAGGGCAGGAATACAGAAATGAGAGCAGGGTTACAGAAATTAGAGGGCAGGATTACAGAAATGAGGGCAGGATTTCAGAAATGAGGGCAGGATTACAGAAATGATTGCAGGATTACAGAAATGAGAGGGCAGGATTACAGAAATGAGGGCAGGATTACAGATATGAGAGGGCAGGATTGCAGAAATGGGGGCAGGATTACAGAAATGAATGGCAGGATTACAGAAATAAGGGCAGGATTACAGAAATGAGGGCAGGATTACAGAAATGAGGGCAGGATTACAGAAATGAAAGGGCAGGATTACAGAAATGAGAGGGCAGGATTACAGAAATGAGGGCAGGATTACAAAAATGAATATGCAGGATTACGGAAATGAGGGCAGGATTACAGAAATGAGGACAGGATTAAAGAAATGAGGGCAGGAGAACAGAAATGAGGGCAGGAGAACAGAAATGAGAGGGCAGGATTACAAAAACGATAAGGCATGATTACAGCAATGAGAGGGCACGATTACAGAAATGAGAGGGCAGAATTACAGAAATGAGAGGACAGAATTACAGAAATGAGAGGACAGGATTACAGAAATGAGAGGGCAGGATTACAAAAATGAGAGGGCAGGATTACAAAAATGAGAGGGCAGGATTACAAAAATGAGAGGGCACGATTACAGAAATGAGAGGGCACGATTACAGAAATGAGAGGGCAGGATTACAGAAATGAGGGCAGGATTACAGAAATGAGAGGGCAGGATTACAGAAATGAGGGCAGGATTACAAAAATGAGGGCAGGATTACAAAAATGAGATGGCAGGATTACAGAAATGAGAGGGCAGGATTACAGAAATGAGAGGGTAGGGTACCAGAAATGAGAGGGCAGGATTACAGAAATGAGAGGGCAGGATTACAGAAATATGAGGGCAGGATTACAGAAATGAGGGCAGGATCACAGAAATGAGGGCAGGATCACAGAAATGAGGGCAGGATTACAGAAATGAGAAGGCAGGATTACAAAAACGATAAGGCACGATTACAGAAATGAGAGGGCAGGATTACAGAAATGAGAGGACAGGATTACAGAAATGAGAGGGCAGGATTACCGAAATGAGAGGGCAGGATTAAAGAAATGAGAGGGCAGGATTACAGAAATGAGAGGGCAGGATTACAGAAATAAGGGCAGGATTAGAGAAATGAGAGAGCAGGATTTGAGAAATGAGGGCAGGATTACAGAAATGAGACGGCAGGATTACAGAAATGAAAGGGCAGGATTACAGAAATGAGAGAGCAGGTTTACAGAAATGAGAGGGCAGGATTACAGAAATGAGAGGGCAGGATTACAGAAATGAATGGGCAGGATTACAGAAATGAGGACAGGATTACAGAAATGAATCGGCAAGAATACAGAAATGAGGGCAAGATTACAGAAATGAGAGGGCAGGATTACAGAAATGTGAGGGCAGGATTACAGAAATGAGGGCAGGATTACAGAAATGAGGGCAGGATTACAGAAATGAGGGCAGGATTACAGAAATAACAGGGCAGGATTACAGAAATGAGGGCAAGATTACAGAAATGAGAGGGCAGGATTACAGAAATGAGGGGGCAGGATTACAGAAATGAGGGCAGGATCACAGAAATGAATGGACAGGATTACAGAAATGAGGGCAGGATTACAGAAATGAGGGCAGGATAACAGAAATGAGAGGGCAGGATTACAGAAATGAGAAAGCAGGATTACAAAAACGATAAGGCACGATTACTGAAATGAGAGGGCAGGATTACAGAAATGAGAGGGCAGGATTACAGAAATGAGAGGGCAGGATTACCGAAATGAGAGGGCAGGATTACAGAAATGAGCGGGCAGGATTACAGAAATGTGAGGGCAAGATTACAGAAATGAGGGCAGGATTAGAGAAATGAGAAAGCAGGATTTCAAAAATGGGGGCAGGATTACAGAAATGAGACGGCAGGATTACAGAAATGAGAGGGCAGGATTACAGAAATGAGAGGGCAGGATTACAGAAATGAGAGTGCAGGATTACAGAAATGAGAGGGCAGGATTACAGAAATGAGAGGGCAGGATTACAGAAATAAGAGGGCAGGATTACAGAAATGAGGGCAGGATTACAGAAATGAGGGCAGATATACAGAAATGAGAGGACAGGATTAAAGAAATGAGAGGGCAGGATTACAGAAATGAGAGGGTACGATTACAGAAATGAGTGGGCAGGATTACAGAAATGAGAGGGCAGGATTACAGAAATGAGAGGGCAGGATTACAGAAATGAGAGGGCAGGATTACAGAAATGAGAGGGCAGGATTACAGAAATGAATGGGCAGGATTACAGAAACAAGGGCAGGATTACAGAAATGAGGGCAGGATAACAGAAATGAATGGGCAGGAACAGAAATGAAGGCAGGATTACAGAAATGAGGGCAGGGTTACAGAAATGAGAGGGCAGGATTACAGAAATGAGAGGGCAGGATTACAGAAATGAATGGGCAGAATTACAGAAATGAATGGGCAGGATTAAAGAATAATGCAGGATTACAGAAATGAGGGCAGGATTACAGAAATGAATGGGCAGGATTACAGAAATGAGAGGGCAGGATTACAGAAATGAGAGGGCAGGATTACAGAAATGAGAGGGCTGGATTACAGAAATGAGGGCAGGAGAACAGAAATGAATGGGCAGGAACAGAAATGAAGGCAGGATTACAGAAATGAGGGCAGGGTTACAGAAATGAGAGGGCAGGATTACAGAAATGAGAGGGCAGGATTACAGAAATGAATGGGCAGAATTACAGAAATGAATGGGCAGGATTAAAGAATAATGCAGGATTACAGAAATGAGGGCAGGATTACAGAAATGAATGGGCAGGATTACAGAAATGAGAGGGCAGGATTACAGAAATGAGAGGGCAGGATTACAGAAATGAGAGGGCTGGATTACAGAAATGAGAGGGCAGGATTACAGAAATGAGAGGGCAGGATTACAGAAATGAGAGGGCAGGATTACAGAAATGAGGGCAATATTTCAGAAATGAGGGCAAGATTACAGAAATGATTGCAGGATTACAGAAATGAGAGGGCAGGATTACAGAAATGAGGGCAGAATTACAGATATGAGAGGGCAGGATTGCAGAAATGGGGGCAGGATTACAGAAATGAATGGGCAGGATTACAGAAATGAGGGCAGGATTACAGAAATGAGGGCAGGATTACAGAAATGAGAGGGCGGGATTACAGAACTGAGAGAAGGATTACAAAAATGAATATGCAGGATTACGGAAATGTTGGCAGGATTACAGAAATGAGGGCAGGATTACAGAAATGAAGGCAGGAGGACAGAAATGAGGGCAGGAGAACAGAAATGAGGGCAGGAGAACAGAAATGAGAGGGCAGGATTACAAAAACGATAAGGCATGATTACAGAAATGAGAGGGCAGGATTACAGAAGTGAGAGGGCAGAATTACAGAAATGAGAGGACAGGATTACAGAAATGAGAGGGCAGGATAAGAGAAATGAGAGCAGGTTTACAAAAATGAGAGGGCAGGATTACAGAAATGAGAGGGCAGGATTACAGAAATGAGAGGGCAGGATTACAGAAATGAGGGCAGGATTACAGAAATGAGAGGGCAGGATTACAGAAATGAGAGGGCAGGATTACAAAAATGGGGGCAGGATTACAAAAATGGGGCAGGATCACAAAAATGAGAGGGCAGGATTACAGAAATGAGAGGGCAGGATTACAGAAATGAGAGGCCAGGATTACAGAAATGAGAGGCCAGGATTACAGAAATGAGAGGGCAGGATTACAGAAATGAGAGGGCAGGATTACAGAAATGAGAGGGCAGGATTACAGAAATGAGAGGGCAGGATTACAGAAATGAGAGGGCAGGATTACAGAAATGAGAGGGCAGGATTACAGAAATAAGGGCAGGATTACAGAAATGAGAGGGCAGGATTACAGAAATGGGAGGGCAGGATTACAGAAATGAGAGGGCAGGAGTACAAAAATGGGGGCAGGATTACAAAAATGAGAGGGCAGGATTACAGAAATGAGAGGGCAGGATTACAGAAATGAGAGGGCAGGATACCAGAAATGAGAGGGCAGGATTACAGAAATGAGAGGGCAGGATTACAGAAATGAGAGGGCAGGATTACAGAAATATGAGGGCAGGATTACAGAAATGAGGGCAGGATTACAGAAATGAGAGGGCAGGATTACAGAAATGAAAGGGCAGGATTACAGAAATGAGAGGGCAGGATTACAGAAATGAGTGGGCAGGATTACAGAAATGAGAGGGCAGGATTACAGAAATGAAAGGGCAGGATTACAGAAATGAGGGGGCAGGATTACAGAAATGAGGGGGCAGGATTACAGAAATGAGAGGGCAGGATTGCAGAAATGAGAGGGCAGGATTACAGAAATGATAGGGCAGGATTTTCGAGGTTGGGTCTTGGAAAAAATACGATTGAATTTTTCAAAAATAGAGTAGATGAATGATCTCGTATGATTTACTTTGTTATTGGAAAATCCTGGAGGAAATATTACGATTCTTACTGGAAGCTAAAGAATGTTGCACGTAACTTTTGAAAAAATCATGATATGGACTGATCTGGCTCATGAAAAGAGAAATCTTGCTTATAATTGGAGAATACCGTAAAATTATTGCAACACTAATTGGAGAATTTTGGGAAATAACATTCAGTTAATGCAGCAGTGAAATTAAAAATTTACCATACTCACAAAGCATTTGATATCACAGCGGAGAGACGAGAGGCAATTTTAAAAACATGGGAAATTAACACTGAAGAAAGAATGAGGCGTACCTGCACAAGTCTGACTGAAGAAAGAATGAGGCGTACCTGCACAAGTCTGACTGAAGAAAGAATGAGGCGTACCTGCACAAGTCTGACTGAAGAAAGAATGAGGCGTACCTGCACAAGTCTGACTGAAGAAAGAATGAGGCGTACCTGCACAAGTCTGACTGAAGAAAGAATGAGGCGTACCTGCACAAGTCTGACTGAAGACAACAAGAGACATACCTGCGCAAGTCTGACTGAACACAACAAGAGACATACCTGCGCAAGTCTGACTGAAGACAACACGAGGCGTATCTGTACAAGTCTGACTGAACACAACAAGAGACATACCTGCGCAAGTCTGACTGAAGACAACATGAGCCATACCTGCGCAAGTCTGACTGAACACAACAAGAGACATACCTGCGCAAGTCTGACTGAAGACAACACGAGGCGTATCTGTACAAGTCTGACTGAACACAACAAGAGACATACCTGCGCAAGTCTGACTGAAGACAACATGAGCCATACCTGCGCAAGTCTGACTGAACACAACAAGAGACATACCTGCGCAAGTCTGACTGAAAACAACATGAGCTATACCTGCGCAAGTCTGACTGAAGACAACATGAGCCATACCTGCGCAAGTCTGACTGAACACAACAAGAGACATACCTGCGCAAGTCTGACTGAAGACAACATGAGCCATACCTGCGCAAGTCTGACTGAAGACAACATGAGCCATACCTGCGCAAGTCTGACTGAAGACAACAAGAGACATACCTGCGCAAGTCTGACTGAAAACAACATGAGCCATACCTGCGCAAGTCTGACTGAAGACAACATGAGCCATACCTGCACAAGTCTGACTGAACACAACAAGAGACATACCTGCGCAAGTCTGACTGAAGACAACAAAAGCCATACCTGCGCAAGTCTGACTGAAGACAACATGAGCCATACCTGCGCAAGCTGACTGAACACAACATGAGCCATACCTGCGCAAGTCTGACTGAACACAACATGAGCCATCCCTGCGCAAGCTGACTGAACACAACATGAGCCATACCTGCGCAAGTCTGACTGAACACAACATTAGCCATACCTGCGCAAGTGTGACTGAACACAACAAGAGACATACCTGCGCAAGTCTGACTGAACACAATATGAGCCATACCTGCACTAGTCTGACTGAACACAACAAGAGACATACCTGCGCAAGTCTGACTGAACACAACATGAGCCATACCTGCACAAGTCTGACTGAACACAACAAGAGACATACCTGCGCAAGTCTGACTGAACACAACATGATCCATACATGCGCAAGTCTGACTGAGGACAACATGAGCCCTACCTGCACAAGTCTGACTGAACACAACAAGAGACATACCTGCGCAAGTCTGACTGAACACAACATGAGCCATACCTGCGCAAGTCTGACTGAGGACAACATGAGCCATACCTGCACAAGTCTGACTGAAGACAACACGAGGCGTACCTGCACAAGTCTGACTGAAGACAACAAGAGCCATACCTGCGCAAGTCTGACTGAAGACAACAAGAGCCATACCTGCGCAAGGCTGACTGAAGACAACAAGAGCCATACCTGCACAAGTCTGACTGAAGACAACAAGAGCCATACCTGCGCAAGTCTGATTGAGGACAACACGAGCCATACCTGCACAAGTCTGACTGAAGACAACAAAAGCCCTACCTGCGCAAGTCTGACTGAAGACAACAAGAGCCATACCTGCGCAAGTCTGACTGAAGACAACAAGAGCCATACCTGCGCAAGAATGATTGAGGACAACATGAGCCATACCTGCGCAAGTCTGACTGAAGACAACACGAGGCATACCTGCGCAAGTCTGACAGAGGACAACACGAGGCGTACCTGCGCAAGTCTGACAGAGGACAACACGAGGCGTACCTGCGCAAATCTGACAGAGGACAACACGAGGCGTACCTGCGCAAGTCTGACAGAGGACAACACGAGGCGTACCTGCGCAAGTCTGACAGAGGACAACACGAGGCGTACCTGCGCAAGTCCGACTGAAGACAACATGAGCCATACCTGCGCAAGTCTGACAGAGGACAACACGAGGCGTACCTGCACAAGTCTGACAGAGGACAACACGAGGCGTACCTGCACAAGTCTGACTGAATACAACATGAGGTGTACCTGCACAAGTCTGACTGAATACAACACGAGGCATACCTGCACAAGTTTGACAGAGGACAACACGAGGCATACCTGCACAAGTCTGACTGAATACAACATGAGGCATACCTGCACAAGTCTGACTGAAGACAACATGAGCCATACCTGCACCAGTCTGACAGAGGACAACACGAGGCGTACCTGCACAAGTCTTACTGAATACAACACGAGGCGTACCTGCACTAGTCTGACTGAATACAACACGAGGCATATCTGCACAAGTCTGACAGAGGACAACACGAGGCATACCTGCACAAGTCTGACTGAAGACAACATGAGGCATACCTGCACAAGTCTGACTGAAGACAACATGAGCCATACCTGCGCCAGTCTGACAGAGGACAACACGAGGCGTACCTGCACAAGTCTGACAGAGGACAACACGAGGCGTACCTGCACAAGTCTGACTGAATACAACAAGAGGCGTACCTGTACAAGCCTGAATGAATACAACACGAGGCATACCTGCACAAGTCTGACAGAGGACAACACGAGGAATACCTGCACAAGTCTGACTGAAGACAACATGAGCCATACCTGCGCCAGTCTGACTGAACACAACATGAGCCATACCTGCGCAAGTCGCGACTTCTCAGAGCTGAACGCCTCGTCCAGGTCGAAGAGCTCCAGGCTCGGGTTAGGAAGTTCCCTGAACGACGGAGGAAACACCTGGGGTGTACAGTGATATTTAGTGCTTGGTGTTAGTAATATTTTGTTCAAATTTAGTGAAGTTTGTTCAAATATAGTGAAGTTTGTTCAAATATAGTGAAGTTTGTTCAAATTCAGTGAAGTTTGTTCAAATTCAGTGAAGTTTGTTCAAATTTAGTGAAGTTTGTTCAAATTTAGTAAAGTTTGTTCAAATTTAGTGAAGTTTGTTCAAATTGAGTGAAGTTTGTGAATTTTGTTCAAATTTAGTGAAGTTTGTTCAAATTTAGTGAAGTTTGTTCAAATTTAGTGAAGTTTGTTCAAATTTAGTGAAGTTTGTTCAAATTTAGTGAAGTTTGTTCAAATTTAGTGAAGTTTGTTCAAATTTAGTGAAGTTTGTTCAAATTTAGTGAAGTTTGTTCAAATTTAGTGAAGTTTGTTCAAATTTAGTGAAGTTTGTTCATATTTAGTGAAGTTTGTTCAAATTTAGTGAAGTTTGTTCAAATTTAGTGAAGTTTGTTCAAATTTAGTAAAGTTTGTTCAAATTTAGTAAAGTTTGTTCAAATTTAGGGAAGTTTGTTCAAATTTAGTGAAGTTTGTTCAAATTTAGTGAAGTTTGTTCAAATTTAGTGAAGTTTGTTCAAATTTAGTGAAGTTTGTTCAAATTTAGTGAAGTTTGTTCAAATTTAGTGAAGTTTGTTCAAATTTAGGGAAGTTCGTTCAAATTTAGTGAAGTTTGTTCAAATTTAGGGAAGTTTGTTCAAATTTAGGGAAGTTTGTTCAAATTTAGGGAAGTTTGTTCAAATTTAATGAAGTTTGTTCAAATTTAATGAAGTTTGTTCGAATTGAGTGAAGTTTGTTCAAATTTAGTGAAGTTTGTTCAAATTTAGTGAAGTTTGTTCAAATTTAGTGGTTTGTTCAAATTTAGTGAAGTTTGTTCAAATTTAGTGAAGTTTGTTCAAATTTAGTGGTTTGTTCAAATTTAGTGAAGTTTGTTCAAATTGCGTGAAGTTTGTTCAAATTTAGTGAAGTTTGTTCAAATTTAGTGAAGTTTGTTCAAATTTAGTGAAGTTTGTTCAAATTTAGTGAAGTTTGTTCAAATTGCGTAAAGTTTGTTCAAATTTAGTGAAGTTTGTTCAAATTTAGTGAAGTTTGTTCAAATTGCGTGAAGTTTGTTCAAATTTAGTGAAGTTTGTTCAAATTGCGTGAAGTTTGTTCAAATTTAGTGAAGTTTGTTCAAATTGCGTGAAGTTTGTTCAAATTTAGTGAAGTTTGTTCAAATTGCGTGAAGTTTGTTCAAATTTAGTGAAGTTTGTTCAAATTGCGTGAAGTTTGTTCAAATTTAGTGAAGTTTGTTCAAATTGCGTGAAGTTTGTTCAAATTTAGTGAAGTTTGTTCAAATTGAGTGAAGTTTGTTCAAATTGCGGGAAGTTTGTTCAAATTTAGTGAAGTTTGTTCAAATTGCGTGAAGTTTGTTCAAATTTAGTGAAGTTTGTTCAAATTTAGTGAAGTTTGTTCAAATTGCGTGAAGTTTGTTCAAATTGAGTGGAGTTTGTTTAAATTTAGTGAAGTTTGTTAAAATTTAGAGAAGTTTATTCAATATCATTGTTGTTTGTTCAAATTCAGTAGATTTTTTAAGTTCAGATTGTTTCAGATTGTTCAGGTTTAGTGATGATTGTTCGAAATTATTGGTGTTTATTCAGAATTTAAGTTTATTCAAATTAACTGATTTTTCTTCAAAATTAATAAAGTTTATTCGAATGTACTTGAGTTATTTCAAATTTAGTAAAGTTTATTCGATTTTAGTAAAGTTTCTTCAAGTTAATACTATTATTTATAGGTTTATTCAAATTAGTATTTTTTGGTAATTATTTCACTCAAATTGGTATTAATGGTTATTAGTTTTTGAAATTATTGTTACTAGTTATCAGTTTATACAACTATAGTTATTAATACTAGCTATTATTCATTCAAGTATAGTATAGCCCACGTGAAAGAAGATCAACGGAATATTTTCTAAATGAAACGATAATAAATTTTATTTAGGCATGTTAAGCCCGACCAAAGAAAAAACAGAAACTACTCCGAATGCAATGGAAATGAATACGAATTTAAAAAATGTAAGACTCACGCTAAGAAAACGAAAAGAAAAGTCAAAAATTGATTGAATATTAGCCTCCCTAACTGCAAGTTAGTTTTAGCCTCCCTAACTGCAAGTTAGTTTAGCCTCCCTAACTGCAAGTTAGTTTAGCCTCCCTAACTGCAAGTTAGTTTAGCCTCCCTAACTGCAAGTTAGTTTTAGCCTCCCTAACTGCAAGTTAGTTTTAGCCTCCCTAACTGCAAGTTAGTTTTAGCCTCCCTGACTGCAAGTTAGTTTTAGCCTCCCTAACTGCAAGTTAGTTTTAGCCTCCCTAATTGCAAGTTAGTTTTAGCCTCCCTAACTGCAAGTTAGTTTTAGCCTCCCTAACTGCAAGTTAGTTTTAGCCTCCCTGACTGCAAGTTAGTTTTAGCCTCCCTAACTGCAAGTTAGTTTTAGCCTCCCTAACTGCAAGTTAGTTTTAGCCTCCCTGACTGCAAGTTAGTTTTAGCCTCCCTAACTGCAAGTTAGTTTTAGCCTCCCTAATTGCAAGTTAGTTTTAGCCTCCCTAACTGCAAGTTAGTTTTAGCCTCCCTAACTGCAAGTTAGTTTTAGCCTCCCTGACTGCAAGTTAGTTTTAGCCTCCCTAACTGCAAGTTAGTTTTAGCCTCCCTAACTGCAAGTTAGTTTTAGCCTCCCTGACTGCAAGTTAGTTTTAGCCTCCCTAACTGCAAGTTAGTTTTAGCCTCCCTAACTGCAAGTTAGTTTTAGCCTCCCTAACTGCAAGTTAGTTTTAGCCTCCCTAATTGCAAGTCAGTTTTAGCCTCCCTAACTGCAAGTTAGTTTTAGCCTCCCTAACTGCAAGTTAGTTTTAGCCTCCCTAACTGCAAGTTAGTTTTAGCCTCCCTAACTGCAACCACGGCGTTCCAAAAAGAGGAAGGAGGAAAGCCCCATTCAGGATGGAGAGAAGGGAATGCACAATCTATGCAAAAGGTGCATAGAAACAATACAATAAAGTCAGTAAGAAGCTCATGAAAAAGGATGAAAGTTGAAGAAGAAAGTAGTAGGTGATGAAAGAGAGAACAGCAATGAACCGACAAAAATTGATCCTAAATATATCAGAAAAAAACACTTTATTTCAACGAAAAGAAGGCCTACCTAACTGTCAGCTCGGGACCTCACATTTTCCCCTTGGGAGTGCTGATTACCAAGGATACAATACTTGGAACTCCTAGAGGGGTCTACAATAACTACTTTCATTACCCATCAATAAATGGTAACCACGTTCAATACACATCAAGCCCAGCAGTCCCAGCCCACTCCGGCAGTCCCAGCCCACACCGGCAGTCCCAGCCCACACCGGCAGTCCCAGCCCACACCGGCAGTCCCAGCCCACACCGGCAGTCCCAGCCCACACCGGCAGTCCCAGCCCACACCGGCAGTCCCAGCCCACACCGGCAGTCCCAGCCCACACCGGCAGTCCCAGCCCACACCGGCAGTCCCAGCCCACACCGGCAGTCCCAGCCCACACCAGCAGTCCCAGCCCACACCAGCAGTCCCAGCCCACACCAGCAGTCCCAGCCCACACCAGCAGTCCCAGCCCACACCAGCAGTCCCAGCCCACACCAGCAGTCCCAGCCCACACCAGCAGTCCCAGCCCACACCAGCAGTCCCAGCCCACACCAGCAGTCCCAGCCCACACCAGCAGTCCCAGCCCACACCAGCAGTCCCAGCCCACACCAGCAGTCCCAGCCCACACCAGCAGTCCCAGCCCACACCAGCAGTCCCAGCCCACACCAGCAGTCCCAGCCCACACCAGCAGTCCCAGCCCACACCAGCAGTCCCAGCCCACACCAGCAGTCCCAGCCCACACCAGCAGTCCCAGCCCACACCAGCAGTCCCAGCCCACACCAGCAGTCCCAGCCCACACCAGCAGTCCCAGCCCACACCAGCAGTCCCAGCCCACACCAGCAGTCCCAGCCCACACCAGCAGTCCCAGCCCACACCAGCAGTCCCAGCCCACACCAGCAGTCCCAGCCCACACCAGCAGTCCCAGCCCACACCAGCAGTCCCAGCCCACACCAGCAGTCCCAGCCCACACCAGCAGTCCCAGCCCACACCTGGAGTCCCAGCCCACACCAGCAGTCCCAGCCAACACCAGCAGTCCCAGCCCACACCAGCAGTCCCAGCCCACACCAGCAGTCCCAGCCCACACCAGCAGTCCCAGCCCACACCAGCAGTCCCAGCCCACACCAGCAGCCCCAGCCCACACCAGCAGCCCCAGCCCACACCAGCAGTCCCAGCTCACACCAGCAGCCCCAGCCCACACCAGCAGCCCCACACACCAGCCCACACCAGCCCCACACACCGCAGGGTGCAGCTGCGGCAGGGGTGTCTCGAACTGCGGCGTAATGAGGCGCAGCGGCTCGTGCTTCACGTTCAGCTTCGAGTACGCTTCGATGGCCGTCGGCACCAACTCCATGTCGATGTTGGTGAGCTGCGGGGCGAGGGAGCGGGGTTAGGCGTCATCAGGGTTGGGATTTAGAACTTTAGAGTGGGATTTAGAACCCTAGGATGGGATTTAGAACCCTAGGATGGGATTTAGAACCCTAGGATGGGATTTAGGACCCTATCGTGGGATTTGGGACCCTATCGTGGGATTTGGGACCCTATCGTGGGATTTGGGACCCTAGAGTGGGATTTGGGACCCTAGAGTGGGATTTGGGACCCTAGAGTGGGATTTGGGACCCTAGAGTGGGATTTGGGACCCTAGAGTGGGATTTGGGACTCTAGAGTGGGATTTGGGACCCTAGAGTGGGATTTGGGACCCTAGAGTGGGATTTGGGACCCTAGAGTGGGATTTAGGACCCTATCGTGGGATTTAGGACCCTATCGTGGGATTTAGGACCCTAGCGTGGGATTTAGGACCCTAGCGTGGGATTTAGGACCCTAGAGTGGGATTTAGGACCCTAGCCTGAGATTTAAGATCCTAGCCTGGGATTTAGGACCCTAGCGTGGGATTTAGGACCCTTGCGGGGGATTTAGGACCCTAGCGGGGGATTTAGGACCCTAGCGCGGGATTTAGGACCCCAGGGTGGGATTTAGGACCCTAGCCTGGGATTTAGGACCCTAGCGTGGGATTTAGGACCCTAGCGCGGGATTTAGGACCCTAGCGTGGGATTTAGGACCCTAGCGTGGGATTTAGGACCCTAGCGTGGGATTTAGGACCCTAGAGTGGGATTTAGGACCCTAGCGTGGGATTTAGGACCCTAACCTGGGATTTAGGACCCTAGCGTGGGATTTAGGACCTTAGCCTGGGATTTAGGACCCTAGCGTGGGATTTAGGACCCTAGCGCGGGATTTAGAACCCTAGCGCGGGATTTAGGACCCTAGCGCGGGATTTAGGACCCTAGCTTGGGATTTAGGACCTATATACTTATATTAAATGAAGAGGGACGAACAAATCAAACGCACGCTTTGATGGCTTTTGTTTTTGGTTTCACGACAACTGGTAAAAAAATACACTCTATACTGTTGAAAACGTTCCAAAAAACTTTCCAAACCGTTTAAAATAGTCCAAAAAACAGTTCACTGTTAAAAAACATTTTAAGCAGTTGAAAATGTTCCATGACTGTAACGAAAAAAACACTCAACTATTGAAAATGGACGATTTATTCGATTTATTTATATACTTCAAACTGTTGAAAAATATAAAATTCTGTTAAAAAAATGCTCACCTTGGCGTGGAAGAGCTGCGTGAAGTCTGCCGGCACCTCCTCCGACTCCTGCAAGCAGTTCTTCAGGTTCTCCGACAGCGCGAAGATGTCGGGCGTCATCGTGTAGTCTGAGATCTGGCGAATGTGGAGGCCAGGTTACGCGAAGATTTTGCGGATTATGATGATCATTAGTATACACGGCTCGTCAGTAATTACGGGATTCGATATTTTGCTTAAATAAATCTTGCAGATGTGGATGACACACTATTATATCTATTAAAAAAGCGACCCATCGATGGGTCGTTTGAAAAATTTTAGTAAATTTTGAAAATTAACACTTTGATTGCGGCAACTGAATATTAAGGTCAACACCAAACTCAAATTTAATGTCAATTGTAGTAAGTTATATGGAAAATACCAAGCATGAACTGGAGCGTGCCTTCATTTAGCTTTGATTAAATATTTATGAAAATTGAGGTTGCGACTACCGTTCGGTCAGCAGCATTATGAAAATTACCTAAGTGTACCACCGGTGGCGCACGTCGCAGTCAAAGTGTTAATGGTATTAATTGGACCCAGTTAATATTTGGTATTTATGAAATTGCTTACAACTTTTGACTTCAAATTTGAGTTGAGTTTTGAACTTCGGTTTACCCCATCGCAGTCAACGTGATAAGAACTTCAAACCTACTCATTCGAAACCGACAGTCTATTCAAAACGATGAGTCTTTAAGAAGAAAACATGTTTTCATGATATTCTTTTCAAACAAAAATAAATTAATAAACTATAATAAAGTAAAATAGATTATTAATAAGTAATCTTAAAGAAATTTTTATCAAAAAAACATAAAAAACATATATAAAAAAGATGCGTTTTCAAGGTACACTGTTTACTAAAACTAGAAATAAATGAAATTTCAAATCCCAGATACATTTCATAGTACGCTGATCTCTGAAAAAAAAAATAGAAATAAAATTTCAAATCCCAAATACATTTCAAAGTACACTGGTCACTGAAATTGAAAAAACGAGCAGAATTTCAAATCTCACCTCCGAATCGTCGGCAAACGTTTCTTTAAAAAAAGAAGATCCATTGATCACTAAAATATAAAGGAAAGCAATTTAAAATCCCAGATACGTTTCAAGGTACACTGATTACTTATAACTCCAGTAGATGTGAATCAAATTTCAAATGAGACCTCAGGGTCGTCGGCGTCGATTCGATTTAACTTGCAGTCGGGCACACTAAAATACAAAAATCAAATTTCAAACGGCACCTCAGGGCCGTCGGCGTGAATTCGATGGACACACTATAATACGGTATAATAGTAAATAAAATTTCAAACGGCGGCACCTCAGGATCGTCAGCGTCGATTTGGTCCAACTTGAAGTCGGGGGTGGTAAGGTACTGGAAGATGACGTCTTTGATCTTGGCGTTCTCCTCCTTGTCGATGTAGTGGTCGGTGAGCATGTGGCCCGACCCCAGCACCGCCACCCGCCCCCGGCTCGTCGGGTGCTCTGAGAACGCGCACACCTGCGGGCAGGTGGGTTGTGGGGGCTGGTTTTGTGGAGAGTGGGTTTGTGGAGAGTGGGTTTGTGGAGAGTGGGTTTGTGGAGAGTGGGTTTGTGGAGAGTGGGTTTGTGGAGAGTGGGTTTGTGGAGAGTGGGTTTGTGGAGAGTGGGTTTGTGGAGAGTGGGTTTGTGGAGAGTGGGTTTGTGGAGAGTGGGTTTGTGGAGAGTGGGTTTGTGGAGAGTGGGTTTGTGGAGAGTGGGTTTGTGGAGAGTGGGTTTGTGGAGAGTGGGTTTGTGGAGAGTGGGTTTGTGGAGAGTGGGTTTGTGGAGAGTGGGTTTGTGGAGAGTGGGTTTGTGGAGAGTGGGTTTGTGGAGAGTGGGTTTGTGGAGAGTGGGTTTGTGGAGAGTGGGTTTGTGGAGAGTGGGTTTGTGGAGAGTGGGTTTGTGGAGAGTGGGTTTGTGGAGAGTGGGTTTGTGGAGAGTGGGTTTGTGGAGAGTGGGTTTGTGGAGAGTGGGTTTGTGGAGAGTGGGTTTGTGGAGAGTGGGTTTGTGGAGAGTGGGTTTGTGAAGAGTGGGTTTGTGAAGAGTGGGTTTGTGAAGAGTGGGTTTGTGAAGAGTGGGTTTGTGGAGAGTGGGTTTGTGGAGAGTGGGTTTGTGGAGAGTGGGTTTGTGGAGAGTGGGTTTGTGGAGAGTGGGTTTGTGGAGAGTGGGTTTGTGGAGAGTGGGTTTGTGGAGAGTGGGTTTGTGGAGAGTGGGTTTGTGGAGAGTGGGTTTGTGGAGAGTGGGTTTGTGAAGAGTGGGTTTGTGAAGAGTGGGTTTGTGAAGAGTGGGTTTGTGGAGAGTGGGTTTGTGGAGAGTGGGTTTGTGGAGAGTGGGTTTGTGGAGAGTGGGTTTGTGGAGAGTGGGTTTGTGGAGAGTGGGTTTGTGGAGAGTGGGTTTGTGGAGAGTGGGTTTGTGGAGAGTGGGTTTGTGGAGAGTGGGTTTGTGGAGAGTGGGTTTGTGGAGAGTGGGTTGTGGAGAGTGGGTTTGTGGAGAGTGGGTTTGGGGAGAGTGGGTTTGGGGAGAGTGGGTTTGGGGAGAGTGGGTTTGGGGAGAGTGGGTTTGGGGCGAGTGGGTTTGGGGCGAGTGGGTTTGGGGCGAGTGGGTTTGGGGCGAGTGGGTCTGGGGCGAGTGGGTTTGGGGCGAGTGAGTTTGGGGCGAGTGGGTTTGGGGCGAGTGGGTTTGGGGCGAGTGGGTTTGGGGCGAGTGGGTTTGGGGCGAGTGGGTTTGGGGCGAGTGGGTTTGGGGCGAGTGGGTTTGGGGCGAGTGGGTTTGGGGCGAGTGGGCTTGGTGCAAGTCGGCTTGGGGCGAGTGGGTTTGGGGTGAGTGGGTTTGGGGTGAGTGGGTTCGTGGTGAGTGGGTATGTGGCGTATGGGCTTGTGGTGTGTTCCGAGAATTCGCACACCTGCGTGGACAGGTGAGGAGTGGGTGGGTCACAGATGAGTGGGTGAAGAATAAATGGGTATCGCATCGGTGGGTCGGACATGGATACATATTAATAGAACATAGTGTGATGAGTAGGAATAGGGTGGGTAAGTATAAAGTGGGTGGGTCTGGGATTTGAAGGCACAAATGGGACAAGAAAACAAAATATACAGCTATCAATTGAAGTAATTATTGCATATACAAGTATTGAATTTCTAAAATATGTTGCACAATCAGTTGCACAATAAGTTGCACAAAATGTGTCGCACAAGATGTACCACAAAATGTCTAGCACAATATTTCGTGCTACATGTTGCGCAACACGTCGCTCACCGGCCGCTTGAGGGGGAATGACACACTGCCGGTAGACAGCACGGCCACCGCCGGCTTTTTGACGTTGAGTGTCGCGCCGAACGGGTAGACGAAAGACATCAGCCTGGCAACACCGGATAAAAGGTCATTTTGGTTAGAGAAAAGATTTTTTACGAAATATGTCGTGAAAGAAGCCTCTTTAACAAAATTTATTTAAAAAATTCATTTTCTACTCTATTACCTTTACCATAATGTGTTAATAATTTATTTTTACTCCTGGGATATAACTTATTTTTCAGAGGACAGTGTATCTTGAAATTATATATTTTAAATATGCATTTTTTAAATAGAATATCGGTTTTAAAGGAATACATTTGAGAAAGAAATACGTTTTAAAACCACTACCTTATGTTTCGTCAAACGGGTACACGAATGACGTCAGCCAGGGCACACCACAGAAATGAGATATTTTGGTAATATTAGAATTGTCTTTTCTGCTAAACAGTTTAACTGCGAAGGCCATGGCAAAGAATAACTTTATAATAATATTAATGAAACGTTTCAAGCTTCTTAACCTTGTTTCAAAGTTCCTCTTTGCTATTACCTTCGTAGAAGAGTTTTTTTTAAAGCAAATCCTGTTGGAGAAATTCGGAGCAAGTGCCGACGATATGCGACTGGTGACCGCAGCAACACTTCAATTTATTAGAAGTTGCGGTTCGTATCGTTACCTTTCCTTTCACGTAATGAGCAGACTGTGATTTTTAGATTTTATTATCGTTGCTATTCATCACGCAAAAATAATGATTATATTTATTAAAAAAATGCTATCATATTTATAAAATGCAAAATTATTCGGGTATGATGTCGATGGGAACAAAGCCAAAAATTTTAAATTATTCTTTTTATCTCTGGCAAAGAAATTATAATAAATAGTGGAATATACGTTCATTTTTAGGTTTGATTAAAGAATGCATTTGTTATTTAGAAAGCGTTTTGAATTTTACTCGAGAAGCTTAGGGGAAAATTTTTTAAATTAGATGCTCATGCAAGTAATTAATATCTGTGAGAAGCATAAAGGCGGGGTTTCCTATTCTGTACTAACACGCTTACTACGAAGTGGTACGTATGTGTACCACTAGGTAAACTACTCATTCACGTACCGGAATATCCAAATAACATTTCAAATATTAAGCTACCTTTTACGAAATAAAATTTAGAGTATAAGGTACCATATTATGGTTCAATTGTATTCTGTACACTTTATAGAAAGGGTAAAAATGTATTAAAGCAGAAAAGCCGGTTTTCAATACGACTTCCACAAACCTTACCAACCTCACCGTTGCAACCGCACAACCATAGACAACGTGTTAGTCTAAAGGATAGTTTGGAGCTCTCCTATTACCAAAAATTTTTGCAAAATACAATCGATCATGACCTCGTGAAAATTGACCGGCAAACTATTCCTATTTTGTGTTGATCGAAGGAATTGTTTGGAGCTCTCCTATCACCAAAAACTTTCGCAAATTTCAATTACGAAGGTTCTATAGAAAAGAAGAACTTTAAAATCATTTTAACGAAGCATTCCAAGCTACAGTTCATCAGTCACTGATGAGTTGAGGCTTGAAACGTTTCATCACCACACTAACCGCTTTTGTGGGGTTGATACGGTTGGTTCGGTTATGTTGTGAGTAGTAGAATTGAACAACCGACTGTACTTCTCAAATCTTTCCTTATCCTTTTTAACACTTCAACTGCGGCAATGAAATATTAAGTTCAACACCAACCTCAAATTTCAAGTCAACTGTAGTAAACTATTTTGAAATTTCCAGACATGAACTGGATCGTGCCTTCATTTAGCTTTGATTAAGTATTCATGAAAATAAAGTTTGCGACTACTGGTCGGTGAGCAGCATTATGAAAATTACCTCCGTGTACCACCGGCGGCGCACGTCGCATTCAAAGTGTTAAAAACTATGAAAAATATAGCTGCACAATAAAATTCCACCTCGCTTGCTAAAATCAGTTTTGAAAAAGATAGTGAAATGATTGAAACGCTATTCATTTATGCCGGTAGCAAATGAGCAATTCCAATAGTGGTACGCATATCTCCCAATACGTCGTCGACGCGTTAAAATGATTTTAAAGTTCTTCTTTGCTATAGTTTTTGTAGTTAAACTGTTTAGCAGAAAAGATATTCCAAAATTCAATTGTTCCTAACAATCTAAAAATTGGTCTACGATACAATCGAATTTCAGTTCCATTCAGTCCCCAAAGTTTTGATTCCGTTCCTTATACCTGAAATATTTATACGTGAAAAAGGACATTATTCACTGTAGTTATGTATTAAATAAATCATGAGTTTATAGTTTGAGATTATTCCCTAAAATGTACTGCGTCTAAAAAAATTACCATTAATCCGTTAAGAATTATCGTTTCATAATTTTTTTGCTAATTTTGCAGAACTATTGCGACCGAATAATCTGTTTACATGATCAAGTTATGTAACGGAAAAGGTAGTATATTTCACATAGGCTTGACTATCACCACGAATAAAGTAAACTCCTATTTTGGCAGGCATCCCTAACTTGACCAAGCTCAGAAGTACTTAAAGAGGCTCAGTTTCCCCGGAAATTAACGCTTTTACTGCGACGTGCGCCACCGGTGGCCACGAAGGGAATTTCCACAATGCTGCTGACCAACCAGTGGTCACAAACTTAATTTTCATAAATACTTATTCATAAGTAAATGAAGGCACGATTCAGATATTGTTTGCTATTTTCAATATTGCCTACTGAAATTTACTTTAAATTTCTGCTGAATGTTTTACTCCAGTTTTAAATATCGTAGTCAAATGGTTAACACTTTTACTGATCGAGGCTGGTAATATTAAATATTGAAATTCAGGTCAATGTGAAGTTTAATGCAATCACGGAAATTGATAATTATATTCCAAACAATCACTAAAGGAACCCATTTAAGAACGATTTTCATGAACGACATTCTGCTCGCTGATGCGTTATTTTCGAATTATTGAACTTTGAAGTTGGCCGTCGCGCGCCCAAGGAAGCGAGCGTAATTTAATTAAAAACGGAAGCTAACCCCCTATTACAAACGTAAAGAGGTTGGGTCGTGAGGGGTAGCCACAGTTCTTTTAGTGAAAAGTATAAATAAAGCTTCTAAACCACCCATTAGGGTGACGACCGCAATCTTGTTTACATCGGGTCTAGCATGGCGGCCACCATGAGCGCCGCCATCTTGGACCCGATGTCAACAAGATTGCGGTCGTCACCCTAATGGGTGGGTTAGAAGCTTTATTTATAATTTTCACTAGAAGAACGGTGCCTCCCCCTCACGACCCAACCTCTTTACGTTTGTAATAGCTTCCGTTATTAATTAAATTCCGTTTCACGCGCTCGCTTCCTTTGGCGTCAAGGCCAACTTCAAAGTTCAATTATTCGAAAATAACGCATCAGCGAGCAGAATGTCATTCATGTAAAACGTTCTTAAATGGGTTCCTATAGTGATTCCTAAGATCGGAATTCTTATTTTCCGTGATTGCATTAAACTTCACATTGACCGAAATTCAATTCAAATTTTAAGTCAATTGAAGTGAACAATGTTGAAAATAGGTAACAACGGTCAATATACATTTTAATGCGCTCACGGAAATGAAAAAATCCGTTCCCAAGAATCACTAAATGATTACGTTTAAAAACTTTTACATGAATGACATTCTGCTCGCCGATGAGTAATTTTCGAATTATTTAACTTTGAAGTTATAGGAACATCGTATATAAAAGTGAAGGAACGGACACGTAAATTTGCTGTAATACGATATTGACGTAACGATGGGTGAGGTTAGGTTAGGTAATGTTAGGTGAATTAAATAAACTAACCTAAAATAACATAAATCAACCTAACATCGCTTACCTTAACTTTCCGAGACCGAGGCTGTTATTTTCCCGCAAAGAAGTGGGCGTGACCCAACAATGCGGCGAATATGCGGCAACAGACTATATAATGTTATTCCTATCTGAGCGTAATTATTGTTATGTCTCGAAAATTACCCGTCAGCGAGCAGAATGTCATTCGTATAAAACATTTATAAACGTAGTCCTTTAGTGATTCTTGGGAACGGAATTTTTCATTTCCGTGAGCGCATTAAAATGCATATTGACCGAAACAATTACTGGATTGTGCCTTCTTCTAGCTTTGAGCAAGTATTCATGAAAATTGGGTTTGTGACTACTGGTCTATCAGCAGCATTATGGAAATCTCCTCCGTGGCCACCGGTGGCGCACGTCGCAGTAAAAGTGTTTATTTCCGGGGAAACTGAGCCTCTTTAGTAATTCTGAGCTCGGTCAAGTTAGGGATGCCGACCAAAATAGGAGTTTACTTTATTCGTGGTGATAGTTTACATTTATTTCGTAGCATGGCACTCTCATGTCAATATTTATCTCGTTGCCAGGGACCCGTCTGTCATCACTCACACTGTTGCCAGGGACTCGTTTGTCATCACTCACCTTGTTGCCAAGGACTCGTTTGTCATCACTCACCTCGTTGCCAGGGACTCGTCTGTCATCACTCACCTCGTTGCCAGGGACTCGTCTGTCATCACTCACCTTGTTGCCAGGGACTCGTCTGTCATCACCCACCTTGTTGCCAGGGACTCGTCTGTCATCACCCACCTTGTTGCCAGGGACTCGTCTGTCATCACTCACCTCGTTGCCAGGGACTCGTCTGTCATCACTCACCTCGTTGCCAGGGACTCGTCTGTCATCACTCACCTCGTTGCCAGGGACTCGTCTGTCATCACCCACCTCGTTGCCAGGGACTCGTCTGTCATCACCCACCTTGTTGCCAGGGACTCGTCTGTCATCACTCACCTCGTTGCCAGGGACTCGTCTGTCATCACTCACCTCGTTGCCAGGGACTCGTCTGTCATCACTCACCTCGTTGCCAGGGACTCGTCTGTCATCACTCACCTCGTTGCCAGGGACTCGTCTGTCATCACTCACCTCGTTGCCAGGGACTCGTCTGTCATCACTCACCTTGTTGCCAGGGACTCGTCTGTCATCACCCACCTTGTTGCCAGGGACTCGTCTGTCATCACTCACCTCGTTGCCAGGGACTCGTCTGTCATCACTCACCTCGTTGCCAGGGACTCGTCTGTCATCACTCACCTCGTTGCCAGGGACTCGTCTGTCATCACTCACCTTGTTGCCAGGGACTCGTCTGTCATCACCCACCTTGTTGCCAAGGACTCGTCTGTCATCACTCACCTCGTTGCCAGGGACTCGTCTGTCATCACTCACCTCGTTGCCAGGGACTCGTCTGTCATCACTCACCTTGTTGCCAGGGTCTCGTCTGTCATCACCCACCTTGTTGCCAGGGACTCGTCTGTCATCACCCACCTTGTTGCCAGGGTCTCATCTGTCATCACCCACCTTGTTGCCAGGGACTCGTCTGTCAACAGCCCCGGGATGGTCTTGCCAGACGCCTGCAGGATGGCCTTGTTAAGGACCCCGTTGGTGATGAGGCACTCCTTGGGGTGGAAGTACTTGTAGTAGCACGTCCGCACCACCGAGTCTGCGCACCACGAAAAAAGTTAGAAAACCCGCTAATTTCCAAAAAAGTTGATACATGATTAATGTATCAATCTGTTAATTTTTAAGTTGATACATTACACCACATTGTAAAGTTGATACATTACACCACATTGTAAAGTTGATACTTTACAACACATTGTAAAGTTGAGACTTTACAACACATTGTAAAGTTGATACATTACAACACATTGTAAAGTTGATACATTACAACACATTGTAAAGTTGATACATTACAACACATTGTAAAGTTGATACTTTACGACACATTGTAAAGTTGATACATTACAACACATTGTAAAGTTGATGTATTACAACACTTTGGAGTTTGAAAATTTCTTGATATCAAGGTCCTTAATTGCTAGGTAATTCGAGACATGTACTAATAGACTAACCATACGCGGCGCACCACAGAGCCAGAGTACCGAGCACAGGACTTAGCCTATCAAATCCAACTTCAAAAGAAGGATCAGGAGCAAATTTTTCAATATGCCAGGGACTCATCCGTGCACTAAAATGTCGAGTGCTCGAGAATATTTGCAGAAGCTTTAGAACTGGTAATCCATTAAGGAGATCATCCCAGGCCCCTGTCGGTCCGGGGGTCATTTCTCATGTTTTTGTTGGAAAAAGACCCTTAGTTGGTGGACTATTCGGTCCTAAAATTTTATGGCGCTACGGACAATAATTCCTCTTCCCCCCGGGGGTGGTGAGGGGACCAAAATCTTTCATTTTTTCCCGATTTTGACCCCATATAAATAGAGAACAAATGAGAAATGGAAAAAAACCCAAGTGAGTTTGTTAGAAATGTTTCAAGGATTCTGAAACTGTCTTTGGTTTTGTTCTAGCATCGAAACTCAATGAGTTGATACGTCTTGAAATATGCATAAAATATACCAAAAAACTCATTTTTCGTCAAAAAATAAGGCCTAAATCGAAAAAATGACAGGAGTAAAAAAGGTTTACTCTCACAAAAGACATATACTGGCCAATTTTCAAACGAATCGGACGAAAAAAGTTGTCCAACTCCATGGGATGATCTCCTTAAAAGCAAGCCACCTCACTCAGCTAGGGTAATTCATCAAATATCGAACTGAACTGATTATCGAACAACTTTGGAAATATGCGCGTAATAAATTTAGTAAGCATCCAAACTTGCTCAGTGCCAGTGATCTTACATCTAAAACTCCTATTTTAGTGATAAAAACTCATTTCTGTGAGCTGCAAACTGCTACCAGCTGTTGCGAACGCATTTTCTGTACGACCCTTACAAATTGGTCGAATTTTTTCACTCGAAAAATCTTACGCACCTCGGGAAAATTGCGACGGTTTAATTGTTGTTGGGTCACCGTCAACCTCCCGTCATAACTAGAGAGTAGTGTTGTCATATGATGTTCTGTTACTGTATTTTTTTTCTTTTCCGCCAAAAACTTGATAATTATTCCATGTTCGACATTCAGTTCCTTTTTCATGTCAGTATTAAATACTGAACAAAGGTGTTCGAATCAAAATTCCTTAAAAATCATGAATTTATGCCTCGAACAAAGCTTTTCGATTCTTAATTCTTTTAAATAACTGAATCGATCTATTGAACGCCTGTTTTATTTCATTAAAATATTGTATTAACGCTTGATAATAACATTGAATAGTTGAAGATGGGAATTCTGGTGAGGGGCTATCAATCATCTGCTGGTGTTCCAAAGCCCTCAAGATCATCAATGATTCGTCTGGCTACATTTACTGATGATCAATCCCTGGCCAAGAAAATTGATGCAAGCATCAATAATAATTCATTGACGAGTGCTTTACACTCTACTCCAGAAAAGGTCACACAGGTTGATGATCACAATGATGGTTCAACAAACACTGCAAATGAAACATCGACATCATATTCAAATTTTGATAACTCTCCATTCAAATGCATCTTGAAAATAAGTAATGAGACAGTTATTTCAAACAAACAAACAAAACAAACATCGGCATCTTTGGGATGCTTTATTTCCAATCAAGCCTGATACAAATGATCTTAAGCATTGGTTTTTCAAATGTCTTATAACTAACACTATATATAGGACACCATGACGGTTCCCCCGTAAAGCCGGTACCCATTTCCGACACCTGGGTCGAGTGGGGTATTGTGCTTGAGCTTTCCCTTATACCCAACGGGGAAAATTGCAGCGCCAGCGCCGGGATACGAACCCGCGACTCCAACATACAAGTCCGATCCCTTAACCGATGTGCCACCGCGAGCACTTCCAAGAAAATCCAGTGCACCAAAGAAAAAAAGAATGAAAGAAAAACGTTTATTTTCCAAGTGGCCACATGAGGTGTACAAATAGATAGACCATACGAGGCATATTAATGGACAAAATATACGAGGCGTACTAATAGACAAACCATACGTGGCGTGCTAATAGTCTAACAAAAGTTCCATACGAAGAGAACTAATTGACAAACCATCCTGTTCGAATCAAAATCCTTGTTCGATTCCTGTTCGATATTGATGAAATTATGTTACTAAAGAATTCGATTTTTAGAACAATAAATACATTTCAATAATCTACGTTGTCTTTCAAGCGACATCACAGAACAAGAAAGCAACTGTTCAAGAATAACCTTGAGGCCCGCAAGAGTTATTCAGAGCAAAAGTTACCGATTTACGAAGGTTGTTTCTAGACACACGTGATTTCTGTTCGATATTTGATGAATTACCCTATATGAATTCACTCAGATCAGTGTAAATCTCCTATTCTGCGGCAAGATTTTTTCGCTTTAAACTCTGCGAACTCAGTCTCTGTAATAATTAGATCCCTTTTCAGTAGCCGCTTAAAGTCCGATGTAAACGATATTCAGTCGTCATACCCTTTAAAAACAGCTTGTGCTTAGCTGTTTACTATCTTTTTGTGTTTTTCTTCAATTTATGAATATATTTTTCCGTGTGTTTTTTTCAGATATCCGCTGATGATGACAAATTTCTTTTAAAGCGATGGTTTTTGCAATAACCTTTATTTTGGAGCTATGTCGAGTCATACAACCCAATCTGATACATAACTCAAATACTGAAAGGCATTGGACAACACATGCAAATAAAGAGTTTTGAAATAATTAATGCATTCCCCAAACACAACATTTCCCAAACACAACAAATCCCAAACACAACAATTTAAAAAAAACACATTTTTCAAGCCCAACATATCCCAAACATAACACTTTCTAAAAACCAAATTTCCCAACATAACACTTTCTAAAAACCACATTTCCCAAACATATCACTTTCTAATAACCACATTTCCCAAACATATCACTTTCTAAAAACCACATGTCCCAAAACACAACATTTCCCAAACACAACTCAAACACAACACTATATTGACATATCACAGAAATATTGACACAATTTTCTAAGAATTAGGAAAAGCGAACAAACTGAGGAATACTGCACTGCCAACATTTCTAAAACCCAGAAAACTGGCGAGCAGAGGATGTGACTCTTGGACGTGTTCACTGTCTGCAGCTGTTGACATCTCCTGCTGGACGCATTGAGTAGACGCATCTACCACCTGACGCATCTACCACCTGACGCATCTGCCACCTGACGCATCTACCACCTGACGCATCTACCACCTGACGCATCTACCACCTGACGCATCTGCCACCTGACGCATCTACCACCTGACGCATCTACCACCTGACGCATCTATCACCTGACGCATCTACCACCTGACACATCTACCACCTGACACATCTACCACCTGACGCATCTACCACCTGACCCCATCTACCACCTGACGCATCTACCACCTGACGCATCTACCACCTGACACATCTACCACCTGACGGATCTATCACCTGACACATCTACCACCTGACACATCTACCACCTGACGCATCTACCACCTGACGCATCTACCACCTGACACATCTACCACCTACCACCTGACGCAGTAGACACACCCATCACGCACCGTTGTTGACGGAGATGCCGAACTCCTCGAGCAGGAAGTTGATGTTGGTGTTGGCCTTCTTTTCGCCGCCCTCCTCGACGAGGACGAGGAGAGCGCCGCCCTCTTCCACGTGGCGGCGGAGGGCGGCGAACTGCAGCTCCGTGAAGTGCTGCCGCGGGCACCCCAGCACCACCAGCCCCGCCGCCGCCAGGCTGCTCTTCGTCAGCGCCTCCGTCGAGCTGTGGGGAGTGGGGTGGGGGTGGAGTGAGGTGAGGTGACGGTGGTGTGCGGAGTATTTTGATTTCGTGTGCGGTAAGGGCTTTTTAATTTTGTATGGACCAAGGGTTAGAAAGAAATAATACCTCTCACAGTGAATGAAATATTTACGCCATCACTCGACACATTTACAGGATCTCCAAAACATTTGCAGCATCACCTTCACATTTGCAGCATCACTCGACACATTTACACCATCACTCGACACATTTGCAGCATCACTCGACACATTTTCAGCATCACCTCCGCACTTGCAGCATCACCAACACATTTGTAGCATCACCTCCGCACTTGCAGCATCACCTGGTAATCTTCCACTGAGTTTTAAGCTTGCGGTGCAGCGCTTTGAGCTCATGCTGGAGGCGGAAGAGTTCGTTCTTGCTCTCCGTGAACAGGATCGTGTTGTTCAGCGACCGTTCTGCCTCTGTTGGCGGCTGTGCCTCCTGTTGGGGGCAAGAGCACGGGCAATAATCAAGATAAAAATGTCTAAAACGTCCTTTTTTGTATTTTATGTATTTTTATATCGATGTGGTTGTTATGACGCAAGCAGGAATGAAGATAGAAATGTCTAAAATGTCCTACTTTTGTATTTTATGCTTTTTTTATAATGATGTGGTTGTTATGACGCGGAAAATAATGGAGATGAAAATGCTAAAAATAACCTATCTTTATATTTTGTATATTTTTATAACGATGTTGTTGTTATGACGCGGGCAATAATGGAGATGAAAATGTGAAAAATAACCTATCTTTATATTTTGTATATTTTTATAACGATGTTGTTGTTATGACGCGGGCAATAATGGAGATGAAAATGTGAAAAATGACCTATCTTTATATTTTGTATATTTTTATAACGGTGTTGTTGTTATGACGCGGACAATAATAGAGATGAAAATGTTAAAAATAACCTATCTTTATATTTTGTATATTTTTATAACGATGTTGTTGTTATGACGCGGACAATAATAGAGATGAAAATGTTAAAAATAACCTATCTTTATATTTTGTATATTTTTATAACGATGTTGTTGTTATGACGCGGACAATAATAGAGATGAAAATGTTAAAAATACCCTATCTTTATATTTTGTATATTTTTATAACGATGTTGTTGTTATGACGCGGACAATAATAGAGATGAAAATGTTAAAAATAACCTATCTTTATATTTTGTATATTTTTATAACGATGTTGTTGTTATGACGCGGACAATAATAGAGATGAAAATGTTAAAAATAACCTATCTTTATATTTTGTATATTTTTATAACGATGTTGTTGTTATGACGCGGACAATAATAGAGATGAAAATGTTAAAAATAACCTATCTTTATATTTTGTATATTTTTATAACGATGTTGTTGTTATGACGCGGACAATAATAGAGATGAAAATGTTAAAAATAACCTATCTTTATATTTTGTATATTTTTATAACGATGTTGTTGTTATGACGCGGACAATAATAGAGATGAAAATGTTAAAAATAACCTATCTTTATATTTTGTATATTTTTATAACGATGTGGTTGTTATGACGCGGACAATAATAGAGATGAAAATGTTAAAAATAACCTATCTTTATATTTTGTATATTTTTATAACGATGTTGTTGTTATGACGCGGACAATAATAGAGATGAAAATGTTAAAAATAACCTATCTTTATATTTTGTATATTTTTATAACGATGTGGTTGTTATGACGCGGGCAATAATGGAGATGAAAATGTTAAAAATAACCTATCTTTATATTTTGTATATTTTTATAACGATGTGGTTGTTATGACGCGGACAATAATAGAGATGAAAATGTTAAAAATAACCTATCTTTATATTTTGTATATTTTTATAACGATGTGGTTGTTATGACGCGGACAATAATAGAGATGAAAATGTTAAAAATAACCTATCTTTATATTTTGTATATTTTTATAACGATGTGGTTGTTATGACGCGGACAATAATAGAGATGAAAATGTTAAAAATAACCTATCTTTATATTTTGTATATTTTTATAACGATGTGGTTGTTATGACGCGGACAATAATAGAGATGAAAATGTTAAAAATAACCTATCTTTATATTTTGTATATTTTTATAACGATGTTGTTGTTATGACGCGGACAATAATAGAGATGAAAATGTTAAAAATAACCTATCTTTATATTTTGTATATTTTTATAACGATGTTGTTGTTATGACGCGGACAATAATAGAGATGAAAATGTTAAAAATAACCTATCTTTATATTTTGTATATTTTTATAACGATGTTGTTGTTATGACGCGGACAATAATAGAGATGAAAATGTTAAAAATAACCTATCTTTATATTTTGTATATTTTTATAACGATGTGGTTGTTATGACGCGGGCAATAATGGAGATGAAAATGTTAAAAATAACCTATCTTTATATTTTGTATATTTTTATAACGATGTTGTTGTTATGACGCGGACAATAATAGAGATGAAAATGTTAAAAATAACCTATCTTTATATTTTGTATATTTTTATAACGATGTGGTTGTTATGACGCGGACAATAATAGAGATGAAAATGTTAAAAATAACCTATCTTTATATTTTGTATATTTTTATAACGATGTGGTTGTTATGACGCGGACAATAATAGAGATGAAAATGTTAAAAATAACCTATCTTTATATTTTGTATATTTTTATAACGATGTTGTTGTTATGACGCGGACAATAATAGAGATGAAAATGTTAAAAATAACCTATCTTTATATTTTGTATATTTTTATAACGATGTGGTTGTTATGACGCGGACAATAATAGAGATGAAAATGTTAAAAATAACCTATCTTTATATTTTGTATATTTTTATAACGATGTTGTTGTTATGACGCGGACAATAATAGAGATGAAAATGTTAAAAATAACCTATCTTTATATTTTGTATATTTTTATAACGATGTTGTTGTTATGACGCGGACAATAATAGAGATGAAAATGTTA
The DNA here is from genome assembly GCA_030386875.1 of Morinoia aosen. Taxonomy (NCBI): domain Eukaryota; kingdom Metazoa; phylum Arthropoda; class Malacostraca; order Amphipoda; family Talitridae; genus Morinoia; species Morinoia aosen. The sequence continues at coordinate 46,689,525 of CM059577.1, read as the reverse complement.
AAAATAACCTATCTTTATATTTTGTATATTTTTATAACGATGTGGTTGTTATGACGCGGACAATAATAGAGATGAAAATGTTAAAAATAACCTATCTTTATATTTTGTATATTTTTATAACGATGTGGTTGTTATGACGCGGGCAATAATGGAGATGAAAATGTTAAAAATAACCTATCTTTATATTTTGTATATTTTTATAACGATGTTGTTGTTATGACGCGGACAATAATAGAGATGAAAATGTTAAAAATAACCTATCTTTATATTTTGTATATTTTTATAACGATGTGGTTGTTATGACGCGGACAATAATAGAGATGAAAATGTTAAAAATAACCTATCTTTATATTTTGTATATTTTTATAACGATGTGGTTGTTATGACGCGGGCAATAATGGAGATGAAAATGTTAAAAATAACCTATCTTTATATTTTGTATATTTTTATAACGATGTTGTTGTTATGACGCGGACAATAATAGAGATGAAAATGTTAAAAATAACCTATCTTTATATTTTGTATATTTTTATAACGATGTTGTTGTTATGACGCGGACAATAATAGAGATGAAAATGTTAAAAATAACCTATCTTTATATTTTGTATATTTTTATAACGATGTTGTTGTTATGACGCGGACAATAATAGAGATGAAAATGTTAAAAATAACCTATCTTTATATTTTGTATATTTTTATAACGATGTTGTTGTTATGACGCGGACAATAATAGAGATGAAAATGTTAAAAATAACCTATCTTTATATTTTGTATATTTTTATAACGATGTGGTTGTTATGACGCGGACAATAATAGAGATGAAAATGTTAAAAATAACCTATCTTTATATTTTGTATATTTTTATAACGATGTTGTTGTTATGACGCGGACAATAATAGAGATGAAAATGTTAAAAATAACCTATCTTTATATTTTGTATATTTTTATAACGATGTTGTTGTTATGACGCGGACAATAATAGAGATGAAAATGTTAAAAATAACCTATCTTTATATTTTGTATATTTTTATAACGATGTGGTTGTTATGACGCGGACAATAATAGAGATGAAAATGTTAAAAATAACCTATCTTTATATTTTGTATATTTTTATAACGATGTGGTTGTTATGACGCGGACAATAATAGAGATGAAAATGTTAAAAATAACCTATCTTTATATTTTGTATATTTTTATAACGATGTGGTTGTTATGACGCGGACAATAATAGAGATGAAAATGTTAAAAATAACCTATCTTTATATTTTGTATATTTTTATAACGATGTTGTTGTTATGACGCGGACAATAATAGAGATGAAAATGTTAAAAATAACCTATCTTTATATTTTGTATATTTTTATAACGATGTGGTTGTTATGACGCGGACAATAATAGAGATGAAAATGTTAAAAATAACCTATCTTTATATTTTGTATATTTTTATAACGATGTTGTTGTTATGACGCGGACAATAATAGAGATGAAAATGTTAAAAATAACCTATCTTTATATTTTGTATATTTTTATAACGATGTGGTTGTTATGACGCGGACAATAATAGAGATGAAAATGTTAAAAATAACCTATCTTTATATTTTGTATATTTTTATAACGATGTTGTTGTTATGACGCGGACAATAATAGAGATGAAAATGTTAAAAATAACCTATCTTTATATTTTGTATATTTTTATAACGATGTTGTTGTTATGACGCGGACAATAATAGAGATGAAAATGTTAAAAATAACCTATCTTTATATTTTGTATATTTTTATAACGATGTGGTTGTTATGACGCGGACAATAATAGAGATGAAAATGTTAAAAATAACCTATCTTTATATTTTGTATATTTTTATAACGATGTGGTTGTTATGACGCGGGCAATAATGGAGATGAAAATGTTAAAAATAACCTATCTTTATATTTTGTATATTTTTATAACGATGTTGTTGTTATGACGCGGACAATAATAGAGATGAAAATGTTAAAAATAACCTATCTTTATATTTTGTATATTTTTATAACGATGTGGTTGTTATGACGCGGACAATAATAGAGATGAAAATGTTAAAAATAACCTATCTTTATATTTTGTATATTTTTATAACGATGTGGTTGTTATGACGCGGGCAATAATGGAGATGAAAATGTTAAAAATAACCTATCTTTATATTTTGTATATTTTTATAACGATGTTGTTGTTATGACGCGGACAATAATAGAGATGAAAATGTTAAAAATAACCTATCTTTATATTTTGTATATTTTTATAACGATGTTGTTGTTATGACGCGGACAATAATAGAGATGAAAATGTTAAAAATAACCTATCTTTATATTTTGTATATTTTTATAACGATGTTGTTGTTATGACGCGGACAATAATAGAGATGAAAATGTTAAAAATAACCTATCTTTATATTTTGTATATTTTTATAACGATGTTGTTGTTATGACGCGGACAATAATAGAGATGAAAATGTTAAAAATAACCTATCTTTATATTTTGTATATTTTTATAACGATGTGGTTGTTATGACGCGGACAATAATAGAGATGAAAATGTTAAAAATAACCTATCTTTATATTTTGTATATTTTTATAACGATGTTGTTGTTATGACGCGGACAATAATAGAGATGAAAATGTTAAAAATAACCTATCTTTATATTTTGTATATTTTTATAACGATGTTGTTGTTATGACGCGGACAATAATAGAGATGAAAATGTTAAAAATAACCTATCTTTATATTTTGTATATTTTTATAACGATGTGGTTGTTATGACGCGGACAATAATAGAGATGAAAATGTTAAAAATAACCTATCTTTATATTTTGTATATTTTTATAACGATGTGGTTGTTATGACGCGGACAATAATAGAGATGAAAATGTTAAAAATAACCTATCTTTATATTTTGTATATTTTTATAACGATGTGGTTGTTATGACGCGGACAATAATAGAGATGAAAATGTTAAAAATAACCTATCTTTATATTTTGTATATTTTTATAACGATGTTGTTGTTATGACGCGGACAATAATAGAGATGAAAATGTTAAAAATAACCTATCTTTATATTTTGTATATTTTTATAACGATGTGGTTGTTATGACGCGGACAATAATAGAGATGAAAATGTTAAAAATAACCTATCTTTATATTTTGTATATTTTTATAACGATGTGGTTGTTATGACGCGGACAATAATAGAGATGAAAATGTTAAAAATAACCTATCTTTATATTTTGTATATTTTTATAACGATGTTGTTGTTATGACGCGGACAATAATAGAGATGAAAATGTTAAAAATAACCTATCTTTATATTTTGTATATTTTTATAACGATGTGGTTGTTATGACGCGGACAATAATAGAGATGAAAATGTTAAAAATAACCTATCTTTATATTTTGTATATTTTTATAACGATGTGGTTGTTATGACGCGGACAATAATAGAGATGAAAATGTTAAAAATAACCTATCTTTATATTTTGTATATTTTTATAACGATGTGGTTGTTATGACGCGGACAATAATAGAGATGAAAATGTTAAAAATAACCTATCTTTATATTTTGTATATTTTTATAACGATGTTGTTGTTATGACGCGGACAATAATAGAGATGAAAATGTTAAAAATAACCTATCTTTATATTTTGTATATTTTTATAACGATGTGGTTGTTATGACGCGGACAATAATAGAGATGAAAATGTTAAAAATAACCTATCTTTATATTTTGTATATTTTTATAACGATGTGGTTGTTATGACGCGGACAATAATAGAGATGAAAATGTTAAAAATAACCTATCTTTATATTTTGTATATTTTTATAACGATGTGGTTGTTATGACGCGGGCAATAATGGAGATGAAAATGTTAAAAATAACCTATCTTTATATTTTGTATATTTTTATAACGATGTGGTTGTTATGACGCTTTACATCTATCTTCCGACAAGGGACATTCGTACACTATTGAGACACTTCGAAATCCAGTGTATTGACTTGCATCTGTATGTATCAATACCTTATTAAAAATAGTTATTTCAATTTTCTGCACTCACTAGAATATCAGAGATGGGCGGCATCTTGAAGAGACTTTTCTTCTTTTTTCTTAAATTTTTGTAATCTGCCGTTAAAAATTCACCTACTCCGGCTGTTATTTAACCTGTGAAATCACATGGATAAGAAGGATATTCACTACAACTAGTAATTATTATTAATTATTAACCATTAGAATAATCATTTCAATAACAAAGTGACGAGCAACGGCAGTTCTTTACGCAAAAGAGTGCTTCAAAAATTAATAAAACAAAAATTGTATTTTTTTTCGGGTACCAAAGAAGCAAGTGCAAAACTATGGAAGTTTTTTCAGTCACTGGTACCATGGCACTTTGCTGTCCTTCGGAAAAACTTAACACATAAGGGTGTTTTTTTCAATCATTTTTTATTCAAGAGACATATTATCTTGTACATTGGCATTTCAAATGCCCTATAACTAACACCAGGACGCAATGACGGTTACCCCCGGTCAAGTCGGTACCCATTTCCAACACCTGGGTAGAGTGGGGAATTGTGGCTGAATTCTCCCTTTTCCCACCGGGGAGAATCACCGGGCAGCACCGCCAGGATTTGAACTGCTAACTGTCAAGATGCAGCGAAGTCCTGTACAAATGTAGCCTAGTTATGGGTAAACGAGTTTGCTAGCGGAGGTCTAGAGATAAAGAGAGGAAGAAAGATTTAAATAGATCTCAAATTCTTGTGTATAAAAGTAGTAAGAGCTGCTGCGACCAATTTAATGTCGCAGCTCAAACCTATAAATAAAATAATATTGTATTGCTCCTGCGTAACTAGGATACGCGGCCGCTTATAGGTCCATCATTTGAAAAAATAGAGAGAAGCGTTTTTATGATTTCGAGAACTTCGCTTCCCAAGTTTCGGCGACTTTTACGAATTGTACTTTTGTCATTCCATCTCCGAATAAAGATATACTTTGGATTAAGTCTCCTGATTATCTACAACTCTTGAAAGGAGTTTAATTTTTTTGAGCTACGCATGGTATCAACGCCGGCGCTTACTAATGATCCAGCCAAGTACTGAGATTCATTTTGAAGTAATCTGCCTAGACAGGAAGGTTCTTCTACTATAAAAGCCGTAACCAACATCTCGGCTGCGACTGACGGCCCAAGGAGGTTCCTTGCAGTACGCTTTAAAAATTTCCTGTCGAACTCGCTGAAGGACTAAAATAGACACCCGTGAGAACTCGACGTGAAGGGTGTGCGCTCTTAACCACTCGGCCACGGTGACTATATAACAAACATGTATAGTTGTTTGTAGTAGCGCAGCCAAGGGGGGGGGGGGGCACGGGGGCCATGCATCCCCACCCTCCCCCCGGAATGTTCAGCTGGGAGCCAGTTTCAGTCGCCGTTTTAAGTAAAAGAATAAAAATATTGCAAGATAAATGCCTAGTGGCCCCCTCCCCAAAATTATAAATTATATATATACCGCCAGTTGTGCCCTGAAGCTGACCAGTCGTGCACCTCAATGAGCTTGTATCCTAGATACTCAAAATACCGCCAGCTGTGCCCTGAAGCTGACCAGTCGTTCACCTCAGTGAGCTTGTATCCTAGATACTCAAAATACCGCCAGCTGTGCCCTGAAGCTGACCAGTCGTTCACCTCAATGAGCTTGTATCCTAGATACTCAAAATACCGCCAGCTGTGCCCTGAAGCTGACCAGTCGTTCACCTCAATGAGCTTGTATCCTAGATACTCAAAATACCGCCAGCTGTGCCCTGAAGCTGACCAGTCGTTCACCTCAATGAGCTTGTATCCTAGATACTCAAAATACCGCCAGCTGTGCCCTGAAGCTGACCAGTCGTTCAGCTCAATGAGCTTGTATCCTAGATACTCAAAATACCGCCAGCTGTGTCCTGAAGCTGACCAGTCGTTCACCTCAATGAGCTTGTATCCTAGATACTCAAAATACCGCCAGCTGTGCCCTGAAGCTGACCAGTCGTTCACCTCAATGAGCTTGTATACTAGATACTCAAAATACCGCCAGTTGTGCCCTGAAGCTGACCAGTCGTTCACCTCAATGAGCTTGTATCCTAGATACTCAAAATACCGCCAGTTGTGCCCTGAAGCTGACCAGTCGTTCACCTCAATGAGCTTGTATCCTAGATACTCAAAATACCGCCAGTTGTGCCCTGAAGCTGACCAGTCGTTCACCTCAATGAGCTTGTATCCTAGATACTCAAAATACCGCTAGTTGTGCCCTGAAGCTGACCAGTCGTTCACCTCAATGAGCTTGTATCCTAGATACTCAAAATACCGCCAGTTGTGCCCTGAAGCTGACCAGTCGTTCACCTCAATGAGCTTGTATCCTAGATACTCAAAATACCGTCAGCTGTGCCCTGAAGCTGACCAGTCGCTTACCTCAATGAGCTTGTATCCTAGATACTCAAAATACCGCCAGCTGTGCCCTGAAGCTGACCAGTCGTTCACCTCAATGAGCTTGTATCCTAGATACTCAAAATACCGCCAGTTGTGCCCTGAAGCTGACCAGTCGTTTACCTCAATGAGCTTGTATCCTAGATACTCAAAATACCGCCAGTTGTGCCCTGAAGCTGACCAGTCGTTCACCTCAATGAGCTTGTATCCTAGATACTCAAAATACCGTCAGCTGTGCCCTGAAGCTGACCAGTCGCTTACCTCAATGAGCTTGTATCCTAGATACTCAAAATACCGCCAGTTGTGTCCTGATGTAGATAAATCGCTAAAAAAGTGGTATAATGACCAACCTTCAGAAAAGATGAATGTACATAAAGGCACTATTTTTAACGGACATGTACCCAATATTCCCTAAGTCAACTTGTGGGTTTAGATTTTCGGTGATCCCTTGCATTATTGTAAAATTGATTTACTTCTCCAATTTCGATCATTGTTTTTCTTTTATTTATTGGAAAAAATTGCAGCGTTAGATATTAATGTGATTTAGCTTCGCACATCTCTGTACATATCACTGGCGCCATCTCTATTGGAAATAAATTATTTTCTTTCCTCTCTTTCTTTCGCTAATACGAGTTATTTTGGTTGAATTTTAGTCAACCACCGCAAATGAAAGTTCATCTTCTGTCTTCAGTATCTCTTAGGCGACTCTCTATGATGAAACATTTTAAACCCGAATGTTGATGATTTTCGCATCAGCTTTAAATGAAGTATAGTGTTTTTGTTCCATATTTTTGCGGCACGTTTATTCTTGTAAGAAATACAACTAAACAGAAACTCATTGCGAATGACCCACACCCAAATACCTAGAAAATCTACAACCTACTGGCTTGGCGCCTACAACGAAACAAAATTCAGTCGATACCGTCAGTTTGCGCAGAACATTCTTATAACTGTCACTTCAACTGTGCAGCAATTGAACAGTTATTACGAGTACAAATTTATCATATCAATCTCTATTGCTCAAGACATTCTTGTAACTGTTACTTCGATTGGGCTGCAATTAAACAGTCATCACGAGTACAAATTTATTATATTAAATCTCTCAATTGCACCAGACAGTTTATAACTGTCATTTCATTTCAGGAACTATTAAACAGTTAACACGAGTACAAATATATCCATCCCAACAGTACCCGCCATTAAAATATTCTTGTACTTGTGCACTGGTGAAACTCGTATCACAGATACGGTCTCTATCGCGCAGGACACTTTATAACACTTTATTCAAAGCAACCACGCAGAATTTGCAACTTTGTTTTACTGCTCACTAAATTGTTTTTTTATCTACTTTTTCTCATTATTCATAGAAGGCTCATGCCGGATTTTCTACTCTGATTTAAATATTATGTTACCACCTGTCTCAAAATCTCAAAATAATCTAGATACTCAAGATCTTTATATTAATTAAATAACTTCGCTGTCACTTCGATTCTAATCCACTTCGTTCTTTGCTATATCGTATGTGTTATATGCAGATACCACTGGTATGACAGCCTTGTAACTACACTATTCGCAATTTATGATCTCTAATGCTCCCACTCATGGACTGAGTTAGCCATCTCCTTATGAAATCATTCTAGATTTTAAATAATTTTAGACTAATAATCTCTGTGTGTTTTAGTTTCTCTCTATTTCTTAAATTTTACTATAAGTAGGAATGTCTTTACTTTTAACTTGACCTTGTAGTCTGCATCATCTTCTTTATTTTTTACGTCACATTTTACTTACTGTTTCTTAATCTTTATGACTGACCATGTTGATATTTTCGATGATATTGATCCAGATCTCAATCATTTGAATAGACTGCATCCAAACCTAAATGAAACTGGGAATTGTAAATACCTAAATATTAAAGAATTCAATGAATCGATGAGAAAAACCTGTAACGATCTCTCAGTATTATGTTGGAACTGTAGGTCCATTTATCCGAAAATAGATGAAATATCTTGTACTATCACTGAGCTAAACAGCAATTTTGATGTTCTCAGTTTCACCGAAAGTTGGCTAGATGACTCAACTAAAGACCTAATTCAAATTCAGAACTATAATAGCCATCATTCACTCCGTAGCAACAAACGTGGTGGTGGCATCAGTACGTACATATCTAAACACATATCATCGAAAAACATTATAAGTGCAACTATGAATCGTGAACATATTGAGACTCTATTTATAGAACTAACGAAAAATGGTAAACGGATTGTACTTGGGACTGTATATAGGCCCCCAACAGCTTGCAACATTTCTTTCCTGAACGAGCTTCAAAGCATAATATCTCAGTTTAACAAATCTCTATACAATGACATAATAATTTGCGGGGATTTCAACTACGATCTTCTTCAATATGAAAGCTGTGAACAAATCTCAAACTTCATAAATGTTTTTCAGTCTAACTCCTTCCTTCCAATCATCACGAAACCTACGCGTATTACATCCGAATCTGCCACGTTGCTCGATAATATTTTTATGTTAGATCCGACTGATTTCTTACAGGAATAATAATTTCTGACTTATCTGACCATTTTCCGGTGTTTCTCATCAAGAAGAATGTCTATAGTCCCTGCAACAGCCCACATGCTGAGACTTTTTCATATCGTTGTATAAACGAATATAACTTGGGGACAATGCGAACTGTTCTAGAAGAATTAATGCCATCATTGGACATCTATGAACTAGACAATAATGCGATTAACATTGACCAAGCAATACTAAAACTAACTGAAACTATAACGACCGCATATAACCAATGTTGTCCAATAATCACCCGCACAATTACGCCGAAAAATAGACAAAAACCTTGGATTACTGAAGATATCGTGATCAATATAAAGAAACGTCAAGCATACTTAGCCTTACTATACGAAGGACGAATCTCTAGATTAACGTATAACAGATTCAGGAATCATGTGACAAATCAAATACGAACATCGAAACAAAACTACTTTACGCGCAAATTCACTGACTACAAAACTGATATTAAAAAAACTTGGCGCCTGCTTAATTCATGCTATAGGCCGAATAATAACGCTAAAAAAACAATTGAATCCATCGTTCACGAAAATGTAAAATATCATGATAAACAAGATATTGCAACAGTGTTCAACAACTTTTTTATAAATATAGGAAAAAATATAGCCGATAGTGTCGTTAGTGAACCTACAGACCACTTGCAATACATGGACCATGTCCGTGAACACAACTCTTTCTTTTTCCCGCCAACTAACCCCTCCGATGTAATTACATGCATAAACAACTTGAAAAATAAATCAAATGGATTAAATACATTTTCAGCTAAAGTTCTTAAGGCTATTGCTGATATAATAGCACCGTGCATATCTGATATTATCAACCATTCGCTTTCTCAAGGTATCTTCCCCAACTCTCTCAAAACTGCCAGAGTCACCCCTATTTTTAAAAATGGTGATAAAAACTGCGTTAATAATTATAGACCTATCTCTGTTTTACCAATTATGAGCAAAATATTTGAAAAAATTGTGTATAAAAAAGTGTATTCGTATTTTGAACGAAAATCTTTTCTCTATGACGGACAATTCGGTTTTCGTTCTAAGAAATCAACGACACAAGCTGTATTAAATCATTTACAGTACCTTTACTCCAATATAGATGAAGGAAAGCTTGTTTTCTCCGTTTTTCTTGACTTTCGAAAAGCATTCGACTGTGTGGACCATAAGATATTACTCTCGAAACTACACTGTTATGGCATTCGAGAAATTGCCCATGATTGGTTCAAATCATACCTAACAAATCGGAAGCAATACGTTGTCGTTGACGACGCAAAATCCGACCCACAGACAATTAGCCATGGAGTTCCACAAGGGTCTGTCCTAGGGCCTCTCCTATTTCTGATATTTATAAATGATATTATCAAATCAACAACATTTTTCAAATTCATACTTTTTGCCGATGACAGCACGCTTTCTACGGTCCTTCCGAGCCAAAATCCCGCTATGATTGCGGAGAGCATAAATAATGAACTCCATAAGGTTTCATTATGGCTTAAAGCTAATAAAATAAGCCTCAACATCGAAAAAACAAAGTATATTACATTCTCATACAAGAAAAGCATATCTCTCCCACACATAAAAATTGGCGAAGGTGAAATCGAATAAACCAACTCATGCAAGTTTCTGGGCATCATAATAGATAAACATCTGACCTTTAAAGAGCACATCGCTCATATTAGTTCTAAATTATCGAAATCCATCGGAATCCTGAATAAAGTTAAAAATTACCTGCCTGAAACAGCTTTACGAATGCTCTACCGAACGCTCATTTCACCATACTTGCTGTACGGAATAGAAGCATGGCACGGAACTGATAAAAATAAAACCAATATAATTTTTACTCTGCAAAAAAGAGCAATCAGAGCGGTAAAGAATCTAGAATATAATGCTCACACAAATGATTCATTCAAAAATTTACAAATACTTAAACTTCCAGATCTCTATAAAATCTCCATTTGTAATTTCATTTACAAAACATTAAGAAATGATGGCGACAATAGCCTGAAACTATTATTAAGTGCGCAAACTGGTCATCACGACCATTTAACCCGAAATAGAAGTAAATTCATGCTTCCTTATTATTCAAAGGCCCGGTCGCAACACAGTATCCTCTTCGTTGGAACTAAAACTTGGAACTCAATACCTGCGGAGATCCGTGATAGTAATTCTTACAAGGTATTCAAAAGAAATCTCGAGACTCACTTCCTATCGGAATATTAGTCATGTAAGATCACCAAGTCAAATCTTGTCTCCAACATGACTGTTTCCAATAATGAAATTTGCCATGCGTAATATGTAATTCGCCTTCAGTCTGCTGTTAAATCTTTTATCGAATGTACTGTTAAATATAGTCCATATAACCTGTATTGTAAAATAAAATATCTGATATCGATTGAATTATCTCACTGATCAGTCTAATGTGAAACTAGGTTAAGTGATTTAGGTTAAACATTATTGTACACCTTAGAATAATGTTGATGGTAGGATGCCCCAGAAGTCGCTGAACTTATTCGGGCCCACAGGTAGCTATATTCAAACTTGTCCATTGTACTAGACTTAAGAAACATTCTACCTCTGTATCTCCTGTGGTAAATAAATTGTTTAAATTGTTTAAATTGTTTAACCGTCACTTCATTCCAGTAACAATTAAACATTTTCAAGAGCACAAACTTCTAGTACTAATCTCTTTTGGAGCACAATTTTCCAGTACATATCTCTTTAAAGGTATCATTGCAGTGATGTCGAAGCGTTAGAACGCTGATGTTAACCAAGTATGGCTACGTAAGACCGAACCTTCTGCTGTAACAATAAGCTTTAACAATAAACTGTAACAGTAAGCTTTCTTTTGTAAAAATTCTGCTTTAACAAAAATATAAAACGTAATCACAATAAACTGCAGCACAAATTATGAAACGTAATCACTGAATTAGCTCAAACTATCATGGATTATAGCATAATCAATGATATTCCGCACCAAAGCCAGACTGGAAGCAGCGTAAATGACAGTAGAAGTACACAAGTTAGTAAGAATTTGAGCAGCAACTCTGTGTGTCAGCCTGAGGGCGGGCGTTGCTAAGGGCTCCCCCCAACACACTCTGGGTTGCTAAGGAGCCATATTGTCCCATTAGCATTGTGGACAATAATAGGCTTGTGTTTGCAACCCGTTAAAATGACATGATTTGATTTTTCCCTAGATAGATCTTTCAGATGAGGATGACACACTAATATATCCATTCCAATAGTACCTGCGATTAAAATATTCGTGTACCTGCGCACTGGTGAAACTCGGATCGCAGATACGGTCATTGAGCACATCCAGCTTGATTCCTATGCCTGATAAATAAACAGTGTCTTCCTATCCCATATTATCTTTAATATTCCCTTTATGTGATCCCTAAAGAGCGTCACTGAGAGACGGACCAACCGACCTAGCAACAACTGTGTATTATTAAGTAATAGATAAATGATCCGTCCACGGCACAGATTCAAGTAATTCTACAAATGCCTTTGTAGCTATTTTTAATAGCTACAAAGGCACTTTAATGTAAGGAATCGTTGTAAATGACCCATGTAAAATACTGTAGAAGATTAACGGTTCGTCAAATTTCATATAACTTGTCTTATACGCACACTGTTGCGTCCAAATGTGTAACGATGAGCGCTCAGAACACTCACTACATGATCTGTTACTGATATATGTTATAACAGGTATAGATTTATAATCCTCGCTAATGAGATCAACTGATAACTCACGTTATTCACGTATGTTGTCCAGATTTTTATTTTTCCCTTTTCAATTCTGAAAGTTTCTCTCCAAGGGTTTACAGCAGATACGTACAAGAAATGGTTTAATGAGTTTTTATTCTTTTTTTTTGAGTTTGAGAAAAGTATAGAACGATTACAAGATAACAGATAACGTAGCACTTATTAATCTGGCTCACGTGGTCATGACCATCGAAATTTAACTCGAAGTCTGGGATGTGAAGAAAAGTACTGTATTTAAGTTACCCTTGAAGGGCTCACGTTATAGACTCATAAAACTATTAAACAGAAATAAGTACGAATTCAGCTCAAATGTATGAAGAAATTTTTGACAAATCAATGAAAAAGAGAATTTTCTAAACACAAGGTTATTTTATTCAATTATTTAGATGTCATTGACCTTTGAAAACGTTCGGTACTTCAACCGTACGATTTATAAGCGTTCCGGGTATGCATAGGTTAGAAAAATCTAGAAGTTAAATTCTAAAATTGAGAAAAATATCGTCAATCACGATTTTTGTCCCATTTGGAATATTCTAATACTGTATATGAATTTGCCTCGCTAGGTAAAGACGCTACCGAACTAGCCGGTTATGTGTAATCAGATGCTATATCGATCAGCAGTATTTTGTTTATCCAAATTGAGATGACTTCGCAGATTATCGACAAATTTTCCGTTTATCTCGTAATTAGCCCTAAAAAAGAATGAATGATAATGTGAAGTTTCTGAATTTTTACATGAATTGAAGTTATGTTCCCAGGTACATGGAAGTTCGGTTGAGAAAACGCTCATACTCTAACAAAAGTTTACGATACACACTTTCCTTAGGAATTCTAATTTCCAAAACCTTTACCTTTGTCTACTCGAAATACCGGTGTGCACATCTTTTCTTATGTATCAGGTTATTGCCTGTTTTCGATACGGAATTGGTTGCTTTCGTGTCACTTATACTGTTCCTACAATCTAGACGCGCATGGACTGAGGGCAGGGAAACTCATTGAATTGATACACACTTTTAAGGCTTTGCGTTGAGTGCAGTGTGAGGTTTTCACTGAGTTGTCTTCTATTTCAGAGAATTGGAAGTGCCTTCTCCATAATTGATGAGTCTTGTGCTTTCTTCATAAATGTCCGCACTGAATCCTCAAGCTGAAGAGCAACCGCCGTCGAAACGACTACGTTTGGAATCGAGTGTTAACGGCAATTTTGAGGTAAATAAATTAATTTTACGTTATGTAACAATAGCATATTAATTAACTTCAAGTTGCGAGTACGAGCTGAAGTGATGCTCAGTTATTGCATCAGAATATTTCCTCGTCATTACGTGTTTTTTATATGTATTGGTGACGTAATCTTGAGTGGTTACAAGTCTTATCAAGTCAGTTGCACTGTATTGCGTGTGGTTCGCTGAAAACGGCAGTGCATTTTAGCTTCGTGTCCAGTGAAGAGTAATTGAAATCATTGAGCCTGAAGCAAGTGTGACCCAAAGTGACCGAGGTTCATTTCTGTGACCGGAAGTTCTGTCTTTGAAACAGCTTCGCTGTCAAATTGCACTTTTCATCGCATCAGCTGTGCTTGTACAACGTTGTAAAATTTGATAGAGCCTGTGCTCATTGTCGACGTAGCTAGTTAGGATACGAGCTCATTCAGGTGTATATTGAAGTTTACGGTAGGTAATTGAAAGGTTGATTGTTGATACATGTTAAGATTATGTCATCATGTGAATTTTTGTGTGTTAATCAATTTTTGGTAAATCTGAAGGATACGTTATTTATCGATTTTTTAAATTTCAATGCCTAAACATAGTTAATTTAATCGAAATAAACAAGTTTTCTTCAATGCAATTTCCGTCTCAAATGAGTATTTTATTAGTTATAGCGGTAAATGACTTACCGCAACTCCAGTGTTTGAAGCGGCAAGTAATTCAAGCAGCACGTCGGACAGCAACACTGCAATGCGCACTCGCTTCCAGCGCGATCGTCATCAAAGATGAAACTAAACCTACCGCTATTCCTCGTTGAATACTCATTTGTCAAAAAAAGTATATAGAAGAAAAGTTGTTTATTTCGATGATATTACCATGATTCAAGCAACAATAATTCGAAAATCGATGAGTAGCTGTTTATTCGAGCGCATTCATCATCAAAGACGAAACTAAACCTACCGCCATTACCGTTAAATAGTATACTCATTTGAGGCGGAAAGTGCTCAGAAGAAAACTTGTTTATTTTGATTCAATTAATGAGGTTCAGGCACCAAAAATTGGAAAATTGATAACTGACATATCCTTCAGATTTAACAAATTTTTAATTATATTTTTGCTGCATTTTTCTTCCATTGTTCCATGTTGGCAAGGAACTGGCATTAGTGTTGTTAGAACAAGAAAAGTTTATTGGGAGTTTTCAATGTAAATCATACTAGTAGGCTAACTAGCAGAATAATTCTATATTTGTGCTTTAGCTTCTTCACTATTTTTTCAAAAATAGCAGATATGATCATGACTTAGTTATATTTTACAATCAATGTTCACAGAATTCATGAAACACTAATATTCTGATAAAGTATAGCAATTCGTTTACTCCATGAAGTGAGGTTATTTAATTTAATAAATGCATAAGCTGACAACACAGTTTCATCTGCAATGCATTGTTGAAAGAAAAATATAGAAATCTCTAAAGAAATCAAAGATTCTGATTTTGTGTAAGAATTCTGATGAAACTCCACCAAATAAATCAGTTTGAGATATTGACTTGTATGGTATGAAATGATAATACTGAGTAGTAAAAATAATTCAGGACAAAATTTAATGGCATTCTGTAATTCATTTCTTGAGAAAATAATCCAAATGAAGTCATTTTTTGTTGATATTTGTTTTTGCATTTTATGTTGGAAAAATGCCTTGTGCATAGCATTTCATGCCTTTGTTTTTACATTTTTTGTTAAGAAATATGCCCTGGAGAAATGCCTTTTGCATAGCATTTTCTGCATTTGTTTTTGCATTTTTTGTTGAAAAAAATGCCCTGGAAAAATGCCTAGTGCATAAAATTTCATGCATTTGTTTTTGCATTTTTTATTAAAAAATATGCTCTGGAAAAATGCCTTTTGCATTGCATTTCATCCATTTGTTTTTGCATTTTTATTAAAAAATATGCCCTGGAAAACTGCCTTTTGCATAGCATTTCATGCATTTGTTTTTGCATTTTTATTAAAAAATAGCCCTGGAAAAATGCATTTTGCATAGCATTTCATGCATTTGTTTTTGCATTTTTTATTATAAAATATGCCCTGGAAAAATGCCTTTTGCATAGCATTTCAATTTCCTGCATTCTTGGGTTGACACAAACATATCCCATAGATTCTACATTCTTTCTGCCACAAACTATATGGTATCTTACTTCCTCTTTTCTTTGGAATTCCTTTGTTCTGGTTAGGGAGGCATAAACTAACTTGGAATTTTTCAGTCCCCTCAGGGAGTGGATGATAGGCAATGGATTTAGGCTAGCTAGGTTTGTGTATACATTGCTATGGGAACTGTTACCAGAGACGGTCAATTTTATTGTCAGTATAATTCCCAATGATGAATATTGACAATTCAATTGATCTTCTGTGGGTGTGATTGACGACCGTCAAATAATTGACTTATTATAAAATTTAGGGCAAGAACCACACCACAAAGCATATTATTTTTTTTTTTTTTTTTTCAAAAATTAAAAAAACATATTTGTGGTCATCTATAAGAACGTTTCGGGCCGAAACCCATCATCAGCTAGGAAATCTGGAATGATACAAAAAGTCGTACGTAAAATAGAAAAACATGAGCCAGATATTTGAACAAAAAACATTTATGAAGCAAAAAATTTTTTTAAAACAGACACGAAAACTGCACCAGCTACGCATCACAAAGGAACAAAAGACAAAACGCTTAAAAAATAAAATCGAAGCTAACTATCCTAAGATCACAAAGGGACGGAAGGGCAAGTGATCACTGGAATTCGGTGAGAGTAACTGACTAACCAACTAAAAGTAGAGGATGCGCACTTTGCATGTCGTTGAGCTCAGGTTTAGATTTATGAATATGCAGAGATTCTAATATTCTAAGTTTTATGGAAGAACTAGAGGAGCCAATGATAGAAAAGTCAGAGTCTGAAATTTTTACGTTACATTGAAAATCAGTGTGTGAACGGATCGAAGAGTGGGATGGGTGGCAAAGACGTGCACCTGTTCTATGACTGATTCCAACGTGCTCAGCTCGCCTAACGCGCAAAGTTCGGTTCGTAGAACCAACATATGCAGATGCACACTGTGCACAACGAAAACGATAAACTAAGCAAGAGCGGAGACACATTGGAATTTTGTCTTTGTAATGGAACAAGGAACCTATTGTATAGGAATTGACAGGGATGAGCTTGAGGGAAATTTGGGGAAAGTAGGTTGACACAAGTTGCAATAATTCACGTTTCAATTTTTCAGATTGCTGACCAAAGTATGGCATTGAAACATACATATCCAATTTCGCAGCGGTCAAAGGCGTAAGATCAGCTTTGTGTATGCTATCCAGAAAATACCTAATTTTTGATTCAACTAAATTAAGAGGAAAACCATTGTCAGTAAAAAAAGAACGTAAAAATTGTAGTTCAGCATGTAAAACCTCATATGTCGAGCAGATCTTATAAGCTCTAGATAGCAGAGTTTTAATTGCATTGATTTTAAATTTAAAAGAACAAAAACTAAAAAAACTAGAACCAAGGCCCGAAAAAGAGGGTTTCCTAAACACAGAAGTTTCCAGCGTGCCATTGCGCCTGGTGACCATGGTATCTAAAAACGCTAACTGGTTGTTGCTTTCGCATTCCATGGTGAAATTAATTGAATCGTGTTTACTATTAAGATATTCAAGGAAGAGATGGGGATGAGAGGGGTCCTTAAACAAAACGAAACTATCATCGATGTATCTCTGATAAAATACTGGGGCAAACTCTTGAGGACAATCCCGCAACCAAGCCTTTTCGTGATGGCTCATAAAAAGATTGGCAAACGTTGGCCCCAGGGGAAGTCCCATCCCCAGACCATCAAGCTGCCTGTATAATTTGCCCTCGAAAATAAAAAATGAATTAAGAACACTATGCTCAAGCAAGGTTTTAAACAGATCCCGCGATAACCCTAAAACAGTGGAAGCAGCATTTCTAAAAAGCTGCGAAATACAAATATCCATGGTTTCTTTTAAAGGTACATTGGTGAACAGACTTTCAACATCAAAGGATGCCATAAAATAATTAGCTGAACTGCTTAGTTTGGAGAGTCTATCTATAAATACAAATGAATTATCAACAGTGTAATTACTAGTGGTAAGTGGGTTCAAAACAGGAACGAGATACTTTGCAATTTTGAAGCTAGGAGTATTATAAGCGGCAAATATGGGTCTAAATTGAAACTTCCTAGCGAAATCGGCCTTGTGAACCTTAGGTAAGCCATATAGTATGCCTGGGCCAGAACCGGAAACAAACAAGCTATTGTAAACTCCGTCACTGAGCACCGAAATCTTCTTGAGTTTGCGCAAAAAGTTGTTGATTTTATCCTCTATTTTGGTAGCGTAGCGATGAATAGGTTCAATTATTAATTCAAATTTTGTGGGGTCAGAAATAATAGCGGTCATTTTTTCGACATATACCGGTCTGTCAACAAGGACCACACCCCGGCCCTTATCAGGCTTACACACTACCAGATTCGGATTACGGCCTAGCTCTTTCAACAAGGCTACATCTGCATACGAAAATACAGCAGAAAATATTTTTGAACTTCTGAAGTTGTAAAAGAATTTATGAGTCACTGACCGCAAACGGTTGCAAAATTCATCAAAACTAGTATCTTCTGCAATTATTTGAGATTTAAGATCAAGCGCTAACTTTTCGAAACATAGGAAATATTTAAAATAATCAAGTTTGTACACGGGCAAACCAAAATCCAAGCCAAAGGCCAGTAGAGTTCTAAGACGTGAAGTTAGGTGAATAGAGCTGAAGTTGAAAATAACCTTGTCAGGGTTGCAGGGCTGAAGATAGTTGAGGATTCCCAGATCTTTGAGTTTCTTCACATGAGTGATCTTCGTGGCAGCTATAAATTCACCAACTGAGAGACGCACAGATCTAAAAATGACTGCCCTCATAATAGGCGAGAACAAATCACGGACGAAAAGTTAGCGCTTGATCTTAAATCTCAAATAATTGCAGAAGATACTAGTTTTGATGAATTTTGCAACCGTTTGCGGTCAGTGACTCATAAATTCTTTTACAACTTCAGAAGTTCAAAAATATTTTCTGCTGTATTTTCGTATGCAGATGTAGCCTTGTTGAAAGAGCTAGGCCGTAATCCGAATCTGGTAGTGTGTAAGCCTGATAAGGGCCGGGGTGTGGTCCTTGTTGACAGACCGGTATATGTCGAAAAAATGACCGCTATTATTTCTGACCCCACAAAATTTGAATTAATAATTGAACCTATTCATCGCTACGCTACCAAAATAGAGGATAAAATCAACAACTTTTTGCGCAAACTCAAGAAGATTTCGGTGCTCAGTGACGGAGTTTACAATAGCTTGTTTGTTTCCGGTTCTGGCCCAGGCATACTATATGGCTTACCTAAGGTTCACAAGGCCGATTTCGCTAGGAAGTTTCAATTTAGACCCATATTTGCCGCTTATAATACTCCTAGCTTCAAAATTGCAAAGTATCTCGTTCCTGTTTTGAACCCACTTACCACTAGTAATTACACTGTTGATAATTCATTTGTATTTATAGATAGACTCTCCAAACTAAGCAGTTCAGCTAATTATTTTATGGCATCCTTTGATGTTGAAAGTCTGTTCACCAATGTACCTTTAAAAGAAACCATGGATATTTGTATTTCGCAGCTTTTTAGAAATGCTGCTTCCACTGTTTTAGGGTTATCGCGGGATCTGTTTAAAACCTTGCTTGAGCATAGTGTTCTTAATTCATTTTTTATTTTCGAGGGCAAATTATACAGGCAGCTTGATGGTCTGGGGATGGGACTTCCCCTGGGGCCAACGTTTGCCAATCTTTTTATGAGCCATCACGAAAAGGCTTGGTTGCGGGATTGTCCTCAAGAGTTTGCCCCAGTATTTTATCAGAGATACATCGATGATAGTTTCGTTTTGTTTAAGGACCCCTCTCATCCCCATCTCTTCCTTGAATATCTTAATAGTAAACACGATTCAATTAATTTCACCATGGAATGCGAAAGCAACAACCAGTTAGCGTTTTTAGATACCATGGTCACCAGGCGCAATGGCACGCTGGAAACTTCTGTGTTTAGGAAACCCTCTTTTTCGGGCCTTGGTTCTAGTTTTTTTAGTTTTTGTTCTTTTAAATTTAAAATCAATGCAATTAAAACTCTGCTATCTAGAGCTTATAAGATCTGCTCGACATATGAGGTTTTACATGCTGAACTACAATTTTTACGTTCTTTTTTTACTGACAATGGTTTTCCTCTTAATTTAGTTGAATCAAAAATTAGGTATTTTCTGGATAGCATACACAAAGCTGATCTTACTCCTTTGACCGCTGCGAAATTGGATATGTATGTTTCAATGCCATACTTTGGTCAGCAATCTGAAAAATTGAAACGTGAATTATTGCAACTTGTGTCAACCTACTTTCCCCAAATTTCCCTCAAGCTCATCCCTGTCAATTCCTATACAATAGGTTCCTTGTTCCATTACAAAGACAAAATTCCAATGTGTCTCCGCTCTTGCTTAGTTTATCGTTTTCGTTGTGCACAGTGTGCATCTGCATATGTTGGTTCTACGAACCGAACTTTGCGCGTTAGGCGAGCTGAGCACGTTGGAATCAGTCATAGAACAGGTGCACGTCTTTGCCACCCATCCCACTCTTCGATCCGTTCACACACTGATTTTCAATGTAACGTAAAAATTTCAGACTCTGACTTTTCTATCATTGGCTCCTCTAGTTCTTCCATAAAACTTAGAATATTAGAATCTCTGCATATTCATAAATCTAAACCTGAGCTCAACGACATGCAAAGTGCGCATCCTCTACTTTTAGTTGGTTAGTCAGTTACTCTCACCGAATTCCAGTGATCACTTGCCCTTCCGTCCCTTTGTGATCTTAGGATAGTTAGCTTCGATTTTATTTTTTAAGCGTTTTGTCTTTTGTTCCTTTGTGATGCGTAGCTGGTGCAGTTTTCGTGTCTGTTTTAAAAAAATTTTTTGCTTCATAAATGTTTTTTGTTCAAATATCTGGCTCATGTTTTTCTATTTTACGTACGACTTTTTGTATCATTCCAGATTTCCTAGCTGATGATGGGTTTCGGCCCGAAACGTTCTTATAGATGACCACAAATATGTTTTTTTAATTTTTGAAAAAAAAAAAAAAAAATAATATGCTTTGTGGTGTGGTTCTTGCCCTAAATTTTATAATTAGTCTGATCGTTAAGATAAATATTCCTAATAATTGACTTAGTGGGTAAAAAAAATCTCGTCAATATATTGAGTCAATGATGTTGACAATTCAATTGATCATCTATGGGCCGCTTTAGAGGAATATCACTTAGTTACCTCACCCATACCCTTAGTTACCTTAGTTACCATGGCCTTTGGGACTTGCATCTTTTCTGCCTACTTTGTTCCTATCAATTTTCATGCATTCTTTGCCATCTTTTCATTATTATTACTTCCATTCCATTTTCTTCTCAAATTACTGTGTTTATGCTCAGGATATCTTGTGCAGGAACACATCTTGTGCATAGATTCTCTATATTCCATTGTTCTTACTAAATGGTCCACTTTTTCTGCTCAAGAGACTGCCGCCTTTGTAGTGGTTGGGGGAGTTCCCAGATTTTGAGAGTGATGCACAGAAGGGCACCAAATTTATTTCAAACTCACGACTTTCTTAGCAAACCAATGAATGCTTTTCAAACATTCTCAAGTGTCAAAAAAGCACAACACATTCCTCGGTTTGCAATGAATTGGCCAGATCCACGGTTCCTAAATAGGCATTCTTATGGTTGAAGCCATCAAATTGGGCATTTTTATAAAAAAATTAGCCATAAACTTCTAAGGTGTCAGGTAGACTTAGTCCTTAACTTTTTTACTATGGTTTGTAAATTTTCTCTTTTTCAAATGAAATATTTTCTTTCTCTTTGAGACAAATTGTGGCCTAAAAGTTACTTTTTTCTGCCATCCATACAGGGATTTCTTTATGATCTTGTTTCATTTCTAGATGTAGATTTTATAAGCAATTAACCCTTTAACGTCCGAATTTTTGTACTCATATTACCGTTAACACAACCACCGTCACTAAACTGGCGCTGGCATCTGGCAGTCACCGATATCAGGATGGGATAAGAACTGCCACTCGGCAGAGAACTTCAAAGAACACATTAGGGAACTAATTGAATAAGAAATAAAATATATTGAAGGGGAATTTTGAAAGAGGACACTGGTGTCCTCTGGGGCGTTAAAGGGTTAAAGCAAGTCTATGAAATTAAGTTAGGTCTGCAAGTGCACGAGTACAAACAATTCTGAATGGTAAAATGACAAAGAAAAATTACCTCTGTTTATTTAACTTTAAGTCTTAACATATGAAAGTCTTTACATGTTAGATTATGAAACAACCCCTAATATTTTTTGGCATTCCACTTGTTCAAATAATGTTTTTTTGTTTTGTATGTGCAAAGTCTGTGTAATTTAGTTTTTTTGAAATCAGCAAGGTGATGTGATGGCAGCGTTTAACATTCCCACTTATATCTATTAGTGCGTTGACCACACTAGGTGGTTAAACTGTTGTTCAATGTATACAACTTAAGCCTTTATTGCCCAAGTGGACTGTATGGTCTTCCTTCAAAAATAGCCTCAATATATTGTATTTTTCCTAAAATTAGTTCCCTGAAGTGTATTTGGACTGCACTGTCGAGTGGCAGTTTCTTCCTCATCCTGAAATTGATGAATATCTCATGCCGGTGCCAGTTTAATGAGGGTGGTTGTGATAACAGTAACATAAGTACAAAATGTGGATGTTAAAGGGTTAAATTTAAAGTTGATTGTTGTAAACAATTTTGAAAATGGCACACATAAACTAGATTTTGCCATCATTTAGCTTTGATTAAGTATTCATAAAAATTGTGTGTGTAACTACTAGTTGATCAGCAGCATTATGAAAATTGCCTTCGTGTGTACCGGCGGCTTGCATCACAACTTACGTGTAACAAACAACTACTTTCTGATGTATTTGAACAAGTCAAGGGAGCATATGCTTGCACAACCCAAGTGATGCTACAAAAATTTGTTTAGCTATGTATGAGCTGATAATAATGGATGTCAGGGATCTGATCAAGTATTTGAATTTGAAGCAAATTTGGAAATTTCATTGCATATGCAACCAGCAGTTCGCCTTACAGGAAATTTTGAGTAAGCATTTGATTACCTTGCATCGTTTTCAGCAAACCTCAACTTGATAAAAGCAGTCCCGCATATTAACTGGAGTAGGACAGGGCAAGATAAACAAGCCTAGTGGCCCATTCTTGGGTTGTCTTCAAGTCTCGTGACTTCAAACGCCAATTGAGGGACGGTCATCATTGCTTTTGCATGAGCACCGTGACAATCATGTCATATATCAAGATGCTGTGCAACGTGTGATCCCTTCAAATATTTTAGGATTGTGGGGAAATATTTCAACCATAGCCATTTATTGTTCTCATGCCATGCAGTTATAGTCCAAAGACATTCTTAAGGGGACGGTTCGGGGTAAAAAAAAAAGTCTGTAAGTTCTCCGTGGATTTTTCTGAGATATCTACCGTCGATGTAAATTGTTATCAATAACTTTTTTGATTTGTGCGAATTTTTCGTAACCATACGTGAATAAGATTTTTTTTTAAAAAAACATGAAAAAACATGTGTTGCGGAAAATCCTACTCCTCCTACAATTTTCAACTCACAGAACTCAGAAAATATTCTTTAGATAGCAAATTGTCTTGTCGATAGATCCGGTGCAAAAGTTTTTCGATTATTTGATTTTTCGAATTTTGAGAACTTTTTTCCCAAAAAATGACCTCTTTTTCCACTTTTTTTAATAATTTGCTTCTAATTTTCAAGGTGAATTGAAATTTAAAAAACTTTTGCACCGGATCTATTTTCCTTTTCAATCGCTATTGATTGGTATGCTCGCCATCTCTGTACCTTCAAAACTGTGGGAGGAGTAGGTTTTCAAAAATCAAGGTGAGTATTCAGAAAAGCCATTTTTCCCAAAAAAATTTTTTTCGTTCT
Organism: Morinoia aosen; assembly: GCA_030386875.1. NCBI lineage: Eukaryota > Metazoa > Arthropoda > Malacostraca > Amphipoda > Talitridae > Morinoia > Morinoia aosen. The sequence continues at coordinate 46,665,420 of CM059577.1, read as the reverse complement.
GTACTAATTTTTTAATTTAGTCTTATCAGTGATTCTGTACCTTCTTATGTACCTTCAAAACAGTGGGTAAGGATCCATATCAAAAGTCAATAAATATAAGTTTCAGAACAGGGTTAATTTTTTATCAATTTTTTTTTCAATGCTGACTAAATTTTTTTTCAAAAACCTGTATTGCTTTGTAGCTCTTTTTAAGCCCTTTCGATTGATATAATTGCCATTCCTGTAGCTTCAAAACTCCGGGAGGCGTTTATGTTTACATAGCCAGCTAATTAGCTGATGACTCAGCACCCGGACTCAAAACAAACACTCAATTACACCATCATAATTTATCACTGAGTAATAGGATGTTTCCTCTGAGTACGAAAGCATTTCAAGTTAGGCCATGAATGAACTCTCTTGCTATTCCAGTAGAGAAACACTCAATACTGGCTCGTAATGGAGGGGGAAGAGGGAGGTCACCCATCCATTGGCGCACCCCAAGGTCACACTAGTGCGCGTCTTTTACCCCGTCCAGAAGACTAACCAATTGACGTACTTGAAAGCCAATTATTTCGTTGGATGCGCAAGAAAAATCTCTATAAGATGAGTTTATAAACTTAAAAATGACCATAATCTGAAAATAGACCCGAACCGTGCCCTTAAGAAGTAGGTAGTTTTTTATGTCTATAACATTGTACAATTATTACATGTTATAATGGATTCGGTATACGGTAATTTCGAATTGCGGTAAGGTTTTCAGGAACGCAAATGTGCCGTAGTACGAGGATTTATTGTATCTGAATAAGTGTAACGCGTTAATGTCAGAGTTATCCATGCTGTTTTCGTTTATTATTAAACTTTCCTAGGCGTTAAACCTTGAAAAATGCGTACACAGTGTCTCGAGAGGGTTACGTTAATGTTTTCTTGGTCATGAAGAACTGCGTTGGAGAGGACTCGAGTAATTTAGTTACATTCTGGTAACTAACGTCCTTTCATGCTTCTGTTGCCATGCTCATGCATGATAATCGGTCTACAGTGCAGGATTATCGAACTTCTTAACCTTTCAACACCCACATTTTTATACTCATATTACCGTTATGACAACCACTATCACTAAACCGACACTGGCATTAGGTAGTCACTGTTGTCAAGATGGGGAAGGATCTGCCACTCGGCAGTGAAGTTCAAAGGACACATTAGTGAACGAATTGAATAGGAAATACAATATATTATTATTTTTGAAAGAGGACCGTGCAGTCCACTTGGGCGTTAAAGGGTTAAGGGCGCATCACTCCCGTATTTGAAAATTTGTATATCAGTGGTGCATGGGCCTTCAACTTCAGAAATGTTGTAACTGTCGTGACTGGCTGGGGTGGGACTGGGTGGGTCTCCCTGGACTGGTTGATGAGATTTTTGACTTCAATATTGACGCGTTGCTTGCAATACGACCTGTCGATGGGTCGTTTGGAGAATTCACTATCTTTTTTAAATTAACGGTATATAATGGATCCTGTTAATGTTTGCTATTCACAAAATTGCTATCCAGTTGATGTTTGCTATTCGTAAAATTAATAGCCTTTGACTTTAAATTTGAATATTGAATTTAAGTTTTACCCATCGTAGTCAACATATTAAACCTAAAAAAATGCGTAGGCTTTTCAAGTGAGTGGTTCATTGTGTTCTTCTTTTTCACTTCGTCTCTTGATGCGTTTATCGCCGCCGTTGAGCAGGTGATGGACGGGCGCACTGTAAGTAGACTGTAAAATATTCACCACTCCGCTGGTATCCTTCACCAATCGATGACATTATTACCGATCAGTAAGCGACCGGACTCACGGGATGAATTATTTCACTCGCTTTCAGTTCTCTCGCTAATTTAAATGTCAGGTTGGCTGAACAGAGGAGCATTTTATTTAACGCGCACCAACTGAAGTGTTTTTTGGCTCGATATTGAATTAAAGGTGCGGTCGCAATTACTACACATCTCGCTTTGTTCTACAGTGTGTCTATTATACCCAGCCTAACTTTTTCACCAGAGTATGCATGTTTTTCGCCGCCCAAGCTATTTAATTTTTTGAACGGCGAAAAATATGTATGCAGGTGGCGAAAAAAAAGTTAGACTGGATACAAGCAAAATCAGTGGTGAGCGAGGTGAACTGTATTAACTTCTGGGTTAGTCAGTTGGTCGCAAAAGAGTCCGGGTTTTGTAAAAAGTGGTGAAATGTTAGGCGTTTAATTCATCCTAGGCTTGCGCCTCTTTATTGCTGCTTGTTTTTCGACCGCTAATTGCACTTTAGAGGAGGTTCATTGTTCTGTGCTGATTTCATTGAAGTGGAACGAACCAGTTTCAGAGTTGAAACAAACCAGTTCCACAGTGGGTGCGGACCAGTTTGTGAGTGGGCGCGCGCAAGTGATAAATTCGAGAGTAATACCTGAGAAGGCTTATTCACTTCTGTTTTTGTTTAACGTATTTTTGGTCCGGCTATTCTAGCGTTAGCTTCTGAAAGGTCTAACAACATTCCAAGAGTCACACTGCGGTGTATGCACGGTTGTTTAATTACATTTTGTCTATAATTAACACTGATCGCTATTGGTTAAAATGTTCAATATTCAACTTATATATAGTCAAATGTGGTAAGGCGGTTTGAAAATGAACATTGACTGGATCATGCCTTCATTTAGCTTAAGTATTCATGAAAACTTAGTAAACACTAGTCGGCCAGCAGCAGTATGAAAATCCTCTCCGTGGCCACCGGTGGCGCACGTAAATACCATTTTGAGTGCAAACCTCTGAACACACTGCCCCGTTTCGTGGCAATTGTCGTGTGGGGGCAGTGGCGCGGCAGAGCCATGCTGACATTGAGCGCCAATCGATGCGGCCGTAAATACGGCATGAGCAGCCCAGGTGTGTGCCAGCAGTGCCCCGTGTACCTGCTCTCCGGTGCCAGTGTGCCGCGGCATGTTCGTGCTGGAATCGGAACCCTTGAACGTCGGAATTTGTGTACTCATATTACCTTTATTACGACCGCCATCACTAACTGGCGCCGGCATCAGGCAGTGCTACTTGTTACCGCTGTCACTAAAGTAGTGACGACAGCAGGCAGTGCTGAAAAACAGTTATTGCTTAACCCTTTAACGTTGGAATTTGTGTACTTGTTATTGTTACCGTTATCACAACCGCCGTCACTAAACTGGCGCCGATGTCAGGATGAGGAAGGAATGGCCACTAGCCAATGAACTCCAAAGGACACATTAGGGAACTAATTTTACGATGAATACAGTATATTGAGGCTATTTTTGAAAGAGGACCGTAGAGTCCTCTCGGGCGTTTTATAGTTAATCCAAACGTCATTTTTTGCGACTTGATCCAATCCAAAGGATTGATCCAAACTTGCGTACTTTTTTGCGACTTAATCCAATCCAAAGGATTGATCCAAACTTGCGTACTTTTTTGCGACTTAATCCAATCCAAAGGATTGATCCAAACTTGCGTACTTTTTTGCGACTCATGCGTTAGTGTACAGTCTATGTAGTCGAGTCTTTGTGTGGAGCCTCTTAGTCCGCCTAATATCACTGCTCTGTTACTCTATCTACTTCGCCCAAGTTATTTATCTTGGATTTTTTTAAAAGTTCACTAAAGTTTATTTGCATCGTCGCGTTTTATTGTACTGAAAGGTGTTACAATAGTCGAATGTACACGTGTTCGGAGCAAGTTGACGAGGGCGAGTATTGGTGTTAGGTTCAGTTTCGATTTTTTTGGGTTGCTGCACTCGTTATGATAATTTTCCGCTTAAACTTCGTTGAGCCATTTAATTAAATCTTCCAACTTCGAAAGTTTTTACTAAATATGCCCGCCATCACAACCATCGTCATTACACAGGAAATGGCATCAGGTTTTCACTGCCATCAGAGTGAGAGAAAAAACTGCCGCTCGACCGAATACCTCAAAAAAATCACTAACCTTCTAATTAGATTGAAATAAAAGAGAAATGTTTGCTTGTTTACGAATGAAGACACCTGTGTCTCCACGCTTTTTGAGAAATTAGCTTGGTTCATCTATAAAACCGCCAAAATTGGAGGATCTCGAAGTTACTGCTTATATTCATAGATATACCTTATCTTCTCGAGTGCTTATCTCAACGTGTGATAAAAACTGTCAATCTTCTTTCTGTAATTAGTTTAGAGAATTGGGACCTGAAAATAGCTTTTCAAGGGACGTAGAATTTAGGTTTTGCCTATTTTATGCTATGGGGTTGGTGCCTTAGTATAAAAAACCTGCCCTGGCAGGTATTTTATTTTATTAACCTGTAGCTGATGATGTACCTGCCCTGGCAGGTACATCAGCTATAGATAGGCGTTCGAGACTTTTGTCTTTAGTGCCCACTTTACTTTGTTTTCTTGTTTTTTTATCTTTTCTGTTTTTTTTTTGTTAATCATCCTTTCCATCTTGCTGATTCTACGTGCCGAGTATCCTGTGGGAAAATACTTGGTGCGTAGGTTCCCCATTTTTTGCAGTCTATGTTGAACGATCCATTCTCTTCGCTCTCTTGAGACCAAGTTTGTTGTGGTGAGGGAGTTTAAAATTATAATAAATAATTGAAGTAAATCTAACAACAATAGTATAATACCTCGTGCCCGATGAACGTTTCGATAACATCGCGTAAACAAACGTTGCCATGGCTCTGCCGTTGTACCGTCGACGAATGAAAGTCGCATTTCCCAAGAAATCTCGTGCCGCTCTGAAAGCGTTCCCCTATGACTCAGAAGGGTTTAGGTCTTCGAATGCTATGTGTGCCAAAAAGTTTGGCGAGTTGCGTGTAATAATACTGCCTCATGTAGCGTTTTATTGCCCTGAAGCTCCAGTGGCTTTTACTCATCTTAACACTTTGACTGCGACGTGCGCTACCGGTGGTACACGGGGGTAATTTTCATGATGTTTATGACCGACCAGTAGTAGCCAACTCAATTTTAATAATTACTTAATCAATGCTATATGAAGGCACGATCCTGTTAATGTTCGGTATTTTCAAAATAGCATTGAACTTAATATTTAGTAGTCGCAGTCAAAGTGTTCAGTATCTGTTTGGAAAACAGATATACGACTGCAGTGTACTGAGATGTTGAGCGGGCTGCGCGTAATGATGTCTGCTATAAGGTTTAACGTTTCCTGTGAAGGGACTCTTCCGGTAGCCGCGGAGGAGATTTTCATAATGCTGCTGACGGGCCAGTATTCTCACAATTTTTATCAATACTTAATTATAGCTGAATGAAGGCATGATCCAGTTCATGTTTGTTTTTTTCGAAGTTGCTTACCTGAATTGACTTTAAATATGAGATGAATATTGAACCAATTGCGGTCATAGTGATAGATGCTAAAAAAGACAATTTTGTCGATTTCGTTTAGTGCGCTGTCAAGGGCACCAAGCGGCAGCACCGTTATCCCGCGCTCAATAATGCTTCTCCTCACATTTACAGTCTAAACCAATTGCTGCACTTTATGCACGCTGACCTAGTCTAATTTTTTTGCAGAAGCATGCATGTTTTTCGCCGTCTGAGCGATTTAATGCGTGGGCGGCGAAAAGCATGCATGCAGGCGGCGAAAAAGATAGATTGTGGAGTACGTAAGTCATTCCCTGTGGCTTTGGTGGCGCAAGCGCGCATTTTTGCACGTTGCTTGCGATACGACCCGTCGATGGGTCGTTTGGAAAGTGTTAACAATCTTTTGAAACTAATGGTGTTTAATAATGGTGCGAACAACTTTTGACTTTGAATTTGAGTCCCCTCAGGGGGATACAACTATTGTATCTATGGGAATTAGCGCTCCCAGGGGAAAAATGTGAGGGCCCGAGCTGAGAGTTAGGTGGGCCTTCTTTTTGTTGGAATAAAATGTTTTCTGTTATGTTAAGGACCACCTTTTTTGGTTCACTACTGTCCTGTTTTTCAGCACCTCTGACTTTCTTCTTCAACTTTTATCTTATTTCATGAACTTCTTTCTAATCTTACTGTTTCTATGCCCCTTCAGCATAGATTCCTTATTTTCTCATCACCAAACTAAATGGTCCCTTCCTCCTTCCTCTCTTCGATAGGCTCTATTTTTGTAGCGGTTAGGGAGGCTTAAACTAACTTATAATCTAATCTTTGAATTTGAGTTGAATATCGAACTTCAGTTTAACCCGTCGCGGTCAACGTGTTAAGGTAAATAAATTTCGTTACACCTACCCAAACGTGACGCGTATTCTGAGAAACAAGCGAGCTCATTTTTCATGTCGCAAGCCAGGTAAGAAAGAAAACACGACCTTAGCTGCTCCCCCTAGTGGACAGTTATTAACTATCCAATATTGATCGATATTTCTAGGTAGTTCCTTGAGGACCGTGGCCGTAAAAACTTCACTCGAGTCTTCTGGCCTTGAATCGATGACCGAGCTTTGCCTGGTGACCTAAAAGCGCTGAATTCATTGCGCCAGCTGGCACACTCAAACGACCCATGTGTCCTTCGATACCCCATTTGTTCTAACGAGTCCTGGCCGGGTGTGTAGAGTTGTACAACTTAATTTTAGTGCCTTGAAAGCCAAGCGTGCTAGCATTTGTTTAGACGAGTCCCGGGCTGGTGTGTTGAAGTAAATTATATAATTTTGAGGCACTTGAAAACCAGGCGTGCTAGTAATTGTTCTGGTGAATCCTGACGTGTATGGATGGTTAGAAAGAAGAAGTTTACTTAATTTTGAGGCACTTGAAAGCCAAGCGGGCTAGTATTTGTTCTAATGAATCCTGGTGTGGTGTGTTAACGAAGATCACATAATTTTGGGACACTTGAAATCCAGGCGTGCTAGCATTTGTTCGAATAAATCCTGGCCTGGTATGTAGAGGTCTTGAACAAAATTTAGAGGCACTTGAAGGCCTGGCATGCTAGGAAGAATGAATGTCACTGAAAGCAACGCATTCTAAATGTTTTCTTAGCATCATGGACGCAACTGATACCAATTTCCTATAATTTAAAGAAACGACCCGAACTGTTTTAGTAGAAAATAATCGCACAAAAAACTTTTGTGACTTGCAACAAACCTCGATGCATTAATGAAGTTTACCCGTTCTAAGTGCTTTAAAATTTGATGTGCCTCACTAAGACCCACTCCTTCAGAGCTCCTTCCAAAGACCTGCTTAGTCCTGTACATACGTTGCAGTAAACTTCGACCCGTTTATGAAGTTTAACCATTCTAAGTGCTATAAAATTTGATGTGTCTTCACGTGGATGAACAGCTCCTCGGAAAGACCTGCTTAGTCCTGCACATAGGTGAAGATGGTGAAATCTGTCGGTAATGGGAGCGATGTGCAGTGCTGCTGACGACCTGTCGGACACATCCACGCTCGACGACCATGAGTGGAGGCATCGGCGGTATCACCCCACGCCGTTAGGGCGCGCCTTCGAAAAGGCGGATTTTTTGTCCGTAGACTTCGGAGCTTCAGAAGCCGAGCTGGAAAGGTCTCGTTTAGAGAATGCTGAAGCTGAGCCTCGTGTGAATTGTGCCCCTTATTCTCAAGTTGACACTAAAGTGCCCCCTTCTGGAGGTTCTGTGACTGAGCTCGTAGTGCCTGGAGATTCTGAAACTCATACTGAAGGTCCTGAAACCGAACTTGAAATGCCACAACCTGAAGATCCTGAAACCGATCCTGAAATGCCACAACCTGAAGGTACTGAAACCGATCCTGAAATACCTCAACCCGAAGGGACTGAAACCGAGCCTGAAATGCCACATTTGGGAGGTACTGGAACAGAGCTTGGATTGCCTCACGCTGATCTCACCGATACCCAGGTACTCCATGGGGAAACTTCATCTGTTCTTGACGCAGGAGACGTATTTCACGCGTTGAAACCCACGGTTTCCGAGAAGATTCCCTACATTTATTCCATTTTTATTATATAGTATGTCGTAAAATATAGCCACCCAAGGTGTTGAATGGAACTGTTGTTCCAATGCTGATAGTCACGCTCTTCAAAATGGGATTCAACTATTGTACCTTTGGGAATGAGCCCTGCCAGGGGAAATGTGAGGGCCCAAGCTACGAGCTTGGTAGGCCTACTTTTTGTTGGAAGTTTTTTTTTGTCAAGGACCCCTTTTTTCGGTTCACTGCCGTCTTGTTTTTCAGTACTTACTTTCTTCTTTATCGTGTTTCATGAATTTCTTTCTCAACTCACTATTCTAATGCTCGATTCGGTGTGCCCTAATGTTCGATACTGTGTGCGGCAGAGCATGAGCGGGAACGGGTGCAAGAACGATGCCGGAGCGCCAGCAGCCGGGGACATAGACGAGTCGCTGTACTCGCGCCAGCTCTACGTGCTGGGCCACGACGCCATGCGCCGCATGGCCTCCAGTGACGTCCTCATCTCCGGCCTCGGTGGCCTTGGTGTCGAGGTGAGCCGAGCTGATTTTTTCGAGGGAGGGGATTTTTTGGTAGTAACTGTTGTTTGGTGATGGTTTTTAAGTAATGACTGTCCTCATCTCTTGCCTCAGGTGTCGAGGTGAGCCAAGCAGATTTTTTAAGGGAGGGTGAGGGTTTTTTTTAATAGCGACTGTTGTTTGGTGATGGTTTTTTTTAGGAATGACTGTCCTCATCTCCGGCCTCGGTGTCGAGGTGAGCGGGGCAATTTTTTTAAGGCAGGGTGCGGGATTGTTTGGCGATGTTTTTTTTTTAGGAGCGGCTGTTGTTTGGTGAGCTTTTATTTATGAGGAGTAACTGTTTTGGTGATAATTTTTTTTTTAGCAGTGACGTCCTCATCTCTAGCCTCAGTGTCGAGGTGAGCGAAGAGTTTGTTTTTAAGGGAGGGGAAGGTTTTTTGTGATGTTTTTTCTTGGAGTGACTGTTATCCAGTGACGTCCTCATCTCCGGCCTTCGAGAGCTCGGTGTCGAGGTGAAGCAAGATTTACCTAAGGAAAACATATTTTATAAATTGGTTGGTTGGTGAGGATTTTTTGTAGTGACTTTTTTCTGAGAAAGAGCTGGTTGGCGGGAGATAGTGTGTGATTTTAGAGAGGAGGGTAGAAATGGTAATGTGTGTGAGGTTTGTTGGAGCTATGTGTGTTGTGACTTTTAGTGATTAGGTGATGAGTCATGAGTGGGGACTTTCGAGGGGTAGGGGTAGATAAACAAGGTGATGAACGAGGTTTTCATGGATAATATTTACTTTTTTTCCATAAAAGCATCTTTCGTGTAATCTTGACTTCCATTAAATCACCACTTTTAACTTCCTTGTTTCCACTACTTCCTTTTAACCTCACACCAGATTGCCAAGAACGTGATCCTGAGGGGCGTGGAGTCTGTCTCTCAACTCCCTCGTTTTTCTACCGTCTCTCTTGTTTCTCCACCATTTCCTTTGTTTCTTCACCATTTCCTTTGTTTCTTCACCATTTCCTTTGTTTCTTCACCATTTCCTTTGTTTCTTCACCATTTCTCTCGTTTTCTCTGCTGTTTCCCTCGTTTTCTCTCAGAACGTCTCCCTTGTTTTCTCCAAGATCCCGAAGATCGCGAAGAACTGGATCCTTGGAGGTGTGAAGTCACTCTCTCAATTTCCTTTTCTCTACCGTTTCTTTTCCCTCGTGTCCCCCGCACCAGATCGCAAAGAACGTGATCCTGGGGGGCGTGAAGTCAGTGACGCTGCAGGACACGGCGGCAGTGAGCCACGCAGACCTGGGCGCGCAGTACTACCTCACCGAGGCGGACGTGGGCAGCAACAGAGCCGAGGTGTGCCAGGCACAGCTTGCCGAGCTCAACACCTATGTCCCTATACGCGTCCTCGCCGACCCCCTCACGCCTGAGCTCGTCGCCAAGTACAGGGTCGTCGTGCTCACCGGTCAGTGTTGTGTGCTGTGGTTCAATCTTGTCTTGCAAGGCTGGCTTCAATTATTTAACGTTCTGTTGCGAGGCTGGCTTGAATACCATGTATAGTTGTATGTTGTGCTCACTGATTAGTGTCTTGAGAGGCTCGCTCGAATACTGGAATTGAATTTTGTGCTCACTGGTTAGTGTTTTGAGAGGCTCGCTCGAATACTGGAATAGAATTTTGTGCTCACTGGTTAGTGTCTTGAGAGGCTCGCTCGAATACTGGAATTGAATTTTGTGCTCACTGGTTAGTGTCTTGAGAGGCTCGCTTGAATACTGGAATTGAATTTTGTGCTCACTGGTTACTGTCTTGAGAGACTGGCTTGAATCTTGTGTTGCGGGGTTGGCTTGAACAATAATTTGATGTTATGTTGACTGGTCAGTAGGCTGCGAGGCTGGCTTGAATATGTAATTTGACGCGCTGGCGCATTCGATAAGCAGTAAACGCTTATGCGCAACAAATGAGCAGTAAAGACTGGAATGCGTGACGTGTGCTCAAACGAGGTTTTCATGCCGCAGAGAGCGGGGAGGACGAGCTGGTGGCTCTGAGCGAGGCCTGTCGCGCTCACGGCGTGTGTCTCATCGTCGCCGCCACCGCCGGACTTTTTGCCCAGGTGACGTGTGTGCGTTGTGTTTGTGTGTGTTCGTGGTGTGTCGTTGCGTACTTAGCGCTCGTCTGGAGTGTGAGGTGCGCGTTTCATTCTTTTGCTCATCTTGGATGTGTTGTACGTGTCCCTTTTTGAATATGTCGTGCACATCTTGTAGTTGACTCACATCTTGTATATATATAAATAATATATGTAAAGTCAAAAGTTGATAAAAAAATCGTATAGATGCCAAACATTTACTGGGTATAATAAATGCCATTAATTTTAAAAGGTTGTTTAAACTTTCAACGACTCATCGATGGGTCGAGCACAACGTGATATTTCATTCAAGACCGGAAAAATTTGGTACTTATAGGGTTAACATGAAGCTTTTTCGTACTTGGCGGGTGTTCAGCAGCTTTGAAGTGGTAGTGGACACTAACGGAGAGCGGCCTGTGAGCTGTAATATCTTATTTTAGACCACTCGGAACAATTTAGTTGATATATATGAAGTCATGCCGCAGGTGTTCTGCAACTTCTGTCACGACTTCGAGGTGGTGCACACGGAGCTGTAATATTTCATTCTTGACCCACAAATTTAGATCGTTATAGACGAAATCATTTTATATTACACAGGTGTTCTGCGACTTTGGCGACGACTTTGAGGTGGTGGACACGGACGGCGAGCAGCCCGTGAGCGTGATGATCGCGAGCGTGACGCGCGAGAAGGAGTCGGTGGTGACCTGCCTGGACGAGACGCGCCACGGGCTGGAGGACGGCGCCTACGTCACCTTCAGGGAGGTGCAGGGCATGCAGCAGCTCAACGGCTGCGAGCCTCGCAAGATTAAGGTGAGGCTCGCGTCCACTGCTGGTGCTGATGGCCAGAGTTACGCTGTGCTGGCTTTGTCGTTTGGTTATGATGGAGTCTTACTGCCCTAGTCGTTTGGTTACGGTTGAGTCATGCTGTCTTTTTTTTTTGTTACGGACTTGTCTTGCCGCCTTTTTCCTTTGTTTATGGTTGCGTCTTGCCTTTAGTCACTGTTTTGTTATGATTGAGTTTTGCTTTTAGTCACTGTTTTGTTCCGATTGAGTCTTGCATTAAGTGCGGCAGTCGTTTTGTTGCGATCATTGAAAAACAGAAAACTTGGCTGTTGTGGTCGTGATAAGAGTACAGGACTTTTTTAAGATCATAGTCAGGAATAATAGATGATTTTAGTCATGTAATCCTCGAATTGGATGAACAAATTTATCATGTACACTTATGATATGCATGGATGTATGGCAAATTTTATGCTTTGGTCGTGAAAAGTTAATTCAAGTGTATACGACCTTACTCACAATAATATTTTTCAAAATCTACGATGGCCATTCTTTCGTTGATTTTTAGCAGCAATTTTTTATGCTTCCTAAAATTCAGTTTTGTTTGGCTTTCTCAAGAGTGTTAACTATCGCTGAGCACCCAGTGTACGTACCTACGTTATTCAAATCCAACTTTCATTATTGATTCTTCTTTGAATTTTTAAAGTGCAGCTACTAAAGCACACTACCTTCGTACATTCATTATTGATTCCTCTTTGTGAATTTATCAAGTGGAGCGACTAAAGCACACTATTCTTTGTAACTCATAACCGTTAATGTAACACAGACCTGACGCAAATTTTTGTGCAGGTGCTGGGTCCTTTCACGTTCAGTATTGGGGATACCTCAAGCTTCGACGACTACGTGCGTGGCGGCGTTGCGACGCAGGTCAAAATGCCCAAGAAGCTCCCGTTCAAACCTTACCAAGAAGCTCTGACGAGCCCGGAGTTCGTCATGACAGACTTCGCCAAATTCGACCGCCCTAGCGTCCTTCACATCTGTTTCCAGACTTTGCGTCGCTTCGTCAAGCAGACCGGCGCCAAGCCCAAGCCTTGGAGCAGCGGCGATGCTCAGAGATTCCTGGAGGTCTTCAAAGAAGTCAACGACTCCAGTGCTGCCAAAGTGGAAGATTTCAGTGAAGACTTGGTGAAAACTTTCTCTAACATTTGCGCGGGAGAGCTTGTCGCAATGGATGCTGTCATTGGTGGTATTGTTGCCCAAGAAGTCATGAAAGCCTGCTCAGGCAAATTTTCCCCTTTGTACCAATGGCTCTATTTTGATTCGTTGGAATGCCTTCCAGATGACAAGGCTGCGTTAACTGAAGAGAACTGTGCTCCCCGTGGCACACGCTATGACTCTATAGCTGCAGTCTTTGGTTATGACTTCCAGAAAACTTTAGGCGGCTTGAAGTATTTCGTTGTCGGTGCTGGGGCCATAGGGTGCGAGCTGCTCAAGAACTTCGCGATGTTGGGCGTCGGCACTAAGAGCGATGGCGGTCAGATCATTGTCACTGACATGGACCTCATCGAGAAAAGCAACTTGAATCGTCAGTTTTTGTTTAGGCCATGGGACGTTCAGAAGCCTAAGTCAGACACAGCTGCTGCAGCCGTTGCTAAAATGAACCCTGACACCAACATCCTCGCACACCAGAACAGAGTGGGTCCCGAGACGGAACAAACGTACGACGACGACTTCTTCGAGCCTCTTGATGGCGTGGCTAACGCTCTAGACAACGTGGAAGCTCGTCTATATATGGACCGTAGGTGTGTGTATTATCGGAAGCCTCTCTTGGAGTCGGGCACCCTTGGAACAAAGGGCAACGTGCAGGTGGTGGTGCCATTCCTCACCGAGAGCTATGGTTCATCTCAAGACCCTCCCGAGAAAACTATCCCTATGTGCACCCTTCACAATTTCCCTAACGCCATCGAACACACGTTGCAGTGGGCCCGAGACATGTTCGAAGGAGAGTTCAAGCACGTTGCTGAAAATGCCGCTTATTACCTCGGCGATGCCAAGTTCATGGAGAGGACCTTGAAATTGCCCGGCTCTCAGCCCCTCCAAGTTCTGGAGTCCGTCAAGAAGGCTTTAGTGACAGAGCGTCCCCACGAGTTCCAGGACTGCGTAGCTTGGGCTCGTAACCACTTCGAACACAACTACCACAACCAAATCTTGCAGCTCCTCCACAACTTCCCTAAAGATCAAACCACTTCCAGTGGCGAACCGTTCTGGTCAGGGCCAAAGCGCTGTCCTCACGCTCTCAAGTTTGACCCGAGTAACCCTGTTCACTTGGACTACGTCGCATCTGGTGCGAACCTGAAGGCAGCCGTGTATGGCATCCCGCAGGTCCGAGACCGCCACCTCATCGAAGAGATGGTGCAGAAGGTAGCAGTGCCTGAGTTTGTTCCGAGGTCGGGAGTCAAAATAGCGGTCACTGAAGCTGATGCTGAGGCTCAGAATAACGCGCTGCCTGACAGCGATAGCTTGTCTGACCTGCAGGCCTCTATCCCCAGCCTCAACGAGCTCAAAGGTGTTCACGTTACGCCGCTCGAGTTTGAAAAAGACGACGATCTCAATTTCCACATGGACTTCATTGTGGCAGCCTCGAATTTGCGCGCTGAGAACTACGATATCCCCCCTGCGGACCGACACAAGAGCAAGCTCATTGCAGGCAAAATTATTCCGGCCATCGCCACAACCACAGCTCTCGTATCAGGGCTGGTCACTCTCGAGCTCATTAAGCTAGCGCAAGGCCACAAAACTCTCGAAGCCTTCAAAAATGGGTTCATTAACCTTGCTTTGCCGTTCTTTGGTTTCTCTGAGCCAGTTTCTGCGCCAAAGAATAAGGTGAGGGAATTGTTTTAATGACGATTAGATTGTTGTATTCTTTGCTACCCTTCTATCGTTCAGGGTCTTGCTTAGCCTATTGAAGATCTTGGAAGTTTCGTAAGTATATCTAAAATTTATGAAGATTTCCCTCGTGAGAAGTGAACCGCAAATTAGTGTGTTGCTCAATTTGTATTAGATTGAGACAGATGAGGTTGACTTTAATTTTTACATTCTGTCAAACACTAATAGATTAAATCACCTTGTGTATTTTGTGCATAAATTTTGTGACCATGTTCCTGCGTAAATCAATATGTATGGTGAATGAAATAGATTGATTTCTGAGAAATATGTATGGTATAAAGCGTGATTTGAACACAGAGTTCCGTCTTTTTTATTACTTCATCTCCACTGCCCATCACATCTTGGTACTTGGCAAACATTTTTCCCGCATGAAATTGCACTTCTTTCCGATACCCAGAAACTTATCGATGTCCATGGTGATCCACTGCTGAACAAGCTGACTAGAGATGTATTCTGCATTTGCAGGAGAGAAGTATCAAATATGAATGTCAAGAGATCGTACACGAAGTTGATGACAAGTATCATTTAATTGTCGTTTTTCAGTACTACGAGAACGAGTGGACTTTGTGGGACCGGTTCGAAGTGGACGGAGAGATGACGCTCGCCGAGTTCATCAAGTATTTCGAGGAGAAGCACAAGCTCGAGATCACGATGCTCAGCCAAAACGTTTCAATGCTCTACTCTTTCTTTATGCCCTCTGCCAAGAGAAAGGAACGCATGGAGATGCCGTAAGTACTTTGTGAATAGGTGTGTTGTATTTGCTCTGTGACACACATGGTACATTTATATACAATTGTTCTTGGACATCCTTCACTCAATTCCATACCAAATGGTTCTTTCTTTTTAATCTAATCTACACTGGAAAGAAAATTTTCTCTCCTTGGCGTTCATGTGTAAGCCAGTAAAATTTTGTTTTAATTCTAGCTCGAGTATCTTTATATCAGGATGTACTGCACGAGTGTCTGACGAAAGTTTCCATTTTGTGGTTGCCCGCAGGTTGTCGGAAGTGGTACGCAAGGTGTCGAAGCGGAAGATCGACCCTCACGTGCGCGCCCTCGTGTTGGAGCTTTGCGCGAACGACACGGACGGAGAAGACGTCGAGATACCATATGTTAAATACAATCTTCCTAAGTAATGTTTTTATACGAGTCTCTTTAGCGACAGAGTCCGTTGGGTCCCTTTAGCAATGGAGTCTACTGGGTCTCCCTGATGATGGAATTTTTTGGCTGAATGGTGTTCCGGTACCGTTTGTTGAAACGGTGCACGATTGCCGTATGTTCACAACAGATTGGTGTGAAGAAAGACGTATTTACTCACGAGTCGGATGTTGACTGCACTGTCTACACAAGCAAAGTACCAACCATTTGTTACAGCGGTATGCGTTTGCAGAGTGATTGTTTTAGAGGGTAATTAGAACAAGTAATTGTTATATTTACTTGTAATTAAATGAAATAAAATAGTGCTTAAAACAAGAAATTGTTTTAGTTACTTGGGATTGGGGATGAAATTTTACGCGTTTGAACAGCAGAAACTTTCTTGTGTTAGGTAGACCACAGATCTGTGGCCAGTAGGGGTGCCGCAAACTGGCAGCGCATCAATAGGTCACCACATACTGCTTTGTACGAGTGCGATTTTATGCATCCGTGGTTGGTTGCTTAATTCTTGGATTTTTTGTTTTTGTGATTCCTGTGATCGGTTTAGGTACGGAGTTGATGTGAAATTGGATTTGATTCCTTCTTGTTCAAGATGTCATAGCTAAACGGAATTATTCGTATTTACGTGAGTTATTTAGAGCTTTTTATGTAGATCACTAATACATCGCACTCTGCCGATGATTTCGTAGTTGTTTGCTGAAGTTGGTTTCGATTATTTAAAATAAAAAGTTTTGCTATGGATCAGTATTTGAAGGGAATGTCTTCGTAGGTCTCGTGTCGCCCTGTTGCGTGAGGGCGCTATTTGATAATCGTCGCTATGAATATAATCAAGCATCTGATCTGACTTTTCATTGCATTCCCATGAAATTTCACTGCATCACCAGGAAATTTCACTGCATCACCAGGAAATTTCACTGCATCCCCAGGAAATTTCACTGCATCCCCTGGAAATTTCACTGCATCCCCTGGAAATTTCACTGCAGCCTCAGGAAATTTCACTGCATTCCCAGCAGGGTTGCGGAGTCGGAGGAATAAATTTGCGACTCCAACTCCGACTCCACCTTTTCAGAATTTGGCGACTCCGACTCCACTTTTCCAGAATGTGGCGACTCCAACACCGACTCCGCCTCTTCACAATTTTGTGACTCCAACTCCACCTACTCATAATTTATAAGATGAATATTTTATTTCTTAACTAGTGTACACGGACCGTCAAAAACGACGGGATTCAATACCTCTCTTCAACAAATTTTTGTTCGAGTGGAGTTTCCATGCTTTTAGCTTATTCAAAACGTAACCTAATTTTCTTATTAAAGTAATAAACACTCCGAACACACTATTTTTGAGCCGCAAGAGAAGCAGTTACAGTCATTCGTATCGTATCCTAGATACAGCAGTTCAGCATTACTGAAAGCAACTGCGAGCTTGTGTATGTATATTGTAACATGCAATACGCTACATTGAGGAAATTTCACTGTTCCCTTTACCAATTTTACTGGCATCGAACTCAAAGTATTTTCTTACGGTTATTTGATGTGCATTCTTCTTTTTGTGGTTTAGGGAACAAAAAAGAAAAACAGACAAGGATTTGATAGAGGTTACCCGTGCTCAGGTGCGGGTATCCAGCCCACCCGCACCTTCTCGTGGTGGTGCCGTTAGTACACCCACTACGACTACCGTCATTTGTACAACCTGTTGTACTGGGATAGCGACTTGATTATTGTAATAGTTTATCGCCAATCAGAGTTATTGTGGGTGGAACCAACGCGGGGGGCGCCTAGAGCACCTGTGTGCTCTAGGTTGTAATTTCTTTTTCATTTTCGTGTGCTTTGCGTTCGTTAGTGTAAGGTGAATAACTAGGTTGTATAACCTACCAAATCATTTGCTCTTGTTAGCTTTGAGTATTTATCTTCCTTCCGTATCTTGTAAGGAAAAAACAAACTAAAATTAATAAAGTATCATAAATAAAACACTCGACCCTGGTCCTGGGGGCCTAGTGCCCCGAGGACCAGTCAGAATGGCGAGGGGCGGCAAAGGATCGCGACCCAGCCAGAGGAGCTCTGTGGGGGTGTGGAAGACGCCTGCAAGAGAACAAAAGAAGTCATCCGCCAAGCCCAATGAGGTAAAATCGATCAGGACGCCAGTTGCAGAACATGCAAATAGACCACAGAGCAGCACATCCCCTTGCTCGACCTCTTCAGCAGGCGCAAGTCGTCAGACTGGGGAACGGGAGCACGATGGAGGCATGTCTGCTCGGATCACCGACATCGAGAACAACATCGGCGAGGTAGTGAAGTATTTGGACGGGGTACTGCCGGAGCGAAGTGTTGCTCGGGTGAATACAACGAGCCATGCCTCTGGTGCACCCAACCTAATCTCCAATGAAGAAAGAATAGAGAAGCTTGAGAAAACCATTAAAGAAATAAAAGAAGTTCTATCGTCCCTATCTTCCTCTGGAGGACTGAAGAGCTCAATCAACCCTCCAAGACAGAAAGATAAAAACAAGTTCATCCCTTTGGATATTACAAAACAGCCACCACCACCACCAGTATTCACGCGCTTTTACACCATGAAGTTTGCACCAGAAACAAAGCGTGCAATCGACCCTTACTCAATTAAAAAGTTAATTTTGGCTCTGACAAAATTGCCACCGAAGTCCATCACCACCAGCGGCAAAGACAGCTTCACCCTTGAAGTAAGAAGCGAGAGCCAAGGCCAGACACTCATGACTATCGCAAACATAAATTCAACACCGTGCAAGGTCTTCCCCCACCCAAAGCTCAACAAATCAAAAGGGCTTATCTACATTAAAGAATATAACATGGAAAACTTTACTGAATTTGCAGCCGGACTGAAAGAAAATTACAACATTAGCGATGTAATAGATGCAACTTTCATTAAAACGAAATATGAACAGACCAGCGCCCTAATCATTGAATTCAACTCTGAAACTCCTCCCGACTACATCTATATACCAGGTGAGCGGTCCGATACAAGGGTATATCCGTACATCGAGAAACCCATGCAGTGTACGAACTGCCAAATGTATGGGCACACCAAGAAACGGTGCACCCGAGCACTCACTTGCGGAAAGTGCGGAGTGGCGGGACACAGCAGCGACCAGTGCCTTGCAGCGGAAGCTATGTGCTTCCACTGCCGAGGTCCCCACTGCGTCAAGGACAAAGCATGCCCAAAACAAATTGAAGAAGAGCAGATACTTGCCATCCAGAACAGCCACAAGGTTGGAAAACGCCGCGCCAGACAAATGCTCAACGGCCCAACGAACGTGCCTGAAAAATCTTCACCTCTACATCCCACACATTTCAAATGCACATTGGATCCAAAAGAAAAACGTAAAATGTCTCCGTGGGTTTTCGAGAAATGCCTCCAGGTCGAGTTGGGTGATAAGCCTAAGCGAATTACCTCCCAAGATGAAAGCTCTTTTATTATCGAGGTAACCGGCAAACAACAAAGCATCCAGATCTGTAACATTACATCCCTAAACAATATCCCAGTCTCCATATCTGAACACCCACACTTCAACTTAGTCAAAGGACTCGTGTATCTCTACGAGTACGATCTCTCTGACTTCGACTGCTTCCGAGAGGGGCTGAAAGCGGATCACGGACTTTACGACGCGGTGAAGGCAACCTGGATCCGACCAAAGAACCCCCTCTCTCAAGCTCTTCTACTCACTTTTAGACAGGAACTCCCTGACTACATCACCATCCCTGGTGAACAATCTCAAACAAAAGTACTCCCATACGTGCCACGTCCCATGTACTGCAAAAAGTGCCTCGAATACAACCACACGCAGAAACGATGCCCTAGCAATATAGTGACCTGTGCTAGGTGCAACAATGCAAACCACGATAGTGGAGATTGCACCAACACCAAAATAGAATGCCACAACTGCGGCCAAGATCACTACTCAGGATCCTACAAATGTACCGAATTTAAATATCATCAGGAAATTCTCACCATTCAACACAAATACAAACTAACTAGAGCCCAAGCAAAAGTTAAACTTGACTCAGAACAACCAAACTATCGCCACAGCTATGCTGCTGCCGTAACGTCAAACAGCTCAGAAGCACCCAACCGACAGCCTCCTGTACCTCAGGAACCCGAAGCAGTAGCACCTCCCACAGCTACTTCATCCGGACCCTCTGAGCCTCAGAGTCCTAAAATCTCCGTACGGAGGAAGAGAAAAAACTCCGAAGATCAAGAAAAACCAACCGAAAAGAAACAAGTAACTGAAGCAGTTTGTGTTGACCCATCCACGGGAGAAACGTATACAACCCCTATCCAAATCATATCAAACTACGACTCTGCAATGAGTGATAGCGAAATAACAAGCGAGAACAATCCGACCGTAAGAAGTGAAACAAGAAAAATTTACCAACAGTACCAAGTGGAAACCCAACTAAGCCAAAATGAATAGTGGAGCCAGCGCACTGCAATGGAACTGCCAGGGTGTTCGAGCGAAAAAAGACGAATTATTACAACTAATCAACCTCCACAAACCGCTTGTAATTGCTCTTCAAGAAACCAAACTGGCACAACTGTAATTTCTCAATACCACAATACGTTCTACTCACCAAGCATGGACACCTTAATATCACACCCCATGGAGGAGTGGGCCTTCTAATCCACGAATCCATCCCCTTTCAGGAAGTCCCCTTGACCTCAACCATGCAAGTCATCGCAGCTACCGTCCAACTCACTCAGCGAATAACCTTTGTCTCGTTTTACAACTCAAGAAAGCACACCTTATCTTCAGAATTGTTGAGCGAGTTATTGGCCCAACTGCCTCCTCCAATCATTTTGATGGGCGACTTCAATAGCCACAACACAATCTGGGGATGCCAAACTACGGATGCCCGGGGCCGTCTGGTAGAAGACTTCATCAGCCAACATAACCTGACTTTGCTCAACACGGGAACCCCGACTCGAATATCGTACAACTCAGAATCTGCAATAGACCTGACCTTAACCTCTCCTCGCCTTGGTGCTGACCTATTATGGAACGCATCCGAATCTCCAGAAGACAGCGATCACTGTCCTATTGTACTGAAACTAATGAACTCACCACGCAACGAGCTGAGACGCACCGTATGGAACATCAAGAAGGCGGACTGGACGTCTTACGAAGCCCACCCCTTGTGGGAGGAGCTCCAGATACCCAATGAAGCTACATGTGCCGAAGCACTTGAAGCATTCACCAGGACATTGACTGCCGTAGCAGGGGAATGCATCCCCACAACCAAACTAACAACCTTTTTTCCGAAACCCTACTGGAGTGCAAGACTTACAGAAACGCGCAATAACAGAGAACGCCTCTACCAAAGATATAGACAAACAAAATCCGTGCAGAATGCCCTGTGTTGGAAGAGAGCTAGAGCCATCCATAGAAACCTATTGCGGGAAGAAAAACGAAAAGCCTGGATTTCACTCGCCAATACCTTCACAAAGAACACACCAATCAGCTCTATATACGAAAGTGTCCGAAAAATCAAAGGAAAATCGCAGCGGCATGTATCAATACTAAGGGAAAACAATGTGACATACTCGACAGTACCAGATATAGCAAATAAACTAGCAGAAACTTTTAGCCATATCAGCAGCACGGCCAACTACCCTCAAGATTTTATACAAGAAAAACTACGAGCAGAAGCGAATAAAATTGATTTCTCGTCTCACAATAGCGAAATGTACAACGAAGCATTCTCCTCTGCCGAACTCGACGCCGTTTTGAATACCGCAAAGAAAACATCACCCGGAGCTGACGGAATCTCATACGAGATGCTAAAACACCTCCCAAAACAGGGCAAAGAAAGCCTCTTGTCCCTCTACAACAAGCTGTGGCTCCATGGTTACTTCCCACCCAGTTGGAGAGAAGCAGTAATCATCCCGTTTCAAAAACCCGGAAAGTCTCCATACTCACCATTGAACTACAGGCCAATTGCGTTAACAAGCTGCCTCTGCAAGACTCTAGAACGACTCATCAATAATAGACTCCTTGACCATTGTGACATGCACGGTTACCTGACCAATATTCAATGCGGCGGCCGCCCTAACCGATCCACCACCGACCATCTAATCCGTCTGGAAACCACCATCCGAAAATCCTTCATCCACAACGAGCACTTCATAAGCATATTTTTTGATCTTAAAAAAGCCTACGACACCACCTGGAGATACGGAATCATGCGAGACCTTTACAATCTAAACCTCCGCGGACGACTCCCTTACTTCATAAAACAGTTTTTGCATCATCGGACCCTCAGAGTACGGATAAACAATCACGTATCCGACCCATTTCCACAAGAAGAAGGTGTCCCTCAAGGCTCCGTCTTATCAGTAACCCTCTTCATCATTAAAATTAACAATATTACCTCCTTGATCCCAAAAGATCCCCGGTATCACGCATCGTTATACGTTGACGACTTCCAGCTCGGGTACCACCACAGCGACCCCAAAATTGTTCAGGCCAAACTCCAAGAGTGCATCGACAGGGTAGGGCTCTGGACTCGAACCAACGGCTTCTCCTTTTCAATGGACAAATCCAGAGCTGTACATTTCACCTCTCTACCGGGTATGCATTTGTCACCGCCACTCAAAATTGGAAACCAAAATATAGAATACACTGATGAAATAAAATTCCTTGGGCTAACATGGGATCGTAAACTTACCTGGAAGACCCATATCACCAACATAAAAGCAAGCTGCCAGAAAAACGTGAATATGCTTAAATCTATCGCCTCGCACGAATGGGGTGGAGACCAGGCAACTTTGCTCCACCTATACCGACTATTCATCCGGCCAAAATTGGACTACGGGTGCATGGTCTACTCCTCTGCCTCGTTATCAACACTCAAACAGCTTGACCCCATCGTGAATGACTGCCTACGGCTAGCTACAGGCGCATTTAAATCAACACCGATCCCTAGCTTACAAGTTATTTCCGGCGAAATGCCCCTTGAGCTGAGAAGACAGCACCTCTCACTAAAGTACCTCTACAAAATAAAAAGCCACCTGTCAAACCCAGCGCGCAATTGTGCCATACGGCCCATCGACAGAAGACTGTTTAATAATAAACAATCCTCACCGCCTTTCGCCGTTCGTACCGTCGAACTCATGGAATCTCTCGATCTCCACGAGCCTCACATAAAGCCTGCCTTCTCTTATCGGCTACTGAATATCACCACGCCCACATGGAAAACCGCCCCCGCCAAAATAAATACAGAACTGACACTCTACAAGAAGGAATGTACCCACCCAGTCCTGTACATCCGGGAATACCAGCGACTGCGGCGCGAGGAATACAAAGAGCATGTCCCGATCTTTACCGACGGTTCCAAGTATGATGACAAAGTCGGCGCCGCAGCACTGTGTGGCGGTACGAGGGAGATGATGTCCCTTCCTGGAGTTACATCAATTTTCACTGCAGAACTCCACGCTATTGAAATGGCTCTAAAACTTATTCGCGACCGCAACCAAGAGAGATTTGTAATCTTCTGTGACTCCTTGAGCGCCCTCACAGCTCTGCAAAATAAGCGTACCCCCCATCCCCTTGCGCGGTATCTCATACATCAAATCGACAAACTAACCCAAGACCACAAAACAGTTAAACTCTGTTGGATTCCGAGCCATGTCGGCATCGAAGGCAACGAGGCAGTTGACAAACTCGCTAAAACGGCAGCACTTCGACCAGCAGAAAATGTCATGACTTTCTATGGAGACTGGTACCCAATCATAAGTAGCAAAATACGTGCCCTATGGAAGGAAAACTGGCATCGGGGAAGAAATTTCCTATTCAACATACAACCCGATCCGAACTCCTACAAACGAGAAAACCTGACGAGAAGAAGCGAAGTGGTACTGAACCGCTTGCGATGTGGCCACACACAACTCACACACGGATACTTAATGAATAGCACAGTCCAAGAACCTCCGCCCGGCTGCCCTCTTTGTTTGGGGGCTCGCCTCACCGTACATCACATCGTCATGGACTGCCCAGCCTTGCACAACGCAAGACGCCGTCACATAAGTCTATTTGCCGCTGACCACCACCCGCCTCTCACAATCAGAGACCTGCTGGGTCATGACGCCCCTATCGCCGAACTTATGGAATACCTTCACAGAATCAACGCGTACGACCTCATATGAATTATACGTGCCCCTGCCAAATTACTGCAAGCTAGCTATCGTCATCGGATGCCAAGCATACGGAACTGCACACTTGTGGACCTCTCAGAGTCCAACAGTCATACTACTTACCTTATTTCCGATGTGCGCTGAAATGAGTGTTCGACACCACACGAACTGATAATACTAACATCAATCCAGTCGTCTGTAGCAAGTCTCGTTGCTCATAATGTGATCGCCTAGCCGATGTGTGATTACCTAGCTGAAGCTAGGGGGGTCCATAGTTGCAAGTTGCTGGCGACCCTGGTGGAAACGTAACCCTAAACTTATTATTATTACATTGTAATATACAATATCCCGCCAAACTCTGTATTCACGATTCGAACGAGAATACATAAGGCTCTGGATCTCTTTAATTGTTTTGAAAGGTACTTATTATAGAGCACTGGTACAGCGAAAATGAGTGTATTAATTGACCGTGAATTGAAACCAAGACCGCCAGTGCTAATTTCTTCCTATCAATTATTCTTAACAGCGTGACACAAAACGCATACATAAACACACGACGTTCATTCTTAATAGTAAACGGTTGCAGGTGTTGAAACCTGTGCATCTGTTCATTATATTCTTTATTAACGAACAACTTTAAATTGACTACAGAAAGTTAATAATCAAGTTACTAGTGTACATGATTGGTCAAAAATGATGGGATTCAATGGTATCGTTTTAAAAAATCTCATGATAAAGATGGCAAACAAATATATCCATCCCAATAGTACGCGGCATTAAAATACAGTATTCTCGTACTTGTGCACTGGTAAAACTCGTATCACAGATACGGTCATTAGGCATCTGTAAGCACTTCACAAACGCACACACCAACCAAGCAAGCAACAACCGTGTACTATACTTTAAATTATTGTTCGCCAAGAAGTTTTTGAAAGCTTTGCCATACCTTTTTACTGCGATAAGTCGCATTTTCTTGACCGTTGATTCGATTTTCACGCAACGTTTCTTACTTATAAACATAAGTGAGCAGATGCCAGGTTTTTCATAATGTTTTAATGGTATTTGATAGTTTCTACGCAAGCAGATTTCCATTGTAATAACATAGAGGAAATTACGTACGAGAACATATACTCATTTATAAATTGACGGACACTTGGCTTTTTATTATACCGGGTGTCCCACAAAAAGTCCCCGATTATTTTAAATTATATATCCACATTAAATTAACATATTTGAATTGCCTTTTTTCCCGAAGTAGTAAATTTTGTTTCCTTTTCATATAATTTAAGTTTTTGAAAATCGGTTGAATACCCACTTTACAATAATTGATATACTGAAAGGGGTAGAATAACTAATTGTTCATAGGAAAATATTTTGAAACAATATTGATATTCTTCCTTATTGTGTACTCTTTAGAAAATCGAACAAACAAAAATTTAAAAGAGTAACAAATAAGAGTAACCTTTAATAACGATGAAATAAATAGAGTAATTCAGTATCCTTCGACACACCATCTATTCCTCTCAAAGCAAGTATTGTAGTGATCGCCCTCAGCCACACTTCAGCCTAATTTCATAAAATATTAAAAACTAACATCCTAAAATTAAATTATACAAATGTAATTATTTTTATAATTTTACAAGACCAAATTAATTCGATTAAACTCAAAATTTTACCAAAAACGTGTTTCGAAAATATTTGCCGATCACGTTTCCGTCAGTCACTTCCGTTGGAAACATTCGCGCAGAACCATTTCGCAAGCTTCCGCTCAAAAGAGCATATAAGGCCGACTTTTCAGGCAGAGTCGTCATTCTCGTACAGATCCTCCTGAATAGTGCGTGGGCCCAGAGCGGGCATTTGTAAGTATCAAGTGTTAGAGTTAATTGTATTATGTCTTAACTTTCCTGTGTTGTGTCTTAACTTGTTCCGTGTTAGGGAGCGCTCGTTATTGTGTCTTAGGAACATTCACTGTGTTTATCTGTGCCGGTGAAGTTAGGCACAAGCTCCAAGTTCACTGCGCCATTTCGTCAGTGTTTTTCCCCTGAATTAATGTAGCCGTGCAAACCTGCATATTCACTTTAGCATCTGATTCCAATTGGAATGTGTCTTTTTACGGTTTCGCACTGGTGTATTTACCAGTTCTGTTAGCCTTATAATTCAATTAACTTTTGGCAGTACAGTAGCTGGAATTTTAGTTATTTTATTTACTGTCGTGCATTGTGTAATTAAGTCGTGATTCAAACAAGTGTGGAATTCTTTTTAGTTTCACACTCAACGTTTAAAGTCCAAAAATCTTAAGAAATAAAATAGGATATTGTAGCAAATCGCGTTTGTATTTTCTGTAGTACGCATTTCAAGTCAATTCACATAAATAATTGTTCCTTATAAATACCTAACTACATTTGACATGTCTTTTAGGAATAGAAGCAGTGTTCTTATGTGACAACATTTTTCCATGAGTTAATTGAGCCTTTTTTTAATCACTGTAACTTTGTCTCAGCTTAGTTGTTGTGACTTTCGTGTCTGTTTATGTGCTGCTCCTTTTTATGTAACTTCTGCTGCAATTCTTGCTCATCTGAATAATAGAGTATAGAGACTTCACCTTTTTTCACACTTATATTTTAGTACATTAATTATCTAATTACCTCAGTGCTTTAGCTATTATTTTGGCTGTAGTTCATTTAAACTCAGTTGTGTTGCTGCTTGTAATGTCAGGATAGAGCTTGTGACCAGTTGGTCTGGAACACTGATTCTGGTGTTAAGATGATTCAGGCTGCGACTCGGGCGCTAGAGTTGCGGACTGATTCTTATCACCAGACTTCTGCCATGGTTTATCCTGTTACTGTTGCAGTTTGCGCAGTCTTGCACATGTGTATGAATGGACTCGTTTTTTGTTCAAAATAATCCAGCACGATGTCCCCTGACAGGATCTACTGGACCACACATTCATGCACTCACAAACACGTATGGAACCAAACCCTAATCTCGTAATTTAAGGAGCTTACCTCCTCCGGGTTCACCCTCCTGGTTCACTCCTCCGAGTTCTTCTCCCAGTTGTTCCTTCTGTTCAAATTTCACTATGCTGGAAGGCCTGCACCCCTGCAGCTAAGCCGCTAAAATCTCCAGTTGAGACCATTTGAGCGAGAGTCCCCATCTCTTACCGAGTTTTCCCAACCGGTAACAAATTCCCTACTCAGCACTCAATTCACCACTCACTTAGTGTCGGAACCTCCCACACTTACACATCATCGACTTCACACTCCAGCACGCGCTTCGCAAGCCTGAGCTGAACGAATCGTCTGAAGTCCCGCAACCTCCTCGGACTCTCACCAAGATCGTCTCTCGAACAAGAATCAAGCCTCGCACTTCGGCGTGCAACCTTCTCCTCAATAAATCCCATACCGGCGAGTGAAACTATTCTCTCATTTTCCCCCGGTGTTGGCTTGTGGTAATTTTGTTGTTGATTGTAGACGCTTGAAATATTGCGTCCGAATACCGCCTAACTCCTTCTGAGTCAGAGGCCGTAATCCATTCATTTAGCTATTAAATGTGCTCTACCAGGAGCACTGGTGACCCGCCTTTGTAAAAGAACATCTCCTTGTGAAATCGATAAATTCCTCGATATTCAACCTTCAAAAAAATCAAATTCAATTAGTTCCCCCATTTGGGAGAACTTCATAGTATTACTTCTAGCCACCATTGAACGAAGAGTTTTACCCATTATTTCACCGTTTTCTTTCAGTTCCTGGAACACAATTTTTGAAAACACTTGAAACTTGAAACCTCTCAGAGGGTTTAAATATGGTGGTATGTAGTATACATCATTATGAAATTATTATAAACAGTAGGTATTGAGAAATGAAGAAGAACACCAGTGTTGCTTTTAAAATTTTCCCTTTGAACAATTAGTTTTTCTACCCCTTTCAGTAAATCGATCATCGTAAAGTGGTTATTCAATTGAGTTTCAAAAACTTAAATTATTTGAAAAGGAAACAAAATTTACTACATTGTTAATAAAAGACAATTAAAATATGTTAATTTAAAGCGGAGATATTATCAATTAAAAAGTCTGGGACATTTTTGTGGGGCACCAGGTATTGTGTTGATTGTTCTTATAAAATATAAGGGCAAGCGTCTCCTTTAAACAAATTAATAAATAGGTTTATGTATTTCGTGAGCGTAATCTCTCCTATGTTATTACAATGGAATTTTAGGATTTAAAAGTTGAGGGCAACTATTCGAACATTTATTTCAAATACAGAAGAAATTCACGGGAACAACAGCAAGTCGTTTCCCGAGATGCGCAAAAAAATAAACAGTCCTCAAGTTAGGCGTATCTTGAGGATTCCAACAGTACGCACAGAAGCGTCCTCTGTAGTATTTTTATTATTAAATTCCTTTGAAATGGAGACCGAAGATCTTCTTTAACGCAAGGTTAGTTTTCAAAACGAAACTCCCGAAAAATAGAAGACAACCAATGGACGCGGCCGGTCATCAGCACGGTACTCCGGTAGGAAATTTTAGAGGCGTTCCGAGTGGAGAGACAGAGTTTTAAGATGTCTGGTTGCCGAATAGCTGAATATCGGATCTTATTGCAAGATTGCATGTAACACTAAGATTTTACCAATTAATGGACAATTAATTACCCTGAATAATAAGTGCCTATTAAAGAGGCTGCAAGAGCCAGGTCGAGGAGTTCAAGTCGCAGAAAAAGACTGCTTTTTACGCAACAGAAATAAGTTAGAGGTACCAGACCCACTTTTATTAAAAGGGCGACATGCTTCCCAAGCAGAGCAAGCTCAGAGATAATTTAATGAGTGAACGCCAAAGCGTCATGAGTATTGTTAATTAAAGCAATTTAAGGTTAATGCAGGTCTGCTAGAAGCGCAAACATGCTTAATTATAGAAAGTTAAATTTAAACACAAAAAAACGAAGGAAAAGATGCAGCTGCGAAACAAAAAAACGAAGAACAGAAAGAACTAATTTCAACAGTTTCAAATTTTTGTCTGAACTAAGAGAGGCCAACTGAAGAAAACTTTTTCTTCAACAAAGCCGCCATCGGAAATACGGAAGATATTCAACAGGAAATTTCATTGAACGATTAAAATTGGCTGTCCGTCTTTGTTGGTTGGTCTGTCTCCTATTCACGCTCTTAAAAATGCTTAATGACTGTAACTGTGATGCGAGTTTCACCAGTGCACAAGTACTAGAATATTTTATTCGAGGGTACTATTAGGATGGATATATTTCTTTGTCATCCACATCTGGAAGATTTGTATAAAGACAATATTGAATCCCGTCATTTATGACGGGTCGTGTGCGCAATTCTGTATACTGAGTGTTTCAGAACACGAGGTACAAAATTGCTCATCAAGTATAAAATGGCCAAATATACACTTTGTTCCATGAAATTTTCCCCAAAAAATCTGGGTTGTGAGGTATTAGCTGTTTATTGTTTTAAAGGATGAAATTTAATGGTACAATTACTCTCAATATTTATTTTTAATTTACTTTACAAAAGTTGTTCAAATGTGTTCCACCTACATCAATGCACTTTTCGAATGTTAGCCTTAACGGCTGCCGGATATTAGGAAACACGTCTGGTATTAAGGTATCTCACCTGCAGCCACTGCAATTCTGGCCACAAGATCTTCCTCAGACTCAATGGGTGTAGCATAAACAAGGCTCTTCACGTGTCCCCAAAAATGAAATCGAGTGGAGTCATGTCAGGAGATCTAGGAGGTCAAGCAACTAGAACATTTCGCCCGATCAACGTAAATTCAAAATAAATATTGCGAGTAATTCAGTCATTAAATTTCATCCTTTAAAACAATAAACGCCTAATATCTCAATGTCTCTTTCTTCAGAAAATTTCATGAAAGAAAAAGGTTTTATTTGGACATCTTCTACTTGGTGTTCAATTTTTTGCCTCTTATTCTGAAGCACCCTGTATATTACTGACAAATGATTTCTGAGTAGATAAAGTAGGCCCCGCCTACACTGAGAATTATAGATAGATAACAACAGTTTTTCTATTACTAAGTATGCACTAAGTCCGTGAAATTATAAAAGTTAATTCAATGACTATGCTTAAAATCCCAAAAATTATGATTTACATGTAGATAAGGTAGGCCAGATTGGCACACTGCCTTTTCTTCTCTGTATCTACTCAATGCATGGTAACAATGCAGAAAAGGTGTCATATCATTGCTCAACACTATGTCACATTTCAGCTACAATAGGCAAAAGTTGTTCTGCTTTCGTCGCAGGGGCCTGACGTTTTCGGAACGTTTAACTTACGAATAAATGTCACTTTTAGCTTCTTTGCGTGCAATATGATACCATCTCTTATTCTTGTATAACTTTTTACTTTGTATTGGTCACTTTCTTATTTTAGTAAACACCCATGTTCTTCTCATTTCATGTTTTTTGGTGCGATTTGAAACGTTTCTAGTAAGAAAATTTGTACTATCGCATAAACATTGCAGCTAAAATAGTGCATTGCTTTCAGTTAGAAAATGTGTGTGACCATAAGTGAAGTTTTTGCTAGTGTGTGTAATTATTTTCATTGCAGCTCGTTTATATTGTATTTTAATTTTTTCAAGTGTCTCGATGCCGATATTGATTACCATACAACATTTCCAAATCTCCCTTAAGAAGAAATAATTAGTTATATAATGCTTCTAAACGGATTCTATTTCAGTTTTTAAAATTGTATAAACATAATTATAAAATTCTCCATTTCAGCGTGGGCTTACTTAGAAACTGGGGAGTGATACGAAGATAAATATTAAACATGATAATGATACAATGAAATACAATAAAACTCTGAATGAACCAAACAACATTCAAGGAATAACTTTAGGAATGAGCAGAAATTTTTATTATTAATACATGTTAACTTGACCTAAAGACAAGGAAGCCATATCAATTTTGATAACATAACCTGAAAATTAGAAGTCTTTATGTACCAGACCATAGCTTCAGGTTTTGGCGAAGACTACTCATTGGCAATGAATCATAACCTAAAGACTAGAAATATTTATGATCACAACACAACTTCAAGTTTATGCAAAGACTAGTCATTATCAATCAATGCATCATTAAGAGCGTACAGAGTTACCACTCCTTAAGTGAGTAGAATATATTGCATCAGCTGAAATGTTCTACAAGTAACTTGCCACACATTTGCTACTATTTTCTACTTTCTATGTATTATTTGAAGGGGAAATGAACAAAACAGATATATACAGAACGAATTTGCAATGCTTTCAATTACTAATTCTTGCTTTTTACCTGCAAAATTTGCATTATTACTTCAGTACAATATTTCTTTCTCGTATATATCATATATATTTGGGTATGCAAACCCACAATGACTAGATCACATGACGGTATTAGGTGATAGGTATAAATGCGCTGTTTCAAACTTAAAACAAAATAATCAACAAAAACATTGCGTATTTTTTAAATTTTCAGCAAAGTATTCTAACTCTATTTTGTTTACTTTCGGTTTTAAACAATTGTTAATAATTTTTAGCAAAAATAGGAATCGAAAGCACCAAAAAATAGCGACTCCAACCACGACTCCACCACATCCGAATGAACGACTCCGACTCCAACTCCGACTCCACCACATTCGGAGAAGCGACTCCGACTCCGACTCCGACTCCTCCACACTTCAGAGAAGCGACTCCGACTCCGACTCCGACTCCACCCTAAAACATCCGACTCCGGCGACTCCGACTCCCGACTCCGACTCCGACTCCGCAACCCTGATCCCCAGGAAATTTCACTGCATCCCCTGGAAATTTCACTGCATCCCCAGGAAATTTCACTGCAGCCTCAGGAAATTTCACTGCATCCCCAGGAAATTTCACTGCATCCCCAGGAAATTTCACTTGTGGTGTTCTCCCTCAGGCTGCTTTACACTCCGGGCAGACTATGTAAATATCTTTAGACTTTGTGGTATCTATGCCCGAAGTGAGTGCCTGAGGTGCAAACGAACCGGCAAGGTGAGGAAAACACAACTGGAATAAACGCCGTATTATTATGAAGATCGCCGACAATAATGGCACAAGGGAATATTACAGTCGAGTAATACAGTGACAGATGACGTCTTGGCGGACCGACGGTTGTCGGGGAGACGCTGCGTGGTTGAGGGGCGAGAGCAGACCGGTGAGGCTGCTGCGGACCGACGGTTGTCGGGGAGACGCTGCGTGGTTGAGGGGCGAGAGCAGACCGGTGAGGCTGCTGCTGTCCGAGGGTCTTGACCAAGGAGTACCAGAGGAGGTAGCGGGGAACTGGTGCGACTAGCCAGCCACCAGACGTGGCGGCTGGCTGTCGAGGAGGCGGTGACGGTAGCAGAGGTGGTGCTTGCTGAGCGTCGAGACTTTGTTGTAAACACCAGGTACGCTGCGAGTGTACTGAGCTCCGCTGGCTGCGCGGCTGTTTATATAGGCCTCGCTGGAGGTTGACTCTACCCGTCCGGGTTTCTGATTGGCGGGAACGCCTGTTTACTTTCACGTCGGACCGCGCGGTGTATTGAAGCGTGCGAGGGAACGCCTGTTTACTTTCACGTCGGACCGCGCGGTGTATTGAAGCGTGCGAAGGTTGTGGTGGTGTGTGTTCATACCACCACACACTGCATCCCCAGGAAATTTCACTGCATCCCCAGGAAATTTCACCGCATCTCCGGAAATTTCACTGCGTTGTATCCGGGATGTGTGGAGAACCCTGGCTCGTAGGTTATTGCCGCAACAAGACGAAATCTTCTAAAATGTCTCAAATAAAGACAGTTTGATGAATTTACTATTGAAGTTTCAGTGCCAAGATAGTGAACAGTCATGTCTTATCGAACACATTGTCTTAGTTCTTTCAATGATGAAGAAAATGAAAGAAAAGATGCCTGTTAAGATACACCCTAGCCATAGTGCTTCTAATGCTTCATGAAAGTGGTCCGACTCTCCTTCGTAGCATTAAAAGCTACTGCTAAATTTATACGAGTACAGTTTGCCTCAGAATATGGTGCAATGTGTAATATAGCGAGTGGTGTAAGTTCTAGTTAGAGAGACCGAAAGTTGGCAACGCTCGATAGGGCAACACTCGCGAGTCAGTCTGCTATTGGCCTCGGATTCAACAACAAGTAAATGTTGACCGAGTGTGTACATAATTAACTACTGTGGTTGGTATCTAACTTCTTAAGTTCTAAACTAATGTACTAATTCTATTCTACTCTATTCTATACCTTTCCCGTCTATCTCCGCTCTAACCTCACTAGCCACAGTACCGACATTTGAGTATAAAGTTAAGGTATCCAAGCGGTGAGTGAACTATTTACCTAACTTGCTGTGTCATTGCATTGTATTGTGTTCAGTACTATAACTATGTGGTGTCTATGTGGAACCTACGCTGTGCTCTAGTGTAGGGCTATCCAATCTATAATACTGGCGACGAGGATTATTTTTTGTAGAACTATTGGGAGAGGCTAGACAAATGAAGGAACTCAGAATTTATATTATTCAGTGACTAGAGTATTGATGCTGTAAATTTCTGATTTTTTTTTAACAAGGGGTATTATTACAGCCTCTTGAATTGGCTACTCTTGCAACTGATATTGTTGCTACTACTATTTCAGGTAGATATCTGACAATTAGCTGTACAGCTGGGTAAAAATGCCAATGCTAGGCTCAGTGGGAGAATTCAATCCTTTAGAGGAAGAATTCCCAGAATATGAAGTCAGGCTAAACTGCTTCCTTAGTATTAATAAAGTGGAAGATTCAAATAAAGCTAAAACATTTATTGCTCTGGTGGGTCCTAAAATTGTTAGGTTAGCCAAAGACCTACTGTCACCTAAAAGACTTTTAGATGCTACCTATGAGGAGATCATGGAAGCGTTAAGACGGCATTTTAAGCCGACACGCAACCAGATCTTTGAAAGGTTTAGGTTCCATAAGCGGAACCAGAAACAAGGGGAGAGCATTGCTGATTTTGTGGCTAGCTTAAAGGCCCTGTCAGACACCTGTAATTTCAAACAGGAAGTTCTGGAAGAGACGCTTCTTGATAGGTTCATACTGGGTGTGGCCAGTAATGATGTTCAAAATTGTTTGCTTAATGAAAATGACCTCACATGGAAAAAAGCCGTGGATCTGGCAACTGCCAAAGAAACTCAACTGAGGGAGACGGTTGTGTTAAGGCAACCTAATTCCATACTAAATGTGGGCCAGCATAGAGTAAAGCAAACTGCTATTAAGCCTCAGGGCAAAACTCAGGCTCAAGCT
The DNA here is from genome assembly GCA_030386875.1 of Morinoia aosen. NCBI lineage: Eukaryota > Metazoa > Arthropoda > Malacostraca > Amphipoda > Talitridae > Morinoia > Morinoia aosen. The sequence continues at coordinate 46,631,618 of CM059577.1, read as the reverse complement.
AGCCCCAAATCAGCATGCAGCGGCTGTGGTAATCTGCACTGGCGTAGAGATTGCCCCTATAAAGACAGTGTTTGTCATGGTTGTGGCCAAAAAGGCCATCTTAAGAAGTGTTGCTTTAAATTGAAAAAGCAAAATTCTGCTAAAGACAACAAAAATAATTTTGTGCATGCTATGCATGAGAAAAGGGGGAGGGAACACCACCCTAACCCTAATAGAACTAACAATGCAGCCTGTGCAGACTATCCAGTTGCTAATCTAGGCTGTTATGGAGAGATTTTCTCAATAGCCGAGGAAATGAAACCCCCAATCAAAATAAAATTGTTACTAAATGGTGTGCCATTAGAGATGGAGGTAGATACAGGTGCTGCCAGGTCTATCCTTTCAATGGCCACCTACTCTAAAATACCAGCTAAGTCAAGACCCGAGCTGAGACTTTCTGATGTTAAGCTTAGGACTTATGGGGGAGCGGAGCTAGTAGTTTGCGGAGAGATTAGAGCTAACATCCAGCGTGAATCTGGTAATATGGTTCCTCAACTAGCAACTATTGTGATTGTAGACAGGGAGGGGCCAGCTTTGCTGGGTAGGGACCTGATTGATTCCCTTGGGCTAACTATAGTATCAAATAATGTCAACAAATTGACTACCTGCCCTGAAGAGTTAGCAAATGAATTCCCTGACCTTTTTCAACCAGGTCTAGGTTGCTTTAAGGGAAGGAATTTCAAAATAGAAGTGGATCCAGCTGTACCACCAAAGTTTTGTAAGGCCAGGAACGTGCCTTACACACTGAAACCTAAGGTGGAGGCAGAACTTGATAGACTGGTGCAGGAAGGTATCCTCACCCCTGTACAATACTCGAGATGGGCAGCGGCAATCGTCCCTGTGCTCAAGGCTGATCAAAGCATCCGCATCTGTGGGGACTACAAATCAACAGTCAACAGAGCCACTAGGCTTGATACCTACCCTATACCCAGAGTGGAAGATCTATTTAGCGGGTTAGCAGGAGGAGTTATATACTCCAAGCTAGATATGTCTCAGGCATACGCTCAACTACCCTTGGATGAAGACTCCAAGGAACTCACGGTAATAAACACCCACAGAGGTTTATTTGCCTACAACCGTCTCAGTTTTGGAATTGCGTCCGCACCTGGAATCTTTCAGCGTGCCATGGAAGGACTATTGCAAGGCCTCCCAGGAGTGTTCTGCTACCTGGATGACGTCCTGGTGAGTGCCACTAATGAGCAAGAGCACAACAAGCGTCTCTATCAAGTCTTATCTAAACTACAGGAGGCAGGACTAAAACTGAAAATGGATAAATGCCAAATTGGAGTGCCACAGGTATCCTACCTTGGATACCAAATTGACAAGGATGGATTGCACCCCACTGCAGAGAAGGTAGCAGCAATCCAGAATGCACCAGCCCCTACTAATGTAACTCAACTGAGAGCCTACCTTGGGCTGCTAAATTTCTATAGGAAATTTCTAAAATCATCTGCAACTATGCTGGAGCCCCTAAATACCTTACTGAGAGACAAAACCCCTTGGAAATGGGATGCAAGTCAGGAGAGAGCCTTCCAGAAATCTAAACAAGCCCTCCTGGACTCTCAGACTCTAGTCCATTTTGACCCTCAGAAACCCATAGTGGTAGTGGCGGACAGTAGTGCGTATGGTGTGGGAGCGGTGCTGTGTCACCTTATTGATGGGATTGAACGCCCCGCCTATTTTGCCTCCCGAACTCTAACAGCAACAGAACGCAACTACTCTCAAACTGAGAAAGAAGCCCTAGCTATGGTGTTCGCACTTCGAAAATTTCATTGCTACCTATGGGGACAGGATTTCACTGTGGTTACGGACCACAAACCTTTGTTAGGACTATTTGATCCGGGTAGAAGCATTCCTCCGATGGCATCCGGGCGCATTCAAAGGTGGGCTTTACTACTGCAGTCCTACAAGTTCACCTTGCGTCACCGGTCCGGCGTGCTGTTGGGCACAGCTGATGCTCTCAGTCGTCTACCTTTGACAACTCCCGAGGAAGCCACACCTATTCCTGCGGAATGGACGTCCTTAGTTAATTTCCTTGAGTCAGCTCCAGTCACCAGCACCCACATCCGCGACGGCACCCTAAGGGACCCCGTACTTTCAAAGGTATACAAATACTGCCAAGTAGGCTGGCCTTCGACGGTAATTGGTGACCCTGATCTTGCCCCGTTTACTAGGAGGCGAGACGAATTGTCCACACAAAATGGCTGTGTACTCTGGGGAGCAAGAATTATTGTACCCCAAGCTCTCAGACAAGCCATTGTGGACGAACTGCACTCTGGCCATACTGGATCATCCAGGATGAAGGAGTTAGCTCGTAGCTATGTATGGTGGCCGCTGCTGGACAAAGATCTAGAAGAAACGACTAAGTCATGCAGCGAGTGCCTGAGCACTCGAGCTGCACCAACGAAAGCTGAACTCCATCCGTGGGAATGGCCTGCGAAGCCTTGGCATCGCATACACATTGACTACGCGGGCCCAATGGATGAAAAATACTATCTAGTGATCGTGGATGCACACTCTAAGTGGGTTGAAATTTTTCCCACATCTACTACAACCTCTAGCGAAACGATCTCGTGCCTGAAACACACTTTTACGACATTTGGATTTCCAGTAACAATTGTTTCTGACAATGCAACGTGTTTCACATCGGCCGAATTCCAAGAATTTGTGAAGGCATGTGGTATGCGACATATTACGAGCGCACCATACCACCCTTCAACTAATGGACTGGCAGAGCGCATGGTACAAACTTTCAAGAAGAATATACGAAAGTCAACGGAACCCCTACGCCTAGCACTAGACAGGTTTCTGTTCAACTATCGGCTGACACCCCACACGACAACAGGTGTTACGCCCGCCGAACTGATGTTAGGTAGAAAAGTTCGCTCTCGTCTTGATCTGCTTTGGCCGTCAGAAGCAATCGCGTCCAAAGTTGCTCAACGCCAGGACGCTCAGAAAAGATACCACCCAGGGTCTCGCGCGGTTGATATTCCGCCGGAGTCTCCTGTGATGGTCCGTCAATACACGCCGGGTTCCCCAAAATGGACCCCTGCTACCACCATTGAGAAAACAGGCCCGGTATCCTACAAGTGCCAACTGAAGGGAGGAGAGGTCGTTCGTCGACACCAGGACCAAGTTATTACCTGCTCGAACACCATCCCTGAACCCTTGGAACAACCTACGGAGGAAACCGTTGTGTTTCCACAACCTGCTCAAAATTCATACCCACCACCTCCGACCAATGAACCTGACTCCGAAACACCTAAGTACCCGATTCCCACCCAGGAGGCTAGGCTGAACGAGCCTCCAAGTGCTAGCATCTCACGCAGGTCTACCCGGGCTCGGAAGCCTGTGGTGAGAATGGATCTTTAGGATTGACTATATTGAATAAGGGGACTGGGGATACAGGGAGGGGTTTCTAATTAAGGAGGGAGGGGTGTAAAATAGCGAGTAGTGTAAGTTCTAGTTAGAGAGACCGAAAGTTGGCAACGCTCGATAGGGCAACACTCGCGAGTCAGTCTGCTATTGGCCTCGGATTCAACAACAAGTAAATGTTGACCGAGTGTGTACATAATTAACTACTGTGGTTGGTATCTAACTTCTTAAGTTCTAAACTAATGTACTAATTCTATTCTACTCTATTCTATACCTTTCCCGTCTATCTCCGCTCTAACCTCACTAGCCACAGTACCGACATTTGAGTATAAAGTTAAGGTATCCAAGCGGTGAGTGAACTATTTACCTAACTTGCTGTGTCATTGCATTGTATTGTGTTCAGTACTATAACTATGTGGTGTCTATGTGGAACCTACGCTGTGCTCTAGTGTAGGGCTATCCAATCTATAATAAATGTTAGTACAGGTAAAAAATCAATTAGCATTTCACCACATCCCGTACAGTCGGTGAAGTCTATTCAACAGAGCATGAGTGGGCGTCTTGGACTCATCTTTTAGACAAAAATTAATAATTTTCACAAGTTCTTGAAGAAAACGTGCTGGATCCCTCATGTCGCGAGCATTGTCTCCGAATAAAAATATATATATATATATATATTTCTGAAAAATTCATATTCATTCGTTCGGTTTACGAAACATTTTGTTAAGAAGCCCCACCCTCATGAGACGGAAGATTATTTTTATCCAGTGTAATTACAAATGTTCGTAGCAATGGCCATTTATAACTGTTGAAGGCTACCGTATTGGACGTAAACGATACTAACATGTTTTATAAAGAGTATACTAGACGCACTGTGCAACTTAAATCCTGGTTTTAGATTCCTATCAATATTGAAAAAATATTGGTGAAAAATAAAATTGTGAGAAAAAATAAAATATAAAAATAATTGTCTGCGAAGTTTTGAATTTGGAAGGTCAAACTAGTGAAACTAAAAAACGCGTCCTGAATAACCAAAGAGCGTCTCTAATGAGGAATTACTATCTATTTAAACTTACCCCCAGTTAAATTCGTCTTAACACAAATTTGATAACTTTAATGACGAATTGAACAATGGAAAATGATTTAAACGTAAATTGTATTGAAACCTTGTGCAGTAATTTACTTAGAATGACAAAAATGATTCTGAACTCGAACATATTGGAGAACATCTCCATACTAAAGAATTAGATTATGAAAAACATTCATGGAATAATATGAATAATTTATTTGGATTAAATACAACTGCAGGTCAACATAAATCATTGCTAACCTGGCAATCTTTGGAGATTAGATTAGTATTTAGTTTAGGCGTCCCTATCCGCAACAAAGGCAATCCAAAGAGAGGAAGGAAGAAGGCACAATTTAGTATGAAGTTAAGGGAACTTAGAATCTATGCAAAAAGGGCATAGAAACAGTAAGATGAGAAATAAGTTCATGAAATAAGATCATAGTTGAAGAAGAAAGGAGTAGGCGCTGAAAAACAGGACAGCAGTGAACCGAAAAAAGATGGTCCGTAACAAAGCAAAATCCTATTCTATTTCAACAAAAAGATAGCCTAATAAATTTTTAGCTCAGGCCCACACGGCAATCTTTGGAGATGTAGGTATTAGTTCCAACTAAATTGTTGATGGCGATGTACTTTAATTTTATTTCACAGTGTTATATACATTTCCAGAGAGGATAGGTGTAGGGGCCCTTTCATACGATCATTGAGTGCGCGCGTGGGCAGTGAAGAAAGGCACAAGCCCCGCCCACTTTCTTTCGCTCTAGGCTCATTTACTGCTCAATGACAATGCGGACTATGCTCGTTTTCATGGCGCTGGTCTGAGCTTGTAAGTGTCATTACAGACGCACTATCATTGAGCAAGAAAATGCGCCTGAAGCGAGAACAAGTGTGAGGGGCTTGTGCCTCTCTTCACTGCTCACGCGCGCACTCAATGATCGTGTAAAAAAGCCTTTACAAGCCAATATCACTTCTGTCAGTTTTTCAAATAAACATTCTTTAATATATGCGTTTCGGTATAATTTCAAATTTTGTATTTTTGATGTGTAGGAATAGAATATTAAGTTATTTTCATGGAGAACTGTTTAATTTTCTAGGAAAGTTTCACCACTACTTTAAAATCATAAATCCAATATTTTACCCTGAACAGTGGTTAATTGTATCGGATGCTCAACTATTGCTAAATATATATTCCCAACTTAACGTAGGCTACTTCTATAGGGAGTTCATCCCGTTCCAATAACAATAAGCAGTATTGTTAGGATGATTCACAGCGTTGCAGATGGGGCTTTTGTCAAACTATTCCTGCCTCTGGCTATATTGTATTTTTGACGGAAAGTAGAAAGTAGACGCGGCCCTTGAAAAATGACGGAATTCAATATTTTCTTTGAAAATACTAAACTGCAGCAATGATTGGACTGACAGACTTCCAGTTGTATTGTTGAGCATCCGCAATCTGTACAGACAAGATCAGCAGTGCACAGCAGCAGAGATGCTCTATGGTCAGACACTTCGTCTCCCCGGCGACATTGTTGACCCAAAACCTTTGCCTGAATTTTCATCCGCTGATCGTTCCGCATATGTAACCTGCCTAAAAGATTGCATGCGCCAGATCAAGTATGTGGCTCCGCGAATGCCTCAGACTGAGGACAAACTGGATCCTGCCCTGCGAGACTGCACACATGTGTACGTCCGAAACGACGCCATCAAACCTACACTCACGCGTCCTTATGATGGCCCGTTCAAAATACTGAAACGCACGCCCAAATACTTCATCCTGGAAAGATCGGGTTCACACGACCCCGTGAGCATTGATCGATTAAAAGTCGCGTACACTTCCGATCATAGTGTGACTGCTAAACCATCATTCCCTCCACAGAGTTCCCTTTCCACTGAGACTCGTTCATATCTACCATCTCAGCTTCCTCAGTTGGCTGCATTATTGCCTAGTCAACTTGAGTGTAATCCTTTCTATGTGCCTGTACATTCAAACCCTATCTCTAAGCCTGTCGTAGATTCTAATTCTAGCCCTCTTACTGAAACAGCGACAAGTCTGGATAGACCAGACGAGCCCGCTGCAGTAACTCGTGTTCCTAGAACTCTTGCCGATCTAAATTTGCAGACCCGTTTGGTGAAACTTCCCCGCTCAGTAACATTTTCCACCTGCCGAACCCGGCAGGGTCGCGTAGTTAGACCTCCGTCCCGCTACAAATGATTGCAGCGGGTGGACCTTTCGGTCTGCGCCTTGGGGGGTAATGTAGCATATCGCTACAAAAGCTTATGAATTATAAAATTTCCATTCGCACTAAAATAAATTAATTATTAGCATTTAAAATCTTACTCTAATTTATTATTAATTATTTTCTACTTCTAATTCGTAATCATTGAAGTTTTTGTGTAAATGCATGAAATAATAAAAATAACACTTGACATTTTTCGAGAGAGGAGCCCTCTGGTGACAATACTGCGCAGTTGCGCGTGTCTTCTTTCAAAAAGCCACTCTTACCTTGGCGTCTTACTCTAGTGGTGTTACAGCAAATTCTCGACCTCAACGGCATCGCCACACAACACACTCACAGTTATAAATCTCCCTGGGTGCGAACTGCCAATATGAGCTGTAACTTAACTTGCTCCCACCTTACCTTATTTCGAGTTGGCCTCTTGGCATTAGTCTGAGATAGGCCAGTAAATCTACCTGAGCCTAATACCTGAGCTACATCATTTACCCTCGCTCGATTGTCCCGCTTGAAATTTATAAAGCAGAAATCATAACGTGACTCATCCTCCCGTCACTGCTTACCTAAGGTTTGAGCTGCCCGAATCTCAATTGACTCATTCAAAGTCCCCAAATACAACTCACTCACCTCCTGCCGACTCCATCGCGTGACGGCCTTCGCCGACGCCGCCTGATCCTCCGGCACGGATTGCCCACCTAGACAAGCTCTCCGAGATCAAGATCCAAGCCAGACCTCCTGGGTTTTCCTTCAATAAACAACACTAAAAAAGCTGAGTTTTCCAAAATAATAATGAAGGCATCTACGGATGCTTTATTTCCAATCAAGCCTGATACATATATCACCTTTTACATTGGATTTTCAAATGCCTTATAACTAACGCCAGGACGCCATAACGCTTTCCCCCGGTCGAGACCGGTACCCATTTCAGACACCTGGGTAGAGTGGGGTATTGTGCTTGGAATTTTTCTCCTATACCCAACAGAGAAAATCGCCACTGCCAGCGCCGAGACTCGATCCCGGGTCCTTGCCGCACGGCGGCAGAACCTATACCACATTGCTATGGCGGCACCAAAGGATGGTCATCATTATCCCTCCAAAAATGGTCATCATTATCCCTCTTATAGTTTCTCAGATACCTTGTCGAGAGTCGTGTTGATTTTGGCCGTCAAGAACCATTACTTCCGGTTCAAACCTCCCAACGGTCAAACCACACAAATATATCCATCCTAATAGTATCTACGATAAAAATATTCGTCTATTTTTGCAATGGTAAAACTCGTATTACAAATACGGTTATTAAGCATCCTTTAAATCAAAGAAGCTGTATCTTAAGAAGCGGATACAAAACAAATAAACAGACCAAGGTTATTCTTAAGTAGGATTCTGTGAGTAAAAATGGTTCTTTCTTATAAAAATATTTTACGTTTTTAATTGTTCCGTTCATATTGATAGCCTGTGTCCCAACAGCGACTCCGGACGCCGTTGCGAGGCTCAAACTGTAAAGTTACTCACATGAGCGTACTCTGTAACTGCTCAACCATTCGTAAATTCAATTATTTGAATATGAAAATGAACAACAATATCCACTACGAGCATCATTCGTCATTTCAAACACCAAAATAAATTTTCAAAGAATCGTTGGAGCCAATACCCTTTGACGCTTTCAAACGATTGCTAAAATGGTTTCAATCAATCAGCGAAAACGATGAAATTTCCTAACTTACGCGTATACAACTAGAAATTAGCATAAAATTGAAGGAATTTTATAGAGTGGCTGGTTGTCTTTATCTTTCTCATCTCTGACTTGCACTTGATAATTCATTTTCTCAGCAATCGGTCAAAACTACAACCCAGCCTGTGGCTTTAATAGCATGTAAGCTCGACACGTAAACTAAGTTAAGTTCTGATGAACATGGGGCAGATGTAGCAACAACTGGACCTGAACACCAAATGAAACAAAGTGAAGAAGAAACTTAGGAGATGCCCAGCGTGAAACAATCTTCTAAGTTTCTATGCTATGATACGTTTGATTGATAATGAAAGCTGCTTGTTAGCTCTTGTCCTCACGAACTGTATTCAGATTTGAAAGGTATACTCGTCTGATGTCAGGTTTTAATATGAGTCCACCTGCCACAAGTTAAACAATAGGGCTTTGGAATTATTTTAATCTGTTTAAAATTTTGCATTCATTGAAGTGTAAAACTTCAAGTTTTAATGTTTGATGAAAAGGAGCATCAACTCACTGAAGTGCCAAGAATTGATGTATGAATGTATTGAAGTGGCAAGAATTTTTGTAATATGCCTCATTTTGTACAGATGAACCTATTATGTTGAACTCTTTAATCAATAGATGAATCATTTGGAACTGCTTTTAGTTTTTTCTGATTGAAAGGGTGAAGAATTTCATTAATGAAGATTAATATATTGTAAACTCCAGATTACCTTATTTCTCTCAAGTAAACTAGTTTAAGAAAATAAAAATTCATTATATTAATGGGGTAGTGCTAGCTAACTTTTTCTAAATGAATTTTGTATGCAATTAGTTTTAATTGTTACAGATTTAGAAATTAATCAAGACTAAATTGATCATAAAGCTAAATGTCTAAAAAGATATTTTATGTCTGCTTTATTTACTGTCAGAGTAAATGCAAACAAATAATTAATAAAACAGATAAGTGTTGGGTGAGAGCATTTTGTCTCTATTTCTTTGTTCATTTTGCCTTAAGGACACCATCTAGGTAAAAAAAAAGTCCCATTATTTATAGATGGATGTCTCTGAAATTTTCACAGTAGGTGTGAAATGATGCAAATATCATTTATTATTTCGACAAAATTTTTGTATCTGCACTGGATTTTTTGGTAAATCTGAAGGAGATGACAGTTGTCAATTTTGTTAATTTCGATGCCTTAGCATAGTTAATTAGATCAAAATAAACAAGTTTTCTTCTATGCACTTTTTGTCTCAAATGAGTATTTTATTAGTTATAGCGGTAAATGACTTACCACAACTCCAGTCTTTGAAGCGGAAAGAAATTCTTTGATCGAGTTGTATGGCAATACTGCAATGGCGTCTCGCTTCCAGCGCTCTGTCTTGAAAGACGAAACCAAACCTACCGCTATACCTCGTTAAATACTCATTTGACGAAAAAAGTGTATAGAATAAAAGTTGTTTATTTTGATGTTATTACCATGTTTCAAGCAACAAAAATTCGAAAATCGATGAGTAGCTGTTTATTCGAGCGCATTCGTCATCAATGACGAAACTAAACTTACCGCTATAAATCGTAAAATACTCATTTGAGACGAAAAAAGAATAGATGAAAACTTGTTTATTTTGATTCAATTAATTAGGTTCAGGCACCAAAAAGTGGAAAATTGACAACTGTCATCTCCTTCAGATTTACCGATTTTTTTTTATTTTCGAAAAATATGATACAAAAGGGATGTTTTTAAAATCCTACTTCTTCTACAATTTTGAAGTTACAGAACCAGTACTTCGTTTTTAGATTGCTTAGATGTCTATATAACCACTCGCAATAGGGAATTTTGATAATTTTTTTTTGTGGATTTTGGGAATTTAAAAAAAAATGAACCTTTTTTCATTTTTTGTTTTTTTCATGTCGTGTAATTTTTCAAAATAATAAATATATCAAAAAATGCTATTGCGCAAGGATACACCTTGCTGAGCCTTATTGAATTATTGAATGGTATATAAACCATTCTCCTAGCTCTAAAATTGTGGAAGAAGTAGCATTTGGGAAAGCAATTATCAAGTTTCAGAAAAACGTGTTTTTTCACAAAAAAAAAATTTTCCTTTTATCTTTTGGTAAATTTTGAGGACTTGACCATAATTGATTTTCTGATTTTGGATGCCTAAATAATAATGAGATCAAAATAAATAAGTTGTCTTCAATGCACTTCCCGTCGGAAATGAGTATTTTACAAGTTATAGCAATAAATGAGTTACCGGAACTCCAGTGGGTAAATCTGAAGGAGATGACAGTTGTCGATTTTGTAAATTTTGATGCCTTAGCATAGTTAATTAGATCGAAATGAACAAGTTTTCTTCTATGCACTTTTTGTCTCAAATGAGTATTTTATAAGTTATAGCGGTAAATGACTTACCGCAACTCCAGTCTTTGAAGCAGAAAGAAATTCTTTGATCAAGCTGTATGGCAATACTGCAATGGCGTCTCGCTTCCAGCGCTCTGTCTTGAAAGACGAAACCAAACCTCCCGCTATACCTCGTTAAATACTCATTTGACGAAAAAAGTGTATGAAAGAATAGTTGTTTATTTCGATGTTATTACCATGTTTCAAGTAACAAAAATTCAAAAATCAATGAGTAGCTGTTTATTCGAGCGCATTCGTCATCAATGACGAAACTAAACTTACCGCTATAAATCGTAAAATACTCATTTGAGACGAAAAGTGCATAGAAGAAAACTTGTTTATTTCGATTCAATTAATTAGGTTCAGGCACCAAAAAGTGGAAAATCGACAACTGTCATCTCCTTCAGATTTACCCTCCAGTGTTTGAGGCGGGAAAAAATATACCGCGCGGTCCGACGTTAAAGTAAACAGGCGTTGCCGCGCGCCAACCAAGCCGACTTCGCCATAACTCCAATATTTGATGCGAAAAAAAATAAATAAGAGAAGCAAACCCCCTATTACAAACGTAAAGAGGTTGGGTCGTTAGGGGTAGCAACAGTTCTTTTAGTGAAAATTATAAAGAAAGGTTGTAACCGACCCATTACGTCGAATGATACGAAACACATGTAGCCATCACCGCTGCTTCGACATAACTGGCGGCCTTGAGATTACCGCAGGTCCGTCCGTGACTTCAACCCCGGTATAGTGTGGGTTCGACGTATCTGGGAACATTCGAATTAAGTCTTTCGCATCGACAATATAACTCGTCATCTCATTAATTATGTTTATGCATAGTAAAATTTCAATTGATTTATAATTTTCACTAAAAGAACTGTGGCTACCCCTCACGACCCAACCTCTTTACGTTTATAATAAAGTGTTTACCACTGCTTTGACGTAACTGGCAGCCTTGAGATGACCGCAGGTCCGTAACTTCAGCGCCGGTATGTTGTGGGTTCGAAGTATCTGAGAACATTCGAATTAAGTCGTTCGGATCAACAATATAACTCGCTATCTCATTATCTGTGTTAATGCATACTAGAATTTTACTTTATTTATAGTTTTCACTAAAAAAACTGTGGCTACCCTTCACGACCCAACCTCTTTACGTTTGTAATAGGGTGATGCTTCCCATATTTATTTATTCCCGCCTCAAACACTGGAGTTCCGGTAACTCATTTACCGCTAGAACCTTTAAAATACTCATTTCTGACGGAAAGTGCATTGAAGAAAACTTGTTTCTTTTGATCTCATTAACTATATTTAGGCATCGAAAATTCAAAAATCAATTATGGTCAAGTCCTCAACATATACCTATCTTTTGAACTACAGGGTTTTCTATAATGAACTCTTGAGCGTTTGTAGCTCTTTTCAAGCCCTTTCGATTGATACAATTTCCATTGCTGTAGCTTTAACTCTGGAAAAAAATATACAACAAAAGAGAATAGGTGTCATTCATGAAAGCAACCAATTTTTTTAATTTTTCATTTTTTTTTACCAAAATACGTTTTTTTGTCAAGTCAACTCCTTTGTTTTATAGCTCTTTTCAAGCCCTTTGGATTGGTGTGCTTGCCATAGCTGTAGCTATGATACTGCAGCTGTCATTGAGCTATGAATGAAAGCTGCGGTATCATAGATACGGCAGAACAGCTAAATTCTGAAATTGTCAAAAATTATAAAAAAATATTTACTCAGCGTTAGAATGTTTCGTTTGAATAATGGAAGCACTTTGAGTAGCCCATTAATGAACTATAATGCCATTCCCGCAGAGAAACACGCTCAATTGACCCCCAATAATGAGGGGGGAGGGTTCAAGGTCACTCCACCCCCATCGCTTTCCCCCCCTCTGGTGGGCGCACTATTCGGAGTAGACGTAAACGGAAAAAAACAATGGAAGCTCAAGAAAATCCTCTATAGGATGCATATATAAACAGATAATCAACACATATCCCGATTTCTATCAAGACGGTGTCCTTAACTCTCTAAAGAGCAGTGGCATTAGCTCAAATATGTTGACTAGTTACATACCTAAGTAAATGTGTAAGCAGTAGCAATGGTAGTTTATGTCTTATGTATTTAGTGTAGAGTATAATGCAATTAACAATTGGGAATGAAGTTTCTCATCTTGAAATTGTTATTTGCCTCCAAGTGGGGGGAAATTATTACGCACTTTTAAATTTGTGTTTCAATTTTATGGAGGTATAGTATGCTAGTAGAAGTACCCTATCTGGAGCTATAAGATCTATTGGATATCTAATATTGCTACAAGTGATCTGTGTCATGGGCTCAAATGTTGATCATGAAATAAAAATGTAAGCAGTAGAAGGAGTAGTGCCTACGTTTAAACTTGCTGCCTTTTTTTGAACAAAATGATATAATAGAGAACAATATAGCTGAAGCTGTAATAGTGGTTGCAGTCAAAATGAAAGTATCATTTATGCACTGCTATTAAATGAAAGATTCTACTAAAGATAACCAAAAAAAAGAGCAATAATCTGCTGAATAATACAAATTCCAAGGTGTGTCTCAGAAATGTTTAAAAATTGGTGTTAAATCAGTTGCTGTACTTGGTTAATGGAAAGTATTTTTAGCACTTCGACTGTGGTAGGTAAAGCTGTAGTTTAATATTCAACTCAAATTTAAAGTTATTTATTTTAAATAACAAACATTAACTGGATCAAGCCATCATTTAGATTTTATTAAGTATTTATAAAAATTGAGTTTTTGACTACTGGTCGATGAGCAGCATAATGAAAATTTCCTCCGTGTACCACCGGTGGCTCACGTCGCAGTCAAAGTGTTAAGACAACATCTTCTTCTCTTGACTTGAAATTTTCTTTCAAAAACTCACCCAATGAAATATTTTTCAGGTTTTGGCATCTACTGTGATGGGTGCTAGCACAAGCAGTTTAAGCAGTCTTGCATCTAATGAGTTATTAAAACAATTTGTTAGTCCTGAAATAATATCTTACAATGACCCCTTCTGGAATTCACTCCTTTCCTTTGCATCCAAGGTTCCTCGGTCAAGGTAAGCTACAAAATTATCTGCACTGCTCTATAGAATCCCTAAAAAAATACAATGTTTGTCCGTGATAATCAACTTCTATATGTGGACTTTCAATTTGCACTGGAATTATTTTCAACCTTTACTGTTCATTATATATGTGCTTGCATATTTGATCTACCATAATTAGAATTAAATCTTTGAGTAATCCTTGCTTCCTTACAGTGGAGATTCACGCTTACTGGATGAAAGCATCAGTTCTCTTTTCCAAGAGCTTGTGAAGAACTGCACAAAGTCGGGCAACTTGGGAACTCTAATCAGCGTCTTCCTTGCTCGGGGGGTTGAGCTCAAAGAATCGGCAAGATGTGAAAAGTTAGTTCTTGAATCTTTGTATGAAATATTGATTAATATTAGCATTAATTTCATGGATTGTAAAAAACACAAAGCAAGCTGCAGTTAATATTTGAATTTCTTACTCTGCTTGTAGTTTGTACAATACATATTGCAGGAAGTGATCAATTGATCAATATGTACTCCTGAATTTAGGTTTAAGTGGAAAGAAAGATGATCTACCCTAATGGAAGCTCTCTATCTTGGAGGACAAACATACAAAATATTTGGCTGTTCTCTGTCAACTGCCATCAACTCCATCTATATAGCGACATCTTTTAAAACATGTTCTTTGTGTCATACAACTGGCTTTTGTATTCCCTCAGTTCACTGTTTGTGTGGCATGCTCACAATGCTCTCTTCATTGTGCGGGTTATCACCAAGCTGTTGCTTGAGAACCACTCCGAGGAAGAAACTCTGCAGCTTCTGTCCTTTCAACTTCCAGGTTTGTAACCTGAACAGGGTGTCCACAAAAATGTATCCAATGATTGATATTTGTATATATGGTACCGGACCATACAACAATTTAATTCTGATTTATTTTCAGCATCATACATACAGACATTGGTAAGTGAATGCATTTTTTGTGAAGACACCCTGTATACTGTATTCAATATTGATCACAGTGTTTCAACCTCTTTTTAGTATTTATGAGAGTGGTAATTTTACCTCATTATAAGGAATCAAACAGGTATGATCAAAATGCTTTTAAAACAATTCCCAAAGCTAAAGGTGCATCAGCAAAATATTACAGTGTGGGTACATTGGTTTCTGGTTGATGTGTCTTGCAAGACTTTGTGCATCAGTCAGGGCTATTTTCAGTGGAAATTTATCTTCTAACACCTCATGTTGATGTTTGCATTACTCATTGACTAGTGTTGTATGCAGTACTGTGATGGGTTTGAGAAAAACAAAAATGAATAAAATGCTCCACTCACTTCTCCTACTTGTAAGCTGTTGAGACCAGCCTCCCTGCAGTACAGCCAAAGTTTGTGATAAGTTTGGGGGTTATGGCTTATTCTAGCCCCAAAAGCTTATGTTGCATTCTGCAGTGATTTTGGTGTCCACATTAGAGTTTTCCAATATCTACTGATTTTTGTGTATACTTTACATTGAATGATCTGATCAATAATGGATACACATTAAAACTTAGAAATTTGATTTAGCATCTATTTTAGACAAAAATTGATATATATATTGAGTGACTTGAACTTGAAATATATGATGACTTACCCTATGCTGGAATGCCATCATGTATTTCAAATGATGCCATGCCCAAAGCATCAATTCATACCACCACAGCATGAATATCACATATCATTAGTACTTACTATAGTATTTTGTTAGTAATTTTTAATATGTTTTTACCTGGAATTTTGCACACATTAGCTAATTACCTTAGGTTTCTTATGCCCACCATACGACGATTTTGCCTTCTGATCCTAACTCCAGAATGGATTAATGTTGTATGGTGGGGGTCCACTGTACTGGGAAAGATTGATATTTTCGCTCTATCAACATGTTGCAGAGAGTGGCATCCCGACGAGTGTTGGCGGCAATGCAAACCCAGTAGAACAGCTGTTGTGGCGCGTCGTGTACACCATGACGGAGCTGCCCCTCACACCCGCCACCACTGCGCTGCAGCTTGAGGCTGTTACTGCACTGCAGGTCTTCCTGTCTGCTCAGCTCGTGCAAAGACCTGCTGCACATGAAACCAACAAGTTCTTCAGGTATTATTTGCATCAGGTATTGTGTTGCATCATGTTTGGTCTTCAAGAAGTGTGGTGTATCATCTTTTATTGCGTTGTTGTTTTCACTTGACTATTCTTTAGGATGTGCAGTGGTTCAAGGATTTGTATGGTGTGAAACTTTTGGAAAACTGTAAGGTAGATTAGTGACTTTGTTCTTTTGTATAATTTGAAGAAGATCAGGTATTGTTGCATGATGTTTAGTTATCAAGAAGTATAGTGCATCATCTTCTTTTGTTTGGTCTTTTTACTTTACTATCATTCAAGAATTGCAGGTGCAATATGGTGTGAAATTATCGGAAAACTGTATGGTAGATTATTGACTTTGTTCTTTTGTGTAATAAAAAAAACATCAATGTTGATGGAACTTTTGTTCCATCAAGCAGGTGTGATATACTTGAAATGTTTAAGAACTAAGCAGAAAAAAATATTATTCATGTTGAATATATAATATCTTGTGTTTTGAAGGTTTTGTAGATAGGTTTTGAGTTTTTTGCTATTGATAAGGTGAAATAAGTTTGAAGTCATAGAGTGCTGGTCAGAACTCTGTCATGCGATGTTGTTGAATTTGTCCATAGCATTGTCAATGATTTGACGAGGAAGAAAGATTAATTGTTCTTGGTACTGAAGATATATTGGCTAGCAAAGTATGCTAATATTTATATAATTGTGAATGTTTTGATCAGCAAGGTGTATTTAATTGTGAACGTATTGAACACAAGGTATCTATGTTCAAATAAGAACTCGTTTTGACCAGCATGGTACATTGAATGTCCACTCAGGAGGATACAACTATTGTATCTATGGGAATTAGTGCTCCCAGGAGGAAATGTGTGAGGGCCCAAGCTGAGAGTTAGGTAGGCCTTCTTTTTGTCCAAATAATTTTTTTTACTACCTTAAGGACCATCTTTTTCGGTTCACTGCTGTGCTGTTTTTCAGCACCTACTACTTTCTTCAGCTTTTATCTTGTTTCACGAACTTCTTTCCTAACTTGCTGTTTCTATGCCCCTTCTGCATAGATCCCGCATTCCCTAACCTCTACACTAAATGGTGCCGTCTTCCTTCCTCTCTTCAATATGTTTTTTTTTTTGTAGTGGCTAGGAGGCTTAAACTAACTTATAATCATAATCTTGGCACATCAAATGAGTATGGAATTGTTAACATAGAAACTAAAATAAGCAATAGGTTTAGGTTAGTTAGGTTTGTCAGTTCTATGATATGGGGGACTTGCACATACAGGGGGAAAACTGTTAGGTCCCTAAGCTACAGATAGACTTCTGGGAGTTTTGTTTTTCAAACGAATTTTGCTTCTTTTGGTTTTCATGCCTTCTTTATAGGAATTAGCGCCCCTGGGGGAAAATGTGCGGTATCAAGCAGAGGGTTAGGTAGGCCTTCCCTTTGCTGAAATGGAATAGGTTGTTTTGCTTTGTTATGGCCATTTTTTCTCTGTTCACTGCAGACTGTTTTTTCAGCACTTACTAGTTTCTTTTTCAACTTTGTCTTGTTTCACAAACTTCTTTCTCAACTTATCGTTTTTATGCACCTTGTGTACAGATTCTTCAAGTTCATACTAAATGGGGCCTTCCTTCTCCATCTTTTTAGAACGCCTTTATTACCGTTAGGGACACTTGAACTGACTTTTCTAATTTAATGTTCTTCTTCTCTGCTAGCTCTTTTTTCTCTTCTGTTTGCTCCTAACTTGCTTATTCAATGTTTTAAAATATGCCAGGATCTTACACGAGAGCTGCAATGACAAGGAGAGAATTAAGCTGATGCAGACGCTACTGCAGTGGATCATCCAGCGGCCTCCTCCTTCGCCTGACCCTGACTCCTCTGGCAGCTTTGTGGCCGGTCTTGCTGGTGGGTGCCCGCCACATGCAGGAGGGTGAAAAAGAGCAAATGGATTTGGCTTGCGTAGTGTCAGGGGTGGGAGTGAAATAGCCAGTTGTACTAGGTATAATTATTACCAGTTATATTGATATAATTTTAGTAACTATTATAGTTATGGAACTGACAAATGAAATTCAAGTATGTAGTATATGAGATTGTCACGCATGTAATTCCCAACAGAAAGGTGGACAATGAGTTTTCTAAGTAGAGTCATAGAACTCATTTATTCAACCAAAGTAAAAATCATATTCAGGTATGACTTCTGCCCAAAAATTGGCATGGAATGATCGACATATTTAGCTGAAATAAACAGCCTGAATAATTCTAATAAAGCTCAAGATGCGCAATTTGCATGGAACACACATTAAAAGGTCACAGCTACATATCTTTGTCCTTTTTTTGTTGAGAGCTCCACACCTTGTGTTTCCTCTCCTATAATCAGACTTTGAGGAGCAATGGCGCAGCATAAATTTCTAAAAACCCACACCTAACTGACCACAGTATTTTTTCAGGTGCAACAATTTCAAAGAGCTGTGGTCAGATGCCGTATAAACTTACACTAAATTGTATAATCTTTTTCACGGTATGTTTCCAGCGGGCTTGTGGTCAGTGTTGACGCTAGGGTTGGCGAGCAACAACACAGCAGACGCCGCGGATGCGGACGCGGACCAACCAATGGTGACGAAGCCAGTGCCGCCGTCGCCGCTCGCTGACCAGAGCGTGCTGCTGTTGCTGGTACTGGCCACCCACACACCACACAACCACTTCAGGGAGGCCCTGTTCTCCTGCTCCGACCTCCGAGGTGAGGGGGGAGTGCTCTGCTTCAACACTTTGACCACGACGTGCGCCACCAGTGGCTATGGAGGGGATTTTCATAATGCTGCTGACCGACCAGTAGTCACATACTCAATTAAACTTAAACTTTTCATCAATACTCGATTGAAATTCAATAAATGCATGATCCAGTTTATCTCAATTTTAAAAATTGCTCTATACAATTGATTTTTAATTTTAGTTGAAGATTGAACATTCAGTTTTAAAAATTGGGGTCAAAGTGTTATTGGCAATTATTGGTTAAGCACAATTAATTAAACTCTAGTACAATTATTGTGCTTAGGTTTGTGCTGCTGGTTCTGATGTATGATAGGCTTCTTTATTTTCTTAGTTATTGTGCTTAAGTTTGAGTTGCCAACACTGATGTAAGAGTCGGGCACTTAATTTTTGTAGTTATTGCCTTAAATTCAAGTTGCCTGCACCGATGTGTAATAGGCTTCTTTATTTTTTTAGTTATTGTGCTATGTTCATCTCTACTGAGCTATGTTCGGTAGAGTAGACTGGTTCAGCAACAATGACTGGCTCAGTAGCTGTGAAAAGTAGAGGTTAACAGCTTTATTAGAAATGACTGGCTCAGCAGCTGCGTTCAATAGTAATGACTGGCTCAGCAGCTATGATCAGTAGAGGTGACAGGTTTAGTAGAAATGACTGGCTCAGCAGCTATGATCAGTAGAGGTGACAGGTTCAGTAGAAATGACTGGCTCAGCAGCTATGATCAGTAGAGGTGACAGGTTCAGTAGAAATGACTTGCTCAGCAGCTATGATCAGTAGAGGTGACAGGTTTAGTAGAAATGACTGGCTCAGCAGCTATGATCAGTAGAGGTGACAGGTTCAGTAGAAATGACTGGCTCAGCAGCTATGATCAGGAGAGGTGACAGGTTCAGTAGAAATGACTGGCTCAGCAGCTATGATCAGTAGAGGTGACAGGTTCAGTAGAAATGACTGGCTCAGTAGCTGTGATCAGTAGAGGTGACAGCTTCAGTTGAAGTGACTGGATCAGCAGCTCTGTTGTGTAGAGGCGCCAGTTTCAATAAAGATAGTTCAGTATCAGGCCACATTCACAACTGTACGTGGCCACATGTAGGTGCCGGTGGAGGGGGTGAGCTGCGTGTGGCGTACTCAGAGCTGTACGTGGCGCTGGCTCTCACACTGCACAGCGAGCAGACCACCCTGCTGCTCTACATGCTCCTACACAACTGCCACCATTTCAGGTCGGTAACTTCTCCGCCACCATTTCAGGTCGGTGAATTTTCCACCTCCATTTGAGGTCGGCAACTTTTTGGCACCATTTCCGGTTGATAACTTCTCCGCCACCATTTCCGGTCGATAACTTTTTTTTGCAGAGGTGTCTAGGTTTTTGTCCGCCCTCTGCACAGGTTGATTGTGGATGCCCAATGAATTAAAGCAACTGGTGAAAAATTCACAAAAATTTACACAATTTACATGAATCCCCCAGCAAAAAATTTACAAATTTACATGAATGCCCCAACGATAATTTTATATCTTGTGTCGTGCTTTGAGAACAGGCCGTTTTCACTGCTTCGCAGTCCGTATCTTTTTTGCCGGATTGTCCAGTGTTTCAGTCGCCCAATTCACCCCAGTATGAAAATGTTCATAGTTTGTAGTGTATGAAATCATGATAGCCACTGCACTGGATGGGAAAAATGATAAATGCTTTCTCTGGAGGAGGGTTCAACTATTGTATCTATGAGAATTAGTGCTCCCAGGTAGAAAATGTGAGGTCCTGAGTTGAGAGTTACGTAGGTCAATTTTTTTGCTGTGATAGGTTAGGGTTTGTTTTTGTTGTGTTAAGGACAATTCCTGTTTGGTTCACTGCTGTCCTGTTTTTCCAAACCTTGGACTTTTTTCTTCAACTTCTATCGTATATCACAAAAATCTTTCTCAATTGTCTGTTTCTGTGCACTACTTGTGCATAAAGATTCCCGTTCCCTAAACTCCATACTAATTGGTGCCTTCCTCTTTCCTCTCTTTGGAATGCCTTTGTTGAGGCTATGGACGCTTAAACTAACTAATCTAGTCTAATAATTGTGATCTCCACAGACGATTGTAATCTCTACAAATAATTGTTGTGATCTCTCCAGATAATTATGACCTTAACAGACAATTGTAATAGTGCACAATTATGGTCTGTTCAGATAATTGTAATCACAGATAATAGTGACCGCTACAGACAATTGTAATTATGCACAATGATGGCGTGCGCAGACTATACGTGCTGAGCCGCAGCGACCTGGAGCTGGTGGTGCTGCCGCTGCTGCAGGCGCTGTACTTTGCATCGCGGCTGTCCTCCCACCACGTGTACATGGCGCTCATCGTGCTGCTCATGCTCTCTGAGGACACCTCCTTCAATGCTGCGCTCCATGATGTGGTTAGTCATGCGTCACAGCTCTAAATGATGTGGTCAGTTCTGGGTCATTGCCTTCATGATGTGGTCAGTCATGCGTCACAGCTCTAAATGATGTGGTCAGTCATGGGTGACAGCTCTAAATGATGTGGTCAGTCATGGGTGACAGCTCTAAATGATGTGGTCAGTCATGGGTGACAGCTCTAAATGATGTGGTCAGTCATGGGTGACAGCTCTAAATGATGTTGTCTGTCATGAGTCACTGCTCTAAATGATGTTGTCTGTCATAAGTCACTGCTCTAAATGATGTTGTCAGTCATGAGTCACTGCTCTAAATGATGTTGTCTGTCATGAGTCACTGCTCTAAATGGTGTTGTCTGTCATGAGTCACTGCTCTAAATGATGTTGTTTGTCATGAGTCACTGCTCTAAATGATGTAGTCATTCAGGGGTCACTGCTCTAAATGATGTTGTCTGTCATGAGTCACTGCTCTAAATGATGTTGTCTGTCATGAGTCACTGCTCTAAATGATGTTGTTTGTCATGAGTCACTGCTCTAAATGATGTAGTCATTCAGGGGTCACTGCTCTAAATGATGTTGTCTGTCATGAGTCACTGCTCTAAATGATGTTGTCTGTCATGAGTCACTGCTCTAAATGATGTTGTTTGTCATGAGTCACTGCTCTAAATGATGTAGTCATTCAGGGGTCACTGCTCTAAATGATGTTGTCTGTCATGAGTCACTGCTCTAAATGATGTTGTCTGTCATGAGTCACTGCTCTAAATGATGTAGTCTGTCATGAGTCACTGTTCTAAATGATGTAGTCATTCAGGGGTCACTGCTCTAAATGATGTCAGCACCGTGTGGTGTGTATGGTTGCTGTGCAGGTGATGTGTGCTGGCAAGGTTGGATCATTCTACAAACACATACATATGTGTAGAACCCCCTTACGATTTGTTGACGCACATAGCATGCACATGGCATTGAGTTTGTATTGCTTAGAATTGCACTTTTTCCTCTGTGAAATTCTTTTTGATAAAGCGGTAAAACATAATTAGGAAAATTGTACTTTGTTGAACTTAACTTCATTTTTAACTAGAAAAAGAGAGACGCTCATAATTGCGAATTCATATTTATTTGGTTTCATGACAATAATTCATTTCCACAATTCATCTTTGTTTGGTTTTTGCTCTATAAGTTCATGAATTACTGAGAAAATTTGACAAAAATCTGAGTTACGTCTTGATATATTTTTTTTACTCCTGTCACATTCGTCCTTTGAATAAATATTGTTAAAATGACGTTCAAAATTACCAATAATATTTAATTGTGTTGAATGGCATTAGAAATAAATGAATGCCGTTTAAATTTTGTTAACACAATGTCCAGAATTGGAAGTGATGATTATGTATTAGTGTTAGGGACGTGCAAAATAAATAAATAAATAAATAAATGACGGATAAATTTCGTTCAAATGCCGTTTAGAATTGCAACTAATGACAATGTATTTGCTTTGCAGCCAGCGGGGAGCGTGTCGTGGTTCACAGAGAGGCCTCTGTCGAATATGTCTCTCGGCGACCTTCTCATCCTCGTCCTCATCCGCACCATCACCTTCAATATGACCAAAATGAGGGTAGGTTTCATAGTGAGGGTAAGTTGCACAGAGAGGGTAGGTTGCCCAGTGAGGGTAAGTTGCACAGTGATTGTAAGTTGTGTGGTGTTGTAAAGTGAGGGTAAAATGCCCAGTGATGGTAATTTGCCCAGTGAGGGTAAGTTGCCAAGTGAGGATAAGTTGCGTGATGTGGTAAAAATAACAACTTTATGCTTCATGAATGTTTATGCCTAGAGCTCATTCTTGTAAAAGAGAAGCAGACTGATGCGTCAGTTTGAGTCCACTCAACGGCACTGAGAATTTTCCCGTAAAAGCTGCCTTCCAGCTTGCATTAGGAGACAAACGCTTACCACAACACAAACCCCTGGTTCCCAGTACACCACCACCAACACAAAATTTGGTAACACCACCACTAACACAACACCTGGTCAACACAAGAACACATGTTGGGGGGGCGGTTCACATACGTACACTTGTCGGTGGTGGTCCACAGATGCTCACCTGTTGGTCCTGGTCCACCTAAGCAGATGTGTGGTGTGACACAGAACATGTGTTAGTCCACATGAATACATGGTTGGTCCACATGAACACGTATTGGTCCACCTAAGCATACCTGTTGGGCCCCTTAAAACACGTGTTATGTTCCGCAGGACCGGTATCTACACAGCAACTGCTTGGCGGCGCTGGCGAACATGTCGAGCCAGTTCCGGAGCGTACACCCGCACGTGTGCCAGCGCATCACCAGCCTGCTAGAGACACTCGCGCGCCGCCACGCCAGGGTCTCAGGGGCCATCAAGTGCAGGGCCGACCACACACAGGTCGCTGTGGGGGACCAGGAGGAAGAGCTCGTGAGTCGCGTGTCCCTCTTGTGGATCCTGTTGTGGCTCTGTTGTGGGTCTTGTGTCTGTTTTGAGTCTTGTGTCTCTGTTGTGAGTCTTGTGTCTCTGTTGTGAGTCTTGTGTCACTGTTGTGGGTCTTGTGTCACTGTTGTGGGTCTTTTGTCACTGTTGTGGGTCTTTTGTCACTGTTGTGGGTCTTGTGTCACTGTTGTGGGTCTTGTATCACTGTTGTGGGTCTTGTATCACTGTTGTGGGTCTTGTGTCACTGTTGTGGGTCTTGTGTCACTGTTGTGGGTCTTGTGTCACTGTTGTGGGTCTTGTGTCACTGTTGTGGGTCTTGTGTCACTGTTGTGGGTCTTGTGTCACTGTTGTGGGTCTTGTGTCACTGTTGTGGGTCTTGTGTCACTGTTGTGGGTCTTTTGTCACTGTTGTGAGTCTTGTGATATATGTTTTGGGTCTTGTGTCACTGTTGTGGGTCTTGTGATATATGTTGTGGGTCTTGTGTCTCTGTTGAGAGTCTTGTGTCACTGTTGTGAGTCTTGTGTCATCCGGTCTGTTTTTCCTGTTTATTGTGAAAAGTCAATGTACGCCTCAACTCCATATAGATGTTTAAACATTTTTTATGGGTAAACACTATATTGTATAGTTGAACACAATAGATGTACAGGTAAGCACCGTGTATTCACGCTGTTTGTGGCAGTAAGACCTCGAAATTTGAGAAGTGGAGACAACCTGAATTGCGAGACCTTCGGCGCGACATAGTGCAGGCACTGAAGCGCTAGCAAATTGATGTTATTACTACTACTACTACTACTACTACTACTGCTGCTTGAACACTGAATACACAGTTGAACTGAACACTGCATTCATGGTTGAACACTGTTTGCAGTTGGACATTTTGTATTTACAGCTAAGACCTTTTGATGTGGTCTAATGAGCTCAATTCCCAGAGTTTGAAACAGTTGCTGCTTCATATTGTTTTAACATAAATTTCACCTTTTACTGTAGAAATTCATTACATAAATGAGGAAGTGCTAACCTTGGCAGAGGGTCGCACTGTGCTTTCTCCATAGTGACATCTAAGTTCACAATTTTCGCTCATTTCTATTGTTTTTTTTATGCGTAGATACATTGAAACTCATTAATAACTTCTGACAGCTGACAGCCTTGAGTATGCTGACTTTTTTCATCATTAATTGACGGCGGATACTCTAAGACATCTGCTGTGACAGCTGACACTCGTAAACATTTACTGGCATTTGACATTCCTTAATATTTGGTGTCACGCCTTTTCATCTGCTGACACTTATTAATATTGCTGGCACTTATTAATATTGCTGACACTTATTAATATTGGCTGACACTTATTAATATTGGCTGACACTTATTAATATTGGCTGACACTTATTAATATTGGCTGACACTTATTAATATTGGCTGACACTTATTAATATTGGCTGACACTTATTAATATTGGCTGACACTTATTAATATTGGCTGACACTTATTAATATTGGCTGACACTTATTAATATTGGCTGACACTTATTAATATTGGCTGACACTTATTAATATTGGCTGACACTTATTAATATTGGCTGACACTTATTAATATTGGCTGACACTTATTAATATTGGCTGACACTTATTAATTACTTATTGACTTATTACTTATTAATATTCTGACACTCCTTTGTATTTTCTGACATGGCTCAATATTTGGCGACATGCCTTAACATCTGCTGACACCCTTTAATATAAACTGACCCTTCTTAACATCGTCTTACACTCTTTAAAATCTGCTGCCAGCTGAGCGACCTGGGCGTGATCGAGGAGGTTCTGCGGATGGTGCTGGAGATCATCAACTCAACGCTGACGCACCAGCTGGCCCACAACTCGCAGCTGCTGTACACCCTCCTCTACAAGCGGCATGTCTTCCTTCCCTTCTCCACGCAGCCTAACTTTTCCGACGTCTGCATGAACATCGACGTCGTCCTCAACTACCTCATGAACAAGCTCGAGACCTCCACCACTGATCCCTCCGTTGCCGATGTGCTCGTGAGTTCTCTGACTATAAGATTGCATGAAATTGAGCATTTTTGCCTGAGAATTTCTACCTGTGCTTGTGAGTTCTCTGACTATAAGATTGCGTGAAATTGAGCATTTTTGCCTGAGCATTTCTACCTGTGCTTGTGAGTTCTCTGACTATTAGATTGCGTGAAATTGAACATTTTTACCTGAGTATTTCTACCTGTGCTCGTGAGTTCTCTGACTATTAGATTGCGTGAAATTGAACATTTTTACCTGAGCATTTCTACCTGTGCTCGTGAGTTCTCTGACTATTAGATTGCGTGAAATTGAACATTTTTACCTGAGCATTTCTACCTGTGCTCGTGAGTTCTCTGACTATTAGATTGCGTGAAATTGAACATTTTTACCTGAGCATTTCTACCTGTGCTCGTGAGTTCTCTGACTATTAGATTGCGTGAAATTGAACATTTTTACCTGAGCATTTCTACCTGTGCTCGTGAGTTCTCTGACTATTAGATTGCGTGAAATTGAACATTTTTACCTGAGCATTTCTACCTGTGCTCTTGAGTTCTCTGTCTATTAGATTGCGTGAAATTGAACATTTTTACCTGAGCATTTCTACCTGTGCTCGTGAGTTCTCTGACTATTAGATTGCGTGAAATTGAACATTTTTACCTGAGCATTTCTACCTGTGCTCGTGAGTTCTCTGACTATTAGATTGCGTGAAATTGAACATTTTTACCTGAGCATTTCTACCTGTGCTCGTGAGTTCTCTGACTATTAGATTGCATGAAATTGAACATTTTTGCCTGAGCATTTCTACCTGTGCTCGTGAGTTCTCTGACTATTAGATTGCGTGAAATTGAACATTTTTACCTGAGCATTTCTACCTGTGCTCGTGAGTTCTCTGACTATTAGATTGCGTGAAATTGAACATTTTTACCTGAGCATTTCTACCTGTGCTTGTGTGTTCTCTGGCTGTTAGATGGCGTGAAGTTGGGCATTCCTATATGAATACTTTTGAGCATTTTTACCTGATCACTGCTGAGCGTTTCTACCAAATCTCTTTCCTTGAGTCATGCGAGCTGGTGAATCATACTAGAGAAGTGGTGATAGTTACCTAATGAGCTTTGATATTAAGTGGCAATACCTCTGCGAATAGTTAAATCATATTCGTATCACTGATCCATTTTCTAGTAGCTCATACTCTATTCCTTGTAACTTCTTGTGTTTGTCAGCAGTAAAGGATAAAAGAGCTGCCCTTGCTTCTTTTACATCCCTTATAATATCCTGTGTTTGCCGGCAGTAAGTTTTAAAAGAGCTGCTCTTGCTTCTTTTCCATCCCTTGTAATATCCTGTGTTTGTCGGAAGTTAGTGATAATAGAACTGCCCTTGCTTCTTTTCCATCCCTTGTAACATCCCGTGTTTGCCGGCAGCAAGTGATAGAAGAAGGCGTTCTCCAGCTACCCAAGGATCGCCTGCACAAGTTCCCGGAGCTGAAGTTCAAGTACGTGGAGGAGAGCTCGCCTGAGGAGTTCTTCATGCCGTACGTGTGGACGCTGGTCTACCAGTGCTCCGGCCTCTACTGGCCGGCGAGGAGAGTGTCGCTCATTGACCCCATAGACAGCAGTACCTAGTCTCCAGTTGCTTAGTCGCTCTAGCATTTGATTCAAGTATGGGTTCTTGTTTGTTGCTCCTTCGTTGCGCTTTGTCGTGGATAGACAGTGAAGCAGTGGTGATTCATCAAGGGAAGTGTTTTTTATTTCTCTTTTGTCACTTCTTCGTTGCGCTTCGTTGTGGATTGACCATATGGCGCTGATGATTCATCAAGGGAAGTGAACTATGATTAGGAACTGGAATGAGTTCTTGCTTGTTGCTCTTTCATTGGGCTTGGTTGTGGACACACCATTCAGCGTCATTCTTTGGTGGTGATTCATTGAGGGGAGTGTTCTTTTATTAAGAGCTGAATATGAATTCTCTTTTGTCGCTCCTTCATTGCGCTTTGTTGTGGATAGACCATCGTTCTCCTGTGGTGATTCAAGAGAAGCGTTCTTTTATTTAGAGCTGGAAATGAGTTCTCTTTTTTTTTTTTTGATGGGGATGCATAGAAGGAAAGCGTTTCTCTTATTTAGAGCAGATCCTTTCTCCGATAACTGTTTTTTTTTTTCAGTTTGTGTCAGTCTCGTCAGCATCATACCCATGGATCCCATTTGAACGCCATGCCTGAAACTTCAGGCAAAGTCGTTGATATACTCATTAAGGATGAGCGTTATCTTCAGCTTGCCAAATCAACAAGCCTGACGATGGACTGAAAAAATAATTCCCAGGTATAGACTTCAGTTTGAATTACGTAGGATTTTTGTTGAAAATCAAACTAGGAAACTGTATCACTTACCAGATCGTGTGATCGTGACACGTGGAGTTAAAGATTGTACCTCTGTTGAACTGTACAGCCAACACAGCAGAACTATAACATGTACTGAGAATGAAAATTTAAGGTCAGAAGTGAAGACCGCTAGCTGAAATGGGCATCTGCCAAAGGATAGTTCAGATCTGGGCAGGAAGTTGCCCTCTGAGAGGGCTATCCTGTAGCACAGCACCATGTTTCTAGTTCATTTCTTGCTCTGTGGCCAAAATGCTGTTCGCAATATTATCTGTATGTTTTTAAACTCTGTTTAGAAATTAACAGAATTAAAATTTTGAACTCGGTGTGTTTTCAGTTCCAAAAAGTTTAAACATCCTGCTTGGACGAGTCTTTGAACTTTCAAATTGTGCTAGAACACTGGGCGTGTGATATTCATCATGATATGTTGAATATGTATAGAATCAACTGTATACTTTCAGGTACAGAAATTTGCTGGAATCACTCAATGTGGGAATAATTTTCTTCATCCCCGTTGGAGAAAACTGGACACAGTGGGGGAATATCGGTAATAAAAACTTAATTTAAACTCATCAATGTATATTTTTATTTATTTTAGAGTGGTTTTTAATTACTGTAGACAGCAGAAGCAAGCTTTTTGTTGATATTTTCTCAGTATTTTGAAACTTTTAATACTTCACCTAGAGATTAGAAGGGAAGTGTGTGGAATTTTATTCATGTACAAACGTCGAAAGAAAAAATAAGATAAGAAAATAGGGTGTACCCGCGTTGGTTGTACCTCTACCATTGGTCGGACATGCTAAATAATTATTTCATGTATCTAGGATACAAGCTCAAGCTTCACGCTTCTGACAAAACCGTGTGGTTGCCAGCATTGTTGCCACTATTTTGTCATTTCCTTTGGAGCACAAGTGGCAAGACTGCGGGGTTGCCAGCATTGTTGCCACTTTGTTTCCTTCGGAGTGCAAGTGGCAAAAACGTGTTGTTGTCAGCATCATTGCCACTATTTTGTTGTTTCGTTTGGAGTGCAAGAGGCAAAATTGCGTTCTTGCCAGTGTTGCTGCCACTATTTTGTTGTTTCCTTTGGAGCTCATGTGGCAAAACCTTGCGGTTTCCAGCGTTGCTGCCATTTTGTTTCCTTTGGAGCTCATGTGGCAAAACCTTGCGGTTTCCAGCGTTGCTGCCATTTTGTTTTCTTTGGAGCTCATGTGGCAAAACCTTGCGGTTGCCAACGTTGTTGCCATTTTGTTTCCTATGGAGTGCTAGTGGCAAAACTGTGTTTTTGCCAGCAAGTTGAACACGAAATGTCTTTTTGTTATGTCTCTTGTCTTGATAAATTTGTTCATGAAACGCCCTTATTTTAGAAACGTGTATTTGAGCCTCGTTTCTTACCTAGCGCATCCAACAAGTATCTTGATGTACTAAAAGGGTAATTTTTTGGTTGGAGGACAATTGAACGAGTATTAATTAAATTTCCTCCCCTCGTTGAAAGTATTTTTTCTGTATGGGTACCGTAATGATGAATCTTTTTTAGTAAAAAGTTATCACGACAAAATGTTAACACTTCGTGCAGTACACGGAAAATATGACGTCCTGGAGCTGAGTTTGGTAGGCCTTATTTTTTTTAGAAAACGGTTTTTGTTATGTTAAGGACCATCTTTTTTTCGGTTTCCCGCTGTCTTTTTTTTCAACACCTACTACTTTCTTCTTCAACTTTCATCTTGTTTCATAAACTTCTTTCTCATCTTACTGTTTCTATGCACCTTGTGCTTAGATTCCGCGTTCCCTTATCTCCATACTAAATGGTGCCTCTCTCTTCCCTTTCTTTGGAACGCCTTTGCTGCGTTTAGGGAGGCTTAAACTAACATTTAATCTGATCTTTCTTTTTGATATATCTTTGCACTGAGACAAAGTACGCTAATTATAATTCTGCTTAGCTACCTTAGGATGAGTAATCAGCTCTATAATATTGTAAGCCTAGCTTCAACTCTGATTAGACTTCAACTCATCACAATTGCCACTCTGGGTGTCAACGCTGATGAATGGCGATTCGAATGGATAGCAACTCAATTGTTGGCAACTCCATTGGATGGCAACTCCATTGGATGGCAACTCCAATGGATGGCAACTCCATTGGATGGCAACTCCAATGGATGGCAACTCCAATGGATGGCAACTCCAATGGATGGCAACTCCAATGGATAGCAACTCCAATGGATGGCAACTCCAATGGATGGCAACTCCAATGGATGGCAACTCCAATGGATGGCAATTCCAATGGATGGCAACTCCAATGGGCTTGCCATTCTTTGCCAATAGATTTCAACTCCAATAAATGGCGATGTCACTTCAAAAAAAAAGCTTATTCGTTAATCTCGTCGGCCAGAATGATAGTTTGTACGTACGTATGTATTCCTTAAAGTTAAATTTACTACGCAATTAAACGCTAGTGCCACTTAAATTAAGGTGATTTAAATTGTACGCTTTACTCTATATTCCTGCGTCGAAGAGCACGTTGTTCTTCTGCGAGGCTTTTGTTTCTTTTGTGTATTGCACTTCTGATTTAGGTTGGATTTTGTGTATTCATTCTACTGTGTCTCACTGAGCGGGTCGCTTATTAGTAGTAACGGTGATTAAACAATTACAATAATAATATTAATAATTATTCAAGTACTTATTTCAATTTGCGTTTGTTGCAGCAATGTTTTGTGTGCTTTAAGGTAACTGCATTAGAGGTGGTCGTTGACTTCTGCTTTATTTGTGTTCATGTTTTGTGTAATTCGGTTTTCAGAATAGAAATTTCAAAAAGGATAAAGAGAAATTTCTGAGTCTTATGGCGTTCATGTACTGAATTTCATCGTCAAAGATGCTACCATAAAAAAATGTAATGTTTTCTGCGGAAGATCAAAATTTTCCTGTCAATATCGGTGGACTGATTTTGTGTTTGTAATATGCGATGCGCAGTGAAGGAGGTTATAGTGTTAGCTAGACTCGATAGTTGCCTATTGAATGTTCAAGGAAAATGGTTCAACGGTATTGGTGATGGTTGGTTGTGAATCAAAAATTCAATTCAATCTTTGTCGGTGTATGTAATTTACAGTCGAGACACGAGTCAGCTTATACGAATCTCAACTTGCAAGGATAGAAATTAGTCCCAGTTATTCCTGGCTTTTGCGACTTGAATCAAGCATTGAATAAAGTACCATTGGAATTACAGAGACTAATTTTGGATCTTTTCCAGATAAGCCCCGCCACTAATGCAACACATAAGTTCACCCACTTGTAACTTTTAAAGATAGCCCCTGAGCCGCCGCCTGTCGTGACTAGGAAGCCCCGCCCTGCTGTGCGGGAGCCCGGTCGCCCGAGTGTGGTGGAGGTGGGAAACAGACGTGACCTTTCAGCTCCTCGATCGGGTGCCCACGGGTCGGGGGGCAGCGGGACTGAGCTCTTACCTCATGTGGTATCGCAACGCGTGCGATCTCTGGAACGCGTTATAACCGTCCCAGAGGATGTTTGCATCCCACTTGTTAAGAAAATTCCCCGCCCCGCCAAACCTTCCAACCAAACCTCCTCCTACAGTGCCTATACACTCATGGGACGACAGACCTGACGACCCTTCATCATCCAAAACGGGATGTACCTCACAGCAGGAACTTGAAAGGGAATCATACCCGTGTAAAACCAAAGTAAGCAAACCATGAACACCTTTATCCAGTGGAACATACGAGGATACCGCCGTAACTACGGTGACCTCAGAGTGCTCATTGAAATGCATCAGCCTATCTGTGTTTGCCTACAGGAGACCATTCTTGGAAGCCTTCAACTCGCCCCTCCGTCAAACTACAATGTTGAGTTTTTCTCGCCAATACCCGACCCAGTGCCAGGAATGGGACTGGCGGTTCTGGTGCGTGGGGACGTTGGGTATAGTAGGGTGACCCTGAACACTAGGCTGCAGGCTCTAGCCCTCCACATGTGCATCGGACGACGTATGGTGTCTGTATGCAATGTATACGTTCCACCTGGAGACCTTCTCAACTCGCAGGACATCACTCATATTAGCAGCCAACTAGATAGGCCGGCATTTATACTCGGAGACCTCAACGCCAAACACGTGTACTGGGGTAACGAGAGTACTGACCGACATGGCAGGGCGGTGGAGGAGTTCCTTGCTTCCACTGACTTTTGCTTACTGAACAGCGGAGCACCGACACACTTCCATGTCCAAAGCAATACCTCATCTGCCATAGACCTTAGTCTGTGCTCGCCAGAGGTTTACCCAGATGCCCAGTGGACCGTCGCCGAAGACACGTATGGCAGTGACCATTATCCCATTATAGTAAACATGCAGCAACGCCACCCTATCTCCATGGAACCGCGCTATATACTGAGGCGGGCAGATTGGAGAACTTTCGAGGCTTTGTCGCTGATGGAGGAACCCAATGAGACCCTAAACGTGGATGCCTTGGTGGGTCAGTTGGAAAGAACCCTGCATGCTGCTGCTAATGTTGCTATCCCTCAATCAAGAGGAGGGCCACCAAGACATTGTATACCTTGGTGGAATGGTGAGTGTGCAGCAGCAAACGCTATACGGAAGCGAGCCCTTCGAAAATACCAGCGGACGGGAGAAGTAGCGGATAAGATTGCGTACAATCGAGCGAGGGCCAAAGCCCAAAATGTGAAAGATGAAGCTCGGAGGATGTCCTGGAAGAGATATGTATCAACCTTGAATACAGACACCCCGATGGCGAAAGTATGGCAGCGCTTTAATAAGATGAAAGGAAGGTATGGCTCCAGGAAACCGTGCTTGGAGATTGACGGCACTCTCACTGCAGATCCAGGACGTGTAGCGGATGCCCTGGCCCGGAACTTCTCTCGTGTGAGCAACGGTCGCTCATATCCTCCTGCTTTCCTAGCGCTGAAGCGCCAGCAAGAGCGCCAGGCACTTGACTTCTCCACAAATGCCATGCTGTCTTACAATGACCCCCTCACTATTACTGAACTATACTATGCCTTAAAGAAGTCAAAAAATACAGCACCTGGTCCTGATGGCATCCACTACCAGATGTTGAAGAGAATGCACTCTACAGCAGTCTGTCACCTCTTATATATTTATAACAAAGTATGGAACGCGCATATGTATCCACGCCAGTGGCGCATTGCAACAGTCCTGGCCTTTGCAAAACCAAATAAACCCCTTTCTAACCCGAATAGTTACCGCCCTATTGCTTTAACCAGCTGTATTGGCAAATTGATGGAGAGAATCGTCAACATCCGGCTCATGAGATGGTTGGAGTCTGAAGAATTGATAAACCCTGTTCAGTTTGGTTTTCGACCGCACCGAGGGACAACAGACGCTCTGGTTCGTCTCCAGAACTACCTGGTGGCCAATCTCGCCGAGCGCCGCCAGACTCTGTGTGTCTTCTTTGATCTGCACAAGGCCTATGACACTGCGTGGAGATACGGAATTCTAAGAACTTTGCACGGATTCGGACTCCGCGGTAATTTGGCCATGTATGTGCAGGAATTTCTAAGAGAAAGAACTTTTCGCGTCAGAGTTGGCACAACGTTGTCTTCGCTGCAAGTGCAACACGAGGGCCTACCACAGGGCAGTGTAATGAGCTGCACACTCTTCAGCGTGGGCCTTAACGAGATTACATCTGTATTGCCTCCCGACGTGTCGGCGTCTCTATATGTGGATGATTTCATGCTTTACTCTTCATCTGCACACCTGCCAGCCTTGAGCCGTAGGATGCAAATGACTATCAGCCGTGTAAACAACTGGGCTACAGAACATGGTTTTGTTTTTTCCCCGGATAAGACTGTTGGTCTGCACTTCCAGGGGCGTAAGCGCTGCAACCCTCCGCGGCTGGTACTACAAGGAAGGATAGTAAGCTTTGTTCATAGTGCCAAATTCTTGGGAATGATTGTGGACGATAAGCTGTCATGGAAACCTCACTTGAACTCTCTCAAGCTTGAGTGCACCCGGCGAATGAATATACTGAAATGTCTATCTGGTTTGTCATGGGGGGCAGACAGGGCTACGCTGCTCAGGCTATACAGGACGCTCATTAGAAGTAAGATGGATTATGGATGTGTTGTGTACCAAAATGCCAGGGAAACTAACCTGGCAAAACTAGATCCTCTGCATCATACCGCCCTCCGACTGTGCACTGGCGCTTTTCGCACTTCACCGGTGGCTAGTTTGTGTGTGGAGAGTGGCGAGCCCCCTCTCTGGGCACGGCGGCTTACTTTGAGCCTGCAGTACCTGGCCAGACTGGAGCAGCTCCCTCTATCCCCAACTTGGATGAGCGTACACGCACCTTTGGGACGATATCTGCGCTTTCCATACTTCCTTCCTTCATCCATGAGCTATCATGTGCTGGTTCAGACCATGCAGCTGGATGGTATGCGAGTGTGCCCCTGTATTCCTGATAGCACCCCAACCTGGCGACTGCCAATAGAGACTTTCTGCACTGGGTGTCGGCTGCCCAAGAAGCTTTCATTGCCGGCTAACGCCATTAGAGGCCTGTTTCTTGAACATGTTGTTGACCAGCACGCTGCGTCAGTGAAGATCTACACCGATGGCTCAAAGTCCGGCAACGCTGTAGGGTGCTCCGCTGTCTCGGGTGAGGTGGTAAGAGCTGGAAGACTTCTCCCGGAGACCTCTGTGTTCACTGCTGAACTGTATGGTGTCGTGCAGGCTCTGCAACTCATAGAGGAACATCCAAATTACCACTTCACTATTTTCACGGACTCAAAGAGCATCATAGATGCTATTCAAAGCTATGCAAGCAGCCACCCCGTTATTGGTGAGATTTACGACGTGTTGATGCGACTTGTACGCGTCTCAAAACAGGTCAGGTTTTGTTGGGTGCCTGGGCACGTGGGTGTCTCGGGAAATGAGAGAGCGGACACTGAAGCAAAATTAGCGGCCGCCGCTGAGGGAGACACTTTGAATGCATCTGTGCCCTGCCGTGACTACTACCCTATAATTAAGGCAGCAGTAAGAGGATTATGGCAACAGCGGTGGGCTGCCGAGAATAACAATAAGCTCTGGAAGATTAAAAACACTGTGCGTGAATGGACCTCGTCCAGCTGCCGTAGCCGCCGGATGGAGGTGGCTTTGTGCCGTCTGCGGATTGGTCATACGAGACTTACGCACATCTACCTCATGGAGCGGCTCCCCCAACCGCTCTGTGAGCGATGCAGGGTTCCTTTGACCGTTGAACACTTCCTTGTCGTGTGCCCGTTGCATGCAGGCGTCCGGCGCGCGTGCTTTCCACGTCTGCGCGGTAATGATCCGGATACAATGATGCGCAGCATTCTGGCGGAACCTGAGCGTGCCCCTTTCCATACTGATGCACTGAGAGCGTTTATTGAATCGTGCAATATACTTTCAAAAATTTAATTTTGTGATGAAAAATAAATTTCAAGCCTTGCTATCTTAATGATAAACTGTAATACGGCCGAGCGCTCCCACGTTTCAGCGTGGGTACGGCGCTCGGCCGTAAAATGGGTGGGCAGCTGAAGCCCCCTGGGGCTCGGCTGCCCAATGAATGCATATGTAACCTGATTTTCTGTTTTTTCTTCGGAATAATTCCGGGGACTTAATACTTTGATTTAATTACTGAACTGGTGGAGCGGTTGTGTTTGTAGCAACTGAATTTAATTTGAGCTTATCATGACTGACTTTGTGTTGTGTTTGTGGCTGCAACGTCTAACCTGTTTGCGTATTCTTAAATATGTTACATGGAGCTCCGTGATGGCGATTAATGGTTATTTTTGTACCACAACGGTGATGTGACCGATAGGTCGATAATTGTGACGCGAGACCTTCGGCGCGATATAGTAGGACCTACTGAAGCGCTAGCAAATTCATGGTACTACTACTACTACTACTTGTAACTTTTAACATAATGCACCTATCAACATCAAATTACTCTCAAACAAAACAATGTTTCAATCCTTCGTTTAAGAGTAATTTGAAGTCGATAGGGGCATTATTTCGAAAGTTACAAGTGGGTGAACTTATGTGTTGCATTAGTGGCGCTGAGCTGAGAGTTAGGTAGGCCTTCTTTTTGTTGAAATAAAATGTTTTTGTTATGTTAAGGACCACCTTTTTTCGGTTCACTGCTGTCCTGTTTTTCAGCACCTACTACTTTCTTCTTCAACTTTTTCTTGTTTCATAATCTTCTTTCACAACTAACTGTTTCTATGCCTTTCTGCGTAGATTCCGCGTTTCCTTAACTCCATACTAAATGGTGCCTTCCTCTTCCTCTCTTTGGATCGCAATTGTTGCTGGGTAGGGAGGCTAAAACTAACGACTAATCTAATCTAATCTGCATTAGTGGCGGGGCTTATCTGGAAAAGATCCCTAATTTTTATCCGTGTAAGTTAGCTTTGCTGTAAGATGATTAACTCAGAAATAGATGATCACAAATTTCATTTTGTTCAACCCAAACGTAAGCTGACGTCACCGCTCGCGAAATTGCTTCTTAAGGCCCTTTTACATTAACGGTGTCTTTGCGCTCCACACCGTCGCTCCCCCCTCAGGGGGATACAACTATTGTATCTATGGGAATTAGCGCTCCCAGGGGAAAAATGTGAGGGCCCGAGCTGAGAGTTAGGTAGGCCTTATTTTTGTTGAAATAAAATGTTTTTTGTTATGTTAAGAACCACCTTTTTTCGGTTCACTACTGTCTTGTTTTTCCGCACCTCTGACATTCTTCTTCAACTGTTATCTTATTTCATGAACTTCTTTCTTAGCTTACTGTTTCTTTGTTGTTTTCTATACCCCTTCAGCATAGATTCCTCATTTTCTTATCTCCATACTAAATGGGGCCTTCCTCCTTCCTCTCTTCGAAACGCTCTATTTTTGTAGCGGTTGGGGAGGCTTAAACTAATTTTTAATCTAATAATCTAACCACACCGTGGCTCCATCCATGTTCTGCAAATTATTCCGACAGTATTGCAAGAGCAATAGTGGCGATTACTGTCTCGGGGAAGGAGTGTCGAATTGAGCGGCAATGTAAAAGCAAACCGGTGTGCTCTGACGCTCAATCTTCTCGTGGGAGGAGCTGTAGAAAGTTCACCGTCGCTCCATACCGCTGGTGTAAAATGAGCTTTAGCTACAGAATTTTAGGGTTAGGAACTTGGAATTACTGAGAATGTACGTGCTTGGTAACTTGTTCCAGTATTTGTGGGAAGTATGCTAACCCTACTCATCTGAGACCCTGACTGTTGAACAAACTGTTATCTTTTTCACCACACAAAGTCAATTCCGACTCATGGAGGGAGACATTTGTAATGGCTAACCGTGAGATTTTACCACGGTAGGTTGGCTATTTTTAGTTCGTAACGCATTTTTTTCCAAGTGCAATGCAAATTTACCAAAAAATCAATACAGCGACCTGGTGGTATTTCGGAATGCATTCATATGTAGTTTTCGAACGCGCTTAGAACTAAGTTCTATTATTAACCTGTGCCTCCTCTTTAGATTGCTTCTGATTCTGAAGTTTATTGCGTTTATCAGTTTATTAGTTAGTTTAAGCCTCCCTATCCTCAACAATGAGATGTAAAGAGAGGAAGGAAGAAGGCACCATTTAGTATGGAGTTAAGGGAACGTGGAATCTATGCAGAAAGGGCACAGAAACAGAAAGCTAAGAAAGAAGTTCATGAAACAAGAAAAAGTTGAAGAAGAAAGTGGTAGGCGGTGAAAAACAGGACAGCAGTGAACCGAAAAAAAGATGGTCCGTAACACAACAAAACCTATTCTATTTCAACAAAAGAAAGCCTACCTAACCTTTAGCTCGGGCCCTCACACTGTCCCCCTGGGAGCGCTAGTTCCCATAGATACAATAATTGTATCCCCCTGAGGGGATTCTGATTCTGAATTTTATTCGATCTTTGTAGGGGCTAATCCGGCAAGAATGTTAGCAATAATATTTTTCTGAAACTTCCGTTGATGGCATCTGTATGTGCGTCAGGTATTTGCGCCTGAAAATTGTGTAATATATCATTTTTAACTCAATGGAATGGTGATTTGTTGACTTATTTGTTTTTATTTATGCTTTTTATGATTTATTGTAAATGTATGAAATTATCTACTGTAAGAATGAGTTTCTTTCTGCAATTGTATCTTACTGGAGAAAAGGGAAGAATTATGCAATTTTTTGCATTGTTCGCAGTTCAAGAATTTTATCTTATTTCTGTTTATTTTCCTATGTCATCTATGTGAAATTCGTCTTCGAAAAGAAAGGTTTTCAGTGTAATGTTTATCACTATCCTTTTCATTCAAATATTTTGGGATAAATTTGAAGTCGACTGCAGAAATTTACGCTTCGTTAGAATATTAGAGCAATCTTGGGATTCACTGTTTTTTGTTTTACCCACATGATGATTTTCATATTGATTTTGTATGCAATTACTGTTGTTCCCGCTTATTTCTAAATACGGTGTTTACTTTATATTCTTTATGAAGAATGTGGTTCCTCGATCAGAATCAGGTTATTCATGGTAATAAATTGAAAGAGATTTCAAGTTTTTGAAAGCTGAAACCCCCTACGGAGTTTGGCTGCCCAGTGTGTTCGAATGTACTATAGCATGTACAAAATTTTTCAATGGGGAGATAATTGTAATCTTGTGATGTAATTTAATCATGATCATATAATTTTTGATGTTCAAATAATGTTCAAGTCCACCCTACGCGGGAAATCGGAAAAGCTCAATATTGATTAAATTATGTGACTTTCGGTGCGATATAGTTTGAATAACTGAAGCGCTAGCAAACCTGTGTTACTACTACTACTAAAGTTTTTGAGGCTCTTATAAGAAACGAGGAAATCCGTATAGGCGAGATTTCAATTGAAAGTATCGATACTTTGGTGTAAACCGCGAATTTCCTGTAGACATTCACTAAGCTTCCGTATTTTTTTAGTTCTTTGTAGGTGTTTCGTTGGCCAACTGCGTGCTTTCTCAGACAATTGGGCGGTTTTGCGTGTTTTGTCGGAGCCATCGCGTGGGGCAATGTAATTTTCTTGTCTGGAGGCCCGGCTTCTGTTGACATTGTACCCATCCCCTATGTGTCGGAGAGGTTAAGCAGCAGGCTCTGGCTCGATCCCAGTTTGGTAAACGGGGTATTTGCCCAGACTGCAGATATCTGGGGTTAGTTGTAAAAGAATAAAATGGGTAGAAGAGGTTGGAGAAAACTTGACTCACAGAGCTTGCTCATGACTCACTCCCTCTCGTACCGGAATGCCGATTTAAAATCACTCGGCTAACGCCTTCTGATAATTTAAAATACTACGTTATTGCTTTACCCCTCAGGGGGATACAACTATTGTATCTATGGGAATTAGCGCTCCCAGGGGAAAAATGTGAGGGCCCGAGCTGAGAGTTAGGTAGGCCTTCTTTTTTGTTGAAATAAAATGTTTTTGCTATGTTAAGGACCACCTTTTTTCGGTTCACTGCTGTCCTGTTCTTCATCACCTACTACTTTCCTCTTCCACTTTGATCTTGTTTCATGAACTTCGTTCTCATCTTACTGTTTCTATGCCTTTTCTGCATAGATTCCACGTTTCCTTAACTCCATGCTAAATGGTGCCTTCTTCCTTCCTCTCTTTAGATCTCATTTGTTGAGGATAGGGAGGCTTAAACTAACTAATAAACTAAACTAAACGTTATTGCTTTAGCTAATACACTTTTCAGAGATATATACTTATTTCTTACTAATAACTTAATACACACAGGTCGGAGAGCGTTTTGCGAATGTAATTGTCATTATTTTCAGTTTTTACGAGAGTAATGACTACTTTTGATATCAGAAAAAAGAAGAAAGTAACAAAATAGAACATTTGATTGCGTATCCTGTAATGAGTATAATAATATTATTGAGCGTAAATTAGTCCCAGCTAATGATTTACGTCTATGTTTTGCCATTTGCCAAGTTTACTTATAAATGAAATTGCCAGGATAATCACTTTTAAAATTGACATTATTACTCAACGAGGTTATTATGTCAGAACTAAAAATACACGAAAGATGAACGTTTCAACCACAAGGGTCATCTTCACCAATTTGTTCTTCTCTCAATAAAATTAACTTTGACTTCTCAATTAACTAAAAGGTTAAAGGTTAACATCGGCATCTTTGGGATGCTTTATTTCCAATCAAGCCTGATACATATGATCTTAGCATTGGTTTTTCAAATATCTTATAACTAAGCCTATATATAGGACACCATGACGGTTCCCCCGTAAAGCCGGTACCCATTTCCGACACCTGGGTTGAGTGGGGTATTGTGCTTGAGCTTTCCCTTATACCCAACGGGGAAAATCTCTGCGCCAGCGCTGGGAACGAACCCGCGACTTCCAGCATACAAGTCCGATCCCTTAACCGCTGTGCCACGGAGAGCAACTAACAAGTTAACAATTAACTTCTCAATTAACTTGTGGTCAAAACGTTCATCTTTCGTGTATTTTTAGTTCTGACATAATAAACTCGTTGAGTAATAATGTAAATTTTAAAAGTGACTATCCTGGCAATTTCATTTATAGTTAATCCCAGTTGTTAGATAAGGAGTCAGTTGAGAAGCTGTGCGGTACCATAAAATAGCAGCACGATTTGAAGCTGGCATCTAACCGCGAAATTCAACGATTTGGACATTTAAACGCGATTTCCGTTTAGTGCAGTTACTGCAGTATTGTTGTGGAAATCGAGGTAGGGAAACCTACAGCTCGAGTTGCTAAAGAGCAGATTTTAGAATTTATGCGTAAACCGAAACTAAAAACGTGAGTACGTGCTTCTCTCTAAAGTATCATTGTTTGATGTTAGTTTTTTAAATATTTTTTGGTATTTTTATTTGCTAAGCTCGTTCTGTGAAAATAGTTAAGAAAATAAATGTCACGTCTAGTTCCAAAATCATCCCACCTTCAATAGGCAATTTAGTATCTTATCTCAACAAAAATATAAAGTTGGATTATTTTTTACACGAATCGATAAGGTTGTCTGAATAATTATTTAGCTATTGGTAACATCTTTAGTGTTCACTTAGTTACAGCAGTGGATTTTCATGTTTACTGTTTGTAAACTACATTTTCTGAATTAAAATAATTAGATTATGAATATATATATACATTTTTAATATCAATGCAAACAGTTGTAATTGCTTTACTCCAATTATAGGATATTGTTCTGTGAGTATAAAATTTTTTTTTCAAATTATTAGATCCTATCTCTATGCAACTAACTACCTATATGTATACTTATGGGGGTAAATGTTGAGGAGTTGACCATAATTGATTTTCCACTTTTGGATGGCTAAATATTGGGTAAATGTTGAGGACTTGACGATAATTGATTTTGGAATTTTTGATGCCAAAATAATGTTAATCAGACTAAAAGAAACAAGTTTTCTTCAATGCACTTTCCGGGAGAAACGAGTATTTTAAAAGTTATAGCAGTAAGTAAATGAGTTAACGGAACTCCAGTGTTTAAGGCGGGAATAAATGAAAAAGGGAAGCATCACCCTATTACAAACGTAAAGAGGTTGGTTCGAGAGGGGTAGCCACAGTTCTTTTAGTGAAAATTGGAAATCAATTGAAGTTCTACTATGCATAAACATAATTTATGAGATTACGAGTTATATTGTCGATGCGAAAGACTTAACTCGAAAGTTCCCAGATACGTCAAACCGACAATATACCGTCATCTCAGGGCTGCCAGTG
The DNA here is from genome assembly GCA_030386875.1 of Morinoia aosen. Classification (NCBI taxonomy): domain Eukaryota; kingdom Metazoa; phylum Arthropoda; class Malacostraca; order Amphipoda; family Talitridae; genus Morinoia; species Morinoia aosen. Next base: position 46,589,933 of record CM059577.1, on the reverse strand, counting down.
ACGTCGAAGCAGCGGTGAACACTTTATAAGCAGCGGTAAACACTTTATTATAAACGTAAAGAGGTTGGGACGTGAGGGGTAGCCACAGTTCTTTTAGTGAGAATTATCAACAAAGTGAAATTCTAGTATGCATTAGTATAAATACTGAGATGACGAGTTCATTTGTCGATCCGAACGAATTCATTCGAATGCTCTCAGATACGTCGAACGTTTGACGTAATGGGTCGGTTAAAACCTTTCTTTATAATTTTCACTAAAAGAACTGTTGCTAGCCCTCACGACCCAACCTCTTTACGTTTGTAATAGGGGGTTTGCTTCTCTTCTTTATTTTTTTCTAGCAAAGTCAGCTTGGTTGGCGCGCGGCAACGCCTGTTTACTTTCACGTCGGACCGCGCGGTATATTTTTCCCCGCCTGAAACACTGGAGTTCCGGTAACTCATTTACCGCTATAACTTTTAAAATACTCGTTTCCCCCAAATAGTGCATGGAAGAAAACTTGTTTCTTTTGATCTGATTAACATTATTTCGGCATCGAAAATTCCAAAATCAATTATGGTCAAGTCCTCAACATTTACCAAATATTGTTAATGAGATCGAAATAAACAAGTTTTCTTCTGTGCACTTTCCATCTGAAATGAGTATTTCAAAAGTAATAGCGGTAAATGAGTTACCGGAACTTCAGTGTTTTAGGCGGAGAAAAATGAATAAGGGAAGCAAACACCCTATTACAAACGTAAAGAGGTTGGGGCGTGAGGGATAGCCACAGTTCTTTTAGTGAAAATTATAAATAAACGTTTCTAGTGACGTCCGTTACATCGACTCTAAGGCGGCTGCCGCCATGGCGCCACTCAGTACCGAAGATGGCGGCAGCCATTTTGGAGTTGATGTCAACGAACGTTGCTAGAAACCTTTATTTATACTTTTCACTAAAAGAACTGTGGCTACCCCCCACGACCCAACCTCTTTACGTTTGTAACAGGGTGTTGGCGATCGCTGCTAAAGGCAATTTCAATCTTTAATACTTAATTACTTCCCGCTCCAAACACTACAGTTGTGGTAAGTAATTCATTCCTATAACTTGTAAAATACTCTTTTCAGATGGAAAGTACATTGAAGAAAACTTGTTTATTTTGATTTCATTTGCAATATTTAGCCATCCAAAAGTGGAAAATCAATTATGGTCAACTCCTCAACATTTACCCTTATGGGAATCAACACTTTGAGGGAGAAAATGTAAGCTTCTGTGCTGAGTTAGTAGGCTGGCTTTTTGTTGGTATAATTGTATTTGTTATGTTATGGATGATTTTTTTGATCACTGTTTTACTGTTTTTTTAGCACCTTAAAATTTTTCCACTTGTATTTTGTTTTCTAGCTTTTCATTTTCACTTAACATTTCTACATATTGGAGATCTTGTTTATGTATGGATAATAATATTTTCTAACTTTTTTATGTAAAATTAAATGAACAATGTAGCCTAGGTAAATTTTTTTCTCAAGTTGAATCCTACCAATTTTAATTCATTGTTATTCACTTCTCAGATTTATATGAATTTACCTCGAGTTGTTATTGTTATTTGCTGAATGTATGATTTATTGTTGATTAGATTAGAAGTATAGAAAAAATTACCCACAATTTATCAAAACTTTGTTTATGTATGTAGACATTTCCTATATATATTAAATAATAAATTTTATATTAATTTTTCATAGTTTTCAAATCACTTCTCAATTTTCATGACTAATTGGTCTAATTGGAAAGATTATTTTGACAATTTCTGAGTATATATTTAATAAATTTTAATTGTTAATCATGAACATGCAATATTGTTGTGTTCAAATGTCAAGATTACCTCTTAATGTAAGAATACTTTGTATTTGTTTTGTGCTGCATTTATGTATTTATTTTTCCTTGTGCAATTAATCTTGATTTTTTGATCAGGCAACAAAATGCAGAGCAGTGATAGTGAAGACGAGATATTTTTTGGGCCAGTTGTAACCAACAAAGAGCAAAAGAAAATCAACCGTCTGAAAGGCCGCAAGACAACAGTGTTGGATCCCAAGATAGTGGCAGCTCAACTAACAGGGTGAGATGGGTATTGAGGTATTGAATTAGATTTCAGATTTTAAGATAGCAGGCAGCAGCTTTAGTGACACGGTGAGATGAGTATTGAGTTTCTGAATTGAAGCGTTTGAAAAATTGAGACTACTTTGTTTTACTTTGGCTCAAAAAAAAAAATTTCCACTATGCTTAAAAGTTTTTTTTTTTTAACCTTGTTGTAAGATTAAATGGTAAATCTGAAGGATATGACAGTAATCGATTTCCCACTTTTTGGTGCCGAAACGTAATTAATTAAATCAAAATAAACAAGTTTTCTTCTATGCACTTTACTTCTGAAATGATATTATAAGTTAAAGCGGTAGGATTAGTTTTGTCTTTGATGACAAATGCGCTTGAATAAACAGCTACTCATCGATTTTTGAATTTTTGTTGCTTGAATAATGGTAATAACATCAAAATAAACAACTGTTCTTCTATACACTTTTTCTGTCAAATGATTATTTAAAGACGTATAGCGGTAGGTTTAGTTTCGTCTTTGATGACCAGTGTGTCGAATGCGAGACTCTGCCATATCGCGCGATCGATCAGTTTCTTTCCGCATCAAACACAGGAATTGCGGTAAGTCATTTACCGTTATAACTATTAAAATACTCATTTCAGACGGAAAGTGCATAGAAGAAAACTTGTTTAGTTTGATTTAATTAACCATGTTTAGGCGTTGAAATTTACATAATCAATTACTGTCGTATCCTTCAGATTTACCGATTAAATTTAAATTATTCTTAATTCCTTATTGTCAAATTTAGCTAACTACTCAGTTATTTTTTCAACAAATCTTTGAATTAATGAGTATGATTGTTTTAGGTAGACCTCGAATTTTGTGAAATTTAAAATATGATTTTATTCAACTTTTCACATGAATTTTTAAAATTCTCATTTAGAAACATTATTTCATTTGAGTAATTTTATCAGTTGGGTGAATTTAGAGGACTGCATTGTGTATTCAAATTCTAATTTCTTAAATATATTTCTAGGAAAGAAGCCCTGAATCTTGATGTGAAGGACTGCCATACTCAAAATGAAGATGTCTTCAAAACCCAAACTGCAGCAGCTCATGAGCAGGAAGGGGCCTTGATTGATGCTGATGCTGGCAGTCAAACGGCAAGTTCTTTGCATCCAACTTCTCCATCTTCATCAGAGAGTTACCATGTTCATGACAATGGGGAACCCTTGGCAAATCTTGTTGAAAAGTTTGAGCATTCAAACCTCCATTCATCAAGAAATGAGTTGCAGAGCATTGAGTCCTGCTCAAGGGACAAGATGAATGCTAGTGAACAAGGCAAAGTGGAAAATTTTCCTGGTGCTAATACTCACACAGTGTCTGAGTTTAATTTCTCCTCTTTGAGTGCATCAAATTTTAGTGGACTTGTTGGAGATGTGTCTTATAGCAATGACCATTTGGTGTGCAGGGAAACGAGGGAAGAGTCTAGTGTGGACCTTATGGCTGAAGGTTGCCATGGTTTGTCCCCTTTGAAACTTGCTCTGCCATCCATAAACTCTGCAAAGCATCTCCTTAAGGAGGTTGCTGTCAATGATTGTAGTGGACGGTCTAGGAAATCAATGGAGGATGCTGAGCTTCTTTGTAATTTAAATGAATCTGTCAAAATAACTGGACCTGCTTGTGTTCCTATTGACATAAGTCATTCTGACAAACCTGAAGGAAGTTGTGATAATACTGATGATAATGTCATGCAAGTTGATAGTGCTATCGATGAGGGGGTACTAAGGGATGAAATTGGTTCTTCAATGATTTGTGTGAATAATAACAGTGCTGTGGCTGATGCCAGTGATTCTACTAGTCCTATTTTACTTGAAACTGAAAAGTCTTCAATTACTGACATTGGTAGTAATGCCTCTATTACTGAGACTGAAAAAGCCAGTGAAGGTGACTTTGGAACTGCCAAAGCTCTTCACAATATTGCTGTAGAAAATAACTCTCTCAATCAATTGGCATTGGATGGGACTGCCATGGAAACTGCTGGCCACGTAAACCAAGTTGAGTCCAATTCTAGCATTGAAAGCTGTGGTCAGTCAGACATTGATGCTGATCTTGTCAAAAGTAGTGTACTTCCTGCCTCTTCAGAGAAGTCTGCCTATTTTTCTGTTGATCAGGAGAGCACTTCCACTGAAATGATGGAATATTTCAGTGCCCACTGCAATCTTGACACTGATTCCTCCAGTGTTGCAGTGATGTCAGCGTGTCATCAGGGTGCATCTGTTGCTGTGGGCCCATCTTTCTCAATTGTTGATTCAAGCATCACTTGTTCATCAGCAGCTGATGTGTGTGAGGTGTCGAGTTTGGGGGCGACTCCTCATGAGCTGCCAGAGCTGGTCACTGGAGGCTCGCTCAACTACAATTATTTGTCTGACAAATTTTCCATCATTAGCATAGATGAAAAAGATGTTACAGATCATTCTTCATCCCCTGCAAGAGAAGTAATTGTACTGGACAACGTTGATGCAGAGTTAGACAATATTACTGTACATCGAAATGCTGAACTTCAAAATCGTAGTGTTGCTGTAGAGTTCAGCAACATTGCTGTTCGCCAATATGATGAACTTCAAAATCGCAGTGTTGCTGAAGAGCTTGACAATATTGCTGTTAATCAAAATTTGCCATCAGAAGAAGAAATTTACTCAGATCAAGAGACGAGGGATGAAAATCTTGTTGATGCTGAAAATGTATTGAAAAACTCTATCATTGATGATGAGGGTTTCCATGACACTGGAGATGTTTGCTCAGTGCCTGATTCTCATAATTATGAACATGGACATGACGACATTGTGTTGACCACTTCTGAGAGCGACAGACTTTGTGCTGTAACTCCACCACCCAGCATTGGCTACAAGCATTTGTTCTCTGGCATGGCATTGACAGCTGCAGAAATTGTAACACCTCCTCCTCCTCAGCCTACACAGTCCAGCGTGCCGTCGTCTAGCTGCAAGCCAGTCACGATAGAAGTATGTTCTCTTGCAGTTGAAGATGCCGAGTCTTCTTACAGTGTACTTACTGATACAGGTTTGATCTCTAATACTGAAGGTCAGTTAGGCTCTTTAAAATTGACGGACTCACATCCGGTTGGTCAGAATAATGATATTGTGAATGATAATGCTGACAATTTGTCTCTAAGCCTCTTAGCTGATGTAGCCATAGCAGATGAAAAACGAGCAAGTAGTGCTGCAGGTTTCACGGAACACTGTGTTGTTGGTTCTTCTTACGAGTTATGCACTGAAATTGCCAGTTCATATAGTATCCCTGTTGCACCAGATCGTTGCGTTACCTCTACTCAGTCAAGTCTCCCTCCTACACCCATTCAAAACCAGTTTTATGCTTCTGGTAAAACAACTCCTCGGATACTTGGTGTTAGTCCATCCACAACACCTGGAGGCAGTGTTGGGCCTTCACCTGCTCGGGAGAAGTTCCTTGCATTTGCTAGGGAACTCGAAGCAGGCAGAATATCTGACACCAGCCCTTTCAAGGCACTAGTTTCTGTCCCTGGCAGGTCTGCTATCAGAAACATCAACAAAGAATTAGATTTGCTGGAGTGTCAATCTTTGTCTACTGGACAAAATGATTTCTCCAGTGACCCAAAAGTTGAGGACTTGAAAACCCTAGAAAGTTCTGATGGCTGTCATGACGCAAAGGCCTGTGTTGATGCAAGTGAGGTTACCTTTGCTGGACTGGATTTAGAAAGAGAGGCTAAAAGGGTCATTAGTTCCTTGGATGGACAAAATGCAAGGCCCAGGGAGAGTTTCTTTTCAGCTCTGGAAGTCATTGATGTTCATAAACCTGATATTTATGGCGCATTTATGACTGATGCTGAACACCTTAAGGAAGAACCAGAACCTCAGAAATTAGAATGTGTGGATGCTCCCAGCACTTTTCATATTGAGAACCCTTCTCTGCATAATTGCAGTTTGTCGTCCAGTCGAATGAACAACGAAGATGTCAATTCCTCTATGTTCGACCATGAGAACAGCTTTGATAGCCAGGCTCAAGCAGAGTACAATAATGCCTACCCAGTAAATGAAGAGATGATGCAGTTCAATGATACACTTGAAAGAATGGACTATTTATTGAAGGCTAGTCAAGAGTATAACCAGAATCTTCTGAAGCAACAACACAGTCCCAACTCTCCAGACCCTGAAAATATGGACTGCTCTCAAACTGCTGACTCGGGCGCCTTAAATATGAACAACAGAAATGATGCTGTTAATCAAACAGCCTCAGATGCTGGCAATCAAACAGCCTCAGATGCTGGCAATCAAACAGCCTCAGATGCTGGCAATCAAACAGCCTCAGATGCTGGCAATCAAACAGCCTCAGATGCAGGCAATCAAACAGCCTCAGATCCAGGCCATCAAACAGTCTCAGATGCAGGCAATCAAACAGCCTCAGATGCTGGTACTTTGAGCTCCTCCACTGATGAGGCACCAGCAAACATAGCCATTAATGAACTGTCAAGTACGAGTGATGGTAATGGTGGTGATGTGAAGGTTGAAGCCTCTGAGGACGCCAGTATTATGAGCGATTTGTCTCTGCTGAGCTTCAAGAAGCACAGTTTGAACAGCCAGATTTCTATCAGTTCCTTTGCTCCAATGTTGGACTCTACTCATGCGTCGTGTTTGCCTCGCGGTGATGACCAGATTGAAACTGATCCTAAGAGTGAAAGTTTTAAGATTGTGTCTCGTTCAGCTGAACAGTCGAAGCAGATGGATGAATGCAGCACGAGTTCATCGATGGAGCTACGTGTCAAGAGCAAAAACTCCATTGAAAATAGTACCTATAATTCTTCAAGTGTTCAAAAAACTCCCGCTAAACCACCTCGTTTGGCCCACGGTCGTGAAGTCAAACCTGTTGCTATCGTTTCACCGAGTCCTAGTCACTCTCAACGACCTACTGAAAAGCCGCATCTCCCTCATCGCAATTTATTGAAAAACTCTTCTGATACCAACACTCCCTGCAGCAAAAGCAATTTCAAGACGCCCATTTCTACCCCAAGAACTGTGGCTGCCAGTCGTGTGGGTTCTTCCCTGGTTCATTTAAAACAGGCGTCTGCTTCTACTTTGGGAGTTCCTGCATGTATTCGAACACCTGCTACCAATTCTGTTGTATCTCGAACACCTGCTACCAATTCTGTTGTATCTCGAACACCTGCTACCAATTCTGTTGTATCTCGAACACCTGCTACCAATTCTGTTGTATCTCGAACACCTGCTTCCAATTCTGTTGTATCTCGAACACCTGCTTCCAATCCCACTTCTCGACTGCCAGTGTCAAAGACTCCAAGATCTCTGACAACTCCATGGAAAGCTCATGAAGCAGAGAACGCCCGCAAACTTTCTCCGAACCCACCAGGGTCTGCCCGGTTTGTGTCTTCTTCAAAGAGGCTTCTAGCCACACCCTGTACTCGAGGGCTTGAACCTCAGACATTGCATGGTGTTGGTAGCTCATCCACCCCGGCCAGACACGTCGTCAAATCGACACCTTCTTCTACTCCGCAAGGTCCGGTGGCTCGTGCGCTGCTAAAGAACCCTCCTCCTGCTCTGTACACTAATGTCAAGCCGAAGTATTCGATCGGCCCATACCTGGAGCAGGACACCACTGACAAGGCTCACTCTCCTGCGTCTGCCAATGCAACTCCGTCGCTGGGTGTGGACCTCAACGAAAGCATGCAACAGCGGTCCCTTGCCCTCAATAGAATCCAAAAAACGCTCGACCAACTCCGTGCTAAGGTGAGCAAACCAGTAGGTGTTTGAGGTGATATTAATTTTCATGAGTTGGCTTACTTGAGCATTTAAACGTGTGCTGATCCTATGTTTTGACATACGATGAATTCACCGTAAGTTGTCAAATTTTTCGTCATTTTGGGACTCGAGTACTTCACATATTTTGGGGAATTTCACGCACCTCAACATGATCAACATTAATTTTAGCTTGAGTATTCAAGTTTTTTGGAAATTCAGTGTAATTCCTCACTCACAATCAATATTTATTTTGGTTCAAGTACTTAATTTATTATAATTCTTCACTAACAATCAACGCTTATTTTAGCTTAAGTACTAACATTTATTTTTGATTCCAGTCCCCCGGGGGCGGCAAAACTCCCCCAGGAAGCACCCCTGCACAGCGCGCGCCGATGTCACCCAGTGCTGCAAGGACGAAGACTGCTCTGCCGCACGTGCAGTTCAGGCATGCTCCCACTCTCCTCCTGGTGAGTTTAGGACTTATTTTGGCACCTTAAGCCTTCTTTAAATTAAAGCCTTATTTTGGCGGCATTGAATAAAAATTATTTCCGCGTTTTGTTACCCAAAAGTTGTAGAATGGCTCACGTGCACTAAAGGCACGCGCCCATTCTCCTGTTGGTGAGTTCCGATCTCAGTTTGACGGCGTGAGATGGAAATGATGGCCATGTTGTTGCTGTTGTTGTTTTCTGTGATTCAAAAAAAAAGTTGAGTGGCTCACTCAGTATTGATCGAAGTTCAAATATGTTTGCTTTCCATTAGAAATTGTACAATGGATTACGAAAAGTATCAAAGTTCAGTTTGCTTTCATGTAAAAGTTGTAGAAAGGATGAGAAACACAGTACAGGAACGCGCCGACTCGACTACTGGTGAGCTTTGGTCTCAGTTTGGTGGCGTGGGATGAAAATGATGCGCACGATGTTTTATAAGAGGAATAAGTTTAGAATGGTTCACAAACAGCATCGAAAGCGCCGACTCTAGTCCTGGTGAGCTCCGTCCTCCGTTTGGCGGCATGGGATAAAAATTATCTCATGATGTTGTTTTCTGTGACAGGGATAATTGTAGAATGGATCACGTGCGGGACAGGAATGCGCCAACTTTACTGCTGATGAGCTCTGGTTTATGTTTGGTGGCGTGGGATAAAGGGGATGTCCACGTTGTTGTTTTGTGAGAAATAATTCTAGAAAGGAGTACGAACAGTATAGATTGAAGTTCAATTATTTTTGTTTTCCTTTAAAAATTGTATTAAAGATCATGAAGAGTGTTGATCTAGGTCCAGTAATCTTTACTTTCATTTCTAAATTGTAAATGAGATGGTGAAGAGTATTGATCCAGGTTTGGTTATATTTACTTTCCTTTGGAAGTCGAGAATGAATTATAAACGGTATCAAAGTTTAATTATATTTGTTTTCCTTTAAAAGTGGTAGAATGAATTATGAACAGTATCAAAATTCATTTATATGTATACTCTCCTTTATTATTCATCAATTTTTAAATCGTTATTTAACGGAATTAGGGGGAATGGAGCTATATCTATCCAAAGCTAAGAATTGTTGGCAGTAAATTTTGTTAGGGATTTTGGTGTTGCGTCATGCCTCTGTAAGGAAACAGTTTATATGGGCATTATACAGTGGTACCTCAGTACTCGACCATAATCCGTTCTGAGGTGGTGGTCGAGAACCGATTTGTTCGAGAATCAAAACCAATTTTCCCATAAGAAATAATTGAAAGTAATTTAATCCGTTCTTACCATTAAGAGAAATACCTAAAATATTAAAAGAACGTGTCTCTAAACAACAATGAAGACGTAAATGTGCACAAGCAGTACATGATAACGATTTGTAAATTTGAAGAGCTTTTTCGCAGATGAGAACTTCACTAATGCTGTCCCCTGCCAACATCTTTTCCTTGATGAAGATAAGAAACAACTTCTCCATTTCCTCCATTATCTGAGGCCTTTACTCACTAATTCCTGTCACTCCCATTGCAACATCAGCTTTCTTTAACACTTCCTTATGCTTCAAGATAGTGGAAATGTTTGATTTCGCCATTTTGTACTGCGACGCGAGGTCGGACATTCGTACACCACTTTCATATTTTGCAATAATTTCCGTTTTCAGTTCAATAGTGGTCCTCACTATTTTCCTCTTTGCCTTCCCCTTATCACTGTCTTTCTTTGGACCCATAATTAAGGGCTAGAGCAACACGAAAAGGTTTAAATCTGGAAAGAAATACAGTACTCGAGCTAACTGCGTACGTCTTACTCCGCTCATGGTCAGAGCCGAACAGATGCTAACCGAGGAGCGCGTTTGGGTCGACTCGGCTAGTCGAGTACCGAAAATCTGATCGAGATCCGAAGCATTTTCTACTCAAATTTTTTGGTCGAGTATAGAGGCGGTCGAGAACCGAGGTACCACTGTATGTACAATTCAGTGAATGCTCATTCACATACCGGTTTAAATGGGTGGCATTTTATCTTTTTTGCGATCTTTTTTAAAAATCACGATTATCAGACAAGGTAAAATTTACCATGCTGTTACATTTTTATATTTATTAGGAAGAGTTAAGATGTATTTGAGCATTTCCCCATTTCTGCTGCTCAAAACCTATTAGCTAACCCAACCAACCAACAATAAGCTAGGAAATGTGAACGTTTTAAGAGCTTGTGATGAATCTTTGTGTGTATGTGCAGAGCAACAAAGAGAATGTGACGCCGAGGAGGCCGTGCTGTAAAGGCAAAGCAGAGGCGGCTGCTGCCGAGCCCAAGCTGCAAGTGCTCAAACATGCTGGTGAGTGGTAGTCTCCTTTCTCAGTCAAATTAACACAAGCAGCCTCTTTTTGCAGTCTAATTAACACAAGCAGTCTCTTTTTGCTGTCTAATTAACACAAGCAGTCTCTTTTTGCTGTCTAATTAGCACATTTTCTTCGGCCGGTTGTATCTAAATTTAATTAACTCGTCGACCATGCTGTGGTAAAAATTTGTGCCATGAGGTAAATTGGTCATGAGGTAATTGGTTGTCTCTGTTAAAATTCTAGTGAGTTGTCTCTTTTTGCAGTCAAATCAATAAGTTCACGGCGGCCGGTTGAACTTTAATTTAATTTACACATTGACTAACTTGTATATATTTGTACCAATAGGTAAATTGTTCGTTTACGTCCCTACATAAATGAATGGCGTTACAATTCTTTTACTCCCTTATTTAAGACCCTCGACAACAAAAAAGTATGGCTAAATGTCACAGATCCATACGTAGTGCAGATTATTGAAAGTGCGCACGAATGTTCGCTTTATAATTATTATATTACGATAATGTGCAAATGTTCAATCAGAATGCAAATTGCGTTGCGCAATCAAAATATGATGAAAAGAAGATCGTGCTTGTAATGAACATTTTGATCTCAAACTGGCATTTTACAAGCAGTTTTCAACAAAAATGGGTATAAAACGGGTATTTTGATCTTTTCAGAAAATCTCTTTTTTGCCTACCCTTGTTCAACATGAACTGTACACGCGACCTGCTGTTCAACATGACCCGTACACATGTAAAAAGCATAAAAAGCAATGGGGCTCGAAATCCTGTTCGATATGACTCGTACGCGTGTAAAAAGCATAGGAAGTAATTGGGCTTGAACTGCTGTTTGGGATGACTCAAACACATCTTAAAAGCATAAAAAGTAATGGGGATCGAACTACTGTTCGACATGACCTTGCCACATTTAATGAAAATCATCATTTTGCAGGTCGAGTGCTGGTGCCCAAGAACGAGTCAGAAGACGGATCGCTGATGGAGATGTCAGTGCACGAGCGCCGCTCCATCCTGCACACCAACACCATCGCGTCCAAAAAGTAGTCTACCATCGTCCTTATATTCCTTATATTCCTCATTGAATAAAATTCCCAAAACTGGTCGAATCGACGCCTGGTTAAATTTAATTCAGAAGTAGTAGTCAAACGCCGTCGTTGTATTGCTTCTCAGAAACAGCAGTTGTTTCTCATTGAAATAATTCCCAAAACTTGTCTATTTTCCGCTTTGTAAAATTTCTACTTAGACGTAGTACTTTAATCGCCATCTTTATATTGCTTCTCAGACGTAATCTAATCTCGTCATCTGGTTAAAAGGGCTTTCAAAAGTAGTTGAATCGCCAAAAAAAAGTGGATTTTTCTCAGCAAGCAACTTTTTATTGAAGTTAAGGGCAAAAACCAAAGAAGTCGGCAGAAGTTGAATCGACATTTGGTTGCTTCTCAGAAGCAGTCATTTTTGCCATTTGGTTGAATTGCTCTCAAGATTCACTTGGGGCATCTTTTGGTTAGCATTTATTTTTAATTTTGTTCCCACTAATACGGTGTCAAAGAAAAGTAGGAACATTTTTTTGCGTAGCAAATTCGTAGTGAAGGTAATGAATAAAACTCATGAAAGCAGCTATTATGGACGACCCCTTAGCGGGAACAACAATTCTATTTATGCAAATTTGTGCTTCCAAGGGGAAAAATGAGAGGTCCCGAGGTGTGAGTTAGGTACGCCTGTATTTTTTTGAAATACAAATTTTTTTGTGTCAAGGACCATCTTTTGGTTCGCTGGCGTTTTTTTTCCGGCACTTATGACTTTTTCTTTAACTTTCATATTGTTTGAGAAGTTTCCTTCTCATCTTGCTGTACCCATGCACCTTGTGCATGTATTCCGCGTTCTCTCAACTCCATAATAAATGGTGCCTGCTCTATTCTCTCTCTGGAATACCTTTTGTTAAGGTTACGGGGCTGAAGGAACCTTATCTAATTTGATCATAGGATCGAAACGTCCATAGTGTTCTCAAGAATTTTTGCTCTCCATGACCTTCATTGAAACTGCGTCGTTTTAACTTCTTTGCCTCGTCTGGCGAGAAAGTTTTCTTTAAGCAGTGATGCTGCAGATGACGATAGGAAAAAACGTTAAATATGCTTATAATACCAAGTGTAAGGAGTAGAGATGTACACGGTGGACTCGACACTAAAAGGTCAGAAATCATGACGTCATTAGTGTCAATTCACTAGTACATTAAAACCTTTATCTTGAGTGACCAATTTAGCGTCAGTTGCTCAACACTTTGACTGCGGCCGGTAAAACAGAAGTTTAATATTCAATACAAATTTAAAGTCAATCGTAGTAAGCAATGTAGAAAATAGCAAACGTTTGCTGGATCATGCCTACATTTAGTTTCAGTTGACTATCTGTGAAATTTGAGTTAGTGACTATTAGCCGGTCTGCTGCATTAAGAAATTCCTCTTCGTGGCCACCAGGGTCGCGCGTCGCAGTCAACGTGTGAATAAAAACGCTGATTGTTTGGTGGAGTTATCGCGTAAGGTATTTAGAGACTCCATTGTCCTCTCGATGCTTCCTATGAACTCGGACTCGGTTGAGCTCACCTAAAGTTAGTCAAAAAATTGTAGAAAAGTTGGTGTTGTCTTTTACTAGTTAAGCATTTTATTCGACTTGATATTTCGAGGTATTAATGACCACCGTCATTCTTTAGAATTAATACTTAATAGCAAAGTGAATATTTTCATTTTGATACGTTCATGATGAAATGCCAGATTTGGCATATTACTCTTTGTTTTGTGTTCACGTGTGTAGCTAGAAATATCTCATTGTCGTGCTCCGGTGGGAACGAATATCTTTTTTGTCAACACTAGGATGGGAACAAATATCTTTTTTGTAAACACTATAATAGGGATAAATAACTTTTTTGTGAACACTGGAATGGGGAACGATCAGTACCTCCGACTTTCTTCAGCTTTCATCATATTTCCTAATCTCAAACCTTTCTTTTCAATTTGCTGTTTCTATGTGCATGGAGTCCTCTGCACGAACACACCTTATGCATAGATTCCGCGTTCCCTTAACTCATTACTAAATGGTGCCTTCATCCTTCCTTTCTTTGGACATCTTTGTTGTGGTAAGGGAGGCTAAAACAAACTTGAAATCAATCAATTCACTTACGTTTTCATGTAGATTCCTCAAACTTGGGACAAGCTACGCGAAATTGCTTGGAATTGTTTGTGTTGCGTACTGCTGCGTTTAGTCGTAGAAAATATGATTATTTTTATGGTATCGAAGGTGGATTTAAATTAAGAATGGTTGTGAAGCTTCTTATATTATTTTGATCTCTCGTTATATTATGATTCAAGGAACCGCAAATTCATAACGGCTTTGAGTCAGTAACATTGAAATAAATACTCTGAAGTTAAAGCTTATTGACTTTCTGAGCGCCAGTTATGTGTTGTTATTGCTTAGTTTTGCCTAATTGCTACGCTTGCATTCCCAGACGACTCGTATGTTGTATAATGATCCCTAAAATGTTTTTCCACTGTAAAAGTAGTGTCGAATTTCATTTTTTCATTCTTTTAATGAGCAATCAAAGAAATTTTTCTTGCGTGTAGGGTAGTATCGAATTTTTTATGTCGTTCTCTCATTTGTTTAGTGAAAAAATTGTATTAGCCATTCTGTCTAGTTCCGATGCTTTCCTCAATTAAAAATATATACCATTTACTTCAATCACAGGTTATAATTAATCCCTAGCAGGCTTTTAGGTGCTACTACTTCCATGGTTTAGTTCTGGAATTTCCTCACAGACTTGTACACTGAATACGACACTGATACTCAAGTCCGGCGATTGACCTACTTGGTATTATCATGAATGGATTTGGAGTGAAGCCCCTCAGGAGGATACAACTATTGTATCTATGGGAATTAGCGCTCCCAGGGGGACAATGTGAGGGCCCGAGCTAAAGGTTAGGTAGGCTTTCTTTTTGTTAAAATAGAATAGGTTTTTGTTGTGTTACGGACCATCTTTTTTCGGTTCACTGCTGTCCTGTTTTTCACCGCCTACTACTTTCTTCTTCAACTTTTTCTTGTTTCATGAACTTCTTTCTTAGCTTTCTGTTTCTGTGCCCTTTCTGCATAGATTCCACGTTCCCTTAGCTCTATACTAAATGGTGCCTTCTTCCTTCCTCTCTTTACATCTCATTTGTTGAGGATAGGGAGGCTTAAACTAACTAATAAACTAAACTTTGGAGTGAAGGCAAGTTTTGGGCTTTAGAAAAAGTTTTTTAATATTTGGTATGAATTCAGGAATATTCATTAACTGACAGGCCATTGTTTAACGTTGTCTGTAATTGTCTACTTCGCTGCTGAGTGTTACTCGAATTAATTGTCTGATTACTCGCTAAATGATCTTGCTTCATCTCGGTAACCATCATTGTTTTGTCCTGTAATTGAAATATAAAGTAAAAAACTCCAGAATGTATCTCGAGCTTTCGGAACGTTCATATTTCATTAGCAATAAGAACGGGCAAAAGTACGCCAGAGTTGAACACCAGTGCATTATGTTTCAGATTTATCGCTTTCTTTGGCAATTGTGCCTTTCCCTTACCTCTCTTTGAACATCTTTGTTGTGGTAAGGGAGACTAGAAGTAACTTATCAATCTTTGTACAGATTATTCTTTTTGCTGGTGTGTGGGTGAGTTTTGAGCTGGAAATACGTACCGTTGAGAAACCGTCATTGCGTCGTGGTGTTAGTTATGAGTAGGGATGTGACAATATGCTCTAATCACATTGTCACAGCCCTAATAATCACATACATACATGCGTAGGTTTGTGATTTACACATTGTATTAAATCACATGCATGTGATTTATTACAAATCACATACATGCGCATGTGGGCGATTATTAGGGCTGTGAAAATATAAGAGCATGTTGTCACATCCCTAGTTATGAGGCATTTAGAAAAGCAATGTATACGATGATGTGTGTCGGACTTGATAGGAATAAAACATCCCTTCTTCTAGGAGCAACAGTGAGGGCCCGAGCTAAAGGTTGGGTAGGCTTTCTTTTTGTTAAAATAACGTAGGTTTTTGTTTTGTTACGGACCATCTTTTTTTCGGTTTACTGCTGTCCTGCTTTTTCAGCACCTACTACTTCCTTCAACTTTTTCTTGTTTCATGAACTTCTTTCTTAGCTTCCTGTTTCTGTGCACCTTGTGCATAGATTCCGCGTTCCCTCAACTCCATACTAAATGGTGCCTTCCTCTTTCCTCTCTTAGAACATCTTTGTCGTGCAGTTAAGGGAGGCTAAAACTTTCTTATATAATAATAATAATTACTTGAAAATAGAATTGAGCGCTCAGTACAAATTCTTTCCGCCACCTTGGCAATCTCAGAAACACGGAGAATGCTGACGAGGCAAGTGATGAGTTTGTTGTACTATTAACGCTGAATAAATAGCGCTCTCATGGGAAACTTGTGAAATCCAAAGCGTAAGGTTACGCCCAGGCTTCGTTATATTGAAATGGAATGTTTTCATTGGATTATGAACCTGTTTTTCGGTTCGCTGTTCTGTTTCTGAGCACCTACTACTGTCTTCTTCAACTTGTACCTTATTTCATGAACTCCTTACTCAACTTACTCATCCTGTGCAAAGATTGCGCGTTCCCGTAAATCTATCCTAAATGGTACCTTCGTCTCTTTGGGACGCGGATGGCTTGTCTGTGGTTACGGTGGTTAAACAATTACCATGATAGCAATAATCTCTTCAGGACGTCTTTGTTGCGGTTAGGGAGGCTTAAACTTGCATCTAATATAATATGATGTAGAAAACAGAGGAAGCACGTCGCCCTCCCACGCAATGAGCTTGTTTGCCCCCAATCCTGTTGAAACCTTCAAGTTCAGTGAACGATTTACAAATAATTGTAAAAAGGAGCGATCGATCGATTTTTTTAAACGGCAGCACATTGCATCACTTTCCTGCAGGGCATGTATGTATAAACTTCGGCGGAAAAGCGACCACAAACAATAATAATGTATAAACTTGCCCTCGTTTACAGCTCACTCCCCTATTGGAGGCAAAAAGTGGGGATAATAATGAAAAAATGTCATAATCCACTCAAGCCAGATACATATCATCTTGTACATTGGTTTTTCAAGTTTTTCAAATGTCTTATATCTACTAACACCAGGACGCAATGACGGTTACCCCCGTCAAGCAGGTACTCATTCCGGAAACCTGGGTAGCGTGGGGAATTGCAGCAGAATTCTCCCTTTCCCAACGGGGAGAATGCCGGGATTTGAACTGACGATCCTTCCCGTGAATGGCGATCTCTACACCACACGACAATGCGGTCGCAGTGCAGTGTCGCCAAAGAATGCCGATTGCTTAATTTGTAACTTTTGAAGAATCAAATACATGCAGAAACTTTGGCAAACTTTTTTCACAGTTTTAAAATCTAGAAAAGCTAACGAAAACGAATATTTTACATAAATATGCTAGTAACACTCGGCAATAAATACCAATGTTTACATAAAAAGCTGTTTAAAAAAATGGTTAACATGATTTTTCTTTAATTCTTAGCTCGGATGGCGCCTATTCATATTTTGGGATATGTAAACGTTTGACATTTAAGTGTCCCAAATAAATCTATGTATTAATCTCTTTTCAAGGCTGTGGTCCAACGTGCTGATTTTACTAACTAAAATACCTAGTCATTTTTTATTATCAATTTGAATTTTGAGCCTCGGATAGAAGCTTCATCACTGCAAAATATAGGTTATATATATATTAATATTGTTCATGATTCTTGAATCAAAAAGCATTTTCAACAATCGACTACGGAAATTTAAGCAATGACAATAAGTTATTTTTCATTATGAATCCGTGAATTGAACATACACGTGACAAAGATTACTATGAATTTTGCAAAACCGAGAATCGTTAAATAAATTTATGTGACTTATTATAAAATACTAATGACTCCCTCTAGCTGAGCAACTGCGCATGTTAGGTTTCAAGGAGTAACTTGAAACTAACAAAAAGTTGTGATCTGCTAACCATTGTATACCGTGGTGCTGAGCTGCTGTTGGTAGAACGGGTTCATACTCGTTTGGAACGATTTAGGGAATTTATGCTAAGATTGGTCCAAGTAATATTCATGAGGTGAGAAATTTATAAATGAATGATATTGATGGCATTAAACAATTTAAAATCAACATTAAAATACGTTTTCCAGCACACAAATCAGAAAATAGTCTAATTTAATGATCAATTCCTTAGTTTTTAAACTTAAGTGTTAGGGTTTTAGGGTAAATTGGTGCACCAAATAAGCTCGTGGGATTCCGATTGATTCGACTGTTTACGTCGTGGTTTACGTCTCGTTCCATCGCGGTTCAATCGTTGTCACAATCGCGGTGCTGTGTTGTTCAGTGGTTGTTAATACCTGTTAATTTCCCGGCCATTGGTGCGTTTGGTGGTGCGCTTGATAACATCGTTTCTGAACAACTTGGCAGTAGGTCTCTTCTAGTACGCGACAGAAGCCAACCTCTACTCGGCATTGCTTTGAGCTAGGTTAATTCAAGTCATAGTCGCGGTTTGAGCTAATATTTTGAAATTGCCTCGGTGTAGCTTGTGAGTCTAGGGCTAACATAATAGTAGTAATGATAATAGTGGTTGAATAAAAAACAGCTGTACTCCTACTCCTAAATATAATTATCTTATTAGATGATCAAGGATGTAGTTTCTAATAGGTATACCTACTATATTTTTTTCTGTTTTATTTGGGGGAAATACTTGTTAGTCAGGAGATACGTCTGATTACTTCATGCACCTGTGTTATCTGATAATGCACTAATGATAAGGTAGTTAGAATTTTTCATACTGGTATTTTTATTTTATTATGCATGATGTTGGTGGTTTGTGTCTTTGTGTCAAGTAGCAGTTGCTATTTTATTATCAGGATAATATAAATTGTGTCCTATTTCCTATCATTTTGTTTACTGGATATGAAAAGCCCTTATACATTACTGATGAATTTTTAAGTAAGAAAAATTGAATATTTCTACTTTGAACTAGAAGCAGAATTTGCTTAATATTATAGCCTTTAAATTAGAGGTGAAAAGAATATGGCTATAAAATTATGCACATTAACATTTTCATTAATAGGCCTAGTATTAGTCTTTTTTTAAAGGTTCTAACCTTTATTGGTAAATCTGAAGGAGATGACAGTTGTCGATTTTGTAAATTTCGATGCCTTAGCATAGTTGATTAGATCGAAATAAACAAGTTTTCTTCTATGCACTTTCCGTCTCAAATGAGTATTTTATTAGTTATAGCGGTAAATGACTTACCGCAACTCCAGTCTTTGAAGCGGAAAGAAATTCTTTGATCGAGTTGTATGGCAATACTGCAATGGCGTCTCGCTTCCAGCGCTCTGTCTTGAAAGACGAAACCAAACCTACCGCTATACCTTGTTAAATACTCATTTGACAAAAAAAGTGTATAGAATAAAAGTAGTTTATTTCGATGTTATTACCATGTTCCAAGCAACAAAAATTCAAAAATCGACGAGTAGCTGTTTATTCCAGCGCATTCGTCATCAATGACGAAACTAAACTTACCGCTATAAATCGTAAAATACTCATTTGAGACGAAAAAAGAATAGAAGAAAACTTGTTTATATTGATTCAATTAATTAGGTTCAGGCACCAAAAAGTGGAAAATCGACAACTGTCATCTCCTTCAGATTTACCCCTTTATTTGTACCAACTTTGAATAAGATATCAGCATTAGTCATAAAAAATGTATATGCTAAGTTAGGTCAATATTGAGTTTAATGTTGTCAACGATTTTCATAATTTCGTTGCAAAGGATCAATAAAGGAACACATTTAAGAATGTTTTACAAGAATGACATTCTGCCTGGCGATGCATTATTTTCAAATTATTAAACTTTGAAGCTGGCTTGTGCGCACCATATGAGCGCGTGCGGCTAGCGTAATTTGATTAATAACGTAATAAGAGGTTAGCTTCTGTTTTTATTGCAAAAACAATGACTGCTTTTGCGCAAAAAAGGCCGTTCAGGAGCGCCGTTCGTATAACTTCAAACTTAAATAACTCGAAAACTAAGAATTTCCGGCCACATTGCCATTCGTGTAAAACGTCTTAAAATCGACTATATTACCTATCTATAGCTATGAAATTAGGAAAATTGTTGACAACATTAAACTCAATATTGACCCTATGTTAAGTTACAGCACTAGCCTAAATGAATGATTTAAGGTTTATACAACATGAAGAGAATAATTGTATGAAGTGCCAAAACAGTTTTTAATAGTGTATGATAAAGTTTGTAAGTTGTAACAAAGTAGAAACATTTTTGCTTCAGAATGTCTTTTCATATAATTATGCAGTTAAAGTAACAATTGGCATCAATTTGTATGTGTAACTATAGACTTAGATTGGTAAATGTTGAGGATTATCCGGGAATCGATTATCCACTTTTCGAATCCTAAACATAGTACCTAATTTAGATCAAAATAAACAAGTTTTCTTCGATGCACTTTCCGTCGTAAATGATTATTTTACGAATTATAGCGGTAGGGTAATGTTCGAATGGCCGGACGGTTCAAATCCTCTGTCATTTTAAGTTAATTTTCAATTTTGACGACCGATAGCAATCCAAAAGATGTGTAGCAGATTACACCACTACAGGCCTTGCGAGTTGAGGTTTTAGATAGCTACCGAGCGCAAAAATTTAAAATTGATTAAGAATGACCAACGATTCAAACCGTCCGGCCTTTCGAACATTACCCTAGGTTTAGTTTTGTCTTTGATGACAAATGCGCTCAAATAAACAGCTACTCATTGATTGTCGAATTTTTGTTGCTTGAATCATGGTAATAACATCAAAATAAACTACTTTTCTTCTATGCACTTTTTTTGTCAAATGAATATTTCACGAGTTAGAGCGGTAGGTTTAGTTTCGTCTTTGATATCGAGAAAACCGGAAGCAAGACGCCATTGCAGCGTTGCCATTTGCCGGGCCAAATGAATTACTTCCCGCTTCAAACACTTGAGTTGCGGTAACTAATTCACCGATATAACTCGTAAAATACTTATTTATGATGAAAAGTGCATAGAAGAAAACTTGCTTATTTCAATCTATTAACTATGTATTGACACCAAAAAATTAAATATCGATTCCCAGATAATCCGCAACATTTACCCATAGATTTAATATTGCAAATAATTGAATGATTTAGAAATGAATGTAAGTTAAGTTACTTATTTTTGATATGGCAGTTTATTAATTTGTGGGCTTATGTACTTTGAATTGTAAATGTTTTAATGGAACTTATGTGCAATGAAATTCAGGTTTTGTGATTTTCAATGCAGTTTTTATGTTTTTTATTACATTTTAATACAGTTTTCTGAATTTACTTGTCTGCTTACTTACTCACTCACATGTTTTGTCATTAAATTGACTTTGAAAAGCTACATAGTTTGGTATGACGTAAATTACGCTAATGCTAGATCCTTTTTTTCTTGCATTATGCTTGTTGAAATTTATCAACTTCCTATATTATGTGCATGTATAATTTTTGAAGCTATTTTTTCTTTGTTTCAGATGAAAGGTTTTCAAAATGGCGAATGTCTTCGAGCTCATGTCGATTATTTCTAATGGTATAAAAAGAGTTTGTGGTCCAGAATGCTTCGATGTCATTGACCAAGAGAGACTCTACTCTAGTGTGAATTTAATGTTAGAAGAGGGCCAGCGAGATGATTTGATAATTGAAATTCTTACATCTGAGCTCATTGTATTTGTGCGCTCACAAAGAGAAAAAGTAGAAAATTTCTCAGAAGTTAATGAGGCGGATATTTTGAAATCAGTTAATTTTGGTGCTGAAAATTCAGTGCCTTTCCTTGAAATTGCCAGCGGTAATGCGCTTCATCAAAATGAAGATCCCAATTTTGAATTACTGCATGACTTACAAGGTCAAAAAGGTGGTATTCCTGCTACTGAACCCATCACACTGCAGTATTCTGTTACTGATGTTGCATCACCTACAACATTGGAGCAAATGCAGAGAAGTGGTGCCATCCCCAAACAATTTCCCAAAACAAATCCTACTTTTTCTGATGATGCTCCATCTTCTTTGTTGAGCACTAGTGATGTTTCAATTTCCGAGGAGATGAAATCTCCATCAAAGAAACACAAAGGTGATGAATTTGAAGCTACAAAAGAAATGAGTTCATCATATGTGGATAAAATGAAAGCATATGATAATTTATTAGAGATGGAAGCTAGTGCCTCAACTTTAGATGAAAAAAGTAGGAGTGATCTTCTTTCTCCTTCAACGGATAGGCAATATCCATCTACAACATTTATTGAGGACTCTCCATCATCTGCACCTTCTGGTCCATCATTGTCCAAATTAGGTGATGGTGTTGCATGTGAGGCACACACTTCTGATGAGCAGGATTGCTCTAGTACTTGTGGAGAAGATTTTCCGCCATCTGGAATTTTACCCTCAAGTCCAGTTCTCTCAGAAAAGGATGAAGTTGTGTCCAATACAAGTGTAGCCAATATCACATCAAAGAATAATGAAGAGATGGATGTTGACTCAGGCTTAGGCACAGCCTGTAACTCAGAAGAAGTGGTCAATGATGGTGAAAATTCAATGCTCAGTAGCTCTGCGCTTGTGAGTGAACTACTTAGTGATGCTGATATTCCAAACCCTCGTAAGCAGACTCCTGAAGAAAATGATGCCCATGCTTCTGAAATTAGTTCTCAAGAGTGCAGTATGCTTTCTAACAGTGATGGTGGACATGTGATCAATGCCAGAAACTTCAGTGATGATGATAGCAACAAAGATGTTGATGAAATATCATTAACAAGTACTGCTGAAATGGATGCTGTGGAAAACTTACATGATGAGTTAGATGGTGATTATGATTTTCATGCAATTCTACCCAATGAAGATGAACTTTCTAAAGCTGAGGCTTTGTTTGAACATTCAAAAGTTTCTGGCAAGGCAGTTGAAGCTAAATCTTCTGAGAAATTTATTAAACAGTCAATTAATTCAAGTGGATCAGATGCTGATTCCATGGAAATGATTGAAGTAAATTTGAGCCGACAGAAATTTACTCCTCCTGGAAATGAAGAACTTCATACCAGAAAATCCAATTCCCAAGACTCAAGTAGAAGTGTCAAAAGTCCTGTTTCAAATGAAGATTCTAGTTCTGTTAGTATGAGTAAGGCTAAAAATGCCAAAGGAGCCCTTGAAGGTGTTGCCTTACATTGTGAAGGAGCTACTGCCTTGACTCCAAATGCAATGGATGCCAGTGGCTCAATTACTCTGACCGCAACCTTATCATCCAATGATAAAGATAAGAGTGGTTTCTTGAGAAGTTGTAGAAACAGTGCCAGTGCTAGGAATACAGCTTCACTAAATGTCAGTAGTCAAGAACAGTGGAAAACTGCAACAGGCAACATTTCTGGTCGAAAAACTAGCATGACAGCCCTTGACAGTGATGAATGGCTGGCAGCTCATTGTGTCCTTCTATTTGAGCTCTTCCCTGATGCTGAGACAGGGTACTTGACAGATCGGTGAGTAATCTGCAAATGTGTCACTTTCTGCTCCTTCAACACTTTGAGTGCAAGGTGATGCACCGGTGGTCATTGAGGGGATTTTTTTTACAATGCTGCTGACTGACCAGCAGTCACTGACTCAATTTTCACAAATATGTGATAAAACATAAATAAAGGCAAAATCTATTTGTTATTTTCTATATTGATCTCTAAAAAATAACTCTAATTTGAGTCGGTTATTGAATTTCAGTTTAACCTGCCACACTTCATGTGTTAATATGATGCTTGGTGTGTTACAAAAGTTATTTTCTTCATTGAAGAAGAATCTTGGATTTTAATTTTCGAAGAATGCAGTATTCACTTGCAAGAAAGTTTTAAATTATTTTGCAGACTCTTGCCTTATGTGAGAAGAAATTGTTAAGATGATAATTGAGAATTTCAATTGGATTTGTAGTGAGTTGAAAATGTGCAAGTTTTAACTATTGAGTCTTAATTCATTTTATGAGATTTGTTACTAGTGAAGAGAAATGTTTCAATTTTTTTTCGTAATTTTTTTTATAGAAAATCATTGACTTGCTTTAATGCTTTTGTAACAACCAGTTGATATAAACTTCAATGAAATGAATACATTTTTTATCATACCAAATAACATTTATTAAAGAAACACATTTTTACAGAAGAAAACAATCAATGCATAAAATAAAATATATTCATCATTTAGATGGATATTTTTTATTGGGGGGAACAATATCTAAACTGACTTGGTACTCCAAATGATCAATTGTATGATGCTTTACCCATTGGTGTACTAAATAAAGTTTACATTTTACATATTTTAGGAATGTAGCTCTTTTGGTAGGTACACTTTCTAGTTCCTTGGCTAAACAAGCTGGTTGTGTTTGTTCCTTAACCCTCAACTGCCCAACATGCCATTTATGGCACACTCACTAAAAGCTGAAAATGCTAAACACAACTTATTTCCTGTCAAATTTGAGCGCTAGTGTAACTTTTGAAGTTTTTTGCTGGACGGCAGTTCCGTCCCCAACCTGATATTGGTGGTAACCTGATGCCAGCGTCAGTCTGATGACACTAGTTGTCTTATTTGGAATATGAGTAAACAAATTTGTGCAGTTAAGAGTTGAGTGTACCTTTGGAAAATTGGTGATCACCTGTGCTATCTTGGTCAAAAATTTATCAGCAATGTTGTAAAAATATGCTCCAGGGTCAATTTTATTCGTTTTTGTGCTTACTGCTTTTTCCCCTTTTTAGTAGTTGAAGCAAATTCTGTTGGCTAAATTGTTATCATGTTTGTCCATTTCTTAAACATGCTTCATTGTGATGTCCTTGTGGATTAAAAAACTCTAATTGAACCTTTGAAAAATGATTAATTTTTAACAAATTATCAACATAAATTTGAAAGTGGGGAAAATGTTGCTGAAATTTTTTATTTATTTGAATAAATTTTGTAGGTCAGCTCTACAATCATATCAGAATTAAGACATCTGTAACTATAGAAAAGATTTTAACTAAAATCAAACCCTTAACCCTTTAACGCCCAAGTGGACTGTACGGTCCTCTTTCAAAAATAACAATAATAAATTGTATTTCTGATTCAATTTGTTCACTAATGTGTCCTTTGAACTTCACTGCCGAGTAGCAGTTCCTTCCACATCTTGAAAACAGTGACTACCTAATGCCAGTGTCGGTTTAGTGATAGTGGTTGTGATAACGGTAATATGAGTATAAAAATGTGGGCGTTAAAGGGTTAAATATAGTAACATGGTACAGAATTAACATATAGCAGAACTATTTATTTATTATTCAACATTGAATTGAGCTGCCAGTTTGATTCAATACACGCTCTTTTATTAAGGTTCTTGATGATTCTAAAATTCCAAGTTTTTTATCACTAAGGTCTGGGCCAGTAATTTTGAAGTCTGTCTCAGCTCAAAAATTGCATTATTTGGCATTAGCCTAAAAGCAACAATGAGTAGATGTACTAGGTGGGCTCCTGTATGGAAACTTATGCATGATGCAATGTATTCTACTGTCACAGACATACTACCCCCAACAATATTTGCAAACATGGAAAAGCTCATGTGGAGGAGCATCAGATCTTTAATTAAAAGCTATCTTTTGTTCACAGATGCCAAGAGATCATCGGAGATGAAGAGAGATTTTCCGCTTTAATTGAGGAGCTCTCCATGGATGATAATATACCACTTACTACAGAAGCCTGGAACAGACAAAGTTCAGTTGGGGCAGACACTCGGCTCTCAGAGACTCTGTTATCTATTGCATCTGCTTCTACTACTGTCACTCATCCCTCTTCTTCAGGCACTCATGCCTCTTCTTCAGGCACTCATGCCTCTTCTTCAGGTACTCATGCCTCTTCTTCAGGTACTCATGCCTCTTCTTCAGGTACTCATGCCTCTTCTTCAGGTACTCATGCCTCTTCTTCAGGCACTCATGCCTCATCTTCAGCCACTGCCATCTCAGCTCATGCTTCACTACCATCACCTAGCACTGTTGAGGATGCCAGTCAACCTCAGATGCAAAGTTGCCAAAACTTGCCATTACATTCAGCAAATCAGCATAACCAATCAAGGAACAATGACAACATTGTGGGCCATGATAACATGAGCTCTACAGAGGAGTTTGATGCTCTTCTTGCTCATCAAATTGACTTTGAGGGAACTCCTCATGACACGTCCCAGGATGTTGTAATTGCTCGCCTGATGGAAATGGATGAGGCAGAGGCTGCAGTGAGTATTGTTGGGATGCAACACTAGCAGTAACCTGATTTATTTTGTTCGAACTAGTATGTATGTAAGAACATTTTACTCTTCACAATCAGAAAGTACTTCCTAATAAAAATGCTGCTTAAGCATTGTTAATAGTCGCTTTTCATGAAGATAAAGAATACATTCGGGTTCCTGCTATAACTTAGCTACCATGTTTTGTAGTATTTTCATCCTGTTCAAATGCCATTCCAACACATGGCATGACCAAAAAATGACTGCATCCACTTAGATTAGCAGCAAGCAGGGTTGGCATTAAAAACCCCACCCATATGAAAACACTTAAAAATACCCAATAAATTCAATAACCTTAAAAACCACCAGTTTATTTTTTTATTCATTTTTTTAGTTTAAAAACTCAAATGAATGCACTAACCTGTAGGAAAGACACCTGGCAGATTTTATTATTTTCCTATCATTGTCTCCATTTTCAAACTTGATGATATATTGAATCTAATTTGAACCTTAATTACTTCATATGGGTTGTACAGCACAATTTGTACCATCATGTGGAAGCCACTCCTGACAGTGGTAGGTTTTAATTGCATCAACTGAGAGATCAGCATTTTGCCTCAAATGTTTGATGCATTTCATGCTGTCCTATCTTGAGCTCAGTATGAGTTTTGTGTTGTCATATGCTCAGCTCAATATAAGATGAGTTTAGCATTTGTGCGTGCCACAGCGAGCTGCTGAGGAAGTTGCCAACACGCTGGAGTGCTGCTGCTGCACTGACAAGAAGCCCCTCATGGAGATGTTGCCCTGTGGTGAGGAGACAGCAGCTCCGCACTTCACCTGCAATGAGTGCCTCAAAAAGTGAGCTTCCTTTTTAATCTGTAATATTAACAGTGTATTCATGTCTGTTCCCCTCAGGTGTAATACAAATATTGTATCTATAGGAGTTAGCACTCCCACGGAGACAATGTGAGGGCTTGTGCTGAGAGTTAGGTAGGCCTTCTTTTTGTTGAAATAAAATGCTTATGTTCTGCTAAGAACCATATTTTTTTGGTTCACTGCTGTCCTGTTTTTTTCAGCACCTACTACTTTCTTCTTCAACTTTGATCTTGTTTCATAAACTTCTTTCTTATCTTACATATGCAGGGTGCGTACAGGCATGGAGAAGCATGGAAAGTAGTTGATTTTCGAAAATAAAATTCAAGGCCTCGAAAGTAGTGGAATTTTAAAAATGGGCATTGAAAGTCATGAAATTTTAGGATTTTCGTGAAAAGAAAATTTTACTGTTGAAAATTTTCGTTCCGTTTGGTCCGCGTTGAGCGAGGCGTTGTCAGTAACCTTCGAGTGTTACTTGGGCTCTGATTGGTTGATACAGCTACGTCTTTAGTGTCCGCGATTTTGATTGGTTCTCAGGCGTCACGTGAAACCAAACGCGCTCAGTGTGACTGAAGACACGCGCTCGCTCGGACCATTGTTGACCTGTCGCCACTGTTGAACATTTTCGAGCTGAGATTTTATCATCGGTCTTGACCATCCCGTGTGTGTGTGTGACTAGAGTTACGGTGCCGAGACTGAGCTGAGGAATTATCGTCATGCCAGGCAGTTGTTCCTTCAACAACTTGTGGTTGCGAGACAAAGACTTTCAACAATGGATAGCACCGCATCCCAAACTGAAAACAATGGCGGTTTGCACCGCGTGCGAGTCGGAGTTCGACATCGCCAACAATGGAATAGCGGCGTTTACACATCTACACATTTATGAAAACAAGACCTGCAAGTAATGATGAATGTTCTGTGAAGTTTATGACTAAAAATACATTTATTGTGCTGCAATTTAACTTTGTGTGACATTATTTTGGGCAGAGAGAGGTAGTGAAAATGTGATTTGGTTTGCATAAAAAGTCATGAAAAAGTAGTGGAATTTTGAACCTCAGAGCCTGTACGCACCCTGCATATGTGTTTCTATGCCCTTTCTGCATAGATTCCACATTCCCTTAACTCCATATTAAATGGTGCCTTCTTCTTTCCTCTCTTTGGATTGCCTTTGTTTGGATAGGGTGGCTTAAACGAACTAATCTAATTTATGTCTGTTCCATATCTATGTTGCAGGTACGTGGAGGAGTTCATAGGGCAAAACAAACTTGAGTTCCCCTGCCTGGACACGTCAGGCTGTCAGTCCAAGTTCCCCGACTACGCCGTCAAGAACGTGCTGGGACCCGCCATGTTCAGGCGGCTGCAGGAGCGGAGGCAGGCAGAGGAGGTGGAGGCAGCACAAGTGACTGACTTGGAGCGCTGTCCCTTCTGCAACTACGCCGTTATCATCGAAGAGAAGGTCAACGTCCGGTCCACCTCCAATCTGGTGTTCCGCTGTGAGAGTGAAGAGTGTGGCAAGCGCTCGTGCAGGTCAGAATTTTTTCTTGGTTTGTCTGACATCTGAGTGTGTGTAGATTTGGTCGGTGGTGTTTTGGTGGAGAGTGGTGGTGTGTGTCCAGAGTTTGATCTATGAGTGCTGTCAAATCTGGATGCTTGGTATGATCCGTGAGTATTGCCAGATCTGGATGCTTGGTATGATCCATGAGTGTTGCCAGATCTGGATGCTTGGTATGATCCATGAGTGTTGCCAGATCTGGATGCTTGGGATGGTCCGTGAGTATTGCCAGATCTGGATGCTTGGTATGATTCGTGAGTATTGCCAGAAGGTAACAAAGGTAAATAGATTTTCTTGCTATGTAGGTGGTAACATAACCGAATTGAAGGAACTAAAAGTGCTCTTAATTTACTAGGAGTGTATCATGTTAATTAAGCAAAAATAACAACTTGGAAGCATAGAGAGAAAGCTTTGGATATAGGTTATTCTTACAAATTGCATCTATTACTTGATTGGTCAGTAGTACAGTATTTGTATGTTAAAGAAAGTGTTGTTTCTGCTCTGGTAACTGGCACTAGTTCTTGCAACCTATATTGCATATCAGCGTTTGTCAGTAAAATGTCTTGATCTGCTCATTTTGGTCTTGCTGCTCCTGCATTTACCAGTTCAATGATGGACAATTTTGCTGGAAGTGAAATATAGTGTCAGTCTTGGTTTGATT
The DNA here is from genome assembly GCA_030386875.1 of Morinoia aosen. Lineage (NCBI taxonomy): Eukaryota > Metazoa > Arthropoda > Malacostraca > Amphipoda > Talitridae > Morinoia > Morinoia aosen. Next base: position 46,560,833 of record CM059577.1, on the reverse strand, counting down.
TTAATATTCTAAATGTGTGTAAACACAAACTTGATTTAAGTTCTTGGAATAAAACCTTTAGATATGCTAAATCTAATTATTGGGTAGATTGGTATAAAAAACTCATGATTAAGCACAGAGAAGGCATTTCAAAACATTGCTCTGTGAGAAGTAGTAGGAGCAACGAGATTTATTTTCTTGATCTCACACAGAGGGAAAAGCAGGGCTGATAAAAGAATGGTGGAATTTATAAAAAGGCAGAAAGAAACTCAATCAAGAGTTTCAAAAGTAGAAGAGAAGTAATGTAGCCTATAGCTCATCAGGCCGTCCCTGTGATGTAGCCTATAGCTCATCAGCCCGTCCCAGTGATGTAGCCTATAGCTCATCAGCCCGTCCCTGTGATGTAGACTATAGCTCATCAGGCCGTCCCTGTGATGTAGACTATAGCTCATCAGCCCGTCCCAGTGATGTAGCCTATAGCTCATCAGCCCGTCCCAGTGATGTAGCCTATAGCTCATCAGGCCGTCCCTGTGATGTAGACTATAGCTCATCAGCCCGTCCCAGTGATGTAGCCTATAGCTCATCAGCCCGTCCCAGTGATGTAGCCTATAGCTCATCAGCCCGTCCCAGTGATGTAGCCTATAGCTCATCAGCCCGTCCCAGTGATGTAGCCTATAGCTCATCAGCCCGTCCCAGTGATGTAGCCTATAGCTCATCAGCCCGTCCCTGTGATGTAGCCTATAGCTCATCAGCCCGTCCCTGTGATGTAGCCTATAGCTCATTAGCCCGTCCCAGTGATGTAGCCTATAGCTCATCAGCCCGTCCCTGTGATGTAGCCTATAGCTCATCAGCCCGTCCCTGTGATGTAGACTATAGCTCATCAGCCCGTCCCAGTGATGTAGCCTATAGCTCATCAGCCCGTCCCAGTGATGTAGCCTATAGCTCATCAGCCCGTCCCAGTGATGTAGCCTATAGCTCATCAGCCCGTCCCTGTGATGATGTAGCCTTTAACAGTACAGCAGCCTGAGGCAGTAAAGTATCAGTAGCACAGCGCCGTGTTGCAGTAACACAGTAGCCCGTGTCAGTGACGCAGTGACATGTTGCAGTAAAGTGTCGGTGACACAGCGCCATGTTGCAGTAAAATGTGAGTAACACAGCGCCGTGTTGCAGGCTGTGCCAGAAGGAGGACCACTCCCCCAACAAGTGCGAGGAGGCGGACGACCAGAAGAACGCCCGCACCACCCTCGAGAACGCCATGTCCGAGGCCATGGTCAGGTCAGTACACGCTGGGGGTGCTTTATTTTCTCCTTCCTTGCTTCATGTAGTCTGGGGTCTGATTTGTTGAGTCTCCAGTGCTTTACACCTACTTTTGTCTCTGTTGTAGTTCGATACTAAGCGTTTCACGTTTATTTGTTCTATTTTTGCGTCCTGCGGTTTGATACTTAGCGTTTCACGTGTATTTCTCCTACTTTTGCCTCTGTTGTTGTTCGATAGTAAGCGTTTCACGTTTATTTGTTCTATTTTTGCGTCCTGCGGTTTGATACTTAGCATTTCACGTGTATTTCTCCTACTTTTGCCTCTGTTGTAGTTTGATACTTAGCGTTTCATGTGTATTTCTCCTACTTTTGCCTCTGTTGTAGTTTGATACACAGCGTTTCACGTGTATTTCACCTACTTTTGTCTGTATTGTAGTGCAATAATACGCGCTTCACGTTATTTTTTCTACTTTCGCCTCAGTTGCGATTCGAAACTGAGCGTTTCACGTGTATTGCTGCTTTTTTCGTTCTGTCGAGGGTTTGGCACTTGCGTTTCACGTGGATTGCTGTCTTTTGCGTAAGTTACCGATTCGGTACACGGCGTTTCTTGTGCGTTAGTGGTTCTTTTGTAATGATCAGTGAGTTTAGTGCTGAGCTCACAAATTTGAAAATGCTGTTAGTAGGATGTAGAAAAATAGCCTCTCGGTATTAATAAAGGCGAGTACGCTAAGTTTTATCATTTACCTGTGGCTTGTCTTGCTCGCTGTTAGTGGAGGAAGGGAAAAGCAACAATACCCAATCGAAAATTAACGTCAACAGTGGCCTTGATTGATGCAGTTCGGTGTCACAGTTGACAATAATTTTTTGATGGGGTAATATTCATTTGTCTCGAAGCCACAACATTTAATGTGATGTGTCACAGCACTTACGAATGCTGCACGACATCAGCAGCTAATACATCCAAATGCTAGGATAAAAGCCACAGAACAGTGATACAGTCTGCATACACTCCTCAAGAGATGATTCTTTTGCATCTCTGGGAAGTAATGCTACCAGTGGCAAGATTTGAGTAGATTTGAAAATAGGAGATTAGAAAAGATTATATAGTGATATGGAAAATTAGAACAAAATAGATTTGAAAACAGAATATGTTTTATTTTTTACGTTTTTTTTGTGTTCTCAGCTATCCTGTTTTCCATCACCTGCTACTTTCTGCGTCAATTTTTATCTTGTTTCATAAACTCCTTCCAATCGCGCTGTTTCTCTAGGCAGGATGTGTAGACAAGCGTAGTGCATAAATTTCCCGTTCCCTTAATATAATACTGTCCCTTTCCTCTCTTGGGAACACCTTTGTTGTGGTTGGAGAGGTGTTGAAGTAAATTAAAATACAATGAAACGTCCAGCAATGCATGAAAGCTCGTAACTTCAGAACTGGATTGTTAGAGTGACAAATACCCATAAAAATATTGAAAGATCAGCTTGCATATTTCGATGGCTTACACAAAGCATAGAACAATTTTTGAGCATCCGTTCGGAGCGTTTAGTTTTTGTAATTTAATGGAATATTTGTTTTGTGAAGGTGGGTCTTGGTCCGTGTGTTTACCTGATGTCAAAGAATTAGTATTGTTTAGTTAGTGGGGGTGAATAGAAATTGGAAAATGACAATAGGGTTTATGTTCCTGAATTGCAAGAATAGTCAGAATGATGCGCGAGGCGTTTTGATTGCAATTGATGGTAAGGAACTGAATTAGGACTGAATACCAGAAGTCCCAGTCAGTCTTTTAAATGTAGACCAGAGTCTTGGCCTTCAGAGTGAAGACCAGAAGCCCTGGTCTTTAGAGTGAAGACCAGAAGCACTGGTCTTTAGAGTGAAGACCAGAAGCACTGGTCTTTAGAGTGAAGACCAGAAGTACTGGTCTTTAGAGTGAAGACCAGAAGTACTGGTCTTTAGAGTGAAGACCAGAAGCACTGGTCTTTAGAGTGAAGACCAGAAGCACTGGTCTTTAGAGTGAAGACCAGAAGCACTGGTCTTTAGAGTGAAGACCAGAAGCACTGGTCTTTAGAGTGAAGATCAGAAGCACTGGTCATCAGAGTGAAGACCAGAAGTACTGGTCTTTAGAGTGAAAACTAGAAGAACTTGTAAGCTAGCCATTTCTGAGTTGGGGTCTACAAAGGTCATTGTCTGCGTTGAATGCAGATGTGTGTGCTGCTGACTGGGAAGTTAGCACGATGCGTGTTGGCTGTGCTGCTCGAGTTCCTTCTTGTAAGAGCTGGTTAATTGCTTACCTAATTGGCTCATATCTCCTCTATTAACTCGGAACATATTTCTTGGTTCATTTTATTCTCTGGCTTGTATCGTATTTCTTGACTCACGTCTCCCCTTAGCAATGGCTCATGCATGTCCTCACATCTCACGTGTTGGCTCATCAGTTCACACTCTCACCTAATGGCTCATCAGTTCACACTCTCACCTAATGGCTCATCAGTTCACACTCTCACCTAATGGCTCATCAGTTCACACTCTCACCTAATGGCTCATCAGTTCACACTCTCACCTAATGGCTCATCAGTACACACTCTCACCTAATGGCTCATCAGTACACACTCACACCTAATGGCTCATCAGTTCACACTCTCACCTAATGGCTCATCAGTTCACACTCTCACCTAATGGCTCATCAGTTCACACTCTCACCTAATGGCTCATCAGTTCACACTCTCACCTAATGGCTCATCAGTTCACACTCTCACCTAATGGCTCATCAGTTCACACTCTCACCTAATGGCTCATCAGTTCACACTCTCACCTCATGGCTCATTAGTTTAACACCTAATTGCTCATTAGTTAACACCTAATTGCTCATTAGTTCACGCCGAATGGTTCATCAGTTCACACCTGAAAATAGTGGTACCCAGGGATAGCAGGGTATCTCACCAGCGCTCGCCTGGTCAATAAAGTTTACCCCCCCTGCGTCAATGTAGGCTCCATTTGTCACCTCCGCTCTCACTCTCCCCAAAGAATAAAACACCTGATAGGATGTAAGACTTACAAGGGTCCGCTGTTTTGTGTTCTCTTGAGGTTGTACCAGAGGTCAAAGTACGTTCTGATTTCATTTCGCTTCCAAAGCTTCTCCTGCTCCACTCATGCACGGGTTACATGTTTATATTCATTTTTGTGCTGCCAGTCATCAAAAACGACGCGGGTTTGACAGCGTGGTGAAGTGGCAGTCGCGATGCTGTGCAGTTTTTGGGCAGCAACGCAAACGCTCCCGAGTAATTTCTGTCTGGAACAAAATCACTTTAAACTGTACTCGTTATTCTTCAATACTGTCAGTTGGAACTGGACTTGTTATTCTTCAATACTGTCAATTGGAACTGGACTTGTTATTCTTCAATACTGTCAATTGGAACTGGACTTGTTATTCTTCAATACTGTCAGTTGGAACTGGACTTGTTATTCTTCAATACTGTCAGTTGGAACTGGACTTGTTATTCTTCAATGATGTCAGTTGGAACTGTTCTCGTTATTCTTCAATACTGTTAGTTGGAACTGGGCTTGTTATTCTTCAATACTGTCAGTTGGAACTGGACTTGTTATTCTTCAATGCTGTCAGTTGGAACTGTACTCGTTATTATTCAATACTGTTAGTTGGAACTGGACTTGTTATTCTTCAATACTGTCAATTGAAACTGGACTTGTTATTCTTCAATACTGTCAGTTGGAACTGGACTTGTTATTCTTCAATACTGTCAATTGGAACTGGACTTGTTATTCTTCAATACTGTCAGTTGGAACTGGACTTGTTGTTCTTCAATACTGTCAGTTGGAACCATACCTGATGATCATGTGACTCAATAACTGTTACTCTAGGACATTAATATTATTTCATGGTTATAATTGAAGCTGTTACGCTGTGTTTTTCCTTACCTCATGTGACTTAAGTTAGTAATTTATATTCCTTGACGTTTTTTCACTACTGTGCTTCATGTTTCGGCTCATTGGACTGCACATGTAAGGGTTTACATTTCTTGTTATGGAGAATTGTGTTCCTATTTCTGCAAATGCGTTTACATTTCATATAATTGAGAATTGTGTTCCTATTTCTGGAAGTGCGTTTACATTTCATATAATTGAGAATTGTGTTCCTATTTCTGGAAGTGCGTTTACATTTCATATAATTGAGAATTGTGTTCATATTTCTGGAAATGCAATAACTATGGGAGACCGTCAGTGTGATATGTAATGCAGGGAGATTGTGCGTCGGGAATTGGCTCGGGCTGCACCGTCCGACTCTTCCAAGACACCAAACAAGACGAAAGAAGAAGGAAATAAAGCGGTACAGGTCTACGTGAGTCCTGCAGTTCGAGATATGCTGAAGAAAGTAGTTTCTTTCGCCGTAGCCGCGGCCGTGTCTTCACGCTTTGGTACTCGAGCTGGCCAAGCTGCTGCCGGTTTTGTGACGCCCATTGTGGTGGACTCAGCTCTGGACTTCGTCACTTACATGACGGACAACCGGAATAAAAACAGGAATTCCGGTGGTGATGCAGAGAAGAACAAACAATGAGAATGAAAGGGACGCCTTACTTCTCTTCCTTGAAGGTTAGTGAGGTCTATGTGTAAAAATTGTAGTGAAAGCGATAGGCATTTAATGAAACCCAGTCACCATAGTTAGACACATTTTCAGATGAGTAAATCTAGTCTACCATAATTGGCTGTCATTTGAGTATCTAGGATACAAGCTCATTTAGGTGAACGACTGGTCAGCTTCAGGGCACAGCTGGCTGTATTTTGAATATCTAGGATCAATTGAGCTTTTTGGTGTCAGGAAATTAACCAATTTTGTTAGCAAGCTTCAGTTTTCCCATTTTCCCGTGTGGAAAATGAGTTCGTGACAAATGGTAGTTGATAAGAAAATTTTACAAAGAACAATCCGTTGAGCTACAAGTTGGTCAGGAGTATGAATTTGTAGTGTATGCTATTATGCTACGAATATCGTGGATAAACCTGCCTGAATAAAAGGCGTCCTGATTGTGAATGCCTTATTTCTGCAGGCGTACCGATTTTGCAGAATTTTTGGAATGTTGCTGACCTAGATTTTGCTTCGTAAAATGGGCTTTTCCTATCGCTAATGTACGCGTACTAGATAATATTTACGTATTTTCAATAATTTTTTGTACATTTACGTTGCAAAACATTTAATTTTACAATTTTTGTGTGCAGAAAGTCGAGGCAATAAATACTTGAATTTTGAACGAGTTTCTGTAGATCATTTAATGAGTAAGAACTCCATTGCAATGAGGATGCTTTCATATAGATATACTCCAGCAATCGTGCTCTTATTGTGAGAGCTTCTAAGCTCGAAGAGGCATTTTCTTCTGTCCATACTAATGGTTCCTTCTCACTGCTCTCTTTAGGTCGCCTTGGTTGTACACAGGGAGACCTAAATACCTGATATAAAAATTTACAGAGTTATAATGAATCAGCTTCAGCCGTCATTTCTTGGCGGGGCTGGTAGAGTTGTATTTATTTTATTATTACGTAACGCTTAATGTTTTATGTACTTATAACATTTTTCTTTTGCAGGAGCTAGCTTTGGAAAAATGGCACGTTATCTCCTGCGCTTCGACGGCGAAGCGTTATCTGGCTTGCGCTTCGTTATCTCCTGCACTTTCATCATAAGTCAATCTTCCAGTAATTACAGACGGGAGAAATGTTCTACGGACAACTGTATGCACGGACCTGTGGTGTCATCATCGTCAATCACTGGAATGATTTACTGAAGAATTTTGCACGATCTTATGATTGTTGTGGGCTTTGGACGCAGTGCAAGGAGAGGGATTTTGAAACTTTGATAGTGGCCAGTTTTGTGGAAAACGACCTACCTACCACTCCTCAAGCTAGGCCAATTGTTCGAGTTGACTCTTCCAGTTAGATTGTGCTCTTAATGTCTTCTGAAGAGCAATGCCTGGAGGCCTGCATTCTGCGGTACATACGGGCTGCATCTCGGCTATGCATAATGGATTTGATATATTACTTCCAGAGGAGTCAAACCTCAGCTATACACAGAAGCCTGCTTTTGACATTATAATAACTTCCAGAAGGGTTTGCATTTCAACAATGCACAGAATCTTGCATTTAAGCTAAACTTGAAAGAAGTTTGAGTTCAGATTCAGTATTTTACACATTTACTGGAGTCAGAATCATTCCCTCGTGATTTAGAAGCTGCACACTAAACTGTAAGTGCCTTGAGGTCTTCTCTACATTCCACTTCATGTCTTTTTTATAAACGGTCGCTACAAAGTGTGGGTGCACTGGTAGTTTTATCTGGATATCATATCTCACTTGAACAAGAATACATTTCCTGTTTTGCTCCTTTAAATTTTGTGTTCTCTTGAGCTACGAACATCACAACTGACGAGCGTGCGGATGGGTTGTGTTGATGCTTTTCAACTATGTAAATGCTGACGTCTGCCCTCTTAAGTGTTGTCAGCCTGACCAGGTGCTGACGTCTGCTCTTTTGAGTGTTGTCAGCCTGACCAGGTGCTGACGTCTGCCCTCTTGAGTGCTGACGTCTGCCCCGTCAGCGAGTTGAGCGGTTGTAGCTCTCGCAAAGATCTTTGGCTTTGATTTTGATATGTAATCATTTATCGTAGTATTATTGCTGGTAGTTTGCTTGGATATTCCATGGTTTTTATCTCGTGTTACTTATATATAACTTCCAGAGGAGGCTAAAAGTCACTTAGGCACTTATTAACTGATAATGTTGTTGGGTCTGCTTGGTTGATTGTTAGTTTGTTTAGTCACCATGTGTTTTTTTTCAGTTGTCGCATAGGACAAGGTTCGATACGCGGCTTTTGATAATGCTTTTACTGTGGCAGGTAAAACTTAAGTTCAATATTAAATTCAAATTCAAAGTTAGTTGTAGTTAGCAACGTTGAAAATGGCAAACTTTAACTGGATCGTGCTTTCATTTCGGTTTGATGAAGTTTTTATGAAAATTTAGTCTATGACTACTGGTCGTTCAACAGCATTATGAGCATTGCTTCCGTGCACCACCGGTGACTCACGTCGCAGTCAAAGTGTTAACACGAGGAGAAATGTCAAGTTCCTTTCACGCTGCATTACGGATACGATTTGTTACAAGTATATATTTTACGAGGAATATTAGCTTGAGTTACGTACGTGAAGAAATACGCGTGACGTGTATAGTCAAGTACATGGATGGTGTATGGGTTGCTGCAGCTGTTGTTTTTAGTTTGATTTTGTATTCTCACTTCTCCGTATTTGTTAGTTTTTACGCACAAAGTGGGTGGAAGATTTTTTTAACGCATTAAGTGTGTGGAAGATTTAGTATTCAAGTTCCCCGAGTATTCCTCCTCGATATAGAGTTAGTTGGCATCTGCGTTATCCTTACCGAGTTGCACTTGTGTAACCTTAGAGCTCATATAAAATAGTCATTGCTGAATTTAGTTTGTGTTTATTATAGTTCAGAACAAAAAACCATCTGATTACTATTTAGGAATCACTTGAACACGTTTTCCGTGGGATTTATTTTCAGAGCCTACCAAAAAAACAGTGAAAATGTTTTACTACGAATAATGTTCTTACTGTTATCGATTATGACATTGATGTCTGGCATGGCACAGGGGAAAAATAAAGCTGAAGAACTATACACTTTGAAAAAAGAATGGCTATAAGGGCTATCTTCAACTTAGAATATTAAGTTATGATCAATATTTCTGTCATAAATCAAAGTATTCTTAAACTTTCTACATACAACGCATTTTCTAATGAAAGTTTTATGTGCAAAATACATCGGAATGTTTTTTTTGTATCAAATTTAAGTGTTACCCTCGACGGTAAACAACTATTGAATATGTGAAAATTAGCACTCCTGAGGAGAAATATGAGGCCCCGAGCTGAGAGTTTCTTAGGCATTGTTTTGGTTGAAATCTAATGTTTTTTGCTTTGTTGATCATTTGTTCGGTTCACTGCTATGTTTTTCTTCAACTTTTAGCTTGTTTCAGATCCGTCCTTCCTGACTTAACTGTGCGTTTGCGCAGAGAATCTTACGTGGGAATACACCTTGTTCATAGATTCCGCAGTTTCTTAAACGCCATACCAAATGGTGCCTTAACCCTTTAACGCCCACATTTTTATACTCATATTACCGTTATCACAACCACTATCACTAAACCGACACTGGCATTAGGTAGTCACTGTTATCAAGATGGGGAAGGAACTGCCACTCGGCAGTGAAGTTCAAAGGACACATAGTGAACAAATTGAATAAGAAATACAATATATTATTGTTATTTTTGAAAGAAGACCGTACAGTCTACTTGGGCGTTAAAGGGTTAATCCTTCCTCTCTTAAGCTGGGGATACATTGACACTCTTTTCAACACTCTGAGTGTCACTTCGACGGGCACATACACTGTTGCCGGGCTAGCAGGCGGGCAAAGTGAGGTTCACTTGGACATTCTCCCTAGCCATTCTTTGCCGCCGCCTGCCCGTCAATCACTCCATCTACAGATGAGCCGTAGCCTGCAGCATGTCATCAGTAGGGATGTGACATTGAACATATTGCATATATATGCTTTTGAGTATATTTTAGGTAGCATAAAATATGCCCACAAGTATATATGCAGTGTGAGCATATAGCATATTTTACTCGGAACAGCATAAAATATGGCGAACATGCATGATTAACTGTAAGTGGCAGTAAACTGAAACCTAGTAAAACCTTCCCATTACTTTTAAATTATATTCTTTTTTTCATCCAGTTTTATTTAATTCTTTTTGAATAACTGGATCAATTTTGTAAATTGAAATTTTTCGTAAATCAATAATAATTGTAAGTTGCTACAGCTACTTCAAAAGTTCACTTTAATTCTGCGGGAATTAGCTCAAGTTTTTTTTAGATATAGTTCCTTATGAAGTGTATTTGAGATTAGTGCGGCTAAAAGTGATCTACAATCATGCCGAAGGTGAACAAGGAGCATCATATTTAGAATACTTCAAGGAATTTGAAGATTTTCAAGCCCAGGAAGAATTTCTCTATCGCATTTATTGCGAGAAACAGGTGATATATAAAACTTTTTTTCACTCAGAACACGTTAGAGAAATTTTGCGTGGTACAAGTTTTTAGTTTCTAAATATCACGCAGAACTTTGTTGGGCTTAGTGCACACTTTATCAAATTATTGTTATCGAAGGATATGAATAATTATTATTGCTCTTGCATAACAATACTGGGACTTCTTACTTCGAGAGCAATAAAATTAATGGATATCGTAGAGGAAACATTGAAGAACAGATATGATACAAGGTATTATGAAGAGTTAAATTGCATTTTGGTGATAAACAAAGGTTTTGAAAAGATAAAAACAATCAACTCAATTTTGACTCGTGAGATCTCTGACGCAATGGATGAATCCATAAAGGAATATTCGAACTAACTTGCTTCACTTTTGCTCCACTTGTTTCTTGCGATGTAGAGGGGAAGTTTTCGCAGTGTAAAACTTGGCTGGCAGATAATCGTAGAAGATTTGTTTTTAAAAATCTCAACTACCACGCAATTATCAAGAGCAACCCTCGAATTTGATGCTAAAATATATTCCTCGTATAAAAGAAGGATTAAGAAATGTTCCTTGCATTCATGAAAAAATATATAGTTCAGAACCAGCCTTGGATTAGATTACTTTTTTTTCGTTCGTTATCATCGTCCTTGACTCGTTCAGATTAGAATTATTTTTGTTTCAAAATATTTATGTTTAGATAAGTTATAAAAATTAGTTGAGAATTGTATACACTCAATTATTAATAGAAAATTATGAAAGAAATTATTTTTTCCGTGTATGAAGAAGTACACTGTATCCTGTATCATTGTTTCTGTACAATTTTCCTCACAAAAAATATAAATTTGGAGCTATTCAAGTGAAGCATTTATATGGATGCATATTTCTGCTTAGCATGTAATATGCGCTTCCACAATTATGCATAGAGTGTAGCATATATGCATCGAGTGTTTCTACATAAGGTTTTTCTAGCATAATTCTTGCCGAAGCCTTCATATTTTATGCTGCATATGCGCAACAAAAATCAGCAAAAACAAGAACATTGAAGAACGTGCAATCAATGACATACGAAATAAATTATTAGCGCTATTCTACTAAGCATCAGCAGCTCCTGGCGAGAAGTACTAGAGCGCGGAGCGCAGTACCTCCCAACGTAGCGTCTGGATTGCAACTGAGCAGTGTGAGCAACACACTCTGCCCGCCGACTTTGACGCTTCTCTGCCTGCTAGCGCTGTGCCAATGTGAACGATCGCTGCCCTTTCGCTGCGCGCGCTTGCCCGCGCCCGATGGTTGTGAGCTTCCAATGCGAGTGTCAATGTATCTCCAGCTTTAACCCCTCAGGGGGATGCAATTATTGTATCTATGGGAACTAACGCTCCCAGGGGGACAATGTGAGGGCCCGAGCTAAAGGTTAGGTAGGCTTTCTTTTGTTAAAATAGAATAGGTTTTGTTGTGTTACGGACCATCTTTTTTTCGGTTCACTGCTGTCCTGTTTTTCACCGCCTACCACTTTCTTCTTCAACTTTTTCTTGTTTCATGAACTTCTTTCTTAGCTTTCTGTTTCTGTGCCCTTTCTGCATTGATTCCACGTTCCCTTTAACTCCATACTAAATGGTGCCTTCTTCCTTCCTCTCTTTACATCTCATTGTTGAGGATAGGGAGGCTTAAACTAACTAATAAACTAATAAACTCCTTCCTCTCTTAGCACATCTTTGTTTATGTTAAGGAGGCTGAAACTAACTCAGGATTTAATCTAATTACTGTACTTCATGTCTAAAGATGTATGCAATATTTCCTCCTATTCAACTTCCAAAACGAAGCTTATATGCTCTCTAATTACTACACTCACAAAACATGGAAAGTTAAATGAATCACGATAGCGGAACAAGAACCCCATATTTCCGAACCTGATCCCTCAGCGCAAAAAAGATCTATACTGCTACTGATATGCAGAAAAACTACTGAAAAACAATTTGTTTCACCAGTAAAACTGGTTTCTCTTAACCCTTTAACGCCCCAGAGGACACCAGTGTCCTCTTTCAAAATTCCCCTTCAATATATTTTATTTCTTATTCAATTAGTTCCCTAATGTGTTCTTTGAAGTTCTCTACCGAGTGGCAGTTCTTATCCCATCCTGATATCGGTGACTGCCAGATGCCAGCGCCAGTTTAGTGACGGTGATAGTGTTAACGGTAATATGAGTACAAAAATTCGGACGTTAAAGGGTTAAGTTAAAATTAGCGTTAAAAAATTATTTTATTACCAAAACTGTGGGTTCTCTTCATTTGAAACTAACGTTACAAATTATTTCATTTATTTCATTAGCAAATCTGTGGGTTCTCTTAATTTAAAATTGATGTGGAAAATTGTTTGATTAGAATAGCAAAACTGTGATTTTCTCTTTTTTTTTTTTTTGAATGAACGCGTCTGTCTGATGTGCGTATCTACTTAAAAGTTGAGTTGATTCCACGCTCTTTATTACAAGGTTCTATCCTTTTTAGATAAGTATCTGATATTATTGATTGTTGTGTATTAATTTTAATTCTGTGTTTCGAACTTAGAGTAATGTACACGTTTGTGGTGAATCGATCTTCCAAACTTGTAGTTTGTCTCTAATCGAGCATCTAAGTACGGAATTTAGTAAAACTAAAATACGCAAGTGCATGCCGCTTGCACGATACGAGTGTTAGGTAATGTATAACTGAGGTAGAGGTGTTGATACGGTTGCCAGGGACGTGTGTATAGACACCACGGTAGAAGAAACAAGGTAGCGTCAAACCAGTTTTTTTTGTCGCCCGTGCAGCAATGCTGACGTCACGGCAACGAACCAATAGCAGCGCTCATATTGAATCTCGCAACACTGCGTAGCCTCAAATCTGGCGCCACTTGAGTGTCACACTTGCAATTAAAACTTGGTTACCGGGTTGCATTTTTTGTGGCGGTAAAATCTTGAATTTTGCATATTTGAAATGAAATTAGACCAATAAGGCCGACCGAGCATGTGAGAGCTCTGCAGGGTTGTAAAGTACTGAGTTAATTTTTTTTAAGTGTGGGTTGAAAAAATTATAATAATATTCGAGAACTTGAGCTAAAAAAAAACATTTCTAACTACCCTGAAAGAAACTTCACCTAACCATAGGGCAATGGTTTTGAAAAACATATTTGAACATGAGCGTACGAATCTCAGTAATTATAAGTTGATTCTAAGAGGACCCATTTGTGAAGGACATAAGGAATATTTTACGTAGGAAGACTAATTTACATCGTCCTCGTGCTGTAATAAATGTATCTTTTATTTATTCAAAGAATAAATCAAAGTGTATTATTGGTGACGTGAAGCATAATTTATAAAATAAGATAATAGTTTTATACGTATACAATATTTTTAAATTGAAGTTTGAAAAACTTGACATACGTCATTGCGTGGCGGAAAGCCCAAGACGTGTTTTCTGCATTGCCTTCTAAATTTTCGTGGTTGTCATTTGGCGTGAAAAATCGCGTCATCAAAAACACGAACTCCAAATGGAGAGATTCGCGATGAGGAACTGGAATGGATGTTTATATTCTTGAGTAAATGTAAATAAACATTTAAATGCGTACAGTCATAGAAAAAGTGATATATAGCTTTATTTTTCTGTTGTTGCCCCACGAGCACTAATGTACTTAGTTGTTTAAACGCGTTAATCGCCATGAGCTAAACTGTTGAAGTTTGATATTCAACTCAAATTTAAATTCAATTGTAGTAAGGAATTTTGAAAAGACGCAACATTAACTAGATCGTACCTTCATTTAACTTTGACTTAGTATTGATGAAAATTGAGTTTGTGACTACCGGTCGGTCAGCAGCATTATGAAAATTGCCTCCGTGTACCACCGGTGGCTCACATGGCGATTAACGTGTTAAAATAAAAGCTTGCCATAATTAGCAAATGTCAGTCACGTGTCTTGGGTGCGAGCTGATGAAAAGGAACAAATTTGAAACCAGAATACAATTGATAATAATATACTATTATAATACAATTTATAATGATTATATTTGCAGAATTTGATGGTTGTTGAAATTGTGCCTATTTCTGTAACTTTGTACCCGGGGTGAGTCTTGGGTAACTAGATAGTATAAACTTGTGTTACCAGTCGCATTGCATTAAATAGCTGGCTTCCCTCCTCTGAAAACGTGTAAGAAGTTCAGAGAGCTTGAATTTACCTACTAAAGTGAAACGGATATGTTCATGTGTGAGGGCCATATTTTTAATTTTAACAAGCATGGAGCGAATGTACATTTCCATGCGAGAGGAAACTGTTGCCAGTTGAAAAGTTAGTTCTTCAGTTATCATCTCTTTTGGTCGCAGACGACATGCGTTGACGGGAGCAGTAAAGGACTCGTATCCGTGCTTTAATGTTGATTTTATCAACACCCCTCAACATTATTATGATTGTTATTTTGGTTATTATTACTATTAATTATATACTTATTATTTTTACTATTATGTTTATTATTTTATTAATAATATTATTATTTAGTTATTGAGTGGGGGTAGACGTGCTAATGACGAATATTATTATTATTATTAACTATATTATAATTGTTATTCATTCATTGAGTAGAGTGTAGACGTGCTAATGATTTTCCTTTCATGATGTTTGGGTGAGATTAACGTCTTGTTTTCTACACGACTAACACTTGAGAGAACTTACACAACGCTAGAGCATGTGGGCGCAGAGGGTGTGTATATGATGGTGACGGTTATCCAATTCCAAGATTTGAGTTTTTTAGAATGTGTTTTTTACATATATTCTCCTGTTTTATAGAGCAGTGCTATTAATTTCTTGCGTTCAAATTCTACGTTATAGATGCATTAAGGGTTTTAAAATGTGTTTTTTGTATGTTCTCTTGTTTTCTAGAGCAGTGGTATTAATTTCTTGCGTTCTAATGTCATTTTAGTCCTTTCAGTAAAGGTTATGCTATGATCCATGTTTTCATTTTTCCTATAATTTGTGTTTTTAGTGTGAAGGATTCGAATTTTTTGCAGCAAGTCGCCGTTTCGTGAAGTAAAAGTTTCTCTAATGCGCTTTTTGACTGCCATTTTTTTGGGGATAAAAATATCAAGTATGGGTGTTAAAATCGATTTTCTTGGAACATATAATCGGAAATTTTCTCTGATTGTTGTAATTGCCACCAAGGCTAGGCAATCCAGTCTAACTTTTTCGCCGCCTGCATGCATGTTTTTCGTCGCCCAAGTAATTAAATCGCAGGCGACGAAAAGCGTGCTTTCTTCGGCGAAAAAGTGAGGCCGCGTGCCTAAATGATATAAATCCTTTTTGTTTTAATTAAAATGCGTGCTGTCGTCTCGAAATAAGCATTCATGCATGATGGTATGTGCTAAAATTAATCTGCATGCTCTAGTTCATCACGCAAAGAAAATTGCTTATCATATTTACTAAAATACTCTAACCATTAAATTCTGTATCACTGTCTGTTCATCATCTTTCTTTGTGGTAAGAGAGGCTAAAACTGATCTATAATTAATCAATTACTGCCTGTTCATTAAAGGCAACGCTTCGATGTTATTTACATCTCCAGGGTGAAGATATGCAGAATAAAAATGTTCATAGTCACATCAATAATAATGTGAGTACAATGCTCAAGCTGAACGAGACCCATAAAAATGCAAAAATCACAGTTGTCTTCTCTTGCGATACGGAACGTTATATCTTGAGATACGAACCCTGTAAGGGCCCGAGCTAAAGGTTAGGTAGGCATCCTTTTGTTGCAATAAAATAGGTTGTTTTGTTACGGACCATCTTTTTTCGGTTCACTGCTGTCCTGTTTTTTAGCACCTACTACTTTCTTCTTCAACTTTTTTCTTGTTTCATGAACTTCCTTCCTAGCTTACTGTTTCTGTGCACCTTGTGCATAGATTCTGCGTTCCCTCAACTCCATACTAAATGGTGCCTTCCTCTTCTCTCTCTTAGAACATCTTTGTCGTGGTTAAGGGAGGCTAAAACTTTCTTATATAATAATAATAATAATCTTGAAATACGAAATGTTATCTTATCGGGAGATGCGACGTTATCTTATCGGGAGATGCGACGTTAGCTTATCGGGAGATGCGACGTTAGCTTATCGTGAGACGCAAAACGTTATCTTATCTTTATAAACGAAGCGTTATCTCATCGTGAGATACTATGGGCTCAAAGACGATCTCGCTAACCACTAGTCACCGTGACCAAAGGAACATGACTTATAAATTTCATAACCCACGCTAATTCCTCATCCCTCACAACCTGTAGCCGTGCGGATACCTGGAATATAACAGCATAAAAGAGTACTGAAGACTGAAATGACCGGCGTGGTAGGTTATGGCTTAGATTTTCATTGCTATTCCCTACTACTTTCTTCTTGAATTTTCATCTTGTTTCGTGAACTTCTTTCTTAGCTTACTGTTTTTATGCACCTTGCGTGTAGATCCCGAGCTCCTTTAACTCCATACTAAATGGTGCCTTCATCCTTCATTTAAATATATTTGTTTTGTTGAATGGAAGGTAAAACTTTCTTATAATCAATCAATCCAATGCTATTCCGTTCACTGAAGTCACTGAGTCAGACACAAGAACTTGATGGGTCAGCAGCTGTTTAGAAAGTGTCCCTATCATTTCTTTTCTTCATTTCTGACAATTTTCGTACTCATAAAAGTCCATCCAGTTATGGCATTGTATTGCATGCTTCTCTCAAAGCACAGTTTCCCCCCAATTTTTTTAATCATGAAATTCTATTTAATTCTAGCATTGCATTGCGTGCTTTCCTGAAAGCACAGTTTCTGTCGTAATTTTCGTGTTCATAAAATTCTATCCAATTGTGGTTGTGCTTCACTCAAAGCACCTTTTTTTTGTGTTGCGAAGTACAGCTTTTTCTATTTTCCAGGGAGTGTCACAAGTGCCACAAGCGGTTCGTGAAGGAGTCTGGCTGCAACAAAATGACGTGTTCGTGTGGAGCCAAAATGTGCTACGTGTGTAAGAAGCCCATACAGGACTACAACCACTTCCATCAGGGCACGTAAGTATCTGTGAGGTGTGTACGCTGCCCATACAAGACTACAACCACTGCCACAGGGGCACGTAAGTATCTGTGTGGTGTGTACGCTGCCCATACAGGACTACAATCACTTCCACAGGGGCACGTAAGTATCTGTGTGGTGTGTACGCTGCCCATATAGGACTACAACCACTTCCACAGGGGCACGCAAGTATCTGTGTGGTGTGTACGCTGCCCATACAGGACTACAACCACTTCCATCAGGGGCACGTAAGTATCTGTGTGGTGTGTACGCTGCCCATATAGGACTACAACCACTTCCACAAGGGCACGTAAGTATCTGTGTGGTGTGTACGCTGCCCATACAGGACTACAACCACTTCCACAGGGGCACGCAAGTATCTGTTTGGTGTGTACGCTGCCCATACAGGACTACAACCACTTCCATCAGGGCACGCAAGTATCTGTGTGGTGTTTACGCTGCCCATACAGGACTACAACCACTTCCACAGGGGCACGCAAGTATCTGTGTGGTGTGTACGCTGCCCATACAGGACTACAACCACTTCCATCAGGGCACGCAAGTATCTGTGTGGTGTGTACGCTACAGCATTGGGTTCCAAGTTTAGAAATGAATTTATGTTCTTTATTTTCTCAGACGATCTTTCACAAAGTGTCTTATATTAAACCGTAAGCTGTTCACTGATTTTTTTGAAGTAAATTACTGATTTTTTCACGTAAATTTTCGATGTAACTTCGATATTGTCGTACTTACAGGAAACCGAAGTAGGATGTTCGACTCAAGTTGAAACAAGTCGAAGGAAACACTGAAATTGAAGAAGCTTGGATGACCTTGAATCCCACTATTTTAACGGAAGGTAAAATTCTGTACTACAGGAAAGTTCAAATAAATCCTAGCAGAACTAAACATTCAAACATAGTGCCTCGTGGTAGAAATATTTTTCGTTTTAATATTTTGTTGGGCTTACCACAGACATAAGCCTTTTACCACAGACATTGTGTCTTGTGGTAAAAGATAATTTGGTTGAGGCGTATTTTATTAGGCTAATTTCTACAGTCATTAGGCCTATCTCTAGTCATTGTGTCTGTTGCAGGTGCCCGATGTACACGAACGACTTGGAGAGTCTGCACAGGAGCGAGGTAGACCGCAGAGCTGCAGAAGTGAAGCAGACTATAGACCCCAACCTACTGTTGCACGACCCCACGCTCTAGACCCGTGGTTCTTAACCCCTGGGTCGAGACCCAAAGTTTGGTTGCTAAGAGTTTTTGTTGACCTACAGTAACCTGTTTTCAAAAGAATAGTCATATTATGAAAGAAAAGTTTTATTTAGGGTAGATTTTGAGTCACTGCCAAGAAAGGTTAAGAACCACTGCTTTAGACCCTTCTGTGCTTACGTCTGCTGTCTGAGCTGTGCTGACGTCACCTCCTGCTGTCAGAATTATGCTGACAAAATCTCGCTGACATTGCCTCGTGTCAGCTTTTTGTGTACTGGCTGACATGCAGCAGTTTTATAAGCCATCACGAGTTCCTTTGACTCGAAGAAACCTTTCATATCGCAGAGGCTTTCTTTATTGTAGAATCTTTTCTCAAATCGATCTTTATATGAACTATTTTTAAAAATAAATTTTATTGAGCTATCGCTTACAAAGTGTATAATTAGTTCTTATAAGTATGTTTTCTAAATAAACATTGCTTTCTATTCCAGCTAATGGAATAGTTTTGAAGAGAATAGTTTTTGAAACTATTGACGGGACCAAGCGAAGGCTGGAGTTTCAAATATTTTTCGGAGTTGTACCGTTCCTTGAGAAAGGCTAAAAAAGTTATGTATATTCTACGTTCATCTGAACAGTTTATTCAATGTTCTATTCTAATTCATTATTCTAATCGGACTAATAAAACGATTGAAGTTCACGATATTAAACTTCTAAGTTTTGTTTGTCTTGGTGCTGTATTCTTGGCTAGATAATAACACTTTACCCTAAAACGTGCAAGCGTTGACTCAACTTTTCTAGAAGTCTTTTGGTCTTTAAATTTTGGTCTTTATTTAGTCTTCAACTTTTGGTCTTTAATTTTTGGTCTTCACATAGTGTTTAACTTTTTTTGGCCGCGACATCGATGGCTCATGTATGCTTCTGTAGCCCCTTGTGGACGGTGCTTCTCTCGGTACCCTATAATAATTGCAAAGATGTTTATGTTGTTTGGATTCTTATCTCTTTTTGGTGTTCGTTTTTCCCCCAAACGGAGATACGATCATTGTACCTTTAGGAATTTACGATCCCATGGGAAAAATGTGATGTTCCAATCTAATTGCTGGGTAGGCCTTCCTTCTATCGAAGTTGAAATTGTGTCTTTTTATTGCGAGTAGTTTTTTTCTTTTGATGCCATGGGTGTCTAGTAAGTTACGTGTTTATTATGTCATGCAACCCTTCGTATCTTTGGTTAGTGAGCCGCTTTTGCTTGTGGTGGTTGCATTTTGTGAGCATTTGGGTTTTTTCAAGTATGCAACGGAATTATCATGTGATGGTTTGAAACGTTTTACCATCTTTGGTAAAACTGATTACTGAATGAACAAAATGACTATAATCACGCCGGTTTACTGAACTCTTTATGTCAGTTCTTGCCAACTGGATTTCGACTTGGACTTATTGGTTGATTAATGTTTCGTTTTAGTGAAATATTACTTTCCGTACATCCATGCTTCCTATAAGTATTATGTGATTGCGTATACAGGTTTATTGACACTCTTAGGCAATATAACACGGTTCCCATATGAAGAATATGTATTTTTAAACTAAGATTGCTGTGGAGGTTCTCTTGTGGTATTGTGTGTAGTTTTAGTTTAGTCTAGTTTAAGTAGTTTTACCCAGTTGTTAGTAGCATTAAGTTTGAGGCTGTTTCAAAGCTGACCGGGTTCATGGCACGTCTGTAGGGGGGGGGGGGGGGGTCAATTGGACCTCTAGTAGACGTACATTTAATATATTAAAGAAAGGACGCGACTGTTTTGTGGATTTTTCTACGTTTACTGGAACCACCAACACATTCATGGATTGGAATTTTTTCTTTTCTGGATTGGAAATTCTTTTCGTTTGTGGACTGGAAATTTTTTTCGTGTCTGGATTGGGAAATCTTTTCATTTTTGGATTAGTTCTTTATCGCACCTCGATTAAAGGTACCTTAAAGATGTTATTTACTGGATAAGAAATATAACTTTCTTTGTCATGTTAACCAGCACATTTCAGATGTGTTTTGTGTATTTCAGCGGACATCATTTCTAATTCACATTAGCGTTCTGATTCACGTTTTTTGGTGTAAATATTATCACTTATGATACGCTCACTATATCGATGCGTTCGTTCGTTTGCAGAAAAAAGTTACGCTTATTCAGTGAAAATAAAGCAAGCACAGTTTCTATTATGCATAAACTTCAACCGAGCGCAGGATTTCCAAAGAACTGAGGGTTTGTTTGTCATGTTCAAAGCCTTAACCAATGATGTATACTTATGCAATAGTTCCTCATTCCCAAATGTGTCACAGAAGTGCAACTGAGGTTTTCATAATTATTTAGAATAAGGATACAACTGCCATTTGATGAGCGCGACTGATTGAGGCTACCGTACTTGGTTAAAAGCCTGTCATTTGATGGAGCTTGTGGCACGCCTTCAGGCTGCAATTTGTGCCATTTGATGGAGCTTTCTGGCGCGCTTTGCAGGCTGCAATTTGTGCCATTTGATGGAGCTTTCTGGCGCGCTTTGCAGGCTGCAATTTGTGCCATTTGATGGAGTTTGCTGGCCCGCTTTGCAGGCCGCAATTTGTGCCATTTGATGGAGTTTGCTGGCCCGCTTTGCAGGCTGCAATTTGTGCCATTTGATGGAGTTTGCTGGCCCGCTTTGCAGGCTGCAATTTGTGCCATTTGATGGAGCTTTCTGGCGCGCTTTGCAGGCCGCAATTTGTGCCATTTGATGGAGTTTGCTGGCCCGCTTTGCAGGCTGCAATTTGTGCCATTTGATGGAGCTTTCTGGCGCGCTTTGCAGGCTGCAATTTGTGCCATTTGATGGAGCTTTCTGGCGCGCTTTGCAGGCCGCAATTTGTGCCATTTGATGGAGTTTGCTGGCCCGCTTTGCAGGCCGCAATTTGTGCCATTTGATGGAGTTTGCTGGCCCGCTTTGCAGGCTGCAATTTCTGCCATTTGATGGAGTTTGCTGGCCCGCTTTGCAGGCTGCAATTTGTGCCATTTGATGGAGCTCGCTTTGCCGGGCGCAATTTCGACGGGCAATATTAATTAAATCCAAATAACAGAGATTTGTGTTTGTATTGCTGGCATGAACTTCCTCGCGCTCCGTTCGTTGGGGAGAGTGTGTATGTACATATTACCTGAGTTTACTCGCGATTTATATTTTTGCATGAATTCATATGTTTTTTGTATGAATTTCCGTATTTTTACATTATTGTTTTTTAAATACTTCATTGATTTACATATTTTTGCACTATTATTTTAAATATTTTTGCACTCAAATTTTAAATACCCTTGCATTGAATTCTATATTTTTACACTAATATTTTAAATACTTCTGGATTCACTTGCATGTTGCACAATAATATTTTGAATCCTTTAGCTTCGATTTCTATATTTTTGCTTTGATATTTCAAATACTTGTGCACAGATTCCTGATTCCTATATTTTTACATTAATATTTAGCTTGCCTATGCGTAGCTGTATGACATTGGATAAGAAATGTGTGGAAATGTCCGTTCTAGAACAGATACTTTTAGAACCATCTATGTGGAACCCTAAGTGTTATTTTAAGAGGGATGTTGCTTACTTTAACCCGCGCACTGTAACTGGTCGCCTCATTTACCAGGCTCACTGGTTGCCAGACGTAAGGCATAACCCCAAGTTGTTATACACCAAAATGATCGTCTCAGCGAGTGCTACACAGCTGGAGCCAGAAACCCCCACATTGTGGGGGTTAAGGCAGAGCTCCAACCACTTGGAAGTTGGGAGGGGTAAGCACAGTCAGTGTGGTAAATGAGGCGACCGTGAGAGGGTGTGCGTGCGAACAGTCAGTGGCAGCCTCAGTTACCAGCGAAACTACTCAGGGCCTTATTTCGCCTTATTTCGTAAAAATGGCAAATAAGACAAATCTGAAGTCAGTAGCGTGTAGAGCAGTATTTTATTCATATTGTGTGAAAATTACAAGTTTCGAAACACTATACTTACAGTAATATAACCAGACATGCAAACATGCATTTATGTAGGAACTAAAACGAAGAATGGATAACACCTAGTAGACATGAATGGTCATAACTTTTTTTCTAATTGTTGTAGAGGAAAAATAAAAACATCAGCAGGTTTGGAAGGATTTTCTGCATAAAACAGCAGTGAAAAACATTACATTGTTTCCAAAACACAAAAATGGCCATTGATCTCTTTGAAGCAATGTTGTGCAAAAATCGACGGAGTTTGACTCCATATTACAAAGAAACGGTTCAAGTTATCAAAAATCTGACAACATCAAAGTGTAAAGCAACATTTTTTACTCATTACTTCATATTTTTACATCTCTGCCTATTACGGTAAGTGAACAGGGAACGGCAGAGTAACGCGGGTAAATTGACTACTTTTCTGAGGGATGCGCGACCGTGCGCGGGTTAACCCTTTCGGTACGATAATTCAAATTGTTTGGGTAAAAACTTCCTGGGGAAAAAGTTGTCATTACCCTGAATTGTCAGTGAAATTGTCCTAGTGTGGTGCTTTTAGCTTAAGTAAGTGCCTTCTTCATTATTTTAATTTTAAAATTTTTTGGAATCTTTGAAGCTCGATGCTTGGCGACAGAAATTTTTGATGTTGATAATAAAGTTTTCGTATTTACGAAGAAATTATTCATACGTTTTTGCCCGAATTTACCAAAAATCAACAAAGTTCAGAAAAAACTTGCTCAAGTTAAATGGAAAGGGTATTGAATATGTTGCTCGGGTCCTGTAGTATGAACTTACGCGTGCTACAGGGTCCTATGGTAATTACAGGGGCCTATGGTAACCTATGGTAATTTACGCGTGCAGATTTCTGGAATTGTTTAAAAACTAGTTTAATGAATGTTTGTAATTTCCCTAATTTTGTTATTACTCCAAAATATTCCCTCACTAGTTAAATTAGTTTAAAACTAGGTTAGATGCCCTAAACTGGAAGCACTAGCCAACTTGGCACTGGAGTAGCCGTCAGGACCGAAAGGGTTAAAATCTAAGCTTCGTTTTATTCAGAAAGGAAACGTATTTTCTCGTGTACTTGAAAGTAACCGCCGCGTCCGTACGCAAGTAGGGAATGAGTGTTGAGTGGAAGTGCGTCAGTTTATGCGTAGATTTACGCATTTGCATTTTGATAAGTTTGTGTGTCGGTTTTTGTACATTTTGATTCAACCAATGAAGCAGCATTGGTTGCGGTTACAAATAAACCGGTTCTGTTTGGCTGAAAAAACGTATTTTTTGTGTATATTTTTGGTTTGTTTTTGAGAACCAGGTCTGTTGGTACGTACATTGACTGGTAGGAGTGAAGTTTTTTGTACTCTTCTATTAAACACGGAATTAAATTTTCTTTAGAGCTTTAGCAAATGCGGAAATAAATCTTTCCTTGGAATCTTATTAAAACCGAAAATCTTACTAGAAATTGTTGAATACAAAAATAACTCGTTCCTTTGAGTCTTAACAAATATGGAAGTAAATCTTTGCTTAACTTTTTATATTAAATACAGATTAATTTCTCTATGAAGGCTTTTTATTAAATACGAAAGTAAATTCCTGCTTCAAGATTTATCTTAAATGCGAACGTCTGCCTTTGAAATTTTATCATGAACATGAAACTAAATCTTTATTTGATGTCATTTATTGTATGCGGAACCAAATTTGTCCGCGAAGTCGCTTATTAAAATGGTTTGATTTCATTCATGATGCCTTCCTCCTTCCTCTCTTTGAAGCGCCTTTGTTGCGGTTAGGGAGGCTTAAACTAACATCTAATCTAATCTTTCGTATCTGCCTTCCTCTCTTTGGAACGCCTTTGTTGCGGTTAGGTAGGCTTTATCCCACATCTAATCTAATCATTCATATGTGCCTTCCTCGCTTTGGAACGCCTTTGTTGCGGTTAGGGAGGCTTAAACTAACTAATCTATTCTAATCGCTCGTGTGTGCTTTCCTTCTTCCTTTCTTTGGAACACCTTTGTTGCAGTTATAGAGGCTTAAACTAACTAATCTAATCTAATTTGATCGCTCGTGTGTGCCTTCCTCTCTTTGGAACACCTTTGTTGCGGTAATACTGAATGTTTGTCGTACCCTGTGGTGGAGCTCGTGATTTGTGATGCATCAGCTCATTCCATATGTTCTGTCCGAATTTTGGATACAAATAGCAAAAGTAACCAACCGTTTCACTTACAGATGAAATCGTCAATGTACTTTCCCTGATTATCTAAGACTTCCTTCCATCTATTACCAAGCTTAATAATCCCATTATTGTAAAATACTTTCCATTTTGATTCGAAGAACTCACACATGTCAGTTTCAACCTGTTGCTGCGTTGCAAAAGCTGTTTCTTCCAAATGGTTTTGCAAGCCACGAAACAAATGGTAGTCTGAAGGGGCTGATTACGTGCCTCAAGTGATTCTTGGGTACTTCCATGTTTTGTGCCTCGAGTGATTCTTGGGTGCTTCCATGTTTTGTGCCTCGAGTGATTCTTGGGTACTTCCATGTTTTGTGCCTCGAGTGATTCTTGGGTACTTCCATGTTATGTGCCTCGAGTGATTCTTGGGTGCTTCCATGTTTTGTGCCTCGAGTGATTCTTGGGTACTTCCATGTTATGTGCCTCGAGTGATTCTTGGGTACTTCCATGTTTTGTGCCTCGAGTGATTCTTGGGTACTTCCATGTTTTGTGCCTCGAGTGATTCTTGGGTACTTCCATGTTAGCTAGATTTTAATCAAGCACATTTTAATTTCATTGTTCTGTAAACGAAATTTTTGATCAGCTTAAGTGCATCTAAACATAAAAATAATGTTCAGCTCTATTAGACTTTATAAAATACTCTTCAAATTTTGTTTAATGGTAAAATTCGGACAAAACTTGTGGGATGTCCTGATGAAATATGGTTTTGTTTGTTAGTATTTTTTAATTCACTGTTCTTTTTTTAAGCATGAATTCGTTTTTCTCCAACTTTTCTCTTATTTTATTAGAATCGTTAAATTATGCTATTAAATGCGCAGTGATTCCTGGTTAGGAACACACTTGTGTATAGATTCCTCTACCCCTAAATTCCTTACTAAATGGTGCCTTTCCCTTTTGGGAGCTCATTTTATGTGGTAAGGAGGCTTATACTTACCTGACCTATTTTTTCCAAAGTCGCAATATCAATTTTGTCACAAAATCGTTTATCTTAAATATTTTTATTTTTCTCAGAGCATTAGTAACGTCAGGTAAATTTAACCTATGTCGAAGAGATTTAATGCCACTTGTTCAGTATGGTATGACCGCCAAATTTATGCCAGTGTAATATGACCACAAGCCATGATATGACCACCAGCAATATGATATGACATCCATTAAAATGATTTGACCTCCAGCAAGATGATATAACCACCAGAAATATATGACCTCCAGCTGCGTGATCATAACCTTCTTAAAGAGACACTCGTCCTACCTAGAGTTGTTTGGTGTTGAAATAGCTTCTACGCTGGCCTGGTGACCATAACTCCTTTGTCTCTGTGAAACAGCCGGTGTATCGTCACTCCCACTTCGTTCGGTACCAACCGCCATTGTATCCATGCCGTTTGGTATCTACCGCTCTTGCATCCATTCCGTTCGGTAACTACCGCTAGTACATCCATTCCGTTCGGTAACTACCGCTAGTACATCCATTCCGTTCGGTAACTACCGCTAGTAAATCCATTCCGTTCGGTAACTACCGCTATTAAATCCATTCCGTTCGGTAACTACCGCTAGTAAATCCATTCCGTTCGGTAACTACCGCTAGTACATCCATTCCGTTCGGTAACTACCGCTAGTAAATCCATTCCGTTCGGTAACTACCGCTAGTAAATCCATTCCGTTCGGTAACTACCGCTAGTAAATCCATTCCGTTCGGTAACTACCGCTAGTACATCCATTCCGTTCGGTAACTACCGCTAGTAAATCCATTCCGTTCGGTAACTACCGCTAGTACATCCATTCCGTTCGGTAACTACCGCTAGTAAATCCATTCCGTTCGGTAACTACCGCTAGTACATCCATTCCGTTCGGTAACTACCGCTAGTAAATCCATTCCGTTCGGTAACTACCGCTAGTAAATCCATTCCGTTCGGTAACTACCGCTAGTAAATCCATTCCGTTCGGTAACTACCGCTAGTACATCCATTCCGTTCGGTAACTACCGCTAGTAAATCCATTCCGTTCGGTAACTACCGCTAGTACATCCATTCCGTTCGGTAACTACCGCTAGTAAATCCATTCCGTTCGGTAACTACCGCTAGTACATCCATTCCGTTCGGTAACTACCGCTAGTAAATCCATTCCGTTCGGTAACTACCGCTAGTACATCCATTCCGTTCGGTAACTACCGCTAGTACATCCATTCCGTTCGGTAACTACCGCTAGTAAATCCATTCCGTTCGGTAACTACCGCTAGTACATCCATTCCGTTCGGTAACTACCGCTAGTAAATCCATTCCGTTCGGTAACTACCGCTAGTACATCCATTCCGTTCGGTAACTACCGCTAGTAAATCCATTCCGTTCGGTAACTACCGCTAGTACATCCATTCCGTTCGGTAACTACCGCTAGTAAATCCATTCCGTTCGGTAACTACCGCTAGTACATCCATTCCGTTCGGTAACTACCGCTAGTACATCCATTCCGTTCGGTAACTACCGCTAGTACATCCATTCCGTTCGGTAACTACCGCTAGTACATCCATTCCGTTCGGTAACTACCGCTAGTACATCCATTCCGTTCGGTAACTACCGCTAGTACATCCATTCCGTTCGGTAACTACCGCTAGTACATCCATTCCGTTCGGTAACTACCGCTAGTACATCCATTCCGTTCGGTAACTACCGCTAGTACATCCATTCCGTTCGGTAACTACCGCTAGTACATCCATTCCGTTCGGTAACTACCGCTAGTACATCCATTCCGTTCGGTAACTACCACCAGTACATCCATTCCGTTCGGTAACTACCGCTAGTACATCCATTCCGTTCGGTAACTACCGCTAGTACATCCATTCCGTTGGGTAACTACCGCTAGTACATCCATTCCGTTCGGTAACTACCGCTAGTACATCCATTCCGTTCGGTAACTACCGCTAGTACATCCATTCCGTTCGGTAACAATCGCTATTGCATTCATCTATTTCTTAGCGTTGACAACCCCCTCAGGGGGATACAATTATTGTATCTATGGGAACTAGCGCTCCCAGGGGGACAATGTGAGGGCCCGAGCTAATGGTTAGGTAGGCTTTCTTTTGTTAAAATAGAATAGGTTTTTGTTGTGTTACGGACCATCTTTTTTCGGTTCACTGCTGTCCTGTTTTTCACCGCCTACTACTTTCTTCTTCAACTTTTTCTTGTTTCATGAACTTCTTTCTTAGCTTTCTGTTTCTGTGCCCTTTCTGCATAGATTCCACGTTCCCTTAACTCCATACTAAATGGTGCCTTCTTCCTTCCTCTCTTTACATCTCATTGTTGAGGATAGGGAGGCTTAAACTAACTAATAAACTAATAAACTAGCGTTGACAACCTCTTTCAAATCTCTTCTGCTTTTAAAAACCATTCCTTGCCAAAGCGTTTTATTCAGCTGAAACCGCAATGGTGCGGCCGCCACAACCACTTCGCGTTCGGGAACAACCACTATTCGATGGTATGGCGGTTCTACGTCTTGGTATATAAGATACAGGAAAATTGGCTTATGTTCTATAACTTAACATATTCATGTCACTATCGGCCTACATAACCACCGTCGTCGAATGGTGTGAATGATGGTTATTCGTCTTGGTATCCAAGATACAGGAAAGTGGACTTAAATTCTATAACCGGAAAGATCGATCACTCATGGCTTACACAACCACCGTCGTCTAATGGTGTGAATTTCTTGCTCTCAGTTTCTTACATTCGGATGTCCTGGTTAAGACAAGCCAAATTCGGGTGAATGTCCGTAGGGTTAACATCAATTCGTTGAGCTCAGTAGTCTGTCTTATTTTAGTGCCAGTTTTGGAGGATAGGTAAAGAAACGGTAGATTTCCTTTGCCCCTTTTTTTCTTTAAGGTAATACTTATGATACGCTTCAAATAAACGCGTCTGAGTTCAAATACAATCACTTAAACATCGATCGCTTCATCTTGTACAAATACTACCAGGAAGAAATTAACAGATTAGTGACTAAGATTATTGGTGCTAAATTGTTTGTGTCTCGCATTTTTTACCTTTTCATCAATTTATTTTGTAGTACTGCGGAATCAATACAAGAAAAGTAGCGTTAATAACGATAACTTTTATCAATCAAAATCAACTAAAATAACTGCGATTAAAAATAACTATAATAAGGACGCATTACTTGCATCTTCATTACCTGCATTTGCTCATTAGACAAAGTCAGTCGTAGGATAGCTAACGATTGTCCGTAATTGTGAAGGATAGCTAACGATTGTCTGTAATTGTGAAGGATAGCTAACGATTGTCTGTAATTGTGAAGGATAGCTAACGATTGTCTGTAATTGTGAAGGATAGCTAACGATTGTCTGTAATTGTGAAGGATAGCTAACGATTGTCTGTAATTGTGAAGGATAGCTAACGATTGTCTGTAATTGTGAAGGATAGCTAACGATTGTCTGTAATTGTGAAGGATAGCTAACGATTGTCTGTAATTGTGAAGGATAGCTAACGATTGTCTGTAATTGTGAAGGATAGCTAACGATTGTCTGTAATTGTGAAGGATAGCTAACGATTGCAAACTTATGCGAGGAGATATTTCTAACCCCGTGTCCATGTTGATTCTTAGTTACCCAGTCTAACTTCTTCGCTGGAGCGTGCATGTTTTTCGCCGCTCAAGCGATTTAATTACTAAGGCGTCTAAAAACATGCATGCAGGCGGGGAAAAAGGTAGACTTGGTATAGCTTAATATTGATGTTTTGAAAAAGTTAGAGGACAAAATCTAAGAAAAGCTTTAGAATGTTAGAAGAAATGCATTTTCAAAAAAATACGCGCGTCTAAAATGCATGTGTGCCGTGACCATTAGTGTGTGTGTGTGGCTACTTGTATATGTGTGTGCGCCGCATAAATCTTAAGTATTGTACTTGTGAGGCTGTGTTGCTGTGATATGTATACGTGTTGTGAAACTGTGTCCTCTTTTCATCGTAGGCTTTCTAGCGGACTCTATATTCAGTTAGTACTCCCGTACGGAAAAGTCGAGTGACGGACAAATTATATTTGGCTCACGTTTCTTTAAATCATAATGAAATTTTTCACATAAGTTGAGACAAATTACATCAGGCTCACGTGAGTTGGTTTAAATCGTAATAAAATTTTATGCAAAAGTTGAGTTACATGGTTGTTATTTTTGCGGCGTGTCGAGTATTTTTCGCGCGTTTGTTTATCATTGTTGGTGACAATAAATTTTATTAGCCCGTTATAGGATTTCAAGTTCTCTCGCTTTAAACTGCGCAGTCAACCCTCAAGTTATAGGATATTATCTTACGTGCACCTCAATTTATACGAAGCTTGATTAATAAACTCATAAAAGTGATAAGTAAATACATTAAATTATAAAAGTCGAAGTTATTTAAATAACTAATGCGGAGCTTGATTGAAGTCACGAGTAAATCCAGTAATTTATTTTCTCATACGATGAACGTAACTCGAGGACTGGCTCTGCTTGATTTGGAGCACTACACTGTTGGAAAATTCCGACCACGGGTGGTTTTAAGTGAGGCTATAAAAGCACTGTATAGGACGGTATTATGCACTTATTGAGTGTGACAATAAGTTTTATACTAGGCTGGTGCTCATAGACAGCTACTCTTTCATTGTGAATCTGTTATTTACTTGTAATAAGTGACCTCTATTTAGAAATTAGAATGTTCAGGATTGAAAGAAATATACCTTTAGATTTAAACATTGTAATTCCTAGTGAAATTATAATTCCATGAAAATACAAAGGAAATTGCCTATCATATTTACTAAACATATGTTCGGTCATGGTACTTAGTATGATGTAATCCGTGTCTTTTGATCTTCAATATCTCGTCTGTGCAATCCTTTATGCAGTGTTGATTTTTGTGTTTCTCATTTTCACTGTAGATGTAGAATTCCCGAAGCCTTCTTGGCTGAAGTCTGTCCTCGTCAGTACGCCCTTGTGGACTAAGCGCTCCTGCGTAGCAATAATATTGAATTCGCAGAATCAGCCACGAATGTTTTTGGGATCTCCTAGGGGAAAATGTGACATCCCGAGCTGATAGGTAGGCCTTTTCGTTGAAACGAATTATTTTCCGGTATTTTAGGGAGAATATTTTAGGGTTTACTAGCTTTCTTTGACTTGCTTTCTCAACTGTTATCATGTATCCTAACCTTCCGTCTCAACTTACTGTTTCTATGCACACGGGATCCTGTGTGGGAACCTCACTTGTGCTTAGATTCCGCGTTCATCTAACTCCATACTAAATGGTGCCTACATTTGTCCTCTCTTTGAACTTCTTGGTTGTGGTCAAGCAATCTGAAGCTAAAACTAACTTAAAATCATTCAATCATATTGCAGAAATCTGTTGTGGGTTCCCATCTGTAATTAGGTAGGCCATCTTTTAATCAATGGTATTGCAGGAGTCTGTAGTGGGTTTCAATCTGTAGTTAGGTAGGCCTTCTTTTTATCAATCAAACATATTGCAGGAGTCTGTTGTGGGTTTTCATCTGATGTTTGACAGGCTTTTTTCCTGTCATTCGTTGGCTTTTCCTTGCCTCTCGTGGGGATGGCCGGCGTTCCGCGCAAGCAACATACTCTGGTATTGTATCTCTGCTTCTTTCTTCTGACAATAATGGTACAAAGGATATTTGTAATAAGATAGAGGAAACTTTACGAAGACTATTTTCCTATTCTAGGCAAGTATAAGTTTATTTTGTTGGTGTGAGAAGGTATTTCACTTACTAAATGTAAAGACGCAGGGCACAAAATTTTCGTTGGACGAAGGGGTTCCAGTATCACGGATTAATTGTTAATTGCATTCTTGTCAATCTGATTCGGATTAAACAACCGCGGAGTCGAGCACAATTCTTTGTTTTCGTGTTCGTAAAACTTGAGTAAAATTTGAAACTCAGGCTCCTTGTGAGCGTGATAGCGCAGAGTTTCATGCCCCGACCATGTAACTGGGACTCAAGTTTGTACTCATTGTGATGTAATAAAGTAAATGTGCGTCGCATGTGGTTTTTTATTGACCCAAAAGGTTCACGTTTAGACTTCTGTTATGCGTCTGACTCATAACTGTTCAATAACACTCACTTACTTGAGAGAACAGCGTTGCCGAGCGAAGGAGATGTATGCCAACGAAACCCCCGATGGCCGGTCTATAATGTATCAAAGTGGCCAGACTAAACATTGGGCCGAGCGTTATCGAGGGAGAGACTCTGTACACTGCCTGGTCTGCTGTTAGAACAATAAACAACTTTCGCGACTCCTGAGAACGCGAGGACGATCGCGTCCAACCACAAGCAAACGAAATAGTAACGTGTTTGCGTACTTGTAATGAGTTGGTAATTAAGCGAAATTATGCCTAAATAAAGGATACGAGGACACGACGATGTCATTAATTAGGGAAATTACCTTTTTAATGACAATAATCATTAGGAATTTAAACACGAAGAAAGCATCAATATGATTTCAATACTTGGTGCTTTCTACGTTTTTAAATTCCTATTGCCATTAACTGAAATCGCACATGATCGAGTGTAATGCATTGTGCGAATAATCACATTGTCATTCAATCCCATAAATTACGATATAGTTCAAAATCATTAACCGTAAGGTCATTCATAACCATAAATCAGTTTATCAGTCGAAACCGGGTATCACATCCGACAAAACCATATGCCCAAGTGCTGTGAGAAATAACCCTTATTTTGAATTATCAGTTGCAGAAAAAGTATAAGAGCTGTGTGGCATAAAAGTCTTCGAGTCGTAGAGCTTGGATGGGAGTATGGGCCTTATCTTCGTATGTTCTCTTTTTGTTTGAGTGATCACTCCGAAGTCTTATTTTCTGTTCAATTTACAAAACTTTTACATGGTTGCGCTCCTGTGTATTACATTATCAGTGGAACCAATTTCATGTCTCAACACTATTGGAAATAAACTGTTTTTTTTTTACACCAGTCCCACTCAAAACCGTAACTTACTTTTTCAGTAACACCCATTAGCCCCAATGCCAGTCAAAACAATGAACCACATTATCACTAAAATTCACTCATCACATCAGACGAAAGAACACCAACTCAGTCACTCAAAATCGTAAAAAATAAAACGTTCGACACCTCCACACAGCCGTGTTCGATAACCTGATTCAAGATGCGAAAACGATTCTTCCCATTAAAAATATTCACCAAATAAAGGGAAGTGCACGCTGTAACGAAAAAAATCTGTAATACGCGTGCAACTCAAGATCCTTTACAACAGACACTAGGAAGAAGGTTGCACCACATTTCTTTTATCCTTCATACCCTGCAGACTTACATACTCGTATATAACCTTGAGTTCAGACAGTCGGGAAGCATAAAGAGATAATGACAGCGAATATCAACAGCGGTTGATTGAAGGAGAAATTGTCGCCAATAGAGACAGAGTTAAGGAGGCGGGCTGTGTAATGGAAGAGAATTAATTTAATGGGTAAGTGAGTGCTCGGTCTTGCCAAAGGAAAGATACCTCATCTTGTGTGCTTGTGTGTGATGGTTGGTTGGTTCAAGGAAGGTCACCATGGTGGAGGTTTTCTTAACGTGCTTATTGTGAACGTTTATGATAGTGAGCCATTGTTGGTTGTAAACAATTGCTAATTGGGAACGATTGTTGGTTGTGAACGATAGTTTATTGAGAATAATTGTTGGCTGTGATAGATTGTTGATAGTAAATGATTATTGATTGTGAACGATTGTCGGTTGTGAACGATAGATGATTTTGAACGACTTTTGATTGTGAACGATTGTCTATTGTGAACGATAGTTCATTGCGAATAATTGTTGGTTGTAATAGATTGTTAATTTTGAACGATAGTTGATTATGAACGTTCATGATTGTGAATGCTATTATTAATTCAGCATTAATTGTGAACGCCTATGGTTGCTGCGGTGATGATTGCGAAAAATTAGGGCTGGTTTGTGATGGTGAATGTCTGTAATTAGTGTACTGCTGATGGTGAGTGCCCGTGATATGTATATTAATGACTGTAAATGTCTGTGATTGGTTCAAAGATGATTGTGAATAATATCAATTCATCACGCGTTAAAGGACTGAGAAAATAGCTTATCATATAAGATGATATTCGCACATCGAAAGAACACTGTTTGTAAATGGACTGTGATTTCGAGTTTTATAGAGTGTTTTAGTAAATATGATAAGCTTTTTCTCCGTCTTTAACAGTGATGAACTGAAAAAATTCCGTATAGTTAAGAAGTTATAAATGATTGTGAATAATAGTGATTGTTAATTAGCAATAATTAGAGCTTGGGATTGGTCTTTCGTACGGACGTTCGGCCGTTGCCTTAATTTACAAAATTTGTTAACTAATATCGCCTTTCTGTTTTCTTTTTTGAGATCAGAGATTCCCAGCGTTTTGCCCCAGCAATCCCTCCCCGAAAGTCTACATGAACCTCAACAATCAGCGGCGTGATTGACATTTATTCAACATACTGAGGTAAGATAGATGCCCCTCATGTAAATTTCAATCCAAATTTATGCAATCCCAATCAATATTCGAAAAATCCTGCAGAGATATTGCAGTGATTTATAGATATCGCTATGGAAATTACTTCTATTTTAGAGTTAGATTTCAGTTGATTACATCTCGCTCTGCAATTAATTGTGTTCACTTTCGACTGTGCTGCATTGACTTTCAACTGCGTTGCATCGACTTTCAACTGCGTTGCATCGACTTTCTACTGTGTTGCATTGACTTTCAACTGCGTTGCATCGACTTTCGACTGTGCTGCATTGACTTTCAACTGCGTTGCATCGACTTTCAACTGTGTTGCATTGACTTTCAATTGTGTTGCGTTGACTTTCAACTGCGTTGCATCGACTTTCTACTGTGTTGCATCGACTTTCTACTGTGTTGCATTGACTTTCAACTGCGTTGCATCGACTTTCGACTGTGCTGCATTGACTTTCAACTGCGTTGCATCGACTTTCAACTGCGTTGCATCGACTTTCTACTGTGTTGCATTGACTTTCAACTGCGTTGCATCGACTTTCGACTGTGCTGCATTGACTTTCAACTGCGTTGCATCGACTTTCAACTGCGTTGCATCGACTTTCTACTGTGTTGCATTGACTTTCAACTGCGTTGCATCGACTTTCGACTGTGCTGCATTGACTTTCAACTGCGTTGCATCGACTTTCAACTGCGTTGCATCGACTTTCTACTGTGTTGCATTGACTTTCAACTGCGTTGCATCGACTTTCGACTGTGCTGCATTGACTTTCAACTGTGTTGCATCGACTTTCAACTGTGTTGCATTGACTTTCGATTGTGTTGCGTTGACTTTCGACTGTGTTGCGTTGACTTTCAACTGCGTTGCATCGACTTTCAACTGCATTGCATCGACTTTCAACTGTGTTGCATCGACTTTCAACTGTGTTGCATCGACTTTCAACAGCGTTGCATCGACTTTCAACTGTGTTGCATCGACTTTCAACTGTGTTGCATTGACTTTCGATTGTGTTGCGTTGACTTTCGATTGTGTTGCGTTGACTTTCGACTGTGTTGCGTTGACTTTCAACTGCGTTGCATCGACTTTCAACTGTGTTGCATCGACTTTCAACTGTGTTGCATTGACTTTCAACTGTGTTGCATTGACTTTCGATTGTGTTGCGTTGACTTTCGACTGTGTTGCGTTGACTTTCAACTGCGTTGCATCGACTTTCAACTGTGTTGCATCGACTTTCAACTGTGTTGCATTGACTTTCGATTGTGTTGCGTTGACTTTCGATTGTGTTGCGTTGACTTTCGACTGTGTTGCGTTGACTTTCAACTGCGTTGCATCGACTTTCAACTGTGTTGCATCGACTTTCAACTGCGTTGCATCGACTTTCAACTGCGTTGCATCGACTTTCAACTGTGTTGCATCGACTATCAACTGTGTTGCATCGACTTTCAACTGTGTTGCATCGACTTTCAACTGCGTTGCATCGACTTTCAACTGCGTTGCATCGACTTTCAACTGTGTTGCATCGACTTTCAACTGTGTTGCATCGACTTTCAACTGCGTTGCATCGACTTTCAACTGCGTTGCATCGACTTTCAACTGCGTTGCATCGACTTTCAACTGTGTTGCATCGACTTTCAACTGTGTTGCATTGACTTTCGATTGTGTTGCGTTGACTTTCGATTGTGTTGCGTTGACTTTCGACTGTGTTACGTTGACTTTCGACTGTGTTGCATTGACTTTCGACTGTGTTGCATTGACTTTCGACTGTGTTGCGTTGACTTTCGACTGTGTTGGATTGACTTTCGACTGTGATGCATTGGCTATCGAATGTGTTGTTTTAACTTTCGACTGTGTTGCATTGACTTTCGATTGTGTTGCACTGACTTTCGACAGTGTTGCATTGACTTTCGACTGTGTTGCATTGACTTTCGCATGTGTTGTTTTGACTTTCGACTGTGTTGCATTGACTTTCGACCGTGTTGCATTGACTTTCGACTGTATTGCATTCACTTTCGACTGTGTTGCATTGAATTTCGACTGTGTTACGTTGACTTTCGACTGTGTTGCATCGACTTTCGACTGTGTTGCATTGAATTTCGACTGTGTTACGCTGACTTTCGACTGCGTTGCATTGATTTTCGACTGTGTTGCATTGACTTTCGACTGTGTTGCATTGACTTTCGACTGTGTTGCATTGACTTTTGACTGTGTTGCATCGACTTTCGACTGTGTTGCATTGACTTTCGACTGTGTTGCATTGACTTTTGACTGTGTTGCATTGACTTTCGACTGTGTTGCATTGACTTTCGACTGTGTTGCATTGATTTTCGACTGCGTTGCATTGACTTTCGACTGTGTTGCATTGACTTTCGACTGTGCTGCACTGACTTTCGAATGTGTTGCATTGACTTTCGACTGTGTTACATTGACTTTCGACTGTGTTGCATTGACTTTCGACTGTGTTACGTTGACTTTCGACTGTGTTGCATTGACTTTCGACTGTGTTGCATTGACTTTCGACTGTGTTGCATTGACTTTCGACTGTGTTGCGTTGACTTTCGACTGTGTTGC
Source organism: Morinoia aosen (assembly GCA_030386875.1). Lineage (NCBI taxonomy): Eukaryota > Metazoa > Arthropoda > Malacostraca > Amphipoda > Talitridae > Morinoia > Morinoia aosen. The sequence continues at coordinate 46,523,966 of CM059577.1, read as the reverse complement.
GTTGACTTTCGAATGCTGATCAGCAGTAGCTTTCTCTCGTCGTATAAAGAAGACGGGCATTTTAGGTAAAAATACTGATTCAGAGCCACAGGGTTTTCAGCATTCTACATACGTCAGTGAAGCCTCAACGTGTTTAGCGCGGCGGGTTAAACTAAAGTTTGACATTCGATTCCAATTTAGAGTAAATTTTAGTAAGCCATTTTGAAAACACGAAACATTAATTAGTTCATGTTTTCATTTAGTTTTGATTAAGTATTTTTTTAAATTGAGGTTGTGACTGCTGGTTGGTCAGCAGTATTGTGTGGCCAAATATTGCTCAAGTCGCAGTCTAAGTGTTAATTAATGCCGCTTGGCTGAGAGGCGCCAAAACTTAACGTCACTGTTGTATTTCTCAACTGATAAATGCTGACAGTTGCAAACCAATGCTGGGAGCGAAATCAATATCAATCTTCCTGCGCTGGATCGTTTGCGACCTGTCGTTTCTGGCGAGTCAGCGACCCTTGCTGCTTCGAGATTTGCCGACTCAGCTCCCTTGCCTAGACTGCTTTGGTCAGCAAATTGAAGGCGATCCCACCTCAGCATCGATACTCAGGCCAAGCCGCTTGAGCAAACATGCTGGATTTGTTGTGGGAGCTGAAGTAAAGTTTGTTGCTGTCCGAGGTTTGATGACGCCTACTTTTTGCATGGAATTTTCAACGCTGAAACAGCAAGCCGAAGCAGAAGGACTTCGAAGGTTTCTTTCCCCAAGAAAGTGCGAGGTGAGTTGCAGTTATTTTGTTTAATTTGCAGTTATTTTCGTTATTTTTAGCTATTTTAGTTGTTCAGTCGCAGTTAATTTAATCGATTTTGCAGTTATTTTAGTTATTTATTCGCAGGTATTTTAGTTAAAATTACAGTTATTTCAGTTAATTTTAAGGTAACGTAGGTATTTAGTCGCAGTTATTTTAGCTAAAGTTTCAGTGTTTGTAATTATTTATAGGATTTTAGTTATTTAGTTGCAGCAATTCAAGTTGAATTTATTTTAGGTTTTTTTTAATTATTTTAATTATTTATTTGCAGATATTTGAGTTAAAGAGACAGTTATTTAAGTTAAATATAATTATTTTAGTTATTTAGTTGCAGTTTTTAGAGTTGTAGTTTCGGCTATTTTAGTTATTTTAGTTACTTAGTTACAGTTTTTGTTAGTTGAAATTGCAGTTATTCGTGTTAATTTTGAATATTTTAGTTATTTATTTGCGGTTATTTTAGTTTGAGTAGCAGTCATTTAAGTTATTTTTAGTTATTCTAGTAATTTGGTTGCAGTTATTTTGATTGAAGTTGCAGTGTTTTTAGTTATTTTGTTGCAGTTATATAAGTTTAAGTTGTGGTTAAATGAACCAATATGGTAATTTTAGTTGTTTAATTCCAGTTCATTAGTTATTTTCGTTGTTCAGTAATTTAAGCTTCTTTAGTTATTTACATAATTGCAGTAATTTTTGCGAGCTTGTAGTAAAATTTAGTTAAAGTTAGTCATGAATATCACAAGCTCAGCATCACACGCGCTCCAAACCAATACAAGCTCAACTTCCTGATAAACAAATGAAAAATTTCCCTTTAATTATGAGGAGCTTCATGAACGCATGTCACATATAAGTGCACATGAAATACGGAAAATATGAATTGTTTCATGAAGATATTTTGTACGGGAAGATATTTTATAAATACGGAAAATATGAATTGTTTCATGAAGATATTTTGTACGGAAAGATATTTTATAAATACGGAAAATATGAATTGTTTCATGAAGATATTTTATACGGGAAGATATTTTATAAATACGGAAAATATGAATTGTTTCATGAAGATATTTTGTACGGGAAGATATTTTATGAATACGGAAAATATGAATTGTTTCATGAAGATATATTGTACGGGAAGATATATTATAAATACGGAAAATATGAATTGTTTCATGAAGATATTTTATACGGGAAGATATTTTATAAATACGGAGAATATGAATTGTTTCATGAAGATATTTTAACCACATGCACAACATACACTGGCCTCATGATGTGTCGTGTTTGGAATAAAGAAATATAGCTGTGAGGGTGACTTATAAAACTGCCCAAATAATTATTAATTTCAATACATCAGTAACTAAATCAGTAAGAATCAATTAGCACTGCTATTTTTGACACCGATGTATTTTCATGTGTGTTGAGATATTAATGATGAACACATTTAGAACAACTAATGTTGCATATTTGATGCAAAAACTTCTTTTAATGTGGGCTGTTTTCCTTTCTTGCACTGTATTGGAATATACGGAAAAATCCATGTGACGGAGCATGGGAAAACCATGCTTATATATCGAAAAATAACTTAATGCGTTTTCGGTTCTAATTAAACTTGGAAAAGTGCAATCAAAGGCAAAAAATATGTAATTCACTCACTTACGTCACTCTTCATCGACAATAAACGGAATTGGTTGGATGAAATGACGTATTTTTTCACGTAAAAAGGAGTTTTGCATCCCATAAAACAAGTGTCCAGATTCTGGAAATTCGAAATAGTTGGAATTTAGGGGTTAAAATTGCTTAATTTTTCTTATTAATTTCCGCCCTCATAATTAAGACTCCCTCCTGGGAGTCCTCATAATTAAGATAAAACCTCATAAAACCTCATCCTCATAATTAAGACTCCCTCCTGGGCTAACATGAGCTGTAAAATAAACTTGGTCTTAACTTAATTCGTTGTCTCTAAACCTCCTGCCTTGAGAAATTAGTTCAGGCGCGCCTGAAAACGCCGTGCAAAGCTAAGCAAATTTTCTCAGTGCGTGACAAAAAAATTTGCTAGCATTTCCAACTCTTTCTGCGTTTCATGCTTGCCATTTTCGGTGCTTGTAGCACTAAGATAGCTTTGTTATTTTACTGTTCGGGTTTCTCTGTGTACTTCGGGTACCCACTTCGCTTACAGCCTTTTGCGCAGAATTTGATCGAAGTCGTGATAAATGATGTTTTTATCGCACTGCTCTTGATTCTGTTAGCATCTCCTAAGAAGTCGAGTAGGTTTGTTAGTCCTGTTTTTTTGGAACCAGTGCTAAGGTATGCAAGAAATTTTGTGTCAGACGATGTTTTTTATTAGTATAACTAGTGTACCTGACCCATCAAAAAAGACTGGATTCGATAGTTTACATAAGTCTCAAGATGTGGATGCCAAACAAATATATCCATCCCAACAGTACCCGCCATTAAAATATTCTTGTACTTGTGCCCAGGTGAAACTCGTATCACAGATACGGTCATTGAGTGTCGTGGGCGTCACAGACACACGCACCAACCAAGCGAACAAGCAACAACTTTGTTGTGTGTCATTATATTTATCACTACATGGTCCACCCACTTGATATGAAATAAGAAAGATGGCGGAATAAAGTAAAGGTCATCAGAAATAAAAAAATTCAATTTCTCCAGAATTTATGAGGCTGAGTGCTCACGGCCCGTCAAAAATGTATAATAATTATAAAGTTCAACAGATCACATGAAACACGTTCCTATTTCTTTACAATAAAATCTTGAATAAAATCAAATCTTCCTCTAGGAGTCTACAGTGTAGACGTACAGTTCCTATTTAGACAGGATTCTGGTGATAGATTTGTCGTCTTTTTGCTTGAGCGTGAGATAAACCAATATTAATAGTAAAACGACAGGTGTCTCCATAAATTTATTAATATACAAATTTATATATTTTTTGCGTAATTTCTCCTATGTTATTACAATGGGCATCTCAGTGAACACATCAAATTGGTTGGTGCGTGTGTCTGTGACGCTCACAAGGACGCTCAATGACCGTATCTGTGATACGAGTTTCACCAGTGCACAAGTACAAGAATATTTTAATGGCGGGTACTGTTGGGATGGATGTATTTGTTTGGCATCCACATCTGGACAATTTATCAAAGGAAAGATCGAATCCTGTAATTTTGACCGGTCGCGTACATTAATTTTTAATGATGTCTCTTTTAGATCGACTGTTGTTCACATAGGGCGAGAAGCTTTTTTGGCTTGATTTCCCCTGTAAATGTGGTTTCCTTATTCCGCTTTGTAAGTCTCATCATTCGCTCGACAGTCCTGCAAGCACGAGTGTACTTCAGACAATGGATTTTTGTTATTTTAGGAATAACATCGTGTGACTCTTGCATAGTGTCCTACATCGGTCTTATGTCCCACAAAACCCGAACCGATTATTTATTTTCCCGTATCAGTAATACCATCACGATCAGTAATACCTTTTCTATAGGTTAATTTTGAAAGAAAATTAATGCTTATGGTATTCTTATGATGGCATCACTGATACGAGAAAATAAATACTCGGTTCGGGTTTGTGTGGGACATACTGTATATCTTATATTCCGTTGGGTTATTTATTGCTCTTGGTCGCTTTGTTACGATATGATAAGTTATTGATTTTTATTTTTTTTGTTTAATACTATTAGATTATTCGTGAGCGCTTTCATACTTCATTAAACCTTCACAACCGAAACTCAGTAAACTTTTCCTCTTCATAGACCTTTATTTCTCTCTTTGTAACAAAAACGCTATCTCACGGGCATGATTGCTCCTCTTACATACGTACACGCAATCACACACATGACGTGTAAGCTAGAAGGGCCAGTTTCTTTTCACTCGATATCCTCTTGTTTATGCCACCAAAACTCAAGTTCAAACAAGCTTGGCACAACAAGGAACGTCTGTGTTCACTCGGCAAGTTTGGGCGAAGATCATTCGATGTGCTTCTCAGTCACGTCTGAACGTCGCTGCCTACGGTGCCGGTGCTGGGCTGCCTTCTGTTCACACTTCACAGTAGGGCACCAGCAGCTAACACATTCGGTTGTGCCAGACATACGGGGTGCACCGTGCACCGCATCATGTTAGAAGTGCAAGTCACATCGTTTTGAGTTTGAAGTCCAGTATTAGTAATGCCGTGTCAGTAATACCGTATAGTAATACCGTATCGGTAATGCCGTATCAGTAATACTGTATCAGTAATACCGTGTCAGTAATACCGTGTCAGTAATGGCATGTCAGTAATGCCGTATCGGTAATACCGTATCATCTCATTACGGGGCATCATATTCTAAGGAAAAACCTGCTCAGTACAGAAATCTTCATAAAAATTATCAGATTTCGAGCACTCACTTTGTCAAAGATGACTGTTTGTATTTTTAACACGTTAACCGCAATGGGTTTAAATTAAAGTTAAATTTTTCAACCCCAATTTAAATTCAATCGTAGTAGGCAATTTTGAAAATAGCAAACATTAGTTGGATCGTGCCATTATTTAATTATGATTGAATATTTAGGGAAATGAGTGTGCTTCTACTGATCGATTTGTAGCATAGTGAAAATCAATCCGTGTTCACTGGCGGTTCATATCGCGACCAAGGAGTCGAGTTAAAGTTCCAATTCGTGAGGACTGTTTTTTTTTGAGCCGAGGGAGCTGTTCCAGATAACGATCATTAATGTACTTTTGCACTGGTGCAGACGGAGTCTAATCGTATGTTGGTGATACGAACCTATACGAATACGAATCGTATATCGGTGATACGAACCTATACGAATACGAATCGTATACGAATACGAATCGTATACGAATACGAATCGTATACGAATACGAATCGTATCCGAATACGAATCGTATACGAATACGAATCGTATACGAATACGAATCGTATAAGAATACGAATCTTATACGAATACGAATCTTATACGAATATGAAACGAATACGAATTTTCAGAGTGCGACAAACAGACGCGCCTTTTCAACGAGTTGAATTGTGTATCTGTGATACGAACCGGATCTCAAATTTTTAGAGCGACGGACAGACGCGGATTTTATTATACATTAGATTTTTGAGACGTCGTTGAGAGCTCGATCTTTAAATGGGAATAAAAAGAGAATTTGAACTATTCGCGTTTGTGCTTGGTTGTGAAGCCATTAATTTCAGTGTAATACTTTTGTGTATGTATTACACTGAATCATGGTTGCTTATGCAAAAGGACGTAGGCATGAATAATACTAGATTTGTCTATAATTTATTTTTATTTAAAAAAAAGTTTATGTTCTCAACTTTGTATTAACGTAGAAAGTGGACAAATATTTTATAACAGAAGATTTGATAAATATTCATCGCATGAAAAAACAGAAAGGAAAACTAAAAATTGTTAGTAAATGTTTTTACAAATCTTAGACCTCTGATAATGTGTGATGGTGTTTATATTTATCATTATGTTTATCACATTTATTATGTTATGAACATCACCACGTGAACATCACGTTCATATGGTGGTGTTCATGTGGTGATGTTCATGTGATGTTCACGAGGCAGTTTCCAAGTTGAATAAAAATAATTGAATGATCTTGATTTAAATGTAATTTTTCAGTTAACATTAACAAAAACTTAATCAATAGATTAAATGCCGTAAAACACATGAATTTTTTTTTTACAATATGCATTTGTCCCTGACGCAGGCGTGAGCTAAATAATCAAGTTTTATTTGGTCCAGTAAAATAATAGGGAAAATTTATTCTCCAAGACATTATTTTTTTGTCATCGTAACTCGAGATCGCTGTTCTGTATATTTTCCGTATCCTGGATACCAATGCATTGAGTGAAACACTTTTAGCAATGTCAGCATCTAAGAAATATCAAGAATAACGTATTTTCCCTTCATCTTCGAGGATATACATAAAATTATTATTTAATCATTAATTAAAAGGAAACTAATTGGTCATTAATAATTTCATTGGCATTTTTGTAAAAATCGTTTCATTTTGTTGTCACCCATACCATTTAATTTACACCCTGCTCTTTTTTTACAGTGGATTGGGTAAACAAAAAACTCTCGTATTTCGATAGAACTTTCCCGCTTTTAAAAATTCACCATCGAGAAACTTCAAGAAAAAATCGCACTCGAGACCGAGTCAAAATGGGGAAAGCGTTCCCCATTTTCTTAGGGGTGAAACTGCTCCTGTGTTTCGGGGAAGTGACGGGGTTTTTGGGGCGGGGTTCTGTCCTTGAGGGATACGGGGATGTGCTGGGGGTGTTTTGCCCCGATTTTATCCTCCGTACGCCGGTGTGGCACCACAGGGAGATCACCAGGGAGGGCATCCGACGCTCCGTCGTGAAGTACTTCCAGGTGGGTTATGGTGTACCGGTACTGCTGTTGTGGGGTACTTCCAGGTGGGTCATGGTGTACCAGTACCGCTGTTATGAGGGGTCATGGTGTACCGGTACCGCTGTTATGAGGGGTCATGGTGTGCTGGTACTGGTATTGTGAGGTACTTCCAGGTGGGTCATGGTGTACCAGTACCGCTGTGTTGTGAGGGGTCATGGTGTGCTGGTACTGGTATTGTGAGGTACTTCCAGATGGGTCATGGTGTACCAGCACCACTTTGTTGTGAGGTACTTCCAGGTGGGTCATGGTGTACCAGTACCACTTTGTTGTGAGGTACTTCCAGGTGGGTCATGGTGTACCGGTACCACTGTGTTGTGAGGTACTTCCAGGTGGGTCATGGTGTACCAGTACCGCTGTGTTGTGAGGTACTTCCAGGTGGGTCATGGTGTACCAGTAACACTTTGTTGTGAGGTACTTCCAGGTGGGTCATGGTGTACCAGTACAGCTGTGTTGTGAGATACTTCCAGGTGGGTCATAGTGTACCAGTACTTGTTGTGGGTACTTCTAAGTCGGTCATGGTGTACCAGTACCGCAGTGTTGTGAGGTACTTATAGGGGGGTCATGTTGTACCAGTACCGCTGTGTTGTGAGGTACTTATAGGTGGGTAATGGTGTACCAGTACCACTTTGTTGTGAGGTACTTCCAGGTGGGTCATAGAGTACCAGTACTTGTTGTGGGTACTTCTAAGTCGGTCATGGTGTACCAGTACCGCTGTTGTGAGGGGTCATGGTGTACCAGTACCGCTGTGTTGTGAGGTACTTATAGGGGGGTCATGGTGTACCAGTACCGCTGTGTTGTGAGGTACTTATAGGTGGGTAATGGTGTACCAGTACCACTTTGTTGTGAGGTACTTCCAGGTGGGTCATAGAGTACCAGTACTTGTTGTGGGTACTTCTAAGTCGGTCATGGTGTACCAGTACCGCTGTTGTGAGGGGTCATGGTGTACCAGTACCGCTGTGTTGTGAGGTACTTATAGGTGGGTCATGGTGTACCAGTACCGCTGTTGTGAGGGGTCATGGTGTACCAGTATCGCTGTGTTGTGAGGTACTTATAGGTGGGTAATGGTGTACCAGTACCACTTTGTTGTGAGGTACTTCCAGGTGGGTCATAGAGTACCAGTACTTGTTGTGGGTACTTCTAAGTCGGTCATGGTGTACCAGTACCGCTGTTGTGAGGGGTCATGGTGTACCAGTACCGCTGTGTTGTGAGGTACTTATAGGTGGGTCATGGTGTACCAGTACCGCTGTTGTGAGGGGTCATGGTGTACCAGTACCGCTGTGTTGTGAGGTACTTATAGGTGGGTCATGGTGTACCAGTACCGCTGTTGTGAGGAGTCATGGTGTACCAGTATCGCTGTGTTGTGAGGTACTTATAGGTGGGCAATGGTGTACCAGTACCACTTTGTTGTGAGGTACTTATAGGTGGGTCATGGTGTACCAGTACAACTGTGTTGTGAGTTACTTCCAGGTGGGTCATAGAGTACCAGTACTTGTTGTGGGTACTTCTAAGTCGGTCATGGTGTACCAGTACCGCTGTTGTGAGGGGTCATGGTGTACCAGTATCGCTGTGTTGTGAGGTACTTATAGGTGGGTAATGGTGTACTAGTACCACTTTGTTGTGAGGTACTTCCAGGTGGGTCATAGAGTACCAGTACTTGTTGTGGGTACTTCTAAGTCGGTCATGGTGTACCAGTACCGCTGTTGTGAGGGGTCATGGTGTACCAGTACCGCTGTGTTGTGAGGTACTTATAGGTGGGTCATGGTGTACCAGTACCGCTGTTGTGAGGGGTCATGGTGTACCAGTACCGCTGTGTTGTGAGGTACTTATAGGTGGGTCATGGTGTACCAGTACCGCTGTTGTGAGGAGTCATGGTGTACCAGTATCGCTGTGTTGTGAGGTACTTATAGGTGGGTCATGGTGTACCAGTACCGCTGTTGTGAGGAGTCATGGTGTACCAGTATCGCTGTGTTGTGAGGTTCTTATAGGTGGGCAATGGTGTACCAGTACCACTTTGTTGTGAGGTACTTATAGGTGGGTCATGGTGTACCAGTACAACTGTGTTGTGAGTTACTTCCAGGTGGGTCATAGTGTACCAGTACTTGTTGTGGGTACTTCTAAGTCGGTCATGGTGTACCAGTACCGCTGTTGTGAGGGGTCATGGTGTACTGGTATTACTGTGTTGTGAGGGGTCATGCTGTACCAGTACCTCTGTGTTGAGGGGTCATGCTGTACCAGTACCACTGTGTCGTGAGGTACTTATAGGTGGGTCATGGTGTACCGGTACCACTGTGTTGTGAGGTACTTATAGGTGGGTCATAGTGTATTAGTACCACTGTTTTGTGAGGTACTTATAGGTGGGTCATAGTTGTGTACCTCTAATATCCAGTAGTTGTGTGGTACTTGTGTACCAGTACTATGAATGTGTGTTGTACTTAGTTTACCAGTGCCGTTTGGCTGTTGTGGGCACTTTGTGCCCCAGTACCATATAATCGTGCACCGGTTCGTGCACTTAGTGCACCTTAGTACACGAATTAACCTGAGTACTACGAAAAAACGAGGCTTAAAATGTATTGCTTTTAGCTCACATATACGAATTGTAAGCGATATTCGGATAGGGAATGGATGCTTTTTGTATTACGTTTTGATCTTAATAAATGACGAATTTCAAATTGGAACGTGATGAGTTATAATGTGTTCTTTTGATTTTTGAATGAAATGTATGACTTTTTTTGTGTTTCATGATATTTTAAAGCTTTGACGACATGAGAATAGATATTAGCTTCAAATTAGTGACTGCAGGACACAATATCGACCACATTTTATCCACTGGAAGCCATATTGTCCAAATTTCATCCACAGTAAACAACCTCTAACTACCACACTTCCCCTAACTGATTTCAAAACTGTTGAGGTCGACCAAATTTAAAAACTGAGGAACGAATCTCACCTACGATTCTCCCGCAGGAGGCGCCGGCGAAGAACGTGCCGTTCAGCTACAGGTACGGCATGACGCTGGAGGAGGTGTACCAGGAGAGGTACGGGCCACACGCTTCCCCCAGTCGCTTCGTCCTCGCCTTGGAGGACATCGCCGACGCCGCCGCTGAGACTGACGCAGGACAGAGCGCAATGCAGCCAGCGTGAGTGATTCTTGCTGGTATTTATTTGGGTCAGTGCTGTTGTATCTAAGATACTTCAGGGTATTTATTCGGGTCAGTGCTGTTGTATCCAAGATACTACAGGGTTTTTATTTGAGTAAGTGCTGTTGTATCCAAGATACTACAGGGTTTTTATTTGAGTCAGTGCTGTTGTATCCAAGATACTACAGGGTATTTATTTGGGTCAGTGCTGTTGTATCCAAGATACTTCAGGGTATTTATTTGGGTCAGTGCTGTTGTATCCAAGATACTACAGGGTATTTTTTTGAGTCACTGTTGTATCCAAGATACTACCGGGTATTTATTTGAGTCAGAGCTGTTGTATCCAAGATACTACAGGGTATTTATTTGAGTCAGGGCTGTTGTATCCAGGGTACTACAGGATATTTATTGAAGTCAATGCTGTTGTATCCAAGATTCTTCAGGGTTTTTATTCAAGTCAGCGCTGTTGAATTCAAGTTACTACAGAGCGTCACCAAAACATGTACTCACTCTTTTGACTGCCTAGTACTCGTGCGTTTTGTTTCGATGCAGGTATTTTTTGAAGTAGACACAAGTGTAAGGAATAAATTCAAAGATATGAACATTTCATTTTAGAAAACCATGTATCTGAAAATAAAACGTAGTTCTAGATAAAACATAAACAAAAATGCATGAGTACTTCCAAAATGAATGAAACCTTTTTAAAACGTTAATACTCGTTTGTACATCATTAAAAATTACTTATTTGACGAGAAAGTCTAATAAAAATATCATGAAAATCTTTTTAGATTTAAACTAGAAAAGGTTTAAACCCACAAGTTGAATTCGGGGGTTTCCCTAGGGCGAATCGCATTGAGAATGACTTTAAAACTTCGTTTTTCCATTCTTCTGTCATTCGTAGTGAGAAATAAGAGAATTCCAAACATTTTTATTTCAAACAATTTTGGGTAAAAAACGTATACTCTTACGAAATTTTTTGACTCTTTCAGTCAATGTTTCCAAAATCAATGAAACTCCTTGACAACTTCAATTTTCGGTTGTACATCAGGGAAAACTACTTATTTGACCAGGAACTCTTATAAACATCTCATAAATCGCTTATGAAAACACGTTCTAAGTTTGCAAGTTATATTTCGGTTATTTCATTGGGCGAATTGCGCTTAGAATGACTTTATAACCTCGTTTTCCCATTCTTAAGTCATTCCTAGTGAGAAATCAGTATATTTCGAATATTTTTATTTCCCAATATTTTGGCAAAGAACGTAAGGGACCCATACGATTTTTTTTACTTTTTCGGTCAATGTTTCCAAAATCAATGAAACTCTTTGACAACTTGTATTTTCGGTTGTACATCAGGAAAACCTCTGATTTGACCAGCAATTCTTATAACATTTCATAAATCCCTATATCCTTGCGATATTTTTTTACTTTTTCAGTCAATGTTTCCAAAATCAATGAAACTCTTTGGCAACTTCAATATTCGGTTGTACATCAGGAAAAACTACTTATTTCACCATAAATTCTTACAAACATCCCCTAGATCCACATACCATTGCGGTTTTTTTTACTCCTTCAGTCATTGTTTCCAAAATCAATGAAGCTCTTTGACATCTTCAATACTAGGTTTCATGCGAAAAAAATGTGCTACCATAGCGTGAGGTCTACCGCCATATATCCCGTACTCAGGTTCAGGTTGGGATGTATAAATTAATGGTTTATTGCTAAATTAAATTTGTTTAAATAAGTAATATCCAATGGGAACCTAACCTAATCTCACGCTATAGTACTAGCTTGAGATAGATTTTATGCTATAGTGTGGTAGACCTCACGCTATAGTACTAGCAAGAGGTAGATCTCATGCTATGGTGTGGTAGACCTCACGCTATAGTGCTAGCTAGAGGTAGATCTCATGCTTTAGTGTGGTAGACCTCACGCTTTGGCAGCATCGATCAAGCAAACCCTTGTGAATATAGAATATTTACTACCTCAAAAAAAAAAAAAATGGTAGCAATACGTAAAGCTGTCAATATGGGCGTAGCAGTGTCGGGTGTGTCGGGTGTGTAAGTTGATCGTGGCTCAATTGAATAACTTTGTTTTATAAAAAACAGAAATCAAGCTTCCACCTTCTTCACAATTTTCTTCACGTTCTTTCATTTCTTTTCCGTAGTTTTTCATAATTTCATATACATTAATTTACTTATTTAAATTCAAATTTTACATAAATATTCCAAACTGAAGCATTCTCACCGCTGTGGAAGTTTGTTTACGATTCAATTTTGCTCCCTATTTAATTGCTTCCTGAGTTCTACTCAAAATCGGGGTTTTGTTTGCGATTAAATTTTGCTCCCTATTTAATTGCTTCCAGAGTTCTACTCAAAATCGGGGTTTTGTTTGCGATTCAATTTTGCTCCCTGTTTAATTGCTTCCTGAGTTCTACTCAAAATCGGGGTTTTGTTTGCGGTTAAATTTTGCTCCCTATTTATTTGCTTCCTGAGTTCTACTCAAAATCGGGGTTTTGTTTGCGATTCAATTTTGCTCCCTATTTAATTGCTTCCTGAGTTCTCAAAATCGGGGTTTTGTTTGCGATTAAATTTTGCTCCCTATTTATTTGCTTCCTGAGTTCTACTCAAAATCGGGGTTTTGTTTGCGATTAAATTTTGCTCCCTATTTATTTGCTTCCTGAGTTCTACTCAAAATCGGGGTTTTGTTTGCGATTAAATTTTGCTCCCTATTTATTTGCTTCCTGAGTTCTACTCAAAATCGGACTGAGAAGAATTAATCATGTCATCCAGCTAGATGCGCCCAATCTCGAATGCAAGGGGAGTTATTGGCATCTAATTAAAGTGAGGATTTGTTCATAGTTAACCGAAAATCGATATGTTCACGTTTCTTCCTGTGCGCTTCTTAAGAGTCCGGTAAATCTGAAGGAGATGACAGTTGTCGATTTTGAAAATTTTAATGGCTAAACATGGTTAATGACACCAAAATAAACAAATTTTCTTCTATGCACTTTTCGTCTCAAGTGAGTATTTTATTAGTTATAGCGGTAAATGACTCACCGCAACCCCAGTCTTTGAAGCGGTAAGAAATTCCTTGATCGAGTTGTATGGCAATACTGCAATGGCGTCTCGCTTCCAGCGCTCTGTCTAGAAAGACGAAACCAAACCTCCCGCTATACCTCGTTAAATACTCATTTGACGAAAAAAGTGTATAGAAGAAAAGTTGTTTATTTCGATGTTATTACCATGTTTCAAGCAACAAAAATTCGAAAATCGATGAGTAGCTGTTTATTCGAGCGCATTCGTCATCAATGACGAAACTAAACTTACCGCTATAAATCGTAAAATACTCATTTGAGACGAAAAGTGCATAGAAGAAAACTTGGTAAATCTGAAGGAGATAACAGTTGTCGATTTTGTAAATTTCGATGCCTTAGCATAGTTAATTAGATCGAAATAAACAATTTTTCTTCTATGCACTTTTTGTCTCAAATGAGTATTTTATTAGTTATAGCGGTAAATGACTTACCGCAACTCCAGTCTTTGAAGCGGAAGGAAATTCTTGGATCGAGCTGTATGGCAATACTGCAATGGCGTCTCGCTTCCAGCGCTCTGTCTTGAAAGACGAAACCAAACCTACCGCTATACCTCGTTAAATACTCATTTGACGAAAAAAGTGTATAGAATAAAAGTTGTTTATTTCGATGTTATTACCATGTTTCAAGCAACAAAAATTCGAAAATCGATGAGTAGCTGTTTATTCGAGCGCATTCGTCATCAATGACGAAACTAAACTTACCGCTATAAATCGTAAAATACTCATTTGAGACGAAAAAAGAATGGAAGAAAACTTGTTTATTTTGATTCAATTAATTAGGTTCAGGCATCAAAATGTGGAAAATCGACAACTGTCATCTCCTTCAGATTTACCGAAAACTTGTTTATTTCGATTCCATTAATTAGGTTCAGGCACCAAAAAGTGGAAAATCGACAACTGTCATCTCCTTCAGATTTACCGAGTCTTCTTACAACGGAAATGAATGGACATGAACACACAAGATAATTTTTGAAATTAGTTCTAGTAAATTCTAGTTTCGAGTTAATCTGAGAGACTAGTCGCAATGTGTAAGCAAAAGACTTAGCTACCCCTGTGAATGTGTGCTGGTCAGATTATTATGAGCAAATGTAGCTTTGGTCAATATGCAGTTTAGGGGATCCACGGAAATTAGGAATTCTATTCCAAAGAATCACTAAAGGAACCAATTTAAAGCGTTTTGCATGAATGACATTCTGCTCGCTGATGCGTTATTTTCGAGTTATTTAATTTTGAAGTTATATGAAAGTCGTATATGAAAGTGAAGGAACGGACGGTCAATGTGAAGTTTAATGCAATCACGGAAAATAATAATGCCGATCCCAGGAATCACTAAAGGAACACATTTCAGAACGTTTTACACGAATGACATTCTGCTCGCTGATGCGTTTTTTTCGAATAATTGAACTTTGAAGTTGGCCTTGGCGCCAAAGGAAGCGAGCGCGTGAAACGGAATTTAATTAATAACGGAAGCTATTACAAACGTAAAGAGGTTGGGTCGTGAGGGGGAGGCACAGTTCTTCTAGTGAAAATTATAAATAAAGCTTCTAACCCACCCATTAGGGTGACGACCGCAACCTTGTTGACATCGGGTCCAAAATGGCGGCGCCCATGGTGGTCGCCATGTTAGACCCGATCTAAACAAGATTGCGGTCGTCACCCTTATGGGTGGGTTAGAAGCTTTATTTATAATTTTCACTAGAAGAACTGTGCCTCCCCCTCACGACCCAACCTCTTTACGTTTGTAAAAGGGGGTTAGCTTCCGTTTTTAATTAAATTACGCTCGCTTCCTTTGGCGCGGGAAGGCCAACTTCAAAGTTCAATAATTCGAAAATAAAGCATCAGCGAGCAGAATGTCGTTCGTGTAAAACGTTCTCAAATACGTTCCTTTAGTGATTGTTTGGAATATAATTATTAATTTCTGTGATTGCATTAAACTTCACATTGACCGAACGGACACGTTAACATGCTGTAATACGGTATTGACGTAACGATTGGTGAGGTTGGGTAGGTAATGTTAGGTTAGTTTAATAAACAAACCTAAAATAACATAAATCAACCTAAAATAGCTTATCTTGACTTACTCAAGCCGACGCTATTCTTTTCGCGCCAAGAAGTGGGGTAAATCTGAAGGATATGTCAGTTATCGATTTTGTAAATTTCGATGCCTTAGCATAGTTAATTAGATCAAAATAAACAAGTTTTTTCTATGCACTTTCCGTCTCAAATGAGTATTTTCTTAGTTATAGCGGTAAATGACTTGCCGCAACTCCAGTGTTTGAAGCGGCAAGTAATTCAAGGAGCACGTCGGACAGCAACACTGCAATGCGCACTCGCTTCCAGCGCGATCGTCATCATAGACGAAACCAAACCTGCCGCTATACCTCGTTAAATACTCATTTGACGAAAAAAGTGTATAGAAGAAAAGTTGTTCATTTCGATGTTATTACCGTGATTCAAGCAACAAAAATTCGAAAATCGATGAGTAGCTGTTTATTCGAGCGCATTCGTCATCAAAGACGAAACTAAACTTACCGCTATAAATCGTAAAATACTCATTTGAGACGGAAAGTGCATAGAAGAAAACTTGTTTATTTTGATTCAATTAATTAGGTTCAGGCACCAAAAAGTGGAAAATCGATTACTGACATATCCTTCAGATTTTCCGAAGTGGGCGTGTCCCGCCAGAAAAGTGGGCGTGACCCAACATTGCGGCGACTAAGCAGCCAACCATATAATGCTATTCCTATCTGAACGTAATTATTGTTATATCTCGAAAATAACGCATTAGCGAGCAGAATAACATTCATGTAAAACGTTTTTAAATGTGTTTCTTTAGTGATTCTTTGGAATTGAATTCTCAATTTCCGTGGATCCCCTAAACTGCGTATTGACCGTAGCTTTTTTCAGTCAATATTGAATTTTATTTTGTCAACGATTTCAATAATTTCGTTGCCCCATATAGGTAATAAGGTACAATTTTCTTCGAAAACGTTTTACACGAATGACATGGTGCTCGCAAATGCTTAATTTTCAAGACATTTACCTTGAAGTTATAGGAATGTCGTTTATAAAATTAAACGGACACGTATATAAGCAGAAATAAGTTTTTGACGTAACGATCGGTGAGGTTAGGTTAGGCAAAATTAGATTAGGCAAAATTAGATTAGGCAAAGTTAGGTTAGGCAAAGTTAGGTTAGGCAAAGTTAGGTTAGGCAAAGTTAGGTTAGGCAAAGTTAGGTTAGGCAAAGTTAGGTTAGGCAAAGTTAGGTTAGCCAACACTTTGACTCTGTAATGGTGCATATGTGTACCACTAGGTAAATTGTTCATTTACGTACCGGAATATACAAGTAACATGCAAACTATTTTGCTACCTTTTCCGAAATAAATTCTGGAGTAAAAGGTAACATATTATGGTTCAATTGTATGGTTAATATTGAGTTTAGCGCATCCAAAAAATCGAGAATTTTATTCCAAAGAATCTCAAAACGAACCCATTTAAGAACGTTTTACATGAATGCCATTCTGCTCGCTGATACGTTATTTTTGAATTATTCAACTTTGAAGTTAGCCTTCGCGCGCGAAATGAATCGAGCGCGCTAAGCGGAATTTAATTAATAACGGAAGCTAACCCCCTATTACAAACGTAAACAGGTTGGGTCGTGAGGGGGAGCCACAATTATTCTAGTGAAAATTATAAATAAAGGTTCTAACCCACCCGTTAGAGTGACATCCTTTTACATCAGCTCCAAGATGGCGGCAACCGTACCGAGTGGCCGCCATCTTGAAGCTAATGTAAACACAATTGCGGACGTCACACTAATGGGTGGGTTAGAACCTATATTTATAATTTTCACTAGAAGAACTGTGGCTCCCCCTCACGACCCAACCTGTTTACGTTTGTAATAGGGGATGAGCTTACGTTAATTAAATTCCGCTTGGCGCGCTCAATGCCTTCGGCGCACAAAAACCAAATTTAAAGTGGAATAATTCGAAAATAACGCATCAGCGAGCAGAATGTCATTCATGTAGAACGTTCTTAAATAGGTTCCTTTAGTGATTCTATAGAATAAAATTTGGTAAATGTGTAGCGTTTGGGAAGAATCGACTTTTAAAGTTTTGGTGCCATAACATAGTTAATTTGATCGAAATAAACAAGTTTTCTTCTATGCACTTTCCGTCGCAAATGAGTATTTTACAAGTTATAGCGGTAAATTGGTTACGGCAACTCTAGTGTTTGAAGCGGCAAGTAATTCACCGACTACGCATCTGGCAGCGCTGTCATGGACGCTCTGATCCGACGCTCTCGAATGCTCGAGCGGTTCCCGCCATCGACGACGAAAGTTAACATACCGCTATAATTCGTTATTTTTGTGTGATAATTCCAATTGTGTTGTTAAATAAAAGATCCTAGAAGCGAGGTCAGGCTTCGCAAGCTCCGTAGGGTGAGCTATTAATAAATTACAAAGTATTCAAACGTACTCAAACAGCTCAATCGCGCAAAAAATCAAACCTACCGCTCGAACTCGTAAAATACTTATTTGCCGCAAAAAGTGTATAGAAAAAAGTAGTTTATTTTGATGTTATTACCATGATTCAAGCAAAAAAATTCGTAAATCGATTAGTAGCTCTTTATTCTAACGCATTCGTCAACAAAGACGGAACTATACCTACAGCTATAACTCATTTAATACTCATTTGCGACGAAAAATGCATAAAAAAAACTTGTTTATTTTCGGTAAATCTGAAGGATATGTCAGTTAAAGGTTTTGTAAATTTGGATGCTTAAGCCTAGTTAATTAGATCGAAATAAACAAGTTTTCTTCTATGCACTTTCCGTCTCAAATGAGTATTTTATTAACCGGCGCGCCATTTCAAAGAACCCATCTAAGATCCTTACCGAGTTACCCTAACAAAAAGGGTAATTTGTAACCTATAAGACGTACAATCTTGAAATTAGTACCAAATTAATTGGCGTGACGAGTACAATATATTTACGTAATTGAAAAATTTTTTACGCCCCTGTGGGGGGCAGAAAGAGGGCCTCTCGTGGCCCGTCAATGGTCGGCCGATTTACTCTATAAGCCTCATTTTGTGTGCGTCATAGTTTCTAAAATATTGCACCTAAAAATTTGAAATTAGTCTCATTGTAAAGATCGATTTCTTCTCCAAATGTGAGTGTATAATAAAACTCGCCTACGCTCCCTGGAGGAAGATGAAGAGCAAGTTTCTCATAGCCTCTGAATGGTCGACCGATTTTTCAAAAGGCTCATTTTGTGTGCGTCATAATTTCTAAAGTATTGCACCTAAAAATTTGAAATTAGTCTCATTATAAAGATCGATTTCTTCTCCAAATGTGAGTGTATAATAAAAATCTCATACGCCCCTTGGGGGATGACAGAGACCAAGGTTTTTCCAGCTTCTCATAGCCTCGTAATGCGCGCTGCCGAAGGCCGCGCTCACCTAAGTTATGAAGTGCTGTTTGAATTCTTGTCCATAGCCTTGTCGTTCCCCACATCGTGGGTCTTCGAATCCCAGACAGAGGTGACGGTATTTTTTTTCTCAGTTGTAGAATAATCATTTTCATGTTTTTCTTACTCATGTAGACTTTTGTGAAGCAATATTATAAGTAGAGCTGTGCCAATGCATAACTTGCATATATGCACTCAAAGAGATATGCAGAATGTTGTGTGCGATGCAAAAAATTATCTTGTGCATTTGCAAAATCTCATTTGCAATTACGCATATACACTATAACAGATGTAATATGCAAAGTGCTTTTTGCATATGCACAATATCATAGCACATATGGTGTCATGCGAGTGGTGCAATTTGATTCTCCTGTTTTTAATGTAAAACTGCAAATTTGTTCCTTCATCCAGAAATTTTCTACATTTATGGGACCTCTCGCATACATGGTACTCTCGGTTAAAAGCAACTTATCACAAGTTTTAAACGGTGCGCTATGTTCAGCACCTGATCCCCAGGTGCTGAACCTTCTTGACCTGTTCTTCAGTTGTTAAATATGGTTCATCAATAGAATACAATAGAGGTGTCCGAACTGAATTTAATGAAGTTTGAAGTATTTCAGGATTGCATAGTGTGATAGTTTTTGTACATCTAGTGATAGTTTTCTTGTTCTCTTCTACACATAGGCCTACCTATACGTACAAAAGTGTTCAAGTGAAAATACAACTGTGAAATTTGTATCAATATCCGAAACATATGCATTCAGTGAAGTAATAATAAATTACTCTGTTGTGCTGTGCCTGTTTATTAAAAAATGAGAAGAAACTCAACAAAGTAATCCCTCTAATTCCAGAAATCAAACGAATTCCCAAAGTTCGCATCATTATAGTGATTTCGCTTTCTGGACTTAGATAAGGGCAATCAAATCTGCAATCGAGATTTAGAGAATATATTCTGATTTGAATATTCCTGCAATTCTTCGTTATTCAAAACCTAATGCGAATGTTTGGTATTCTGGGATCTCCGAAATGAGAGGGATTACGTAGAGGAAAATTGTGATCATTTTTTTATAATGTTTTTTATTAATTTTCGTATTGAAATTTAGCGATATATTTCAGAATATGTAGATGATTGAAGAAGTGAACAAATTTTTTATACTATTCTAATGATTATCATTATTCAGTAGTCACACCATGCGCAAAGTACCCCAAAGTGTAAGGAATGATACTTTCATGAATGAATTCCCAGAATATGACTCTGTGGACGGAAATCTGTACAATACTTATTGCGGGAAAACTGTTCGTTCATCGTGAAACATTATAAGAGTCTACACTGTTTTTGTCCAAATATCGGCTGAGACTTCATCTTTATCAATAACGAAGATAATCCTTTTGGTTCAGCATAAAGTTAACTAAAATTAACCATTTTCATCTACGATGAAATCAAAGAAAGCTGGTAGCTCGCTTTGACTGAGTTCCCTTGTGTCAAGGTTTCGTGGGTTCGAATCCCATCGCTGCGCATCGATTTTTGCATGGCATCCAGTGAATATTTTCATCTTTTCTTCATTAGCAGCAAATGCATGATATTTTAAATATTGAAGACTATCGTAAAGAATCATTACTTTACGGTTCAATATTTGATATATCGCACAATATCCAACTAACTGAAGCCCTTCATTCAGCAGTCGCATATTGATTGCTTGCATATAATTGCGTGTTCAGCACGCAGGCAGGGAAGTCGGCCAATAAGTTTCATTTTCCGCCGAGTCGAATTTCTAAACTATTGCACCTTCGAACTTCAAATAGCACGGGTCACGTCATCGACGACGAAATTAAAATTTCTTCCTTCCTTCAACATCCGAGACGAGTTGATCGCGTGTCCGTTTTCATATCTGCCGCTTGGTTTCCGAAGGTCGTCGTTGTAACTGTTTAAAATCCAGTTTTCTTCTCGTGTTGTGAGTAGGCTTTATTTCTAACCCCACTATTTAGGCAAGCTAGCAGAAATCAGCTGGCCGTAATAGTGAGGCTAAAATTTGGGCCGCTCTCAGCCTTTATTTCAAAAAAACAAAGTAGATTCATTCCATGCTTAAGAATAGAAAGTTGCAGTTGTCTACGGTTCCTCAGATCCTGCTACGTAAACATGTTAGTATACGAATTACGCCTCATTTAATAGGGGCCAGTATTTTATGAAATCATACAATCTTTCTAAAACAGTTATATCACAAAACGCTATTAGAATACTTATAAACAATGTTAGCCGAAAATGAGCTATACTAAACGTCGCACATCAAGAAACAAGCACACACTTAAGCCTGAAAAATGAATTTCATAGCTTGCTCATCTTATAGATGGCAATAAAATATGTTTCCAGAAACGTATGCTGACCTTGCATACCTATAATTATTTTATTTGCAGTCATGTCAAACACAAACATGACAAAAAAATCATATAGAAAAACACAAGCATAGCAAATTTGATAAAACTCGCAATAACGCAGCGGGTTAAGATAGTTTTAGATAGTCTCATAAGATAGTTTTAATAGCCGCACGAAATAACCTACGCTTTTGGAGACATCCAAGTTATTATTCTAGGCTAATTGTTCGACGGCTAATAACTTCGGGTCCGTGCAGTCCAATTGGTTTGCCCCCTTCCATCGTGAAATTTTTCTTTTTTATCAACGAAGGGAAGGGTGTTATAGAGCGTCCTTGAAGGCACTGTATGATATGGGAACGCATTTCCTCCTTCACATATGTGACGAGGCACGGGTTTTCTCCATTTACCACGGACGTCATAAATGCCAGTGAGAATGGACCGCAACTCGCTCCATCCGCTTGGTGTTGTACTCCTAGACACTCTATGAGAATGTGTCTTATGTTCTTCACGTTCGCGTATAAATTTTGCAAGTACTTTATCACATCATAACTGGGATTACCATTCAAAGAGCACAGGTACTGGACGCGCGCTACGCCTTCTTCAGCTCGGCAGTCGCGACACAGTGCGTTAGTCACGACGATCCAATGACTTCCGGTGTCGCTAGCTTTTTTGTAACCTTCTTCACGGACCTTTACCGCACATTGCAAATACGAGGTATTTAATATTTGCACAAACAGCTCTGCGTGACAACTCAGCGGCTTCGGTTCGAAAACCGTGAGGGGAGAGTGAAGTCTGTATTGTTGGTTCTCCCTGCGAATAAGCGTACAAAAGGGATCAATCTCGTCACTCGAAAGCCAACTCGTTGTTTGAATTATATTTTTTTTTGTTTTTAGTTTCCAGGTTCAAATCTTTGAGCCACCAAATCTTGCTTAATGTACTTCTGTCTTCCGATTCACAAGTCCCGACACATAAGAGGTCTTTTGTATTTGTTTTTTGCTCATGATCCGTATAGGATTCACACTTAATGCTAGATATTTTTCCTTCATTTTGTTTCGCATTAGGAAGCTCGGAGATGAGATCAACTGTAATTATTCCCTGCTGAGTGCTAAGACATGTATCAGAACCTTGTTTTCCTGTAATGCATTTACTTCGATTATCAAGAGAGAATTCTCCCCAAAAAAAGACTGCACAAAAAAAAGTGAAATTCACCAATGACACGCAACACGAAAGCATTGTACAAAACCTGGCCCCTGTATTCTCTCTTGATAATCGAAGTAAATGCATTACAGGAAAACAAGGTTCTGATACATGTCTTAGCACTCAGCAGGGAATAATTACAGTTGATCTCATCTCCGAGCTTCCTAATGCGAAACAAAATGAAGGAAAAATATCTAGCATTAAGTGTGAATCCTATACGGATCATGAGCAAAAAACAAATACAAAAGACCTCCTATGTGTCGGGACTTGTGAATCGGAAGACAGAAGTACATTAAGCAAGATTTGGTGGCTCAAAGATTTGAACCTGGAAACTAAAAACAAAAAAAAAAATATAATTCAAACAACGAGTTGGCTTTCGAGTGACGAGATTGATCCCTTTTGTACTCTTATTCGCAGGGAGAACCAACAATACAGACTTCACTCTCCCCTCACGGTTTTCGAACCGAAGCCGCTGAGTTGTCACGCAGAGCTGTTTGTGCAAATATTAAATACCTCGTATTTGCAATGTGCGGTAAAGGTCCGTGAAGAAGGTTACAAAAAAGCTAGCGACACCGGAAGTCATTGGATCGTCGTGACTAACGCACTGTGTCGCGACCGCCGAGCTGAAGAAGGCGTAGCGCGCGTCCAGTACCTGTGCTCTTTGAATGGTAATCCCAGTTATGATGTGATAAAGTACTTGCAAAATTTATACGCGAACGTGAAGAACATAAGACACATTCTCATAGAGTGTCTAGGAGTACAACACCAAGCGGATGGAGCGAGTTGCGGTCCATTCTCACTGGCATTTATGACGTCCGTGGTAAATGGAGAAAACCCGTGCCTCGTCACATATGTGAAGGAGGAAATGCGTTCCCATATCATACAGTGCCTTCAAGGACGGTCTATAACACCCTTCCCTTCGTTGATAAAAAAGAAAAATTTCACGATGGAAGGGGGCAAACCAATTGGACTGCACGGACCCGAAGTTATTAGCCGTCGAACAATTAGCCTAGAATAATAACTTGGATGTCTCCAAAAGCGTAGGTTATTTCGTGCGGCTATTAAAACTATCTTATGAGACTATCTAAAACTATCTTAACCCGCTGCGTTATTGCGAGTTTGATCAGATTTGCTATGCTTGTGTTTTTCTATATGATTTTTTTGTCATGTTTGTGTTTGACATGACTGCAAATAAAATAATTATAGGTATGCAAGGTCAGCATACGTTTCTGGAAACATATTTTATTGCCATCTATAAGATGAGCAAGCTATGAAATTCATTTTTCAGGCTTAAGTGTGTGCTTGTTTCTTGATGTGCGACGTTTAGTATAGCTCATTTTTGGCTAACATTGTTTATAAGTATTCTAATAGCGTTTTGTGATATAACTGTTTTAGAAAGATTGTATGATTTCATAAAATACTGGCCCCTATTAAATGAGGCGTAATTCGTATACTAACATGTTTACGTAGCAGGATCTGAGGAACCGTAGACAACTGCAACTTTCTATTCTTAAGCATGGAATGAATCTACTTTGTTTTTTTGAAATAAAGGCTGAGAGCGGCCCAAATTTTAGCCTCACTATTACGGCCAGCTGATTTCTGCTAGCTTGCCTAAATAGTGGGGTTAGAAATAAAGCCTACTCACAACACGAGAAGAAAACTGGATTTTAAACAGTTACAACGACGACCTTCGGAAACCAAGCGGCAGATATGAAAACGGACACGCGATCAACTCGTCTCGGATGTTGAAGGAAGGAAGAAATTTTAATTTCGTCGTCGATGACGTGACCCGTGCTATTTGAAGTTCGAAGGTGCAATAGTTTAGAAATTCGACTCGGTGGAAAATGAAACTTATTGGCCGACTTCCCTGCCTGCGTGCTGAACACGCAATTATATGCAAGCAATCAATATGCGACTGCTGAATGAAGGGCTTCAGTTAGTTGGATATTGTGCGATATATCAAATATTGAACCGTAAAGTAATGATTCTTTACGATAGTCTTCAATATTTGAAATATCATGCATTTGCTGCTAATGAAGAAAAGATGAAAATATTCACTGGATGCCATGCAAAAATCGATGCGCAGCGATGGGATTCGAACCCACGAAACCTTGACACAAGGGAACTCAGTCAAAGCGAGCTACCAGCTTTCTTTGATTTCATCGTAGATGAAAATGGTTAATTTTAGTTAACTTTATGCTGAACCAAAAGGATTATCTTCGTTATTGATAAAGATGAAGTCTCAGCCGATATTTGGACAAAAACAGTGTAGACTCTTATAATGTTTCACGATGAACGAACAGTTTTCCCGCAATAAGTATTGTACAGATTTCCGTCCACAGAGTCATATTCTGGGAATTCATTCATGAAAGTATCATTCCTTACACTTTGGGGTACTTTGCGCATGGTGTGACTACTGAATAATGATAATCATTAGAATAGTATAAAAAATTTGTTCACTTCTTCAATCATCTACATATTCTGAAATATATCGCTAAATTTCAATACGAAAATTAATAAAAAACATTATAAAAAAATGATCACAATTTTCCTCTACGTAATCCCTCTCATTTCGGAGATCCCAGAATACCAAACATTCGCATTAGGTTTTGAATAACGAAGAATTGCAGGAATATTCAAATCAGAATATAATCTCTAAATCTCGATTGCAGATTTGATTGCCCTTATCTAAGTCCAGAAAGCGAAATCACTATAATGATGCAAACTTTGGGAATTCGTTTGATTTCTGGAATTAGAGGGATTACTTTGTTGAGTTTCTTCTCATTTTTTAATAAACAGGCACAGCACAACAGAGTAATTTATTATTACTTCACTGAATGCATATGTTTCGGATATTGATACAAATTTCACAGTTGTATTTTCACTTGAACACTTTTGTAAGTATAGGTAGGCCTATGTGTAGAAGAGAACAAGAAAACTATCACTAGATGTACAAAAACTATCACACTATGCAATCCTGAAATACTTCAAACTTCATTAAATTCAGTTCGGACACCTCTATTGTATTCTATTGATGAACCATATTTAACAACTGAAGAACAGGTCAAGAAGGTTCAGCACCTGGGGATCAGGTGCTGAACATAGCGCACCGTTTAAAACTTGTGATAAGTTGCTTTTAACCGAGAGTACCATGTATGCGAGAGGTCCCATAAATGTAGAAAATTTCTGGATGAAGGAACAAATTTGCAGTTTTACATTAAAAACAGGAGAATCAAATTGCACCACTCGCATGACACCATATGTGCTATGATATTGTGCATATGCAAAAAGCACTTTGCATATTACATCTGTTATAGTGTATATGCGTAATTGCAAATGAGATTTTGCAAATGCACAAGATAATTTTTTGCATCGCACACAACATTCTGCATATCTCTTTGAGTGCATATATGCAAGTTATGCATTGGCACAGCTCTACTTATAATATTGCTTCACAAAAGTCTACATGAGTAAGAAAAACATGAAAATGATTATTCTACAACTGAGAAAAAAAATACCGTCACCTCTGTCTGGGATTCGAAGACCCACGATGTGGGGAACGACAAGGCTATGGACAAGAATTCAAACAGCACTTCATAACTTAGGTGAGCGCGGCCTTCGGCAGCGCGCATTACGAGGCTATGAGAAGCTGGAAAAACCTTGGTCTCTGTCATCCCCCAAGGGGCGTATGAGATTTTTATTATACACTCACATTTGGAGAAGAAATCGATCTTTATAATGAGACTAATTTCAAATTTTTAGGTGCAATACTTTAGAAATTATGACGCACACAAAATGAGCCTTTTGAAAAATCGGTCGACCATTCAGAGGCTATGAGAAACTTGCTCTTCATCTTCCTCCAGGGAGCGTAGGCGAGTTTTATTATACACTCACATTTGGAGAAGAAATCGATCTTTACAATGAGACTAATTTCAAATTTTTAGGTGCAATATTTTAGAAACTATGACGCACACAAAATGAGGCTTATAGAGTAAATCGGCCGACCATTGACGGGCCACGAGAGGCCCTCTTTCTGCCCCCCACAGGGGCGTAAAAAATTTTTCAATTACGTAAATATATTGTACTCGTCACGCCAATTAATTTGGTACTAATTTCAAGATTGTACGTCTTATAGGTTACAAATTACCCTTTTTGTTAGGGTAACTCGGTAAGGATCTTAGATGAGTTCTTTGAAATGGCGCGCCGGTATTTTATTAGTTATAGCGGTAAATGACTTACCGCAACTCCAGTGTTTGAAGCAGCAACTAATTCAAGGAGCACGTCGGACAGCAACACTGCAATGCGCACTCGCTTCCTGCGCGATCGTCATCAAAGACGAAACCAAACCTACCGCTATACCTCGTTAAATACTCATTTAAGAAAAAAGTGTATAGAAGAAAAGTTGTTTATTTCGATGTTATTACCATGACTCAAGCAACAAAAATTCGAAAATCGATGAGTAGCTGTTTATTCCAGCACATTCGTCATCATCTATACACCCCATGAGGATTTCAAAATTCAACATTAGACCATCTGTACTGTATTATTTTCTGAACCACGTCGTACACTTATGTGTTTTTTAAATTTAGTGCCGAGTGGAAAGACGAAACTAAACTTACCGCTATAAATCGTACAATACTCATTTGAGACGGAAAGTGCATAGAAGAAAACTTGTTTATTTTGGTTCAATTAATTAGGTTCAGGCACCAAAAAGTGGAAAATCAACTGACATATCCTTCAGATTTACCTTATTTTCACCTAATTAACTATATTTAGGCCCGAAAACTGGAAAATCGATTCTTACCAAACTCTACACATTTACCTATAATTTTTAATTTCCTTGGATCTCCTAAACTCAATATTGACCAATTGTTTTCTTTATACTTTTTAAAAAGGTTTAAAATGTATTAGAGCAGAAAAGCCGGTGTTTCAAAACGACTTCTTCTAGCCTAACCAAATTG
Source organism: Morinoia aosen (assembly GCA_030386875.1). Classification (NCBI taxonomy): domain Eukaryota; kingdom Metazoa; phylum Arthropoda; class Malacostraca; order Amphipoda; family Talitridae; genus Morinoia; species Morinoia aosen. Next base: position 46,496,517 of record CM059577.1, on the reverse strand, counting down.
ACCTTAGCAACCGCACATTCGTAATCGTTTTTAATAAACTAACCTAAACTAACCTAAGTAAACCTAAAATAACTTAACCATACCGAGGCCGATGTCACCCACCAAGAAACTTCGCATGTTCGGCGAAACGCCGGAAGAGCCATATCGAAACTTCCGTTAATGCTATTCTTACCTGAACGTTATTTATGCTATATCTCGAAAACTAAGCATTTACGAGTACAATTTTATTCATGTAAAACCTCTTAGAATGTCTCCATAACCTAAATTTCGTAATGAAATTATGAAAGTTGTTGACTACATTGAATTCAATATTTGCCTTTTTCCAAGTTGAATAAATTTCATGGAGGAAGAATATGATGTGCAAAAACTTTTCTGAGAAACTTACTGAATTGTAATTTTTCGGTTGTGAAAGTTGATGAGGTTCAAAAGTAACGCAATGAGAATTTCAAAGTTTTGAAGTTTTTAGTTCTTAAATTTTTGCCCCATGTTACTGTAAAATTAAGCCATTCGAAGTGAAAGACTGCCACTTCAAACTTCCACTCAGACGAAAATAAAAATAGGATCAATGAAGGATCGGTCAAATGTTAGTGTGAATTTTGCCTTCCCTTTTTCGCTTTGTGGGGACTGCAGGCTAGGGCAAGTGGGAGGAGACTTGCTAAGTATTGCATAGGAGTTGTCATTTATTGGAGTTATGAAGACTTCCATTGAGATACTTATTGTTGCCTTCTCCATCTCTTGCTTGGAAGCACCTGCATTGCGGTTACGGCGACTCAAAACACGCTTCCTGCGAAGGGACCCACCAGTGGTCACTGAGGGTAATTTCATGAAACAGCTGACCGGCTTTGTCTTATCTCAATCTATATTATAATAAGAGCCGCGTCCGTCCGTCGGTCTGTCCAAAGCCAGCCTGTAGTGTGTGATGAGCGTATCTGTGATACAAGCTCCAGTCCTATATATTTTGACGGGCCGTGTTCATGCGGCCTCATCAACGCTCGAGAGATTGATTTTTCATATTTTTTAAGGCCTTTCTTTCATTTCACCTTCATTCTTATTTCAAATTAAGGGGGTGGACTACTTTTTGTAACATTATAACCATTATAACCATTATAACCATTATAACCATTATAACCATTATAACCATTATTACCATTATTACCATTACTATTATGACAATTATTACAAATATTATTATAGCAGCACCGTTCGTTCGTGTGAGCAGGTTCCACTTCAACAACGACCAGTTCGAGGAGTCGCAGCAGGTGCTGCAGCTGCGCTGGCAGCAGCTCACGGCGGCCACCAGTGCCAGAGAGGTGGCCGGAGCGCGACACCTGCTCGGCTTGGCGCTCGCTGCCATCCAGGACTTTTACGCGCACTCCAACTGGATCGAGCTCGGCAACGACCAGATCCTCGAGTGCTTGGGTTAGTCGCCACCGCAAATTTCTATGGAATATTTGGTCATCCTGAACTAGTAGCAGCTGATTGGGTTTGCCGCCGCAAATTTCTAGGGAAGTAGTTGCTAATTGGGTTAGTCACCGGCGCATATTTCCATGGAAGCAGTTGCTAATTGGGTTAGTCACCATCGCAAATTTCTATGGCAGTAGTTGCTAATTGGGTTAGTCACCATCGTAAATTTCTATGGAAGTAGTTGCTAATTGGGTTAGTCACCGCCGCAAATTTCTATGGAAGTAGTTGCTAATTGGGTTAGTCACCGCCGCAAATTTCTATGGAAGTAGTTGCTAATTGGGTTAGTCACCATCGCAAATTTCTATGGCAGTAGTTGCGAATTGGGTTAGTCACCATCGTAAATTTTTATGGAAGTAGTTGCTAATTGGGTTAGTCACCGCCGCAAATTTCTATGGAAGTAGTTGCTAATTGGGTTAGTCACCATCGTAAATTTCTATGGAAGTAGTTGCTAATTGTGTTAGTCACCGCCGCAAATTTCTATGGAAGTAGTTGCTAATTCGGTTAGTCACCACAGATTCAACTAGGAGTAGCTAACTATGCAAAAATTTAGTATTGGGTTTACGCCTTTTTTCACTGTGATTGCAAGAGTTCACAGCATGTTGAAATTCATGCAAGGTCGTTAATAATTTTTTAATCAGTACTTCAAGTTTCTGTTTTTGTTCTTCGTATTTCCCCTCAGGGGACATGAGATTGCTTAAGTTGACCGGCGTGCGAAATTGCGAACTCTCCTATGAACTCACCGTTTCCCTAAAAGCGGAGTAATTTTAAACCAGCTTTAATTTCTAACCTACTGCATCTAGAATTTTTTTTAGCGTCAATTTGAAGCTATCACGTTTTTAAACTGAAAATTGCGTAAATTTTTTCAATTTAGAAGGGGTAGGAGTGGAGCTCTTCTATCCCCCTCCACTATCCGGCGCCCCTTCTTCTAAAAGCACATATTTTGAACCGTCTCTAATTTCTAACCTGTTGTAACACAGCATTTTAATTTAGTCTTGATTTGAAACTAACACCTTTTTCTAACTGCGCATATGGCAAACTAATTTATCTTTTATTTAGGAGTGGTTGAAGTGGGCTTTAATTTCTAAACCTATTGCACCTAAACACTTCAGTTTAGTCTCAATTTAAAGCTAACATCTTTTCCAAAATGTAAAAATGGCTTACAAATTATTTTATATCTCGAAGTGGTAGGAGCGTAACTCTTTTTACTTTCCCCACTGTGTTGTCCTTTCTTCTGAAAACACTCATTAACAATCAGGTCTAATTTCTAATCTACCTCGCCTAAAAATTTCAAATTAGTCACTACATGATGCCTACGCCTTTTTCGAACTAGATATACTGTGGAAGAATTGATTTCGCATTAAAAAAGGTCAGGGGAAATTTTATTTTTATAAAAAACATTAATTTTAAGAAACCAATCATTTCCAAATCATCACATCTTAAAATTTCAAATTGAACATAATCACATCTTATAAATTAAAATTGAACATAATCACACCTTAAAATTCAAAATCGAACATAACCACATCTTAAAAATTAAAATTGAACATAATCACACCTCAAAATTTAAAATTGAACATAATCACGCATGAAAACTTAAAGTCGTTCGTAATCAAAGGCTATAAAAATAACTTTAACATACTGTAATTAATAAAATATTTTGAAAGCAAAAGCCGGTTGAGGTAAGTGTCTTCGTTCGTGGCTCCTCGATCGGTCTCGCAACAGGAGTCCGGCCGACGACCGTCTTCACAAAGGGACTTAATTAACATGTTCATGAAGCAGTATCTGTATATCTGTGAAAAAAAATCTTGTAGGACTTTTATTGGTATCCTGTATTGCTTATTTTTCCAGTAATAGTGATCTAATTTATTTGTGAACAAGTTTAAAGCTTAAAATTGCAACCTTGACTTTCTGCCTCGCATAGAAAAATCAAGGCATAATTGAGATGAACTCAATTAGTGGATAACGGTTTGGAAGTGTTCATCATTTTCAAACGATTTAACACTGCCCATGTAAGCGTTTTTCGGGATAGCAGACGACGACGTCAACGATCCATTCCTTCATCTTTAGGTACACCACAAACGCGAAGGCTTAAGTGACTCCTGTGATCTCATTCTCTGCTCCCGTCTTTGAGGCTTCGGGATGTTTAGGCCTTTCATTACAGCCCCACTATAATGGAAAAATGCCAAATTCAGAGTGCTGTAATAGTGAGATTGTAATTTAGGCTATAAAGAAATCTTTTTTTAAAGAATTTCTGAGATTTTGAAGAATTTACCACACAAATTTACCTCAGTGTGCAATGAAAGTATCTGTTGCGAAGGCTTCAACCCCTTCCAGATGGTACCAATTTCAATCGGTGAGATCTGAACGTCAAAGAAACGAATCCGTCTTGATGATATTCCTTCCTAAAACATTATTCCTGTCCCCGCGTGCCAATTATACCTGTAGCACATATACGCTCCTCGATCACTTGCAGCTTATTATTCTCCTACCTTAAACGGGAAGGGTGACTCGATAAATATTTTTTTCTCCGAAAGCATTACGTTATGGTTATGACGGTCAATAGAATTGTTTAAATGTTGAAAACGAATGCTCAAACGGAAACAATTTGAACTTTTCTTATCCACGCATAGAAATGAACGTAAAAACGAGCTTGTGTTTTCCAAATTCCCAGAAGTTCATCCGTTACACATTATTTTACAGACGTTTACTTTTTTACAAAATTTAGCTAAGATTGATGAATTTCTTTCTTCAAAATTTGCTCTCCGTGGAGTCCGAGCAGCTTAAATTTCTTTATGAGTAAAGTTTTCTTTCCTATTCGACCATGGGAATGCGATGAGAATATTTTGCGTGAGGCAAGAGACCATGTCTTCACATTTTCCCATTATCATAGGTAATAAGGCAAGGATGCTCTCTGTTTACCACCGACGGAACGAATGCTAGAGAGAATGGTCCATAACTGGACGTATCCATTTAATATTGTATACTGAGACATTCAATCACTGTTTTTGTTATCGTCTTTATGCCTGTATAGATCTTCATCAGATAGGTTTTTGCGTATGTAGAGCGGTTAAAAGAACAAATGTGCTGTATATGCGCTTCACCTTCTTCAGCCCGCGTACTTCTTCAGCCCGCGTACTTCTTCAGCCCGCGTACTTCTTCAGCCAGGTCGCGGTACAATGCAGTGGTGACGACTATCCAATGGCTCCCGGTGTCTCTCGCACTTTTGTAACCAGTCTTACTGAGCTTGGTCGCACATTCAGAGTACGTAGTATTTATGACTTGTGCGAATATGTCACCTAGCATCACTCAGGGGCGATGGATGAAATGCCGGCAGCGGCGAGTCGAATCCGTACTGAGGATGGTACGCTGGAACAAGTGAGGATGGTACGCTGGAACAAGTGAGGATGGTACGCTGGAACAAGTGAGGATGGTACGCTGGAACAAGTGAGGATGGTACGCTGGAACAAGTGAGGATGGTACGCTGGAACAAGTGAGGATGGTACGCTGGAACAAGTGAGGATGGTACGCTGGAACAAGTGAGGATGGTACGCTGGAACAAGTGAGGATGGTACGCTGGAACAAGTGAGGATGGTACGCTGGAACAAGTGAGGATGGTACGCTGGAACAAGATGATTGGATTTACTTTCTATCCTTCATAGTAAGATTAAAACGTGTGAGCCACATTATTTGACTTGGTGAATGTCTTTTCTTTCTGCTAATGCGGACGTTTCGACAGGGGAAAAATTTTCTTCGGTGATTTTCTGATGATGATTATCAGTGAATTTAACTTTCTTAGAGTACTTCTTTTTACGTGGCGACGTGGAAATGCATCTAACGTGAAATTTCGTCAGTATCAAGATATCTGTAACGTGTTCCCATTTCGTTTTGCACGTCATCATTCTCAGGTCGACGATCGTGTAGAGCTTTGGCTTTCTCTTTAGCTTTAGAAAAGGAAGATTGCTTCAAGTTTGGCTTCTTCTTCGACCAACGCTCTACATATTCGCTTTCATTGATATTTCTTTTTCTCAACTATTTTGTAATCTTTTTCTGATTCTTTGGCTCTTGCTTTCGTTTGTTCATACATGGTGCGAATAAAGGAAGTGGGAGATGCTCGTTTACCTCGGAGAATATCCAACTTGACAGTATTATGCCAGCCCTCCACCAAACCATTTGTCTCAGTTCCACCTTGCACTCCACACCAGAGCGGCGTGAATGGCATGCAGGTGGTCAGTATGTGTTCCATGAAACTTGGAGAATAAAATGGGTTGTTTACTGTTCCTTCTTTTGCAAGGTTATTTCTGACGTCTTCAGCTACAGCCACGAATTTTTGACCTACTGCACATTTGTCACGATATCTTCCGGCATCTTCAACTACCAATGCGTCGGTCGACTCACCACTGCCACAGTCACTACCAACGTAGCCACGCTCTAAATCACCCGGAAATGTAGGGTAATTCCTGAACCATGAGACATAAAAACTTGAAATGAGTATCAAATTGATGATCGTGACGGGCACAACATTTCTATGCATTAAAAATTTCACCGATGTTTCCATGGCCTCTCGATTCATACCGATTTTCTCGTGAAATCACATTTTGTGTCTACTAATTTCTGAACTCGCACCCGCAAACTTCGGATCAGTTTCAATTTGAATATCGAATTTTTCTCCACTCCGACTTCTAACAAAACTCTCACACGCTTCCTAGGGGGGTCAAGCTAAAATATTTGAGCCAGATTTTCCTGCCTGATGTACCTCTGTCTTCCAATTTGGAAGTCTCGACACATGTGAGGTTCTCTGTATTTCTTTCGTGTTCATTATCCGTAGAGGATTCAGACTTGATGTTAGGTTTTTTCTTTCCTTTTGGTTCACAACAAGAGACTCGGAGGTATTTACTTAAGTTATCAAGAGAGAATTCAGAAGTCAGGTTTTGTCTAATGATTTCTTCTTGTGTATCATCGGAGAATTTCACTTTCTTTTTCGGAATATTCTTTTTGGGAGACAACATAACGGTTCTGGTACGATTTTTTTTTCAGTTTGAAATGTTTTTGAACATTTTTCAAATTCATTTCGGACGTGCTAACACCATCTTGAGATCGATCATCCAGTGTTTCATTAAATTTAGCTCCAGCTTTAGCAGTCCCAGCTTTTTTTAGATTTCGTTGTTTTTTCGACCAACGCTCTACATAGCGATCTTCGCCTTCATTCCCTGCCTTCTTCTTGTGAATCTTGTAATCGAGTGAGGCTTCTTTCGTTCTGCCTTTTGCTTGTGTGTACATGGTGCGAATAAAGGCTGCTGGTGAAGTTCGCTTTCCTCGTAGTATATCCTTCTTCACAATTTTGTGCCAGCCTTCCACTAATCCATTAGTCTTTGTTCCACCATGCACTCCACACAACAGCGATGTAAATAGCATGCAAAACTTATATACGTCCTCCATCATCTGAGGTGAATAGAAAGAATTACCTATTCTTCCTTCATAAGTCAGGTTCTTCCATACGTCTTTCGCAACAGCCACGAATTTCTTACCCACTGCACACTTGTCGCGGTATCTTCCTGTTTCTTCTACTATCAATGCGTCCGTAGGCTCGAAATCGTCAGGGTCAACATCAATGGAAACATCACGGGTCATGAGAGGTTTAATTTCCTCTCCAAGGAAAGGACTGAACAATTGTTTACATAAATTCCTGAAGACTGCGTAGATATCTTCTTTTGAGGAGGCTTCTGCCATATCGGCAAAATACTGCTTAATTACACTCCGCTCTTTAGGATTAATTTTTAGGAAATATTTTTGCATTTTTCAGTAATGGTCTTCATAAAGTGGGCTTTGCACAGTTTTTCATGTGTGTAATTCAGCTCCGCCTCATCGGGACTCATCCACAGTCTGTCAAGATATGTTGGTAGATCGCCCTGTTTAAATGAGCTGCAACAGCTGCAAGTGGGCCAAACTGTGGTCGACTACTATGCCGTTCGGTGTCACGAGTTGTTAGGACCCTTGTTAATTTGCATTAACCAGGGAATCAACAGCTCGGATGCGAGAAATGGCACTTCTTTCATGGCACTTGAATAATAATGATATAACAAAATGAGATCGAATACACAGCACACACGTCAATGCACTACAAAGCACTATTAAACATTAAAATTACTATGGTACATAATTACTGAGTGTGAAAACGTAGACTTCTATCTCTTCTGTTCTTCTTGCAGTTTTCATTCTGCTCTCTTCGAATATGACTGTCTCTTGATTTTCTGGGCACACTATACAACCTCAATATTTACAAATTTCATTCTAGGAATGATATCCTAATATGCGGCATCTCCGCACAATAAAAATTGTTCGTAGCACTCCACTGATGTATCACGATTGTCTCTTCACTGGATATTCGCTGGGAAAGCAGCGATTTTCACCTCAAACACCAGCTCGATATCCTCGCCGGCTTCATATACCAAAACACGTGTACGCAGCGGTAAATCGTGATGTAGAAAAATGCTGATTTGGGCGTATGCTTCTTGTAATACTCTTTTCGGTACACCTATTCCGAAAACAATTGTAGTTTCTTGCGGTTGCCAGAGTTGATTGTTATTCCCGGTACACATCAGGATTTAATACTGTTCAAAATTGCCAGTAATTGGACAATTGCTATCCACTGCACACTTATGCGAATGTGAGTTCTGTTCGCCACATACGTCGGCCACCAAAATGTACGGGCAGGGAAACACTTGTGAAGCTTGGCGGAGTTCATTTAGCTAGGTGTTGACAGAAGACGAGATGTTGATGGATTGAGCACCCGGCCTCGATAAGAGCGGCCCTTTATAGGTGTCCTCCAGATACAGAAGATGCTTCTACAGATAAACATGTGCGGAGATGCCGCATATAAAAATGTACGGGCAGGGAAACACTTGTGAAGCTTGGCGGAGTTTATTTAGCTAGGTGTTGACAGAAGACGAGATGTTGATGGATTGAGCACCCGGCCTCGATAAGAGCGGCCCTTTATAGGTGTCCTCCAGATACAGAAGATGCTTCTACAGATAAACATGTGCGGAGATGCCGCATATAGCTCCCCCTCCCGAATGTTGAGAGAGCACCACACAAAAATAATAAAACTTTTAAACGAAATTCAAGAATTCGCAGAAATAAAGCAATCAATGAAAGTACAATTCATGAATTGACAATAAATTATTTGAGAAAAAAAAATTAAACGACAATTCCAACGAAAAAGAACTATTATGAAATCGCTCGTAGCCGTTGTACATTAAATTACGTTAACCGTATCGCAATTTGTATTATCAAAAGCAAAAAAATTAACAACTGTTATCACGCCAAGCCTTATTATAGTTTCGAGCAAAACAAGCAATCACGAGGGTAACTCGAGCGAACATTATATATACGTACCCTATCGTAAAAAAACTTCGATACATCACTAAAATCATAGTTAAAAATACAAGAACCGATTACATCACCCAAAAAGATATAGAATAAACGCAAAGCAGTTAGGTTATAGGTAACGCATTTAACGCATTAAAAATTAGAACGCGGAGGAGGAAGAAAAAAAAATGTCAGTAGCTCCAACGAAGAACAAAATAAACCGTAGGAAACATGTTAAAGAAACATTTACGGTTACTACACTACGGAAACTAAAACTGTTGCATTACCAAGAAATGATTATAGGGTTTAAATGATTAATAAAACGCACAACTAAGCTAGAACCCAAGCTCTAAAACTAGAACACGGTGAAACGCATGCTAAATAAAAAAAATGCTTTTTACCAATTCACCCCCTGCCGAATCAGTTAGGTTATCCACATGGCAAATAATTAGAGCGCCAAAAACCGCTTAAGGAATAAGCCAAAAAATTTTTTAGAACACTAAAAATAAACTTAATACACCGCAAAAATTCAACAGTTAGACAAATCGCATTCAAAAAAAAATGTTAAAACCCCCCTTTTTTTTTCAAGACCCGTTCAAATTCTTAACATGTTACCTCAATCAACCCCTAAGAGAAGGATTCAAACACGTTTAGTACGACTTTAACACAAAATTTAAGGCATGTCATCATAAAAAACTTAATAACTAAAAGCAAAAAATAGCGAAAGCAACGAGAACACGCGAAGGCAAAGCAATCGACTTACCGTGCAATAAATTCTCTGCACGTCGTCAGCCATGTAGAACGATGTAGGGATCAAATATGGAAACGCCATTCATGTTAATAATAGTAAAACGCCATAAAACGCCATCCTATCCGTCAACATATGTTAATTCAACTCAAACCAATTCACCAATTATATATCATTAAATATAGGGATTACCGCAATTAGCATTCGATCGTTGCAATTTAACACATACGAGTATTCAATACATTTAAAATTTCTCGCAAAACATCGGAAATAGCACCTTAAAAAAAATTAATAGAGCAAACGAAACAAACCATTTTAACACTGCGCGCCAATATTTCAAAATTTTCAAACCAATTCTCGAATCAATTTTCCAATTAATAAATTTTCAGTAAATTTTCCAATCTAAACTCGTCGCACACCCGCAGAGTTACAGGGACGGTTCTGTCGTCCTGCATCCCGGGGACGTCCTGCCCGCTTTACGTGAGGTAAATTAAACACTACCAAATCGCGCGCAATGTTAATCCTTACTGCTCCTGTTGGAGGATGCGCGGCGGCCTCCCTCTGGAGAGACTTCTCGAAAAATCCTCCCGCTGCATCCGCGCAAGCACCTTTACCTCTTGTTTTACATGGTAAAGTATTGTCCCCATGCCCATGGTTATCAGGACTAGGCCCATAATCAGGATATCGGTGACCCGATCGGGTAACAGCTCCATGGTGGAATTTTCGTTTATCCACTGTTCGTTGATAGTGGTTGAGTGCGTTGATAACGCCGCCACCAGGGTGTCAACGTCTATGTTGGACTGGGCGTTTCCCATCGAACTCTCGCTCCTGAAAGGAAGGATACAAAAAAGATTAGCATGACCGGTAAATGAAATAAAATAAATACAACATATAATTTAGTATCAAATCTTGGTTGTCTGACAAGAGTCATTAAATCAACCACGATAGTCTCGCATAAAAGAAATAAACGCTGACCGTATCAAAAAAAAAAAATGATTCTAGTCACAAGACACCTGCCTGATGAATTTAATTTAAATTTTGTGTTAAAGTCGTACTAAACGTGTTTGAATCCTTCTCTTAGGGGTTGATTGAGGTAACATGTTAAGAATTTGAACGGGTCTTGAAAAAAAAAGGGGGTTTTAACATTTTTTTTTGAATGCGATTTGTCTAACTGTTGAATTTTTGCGGTGTATTAAGTTTATTTTTAGTGTTCTAAAAATTTTTTGGCTTATTCCTTAAGCGGTTTTTGGCGCTCTAATTATTTGCCATGTGGATAACCTAACTGATTCGGCAGGGGGTGAATTGGTAAAAAGCATTTTTTTTATTTAGCATGCGTTTCACCGTGTTCTAGTTTTAGAGCTTGGGTTCTAGCTTAGTTGTGCGTTTTATTAATCATTTAAACCCTATAATCATTTCTTGGTAATGCAACAGTTTTAGTTTCCGTAGTGTAGTAACCGTAAATGTTTCTTTAACATGTTTCCTACGGTTTATTTTGTTCTTCGTTGGAGCTACTGACATTTTTTTTTCTTCCTCCTCCGCGTTCTAATTTTTAATGCGTCAAATGCGTTACCTATAATCTAACTGCTTTGCGTTTATTCTATATCTTTTTGGGTGATGTAATCGGTTCTTGTATTTTTAACTATGATTTTAGTGATGTATCGAAGTTTTTTTTACGATAGGGTACGTATATATAATGTTCGCTCGAGTTACCCTCGTGATTGCTTGTTTTGCTCGAAACTATAATAAGGCTTGGCGTGATAACAGTTGTTAATTTTTTTGCTTTTGATAATACAAATTGCGATACGGTTAACGTAATTTAATGTACAACGGCTACGAGCGATTTCATATTAGTTCTTTTTCGTTGGAATTGTCGTTTGATTTTTTTTTCTCAAATAATTTATTGTCAATTCATGAATTGTACTTTCATTGATTGCTTTATTTCTGCGAATTCTTGAATTTCGTTTAAAAGTTTTATTATTTTTGTGTGGTGCTCTCTCAACATTCGGGAGGGGGAGCTATATGCGGCATCTCCGCACATGTTTGATGATGGGAATGATATCCTAATGCAGAAATCATGAATTGAAAAACGATGCGCCACAAATATTCAATCAATGAGAAATTAATAATTGATAGAATAAGACTAAGAGGCATAATGCATAAGATCTAAATAGATTATACAATATTTGTTAATTATTGACTCAACAAATACCACCTAGAACTTACCGGTCAGATTCCCCAACAACGATGTTTAAATTTCGATAGGAACATCAATACCGCATCTGCCCGTATTACACTACGCATTTATTCGAACGACGCACTCGTAATCAGGCATACCGCATTCCTCTTTCGATACATGTCTTAATTTCTAGACTTCACGTCCGGACACTAATATTATTTTTGTGTTAGACATCAGTTAATGATTCGTGACAATTTTCTCAGTGGTTTTGTCCATCACAAGGACGTTGGTGGAAGCTCAACCAAATGAGATGCTACTCCCCTGTTACTGATTTGTTAAGCTCGGCTCTCTGTGCAAGAGAACGTGCACATACAATCACCTGACAATGTACTTTAGTTTTTATTCAAATTTGTGTCAACTGCATGCAAATCTTTTCATCTCTCAAAGTTACGATGCTCCAACTGTAATTAATTCACAAAATAATCGATGTTTGATTAGCTGCCGGTAACTTATCCCCAACCCGCTTTTTTGACCATTATTGATATTCTTTGCGGTTGGTCACTTGAGTTATGTAATCGTAATTTTTTGAAAAATGAAAAATTCGATAAATTTGTGGGTTATAAAAATTGCGTGAACACTTATACTCATTGTATATACAATCTGAAAGAATTTATTTCTTGGATTTACCTGCACAACACCCATGTTTATACGTATTTTCAAGTCTCTTTTTTTCAACAACTTTACACTGTCACGCCCGAAGGAGTTTTCCAATGAACTAAGTCTCCAAAGCACACCGTGTGTCTTTGTGGGGGTCTACTTTTCCACAACTTTATAGAAGGACCGACCAATCACGCTACATTTTCTGGTCGAGCACCTCCTCAGCCAATCTGTACGTTTTCCCAATTGGCCTATCCGGTTGCTCTTTCCACATCTCAAAAATTTCGAACTCATTTCTGAGAACCGTAACTTCAGACTTTTCTCCGTGCAATTCTTTCCAAAATTCATGTTTCAACGTTCGTAGTTAACTATTGCGATGCCAAACAAGAGTCTCAAACGACCCTCTTCTGCGTGGGTATTCATTACATTCGACCACTCGGATCTAGGATGGCCAATCAAAAGCCATTTGTTTCTGTTCCCATCTTCGTTTGCGCACAGGCGCTGACCAGTCGAATTTCCATGTTCCTAGCGTTATTTTGGACTGTAGATCGTTGGTAGTCAGAGCCATCATGACTGATCTCCACGGGTCAATGGAACTGAGTCAAGTTCCGCCTTGGCATTTATCTTCTCTGAGACCAAGTGCAGCCGTAAAATTTCGAGTACTTCATGCGAGCAAAGTACAATAGGAGTTATCGTCTGAAAGAACGGTTTGCTGTAAAGCTGAACGGTTGCAATAATAAACATTTTTGAACAAAGATATGAAAAGCACATTGCTTTGTTGAGGCATAAGTAATGTCAACCAAAAGACCGGCAGGCTGCAACCGAGACGGTTTTCTACAGAAACGAAACTGTTTTCTGTAAGCTACAGAAATTTCTGGATGTACCTAACTCCTACTATAATGCCCCTAGCGACTTCAACTTGCTCTCAAAGAAACGTTCTTTAAAGGATAATCGTATAAATATGTCAACATTTCTAAGCGCTCACAGATAGCAGGGGGCTACACTCCCTTAACCTCCCCAACTTCCACACGCGTGCCATCAAAACAAATGAGTTGTCCCTGTTGTAAATTTTCTAAAAAATGCACCTAGCGACTTCAAATTACTCTCAAACGAAAGATTGAAACATTCTCACATCCTCTCAAGGGGGATACAACGATTGTATCTATGGGAATTGGTGCTCACAGTGGGATAATGTGAGGTCCCGGGCGAAAGGTTAGGTAGGCCTTCTTTTTGGTTGAAATAGAATAGGTCTTGTTTTTGTTGCGGATCATCTTTTTTCGGTTCACTGCTCTCCTGTTTTTCAGTACTTACTACTTCAACTTTTTTACTTGTTTAATGAAATTCTTCCTTAGCTTACTGTTTCTATGCATTTTGTGCATAGATTCCTCGTTCCCTGAACTCCATACTAAATGGTGCCTACATCCTTCCTCTCATTGAACATCTTTGTCGTAGTAAAGGGAGGCTAAGATATTGTTATAATCAAATCTAACATTCGAACATTTTCAAGGGAATATCACAATATTGTATATACTAACATTCATGAGCACTCAAACAGCAGGGGGCTACGCTCACGTTATCCCCTAATTCTTAGATAATATGCGCTCCTTTGTGGCATCAATTTACATCAAAATTAAAGCTCGTACAATGATTCCAGCTCCACTACTCTGACTAGCTGCCGTTTTCAGTTAATCCGAGCAGTGGGATTTAAATTTGGGCCGTAGCCACATGCTGAGCAACACTCGCAGGCCTTCATTTGAGCACATACTAAACTTAATTAACCAAAGAAAATCTTGAATTTTGTTAATAATTTACAAGGTAAAATAACCCCTCAGGGGGATACAGGTATTGTATCTATGGGAATTAGCGCTCCCAGGGGGACAATGTGAGGGCCCGAGCTAAAGGTTAGGTAGGCTTTCTTTTTGTTAAAATAACATAGGTTTTTGTTTTGTTTTGTTACGGGTCATCTTTTTTCGGTTCACTGCTGTACTGTTTTTTCAGCACCTACTACTTTCTTCTTCAACTTTGATTTTTTTCATGAACTTCTATCGTATCTTACTGTTTTTGTGCCCTTTCTGCATAGATTCCGCGTTCACTTAACTCCATACTAAATGGTGTCTTCTCCCTTCCTCTCTTTAGATCTCATTTGTTGAGGATAGGGAAGCTTAAACTAACTAATAATCTAATCTAATCTACAAGGTAAAATAATCAAGATTCATAACTTATCAACATTGGTAACATAACTTACATGATCAACATTCATAACTTTGTCACACAGTTTGAATAACATGGGATATAAAGCTTCCTGGATGCAGTCAATCTTAATAATTAAACAGCAACAGGTACTTTGATAGAAATGCATGTATTTTACATTCGAACATTTAGCTTTCACCCTTGATAATTATTTCTTTTTGAATTCGTGGCTCATGGAGCCCGAGAAGTTTTCATTTTTCATAGCTGACGCTTTCAGACGTTGCCGTTAGTGGAAGATTTATCAATGAATTCTTTTCAAAGCACGAAATAAGATATTTCCTCGTCTTGCGCACGTCGTAGGCAAAAAGACAATGATCTTTCTATCTCACTACACACGTAGAGAATGCTAGAGCGAATGGACCACAAACTACACCGTCCATTAGGTGGTGTACATTTAGGGACTCAATCGTAATCTTTAATGGCGTTAGTGCCTTTGTATATCTTCTTTATGAACGTTATAACATCTGAACTGGGTACACCGTTCATCGAACAGATGGGTTTTGACATACACTACACTTTCTTCAGCATCGCCGCGACACAATACGGAGGTGATGACGACCCAGTGGCTCCCACTGTCACACGCACTAGCGTAACCATCGTTGTTGATTATTATCGCACAATCACAATACCTTGCGTTAATGACTTGCACAAACATGTCGGTCATATCATTCAGTGGTTCTGGAATAAATACCGCGAGAGCAGAATGGAATCTTTATTGCGGATAGTTTGCTCGAATGAGACTAGCGAACGCATCAATTGCATCACTGGATAACCAACTTGACGATTTAACCCTTTGGGTACAGTAATTCAAAGGCTCAGGGGGAGACAACTATTGTATCTATGGGAATTAGCGCTCCCAGGAGAACCATGTGAGGGCCCGAGCTAAAGGTTAGGTAGGCTTCCTTTTTGTTGTAATAAAATAGGTTTTTGTTTCGTTATGTACCATCTTTTTTCGGTTCACTGCTGTCCTGTTTTTCAGCACCTACTACTTTCTTCTTCAACTTTTTTCTTGTTTCATGAACTTCTTTCCTAGCTTACTGATTCTGTGCACCTTGTGCATAGATTCCGCGTTCCCTCAACTCCATACTAAATGGTGCCTTCCTCTTTCCTCTCTTGGAACATCTTTGTCGTGGTTAAGGGAGTATAAAACTTTCTTATATAATAATGTTTTGGGAAAAATTTCCAGGGGAAATATTTGTCATTACCCTGAATTGTCAGTGAAATTGTGCTAGTGTGGGTGCTTTTAACTTAAAGTGCCTACTTTATTACAATTTTGAAATTTTTAGAATCTATAAAGTTCTATGCTTGGCGACAGAAATTTTCGACGTTGATGATGAAGTTTTTGAATTGACGAAGGAATTATTCATAAGTTTTTGAGCGAATTTACCAAGGATAAACGAAGTTCAGAAAAAATTGCTCAAGTTAAAATGGAAAGGTTATTGAATATGTTACACGGACCCTGTAGCATGAACTTGAGGTAACCAATGGTAATTTACGCGTGCATGTTTCTATAATGTCTAGAAACTAGTTTCACGAATGCGTGGAATTTCCCTAATTTTGTTATTTACTCCAAAATACTTCCTCACTAGTTAGATTACTTTAAAATAAGATTAGGTGCCCTAAACTGGAGACACTATAGCCATCTTGGCACTGGAGTAGCCATCAGAACCCAAAGGGTTACAAATGTCTTCTTTGCTCTTTATTGCACGCTTAAAATGTGCGAGCCATATTTTGCTTTTGCTCGAGAGGTGTTCTTCTTCCGACTGGGATGTCCTATCGCAAGCCATATTTTCTTGGTAGCTTCCCAGGTCTCAGTCTTCAACATATTTCACTTTCTTGCTAGGCTGATTCATGTGTGGTGGTGTAGAAATGCTTCTAGCTCGAAATATTTTCAGTTTCAAGATATCTTTTGCATGCTCCCATTTCGCTCTGGGCTCACCATTGTAGTTTTCTCGACGATCTTGCAATGCCTTGAATTTTTCTTTCACTTTTGCGACGTATGATTGCTTCAAGTTTTTCTTCTTTTTTGATCAACGCTCAACATACTGGTCTTCGCCTCGATTTTCTATGCTGGTCTCGACCGTCTAGCACCGTCCACAAAAATTCTAACACCTCCCCTTACCACAACGTGAGGAATTTGGGGAATGCTGCTCGCATTACCGCATGTTCCACACCTGTGGCACGCCCACCCTCGTTTTTCAGGGTGTGTCGGGCGCAATTGATGACGGCGGAGTATGGAGTCCTCCGACCGCACCCTTTCCGTTATTACACTCACTTCCCGACGAATGTAGTAAACTGACACCCCCAGCGCCAAGGCGAACAGTGTCAGGAAGGTTCTTAGCAAGGTCCGATACTCTATCCGGAAGGAGATCGATGTGGGCGTTCGCCCGGATCCAGTCTTCCGATACTCTACCCTGATGCTGTTCTGAAGCGTTTATGAGTACGTCCACACTCACTGTTGTCACGCGATTACCCATTGTGGGTGTTAGGTGGCGTTTGTTTTCCGTCAGCACTGACTGCACTACGCAGTGCTTGACCGTGAATAACGAGTGTTATGACCTTCGTCAAGGCCAGCAGACTTACTCGACCAACCTGGGCACTCGAACTGCTGACTCAGCTCACACCCGCGTCCTTGCTCTGAAAATGGAACGAGAACAGTCCAATTAGCATGACCAAAAAAAAAAAAAGAATCAAAATGGCAACAATAATGCGACTGAACGCCAACCGCCTTCGAGCAGATACTGAAACGCTGAATATGCTTTGAATATCTCGGCGTCAGCGGTCTGGCTGCACTGCTTGCACATTCCGTTGCTGTATCAGCGACGCTGAACGTTACTGTTTGCGTAGTTATTACGCTAGGACCAGCGGTCGACAAATCCGTCATCTTTGACGACTTATTACTCTGAACACTTGGATTATTAATTTAATAATTTTAATTTAAAACGCGGCACCGACACACGGCCGCGACTAGTTTCGGTTGCTATCGAACGAATATATTTATTTTCAGAATCTGACTCAGAAATGAATTAAACACCGCCAAAATTAATCCTCACACAAACGGAAAATTATAACGCGTCAGAAATCAATATCAAAATGGACGTCTCAAAGTCAAATACGCAATATACTCAACATTTTCTCACCCCAATAATGAGCACTATAGTCCTAAGTCTATCCTGGAACAAAATCGAACAATTTAAATCAACACAATCTGAAAATTCTAATAAATCCTGAGACTAACACAGACGATAAATATTTCACTATTTTTAAATTACAGGTCCGTTATTGAATGATCTCACCCGTCTATCCAATACAAACAATATGACTGCAAAAAAAATACCACTGCAAAAATACAAAACGTCAAGATATGCTTACGCAACTCTTAGTCGCTGGGTTGGCTCTCAGCTGGCTTTACTGGTGCTGGTTTGTTGCTGAAGCCTGGTGTCAGTGAGCACTGTTTACTTAAACTGTTCGTTTTTATACTGCTTATTAATAATATTGCAAAAGAAAATTCTTCATATTCTCACTGTCTAAAATAGAAATTTTATACAGGTCACTGTCCAAAATTTGGCACTAGCACCTCACTGTAATTTTCGCGTTCTAGCACTCTCACTACTGATTCCGTTGTAAATTTATGCACACGATGATGTTGAAACTGTAGCCTTCTTTACACAAGGAAAGTTGCACCTTATATGATGCGCCCAGCGGCACGTAGAGTTCCAAGTCGTAGGGTGTCCGAAGTCGTTCTTCTGGGACTCGACGAAGGTCATAACACTCGTTATTCACGGTCAAGTACTGCGTAGTGCAGTCAGTGTTGACGGAAAACAAACGTCACCTAACACCCACAATGGGTAATCACGTGACAACAGTGAGTGTGGACGTACTCATAAACGCTTACAACAGCATCAGGGTAGAGTATCGGATGATTGGATCCGGGCGAACGCCCGCATCGATCTCCATCCGGATAGAGTATCGGACCTTGCTATGACCTTCCTGACACTGTTCGCCTTGGCGCTGGGGGTGTCAGTTTACTACATTCGTCGGGAAGTGAGTGTAATAACGGAAAGGGTGCGGTCGGAGGACTTCATACTCCGCCGTCATCAATTGCGACCGACACACCCTTAAAAATGAGGGTGGGCGTGCCACAGGTGTGGAACATGCGGTAATGCGAGCAGCATTCCCCAAATTCCTCACATTGTGGTGAGGGGAGGTGTTAGAATTTTTGTGGACGGTGCTAGACGGTCGAGACCAGCATTGAAAATCGAGGCGAAGACCAGTACGTTGAGCGTTGGTCAAAAAATAATAAAAACTTGAGCCAATCATACGTCGCAAAAGCGAAAGAAAAATTGAAGGCATTGCAAGATCGTCGATCACAGTACAATGGTGAGCCCAGAGCGAAATGGGAGCATGGAAAAGAAAACATGAAACTGAAAAAATTTCGAACTGGAAGCATTTCTACATCACCACGCAAGAACCAGCCTAGCAAGAAAGTGACATTTGTAGAAGACTGTGACCTAGTAAGATGCGAAGAAAATATAGCTTGCGATAGGAAATCCCAGTCGGAAGAAAAACAACTCTTGAGCAAAAGGAAAATATCGCTCGCACATTTCAAGCTCGCAATAGAGTTCAATCGTCGAGTT
The DNA here is from genome assembly GCA_030386875.1 of Morinoia aosen. Taxonomy (NCBI): domain Eukaryota; kingdom Metazoa; phylum Arthropoda; class Malacostraca; order Amphipoda; family Talitridae; genus Morinoia; species Morinoia aosen. The sequence goes on along the minus strand of CM059577.1, from coordinate 46,477,220 downwards.
GGCTCTCCAGTGATGCGATTGATGCGTTCGCTATTCTCATTAGAGCAAACTATCCGCAGTACAGATTCTATTCTCCTCTCGCGGTATTTAATCCAAAACCACTAAATGGTATGACTGATATGTTTGTGCAAGTCATTAACACAAGGTACTGTGATTGTGCAATAACAATCAACAACGATGGTTACGCAAGTGCGGGTGACAGCGAAAGCCATTGGGTCGTCGTTGAAGACATTCCTCGCCCAAAAGTTGAAGACATCCCTCGCCCAAAAGTTGAAGACATCCCTCGCCCAAAAGTTGAAGACATCCCTCGCCCAAAAGTTGAAGACATCCCTCGCCCAAAAGTTGAAGACATCCCTCGCCCAAAAGTTGAAGACATCCCTCGCCCAAAAGTTGAAGACATCCCTCGCCCAAAAGTTGAAGACATCCCTCGCCCAAAAGTTGAAGACATCCCTCGCCCAAAAGTTGAAGACATTCCTCGCCCAAAAGTTGAAGACATCCCTCGCCCAAAAGTTGAAGACATCCCTCGCCCAAAAGTTGAAGACATCCCTCGCCCAAAAGTTGAAGACATCCCTCGCCCAAAAGTTGAAGACATCCCTCGCCCAAAAGTTGAAGACATCCCTCGCCCAAAAGTTGAAGACATCCCTCGCCCAAAAGTTGAAGACATCCCTCGCCCAAAAGTTGAAGACATTCCTCGCCCAAAAGTTGAAGACATGCTTCGCCCAAAAGATGAAGACATCCCTCGCCCAAAAGTTGAAGACATGCCTCGCCCAAAAGATGAAGACATGCCTCGCCCAAAAGATGAAGACATCCCTCGCCCAAAAGATGAAGACATCCCTCGCCCAAAAGTTGAAGACATCCCTCGCCCAAAAGTTGAAGACATTCCTCGCCCAAAAGTTAAAGACATCCCTCGCCAAAAAGTTGAAGACATTCCTCGCCCAAAAGTTGAAGACATTCCTCGCCCAAAAGTTGAAGACATTCTTCGCCCAAAAGTTGAAGACATTCCTCGCCCAAAAGTTGAAGACATCCCTCGCCCAAAAGTTGAAGACATCCCTCGCCCAAAAGTTGAAGACATCCCTCGCCCAAAAGTTGAAGACATCCCTCGCCCAAAAGTTGAAGACATTCCTCGCCCAAAAGTTGAAGACATTCCTCGCCCAAAAGTTGAAGACATTCCTCGCCCAAAAGTTGAAGACATTCCTCGCCCAAAAGTTGAAGACATGCCTCGCCCAAAAGTTGAAGACATCCCTCGCCCAAAAGTTGAAGACATCCCTCGCCCAAAAGTTGAAGACATCCCTCGCCCAAAAGTTGAAGACATCCCTCGCCCAAAAGTTGAAGACATCCCTCGCCCAAAAGTTGAAGACATCCCTCGCCCAAAAGTTGAAGACATCCCTCGCCCAAAAGTTGAAGACATCCCTCGCCCAAAAGTTGAAGACATCCCTCGCCCAAAAGTTGAAGACATCCCTCGCCCAAAAGTTGAAGACATCCCTCGCCCAAAAGTTGAAGACATCCCTCGCCCAAAAGTTGAAGACATCCCTCGCCCAAAAGTTGAAGACATCCCTCGCCCAAAAGTTGAAGACATCCCTCGCCCAAAAGTTGAAGACATCCCTCGCCCAAAAGTTGAAGACATCCCTCGCCCAAAAGTTGAAGACATCCCTCGCCCAAAAGTTGAAGACATCCCTCGCCCAAAAGTTGAAGACATCCCTCGCCCAAAAGTTGAAGACATCCCTCGCCCAAAAGTTGAAGACATCCCTCGCCCAAAAGTTGAAGACATCCCTCGCCCAAAAGTTGAAGACATCCCTCGCCCAAAAGTTGAAGACATTCCTCGCCCAAAAGTTGAAGACATCCCTCGCCCAAAAGTTGAAGACATCCCTCGCCCAAAAGTTGAAGACATCCCTCGCCCAAAAGTTGAAGACATCCCTCGCCCAAAAGTTGAAGACATCCCTCGCCCAAAAGTTGAAGACATCCCTCGCCCAAAAGTTGAAGACATCCCTCGCCCAAAAGTTGAAGACATCCCTCGCCCAAAAGTTGAAGACATCCCTCGCCCAAAAGTTGAAGACATCCCTCGCCCAAAAGTTGAAGACATCCCTCGCCCAAAAGTTGAAGACATCCCTCGCCCAAAAGTTGAAGACATCCCTCGCCCAAAAGTTGAAGACATCCCTCGCCCAAAAGTTGAAGACATCCCTCGCCCAAAAGTTGAAGACATCCCTCGCCCAAAAGTTGAAGACATCCCTCGCCCAAAAGTTGAAGACATCCCTCGCCCAAAAGTTGAAGACATCCCTCGCCCAAAAGTTGAAGACATCCCTCGCCCAAAAGTTGAAGACATCCCTCGCCCAAAAGTTGAAGACATCCCTCGCCCAAAAGTTGAAGACATCCCTCGCCCAAAAGTTGAAGACATGCCTCGCCCAAAAGTTGAAGACATGCCTCGCCCAAAAGTTGAAGACATGCCTCGCCCAAAAGTTGAAGACATGCCTCGCCCAAAAGTTGAAGACATGCCTCGCCCAAAAGTTGAAGACATGCCTCGCCCAAAAGTTGAAGACATGCCTCGCCCAAAAGTTGAAGACATGCCTCGCCCAAAAGTTGAAGACATGCCTCGCCCAAAAGTTGAAGACATGCCTCGCCCAAAAGTTGAAGACATGCCTCGCCCAAAAGTTGAAGACATGCCTCGCCCAAAAGTTGAAGACATGCCTCGCCCAAAAGTTGAAGACATGCCTCGCCCAAAAGTTGAAGACATGCCTCGCCCAAAAGTTGAAGACATGCCTCGCCCAAAAGTTGAAGACATGCCTCGCCCAAAAGTTGAAGACATGCCTCGCCCAAAAGTTGAAGACATGCCTCGCCCAAAAGTTGAAGACATGCCTCGCCCAAAAGTTGAAGACATGCCTCGCCCAAAAGTTGAAGACATGCCTCGCCCAAAAGTTGAAGACATGCCTCGCCCAAAAGTTGAAGACATGCCTCGCCCAAAAGTTGATGCTCTACCATTTTCTACGTCTGAAGTGAGAAGGAAATACCTTTGTCTTCTTTTCTACGTTGTGCGCAAGACGAGGAAATTTCTTATTTCGGGCTTCGAAAAAAATTCGTTGATGGATTTTCCCCTAACGGCAACGTCTGAACGAGTCAGCTATGAAAAAGGAAAACTTCTCGGGCTTCATGGGCCACGAATTCAAAAAAAAATTAATATCAGTTGTGAAGGCTAAATGTTCGCGTTTAAAATACATGAATTTCTATTGAAGAACCAGTAACGATTAAAGTGTTAAGATTGCCTACACTCGTGTTTTTCAAACTGTGGGACAAAGTTATGAATGTTGATCATTAGGTTATGTTATGAATGTTAATATCTCATTGATGTTGATTAATTTATCTTGTAATTTAGCAAAATTCAAAAATTTTTTTGGTCGATTCAATTGTTTAGTTTGAGCTCAAATTAAGGCTATTAAGTGTCTTCAAACAATTGACAAACCAGACAATAAAATGTTCCCCGGTTTTGTGCAAGAATACGACGTGATGCACTCGAAAATAATTTTACAATCGAGCAAGAGCTCCGCGAGCTTGCTAGAGACCCAGATGCCACTTTTCATTCGTATTGCACTGGTGGCATTGTGTAAGGTTGCGAATGCTGGATAGTAGTCGACCACAGTTTGGCGCGCTTGCAGCAGTTGTGGCTGCAAAACAACAGGGCGATCTACCAACATACCTTGACAGACTGTGGAAGAGTCCCGATGAGGTGGAGCTGAATTACACACATGTAAAACTGTGCGAAGCCCACTTTATGAAAACCATTGCTGAAAAATGCAAAAATATTTCCCAAAAATTAATCCTAAAGAGCGCAGTGTAATTAAGCAGTATTTTGCCGATATGGCAGAAGCTTCTTCAAAAGAAGATATCTACGCAGTGTTCAGGAACTTATGTAAACTATTGCTCAGTCCTTTCCTTGGAGAGGAAATTAAACCTCCCATGACCCGTGATGTTTCCATTGACGTTGACCCTGACGATTTCGAGCCTACGAACGCATTGATAGAAGAAACCGGAAGATACCGCGACAAGTGTGCAGTGGGTAAGAAATTCGTGGCTGTTGCGAAAGACGTATGGAAGAACCTGACTTATGAAGGAAGAATAGGTAATTCTTTCTATTCACCTCAGATGATGGAGGACGTATTGAAGTTTTGCATGCCATTTACACCGCTTTGGTGTGGAGTGCATGGTGGAACAAAGACTAATGGATTAGTGGAAGGTTGGCACAAGATCGTGAAGAAGGATATACTAAAAGGAAAGCGAACTTCACCAGCAGCCTTCATTCGCACCATGTGCGCACAAACGAAAGGTAGAACGAAAGAAGCTTCACTCGATTACAAGATTCACAAGAAGTAGGCAGGGAATGAAGGCGAAGATCGCTATGTAGAGCGTTGGTCGAAAAAACAACGAAATCTGAGGCAATCTTTTTCTGCGAAAGCTATTGCTAAATTTAACGAAATACTGGATGGTCGATCTCAAGATGGTGCTAACGTGCGTGAAACGAAATTGACAAATCTTCATCACATTTCGAAACTGAAAAATTTTCGCGCTAGAACCCTTTCATAAGTCTCCCAAAACGAATATTTAAAAAATTAAATTCTCCGATGACACAACCAGAAAGCATTAGACAAAACCTGACATCTGAATTCTCTCTTGATGACTAAAGTAAATACCTCCGAGTCTCCTGTTGCGAACCAAAAGGAAAGAAAAAAAAACTAACATCAATTCTGAATCCTCTACGGATAATCAACACGAAAGAAATACAGAGAACCTCGTATGTGTCGAGACTACCGAATTGGAAGACAGAGATACATTACGCAGGAAAATCAAAACCAAAGTACGACGAAAGGCAAACAGAAGTAAAAGCATTACGGAAAATCAAACTTCTGATACTTGTCTTCGCACTCAGCAGGGAATCGTTGAAGTAGACCCTACCTCATTAGACTCTTTACCTTTCCTAGATAAAAATGAAACGTGTGAGCCTTTCACGAAGGTAAAAAAAGTTTATGGCTAAAAATCGAGATTCTAACGAAATGTTGAGATGCAGTATGTGTTGGAAATTTCAGCTGGATTAAAATGACCCAATTTTTAAGGAAAACGGAGAGTTCGTTGGTGAGTTCAAAATTTCGCACGCCGGTTTTATTGGTACTGACGGAGGCGTGCGACAGCGCGCTACATGAAGCGGTAGCGGCGCTACATTTTTAAATTACGATGGTTTGCCGCTACCGCTACACTTATAATATGGTCGAATAGATGCGTAGAATAAAACTGTACGAATCATTTCGATGTAGTTTTGCCAACTTGCCACCGTTGTATAATCTTGAGGGCTGTCGCCTGCCTTCTCACAGTCTGATTGAACCTCTTAGACTGCAGGGGTTCTCAAATACTAGACTGCATGGGTTTTCAAACTTTTTTCAGCCAAGGACCCCTTTTATTACATAAAAATAAGCTGAGGACTTCCTCACATGTGTTCTTCTCAGTAATATATGTGTATATACATTGTACGCACTGTTTCATATTGTCAACTGCCATAGAATAAATACCTTAACTGCATCCACTGTTAAATTCAATAAATTGTCAAAGTGCCACGGACCGTTGAAGGTCCGCAGACCCCACTTTGAGTACCCCTGTACAGTAACTAGAGTTTGCTGACAGCGCTTCATGAATGTAATTATGACGCAGCTCACGCATCGTGGGCGGATTGTTAGTGTTAGGTTGTGCTACCTTGTTCCACGCATCAATATTTTACATTCACTCAATTTTAAGCACAGTTTTATTAGTTTTTTAATTTGTTACGGTCAACTGGTGTGATACCATCACAGTGGCAGCATGCTAGCTTACATACAAGTGTAGACAGGAGCTGATGCATAGCGGTCCGCGTCACCAACCACCTACGCTCCTATAGCAGCCTTATGAAGGTTAAAAGTTCCTCTGTATTTAATAATAATTTAGCGATGCCAAGTATAGGAAGTTCTAATCTTGAAATTAATTATTCAGGTAAATAGTTAGTAGACCATAATGATAACTCATATGCCGTTTAACTTGAAAGTGGAGTAAGACTGGTTAAGTCTCTATTTTTTTATTATATATGTTGATAATTTTCCGATTGGTTGAAGTAAACATTCATGTAGAGGTGGTGAAATATAAAACTATTGAAAAAGCTGTAACAATAATCTACCTAACCCGTGCTAGGTAAATTAGTTTAATTGCAATAAAGTTTCATTGATATATTTTCATAATGTCTAATTCTAACGAAATGTTTGTGTTATTGGCACTAGTATAAGAAATAATGTTTAATTTGTCAATTTTTTTGCCATTGTAGCGCCTTATGTAGCGGTAGCGATGGTGCCCGCTACATTTCAAAGTGACACCGCCCAGCTCTGGGTATTGATTGTGACGTTGTTGAGCCGGCCGATGCGTTGGTGGTGTAAGGTACAGGAAGATATCGTGACAAATGTGCAGTAGGTCAAAAGTTCGTGGCTGTAACTGGAGACGTAAGAAATCACCTTGCAGATGAAGGAACAATAAACATCCCATTCTATTCTCTAAGTTTCATGGAACACATACTGACGACCTGCATGCCATTCACGCCGCTCTGGTGTGGAGTGCCAGGTGGAACTGAGACCAATGGATTAGTGGAGGGCTGGCACAATGCTGTTCAGTTGGATATTCTCCGAGGGAAGCGAACTTCTCCAACTTCCTTCATTCTAACCATGTAATTTATAAGCAAACGAAAGCAAGAACCAGAGAATCAGAAAAAGATTTCTAAGTAGTTGAGAAAAAGGAATATCAATGAAAGCGAATATGTAGAGCGTTGGTCGAAGAGGAAGCAAAACTTGAAGTAATCTTACACTTCTAAAGCTAAAGAGAAAGCCAAAGCTCTACACGATCGTCGATCTGAGAATGATGACGCGCTAAACGAAATGGAAACACGTTTCAGATATTTTGAAACTGACGAAGTTTTGCGATAGAAACATTTCCACGTCACCACGAAAGATGGAGTTCTCTAAGAAAGTTGAATTCACTGATGATCATCAGAAAATCAACGAAGAAAAGTGTTCCCCTGGAGATGCGTCCAAATCAGAAGAAAGACATTCACCAAGTCAAACAACGTGGCTCTCTAGTTTTAATGTAACTATGAAGGATGAACAGAATATCATCCAGTCATCAAGTTGGCTCTCGAGTGACGTGACTGAAGCCTTCGCAACACTTGATCGAGCATACCATCCTCAGGACAGGTTCGACTCGCCGCTGACGGCATTTCATACATCGCCTCTGAGTGATGCTAGCTACATATTTACACAAGTCATAAATACTACGTACTCCGAATGTGCAATCAAGCTCAGTAAGACAGGTTACAAAAGTGTGAAAGACAGCGGGAGTCGTTGGATAGTCGTCACCAATGCATTGTATCGCGACCGGGCTGAAGAAGGTGAAGCGCATATACTGCACATTTGTTCTTTAAATTTGTTGAAACAAATGTCCAACATATTTGTTCTTTGAAAAGCCTATCTGACGAATATCTTTACAGCAGGATAAAGACGATGATAAAAACAGATTAAGTGTCTCTTGGTACTACACCAAATGGGCACATCCACTTGTGGCTCATTCTTTCTAGCATTCGTTAGATCTGTGGTAAAAGGACAGGATCTTTGCCTTACCCCCTATGACAAAAGGACAAATGAGAGAACATTCTAGTCTGCGTCGATCAAAATGTTCTTGTGGATTTCCCATCGCCGAATAAGAAAAGGAACTTAACTAATGAAAAAGGAAAGCTTTCCGGACTCTACGATACAATCAAGAATTTTTAAAGAAGAGACAATCAACTTCTTGTACAAACAGGCGTCGCCTAAGCTCTTATGTGAGGGTTTTTCCTCATCTTTATGAACGTAAAATGATTTGTAATGTGTAAGTTTCTAGGAATCTGAGTTATACATGCTTGTTTTTACGTAATTTTCAAAATATGTAAATTATTAGAGTAAATTCAAATAGAAGCTGTCTCCTCTTGAACGAATTATTTTAAGCATTTAAACTACTTAGATTACCATTTTCGGAAACAGAACCGTATATGTTTTCATAACGATTTTCATGTGAATCGTTTAATGATATTCGTGCGTTTGTAACCATCATGTCATACTTCCCGTGTAAAATAGAAGAATAATAAGCTGCAGGTGCGTGAGGAGCGTCTCTGTGCTGCAGGTTTACTGGTCTCTCTGGGATAGAAATAATACTTTAAGAAGAATATTATCAAGAAAGATTTGTTTCTTTGACGTTCATATCTCACCGATTGATAGTGGTACCATCTGGAAGGTATTAAAGCCTTCGGCACAGATACGCTCGTCACACACACTATTAAATTAATGTTGTAAGATTTGAAATGCGATAACTCTTCAAATAAAGGCTCCTTTGTGGCCCAAATTATAGTCTCACTATTACGGTACTCTGATTTTGGCAGTTTTCCATTATAGTGGGGCTGTAATGAAAGGCCTGAACATCACAAAGCCTCGAAGACGGGAGCAGAGAATGAGATCGCACAAGTCACTCAAGCCTTGTCGTTTGTGATGTACCTAAAGATGAAGAAATGGAGCGTTATCGTCCGTCGTCTGCTATCCCAAAAAACGCTTACAGGGTCAGTGTTAAATCGTTTGAAAATGGTGAACACTTTCAAACCGTTATCCACAGGTTGAATTCATCTCAATTATGCCTTGATTTTCCTGCATGCGAGGCAGAAAGTCGAGGTTACAATATCAGGCTTTAAACTCGTTCACAAATAAATTAGATCACGAGTACTGGAAAAACAAGCGAAACAGGATACCAATATTAATCTTACAGGATTCTTTGAACAGGTACTGCTTCATGAACATGTTAGGATGCTATGTCGGTCGTCGGTCGAACTGCTGTTGTGAGACCAATCGAGGAGCACGGACGAAGAAACTCACCTCAACCCGGCTTTTGCTTTCAAAATGTTTTATTAGGACCGATATATGGGTCGTATCGCAAGCAACGTGTTAAAAACAATTTGTAAGCCATTTGTGCACTTAGAGAAAAAGGTGTTAGCTTCGAGTTGAGAATAAATTGAAATGTTTAGATGCAATAGGTTTGAAATTATAGCTGTTTCAAAATTGCTTTATTTCTAAGGAAAACGGAGAGTTCAAGTGAGGGTGCGCGCGAGAAGTTGTGTAATTTCGCACGCCGGTCTGAGGTAGGTTGAATAGTTTCTAAGGCTTTGATGGTTTAGGTGTGTTTTTAGGCATTTTGTTTTGTGGTCACCGCGGCCAAGTGGTTAAGAACGCACCCTTCATGGGAAGGTGTCGACAGTTCGAATTCTGGCAGTGCCGCTCGGCGATTTTCTCCGTTGGGAAATGGGAGAACTCAGCCACAATTCCTCTCTCCACCCAGGTGTCGGAAATGGGTACCGGCTTGACATCCATGAACATTTTAGGTCACCCTGACCGTAATTGCGTCCTGGTGTTAGTTATAGGGCATTTTGAAAACCAATGAACGAGATCATGTGTATCAGGCTTGATTGATTGGAATAAAGCATCCTTTATGCTTTGTTGTCTGGCGCCCCCTTCGGAGATACAGTTAGGATACCTCAGTTATAGATAGATCTTCGGGACTTCCGCCTTTCGTGCCCGCCCCGCTTCTTTTCGTTTTCATACCATCTTTGGTTTCTCTTTTTTATCTTCCATTTTTCATAGATTGTTGTTTTTATGCGCTGGGTTTCCTGCGTGAGAGCAAGCCATGGGCATTGTGCCTGGACAAGCTTGAAACTGAAGCTATCTCGCGCATAATTAGTGTGTTAATCTGGTACATTAAAATGCACCCTTTTTTTCTTCCACCAATCTTTTATCACTACTGCTTTCAAATTGCTCATCAATCAAGTTCTCTGTCTGCCGGGCCGTATTGCTGTTCAGTAATTTTTTCCCATTGCTTCTACATTTCTTTCGATATCTCGTCTTCCATGCCTGACCTGACCAGGTGAGTTGTTAGAGCAGCATCGGTTCTTTGCGGAAGGATTTCATTCATCTGAGAAAATATCAATTTTGTGCCAAATAAAGCTTTTTTGAGTGAATACGATCAGCTTACTGGTGTTTCACCTTTGGACTCCGATGAAAAGAGCTATAATTCGATGTCGCAAGTGAACATGTCCTTTGTGCAGAGTCTGATGCGCATTTTTATCAGGTAGTGAAATCTTATGCAAATAAATACAGAGGTTAAAAATAGTCCCTCAAGGAGGCATAGGGTAGGATAGGCAACAGGCTTAGGTTTACCGAACCTATGGGAATGAGCTCTTTCGAGGGGAAAGTGTGAGGTCCCGAGCTTACGCTGGGTAGGCTTTCCTTTTGTTTAAATAGAACAGGTTTTATTTGGTTAAGGAGCATCTTCCAAGTGACTTTTATCCTCGAGATAAAAGCATAAATAAATTAATGAAGAAATGATGATCCTTGTAGGATCTTTACTGGATCTCTCCATGAATAGTCATGAATTGTTTCGCTGTTGTGTATTTGTCGGGGCCACGAGTCATTCATTGTGTGCTGCCATCATTTGTTGCTGTGACCGAGTAGAGAACGACTGCATGTATGTCAACCTTGTGCATCACTTCTGAATTCACTTCCGCTGCGAGTGCTCCGAGGAGGACAATGTGAGGGCCCGAGCTAAAGGTTAGGTAGGCTTTTTTTGTGATGAAATAGCATAGGTTTTTGTTTTGTTCCGGACCATCTTTTTCGGTTCACTGCTTTCCTGTTTTTCAGCATCCACTACTTTCTTCTTTAACTTTTTCTTGTTTCATGATCGTCTTTCTTAGCTTACCGTTTCTATGCACCTTGTGCATGGATTCCGCGTTCCCTCAACTCCATACTAAATGGTGCCTTCATCATTCCTCTCTTGAAACATCTTTGTCGTGGTAAAGGGAGGCTAAAACTATCTGATATAATAATAATTCCGTTGCGAGTACGGTAGGAGAAACTAGGATTATAATATCAATTACAATTGTAGTAATAATAATGGAATAGTAGAAATAATAGCAGCAATATTAGTAATACTAGTAGTAATAATGGTGATAGTAGCAAGAGTAGAAGTAGTAGTAATAATAGTAGTAGTACTAAGAGTAGTAGTAGTATTAATAATGGTTATATTAACTGACTCGATAATGATGACTGAATTTTCAAACGTTGGTAATTTTACATTTTCTTCAACATTTTCTATCTCCACCAGGGCTGCCTGGCGACTGCTCCTTCTCGGTGGCCGGCCAAAACCAGTCGCGATGTGACCAGTGTCCGTCGGTGAGTACTTCTGTTCACTTGATAATATTTAGGTATTGTTCAGCTGATATTTAGTTATAAACATGTGTAAAATGGTCATCGTTATATTAGACTTGAACTCCATACTAAATGGTGCCTTCATCCTTCCTCTCTTTGAATATCTTTGTTGTGGTAAAGGGAAGCTAAGACTTTCTCACAATCAATCAATCACTTGTAGGCTCATTCGATTGCTAAGTGTCATTTGAAAACTGTCACCAATATTTTCGGGCCTATGTTGATATCTCAACGAGGTACTTGATGAATATCATTTCATTAGCATCCAACTTGGTTCCAATCTATAAAAAAGCTTGCGGTGTAAAATAATCCTTTTTCCATGAAGTAACAATTTTTCTACTCGGGAAATCTGTTGAGAAAATGACTTTTGGAAATGACTTTTGGAAATGACTCTTGGAAATGTCTCCTGGAAATGACTCTTGGAAATGTCTCCTGGAAATGACTCTTGGAAATGTCTCTTGGAAATGACTCTTGGAAATGTCTCTTGGAAATGACTCTTGGAAATGACTCTTGGAAATGACTCTTGGAAATGACTCTTGGAAATGACTCTTGGAAATGACTCTTGGAAATGACTCTTGGAAATGACTCTTGGAAATGACTCTTGGAAATGACTGACTCTTGGAAATGACTGACTCTTGGAAATGACTGACTCTTGGAAATGACTGACTCTTGGAAATGACTGACTCTTGGAAATGACTGACTCTTGGAAATGACTGACTCTTGGAAATGACTGACTCTTGGAAATGACTGACTCTTGGAAATGACTGACTCTTGGAAATGACTGACTCTTGGAAATGACTGACTCTTGGAAATGACTGACTCTTGGAAATGACTGACTCTTGGAAATGACTGACTCTTGGAAATGACTGACTCTTGGAAATGACTGACTCTTGGAAATGACTGACTGTTGGAAATGACTGACTGTTGGAAATGACTGACTGTTGGAAATGACTGACTGTTGGAAATGACTGACTGTTGGAAATGACTGACTGTTGGAAATGACTGACTGTTGGAAATGACTGACTGTTGGAAATGACTGACTCTTGGAAATGACTGACTCTTGGAAATGACTGACTCTTGGAAATGACTGACTCTTGGAAATGACTGACTCTTGGAAATGACTGACTCTTGGAAATGACTGACTCTTGGAAATGACTGACTCTTGGAAATGACTGACTCTTGGAAATGACTGACTCTTGGAAATGACTGACTCTTGGAAATGACTGACTCTTGGAAATGACTGACTCTTGGAAATGACTGACTCTTGGAAATGACTGACTCTTGGAAATGACTGACTCTTGGAAATGACTGACTCTTGGAAATGACTGACTCTTGGAAATGACTGACTCTTGGAAATGACTGACTCTTGGGAATGACTAACTCTTGGGAATGACTGACTCTTGGAAATGACTGACTCTTGGAAATGACTGACTCTTGGAAATGACTGACTCTTGGAAATGACTGACTCTTGGAAATGACTGACTCTTGGAAATGACTGACTCTTGGGAATGACTGACTCTTGGGAATGACTGACTCTTGGGAATGACTGACTCTTGGGAATGACTGACTCTTGGGAATGACTGACTCTTGGGAATGACTGACTCTTGGGAATGACTGACTCTTGGGAATGACTGACTCTTGGGAATGACTGACTCTTGGGAATGACTGACTCTTGGGAATGACTGACTCTTGGGAATGACTGACTCTTGGGAATGACTGACTCTTGGGAATGACTGACTCTTGGGAATGACTGACTCTTGGGAATGACTGACTCTTGGGAATGACTGACTCTTGGGAATGACTGACTCTTGGGAATGACTGACTCTTGGGAATGACTGACTCTTGGGAATGACTGACTCTTGGGAATGACTGACTCTTGGGAATGACTGACTCTTGGGAATGACTGACTCTTGGGAATGACTGACTCTTGGGAATGACTGACTCTTGGGAATGACTGACTCTTGGGAATGACTGACTCTTGGGAATGACTGACTCTTGGGAATGACTGACTCTTGGGAATGACTGACTCTTGGGAATGACTGACTCTTGGGAATGACTGACTCTTGGGAATGACTGACTCTTGGGAATGACTGACTCTTGGGAATGACTGACTCTTGGGAATGACTGACTCTTGGGAATGACTGACTCTTGGGAATGACTGACTCTTGGGAATGACTGACTCTTGGGAATGACTGACTCTTGGGAATGACTGACTCTTGGGAATGACTGACTCTTGGGAATGACTGACTCTTGGGAATGACTGACTCTTGGGAATGACTGACTCTTGGGAATGACTGACTCTTGGGAATGACTGACTCTTGGGAATGACTGACTCTTGGGAATGACTGACTCTTGGGAATGACTGACTCTTGGGAATGACTGACTCTTGGGAATGACTGACTCTTGGAAATGACTGACTCTTGGAAATGACTGACTCTTGGGAATGACTGACTCTTGGGAATGACTGACTCTTGGGAATGACTGACTCTTGGAAATGACTGACTCTTGGAAATGACTGACTCTTGGAAATGACTGACTCTTGGAAATGACTGACTCTTGGGAATGACTGACTCTTGGGAATGACTGACTCTTGGGAATGACTGACTCTTGGAAATGACTGACTCTTGGAAATGACTGACTCTTGGGAATGACTGACTCTTGGGAATGACTGACTCTTGGGAATGACTGACTCTTGGGAATGACTGACTCTTGGGAATGACTGACTCTTGGGAATGACTGACTCTTGGGAATGACTGACTCTTGGGAATGACTGACTCTTGGGAATGACTGACTCTTGGGAATGACTGACTCTTGGGAATGACTGACTCTTGGGAATGACTGACTCTTGGGAATGACTGACTCTTGGGAATGACTGACTCTTGGGAATGACTGACTCTTGGGAATGACTGACTCTTGGGAATGACTGACTCTTGGGAATGACTGACTCTTGGGAATGACTGACTCTTGGGAATGACTGACTCTTGGGAATGACTGACTCTTGGGAATGACTGACTCTTGGGAATGACTGACTCTTGGGAATGACTGACTCTTGGGAATGACTGACTCTTGGGAATGACTGACTCTTGGGAATGACTGACTCTTGGGAATGACTGACTCTTGGGAATGACTGACTCTTGGGAATGACTGACTCTTGGGAATGACTGACTCTTGGGAATGACTGACTCTTGGGAATGACTGACTCTTGGGAATGACTGACTCTTGGGAATGACTGACTCTTGGGAATGACTGACTCTTGGGAATGACTGACTCTTGGGAATGACTGACTCTTGGGAATGACTGACTCTTGGGAATGACTGACTCTTGGGAATGACTGACTCTTGGGAATGACTGACTCTTGGAATGACTCCGGAATCCTTCACTCCCGCAGGACGCGCAGGACTGCCGCCGCCTGCTGAGCAGCTCCCTGCTGCGTCAGGACCTCCTCACATCGGAGTACCTCCCCCACGCCCCTGGCAGCGCCTCCGTCAGAGGTAACCAGGCCTCCTGCTTCAGCTTCGTAGTTTCTCTTTTGACTTTTCCATCTTCGCTTTTTCCTTCTTCGATTTTTCCTTCTTCGCTTTTTCCTTCTTCGATTTTTCCTTCTTCCATTTTTCCTTCTTCGATTTTTCCTTGCTCGATTTTTCCTTGCTCGATTTTTCCTTGCTCGATTTTTCCTTGCTCGATTTTCCCTTGCTTGATTTTTCCTTGCTCGATTTTTCCTTGCTTGATTTTTCCTTGCTCGATTTTTCCTTGCTCGATTTTTCCTTGCTCGATTTTTCCTTGCTCGATTTTTCCTTGCTCGATTTTTCCTTGCTCGATTTTTCCTTGCTCGATTTTTCCTTGCTCGATTTTTCCTTCTTCGATTTTTCCTTGCTCGATTTTTCCTTGCTCGATTTTATCTTTAACCTTCGATTTTCCCTTCTTAGATTTATCCTTCAGCTCACGCCCAGTATCCTTAACTTTTCATTCGATTTTAAGTTGTGCGATTTATATTTTAGATCGCGTTAAGCATCCTCAATTTGGCTCTTTTTGTAAAAATGAGTAACAATTTCAACCCGTCCAACTCTGATTATCATTACACCCTATGCTGGTACTCTTAAATAGCGCATCATTGACTCGTAATTTATCAAATAACACATCACTACCTAGTGGGAAGCTGTAAAATGAGTCACAACTTCAACCCGTCCAAATACACCCATGGCTGACTATTAATAAACTAACCACATCAAGCCGTAAAACGAGTCACAATTTCAACCCGTCCAACTACACCCTTTCCTGACCAGTAATTTACTTAATAACACATCCCCACTTATCCACCCTTCGCTGACTAGTAATTTACCGAACACATTAAGCTGGAAAACGAGTCACAAGTTCACCCCGTGTACCCCGCCAGGCCAGTGCGAGGTTCTTTAATATTCGTTCCCAATCCGCTGGTGAACGCAAACGCTTTGCTGCGAGGGTGGTTTATTGTTCCTTTAGCTGGCCAAGTAGCCCAAGGAATTTTTCCCTCGATAATGTTCGGCACTATGTTTGGTTTGGCCGCTTCGATTTAGTATAGACCAAGCATCTGGTCTTCGTCGAAATTCCTTGCCTTCGCTCATGACGGAATTCGGCAGTTATGCACCAAGATACACAACTTCATCCCTTGCATCCCGACAGGCAAGTGCGAGCACCCACTCGCCAATGGAGGCAGCAGGTCGGCCCCAGCACGGACCGGCATCAGCAAGGACCTGCCGTCCGTCTGCTTCAGCAACCGCGCCGACCTGCACGACCGGGCAGCTAGGCTGGCTGCGAGGGTGAGGGGCGGTTGGGTGGTGAGGGGCTGATGGGTGGTGAGGGGCTGATGGGTGGTGAGGGGCTGATGGGTGGTGAGGGGCTGATGGGTGGTGAGGGGCTGATGGGTGGCGAGGGGCTGTTGGTTGGTGGGGAGTGGTGAAGCCCCATTGATTGGTAAAGTCTATTTGATGGCGTGTGAGCCATAATTTTGACAAGCAATTCGCTCTCAAGCTGCAATTGATTTTTGGTTGTCTGTTTTTCCATTTTTAACTCTTTATTTTAGTTGTTTTTGCTTTCCTATAGTTTACTCTGCCTCTGCTCGTCTCCCTCCCTCTGCCCCCTTCGCCATCTCTGCCCTCTTCCCCCCTACCCTCCTTCCCCCCTACCCTCCTTCCTCTCCTCCTCCTCCCTCTCCTCTTTCTCACCCTTCCCCCCTCACCAAGCCGCCTTCCCCACCAGGCGACCTCCCACTACCTCACAGCGCTGCGTCGGGAGGTCGGCGAGGACCTGTTTCGACTCCTGCTGGCGCTCGACACGCGCCCGCCAGTCGTGCTCGTGTACGGCGGGGCAGGTGACCTCATCAGTCGTGCTCGACACACGTCAGACTGTCTCATGCAGGTGCTCGACGACCTTCAGGCAAAGCACAAGGCCGCCTCCAACCCCCCCATTGAATACGTGCTCGTCCTCTACTCCAACTCACGTACGTACACGTAAACGCTTTTGTTTTCGTGCATGAGCAAAATTGTGATCGTTTAGAAATGGAAATCTAGTTATTGTTGCTGATGTGTTATTTTTATTTCGTGTTCTATTTTGTATTCTATGACCCAAACAAATTTGTGCGACCCAAAAAATTACTCCTTGTGAATGGAGCAACAATATTAAACTATATCTCTTACCCCAGTGACGGGTGGCGGTGTGTACAGATCCAACGAGCCGAAGGGGCTTACGGACCATATGAAAACCCTGGCAGACGCCGTGCCTTCTTACATCATGCTGGTGGGTGACGTGTCTTCTTCTCAATCTTTTTTAATTTAATTTATTCTCAATCTTTGGTTGTTTTATTTTTCATCAGATGTCGGCTTTTCATTTTGTCAATTTTCGGTTGCTTAGGTTTTATCAATCTTCGGTTGTACTTTCATAAATTTTGTTTTTTATTTCTGCAGTGTTCGATTGTTTATTTTTTTAATCACCAGGTAAATAGTTTTTCAATTTTCGGTGAATTGTTTTTCAATTTTCGGTTAGTTGTTCCAACTTTTAGTTGATAGTATTTTCAATTTTCGCTTGATGGTTTTTTCCTTCAATTTTCGGTTAATTATGTTTCCATCTTCGATTGTCGAATTTTTGATCAAGTTCCTGTTTTTTCTTTGTCTAATTTTCGGCTGCTTTACATTTGTCTCTCCCCCCTTCCCCCAGAACCCCATCAAGGCGCTGCTGGTGGCGGCGCACATCGCCGTGCCGGACTCGGAAGTGTTCATCGTCACCGACGCCCAGCAGGAGCCGCCGGGGAGAACTTCAGTGCTGCACATCCGGGAGCTCATCACGCAGAAGCGGATCAAGGTCTTTTATGTCACTATTTATTCACGTCCTTGCACTCGTATGTCACTATTTAGTTGTGTTCGTGCACTTTCATGCCACTATTTATTTACGTCCTTGCATTCGTATGTCACTATTTATTTGTGTCCGTGCACTCTTATGTCGCTATTTATTTGTGTCCGTGCACTCTTATGTCACTATTTATTTGTGTCCGTGCACTCTTATGTCACTATTTATTTGTGTCCGTGCACTCTTATGTCACTATTTATTCGTGTCAATGCACTTGTATGTCACTATTTATTTGTGTCAGTGCACTCTTATGTCACTATTTATTTGTGTCCGTGCCGTGTCCGTGTTTTTATTTGTTTCTGTGTCACTATTTAGTTGTGTCCGTGCACTTTCATGCCACTATTTGTTTAAGTTCGTGCACTCGTATGTCACTATTTATTTGTGTCCGTGCATTCGTCTGTCACTATTTATTTGTGTCCATGCACTTTCATGTCACTATTCATTTTCGCTCGCCGAATTTTATAATATAGAAAAGGATCAAGGCGACACCCTGCTGTGTTGAGTAATATCAAATCTTTCCCTCAGTATCTCATCGAATTTCCTAGTCATACAGATGAGGGTCAAGGTAACATTATGCATTAGTGATTTTTGGCTCTTTGAACTTTATAATCATACGAAAAAGTCCATATGGCATCCTGCAGTGTTATGCTGTTATTATTAACCCTAACGCTATTTGAATTTTTACCCATGTCGTTATCACAACTTCTGTCATTTAATTGGTTTAGGAATCAGGTTATTACCGACATCACAATGAGGAAGGAACTGCCATTCGCCAGTGACCTTTAAAGAACACATAAGGAAACAAAATTTGAATAAAATGTTGTAGAGCATTTCATTGAAGAGGGTTTTGAAATCAATTTTGGTAATAATTACTCTTGAAAATTAAAGCTAATAGTCATTACCAGCTATCATCGCTCATTAATGATGAATATTATCTTTAGTTAATGAGGGAGATTCGCGAAAATCACTTTTCTCAGGAACGCAGTATCTTCATCATACGTTTCTGTTCCTTTACAAATATTCTGCGTCCAGTTACACGTTTTGTATAGAAATGTTTCAACTCTCTACACAGATTAAAACTGATTCTTATGATTTTTTCTACCTTTCAGGTGACACCGATCATCGTGAGCACATTTCCAATGTCCCGCAAGTCTCGTTACACCAACGAGAAGATTGCTGATGATCCACACTCTGTCCCGTTCACACTACCATTACCGAAGGATGATACCCACGACGAATCATTGGACTCGTCATTGGACGAATCATTGAACAACGCAGAACAGATCTCAACATTATCTCCTACAAGTACCGTCAGCTTTTACGACACTGATGACGACGAAGAATCGCCTTTTTCGATTCCCGACCAATACCCCGGCCCTTTCTACGACGAGGAGATAGCCGAAGAAGAAACAGATGAAGTTCGGCGCAGAAGAAAACGAAGCCTGAGTCCGGAAATCCTAGCTCGGTTAGAAAGGCTGGGCTTTAGCGTGGTGCCAAGAACTGATGACGATTTGGCTGAAGCTAGCGGGGACTCCTCTGCTGGAAATGAAATCGTCTACCCGAAGTATCCGTTGCTGGAGACTCTGACTCTGCGAAGTGCTAACTCTTCTGAGAAAGGATGGATGATGGGAGAAAGTTCGTTGGGGGGACCCGGTGCGTCGGAGGTGTCTGCAAGCGTCACCTACCAAGCGCTGGAACACCTCGCCCTCATTTCTGGAAGTCACATCATTGACGCTACGTACCAGAGTTTGCAGACAACCCTTGAATACATCACACTCGAAAATCGGCCTCAGGTGGGATTTGATCAGCAAACTCAAAGAATTGAGGTAACGTAGAGGCATGAAAGATGATAATTTGATCGTGGTGACAGGGTCTTTACTTGGTGACAGGGTCTTTACTTGGTGACAGGGTCTTTACTTGGTGACAGGGTCTTTACTTGGTGACAGGGTCTTTACTTGGTGACAGGGTCTTTACTTGGTGACAGGATCTTTACGTAGTGTCTAGGTTGTCTGTTATGGTTGGGCTATTTTATCTTATACTGTTTATGGTAAAATCCCACACGCTGTCATCATTGTTATAGGTCGATGTCGTTATCGGGTCTTCGCCACATCAATTATTTTATTCGTGCGTTTTCGATCGCCGCTGGCGCACATTATCACATGTTAACCAACCTTAACAGTCTTCATACCAAGGTCACCCAAGGGGCAGGCAACCAAGGGTCAACCAAGGTCAACTTGGTGACTAGGTCTTTACACTTGAGACCAGACCGAGGGATAGAAGTTGGACGAAAGTTCATCCTCCCTTGGTATTTTTGCTGATTTTACATTCTATTTTCTACGAGAGTTTATACATTTATCGATAGCTGCATGTTTCTTGCGCAGCCATTCTTGTTAAGGAAACATATTTGAGATATCATGTATAGTAAATCGGTGACGAAGTATCATTGTTACCCAGCTCGTGTAACGTGGTGTTATTACTTAGCTCGTGTAACGTGGTGTTATTACTTAGCTCGTGTAACGTGGTGTTATTACTTAGCTCGTGTAACGTGGTGTTATTACTTAGCTCGTGTAACGTGGTGTTATTACCCAGCTCGTGTAACGTGGTGTTATTACCCAGCTCGTGTAACGTGCTGTTATTACCCAGCTCGTGTAACGTGGTGTTATTACCCAGCTCGTGTAACGTGGTGTTATTACCCAGCTCGTGTAACGTGGTGTTATTACTTAGCTCGTGTAACGTGGTGTTATTACCCAGCTCGTGTAACGTGGTGTTATTACCCAGCTCGTGTAACGTGGTGTTATTACCCAGCTCGTGTAACGTGGTGTTATTACCCAGCTCGTGTAACAAGGTATTATTAATATTACCCTGTCCCACACGTGTCTCACGCCTGCCAAAGAAATGACTCATCAAAATTTGTTCTCAGGTGCTGCTGTACCGAGACCTACGCGCCACCAACCGCAAAATCGGCACCTTCCCCATCGACACCAGGATCCAGAAGATCTGGATCGCTCTCTACGGCAACTTTTCCGAGGCTATTTTTGTGGGCCCCGATGGTGAGCGTTCTTCTATTTAGAGCTTGGTATGAATAAAAAATCTTCTAAGCAGAGTGTCCACGAAAAATGTATTCACTGACCGTACGTATGATACCGGAACCATTAACCAGAAAAAAACTTTTATATCATTCCGGTATCCATATATATATCAGAATAAAACTTTTGGATGGTTCCGGTGTCAGATCCTATATATCGGTTAGAGGATACATTTTTTTGTAGACACACTGTAGAGACATTAGAGATAATTTTCAGTGGGCATTGCGTTCAGAAAATTTGCTGCTATCACTGTTTCGGAAGCCTTTAGCAGAAACGAGCGTGTTTTTTTGTGCATTACGTGTCTGACTTTTTTACAGTCTTAAATAACATCGTCCATTGTTAAATACTTGAATTCGCTGGATTTTTTAGCAGGAAATGTTCGAACGAAGTTCGAAGTAGCAAAGAAAAGGAGGTCCATGTATAGGGGTTCGAGAATTTGGCATAGATCCTTTTTTTCTTGGGTGCGAACGTTAGGTATCGCACTGGTTCGATCCCAATACGGCACAAGCGGTATTTTTACCTAAGGATGTACAACATCTCTGGTCAGGGTGCGTACAGGCATGGAGAAGCATGGAAAGTAGTTGAATTTCGAAAATAAAATTCAAGGCCTCGAAAGTAGTGGAATTTTAAAAATGGTCATTGAAAGTCATGAAATTTTATGATTTTCGTGAAAAGAAAATTTTACTGTTGAAAATTTTCGTTCTGTTTGGTCCGCGTTGAGCGAGGCGTTGTCAGTAACCTTCGAGTGTTACTTGGGCTCTGATTGGTTGATACAGCTACGTCTTTAGTGTCCGCAATTTTGATTGGTTCTCAGGCATCACGTGAAACCAAACGCGCTCAGTGTGACTAAAGACACGCGCTCGCTCGGACCATTGTTGACCTGTCGCCACTGTTGAACATTTTCGAGCTGAGTTTTTATCATCGGTCTTGACCATCCCGTGTGTGTGTGACTAGAGTTACGGTGCCGAGACTGAGCTGAGGAATTATCGTCATGCCAGGCAGTTGTTCTTTCAACAACTTGTGGTTGCGAGACAAAGACTTTCAACAATGGATAGCACCGCATCCCAAACTGAAAACAATGGCGGTTTGCACCGCGTGCGAGTCGGAGTTCGACATCGCCAACAATGGAATAGCGGCGGTGAGGAGTCATGCAAAAGGAACAAACACAGCAAGACACTGATTGGATAGATGTCTTCTGGAGCAGCCAGCTGGCCACATCCTCCCTCAAGAAACTGTGGCTGGTTGTGAAGATGCTACTGGTCCTGTCACATGGCCAGGCTTCAGTGGAAAGGGGCTTTTCTGTGAGCAAGCAGCTCATGGAAGTCAACATGGGTGAGAACACCATCGTGGCGCAGAGAGTGGTCATGGACCACATCAAACATGTAGGAGGTATCTCCAAGGTTGACATTTCCAAGAAACTCCTCTTTTCAGCTTCACAGGGCAGACAGCGCTATCAACACTACCTGGATCAAAAGAAGGAAGAGGCATAGAAGCAGAAGAAGGGAGAGAAGAGGAAGAGAGAACTGGATGAAGTGGAGAACCTGAAGACAAAACGGAAGAGGATGGAGGAGAGTCTGCAAGCGCTGGTGGAGGATGCTAACAGCTTTGCACGGAAGGCAGAGGACAAGAATGATTTGCGCCTACTGGCAAAGTCAAATGCATTGAGGAAATCAGCCAAAGACAAGCAAGAACAACTCAAGGGGCTGAATGCGGAAATTAATGACAAACTTAATGCATTGGCAAATGCATAGCAGATGCTATTGAACTGTCCAGCATGACTGTTTGGTGTTGTGATGATCATTTACACATTTATGAAAACAAGACCTGCAAGTAATGATGAATGTTCTGTGAAGTTTATGACTGAAATACATTTATTGTGCTGCAATTTAACTTTGTGTGACATTATTTTGGGCAGAGAGAGGTAGTGAAAATGTGATTTGGTTGGCATAAAAAGTCATGAAAAAGTAGTGGAATTTTGAACCTCAGAGCCTGTACGCACCCTGTCTGGTGATCATAGAACACTGAAAAGAAAAAAAAGTTACAGGGGGACTATTCCATTCGTTGACTAAGGACTTCATTGACTTACTCACTATCTCCTCTTAAGATGAAAAAACTGTAGAGGTATTCATGAAAGTTTGTACTAAGGGCGTTATCGATCAAGAAAAGGATTCATTTTTATTATATCTATGGGAATTAGTGCTCCCAAGGAGACCATGTGAGGGCCTGAGCTAAAGGTTAGGTAAGCTTTATTTTTGTTAAAATAGAATAAGGTTTTGTTTTGTTACGGACCATCTTTTTTCGGTTCACTGCTGTCCTGTTTTTTCAGCACCTACTTTCTTCTTCTACTTTGATCTTGTTTCATGAATTTCTTTCTCATCTCACTGTTTCTATGCCTTTTTTGCATAGATTCCGCGTTCCCTTAACTCCATACTAAATGGTGCCTTCTTCTTTCTTCTCTTTCGATCGCATTTGTTGTGGGTAGGGAGGCTTAAATTAACTAATAATATAATCTAATCGAATGATTCATTTTTCGGCACAGAAAATTCGGAGTTACTCTTTCCAGGCATATGTGTAGCACGGGGCAATAAAATAATACATTTGCTGTTACTTTTATTATACCCTGTTGGGCAATTTCGATTTCATTTCAACAGGTGTGGAACAGGACTTACTGCCGATGTCGGATCCGGAGATACCACCTCTTTTCAAATTGGTAGGTGCACTTGTGTTTTGTGGATGTATGGGAAGTGCGAACATGTGCTCCGGTGTGCTTTCATGTCACAATCATGTGTGACATAATATATGAAGTATATTGAAAATTTTAGGGCTCAAAGGAACAAAGATATGTAGACGGTGTTTAGCGGCTGTTATGCTATGATTCCTACGAGAACGTGAAACTATGCATTGGTGTCCGTCTCTGTAATTGTCCCGTGATAGTTACTACACTTTTTCATGTGCTGCGTGGTCTAATGGTAAGAGAGCGTGTTGACGGTGCAAAAAGTACCGAGTTTGAATCCAATTGTGTTCACGGCTTTTTTACTTCAGGCATGGAAATGAACCCCAAATTCCTCTGTGAACTAAGGTGCGTGAATGAGAACCGGCCTGACCGAGGATGTCCGTCGTTGCAGCTTGTCATCAAGGGCGTTGAATTTCAAGGCAATACAGGTTGTGTCGTGGCTCAATTTTTGTGCAATGAGAAGTATGTATGTCATATATCAACTTCGGTTGATCGTTAAATGCCTGACGTAGCATGGGAAACTCAACCAAGATGCCTAAAAATTGAAATACATATTTATATAGTGGCTAAAATTTTAAAATTTATTACGCAGCTCTATAAGTAGAATTTTTTTGTTTTCCTTCACTGTATGTCCGAAAAAGCTAACCTATTTCCACACACGACTGTACATTGTCACGACATTAATTAGGGTTTCTCGCGTGTTTTGCGCCACACATATCAGACATCAAGTTATCAGGCATCATGCATCAACTTATCAGGCATCAACTTATCAGGCATCAACTTATCGGGCATCAGGCATCAACCACACCTATCAGGCATCAGTGAATGTCATTTTTCGTTTCTCAGAAAACGTCGACCAGTCTGACGGTGGGAGAGTACACTCTGCGCTACAGCCCGGCGCCGCACTACAGCGTGTCCGTCATGGTGTGGGGTGCCTCTGTAACGGACATCACGGCGGCCTTTTACCGAGCGGACAGCAGCCTGTCGCCCTCGCTGCAGAGGATGAATGAAGCGCCCACTGCAGGTCAGAGGCTGGTGGTGACTGACGCTGGCAGCTGGTGACTGACGGTGGCAGCTGGTGACTGACGGTGGCAGCTGGTGACTGACGGTGGCAGCTGGTGACTGGCGCTGGCAGCTGGTGACTGGCGCTGGCAGCTGGTGACTGGCGCTGGCAGCTGGTGACTGGCGCTGGCAGCTGGTGACTGGCGCTGGCAGCTGGTGACTGGCGCTGGCAGCTGGTGACTGACGCTGGCAGCTGGTGACTGACGCTGGCAGCTGGTGACTGACGCTGGCAGCTGGTGACTGACGCTGGCAGCTGGTGACTGACGCTGGCAGCTGGTGACTGACGCTGGCAGCTGGTGACTGACGCTGGCAGCTGGTGACTGACGCTGGCAGCTGGTGACTGACGCTGGCAGCTGGTGACTGACGCTGGCAGCTGGTGACTGACGCTGGCAGCTGGTGACTGACGCTGGCAGCTGGTGACTGACGCTGGCAGCTGGTGACTGACGCTGGCAGCTGGTGACTGACGCTGGCAGCTGGTGACTGACGCTGGCAGCTGGTGACTGACGCTGGCAGCTGGTGACTGACGCTGGCAGCTGGTGACTGACGCTGGCAGCTGGTGACTGACGCTGGCAGCTGGTGACTGACGCTGGCAGCTGGTGACTGACGCTGGCAGCTGGTGACTGACGCTGGCAGCTGGTGACTGACGCTGGCAGCTGGTGACTGACGCTGGCAGCTGGTGACTGGTAGTTTCGGTGCACCATTTTAGATGCGCGAGAAGTAAGTGTATGTAATTTTTTGTACAGTTTCAAGATTTTTCCCTTTAGCCTCATCGAATCACATTTTCTAGCAGTGCATCGCATTGTGCCGAACGAGTCGTTTAAATTTTATGTTCTGCCACATAAACCTTTAAATCACTTATAAATACAAATCTTCGTTGGTGCTTCAAAATTGCCCTCTCATATTCGATATTTTTAAATTTAAATTTCCACAGCCCAACGTTCTTGAGAAAACCTTCTTATTTTAACCTTCTGCGTTTTAACATTGAACAAACTAAAAGGAATCACAGAGTTTTATCGTCTAAGGGGCGAGTGTGAAGGACCTCCACGGTTAAGTTTCGCATTGGGGATAAGGTCATCATTCCGGTAGTCTTGACACAGGCAATTTTGGCACATCAGAAATTCTTAGCAAGGGATGCAAAATAACATATATTAAAATTAAATTAACAGCAACAGAAGGAAATGAGAAAATTACCTGAAACAACGATAGTTCAAGAAACAATATCAGTGGAAATTATAAACAATCTAAAATTATAACTAGAGCTGCGCCAATATGCACGTGCATATATGCAAGCGCATATGAAATTATGCGCGCATAAAATATGCGGATTGAGGTTACATATATGCGGTTGCGGAGTGTCGTATGCACAATACTTGCATTTATATGCAAACAATATGCGATCAAGTCTTGCACATGCACTGCTGAATGACCGACTTCAGTTAGTTGGAACTTGTTTGATGTTGTAAATATTGAACTCTAAGGTAATGATTCAATACAATAGTGTTCAATATTTAGAATATCGAGCATTTGCTACTAATGAAGAAGACATGAAAATATGATTACATTAGATTTCAGAGTAAAACAATGTTTAACAATTGTGGTTACATTTAATAATGTACTTTTTAATGTTTTCAAATAGGGCACTTTTTTGCTTTTCGGCATGAATAATTTTGTATTGCGAAAACACTCTTTCTACACCGTACATCAGCGAGCAAATTTAAAATTCTCCATGTCAGATGGAAAGAGGTAACCAACTGCTCCGTTGGTCAACAAATTTGGTTGGTTGGTCTTCGTTCCTCAACAGGATAGCCATGCAAAATTGAGTTGACATCCTTAATCATGGGAAGATCTTCTCGTGCTAGCAATCTAGAAAAGTTTTATTCCAATCAATTCAGCATGATAAATATCATCTTGTACATTGGTTTTTCAAAAGCCGTATTACTATAGCACCAGGACGGTAACTCCCCTGTCGAGCCGGTATCCATTTCAGATATCTGGGTAGAGTGGGGTATTGTGTTTGAGTTTTCCTTTTACCCAACGAGGAAAATCGCCGTGCAGCGCCGGGGTTCGAACCCTTGACACCTCCACGGATGGGTACGTTCTCAACCACTCTGCCACGGCGAGCACTAAAAGTTAGTTTCGTACATTAAATGAGACATGGGGGTTAAACTACCAGCTTTCGGTGGTTTTAGCGAAGAAGAAAATGGGTCAATATCGGTTAACTTTATGCTGAACCAAAAGGGATTATCTTCGTTATTCATGTCTTTGAAGTTGCAGCAGATATTTTGATAATAAGAATGTATACTCTTATTAGATTGCACGACAAACCTACAGTTTTCCGGCAATAAGTAAAATACAGATTTCCGTCCCGAAAGTCATATTCTGAGAATTCATTTTCTTAAGTATTATTCCTTACATTTGGGGTACTTTGGAATGGTGTAACTAATAAAGATTAGTAATCATTAGAATACTAAAAAAATTTGTTCATTTCTTCAATCATTATATTATCCAATACATCTGTAAATTTAAATACAAAAATGAATACAAAATTTTGCGAAAAATTTCTCATAATCTTCCTCTAGGTAATCTCTCTCACTCCGGACATCCCACAAATACCGGACATTTGCATTAGGTTTTGAATAACCAAATATTGCAGGAATATTCAAATCAGCATATAATATCTAATAAGTCAATTGCAGATTTGATTGTCCTTATGTAAGTACAGAAAGCGAAATCACTGTAATGATGCAAATTTTGGGAATTTGTGGCATATTCGGAATTCGAGGGATTTCCTTATTGAGTTCTTTCTCATTTTTTATGAGCAAGCAGAGCACAACAAAGGTATTTATTATTAATTCACTAAACGCATATGTTTCGGGAATTGATACAAACTTCACTGTTGCATTTCCACTTTATCACTTTGTACGTGTAGGTAGGCCTATGTGTAGAGCAAAACAAGAAAACTATAACTAGGTGTACAAAAACTATTACACCATGCAATTCTTAAAAGCTTCAAACTCCAATAAATTCAGTTCGGACACCTCTATTGTATTTTATTTATGAGACCATCTCAGGCCCTTGCCAGATGCTGTCGATTCCATGGTCATTTCTCATGTTTTTGTTGTAAAAGGACCCTTAGGTGGTAGACTATTCGTTCCTAAAATTTTATGGCGCTACGGAAAATAATTTCCCCCCCCCGGGGGGGGTAAGGCGACCAAACTTTTTCAATTTTTCCGATTTTGACCCCACATAAAAAGAGAACAAATAGGAAATGGAAAAAAAGCTCAATGTGAGTTTGTTAGAAATGTTCCAAGGATTCTAAAACTGTCTTTGCTTTTGTTCTAGCATCAAAACTGAAGGAGGAGTTACATTTTGAAATATCAATATAAATGAAAAGCACCCAAAATAATAAATTTTTTCCCAATTTTGACCCCATATAAAAAGAGAACAAATAGGAAATGGAAAAAAAGCTCAATGTGAGTTTGTTAGAAATGTTCCAAGGATTCTAAAACTGTCTTTGCTTTTGTTCTAGCATCAAAACTGAAGGAGGAGTCCCATTTTGAAATATCAATATTAGTGAAATATCAATACCTAAAAACCAATATGTCAAATTTTTGCAAAATCTAAGGCCTGAATCAAAAAAATGAATGGAATCAATTGTTTATTTTCAAAGGTTAAATATCATAGTCAAATTTTATAAGAATCAGACTGAAAATAAAAAAAAATCATTTTGTTGAAAAAAAAATGATAATTTTTTTTTATTTTTTTTATTTTTTGAAATCACAATTCACACTTCGAATATGAAGTTATGTATGGAAATTATCAAAATAAAAATTAAAACTGCATTCAATTACATCAATTGTTCATTATATTACACTTCAACACAAAATTTTATTTTTTGCTTATACCCAACACTTTGAATTTTCAACATTCATCCTGGGACTAGTTCTCGAGTTTTGATGCTAGAACAAATCCAAAGACAGTTTTAGAATCCTTGAAACATTTCTAACAAACGCTCAATTTGCTTTTTTTCGAATTCGAATTCTTTGAAAAAATATATAGCTCTAAACCCAAAAAATTGTTGCTGATTTTTGAAATTTTAAAATTTTTTGAAAAAATAGAAAAAATTTGAATTTGAAAAAAAACGAATTGAGCGTTTGTTAGAAATGTTCCAAGGGTTCTAAAACTGTCTTTGTTTTTGTTCTAACATCAAAACTGAAGGAGGAGTCATAATCTGAAATTTCAATAAAAATATACCAAAAACCCATTTTTCGTCAAAAAAAAAAAAAGTAAGGCCTAAATCGAAAAAATGACAGGAGTAAAAAAGGTTTACTTTTACAAAATACATATACTGGCCAACTTTCAAACGAATCAGACGGAAAAAGTTGAAAGAGTGAGATGGTCTCCTTATTAACTTCAAGAATACTCAACTGCAGTGCCAATAACGTAAACTAGAGATTATCAACCTAAACTGCTACTGTCGGCATAGTCCCAGCCATCAACCTGGTCTCTCTGCCCTCAACCAAACATGGTGATCTTGCTCCAGCGCGCCAGCCAGGCGACATTCAGACTGCGAGACCAATCTCCAGCGGTCTCTTGCGGAGACGTTAAGTTTTAATGGGTTATGATCCCACACTCGCTGCCACCATTTTGTTATATACTTCTTTTTCTTGTAGAATCCGAGTTTATGATTTTTCAAATTTTCTTTCTTTTCAAGTCTAAAATCAAAGGAGTTATTTTCCGAAAGAAAACACGTTGAAAGAATCGTGTTTTCTTTCGGAAAATAACTCCTTTGATTTTAGACTTGAAAAGAAAGAAAATTTGAAAAATCATAAACTCGGATTCTACAAGAAAAAGAAGTATATAACAAAATTTAACTGAAGAACAGGTCAAGTAGGAAACCTGGGCATCAGGTACTGAACATAGCGCACCGGGTAAAACTTGAGATGTTGCTGTAACAACTGATAGTGTGTATGCGAGAGATCCCATCAATGTACAAAATTTCTGGTTCTAATAACCAATTTGCAGTTTTACATTAAAAAAAAATTACAACATTCGTCTTACAGCATATATGCAATGATATCGTGCATATGCAATATGCAATTTGCATATTACATCTGTTATATTGCATATGCAAAATTGCATATGTGATTTTGCATATGCACAAGATAATTCTTTGCATTGCATAAAACACTCTGCATATCTCTTGGCGTACATATACGTAAGTTATGCAATGGCACAGCTCTAATTATAACATTTAAATGAACAATGTCAAGTGGATATCAAAAAACAAACCTGAAATATCAATAATTAAGTAAATAATATCAGGTGGAAGTTATAAAACAACCTGATACAACAATTAAAAAAATCAGATGGAAATAAGAAAACAATCTGAAATAACAATAATTATGTAAACAATAACAAATGGAAATGAGAAAACAAGTTGTGTGCAGGACGACCTTATTTCCTCAACCTCCTGGCGACTGGTGTCGACACGAGCGACCTGTGGCGAGTGAAGTCCGTTGAGTTCGAAGCGTTGGCGGACGCAGACTGCACCCAGAAGCTGTCGCTCCCAACCACGTCTCCCCGCCGCAGCACTTACGTCAGGCTGGCCGACGGCTGCAGTGTACCTGACCAGCCCTTCAGTGTTGTGTATGAAGCCCAGGACTTCGAAGGTATGTGGTTGCATCAAAAAATATAGGTGCTAGCATAGCGTGAGGTCTACCGCCATATATCGCCTACCCGTGCTACTATAGCGTGAGGTCTACCGCCATATATTGCCTACCCGTGCTACTATAGCGTGAGGTGTACCGCCATATATCGCCTACCCGTGCTACTAAAGCGTGAGGTCTACCGCCATATATTGCCTACTCGTGCTACTATAGCGTGAGGTGTACCGCCATATATCGCCTACCCGTGCTACTAAAGCGTGAGGTCTACCGCCATATATTGCCTACTCGTGCTACTATAGCGTGAGGTGTACCGCCATATATCGCCTACCCGTGCTACTATAGCGTGAGGTCTACCGCCATATATTGCCTACTCGTGCTACTATAGCGTGAGGTGTACCGCCATATATCGCCTACCCGTGCTACTATAGCGTGAGGTCTACCGCCAAATATTGCCTACTCGTGCTACTATAGCGTGAGGTGTACCGCCATATATCGCCTATCCGTGCTACTATAGCGTGAGGTGTACCGCCATATATCGCCTACCCGTGCTACTATAGCGTGAGGTCTACCGCCAAATATTGCCTACTCGTGCTACTATAGCGTGAGGTGTACCGCCATATATCGCCTACCCGTGCTACTATAGCGTGAGGTGTACCGCCATATATCGCCTACCCGTGCTACTATAGCGTGAGGTCTACCGCCATATATCGCCTACCCGTGCTACTATAGCGTGAGGTCTACCGCCATATATCGCCTACCCGTGCTATTATAGCGTGAGGTTTACCGTTATATATCGCCTACCCGTGCTACTATAGCGTGAGGTATACCGCTATATATCGCCTACCCGTGCTACTATAGCGTGAGGTGTACCGCTATATATCGCATACCCGTGCTACTATAGCGTGAGGTCTACCGCCTTGTATCGCCTACCCGTGCTACTATAGCGTGAGGTGTACCGCCATATATCGCCTACCCGTGCTACTAAAGCGTGAGGTCTACCGCCATATATCGCCTACCCGTGCTATTATAGCGTGAGGTTTACCGCTATATATCGCCTACCCGTGCTACTATAGCGTGAGGTATACCGCTATATATCGCCTACCCGTGCTACTATAGCGTGAGGTGTACCGCTATATATCGCATACCCGTGCTACTATAGCGTGAGGTCTACCGCCATATATCGCCTACCCGTGCTACTATAGCGTGAGGTCTACCGCCATATATCGCCTACCCGTGCTACTATAGCGTGAGGTCTACCGCCATATATCGCCTACCCGTGCTACTATAGCGTGAGGTCTACCGCCATATATTTCCTACTCAGGTGCAGTTTGAGATGCACAAATTGTTTATCGCTGAATTAAATGTATGGAAATAAGTAATATCCTTTAGTAACCTAATCTATATTCACGCTATAGTACTAGCTAGAGGTAGATCTCATGCTAGAGTGTGATAGACCTCATGCTATAGCAGCACCAAATGTACTCGCCCTTGAATGACGACCAATCGTGTATTTTTTGAGTTTGTTTCAGGTCCAACTAAGTGTTCTTGTTTGTAAAATTCCGTTTTCTTAAATTTATTGTTCTTTTCGTTAATTTAACTCTTAAACTTGTATGGGTGAAAATAGACGCCTACATCATTACAAAATGCATGAAAACTGGGCAGTCAAACAGAATAAATTTTTTTGAGACATCCAGTATTATGTGTTTCGGGCCAATTTAGAATCGGATTTAAATAAACAGTTTTGTGGCCAACTCAAAAGGTGAAAGGTGATCTTTTTAGACGGTGCGCTTACCATCTACATGGTACCTTTTTCCTTCCGTTCTTTCGATTATCGTTGATATGGTTATGGATGTATCAATTAACGTTTAATTTCATCTGCATACGAAATAGTGCCTTTTTCCTTCCTGTTTTTGGATCACCGTTGATGTGGTTATTTATGGATGTTTCAATTAACTTACCTTATCTATCCTCATGACTTATTGGTGCATAGAAGCCCCGTAAGCTTCTAAACTAATCTACATACAAAGTGGTACCTTATTCCTTCCCTTCTTTGGATCACTCTTGGTGTGGTTATGGATGTTTCAATTTATCAACACTCGATGGTGCGCAGAAGCCTCCTCAAACATCCAATCTGCATGCCGAGTGGTTACCTTTTTCTCTCTCTCCTACGATCAACCTTTTTTGAATTACCCTTGTTGTAGTTATGGTTATTTGAATTAACTTATCAAATCAATCCCCAGGAAACTCGATGGTGCGCAGAAGCCCCCGCATCTTCCAGAGCTCGACCTCGTTGGTGACATTCGACGACACTCGAGACATTCCGTGGCTGTCAGGCCAGACCGTCGCCGTCTCGTTCACGGTGACCAACATCGCAGGCAAACCAGACACCTTCCGCCTCACCACAAGCGATGTCATGGGCGTCGTCGAGGTGGTTGCTCCGAAGAGGTGAGTTCAGGTTATTTCACCTAATGGTAACCTTGGTGTGTTTGTTTATTTGTCATACCTGATGGTACCCTTGATGTGTTTGTTTATTTATTTACTAATGTACTCTTAGCGTGTTAGTTTATTTTTCTTACCTGATGCCTCCTTGGCATGTTTTCATTTTTATCATACTTAATAGTAGCATTGGTGTGTGAGCTTACTCGTATAACGATGTATACTATCCGACGAAAATGTTTTCTCTGACGAATCTGGCAGAAGAGGAAGGCTGTTCAATATATTCGTCGTAATAAAACCTGCGATTAAAATATTCTTGTACTAGTGCACTGGAGCAATTCGTATCACAAACATGGTCATTATTACTATTATTTTATTTAAATACTATTCATAAACACCTTCAGTACAAGACGGTCACCGTCTTAGACACGCCCAATCCAGAACTTTTCTTAAAGTTCCTTTCCACTTTCGACTATTGCTTAATGCCAGCCACCGTGGCGAAATGGTTGAAAGCGCATGGTTCGATTCCTGACAACTTTAGCCAGATGATTCTTTCTGTCGAGAAAAGAAAGAACTTGGCTATAACTCGTTACACTACACTACCTTGCTGTCGGATATGTGTACTAATTTGACCGGGCACTACCTGTCACTGTACCTTAGCATCAGTTACATGGCGTATAAATTACTATTGCACGTGTCCAACATCGCATTTAGTTAGAACGAAAATGTTTTTTTGTTACGCATGCGTGTCAGTTACATGCCATTTCAATAACAGTTGGATATATCAAATGTCACACTCGATTACGGGGACGTATATTTTTTCAAAATGTTGCTTTTTGCACCACAGCGTCACCATCGAAAACGGCCAGAGCAAGTCTTTCACGCTAGAGCTGACGTTCATGCCTCGCTTTTACGCCAAGACGAACTTCATCAACATAACTCAGTACCTCCACTACCCTCCAGCGCCTTCACACAATTCTCACGGGTACTACAGGCACCAGACGACCACCCCTCCCCCGGTACTCATGTCGAAATCTGTCACGATGGACCTGAACGCCGTGACCAACGTAGTCTTCGTCACAGCAACGTCGTCGTCTGGTGTGGCCAGCACTGCTTTCGCCTACATTTACGTCGTGGATTTCTCTAAGCACGCGCAAACGACACAGGAAAAGTAAAGTTAGGAGTACGACCAGTTTCAGGTCCGCATCCAGCAAGGATTGTCAAAAATCCAAGCTATTATGATGTAGGAATTAATTTCAATGGAACGTACTCGTGTGAAGCTTCATTTTTTTAATCGTTCACGCTTTTTATGTACCCCTCGAACAACCATTCACTTGATTAGGATGGCACAAAAAGAACGATTGGATATAGCCTGCGTAGTACCAGTAAAGAGAGAAAAATTAGACCAGTGAGAATTTCAACTGCTAATAATAAGTAAAGTCAATAATAACGGTTTGATATCCATGCGTTCTGTTTGCGCAATCCTGATCAACATGCTAACTTTGTCAATTTCTATATGTCAACAGTAAAGTTAACTGTTTACCTGTGACGTACGCCACAGGTGGCATACGGAGGAGATTTTCATAATGCTGCCGACAGAACAGTAGTCACAAACTCAATTTTCATAGATGCTCCACCAAAAGCTACGCACGATCCAATGCATTTTGACATGTTCAAAATGGCGGAATACAATTGACTTTAAATTTCAGTTGAAAGTTATACATAATATTTACCTGCCGCAGACTAAGTGTTAATATTCTGAACTTTTAATAGCTTGAATAATTTAGCTATAGAATTAAGAGAACAAGGCTTAAACAAAGAGAAAACGTTCATCTGAACGTCGAATCACTAGTATTAAAGTAGATTAGAGCATCGGAAAGGTAGCAAGTAGCACCAATCCAGTCGAGTAGAGGATCTATTGTAAGATGTCTTTCGTTCATTGCATTTTAAGAAGCTGGAACAATAAACTATTGATATATATTTGTTTTGCTCTTACCGTTGAAGAAATCTCTCATCGAATACATAATCCGTATCAGACACGTCAGCGCTGGGTAAATATCACTTGGTGAGATATGTACTACAAACTGATCAGAATTATTTGAAATACTTGCTTCTGATTACACTGAGTGGCACCTGACTGGAGAATAGCTGGGACCCTACTGGAGAGTAGCTGGGACCCTACTGGAGAGTAGCTGGGACCCTACTGGAGAGTAGCTGGTACCTTACTGGAGAGTAGCTGGGACCCTACTGGAGAGTAGCTGGGACCCTACTGGAGAGTAGCTGGTACCCTACTGGAGAGTAGCTGGTACCCTACTGGAGAGTAGCTGGTACCCTACTGGAGAGTAGCTGGTACCCTACTGGAGAGTAGCTGGTACCCTACTGGAGAGTAGCTGGTACCCTACTGGAGAGTAGCTGGTACCCTACTGGAGAGTAGCTGGTACCCTACTGGAGAGTAGCTGGTACCCTACTGGAGAGTAGCTGGAACCCTACTGGAGAGTAGCTGGAACCCTACTGGAG
Source organism: Morinoia aosen (assembly GCA_030386875.1). Taxonomy (NCBI): domain Eukaryota; kingdom Metazoa; phylum Arthropoda; class Malacostraca; order Amphipoda; family Talitridae; genus Morinoia; species Morinoia aosen. The sequence continues at coordinate 46,442,017 of CM059577.1, read as the reverse complement.
AGTAGCTGGGACCCTACTGGAGAGTAGCTGGAACCCTACTGGAGAGTAGCTGGGACCCTACTGGAGAGTAGCTGGGACCCTACTGGAGAGTAGCTGGGACCCTACTGGAGAGTAGCTGGTACCCTACTGGAGAGTAGCTGGTACCCTACTGGAGAGTAGCTGGTACCCTACTGGAGAGTAGCTGGTACCCTACTGGAGAGTAGCTGGTACCCTACTGGAGAGTAGCTGGTACCCTACTGGAGAGTAGCTGGTACCCTACTGGAGAGTAGCTGGTACCCTACTGGAGAGTAGCTGGTACCCTACTGGAGAGTAGCTGGTACCCTACTGGAGAGTAGCTGGTACCCTACTGGAGAGTAGCTGGTACCCTACTGGAGAGTAGCTGGGACCCTACTGGAGAGTAGCTGGGACCCTACTGGAGAGTAGCTGGGACCCTACTGGAGAGTAGCTGGGACCCTACTGGAGAGTAGCTGGGACCCTACTGGAGAGTAGCTGGTACCCTACTGGAGAGTAGCTGGTACCCTACTGGAGAGTAGCTGGGACCCTACTGGAGAGTAGCCGATACCCTACTGGAGAGTAGCCGGCACCCGACTGGTATAGGCCGCGGTGGAGTAATCCAACCAGTTTCATTCCATTTAAACAATGAAATTCCGTTGCCAAGGTTATAGTTCAAGGGTTGAAATTGAGGTTATAATTTAGACGTCTTGGTCGTAGTGAAGTTAAACTTAATTTAAGCAATTGAGCTAGAAAATTATATTTGGTATTATGTTAGATTGCTACTTTAAGCGTCGCTAACCACTAGCGTTTCCACGAGAGGCGGGAGGAAGGCATCATTTAGTGTGCAAAGAGGGTCTATTTACTCTGCGCATAGAAACTGCAAGATTGGAAGAATTTTATGAAGTAAGATTAGAAAGCAACAGGTGTTAGACAAAATGACAACAGTGGGCTGAGAAAAAGATGCTCCTTAACAGAACCTGAACCATCAGATTCAATAACAACGAAAGGAAATAGGCCTAACCTTCATTTCGGGACTTGACATCTTGCCCCTGGGAGTGCTATTTCCCAAAGATATAATTGCTATGTTCCTCTGAAAGGAATAAAGTTTGAAAATGTAATAAAGAAAGCGCTAAAGGAAAGTTGAGGATATAATAATTTACCATACGTGGCTTGAATCTAATTATAAAATCAAACCAAGATGGCAGGTCGGGTATTCTTTTGACGAGAATCCTAAAATTCGAACTTCGTAGAAGTTTGTGAAGTTTTCTTGCTAGGATCTGAGTTCAAAATCCTTTAAGAAGCTTCAAAGTGGGAATTTTGGCAAGCGTATCGGCAGTCTGGCAACACTAAACTAGACCCACAACAGATTCTTGCACAAAATGTTACTGAAGCTGCTTTATTTTCACGCTGATATACGCGCTACGTGCGAATTGTGCCTCTTATTTACTCATCGCAATGCATTATTGGAGAATATTTCCATCGAAATGCTGCGTCAAGTTGTTTTTGATGACTTCAGTTATGAACACAAATTAAAAACTCAGTTAACATTACATCGGACTCGAGATAAATTAAAATATGCCTCAATTTGATAACCTCGAGAGCATGCACAAATTCGATGGTGAAATTTTTTGTTAAATCCGTTCAGTGACCACCGGTAGATCATCAAGCAGTCAATGCAATGAACGAGTAGAGGTAAAAACAACTTTTATTAGAATGAATTGATTACAATAATTCCCTATTTGGTACAAAAATTCAAAAATAAGAGTTAAAATTCCAGTGTTCATATTGAACTGGACGAACACGAAAGATATATATATATATATATATTACGTTTTGGAGTTCAATTTGTGATGCACTGTCCAAGTTTTATGCACTCAAAATCGATTAAATTTGAACGCATAAGTTCAATTATTAAAAAGCTTTACTTAAAAGACTGTCACAGAGTAAACTTGAAAGGCTTTATAAGTAATTTCCGAGATAGCTTTTCAAAAATTTTACTAAACGTCTTAAGAGCTTTTAATACCACAAAAAAATCGTTTAACTGTAAAAGGAAACTCCTGCTAAGCTTAAACTTGTAATAATATCTGCTACATTTTTTGCAGTAGTATATTGCAAGTCATTTCATAGAATTATGACCACCCATTAGCTGCCTCCATCAAATAGTCGGCATTTTCCAGCATTATAACCTATAACCAAAGACATTTTCAGATTTCTGACCCATACCCTGCAGCTACAAAACAGTGATACAATTTCCAGGTTTCTGACGAATTACAAATTTTTACCTTAGTCACTTTTAATGCCTTAGCCCTGTACCGTCGTGAATTGAACAAAGTTGTTATCAAGGATTCAAAGAATAGCTGGCTTGCTTCTTAGCTGCTAATAATCACGAAATTTAGCGTTGTTGGACATCAAAGGATGACACACTGGTTCACTTAGCTGTACACAGCATAACAAAGCACACATATGCCCTCCGAGTATTTCCATACGATTTGGTTCCGGGACATTGGTTTCTGCAGACTAAAAAAGAGAATGGTGATTACCTTACCATAGAGAACGCGAACGAAGTGGTTACTCGACCAAAGTAGGAGCGGTGGTGGGAGTGGCCTTTCCTCTCAAGAGTTCTTTTTTGGACGACGAAAAGAGGAGTTGGTCGACCATAAACAAGGTTCTGGCTATCGCCATCGGCGGGTCTCTCCTCGACAGCCTGTGCAGCAGATCCGCTGCATCGTAGAGGCGAACCATGGAGCTTCTGAAAAATTGAATTTTACTTGAAAAAGTAAATTTTTTCCGTCGTGCAGGTTTAAAATGATGGATTACTTTAACGCTTTGACGGCGTTTTAGCAGTTGTTACGGTTGTTTTGATTAGGTCATTAGGTTGTAGGTGGCAAATACCGAAAATCGACTTTTCTACTCGAAAACATTTCTACCCTTTCTAAGAAATACGAAAAACATAACTGCACGATAACATTCTATTTAGAATGATAACATTTAATTTTAAAAAGCTCACCAAACTGATAAAAAATGCTGTTCATTTACACCGGTACAAGAATGAGAAAAAATTGCCCAGTGCTACATAGTATCCGAGTACGCTGTCAATGTGTCAAGTTCCTGCCCAAGGTGAGACAAACCCAAGATGTTATTATATTTCTACTGGCAAGTAACATTTACGCGTCCTGAAGGTGACCCAAATACAGTGTGCCTCAGAAGAATGTACTCGAACTTTGTTCTCTCAATACTCATGTATTTTGTTTTAATGTAGGTGTTTTTTTTACGTAGATTCGATCTAACGAGTTAAAGTAAAGAAAAGAACATTAAATCTCAGAAAATTTAATGACAATGAAGCAAACTTCGTTCTACAAATCGTGGGTCAGAAGTTAAGAATTTTTTTAAAACCTAACGTACGCTCATTATACGAGTGTTTTGAAAGGAGTCTATAGTCAACCAGTGTGAGAGCTAACAAAACATGACGCTCAAGTCAGTGTTTTGTTTCGTAGATAAGTAGTGTTCTAAAAGAGAAGTAGTGTTTTAAGATTATACGACTTATCAAAATTATATAAAATTTGCACTTATCAAAGCACCACCAAGTTCACTCAACACTTTGAATGCGATGGGTTAAACATAAGCTCTATATTCAACTTAAATAAACGTTCGATCGCTTTTTCAAAATTGAGATCCAAAATTAGCATTAATAGATCGTTCCGTAGTCTAGTTCTCATTCAAGTATATATAAAAAATGAGTGACCGCTGGCCGGTCAACAGCATTATGAAAATCCTCTCAGTGACCACCGGTGGGCTTCATCGCAGTCAAAGTTTTCACCAAACGACTGCTACTGAAATACAGCATATTTGTAAAAAAGGTTAAGCCCAGCCCCACAAGATGAGTGCTTTTAAAAAGCGTTTCGAAAGAACAACAGTAATTTGAGTACGGAGATGAAATTGAAAAAAAAATTAAACAATAACATTTAAAAAATCAAACATATGAAAACGTTAAAACTTCAAACTGTGAAAAATTAAACTGTGAAATACCCGACTAGAGTGCCCGACTTGGTTTTTGCAGCATTAAGAAATAAAAAAAAGTGACAGTAAATAACGGGCATCAAAATGCGTTGGTATTACAACACGTGTTCTAAACACGTTGGATGCGAGGAGTTAAACTGAAGGTCAATATTCAACTCAAATTGAAAGTCAATTGTGGTAATCAACTTTGTAAATAGTGAACAATAACAGAATCGGGCCTTCATTTCGTTTCCATTAAGTATTGAAAAAAATAAGTGACTGCAGGTGGGTCAGCAGCACTATGAAAACCACCTAAGTGACCACCGGTGGCTGACTTCGCAGGAAATGTGTAAAGCCAACGCTACAGAACAAAATCTCCAGTGTCCCAGCAGGGGCTTATTTGACCGCCCACCACACACAGCTTTTCACGAGACTGACAATCAGATCTTGAATTAGTTTTAAGCCTTCCTAACCCTAACAAAAGTGTTCCGATGAGAGGAAAGATGAAGGCACCATTTAATATGGAGATGCGGGAACAAAGAATCTATGCACAAGATTTGCCTCACACTAGACGCATGTGAGCTGCAAAGTTGTTAGATGTTAAGGAGATAAAAGTAGAAGGTGGAAGCAATAGGTGGTGGAGAAAAGGACACCAGTGAGCCGGAAAAAAATTAACTCTAAAAAATTTATTGAATTTGAAGAAAAGAAGCCCAACCTATTCATCAGCTCGGGACCTCACATTCCACCCCGAGAGTGTCCATACCGCTAGTTACAACAGTTGTTTTCACTCAATGCGATCGGTGGGTGAATGACATGCAATGCCTGAATGACAAATTCGTCTGCTAACTTTCTAATTTCGACGTCTCCAGGGGTAGACTTGAACAACTATCAGAAAATTGTTCTACCGACATTATAATTTGGACGTCTTTGGCGACAGATTTGAATCAGTACCAGAAAATTGCTCTACTCACTTTTTGATTTTTTCGACGTTTTCAGGCAAAGACTTTAGGAACTCTCTAGTGTCAGTTGCGGCCTTGTTGAAAATGGAGCAGAGGAGAATTTTGATATCGTCGTACACGTCACGCTGCTTGGCGTGCGCCTTGCACTCGAAGTCGCCGGTGACTTGCCGAAAGCAACGGACCATTGAGAAATGTTTAACTCTGTAGCACATCGTTTCTTCGTTCTCTATGTAGCTAGGTAGACCATCAAAAGGATCGTATTCTCCGTCGAGGCTCGATCTTGGAGGATCTTGCGACTTCTTCTGGGGGATATCGTCTTCAGACAAAAGGTTTTCCCCATTGTAGTAGTGCTCGAATGTCTCGTTCTTGAAAATTTCATCCACCCTGTGTTTTTGCTCTTTATTTTTGTATTCGGCTATGAACTCCTTCATGCGGACATCTGAGTGGATTTCATCGTGAGCTACACTCCAGTCTATGGTCCTAAGTTTCTTGATTATCACGTGTTCCAAGCAACGAATGAACACTTTGGAAAGGGTATTGAACGTACCTCGCGAATTCACGTCCTTGATGTCATCAAAGCTCCCGAGTATGGTGCTCATGAGCTGCAGAACTTCTTTGAAATAACTTGAGCATGAACTTTGGAACACGGATTCGACTTTGTACACAAAGTTGCGAATGTGTCGAGAAAGTTGTCTCGTTTCAACCTGAGGCGCACGCTGGCGATTTTTTTCGACCCATAGCAGGAAGATGGTGAAATTCTTGATCTTCGCGTGCATTTTGCCAGAAGCATTGTGTGATTCACTGGGAACTGAAGCGCTGTGGTCGAATTCTGGCACTTCATTTACTTCAGAGTCGTCTTCACATTCGTCGTCCGTACCTGAGTCATTCGATATGAGATCAACGAGGTTCAAAATATCCTCCAACTTTTTTCTAATGTATTCTAGCCCCTGAGATTCTGGGTCATCGACACCAACCGCGCCAGCCACTCCAAAAGTCATTGCAACCATGACGATCAACAACCTAACTATGTTTTTGCTGAACCAAAACTTGCAGCCTTTGACGGTGTTGCAGAGTCTGCGTAATATATCAGTGGTGGCGTTTTTAGCTAAATACACGTGAGGCAAGTTGAGCTTCCTTGTCCTGCTGTACCACTGCGCTTGTTTTCTTGCGAGATCTAGGATGACTTCTTCGACGCGAGGCGATATGTACTCGAAGAAATTCTCGTCGGTGACAGCGCTATCGGAGCTTAGGATCACTTTGAACAAAGCTCGGCCGTGAGTTATGACGGTTTCTTCGATGTCGTAGGCTTCGGTGTCTGAGAAGACCACTTCGGTCCTGGCATACACTGGTAACTTGTTCATGATCTTCAAGGCAGACTTCAGGCCTTTGGCGCATTGTTCCGAGAACAGCTCAGGAATTTCATCATCGGAGAACGGCAGAACTTTGTTCTCCATCAAGATTTTTGGATCTGCGGGTCGAAATGAAGGTAAGGAAACTGAGGACAACGCGATCACCATGATTTTTGCATCATTCATTGAAAGTTTACAGGTGTAAAGTAATACACTACGCTCCTTTAAATCTACGGTAAAAATTTTTTTTAATTGTGGATCGGCTGAGTAAAGTTCCGGATCAGGATTACGAAACTGATATTTGTTCCATCCCTATTTGTCAAATTTGCCTTTGTTTAGGCCACAGTGATCATATCGGACATATTCTACCGCTAACTTTATATACCCTTATATGTAAAAGGGTATTTTTTCTTGCCAAGGTTAAATGTGATGCTTCTCATAAAAACAACGGCCACAAAAGCCATTCTACGTGCACAGAGACTCTGGAAGGACTACGTCACCATCTAACACTACACTAATAAAGTGCACGCCAATTTTATCTTCTCCGTGGTGGAGAGGTTAGGCATCAGAATTTGGACGAAGAAGACCCTGTTCTCTCCCAGTTTGGCCCCCTGGTATGTGCACCAGAATGCAGCTCTTTGAACAACAAATTTAACATGCACAAGCGTCAGCTTTTGCTTTATGATACAACTCCTTCATATACTACACCGTATAAATATACGCTGCCATTTTGATAGTATCTACAACACAGCGTCAAAATACATACATGCTTCTGCTTTAATACCCTTCTTCTAACGCATCGTGTGTTAAAGTAAATAAAGTATCCTTAAAACCCATGTGTACAACACACCGTACGAAGAGCAAGCTCTGACCAAGACACACCTGCCCAACACACAGCACAAGGCACACGCTACCGTCAAGACACACCTGCCCAACACACACAGCACAAGGCAGACGCTACCGTCAAGACACACCTGCCCAACACACACAGCACAAGGCACACGCTACCGTCAAGACACACCTGCCCAACACACACAGCACACGGCATACGCTACCGTCAAGACACACCTGCCCAACACACAGCACAAGGCACACGCTACCGTCAAGACACACCTGCCCAACACACAGCACAAGGCACACGCTACCGTCAAGACACACCTGCCCAACACACAGCACAAGGCACACGCTACCGTCAAGACACACCTGCACAACACACGGCACAAAGCACACGCCACCGGCAAGACACACCTGCACAACACACGGCACCAAGCACACGCTACTGTCAAGACACACCTGCACAACACACGGCACAAAGCACACGCTACCGTCAAGACACACCTGCACAACACACGGCACAAAGTACACGCTACCGTCAACAACAAACACAACACTCACAGCTCATGGAGTCCTCAGGGGAAAATTCGATGGCGACCTCCCAAAAGAATGGCAGCATCTCCACCACCTTGTGCAGCGTGCACATCAGCGTCAGTTGTCCTTCACGCTCTTTGTGGTTAACTGAGGGATTAAAAGTTCGCTCAACTGAGGGATTAAAAGTTCGCTCAACTGAGGGATTAAAAGTTCGCTCAACTGAGGGATTGATTAAAAGTTCGCTCAACTGAGGGATTGATTAAAAGTTCGCTCAACTGAGGGATTGATTAAAAGTTCGCTCAACTGAGGGATTGATTAAAAGTTCGCTCAACTGAGGGATTGATTAAAAGTTCGCTCAACTGAGGGATTGATTAAAAGTTCGCTCAACTGAGGGATTGATTAAAAGTTCGCTCAACTGAGGGATTGATTAAAAGTTCGCTCAACTGAGGGATTGATTAAAAGTTCGCTCAACTGAGGGATTGATTAAAAGTTCGCTCAACTGAGGGATTGATTAAAAGTTCGCTCAACTGAGGGATTGATTAAAAGTTCGCTCAACTGAGGGATTGATTAAAAGTTCGCTCAACTGAGGGATTGATTAAAAGTTCGGTCAACTGAGGGATTGATTAAAAGTTCGGTCAACTGAGGGATTGATTAAAAGTTCGGTCAACTGAGGGATTGATTAAAAGTTCGGTCAACTGAGGGATTGATTAAAAGTTCGGTCAACTGAGGGATTGATTAAAAGTTCGGTCAACTGAGGGATTGATTAAAAGTTCGGTCAACTGAGGGATTGATTAAAAGTTCGGTCAACTGAGGGATTGATTAAAAGTTCGGTCAACTGAGGGATTGATTAAAAGTTCGGTCAACTGAGGGATTGATTAAAAGTTCGGTCAACTGAGGGATTGATTAAAAGTTCGGTCAACTGAGGGATTGATTAAAAGTTCGGTCAACTGAGGAATTGATTAAAAGTTCGGTCAACTGAGGGATTGATTAAAAGTTCGGTCAACTGAGGGATTGATTAAAAGTTCGGTCAACTGAGGGATTGATTAAAAGTTCGGTCAACTGAGGGATTGATTAAAAGTTCGGTCAACTGAGGGATTAAAAGTTCGGTCAACTGAGGGATTTAAAGTTCGGTCAACTGAGGGATTTAAAGTTCGGTCAACTGAGGGATTTAAAGTTCGGTCAACTGAGGGATTTAAAGTTCGGTCAACTGAGGGATTTAAAGTTCGGTCAACTGAGGGATTAAAAGTTCGCTCAACTGAGGGATTAAAAGTTCGCTCAACTGAGGGATTAAAAGTTCGCTCAACTGAGGGATTAAAAGTTCGCTCAACTGAGGGATTAAAAGTTCGCTCAACTGAGGGATTAAAAGTTCGCTCAACTGAGGGATTAAAAGTTCGCTCAACTGAGGGATTAAAAGTTCGCTCAACTGAGGGATTAAAAGTTCGCTCAACTGAGGGATTAAAAGTTCGCTCAACTGAGGGATTAAAAGTTCGCTCAACTGAGGGATTAAAAGTTCGCTCAACTGAGGGATTAAAAGTTCGCTCAACTGAGGGATTAAAAGTTCGCTCAACTGAGGGATTAAAAGTTCGCTCAACTGAGGGATTAAAAGTTCGCTCAACTGAGGGATTAAAAGTTCGCTCAACTGAGGGATTAAAAGTTCGCTCAACTGAGGGATCAAAAGTTCGCTCAACTGAGGGATCAAAAGTTCGCTCAACTGAGGGATTAAAAGTTCGCTCAACTGAGGGATTAAAAGTTCGCTCAACTGAGGGATTAAAAGTTCGCTCAACTGAGGGATTAAAAGTTCGCTCAACTGAGGGATTAAAAGTTCGCTCAACTGAGGGATTAAAAGTTCGCTCAACTGAGGGATTAAAAGTTCGCTCAACTGAGGGATTAAAAGTTCGCTCAACTGAGGGATTAAAAGTTCGCTCAACTGAGGGATTAAAAGTTCGCTCAACTGAGGGATTAAAAGTTCGCTCAACTGAGGGATTAAAAGTTCGCTCAACTGAGGGATTAAGAGTTCGCTCAACTGAGGGATTAAAAGTTCGCTCAACTGAGGGATTAAAAGTTCGCTCAACTGAGGGATTAAAAGTTCGCTCAACTGAGGGATTAAAAGTTCGCTCAACTGAGGGATTAAAAGTTCGCTCAACTGAGGGATTAAAAGTTCGCTCAACTGAGGGATTAAAAGTTCGCTCAACTGAGGGATTAAAAGTTCGCTCAACTGAGGGATTAAAAGTTCGCTCAACTGAGGGATTAAAAGTTCGCTCAACTGAGGGATTAAAAGTTCGCTCAACTGAGGGATTAAAAGTTCGCTCAACTGAGGGATTAAAAGTTCGCTCAACTGAGGGATTAAAAGTTCGCTCAACTGAGGGATTAAAAGTTCGCTCAACTGAGGGATTAAGAGTTCGCTCAACTGAGGGATTAAGAGTTCGCTCAACTGAGGGATTAAGAGTTCGCTCAACTGAGGGATTAAGAGTTCGCTCAACTGAGGGATTAAGAGTTCGCTCAACTGAGGGATTAAAAGTTCGCTCAACTGAGGGATTAAAAGTTCGCTCAACTGAGGGATTAAAAGTTCGCTCAACTGAGGGATTAAAAGTTCGCTCAACTGAGGGATTAAAAGTTCGCTCAACTGAGGGATTAAAAGTTCGCTCAACCGAGGGATTAAAAGTTCGCTCAACCGAGGGATTAAAAGTTCGCTCAACTGAGGGATTAAAAATTCGCTCAACTGAGGGATTAAAAGTTCGCTCAACTGAGGGATTAAAAGTTCGGTCAACTGAGGGATTAAAAGTTCGGTCAACTGAGGGATTAAAAGTTCGGTCAACTGAGGGATTAAAAGTTCGGTCAACTGAGGAATTAAAAGTTCGGTCAACTGAGGAATTAAAAGTTCGGTCAACTGAGGGATTAAAAGTTCGGTCAACTGAGGGATTAAAAGTTCGGTCAACTGAGGGATTAAAAATTCGGTCAACTGAGGGATTAAAAATTCGGTCAACTGAGGGATTAAAAATTCGGTCAACTGAGGGATTAAAAATTCGGTCAACTGAGGGATTAAAAGTTCGGTCAACTGAGGGATTAAAAGTTCGGTCAACTGAGGGATTAAAAGTTCGGTCAACTGAGGGATTAAAAGTTCGGTCAACTGAGGGATTAAAAGTTCGGTCAACTGAGGGATTAAAAGTTCGGTCAACTGAGGGATTAAAAGTTCGGTCAACTGAGGGATTAAAAGTTCGGTCAACTGAGGGATTAAAAGTTCGGTCAACTGAGGGATTAAAAGTTCGGTCAACTGAGGGATTAAAAGTTCGGTCAACTGAGGGATTAAAAGTTCGGTTAACTGAGGGATTAAAAGTTCGCTCAACTGAGGGATTAAAAGTTCGCTCAACTGAGGGATTAAAAGTTCGGTCAACTGAGGGATTAAAAGTTCGGTCAACTGAGGGATTAAAAGTTCGGTCAACTGAGGGATTAAAAATTCGCCTAACTGAAGGATTGGATTAGATTATTAGTTAGTTTAACCCTCCCTCTCCGCTACATGGGCGATCCACCGAGAGGAAGGAGGAAGACACCGTTTAGTGTGGAGTTCAGGGAACGCGGAATTTATGCAGGAATTAATTGGAGAAACAGTAATTTGAAGAAACAACACCAAAGTCACAGAAGAAAGTAATAGTGACTGAAATACAGGATAGCAGTGAACCGAAAAAAGATGGTCTTTAACAAAACAAAAACAATTAATTTCTATAAAAAGAAGGCTACCTGACTATGAGCTCGGGCCCTCACATTTTCCCCCTGGGAGTGTAATTCCCACAGATAAAATAGTTGTGTCCCCCTGAGGGGATTCAAATTCTAGCTTTCAAAGTCCGAATTAAAAAGTTAAGCACCACAAAATTCAATTCAAATTGTTGCTTTTAAAGACTGAATCTAGATATTTTTCATCACAATGGTTAAATACACAAAGGTCAATTCAAATAATAGCTTTCGAAGGCCGAAACCAGGAATTTTTATCACAAAGGTCATATGTACAAAGGTCAACGCAAATTTTAGGTTTCAAAGGCCAAATCTAGATAATTTTCTTCACGAAGGTTAAATACACAAAAGTCGACACAAATTCCAGTTTTCAAAGGCCGAATCCAGGAATTTTCACCACAAAGGTCAAATATACAAAGGTCAATTCAAATAATAGCTTTCAAAGGCAGAATCCAGGAATTTTCACCACAAAGGTCAAATATACAAAGGTAAATTCAAATAATAGCTTTCAAAGGCAGAATTCAGGAATTTTCACAACAAAGGTGAACACGGCACTCCTGCCCTACACGCACTGTAGAACATGGAGTAGTAGATCTGCTGGAGTGCGGTGTAGTGCTGCTCCAGGAGGGTCTGGGTGACTTCCCCACGTTGCTGGCAGAGCGCCGCCACATGGAAGTAATACCTGGCGGTGCGCAGCAGGTGGAGGGAGTACTGCTTGTCTCCCTCTCTGCTCATCCTGCAGTGAAACGTGTTAGGGTGCTGCTGCTGTAGCGTGAGTTTTACCTTCAGTTAGTAATATAACGTGAGGTCTATCATACTATAGCATGAGATCTACCTCTAGCTAGTGCTGTAGCGTGAGAGTTGCCGCTATAGCGTGAGGTCTACCTCTAGCTAGTACTATAGCGTGAGATGCTGTTATAGCGTGAGGTCTACCACACTATAGCGTGAGATCTACCTCTAACTAGTACTATAGCGTGAGATGAAATTGTTAAATAATAATAATTGGGATAAATAGATTTTATCCCAATATTGACAAATAAGTTTACTATAGGATCGTTTTTTAGATTTAAAGACCGTCTGCCTACTGAACTGTGCTCTCGAATAATCTGTAAGTATTGTTGCCCGTTGTATGGGTCTAGCAATGTTGGTTGCACCCAGCGTAGTTTTAGAACAAGATTTTTCGAGCACGTTGGTAGGAGCTCCAGAACGGGTAAAGTTTTAGCTAAGCCATCTTTTTCAGCCATTAGGGATCACGCTGAGCAGCGTAGTGTTGTACTAAGCAAATCTGATTTTTCGATTTTAAGTTTCTGTGAAAATAAAATCGACTTTCGTATACCAGAATTTCTTTTCATTAAGCAATTGAAACCAGCTCTAAATTCAATGCTACCATTATTTCAGTCAAAAATAGCCAGATGTTCAAAAAATAGTTAAAGTATAATCTCCCTTCTTTTTTTTACTATCAATTTGAGTTGTATTCTTTTGTTTTTTAGCCACATCGCATTTTCTGTATATCAATTTACTTCTAAAGGCGTTGAAAATGACTTGAGCCTAAAGCCGAAACGTTCACGCATTAAAATCATTTTTAAATTAGCTATCTTTTCTATCATTTGTATTTTGAAACTGGCAAGAGTGCTCCAACCTAATTTGATCATACAAATATGTGTGAATTATGCAAAATTCCTTTCAAAATAATTCTTTATATTTTTAGGGGGGTCATGTATTATTTTGAATACATTTAAGTACTATATGAAGCTTTTATGTGGTTTTTAAATTACGTGTATGGGTTAGGAATGTGTGCAGAAGGGTTGATTTGTTGAAAATAAACTTAACTTAAAGCAATAACATGTATTTTACAGGAAAATTTGAAGTAATATAGAAAATAAAGACTGATCAAACGTAATTCATGCTGTACTAGATTCAAAATCTGTTGGCTTAACTCCCGTTATATGTAACGTTGACTTTATTTAAGCAGTTTTCATTGCCGACTCAAAATGTCGAGTAAATATCGATCATAGGTTTTTTGATCTACCCAGATAATCTTCATTAATAATCAAGGCAAGAAAAACTAGTCTCATCTGTGACGCAGCAACCATAGGTCCAACCCACCACACACAGGTCGATCAAATACATGGAAGATCACTTATTTCACGATTGAACTTTGGTGACTAGACATCACAGGTCAATAAGGGATCGTCAACTACACCACTCACAGAACTGGTGCTCCAAAATGAAGCCGTAACTCCACCACCCACTGACCTGAACTGCCACTCGGCAGTGAAATTCGAAGAACACTTAAGTGAATAAATTTCATAAGGAACAATACCTGTTGCGCCAGCGGTAGTAGATGGAGGCGAGGGCGCGGCAGTGGAGCGCTATGGCGGTGTGGAGCGCGTCGTGCTTCTCCAGCAGCAGCCGACCGGGTGCTCTCTGTGGCAGGCGGTCGTGAGGGGAGAATTTGCTTTGCGTAATGTTACAGAGTTAGTGGTTATTTAATTATGGAGTACATGACCTGGCAAAAATGACCGCATTCGATATTTTCCTAAAATAAATCTTGCAGATATGGCTGAAAAACAAATATATCCATCCCAACAGTACCCGCCATTAAAATATTCTTGTACTTGTGCACTGGTGAAACTCGTATCACAGATACGGTCATTGAGCATCCTTATGAGCGTGGAAGAGAGACGGACCAAACCAATGAAATTTGTTCACTGAGATTCCCCATTTTAATGACGTAGGAGAAATAATGCACTAAAATACACCAATTTATTTATTCATTTGTAAACTTGAGGAGACACACGGCGTTTTATTACATATTATTGATGGTGGCACACCCCTTAATCAACCTAGAGCAGCAGAGCGGCCCCCAGGCCTATCCCGAGCAAAAAACAGAGTTTCCATTGCTAGTTGATAGGCAAGTTTGGCAAGGTAATTGTTAGATTATCTAATTAGGCAACAAACTGGTAATAAAAGGCACAAAATCATGCATCAAACAAGGGTTGTAAAGTACACAGCAACACATAGGCAGGTGCACAGCAACACACAGGGACCAAGTTGCAATAACACACAAGTACACACCTCGCCGCTCAGGGACATTGTGTAGCCAAGAGATCTGGTCACGTCCATGATCCTCGTCGCTTCGTCCTGCAAGCCCTGCAACAGTTGCGTCCCCAAATTCTGGTTAATAAACTGGTTTGAGTTAAAGTCTCTTAAATTAAAGTTAAACTTAAATACCCAACTTCTCCGAAGATTTAGCTAAATTAAAAAAAAACAAGATTTCAAAGTTCAATACCTTAGTTATTTGATGATTCAGCTGATAAGCTTGTAGCTTTATCATCTTTAAATCATGCAATAATGCAATGAATAACGACCCAATGAATAACGACCCAATGAATCACGACCCAATGAATCACGACCCAATGAATCACGACCCAATGAATCACGACCCAATGAATCACGACCCAATGAATCACGACCCAATGAATCACGACCCAATGAATCACGACCCAATGAATCACGACCCAATGAATCAGGACCCAATGAATCACGACCCAATGAATCACGACCCAATGAATCACGACCCAATGAATCACGCCCCAATGAATCACGCCCCAATGAATCACGCCCCAATGAATCACGCCCCAATGAATCACGCCCCAATGAATCACGCCCCAATGAATCACGCCCCAATGAATCACGCCCCAATGAATCACGCCCCAATGAATCACGCCCCAATGAATCACGCCCCAATGAATCACGCCCCAATGAATCACGCCCCAATGAATCACAATGCAATGAATCACAATGCAATGAATCACAATGCAATGAATCACAATGCAATGAATCACAATGCAATGAATCACAATGCAATGAATCACAATGCAATGAATCACAATGCAATGAATCGCAATGCAATGAATCGCAATGCAATGAATCGCAATGCAATGAATCGCAATGCAATGAATCACAATGCAATGAATCACAATGCAATGAATCACAATGCAATGAATCACAATGCAATGAATCACAATGCAATGAATCACAATGCAATGAATCACAATGCAATGAATCACAATGCAATGAATCACAATGCAATGAATCACAATGCAATGTATCACAATGCAATGAATCACAATGCAATGTATCACAATGCAATGAATCACAATGCAATGAATCACAATGCAATGAATCACAATGCAATGAATCACAATGCAATGAATCACAATGCAATGAATTATTATATAATATAAGAAAGTTTTAGCCTCCCTTAACCACGACAAAGATGTTCCAAGAGAGGAAAAAGGAAGGCACCATTTAGTATAGAGTTGAGGGAACGTGGAATCTATGCACAAGGTGCACAGAAACAGTAAGCTAGGGAAGAAGTTCATGAAACACGAAAAAAGTTGAAGAAGAAAGTAGTAGGTGCTGAAAAACAGGACAGCAGTGAACCGAAAAAAGATGGTCCGTAACAAAACAAAAACCTATTTTATTACAACAAAAAGGAAGCCTACCTAACCTTTAGCTCGGGTCCACACATGGTTCCCCTGGGAGCGCTAATTCCCATAGATACAATAGTTGTATCCCCCTGAGGGGTTCAGGATTAATTTGCTAAGATCAAATAACAAGTACACTGAAGAACGATAAATCAAAATTACATCGAAAGCTACCAAAAAAATGACAATTTTGATCAATGATGCTGAAATTGCAGTAGGAATCTCGAAGAGACACATAGAAGAGAACCAAGCGTTCGATTCTGAAACGTTGGCCAGTGAATATTTATCACGACGTTTTTTAAACTGAAACCTGTGCTGTTGAAGAGAATTGCGAACAGACGCACGATATTTTCACGAGGATTTCAATGCAATCTTTTTTTCCGTTCTGCATGAGAAATTGAATGCCAGCTCACATATACATTGTTGATTTCACAAGAAAAGGCGCTTAAATCATATTTACCGTCCCTGCAATGCGTTCAAGAATGTGCGCGTTAAAGCAATTGTGACGCATGTGCGCGTTAAAGCAATTGTGACGCATGTGCGCGTTAAAGCAATTGTGACGCATGTGCGCGTTAAAGCAATTGTGACGCATGTGCGCGTTAAAGCAATTGTGACGCATGTGCGCGTTAAAGCAATTGTGACGCATGTGCGCGTTAAAGCAATTGTGACGCATGTGCGCGTTAAAGCAATTGTGACGCATGTGCGCGTTAAAGCAATTGTGACGCATGTGCGCGCTAAAGCAATTGTGACGCATGTGCGCGTTAAAGCAATTGTGACGCATGTGCGCGCTAAAGCAATTGTGACGCATGTGCGCGCTAAAGCAATTGTGACGCATGTGCGCGTTAAAGCAATTGTGACGCATGTGCGCGTTAAAGCAATTGTGACGCATGTGCGCGTTAAAGCAATTGTGACGCATGTGCGCGTTAAAGCAATTGTGACGCATGTGCGCGTTAAAGCAATTGTGACGCATGTGCGCGTTAAAGCAATTGTGACGCATGTGCGCGTTAAAGCAATTGTGACGCATGTGCGCGTTAAAGCAATTGTGACGCATGTGCGCGTTAAAGCAATTGTGACGCATGTGCGCGTTAAAGCAATTGTGACGCATGTGCGCGTTAAAACAATTGTGACGCATGTACGTGTTGAAGCAATTGTGACGCATGTGCGTGTTAAAGCAATTGTGACGCATGCACGTGAATACAAACTCCTGTGAACGCATCATTACTGGTGCCTGTGAGTGTGGTGGTTATTTCTACTCTACTTGCACTCTGGGGCCTGTGCGTGACTCGTGTCGGAGGCATCGGATTTCGACACCCCAGAAGGAGCCCTTAGGGCGTTGCAGTTCCCGTATTTTTTTTGCAATTCTGTATTGTTCTATTGAGCATTTCACATCACTTATGTACCTTAGAATTCAGCAGAACGCTTGGGTCAACGTTGAAAATGTCTCATTCTAATCTTAATTCCGTCCAGCTACTCTTTATTGATGGATTTCGTACCGCTCATGTATCTGAAAACACCACATTACGTCTGGTTCGATAATGGCAAACCACTCTATTCCAAATTTTATCCTTCTCTTAATTCCATCCTATTCTCCATTCCATTCTCTTCCCAATTCCATTCTATTCAGTTGACACACTTCGTATCAGTGATACGAACATTAGACGATGCAGTACGCAAAGCTCGACAATGAAAAAGCTTCAATTTATTTTGAACTCTATTCTACGATCGCCAATTCCATTTTACTGAATTAAGCCATTTGGTATCAGTGATACGCACCTGTGAGCGCACGAGTGTGTCGAGCTCGACGGTATAAAGCGTCCAGGAGAGCGACACGATAGTGATGCCGTGCACCTTGTGCCAATGCTTGGTCTTTTCGCGGCCCAGCGACTGAAGCATGTTTAATGCGCGGTATTCCTGATCCAGCGCCTGTGGGGATGGAAAAGTGCTTAATAATTTATTACAGTAGAGGGGATGATAATGATATTGGATCTACTGTGCGATTAGATTAGATGATAGTTTAAGCCTCCAACTGCAAAAAAAGAGTTCCAAAAGAGGAAGGCACTATTCAGTGTGGAAACAATGTTCAGAAAGACGTTTATGATACAAGATACAAAAAATAGTAGTTACTGAAAAAGAGGACAGCAATAACCTGAAAAAAGTGGTCCTTAACAAAATAAAATACAATTTATTTCACTATAAAAAAGGCCTATCTAAATCTCAGCTCGGGCCCTCGCACATTTTTCCTCTGTAAGTGCTAATCAAGATGGAATTAATGGTATGAACAATATATTCAGGTTTTAAAACTCAAACCATGCACATAAAAAGGCAAGACTAAACGAAATTTTATAAACAAGAAAAAAGTGGGAGAAGAAAGTAATAGGTGATGAAAAACAGGACAGCAGATAACCAACCTCAAAAAAATTATCAAAATAAGACAAAAAAAAACTATTTTAATCCCATTACAGGAAAGCCTTCCTAACCTTCAGCTTGGGACCTCGCATCTTCCGAAAATGAGCGCTAATTTCCGTAGATAGAACGACTGTATCCCCGTAAGGTTTCTTTATTCTTTACTAAAACAAAAATTAGATGCCAATATACCGGTTAAGTTTCAAAATTGCTACTGGACAGTTATTTTCAACGTAGAACTTCATAGACGGCTCACACAACTCATAATAAATAAAAATTATATATTAATTAATGAATCGCAACAATGCTCATACATTACCTGCGCGTACAGCTTTTTCTGACGCTCTGTGATGATGACGCACGTGTTGTCATAAGTTACGTATAACTTGTTCCCGATCCTCTTTACACCGCGTGGTAAACTTTCTTCATCTTTGTTTTTATCTTCTATGGCTGCATCTGCTGCATTCTCTCCATCCTTGCCTTCGGCAGTCTCACCGTCCTTGCCTTCGGCAGTCTCACCGTCCTTGCCTTCGGCAGTCTCACCGTCCTTGCCTTCGGCAGTCTCACCGTCCTTGCCTTCGGCAGTCTCACCGTCCTTGCCTTCGGCAGTCTCACCGTCCTTGCCTTCGGCAGTCTCATCGTCCTTGCCTTCGGCAGTCTCATCGTCCTTGCCTTCGGCAGTCTCATCGTCCTTTCCTTCGGCAGTCTCACCGTCCTTGCCTTCGGCAGTCTCACCGTCCTTGCCTTCGGCAGTCTCACTGTCCTTGCCTTCGGCATTTTTACCCTTCTTCTGTATCACAGTTTCTATTTTTTTCACATCCATGAATTGATCTTTATTCTTTTCCGCATCTTCTATTTTCTCTCTTTCGGTGTCTCCCAATTTCTCACTTCGCACAGCAGTTTCTTTTGCCCAGTTCATAGTTATTGTTTCCTTTCCTTCGACTGAGCTGTCTTCGAATGCACCGTCTTCAAGTTCGCCTTCTTCTGTAGGCTGATCTTCAGCTTCATCTTCGCTGGTACTGTAGCCTTCCCGGCCTAAGAAAAGGACCATCACCCTAAAGAAGGAAAAGTAATTCGTACTTATTAACTAATTTTAATACCATACAGCCAACAGACAACCTACAATAACAAATTTCATACCATACGGCCAACAGACAACCTACAATAACAAATTTCAGTACCATACAGCCAACAGACAACCCACAATAACAAATTTCAATACCATACAGCCAACAGACAACCTACAATAACAAATTTCAATACCATACAGCCAACAGACAACCCACAATAACAAATTTCAATACCATACAGCCAACAGACAACCCACAATAACAAATTTCAATACCATACAGCCAACAGACAACCTACAATAACAAATTTCAATACCATACCGCCAACAGACAACCTACAATAACAAATTTCAATACCATACAGCCAACAGACAATCTACAATAACAAATTTCAATAACATACAGCCAACAGACAACCTACAATAACAAATTTCAATACCATACAGCCAACAGACAAACAATAACAAATTTCAATACCATACAGCCAACAGACAACCTACAATAACAAATTTCAATACCATACAGCCTACAGACAACCTACAATAACAAATTTCAATACCATACAGCCAAAAGACAACAAACAATAACAAATTTCAATACAACACAGCCAACAATAAAATTTCAATGCAATACAACCAACAGTGCTAAATTTTAATAGAATACAACCAACGATAACTAATTTTTCATGTGGTAGATTCGTTATAAAATAAAAATATCAAATCAAGTTAATTTTAAGCACGATTTGTAAACGTCATTGATGTCAGTTTCAGTTAATTCACTAATGAACCTAATATAATTCCCATTTTTTGCTTAATTCTCAAAGATCTTTCCACATTTTGTGGAAATGCACCCCATAAATGTTGAAACTGGATTGCGGCAACCCATAAATGTTGAAACTGGGCTTGCGACGCCCCAAAATGTTGAAACTGGGCTTGCGACGCCCCAAAATGTTGAAACTGGGCTTGCGACGCCCCAAAATGTTGAAACTGGGCTTGCGACGCCCCAAAATGTTGAAACTGGGCTTGCGACGCCCCAAAATGTTGAAACTGGGCTTGCGATGCCCCAAAATGTTGAAACTGGGCTTGCGATGCCCCAAAATGTTGAAACTGGGCTTGCGACGCTCCATAAATGTTGAAACTGGGCTTGAGATGCCCCAAAATGTTGAAACTGGGCTTGCGATGCCCCAAAATGTTGAAACTGGGCTTGCGACGCTCCATAAATGTTGAAACTGGGCTTGCGACGCTCCATAAATGTTGAAACTGGGCTTGCGATGCCCCAAAATGTTGAAACTGGGCTTGCGATGCCCCAAAATGTTGAAACTGGGCTTGCGATGCCCCAAAATGTTGAAACTAGGCTTGCGATGCCCCAAAATGTTGAAACTGGGCTTGCGGTGCCCCAAAATATTGAAACTGGGCTTGCGATGCCCCAAAATGTTGAAACTGGGCTTGCGACGCCCCAAAATGTTGAAACTGGGCTTGCGACGCCCCAAAATGTTGAAACTGAGCTTGCGACGCCCCAAAATGTTGAAACTGGGCTTGCGACGCCCCAAAATGCTGAAACTGGGCTTGCGACGCCCCAAAATGCTGAAACTGGGCTGCGACGCGCCATGAATGCTGAAACTGGGCTGCGACGCGCCATGAATGCTGAAACTGGGCTGCGACGCGCCATGAATGCTGAAACTGGGCTGCGACGCGCCATGAATGCTGAAACTGGGCTGCGACGCGCCATGAATGCTGAAACTGGGCTGCGACGCGCCATGAATGCTGAAACTGGGCTGCGACGCGCCATGAATGCTGAAACTGGGCTGCGACGCGCCATGAATGCTGAAACTGGGCTGCGACGCGCCATGAATGCTGAAACTGGGCTGCGACGCGCCATGAATGCTGAAACTGGGCTGCGACGCGCCATGAATGCTGAAACTGGGCTGCGACGCGCCATGAATGCTGACACTGGGCTGCGACGCGCCATGAATGCTGACACTGGGCTGCGACGCGCCATGAATGCTGACACTGGGCTGCGACGCCCCATGAATGCTGACACTGGGCTGCGACGCCCCATGAATGCTGACACTGGGCTGCGACGCCCCATGAATGCTGACACTGGGCTGCGACGCCCCATGAATGCTGACACTGGGCTGCGACGCCCCATGAATGCTGACACTGGGCTGCGACGCCCCATAAATGCTGACACTGGGCCGTGACGCCCCATAAATGCTGACACTGGGCCGTGACGCCCCATAAATGTTGACACTGGGCCGTGACGCCCCATAAATGTTGACACTGGGCCGTGACGCCCCATAAATCTTGACACTGGGCCGTGACGCCCCATAAATCTTGACACTGGGCCGTGACGCCCCATAAATCTTGACACTGGGCCGTGACGCCCCATAAATCTTGACACTGGGCCGTGACGCCCCATAAATCTTGACACTGGGCCGTGACGCCCCATAAATCTTGACACTGGGCCGTGACGCCCCATAAATCTTGACACTGGGCCGTGACGCCCCATAAATCTTGACACTGGGCCGTGACGCCCCATAAATCTTGACACTGGGCCGTGACGCCCCATAAATCTAGACACTGGGCCGTGACGCCCCATAAATCTTGACACTGGGCCGTGACGCCCCATAAATGTTGACACTGGGCCGTGACGCCCCATAAATGTTGACACTGGGCCGTGACGCCCCATAAATCTTGACACTGGGCCGTGACGCCCCATAAATCTTGACACTGGGCCGTGACGCCCCATAAATCTTGACACTGGGCCGTGACGCCCCATAAATCTTGACACTGGGCCGTGACGCCCCATAAATCTTGACACTGGGCCGTGACGCCCCATAAATCTTGACACTGGGCCGTGACGCCCCATAAATCTTGACACTGGGCCGTGACGCCCCATAAATCTTGACACTGGGCCGTGACGCCCCATAAATCTTGACACTGGGCCGTGACGCCCCATAAATCTTGACACTGGGCCGTGACGCCCCATAAATCTTGACACTGGGCCGTGACGCCCCATAAATCTTGACACTGGGCCGTGACGCCCCATAAATCTTGACACTGGGCCGTGACGCCCCATAAATCTTGACACTGGGCCGTGACGCCCCATAAATCTTGACACTGGGCCGTGACGCCCCATAAATCTTGACACTGGGCCGTGACGCCCCATAAATCTTGACACTGGGCCGTGACGCCCCATAAATCTTGACACTGGGCCGTGACGCCCCATAAATCTTGACACTGGGCCGTGACGCCCCATAAATCTTGACACTGGGCCGTGACGCCCCATAAATCTTGACACTGGGCCGTGACGCCCCATAAATCTTGACACTGGGCCGTGACGCCCCATAAATCTTGACACTGGGCCGTGACGCCCCATAAATCTTGACACTGGGCCGTGACGCCCCATAAATCTTGACACTGGGCCGTGACGCCCCATAAATCTTGACACTGGGCCGTGACGCCCCATAAATCTTGACACTGGGCCGTGACGCCCCATAAATCTTGACACTGGGCCGTGACGCCCCATAAATCTTGACACTGGGCCGTGACGCCCCATAAATCTTGACACTGGGCCGTGACGCCCCATAAATCTTGACACTGGGCCGTGACGCCCCATAAATCTTGACACTGGGCCGTGACGCCCCATAAATCTTGACACTGGGCCGTGACGCCCCATAAATCTTGACACTGGGCCGTGACGCCCCATAAATCTTGACACTGGGCCGTGACGCCCCATAAATCTTGACACTGGGCCGTGACGCCCCATAAATCTTGACACTGGGCCGTGACGCCCCATAAATCTTGACACTGGGCCGTGACGCCCCATAAATCTTGACACTGGGCCGTGACGCCCCATAAATCTTGACACTGGGCCGTGACGCCCCATAAATCTTGACACTGGGCCGTGACGCCCCATAAATCTTGACACTGGGCCGTGACGCCCCATAAATCTTGACACTGGGCCGTGACGCCCCATAAATCTTGACACTGGGCCGTGACGCCCCATAAATCTTGACACTGGGCCGTGACGCCCCATAAATCTTGACACTGGGCCGTGACGCCCCATAAATCTTGACACTGGGCCGTGACGCCCCATAAATGTTGACACTGGGCCGTGACGCCCCATAAATGTTGACACTGGGCCGTGACGCCCCATAAATGTTGACACTGGGCCGTGACGCCCCATAAATGTTGACACTGGGCCGTGACGCCCCATAAATGTTGACACTGGGCCGTGACGCCCCATAAATGTTGACACTGGGCCGTGACGCCCCATAAATGTTGACACTGGGCCGTGACGCCCCATAAATGTTGACACTGGGCCGTGACGCCCCATAAATGTTGACACTGGGCCGTGACGCCCCATAAATGTTGACACTGGGCCGTGACGCCCCATAAATGTTGACACTGGGCCGTGACGCCCCATAAATGTTGACACTGGGCCGTGACGCCCCATAAATGTTGACACTGGGCCGTGACGCCCCATAAATGTTGACACTGGGCCGTGACGCCCCATAAATGTTGACACTGGGCCGTGACGCCCCATAAATGTTGACACTGGGCCGTGACGCCCCATAAATGTTGACACTGGGCCGTGACGCCCCATAAATGTTGACACTGGGCCGTGACGCCCCATAAATGTTGACACTGGGCCGTGACGCCCCATAAATGTTGACACTGGGCCGTGACGCCCCATAAATGTTGACACTGGGCCGTGACGCCCCATAAATGTTGACACTGGGCCGTGACGCCCCATAAATGTTGACACTGGGCCGTGACGCCCCATAAATGTCGACACTGGGCCGTGACGCCCCATAAATGTCGACACTGGGCCGTGACGCCCCATAAATGTCGACACTGGGCCGTGACGCCCCATAAATGTCGACACTGGGCCGTGACGCCCCATAAATGTCGACACTGGGCCGTGACGCCCCATAAATGTCGACACTGGGCCGTGACGCCCCATAAATGTCGACACTGGGCCGTGACGCCCCATAAATGTCGACACTGGGCCGTGACGCCCCATAAATGTCGACACTGGGCCGTGACGCCCCATAAATGTCGACACTGGGCCGTGACGCCCCATAAATGTCGACACTGGGCCGTGACGCCCCATAAATGTTGACACTGGGCCGTGACGCCCCATAAATGTTGACACTGGGCCGTGACGCCCCATAAATGTTGACACTGGGCCGTGACGCCCCATAAATGTTGACACTGGGCCGTGACGCCCCATAAATGTTGACACTGGGCCGTGACGCCCCATAAATGTTGACACTGGGCCGTGACGCCCCATAAATGTTGACACTGGGCCGTGACGCCCCATAAATGTTGACACTGGGCCGTGACGCCCCATAAATGTTGACACTGGGCCGTGACGCACCATAAATGTTGACACTGGGCCGTGACGCACCATAAATGTTGACACTGGGCCGTGACGCACCATAAATGTTGACACTGGGCCGTGACGCACCATAAATGTTGACACTGGGCCGTGACGCACCATAAATGTTGACACTGGGCCGTGACGCACCATAAATGTTGACACTGGGCCGTGACGCACCATAAATGTTGACACTGGGCCGTGACGCACCATAAATGTTGACACTGGGCCGTGACGCACCATAAATGTTGACACTGGGCCGTGACGCACCATAAATGTTGACACTGGGCCGTGACGCACCATAAATGTTGACACTGGGCCGTGACGCACCATAAATGTTGACACTGGGCCGTGACGCACCATAAATGTTGACACTGGGCCGTGACGCACCATAAATGTTGACACTGGGCCGTGACGCACCATAAATGTTGACACTGGGCCGTGACGCACCATAAATGTTGACACTGGGCCGTGACGCACCATAAATGTTGACACTGGGCCGTGACGCACCATAAATGTTGACACTGGGCCGTGACGCACCATAAATGTTGACACTGGGCCGTGACGCACCATAAATGTTGACACTGGGCCGTGACGCACCATAAATGTTGACACTGGGCCGTGACGCACCATAAATGTTGACACTGGGCCGTGACGCACCATAAATGTTGACACTGGGCCGTGACGCACCATAAATGTTGACACTGGGCCGTGACGCACCATAAATGTTGACACTGGGCCGTGACGCACCATAAATGTTGACACTGGGCCGTGACGCACCATAAATGTTGACACTGGGCCGTGACGCACCATAAATGTTGACACTGGGCCGTGACGCACCATAAATGTTGACACTGGGCCGTGACGCACCATAAATGTTGACACTGGGCCGTGACGCACCATAAATGTTGACACTGGGCCGTGACGCACCATAAATGTTGACACTGGGCCGTGACGCACCATAAATGTTGACACTGGGCCGTGACGCACCATAAATGTTGACACTGGGCCGTGACGCACCATAAATGTTGACACTGGGCCGTGACGCACCATAAATGTTGACACTGGGCCGTGACGCACCATAAATGTTGACACTGGGCCGTGACGCACCATAAATGTTGACACTGGGCCGTGACGCACCATAAATGTTGACACTGGGCCGTGACGCACCATAAATGTTGACACTGGGCCGTGACGCACCATAAATGTTGACACTGGGCCGTGACGCACCATAAATGTTGACACTGGGCCGTGACGCACCATAAATGTGGAAACGGTGTTGGCACACGCCATAACTATGGAAACGGTGTTGGCACACGCCATAACTATGGAAACTGTGTTGGCACACGCCATAACTATGGAAACTGTGTTGGCACACGCCATAACTATGGAAACTGTGTTGGCACACGCCATAACTATGGAAACTGTGTTGGCACACGCCATAACTATGGAAACTGTGTTGGCACACGCCATAACTATGGAAACTGTGTTGGCACACGCCATAACTATGGAAACTGTGTTGGCACACGCCATAACTATGGAAACTGTGTTGGCACACGCCATAACTATGGAAACTGTGTTGGCACACGCCATAACTATGGAAACTGTGTTGGCACACGCCATAACTATGGAAACTGTGTTGGCACACGCCATAACTATGGAAACTGTGTTGGCACACGCCATAACTATGGAAACTGTGTTGGCACACGCCATAACTATGGAAACTGTGTTGGCACACGCCATAACTATGGAAACTGTGTTGGCACACGCCATAACTATGGAAACTGTGTTGGCACACGCCATAACTATGGAAACTGTGTTGGCACACGCCATAACTATGGAAACTGTGTTGGCACCCGCCATAACTATGGAAACTGTGTTGGCACACGCCATAACTATGGAAACTGTGTTGGCACACGCCATAACTATGGAAACTGTGTTGGCACACGCCATAACTATGGAAACTGTGTTGGCACACGCCATAACTATGGAAACTGTGTTGGCACACGCCATAACTATGGAAACTGTGTTGGCACACGCCATAACTATGGAAACTGTGTTGGCACACGCCATAACTATGGAAACTGTGTTGGCACACGCCATAACTATGGAAACTGTGTTGGCACACGCCATAACTATGGAAACTGTGTTGGCACACGCCATAACTATGGAAACTGTGTTGGCACACGCCATAACTATGGAAACTGTGTTGGCACACGCCATAACTATGGAAACTGTGTTGGCACACGCCATAACTATGGAAACTGTGTTGGCACACGCCATAACTATGGAAACTGTGTTGGCACACGCCATAACTATGGAAACTGTGTTGGCACACGCCATAACTATGGAAACTGTGTTGGCACACGCCATAACTATGGAAACTGTGTTGGCACACGCCATAACTATGGAAACTGTGTTGGCACACGCCATAACTATGGAAACTGGGTTGGCACACGCCATAACTATGGAAACTGGGTTGGCACACGCCATAACTATGGAAACTGGGTTGGCACATGCCATAACTATGGAAACTGGGTTGGCACATGCCATAACTATGGAAACTGGGTTGGCACACGCCATAACTATGGAAACTGGGTTGGCACATGCCATAACTATGGAAACTGGGTTGGCACATGCCATAACTATGGAAACTGGGTTGGCACAAGCCATAACTATGGAAACTGTTTTGGCACATGCCGTGAATAAAGCATAAAATATGTTCTCACAAACCTAAAATGGGAGTCTTTGGTTGAGACTCGTCACCATACTCAACATGACACGCACACAACTTAACACGTTGTTTGCGATACGACCCATCGCTGGATCGTTCAAAAAAGTTTCAACTATCTTTTAAAATGAATGGTGTTCGATGGACCCAGTTAACATTCGGCATTAATAAAATCGGTAACAACTTTTGAATTTAAATTTGAGTTGAATATTGAACTTCATTTTAACCCTTCGAATCAAAGTATTGAAGAGAAACATCCCATATACCCTTACTGGTAGATGCATCAAATAGACAATGAGAAGTATTCCGCGCAGAAGTATTCCGCGCAGAAGTATTCCGCGCAGAAGTATTCCGCGCAGAAGTATTCCGCGCAGAAGTATTCCGCGCAGAAGTATTCCGCGCAGAAGTATTCCGCGCAGAAGTATTCCGCGCAGAAGTATTCCGCGCAGAAGTATTCCGCGCAGAAGTATTCCGCGCAGAAGTATTCCGCGCAGAAGTATTCCGCGCAGAAGTATTCCGCGCAGAAGTATTCCGCGCAGAAGTATTCCGCGCAGAAGTATTCCGCGCAGAAGTATTCCGCGCAGAAGTATTCCGCGCAGAAGTATTCCGCGCAGAAGTATTCCGCGCAGAAGTATTCCGCGCAGAAGTATTCCGCGCAGAAGTATTCCGCGCAGAAGTATTCCGCGCAGAAGTATTCCGCGCAGAAGTATTCCGCGCAGAAGTATTCCGCGCAGAAGTATTCCGCGCAGAAGTATTCCGCGCAGGAGTATTCCGCGCAGAAGTATTCCGCGCAGAAGTATTCCGCGCAGAAGTATTCCGCGCAGAAGTATTCCGCGCAGAAGTATTCCGCGCAGAAGTATTCCGCGCAGAAGTATTCCGCGCAGAAGTATTCCGCGCAGAAGTATTCCGCGCAGAAGTATTCCGCGCAGAAGTATTCCGCGCAGAAGTATTCCGCGCAGAAGTATTCCGCGCAGAAGTATTCCGCGCAGAAGTATTCCGCGCAGAAGTATTCCGCGCAGAAGTATTCCGCGCAGAAGTATTCCGCGCAGAAGTATTCCGCGCAGAAGTATTCCGCGCAGAAGTATTCCGCGCAGAAGTATTCCGCGCAGAAATATCCTACGTAGAAATATCCTACGTAGAAATATCCCGTGTAGAAATATCCCGTGTAGAAATATTCCCCGTAGAAATATTCCACGTAGAAATATTCCACGTAGAAATATTCCACGTAGAAATATTCCACGTAGAAATATTCCACGTAGAAATATTCCACGTAGAAATATTACACTGGTAGATACAAATTCGCAAAGCGAACTACCCCTCACTGATAGAGGTAAGCTCGAGCAAGAGCCAGGCGTTGCAGCACGATAAGATCGTCCGTGACACCCAGCAGAGAACGGCGGGAAGGGTCGGCCAAGTCGTGTATCTCCCTCCTAGAGATCACGGTCTGGCCGATGCTGCTGTTGAGGTAGCTGTACAGCAGGTTTATTGGCTGCACCTTCTTGGCGGAGGTCTTCACTGCGAACACTTCTGTTGGGAGAGTGTAAGTGGTTTGAGCACTTTCGGTGCTTCGAGTTCATGAGATTCTGACCTGTATTGATGCGGAACTAGGTTGAGTACCTTTGGTGCTTGGTTTCATAAGGTTGCCTGTTTAACTGCTAAGCTCTGTCGGTGGGTGAGTTCAGGAGGTATAAATCTTGTGCCAATGTAAATCTGTCGGCAGTTGTTTGACAGCTAAGCTCTGTCTGTGTTTGAGTTCATGAGAACCTACTACGGATAAAAATTAATAGCAACAGTTGTTTGAAAGCTAAGCACTGTCAGTGGTTGAGTTCTTGAGAACATAATCTTATGCATCATGTAAAAATCAGTTTTGAGTTGTTCAGCTGAAGCGGTTTTTAATTCAAAGTATTAGTAACATGGGTTAGTTTTACGCAACATAAGTTGAAGTTCGAACACGGTGATGTGTCGATTCAATGATCGACTATTCTGTCTTCCAAAATGTAAAGAGCAATTTTTGACATGATATAACTCAAATAAATATCTTCATTTAGCTGAAAAAATACACAAGTTTCGACAGTTGTTTTAAGAGTTTATTATTCAACTTATTTTATTTGTGTGAAAATAGACCACTTTTAGAAACCATAACGAGGAAATTGAAAGTACAGTATTGTTAGAAGGAAAGGCACAGCCGTTGGTCCTCTGAATGCTGAATGCAGCGAGCTAGTGCTTCGTAAAAATAGAAGAGAACGTAAATAGTTTTAACTAAAAATAATTTTTATCAAAATCAATATTCTTGGAAAAATGAACCGACTTTCAAGCGTGTTCCAAATTCGTTTCGCTTATGTAAAGCTGGTCAATCAAATTGAACTATGCAAAAAAAAACTTGAGGCAGTTGTGTCATTCAAATTAATTTATGCAAAGTTCAGGCAGTTATGTCTTTCATAAACATTGGTTTATTAAAATAATATTTCAAGTATGGAGCTGAGTAAACACAGAATCTATACACAATGTGCATAGAAACAGTAAGTTGAGAACGAAGTTCATGGAATACGAAAAACGTTGAGGGGGAACTTAGTGGGTGTTGAAAAGCACAGTACAGCAGTGAACCGAAAAAACATAATCATCAACAAAACAAAATACGATTTAATTTCAACAAAAAATGCCTACCTAACTCTCAGCTCGGAAACCTGAAATGATAAAAACCAAACAGCGGGGGACCGAATTTCTTTCCTCACCAGCCCAGGCACCAATATCGTCGATAAAAGTCATTGTAGCCGAGCAGAAAATTCTGAAGCGCGTCCTCTTCCAGAAATCAGGTACCCGACATTTCCTCAACGCCTGCAGCGCCCGGCGACAGCATTCTCGCTCGTTCTTAGGGTAAAGCCACTGGCCTTCTCGATCTGGGGAGGCAAGAACTCTTTCAGAAATGAAGAACTAGTGTTTTATTTCACTCTAACGAGTGTTGACATAGCATAGAAGCAGTTAGTTGAGAAAGAAGTTCATAAAATAAGACAAAAGTTAAAAAAGAGAGTAGTAGGGGCTAGAAAACAGGACAGCAGTGAACTGGAAAAAGATAGATTGAACTGTTCTATTTCAACAAAAAGAAAGCCTAACTAACCCTCATCTCGGGACCTAATATATTCCACCTGAGAGCGCCGATTTTCATCGAAACAATAGTTGTATTCCCCTGAGTTGTCCATTACCACAAGAAAAGTCAACGAAAGAGAGGAAGGAAGAAGGCATCGTTTAGTGTGGAGTTCAGGGAACGCGAAATCCATGCACAAGATGTTTTCCTATGTAAGATTCCTTGCGCATAGAAACCGCAAGTTAGGAAACAAGTTTATGGAATAGGATGGTAAGTGAAAAAAGTTGAAGGGGGCTAAAACACAGGACGACATTCATCTGAAAAACATGGTCCTAAAGATAGCAAAAACCAATTTCAAATCAACAAAGCAAAAGCCTACCTAACCGTATATCGGCGACTTCTCATCTTCCTCTTGGGAGTACTGGCTACCATTGATACAACAGTTTTAATCCCTTGATGGGTCCCAATACGCACATATTTCATCCATCTCCTCTGGAAAATGTTGATCTATCGCAAACACTGTTGTGGTGACCGACGGCATCTGCTTGAGTTTGGTCTCGTATTCCTGATACGTCGCTTCTTTATTGGCCATCTTGAAAGTGAGCTCGTAATAGATGTTGCCGAGCAGATACTGCACCATGAAGTGCGTGAAGCACTGCGCGTCTGAGAGCAGTTCGGTCTCCAGCAACAGGCTGATGTGCACCGTGAAGATCTCGGCACATATAGCGTACACAAGCGCTGCGTTCGGTCTGGTCAAGCGCATCAAAATTGAAAAAGTTAAATGGGTGCTACTAAAGCGTTAGGTCTACTGCAATGTATCACCTGCCCAATGGCAGTTTGAGATGTTCAAATCAAGTGTTTATCGCGAAATTATATGTTTGGAAATTGACAACATCCGTTAGTTATCTAGCCTCACGCTATAAGCTAGAGGTAGATCTCACGCTATAGCAGCACCGTTAAATATGAGTTATTAAATTGTTGAAAAAAAACCTCATATTTAAACCCATATCAACTCGCTTGTGAAGACTACGTATAAATAAACACTGTGTACTATGTATGTGTGTGTGCCTATCTCTGCAGATATTGCGTACACCAGTGCTGCATTCGGTCTGTCAAGCGCAACAAAAATAAAGTTAAATCTTGTCAAGCGCATCAAAAATGAAGTTAAATCTCAGGGATATTCTACTGTCGTAAACTAATATTTAAATTCCATACAAGCGTTTGGCAATACTATGCAAATTACATATATTATATGGTAGTTTAACCCTCCATAACTGCTAAAAAAGGAGCGTTTCGGAAGAAAAAGAGGAGGAAGACACCGTTCAGTATGGAAATAAGGGAACGCGGAATCTAGCAGAAGGAACATAGAAACAAAGTTGAGAAATAAGTTAATGAAACGAGATGAAAATGGAAGACGAAATTAGTGGGTGCTGAAAAGTAGGACAGCAGTGAGCCAAAAGAAAATGATGAGTAACAAACAAAAAAGAATATTCCATTTCAACGAAAGGAAGGCCTACATATCCTTTTACTCGGGATCTCGCATATTTCCCCAAGGAGTGTTAGGTCTCAGATACAATGCTTGTATCTCCCTGTGGGGGCCGTACATTAAGAATTGCGAAGTTAATTGATAGCCAAATTCTGCAAAACAATATATATAAGCAAAAAATTGCACTTGTATTCGATATTTTACGAAATAACAAAGTTAGATAATGCATTAAATTTTTGTCAAGTGTCGGTACTAAAATTAAGCACTTCAAACGTATAAAAGGGTAGTGTATAAATTTTCGAGTTTTGTTATGCATTGTAAAACTTTCGAGAACTTTTTGTTCGTATGTAATAGCGTAACTTGTAGAAAAAAATATTTTACATTAAGTTCGATTGGGTTGATAACCAGAACGCAATTTGGGGCAACCCGAAATTTCTGTCAAAATTGGGTCATCATACACACCACAAATGGGAACAATGGGTCACCACACACCACAAATGGGAACAATGGGTCACCACACACCACAAATGGGAACAATGGGTCACCACAAATGGGAACAATGGGTCACCACAAATGGGAACAATGGGTCACCACAAATGGGAACAATGGGACACCACAAATGGGAACAATGGGACACCACAAATGGGAACAATGGGACACCACAAATGGGAACAATGGGACACCACAAATGGGAACAATGGGACACCACAAATGGGAACAATGGGACACCACAAATGGGAACAATGGGACACCACAAATGGGAACAATGGGACACCACAAATGGGAACAATGGGACACCACAAATGGGAACAATGGGACACCACAAATGGGAACAATGGGACACCACAAATGGGAACAATGGGACACCACAAATGGGAACAATGGGACACCACAAATGGGAACAATGGGACACCACAAATGGGAACAATGGGACACCACAAATGGGAACAATGGGACACCACAAATGGGAACAATGGGACACCGCAAATGGGAACAATGGGACACCACAAATGGGAACAATGGGACACCACAAATGGGAACAATGGGACACCACAAATGGGAACAATGGGACACCACAAATGGGAACAATGGGACACCACAAATGGGAACAATGGGACACCACAAATGGGAACAATGGGACACCACAAATGGGAACAATGGGACACCACAAATGGGAACAATGGGACACCACAAATGGGAACAATGGGACACCACAAACGGGAACAATGGGACACCACAAATGGGAACAATGGGACACCACAAATGGGAACAATGGGACACCACAAATGGGAGCAATGGGACACCACAAATGGGAACAATGGGACACCACAAATGGGAACAATGAGTCACCACACTCCACAAATGGGAACAATGAGTCACCACACTCCACAAATGGGAACAATGGGTCACCACACTCCACAAATGGGAACAATGGGTCACCACACACCACAAATGGGAACAATGGGTCACCACACACCACAAATGGGAACAATGGGTCACCACACTCCACAAATGGGAACAATGGGTCACCACACTCCACAAATGGGAACAATGGGTCATCACACACCACAATTGGGAACAATGGGTCATCACACACCACAATTGGGAACAATGGGGCGTCCGTCACACACCATTACCACCCAAAGAAAGGTGTTACTCAC
Source organism: Morinoia aosen (assembly GCA_030386875.1). Taxonomy (NCBI): domain Eukaryota; kingdom Metazoa; phylum Arthropoda; class Malacostraca; order Amphipoda; family Talitridae; genus Morinoia; species Morinoia aosen. The sequence goes on along the minus strand of CM059577.1, from coordinate 46,408,314 downwards.
TGAGAAGAAAAGAGAGCCGCTTCGCTGAGATGCTCCAAGATCAAAACGCATTTCTCCAGCATCTTCAGGAGCAAAATTTTCTTTGGATTTTTAGACTCTGGCTCGTCCATCTCGAAATAGACAGGCAGAAATACGGGCTTGAAGAAGTTCTTCATCTCAAGTGAGGGTTTGGTTTTTAAAACGTTTGTGATGCTCAAGTTTTTGAAGTTTGGGTCATTTTTGCTTCGGGCAACCACCTGAAATGCAAAACAACCACCTGAAATGCAAGGCAACCACCTGAAATGCAAAACAACCACCTGAAATGCAAAACAACCACCTGAAATGCAAGGCAACCACCTGAAATGCAAGGCAACCACCTGAAATGCAAGGCAACCACCTGAAATGCAAGGCAACCACCTGAAATGCAAGGCAACCACCTGAAATGCAAGGCAACCACCTGAAATGCAAGGCAACCACCTGAAATGCAAGGCAACCACCTGAAATGCAAGTCAACCACCTGAAATGAAATGCAAGGCAACCACAGTCACTAACTATGTATTCTTGCAGGATTTTTCCGTATGTATACTTTCTCCACTTAAATTATTATTATTATTATTATATAAGAAAGTTTTAGCCTCCCTTAACCACGACAAAGATGTTCCAAGAGAGGAAAGAGGAAGGCACCATTTAGTATGGAGTTGAGGGAACGCGGAATCTATCCACAAGGTGCACAGAAACAGTAAGCTAGGAAAGAAGTTCATGAAACAAGAAAAAAGTTGAAGAAAAAGTAGTAGGTGCTGAAAAACAGGACAGCAGTGAACCGAAAAAAGATGGTCCGTAACAAAACAAAAAACTATTTTGTTACAACAAAAAGGAAGCCTACCTACCTAACCTTTAGCTCAGGCCCTCACATAGTCCCCCTGGGAGCGCCAATTCCCATAGATACAATAGTTGTATCCCCCTGAGGGGGGCAACCACCCGAAATGCACGGCAACCACCCGAAATGCACGGCAACCACCCGAAATGCACGGCAACCACCCGAAATGCACGGCAACCACCCGAAATGCACGGCAACCACCCGAAATGCACGGCAACCACCCGAAATGCACGGCAACCACCCGAAATGCACGGCAACCACCCGAAATGCACGGCAACCACCCGAAATGCACGACAACCACCCGAAATGCAAGGCAACCACCCGAAATGCAAGGCAACCACCCGAAATGCAAGGCAACCACCCGAAATGCAAGGCAACCACCCGAAATGCAAGGCAACCACCCGAAATGCAAGGCAACCACCCGAAATGCAAGGCAACCACCCGAAATGCAAGGCAACCACCCGAAATGCGAAGCAACCACCCGAAATGCGAAGCAACCACCCGAAATGCAAGGCAACCACCCGAAATGCAAGGCAACCACCCGAAATGCAAGGCAACCACCCGAAATGCAAGGCAACCACCCGAAATGCAAGGCAACCACCCGAAATGCAAGGCAACCACCCGAAATGCAAGGCAACCACCGGAAATGCAAGGCAACCACCCGAAATGCAAGGCAACCAACCGAAATGCAAGGCAACCACCCGAAATGCAAGGCAACCACCCGAAATGCAAGGCAACCACCCGAAATGCAAGGCAACCACCCGAAATGCAAGGCAACCACCCGAAATGCAAGGCAACCACCCGAAATGCAAGGCAACCACCCGAAATGCAAGGCAACCACCCGAAATGAAAGGCAACCACCCGAAATGCAAGGCAACCACCCGAAATGCAAGGCAACCACCCGAAATGCAAGGCAACCACCCAAAATGCAAGGCAACCACCTGAAATGCAAGGCAACCACCTGAAATGCAAGGCAACCACCTGAAATGCAAGGCAACCACCTGAAATGCAAGGCAACCACCTGAAATGCAAGGCAACCACCTGAAATGCAAAGCAACCACATGAAATGCAAAGCAACCACATGAAATGCAAAGCAACCAACTGAAATGCAAAGCAACCAACTGAAATGCAAAGCAACCAACTGAAATGCAAAGCAACCTACTCAAATGCAGAGCAACCACCTGAAATGCAGAGCAACCACCCAAAATGCAAAGCAACCACCCGAAATGCAAAGCAACCACCTGAAATGCAAGCAATAACCTGAAATGACAGGCAAACGCCATTAAAACTGGCGTACAAGACATTACTGTAATATATCTTATCATCATCGCAATTATTAGTTATTTCAAGACACCATCGCCGCATTGAAAGTGATCCCAAGAGAACGAAGAGAAGTAACCATTTACGGTAGCATGGATCTATGCAAAGTGAGTTCTTGATACACTGCGCATAGAAACAGCTAATAAAGAAGATGAATAAAGACAAAGAAGAAATAGCGAACAGAGCATGAAAGCTGAAGAAAGAAACAAAGTGGGCATCAAAGACGTTTCCCGAAGGCCTACTTTAACGCTTTGATCGCGACGATAGCTGCCGGTTTACACGGAGGCAATTTCCATAATGCTACTGACCGACCAGTAGTCACAAACTCAATTTTTATAAATACTTCATCAAAGCTTAATGACGGCACGGGACAGTTCATGTTTGCTATTTTCAAAGTTACTTACTACAATTGACTGTAAATTTGAGTTCAATATTGAACTTCAATTTAACCCAAAGCGGTCAACGTGCTACCTGAGGCAACATAAGGACATAAAACATCGGGAAGTCGAATTTAATTTTTAAATTTGAGTAAACTTCAACTTCAGGCAATTTCGTAGAAAGTTACTTGGCAACTGCCCTTCTAACATAAGGATCCCCACCAAAAACATGGAAAATGATAGAACACGGGTGATCTTTTCTCACCTTGGCCCGACAGCTGCTTTCCAACATTTAATTTTTCAGTTAAAAATATGGAAAAGGTCAGCAGAAATGGGATATTTTCGCCCCTTGGCCCGACAGCTGCTTTCCAACATTTAATTTTTCAGATAAAAATATGGAAAGGTCAGCAGAAATGGGATATTTTCGCACCTTGGCCCGACAGCTGCTTTCCAACATTTAATTTTTCAGATAAAAATATGGAAAGGTCAGCAGAAATGGGATATTTTCGCACCTTGGCCCGACAGCTGCTTTCCAACATTTAATTTTTCAGTTAAAAATATGGAAAAGGTCAGCAGAAATGGGATATTTTCGCCCCTTGGCCCGACAGCTGCTTTCCAACATTTAATTTTTCAGATAAAAATATGGAAAGGTCAGCAGAAATGGGATATTTTTGCCCCTTGGCCCGACAGCTGCTTTCCAACATTCAATTTTTCAGATAAAAATATGGAAAAGGTCAGCAGAAATGGGATATTTTTGCCCCTTGGCCCGACAGCTGCTTTCCAACATATAATTTTTCAGCTAAAAATATGGAAAAGGTCGGCAGAAATGGGATATTTTCTCACCTTGAGTCGGCAGATGCTGTCCAACATTGCTTTTTCCGAGAATAGAAACCTGGAAAATGACCGAAGGTCGATCTTATCCCACCTTTGCTTGGAAACTGCCCTCCAGCATTGGGTTTTTCAGATAAAAATCCTGATTAAAAGACGGCATAAATGGGATATTTTTTCACCTTGGCCCGGCAGCTGCCGTGCAAGACCTGTTTTTTCATATAAAACCCATAGAAAAACGACAGGAACTGGACATTTTCTCACCTTGGCTCGGCAGCTGCCGTCGAGCATGTGAATGCAGGCGACGGTCTGCAGGGCGGTGGTGAGCGTGGCTGTGAGGTGGCCGCATTTCTCCGAGGGCGGACGTGGGAAGCTAAAAATCATATAAAAATTCACGTTTTTCAAATAGTGGGAATTTCAAGGCAGGAGAAAGTTTCTATTACTGCATTTGCGGCAAAACTTTTAATCTGAATATTATGTTCATGCGTTGACTTAAAGCCTATCTTCTATTGAATTTTGGCAGTACAAATATAATGACCAATAATGAGAAAATAAATGTATAATGGTCAATGAAGATAACAAAATATAATTGCCAATAATCATAAAATAAAAATGGCGATAGAAATATAACACCCAAATTATAATTTAGCATTGACGTTAAAAAGGACAATGTAGCAATATTATTCAGCAGGACTGATAAAACACTGATGCTCTATATGCCAAGAGGTAAAACAGTTCCATAAATTGAACAATAAATCATTTCAGAATTATTTTGTCCAACTCTTCTCGGTTGACTGAGGTGAACCCTTTAGCATACGTGTAATTTGTGTTGAAAAAAATCTACGGAAATTGATACAAATATTTAAATATCTCACGGCCAAAAATTCGTGTTCCATGAAACTCTACGGATACTGTTTCGAATATTTAACTATCTCAGTGTCATTAACTCGTATTTCAAAAACTCTACGGATATTGTTACGAACGTTTAACTATCTCAGTGTCATTAATTCCTATTCTAAAAACTCTACGGATATTATTATGAAAATTTACCTATCTCCGAGTAAATTCGTATTCACGAAAACTTTACGGGAGATAAAGCGAATATTTAGTTACCTTAGCTGAATATTGACCGAAATAAAGCGTAAGTGGCTAGAAAATAAACTAAATGCGAAATTTGCTCACTGGTAAAAATTCTAGAGCAAAATTATGTAAGGTTATAACCGTTTATTATATGCAGTTCATGCGGAGTACTTATCTAATGCGTATTATCACGCAAAATACATTTTTACGCATTTAGAAAAAGTGGTTATTTTTTCGAGTTTATATATCACTAGCTTGTTGGTTGCCAGACGTAGCAAAAAAAAATAAAATAAAATTCATCGACAATTGGGTACGGGAACGTGTTTAACACACCACCAACCTTAACACTTTGACTGCGACGTGAGTCACCAGTGGCCACGGAGAGAATTTTGATAAGGCTCATGACCGACCAGTAGTCACAAACCCAACTTTAACCTATACTTGAAGTTAATGGAGACCTGATCCAGTTAATATTTGCTGTTCTGAAAATTGCCTACTTCAATTTACCTTCCATTTGAGTTGAAAATTGAACTTCAATTTTACTAGCAGTAGTCACAGGGCTAAGCAACATCTGCCAAGATCACTTGTAAAAAGGTGTAAAATTCAGCATTCTAATGCTCCTGTAACTGTTAAGTTCAGAATAAATATTCCGGAAGCAAATAATTATAATTGAGCTTCAACTAAACTATGAGTTATTCAAAAAAATTAAAAACTGTGGTAGAACAAGATTAGGAGTGATATATTTCAGTTTTCTTTTGCTATCTAATAAAGACATTTGCGTACTAATACAGTCATTATTTCATGAAAATTCCCGTCTACGCAAGAATATTGAGAACCTTTTCCATAACCTTCAATGTTATATTTCCAATTAGTCGACTTCGCGCAAGATAAAAAGGAAAACAACTTAAAAATATACATTTTTATTTGTTTGCCTAAAAAAGAAACAATTAAAAATGTATATTTTTACGTTGGTTCTCATTTTTATCTTGTGAACCTTCAATGTTAAACATTACCAGCTTGAGTTATAAACCCGATGACCGTAATGGGTTCTACTGATGTTCGATATTCAGCACAAATTTAACCCTAATTGCTGTAAGCAAGCAAAATAGTAAAAATTAACTGTATCGCACCTTCATTTAGCTTCAGAGTATTCATGAAAATTGAATTTGTGACTACTGGTCGGTCGGCAGCATCATGAAAATTACCTCTGTGTACACCGGGGGCTCACGTCGCAACCATTACGTTTTAATCGCTACTAACATCGTGTGAAGCGACAGTAAAATATTGACAGCCTAGATGTTTGTATTTACATTAACCCCGTCAGGCCACAGGATCGATCTAATTTCCGGTCATATCCGAATTACCCCGCTGTACCTAAGTTCTAGTACTTTGCCTGGTACATGTAAAAATTACTTGCAAACCAAAAATAATCAACCAATCGTGGTCAAACCTCATGGTTGGCCATTGCAAATGTCTGCGCCAGTTTGTTGGAATTTACTTTAAACGTTCAACAGTTAGTTTTTGGGCCTCAGGCCTAGTAAGGTTAAACGCGTAGTTGTATTATGGAATAACGTGGCCCAAGTTTTTTATCTCGTACCTAATTAAAGAAACCTTGGGTGTATTTATACGCTTCTACGTTAACAGACTCGAGTAATGTAGTATATTTGATTTATTGAATTCCAGCATAAAAGCCCAAAATAAGCGTCAAATGAGCGTTCGGGGAAAGAATCGTGATTTACAAATTGAGTTGAACATGAATGTTCTTAAATTTTAAAACAATAGATTTCAAAAATTAAATTCTCATGACTCACATGAGGATGTCTCCATCGAGCTTGCACCATTTACCTGTGAAAGAAATTAAGCTTAGCAGATGAAGTCTAAATGCACTGTTTTTAGTCAACTATATTCGAATTTTTTACAGAGAAAACATGAGAAAAGTACAATATTTAGGGATTTGAATTTATTGTAGAAAAGAAATTTAATGATTACAGAACTACAATTAAAATTTGCTGATGAATCAAAAGCTATTATATTGACAAAACCGAAGCCGGCAAACTCGTGAAAAATTGAACAGACTTCTTCTCGTGGAACAAATGTAGGAAACGACCATGTTGCACAAATGTGCCAGCGAAAAACTTGATTGGGTTACAAAGCCACCAAAATACGCTTTAAACTGAAGAAAACACATCTGATAACAATGTACAAACATCTGATAATAGCTCACATCTATAAAAATATTGTGCTCCAACTCCAATTGATTACATGTCATGCATGTAACCCCTACCTTCGTACCCACATAGTATTACGCACACACCCACCCCCTCACCCACCCCCTCACCCACCCCCTCACCCACCCCCTCACCCACCCCCTCAACCACCCCCCCCCCCCGCATCTCACCCCATAAACTGGCAGGGTAACTCCGCAAGGCGTTGATTTTACGCGTTGTGTCGTCGTGCTCGTACAGTATGAGCGCGTGGTGCTGGGAGAGGTAGTAGCCCATCACGCTCGCCTCCTGGTCATAGATAAAATTTCAAATCAGTTTCAGCCCCATCCAACCACTACCGAGGTGTTCCAAAGAGAGGAAGAATGGAGGTATCGGTAAAACTATTGTTTTAGCCCCATCCAACCCCTACCGAGGTGTTCCAAAGAGAGGAAGGATGAAGTTATCGGTGTAACTATTGAATATTAACGAATAGAAAAACCAAAATTGGGGCACTTAAAATGCGAAAAAATATTGTCAATAACATAAAATAAAAGCATAAAATAGAAATACGAAATAATAGAAATAGAAACATGAAGCAATAAAAATAGAAACATGAAACAATAGAAATAGAAACACAAAATACTATAAATTCAAATTATGAATAAGCTAGAATGAATGGCTAAGAAAATTAAGTTAAGGCATAAGATTGTGTCCCTTGATTTGAGAATCTATGTTTGCTACAGAAAATTACCTCCTTGTACACCGGCGGCCCACGTTGAGGTCAAAGTGAAGGTACGATCCAGCTCATGTTTGCTATTTTCAAAATTGCTGACTAAAATTGACCTTAAATTTGAATTGAATATGGACCTTCAGTTTCACCCATTATTGTTAAAATTTAAAAATAAAAATAAATGATAGAAATAAAGATAAACAAATGATCATAAAATAAAAAAACCTAAATAAGGATCATAAATATAAAAATAACTAAATGGTGATCATAAATATTAAAATAACTGAATGAGGATCATAAAAATGAAAATAACCAAATGATTATATGAATTATAATAACTAAATGATGAAAAAAATATAAAAAACATGATCACGAAACTTCACCAGCCACCAGGAGCCCATCTTGCTGCCGGAGAAGTGTTTGTAGGAGAGGAAGCTGTGGTAGGTCTTCTTGAACGCTTTGTTGACGTTCTTGAAGTCCTTCTCGTGCTTGAGCTCCAGTGCCTTGTTGCGGTACCGCATAAAAACCATGCCCGCGGCAGACTGGACTGCTCAGAGGATATGTTAAATTATTGAATACGACCTGTCAAAAATGACGGGATTCGATATTTTCATTAAATAAATCTTCCAGATGTGGATGAGAAACAAATATATCCTACTTAATTAATAGTACCCGCGATTAAAATATTCTTGTACTTGTGCACTGGTGAAACTCGTATCACAGATACGGTCATTGAGCGTCCTTATGAGCGTCAAAGTCAGACGGACCAATCAATTTAATGCGTTCAATTTGATTGATAACATAGAAGAAATCCCGTGCAAAATTTGTTTTGAAAATTTTTTTATTTATTTATCTGTAAATTTCATGAGACACCCGGTGTTTTATTATATAGTAACGATTAGATAGTCCGAGCAGAGGTTTGCTTTGCTTAAATCGCAGAATTACAAAAATTTGGAAGAGAAGAAAATGCAAATAAAATTGATTATTCGACTAAAAGAAATCGAAAACGTTTCGGAGATCAGCTCTATCGTTAGTTTTGTACAATAAAAAGTATGATCAATTCAACGCAAGCAAAAAAGCCTCAAAATTAGATAGCTTACCACGTTTCCTGCAGTGGGTTAAACTGAAGTTCGATATTAAATTTGAATTTAAAGTCAATTGTAGTAAGCAATTTTGAAAACAGCAACAATTAACTGGATCTTGCCTTCATTTAGCTTTCAGCAAGTTTTTATGAAAATTAAGTTAGTGACTGCACGTCGGTCAGCAGCATGACTAGAATCCCCTCTGCGTCCACCGGTGGGTCACTTTGCAGGTAACGTATTATGACTCCCTAACCAGGAAAAGGTGTTCCAAAGAGAGTTAGGATAAAGGCTCTATTATAATAGAGCTAAGGGTACGTGGAGTCTACGCACAAGATGTGTTTTCACGCAAGATGTTTTACGAATAGAAACAGTAAGTTTGTAAGCTTATCAAACAAGATAGAAGAAGAACCCAAAAATCCAACCCCTCCTCCTCTCTCTCCCCCCGTGACACACGCGCTGGCCCTGGACACACGCGCTGGCCCTGGACACGCGCGCTGGCCCTGGACACGCGCGCTGGCCCTGGACACGCGCGCTGGCCCTGGACACGCGCGCTGGCCCTGGACACGCGCGCTGGCCCTGGACACGCGCGCTGGCCCTGGACACGCGCGCTGGCCCTGGACACGCGCGCTGGCCCTGGACACGCGCGCTGGCCCTGGACACACGCGCTGGCCCTGGACACACGCGCTGGCCCTGGACACACGCGCTGGCCCTGGACACACGCGCTGGCCCTGGACACACGCGCTGGCCCTGGACACACGCGCTGGCCCTGGACACACGCGCTGGCCCTGGACACACGCGCTGGCCCTGGACACACGCGCTGGCCCTGGACACACGCGCTGGCCCTGGACACACGCGCTGGCCCTGGACACACGCGCTGGCCCTGGACACACGCGCTGGCCCTGGACACACGCGCTGGCCCTGGACACACGCGCTGGCCCTGGACACACGCGCTGGCCCTGGACACACGCGCTGGCCCTGGACACACGCGCTGGCCCTGGACACACGCGCTGGCCCTGGACACACGCGCTGGCCCTGGACACACGCGCTGGCCCTGGACACACGCGCTGGCCCTGGACACACGCGCTGGCCCTGGACACACGCGCTGGCCCTGGACACACGCGCTGGCCCTGGACACACGCGCTGGCCCTGGACACACGCGCTGGCCCTGGACACACGCGCTGGCCCTGGACACACGCGCTGGCCCTAAACACACGCGCTGGCCCTGGACACACGCGCTGGCCCTGGACACACGCGCTGGCCCTGGACACACGCGCTGGCCCTGGACACACGCGCTGGCCCTGGACACACGCGCTGGCCCTGGACACACGCGCTGGCCCTGGACACACGCGCTGGCCCTGGACACACGCGCTGGCCCTGGACACACGCGCTGGCCCTGGACACACGCGCTGGCCCTGGACACACGCGCTGGCCCTGGACACACGCGCTGGCCCTGGACACACGCGCTGGCCCTGGACACACGCGCTGGCCCTGGACACACGCGCTGGCCCTGGACACACGCGCTGGCCCTGGACACACGCGCTGGCCCTGGACACACGCGCTGGCCCTGGACACACGCGCTGGCCCTGGACACACGCGCTGGCCCTGGACACACGCGCTGGCCCTGGACACACGCGCTGGCCCTGGACACACGCGCTGGCCCTGGACACACGCGCTGGCCCTGGACACACGCGCTGGCCCTGGACACACGCGCTGGCCCTGGACACACGCGCTGGCCCTGGACACACGCGCTGGCCCTGGACACACGCGCTGGCCCTGGACACACGCGCTGGCCCTGGACACACGCGCTGGCCCTGGACACACGCGCTGGCCCTGGACACACGCGCTGGCCCTGGACACACGCGCTGGCCCTGGACACACGCGCTGGCCCTGGACACACGCGCTGGCCCTGGACACACGCGCTGGCCCTGGACACACGCGCTGGCCCTGGACACACGCGCTGGCCCTGGACACACGCGCTGGCCCTGGACACACGCGCTGGCCCTGGACACACGCGCTGGCCCTGGACACACGCGCTGGCCCTGGACACACGCGCTGGCCCTTGACACACGCGCTGGCCCTTGACACACGCGCTGGCCCTTGACACACGCGCTGGCCCTTGACACACGCGCTGGCCCTTGACACACGCGCTGGCCCTTGACACACGCGCTGGCCCTTGGCACACGCGCTGGCCCTTGACACACGCGCTGGCCCTTGACACACGCGCTGGCCCTTGACACACGCGCTGGCCCTTGGCACACGCGCTGGCCCTTGACACACGCGCTGGCCCTTGACACACGCGCTGGCCCTTGACACACGCGCTGGCCCTTGACACACGCGCTGGCTCGCCACTCACACACTCACACGCTGGCGCGCCACTCACACACTCACACGCTGGCGCGCCAATCACACACTCACACGCTGGCGCGCCACTCACACACTCACACGCTGGCGCGCCACTCACACACTCACACGCTGGCGCGCCACTCACACACTCACACGCTGGCGCGCCACTCACACACTCACACGCTGGCGCGCCACTCACACACTCACACGCTGGCGCGCCACTCACACACTCACACGCTGGCGCGCCACTCACACACTCACACGCTGGCGCGCCACTCACACACTCACACACGCTGGCGCGCCACTCACACACTCACACACGCTGGCGCGCTACTCAAACACACACGCTGGCGCACCACTCACAAGTGTCCGTAGAGAACCAGTCCACGCCCGCCTTGAACTCGTCGAGGTCGGCGTAGAAGGAGCGGTTGTAGCAGGGCCGGGTGTGGAGGTCGTCGGGGTCAAAGGGGGGTACATCCCTGAGCCGGGTGTGGCTAGGCCAGAAAGGCTCGGGTTCTAGGGGATGTTGAACCCCGCCGTAGCGGGCTCGTGGCAACACATCCGAACGCAGCGAGTCCATCGAGCCTGGGGACGTATGGGGAATATATGCATAAAAGATGAGTTAAATTCTCTCCAGCGAGCTTAAATCATGCACCACCTACCTGATGGCCCCCAGCCCCACAGCCCTCAGCCCCACAGCCCTCAGCCCCACAGCCCTCAGCCCCACAGCCCTCAGCCCCACAGCCCTCAGCCCCACAGCCCTCAGCCCCACAGCCCTCAGCCGCACAGCCCCACAGCCCTCAGCCCCACAGCCCCCAGCCCCACAGCCCCCAGCCCCACAGCCCCCAGCCCCACAGCCCCCAGCCCCACAGCCCCCAGCCTCACAGCCCCCAGCCTCACAGCCCCCAGCCTCACAGCCCCCAGCCTCACAGCCCCCAGCCTCACAGCCCCCAGCCTCACAGCCCCCAGCCTCACAGCCCCCAGCCTCACAGCCCCCAGCCTCACAGCCCCCAGCCTCACAGCCCCCAGCCTCACAGCCCCCAGCCTCACAGCCCTCAGCCTCACAGCCCTCAGCCTCTCAGCCCTCAGCCTCACAGCCCTCAGCCTCACAGCCCTCAGCCTCACAGCCCTCAGCCTCACAGCCCTCAGCCTCACAGCCCTCAGCCTCACAGCCCTCAGCCTCACAGCCCTCAGCCTCACAGCCCTCAGCCTCACAGCCCTCAGCCTCACAGCCCTCAGCCTCACAGCCCTCAGCCTCACAGCCCTCAGCCTCACAGCCCTCAGCCTCACAGCCCTCAGCCTCACAGCCCTCAGCCTCACAGCCCTCAGCCTCACAGCCCTCAGCCTCACAGCCCTCAGCCTCACAGCCCTCAGCCTCACAGCCCTCAGCCTCACAGCCCTCAGCCTCACAGCCCTCAGCCAAAATCTACTAAACAGAAACGAAATGATAAAACCATAAGAAACAGAGTGGGAGACGGAGATGGAGTTAATTAAATCGAAGATTATTTTGGGCACCCATTCAAGATTTAACTTCTTCCCAGTTCAGTTAAGCAATTGGTACAGAAAAATTCAGACCAGTTCAGTTGCAAGGGAACAAAATTTGCGTCTCGGTTTGCACAGTTTGCTCCGCTGGCCAAAGGCGGCAAAAGGCTCGCGACAACATTATATTGGAATATATGTAAGATTAAGATTATAAGTTAGTTAAACGTCCCTAACCGCTACAAACTAGAGCGTATCGAAGAGAGGAAGGCACAATTTAGTATGGAGATAAGGGAACGCGGAATCTATGGAGAAGGGGCATAGAAACAGTAAATTGAGGAAGAAGTTCATGTGACAAGATAAAAGTTGAATAAGAAAGTAGTAGTAGTAGTAGTAGTAGTTTTCTCCCATAGAAATGACCCTACCTTGTTTCCTCTACCGTGGCACCCACTCAACACGACCCACATAAGTCAGCCATCATAGAAAATATTCCTTATAACCGATAAAGAAATCAGAAACTCGCCTGGATACAGAGAGCGTTTGCGGCCGCTTCCGAACCGAACATCGCCTCTTGTTATCACGGACATGGTGGCGGTGTGGCTGTAGCACTGCTACGCTGACTCCTGTTTAATATCCTTGAAAATATTCCTTTGGAAATTGCCCTGCAGAAATGCCTCTGGAGATTACCGTGAAAAAATACGCATGGAAATTGCCTTTGAAAAATGCCTTTGAAAACCTCTCGAAATTTCTGTTGAAAAACGCATTTGAAAATCTCTCGAAATTTCCTCTGAATAATGCCTTCGAAAATCTCTCGAAATGGCCTTTGAAAAATGTATTTGAAATCTCTCGAAATTGACTGAAAAAAAATTCTTAGGAAATGGCCAAATATGCCTGTGGAAATACAGGGCGAGTGTATAATGTGAATAGAATCAGTTTCATGCGATTCAGGCTTACAGTGCGTTGCGGGTAAGAGCCAGAGGAGAGCTCTATTCTATGACGATGTCAAAGAAGCATAAACACCTGCAATATAATTTAGTCCCAGATTTTAGATTTCACGAAGACGTTAATAAAAACTAACCGCACTAACTATGGCGAATTCGGCTATATGAGCGCCAATCATAAAGCAGGAGAGAAAAAGCCAACTCGGATCACTGGCCGTCCTTTTTGGATTAACTATGGTCGGGACGACAGCTAAGAGGCGCCCCCCTCGTTTTACCCGCCCGACCTCCATCCTGGGAAGACGCTGTCCAGGGAGCCGATTAGGAGATCACTGAGGGATCACTTGGCGTCGGGCAGTGAAAGGGAGCGGTCAAAACGCTAGGATCCGGATAGGTCAAATTGTGGATCGGAACACGAGTCGGAATTCGTAATTTTTAGCATTGGTTTGTGATTTTTGGGGATTGCGCCTTGTTTTGTATCCCGAGCTCGAACTTCCTGGTTCGTTCTTTGATTGTGAGCTCATATAATCTGCCTGGATTGGGTTTTACTGCGGAAAAACACCTCATTTTTTACCACAGTTTTATACCACATGAGTTTAATACCACATGTTGTGCGGCGAAGCCTCAGGAAATTGAAGTGATTGTTGAGATTATACGGTCGTAAAGTCTCCGTCTGCACGTGCATAGACGTAAAGTCTCCGTTCAGCATTTGCCTCCCACCCCAGTAAATTCGAAACATTTGTGCCTTTTCCTTTCTCCTCTCACTCGCAAATCGCCTTGAAACGCGTGCCTTGAAACTCGGGCAATGCTACCTAAAGAATTGAAACCATCATGAAGCAGATGCCGAATGTAGGCAATCGATGAGTTTAACTAAACAGAGCAATAAATATTAATCTATCTTATCAACTTATCGAGGCTACAGCCTCTGGTGGCAGCGCTCCCATTTTTCTTGTGTCTAAATCAACCCTCCTTAATTAACGCAATTCATTTTTCTCGAAGAAATCAGTGAGAAAACCGAGTACATACAAATGAATTAAATGTAAAACAGTTGTATGTTCAAAGAACGACCAATTTGATTTTAGAGACAAGTTATTTAATTCAGAATATTCAAGAATTGTCCCCGGATACATTCGTATTGTATTTTAGATTTCCTTATTTTCAGTTATTATATACCTATGTTTACATATACACTTCACTAGCGCACCTGTCCGTCAAAAAACTAGGATCCTACAATGTTCGACCAAGCACGAAAGTTATTTAACCAAGTTATTAAGTAAAAAGGCATTTACTACCTCAAATTTTCCCTTATTGAAGACGGGAACACTGAGCGAATTCTCCTATTCTAACAAAACTAACACATGTGAGGTAGTAAGCCAGCAGCACAGATACGCTCAAATGCATGTCACCTCAAAATAATCCATCCAATCATACAAGTTAGTTTTAGCCTACCTAACCGCAATCACAGGCGTTCCAAAGAGAGGAAGGATGATGGCGCTTCATGGTATGAAGTTAAGGGAACGCGGAACCTATACACAAGGTGTGTTGCCATATAAAGCGACCTGCGCATAGAAACAGTAAGTTAAGAAGGCTATGAAACACGGTAAAAGTTAAAGCAATAAGTGTTGTAAAACCAGGACGGCAGTGAAACGAAAAAAAGATGATCCTTAACAAAATAAAAACCTAATATTTTAACAAAATGAAGTGCCAAAACCTCAGCTTGGGACCTCACATTTTCCCCTTGAGAGCGCTAATCACCAGATACAATAGTTGCATTCCCTTTAGGGAATATTCCTGCCGTACAATATACGTTGTGTATAACATTTCATTAATATACATATATCTATATAGGCCTATATTTGAAAAGGCAAATTCGTCAACTCTGATCCGAGTCACTCGTCCAGTACTGGACGAATGAATTTGTCCGTTGCAGGTGACCGAAAATCTTTGCTTTCAACAAAGACGAGTAGCCTAATTATATATATAATTATCACTGGTATTAAGTAACTTAGATTAATATCAGGTACCCATCAATAAAGACGAGTAATTATCACTGATATTAAGTAACTTAGATGAATATCAGGTACCCATCAATAACGACCAGTAATTATCACTGGTATTAAGTAACTTAGATGAATATCAGGTACCCATCAATAAAGACCAGTAATTATCACTGGTATTAAGCAACATAGATGAATTTCAGGTACCCATCAATAAAGACCAGTAATTATCACTGGTATTAAGCAACATAGATGAATTTCAGGTACCCATCAAAAAAGACGAGTAATTAGCACTTGTATTAAGCAACATAGATGAATTTCAGGTACCTATCAAAAAAGACGAGTAATTATCATTGGTATTAACACGTTCACTGCGTATTGGGCCACATGTATACCAAGAGGTAAATTGCCCATTCGCGTGCCGGTATAAATGCACCTACATTTTATCAGTTTCAGGACATTTTTAAAATAATTGTTATCATACGAGGTGAAATGTTATCGTGCAATTGTATTCTTCACCTTCATTCGGAAGAATTAGAATTTATTCAGGCTGGAAAATCGTTTTCCCTATTCTGCTTCTTACAACCTAACCGAACTAACCGTTAACAGCAGTGGAATGTCATTCATGTAATACGTTTTGGTAAATGTTGAGGATTAACCGGGAATCGATTTTCCACTTTTCCAATCCTAAACATAGTTTATTAGATCGGAATAAACAAGTTATCTCCAATGCACTTTCTGTCGTAAATGTGTATTTTACGAATTATAGCGGTAGGTTTAGTTTCTTTGATGACGAATGCGCTCGAATAAACAGCTACTCATTGATTTTCGAATTTTTGTTGCTTGAATCAAGGTAACAACATCGAAATAAACTACTTTTCTTGGTAAATGTAAAGGACTTGACAATAATTGATATTCGAATTTTCGATGCCTTAATAATGTTAATCACATGAAAAGAAACAAGTTTTCTTCAATGGACTTTCCGGTGGAAACGAGTATTTTAAAAGTTATGGCATTAAATGAGTTACCGTAACTCCAGTGTTTGAGGCGGGGAAAAATATACCGCGCGGTCCGACGTGAAAGTAAACAGGCGTTCCCGCGCGCCAACCAAGCCGACGAAGAGCAAACCCCCTATTACAAACGTAAAGAGGTTGGGTCGTGAGGGGTAGCAACAGTTCTTTTAGTGAAAATTATACAACTAAAAGAACTGTGGCTACCCCTCACGACCCAACCTCTTTACGTTTGTAATAGGGTGATGCACAATGGAGTTCCGGTAACTCATTGAACGCCATAACTTTTAAAATACTCATTTCCGCCGGAAAGTGCATTGAAGAAAACTTGTTTATTTTCATGTGATTAACATTATTAAGGCATCGAAAATTCGAATATCAATTATGGTCAAGTCCTTTACATTTACCCTTTTCTTCTATACACTTTTTGCTTTAAATGAAAATTTTACGAGTTAGCGCGGTAGGTTCAGTTTCGTCTTTGATGACGAGGGCGCCGGAAGCAAGACTCCAATGCAGTGTTGCCATGCGCCGGGCTCGATGAATTACTTCCCGCTTCAAACACTTGAGTTGCGGTAACTAATTCACCGCTGTAACTCGTAAAATACTTATTTACGACGTAAAGTGCATAGAAGAAAATTTGTTTATTTCGATCTAATTAACTATGTTTAGGCACCGAAAAATCAAATATTGATTCCCGGTTAATCCTCAACATTTACCAACGTTTTTAAAGGTGTTCATTTGATGATTCTTTGGAACGGAATTTTTAATTTCGTGAACGCATTGAACTGTATATTTACCCAATCTTACAGTGAGGGTTCAGTATCCGCTTTCGATTGACCGTCAAAAGAATAAAAATGCGAAAAATGAAATCGTGTTCGTAATCGCATGATAATTCTCGACGTAAAATAATTAAGCGTCCTTTCGATATCTTGACGCGAGATTGAGTACAGAACATAGTACGGAGTGTAAAATTCTTTGGTAAATCTGAAGGATATGACAGTAATCGATTTTGTAAGCTTCAACTCCTATACATAGTTAATTTAATCAAAATAAATAAGTTTTCTTTTATGCACTTTCCGTCTGAAATGAGCATTTATTAGTTATAGCGGTAAATGACTTTCCGCGACTCCAGTGTTTGAAGCAGAAAGAAATTCATCGGTCGCACGATATGGCAGAGTCTCGCTTTCGAAACGCTCGTCATCAAAGACGAAACTAAACCTACCGCTATACCTCGTTAAATACTCATTTGACAAAAAAAGTGTATGGAAGAAAAGTTGTTTATTTCAATGTTATTACTACCTGTGAATCAAGCAACAAAAATTCGAAAATCGATGAGTAGCTGTTTATTCGAGCGCATTCGTCATCAAAGACGAAACTAAACCTACCGTTATAACTCGTAATATAATCATTTTAGACGGAAAGTGCATAGAAGAAAACTTGTTTATTTTGGGTTATGTTGAGGATTATTCGGGAATCGATATTTGATTTTTAGGTGCCTTAATATAGTTAATTAATTAGATCGAAATAAGCAAGTTTTCTTCAATGCACTTTCCGTCGTAAATAAGTATTTTACAAGTTATAGCGGTGAATTAGTTACCGCAACTCAAGTGTTTGAAGCGGCAAGTAATTCATTTGGCCCGGCGAATGGCAACGCTGCAATGGCGTCTCGCTTCCGGTTTTCTCGTTATCAAAGACGAAACTATACCTACCGCGCTAACTCGTAAAATATTCATTTGACGAAAAAAGTGTATGGAAGAAAAATAGTTTATTTTGATGTTATTACCATGATTCAACCAAAAAAAATCGAAAATCAATGAGTAGCTGTTTATTTGAGCGCATTCGTCATAAAAGACGAAACTAAACCTACCGCTATAATTCGTAAAATAATCATTTACGACGGAAAGTGCAGAGAAGAAAACTTGTTTATTTCGATCTGTTTTACTATGTTTAGCATTCGAAAAGTGGATAATCGATTCCCGAATAATCCTCAACATTAACCTTATTTTGATTTAATTAATTATGTTTAGGCACCGAAAAGTGAGAAATCTATTATTGTCATATCCTTCAGATTTACCAATTCTTTTGAAGTTAGCGCTTACCAAACTTATAAGCTGATTTGGCGTAAAACTTGCTCTATACCAAGCACTTCAAGGTCAATTCAAGTGAATGATAAAATTTAAATTTTCTTAATGCTTTTGACCGACCTATAGTCACTCAATTTTCATAAAAACTTAAAGCTAAATGAAGGCACGATCCAGTTTACGGTTGCTACTTCTAACATTGCTTCCAACAATTGAATTAAATTTAAATTTATGTTTGTATGTTAAACGTAAGTTTTACCTACTGGAGTCAGTGTTAAAGGGCACAGCACAAAATGGAATGAAACGAAGTTATAAACATTTTCAAGCTTATTTCACACAATATTGTTATGAAATGGCTGTTTAACGCGTTCACTGTCGAGGCCACACTTTTCAGAAGGAAATGAATGGATTTCGGCACGCAGTCAAGTTTTTCAATTCTTTTACTCACAACATAAACATGATAACCACACAAACATAGCACACATGTTAAAAATGCTCAGCTTTTTTATCAGTAAAGTATTGACTTCGGTGGAGATTAACACTTTTAGGGTAACGTGACCCACCGGTGGTCACTGAGGAAATTTCACAATGCTGTTGACCGACGACCGGCAGTCACTAACTTAATTTCGATAAATGCTTAACTAAAACTAAAT
Organism: Morinoia aosen; assembly: GCA_030386875.1. Classification (NCBI taxonomy): domain Eukaryota; kingdom Metazoa; phylum Arthropoda; class Malacostraca; order Amphipoda; family Talitridae; genus Morinoia; species Morinoia aosen. The sequence goes on along the minus strand of CM059577.1, from coordinate 46,389,336 downwards.
GAAGGCGCGATCTATTTAACCATTCGTTATTTTTAAAATTGACCTCTAAAATTTACTCTAATTCGAGTTCAATATTGAACTTCAGTCTAACCCATCGCATACAACGTGTTAAAGGTAAATATTCTGGTAACTTGCAGACGGTGAGCAGCAATGCCGGCTCGAAATTTTGTTCTTCTCTTGCCTTTGGTTTTCAGGACCACGGATTTCGTGGGCCGCGCATTTGCTGCATAAATTTTTGAGTTTTTTGCAGTTTAAATTTTTCAATGCAAAGGAGGTCTTCGGTGATAGAATCGACGTATTTGGAGCTATGGGCAGCTAGAATTCGTAGGTTTGTTTCTTGCTTTCACATTTGCTGAGTCTTGTATAAGCAAATTTGTTCCGATTAAGTTAATACATAAGTTACTCAACACTTACCTTAGGTTGGTATGTGTCATATTCAACCTTCACTTAAAGTGGACATGTGACATGTTCAACATTCACTTGAAGTTGATAAGCGGCATGTTAAACATTCATACCCAGTTGATACATGACACGTTAAACATTCATCCCAAGTTAATATGCGGTATATTAGACATTCTTCTCAAGTTGATACATGCCATGTTCAACATTTCAATTAAGCTCATACACACTACATTCAACATTTCGATCAAGTTTACTCATAACATGTTCATCCTGCAGAGTTTCGTGATTTTGAATGTTCTTTTTGGTAATTTTTTGTGAAAAATCAAGATCTTTAAGAAAATAAAAACAAAAATGGTGATCTAGCTGCCATTAGGTTAACTTGAGTATAAATCGTCAATATATCCTGATCACGTTTGCTACTTCATACAGGAAAATTCATACACGATCGCTTTGCATTATTTTATTGGATGATGAAGCACTTACACAATGATATGAAACATAATTATGATGTCCCGGTTAAAATCTTAATGATATCATCTTCATTGAAGTCTGTGGTGTATTCTTTATAAGTGTATTAATAGAGATTACCTTCACATACGGTCTTTAAGCGGTCTATGTTGGCTGGAACTTGAATATCTAATGGAAAAATCAGTTCTGTCACAATTTCATTGTCATTTTAATAGAATTTCATTTCAATTTTAATTTAATTTTATTAATAGAGACCTCAATTTCATTAGTTCAGATTAAATTGAATGGGTCTAGCGTTGAATGTGGAATTGAACCTATTTAGGAAATTTGAAATGAAAAGTAAGTAAAAATGTAGTTTGTGTAGCGTCGAATGGGAAATTGAACTGATTTATAAATTGGGAATGTATGGTAAGTGTTGTTGTAGTTAAAAGAAGTTCAAGTATAACGTTGAATGTGATGTTTCATTGATTTTGGAAAGTGGAAATGGAGAGTAAGTGGACTAACAAGGAAGTTCGTCAGGCGTTGAATTATTATTATTATTATATAAGAAATTTTTAGCCTCCCTTAACCACGACAAAGATGTTCCAAGAGAGGAAAAAGGAAGGCACCATTTAGTATGGAGTTGAGGGAACCTGGAATCTATGCACAAGGTTCACAGAAACAGTAAGCTAGGAAAGAAATTCATGAAACAAGAAAAAAGTGGAAGAAGAAAGTAGTAGGTGCTGAAAAACAGGACAGCAGTGAACCGAAAAAAAAGGTCCGTAACAAAACAAAAACCTACTTTATTACAACAAAAAGGAAGCCTACCTAACCTTTAGCTCGGGCCCACACATGGTTCCCCTGGGAGCGCTAACTCCCATAGATACAATAGTTGTATCCCCCTGAGGGGGTCAGGCGTTGAATGTGATATTGAATTATTTTTGGAAATTAGGACTGGATAGTTAGTGGAGTAAAAACGAAGTATTGTTCTTTAAATGATACCCTAAAATAACCTCTGATGCCCAACGAGATTGCATCCTCCTGCTGTGAAAAATGAAAGATTAAACAGCTGAACGATGTATCATAGTACATCGGTGTACCATGTCGTATGGTGCCGTGCGATGTCGTATAGTGCTGCACGATGTTGTCCTGAGCTGTGCAATGACGTATAGTTTTGTGCGATGACGTATAGTTACGCACGATGTCGTATACAGTACTGAATGGTGTCCAGAACAAATATCGCATTCGCTGATACCGTTTGCAATCATCGACTTTACGCCAAAGATTTTTATTGGTGATCATTCGTAATTTTCACTCGATTTTTAACTTTTAACGATGACTGGAACCATTTTCGTTTTTTCGTTCGTAGAACTCGTTTGTTTCCCTTGACAACCATTGAGAGCCGTTCATGTTTATAGATTTTCAGTGGCATCCACTGCGCCGTAACCATGATACGCTCCCCTAATGGTAGCCATGGTGGCCGTGGTGGAAGTCTTGGTTGAAGTACACAAAGCTCTTCCCGTGTCCGTGACCACCGTGGTGGCCGTGTCCGTATCCACCGTGGTGGTGGCCGTGCTCGATGTGGTGACCGTAGCTCACGTGACCACTGTGGTGACCGTGGTGACCTGGCTGTGGTGAGGCGGCCGTCAGTGCAACGGCCACGGCAACAATAACGGCGAAAATCTGGAGAAAATGATGAAAATAAATACAAAAAATACAATTAAACTAAACAAAAACATAAAGAACTAAGTTGACAATGTTAGGGTTCAATGATCATGAAAACGATAAGTGCAAGTCATGTAAAGCTAGTGGCTTTGGCAGCGAGCAAATGCCTTTCGGTACACGAGAGCAAGTAAGTAATATTTATAATATTTAGTAAGTGTAATATTTATACCCATTTGGTGCACGTACCACAAAGTATCAATGCGAGTTTGTGCAAGCCGGGGAAATTACAACACATACTGATTTTCAGATCAATGCCACTGCCATGCTTCAAGTAAGTAAGTGAGTATCTGTAAGCATTTGGTCGCACCTCAATAAGTGATGGAATAACACTAGTGTTGCAATTGTTCCAAGTATATATTTGAAATTTAATTTGAAATCATGTCCAGCCGAGAGAAAAACAAGAAGTATTATTTACAAGATAATTCTCTAGAAAGCAATACGCGTTTCTCCAAGATACCTCACGAGAATAATAATACGTGTTATTTTCAATATACCACGCGACAATAACGAGACGTGTTATTTTCAAGATACCTCAATAGAATAGCAAGACGTGTTAAATACAAGATACCACATGAAAATAACAAGATATAACGAATGTTATATCTTGTTAACGTTATCTCGTTAACGAATGTTAACGTCAGTGCATGTGGAGATGACGTTTCCAATGAAGGTCTTTTGGATCAAACCTAACTACAATTTCGTGGAATATATTTCACATGAATTACATTATCGATTTCAGTGCGTGAAGCAGCGAGTAAAGCTAGGGGACTTATTCGTTTTGTTTTGTTGGAATTTTGAGCATTAAAGAGTATATTTTTTCGTCCATATGCGACCGACGCAGGGCAGGCATTTTTTTGCAATTTAAAAACTTTGAGGCTTTACTGAAAATGGTTCCACAATATTCACAAGCGGGGAGAAGAGGAGGGTGATAGTGTCTCTATTCAGGCTGTACTTATACCTGATTAATCCCAAATTAAGGAATAGAAAAAAAGGCATTTCAAATATATCAAAACAAGAGAATAGAATATTGCAAAATGGTGCAATATTTTTTCCTGAAACGCAATATAAAACGCATGTTTTTGAATTGAAAAATCAGAATATTTTGCTGTTAAATAATACTTTTCTTCTGGACTGACTTCAAATGGAAATTTAACGAAAAAAGGTTTGGCCAAATTTTGACGTCGACTTTAATTTTCCTGTGACTATTTGAGAAGCATTTAAAATGGACAGTTCTATCATATAACGTTCTACGTAACAGTAAAGAATTTCAATAGCTTCGCGATTGTGCACATTGTATATCGCGGTATGTGGGTTCGACCCGCCGAACACTTACCGTGGAAATTTCTGAATACGTCGGTGGTTAACCCTTAATTATCCAAATACTTTTAATTCATTTCAATTTTTTAATATATTTATCATAATAACAACGGTTGAATTGACTTAGGAGAGAGATACTAGCACATACTCATTAACATAAAAGAAAGTAATTTTCTCATTATTTACACTAATATCTGTACGATTTACCCATATTACGTCTCTTAAGCCCAGAAACGTGCGTTTCGAGGTATGTATTGAATCGCATTGCATTGAATAACAAAGAAAAATTCAATGACTAATCCAACCCCATCAGGTTGGAAAATTTACTATTTTTACCCTCTCCCTCACCCAGCGAGTGAACATCATGGTAAACATCTTGTTGGCACAGTTGCAGGCGCTCAACTGATGCTGCAGGCCACGCTGCGGCGGCTTATATATATACTGTCGCTCTGACATCCTCGTGATGACATCATCACTCGAGACGCTTGCGGTTGTTTCAGCTCAAGTCGCTCTTGACTTTGTCTAAGCGAGGTCAGTTTACTCAAACCGACAGAAGTGGTAAAATTCCGCTCAGGGCCTGTCACAACACGTCAATAAGTATGAGCAAGTATGGCTCGATCAAACGAGCTTCACGTGCATTTTCTTGAAGAGCTGAAAAACAATGCGACATGTGATTTAATCGCTCGTTTTAGTGCACACTTGGCGGTGAGCGAACGTTAAAACTCAGCGTAATTACTTCGTAATTACAACGTTTTAGTTCCAACGTTAGTGGGGCTTTCAACGAGGGATCCTCTTTCTTAGTGTCTCAGCACTGCATGACCACACAGCATGGCTTAGTTTCTTGGTTTTAGAACAAGCGGACACGTATTTCCTTCTTTTTTATTGCATTAAATACATACAATAAAGTTTGGACGACCCGTCAAAAATGACGGAGCTCGATGTTTTCTTTAGAGCAATCCTCCAGATGTGGATGACAAACAAATATATCCATCCCAACAGTACCCGCCATTAAAATGTTCTTATACTTGTGCACTGGTGAAACTCGTATCACAGATACGGTCATTGAGCGTCCTGGTGAGCGTCACAGACACACGCACCAACCGATTTAACGTTAATGAGACTCCCTTTGTAATGACACAAGAGAAATTAAGCACAACAAAATTTCTAACGTTCAATTTTTTATTTATAAATTTTAGGAAACAATTGGCGTTTGATTACAAAGAAAATATTAATATTAAGTGACAACTGAGAGTGACGGTTCTTCGCTCCGTTTACTACAGCACGAAGAGCTTTCAGATTTCCGAAGCCTTTTTGATTGACGTCAAGTATTTTAGAAGATCACTGTACTAAAATATCATAGCGATTTGCTTCTATTTTCGGTATATATGTACTCCCCTGAAAACGATTACAACACGATTGAAAATTTTAAAAACCCGAAGGTAAAGAAAATTACGTTTTGTTTGTTAGCTAGTGAAGGAAGTTGGTTTCCTCTTGTTGACAAATTTTAGCTACAAAATTGGTATCAATCAAATTAGATAACGCTTAGCTTGTTTAGGTTAATTCAAATAATGTCATGAAAATATGCAAATTATCAAATTTAATTTATTTAATCATCCAAAATGAAATGATAGGCTCCCAAGTGCCCCATTTCAGCTGAGTGGCTCCCATAAGTCGCAAACTTTTGAGAAAAAAAACATAAATATATTTGGTGCAAGGAATATCTCAGACGTTGTCAAAAAGTTTGCGTATCAGAGCTACAGAACAGCAGAGATGTTGAAAATTAAATATCTCAGATATTTTCGTGCGGTGAATACAAAGTTAGTTTCATATTACATAGATTAAACATTAATATGGTTAAATTGAACTAAATTTGTTCATATTTATATAGCCTAATATTTTTATCTATTAGATATCAAATACAGTATATTTCCCTGTTTACGTTTAACGATGTACGTACCTGTAGATATTAAATATTTCAAACATTTAAGTTAAGACTAAAATATAAATTGAACGCAAAGCATTCAATAGAACTAAGAAAAGCAGTTAGCATTAGGGGGGGGACGATTTTTTATCGATAGTACAGCCTCTATCCGTGTACGATATTTAATTATGCGGTTCTCAGAAATATTTGAAAGTTACAGTTTGCTTGCCTATTCTTCTTGCCCTATTCATTTAACATATATTAAAATTTTTAGGTCCTTCCTCTGAATCCTTAATTTAAATTCCCGCCACAAATTTTCGATACGAATTTGACCCGGCTTCTGACCTGACCATCCTATAAATTTGATTTTGGCTCTGCCACCCGGTGATTCCTCTTATTGGGAAAGGGAGAAGAGCCACAATTCCCCACTCTACCCAGGTGTCGGAAATGGGTACCGGCTTGACCGGGGGTAACCGTCATTGCATCCTGGTGTTAGCTATAAGCTATTTGAAAAACCAATGTACAAGATGATGCGTATCTGGCTTTATTGGATTGAAACATTTTTCTTTTCTTCCACTAAAACCTCGTTGCAGTGTCTAAGCCGGGTGTTTTGGATCGTAGTCTTGTCGCAATATCCATCCTCTTGGATACTTCAATTAGTTCCCAGTGTGAGCCATTACTCAAATTTATGCGATACATCTGAGCATTCATTTTTCCTTCACTAATGTAGAATTTACCACGACCTGCAAAAAAGAAGCAGCCCCATACCATTACGGAGCCTTGTTCATACTTCATAGTTGAAATAACATTATTACGACATTGAACTCAGTTTTTCAACCCCTAAGTGGGACAAACACTGTTGCACCCAAAAAGGCTTATTCTTCATCTTGATGGACCTTAGGATAGCGCATCAAAACAGGCATTTCTTTCTAAATGTTGCTTAACCAAATTCAGATGAATTCTTACAGAAATTGATTTTAACTCAAGTTTATTTCTTAGTGTGAGAGAGAGTAATAAATCGTTCCAAATATTTAATTACTCTACCAGTGTTCTTGCTACATCTGTTCTTAGTTCATCAACATCGTTTTGGAGTTCTAATCAAGTTATTCGAAGATTCTTTTTGAGTACACGGATTGTATGTTTAGTCGCAAGGTTTGAAATTTTCACGAGATTAAATGCGCCAAATAACTTAGGAGACATGCAGAGCATTGATATGACGTGAACCAACGAGTCATTTTACAAAAAGTTTGGACTGAGATTTTAGTATACATGAAGTTTTAAACTTTTAATGTTACCCAAGTAAATTAAATGTCAATCATGCAGGGAAGCCTACTCTTGAACACGAGGAAGTTCATTGTTTTTCTACGATCCCCTCAGTACGTTAAAGGATGTTTTTTATACCAATCAAGCCTGGTACACATCATGTTGTACACTGTTGTTCCAAATGGCATACAACTAACACCAGAATACAACGATAGTTACCCCGGTCAGGCCGGTACTCTTTTCCGACACTTGGGTAGAGTGGGGATTTGTGAATGAATTTTCCCTTTTCCCAACGGAATCACCGGGTGGCACTGCCGGAATTCGAACCGCCGGCACCTTCCCGTGAAGGGCGCGCTCTAACCACTCGGCCACTGTGTGTGATGAACAGCGGTTCATCATTGCTTCGATTTAGATTTGTGTTTGTTGCAGTGTTTGAGGTGAATTTGACGACTTCAGCGTTTCTGTGAGGGAGATGTAGATAGGAGTGTGTACATATTTGGCTTCGTGAGCGAGGAATGTTTCTTGCTTAGGAGTCCAGCTTTGTTCCCTTGAGCAAACTGTGACGTGATGGTTTTTTTTAATGAAATTTTGCTGCGATATTGTAATGCTACCCTAATTTTCAACGTTTACATCTAGGTTTATCTGTGCCGGCTTAGCCGCCATAAAAAAGGCTGTACAATAGGCAATAAAATTGTCCAAACGCAGCAACCTAGCGGCTGAAGGGCAATGAAACTGAGTTTCTTTACTTTGGTACATTTTTTACGAACTTGAAAACCTTTACAATGCGCTTCCAGTAATTTCATTATCATTATCGACCCTCGTTGCTTTCTAGTTTTGCATAACCGCGATTGACGTAATAAACGTTTTTATCGAACCATCTGATTGAAATTACGTTATTGATATTTTTTTAACATTATTCTCATTCAGAGTTAAATCAGGTATGATAATTCCTAATGACACATTATTATCTAAAAATAACGTCATGTTATATTTCCCGTTAACATTTAAATCTTGCGTGAGATCATTTTAAAGTATCCGGTATTTGCTATCTTCTCTGTTACTCTGATCAGAGCACAATTATTAAATTTTGATTTTCATAAACATTAGGTTTTCTTTCCTTATCCCTAATTTTCTAAAATTGAGGCCTTGGAATGTTTTTGTAAGAGTGAGACTGCCTCTCGCTGTTGTGAAATGTCTTAGCCGTACAGCACTGTACTGTAAGAAGCCATACAGTACTGCACAAGGCCGTACAGCACTTTACAGAGCCGTACAGTGTTGTACATGGCTGTACAGTACTGTACAGAGCCGTTCAGTACTTGTTTAGGGTCACCTCAACGAAACTATACGAATAACTCGACATGACTTCTCAATCGTTTGTTGGAACTGTAGGTCACTCTATCCAAAATTGGAAGAGATACAATATACTATTACTGAACTTAAATATAACCTAGACGTGATTAGCTTCACCGAATGCTGGCTAGATGACTTGACCAAAGACATGATTCGATTCGAAAATTATCATAGTTACCATTCGCTACGAAAAAACCAGTGAGGTGGAGGCATCAGCACATATATATCTAACCACATAAACTCGAGAATCATAACAAATGCATCAATGAATCAGGATCATATAGAATCACTCTTTGTAGAACTGTCTAGGGATGGTAAACGCATTGTGCTTGGAACGGTGTATAGGCCTCCTACAGCCTGTCCTATATTCTTCCTAAATGAGCTAAATCGTATCATTTCTCCCTTCAACAGGTCCTTATACAATGACATAATAATATGCGGTGACTTCAATTATGATCTACTGAAACATGAAAGCTATGAACCAATTTATAATTTCCTAACAGCCTTTCAGTCTCAATCTTTCCTTCCGATCGTCACAAAGCCAACACGAATAACCTCTGAGTCTGCTTCGCTGCTTGACAATATCTTTATGACAGACCCAAGTGATTTTCTTTCTGGAATCATTACTTCTGACTTATCAGATCCTTTTCCAGTTTTTCTTGTTAAGAAAAATGTCTATATTGCTTGCACCAAGGCACGGGCTGAAACTTACTCTTATCGTAAAGTAAACGAAACAAATTTAGAAGAAATGCGGACCGTTCTAGAAGAATCAATACCAACATTTCACATCTCTCAACACAATAATGCAACGAGCATTGATGAAGCAGTAGTAAAGTTTACTGAAACTATAATGGTCGCATACAATCAGTGTTGCCCAATTGTAACTCGAACAGTTACCCCATAAAATAAACAAAAGCCCTGGATTACTGGAGACATCGTGATAAATATAAAAAACGTCAAGCGTACCTAACCCTCCTTTACGACGGACAAATATCTCGAGAAACATATAACCGATTCAGAAACTTTGTGACAAATCAGATAAGGACATCCAAAAAGAGCTACTTTACGCGCAAATTTACTCAATTTAAAGCATATGTTAAAAAGACTTGGCACCTCCTTAACTCTTGCTGTAAACCGAATAACGCCGATAAAAAGAAAATTGAACATGTTGTTCAAGATAATGTAGCATACCATGGGAAGAAAAAAATTGCTAATCTCTTTAACAATTTCTTCGTAAACGTAGGGAAAACTATAGCTGATAGTATTCCAAGGGAACCTACTGATCACCTGGAATAAATGGATCATATTCGAGAACACAACTCCTTTTTCTTTGCGCCTACCAACTCTTCCGATGTAATTGCGTGCATAAGCAACCTGAAAAATTAATCGAGTGGGCAACAAACGTTTCCGACAAAAGTACTTAGAATTATTGCTGATATTGTAGCCCGGCTGATAGCCAATCTTATTAACCAGTCTCTCTTATTGGGCACTTTCCCGAACTCCCTCAAAATTGCTAGAGTAACCCCTATCTTCAAAAATGGTGAAAAAACCTGTGTAAACAATTATCGACCTATCCCCGTACTTCCAATTATAAGCAAATTGAACAAAAATCATTTCTTTACGATAAGCAATACGGCTTTCGCTCAAAAAAATCCCCAACGCAGCAGATGAAGGAAAGCCTGTTTCCTCTGTATTTCTTGACTTTCGAAAAGCATTCGATCGAGTGGATCATAAAATATTACTCTCGAAACTACACTGTTATGGCATTCGAGGGGTTGCCCATGATTGGTTCAGATCATACTTAACAAATCGGAAACAATACGTTGTCATTGACGACGCAAAATCGGACCCACAGACAATTAGCCATGGAGTTCCACAAAGATCTGTTCTTGGGCCTCTCCTATTTCTAATTTTTATCAATGATATTATTAAATCCACATCATTCGTCAAACACTTACTGTTTGCCGATGACAGTACGCTTTCTGCGGTCCTTCCGAACCAAAATTCCGCTATGATTGCGGAGAGTATAAATAATGAACTTCATAAGGTTTCATTGTGGCTTGAAGCTAATGAAATTAGCCTTAATATCGATAAAACGAAATATATTACATTTTCATACAAGAAAAATTTATCACTCCCACGCATTAAAGTTGGCGAAGGTGAAATCGAAGAAACCAACTCATATAAATTTCTGGGCATCATAATAGATAAACATCTGACTTTCAAAGAGCACATCGCTTATATTAGCTTTAAATTATCAAAATCCATCGGAATCCTAAATCAAGTTAAAAGTTTCTTGCCTGAAGCAGCTTTACAAATGCTCTACCAAACGCTCATTTATCCATACTTGCAATACGGAATAGAAGCACGTCACGGAACTGATAAAAATAAAACCAACAAAATTTTTACTCTGCAAAAATATGCTATCAGAGCGGTAAAGAACCTGGAATATAATGCTCACACAAATGATTCATTAAAAAATTTACAAATAATTGAACTTTCGGATCTCTATAATGTCTCCATTTGTAATTTCATTTACAAAACATTAAGAAATGATGGCGACAATAGCCTAAAACAATTATTAAATGCACAAACTGGTCATCACGACCATTTAACCCGAAATAGAAGTAAATTCATGCTTGCTTACTATTCAAAGGCCCGGTCGCAACGCAGTATCCTCTTCGTTGGAACTAAAACTTAGAACTCAATACCTGCGGAGATCCTTGAAAGTAATTCTTACAAGGTATTCAAAAGACATCTTGAAGTCTCACTTCCTATCAGAATACTAGTCGCGTAAGATCACCTAGTCACATCTTGCCTCCTACATGTCTGGTCCTAATAATGTAACTTGCCACGGGTAAGAAAACCGATCTTCAGTCTGCTCTTAAATTGTTTTATTGAATACATTGTTATATATAGCCGATTTTAACTATACTGTAAAATACAGTATCAAATATCGAATTAATTATCTCTTTGATCGGTCACAAGCGAAACTAGGTTAAGTGGATTAGGTTAAACATTATTGTACACCTTAGAATAGCGTGATGGTAGGATGCCCTAGAAGTCGCAGAACTTATTCGGGCCCACAGGCAGCTATACTCTATTTTGACCATTGTACTAGACCTAAGAAACATTCTACCTCTGTATCACCTGTGGTAAATAAATTGTTTATTGTTTTAACTTCGAATGTCATTTCGAATCCGTTTTTGATGATCCATTGTGACCTTCTCATTCTGGGACATTGATTAACAAATATTTGGATTTCCCAACCCTAGTTTCCTGTTGGGTTTCCAAGATATATCCTGATGACGGACGTACACTGCAGTACAGAACAGCACTGTACAGAAAAATTCAGTACTGCCCAGAAACACTCAATACTGTACAAAGCCGTACAGTACTGTACAGGGCCCTACAGTGCAATTTCACTTCGAATTCATCATTTGATGATCCATTGTGGCCTATTTATTCTGGGACATTGATCAGTAAGTACTTGGAATACAAAATATATTTGTTTTTAATCGTATTTCGTTTGTCAATAATACATTTGGATGCCAAATGTGTTATCCACGTGATTTCAACACAATCCACTGAGAGCCGTTCATGTTAATTGATTTTCCAGGGGCATCCACTGCGCCGTAGCCATGATACGCTTCCCTAATGGTAGCCGTGGTGGCCGTGGTGGAAGTGTTGCTTGACGGACACGAAGCTCTCCCCATGTCCGCCGTGATGGCCGTGTCCATATCCACCGTGGTGGTGGCCGTGCTGGATGTGGTAACCGTAGCTCACGAGACCACTGTGGTGACCTGGCATTGGTGAGGCGGCCGGCAGTGCAACGGCCATTGCAGCAAATACGGCAAGGATCTGGTGGAGATGGACAAACAATATATATTACTATACATGAACTGGACACAGAAGAAGTATTAATAAAGCTTTGAATTGACATGCAAGCTGTATTAGTGCACCTTAACAAGACATAAAAGGAGCATAATAAGTATTATAAATCATCTAAAACCGATGAGTGCAAACATACTTTGTGTGCCCACGCTTCCACATGGTTAGAATAAATGTGTCTATTTAATTAAAAAATTCCAAGTGAACTAAAGCAATGTTGTAGAGGCAATAACCATTTCAAGAGATGATAACACGAAAATGCACCAAAGTTTAGAGGGTAGTTTTTCAAGTGCTTGTTAATATTGAAAATTGCAAAAACCTCAAAATGTTCAACTTGCAGTTGAGTGTATTGCGTTTTTTAATGTGTGGCGCGCGTACCTTATGTGTGAGAATTTGGTTTGTGTGTTAGTGTGATGGGTGCGACGAGTGTCCACGTTGCAAAAAAAAATAATAATAATCAAAAGATTTAAAGTTTAGAAACGGTTTGTGGAAGGGGTTCAAATTTTTTATTGTACTGGACAAGCTTTAAATTTGAACTGCATTCCACAGCCCCGCTTTAACAACATAAAAGACTTGTAAGTTGTGCCTCATCTACCATTAGCATGTACGTATATTGTAACGAATAAGACACAATTACGAAATTGGTTATAAATAATAATTATCAATGCTGGCATAAACAAAGATTTTGGTCCAGCATCTGCGCGTCTTTTGATAATTGACAGACTTTATTTAGTTGTGAGAATATTTTTAAGGGTTTTATTAAAATTCCAGGAATGTTAACACCGACAGGGTGTCAGATATATCAGGTTGAGCGGGTGAAGAACAAGACAAATGGGTTACTGATTGGATGATCAGGCCGGCCCTGTTCTCTGTGAAAGATTTCCGTCTCGCTCAATACTTGAACTGTGTTTAAAATATTTAACCATAGGCATCTCTTGATGAATATCAGTAAGTACCACATCTGGTAGAACTGAGAACCTTACTTTATCCATTCTCCTGAATTTTTGATTTCGTGTATTTAGTTTTAGGCGGAGTTGCCATAGTTCCCTCCTTTGGAAATTAGGAAACATCGTAACAATGCTATGTTTGCATATTCATAATAATTCCACTCGCAAAATGTCGAGGTATTGAGGCACATTTTCATTATAACCATCGAGGATTTCACACATCAAAATACACTAGTTTTAGCCGTGAATGTTTCATTCGAGTCAATTAGCCAAGATTCGCGTTAATGACCGTTTAAATTCACACAACATCAACGCAGCCCTGTTAATTTTAAGACGACGATATTTCAACCCAACAAGTCAGAGAATTTACTAACATTAAGAAATCTCTCCCTCATCCAGTGAGTGAACATGTTGTTGGTATAGTTGCAGGTGCTCAACTGATGCTGCAGGCCATGCTGCTGCCGGCTTATATACTGTCGCTCTGACCACCTCGTGATGACGTCATCACTCGAGACGCTTGCGGTTGTTTCAGCTCACGTCGCTCTTGACTTTGTCTTAGCGAGCGAGGGAGGCCAGTTTATTCAAACCGAAAAAATTGTTAATTTTCTACTTGGAGCCTGTCACAACACGTTAATAATTACTAGCATATATGCGTTGTACATACTCGTACATAGTTAACGCAGTCACGCGCCAGAGAACAAAGCGACACGTAACTAAAATGCTCGTTTGCCGCACACTTTGGTGTGAACGAACAGTATCACCCAGCGTAAGTACCTTGTACTTACGTCATTTTAGTGTTTAACGTATGTATGGCTTTTAAAGATTAATTCAATTTCTTAGTGCAAACTATGATTGTGTCATGACTGAGACTGCACCATGACTGAGCCGTGACTGCACAATGACTGAGCCGTGACTGCACCATGACTGAGCCGTGACTGCACCACGACTGAGCCTTGACTGCACCATGACTGAACCGTTACTGCACCATGACTGAGCCATGACTGCACCATGACTGAGACGTGTCTGCACCATGACTAAGCCGTGACTGCACTATGACTGAGCCGTGACTGCACCATGACTGAGCCGTGACTGCACCACGACTGAGCCGTGACTGCACCATGACTGAGCCGTGACTGCACCACGACTGAGCCGTGACTGCACCATGACTGAACCGTGACTGCACCATGACTGAGCCATGACTGCACCATGACTGAGACGTGTCTGCACCATGACTAAGCCGTGACTGCACTATGACTGAGCCGTGACTGCACCATGACTGAGCCATGACTGCACCATGACTGAGCCGTGACTGCACCACGACTGAGCCTTGACTGCACCATGACTGAACCGTTACTGCACCATGACTGAGCCATGACTGCACCATGACTGAGACGTGTCTGCACCATGACTAAGCCATGACTGCACTATGACTGAGCTGTGACTGCACCATGACTGAGCCGTGACTGCACCATGACTGAGCCATGACTGCACCATGACTGAGCCGTGACTGCACTGTGACAGCCGTGGCTGAGCCTTTATTGGACTATAACTAAGATGTGACTAAACTATGACCGATCTTTGACAATTACTACTCACTGACCATTTCCATTCTTCTTCTTCTGTTTCCTCTCATCAAAGTTCTCCTAACACAAGAAATAGAGGAGCTGAAACAAAAAATGATGAGCTTGACTGCACGAAACAAGAAACTGAAAATGACAGTCAATTTCAAATGATGGTGTCAATGTTTGTCCAATGTATGTGTTCTGAACACTTCCGTGTTATTGCTCATAAATATCCGGGAACGTTTTTGCAACATTCCTATGTTGGATTATGGTATTTGTAACATTTTATTATGTTTACCATAATGCAGGTGCAGTTTCTCTATTTAAAAATAACTAAATTTTTCGTTGTATTAATATTTGAAAAATACAGATTTTTTATGGGAATAAAGTAGTCATGCATAACATTTTTCACGGGACTTTTATCACTGCAACTTATTTTTAGTTTTATAAAGTGAAAATTTACATAAAAATATTTTTCAGCTTCTCAACAATTGCTGTTGCGATTAAATGCTATCAATAATTTACGAGGATCGGTGCCCTAACAAAACCCTGACAGTATTATAGGTTTGTTGGCTGGTTACTCTCCGGACTCTGCTTTCAGTAATGGCAAGTGTAAAATTCAACACTCACCCCCCAGTGATAACATGAGTGAAATTCAACACTCACCCTCCAGTGATAACATGAGGGAAATTCAACACTCACCCTCCAGTGATAACATGAGGGAAATTCAACACTCACCCTCCAGTGATAACATGAGGGAAATTCAACACTCACCCTCCAGTGATAACATGAGGGAAATTCAACACTCACCCTCCAGTGATAACATGAGGGAAATTCAACACTCACCCTCCAGTGATAACATGAGGGAAATTCAACACTCACCCTCCAGTGATAACATGAGGGAAATTCAACACTCACCCTCCAGTGATAACATGAGGGAAATTCAACATTCACCCTCCAGTGATAACATGAGGGAAATTCAACACTCACCCTCCAGTGATAACATGAGGGAAATTCAACACTCACCCTCCAGTGATAACAAGAGGGTTCAACACTCACCCTCCAGTGATAACATGCGTAAAATTCAACACTCACCCTCCAGTGATAACATGAGGGAAATTCAACACTCACCCTCCAGTGATAACATGAGGGAAATTCAACATTCACCCTCCAGTGATAACATCAGGGAAATTCAACACTCCCCCTCCAGTGATAACATGAGGGAAATTCAACACTCACCCTCCAGTGATAACAAGAGGGAAATTCAACACTCACCCTCCAGTGATAACATGAGGGAAATTCAACACTCACCCTCCAGTGATAACATGAGGGAAATTCAACACTCACCCTCCAGTGATAACATGAGGGAAATTCAACACTCACCCTCCAGTGATAACAAGAGGGAAATTCAACACGCACCCTCCAGTGATAACAAGAGGGAAATTCAACACTCACCTTCCAGTGATAACATGCATAAAATTCAACACTCACTCTCCAGTGATAACATGCGTAAAATTCAACACTCACTCTCCAGTGATAACATGCGTAAAATTCAACACTCACCCTCCAGTGATAACATGAGGGAAATTCAACACTCACCCTCCAGTGATAACATGAGGGAAATTCAACACTCACCCTCCAGTGATAACAAGAGGGAAATTCAACACGCACCCTCCAGTGATAACAAGAGGGAAATTCAACACTCACCCTCCAGTGATAACATGCATAAAATTCAACACTCACTCTCCAGTGATAACAAGAGGGAAATTCAACACTCACCCTCCAGTGATAACATGCATAAAATTCAACACTCACTCTCCAGTGATAACATGCGTAAAATTCAAGTCATCCTACAGTGATAACATGTGTAAAATTCAACACTCACTCTACAATAATAACATATACAAAATTCAACATTCACTCAACAGTGATAACATGGATAAAATTCATCTCACCTTCCAGTTATAACATGGGCAAAGTTCATCACTCCCCTTCAGTAACAACAGAGAGGATATTAAAAAAAAGTTTACAGTAATAACGCATGGCTAAGTTTTTTCTCTGGTCGCTTAGTCCACGCGATCAGTTACGAATGTTACCAAAAATAGCATAATTACTGTGAATGGATGTTGGAAAAAGTTAAGATATGTTAAATATTTTAAAATAGGTTAGATTAGAATAGGTCAGTTTTTAATAGATTGAAGTCAAGCTCTCAGTGATGATCGATTACTTGTCTATGCTTTAGTATGACATATTGCAATTTTTATGTCAGGCTGCGTTTCGAGTGATTAGGATAGGCTAGGACAGGTTAGACAATGGGATTTAAGCCGTAAGAACTAATTATGATTTTTTTACTGGTCCGAATAATAACTGTTCCAACTGCTGTTAATTTGTTGCTTGCTTGCTTGGCTTGTGTAAGTTCAGTAGACTGGATACCTGAACACTACATAATGACTACAGATTTCTGCTTCTGTTTCGAAATTGTTTATGGATTGAAACACGTAAAATTTACCCTAATAAAAAAAGAGGACTCGATGGAAAAAAGTACACACATTTTCAGCACAGTGTTTATAAGGACAAAACTAAACTCTACTGTACTAAGAACAGAACTGTAGTGAGAACAGAACTGTAGTAAGAACAGAACTGTAATTCACACATGAACAGTTTCCATACATAAACTACAGCACTTACATAAAGCACATCATTTCGACGGCACCCAGACCACGGTAGAGCAAACAAGGTAGTACTACCATATATATGGGGGAAAATGTACCTCCTCTTGTTCAGCTTGCCAATAGAACGGCTTTATTTCAAACAAACTTTATGACGTCACCATTGCGACATGTCGTTAGGCCAATAGTGGTGCCAGATTTGAGGCTAGCAGTGTTGCCAGATGCAATATAAGCGCAGCTATTGGTTAGTTTCCATGACGTCAGCATTGCCACACGGTCGGCGAAAAAAGACTGGTTTGGCCCTACCTTGTTTCTTCTACCGTGACCCAGCCCCGCTCATAAACTGAACCCCACAGAGCATGAACTAATTTTTAATGTTGATGTCACGCACCGGTAATTATAGAGCAGCGCTGATGCATGAGAATGCAAAGATTGAGATAGCAAGATTGTGAATGCAAATTTAAAATTGCGTCTCTCGTAACCCTTAGCTAATACAACCCAATGTAAACTCCCGGCTACGCGCTACATAAGCCACACAAGCGGCAGGGTCGTGTCTGACTGTTGAGAGGGAAAATGAAAGGTGTCAAAAATAACCAATGAAGTAACGTTTAAAACTATCACAATCGTATTACTAATGATGGCAAATGTAGTAGTTTATCGACTCCTAACCTACACGTGAGCTAGTGAAGGGCGTTCTCTTTGAGTTGAAAGGTTTTTATAACTCTTCCTGCCAGTTGTTTTTGTTTTCTGGGTTTTCATAACTTTTCCTGCTAGTTATTTTTGTTTTCTTCAACACCAGAAGAAGATATCTTGCTTTCATATCGAACTGAATGCGGTGTTTAACACTTTGGTCGCAATTGGTTAAACTGAAGTTCAATCAATATTCAACTAAAATGTAAAGTAAATTATCGGAAGCAATTTTGAAAATAGCAAACATTAACTGGATCATGCTCTCATTTAGCTTTGATTAAGTATTTATGAAAATTGAGTTGTGATTACTGGTCGGTCTGCAGCATTATAAATATCCCTTCCGTGGCCACCGGTGGCGCACGTCGCGGTCAATGCGTTAACCGAAGGGCACTCGGAATGTAAGCTCTATGGATTGCGAAATGCTATTTGAGCTCTGAATTGCTAAATTTTCATTAAAAGGCAAAGTTTTAGTGTTTTTACAAAGAAAGCCTAGTCTGGCTGTCTTGATGTAGTATTATCTATTATTTACTATTATGATGTAGGAATGTACTATTATGATGTAGTAATATACTATTATAATGAAATGATATACTATTATGATTTTAAACAATTTAAACAATTTAAACAATTTATTTACCACAGGAGATACAGAGATAAAATGTTTCTTAAGTCTAGTACAATGGTCAAATTTGAGCATAGCTACCTGTGGGCCCGAATAAGTTCAGTGATTTCTAGGGCATCCTACCATCAAGGTTAGTCTTAGGAGTACAATAATGTTTAACCTAATTCACTCAAACTAGAGACGCATTAGACTGATCAATGAGATAAGTAACTCGAAATTAGATACTTCATTTCACAATATAGTTCATATGGACTAGATTTAACAGTATATTCGACAAACGATTCAAGAACAGACTGAAGATCGGCGAAATTAATCAAGGCGAATTACATTATTAGGACCAGTTATGTAGGGGACAAGGTTTGACTCTGTGATCTTACACGACTAGTAATCTGATAGGAAGTGAGACTCAAGACTTTTTTTGAATACCTTATAAGAATTACTTTCACGGATCTCCGCAGGTATTGAGTTCCAAGTTTTAGTTCCAACGAAGAGGATACTGTGTTGTGACCGAGCCTTTGAGTAATAAGGAAGCATGAATTTACTTCTATTTCGGGTTAAATGGTCGTGATGACTAGTTTGCGTAGTTAATAGTTGTTTTAGGCTATTGTCGCCATCATTTGTTAATGTTTTGTAAATGAAATTGCAAATGGAGATTTTGTAGAGATCCGAGAGCTTAAGTATTCGTAAATTTTTGAAAGAGTCATTTGTGTGAGCATTATATTCTAGATTCTTTATCGCTCTTATGGCTCTTTTTTGCAGGGTAAAAATTTTGTTGGTTTTATTTTTATCAGTTCCGTGCCATGCTTCTATTCCGTATTGCAAGTATGGTGAAATGAGCGTTCGGTAGAGCATTTGTAAGGCTGTTTCAGGCAGGAAATTCTTAACTTTATTTAGGATTCCGATAGATTTTGATAATTTAGAACTAATATGAGCGATGTGCTCTTTAAAGGTTAGATGTTTGTCTATTATGATGCCGAGGAATTTACTTGAGTTGGTTTCTTCGATTTCACCTTCGCCAATTTGAATGCGTGGGAGAGATATATTTTTCTTGTATGAGAATGTAATATATTTTGTTTTATCGATATTAAGGCTTATTTTATTAGCTTTAAGCAACAATGAAACCTTATGAAGTTCATTATTTTTACGCTCCGCCATCCTAGCGGGATTTTGGTCTGGAAGGACCGCAGAAAGGGTACTGTCATCGGCAAAAAGTATGAATTTGAAGAATGATGTAGATTTAATGATATCATTGATAAAAATTAGAAATAGGAGAGGCCCAAGGACAGATCCTTGTGGAACCCCATGGTTAATTGTCTGTGGGTCTGATTTTGCGTCGTCAATGACAACGTATTGTTTCCGATTTGCTAAGTATGATCTAAACCAATCATGGGCAGCCCCTCGAATGCCATAACAATGTAGTTTCGAGAGTAATACGTTATGGTCCACACAATCGAATGCTTTTCGAAAGTCAAGAAATACGGAGAAAACAAGCTTTCCTTCATCTATATTAGAATAAAGGTATTGCAAATGATTTAATACAGCTTGTGTCGTAGATTTCTTAGAACGAAAACCGTATTGTTTGTCGTAGAGGAAAGATTTTTGTTCAAAATACGAATACACTTTTTTATACACAATTTTCTCTAATATTTTGCTAATAATTGGTAGTACAGAGATAGGTCTATAATTGTTAACGCAGTTTTTATCACCATTTTTAAAAATAGGGGTGACTCTCGCAATTTTGAAAGAGTTGGGGAAGATGTCTTGAGAAAGGGATTGGTTGATAATATAAGATATGCACGGTGCTATTATATCAGCTATAGCCTTAAGAGCTTTAGCCGAAAATTTTTTCAATCCACTTGATTTATTTTTCAAGTTGTTTATGCATGTAATTACATCGGAGGGATTAGTTGGCGTGAAAAAGAAAGAGTTAGGTTCACGGACATGATCCATGTATTGCAAGTGGTCTCTTGGTTCACTGAAGACACTATCGGCTATATTTTTTCCTATGTTTACAAAAAAGTTGTTAAACACAGTTGCAATATCTTTTTTCTCGTGGTATTTTACATTTTCGTGAACGACGGACTCAATTGTTTTCGTAGTATTATTATTCGGTTTATAGCATGAATTAAGCAGGCGCCAAGTTTTTTTAATATCAGTTTTGTATTCAGTAAATTTGCGCGTGAAGTAGTTTCGTTTTGAGGTTCGTATTTGATTTGTCACATGATTCCTGAATCTGTTATACGTTACTTTAGATATTCGCCCTTCGTATAGTAAGGCTAGGTACGCTTGACGTTTCTTTATATTGATCACGATATCTTCAGTAATCCAGGGCTTTTGTCTATTTTTCGGCGTAATTGTGCGGGTGATTATTGGGCAACACTGGTTATATGCGGTCGTTATAATTTCAGTTAAATTTAGTATTGCTTCATCAATGTTAATCGCATTATTGTCCCGTTCATAGACGTCTAATGATGGCATTAATTCTTCTAGAACAGTTCGCATTGTTCCCAAGTTGT
Source organism: Morinoia aosen (assembly GCA_030386875.1). Classification (NCBI taxonomy): domain Eukaryota; kingdom Metazoa; phylum Arthropoda; class Malacostraca; order Amphipoda; family Talitridae; genus Morinoia; species Morinoia aosen. The sequence goes on along the minus strand of CM059577.1, from coordinate 46,368,014 downwards.
ATTCGTTTACACAACGAAATGAATAAGTATCAGCCTGTGGGTTGGAACAAGGATTATAGACATTTTTCTTGATGAGAAACACCGGGAAATGGTCAGATAAGTCAGAAATTATTATTCCGGTAAGAAAATCAGTCGGATCTAACATAAAAATATTATCGAGTAACGTAGCCGATTCAGAAGCAACACGTGTAGGTTTCGTGATGATTGGAAGGAAGGAGCTAGACTGAAAAACATTTATGAAGTTTGAGATTTGCTCACAGCTATCATATTGTAGAAGATCGTAGTTGAAATCCCCGCAGATTATTATGTCATTATCTAGAGACTTGTTGAACTGAGATATAATGCTTTGAAGCTCGTTCAGGAAAGAGACGTTACAAGCTGTTGGGGGTCTATATACTGTCCCAAGCATAATCCGTTTACCATTTTTCGTTAGTTCTATAAATAAGGTCTCAATATGTTCACGATTCATAGTTGCACTTAAAATGACTTTCGAAGATATATGTTTAGATATGTACGTACTGATGCCACCACCACGTTTGTTACTACGGAGTGAATGATGGCTATAATAGTTTTGAATTTGAATCAGGTCTTTTGATGATTCGTATAGCCAACTTTCGGTGAAACTGAGAACATCAAAATTGCTGTTCAGCTCAGTGATAGTACAAGATATTTCATCTATTTTCGGATAAATGGATCTACAGTTCCAACATAATAGAGAAAAATCGTTACAGGTCTTCCTCATCGATTCATTGAATTTTTTAATATTTAGGTATTTACAGTTTCCAGATATAGTAATATACTTTTATGATGCATTTATATACTATTATGATGTAGTAATGTGCTATTATGATGTAGTAATGCATTACTGTATAATGATGTAGTAATATACTAATAAACTGTAGTGATGTACTATTATAATCTAGTAACTTACTATTATAATGTAGTTATATACTTTTATGCTGTAGTAGTATGTTATTATTATGTAAAATGATGTAATTTTCGTAATCGATGCTCGGGGACTTTCGCGTCGACGGTGCGGAACGTCGCGCCCACTAACCCTGATGCACACCGCGCACAACCTAATTTATCACCACAGCCTGCAACACCTAAGAAAACAAATGTTTGATCATTACAATTCATCATAAAAACATGGATTAAATGTTGTGAACATTCCTGTTGCACATGCATGGTATCGGAAGAATTGATACGCATTTGGAAATGATGTGTGTAAATTTTTCGGGCTTGTCCAGTATTCGGTGAAATACCAACTTGGGTTTTATATAGTTTTTGAAGGGAAATATCTTACAATCAAACAGACGTTGTTCCATGTATTTCAATTTGGAGGACGTCGAGTCGAATGCGTAAATTGTTTAGAAAATTGCACATCAACTGAAGCGTAGCTCTACACTGCGACAATAACGAGCTGTTAATGCCATGTTTCATTCATTCTTATATAATTTAAATAAAAAATTTACGGACACAAATTAACAAAGTGGAACTGTAGCTAACTGTACTTGTTTTTTTTCTTATGGAGGCCTCACTACAACGATTCCATCATCCGTTGAAAAATCTTCCCTAATTATAATTAGGGAAGATTTATATATACCCTCAGTGTGTTCATTTTTTACACAGGATGGGCCATAAGTTTTTATAGATAGGTAAAGTAAATATTCTATATTGAACACGCATCAAGTATCGTATCTGCTGTGTCTTCATTGGTGGCTCTACGTCTTTCAACATTTTGTGTTTGATTTGCAACATTTCTAGTTGTCTGAAATTGGCATATACAGTAAGTGTTGCCGCAGCGTTGTGTGTCATGCTCGTTCCAAGTTTTGTGCAAAAGTTTCATACAAATATACGACTGCTTCACGATCCATCGATCAGTATAATTTCAATTCGTTGCTTTTTTGTAAAACGCGTGGACTCGGGTGCATGAAAAATAAAAAAATATACAATATAAATTCTCCGATGTATGGAAACCCATGGCCCACCCTGTTTATTTGTTTGGTGTCCGCTGCTTCCGTCTCTCTGTGACGCTCACAAGGACGCTCAATGGCCGTATCTGTGATACGAGTTTCACCAGTGCACAAGTACAAGAATATTTTAATGGCGGGTACTGTTGGGATGGATATGTTTGTTGGGCATCCACATCTGGAAAATTTATTCAAGGAAAATATTGAAACTCGTCGTTTTTGACGGGTCGTGTCCACTAGTCTATTTATAAAACTGTGATAGGACCGGATAGGAAAAACTTTGCATTTTAACGAGTACCAAAAAATACGAGTGAACCCATTATGTTCCGGAATATACATCTAGAAAGACATGTCAAACACTGGTCAACACTCTGTATCACGGCTCAATCATGGTGCAGTCACAGTTCAGTCATGATACAATCATGGCTTACACTAAGAAAGAGAATCGCTTGTTGAAAGCCCGTCTAATTTTCAAACCAAAACGTTGAAATTACGACGTAATTACGCTGAGTTATAGCGTTCACTCTCCCCTAAATTGTGTAGCAAAACAAGCGTTTAAATCACGTGTCGCATTTTTCACCTGCTGCTGAAGAAAATGAGCTTGACCAACGTAACAACCTTTGAATAAACCACATATGCTCGTTATTATTGACGCGTTGTGACAGGCTTTTAAAAAAATATGAACAGTTATTTATCGAACCTATTCTAAACAATTTAAAAAATAAAGGCAATTTAAGAAATGTTAAAAATTTATTCACCACAAGAGATACGGTTCTACTGTAGATTGTTTTTTGAGTCTAGTACAATGGACACATTTGAGTATACCTACCTGTGAGCCCGAATAAGTTCAACAGTATTAAGTGCATCCTATCATCAACGCTGTTTTAAGGTGCACTGTTATGTTTTATTTAATTTACTAAACCAGCTTTTTGCGCACTAGACTGATCAATGAATTGGTTCACTCAAGATTCGTTGCTTATTTTTACCACAATAGTTTATGTGGGCTAGATAAGAGTTGTATATTCTAGAATTCAGACTTATGATTTATGTCATTATTCATAGCAAATTACTCTATCGAGATGAGTCATGTAGCAGGAAAGATTTGTCTTGTTTACCTTATGTGATTAATATTCCGGTTGAAAGAGGGATTCAAGATTCGAATTTAAAGCTTTGTAACAACTTTTTTCGCGGATCTCAGCAGGGATCGTATTCCAAGTCTCAGTTCCAATGAAGAGGAGACTGTGTTGTGACCTAGCTTTTGAATAATAAGGAAGTATTAAGTTACTTCCATTTCGGGTTAAGGTCATGATGGCCAGTTTGAACATCTAATAAAATTGTTTAAGGTCTCTGTCGCAATCACCAGTCAATGTTGTATACATGGAATTACATATGGAGAGCTTGTAGAGATCAAGAAGCTTCAGTATTTTCGAACTTTTGAATGAATCATTTCTGTAAGGATTATATTCTAATTTTGTTGTCACGCTATAGGCTGTTTTTTGCAATGCAAAGAGCAAATTGGTTTTATTTTTATCAGTTCTTTTCCATGCTTCTATTCTGTACTGTAGATTTAGTGAAATAAGAGTTCGATATAGTATTTTCAAAATTTCTTCAGATGATACGTTTCTCACTTTATTGAGGATTCCATCGAATTTTGAAAATTTAGGACTGATATGTGCAGTATGTTCTTTGAAGGTCAGATATTTATTTATTAGAATGCCAAGGAACTTACAGGAATTGGTTTCTTCAATTTCACCGCCACCAACCTTTATGAAAGGAAAAGACGTATTCTTCTTGTATGAGAAAATCATGTATTTCGTCTTTTCAAAATAGAGGCTTATTATATTAGCTTTAAGCCATATTGAAACATTGTGCAGCTTGCAATTTCTAATCTACACAAATGTATGATCATTGAGGGATGTTAATGTTGAAGCATTTTAAAAAGACATGTTTCAACGTTTCATGTTTGAACTTAGTTATAAAAAATGAACTGTTTTTATTTTCTCTTTCTTTCTCTATAATTAAAATGAGATTTTCATTACGACGAGCCGTAGAAAGCGTGCTGTCTTCAGCAAAAACTATGAATTTGACAAATGAAGTAGATATACTATATCGTTGATTAAGGCTAAAAATGAAAACTTATAACACTTAACGTAGAACATGAACACTCTCTTTGATTTGAATCAATTAATTTTTCTATTTCGCTGAGGTAAAGTCAATCCTCAGGACGAACTGAAACAACCGCAAGCGTCTCGAGTGATGACGTCATCAGGAGGTGGTCAGAGCGACAGTATATAAGCCGGCAGCAGCGTGGCCTGCAGCATCAGTTGAGCACCTGCAACTAAACCATCAATATGTTCAGTCACTGGGTGAGGGAGAAGTTTATTGAAATTATTATATTATCCGACTTTCTGGGATTGAATCCCCGCCGTCTTGCAATTAATAGGGCCGCAACAATGTTCTATGTATATATATTGTCACAGGAGCGTATTTTACTTAGTTGAGTGGAATGATGCATTCACAGCTAAAATTGGAGTATTATGAAGTGAGCAATCATGGATTGATGTATTGAAATGTTAGCATCAGCATCTCATTATTTAGTTAGGAAAATTTTCATGAATTTCTATGGGTTAATCCTATGAAGCCAGAAAGATGTTGAAAATTCATCTTGCCGTATTCAACGAGACCGCTTCGTTTTCAACCGATTTGCACCATCACCAACAAACGTTGTGTCTAAGTAGCTTTGTATAACTTACTAAAGCATTAGAAAAATGTGTAGAAAAAAAATCCTGCGTCATAATGTTGCTATTTTTGAAAGTATGGTAGCAAGAGAAAGTTTACATTTGAATTTTCTCATAGCTCGCAACTGTTTATGCGCAAATATGAGCGGCTAAAACATCTCATGAAAAAAACGTTTACTTGCAATTTGAGGTCATTAGCTTCCGTCCTACGGTGCTTCACTTCATGCAGTGGACTCGGTCGGAGAGCATTTGCGCACGCCGTGCTCTGCAGCTCCCACGCGAAGAGTTCGTGGGGTTAAACCAACGTACTGCGATGCGCAGCGTGCTTTACCGTGAAGCTGATCATGATCGCAGGCAGTCCTGTCGAGCGGATGTGTAGATAAACAACATTGTTTGGTCGAATTCGTGGCGGTAGTAATTGGAAGGACAAATATAGAATGCAATTTGGTAAACCATTTAGTTTGCTTTGAAACTTAAATAGTTTAAAAAAGAAGTCTTCAAATTTCCGAGGCAAAAAATATGTTGACTCTCTTACATGAAACTGATTGCATGAATTCGAAAGTCCAAGAAAATGCGTGGATTAATTTTCTCAGCTCTGCCAAATGCGGCACTTACTGCTTTTCATCAAGAAATGCCAATGGAAAAAATTTCATAAGCAAAACAAAGATCTCTCACTGAGAAGTTGCTGTGTCTACTCTTCCGATTAGTTACGCGGTTGCCTTGTTTTTCACCGGCTCTTCCGGATACGTCTATCAGCCATTGGTGCGTTAGCGTCCACAGTTGCTAAAGCAAGCGATGATTATTACTAATTGGTATCTCCATTACTACTTATAACTTGTATGAACGTGCATTCAAGCCAGTGGTAAATAAGAGACATCTAAAAAATCTTTCGAATTGTTAAAGCATGGCTTCGAAATTCAATTTAAATTGAGTGAGCGTTGTAGCTGTCCAGTTCAATAACATGTATGCGCGTTCATTTTCCACGTACAGTTAGTAAAATTTTTCGTCGGTTTAACAACACTCTTTAAACACAGCACACAAAAACAAAAAAACCGTATTCACACATGAGACACGTCAACATCTCAAAAAACAACTGCAGTACACACAACTGCTAACGGAGCATCTTGATGTTTCTATAATTTTCAATACCCCTCTGAACTAGGGGGCATTTTTTCGTTCTGTTCACTTCTGTCCCGATTACCGCTTTGCCACAGCAAAAATATTTTGATCCCATTGAAGTTTTTGTATTGGAGTTATTTAGTTTAAAGGGCTCCTTTTTTGCTGTCTTGTGGAAGAGAGGGACGCAAATATGTTTGCACACATCCGTTGTAGACAATTTGTAGTATTTAGTATTCATCTTGTGTGTCCAGTTAAGGTGCAGTAGTACATCTGGTGAGTTCAGTTAAGATGCAGTAATACATCTTGTGCTTCCAGTTAAAGTGTAGTAATATATCTTCAGTGTCCAGTTCATGTATAGTAATATATATTGTTTCTATATTTTCGCCAGATCCTTGCCGTATTTGCTGCCGTGGCCGTTGCACTGACGGCTGCCTCACCAATGCCGGGTCACCACGGTCACCACGGTGGTCACGTGAGCTACGGTTACCACATCCAGCACGGTCACCACGGTGGTGGATACGGACACGGCCACGGCCACCACGGCGGATATGGGAAGAGCTTCGTGTCCGTCAAGCAACACTTCCACCACGGCTACCATTAGGGGAACGTATCATGGTTACGGCGCAGTGGATGCCACTGGATATCAATGAACATGAACGGCTCTCAGCGGATGCCATTGAGATCCCGAGGATAACTCATTTGGCATCTGAATCTTTGTTCAGAAAATACGAATGAAAATAAATGAATGTTAAAATTCAAATGTTATTAATTGACCTTCGGAGAATAAGTGGGATACAATGGATCATCAATTGATGTATTCCAAGTGACCTTGTACTCTATGAATTTATTCACTACAGTACGTCTATTTACTGTACTGCACTGGTCTGTGCAGTACTCTTCGGCTGTGTACAGTACTGTACGACTCTGCACAGTACTGTACGGCTCTGTACAGTACTGTACGGCTCTGTACAGTACTGTACGGCTCTGTACAGTACTGTAAAGCTCTGTACAGTAAAAATGCCATTGAGATCACGTACATATATAATTTTCTGCACATATTTTACCAATATACAGAAAAACGCTAAATAAAACGATTTTCACGAGTGACACAAACCTCAAAACTCCTTCGTTTTCGAGAAATGGTAACCTGAAATAATTTTATAGATTCCCGTAGGAATAGCCTAAAGCGCTCGCCAACAGCCTGCCCAAGAAGCTAGATTTTACTAGTTAGCTGCATGGTAAGCCTATACCTTGATGAAGCTTGTATCACAAATACGCTCATCACACACTTTCGGCGGGTGGGTGTGACACACAGACGGACGGTCGGACGGACAGACGGACAGACGGATGCGGCTCTTAATATAATATAGAATAGATGGATTACCATTATAGCGTCGCCTCACAGCAGGAAATTTGCTTATGTGGCAGACGGTAACGACACAACTGCCACTTTTCTTCAACAATTCACTTTATTTCTCGTTTGTGTAATGCGGGAAAAATAAGGCAGCTGAATCTTTCATTGAGCAGAGAAGCAGTGAATATGCAAAGCGAGAATTTGAAAAGCAGTCGTACCATTTTACCTATTTTTATTCGATTATTTATAATTGGTCCATCAGGCTCTGATATGAACAGAATTTACGAAATAAATCGAGATGAAATAATTGAATTTTTAAAAATTGATTCAATAAAATATTAGTTTGCATGTAAAATAACAAGCCGCTTTCCTGCTTGCTGGCAGATGAGAGCTAAGCCCTACAGTAAATAAGAATATACAAAACTTGTAAGTGCCGAGAACAAACCACAAATTACGACCTGCTTTCATCGAATAAAAAGTTCAGGAAATGATATTCAAATGAAGTATAACTAAGGGATCTGGAAGAATCCTGCGGAGCTGTGACGCGTTAGTGATTCAATTTTGGTGATTTTTGATTTTTGTGATATGTAATTTTTATGACTTGTGGTTTTTGTGATTTTTGGTTCTGGTGATTTTTGATTTTTGAGTCTGTGATTTATCGTTTTACTTTAGTTCTCAAGTTAAGGCTGCTGTGCCTATTAGAGTCAGTAAGTGGTCCCCAGTGGCACGAGCAAGTGGTACCCAGTGGTACTAGCTCTTGGTATTTACTGGTACCAGCAAGTTGTGCATGTGGTACTAGTTAGTGGTATTTACTGGTACCAGCAAATGGTATTCACTGGTACCAGCAAGTGGTACCCACTGGTATCAGCAAGTGGTTCCCAGTGGTATCAGCAAGTGGTATTTACTGGTACCAGCAAATGGTATTCACTGGTACTAGCAAGTGGTATTTACTGGTACCAGCAGGTGGTACCCAGTGGTACCAGCAGGTGGTATCCAGTGGTACTTACAAATACCAAGAGGACAACAATCGTCGCCGTGTTATCTCGTTATTAAGGAATCAGGGTTATGTTCCGCTTAAGGAGAAGGAAAAACAAAGTTCATTGCAAAAATAGCATATAATAACGTCACACAAATGAGAACACGATAGTTATTGAAGACGGTTGTTACGAAAACTGTCGTCTGCATAACTGAGAAATAACAAGACAAGTTCTTTGCATGTTTTTAAAACCAAACACTTATGCAAGCACTGCCATATGTGTTGACAATTTAAACAATTCATTTACCACAAACAAATTTTTGAATTTATTTAACAAGCGATACAGAGGTAGATTGTTTCTTAAGTCTGGTGCAATGGACACATTTGAGTATAGCTACGTGTGTGCCTGAATAAGTTCAGTTCAGCGTGGAAATTACATTGAATGTTCTGCTGACAACTTTAACATTGCGTCAAAAATACGAACTGATCAAATTCGAGCGTGCAATGAGACCTACCTAAAAATGACGCCTTAAATGAATGCTCAAAGCGTCCACGGAGTTGTTATACTAGTTCGTGTGGGTGAAAATTGTGTGCGTCAAAAATGTAAGCTGATTAAATTTTAGCGTGCATATTGACCTACCTAAATATGATGCCTGAAAAGAATACTCAAAGCACCGAAACTGCGCAATATTTTCTTGAGGTGATATCACCATACTGCAGTTCATTAGGTATTAAAGCCAAAATGATATGTTATCTTAGAATAACTGTGATATGAGAGCATTGAGTGAAAACCATAAAAATGCAAAAGCAAAATGTAATAAAATATTACTTGAATTGTAGACATGATATTGCAATACATCTTTAATGGTTATTGTGATATTCCAAAATTTATTTGATGATAGCCATGATAGCACAATATCTCCTTAATGGTAGCTAAGATAGCGTAATAAATATCTTTTCAATGGAAGCCGTGATATTACAAAATTCCGTTAATAGTAGTCATGATAATGCAGTAATTCTTCAATGGTAGCAATAGTAATAGAATATTTCATTAGTAGTAGCCTTGATAGTGTTACATTCTTTCAATGGTGGCCATGATATTAAAATACTACTTCCACATAAAAATTCCTTCGATGATCGCGTAAATAATAAAATATTCGTTCGATGATCGCGTTAATCGTACAATTTTTGTTCGATGATCGCGTTAATCGTGAATTATTCGTTCGATGATCGCGTTAATCGTATAATTTTCGTTCGATGATCGCCTTAATCGTACAATATTCCTCCAATGATCGCCTTAACCGCACAATAATCCTCCGATGGTTGAACACTGCCAAAATTTGGTTAATGCCAGCCGTGGTGGTGCCCTTTGTGGTGGAACTGCTGTACGTGCACGAAGCTCTTAGCGTGGCCGCCGTGGTGGCCGTGTCCGTATCCACCGTGGTGGCCGCCGTGCTGGATGTGGTGACCGTAGCTCACGTGGCCACCGTGGAGACCGTACCCTGGCTTTGGGGAGGCGGCCGTCAAAACGGCTACGACAGCCAAAACGGCGAGGCGGATCTGCACGTAAAACAAGATGGGACGTAGGCAAAAAGTGACGGAATTGGCGCCTTAAACATTCAATAGAGAAAAGGAAGTATTAAATAGATTTAAAAAGTGTGCTGGTTTTGTGTCTCATTCTAGTTCTGAAATTCACACCTGAAACGTCCGACAGAGAAATGAAAAAAAGAAATAAATCCAAAAAAAGTGCTGGTCTCATGGTCACTCACACTCATACACAGAAAAAACTGGGAACATGATTTCAAATATGAGTTTATTATTGTCTGTTTTATTCGGAAGCACTCGTGAACGAACCAACATGTTTGGGGTGTTTTTTTTTACGTATGAGCGCAGCATTTCTGTGAGAGAGAGAGGGAATATTATCATTAAAAGAAGAAGATGCTTCTCAGTGCTTTCGCTCCTGCTGTATCCGACACTGGAGGGTTAAAATAAATGAATCTGACACTTAATTAGTTGACTGCGATGGGTTAAACTGAAATTTAGTTTCCAACTCAAAACCAAATTGAAAATTTGATAGAAATCGTTTAAATACCAAATATCAACTGGGTCCATCGGTTCATCAAATACCATTAATTTTAAAAGATTGCTAAAATTTTTCAAATTACCCAGTAAAAAGTTGTTATAAATAATATAAATACCGAACATTAATTAGATCCATTAAATACTAATAATTTTAAAAGATTGATTAAAATTTTTAATAGACCCATTCAAAAGTTGTTAGAAATTATATAAATACCAAAGAATAATCAGGTCCATTAAATAGTATTAATTTTAAAAGATTGTTAAATCATTTCAAACGCCCCATCGATGGGTCGTTTTGTAGTAGTAAAAACTTGAGCATGACCCACCGGTGGGTCGTATTGCAGTCAACGTGTTCAACTAATCTAATTTGATACTTAATTAGTTGAGCTTGCTGATCGTCTGCGATGTTTTTCTGTTCACGCTCCTACAGTGTTTCATGTAACGCACACAAAATTAACTGACCCCTTTTTTGCTTTCCCATTTAATACAAAGGAAAAAAATAGGCTGGAGCTCACACTCACCCAGCTAAGCATCATGTTGTCGATGTTCGAGCGTTGAAGGAAGTCTACGAGAAAAATACTTTATACTCCGTGTGAGTCAGAGTTATTTCCTGAAAAATCTGTTAGAGGATGAAAATTTGGGGAAGAAGTTAGATTATCATGCTTTAAAAATACTTCTTATATTGTTTCGGGTTTGTGGGTCACACTGTATATGCCAGCCTGTTATTTGGGCTAGCAAGTCTGCTATTTTACACAGCCTGTTAATTTTAATAGCCCGTCATTTGGACCATTCAATTATTTGGGCCCTGTTGGATTGGATTAGAAGAAAACGAGCTTCATCGTCAGAATTGAAGAGCGAGGAAGACTTTACTGAACAGCTACAGCAAAAGTTGCTCATAACAGGAATACCACTAGGTTTTTTTCAAGTTCCGACAGGCTATAAAAAAAGACAAATTGTGATAACAAGATGATTTTATTACTAAAAGATTCACGATGTCTTAGTTATTTTTCTATGTAGTTACCATGTAGGTTGAGGCATTCGTCATAACGTGAGACAAGTTTTCCTTCAAAGAATGTTTAGGAGTCACACAAATGAGCCCTCTTTATCTTTGAGTAGAACAAGTCACTCTGAAATTTGTACTAATAATGCCGTCTTCATATTGCGTTAAAACGCAGCAAAGATAAAATTCTTACCGAAAAATCACAAACATCATCAATAAAGGAGGGTCAAAGTTGGGTCATAATTGGCTCTGCCTCGAGTCGCAGGAAACAAACACAAAAAAAGATAAAACCCAAATTCCAATAATTCGAGTTACTTTGGGTATCATGGATACACTCTAAACGAGATAAATCCCCAATTTTAGCTGCTTCGAGTATTAAGAATGCAGAAAATAATTATGCAAATCCACAATTCTAATTATTTTGGGTATCAAAGTTACAAACCTAATGAGGTAAATCCCAATTCTACAGTTGCTTTGAGCAATAGGGATATAAAAACTATAAAGTACAAAGAACCCCGATTTCAACTGCTCTGAATATCTAGTATACACGAAAGATAAAATCTCACTTCGCGCTATTTTTGATTCCCGCTTCACATTGATATGAGGAGATTAAATGCCTACTAATTTTCATTTGAGTACCTTGGAAACAGAAAATATTGATACTTTATGTCAAACAAAACCCCTTGCCGAGTAATTATTTTAGCGGATCAGTAATACCAGTGTATCAGCAGTAATCAGTAATACCACATAATTTTGCTTGAAATTAAATGCTTATGGTATTCTTATGATGGTATTACTGATCCGGGAAAGTAAATACTCGGTTCGGATTTTTGAGGAACATACTGTATAAAATTTCAACTTCCACTTTTTTGAGCATCAAGGGTACAAATCAAAAAGAAAAAAATCTTGATTTTAATTGCTCTGAGTTTCATGGATGCAAAAAAAATTTAACGTAAAATAAAAATTTTATGTATTTTGAACATTATGGATGTAAACGAAATGGGTAAAAACATATTTAAACTATTTTTAATACCATAGACACAAAATATAACTAGGTGAAATCTGTATTTCAATGACTTAGTGTAGCATGGATGTGAGTACACTAAAGTAAAACCTTATTATTACACCTACATTGAGTATCACGGTTACGAACGACATAGAAAGTAAAATTGCTGTTTCAGATTCTTTGAGTTCACCACAAGAAGACCAGTTCATCGAGGCAAACTTCAACGCCGAACTTATCTGCTTGAGATCCAACTCTCCGGAGACCAGCAAGTTTACATGCTTTCTTCAGCTGAGAACTTAAGATTTCCTCAGCTGATAAGTTTATATGTTTTACTTAGCTGAGAACTTAACATGTTTCCCTTAGCTGATAAGGTAACATGTTTTCGTCAGCTGAGCCCAGGTCACACTGCAACGCTGGAGCACCGTATGGTCGGCTTAAATACATATGCACGGCAGGCTCAAAACAAATATATAGACACGTTCGGCTCGAGTACATACACCGGCAGGAGTTACTTTCACGCGAAGGTCAGGCGAGCGGTTGCTAGGTCGTTACCTCGTTAGGTAACGTGTTTACGAGTTGCAGCTCGCAGAAGAAATGACATGTGGTCGTCGACGTCCTTATGAGTATTTTTTGAGTTTTATTTTTACGTTGTGCGCAGTGAAAACTGCGCAAATGAGTTCTTTTTAAGAATTTGTGCGTTTTATTTTTACGTCGAGCGCGCTAAAAAATGCGCAAATCTACGCGTAATACCCCTTCAGATGTTGATCAGTTAAGTTCGTGTTTTGCGTGGAATGAAATAGATTTTTCCTGTGTAGTCGTGAATATTATTCGTGTGTTTTTTGGTCAACATTTTCCCCTGTAGGCGCAATTTTTTTGTTTTTGAAAAGAGAAACCGGCAATGAAACATAGAGTGACAGTCGGGTATATCATTTTAATATCGTGTTTCATATTTTTAATTTTACTGCAAAAGTGATTTTCAAGTCTTTATTTTCATCGATTGTTTTTTGAAAGCAGAGAGCATAACTGCACAACTGTCCAAGGTCGTCCAAGTTATTCTCTATCGATACTACCGAGCAAAAAAGCCGTTTTCGCATCGTTAGTAAATAACCAATGATTGGACACTGACCACCCAAAATAACCAATGATTAGCTACTGGCTAACCAAATAACAAATGATTGGATACTGGGCAACCAAAAATAAATAATGAGAACACCTTTGAAAATTTACGTATACATGATATAAGACTTCGTAATTCTTGACGCCAGGAAATAATATTTGAATTGTTTGTTTCGGAAGATGTTCAAAAATGTCATTTTAAGGATGCACGAAAAAAATAAATATACGTATATATAAGCATGAGGACCACGACAATTACAAAATTTGTATTTCTAATTAGGCAATTTTAACATAACGGTCATTAGTTGATAAGCATTTTATTTAAATATAAATGGATGATTTATATCACACAACAAATGTATAGTTTTTTTTACGTGAATGCTTTACAATAATAAAGAGATGACGAGTTAGGTAATGTTACAAGTTGAGAGTGAACAGAAAAAAAATTATCTCTAGTTAAAATACCAGTTGTAAGTTTAGTACACACGTATGTGCATATATGCATGTAAATATTTACACATATACATGCACATACATACCTACGCACATACATACACCTAACACGTAAACATACATAAATATGTACATTTCCATGCATGGAGGCAATCACAATGTATGCGCGTTCTATAAAAATGCTGTGCGATGTCCTGAAGTATAGAATAATGAGCAAAGGAAATTCGTGACAACTCTTTCAGTATGTGTTGCTGCTTACAGTTTCTAATGAAATATTGTAACGATGTTTTATTAAATATTGTATCGAAAAGATCATTGGTTGATAAGCGTCTTATTTATCATATGTGGGTGATCGCACAACAAATATATTTGTATATATATATTTTATAAATGCTATACAATAATCAAGTGAAATGAAGTATTACGTTGTTTCACATTCATCTATCTACGTACGCATAACGTTCACAAGTACACATGTACACAAGTAAGCATGTGCGCAAATATCAGCGTAGACTAATCAAAATAAACTAGCATTCCAATCGAGGGAATCGGAGAAAATATCTTTTATTCTGACATGAATTTTATAAAATTTCCGTCTAAAAACATTGGCACAAAACAGTCTACCTTAGTCAGAAACATGAAAACGATTGTTCTACAACGGTTCCCAAGTACAGAATATTTCCAGAAGTACGCAAGGCTTAGGTGCGGTTGTTATAATATACTCTAAAGCGTACGAGATGATATGATAATTTGCACTACACTAGCCTACCAAGAGCATTTTTGGACGTGAAGAAGAAAGAAACATGAATGTTCTATAAGGGTGTCATATTAGGACAAAAATCACACAAAAAATCACTATGTTGTGTTTACTCTTTAGGTGACGTAACAAACCACTGGTTGACCAGCCTTTGCAAAGTAAACTCTAGCCGCGCTTCATACACTTCGAAAATTTCTCCAGTTGCATCTTTAACATAGTATCGCCACCCAAAAGCTTTAGTTTCTAGAACATCGGCTGTTGCCATCGTATCGATTGCAGTCTATTCTTCATTACCTGCAAAAACCAAACCACAAAATATATGCTGATGCAATACATGAACTCTTTTATGAGATAGTGTAGACTACAATGTGTACTGATGTAAATTGCCATAATATTAAAACATAGAAGTCCTATCTTGAGCTCTCTAATCGATTAATCATGTTAAACAGCAAGATTTTAAGTTATTTTCTCATTGAAATATAATTGCTATTTATAATCTTGGTAATTCCCGGGAAGAAAGAAATTCTCGGATCGGAAAATTTCAGCTCAAAATCATTCGGGATCCCGGGATGCAAACCCTAATTCCAATCCAATCAGGAAATATTGGATGGGACAATCGCAGGATAGGATGCCAATCTCATCAAAAAGTATGTGATGGTAAAAGGGCAATCTCGTTAAAAAAACTTGTCAAATACTTAAGTCAACATAAGGAAGTGGTTGGCGAAGTTGGGATAGAGTGAAGCCACTAATGGAAACCTCCCTCTCTCTCTTTTCCCGCCCCCGCATCTGAGGCCTCTCTCTCCTCCCCAGCATCTGAGGCCTCTCTCTCTTCCCTCCACAGCATCTGAGGCCTCTCTCTTCCCTTCCCTGCATCTGAGGCCTCTCTCTTCGCTTCCCTGCATCTGAGGCCTCTCTCTTCCCTCCCCTGCATCTGAGGCCTCTCTCTCCTCCCTAGCATCTGAGGCCTCTCTCTCTTCCCTCCCCAGCATCTGAGGCCTCTCTCTTCCCTTCCCTGCATCTGAGGCCTCTCTCTCCTCCCCAGCATCTGAGGCCTCTCTCTCTTCCCTCCCCAGCACCTGAGGCCTCCCTCTATCCCTCTCTCCCCTCCCCAGCATCTGAGGCAGTGTGTCCAAGAACCATTTCACAACACGTTCAACAAGGTCGGCCGTCGGTGATAGCCATAAAGTGATACGACGCAAAAATGCTAAGTCCACCACCGCCCGTCAAAACAAAAGCGAGTTTCAATTCTCGAAAGTCTTTTGCAAGAAAATAAGAAGTGAGTTTTGATGTTCTGCTGTTGTGAAATACGTAGACACGACTTGGGAAAATTGCACAGCTTAACGATTTTAAGCCCAAAATTGTGAAATTTTGCTGCGTGTGAGGTATTTTTGTGTTTTCCTGGTTTGTTGTCGAATGACCAAGTGACTTTTTGAAATTCTCTTCAAAAGGAATAAATTTTCTCGGAATTTTGGTCTAGTGGAAAAATCGCTCACCTTTCTACTGGCGGCTTGACCCAACCGTTCTCTCGAGTCCTTGTAGCAAAATGAACACAATCTTTGCATCATCGATGACCGTCACTTTTTCTACGATCGGCTGAAATCACAATTACAGTTGCAGTACACAATTTCGAGCCGTTTTAGTAAAATAAAGGGAATCTTTACATCATCAATAACTGTAACTGATTTTACGATTGGCAAGAAATCCCGACCAATATCAAGGTTTTTGATGAACTTTATCGAAGAAAATCGTGACAAGGACCACAGTAGATGCCAATCTTCTTTAAACCAAGATCACGAAAGCTTAAAACTTCTTTGATGATGACCTTAGTTAATATGTAACTTGAGTCAAGATTTTCAGTATTATACGAACTTCCAGAGTTACTCCTATGTTTTCATTTCTTTGTTTACGTAACTTATTATATTGAAGACTATGAGCCAAGATGTATTATTATTCAATTGTTTTATACTTTAAATGTTTCTCCTATGTAGATAATTTTTCTAAAAAAATGTGCCCCAGTGTTTGTGTAGGTGTAAGGCCGTCTATGTCTTTATTTCATTCTCCATGACCTTCAACGCTGATATGTGATGTCATTTTATTACTCTTTGCTAGGTAAATTTATAGTAGCAATTTACAAATGACCTATTCATCTGCTTAATATTGCTCTTTTCTTTCGTTTCGCATAAAAGCTTTCTTCCTCGCTTACCCAGTCTAACTTTTTCGCCGGAGCATGCATGTTTTTCGCCATCCAAGTGATTTAATTAGTTGGGCGGCGAAAAACATGCATGCAGGCGGCGAAAAAGTTAGAATGGGTAGACATGAACAGTTCCTATGCTCAGTTGTGCTCACTGTGCATCACAACTCATGAATATATGAGTTGAATATATATGAATATATGTATGTATATATATATATATCATGAATATATGTATGAGATATGAGTATGAACATCGTACTGTACGGTGATGGAAACCTAAGCATTGCAGTGGGAACTGTTGTAAGAAAAATTGTCATACCACACCTTTTCACTTCAAATTAATCTAAGTCAAGTTCAATTTAATCCAAGTGATTTAATTTAATCCAAGTAATTAATTTGAACTTGACTTGGATTAATTTGAACTTGATTTGGTTAATTTGAATTTGACCCGGATTAATTTGAACTTGACTTGGATTAAATTGAACTTGACTTGGATTAAATTGAACTTGACTTAGATCAATTTGAAGTGAAAAAGGTGTAGTACGGTAGAGTTGAAAATGAAATACTTCGCATTGGATTCAAATCGTAAATCATATTACCTCAGTGTGAGGTAAATAATTTGTTTGAGGTAAATCTTATTTACCTCAATGTGAGGTAAATCTTATTTTGAGGTAAATCTTGCTTTCATAAGTATTATTTTCATGTTTTTATACACACGGTAGCTTATAAAAACTCATCCTCATTGAAAATTGATGCAATGAAAATTGTAAAGCATGAAGAGCTCGGGATAATTAAATAGTTAATTAAATTTGATATTTATTGGAGTATTTTACATGATATACCAACAATCATAATGGATTGCTACAGCAAGAGAGGTAATGGCGTTGCTACAATGAAATTTTTAGCTTCGGTCAATTTCACGACACGGTAACTTGTCATGGCTTTCTCGATCTCCAGATTTGTATACCTATCATTTTTTAATCTGAGGAATTTGAAGAGATAAAATGCAACGCCATCCAAGAAGTGTACAGTGCAGCGCCAGGGGTCTTGTGGAGAGTAATAAAAAGAGCCATTAAATGAGCTCGTGTTAGTTTGAACTTTAACGTTGGTTTTCTAAATAAAATTATGTGCCATTCTAAACTTATCCATATATTTCTTAACTCTTTTTTAATGTTTTAAGTTATTACGAACACTTTTTTGTTTCTATGGTTTTCTTTACGATTTTCATTGATCTAAAGTTACGTATAGGCCCCACTGAAGTTTGAAAAACGTCGATGCCGTTGTGGTTGCGCCCTTTACGATCTGTACAAAGTATCCGCAGAAAATGCATACGCTGATCTTGAATCGCATTTATTTTGTGTATCTACGATACCGTATCCTTTATTCAGGTGTATTTCAATAGATTTTATGCCCTCAAAATGCAGCTTAATAAAAATGATAGGATTATATTGTATCGTAGAACTTATAATTAGCGGAGACATTTTTCGTAGACACCCTGTACACGAATATGCGGTTTGAACTTTCCTCATATAGTAATTAACAACGTCTCACATAGGTGTATTTCAACTACGAAAGAAACAAATGATTTTCAACGTCACCGTAAATTTCAATTAGATACATTTTTCTTCCGTGCATTTAACTAAACTATTGCAGTATTTTTAACTGATATTAAAAAGTGCTCAAATTTTGTTGAAAAAATGATCGAAGAGTCAGTCTGAATAACTTGAAATAATATAGAACCCAGGCGTGATTTATTTTCCTTTAAAGTTATTTGCACAAATAATCAGTGATGCTATTTGCTCAAACTGGATACTGGTATTTCAGAAAAATATTTCATGCTCAAGAGCAACATGGGAATACTTGCGGGACACCCTTTTGCTGAATGAGAAATAGATAAAAGGAAGACGAATTTCGCAACGTTCGTTAAAAATCTTAGGGAAGAAATGACTGGCAGATTTAGACAGCACTCTCTAACAGATAGATTTAATATTTTAGCCGACATGAAAATCATAAACACATGCCCAACCGGTTATAATAAAGGGAAAGTCATTATCCCTTTAAGCGTGGAACCAAAAATACCTCTACCGATGATTGAAATTTTCCATTTTAAAAGAATATATTGACGAGAAATATGGTGCCAACTAAACATACTTTGAAATATTACAAAAAATTTAAACCAACACAAGTTCATATGGTTTCACTGCGCAACGCATTTTTAGCAGTAAAACTGAGACTGAATGAGAGATAAAAAACGGTGCCTGGTCGAGGTAACGGAGTGCGGCACGCGTGAAAAGTAAGAGCTGTAAACAAGCGACGTGTGGGCTCTTGCGCCAGCTTTTTGAAAGGAATTTTTCTATGTCATATAACCTTGAGGGAGGCAGAAAATGAAGGTTGGTGAATGCTGGAGCGAAGAGGAGCGAGTGTCAGAACATCGCTCACCGTAAGAGAGCATTAGATGATTCTCTGTGGGTCGTAAAATAGGAAAGTGTACTGAGATATGCATAAAAACCAATGTGTTGGAGTATATTTCATATATCAACTTTTTTTGGAAATTAACGGTTTTACTTTTTTTTAAATATCGCTGAAATTGACTCGTTTGTTTGAAGCAAACAGTGAAGATGTGCTCAATAGTGAGTGGGTTACGAGAGTTTCAGGGAAGGTTTCAGGGTTTGGGGATAAGTCGCTACTAAGAAACCCCTATAACGCGGTTTTGCAACTCACCCTGAAACACAGTTTTGCAACTCACCCTGAAACACGGTTTTGAAACTCACCCTGAAACACGGTTTTGCAACTCACCCTGAAACACGGTTTTGCAACTCCCCCTGAAACACGGTTTTGCAATTCACCCTGAAACACGGTTTTGCAACTCACCCTGAAACACGGTTTTTGCTTGAAAAAAGTCATATTTTTGCTTCCTTTAGGAAGTTCAAAATTCTACAAGAACAAATGCGCTAATAAATAAACAATTTTGCGATTAACAGAGGAACATCAAAATTCACTAACGAAGAAAACAATTTACTGAAGAACATTATAATATGCCACGGAATGTTGCAGTTAGCAAATGAATATTGCCATTCACTAAAAAGTATCGCAATTCACGAAGGAATTGTGGATTTTACTGAAGTATGTTCCAATTTACCAAGGGGTATTACAATTTGCTAAGATCTACAGTAATTTACAAAAGAATATCGAAATTTACGAAGGAATGGTACAATTTACCAAGGGGTATTACAATTTGCTAAGATCTAGAGTAATTTACAAAAGAGTATCGCAATTTACAAAGGAATGGTACAATTTACCAAGAGGTATTACAATTTGCTAAGAACTACAGTAATTAACAAAAGAGTATCGAAATTTACAAAGGAATGGTAGAATTTACCAAGAGGTATTACAATTTGCTAAGAACTATAGTTATTTACAAAAGAATGTTGCAATTTACAAAGGAATGGTACAACAAGGGGTATTGCAATTTGCTAAAGAGTAGTGTAATTTACCAAAGAGCATTGCAATTGATAACCAATAAAGATATTTCTTCAACGTGATAGAACTAATAGGGTTATAAATATTTAGGGATAGATAGACGTACATATTTATGGATGTATTGTGACATTAGTTTCTTATGGCATTTGCAATTCGGAGATTATCGTTTTTCTTTGTTGTGCAGCATTGATGATGGAATCGGATATCCCGAAACGTTTGCTATTAAACAATGTTCCCTATTACATTCATTTTCATATTTTTCAAATGTCTACATGCTTCTTTTTCACATTTTCTTTTTTTTTCATATTTTTCATGTCTACATGCTTCTTTTTCATATTTTCTTTTTTTTCATATTTTTCATATGTATACATGCTTCTTTTTCATATTTTATTTTGTTTAATATTTTTCATTTGTATACATGCTTCTTTTTCATACTTTCTTTTTTTCATATTATTCATGTGTATACATGCTTCTTTTTCATATTTTCTTTTTTTCCATATTTTCCAATATGTATGCGCGCAACGGCTGAGGAAGCGCAAAAAAGGATCCATAAAAACAAACGCGAGGTCAATTGGTTTCAAATTTAATACACTCATTACAAAAATACTCGACACCGCAGCTCTGCACACACTAACGAAAACAGAACACAAAACAAGATGCTCAACACAAGAACAAAACACTTATCAAGTGGTTTACATTCGCAGGGAAGCATTATCTGTTCATATTCAGTTAAAAACTGATGTTCAACTTATGTTCATTATCTATTCATCTGTTCGTATATATACGTTCATAACTTATTTCGATAAGACTTTTTACTTTAGATTTAGTAGACTGAGCATCAACGTAGGTTTTATTTGGAGCAGATTTTTGAGTAGTTAATGATTGAACAGTGGGCTCACGACCAAAACAATCATTAATCACCACATAGACATGTACATTCTACAGTGAGAAGGTACTGTAAGCCAGACAGAAATGCTGTGTTGACACCTAAAGCAGCACGAAATGGAAAGGCCAACCTTCACTCGTACAAGAAGTCGCTGGTACGGAATACCGGACAGAAGAAGAGTATAAAACCAAGGCTTCGATAAAAAAGAATTAAACCAAGGCTTCTATAAGAAAGAACTAAACCAAGGCTTCAAAAAAAAAGAACTAAACCAAGGCTCTAATAAGAAAGAACTAAGCCGCGGCTTCCAAGAAAAAAAAAACACTAAACCAAGGCTTCCCTGAGAGAAAAACTAAACCTAGCAAGCACAGCCTTCTGTTACCAGTGAAACTAATTCACTGGCGAGTATCTGGCATTGGTATCGAGAGAGGTATTTCCGCACGGCACACTGACGAGCTCAGACACTTTCAGAACAATGCAACATTCGAGAAGGTTGGTGTCGCTAAAACTATGAGCATTTCAGAGCCTCTGGTGCCCAAACAAGTTAGATAGAATGAATGGCTCTTGTTCTTGTGAACATTTAAGCTTTTTTCGATAAAATTTAGCCTTCATTACTACTCAGCTTCTGGCAAACCTGTAATTATTTCATACGTGGCAGAATTATTTTTTGCATGGCAGTTACCAGAACTATTTAATACATAACTATTTATAGGTACCTCGGGTCGGATGTGACTGTTAAGGATAGTATGGAAGTAGAAGTGAAGCATCGAGTGAGTGAAGGTTGTAAGACATTGGGTGCAATGAGGAAAGTTTTTGAATGCAGGAGTTTGAGTATGAATGCTAAGAGGGGACTGTATGAAAGCTTGATTGTGCCAGTTTTGTTGTATGGAGCAGAGTCCTGGGGGTTGAGAGCAGCTGAGAGGAGGAAGTTGGATGTGTTTGAGATGAAGTGTTTGAGGAGCATGTATGGAGTAACTAGAAGAGATAGGATCAGGAATGAGTTGGTTAGGGAGCAGACGGGTGTTATCAAAAAGTTGAGCAGGCGAGTGGATGAAAGAGTGCTTGGATGGTTTGGGCATGTAGAAAGAATGAATGTTGAGCGGCTGGTGAAAAAGATATATATGTCGGAAGTGAGTGGTCTTCGAGCGCGAGGTAGACTACGGATGAGTTGGATGGATGGGGTGCGACGTGCTTTGTATGAGAGGGGTCTGACTGTGGACGTGGCGAGAGGGATGGCTGCGGACAGAAGTGAGTGGGGGCAGTGTATAAGGAGGTAATTTTATTTTTGACGCGTTACTGGAAGCTGCCCGCGTGTGATGGGGTTGACCTGTCATGTGCGGGGGAGGGGCTGCACTCAATGAAGCGGTCAGGGTAAACCAGCTGTTGCTGTCGGGCCTGACTGTGGAAGGTGGTTGTGCTGGGCTGCTGCTGATCCTGGCAGTTCAGGTGCGGCCAGTGCTGCCTCTCTCGCCTCCTAGTGACTAAGTGTGGTGATTGTGTCCTGCTGTCGGCTACCCTCCCATGGGGAGGATAAGCCCGGTATATGTATGTATGTATGTATGTATTTAATACATGGCAGAATTGCCAGATTAATTTAATACACGGCAGAATTGCCAGATTAATTTAATCCACGGCTGAGTTGCCAGAATTCTTTCAGCAGGCAGAGTTGCCAGAATTATTACAAGCATCAGAGTTGCCAGAAGCTGAGAGCCCTCGACAATACCATTAATTAAGGAACAAACGTTGCACAATGAGGGGCTGGACCACGTGGTTGCACACGCGTGCACCATGTCATGAGCCCATGAACATAATATATGCGGACAATACACAGGCATAAGTTAAACTATTGTTCTTACGTAGGCAAAATTTAACAGAAAATCATTTCACAATAAAAAACAGGCTGCTATGGCACTCTTAAATAGGCAAGATTTTCAACTTATTCTAATAGACAAGACGATGGCTGCAACGTACTCACGCATTCACGTACACGGAGTAACTAACACAGAAAAGACGTTGTTGTTGGTGGTGAAATTTCACTTCACTTTGCCGTAGCGGTACATCCAGAAGCAAAATTTCTTCTGTCGACTGACTGAAAGACGCGCTGTTTTTCATGCCAAAATGTTCCATTTTTTTCCAAATAAAACATGTGGAGTACAATAGGCACTGTTTTTCATTCCAAGATTCTCCGGAATTTTTTCTTCCAAATGAAACGTGTGGATTTTGGTCAGAAACAGAACGTACTGCAGCCACACAGGCATTAGAATTTAGACACAAAAATATTAGACACTACCGTAGCGACACGAAAATATCAGAAAATTCGACGCTGTCGATTATTCAAATGTAGGGAAACTGGATAACATTTGAACGTGTAGAGAGAGACGCAACATAAAAAATAAGAGACGATATACAAGTTACAAATCTGGCACCCGACATGTCCACCGAGGCCAAAATTAGGTAGTCAATACAGGGCATTTGCCCCGACATGTTACAAAAACAGATTAGCTGTTATTTCAGGCCTCTCTCAGCGCAACAAAGGGCGTTCCAAAGAGAAGAAGGAAGAAAGCACACTTTAGTATGGAGCTTGGGAATGGGGAATTTAAGTACAAGGTGTGTTCCCGCGCAGGGCCTCATGCGCATGGAAACAGTGAGTCAAGAAAGAAGCTCATGAAATTAAATAAAAGTAGGAGAAAAAAAGTAGTCGGAGCTGAAAAATAGGACAGCAGGGAACCATCAACAGGGGTTCGGTCCGCAACAGAACGAAAGCCCTATTCTATTTCAACAAAAGGAAGGCCTTCTTAACTCTCAACTTTGGACCTTACTACACACATGGAGATATTTTCCAATATGTATTAATATATAAGAAAGTTTTAGCCTCCTTTATCCACGACAAAGATGTTCTAAGAGAGGAAAGAGGAAGGCACCATTTAGTATGGAGTTGAGGGAACGTGGAATCTATGCACAATATGCACAGAAACAGTAAGATAGGAAAGAAGTTCATGAAACAAGAAAAAGTTGAAGAAGAAAGTAGTAGGTGCTGAAAAACAGGACACCAGTGAACCGAAAAAAGATGGTCCATAAGAAAACAAAAACCTATTTTATTACAACAAAAAGAAAGCCTACCTAACCTTTAGCTCGGGACCTCACATGGTTCCCCTGGGAGCGCTATTTTCCATAGATACAATAGTTGTATCCCCCTGAGGGGGCCACCCTAACCGAAAGAAAGGCGTTCAAGCGTTCCAAAGAGAGGAACTGTGCACTTACAACCACCATACTTAGTCAAGACACAAAATGAGTGTATGGCAATAATTACTCACATCTGAAAACATCTGGAACACTTTCTCAAATCATGACAAGCAAAAATTTTCATTCAGACTGAACATATACTTAAAATTATAATCGAATCTTAACGTCGCTCTACTTAAAAGAAAGAACATAAAATATAACCGGAGCAAACACAAAACGTAAAAATATACAATATCAATCATAAAATTTGCGTAGTATCAAAAATAAAAACAAGGAAATACTAAAGCTTTTCGATCACAACTAGTGATTGTTTTCAAGTTTCAAAATAGTGTTCGTGGTTCTAGGAATAAAGAAATACCTTGTATCACAAAAATAAGGGCAAGTCAACACTGAAACAGAATGGAGACGCAAAAGTGATATTGCAAATGTAAGAACAGCTATCACTTCAAAAATATTTTAAAAAATTGTTGCTTCCTATATTAAGCCTTCACATATTACATAAGAAAAATTGAGAGGAAATTTGTGCTTCAAGCAGTATCATGATTACGGTTGACAGTCCATTACCAGGTCAACTGCCTCCAAACGGTATCATGGTTACGGTTGATATAAAATAGGTTTCCTCTCCAGCTTCCGATTTCTGGAGAGCTCCTCCATCGTCGTGAACACAAACAACACAACTCACAAAACGTGAACAAAACAAGGACCTAGTCTCCATACAGTTCACGACGTCATGGCGGTATAAATGACTTTAGAAGTTCCTCTAAGTAGACATAGCTACGCTGCTTGCTGTTTCTTAGGAGCAAAAGCTCATATTTTAGAAGATCAGACGTTAGCTTAAGCCTCCCTAACTGCAACAACAACATTCTAAAGAGAGGATGGACGAAGTAACTAATTAGTATGGACTTAAGGGATAGCAGACTCTGTGCACAAAGTGCATAGAAACAGTAAATTGAGAAAGAAGTTAATGAAACAAGATAAAAGTAGAAGAAGAAAAAAGTAGTAGGTGCTGAAAAACAAGACAGCAGTGAACGGAAAAAAGATGGCTAAGTAAACGCATAATCCAGTTAATGTTAGCTATATTCAAAATTGATCACCACAATTGACTTTAAAATTGAGTTGAATATTGAACTTTGTTTAACAAATCACGGTCAACGTGTTGAAAGAACTTACGCAGTCGGTTGAACCGTTATGACCTCGTGAATGGTATGGAACTCCAGCCTCTAAACGCGTGGTCTAATATAAGGTTTTCTCGGCCATTTACATGACTCCGTCATTCACAAACGCCAAAAATGAACATGCAAAAGCGGATTTGTGACGCTCCTTACGACATGTTAGCGGATCAGTCTTAGTTTACAGTCTATTTATGTTTTTCTCTAACGTAATAGTTTACAGCCTAGTAGTTAATAGCTTTCAACGTACAGAAATGTTTATAAGATCTGCTCATATTTCCTCCAATATTTATAGCATTCTATTTATTTTAGTTCTAAAAGTTCACACTATACAGAATTTATATTCACGGTCATGCTAACTCAAACTGCTGATCAAGTATAAATCATTTTACACGACATAAAATTTAAGCGTCAACACACTGTCTAGAAAAAAAAGCAGTAAGGCATGCATCCACTGGACGCGTTACTCTAAAGCTGAAGCCAACAAATTGATTGCATTTCCACCTTCAGAGAGTAAGTAAACTCTCAAGTCAATTAATGAATTGTATTTCCACCTACAATCAGTAACTAAACAGCTGTGAAGTCAACAAATTAATTATATTTCCACCTTCAATCAATAACTAAACAACTAACTCAGAAACCAACAAGTTAACTGTATTTCCACCTACAATCAAAAACTAAATGCACTGTTATGACGCGCCGACGCAGAACACAACTCCAAAAGTCCACCGAAACAATGAATTTGATCCCAGCCATTTTCGTGCCTTACTTAAGGGCCGTTTACACTAGGGGACATTTGGGCCGTGAGGCGCGACACGTGTATACGAGGCTCACCACTGAGTTTCATATTTGTGTGTGTTTATGCAAAGTTCCCTATTCGCCACGGTAATTACGAGGCTCTCGAGTGTCGCGGATTACGAATTCAATCAGAGCGAATAGGAAACTTCTTATAAACACACAAATATTAGCCTGAGTGGTGAGCCTCGTAAACACGTGTCGCGCCTCACGGCCGAAATGTCCCCTAGTGTAAACGGCCCTTTAGGATTACTACGGTACTTCTCTACACTAGAGCATCTGGTTTGTCAGAGCAGTCGATCCTGCGCATCACCTTATGCAATGCCCAACTTATTCGGATACAAATTTGTACCTTATTCAACCAACGCGAGGCTATGAATAAATTGGGCTAATTTTCCTTTGTACAAGTTGAGGGTTGCACAAGATGATGCATAAGAGACTGTAGTCACTAACGGACGCCAAACTTCTTATATATACAGTACGGAAGCACGAGAAGCAAGCATTCACTTGTCTAGGTCGTCCAATACATTTCTTCGAAGGAGTAGAGTCAGGCCACAAGCAGACTTGTTTTTGAATCCATACTTTATCCTAATATAATAGCAGATCAAGTTCTGGCCATTTAAACCTGTTTCTAAAATCCCTACTCTGTCTTGACACGTAGGCATATAAAGTTCAAACCTTAAGTACAAAATGCCGACCAAAAGGGAAAGTTTCAAGGCGTCAGCACAAAATGCCGCTCATATGAGCATCAAAGGCATAGGAGGTAGCCCAGTGATCTGATACTGAAATGGATGACAGGTATGGCTTATTTTCATGAGTGTACTTGATTTTTGCTGAAGCCTATGACATTTCTCAGAGATCACACACGGCAGGTTTACGTATACTCAAATATACCGGTCAATTAGATGCTATCAACTCCTGTGCTAAGACTAAAAAGGACACGCATCTCGAGTAGTAGTAGTAAAATCGGGTTTCTAGCGCTTCAGTAACAAAGACTATAACGCGCCGAAGGTCTCAATGTTCACAGTGTCCAATCAAGTGGTTGGTTTCCAGAGAGTTCACGTAGGAGAGACAAAAACTGTTTAAAAGGTCAATGAGTCAGGAAAGCTAATGTTGAGAAGTTCAGCTCAAAGAGCCACGAATTCATAAGGGATGTACAATATCATCAAGCATCCTATATCTCGTCTATAAGATGGGCATCAGAAAGAAAAGCAATTAATGAATCGAAATTAAAAGCGCCCCGGGGAGGGTCTCCCAGCATACCTTCCATGAAGGCATCATGGTTATCTCTAGGCAACGTAGGGTAATATTGCAAACGGAAGTCGGCAAGGCTCGGGCATTCCGCCAGCAGGTGGCGCACCGTGAGCGGCACCAAGCAGTCGCCGCAGAGGGGTTGAGGATTCCGCTCAATGAGGTATTTATGCGTCAAGCGAGTGTGCCCGATCCTCAGGCGACACAACAAGACTTCAAGCCGTCGGTTACGATGGCTCGAGGAGGGCCAGGCTCGAACGGTATTCTTGCATTTTCGCAGCTTGTTCTCACCGATGTCGTTCCACTGCTGCTGCCAGATGTCACCAATCGCTGCTTTGATTAGAGGATAGAAATCTCGACATGGGACTGCTGTATTTCGGGGAGGCATGGTAGAGCCCGCGGCTTGTCGCGCGGCTTCATCCGCTCTGTCGTTGCCGCGCACATCAACATGTCCAGGCACCCAACACAGACATACTTGCTTCCGAGTGCGGGAGAGTCGCGCGAGGCTGCAGGCAATTTCAGCAACAATCGGATTCTTCGAGTTATAATTTCGGATGGCTAGGAGGGCTGCCTTAGAGTCTGAAAGTATTACGAATGGTCCCTGGATCTGGCGCTCCTCTACGATACGTAAGGCGGCGAGGATAGCGAGGAGTTCCGCTGAGTAGATTGAGGTTTCGGGAAGCAACCTGTGCATCACCGTTTGCTCCTCAGTGACCGCGGCACAACCGACGGCACCGTCGGTCTTTGAGCCGTCCGTATATATCTTCACAGCATCGTGATGATTTTGCAGTAGGTGATCAATGAACAGGTGTCGCAGTAGCACGCTTGTTTGATCATTTTTCTTGGGATAGTCAAGAGCTGGGCAAAAAGTTCCAATTGGGATCCGCCAAGTCGGCTCTCCTCCCTTTGGCGCCGGAGAAATCTCAAATGGTGGGAGTTGTGAAAGGCCTAGTAAAATCCCGTAGTCGGTGGTTGATGGAAGAAAGTAGGGGAAGGCATCATCAGCTTGAGCGTCTCCCACCACACTGTCCCAAGTAGGCGAGGCAGGGATCTGCTTAAGCCGCACGAGGTACTGCAGCGTTAATTGCGCTCGACGGTACTGCAGGGCTGGTTCGCCACTCTCTGCGAGCAAACTCAGAACCGGCGATGTCCTGAAGGCACCTGTGCATAGCCTCAAAGCACTGTTGTGCACTGGATCTAATAATGATAAGGAGGAGACATTTGCAGTTTGGTAAATAATGCATCCGTAGTCGAGCTTTGCTCTGATGGTAGCTCTGTAAATTCTCAGCAGGGTCACTCGATCTGCTCCCCAGGTCAGCTTAGAGAGGCATTTCAGAAGGTTCAGCTTTCGGGTACAGTTTCCTTTTAGAGCCTTTATATGAGGTTTCCATGAGAGTTTGTCATCAAAGATCATGCCCAGAAACGTCACAGTAGGGGAAGATCTTATTGGCCTACCCTGTAGGAGTAGCTCGGGAGTAGGTTCGTGAGTCCGGCTGGGCTGTATGTGCAACATCACGGTTTTTTCACTGGAGAGGGTGAATCCATGGTCCCGAGTCCAAGCATTTATTCTATTAACTGCATCCTGCATACGACGGGTTAGAGCCGGCAGGTATCTCGAGGAGGCATAGATCATGAAGTCGTCTACGTACAACGAACATGAGATATTGGCTGGCAGGGCATTCGATATAGCGTCGATGGCTAACAAGAACAAGGTACAGCTTATAACGCTGCCCTGGGGAACGCCCTCAGTTTGGGTCATGAGTGGGGAAAGAGTAGAGCCAATCTTTACTCTGAAGCAGCGCCGCCTCAGGAACTCCTTAAGATAAAAAGCCAAGTTGCCTCTTATACCGAGCTCATGTACCCTCTTCAGAATTCCATATCGCCAAGTCGTGTCGTAAGCTTTCTGCATGTCAAAGAAGATACACATAGTGTGTTTACCTTGGATGCGGTGCCTGATAATATGGTTTTGAAGTCTAACAAGGGCGTCAGTAGTACCCCTCAGAGGTCGAAACCCAAATTGAACAGGGGAGAGGAGGTCTTGGGATTCCAAATGTCGCATCAGTCTAATGTTGACAATTTTCTCTAAAAGCTTTCCCAAGCAGCTTGTCAAGGCTATTGGGCGGTAACTTGTCGCTTCTGTTGGGGGTTTGTTGAGCTTTGTAAAGGCCATTATTATGCTTAATTGCCAAGCAGAGGGGTAGGAGTGCGTTTCCCAGACTTTGTTGTAAAGAGAGAGGAGATATGTTATGGCTGTAGGGTGCATCTTTTTCAGCATTTTATAATATATTCCATCTGGTCCTGGTGCGGTGTTTCTGGATTGTTGAAGGGCATGAAATACTTCCAGATATGTAATTGGCTCATTGTAGGCATAATGTTCATCAGTAGTAAAATCAAGTTCCTCTGCCTCTTGTCGTTGCTTAAGTTGGATAAATGTAGGCGAAAAATGTCTCCCGCTGCTAATTTCCGCAAAGTGCTCAGCTAGATGGGTGGCTACGCGATCTAGGTCACATACCAGTTCTCCGTTTATTTCAAGTGATGGCAGTTTTTGTCGTCCTTTTCCCTTCATTTTCTGAATTCGTTGCCATATCTTGGAGGTTGGTGTGTCGGTGTTCAGCGAGGATACATATTGTTGCCAAGATTGCTTCCTGGCTGCCTTCTTAATGAATTGGGCTCTGGCTCTCGCTCTCTGGTAAAGAATTTTATCTGCAACCGTGCGACTGCGTTGGAAGCGTCGTAGAGCTCTTTTCCGTTCATAGTTGGCTCGCGCACAGTTGTCGTTCCACCAGGGCACTCGATGTTGCACATAACCGCCTCTTGAGCGCGGGATGGATACGGATGCGGCGTCATTAATAGTTCTTCGGATTCTTTCTGCGGCATCATCCACGCTTTGGACTTCCTCTTCCTCGAGGGAAGTCAGCGCTTCGAAGGTACTCCAGTCAGCACGGTGGAGTTTGTAGCGCGGCTGCGTTAGAACGAGATGGCGAGTCAGTAAGGTCATTATGATGGGGAAGTGGTCACTCCCATGGGTATCTTCCAGTATGGCCCATTCAATATCTGGGGATATTTCAGGTGAGCAGAGGCTGAGGTCTATAGCCGACGAGGAGCTAGTTTGGACGTGGATGTGAGTCATGACATCTGAGTTTAGGAGACAGATGTCTGTGGTGGAGATCAATCGCTCAATGGTTTTTCCTCTCTGATCGCTAATGGAGTTGCCCCATGCAGCATGCTTAGCATTAAAATCTCCTGCCAGCAGAAACGGAGGAGGTAGCTGCGTGGTTAGATTGAGTAAGTCGTCAGGATTGAGAGCCATATTCGGGGGAATATATATGTTACACACGGTGAGATAGATCGCGCCAAGTTTGATTCGAACTGCCAATGTCTGAAAGGGTGAGTTTATATCTATCTTAAGTTGCGGCACGTCAGACCTGGTTAAAACTGCAAGTCCGGAGCCAGGAACAGGGTTAGGATTGGAGGAGGAGGTCTCCACATTGTACTGTTGGAGGTTGCCAGGCCTGATGTTACCAAGCATGGTCTCCTGTAGGCATATGCATGCGGGTTGGTGTTCTCGTAATATAGCTTGCAAGTCTTCATAATTTCGTCTAAAACCACGGCAATTCCATTGTATGATATTGTGCATTGAGCGACATTAAGGGAGATTTCTTGGTGGATCTTTTCTTGTTTCTAAATTCCGAATCTGTTGGCTTACAATGGTAGGAATAGGTCGTTCTCCGTCTGACTTTCTTCTGGTTTCTCCCCAAACCTGCATAGGGATAGCAGGCGGGGGCATTGACGGGAGGTTAGGAGGAGGAGGATATTTCTTGAGGAGGTCTGCACTGATGTCAGCTGGGACTTCAGTGACTCTGTCTAGAGAATGCATTCTCCGCGAGTGAGGCTGCGAGGGCTTTTTAAAACTATCTCTGGAGAGGTGGGTCTGTGAGGTTGTGTTCCTTCTACTAATTGGGTATGCCATTTCTTCATGCCTAGAATCCAATTGCCCTTTAGGGATTTTGTTGTGGCTAAGATCTTTTGGTGGTGTTCCGCTTTGAAGGCGCTTTCGAGGGATTCCTGTACTCACCTCCATTTCAACTGGCTTCCGATTTTGGGTTTGGCTCGTGGGATGAACTGCATCAGGGGCAGTAATATTTGGCTTTGCTGCGATTCGAGGCTTGTCTCGGTTGGAAATAGTCTTAGGTTTCTCAGTTTTTCGGCCTTCAACAGTAGTGTTCCTGGCATCCCTTGGATTTATTTCAGGTAGTATTAGAGGGGATTCTTCTCTTGTCGAAGTTGGGGTATTTTTGTAATGAGCATTTGGTGTAGGGATCTGCTCGGTATCTCGAGTGTCTTGGCTCTCTGTTGAGAGGCTCACTTCTGTACAGGCAGCGATGTTCTCTAGGGTACCAGCAGGCACAGTCTCCGAAGCAGGGTTCGGGGGTCTCCAGCCGGAGGGAGCACTCATGGAGGTTACCGAGCGGCCTGCTTGGTGTGTCGCAGTCACATTTGTAGACCTGAGAACGTCTGCGAAGGAAGTGTTCTGTTTGACATAGCGGGCGGCTACTTTCCGCTTAGCTTCGACATATGATAGTCTATCTTTTACCTGCAGGGCCATAATCTCTTCTTCCCTCTTGTAGGTTGGGCAGCTCAAGGAGGAGGCCGGGTGAGGACCTTCACAGTTAGAACAGCAAGCAGGTCGGGAGCAAGGTAGCTCATGTAATTCCCCAGCACAGTGGTAACAGGTACTTAGGTCACTTCTGCACGTCCCAGCTCCATGTCCAAACTTTTGGCATTTAAAACACCGCCTGGGCTTGGGCACATATTGCCTGACAGAGCACTTTGTCCATCCTATTGAGACCTCAGCGGGCAGCTGACATGTATCGAAGGTTAATATATAAATTGGTTGGTCGATCAGGACTCCAGTGACTCTCTTTTTTGTTTGGTAGACCTCAAGAACTTTGTGTCTCTTGAGTCCCTCGAGGATTTCACTAGGTGAAAATTTGGGGTTATTTCTGTAATAAATAGTGCCTTTTATTTGGTTAAGAGTTTTATGTGGTTCAACAGTCACCTCGTGTGAATCCAAAGATTTCAGGTTCATAATGGCTCGACTCTGGGCTTGGTTTGAGACCTCCACTATCAGTTGTCCCGATCTTGCTTCATTAATATTCTTGGGCGGGCCTCCGATAGTTCGTTCTATCTCGTCATTTGCCCTAATAACGTTGATGGTAGACAGGTTCACATCAGTAGGTGAGGAAATATGGAAGAATCGTTTGTATTCAGGTGCTTGCATCTGTTCCTCCAGCGGCGGGAAGAAGGAGACGGAGCTGTTGACTCGTGGTCTCCGGGCTCGTCGCCCTCGTCCTCTATAAGCTGGTTGGTAGGGCTCTAGGGTTACATATTTCGGGCCATCTGGGTTTTCAGAAAGTTTCTCTGCAGTCAAGTGAGAATCGCTGTCTTTATTGAAGGGTGCAGCAGTCATCACCCTTGGAGTGGTCAGAGGAGAATCCATATGGGGGCTCAAGGTCATCAGAGGAGAAGTAGGGCTGGTTGTCCTTTTAGACATCCCAGCAGAGTCCGAGGGAAGCGCCGAGTCATTGCCGAGAAAAGGTTGGGGTTGAGAAGGGGGCCCCATCCCCTGAGAGTTTTCAGAATTTTCATAATCGCCCATGGAGAGGCTGGTTCAAAAACGGCGGGTCTGTAGAGAGAATACAACTCCCAGTTGCCCGCCCCAGGGAGAGGGCTCTGCCAATCTGAAGACGGACAGAGCTTTAAAAACTGCTTATTGTCGCCTTTGAACCCCGGCGACCACTCAGCTCATCAGCACAGTTAAACCTTGAGCTTGGGGTTTTGCCACCCCAGTTAGTCAGATCTCTCCAGCAGAGCCACTCCAACATGATTGAATCTGCCGGGGAGACCAATTCTCCCCGAAGGCCCAGCCCCCGCCTTCCTCGAGACACGCAAGCCCCCTCCCCACGACAAGGGCAGGATGGCGCGAGGGGGACACGCATCTCGATGATAATATTAACTTCGGATAAATGATGCACATGTAGAGTATTAGCTGCGAAAGGGCAGCTACGGGAAAAAATGCATGTTAATGAAAAAACAGCGGCTATTGATCACATGTCCCATTATTACTACATCGCGCCTAGTAAGAACGACGAACGAACCACGAACTCGGAGAACAGATTAGATTAAATTAGCCGTTAGTTTTAGCCTGCCCACCCGCAGCAACAAATGCGATCCAAAGAGAGGAAGGAGGAAGGCACCATTTAGTATGGAGTTAAGGAAACACGGAAATCTACGCAGAAAGGGAATAGAAACAGTAAGTTGGGAAAGAAAATTATGAAACGAGATCGAAGTTGAAGAAGGAAGTGGTACGTGCTGAAAAACAGGACAGCAGTGAACCGGAAAAAGGTGGTCCCTAACAAAACAAAAACCTTCTCTATTTCAAAAAAAAAAAGAAAGCCTACCTAACCTTTAGCTCGGGCCCTCACATAGTCCCCCTAGGAGTACTCGGAGAGCATTGCAGAGAGCTGAGAGGATATCTGATCGTCAACGATTAAGTCTATAATTTGCGCGACAAAAGGGTAACTCGATGTGACGCCAGATACAAGGTCGGATTTTGAAATCCTGTTCGTGATCAGCTCCGCCGAAAAATGATTAATTATAGAAGTTTGAGCCTTCTTTACAGCAAAAAAGATGCTCAAAGAGAGGAAGGATGGTGGAGCTCGGCCGAGAAAACTTCCGCACAACCCACGTACTGTGCATTATCATTAACAATAACATTCCTAGTAAAGAAAATCTTGGACACCGGAACACGGAACTCCGTGAGGAAGTTCTGGGCACACAACTCACCTGCTGTGAGAGGGGAACAAACTTCATAAGCTTGTAAATTACTGCTTCTGGCATCCGAGGAGTCAATTTCAAACATGGGAGGGAACCACTTTAGAGAGCACATCTCTGCTGGTGTGAAAATTAAACTAGATGTTAGTTCAAGCCTCCCTCACCGCTAAAAAAAAAAGTTCCAAAGAGAGCAAGAAGGAAGGCACCATTAGATACAACAGTTGTATCTTCCTGAGGGGGCTGGTGTAAAAGAAAGTCTAAGTCTAATTAGGTGTAACGTCTCCCACACAGGGCAAAACATATCACAGTCTACATCAGGGGATCCCAACTTTTCTCTGACCTTGCATTCGTTCAGATTTTCGAGAGATGGGCATGCACCCCTATATGAATAAAAATAGATTCAGTGATATATATATACATGAATATTTATAAATAAACATATCATTCCCTTCTCTGTTAATATTAAACGTACCCCTGCAGATACGCAAAACGTGTTGTACCTACATAAACGGTCCTCAATTTAAATATCTTCTATTGCAAACCACTTAAAACGCTAAAAAAACGCAGCTATTAGTTGACGGAAGGGAACTAATTTGCATGCGTATGAGTAAATAAACCTAGACCAATTTGTGATGTATTCAAGATTATGATTGTTAACTCGAGTATCGAGGGCACAAGTTAGTTTAGAGAGCAGTTAAGTAACAACTAGGGTACAAGACGAGTAGACATTAAGCGTAGATACAATAAGCTTGGGGTCCCCAACCTTTTTTCGCGCCGCATCCCTAAAGAAATCAAGTTCGAGCCTCGCACGCTCTGAAATAAGAATGTCAACATATAGCTAATATCCTATTATTAACCTGAACCTTTCTCACACCACCAGGAATAAAAATGCCAACATATAGCCAATATCCTATTATTAACCTAAACTCTTCTCGCACCCCCTGGAATATCGTCTCGCAACCCCTGAAATAGAAATGCAAACATATAGCCAATATCCTACTCTTTACCTGGACTTTCCTCGCGCCCCCTAGAACATCGTCTCGCACCCCAGGTTGGGAACCCCTGCACACTAAGCAACACGGCGTACATTCGACGTGCAGCACACAGCAAGCTGAGGCCGCGTGGAGGAGATACACCTCCAAGTGACGAGTTGCAAACGCCACTTCACGCACACATTCTCTAAATTTCTTCGTGTGCACAAACTGCATCTTGTACGTGGATTTGTGACACGTAGTGACGTAGTTGAGCTAAAGGAATTGAATATAATGAGCTGTAACGTTGTAACACCTATCGTTCGATGTTATACATTTACTACATTTGTCTAAAGACCTAATAACCACATTGTCTTCTACAAGTCGACTCATGTTTCACATCCTCCTCCAAAATGTTCCAGTTCAGCGAAATTAAGAGTAGGGTTAAAGAGTATACGGCATACCTAAGTAAGCAACAACACCTAGGGAAAGAACTATTAACGATGCAGTAAAACGTCCCATAGTAGTAGTAGTAGTAGTAGTAGTAACATAGGTTTGCTAGCGCTTCAGTTATTTAGACTATATCGCACCGAAGGTCACACAATTTAGTCGGTATCAGGCTTTTCCGATTTACCACGCAAGGTGAACATCAACATTATATGAACATCAAAAATTACATGATCATGATTTAATTACAACTCAAGATTATAATTGTCTCCTCATTGAAATTTTGTACATACTATAGTGCATCTAAATCACTGGGCAGCCAAACCCCTTAGGGGGTTTCAGCTGCCCACCCATTATGGCCGGACGCCTTACCCACGCTGAAACCCCCCAAGGTACCAACGTAGCGCGTCCGGCCATATTGCAGTTTCTTCATCTACAATCTTCCAAAAGACTTCAAACATAAAAAACTTTTCGTAGTTCTCAGCGTACAGAGGCACTATAATTTGTTCATAAGAGACGAGTCAGAGAGATAACTAATAAGCCGCCAATGATTAAAACGCCCACGAGTCGGTTCTCCCAACATCTTACACAAAACAAAATCAGAGTCAGCACCCTGTAAACCAGGGTAATAACGGGAACGTACATCGGAAAAGTGAAGACACTCAACCAATATATGCTGCACCGACAGCGGCACCAAGCAGCGATCGCAAAGAGGGGCCGGGCGACGCTCCATTAAATGGCCATGAGTGAGGCGGGTGTGACCAATCCTCAGTCGACATAGGAGGACTTCTACGCGGCGGTTCCGGCATGCTGAAGAAGGCCAGGCTCGGACACTGTTCTTAATCTTGCGCAGCTTGTTGTCTTGGGTGTTTTCCCACTGTCGCTGCCAGAGTTGGATTAATGCAGCTTTAATTATAGGGTAGTAATCTCGGGCGGGTACTCTGGTATTTGTTGGGTTAGCAGCAGAGGTTGCAGCATTTCGCGCTAACTCGTCTGCCCGATCGTTGCCACGCACATCAACATGGCCAGGTACCCAACATAGAGTTACAAGTTTTGGGGAGCTTGCAAGTCGCAAAAGGCTAGACATTATTCCGGAAATTATTGGATGTGTGGAGTTGTAGGATCTCAGTGACTGGAGGGCAGCTTTGGAGTCGGAGAACACCACATAAGAACCCAAAGCAGGCCGCTCCTCAATCATGCGGAGTGCGGCACGGATGGCGATCAGCTCCGCAGAGTAGATTGACGTTTCAGGCAGCAGTCTTTCCTCCACCACTACGCCATCAAAAACTGCAGCACAGCCCACTGCGTCATCCGTTTTAGAACCGTCAGTGTAGATATGAAAAGCTCCCTCGTGGTCACTGTGAAGGTGATCTTGGAAAATATGTCGCAGTATGGATCTTGTCATCATCTCTTTCTTTGGGTATTGCGGTCCTGGACAGAAGGTCTGAATCGGAATTTGCCAGGTTGGCTCTTCCAGAGTGGGGGCACGCTCAACTTTGAACGAGGGCAACTGCATCATCTCCGCTAGTGCTTCGTAGTCAGTAGAGGAGGGGATATAATACGGAAACAACTCCCGACCCCTTACTCCCTCCATCACGCTATTCCACGTGGCCGTGAAAGGTAGTTGTCCGAGTCGTACAACATACTGTAGAGTAAGCTGTACTCGACGAAGTTGCAAGGCTGGTTCACCGCAATCCACCAATAAGCTCATCACCGGTGATGTCCGAAAGGCCCCCGTACACAGCCTCAGAGCAGAGTTATGGATTGGGTCCAGGAGTGATAAGCATGATGGGCTGGCACTCTGGTAGACGACGCAGCCATAATCAATCTTGGCACGAACGGTGGCTCTATAAAGTCGCAGCATGGTTGTTCGATCAGCACCCCACGTTAATCTGGACAGGCATTTCAGGAGATTCAGAGCTTTAGAACATCTTCCTTTTAAAGCCTGTATATGAGGTCTCCATGACAGTTTATTGTCAAACAACATGCCCAGAAAGGAGACTGTGGGCGAGACAATGACCAGCCTATCACCGAGAAAGAGCTCAGGCGTGGGTTCATTAGTGCGACGGGGCTGCACATGGAGTGCCACAGTCTTTTCAACTGAAAAGGAGAAGCCTCGCTTGTCGGCCCAGGCTCCAATACGGTTAATGGCTTCCTGTACTCGACGAGTCAGGGCGGGTAGGTATCTAGAGGATGCATATAGCATGAAATCATCCACGTACAAGGAAAACGAAACATGCCTTGGTAGGTCCTTCGTGATGGCGTCCATTGCAAGTAGGAAGAGCGTGCAGCTTATAACGCTGCCCTGAGGTACTCCTTCGTTCTGAGTCATCAGGGCAGAAAACCGTGTGCCCACTCTAACCCTAAACCGACGTTCTCTTATAAACTCGCGTACATACATTGCCATGTGACCTCGTACACCAATCTTATGCAGTTGTTCCAATATCCCATATCGCCAGGCAGTGTCATAAGCCTTCCGCAAATCAAAGAAGACGCACACAGTGTGTCTTCCTTGGGCACGCTCTTTAACAATATGGTTCTGCAGTCTGAGGAGGGCATCCATGGTTCCACGAAGAGATCTGAACCCAAACTGAACTGGAGAGAGATGATCTCCGGCCTCCAAAAAGCGCATCAATCTAATGTTGATTATCTTCTCCAGTACCTTTCCCACACAGCTTGTTAGGGCTATGGGGCGGTAACTAGATGCTTCAGTGGATGGTTTATTGGGTTTCAAGAAGGCAAGTACTGTGGCTGATTGCCATTCTGTAGGATATACATGGGTTGTCCAGATTTTATTATACAAATGAAGAAGGTAGGTGATTGCTGATGAGTGCATTTTCTTTAGCATCTTGTAGTGGATGCCATCTGGTCCAGGGGATGTGTTCTTACATTGTCGGAGTGCATGATACAGTTCAAGGTACGTTATGGGTGAATTGTATGGATATTGTTCATCCGATGCAAAATTAAGGTGAGATTGTTCTTGGCGCTGTTTGATGATCTGGAAGCCGGGTGTATAGTGCCTTCCGCTACTGACGTCGGCAAAATGCTCCGCCAGCAAGGAGGCAACGCGATCCTGGTTCATGGTGATCTCTCCGTTGTCCATGAGGCAAGGTAGGGCATGTCCGCTTCGTCCTCTCATCTTCTGAACTCGCTGCCATATTTTTGGAGTTGGCGTGTCAGCGTTTAACGTGGATACGTACCTTTGCCATGATTGTTTCCTGGCCGTATCCTTCACAAACTGTGCTCTTGCTCTGGCTCTTTGGTAGAGTATCTTATCAGCAAGGTTGTGGCTCCGTTGGTACCGGCGTAAGGCCCTCTTTCGCTCAAAGTTAGCCTGGGCACACTCGTCACTCCACCATGGGACTCGATGATTCACTTTCCCTCCCTTCGAGCGGGGTATAGCAATAGATGCGGCAGTTCGAATAGTGCTAGTAAACCTCTCTAGCGCCTCGTCCACAGTGGTCTGGTCCTCATCATCTTCCAAGGCTGTCAGAGCCTCGAAAGCTTCCCAATCAGCTCGTTTAAGTAAGTAGTGAGGCTCCGAGTTAAAAGGGAGGTAGGTGGGGAAAGTCACCACCACTGGTGACTTTTACCAGTTTAGACAACAATTATTATTATTATATTAGTTTCAGACTCCCTAGCCCCATTAAAAAAAAGCAATGAGGAAGAACCAGTTAGGATAGATTCTAGATAATGGGGAATTTATGCACAATGTGTGTTTCCCCACAGGATAGATTAGATTAGATTATTAGTTAGTTTAAGGCTCCCTATCCGCCACAAAGGCGATCCAAAGAGAGAAAAGCACCATTTAGTATGGAGTTTAGGGAACGCGAAATCTATGCAGAAAGGGCATAGAAACAGTAAGTTGAGAAAGAAGATCATGAAGCAAGCTCAAAATCGAAGAAGAAAGTAGCAGGTGCTGAAAAACAGACAGAAAAACAGGACAGCAGTGAACCGAAAAAATAGACAGGCCTTAACATAACAAAAAAATTTCATTTCAACAAAAAGATGGCCTACCTAACTCTCGGCTCGGCCCTCACATATTCCCCCTGGGAGTGCTAATTCCCATAGATACAATAGTTGCATTACCCTGATGGGGTTCCAAACAGAATATCCTGGGAATACAAACAGCAAGTTATGCAGGAAGAGATTAAAAAAAAGAACAAAGAAAAAGAGACAACAAAGCAGGCACAAAAACTCAAAGAAATGATGTGGGCCACAAAAATAAAAGTTCCAAAGGTCTATCTATAGCTGAGGTCTACGGACACCAATACACAGGCATCCGGACACCATTAACCCATGTATATGCACACCTCAGTGACAACAGAACACGAAAGACGTAAAGTATATCGGTTGACGTCATTTTGCTAGCTCAGGTGAGGTAATATTCCCTGGAAGCTATCGTGTCTCCAATATTTAGTAGCTATAATAAAATGAAAGAACGACCTTTAAAATAAATTCCATAAAGTTATTACACCTGCATAAATGAGAGAACAACGCTAGTAAGACATTCGATAAAGTCATTACATCTGTATTCATAGTCAACAATTTAGTATTTTCATATAGGGTTGGCATTCTAGATGCTCTCATATCTATTTTATTTACTTTAAATTATAGCTTTGGATCACATAGAAATTATTAATTAAAAGCTAAAAATTTTAATTTTAGTATAAATAATCATTTGAGATAAGTAGTAGTAGTAGTAGTAACATAGGCTTACTAGCGCTTCAGTAGCTCCGACTATTTCGCGCCGAAGGTCTCATGGTTTTAAAGATACCTGAATTCTACATCACCTCCGAGGTAGTATTATAAGAACATTATTTCGGTGGTCAACTCAATTTCCATTGCCTCAACACACACAGTTATATTTGTTTGCATAAGCACATTACGATTTCTCACTCAATAAGCAGGATCCATTCTACAGGTCGCACCTGCAAAACGTATCGGTATACACCGCGAGTTGATACAAAACAAAAAAGATTTTTAAAATTTTAGCAGGGTAAAGAGTGCGAGAACAGCTGGGACCCCGAATCGGAGGCTCCAGCTACCCGCCCACACTATGGCCGAGCGTCTTACCCACGCTGGAACCCCCTCACAAAGACAAGAGTGGCAGCACGGTACGCTCGGCCATTTCTTCTCCTCAAGTTATAACTTCGGCATGAGTTTGCACTTGCAGAGTGCACACGGATTTCCGTTTTCTGGGCATAAAAGCTCGTTATATTTTACCTATCAAATCGCTTCGTGCAAGAAAGGTCGCTAGCGCTCCGAAGTTGAAACGAGCACGGAGGGGCTCACGAAGCATCCCAATGTGCAGCGACGAAGTGTCCGCATCTCGAAGATGAGGGAAGGATTCTCTTCTAGCAGCAGCAAAGTTTGGACATTCGGCAAGTACATGCAGCACCGTTAGTGGTACATGACAGGTGTTCATTTGAGATAAGTGACGCACATACTTATTGCGGCATAGGAGCTAAGGATTATCAGGAAACTATTAACGGAATAAGAAATTGTAAAGCTGATGCGGCAGAAACAACGTCATATTGCACAAAAAATATCTTCTTATACAGCAAGATAAACGTTATATTGTACAACAAAAATTAGCTCTTACAGTAGCATAAACGTTACATTGGACAAAGAAAATCTGTTCCTGCGAAGAATGGACTGAATGTTGTACAAATAAAAATTAGCT
The DNA here is from genome assembly GCA_030386875.1 of Morinoia aosen. NCBI lineage: Eukaryota > Metazoa > Arthropoda > Malacostraca > Amphipoda > Talitridae > Morinoia > Morinoia aosen. The sequence goes on along the minus strand of CM059577.1, from coordinate 46,326,487 downwards.
CCTACCACAAAAAAAAACGATACATTGCGTAAATAAATAAAACACGACGTCTCAGGTTTCGCTACAGACACAATCTGCAACATAAGCTGTCGCACACACAATGTTGCTACATCTTGCAATAACAAAAAGTTATGACTCATGGTACAGTTGCTTATTAAAATTCTAATACTTTTTCATATGTTAGCATCAGCCACAAACGAACTCGAAAACCACGCCATGCTGAGAAGATTAAGAATTAGCAAACTTCAATAAAAATTATTGGAACTACAATGAGAACCAAGATACTGTTTTGAAAAGCTAACACTTCATTTTGAACCTGCGCTGACACCCATTTGAACCCAAACGGAAAATAATGCAAATATATAAGCCAAGCACTGCTGAGCAAAGGCTTCAATGCATTCGAAAAACTAGAGAACAACAAGCAACTGACAAAATTTGATCCACCATGAGACACCAAACTTACAACAATATCAAACAATTCAAATGAGGAAGGATACCCAAGCTACGCATTTGTTCAAGTATGATAAAACTTGAAGTAATTAGAGCGTTTGGGTATTGCGTTACAAAACTCAGATCTCTTAAATAAATAAAATAGTATTGGTGATCGACAAAAAAATTGCACATAAAATCTATTAATTACACTTCGAGTCAAAAGACGTTGTCATCTGAAGGAGCACAAATTAAACTAGCATCGCTACGGTAGTAAATAACGATAGGCGCTACGGTAACACATAGAAAAAAATGCATGGGAAGGAATGAAATTATTGCAGACATAAGTGGAAGAATTGCACTTAAAAATTCCCGCTAAAAACATATGCTAAAGAGTAAAAACATGGAAGTGCGCTATTATGCATAAAAATGCAGGTCAAAAGTTATATCTCATGTTATAACCATTCGCAAGGATAAACTTAAACGCACGTATTTACCTGACACCATACTTAATTCTTGTTTTGATTAACTTAATGTTATTTATCTGGATAAGTTCATAGTTTACCTTTATCGTCGAAGCATCTACAATTTCGGCCGTTCACTACAATGGCTCTACTTGGGCGGCTAAAATGATAGAAGCTCCGGCACATAATGATGTTGTATAACAACCATGTGTTAAACTGTACTTCCTTGTATATACCTATAAGGATATAAATCACGTAAATATCAATCTTGCGAATAGAAACCTGTCAATGAAAACCAGTCTGGACAGCAAAAAATTCAAAAACAATAATAAAGTAACACTGAACATAACCTCAATTCAAAACCGATCTCGACTGCTATACCCGTTCCCACAAGAAGAAATTCAACAACTACATGGCAATTCACACATAAGATTTTAGAGCTACTACTGCACTGATCATCCTGAATCCCATCCCATTTATTCAGACAAAAACCATTCTAGACTGAGAGTCCAAAAGGAAGACAATTTGCTCCAACTACAGCAGCTGCACGGCAAGTAACATATAAGACTCCGGAACTGATACTAAAATACAGCCAATCCTCCCGAATTTTGTTACCTCAGGTCAGACATTAAGCAGCCCAGACTTAGGGTTTAAAGTAAGACAATTCGCTCCCACATCAGCAACAATGGGGCAAATCACACGAAAGCCTCCAGAGCTGCTACTAAAATACATCCCGAATTTTGTTACCTCAGTCCAGACAAAAATCAGCCCAGACTGAGGGTCTAAAAGCTAGTTGCTCCTCAGTCCCAACAACAAGCAGCCTAGACTGAAGGTCTAAGAAAGCCTAAATAACCACCAAAAGTCGAGACTGTGGGTCTAAAAGCTAGTCACTCTTCAGTCTAGACTGCTGGTCTATGAAGGTCTGGCTGACCGCTAGGAGTAATATCTGTTGACCTCCTCCATGAGGGTGTCGATGGTGTCCTCGGTCATGGGCACGAAGCGCTTCTGTTGCCGGCTGAAGTAGTGAATGTCGCCCGAGTAGATGTCGAACCAGAAGGCGTGCAGGTACACGCGACCTTTTGTGAGGCCGTCCCGCATGAAGTTGTAGCTCGCGATGTTCTGCAGCTGCTGCAGGCAGTTCACCTGTACACGCAAGACCGTTATTAGCTGCAAGCAAGGCCGTCAGATAAACAGTAAGCTGAGAAAGAAGTTAATGAAACAAGATAAAAGTTGAAGAAGAAAGTAGCCGGTGCTGGAAACATGACAGCAGTGAACAGAAAAAAGGTGGTCCGTAACAAAGCAAAAAAGGTGGTCCGTAACAAAGCAAAAAAGGTGGTCCGTAACAAAGCAAAAAAGGTGGTCCGTAACAAAGCAAAAAAGGTGGTCCGTAACAAAGCAAAAAAGGTGGTCCGTAACAAAGATAAAAAGGTGGTCCGTAACAAAGCAAAAAAGGTGGTCCGTAACAAAGCAAAAAAGGTGGTCCGTAACAAACCAAAAAAGGTGGTCCGTAACAAACCAAAAAAGGTGGTCCGTAACAAAGCAAAAAAGGTGGTCCGTAACAAAGCAAAAAAGGTGGTCCGTAACAAAGCAAAAAAGGTGGTCCGTAACAAAGCAAAAAAGGTGGTCCGTAACAAAGCAGAAAAGGTGGTCCGTAACAAAGCAAAAAACCTACTCATGTTAACAAAAAGAAGGCCTACCTAACTCTTAGCTCGGGCCCTCACACATTTCCCCCTGGATGAATTTTCAATCAATGCAAACTAATTGTAATCCAAAAAACAATGTGGACACTCTAGAAAGAAACAAGTCAACTAAATATATTTAAGTAAAAATACAATTAAAAAAACAAGTAAAGAGACAAGTAAGGAAGCAAGTAAAAAACGAAATTATAATTTCAAAACATAAGAAGAATAACACACAATTTATAACTGGGAGGGAGCACTGCAGAAAATTCAGAACCAGTTTTAGCTATTTGATAATAAATTTGATCTCCTTGGGATGTGGAGATTATATTTATTTGAAGAAAAGAGACCTTAGGATGTGAAGATTATTTTTATTTGATGAAAAGAGACCTTAGGATGTAGAGATTATATTTATTTGATGAAAAGAGACCTTGGGATGTGGAGATTATTTTTATTTGATGAAAAGAGACCTTCGGATGTGGAGATTATTTTTATTTGATGAAAAGAGACCTTAGGATGTAGAGATTATATTTATTTGATGAAAAGAGACCTTAGGATGTGGAGATTATTTTATTTGATGAAAAGAGACCTTAGGATGGGGGTGATAATATTTATTGAATGAAAAGGAACCCTAAAAACATAAAAATCCTATTTATTTGAACAAAAACGCATAACTGAAAGACTATATTGGCTTCTAATTACATTACACTAAGTGGTTCAGTTTTCAGGGTGGAAGTCGGAACAGACAGACTGACAGGCCAAGCTAGAAAGCAACAAACAGATCAGTACTTCACGGGGTGACGTTTTTTGGCATTTTCTCACCTGGGAAAGCTTATCTTCAACAGAAAATTCGTTGTCGGGGTCGATGTAAGCCACGAACCTGCGCAGGGGTGTCTCGCCCTGCCAACATGACGCATGGATTAGATTAAGTGTTAAGATCAGCTGTTAGTTTGTTTAAGTCTCCCTATCCGCAATAAAGGCGATCCAAAAAGAGGTAGGAGACAGACACCATTCAGTAAGAAGATTAAAGAATGCAGAATCTATGCAGAAGGGGCATAGAAACAGGACAGCAGTGAAGTGAAAAAGGGGGTCCTTAATGTAACAAAATTATTTTTTATAAACAAAAAGAAGGCCTACCTAACACTCACCTCGGGCCCGCACACAGTTTTCCCCAGGGAGTGCTAATTCCAATAGATAAAAACACAACCAGCACCGGTTAGACCCTCAATCTAGGCTGCTTACTGTCTGAACTGAGGAGCAATTTGCTATTAGACCCTCAATCTAGGCTGCTTGTTGTCTGAACAGAGGGGTGACTACCTTTTAGACACTCAGTCTAGGCTGCTTGTTGTCTGTTGAAACCGGTACTGCACAAGTTGACAATACCTAATTTAGGCCACAAAAAATTGAAAACCTACCTCCTACCATTACACACTAGAAAACCCTAACTTAAGCCACAATAATTGAAAACAAACACTGCACTGCAAAAATTAGCAGCACCCGACTGAATCAGCAGCTCAGACCTGGAACACGAGCGGCTGCTGCCAGTTGCTGAGCTCGAGCTGGGCAAACTTGTTGAGCGTGTCGTGGCCGTGTCGGACCAGCCACGCCTTCAGGGGGGAGTGCTTCACTATCTCTCGCGTGGAGATGTCCGTGTCTCGCAGCATGTGCAGCATGTTCATTGCCTGCACACACCCGCACACTCATTTCTTCTCTCACAGAAATGCCTATCATTAGAAATGCTTATAATTATTTAACATACAGAAATGCCTTTCATCAGAAATGCCTGTCATCAAAAATGCCTGTCATCAAAAATGCCTGTCATCAAAAATGCCTGTCATCAGAAATGCCTGTCATCAGAAATGCCTGTCATCAGAAATGCCTGTCATCAGAAATGCCTGTCATCAGAAATGCCTGTCATCAGAAATGCCTGTCATCAGAAATGCCTGTCATCAGAAATGCCTGTCATCAGAAATGCCTGTCATCAGAAATGCCTGTCATCAGAAATGCCTGTCATTGCTTAATGTACAGAAGTGCCTATTGCTTAATGTACAGAAATGTCTATTGCTTAATGTACAGGATTGCCTGTCTTGGCAGTTTGCAAGTAGTGCAGAATGCACAAAGACTCTTCTGTCATCTGCCAGTACTCTGACAGAGCGATATTATGGACACCGCACAACTACTCACGAGGTGGTAAATAGAGTAACTTAAAAATCTGCATGGGATATGATTAGAGCTGTATCACTGACACCACACACCTACTCATGAGGTGGTGAATAGGTCAACTTATGGTCTGCTTGGTGCATGATTAGAGCTGTATCATTACCACCTGATCATGAGGTGGTAAATGGGACCACTTGTGGTCTGCTTGGTGCACGATTAGAGCTGTATCATTGATACCACACACCTACTCATGAGGTGATAAATATAACAACTTATGGTCTGCTTGGCATATTAGAGCTGCATCATTGATATCACACACCTACTCATGAGGTAGTAAATATGATAACTTACAGTCTGCTTGATGCATCATTAGAGCTGTATCATTGATACCACACATCTACTCATAAGGTGGTAAACATGTAACTTACAGTTGCTTGGCATATGATCTGAGTTCTGTCATTTGGATAGACGTGCCCACCTTGCAGTCAGAGTGCCCACACACTATGACGTGCTTGATGCCATTGATGGTGCAGCCAAGCTCGAGCGCTGCAGGCTCTGTGGTGATCTCCTCCCCCCCACACAGCATGGCATGGGGTACCAGGTTGCCCGCATTCCTCACTTCAAGTAGCATCATAAGTCACCAGCAATGTTGTAATGGTAATTGCTAGTATGAATCAATACTATATACAGGGTGTTACAGAACTAGAGGTAAAAAATGAAACGAGGGCCTAATATTTAAGATTTTAGAACTTTTTAACTTTGAATTACTCAAAAATGATGGAGTTTTACGATTTTTATTACTCCTGAAAATTGCTTTAGTATGGGATTTGCTATACATAGATTCATATTTTTACCTTTAGTTCTGAAACACCCTGTATATCTTTTCTAATTTTAATTAGATTTTTCCTGATTAGAAAAAATAACTTCTATAGTAGGAACAGTAGCTCACTATCACTCTCCAAGCAAAACTAAAACACAAATAACAGCACCTGTTTGTATATCCCCCCCCTACATGGCAATTGAATTTGCTAATGTATTAGAAAGTTCATTGTCCATATAATTGGTGAGGTGAGCTAGATTACATAACTTATTTGCTTTTGTGTCGGTTTGAGCTATCTTACCTCAGCTTTTATTCCCCAGTATTTTGTAACTTAAGGTTTCAAGCTTTTCATGTATAGGTACCTTTCAAAATTTATGTGAAAGTAAATTATTCAACTAACCTTACTTAACCAACTATATGGATGATGAACTCTTCATTACAACTAAAAAAATTAAGCTGCAAAGAGCAAACAGATAAATCATAGGTATCCAAATAACAAAACAGTATGACAAACTTCACAGTATTTTCTACACTTAATCTGCACCCTACTTGGTTGAGTTACCTATGAACATGTCACCAACGTTGGTCTGAGTGAATCGTGTGGGCAACATTCGGCTGTCCATGCAGGTGAAGAACAAGGCTTTGGGCTGGAATAAAGTTAAAATAACATTAATTTCACAGAAATTATGCAGTTTCATAATTCAAATAACAGTCATAACAAGGAATATATTAAATTTTATCTTCCATGAATATATTAAGGATAACCACTTCCACATGAGTAGCACCTAACAGTTATTCCTTGAGTTCTGGGATTTCCCTAATGCTAACCTCAAATTATATAATTAAAAATTACTTACTTAAACTAATTTTTGCTCACATAAATTGAGCAAAATGAAGACATGAACCAGTTAATGTTGGCTACATCCAAAATAATGTACCACAATTGACGTTAAATTTGAGTCAAATATTGAACTTTAGTTTAACCAATTGTGGCCAAAGTGTTAAATTAGTTAATTTCATGTCAAAAAGTAACTTTTAGTTTTCAAGAGTCAGGTACATGGAGATACTTACATGAGGATCATTTCTGACGACTTTGAACTGCTTCACCATCCCGTCCCTGAAGGTTTGACGGTACCTCATCACACCCATCAGGATTTTGTCAATGCCCATTGTAGGTGGGCTTCTTTCAAACTAGCAGAGTAGAGTTAGGTAGCTTACCGAGAAGTAGCTTTTCAAGATGCCTCAAATTCTGTAAGACAAACAATAATTAATTTGAGCAAAAATATCAATCACATGAAAGCACCAAAATTTCTCACAAAATGTTTTATTGAAGCTACTTTGGTCAATATTGAGTTTAGGTGATGTTGGGAAATGAAGCATTTCATTTCAAAAAATCAGTAAAGGATCCCATTTAAAAACGTTTTACAGGAATGTCATTTTTGGTGCTGATGCGTTATTTTTGAATTATTCAATTCTGAAGTTGGCTTTCGGGCACCAAGGAAGCGAGCGCGCCATGCGGAATTTAATTAAAAACAGAAGCTAACCCCCTATTACAAACGTAAAGAGGTTGGGTCGTGAGGGGTAGCCACAGTTCTTCTAGTGAAAATTATAAATAAAGGTTTATAGTGACGCCCGTTTACATTATCTCCGATGGCGGTCACCCGGTACCCAAGATGGCGGCCGCTCACGAACCAACCTCTTTACGTTTGTAATAGGGGGTTAGCTTCCGTTATTAATTAAATTCCGCATGGCGCACTCGCTTCCTTGGCACCCAAAAGGCAACTTCAGAATTGAATTATTAAAAAATAACGCATCAGTACCAAAAATGGCATTCCTGTAAAACGTTATTAAATGGGATCCTTTACTGATTTATCAAAACGGAATGCTTCATTTTCCAACATCACCTAAACTCGATATTGACCGCCACTTTCTACAATCAACTTACTCTTTTATAGCTGTTTGTAAGTGATTTAGGCTACTTTTATACTGTTTCAAAATATACATAAGACCTCTACATTATAAATTTGACTTCAAATCGGTAAGGATAATTCATATTACTAGAAGCATATTACATAGTGCCTACTTGACCCTAATTCTACATGTTCACTAGAAAATTTTTCACAATATCCACAGTTAGATTTTATTTTTAATTTAATTATGAAAAAAACTGATACCAAAATTATATTCAGCTGATCTGATTTACCACTCATTTTTCCATACTGTTGATAATCTACTTTTATAAGGAACTTTAAATCATGCTCATAGCTTCAATAATCCTTTATATTTTCTAATTTTCTTAATAAGTCATAGAATTTGTACATTTCTTATAGTCCTTATTTTCTGTAGGCCTAGTTAGATAATTCCCCAAACATAGGCTGCAAGAAACCCCTAGCCAGAGTAACAGTAAACAAACAACTTAACTTAAATTGTTTCAAAATGAACGTATCACTAGTGTATAACTAAGCAAATCCCTATTGCTACCTACTTGGGTTTTGGCCAATCAATACTCAACTAGGCCTATAATTTTGCAAAATGTACTAACAGTGAGTTTTTTGAAATAAATCTACCATAAAATATTGATCAACTAACATTTGAATTGGGTCCCTTTCCCTTGCTCTTAAACACAAGCGTAAAAAACAGTCAATTTCTTCTAAATATATTTAGCCACTTTTCTCAAATGATGCAACCAATAAATCAGCTAAGACTGTTGTCAAGTCAATTCAAAAATCGGCAAGCTAACTTTCAAAATAAATTTTCCAGAAACTTCAAGTAAAAAGCAAGGACTGAGAGCAATCAGTGCCTCGGTTATGGTTTACAATTTCCTCATTATATAGGCACACAACCCAAGTACTAACTACAACGTTTATTTTCTCCCAACTAAATTAGTGCCTGCATTTAACTAGAAAGAAATGTACTAGCACATTCTGAGGGTAATTCTGTCTTCGCCTATATCAGATTACGAAAATACCACAGAAAAAATATCTTGTCCATACATTCAACGAAAATTAAGAAATCAACTTCCGTAATTGGACTTGAGCAATAGTTCATCGCACGGTGTCACCTTCAACACCGACCAATTGCGACTAATTAAACGAACTTTGGACTTCTTAAGTTCGTACATGATTTCTCATACCGTCGTTTAGCGTTCATCCAATAATAAGTGGTCCGGGATTTCGGAAATTCTCCATGCAGATTTTCCTACGCAGTGCTATTACAATTTAAACAATTTAAACAATTTATTTACCACAGGTGATACAGAGGTAGAATTTTACTTAAGTCTAGTACAATGGTCAAATTTGAGTATAGCTACCTGTGGGCCCGAATAAGTTCAGCGACTTCTAGGGCATCCTACCATCACGCTATTCTAGGGTGTACAAAAGTTTAACCTAGTTCACTTAACCTAGTTTCGCATTAGACTGATCATTGAGATAATTAACTCGATATTTTATGCTGTATTTTACAATATAGGTCAAGTCGGCTATATTTAACAGTATGTTCGATAAAACGATTCAAGAGCAGAGAGAAGATTGGTTATGGTACACAAGGCAAGTTATATTATGACATTATCATTAGTTACATGTAGGAGGCAAGATTTCGACACGGTGATCTTACACTACTAGTATTCTGATAGGAAGTGAGACTCAAGATGTCTTTTGAATATTTTGTACGAATTACATTCACGGATCTCTGCAGGTATAGAGTTCCAAGTTTTGGTTCCAACGAAGAGAATACTGTGTTGCGACCTGGCCTTTGAATAATAAGGAAGCATGAATTTACTTCTATTTCGGGTTAAATGGTCGTGATGACCAGTTTGCGCAGTCAATAATTGTCTTAGGCTATTGTCGCCATCATTTCTTAATGTTTTGTAAATGAAATTACAGATGGAGATTTTGTAGAGATCCGAAAGTTTAAGTATTTGTAAATTTTTGAAAGAATCATTTGTGTGAGCATTATATTCTAGGTTCTTTACCGCTCTGACAGCCCTTTTCTGCAGAGTAAAAATTTTGTTGGTTTTATTTTTATCAGTTCCGTGCCATGCTTCTATTCCGTATTGCAAGTATGGAGAAATGAGCGTTCGGTAGAGCATTTGTAAAGCTGTTTCAGGCAGAAAATTTTTAACTTTATTTAGGATTCCGATGGATTTTGATAATTTAGAACTAATATGAGTGATGTGCTCTTTGAAGGTCAGATGTTTATCTATTATGATGCCCAGAAACTTACATGAGTTGGTTTCTTCGATTTCACCTTCGCCAATTTTAATGCATGGGAGAGATACATCTTTCTTGTATGAGAAAGTAATATAATTTGTTTTATGGATATTTAGGCTTATTTTATTAGCTTTGAGCCACGATGAAACCTTGTGAAGTTCAGTATTTATACTCTCCACAATCATAGCAGGATTTTGGTTCGGAAGGACCGCAGAAAGCGTACTGTCATCGGCAAAAAGTATGAATTTGAAGAATGATGTAGATTTTACAATATCATTGATAAAAATCAGAAACAAGAGAGGCCCGAGAACAGATCCTTGTGGAACTCCATGGCTAATTGTCTGTGGGTCTGATTTTGCGTCGTCAATGACAACGTATTGCTTCCGATTTGTTAGGTATGATCTGAACCAATCATGGGCAATCCCTCGAATGCCATAACAGTGTAGTTTCGATAATAGTATTTTATGGTCCACACAATCAAATGCTTTTCGGAAGTCAAGAAATACAGAGAAGACAGGCTTTCCTTCATCTATATTAGAATAGAGGAATTGTAAATGATTTAATATAGCCTGTGTTGTTGATTTTTTAGAGCGAAAACCGTATTGTTTATCGTAAAGAAATGATTTTTGTTCAAAATAAGAGTACACTTTTTTATACACAATCTTTTCGAATACTTTGCTAATAATTGGTAGAATGGAGATAGGTCGATAATTGTTTACACAGGTTTTTTCACCACTTTTAAAGATAGGGGTTACTCTAGCAACTTTGAGGGAGTTCGGGAAAGTGCCTAGTAAGAGAGACTGGTTAATAATATTTGATATCAGTGGGGCTACAATGTCAGCAATAACTTTAAGTACTTTAGTCGGAAACGTTTGTAACCCACTCGATTTATTTTTCATATTGTTTATGCACGTAATTACATCGGAGGAGTTTGTAGGCGTAAAGAAAAAGGAGTTGGGTTCTCGAATATGATCCATAAATTCCAGGTGATCAGTAGGTTCACTTGGAATACCATCAGCTATTGTTTTCCCTACGTTTACGAAGAAGTTGTTAAAGAGATTAGCAATTTCTTTCTTCTCATGATATTTTACATTATCTTGAAGAACATATTCAATTTTCTTTTTATCGGCATTATTCGGTTTACAGCAGGAGTTAAGGAGATGCCAAGTCTTTTTAACGTCAGTTTTGAATTGAGTAAACTTGAGCGTAAAGTAGTTCTTTTTTGATGTTCTTATCTGGTTTGTTACATAGTTTCTAAATCGGTTATATGTTTCTCTAGATATTCGTCCTTCGCAAAGGAGGGCTAGGTACGCTTGACGTTTCTTTATATTTATCACGATGTCTCTAGTAATCCAGGGCTTATGTTTATTTTTCGGGGTAACTGTACGAGTTACAATTGGGCAACACTGATTGTATGCGGTCATTATAGTTTCAGTCAACTTTACTACTGCTTCATCAATGCTCGTAGTATTATTGTTTTGTTGAGAGATGTGCAATGTAGGCATTGATTCTTCTAGAACGGTGCGCATTTCTTCAAGATTTGATTCGTTTATTTTACGATATGAGTAAGTTTCAGCCCGTGCCTTGGTGCAAGCAATATAGACATTTTTCTTAATAAGAAAAACTGGGAAGTGATCTGATAAGTCAGAAGTAATTATTCCAGCAAGAAAATCACTAGGGTCTGTCATAAAGATATTGTCAAGCAGCGTAGCACACTCTGAGGTTATTCGTGTAGGCTTTGTAATGATCGGAAGGAAGGATTGAGACTGAAAGTTAGTTAGGAAATTAGAGATTGGTTCATGGCTTTCATGTTTCAGTAGATCATAATTGAAGTTACCGTGGTGCTATTCACTGCCCTGTGTTACTAGTTCAAAATGGTTTTAGAGATTCATCCTATACCTGCTATGTTGTACAAAATTTCAAGCTGAGTTTTCATCAAACCTCAATGCACCACAAAGAAGGGATACTAACACACTATCTACATCCCCTTGCAAGTTTCTATGGGGGAAAAGATCTGAACAAATAACTATTTCTAAACATGCACACGATGCATTGAACATTTATAACTTCAAAGGAAAGGTAAGTTCTAGTTGTCACCCTTTGGTAACCCAAATGATGAATTTTGCTACATCTGTTTATACTCGTCGCTACTCATGACAATTACCAATTACTTATTTGACCCGCATTTGCTGAGCCCAGTTTGTATGCAAATATATGAGGAGACCATTCTTAAAGTCATTCCTCATTAGTATTTCTAAGCTTTGAGTTCTCGTGCTTAGAAATGGATGTTTTATTTCAATCAAGTCTTGTGCATACCATTTTGTACATTGGTTTTTCAAATGTCTCATAACTAGCAGCATAATGCAATGATGGTTACTCCCGGTCAAGCCGGTACCCATTTCCGACACCTGGGTAGAGTGGGGAATCGTGGCTGAGTTTTTTTCTAACAGTGATACTCATCGGGTGGCACTACCAGGATTCGAACTGCCGACCCTTCCCATGAAAGGCGCGCGCTTTTATGTTTTTCCCTTAATATTCTATTCAACCATTGACTTGGCTAATACCTCTGATGGTTTCAGTTCCAATTAAAAATTGCTATATTAAGAAATATTCAATAAATAATGTTGTAAAAATTTTGACGTAGTAACTTTATTTGAAATAATCTGTTTCAATTGATTTTTTCTACCACCATTATATAGCTTGGAAATACTAAGAATTTCTTGAGCCGAAAGAAGCGTTCTTCGAGATAATTGATATGTTCTATCTTGATATGTGTGCACGTAAAGATAGTTTCGAACTGCTCCCATGTCGACCTTTTTGGGTTTGGATATACGAATTATTTACTTCCAGTAATTACACTTTCAATATTATTCCCCGATATCGTGAAAGCCAAATTTCGAGTGCCAGAGTAAGTGGAGAATGCCAAAAGCGTTCTACATCAGTGTGCCACCACCTGTGCATTTTTTTACTATTACATGTATTTTTACGTGCTGTGAAATTTAGAACATTTTGACCATGGGAATATATTTTTATATTTTATTCGATGTTTTGTACAAATGTAAGCATGTGTTCCCGTGATATTCATTTGCGTTTGCAAACTGTGCTCTCGTGGCACAGCGGTTAAGGGATCTGACTTACATGCTGGAAGTCGCGGGTTCGTATCCCGGCGCTGGCGCAGAGATTTTCCCCGTTGGGTATAAGGGAAAGCTCCTGCACAATACCCCACTCAACCCAGGTGTCGGAAATGGGTACCGGCTCTACGGGGGAACCGTCATGGTGTCCTATATATAGGGTTAGTTGTAAGATATTTGAAAAACCAATGCTAAGATCATATGTATCAGGCTTGATTGGAAATAAAGCATCCCAAAGATGCCGATGTTAACTGATGATTTTCATTTCATGACATTATAAAAACTAAATCTGAATTTTGCACCCACTTCTTTGAAAAAATTGTTTTTCTTGTACTTTGAATATTGTTGTTGTGCGAGTTAGATTTTAATACATCTGGATGCACGTGGGAATTTACTCACATGGATGCACATGGTTATAAATCATTGTTGGCTTTTTGATTTTTCACGTTACTGCAGGATGCAAAAATATCTGACCAGATAGACTTTTTCGAACACCATCAGTTACGAACTACTCCTCGTATGGTTTATTTACCAATAAAGGGTCTTTATATTAAGAAATTTTTAAAATCCAATGAGTTGTAAGATATTTCATGTAAGAACTTTTTTTTAAATAAACGGTTTCATTTTTTTTTTTCAGTACAGTTTCTATTTTACATAGACTGTCTGTCAACCAATTTGTGCGAGATAGATAACAAGGAATGCATTCGTACGCATCGCCGATATATATTTTTAACAAATTTTCCCATATACTATTACACAGGGTAGCCACAAAGAAATGTATCCATACACTGACCGATACATGTATGTATGCTACTGGAACCATACAACTATGGCTCCGGTATCATACATACATATATCGGTCATTGGATACATTTTTTTGCGGACATCCTGTAAAGTTTGTCACTTGATTGGTTTGTCCGCTGTTACTTCCATTCTTTAAAATGCATACCTCATCCTTGAATAATGAGAGTGTTTTTTAATTCATCCTCTATGGAATTCATTTCGACGATATCTTCACTTAAAAACGCAGGAATTACAAGAAGAGAAGGTACACATGGGTAGAAACTTCAATTTAAAAAGCGTATTCAGGAATGGATTGCACCTCTAACATGATGATATGACGCCTTTTTCGGCGAGCAAGGAATACCACGAATCATAGAATTGACATAGCGTGGGCTCTTGAAAAGCACACTGAGTTGTGCTATCTAGAGTTACTGGCACAAGAGCCCGGAGACTCCGGCGAGGTTTGCAGAGTTTGCCCAGCGCACTGAAATGCCCATAAAGTACAGAACAATTGTGGAAGCGTGAGCGGACTTCTGCTATCGAAAAAAGATCAGCAAGAAAAATCGGACAGGGCAGCCAGCTTGCCATCTCCATACATGGGGCTGGTTTTATGGTAGAATTCGGCCGAAATGCAGCGTGGGTCACGCAGACACGAAGGGTGTCCAATGGAGGGGACAACCGCGGCGGGGACAAGTTTAAATGCCATGGAATTTACGTGTTTGAGGCTTTGTTTGATTGCATTTGAATTTACGTGTTTGAGGCGTTGTTTAATGGCGTTGGAAACTTGGAATTTACGTGTTTGAGACGTTGTTTGATTGCATTGGAATTTACGAGTTTGAGGCGTTGTTTAACGGCGTTGGAAACTTGGAATTTACGTGTTTGAGACGTTGTTTGATTGCATTGGAATTTACGTGTTTAATTACCTTGGAATTTACGTGTTTGAGATGTTTGATTACCTTGGAATTTAAACGTTTAATTTTCTTGGAGCTTAAGTGTTTGAGACGTTTAATTGCCTGGGAATTGACGTGTTTGAGACGTTGTTTGGTTGCCTGGGAATTGACGTGTTTTGAGACGTTGTTTATACCTTAGAATTGACGTGTTTGAGTTTCCTTCATGTCAGAGTTAGGGCTATGGGAATTTTTGGATCGATCCTCCAGTTCTACGATGTCGCTACTATTTAGTCATGAGACGAAAGTACGTTAAAAAAGAGATACTTCTTCAAAATTTTAGTATACAAACATTATAAACTAAAATGACAGACCTTGGAAACCGTCAAGAAGGTACCCTGGGCTGATGAAATGTTATGGTAGTTATCATATTTATCTGAATAGTTTCATTAAGAATCGTGTTTAAAATCTTCGAAAAGGATTAAATATTTAAAATGCAGTAGCGGTGACATCGAAGTGACTGCCACTAAAAATTTGACAGTCAATAAACCTCTCGACTGAGTTCGTGTCTATCGACATAACGGAGATTCATGCGTTTTTTTCTCGCTACTCGGAAATAACTTTTCAGTCAGCTTTTACCTTCCGGCTACTCATGTTTCCCGACACGTTGATCGATTTATAACCTAGTTAAACATTACCCGCTGTAATCATTCACCAAAATTATTGTTATTACAAGTACTGTTATTACAAGCACCGTCACTACAGCCACCGTCACCACAGCAACCGTCACCACAACTACCGTCACCACAACCATCGTCACCGCAACCACCGTCACCACCAACACCGTCACCACAACCACCGTCACCACAACCACAATCACTACAACCACCATCACCACAGCCTCCGTCACCACAACCACCGTCACAGCAACCACCGTCACCACAACCACCGTCACCACCACCACCGTCACCACCACCAGCGTCACCACCACCAGCGTCACCACCGTCACCACCACCAGCGTCACCACCACCAGCGTCACCACCACCACCACCGTCACCACCACCAGCGTCACCACCACCAACGTCACAACCACTAGCGTCACCACAACCACCGTCACCACAACCACCGTCACCACAATTAACCACCGTCACCACAACCACCGTCACCACAACCACCGTCATCACAACCACCGTCACCACAACCACCGTCACCCCAACCACCGTCACCACAATTAACCACCGTCACTACAACCACCGTCTCCACATCCACCGTCACCACAACCACCGTCACTAGACTGGCACTGGCGTCAGGTTGTCACAGATATCACAATGAGGAAGGAACTGCCACTTACCAGTCAACTTCAAGTTACGCATTAAGGTTTAAAATGGAGGTGAATTAAAATCAGTTGATGCAGTTTGTAGAAGGGGATTTTAATGAAAATCAGTTGATGCAGTTTGTAGATGGGGATTTTACTGAAAATCAGTTGATGCAGTTTGTAGAAGGGGATTTTACTGAAAATCAGTTGATGCAGTTTGTAGAAGGGGATTTTACTGAAAATCAGTTGATGCAGTTTGTAGAAGGGGATTTTACTGAAAATCAGTTGATGTAATTTGTAGAAAGGGATTTTAAAATATGTCAAAAACGCTTAAAAGTCGTAACTTAGACTCCGTTATTCCGAATTCAAAGATTCCATTTATTTAAAAATTCCGTAACTAGGAATTTGACGATTCCCTTTATTCAAAGATTCCATTATTCCTAATTTTAGGATTCAATTTATTTAAAGCTTCCATTTACTTAAAGATTCCACAATTCCGACGCCATGACCCTGGTTGGAGCAACCGCAAAAAAATCCTGTCGTCCGGCCGAGAATGCCGGAACCTGTGAGCCTACCCAGCAACCGGTTCTGAACGTAGGGCGGAACGCTTCGCTGCTTCCCTGAACGAAAGGTGAATATCTAAAGATACCTAGGCATTTGGGCTGCGTTCTGCTTCGAATGTCGCGATATTTTCTGTTGCAAATATTGTCATATTTTCTAATTCGAATGATGCTATCGCAATGTTTTTTGCTTCGAATATCGTAATGTTTTCTGCCTCCAATATTACAATATATTTTTGCCTCAAATAACGTTATGTTATCTGATTCGAATATTACAATATTTTCTAACTCGAATAACGCTATCGAAATGTTATTTGCTTCAAATATGACCATATTTTCTGCTTCATCTGTCATTTTATTTTTTGTTTTGTTGTTTCTGCTTCAAATAACGCAATCTCAATGTTTTCTGCTTTAAATAATGTTATCGTAATACTTTCTGCTTCAAAAACGCTATCGTCATATTTTTCACTCAAAAATACCGCTATTGCAATGGAATGTTTTCAGCTTCAAATAACGCCATCACAGTATTTTCAGCTTCAAAGAACGCCATCGCAATATTTTCAGCTTCAAAGAACGCCATCGCAATATTTTCAGCTTCAAAGAACGCCATCGCAATATTTTCAGCTTCAAAGAACGCCATCGCGATGTTTTCTGTTTAAAATAATGTTCTTGCAATATTTTCCGCTTCAAATATAACTTTATTGCAATATTTTCCGCTTAAAAATACCAAGATTGGAATGTTCTCATGCCCTTCACTCTGAAGAGGCGACTCATGTCTTTTCCTGTGCATGGGCCGCGTTGCAGTCGGTCACTGTCGGTGCAGTAGTAGTTCGGGGTCAGGTTTTCCAAGATTTTAGGCCTCCGTAGCGGAACAGCCGTCAGTAAAAGTTTTTCTGTCGACTTGGAAACCAGAAGTGCCTTTCTTTCTAAAATGCTCAAATGCTTGCTTCTATCAAATAATTTTCGAGCTCAAGTTTGAAGCATCTTGCAAACCATTTCGTGAACCATTTGTACAAGGATGTTTGTAGGGAATGATGAGACAGCTCATCACGCGTACGCTCAGTTCGCTAACTGCGGCCACTCAGCAACATTCACGCAAAGTACTCGGTAGAACAAGCCCGCATACTACGACGTACAAAGTGCACAACTAACAATAAAAGAAGGTCGGCCTCATACTTTGCTGCGGTGTGTCTCTATAACGAAAGAGGGTGAATGATAAACAAAACTTAATAAAAAGATAAGGGCAAAAACAAAACACTTCTTATTAAAGTTGCTTACTAAGCAAAATTTTTTCCTTCGTTTTTGAGAAATCAAAACTTACTTAAAGAGATAGAAAAGTATAAGTGGAAAATCATTTAAAGAGTTATATTACTATTTTAAATCACTTGTCGTAATTGAAGTAGGATGTAAGGAGGTAAGCTAAGATTGAAAATTTGCGTTTACATTGATACAGGTAATATTTTTTTGAAGTTTATTTTCGTTTTCTAAAATGTGTTTATCAGCAGGACTGATTTTCTCATTGCGTGTCAATCATTAAGTGGAAATTTTAAAAGGTTTGTCTACTTATTCTTTTTATTCATAGCAAACTGTTGCTCGGATGTGAATCAACTTGATACGAAGGGACAGCAACATGACAATTTAGCCTCAAAATCAGGCCTCAACCTTTAGGGAAAATCTGTCTTGCTCGAGCTTCATTTAGCAGATGAAAAAGTTCTTTAACACCTTGCTTGCAACATGACCCATCGATGGGTCGTTTTTAAAAATTTAACAATGTTTTTTAAATGGACCCAGTAACTGTTTGATATTCATAAAATTGCGAACAAACCCATCGATGAGTCGCTTAAAAAATTCTAACCCAGTAACTGTTTGATATTCATAAAATTACAAACAAGTTTTGACGTTAATTTTGAGTTGATTATTGAATTTCAGTTTAACCCATTGCAGTCAACGTGTTATGAACACATCGCTCAAAGTCTCGAGTACAATTTCCGTTTGAGAGACAGTCAATCGAAACTAAAAGCTCAAGAAGTCATTGTACGGCAGGTGATAATAAGAGAGCTGTCTGTTCTCACGTCCATCTCCGCTAGAATGGCTCTATGCATCATCTTCTGCGTTCATGGCACAGACAAGGTGGCATTAAATCGCTTTATCGGGCCGCTTGTGTCATTATTTCAGGTGAAACTAATGAAAATGTTCCGTGTTTTTCGCCGCTCCTGTAGACCTGGCGGCAGCTAGGGACTGCAACTCGTCGTTGTATGATTGTTTTGGCGAATCTTGGTTATTTTTGCCATTTTCGGTAATTTTTGTCGATATTAGTAATCTTTGGACAATTTTAGTAATTTTTGCTGATTTCAGTTATTTTTTGCCAATTTCAGTAATTTTTTGCCAAACTTGGTAATTTTTTGAAGGAAAGCCGACTTCACCGTTCGAATGCATTTCTATCCTTTCAAAAAAGTTTAGCGAAAATATAATTGGCCGATAATATTTTAACTTTTTTGCTAAAATTCGTTCGAAAAAGTAGTGAAATAATTAAAACGGTAAACATTTATACAGATGCGTAAATGAGCGATATCTTTAGTAAGAGACATTTGTTTACGTAGTCATCATGGTTGCAGGTTGGATTCTTAATTAGCGTACATGATCGGAAACCGACTGTTGTTGCACCTACCCGCAACACAGCGGCCTTGAGACTTTGATTGCTGAGTGACCCACCGGTGGTCACTGAGAGGATTTCCAAAATGTGGATGACCCACCGGTGGTCACTCAGGGGATTTCAATCATGCGGGTGACCCACCGGTGGTCACTAAGGGGATTTCCAAAATTTGGGTGACCTACCGGTGGTTATTGAAGGGATTTCCACAATGCGGGTGACCCACCGGTGGTCACTGAGGGGATTTTCAAAATGCGAGTGACTCACGGTGGTCGCGTGCTGAATTTCCACATATATCTTGGAAATCAAATAAGTACAAGTTAAAAATAATCTTTTGATCATTGAAACGTCGAAAAATGGAATTGAGATTAATCGGAGTTGAATATTAAACTTTTGTTCAATCTACCGCACTTAACGTTTCAATTCCGCGCCTGGGGAATTGCATATATACCAGTGTTGACGAACTTAATTTTGTACTGACCAAAATGGTAAAATTTTACCTTTCATATAATTAAATTTGGAGGTAATAATGTTCAAAATACTCAAAATACTCAAACATACTCAAAATACTCATAATACTCATCATACTCAAAATAATCAAAATTAATAATCAAACATAGAAATTAGTCATTTTTTCCCTCAAAAATTTGGCAATCTTATATTTGGCTAGATATTGAGGGAGGAATGGACAAAATTTACTCAAAAAATATCAAATTTGCAGATTTATGCATCGAAAAAACCCGATCAAGCAACTGTAATTTAAAGTTATAGACTTCTGTGTGGAATTTATGTAGAGACTACCCGTCAAGATCTCTACGTAATAACTGGGAAAGATTCTCCGCAAAATGATTACTTGTATCCAGCCATATCCACAATAAAGCGTGTGGAATTATTCAATCGTACCGTGTGGTACCGTAGCCACAATACAGAGTGTGGTAGCATTTAATCGTACTGTATGCTATCATATCCACAATAAAGCATGCGTAATTATTTAATCGTACCGTGTGGTACCGTATCCACAATACAGCGTGCAGGAATATCACATCTTATGCTGTAACTAAAATCAGGGTGTGGAATTCTACCCTTTGCTCCTTCTCCTCAGCTGTCTGATCTAAGGTTTAATCTTCAGCGGTCTCGCCTCCCCACACAAACTATTACAGATGGTCCCACTATCTGTTCCATTAGGTAAATCGTGACCTGGGAGCTGCTTAGGCCTTCTCACAACACCGAAAAATGACGCCGGATTTTTCAACCAATTTGCGCCACGGCGCGCAGCGTAAGTTTGTGGAAGTGGACTTGCAAGACTGTTCGTCTGTGGCTCAGGTATTTTTTGTGCTTCTTCATGAACCACACAAAACAATGGGAACAATATTAAAAACCTAAGGCCATAGTTTATATTAATATGCGTGGTTATAGCGGTAAAGCAGTTAGCGTAAGTTTGTGTAAGTGGACTTGACTGTTCGTCTGTGGATCACGTATTTTTCGTGCTTAATTATGAAGTATAAAACAAATGGAATAATATGCCAAATTCAGAGATATTAATCTGAACTGTAAGTTAACTTTAATCCAGAGCTAAAGTTGATACTAGTTTTCGTGGTCGTACCGGTCCAACTGGCAGCGTAAGTTTGCGTGAGTGAACTTGGCTACGCTATGCGATGTAGCACGTATTTATTGTTAGAAGATCTTACGCTGGATGCTATACCGATACGACCACGTAAATTAGTTATAAATTTAGCTCCTGGGTTTCGGATAGCATTTCTGTTGTTTTATGGTTCATGTGAAGTGAGGGTTCATGTGAAGTGAGGGTTCACATGAAGTGAGGGTTCATGTGAGGGTTCATGTGAGGGTTCTTGTGTTCATGTGAAGTGGAGTGAGAGTTTCAAGGTTCATGTAAAATGAGGGGAAGGAAGGAATACATGAGGGGTGCTTGTTATAAGTTACGTATGTATCATAATGCACAAAATCGTTGTTTTTTATTGCTGTAGAAAGGCAAAACTTTTGTTTGTACGTGGTAGAACTTACTCATTGGAACTTACTCATCCTCTCATCTTATTCAAATAATTTGTCTTCATCTAGGCACTGCGACTGTTAAGGTAAGTTTTGAATTAAGCGCGAGTTCAAAAATTCAGACCATGGAATTGTTCGAAAAATAAATTTTTGACCAACAATTGGATCATCTTCAATAGTGTCATTGGAAAGTTGTTAAAAACTGCCTATCGTAAATTGAAAAAACCCATGGTAAAATGGTGAAAACCCATAATGGAATGGTTAAAACCCATGGGGAATTTTTAAAAAACCATTGGTGAAATGACAAAAACCCATCAAAAATGGTAAAAACCGATGGCAAAATAGTTAAACGCATCGTTAAATTTTTGATAGCCCGTGATTACTCAGTGACCTTAGTAAAAGTAGAAAAAAATTCCGAATCTCTACTCTTTACTTTTATTGGCACTGAATGAGATGAATGTTCTGTCAACAGCATTTCTAAAACCAAAGAAATAAACATACCTCAAAATTTACGTTCACGTTTCGTATTAATGTAATTTTAAGCGGCACGTAAGATTCACAGCTCATTTTATTTTTTAACAAAATCAGTCGCTGTTTTCACATTCTCTTGCAAACCGACGCCGTGGTCTGAAATGAGTTGGAGCGAAACGTCCAAATAACTTTGATGTTCTTCACCATGGGAATTTGTGAAGAATATCGAGAACATAAACTTTGCTTTAGAATTTCTCATATGCTTTCACCTTACAAAAATGCCGCTTGCCTCGCGCTATACATTTGTCGTGACTGATTGATTTCCGTATGTCTTGATTGGTTGATTAACGTATGGCATGATTGGTTGGTTTCCATATGGCATGATTGGTTGATTTCCATATGGCATGATTGGTTGATTTCCATATGGCATGATTGGTTGATTTTCATGTCATGATTGGTTGATTTCAATATGTCATGATTGGTTGATTTACATATGGAATGATTGGTTGATTTACATATGGCATGATTGGTTGATTTCCATGTCATGATTGGTTGATTTCAATATGTCATGATTGGTTGATTTACATATGGAATGATTGGTTGATTTACATATGGCATGATTGGTTGATTTCCATGTCATGATTTGTTGATTTCCATATGGCATGATTGGTTGATTTCCATATGGCATGATTGGTTGATTTACATATGGCATGATTGGTTGATTTCCATATGGCATGATTGGTTGATTTCCATATGGCATGATTGGTTGATTTCCATATGGCATGATTGGTTGATTTCCATATGGCATGATTGGTTGATTTCCATGTCATGATTGGTTGATTTCAATATGTCATGATTGGTTGATTTACATATGGAATGATTGGTTGATTTACATATGGCATGATTGGTTGATTTCCATGTCATGATTTGTTGATTTCCATATGGCATGATTGGTTGATTTCCATATGGCATGATTGGTTGATTTACATATGGCATGATTGGTTGATTTCCATATGGCATGATTGGTTGATTTCCATATGGCATGATTGGTTGATTTACATATGGCATGATTGGTTGATTTCCATGTCATGATTTGTTGATTTACATATGGAATGATTGGTTGATTTATCTAAGCCATGATTGATTGATAAACAAGTGCCTTGATTGATTTACAAACGTTCTGATTGATTGATTTACGTACAGCGTTTAGAGTCTGTAAGCGTAATAGATCATAATTCTGCGTTTAGGATCATAATTCTGCGTTTAGGATCATAATTTAGCGTTTAGTGTCATAATTCCGTGTTTAGGATCATAATTTAGCGTTTAGGTTCAGAATTCTGCGTTTAGGAATATAATTTAGCGCTTAGGGTCATAATTCTGCGTTTAGGATTATAATTTAACGTTTAGGGTCATAATTTAGCGTTTAGGGTCATAATTCAGCGTTTAGGGTCATGATTCTGCGTTTAGAGCCATAATTATGCATCTAGGATCTTAATTTAGCGTTCAGGGTCAAAATTTAGCATTTAGGGTCATACTTCAGCGTTTAGGGTCATAATTCTGCATTAAGGATCATAATTTAGCGCTTAGGGTCATAATTTAGCGTTTCGGGTCGTAATTCAGCGTTTAGGGTCATAATTCAGCGTTCAGGGTCATAATTATGCGTTTATGATCATAATTCAGCTTTTAGAGTCATAACTGTAACAAGTTAATTTGATTATTTGTTGAAGACTTTGATGGTATTTTTTCCACATATAATCGAGTAGTGCAAATCTGAAATGAAATGTTCAGAGGATTTGTAACGGTAGTTTTATGATAAGGATTTATATGTAATTTTGTAATTATACATATATTCCTTATTCTGATAGAAATGAGCGTATAACATATTAATTCTACTAACGTATTGTTTGAGAATGATGTATTTATGGACACTTGTTTATGATAAATAAGCGATTTCACGATTACTTAAATGTTGATTAAGATTTAGACTGATTGTGCACGTTTCCAGTGCTATTGACTTTGAGTTACAAGACGCAAATTTTTTCATATCACTTAGGTAAATATTTGTTCAAGTTTAGTAAGTATGAGCACATATGATACATATTAATAATTATGAATGAGGCATGCGGGAATTACGAATAAATAAACATTTTCCTGGCAGTGAAATTTTGAAACGAAAATAGCTGTGTTCTTGAAATACATTTGCATGTTTTTTTCAATCCATTTTTTAACCATTAAAATTCATATTACGAGTTTAACTTTTAAGGATGTTGAAGAATTTACAGTGAACAGTTTTCAACAATGTTAAACAATGTTATGCAATTTACGTTCAACTTTATTGGAAATGAATTGTTGAAAATAGTTTAGGGGGAGGAAGATAGGATCTTATAAGAAAAGGCAAGCAAACAGGAAAAATTGCGCACATTTTTTTCGTGCAGTGCTTTATTATTGAACGGAGTGTATCAGTGATACAAGCAATTTGTAGAAGACGGTCAGAGTTTGGGTTATTGTTTCCTCTCTGCAACGGTATCCAGCGATATAAAAAATAAATTATCTTCCTAATAATACCCTTGTTGTGTTCATTTATTTACCTATTTGTTCGGTGTCCGCTGCTTCCGTCTCTCTGTGACGCTCACAAGGACGCTCAATGACCGTATCTGTGATACGAGTTTCACCAGTGCACAAGTACAAGAATATTTTAACCGCGGGTACTGTTGGGATGGATATATTTGTTTGTCATCCACATCTGGAAAATTTATTCAAACTAACAAAACAAAACAGACAAACATCGGCATCTTTGGGATGCTTTATTTCCAATCAAGCCTGATACATATGATCTTGAGCATTGGTTTTTCAAATGTCTTATAACTAACCCTATATATAGGACACCATGATGGTTCCCCCGTAAAGCCGGTACCCATTTCCGACACCTGGGTTGAGTGGGGTATTGTGCTTGAGCTTTCCCTTATACCCAACGGGGAAAATCTCAAGGAAAATAGTGAATTCCGTTACTTTAGTTTGGCCGTTTACACTAGTATTATATATTAATATACATATACTAGTGTACGATGATTTGTAATCATATATACTAGCGAATAATGATTTATCACAATATATCGAAATTGATTATATCAAACATGATTGATGGTGATTGATCAAACATAAATTAAATTTTCATCTGACTTTGATGAACCATTAATTAAACATTGCTCAAACATTAATCAGTATCGATCATATTTTAATCAAACATTGATCCTTCATTAATCAAACATTGATCAAACCTTTAAAAAAAGCCAATGCAGGGCACAAAATTCATATTCTAAATTCAAATCCTGCACAATCCTTGAATTTTTCAACATCATCTCAAGCAAACCTCAACTTGAACGGATAAAATGAACTATTTTTATCTTGAATAATGTATCCAATTGAATTTATTGGAAAAATTTCTATCCGCTAAATTTAGATTCGCGTGAGAAGATGTCCTTCACTTCACGCAGCAGGGAAGGCTTATCTTCTTTTACATCTTTATTGGACTTGATTTTTATTTTCATTTTTTAGGTTTCTTGCACGTCGGGGCGCCTGCTCACACCAACGCAAGTAAATCGTATTTTATTGGTCAATGGTATCAAAGTTATACTTTTAAGATAAAGTGTGCTTATGAAGAGATAGGTCTATAGCATAAAATTGAGATATTTAGGATAAAGTGTGGTTATGAAGAGATAGGTCTATAGCATAAAATTGAGATATTTAGGATAAAGTGTGGTTATGAAGAGATAGGTCTATAGCATAAAATTGAGATATTTAGGATAAAGTGTGGTTATGAAGAGGTAGGTCTAAGGCATAAAATTGAGATATTTAGGATAAAGTGTGGTTATGAAGAGATAGGTCTATAGCATAAAATTGAGATATTTAGGATAAAGTGTGGTTATGAAGAGATAGGTCTATAGCATAAAATTGAGATATTTAGGATAAAGTGTGGTTATGAAGA
This sequence comes from Morinoia aosen, assembly GCA_030386875.1. Lineage (NCBI taxonomy): Eukaryota > Metazoa > Arthropoda > Malacostraca > Amphipoda > Talitridae > Morinoia > Morinoia aosen. Next base: position 46,300,938 of record CM059577.1, on the reverse strand, counting down.
GATAGGTCTATAGCATAAAATTTAGATATTTAAGATAAAGTGTGGTTATGAAGAGCAATCAGCATTTGGTAACCGATGCTGAGCAATCTTTGTGCGCAAATTTAATTTGACAAAATGAAAATTCCTAAATTTTGGCGGTGGTTATCAGAAATTGAGCGCTTTTAAAGCTCAAACTATTCATGTAAAAATCAGAGAAAATTGAAAATTATGGCAAAAAAGTTATAAGGAGCTATTTTAGCAAAAAATATCTTAAATAATCAATTTAGCCGTGAAAAATGTTGAACATAGTCATTTTGACCATTAAAATATCTGAATCTATAATGCAGACGTAGAAAATGTCAAAAACAGAAATTTCAGTTTTGAAAATATAAAAAACCGCAATTACTCTTTTTGATATCTCAAACAGCAATTTCACGGGAAAAATCTCAAAAACGGCAATTACGGCTCTGAAACTCTCAAAAAAGCATCAATTTCAGTGTAGAGAACCTCAAGAAAACTTCAATTCCAGCTTTCAAAAACCTCAAAAAATGTCTAGTTCAGGTTTGAAAAGTCCCCAGAAATGGCCCTATTGGCCACAAAAATACCGAGTTGGCAACACGGGCGCACACAAAATCCAGCAGCGCAGTGAATTCCACAGCAGCTGCAGCTGCGGCAGGAAGCGACACCGCCTGCAGCTGCTGCAGCTGTTGGTGCTGCTGCTGTTGTTGCTGTTGTTTTCGTTGTTGTTGCTGTTGTTGTTGCTGCTGCTGTTGCTATTTTTTCTGTTGCTGTTGTTGATGTTGTTGTTGATGTTGTTGTCGTTGTTGCTGCTGCTGTTGCTATTTTTTCTGTTGCTGTTGTTGTTGCTGTTGTTGATGTTGTTGTTACTTACGTTTTACTCTGTTACTTATTTTGTCCTCCAAGGGCTGAAAATTGAAAAATTATGACATGATGGCCGAATACGAAATTTCTTCTGCTGACTTGGCTACGGTACGCTCTGTTTTGCCCCTTTATGGAAAGATTTTCCAAGTTTGAGCTTCCAATTATGAAATTTTGAACATTATCGCTAGAATAAGCTGCATCTATGCGAGTCAAATCTACAGAGCAAAATATCCATGATGATATTGATAAAATATCCCAATAGAACCCGCGATTAAAATATTCTTGTACTTGTGCACTGGTGAAACTCGTATCACAGATACGGTCATTGAGCGTCCTGTAAAGGATGAAAGAGAAACGGACCAACCAATATAAGGTATTCAATGAAACTTCCATTATAATAACATAAGAGAAATTATGCCCAAAATAAGTAAGTTAATTTTTTCATTTATGAATTTAAGGAAACACCTCCCGTTATATTATTGAGGCAGAGTGAGGCGGCTCGTTATTGTTGACCTCAGATTGCATGGGCTGGAGGTAGGCCTAGCTTATTTATTAAGAAAAATATCCTCGCCTAAACCTATACAGGACCACGCCCTTCCCTTTCCAGGCCTGCACTCACAGTGCCGCTCCTCTGAATAAATTTCTTAATAAACTCTAACGTGGCAGACAAGAATATAAGATTTTTTTGCTAATGATAAGGAATAAAAATTTTTTCTTCTCTATAAGCAAGAAGTGCAAAACTTTTGTTCATGGTAAAGAAGAACTGAAAAAACTTTCGTTCTTGATAAGGAAGAAGTGCAAAACTTGTGTTCTTTATAGGGAAGAAGTGAAAAACTTTTGCTGTTGGTAAGGAAGAAGTGCAAAACTTGTGTTCTTTATAAGGAAGAAGTGCAAAACTTGTGCTCTTTATAAGGAAGTAGTGAAGAAACTTTTGTTTTGATAAGGAAGAAGTACAAAAATTTTCTGCCAAATAAAACAACCGGTAAAATAAAACAGCAATATTCGATGAAACGCAGAAATTATTCAGTGCAATTTATATTATAGGTAGCACCAGTTATCGATAAGTACTTTCTTTAAGAATACTGACAAACTGAAATTTGTTCACGTGCTGCCACTTGTCATAACTGGTTATGTGCTGAAATTAGAACTTTAATCTTCCCTAATTATACCCTTGTTGTGTTTATTTATTTACATATTTGTTTGGTGTCCGCTTCTTCCGTCTGTCTGTGACGCTCATAAGGACGCTCAATGACCGTATCTGTGATACGAGTTTCACCAGTGCACAAGTACAAGAATATTTTGATGGCGGGTACTGTTTTGATGGATATATTTTTTTGGCATCCACATCTGGAAAATTTATTTAAGGAAAATATCGAATCCGGTCATTTTTGACGGGCAGTGTACACTTGTCTTGAAATAATCATAAAAACGTGTAAATCAAATGGTATTAAAATTTAATAAAGCCATGATCCTAACTGTATCTCTATTGAGTATTGAAAGCTTCACTCAGTGAGTTAGCACGCTCAAGAAATCAAACAACGGCTATAATTAGTAAAGTTATCTTGAAAGATTTAAAATACGTGGTCTTCATAACCGCTATACAGTGTGCCCCACAAAAACCCGAACCGAGTATTTATTTCTCCGTGTCAGTAAAACCATCCTAATCAGTAATACCTTTTCAATAGATTAATTTTGAGGGATGATTTTGCTAGAAATTAAATGCTTGTGGTATTCTTAAGATGACATTACTGATACGGGAAATAAATACTCGATTTAGATTTTTGTGGGACACACTGTACATGCATCATCCAGTATCATCTACGTGTTCTCTGAGATCGTACCATAACGAAGCCGAAACTCAAAACTTCAATGCAGCCGTTATTGCAGGATTCCCTAGAAATCACTGAGCTTATTCGGGCCCACAAGTAGCTATACTTAAATGTGACCATTGAATTATAGGCTTTAAAACAAATTTAAAACAATTCTTTTCGCATTATCAATTAAAAATATCAAAGCAGCATGATGAATTTCAAGGAACAATCTACTTCTGTATCGCCTGTGGAAAATAAATTGTTTAAATTGTTTAAATTCCTACCAAGTCGTTCGCATAAGCTGGGTCGTAGTTCCAATGCAGCTGGAAGGACACATGATGTTGTTGGGCTGGTACACCGGAAGGTTGGAAGGTGGGAGGTGAGGGAGTATATATATTTTTTTTGGGGGGGGGGGGGATCAGGTGTCATGGAGCAGGTGTGAGGGTTGAGGGGAGGTGTTTTGGGGGGACAGGTGTGCGAGTTGAGGGGAGGGTGGGGTTGGGTTGCAAAGCAGGGTTGAGAACCTATTTCTCATGTCCTCAGCGCAGAGTTTCACCTGACTTACGCACTCACCAACCTCGGTTTCGCGCAATGCACGATCGCGCCTAATATATAGATGTTTAACTACCGGTATGTAGGTCACTGGGTGAATGTTTACGAATAGTGCTAAGTAAATTTCAGTGAAACACTCTAGGACAGAATCTGGAAGCAGCAGCTGGAAAATATCATTTCCTCATGGTCTTGTGGATGCTTTCAAAAATCGACTTGACCAATATTGGTTAGGAGGTCTCCCAGTATTTTACATGTAAGTGAAGTAAAATTTTTATTTTACTAATTAATAATACTTTATATTAGTATTATGTATATATTACTATAAATACAAATAAAGTATGTTATTATTACTAGTGATTTGAAGTAGTTCTACTACTTAAGACTTGAGCTGAACAATAGTGAAGAAAGAAGCCAAAATATATTGAGTATAAAAGTTGTTAAGCTAATATCAGAATACCTCCTTTTTCGCATACTTAAAACACGAGTTTATATACATCTTTACTCTATACACCTCACCCAAGACATACTGTCTTAGGAGAGAACATGTAACTTTCGTAATAATAATGATACACTCAAATAATGAAATTCCAAATTTGTGAAACTTCATCGTTGTAACGGCAAAATGAATGCTTTGCTTTTGCTCGTGTTTTTTTAATTATCTAGCCCCAAAGTATTAGTTTTTCGATTAGCATTGCTGGCAACATTGAGTGCTGGTGGAGGACTGTGAATAGAATAGAATCTCATAGACAGCTCATGCGAGCTTGCTAGAAGCTGGATAAAACGTCCGAGTTCTGTGTGAAGGCAACGGCTCGTGTGAAGGCAACGGCTCTGTGTGAAGGCAACGGCTTCAATTTGCATATATATATGCAAATATTAAAATATTTTCTCAAATCTTAACATAAATGGACAAGTGCTAACATGTATATTCACAAATCTTTATAAATTTTCACACACATTTGCAAATCTTAACATATCTTTGCAAATTTTTACAAATCTTAACATACATTTCCAAATCTTAACATATAATTGCAAATTTTTACAAATCTGAACACATACATTTGCAAATCTTAACATATATTTACAAATCTTAACTTCTTCTACAACAACACACAGACGCATACATACGCCATTTAAGAAATGTTCTGCTCTGAGGTGGGGCTGCCAGAGGTACGTTCCCGCAGCTTCACAAGAACGAAAACAATAAAAACGAAGATGATTGTTTGGTGTGCAACAATAGCAAACTTCGAAGCACAATAGAAGCGTTACAATGGCATCATTACCTCAAGGGAAAGCCGTTGTTATTGGAAGCAGGTAATAACAGTCGTGGATAACAACCATGAAAACCGCAGCTTTGCACGACGGGACGAAAGCCAACCAAATTACAGCTGTATAATAATGAGAACACTATTTTTATTTTCAAGATTACATAGTTGTAAAGGACAGTCGAGTATTTTCATCTGCATTTGATGGATTATGTTGGTAATATCAGGTCCGTGAATATGCCTTACTAATAAATATGGTTATTTTATTCAAAGTCTATCTTTTCATTCATGTGTTTAAAAATGTTCCCGCATGAATAGGCTCGCAGAATTATAATGGAAATGTTAAGTCAGTCAATGTTGTTTGTCAGTGATAAGCTTGTTATTAAGGAACGAAAATAGACCTCTTGGTCTAGTTGCTTTTATGATGAATTCTTGGTTCATATTAGCCGTTTAATCGAAGATTGCTATAGATCGTATCCACACTACTGAGTGCTAGAAATTTTGAATTCGTCGTTAAATTGAAAATGGTAATAGATCGTATCCACACTACTGAGTGCTAGAAATTTTGAATTCGTCGTTAAATTGAAAATGGTAATAGATCGTATCCACACTACTGAGTGCTAGAAATTTTGAATTCGTCGTTAAATTGAAAATGGTAATAGATCGTATCCACACTACTGAGTGCTAGAAATTTTGAATTCGTCGTTAAATCAAAGATTGTTATAGATCGTATCCACACTACAGCATGCTAGGAGTTTTAAATTCTGCCCTATTTCGAAACTAAGAGCAGGGGAGGAGGGGTATTTTGCCGCTATTTATTGTCGAAAGCAGGGTGTGGACGATGACAATCAAGTAAGCAAGCAAGCTAACAAGATGATCAGAGAGTAAGTGTACGGAATGGAAAATACACGGGAAATTTTGTTAGTACACCCATTGAAACATGTATACGCTTCGAAATTGACTAAGCAGCGGTCCACAATGAATGAAATCATCTAAAATTGATTTCTTAGCAAGAAATAAATTCTAATAAAGGCTTGAGGCTGAAAATTAAGGCGCGTAATTCCACCAACGGGTTCAGGGCGAAAATTAAGGAGTCTGATTCTACCCATGAGTTCTAGTTTGAACTTCAAATCGTGGAATATTCTAGCATTACCTTACGATTTCTTCCACCAGAGCTCAGTCTTCCTTACTCGGTCAAACGCTAATTGAACTTACGACTCCTATGTTACCAAGGCGAATTTATCTCAGGTATGCTCACACTGAAATTGAGAGGCCTACATTCCATACAGCTTCACATCACAGAGCTTTTTGAGCTCAGGTGTGATGAGGTATGTTCACACTAAAGCTGAATAGTTCTTTATTCCACAAGACAACTTCTTGAATACCTCGCAGCTCTTCTTGAAACAGTTTATTATTTGGCCCACGATAATTGAACTTACGACTCGATGTTACCAGGTAACGTTAAGCGGCTCATAAACGATCAATTTTATTGTCAATATAATTGACAATGATGAATATTGACAATTTAATTGAACGTCAGTATGCTTGATTGACGACCGTCAATTAATTGACTAAGTGGGTGAAAAAAAATTTCATCAATATGTTGAGTCAATGATATTGACATTCAAATTGATCATCTATGGGCCGGTTTAAATCAGGAATTACACTAATACTGAGAAGTTCTATATTCCACACGACATCTACACACCACAGAGCTTTTTGGGGTCAGGTGTTATCAAGTATTCTCACACTAAAACTGAAAAGTTCAGTATTCCATACGATAAATTCTTGAATACCTAGTAGCTCCTCTGGAAACACAGGTCATCATTCCAGCTACTGGCAGGAGCGGCCTCGCATGCATGCGTGCTGTTCGCAAGCGACGCGGGTCAAAGGAGAGCGCCGAAAGCAACGGATACGGAGCATAATGGGCCAAGCTTTGCGGATGCGCACCGGATTCATGGGAAAAACAGGTGCTTGGTAAAGGTAATTCACGTTACCTTTAACCTGCTAGATATGTATGGGCGCCACGGCGATTACTAAATAACTTACCACCTCGCTTCGCATTCTTTTGAGGTCAGAAGGGCGTTTAATCGAGCTAATTCTGGGACGGAACTGCTCATATCGCGAGTGTTGTACGGCTGTCACGCGAGCGACGGGGTGCCAATGTCTCGATGTAGTCGATATTGTTGTTGTACATGCACCACGTTATGTGAATCGCTGCCAATACTGATTATTGGTAGCACCAGTTATTCTAAATCATGGGTTCTCAACCTGGAGTGTTCGCACCCCCTAGGAGTATCGTTATTCCAGGGGGTGCGAGACGATATTCCAGGGGGTGCGAGACGATATTCCAGGGGTGCGAGACGATATTCCAGGGGGTGCGAGACGATATTCCAGGGTTGCGAGACGATATTCCAGGGCTGCGAGACGATATTCCAGGGGTGCGAGACGATATTCCAGGGGTGCGAGACGATATTCCAGGGTTGCGAGACGATATTCCAGGGGTGCGAGACGATATTCCAGGGGTGCGAGACGGTATTCCAGGGGGTGCGAGACGATATTCCAGGGTTGCGAGACGATATTCCAGGGGTGCGAGACGATATTCCAGGGGTGCGAGACGATATTCCAGGGGGTGCGAGACGATATTCCAGGGTTGCGAGACGATATTCCAGGGGTGCGAGACGATATTCCAGGGGGTGCGAGACGATATTCCAGGGGTGCGAGACGATATTCCAGGGGGTGCGAGACGATATTCCAGGGGTGCGAGACGATATTCCAGGGTTGCGAGACGATATTCCAGGGGTGCGAGACGATATTCCAGGGGTGCGAGACGATATTCCAGGGGGTGCGAGACGATATTCCAGGGTTGCGAGACGATATTCCAGGGGTGCGAGACGATATTCCAGGGCTGCGAGACGATATTCCAGGGCTGCGAGACGATATTCTAGGGGTGCGAGACGATATTCCAGGGGTGCCAGACGATATTCCAGGGGTGCGAGACGATATTCCAGGGGTGCGAGACGATATTTCAGGGCTGCGAGACGATATTCCAGGGGTGGCAGACGATATTCCAGGGGTGCCAGACGATATTCCAGGAGTGCGAGACGATATTCCAGGGGTGCGAGACGATATTCCAGGGGTGCGAGACGATATTCCAGGGGTGCGAGACGATATTCCAGGGGTGCGAGACGATATTCCAGGGGTGCGAGACGATATTCCAGGGGTGCGAGACGATATTCCAGGGGTGCGAGACGATATTCCAGGGGTGCGAGACGATATTCCAGGGGTGCGAGACGATATTCCAGGGGGTATAATTATGATACAATAATTACGTGAAATCTAACAACAATTTCTTGATTTCTCTCACAAACCCCTGCTCTCACAAGCCCCTCCTTCTCGAAAAATCTCGTTAAAAACATATCTGAAATCTCCATAGAGGCTGCCTGAGAAAAGATAGTGTTGGGAATACAATGCATGAGATTGAATAAGGAACTGATATTACTTAAATGAACTTAGCAATGCACAGCACTAAACTTTAAGGTGGGAAGCAGTAGACACAGGAAGTTGCATGAGACGGTCGTAGGTTGATTTGCAAAAAACACAATTTAATAATTGCTTCAGTTATCAACGCAGAGCACTGAACTTTAGGCACAGAAAGTTGCATGAGACGTTCATAAGTCGATTTGTAAAGTCATAATTTTATAATCACTTAAATGAAACTAGCAACGCACAGCACTGAACTTGTAAGGCCGGAAGCAGACACTGGAAGTTACTTGAGACGTTCGTAAGGTCGACTAAAAAAATTTCAATTTTATAACCACTTAAATGATTTAGTTACTTTAACTTTACTGCCGGAAGCAGACACTGCAAGTTGCATAAGACTTTCTTAGGTCGATTCAAAAAGTCACAATTTCATATCTACTTAAACGACTTAAATTATTTAACTTTGCGGCCGGAAGCAAGTTACTTGAGACGTTCGTAGGTCCATTCAAAACAAGTCCCAATTTCACAACTACTTAAACGACTTAATTACTTTAACATTAGGGCCGGAAGCAGAAACTGGAAGATGTTTAAAGTGACACTAAGGGAAAGCAGCAGCACTACGACACCCTCTCACCCGTTCGCTTCCGCCCGTCTCGGGTGTCGTGATCCGTTGATTAATTTGATCACGATTCGAAGCGACTCTTTCACTTGTCACCTCGAGACGGGGCGCGATGGTGGAGTGCTGGCACTGTCGTCCCGACCTGTCTTGCGCCCTCGCTTCGGTCCGTGTCATATTGCGTATGTGGGAAAATGGGTATTCCGCGTAGGGAGATGGGTATTCCGCATATGAATATTTCGTGTCTGTTAAAATGGGTATTCAGTGTACGTGAAATGGGTATTCCGCGTACGTGAAATGGGTATTCCGCGTACGTGAAATGGGTATTCCGCGTGCGTGAAATGGGTATTCCGCGTGCGTGAAATGGGTATTCCGCCTATGAATATTCCGTGCCTGTGAAAATGGGTATTCAGCGTAAGGGAGAATGGGTATTCCGCGTACGGGAAAATGGGTATTCCGCGTACGGGAAAATGGGTATTCCACGTACTTGAAAATGGGTATTCCGCGTACTTGAAAATGGGTATTCCGCGTACTTGAAAATGGGTATTCCGCGTACGGGAAAATGGGTATTCCGCTTGCGTGAAAATGGGTATTCCGCGTACTTGAAAATGGGTATTCCGCGTACTTGAAAATGGGTATTCCGCGTACGGGAAAATGGGTATTCCGCTTACGTGAAAATGGGTATTCCGCGTACGGGAAAATGGGTATTCCGCTTACGTGAAAATGGGTATTCCGCGTACGGGAAAATGGGTATTCCGCTTACGTGAAAATGGGTATTCCGCGTACGGGAAAATGGGTATTCCGCTTACGTGAAAATGGGTATTCCGCGTACGGGAAAATGGGTATTCCGCTTACGTGAAAATGGGTATTCCGCGTACGGGAGAATAAGTATTCCCCGTACGGGAGAATGGGTATTCCCCGTACGTGAAAATGGGTATTCATCATTCTGAAAATGGGTATAGATGAATAGATGAGTGTTGAATGAATGAGTGTTGAATAAATGAGTGTTGAATAAATCACTGTTGAACAGATGAGTATTGAATACTTAGTCATAGCACTCGTTTAAAATAGGATTTGAGACCGCGGTTGATATGTTGAGGAAGACAAGTTTTAAAAAAATGTCTTCTCAAATTAAAATTATTTTAAAACGATTTAAACATTTAAATGTCTTCTCAAATTAAAAAATGTCTTCTCAAATTAAAATTATTTTAAAACGATTTAAACATTTAAATGTCTTCTCAAATTAAAAAAATGTCTTCTCAAATTAAAATTATTTTAAACGATTTAAACAATTTATTTACCACGTGCGATACACCAGTAGATTGTTTCTTCAGTCTAGTACAACGGACACATTTGAGTATAGCTACCTGGGGCTCAACTTAATTACTTAATTAATATCAATTTAATTAGGAGCTCTGTGTATTTTATAAATAGAAAAGAATAAAATATACACAGCTCATAATTAAATAGATTGAAGACCTGCTTTCGAATCCTTTTCTTCCCCCGAATGAAGATGATATTTCACTTTAATTACTTTTAAGGAGAACATCTTACTTGCAGCTCTAGTCCACAATAACTGAACTAATATATTCTATAAATAGAAAAGAACAAAGTTGATTTTGCAACTCTCCACAACACTCAAATATGGTGCCAGTCCTGCTCGTAACATTCTAGACCGAGACTGTTCTCATCTGTGGGATTTGTAACGCACCAAAGTCAGTTATAAGTTTTATATGCGCATCTAGGCAAGTTATTTGTGATTTAGTTCAGGTAATGCTACAAGGATCACCTGAGTACAAATTATGGTAACCCAAGGATCACCTGAACATAAATTTAGGTAACACAAGGATCACCTGAATTCAAATTATGGTAACCCAAGGATCACCTGAATATAAATATGAGTAACACAAGGATCACCTGAATTCAAATTATGGTAACCCAAGGATCACCTGAATATAAATTTAGGTACCACAAGGATCACTGAATACAAATTATGGTAACACAAGGATCGCCTGAAAATAAATTTAAGTAACACAAGGATCACCTGAATACAAATTATGGTAACACAAGGATCGCCTGAAAATAAATTTAGGTAACACAAGGATCACCTGAATATAAATTTAGGTAACACAAAGATCACCTGAATATAAATTTAGGTAACACAAGGACCACCTGAATATAAATTTAGGTAACACAAGGATCACGTGAATAGAAATTTAGGTAACGCAAGGATCACCTGAATATAAATTTAGGTAACACAAGGATCACCTGAATATAAATTTAGGTAACACAAGGATCACCTGAATATAAATTCATGTAACACAAGGATCACCTGAATATAAATTCAGGTAACACAAGGATCACCTGAATATAAATTCACGTAACGCAACAAGGATCACCTGAATTCAGGGAACACGACTAGTGTCCCCTAAATACAACTCAAGGCAACACAAGGATAACATGAATACAAATTAAGGTAATACAAAGATCACCTGAAGAGTAATTCAGGTAACACAAAAGATACAGGTGTATAAATAAATCTTTCAACTATCCAAGGTGAAGAAATAAGTCTTTCAACTATCCAAGGTGTATAAATAAATCTTTCAACTATCCAAGGTGTATAAATAAATCTTTCAACTATCCAAGGTGAATAAATGAATCTTTCAACTACCCAAGATGTATAAATAAATCTTTCAACTATCCAAGGTGAAGAAATAAGTCTTTCAACTATCCAAGGTGAAGAAATAAGTCTTTCAACTATCCAAGGTGAAGAAATAAGTCTTTCAACTATCCAAGGTGAAGAAATAAGTCTTTCAACTATCCAAGGTGGAGAAATAAATCTTTTTACTATCCAAGGTGTATAAATAAATCTTTCAACTATCCAAGGTGAAGAAATAAGTCTTTCAACTATCCAAGGTGAAGAAATAAGTCTTTCAACTATCCAAGGTGAAGAAATAAGTCTTTCAACTATCCAAGGTGAAGAAATAAGTCTTTCAACTATCCAAGGTGTATAAATAAATCTTTCAACTATCCAAGGTGTATAAATAAATCTTTCAACTATCCAAGGTGAATAAATGAATCTTTCAACTACCCAAGGTGTATAAATAGAACGTATAATAAGCTAAAGTGAATAACAAGAGCTTATAACTAGCCTGGGTACATAGCTATAACTCATATCTTGCTTTTCCGAGTTAATTATTATTGTCACAACTCATCTCTAAACTCATTTTATGCAACCAGTCAGCAAGAAGTGAAGAAATAGTCTGAGGTATTTTGCCTTCAGTACAACGGAAACGTTCCACTTTCTTCTACTTCTAAATAGTCGGCGGATCTAAAATTTCATCCAATTTGCGCTCCATACTGTACTCTTATTTGATCTTCTTTAATGAAACTACTTCGTGCTGTTATTTTGTTTAACTATCTATTTCTTTCAGAAAATCTTCCTTGTAAGGCTGTCAACTTGGCTGGGATCCTACGATCCTGCGAACCTACGATTTAACAACCCTACGATCCTACAATCCTATAGCTCTGCGATCTTACAGCCCTGGATTCTACGATCCTACAACCCTACGATCCTAAAAACCTACGATCCTACAACCCTACAATCATACAAACCTACGATCCTACAACCCTACGATCCTACAGCCCTACGATCCTACAACCCTACGATCCTACAAACATACGATCCTACAGCCCTACGATCCTACAACTCTACGATCCCACAACCCTACGATCCTACAACCCTACGATCCTACAGCCCTACGATCCTACAACTCTACGATCCCACAACCCTACGATCCCACAACCCTACGATCCTACAGCCCTACGATCCTACAACTCTACGATCCCACAACCCTACGATCCTACAACCCTACGATCCCACAGCCCTACGATCCTACAACCGAACGATCCTACAACCCTATGATCCTACAACCTTACGATCCTACAGCCCTACGATCTTACAGCCCTGGATTATACGATCCGACAACCCTACGATCCTAAAAACCTACGATCCTACAGCCCTTCGATCCTACAGCCCTACGACCCTACAGCTCTAAGATCCTACAGTCCTACGATCCTACAGTTGTACAATCCTACAGCCCTACGATCCTACAGTCCTACGATCCTACAGCCCTACGATCCTACAGCCCTACGATCCTACATCGCGATCCTACGATCCTGCGACCCTACGATCCTACGTTTCTACGATCCAATGACCCTACGATCCTACAGCCCTACGATCTCACGATACAACCACCCTATGATCCTATAGCCCTACGATCCTACGATCCTACAGCCTTACGATACTACGATCTAACGTAGGTGATACCCATTTCTTACCTGGCACTTGTGCGTGATCGTGTATATCTGACGAGACCCTTTTGTCTGGACATGTACCTATGTTGTGTGCACATTCGTTTAACGCGTTGCTGGCGATACGACCCATAGACGGGTCGTTTGAAAAATTGTAACAATCTCTTAAATTATAGGTATTTAATGGACACAGTTAATGCTTAGTATCTAATAATTTGCTGATAAAATTTTCCTTAAAACTGAAATTGAATGTTGAACTTCAGTTTTACTAGCCTGGAAACTATTGTTTTCGTAGCTGTGTTATAAATACCTAACATTAACTGGATATGATGAATACCACAAATTTTAAAAAATGGTAAAACTTTTTTTCACTTTGTTACCCATCAGTGGGTCGCGTTAAATAATTAGGAAGTGTCTGTGGCGGCGCCTGATCAGCTTCTAAGGAAGGCGGGAAAAACTCCATTAAGTTTTTCGAGTGCTGCCAAAAATGTACGTCTCATTTCCTGGGGAAAACAAACAATGGGCGTCAGCGCTGACGGCCCGCAAAAATGGAGCGGCTTCGAGCGGAGTTCCTTTCCGACATGCGGGAATTTGGGCTTCCGTTAGTGCGCTTCTCGAGATTTCTGGGCTAACCTCCACTAAAAAAGAAAAAGAGTTAATTTCAATTATTTCAAGCACTTAAATTTGGGCTTTCCATTATTTGAAGTAGTTAAGTTTGGGCTTTCGTCAGGGCGCTTCTCGAGATTTCTGGGCTAACCTCCAGTTAAGAATAAAAAGAAAACAATTAATTTCCATTATTTCAAGCAGTTAAATTTGGGCTTCCGTTTAGTCCCTTCTCGATATTTCTGGGCTAACCTCCAGTTAAGAATAAAAAGAAAACAGTTAATTTCCATTATTTCAAGTAGTTAAATTTGGGCTTCCGTTTAGTCCCTTCTCGAGATTTCAGGGCTGCCTCAAGTAAAGAAAAAAGAAAAAGAGTTTCTTTTCAACTTTCCAGTAGTTGAATTTGAGCTTCCGTTAGGTCTTTTCAGAAGCTTCCGAAGATTTCTGTGAAGCGACGAAGGCGCTGGAAGATAATCTATAATTAAGGCTATTTTACAATCATGCCAGTGATGTGACTAGGGCACCGACGGAACTACATGAGCACAGTGACGTTAATTTTGGATTTTTCTTGTCAATGTAAATTTTGTCTTCATATCTCGCGATTTACACGTTAAATGTGTCACTTTCAAGTGAAATGTTTTGTTTTCTGTCAAATGTTTTGTTTTAATACGTAATGTTACGTGTTCATGTTAAATGTTTCGTTCTAATGCCAAAAAATTCGTTTTCACGTTGAATGTTTCATTTTCATGCCAAATGTTTCGTTTTGACGTTAAATGCTTCGTTTTCATGCCAAGTAGGTTCAGTCTTCATGCCAAATGTTTTATTTTTAAGTCAAATATTTATCATACCCCGGGAGGCAAACTTAAGAACATCAGCTGCAGAATTTCCAACCAATTTACGACGTCGTAGAGCTACATAGTAACGTAAGTCCCCCTCAACGACTTGGTTAGGCCACGCCTTAGCAAAGTTAACTCATGAGAACTTACGCTCCCATTTGCCTCACTACGATGAAGTAGGCACCGTAAGTTCCTCTCAACGACTATAACTGAGTTGACTGAGTTGACATAAGTTGATGCTACAACACGTCAACTCAGGAGAACTTACGTCTTCATCTGCCCCGCTACGACGACGTAAGCAGCTCACGTTCCTCTCCACGACTTCGTTAGGCTACGCCTCAGCTAAGTCAACTCAAGAGAACTTACGATCCCATTTGCCCCGATACGACGACGTGAACTAGTTAAGCATTCAGCAGTAGGACCCAGGGACCATCAGCTGCCGAGCGTTGGCTTCCTTCTCGCGTCAGTTGGCTACCGTCTGCCGTGTGCGGGGCGGATGGACGGACGGATGGACAGATGGTTGCAGAAACTGACCAGCTGAGCTTAGCAACACCTGTTCTGTATTGTTCCATACCCGCCCAAGACAATATTATATGGTAACAATATTATAATGGCAATATGGTAACAATATTGTAAGCACGCCTGGATTCATACTAATATTCTAATGCTGCCATTCCTCATTACTGTGCGTACACTATATAGTATACACAACCCGATAAGAATGACGGGATTCGATAGTTTCCTTCGATAAGTTTCGAAAATTGATGACAAACAAACATACCCGTCCCAATAGTACCCGCCATTAAAATACTCTTGTACTTGTGCACTGGTGAAACTCGTATCACAGATACGGTCATTGAGCGTCCTTGTGAGCGTCACAGAGAGACGGATCGACCAATTTCATGTGTTCAATGAGATTCCTATTGTTTTAAGATACGAGAAATTACAAGCAAAAATATTTTTATTTATTTATAAACTAATACAAATAATACAGTATTGATTGATTCATTACAGTGACGATATTAATGTCTCGTACTAATGCTTCTACTGTCATAGTGAGTACTCTCATACATTTTGAAATACCCATTGTAGTATTTACGTCTATTTAATATAAGAACGTTTAGACTAAGGAATTTTTTAAAACCAACATGTTGACTCGAATTTTTTTTTGAATTATAGCCATTTTAGAAAACAAATTCCTCCCATCGTTTGCGACTGATCCAATCCAGAGCATTTCATTGAGGATCTGGGATCCACAAGTGCAAATGCATTTGTAAATATTCACTAATCACCGATCTTGACATATTTATATACTTTCTCTGACATTAATTTCCACGTATTTAGCATTAAAGTGTACATTTAGTGTACATTTAGAATTAATGTAACATATTATATAAGTATTCAACCATCACTGAGCTTGTATCCCAGACGAAATTCGATGTGATATCAAAAATTGTATGCGACGATTAAAGAAAAGTTAGAAGTTACAAGTCTAAGTAAGTTAAAAGTTGTTAATTTATTGCCATGAAAGTAAAATAGGTCAACGAGTTATGGGACGTCTGTACATATAGAACTAAATACAACATGAACGTGAGCGGAGTATATGAAGCATTCATAATTATGCACAATTTACAGCATTACCTATAATATATTATATATGATGACACATAATACAACATATATGATCATACATGATAGAATGTAAATTATTATATACATGATACAGTATGTATATATGATTATACATGATTCAACATACATGGTTATACATGTACATCATATATGGTTATACATGATTCAACATACATGGTTATACATGGTACATTATATATGAATATACATAATACAGGACATATGATGCTCATGGTACAACTCACATAAGTAAACGTTTGGAGCGTAGAGGTATGTTCGTCTTGTCCGGTCTGTTTCAGAATATGGTTTCATGATTCAATTTATTACGAATAACCCGTTTGTTAAAACACACTGATATTAGCACTTTATGACGCGTTAGCAATAAACAGCGCAGCTTTAGCTTCGAACATTCAACTAACAGCAAAGAATTAATACACCTAATGAATTTAGAATTAACCAGATACGTGGTGAAACAGCCTATATAATAATAATGATAATTAGTCAGATACTTTTTCTGTGTACATTTATCGAACGCTATGCGCGATTTTAAAAGCTCAACTTCAGAGATGAGCACTCCGGTGCCAGCCCCAGAGAAGCAAAAAGAGGAAATTAAAAAAAATAAAAGAATGAACTCCGCAGAATTAGCCTCATGAAGTCACTGCATTGAAAATTAATCAAGACTAAGCCGATAGTGAATTTCTTATTTCCATGTAAATGACGCTCATTCAAATTAACCTTTTTGCAATCACAAAGAGACAACAGGACATCCACTGACTCAGTACCGTTTGAAGTCTTTGATTGCATTGCAACTGACACGAAGAGAAGAAGTTTTGAGAACAAGCATCGGAGCGATCGCTAGGAGTAAAGAGGTTCTAAAATTCGCATCTTATCGTGCCGAGTTAAGTGCGGATAAACTCCTCCATTGAAGCTGGATCAATTACTCGGACAACTTGCGCGAGGTTTTTCTCGGACTGCGAAGGAGATCAATCGAGTTTTAGCGTGAACTCTCCTGCACTCCAAAAATGGCGCTCAAAAACGCAGGTAACACGCTAGACCTTAATGATGGCACAGCGAGCGCTGGGCAGCGAGTTAAAATTGCGATGAGCGAGTGTTGGGAGTAAAGAAATGTTAAGCACCACTGTTGGAAATAAAGAATTGTTAAGCACCACTGTTGGAAATGAAGAATTGTTAAGCACCACTGTTGGAAATAAAAAATTTTTGAGCACCAGTGATGGAAATAAAGAATTGTTAAGCACCAGTGTTGGGAATAAAGAATTGTTAAGAACAAGTATCGGAGATAAAGAACTGTTTTGAGCGAGTGTCTGAAATAAAAAAAAGACATATTTGGCTTCGGGAAAAACAGCGAGAATTTAATTTAGACAAAACTGAATAAGAGTTTAATTAATGACATTGATGAGAAACGTTGTAAAGGAAATGCCGTCCCGCATGTTTTTTTGCTGATTTTCTAATCAAGAGGGAACCAAAAATAGCGTTTTCTGAGAGGGTAATTAGCGGAGAGCTCATACTTAGCGAGAATTTAATGAACTTTGACTTGTTCAGGTATTTTCTGATGCTCAAAAGGATTCAGGAGAAGAATGAATTGTTTTGAGCTGTAACAGACTACTATCTCGTTACATTACAGTACAGCACAGCACTGTAAAACACAATACAACACAACACAACACAACTCAACACAACATAGTACAATACAGCACAACACAACACAGTACAACACAACACAGCACAACATAACACAGTATAACACAACACAATAGAACACAGTACAACACAACACAGCACAACATAACACAGTACAACACAACACAACACAACACAGCACAACATAACACAGTATAACACAACACAACACAATAAAACACAGTACAACACAACACAGCACAACATAACACAGTACAACACAACACAACACAACACAACACAACACAGCACAACATAACACAGTATAACACAACACAACACAATAAAACACAGTACAACACAACACAGCACAACATAACACAGTACAACACAACACAACACAACACAGCACAACACAGTACAACACAACACAGCACAACATAACACAGTACAACACAACACAACACAACACAGCACAACATAACACAGTATAACACAACACAACACAATAAAACACAGTACAACACAACACAGCACAACATAACACAGTACAACACAACACAACACAACACAACACAACACAGCACAACATAACACAGTATAACACAACACAACACAATAAAACACAGTACAACACAACACAGCACAACATAACACAGTACAACACAACACAACACAACACAGCACAACACAGTACAACACAACACAACACAACACACACATCAGCATATTCTCATCAATGCATAAGGTGATATTGTAGTTTGCAATGTTCTTTACGCAGTAGAATCACTTCAAGGTTTTCTGTATCGCCCTCATCTCTTTATTTTTAAATCTTAAGATGTTCAAAATCATGGTAATTTACCTCATAGAAATGCATAGCTGGTATATTAATTGCTAGACTTTCTAATCTATTCTACATCGTCTATCTCACTCGTGAAAATATCCTTACACATCTAATAGAGTAATGCTAAATAAATTCAATAGGGTATTTCTAAATAAACCAAACTCCCTTATTGATCTTATAGTACATTGCTAAATAAACCAAGTAGCCCAATACATTTTAGCAAGTATTCCACCACAACAAGTATTCCAAGCACCCAATACAGCCCAATACAACACAACAAGTATTTCAAGCACCCAATACAGCCCAATACAACACAACAAGTATTTCAAGCACCCAATACAGCCCAATACATCACAGCAAGTATTCCAAGCACCAACACAGTCCAATACAACACAACAAGTATTCCAAGCACCCAATACAGCCCAATACAACACAACAAGCATTTCAAGCACCCAATACAGTCCAATACAACACAACAAGTATTCCAAGCACCCAATACAGCCCAATACAACACAACAAGTATTCAAAGCACCCAATACAGCCCAATACAACATAACAAGTATTCCAAGCACCCAATACAGTCCAATACAACACAACAAGTATTCCAAGCACCCAATACAGCCCAATACAACACAACAAGCATTTCAAGCACCCAATACAGCCCAATACAACACAACTAGTATTCCAAGCACCAACACAGTCCAATACAACACAACAAGTATTTCAAGCACCCAAAACAGCCCAATACAACAGAACAAGTATTCCAAGCACCCAATACAGTCCAATACAACACAACAAGTATTCCAAGCACCCAATACAGCCCAGTACAACACAGCAAGTATTCCAAGAACCCAATACAACACAGCAAGTATTCTAAGCACCCAATACAACACAACAAGTATTCCAAGCACCCAATACAAAACAGCAAGTATTCCAAGCACCCAATACAACACAGCAAGTATTCCAAGCACCCAATACAACACAGCAAGTATTCCAAGCACCCAATACAGCACAGAAAGTATTACAAGCACCCAATACAACACAGCAAGTATTCCAAGCACCCAATACAACACAGCAAGTATTCCAAGCACCCAATACAACACAGTAAGTATTACAAGCACCCAATACAACAGAGCAAGTATTACAAGCACCCAACACAACACAGCAAGTATTACAAGCACCCAATACAACACAGCAAGTATTACAAGCACCCAATACAACACTGCAAGTATTACAAGCACCCAACACAACACAGCAAGTATTACAAGCACCCAATACAACACAGCAAGTATTACAAGCACCCAATACAACACAGCAAGTATTACAAGCACCCAATACAACACAGCAAGTATTACAAGCACCCAATACCGCCCAATACAACACCCAACACCCAATACAACACAGCAAGTATTACAAGCACCCAATACAACACAGCAAGTATTACAAGCACCCAATACAACACAGCAAGTATTACAAGCACCCAATACCGCCCAATACAACACAAAAGCTCGCGGCTAAAAGTGATCTAGTCCACATAAAAATGTCGGTCTTACAGAAAGTTTTAACTTTTGTTTTTGTTTTCTCTCTCTCTCCCTTCCTACGTCGTGAAAGGTTCGTCTATTGCAAGCAAACTTCTGGCTTTAGTTTTTCGGAAAAACTGCAGAATGTAAACATAAAGATGCAACTTTTTTGAATTTGTATTTTTGCATCGGTGCTGGGATGCTGCCGCTCTGTGAGTGGTTAGCGGAAAATAGTGAGAGCCAATGAGTGATTGGAGTTATTCGCTCTCATTTTTGTGTTTTGTTGAATATTTTCTGTTTTTTGGCCAGTGAATGATTGCATTTATTCGTTCTTTCTTTCGTGTTTTTCGTTTTGTTGATTTTTTGCCAATAATTGATTGTTTTTATTCGTTATTTGTATTAGTGTCGTGCGTTTTGTTGAGTGTTTTCTTTTTGTTCAGCCTCTCCCATGTGAACCAAAATTTTCAATTGACGACATATATGAAGAAACCTTTCCGGTAATCGGCTTATTTTGATGTGAGCAAAAGTAGTTATATTAAAGCGACTCACGTACGTTAATTTGGACATTCTACTCGGTAGTCGTCTATGAATAGCTCTACAAAATAGTATTTGTGTCTGTTTATCAGACTGAAAATATCAATTCGTTTCTTCGAAGAAAATTAACCCTCAAAAGCTCAGGAATTTAACTTAATATAAATATATTTTTACATCCAATTAAAACATCTATTTAAATCCTACTTTTGATTACTAAACTCGAATGTTTAATTTTCTCAATCTTTTTTAATTATTTTGTAGCGGTCTCTGAAACTTAGTTCAAAAAAATAATTTAAAAAAATTGGTATATATATATATATATATATATATATATATATATATATATATATATATATATATATATATATATATATACTCTATAAATATATGATATAGAAGCGTTGCACACCTCCACACACCATTACGGCCACACACCTATACACACAACCTTAAAAGGATAAAACAACACATACACGAATCAACACACTCCCAAAACAACACACATACAACACTAACATCACAAAACAACACACAGTAACAAAGGTTAACGTAGCGACTACGTCTCAAAATGCTTTGCATCGTTTAACGCGTTTTCTCGAATTTTTATTTTAAATTTTTTTTCTTTAAAACGGTTGAAGGTTTCTCCTTTTACTAGATGAACTTGAGGTGCAACTGTGCATGGAAACAAAAGGATTTGTATTGTAAATAGCAATAAACGTTGCAACATGTATTTATACTAGGAAACTTGTATGTAAGAGTGTGTCGCTTTTTTCTTTTCGATTTTTGATTTAGGTTTAATTTTCTCGAAAAGTTTTAACGTAAATGGTATACCTATGCAACTTTTGAAGTGGATGATTATTTTTCAGTAAAACAAAAGCATGAAAGTTCCAAGAATCATCATTGTTAAGTCGCTTAATGGGTTTATTCGAGTGGGTGCATTCCAAGGGCCAGTTACAAAACGGTTGCGTCATTCCACAAGTCGACTGTGATTTTAAAGTGGATATTTATTTTTTAGTTTAACTAAAACATGAAAATTTCTATTTTTTTCCTGGATTGTCGTATAAATTACAGTCGAGTCGGTACATTCCATAAGACAATTATAAAACGGTTTTGTAATTCAACAATTTGACTTTAATTTAAAGATTATATTTGTTTTTCAGCCAAACTAAAAAATGAAAATCCTCCATTTTTTCCTGGATTGCCTTATAAATTACAATTGAGTTGCTACATTCCAAAAGATAATTATAAAACGGTTGTGTCATTCCACAAGTCGACAGTGCTTTGATGAGGATATTTTTTTTCAGCCAAACTAAAACCATTTAAATCCCCCGTGTATTTTGCCTGAATTGCCTTATGAATTGATATTTGTTTTTCAGTCAAATCAAACAATTTAAATTCCCATGACTTTTGCATGAATTGCCTTATAAATAGATATTTGTTCTTCAGCCGAATTAAAACAATTTAAATTCACAACGTCTCTTTCTTGAATTGCCTCATAAATTACAATGGAGTTGGTACATTCCAAAGGACAGACATTTATCAAACAGTTACGTCAGTAGACAGTTGTTGTCACCAACGCCCGGATATTTTCTCTCTCTCTCAACCTGCACCAAACACTCCTCCCTAAATAGCCCTTATATCGCAGCAAATTTCTAGCCCACTGGTGAATAATTAACTCTTCCTGCCTGAATAATGAGATTCAGCGTGAGGATTGTCATAAAAGCCGTACTTCGTGCACGTGTGGGTAAATTCAAACTACAAATAAGGAGACATGTTCTCGGCAGCTTCTAAACGATCTTTTCCGTCCTGAATACGCGAGAAGCGTTCTGTTTCGCTGTGAATTTTCCCTGGATCTAGCATTGGTTCGTCTATCGAATTTCACTACTGTTGTAATGTTTTTTTTCATAATAATAATGAGACTTGAAAAATCTGGCAGAAATAATAAACTAACATATTTTATGGCATTTTTTACGGTATTTCTACGGCTATTTTTGTGGTGACTTTATATATACGAGTTTTTATATCAGTTCGTAAATCAGTTTTTTGTATATTTTGTATATATTTCGTACATATCGTATTTCAGTCTTTCGTTTAATGTCACCAACTGTTTAAAGGTGGCAAATGTGGATAGTGTCGAACTGTTTAAAGGTGGAAAATGTGGATAGTGTCGAACTGTTTAAAGGTGGAAAATGTGGATAGTGTCGAACTGTTTAAAGGTGGCAAATGTGGATAGTGTCGAACTGTTTAAAGGTGGAAAATGTGGATAGTGTCGAACTGTTTAAAGGTGGAAAATGTGGATAGTGTCGAACTGTTTAAAGGTGGAAAATGTGGATAGTGTCGAACTGTTTAAAGGTGGAAAATGTGGATAGTGTCGAACTGTTTAAAGGTGGAAAATGTGGATAGTGTCGAACTGTTTAAAGGTGGAAAATGTGGATAGTGTCGAACTGTTTAAAGGTGGAAAATGTGGATAGTGTCGAACTGTTTAAAGGTGGAAAATGTGGATAGTGTCGAACTGTTTAAAGGTGGCAAATGTGGATAGTGTCGAACTGTTTAAAGGTGGAAAATGTGGATGGTTTTCATTTCGTTAAAACATTTCATAACGCGTATCAAATACTGTGTATTCCCCCACGTGACTTTGCCAGTAGTAACCAAATATTATTTTCAGTCTGCCCGGACGACTGACCCATCGCTCAAAATATTACTGACGACCCAAAAAAACATAAAAAACATTTCATGTTACTCCTTTCGAAAGCATTTTAGGGCCGAGATATCTTTCACGCCCGCTACACTTTTGGTGCATGTCGCAAGTGATCGTTTATCCGGAAAAAAATGCGAAACTTTCTAAAACTCCGGAATCCAATTTGGGGGGAACGAAGACTTAACGGAATTCCGTTAAAAATATCGGTCGGCTAGAGCGGCTTCGGTGGGGCGAAAACGGTGCCCTGTGCTTTCTGTGAAAGTAACGGATTTCGTAACGGGCCGTTTTGTAAATGTGTGTCTGATATGTTATAGAAAGACTTATGGAGGAGCAAAATGAAATACAAATATATACTTTTTTCCATTATCGACAGTAACGGGAAGGAATAGTCACGAAGGAGGGAAATTAAATTCATTTACGATTTATCAAAACTTAGCAATGCTAAATGGAGTGACGGAAATTACCAGCGAGGCTTTCTGAATTCAGGGAATTGTTTTAAAGTAAATAATGAATAAATAAATCGTAATAAATAAATCTCCAGCTTAAGGAACTGTTATCATAAATAAGCAAATTGCCAAGCTTTTTTAGTTTAGTCAATTTTTCCTTAAAAAAATCGTCAAGCTTCACCAGCTTAGCAAATTGCTTCCATAAGTAAATAAATCGTCTAGTTTCCTCAATACCATGAATTCTGATTTCTATGCGCATATAAATCGTCAAGCTTCCCAATACTTGTGATTGTTTTCATAAACAAATCAATCGCCAGCTTCCCGAATATCTACTATTGTTTCCATAATGGATAAACCGTCAAGTATCCACAATACTGTAATTGTTTCCATAATGAATAAACCGTCAAGTTTACACAATACTGTAATTGTTTCCATAATGAATAAACCGTCAAGTTTACACAATACTGTAATTGTTTCCATAATGAATAAACCGTCAAGTATACACAATACTGTAATTGTTTCCATAATGAATAAACCATCAAGTATCCACAATACTGTAATTGTTTCCATAATGAATAAACCGTCAAGTATCCACAATTTTGTAATTGTTTCCATAATGAATAAACCGTCAAGTTTACACAATACTGTTATTGTTTACATAATGAATAAACCGTCAAGTTTTCACAATACTGTGATTGTTTCCATAATGAACAAACCATCAAGTATCCACAATGCTGTAATTGTTTCCATAATGAATAAACCGTCAAATATCCACAATACTGTAATTGTTTCCATAATGAATAAACCATCAAGTTTCCACAATACTGTAATTGTTTCCATAATGAATAAACCGTCAAGTTTCTACAATACTGTAATTGTTTCCATAATGAATAAACCATCAAGTATCCACAATACTGTAATTGTTTCCATAATGAATAAACCGTCAAGTTTCTACAATACTGTAATTGTTTCCATAATGAATAAACCATCAAGTATACACAATACTGTAATTGTTTCCATAATGATTAAGCCGTCAAGTTTCCAAAATCCTGTAATTGCTTCCAAAAATTAATCATTATGAATAAATCGTCAAGCTTCCCAAATTCAGATAACTTCCATAAACATATAAATCCTCAAACTTCCCAAATTCAGGCAATAATTTCCATAAAAATATAAATCATCAAACTTCCCGAATTCAGGTAATTGTTTTTTCGAGAATATAAATCGTCAAGCTTTTATAATTTAGATAATAATTCCCATAAACAAAGAAAACATCAAACTTCCCAAATTCAGGAGAATATTTTACATAAACCAATAAAACGCCTAGGTTTGAGTGGCCAGAATTACACATGCACCCACTCCACTACTCACAACAAAGGGAGCATAAGCCCAGACGCAAAGCGCGCTATTTGTGCCCCGAAGAACAACAGTTTTTGCTCAAGTTGTGCGGGCGAAGAACACCGCACAAAAAGCCGCAATTAGCGGCAGCAGGAGCTTCTGTTCATCAGCTGAGAGCGATAATGTTCGTTGTGTAGTACCGACGTACTGCTTCCGACCCTCGTCATGTCGTTGTGTGATTATACAGAACGCGGACACGGGAGTGTTGGGGTTATTGTATAATAGATGTTGCCAGGGTTGTATTGGGGTTACTGTTGATGTTGCCAGGATTGTGTTGGGGTTATTGTAGATGTTGCCTGGATTGTGTTGGGGTTATTGTAGATGTTGCCAGGATTGTGTTGGGGTTATTGTATAATAGATGTTGCCAGGGTTGTATTGGGGTCACTGTTGATGTTGCCAGGATTGTGTTGGGGTTATTGTAGATGTTGCCTGGGTTGTGTTGGGGTTATTGTAGATGTTGCCAGGATTGTGTTGGGGTTATTGTAGATGTTGCCAGGATTGTGTTGGGGTTATTGTAGATGTTGCCAGGATTGTGTTGGAGTTATTGTAGATGTTGCCAGGATTGTGTTGGGGTTATTGTAGATGTTACCAGGATTGTGTTGGGGTTATTGTAGATGTTGCCAGGATTGTGTTGGGGTTATTGTAGATGTTGCCAGGATTGTGTTGGGGTTATGGTAAATGTTGCCAGGATTGTGTTGATGTTATTGTAGATGTTGCCAGGATTGTGTTCGTGTTATTGTAGATGTTGCCAGTATTGTGTTGGTGTTATTGTAGATGTTGCCAGGATTGTGTTGATGTTATTGTAGATGTTGCCAGGATTGTGTTGGTGTTATTGTAGATGTTGCCAGGATTCTGTTGGGGGTTATTGTACATGTTGCCATGATTGTATTGGGGGCTATTGTAGATGTTACCAGGATTGTGTTGGGGTTATTGTAGATGTTGCCAGGATTGTGTTGGTGTTATTGTAGATGTTGCCAGGATTCTGTTGGGGGTTATTGTACATGTTGCCAGGATTGTGTTGGGGGTTATTGTAGATGTTGCCAGGATTGTAGTGTCAATATTGTGAATGTTTACAGGATTGTGTTGGCGTTATTGTAGATGTTTATGGATTGAAGCATCGAAATTGTAAATCTTTATAGAATTGTATTGGGGTTATTGTAGATGTTTGCAGGATTGTAGAATGTTGATAATATTGTAAATGCTGGCAGTATTGTGTCGTGTGGTTACCTGTTCTATTCTCCCCAGTTTTTTTATATTATATTTTATTTATTTATGTTTATTTTATTCTTTTTTATTCAACATAATTTAGTTCATTTCTATTTCATCGTATCCAAGTTCAATGTATTCCATTCTACATAGTGTATTAAATTCCAATTTAATTTATTCCACTGTATTTATTCTAGTGCGATCGTTTCCAGTATGTTCTGTTTTAGAATATTTTATTTCATTATATGTTTTCCCAGCATATGTTGTTATATCTTATATTGTAGGATACCTTATTTTACTATTTATTTAATAGTAAAATCTATTCAAGTACTCTTCATTCAAGTATATTTTTTTCTCGTTTATTTTTTGTGGTGTATATCATTCAAGTATTTTTTTATAGTATATTCTATTCTCGTACATTCTATTCTAGTATATTCTATTTTAGTGTATTATATTCTAACATATTCTCTTTTACCTACTATATTCTTTTCAAGTATATTCTATTATAATAAATTCTCTTCTATGATGTTCTCTTCTAGTACATTCTACTGCATTCTATTCTAGTACACCGGAAGAAGATCGGCTCCCTAGCTGTCGTGAAACTGCAAAACTGACGAGCGTATGTATAATGCTCCCACACCTGCCGCTCTCACAGCTGCTGAAGATCTTATCTTCATCAGATTTATGCTTCCAAACTTTTTTACCTTCAAAGAAATGTCGTATTGATGGGCTTAAATAAATGTTGTGTTTTAGACAAGAATTTCATAGGGAAATGTCCCAGTGGCAATCTTCTTCTTACGTTATAATACCCTTGGTGTGTTCATTTATATATTTGGTGTCCGGTTCTTCCGTCTCTCTGTGACGCTCACAAGGACGCTCAATGACCGTATCTGTGATACGAGTTTCACCAGTGCACAAGTATAAGAATATTTTACTGGCGGGTACTGTTGGGAAGGATATATTTGTTTGTCATCCACATCTGGAAAATTTATTCAAGAAATGTATTGAATCCCGTCATTTTTGACGGCCGTGTACACTGGTGATATATAATGATACGATGTGTAAAAACCATCGAATGTTATTTTCTTGATCGGATCTGGTTCGAATAACTATGGTTGTATAAGTTATGAATGATTTCGAGAACCAATTCTGAATTTGAAGAGACGATGAAATAGCGTTGTAATGAAAGAAATTTGTCGTACCATTCTGTTTTTGTGTGCATGCGAGTGGGTGACAATTTGATAAAAAACAATTTCATTCGTGGTAAAAACTTGGAAACGTGTTCTCAGAGGCTTTTGGTGCGACATTGCTACACTCTACTTACACAGGAGTGAGTTTGTATCTGAAATTTTTAAATGTCTTTCAAATCAAGCTTTAAGTTGTGCGTCGCTGAATTTCCGCATTGATTTAGATTCTAAATTCCTTCTTAATTCAGAGAAGTTCTTACCTACACACGGCTTCTCGAAGAAGGAAAATGACACGATTACGATTTTATGACACGATTTTATTTCACTTTCGGAAAAATACTCATCATTATATATCTTTTATTGGATATCTTTCAATGAATATTTAATTGAAAAAATTCAATTAAATTTGAAAATTAATGACAAATTTTTTAAATTATTTATAATGTAATGAAATACATTTATCATAAATGATAATAATAATAATATCAGGTTTTCAACCCACGAGTAACAAGTCTCTGTGTAAAACTTATTTTGTGTGTTTTATCATTTTCTATCATGTCGGTCAAATGATTATAAACATCATTTTTGTTGAATGGTAATAAACATAACATTTCCTCATTTATTTACCAAATAGCAAGAATCATAGGAAACAAAATTTGATTAAACCTCAAAATTAATGCGTAAAAAATAAAATTTTTCCAGAAAATCCAGAAAAATAGAAGACGCAAGCTGACTTTTTACCAATTTTCCAGCGACGATAACTTTTGTATTAAGAACATAATCATGAGTAATTACATATAATTGTATATAATATAATATATATTTAATATATTACATATTCAACATTTTATATATAATATTTTACATATAGATATGGTTATACAATTTCAAGTTGTGACGTTCCACAGACGCAAAGTTACTTGCACATACATGGTGCACATCTCCGATCCCTCACACCTGCAGTATGGGACCACCCACATGGTGCACATCTACCTTGGCATTTGGAAGTTTGTCGTGCCAATAAGTAGCGTAAGTCTTTTTAGATTATAATTTCAATTTCATGTTAGCAAGTGAGGGTTATCTTTTCATATTATAATTTCAATTATATTTTTATAATTTGTAGTTATTTTTTATATTAAAATTTCAATTGCATTTGAACAAGTAGGGGTAATCTTTTTATATTATACTTTCAATAATATTTTAGCAAGCAGTGGTAATCTTTTAATGTTAAAAATTTCAACCATATTTCAACATGTAGTGGTAATCTTTTTATATTAAAACTTCACATGTGTTTCAATAAGTAATGGTGATCATTTTATATTATAACTTCAATTGTATTTTTATGGGTCCGACAAGACAAACAAGTCAAGGTTGGGATTTAACTTTTGCTTCTTTAGACGATCGCAGGAGTAATTGACGGGAATATTTTTATTTTGTTTACTTTAAATTAAAAAAGAAGAGAACATTGAGTCTTTGTCTACATAAATTCACGGCTTTTCTCGATCAGTTAATAGTCTCATAGTACACCAATAATATTTAGATAAAATAATATAGAAATTAATATTTTTTACGAAAATACACTCTCTAGGAATTGAAGCTGGCTCAATAACCCGATGTTATTCAAAGAGAAAAAATATTGTTATTTCAAGCGTTATTTTTCTGATTTCACACAACAGTTGTCATGATAACTTGACTGTTATTTAGTGCAGATGTTAACACAAGACATAATTTTCTTTCTTTTCAGTATTAATAACTGATAATACTGAACACGTCACTACACTCAAACATCCCATAGCTTTTCCACAACATTCCTTCATTTTCAAAATTGCGTTATGAAAATGATCGAATTTTAAGCAATCGACAATTAAGATGCAACTAATAAAAATCGTACAGAAATGTTTCAGAAAAAACTCAATTTAAATCAATAACATTCACCCAATAAGTCAATAACACTCACCCAATAAATCAATAACACTCACCCAATACATCAATAACACTCACCCAATAAATCAATAACACTCACGCAATAAATCAATAACACTCACCCATTACATCAATAACACTCACCCAATACATCAATAACACTCACCTAATAAATCAATAACACTCACGCAATGAATCAATAACACTCACCCACTACATCAATAACTCTCACCCAATACATCAATAACACTCACCCAATAAATCAATAACACTCACCCGCTACATCAATAACACTCACCCAATAAATCAATAACACTCACGCAATAAATCAATAACACTCACCCACTACATCAATAACACTCACCCACTACATCAATAACACTCACCCAATAAATCAATAACACTCACCCAATACATCAATAACACTCACCCACTACATCAATGACACTCACCCACTACATCAATAACACTCATCCAATAATTCAATAACACTCACGCAATAAAGACTGTAAGTAAAATTCACAAACAAACACGCGGTCACGCTTCTCAGAGTGTGTACGTTTGTACGTACGTACCCGAGTCTGTGCGGAATATATTTAGCTTTCGTGCCTCCGTAGATGCAGTTTTTTACGCGCACACATGTGCGTACGTCACGACGTACGTCTCATGTATGCCGTGACGTACGTTTTTACGAGGCGTTGTGTGGCTGTTGTGATGAGTTATGTAGGTGTTGTGTAGGCGCGTATGCGTGTGCGTGTGTGTTGGTGTGTGTGCGTGTATTTCTGGTGTGTTATTCGAGAGTGTTGCCGTGAGACAGTGTGTCCCACAAAAACCCGAACCGAGTATTTATTTTCCCGTATCAGTAATACCTTCATAGGAATACCATAAGCATTTAATTTCTAGCAAAATTATCCTTCGAAATTAATCTATAGGAAAGGTAATACTGATTATGATGGTATTACTGATACGGGAAAATAAATACTCGGTTCGGGTTTTGTGGGACATACTGTATAGGTATTTGTGATGTCTTTTGTAACGATATGTATTTCTGCGAGGTTGCGTGGAAGAAAAATCCCTTTTTTGTGACTTTACCTTTTGAGTTGATGTTTACCTTGTTCGTTCTTGTTGTGTGGGAATTTGCTAAATAAAGGATGAATCTTGACTCGCTGTGAACCATTTACCTGCATGGTTTGGTCGTAGCCGCCGAAGAATTTAACATTGGCGACGAGGATGCCTTACTTAGGAAACGTGCCTGAGTTTGATCCTGCTAAGGAAGACTTTAAAGTCTATATTGAAAGACTCCAGATATTCTATACGGCCAACGACATAGCGGAGGAGAAAAAGGTTCCTGTATTATTGACGCTGGTTGGGGCCAGAACCTACAGCGTACTAAGAGATCTTGTCCACCCAACAGAGCCGTCTAGTAAAACTTTCGCGGAAATTGTGGCAGTTTTAAAGGAACATTATTCTCCTGTTAAGCGAGTGATATCAGAGAGATTTAAATTTTTGAGGAGGAGACAAGGCTCTGAAGAGTCCGTAGCAGAATACGTTGCTGCTCTGAAGAAATTGGCGTCGACATGCGAGTACGGTGAATTTTTAAATGACGCATTGAGAGATAAATTTATTGAAGGTATTAAAGAGCAGCAGCTTCAGAGAGAACTCCTAAACAAGGGCGAACTGACTTTTAAATTGGCAGTGGAAGCAGCGATCGCATTTGAACTAACCAGCAAGACTTCACGGGAGCTGCAGGCAGCGGGAGAAGTGCTGAAAATAGAAAAAGCAGATGTCAACCCTTCAAGCAGATGTCAACCCTTCTCGGAGCCAGCAAAACCAGCCAACGGGAAGAAGTGTTATAGATGTAATGGATCCGGTCATTTTGCATCTACGTGTAAATTTAAAACTGCTAAATGCCGAAAATGTTTGAAGTTAGGACATATTCAGAGGGCATGCCGGTCTGCCAAAGTACACAAAGTGAATTGTGAGGAAGGAACCTTGGATTTGTTCAACCTTTGTGAAAATAATGCCGGCTTGAGAGGGTGTGCACCTATCATAGTGTCATTGCGTATAAACGGTGTGTCCGTACAATTTGAAGTGGACACTGGCGCAGCAGTTTCAATTATGCCATCGGAAATCTTCAGGCAAGTTTGTCCGAAGGTGCTTCTGCAACCGTGCAGCACCACTCTGTTAACGTATTCGAAACAAAAACTGCAACTTGTAGGAGAAGCCGAGGTGCAAGTTGAGTTTGAAAGGCAAAAGCATCTATGTGTTGTCAAAGTTATAGACGGATCGGGCCCATGTTTGTTGGGTAGAGATTGGTTAACAAAGATACGGCTAAATTGGAAAGATATTTTCTACTGTACTGATCTGGATGAAATGTTGCATCGGTACAAAGCAGTATTTTCCGACGAAGTATCTAAAATTGAAGGGTTCGAGGCTAAATTTCAGTTGAAGCCCAACGAGCAGCCTAGATTTATGAAGGCCCGGCCAGTTCCTTACGCTATGCAAGAGGCGTTAGAAAAACAGCTGGACAAGATGGAAGCACAAGGAGTGATCGAAAGGATACCACATAGCGAGTGGGCCACTCCCATCGTGTGTGTGATGAAGCGTGACAAAACTGTTCGTGTCTGCGGAGATTATAGACTGACTGTAAACAAAGCCATCAACATAGATTCTTACCCCTTGCCGACGGCACAAGATTTATTTACTATTCTGAACGGCGGGCAAAAGTTCACGAAACTTGACTTATCGCGTGCCTATGAACAGGTGGCTGTGGCTGAAGAATACCGTGCGCTGCTGTCTTTGAACACACATCGGGGACTTTATAAAGTGAATCGGCTATTGTACGGCGTAGCTTCGGCACCGGCTATATTTCAGCGCATTATGGATAATGTACTTAGCGGCATGGAAAACGTCGGATGCTTACTGGATGACCTGGTAATTACGGGAAAAGATGACGAGGACCACCTTAAGACTCTTAACGAAGTTCTACGGCGTCTGCAAGCATACAACATTAAGTTGAAGAGGTCAAAGTGCAGTTTTCTTCAAGATCGCATAGAGTACCTGGGACACGTTATTAGTGCAGATGGTTTGCATATGTCGGAAACTAAGGTGAAAGCGCTCTTGGATGCACCAGCT
The DNA here is from genome assembly GCA_030386875.1 of Morinoia aosen. Taxonomy (NCBI): domain Eukaryota; kingdom Metazoa; phylum Arthropoda; class Malacostraca; order Amphipoda; family Talitridae; genus Morinoia; species Morinoia aosen. Next base: position 46,268,439 of record CM059577.1, on the reverse strand, counting down.
CCGTGTAATATTCATGAGCTGCGCTCATTTCTAGGGTTGTTGAACTATTATGCGCCATTTCTTGATAACCTTGCCGGAGAACTTAATGCTTTACATAACTTGTTGCGTAAAGGGGCACATTTTGTATGGTCAGTAGAATGTCAGGAAGCTTTCCGAGCTGTGAAACTAAAATTGTCGTCAGCTGATTGCTTAGCACATTATGACCCTAAGTTGAAATTACTGTTAGCTACTGATGCTAGTGCTTACGGTTTAGGCTGTGTATTGTCGCACGTTTACCCTGACGGGTCGGAAAGACCAATTGCTTTTGCTTCTAGGACTCTGTCTCAAGCTGAGAAAAAGTATTCTCAAATTGAGAAGGAGGCATTGTCAGTTGTATTCGGAGTGTCAAAATTTCATAAGTATCTTTTAGGCAGGAAATTTGTCTTGCTTACCGATCATAAGGCTTTAACAATTCTTTTTGGGGGTGGGAAACCTCTTCCTGCTGTGGCAACAGCGAGAATTCAACGCTGGACGGTGTTATTGTCTGCTTATGATTACGATATTAAATTTCGAAAAACAGCTGATCACTGTAACGCTGATGCTTTTTCTCGCCTGCCCTGTAAAACGCGGGTTTTCCCGGAGTCTGACAATTTAGTTGCCTTCCTGGACGAGTTACCAGTGAGTGCAAAACGAATAGCTGCTGACACTAAGAGGGATCCTACTTTGTCGAAAGTTAGCTATTTCATTGCAGTAGGATGGCCTAAATCATCACCTAATGAAAACTTCAAACCTTACTTTTCACGAAAGAATGAACTATCAAATGAGGAGGGGTGCGTTTTGTGGGGGCATAGAGTTGTCATACCACCTGCGTTGCAGTCTCATATGCTCGAACAATTGCATTGTGATCATATTGGCATTGTCCGCAGCAAAGCTGTGGCGCGGAGTTATTTTTGGTGGCCAAATATTGATAGCATGATTGAAAGAAAAATTGGGTCTTGCCACGAATGCCAAATGGCTAGCGCCGTGCCCCAACCCGCACCTCTCAGCCCTTGGCCTTTATCGTATACGCCGTGGGAGAGAGTACATTTAGATTTTGCAGAAAAAGATGGGCAATCTTATCTTATTGTGGTTGATTCTTTCTCGAAATGGCCAGAAATTTTTCCCATGTCGTCAACAACTTCTGAGCGAACTATTGAAAAGCTGCGTTACTTGTTTGCTGCCTATGGTCTGCCAAAGATCTTGGTAAGTGATAATGGACCGCAGCTTGTGTCTGAAACTTTCCGTAATTTTCTAGCTAATAACGGGATAAAGCACGTCACAACGGCTGTCGCAAAAGCTCAGAGTAATGGACAAGCTGAAAGATTTGTTCAAACGTTCAAGAAGTTTTTATTGCGTAATTCTAATCTTAGCAGTGTGCCGTTGAAAGTAGCAAGATTTCTGTTTTCCTATAGGAATACTCCTACTTCTGTTACGGGTAAGGCTCCTAGCCAACTATTTTTGAACAGAAATGTACGTACACGCTTATCCCTTGTGAAACCCGACCCGAGCAATAAGATTTTCAATAGTAAATTTAGGGAAAAGATTTATCATGATCGAAAAGCCGGTCACATGCGTAATTTCGTGGAAGGGGACAGAGTAAGAGTGCGGAGTTTGAATGGAAAGAAGTGGTTGCTGGGAACTGTAAAATTCACAAACAAACACGCGGTCACGCTTCTCAGAGTGTGTACGTTTGTACGTACGTACCCGAGTCTGTGCGGAATATATTTAGCTTTCGTGCCTCCGTAGATGCAGTTTTTTACACGCACACATGTGCGTACGTCACGACGTACGTCTCATGTATGCCGTGACGTACGTTTTTACGAGGCGTTGTGTGGCTGTTGTGATGAGTTATGTAGGTGTTGTGTAGGCGCGTATGCGTGTGCGTGTGTGTTGGTGTGTGTGCGTGTATTTCTGGTGTGTTATTCGAGAGTGTTGCCGTGAGACAGTGTGTCCCACAAAAACCCGAACCGAGTATTTATTTTCCCGTATCAGTAATACCTTCATAGGAATACCATAAGCATTTAATTTCTAGCAAAATTATCCTTCGAAATTAATCTATAGGAAAGGTAATACTGATTATGATGGTATTACTGATACGGGAAAATAAATACTCGGTTCGGGTTTTGTGGGACATACTGTATAGGTATTAATTCTCGTACAGTGGTTTGCTGCCATCATACTGGTGTTATACCGGTACGTCTCGTAACGCCGTTTGAATATAACGCTCAAGAGCAAAACTTAACTGTTGTTCAAAAGAAAAAAATTAAAATTTAGAAAAAAAATTGAGTATGAGAAAACAAAGAAAAGTTATATTAACTATGAACAAGAATTATTGTTATATCACGGTTATAAAAATGAGGAAGCAAACATAAGAAAGTGTAAGAATTTGAGCTCAGATTAGACGTCAACATTCTGCTCAGATGTCAACATTCTGCTCAGATGTCAACATTCTGCTCAGACGTCAAAATTCTGCTCAGACGTCAACATTCTGCTCAGACGTCAACATTCTACTCAGACGTCAACATTCTGCTCAGACGTCAACGTTCTGCTCGCTCAGACGTCAACATATTGCTCAGACGTCAACATTCTGCTCAGACGTCAACATTCTGTTCAGACGTCAACATTCTGCTCAGACGTCAACATTCTGCTCAGACGTCAACATTCTGCTCAGATGTCAACATTCTGCTCAGACGTCACCATTCTGCTCAAACGTCAACATTCTGCTCAGACGTCAACATTCTGCTCAGACGTCAACATTCTGCTCAGACGTCAACATTCTGCTCAGACGTCAACATTCTGCTCAGATGTCAACATTCTGCTCAGATATCAACATTCTACTCAGACATCAACATTCTGCTCAGACGTCAACATTCTGCTCAGATGTCAACATTCTGCTCAGATATCAACATTCTGCTCAGATATCAACATTCTACTCAGACGTCAACATTCTGCTCAGATGTCAACATTCTGCTCAGACATCAACATTCTACTCAAACGACAACATTCTGTTCTGGTTCAATGATTAAAGACAAAAATATGTATGTATTTTAATAGAAAAATGTAAAGAAAAATCAATCCCATGTTTTATGATTTTTTTTAAAGGAAAAGGAATTCTAAAATTTTTAAACACAAAATTTAATGCTATTATTATTAAAGATACAAATACATGTTTCAATTTTTATAGATTAATGAAACTTGCAGAAAAAGTGGGGCATTTCAGGAAATTAACTCGCTTCATGCGATGTGTTAAACAGAATATATTTTCTATTCAAATTTAAAGTCAAATGTTGTAAGGAATGTTGTAAATTAGTAAGCATTAACTGGATCGTGACTTTTTTTATCATTCATTAAGTATTTATAAAAAGTTGAGTTAGTGACTGCAGGTCGGTCAGCAGCATTATGAAAATCCCCTCAGTGCCCACCGGTGGGTCCCTTCGCAGAAAACGTGTTAATGAAACACGCAGTAGACTCATCGAACAAATTGCGTCCAAGGCGCACCTAATTTTTTACGAACCCTTGTACGCTGTGATGCCATAAACTGTATATATCGTGTGAGCGAGGTAATTCTGTGCCTTACGGAGGACCAATTAAAAGTGTTACAAGTTTAATTGAATTCAAAGTATCAGCAGAATTGAATCACTTAGTTTTGTGCTATGGCTTGGATGCAAGCTCTACGCAATAGTTATTGCAGGTATCTGTACTACAAACTAATGCCTCACGCAATAGTTATTGCAGGTATCTGTGCTACGAACTAGTGCCCCACGCAATAGTTATTGCAGGTATCTGTGCTACGAACTAGTGCCCCACGCAATAGTTATTGCAGGTATCTGTGCTACGAACTAGTGCCCCACGCAATAGTTATTGCAGGTATCTGTGCTACGAACTAGTGCCCCACGCAATAGTTATTGTGGGTATCTGTGGTACGAACTAGTGCCTCACGCAATAGTTATTGCAGGTATCTGTGCTACGAACTAGTGCCCCACGCAATAGTTATTGTGGGTATCTGTGGTACGAACTAGTGCCTCACGCAATAGTTATTGCAGGTATCTGTGCTACGAACTATTGCCTCACGCAATAGTTATTGTGGGTATCTGTGGTACGAACTAGTGCCTCACGCAATAGTTATTGCAGGTATCTGTGCTACGAACTAGTGCCTCACGCAATAGTTATTGCGGGTATCTGTGCTACGAACTAGTGCCCCACGCAATAGTTATTGCAGGTATCTGTGCTACGAACTAGTGCCCCAAGCAATAGTTATTGCGGGTATCTGTGCTACGAACTAGAGCCTCACGCAATAGTTATTGCTGGTATCTGTGCCACGAACTAGTGCCTCACGCAATAGTTATTGCAGGTATCTGTGCTACGAACTAGTGCCTCACGCAATAGTTATTGCAGGTATCTGTGCTACGAACTAGTGCCTCAAGCCAATAGTTATTGCAGGTATCTGCGCTACGAACTAGTGCCTCAAGCCAATAGTTATTGCAGGTATCTGTGCTACGAACTAGTGCCTCAAGCCAATAGTTATTGCAGGTATCTGTGCTACGAACTAGTGCTTCAAGCCAATAGTTATTGCAGGTATCTGTGCTACGAACTAGTGTCCCATGCAATAGTTATTGCAGGTATCTGTGCTACGAACTAGTGCCTCACGCAATAGGTATTGCAGGTATCTGTGCTACGAACTAGTGCCCCATGCAATAGTTATTGCAGGTATCTGTGCTACGAACTAGTGCCTCAAGCTAGCCAATAGTTATTTCAGGTATCTGTGCTACGAACTAGTGCCCCATGCAATAGTTATTGCAGGTATCTGTGCTACGAACTAGTGCCTCACGCAATAGTTATTGCAGGTACCTGTACTATGAAATTTGTGCACATAAAGTGAAAAAAATTCTTTTTCTAACTGGAATGCAGTATATTACCATAAAAAAGTAATTTATAAGTCTTATCACAGGTCAACAAGAAAATACTACCTGGAAAGTTTGGCGATGCCCAGTGCGTGTCTTACTAAGCCACACTAGTCATGTGAGCAGTTTTTAAATAATCATTTCATACGCACCGTACTAAATTGAACGTATCATGCGTGCCGTACCAAATTGATCGTGTCATGTACGTCGTATTAAATCAATCGTCACATGTGCACCGTAATAAATCAATCATGTTACCTAGATACTTGATCATTTGAGTCGCCGTTTAATGGATACTTGATCATTTGGGGAGTCGTATACAGGATACTTGATCATTTGAGGAGTCGTGTACAGGACACTTGATCATTCGAGGAGTCGTGTACAGGATACTTGATCATTTGAGGAGTCGTTTACTGGATACTTGATCATTTGAGAAGCCGTTTACTGGATACTTGATCATTTGAGGAGCCGTTTACTGTATACTTGTTCATTTGGGGAGTCGTGTACAGGATACTTGATCATTTAGGGAGTCGTATACCGGATACTTGATCATTTGAGTCGCCGTTTACTGGATACTTGATCATTTGAGGAGCCTTTTACCGGATATTTGATCATTTTTGGAGCCGTTTATAGGATACTTGATCATTTGAGCAGTCGTATACAGGATACATCGATCATTTGAGGAGCCGTTTAGAGGATACTTGATCATTTGAGGAGCCTTTTACCGGATATTTGATCATTTTAAGAGCCGTTTACAGGATACTTGATCATTTAAGCAGTCGTATACAGGATACTCATTTGAGGAGACGCATACAGGATACTTGCCGAAAATCACGACCTCATTTTGTGTTTTTCAGCGACGTTCGATAGGCAAAACTTGCGATCGGGAAGGGAGGGTTGGAACAAGGCCCGACACTGAACCAAATAGGTTTCTTAATTGGTCAATTGGCAGATGTAGTGCTCGTATTTAGTGGCTGTTTAAAGTTTACAGGGAGAATCTCGCCAGTCTGGCATCGATAAAGTTTCCTCGCTCTGACCATTGCAACGATTCCGAGGAAAAAGCGCTAGAGTAACTGCTTTAACGAGGGCTGAGGAGAGTTTCCTTGTACTCTGATTATTTTTCAGAGTTTCTTTTTCTTTTTCTTTTTTTTCGATGGGGGAGCTAGGGGTGTTTTGTGTTGAGGAAAGGTCTTCTACGGTATACTGCTTATTTTACTTTACCGATTGGATTTCGGAGATATAAGTTACTTGCTTTCTGCTTCATACACTGTACATACTTGAGTTGAATGTTTTTCAGAGTTTCTTTTTTTTAAATGGGAAGCAAGGGGTTTTCTGTGTTGTGAAATGGTTTTCTTATTTTACTTAGCCGATTAGATTTCGGAAATATAAGTTACTTGCTTTCTACTACATAATAACTGTACATATTCTAATTGAATATTGCAAATTCAAATTTGATGCAGCGACCTATAATTTCATGTAAAAATCATCATTTGTTTTCTTGCATTGTTACCGAAATTATCCCTTACCAACACGACAAACTCTAAAATATTATTTCAGCAATTACGGTAGGTAAGTGGGAGTAATTGTTACGGAAAATAAAAAAGTGGATGTCGATAGTTAAACCTATATTTCCCTGTTGATGTATATCATTCAGAATAATTTCCAATGATGATTAACAGGCAAAATTTGAAAAGCGAACTTGGTGTAGCATTCGTCAAGTACTGAAAATAGCTGGTAGAGTATTCTATGTATGAGCACGGAATATATACTCTTGGAGTACTCTTTCAGTAGGGAGTAAAACTTAGTACTTTAAATGAAGGTAATGCAATATTGGGATTTGTATGTAGGGAATATAGCAGGGTTGAAGTAGGGAATATAGAAGGGTTTAAATAGGGAGTATTGCAATATAATTTTTATTTAAGTCATACAGTAGGGTTTAAATAAGGAATATGGTGGGGTTAATTTATGCAATAAAGTAGGTTTTAAATGCTGAATATGGTAGGGTTTATTCATGCAATAAAGTAGGGTTTAAATGCTTAATATGGTAGGGTTTATTTATGCAATACGGCAGGGTTTAAATGCTGAATATGGTGGGGTTTATTTATGCAATACGGAAGGGTTTAAATGCTGAATATGGTAGGGTTTATTTATGCAATGCGGTAGGGTTTAAATGCCGAATATGGTGGGGTTTATTTATGCACTACGGTAAGGTTTAAATGCTGAATATGGTGGGGTTTATTTATGCAATAAAGTAGGGTTTAAATGCTGAATATGGTAGGGTTTATTTATGCATTACGGTAGGGTTTAAATACAAAATATGGCGGGTCACTCTTCACTCGAGGTGATGCCCAAGTAAGTAAGTGGAGTACTCCCCAGCTATGGAGTAACTACACAGAAATGCACTCCTCACGTAAGTAATGAGCTGGTAGTAGGACTCAAAACTTTACGCATAGATTCCCAGTGTCAGCTTTCGCTGACACGGAGAGTGAAGCAGATCGAGGTATTTACAGGACTAGCAGGGAAATATGTTTCTCAAGCATGTAAGGAAGAAAACTTTAGGGAATACAAAACTCTGGCTCAGCACCAGTTAAAAAACTACCTGGGATATGCCTGTTACATACACCTAGAGAAGATTGTCACCCCCAATACAAAATCTTTCTTCTGCATCTATTAAAGAACTCTCTGGAAAATTTCTATCACTCAGACCTATAGAAAATTACCTTACTCAATGCAAAACTCCTGCTCACCATCTGTAAACAAACTACCAAGGCAATTTCTATCACTCACGGGTATTAAAGATTACCCTGTAGAATACAGTACCTGTGCCCACATACCAACTTAGTAGCAAACAACCCAATGTCTCGATACGAAATCGCGCAATAAAACTTGTCCTTGAGTACAAAAAAAAACAGTTTTCCCGCCGACGTGATGCATTGTGCTGCAGAACACCTGATGCGCGCACCGCCGCACCGAACACTTGACGCGCCATACGAACACTCGAGCCTTTCTTTCAAACGATCTTCTTGCTTTGTTTTTTTTTCCTCCAAGTGAGAAACATTAAGCGGAACCAATACCTGCTCGGCAATAAAGCTGCCTCTGCCGTTTCTTTGCCTGAAATTGATTGTTTCGAGCTTTAAAGGATGAGTTCATTGCCTAAAATTCATTGTTTCAATCAAAAAACAGTAATTTCTTTGCCTTTAAGCTTAAAACAAGTTCTTTGCCTGAAATTGATTGTTTCAAGCACAAAACAAGCTGTGTTCTGCCTAAAATTGATTGTTTTAAGCTTGGGACCTCAACACTTTGACCACAACGTGCGCCACCGGTGGCCACAGAGGGGTTATCCATAATGCTACTGACAGACCAGAAGTCATAAAGTAAATTTTCTTATATTCCTAATTAAACGTAAATGAAGGCACGATTTAGTTCTCCTTTGCTATTTTCAAAATTTCTTAACATAGTTGACCCTAAATTTGAGTTGAAAACCAAAGTTCAATTTTACCAACCGCTGTCAAAGTGTTAAGAGAGGAAGAAAAACAGTTCAAAATTGCTCAACACAGTTGACCTTAAATTTGAGTTGAAAACCAAACTTCAATTTCACCAATCACGGTCAAAGTGTTAAGAGAGGCAACAAAACAGTTCAAAATTGCTTAACACAGTTGACCTGAAATTTAAGTTGAAAACCGAACTTCAATTTCACCAATCGCGGTCAAAGTGTTAAGAGAGGCAGCAAAAACAGTTCAGGTGTCGCTCGGTTCGGTGGCCGTTAACTTCAGCAAGACGCAGCACCTGCCCACACCGCGCAGTTTACGCGGCCGTTGGGGCGCAACGTTCATTGTTATTGACTGTTTTATTTCCTCTTTACTGAGGACAGCGTTTCATAAATAACGCCAGGCGCAAACCGACCTGCCTTTAATTGGCGCGTTTAATTCGACAGTTTAGTTCGTGTGTTTAGTTCGTGTGTTTAGTTCGTTGTTTGAATCGAATTTTTAAATCGATTAATTTTATTCGAATCAATTTGTGACTTTAATTTGTGTGTGTAGTTCGTTGTTTAATTCGTGCGCTTAGTTTGTTTAATTTGAATATTTATTTTGAGCGTGCAATTTGTGACTTTAACTTTTGTGTTTAGCTCATTGTTTAGTTCGTCGTTTAGTTTGTTGTTCAATTCATGCCTTCAATTTGTAAGTTCGATTCGTTCGTTAATTTTGCGCGCTTAGTTATTGTGTTTAGTTAGTAGTTTAATTTATGCGTTCAATATGAAAATTTTATTCGTAGGATTAGTTCGTTGTTCAATTCATGCGTTTGATTCGAACGTTTAATGCGTGTGCTAAGTTCGTTGGTTGTATGTGTTGGTATGTGAGAATCGATCGATCACTCTCATAGCAACAGATCGGGTATGAAAACATCGGAAAACTTTAAACACTTATATTTGGTGACGGAGAGGTTTAGTGACTTGATTCAGAGAAAGAGGACTTGAATTTTTCGATTTCAAAGCTCATTCTGAAATCGTTAGTTAATTCCGAAAATTCCTGGAGAAAATTGAAATGGCTTTGAGATATTAATGATTACATAATTCATCACTTCGAGGATTCATTGTTTTTTAAGCGACAGTTGCGACTTGGAGAACATCGGGATTCCAGTATTCCAATTGTGCTTGGCTGTCCTTACTTTTATACACAAAATTACCACATTCCAATTCTCCATTGCAATCTTCGCATCAACACAAAGAATTGCCCCATTGCAATCCTTGCATTAAAACACTTTAAGTTGCCCCATTGCAATCCTCGCATCAACACACAGAATTGCCCCATTGCAATCCTTAAATTAACACACAGAATTGCCCCATTGAAATCTTTGCATCAACACACAAAATTGCCCCATTGCAATCCTTACATTAACACACAGAATTTCCCCATTGCAATCCTTGCATCAGCACACAAAATTGTCCATTTTAATTCCCCATTGCAATCCTCGCATCAACACACAGAATTGCCCGCTGCTCTCCCCGTACAATCCTCACTTCCCCTCACAAGCCTGCCCTCGTTGGCCTCGCTGCAATCTTGCCTAAAATTTCCGTAATTAAATTGTCGAAGAGGCATGGGGCCGCTCGAGCGCCTGACAATATCAGAGCTTAACATCGTCCAATATTAGCCCTAATATCGTCCAATATTAGCCCCTGTGAGGGTCAAAACAGCCGAGGGCTCAAATACAAGTCCCGGCCGAGCGTATTGATTGGCCGGCATGAAACGGTTGATCTGACGAGCCAATATCGGTCACCAGAATTTGGTCATGTCACGTAAAAACAAGCCACTAGAATTATTGGCTTATCAAGGAACTCCCCCCAAAAAATGTTTTTTGGATGATGCGTTCTTTAGGTGCGGTGACAATGAGCTCACAGCTTCATGTGCGAGACAAAATACAAGTTTTGGGGTTCGTGGAGAAGTTTTGGACACTTTGAAGTGAGTGTGTTGAGAAGTTTTTTTTGAAATTCCTTAGCGTTAAATTTCTTTTCTCAAGAGATTTTTTGAAAATTTTCTCTGGAGAAGAATTTTGACGCAAATTTCACTTTCTTCTGGAAACTTTGATACTTTGGATACATTGCGTGTAGCAATTTAACTCAAATTTCATTTTTTTCTGAAAACATTAAGAAATTTTGACAACATTGTATGTAGCAATTTTGAAGCCAATCGGACTGTTCTGACAATTTATATATTTTTTTGTCAGGATTCGTTGTGTAAATCTGAGGTAAGCTGCTTTTTCGCGGCACAGTTTGGAAATTTTCATCCTATTCCGCGAAAAAATTTTGTCACATTTTTGAGTATAGGAAAATAGTCGGTCGTATTTCTCCAAAAGCGTAACGAAGCTAAACGAGAAATTTTGAAAGAAATAAATTTCTCCGACAGCAATTTACAAAAAAAAAAGTTATTTTTGTATCAACAAATACCTTCGTCACTCAGCTACTGATCTGCACATACATACTAAATAATTACCTTAAAACATGTAAATACTCACAAACACTCGATGAAAACCATCATCAGTAGTAATGTAGGTAATAAATACTTACGACTCACGAAAACCATTATCAGTAGTAATGTAAGTAATAAATACTTACGACTCACGAAAACCATTATCAGTAGTAATGTATGTAATAAATACTTACGACTCACGATAACCATTATCAGTAGTAATGTATGTAATAAATACTTACGACTCATGAAAACCATTATCAGTAGTAATGTATGTAATAAATACGTACGACTCATGAAAACCATCATCAGTAGTAATGTAAGTAATAAATACTTACGACTCACGAAAACCATTATCAGTAGTAATGTAAGTAATAAATACTTACGACTCATGAAAACCATTATCAATATTAATGTAAATAATAAATACTTACGACTCACGAAAACCATTATCAGTAGTAATGTAAGTAATAAATACTTACGACTCACTAAAACCATTATCAGTAGTAATGTAAGTAATAAATACTTACGACTCATGAAAACCATTATCAATATTAATGTAAATAATAAATACTTACGACTCACGAAAACCATTATCAATGTTAATGTAAATAATAAATACTAACGACTCACGGAAATCATTTTCAATGGTGATGTATGTAATAAATACTTACGACTCATGGCAACCATCACCAGCAGTAATGTATGTAATGAATACTAACGACTCACGGAAATCATTTTCAATAGTGATATATGTAATAAATACTTTCATCTCCTGATTATTTATTCATGTGCGTTAATATTGTACGCATAATGAATCAAAGTGAAAACACCAGTTCTACTAGTTCAGCAATTTTATATAAGCTAGTCTAGTCCAGGTCTCTGGGTAGCTTTGCTTGTACTAGTTGTACATATTTTAATTAGACTGTCACATAGTTAGTTTTCCTAGAAATGTCACTAGCCAGTAACACAGCCACTAGCCAGTAACACAGCTACCAGCCAGTAACACAGCCACTAGCCAGTAACACAGCCACTAGCCAGGAACACAGCCACTAGCCAGTAACACAGCTACCAGCCAGTAACACAGCCACTAGCCAGTAACACAGCCACTAGCCAATAACACAGCCACTAGCCAGTAACACAGCCACTAGCCAGTAACACAGCCACTTGCCAGTAACACAGCCACTAGCCAGTAACACAGCCACTAGCCAGGAACACAGCCACTAGCCAGTAACACAGCCACTAGCCAGTAACACAGCTACCAGCCAGTAACACAGCCACTAGCCAGTAACACAGCCACTAGCCAGGAACACAGCCACTAGCCAGTAACACAGCTACCAGCCAGTAACACAGCCACTAGCCAGTAACACAGCCACTAGCCAGTAACACAGCCACTAGCCAGTAACACAGCCACTAGCCAGTAACACAGCCACTAGCCAGTAACACAGCCACTAGCCAGTAAAACAGCCACTAGCCAGTAACACAGCCACTAGCCAGTAACACAGCCACTAGCCAGTAACACAGCTAACAGCCAGTAACACAGCCACTAGCCAGTAACACAGCCACTAGCCAGGAACAAAGCCACTAGCCAGTAACACAGCTACCAGCCAGTAACACAGCCACTAGCCAGTAACACAGCCACTAGCCAGTAACACAGCCACTAGCCAGTAACACAGCCACTAGATAGTAACACAGCCACTAGCCAGTAACACAGCCACTAGCCAGTAAAACAGCCACTAGCCAGTAACACAGCCACTAGCCAGTAACACAGCCACTAGCCAGTAACACAGCCACTAGCCAGTAACACAGCCACTAGCCAGTAACACAGCCACTAGCCAGTAACACAGCCACTAGCCAGTAACACAGCCACTAGCCAGTCACACAACCACTAGCCAGTAACACAGCCACTAGCCAGTAACACAGCCACTAACCAGTAACACAGCCACTAGCCAGTAACACAGCCACTAGCCAGGAACACAGCCACTAGCCAGTAACACAGCCACTAGCCAGTAACACAGCTACCAGCCATAAACACAGCCACTAGCCAGTAACACAGCCACTAGCCAGTAACACAGCCACTAGCCAGTAACACAGCCACTAGCCAGTAACACAGCCACTAGCCAGTAACACAGCCACTAGCCAGGAACACAGCCACTAGCCAGTAACACAGCCACTAGCCAATAACACAGCCACTAGCCAGTAACACAGCCACTAGCCAGTAACACAGCCACTAGCCAGTAACACAGCCACTAGCCAGTAACACAGCTACCAGCCAGTAACACAGCCACTAGCCAGTGACACAGCCACTAGCCAGTAACACAGCCAATAGCCAGTAACACAGCCACTAGCCAGTAACACAGCCACTAGCCAGTAACACAGCCACTAGCCAGTAACACAGCCACTAGCCAGTAACACAGCCACCAGCCAGTAACACAGCCACTAGCCAGTAACACAGCCACTAGCCAGTAACACAGCCACTAGCCAGTAACACAGCCACTAGCCAGTAACACAGCCATTAGCCAGTAACACAGCCACTAGCCAGTAACACAGCCACTAGCCAGTAACACAGCCACTAGCCAGTAACACAGCCACTAGCCAGGAACACAGCCACTAGCCAGTAACACAGCTACCAGCCAGTAACACAGCCACCAGCCAGTAACACAGCCACTAGCCAGTAACACAGCCACTAGCCAGTAACACAGCCACTAGCCAGTAACTCAGCTACCAGCCAGTAACACAGCCACTAGCCAGTGACACAGCCACTAGCCAGTAACACAGCCACTAGCCAGTAACACAGCCACTAGCCAGTAACACAGCCACTAGCCAGTAACACAGCCACCAGCCAGGAACACAGCCACTAGCCAGTAACACAGCCACTAGCCAGTAACACAGCCACTAGCCAGTAACACAGCCACTAGCCAGTAACACAGCCACTAGCCAGTAACACAGCCACTAGCCAGTAACACAGCCACTAGCCAGTAACACAGCCACTAGCCAGTAACACAGCCACTAGCCAGTAACACAGCCACTAGCCAGTAACACAGCCACTAGCCAGGAACACAGCCACTAGCCAGTAACACAGCTACCAGCCAGTAACACAGCCACTAGCCAGTAACACAGCCACTAGCCAGTAACACAGCCACTAGCCAGTAACACAGCCACTAGCCAGTAACACAGCCACTAGCCAGTAACACAGCCACTAGCCAGTAACACAGCCACTAGCCAGTAACACAGCCATTAGCCAGTAACACAGCCACTAGCCAGTAACACAACCACTAGCCAGTAACACAGCCACTAGCCAGTAACACAGCCACTAGCCAGTAACACAGCCACTAGCCAGTAACACAGCTACTAGCCAGTAACACAGCCACTAGCCAGGAACACAGCCACTAGCCAGTAACACAGCCACTAGCCAGTAACACAGCCACTAGCCAGTAACACAGCTACCAGCCAGTAACACAGCCACTAGCCAGTAACACAGCCACTAGCCAGTAACACAGCTACCAGCCAGTAACACAGCCACTAGCCAGTAACACAGCCACTAGCCAGTAACACAGCCACAAGTCAGTAACACAGCTACAATTTAATCAATAAAATTTACCGTATAATTATATCAATAAAATTGGCTAGACAATTTAATCAATAAAATTTACCATATAATTTAATAAATTATATTGGCAATGCAATTTAATCAATAAAATTCACAATAAAATGTAATCAATAAAATATAAACATCGAAGTCTTAAGTTTCAACAAAATCCAATCACCAGACGCACGCTTGCAAGTATGTGTGTGCAGAACGCCCCTATTTTGGCCGTGCATCCCCGCCATCAGGAAGGGAAGCCCGTCTTGTAGCATCATCAAATTATAGAAGCCTTCAAATTTTAATAGTTGGGCCAGCAGGCCCAGATAACACTTATCATAAAATTGATCGACAGTTTTCCAATGATCCTCGTTACTGAGCGGAGATCAATCATGTGCGTTTACTGATCAGCATACGATCAGAAGGAGATTAATGACCCTCGCATGATAATGTGACTTGCCGTGATCAATGGTAATGGAGGCTTGGATCGTGTTCGGTATGACCTCTCTTCTAATTTTCGTATTGGGTGCGAACACGACTTATTTGGTGGTGATTTAATCGATGGTCCCTCGGCTGATAGTGACGGCAAAAGTGGTATATGTCAGGCTGGTGAGCTGTGTTTTTTTTTTTTTTTTTTTTTTTTTTTTTTTTTTGTGTGTGTGTTGTGTCGTCGTGTGGGTGTCTGGAGCTTCTCACGGAAATTTGTTTACGAAATTGAAGTTTGTTTGCGGATTTTAAATTTATTTACGAAATTAAAATTTGTTCACGAAATCGAAATTCATTTACGAAATTAAAATTTGTTCACGAAATTTAAATTCATTAACAAAAATTTTCTCGTTTTAAGGAATATTTGTTCGTGTAAGTCAAAGAATATTTTTTCGGGAGAAAGAAGGGAATATTTATTTATGCGAACGAAAATTTACTCGTGCGAATGAAGGAATATTTTTCAAGCAAATTATCAAACATTTGTTGGTCTAAATCAATTAATATTTTCCCGTGTAAACGAAGGAATATTTACACGCGGTCACCATGTCAAGTGACGCGACCTGAAGCGTCACAAGTGGTGTAGTTTGCTGCTAAATATCGGAGTCGCTGCATGCTGATCTGCTGAAGATAAAGTTCAGAATCTTTTCTCCACAAATGAGCGAAGAAACCTCGTGGTCATAGTCAGGCTTGGTCGTGACACACCACATAGTCGTGACCAACACCAAAGTGTGACTAGACGCACCACACAGTCGTGACCAACGCTAAAGTGTGACCAGACACACCACACAGTAATGACCAACACCAAATTGTGACTAGACGCACCACACAGTCGTGACCAACAATAAAGTGTAAAGTAAATATAAGTAATTGTAGCACAGGTACGGAGAGAAAAGCCGGCCACTGGAATATAAGTAATTGTAGCACAGGTACGGAGAGAAAAGCCAGCCACTGGAATATAAGTAATTGTAGCACAGGTACGGAGAGAAAAGCCAGCCACTGGAATATAAGTAATTGTGGCACAGGTACGGAGAGAAAAGCCAGTCACTGGAATATAAGTAATTGTAGTATAAATACGGAAAGAAAAGCCGGCCACTGGAATATAAATAATTGTATTTTCATTCACTAAAATTGTGAACTAGAATTCCATAAAGAATGAAGTAGCATTTAGTTCAAATGTATGAGTAGTATAGGTATACTGTTTTCACTCTTATAATTGGGTCTGAAATAATATCGACGGAAAAATAATATTTAAATACATCACAAACAATTATGTCAGTTGGAAAAATACCTTTAAGAATTTATCATTAGAAATTTATTATGAAATATTTATCTTCGAAAAATACCATTAAGGATTTATCGTTAGAATAATGCAATGAAGGATCAACCGTTAGAAAAATACAATTAAAGATTGATCTCATCTGCATTTGAAAACAGCACTATTTTGCGGCCGGAATTGTCTCTACTATAAATAAGTTTGAGTTCAGATTTAATGTTTTTTCTTTAAGCAAGTGAATAATTCGGAAGATTTATTCAGCACAAGCATATTCATTGTTACGAAGGAGATACAACAATAAAGTGCGACTGTAAAATTCAACAATATTGAGTTCCAAATCAACAGCGAAGCTTTTATTGAAACAGATTTTGAGAAAAACAAAAACTGATTCAAAACATGGAAAATCATGTAGTTCTTTTATTATTCGCAGCAGTGTATCTAATTCGTTTCATCACTTATGTTAAAAACACGCATTTAGAGGAAAAAAGAATCTTATTTAAAGCGTCGAAAATAATGTAGCACATTTATACTTCTGTCATGGTAGTGCATTTGATCGTTTCATAACTGATGTTAAAAAAAAACACTCTACAAACACAAACATCTTTCAAACTCAAGCCAAAGAAAAAATGCAAGTAATTCCAATGAATTAAAACAATTGATCTACAGCGTGCAACACATCAGGAGAGCCGTCATTAAGATCTGTCATTGTCTGACAGCTCGGAACGCAACTGTGTGAGGGCCTGAATATGTTCAACGACTTCTGAGGTATCCTGCGTACCTAAGGTATTCTAAGGTATTCTAAGGTATTCTAAGGTATTTTAAGATATTCTAAGGTATTCTAAGGTATTCTAAGGTATTCTAAGGTATTCTAAGATATTCTAAGGTATTCTAAGGTATTCTAAGGTATTCTAAGGTATTCCAAGGTATTCTAAGGTATTCTAAGGTATTCTAAGGTATTCTAAGGTATTCTAAGGTATTCTAAGGTATTCTAAGGCATTCTAAGGTATTCTAAGATATTCTAAGGTATTCTAAGGTATTCTAAGGTATTCTAAGGTATTTTAAGGTATCCTACGTCGAACTTATTTTGGAGTACACTATTTTATTTCTTGATTTTTTGTAGAATTTTTTTCCAACCCATTGCTAAACACGTTACAGCAAAAATAAAAGTAAACCAAATTTCAAATGAACATAATTCAGATAATGTAGAAGTTACTCTGCGAGTGATTTCTGCTGCTGTAAAGTTACAGAGCCTCAGTTGTAAAGTTACACTGCTGCAGCTGTTAAGTTGCATTTCTGCAGCTGTAAAGTTACAGAGCCTAAGTTGCAAAGTTACACTGCTGCAGCTGTTAAGTTGCATTTCTGCAGCTGTAAAGTTACAGAGCCTAAGTTGCAAAGTTACACTGCTGCAGCTGTTAAGTTGCATTTCTGCAGCTGTAAAGTTACAGAGCCTAAGTTGCAAAGTTACACTGCTGCAGCTGTTAAGTTGCATTTCTGCAGCTGTAAAGTTACAGAGCCTAAGTTGCAAAGTTACACTGCTGCAGCTGTTAAGTTGCATTTCTGCAGCTGTAAAGTTACAGAGCCTCAGTTGTCACAACAGAACTGAGGACAAGCATGTGTTGTGTCAGAGTTACTTACATTTTATACTTTATTTACATTTGTATTTAGTTTAAGTTTTACGTTTAAGTTACATTTTGCATTTAATTTATATTTCGAATATAATATACATTTGTATTTTATTTTCATTTTGTATTTAATTTACATATGCAATTCAATTTACATTTTGGTTCAATTTAAATATTGCAAATTATATACATTTCATATTTAATTTACATCTTATATACAATACAAATTTTGTCTTTAATTTACATTATGTATTAGTTTCCATTCGTGCATAATTTACACTTTGTGTTTAATTTCCATTTTATATTTAATTCATATCATGTATATAATTGAAATTTTTTATTTATGTAATTTACAATCTGCATTTAACTTAAATTTCGTATTATATTAAGACTGCGTATTCAATTTATATTTCGCATTTCGTTAAAATTATGTATCTATTGTACATTTTCTATTTTGTTAATATTACGTACTTAATTTTCATTTTGTACTTTGTTAATATTGTGTGTTTAAGTCTCATTTCGTATTATGTTATTATAGCGTGTTTAATTTCATTTCCCATTTTATTAATCTTTGTATTTAATGTAGATTTAGTACTTAACATTGCCCACACAAGGCTGTAAAACACACACACACACACACACACCAGGTGACCTCCTGAGCGCACACGCAGCCGCTGCGGGGTGAGGTCAGGTGTGTTAGGGCTGTGTGGGGCAGGTTGTTTTTTGTTTGTTCAGGGAACTGGGAATTTATTGTTTTTTTTATTAAGGGATGTGGAAGTTTGTTATTTTAAGTTTGTTAAAGTATCGCGGAATTTATTTTTATATATTTATGAAATTGGATATTTTTTAGTGAAGGATCTGGAAATTTGTTGTTTTTCATCTGTTAAAGGATTTGGGAATTTACAATTATTCAATTATTAACGGATCTGATATTTCATTTTTAGTTATTTATTAATAGATATGTGAACTCATAATTATTTATTTAATAAAGAATCTGAGGATTTAATATTATTTATATCACAAAAGCTCTGGAAATTTATTATTATTCATTTATTAAAGGATCTGAGAATTTACTTTTATTTATTCATAAAATAAATCGTGAATATTCAATAAAAAAGCGAGAACCAAGAAAATGGTATAAAACATTTTTCATTAAAATGTATTCTTGAGACTGTGAAAAGACTCATAAAAAATAGGACGTTTCGAGCCTTTGCTCATCATCAGCAATAGGTACAAATTCGAAAAAAAAGTCATCTGTGAAATACAAAAAGAAAACAACTCAAAAAATGCATGACATTACTTATTGACTAGGGATAAAGGAAATGAGCTAAGATGATGATTTAAAACAGGTTTCGTTTTAAAAATGAACAGAGACTCTAAAATCCGCAATTCTGAACACAACTTTGCCCTGGCTATGACTTTGAAGCTATTTTTATTGACTGCTGTGTCGCATTCAAAAGCGTGATTACGGATGGCTGAGTGGGATGAGCTTGCTAAAATGTTTCCCGTCCGGTAGCTCCTACCTTGATGCTCGGCAATCCTACATCCCAGAGTACGGGTAGTCATGCCCACATACTCAGATGCACAAAGTGCACGAGTAAAACTCTTCTTAAACTACCTCAACAGCAAGCATAGAAACATAAAATTTACGATAGGTTGTGAAGTGGGTGGCAAACTTTCATTTCTGGATTGTCTTGTGCATAAAGAGGGGGATAAATTTGAGTGTTCCGTGTTTAGAAAAAATTGTTTCACAAGTCTAGGTACTAGTTTTTACAGTTTTTCCTCCTTCATTTTTAAACTGAATTTCGTCAAAGTTTTATCATGCCATGCTTTTAATGTGTGCAGCTCTTATCGGTTTCTACACGAGGAATTTTCCTTTTTGAAAGTATTTTTTAGGAATAATGGCTTCTCTAGTGGTTTTGTTGATTCTCAAATTAGGAAATTTTTAGATAAGAAATATGCAAATGTTCCGGGCTTTCAACAAGCAGCAGACTCTGTACGAACGCTCTCTCTGTGTTTCCCTTACTTTGGTCCTCAATCAGAATTAATGAAAAAACAAATACTGGAGCTACTACAAAAATATTTCAGTAATGTAAAATTTAGAATAATATTGGTCAATAATCACAAAATTGAATCATTTTTTAGATTCAAGGATAGACTTCCTACTGAGATGCAGGCATCCCTAATATACAAATTTAGTTGTGCACTTTGTGCATCAGACTATGTGGGCATGACTACCCGTACTCTGGGATGTAGGATTGCCGAGCATCAAGGTAGGAGCTACCGGACGGGAAACATTTTAGCAAGCCCATCTAACTCAGCCATCCGTAATCACGCTTTTGAATGCGACACAGCAGTCAATAAAAATAGCTTCAAAGTCATAGCCAGGGCAAAGTTGTGTTCAGAATTGCGGATTTTAGAGTCTCTGTTCATCTTTAAAACGAAACCTGTTTTAAATAATCATCTTAGCTCATTTCCTTTATCCCTAGTCAATAAGTAATGTCATGCATTTTTTGAGTTGTTTTCTTTTTGTATTTTACAGATGATTTTTTTTTCGAATTTGTACCTATTGCTGATGATGAGCGAAGGCTCGAAACGTCCTATTTTTTACGAGTCTTTTCACAGTCTCAAGAATACATTTTAATGAAAAATGTTTTCTACCATTTTCCTGATTCTCTCTTTTTTATTGAAAATTCGAAAACACCGAAATCGTGAATACGAAAATCAAAATGAATTTGAGCATGAATATGAAGGTAAACATGAATATGATCATGTATATGAATGTATTCTTGAATTTGAAGTTGAAAATGAATATGGATAATAGCATAAACATGTAAATGAGCATGAACATGCAACGATCCTAACGCGTGATGATACAAGTATCCCATCTACGAAAACGATGCAGGTATCCTGCATACGAAAACGGTGCAGGTATCCTGTCAACGAAAACAAAACAGGTATCCTGTCTATGAAAACGATGCAGGTATCCAGTCTACGAAAACGATGCAGGTATCTCGTCTACGAAAACGATGCAGGTATCCCATCTACCAAAACAATGCAGGTATCCTGTCTATGAAAACGATGCAGGTATCCTGTCTACGAAAACGATGCAGGTATCCTGTCTACGAAAACGATGCAGGTATCCTGTCTACGAAAACGATGCGGGAATCCTGTTTACGAAAACGATAGAGGTATCCTGTCTACGAAAACGATGCAGGTATCCTGTCTACGAAAACGATGCCGGTATCCTGTCTACGAAAACGATTCCTGTATCCTGTCTCGAAAACGATGCAGGTATCCTGTCTACGAAAACGATGGAGGTATCCTGTCTACGAAAACGATGCAGGTATTTTGTCTACGAAAACGATGGCATCCACCCGTCTACGAAAACAACCCTCACGCGTGATACAGGTATCCTATTCAGGATTCTTCACAAGTAACACGAACCGTCACACCCTTACCTTCACACCACCCATGACACCAGGAGTCACACCAGCAAGAGAAGGTCTGCCAAATAATCTTCTTCGCAGGAGCTTCTCTGCAGCTCAGACCTTGACCTGCCAGGCATGGTGGCTGCGGCGGTGTGTGGTGCTGGTGTGTGTGTTGTGTGTTTGTTGTGTGTTTGTGTGTACCCATACCGGTATGGGTGTGATTGTGTGTTTTGTGTGTGGTTATGTGTTTGTGTGTGGGTATGGGTGTGATTGTGTGTGTGTTATGTGTTTGTGTGTGGGTATGGGTGTGATTGTGTGTGTTGTGTGTGGTTATGTGTTTGTGTGTGGGTATGGGTGTGATTGTGTGTGTGTTATGTGTTTGTGTGTGGGTATGGGTGTGATTGTGTGTGTTGTGTGTGGTTATGTGTTTGTGTGTGGGTATGGGTGAGATTGTGTATGTTGTGTGTTATGTGTTTGTGAGTGGGTTTGGGTGTGATTGTGTGTGTGTTATGTGCTTGTGTGTGGGTACGGGTGTGATTGTGTATGTTGTGTGTGTTTTGGGTATTTGTGTGTGGGTATGGGTGTGATTGTGTGTGTGTTGCGTGTTTGTGTGTGGGTATGGGAGTGATTGTGTGTGTTGTGTGTGTGTTATGTGTTTTTGTGAGGGTATGGGTGAGATTGTGTGCGTGTGTGTGTGGACGTGTGGACGTGTGTGTGTGCGTGTGTACGTGTGCATGTGTTGAGATCGCAGTTGTGGTGACTAACAAGGCAAATTTCATCATCAATACTTACCTAATCAATACGTAATCATAGCAGAGCAGAAAAGTCCCGATATATATCAATATGAGTGCATATATTGATAGTAACAAAAGCCGAGACTTTCTCCTAAAAGGGATACAATATGCTGTTTATTTTTTTGCTGTAGATTAACAAGTGACGTCTGAAAGTTGTATTTTTCGCTACTTCTACGATAAATTAAGAGCGTAAAGTGAGAGACAAAGATAAGTTAAAAATACAATAAATTAAGAGGCATAAATCAATACCCAATGATAAATTAAAAATAATCATAGCTTGTTGTGAAAGGTTTCACATTTTCCCAATGTAAGTCTACTTGGAGGCATAATTAACCGCCACTACGACGGGAAACCTTTGAAAGCTTAAATCCCGCTGTTAACTTATAAACCATAAAACTTATACATCAATTTATTACTCATATAAAGCACTGTTAACTTATATAACTTGAAACTTATACATCAGACTTATAACTTAGATATCTTATATCAGAGAGATTCTCAGAACCAAACATTACAAACTCCGCTGTCAATATTGCCCGTACTGAAGCCGGCAGTGTTGACTGGATTACATTTAAAAAATACATACTGTCGTAAATACTGTCTGTACGATTGCATTCGACTGTATAAATGAATTCGATGTACAAACCGAATCCCGTGTTAAATGAAGCCATTGGTTTTTTCATGCATGAAAAAACGACGGAGCACCGAGGTTATATTTACATTTTATTTGAGGATTGGTTTCGTTAATTCTGCCAAACAGAGGAATTTCACGTTTGTACTTTTCTGCGTAACGTTCATAGTTTACAATAGTTATAATCGTAACATAGGTATCATACTAAATGGTGAACATTAAAAGTAATCGAGATGATGGAACTCATGATACTCATAAAATAATTCTTCAGTTTAACATTTAGCTCGCACCATCGGTGTTAGACGAAAGTACTTTGATGCGTACATAAAATAAATCATTTATTAACGTGCTGGGAGCATCATCTACTCTTGCTGAAATCAAACGATCGTTTACCGTTTTTTACTTCGTTGCAAAGAATTTATGAATATATTGAAGCAATTTTTGGACTACTTTCAATTACAAGTGAAGATTTCTCATACAAAGTGCTCGTAAAAGATTAAATATAAATGAAAATGTCTATCTTTATCTACAAGCCCGGCTAGCTCAGTCGGTAGAGCACGAGACTCTTAATCTCGGGGTCGTGGGTTCGAGCCCCACGTTGGGCGTCATTGTTTTCAGTTTAGTTGAAGGTTCGACAAAGAATATTGGTTAACGAGGCCCAAGGAATAATGACAAATGTGGTAAGATCTACGTCTACGCATTCATTAATATAAACTGGCTAAATATAAAACATTTATGAATGTAAACTGGCTGTACACAAAGCATTAATGAATGTAAACTGGCTGCATACAAAGCGTGTATGAATGCAAACTGCCTGTAAACAATGCATAATGTATGTGAACTGGCTGTATACGAAGCATTAATGAATGTAAACTGGCTGTATACAAAGCATTCATTAGAGTAAACTGGCTGCACTCGAAAATGATGCAGAACAATATCCGGAGTGTTGCATCCACGCACATTTGGGTCTTAAACAGTGTAGCTCATTAATAGTCGTATGAATGACTAGTTCGGGACAGCTAGTCTCGATGGCAACTATTTACTGGACATTTAATGATTGATCATGAGACGTTCTAGCCCTGAAAACTATATGTGGTAGCAAGTAGTCGTGAAGACAATAAATTCTTCGATATCTATCTAAATGGGCACAACTAGAGATAGAATGGGCACAACTAGTGGGCACAACTAGAGAGGGAACAATTAGTTGTGGGAACTACTAATCGTGAGAACTTGTCGGGGGAACAATTAGTCGTGGGAATGAAAACTCGTTATAAATAGTCGTGCAAAACTAGTACGGAATAATATTTCTATGTGAGGCATTGTGATGTGCACCACACACACAAACACACCACACACACACACACACACCCGCCACACACACACCCACCACACACACACGCACAACACGCAGCCGTGCCACACGCAACACTAAACTGAAACCTACACGCCCGTCTCTTCTCGAGGTGTGTGGTTATACGCCATCCAAAATGACCGCTAACGCCACGACGTAGGCTTCGGTTTCACAAGTCGTGGCTCCAATGGGAAGTGTTCAGTCGGGGCGGTTCCCTGGCTGCTGTAGGCAGGCTGGTGAGGGTTTGTAGCGCGCGTATCAGTTATACCACATTTGATTGTTTGTGATGTTTGTTGAGTGATGTAATGTTTGTTGAATATTTTAATAATTTCTCTTCAATGTCTGTTTATCATTTTTAATAATGTCTGAAATATGAATATGAAATTTTGAAAGAATTTTAACCTGAAATTTTGGTGTTTGACGCTTTTTTAAAGGGATTTTTCAGTATTTTGGTCAGAAAAACATTGTACTCTTAATACAGTTATGATAAATTTTGAAGTTTGAGATTTTTTTGTGAAGTTTGAGAGTTTTGGCCGGAAAAACAATATGCTCGTAATGTACTAGTTAGGATATATTTTAAGTTTTTTTTTGTGGATGGTTGAGTGTTTTTATCGTTAAAACGAAGTGCTCGCATTATGTTAGGGATAAATTTTTAATTTTGAGTTTTTTGTGAAGTTTTTTAGTCTAAAAAAAGTGTTTAGTTAGTGTGAAGTGTTTTGGTCTAAAAAATGCCCGTAACATTGACTAGCTGAAAGCAGAACATGTATCGCTGGTTACCATACCGCAATGTCAGTGTGAATTGCCTTTGAAAATAGCCTCTAAATCGGCAGGTCTCACGCACACACACACACACACACACACACACACACGTCGACACACAAAAACACACGCACACAATCTCACCCATACCCACCCAAACACATAACACACACACAACATACACAATCTCACCTACACCCACACACAAACACATAACACACACACAACACACACAATCACACCCATACCACACACACACAGAAATGTGTGACTCAGAATTATTGAAGTATGTGCGTAATGGCAGTCTTCATCGCCATTCTAATTACCGAACTTCAAAGGTAATTAGAGAATTAATTACGGAAGGTTTACGACCGAGAAAGACTGGCAGGAAAATTCATTCTTTATTGTGAGCTGTAAATCTGACTCGGTATTTTGGGTGTCGGCTCTGTGAAATGAAACCTTACGAGGCTCCGTCCGTAGATTTTAGCGCTCATTTGAACATCACACAGCGGAGGCAAAATGATGAGTTATGGCACGTGTGTAGTCGTACCTTATAATATTTTGGTGTATTTATTATTTTTAATGCTATTGATTTATGCAGGAGTGTAGTGTTACCTAATAATACCTTTGGTGTATATATTTATTTATATACTATTGAGTTATGCAGGAGTATTATCTTACCTAATAATACTCTTGGTGTATTTATTTATTTATATACTATTGAGTAACGTAGGAGTGTAATCTTACCTAATAATACCCTAGGTGTGTTTATTATTTTGTATACTACTGAATTATGCAGGTGTGTAGTCGTACCTAAAAATATTTTGTGTATTTATTAACTTGTATGCTATTCAGTTATAAAGGATTGTTATCTTACCTAATAATACCCTCGGTATGTTTGATCATTTGTATGCAAGTGTACACGGCCCGTTAAAAATGAAGGTATTCGATGTTTTCTTCAATTAACTCTGCCAGATGTGGATGAAAAACAAATATATTCACCTTAACAGTTGGTACCTGTGATTAAATATTCTTGTACTCGAGTAGAATTTTCTCGAGTAAAATGTTTTTTTTTTTAATTTACTAAAATTTGATAACTCTTTCTAATTTCGACTGAACGCCTTTAATTTTTAAAAGACCTAGCTTGTATTTGTGAACCACATTTATTTTTGTTCATCCTTTCGAATATCTATTAAATATTTTGAATTTCAATTGGTCTTGTTTGCCTTCTGTTGGCCCTCTTCTATTTTTATTGCACCTTATTAATTTTTATTGCGACTTCCCAATTTCTATTGACCTATGGTGTATTTTTCTAACTCCTAGTAAATTTCTAAAATTTTCTAATTGTTACTGAACTTTTTAAATTTCTAGTAAATTTCTCCAGTTCCTAAAATGAGCATTTCACATTTCTAGTAAATTTTTTAATACCTACTAAATTTCTGTGGTGCTTGGTGAAATTTTGAATTCATACGTACCTTTGATTATTTTTTATTATTTTTGCTGAATAGCTGAATTCCGGCTGAACATCTGTAACTTCTCGGGAATGTAAATGTTGGTGTTCAATCTCCGTGATTTCTTTGGGCCGTGCTCATTTGTACTGAACCTTCCTAATGACCAGTCCGCTATTCAGGTTTGTTTAACTCTTTGACTCCGGCAGGTAAAATCAAAGTCTAATATTCAATTCAAATTTAAAGTCATTTGTAGCAAGCAACGTTAAAAATACCAAACGCTAACTGGATCGTGTTTTCATTTAGTGTATTATTTTAGTACTTTTTAGTTAAGTTATCATTTTTTTGTATTTTAAAATAAGGTTGTGTCTGCTGGTCGGTCAGCAGCATATTGAAAACTCCCTCAGTGACCAAATACGGCTCACGTCGCAGTCCAAGTGCTAAAGCGCTCTCAGTGACCAAGCTATAAACATCACGCCCAACGCTGATTTTTAGATAGCCACGAGAAAACTTTTTAAAGTCATTGACATTTTGTGAAGGAACATAGAAAAATTAGCTGGCATTATTTATTCTTTCAAGAATTCTTCGACGCCACGAGAAAAATTTCCCTTTATTTCCTTGTTATTTAAAAAGCTATGCAAATACCAGTAATTTCCAGAATAATACCAGCAAAACATAATACTTATACCAATAATAATACCTTTCGGAATAATACCAGCAAATAATAATTCTCAAGCTAATATCTTTCAGAATAATAACAGCAAATAATAACACTAATCATAATAATACCTTTCGAAATAATACAAGCAAATTATACGAATACTAATAATAATACCCCACAGAAAATACTACCAAATAATAATACCAATAATAGTGCCTTTCAGAATAATACCAGCTAATCTTCTGAAGGGGCATAAATAAAAATTTGCTGGTATTATTCTTCCAGGAATTCTCAGACACAGCGAGAATACTTTCCCTTTACTTCCTTGTTACAAAAACAAGCTATACGAATCGTCTCAGCGGGCGCGCACAGCACGGAGATATTTCCCGAAGAACACACCGAAGCAAATGTCAAAATTCTGACCTGTCTCTCGGACGGCTCGATGTTTCCGTCAATGCAACAAATGGCCGGAAACATTCCCGCTGCTTCGGGAAAACTGACGAGCGTTTGCAATGAAAGTAAAAGTTCCCGTGGCTTCTAAAACTTCAACTCAGGCAAAAAGATCAAAACGGTGAAGTTTGTGTGGGCGATGCATCGAAAAAACTTTGCGTTGTGTTGTGTTTCCCCTTCTGCAGGCAAGTTAATTCGTTGCTCCGTTGCTCTCCGTTGGCATCAAAATTCAATGGAAGAATACGCAATTTGTTGCACAGTATTTTTACAGAGGATATTTGTGCTGCTCCTACGTTAGATATTCTTCCAATATTTTATTGAACATGAAAATACATATTCAGCACGTCCAAAGACATACCTGCACAATTTATTTAATTTTATCATATTATTAACTTAAAACAAATAAATGTTCAAACTGTTTGCAACATATAAATATTTACAACACATGCAAATATAAGCAACAACATATAAATGTTTACAACGTATACGTAACAATATATGAATGTTTTTTTTACGCTACTACGTATGAATGTTCTATCTGATTTATATAACTTGCGGCTCATCTCGTGTACTATGTAGATCCGAACATGAGATTAGTTGTAGTGGCAATCAAAAAGAATTATATTTAAAAACTGATCTGCTTAATAAACGCTACCAGCGCCATGATCAGTATGTCCCGCAAAAGCCAGAACCGAGCATTTATTTTCCCGTATCAGTAATACCGTCATAAGAATACCATAAGTATTTAATTTCTAGCACAATTATCTTTCAAAATTAACCTGTAGAAAAGGTATTACTGATTACTATGGTATTACTGATACGGGGAAATAAATACTCGGTTCGGGTTTTGTGGGACAAACTGTATATTGTGAGACATGCTGTATAGTGAACCAAATTGCGTTCAATATTGGCCAACATTATTAATTTATTCAGGTTTACCGTCACTTCAGGGAAATTTTTCAAAAAACAATTTTGGCATTGTATCGGCTTATACCAGCGTGACCATACGCTACTTGTTACCTCGGGATGCCCAAAAGATGATAATCATATGGGGTCGTTATGTAAACAAAACGGTCATCTAAAATAAGCAGTTCACTTTCCCTAAGTGTGCAAACTTATTGATCTTCAAGTGAAGAGCAGGAAGGCGTGGTGTCTTGAAAAGATGATAATCACATGGAACGCATTATACTAATAAAGCCGTTGTTTAAAATAAGATTATTATTTATCCAAGAATGGAAGCTAGATGCTCTTCAAGAAGGAGTGTTTTCTCGAAAAGATGATAATCACATGGAGCACATTATACAAACAAAACGGTTGGTCATTCAAAAAAATATATTCATTTACCCACAAATGGAAACGGGAAACACTGCATGCAGAAGGTAGGAAGGCGTGCAGTCTCGAGGCGTGCAGTCTCGAAAAGATGATATTCACATGGAACACATTATACGCACAAATCAGTTGTTTAAAATAAGCTGTTAAATTTACCCAAAAAACAGATACGTGTTTCTCTTCAGGAAGGCAAGAAGATGATAATCACATGGAGCACACTATACAAATAAAATAGTTATTCAAAATAAGCTGATCGTTTTACCCAGAAATGGAAACATAGAGCACTCCACGCAGAAGACAGCAAGGCTCGGTGTCCCATGTGGCCACAATGACGTGTGTGGCAGAGTTCGCCTTGAACTCTTCACTTCCCAGGGGAATTAATCCATCTTTACCTTAAAGTCTTTGCTCATGTGGTTGTCTCTCCACAAACACTTAATTACTGTTGATTTTTGCCTTGACCTTTGCTTTTGTGCCTCCCTCGTACAGCGTACCGCTTATTCACGGCGGTGTGGGCATCCGCGCAATCCTGCAAGCATCATTTTCTTGCGCAAGGCCACATGCATGGCCGCAGTCTGTGCCTGTGCTGGTGGACAGGCGTAGCGTGTTTATGTGGACAGCTTTGCGTTTTTGTGTACGAGGATGTTTTCGTGACTTAGTATCCACGATACGGGGATATTTTCACGATTCTGTATACCGGGATATTTTCTCGATTCTGTATACGAGGATATTTTTACGATTCTGTCTCCAAGTTACGAGGATATTTTCACAATTCTGTATACGAGGATATTTTCATGATTTTATATCCTCGATACGAGGATATTTTCACTATTTTGCATCCACGATTGAGTTTCACGGGCTTGTATCCACGAAATGAAGATATTTCCGCGACGATTCTGTATCCATGAAACGAGGACAGCTTCATGATTCTGTATCCACGATACAAGGATATTTTAATGATTTCGAATACAGGAAACGAAGATATTTTCACGATTTTGCATCCATGAAACGAGACTGTTTTCTCGACTTTAGATTCACGAAACGGGGATATTTTGACGATTTTGTATACAAGATACGAGGACATTTTCATAATTTTGCATCCTTGAAACAAATTTTTTTTAAGCTTTGGATACTTCAGTAAACTTTAATGGATTTTTAAAAGTTCTCAGTTTACAGTGAAATGAAATTACTGCGATATACTCTTACACAGAAATGCGAAAAGAACTTTGATAGTTCTGCACGCTTCAATAAACTTCAGCACACTTCTGAAATCTGCAGTTTACAGGAATACACGTATATTGCAACGTAATCCTACGCAGAAAATCGATTTCCATGAGAAGAAGGATAATGGAAAATAAACCTACGTTTAAAAACCCTTGTGTATCGTTTTAAATTCAACGAATTTTCATCACCGGTAATGGTGACGATTGCCCATGTCTCCGTGCAAATAAATTTCCCACATCATATACAACACATACCCAGTCAAAATTTTTCGCCGCCTGCGTGCATGCATGCTTTTCGCCGCCCAAGTTATTAAATCACTGACGCGGCTAAGAACTTGCATGCTCCGGCGAAAAAGTTAGACTGGTTATGTCCCACAAAAACCATAACCGAGTATTTATTTTCCCGTATCAGTAATACCCAGAATTATTTCCCGTATCAGTAGTAATCAGTAATACCGCAAAATTATGCTAGAAATGTAATGTTCATGGTATTCTTATGATGGTATTACTGATACGGGAAAATAAATACTCGGTTCGGGTTTTTGTGGGACGTACTTTATTGCAGATTTACGTGCTATTTTATAGTGACCTTGCATTTTATGAAATGAATGATAAAATTTCCTTTCTTCCAATCTTTTAGACAACTAACTGAAGATGGAACTGGTATCCAAAACGTTCTATAAAACTAACTCTGGGTACTCTTTTCAAATTCATATGTAGCGCAATCTTTATTAAACATGTTTTCAATGCTTATAGCGCATTTTTCTTTTTAAACTCCAAATGACTATATAATTGTAATTGAACATATATTCCTATATTTCAGAAAATAAATGGCAGGAACATTACTTACTGCCTGTCTAACTGTACCTGCACACCAACACGGGACTGAGAGTTGAATGTGCGCGAATATTTCCTTTCATATTCGACGATTCAGGAATCACAAGCGTTGAATTTTGCTTGAGCTAGTATTTTCGATGATGTCGTTTGATATCATACTGGCTGACAAAATTTGAAGACGGAAACAGAACAGAATTAGAAATGCCAAAACATTGGTGATAAAAACAAATAGGAATTGGAGATATTGCTGCATTAGAGGATAAAGAAATCAGAATTGGAGAGATTGAAATATTAGAGATGAAAACATATCAGGAGCGACACAGGAGGGACACAGGAGGGACACAGGAGGGACACAGGAGGGACACAGGAGGGACACAGGAGGGACACAGGAGGGACACAGGAGGGACACAGGAGGGACACAGGAGCGACACAGGAGCGACACAGGAGCGACACAGGAGGGACACAGGAGGGACACAGGAGGGACACAGGAGGGACACAGGAGGGACACAGGAGGGACACAGGAGGGACACAGGAGCGACACAGGAGCGACACAGGAGCGACACAGGAGGGACACAGGAGGGACACAGGAGGGACACAGGAGGGACACAGGAGCGACACAGGAGGAACACAGGAGGGACACAGGAGGGACACAGGAGGGACACAGGAGGGACACAGGAGGGACACAGGAGCGACACAGGAGGGACACAGGAGGGACACAGGAGGGACACAGGAGGGACACAGGAGGGACACAGGAGGGACACAGGAGGGACACAGGAGGGACACAGGAGGGACACAGGAGCGACACAGGAGGGACACAGGAGGGACACAGGAGGGACACAGGAGGGACACAGGAGGGACACAGGAGGGACACAGGAGGGACACAGGAGCGACACAGGAGGGATACAGGAGCGACACAGGAGGAACACAGGAGGGACACAGGAGGGACACAGGAGGGACACAGGAGGGACACAGGAGGGACACAGGAGGGACACAGGAGGGACACAGGAGCGACACAGGAGGAACACAGGAGGGACACAGGAGGGACACAGGAGGAACACAGGAGGGACACAGGAGGGACACAGGAGGAACACAGGAGGGACACAGGAGGAACACAGGAGGGACACAGGAGGAACACAGTAGGGACACAGGAGGGACACAGGAGGAACACAGGAGGGACACAGGAGGGACACAAGAGGGATACAGGAGGGACACAGGAGGAACACAGTAGGGACACAGGAGGGACACAGGAGGAACACAGGAGGGACACAGGAGGAACACAGGAGGGACACAGGAGGAACACAGTAGGGACACAGGAGGGACACAGGAGGAACACAGGAGGGACACAGGAGGGACACAATAGGGACACAAGAGGGACACAGGAGGGACGCAAGGGGGACACCAGAGGTAAACAAGAGGGACACAGGAGGGACACAGGAGGGACACATGAGGGACACAGCAGGGACACAGGAGGGACACAGGAGGGACACAGGGAAGAGGAAAGACAGGTCATGGCTGAGGAGGGACGGCTGCCTGCACCTCACAGACGCCCACCGTGCATGCTCACGCACGTGATGTATGAGCGTGCGTGCGTGCGTAACGTAACTTCCCACGCAAAGTCTCAACATCATACACCTTCCGTGTGTGTGTCCCTCATACATCTTCTGTGTATGAGGGCGTATGTGTATGTGTATGAGGGCGTCTGTGTATGTGTATGAGGGCGCAAGTGTATGTGTATGAAGGCGTCTGTGTGTGTATGAAGGCGTATGTGTATGTGTATGAGGGCGTATGTATATGTGTATGAGGGCGTATGTGTATGTGTATGAGGACGTCTGTGTGTGTATGAGGGCGTATGTGTATGTGTATGAGGGCGTATGTATATGTGTATGAGGGCGTCTGTGTGTGTATGAGGGCGTATGTGTATGTGTATGAGGGCGTATGTATATGTGTATGAGGGCGTCTGTGAATGTGTATGAGGGCGCAAGTGTATGTGTATGAGGGCGTATGTGTGTGTATGAGGGCGTTTGTGCATGTGTATGAGGGCGTATGTACATGTGTATGAGGGCGTCTGTGTATGTGTATAAGGGCGCAAGTGTATGTGTATGAGGGCGTCTGTGTGTGTATGAGGGCGTATGTGTATGTGTATGAGGGCGTATGTATATGTGTATGAGGGCGTATGTGTATGAGGTCGTATGTGTATGAGGTCGTATGTGTATGAGGGCGTATGTGGATGAGGGCGTATGTGTATGTGTATGAGGGCGTATGTGTATGTATATGAGGGCGTATGTATATGTGTATGAGGGCGTATGTGTATGAGGGCGTATGTGTATGAGGGCATATGTGTATGAGGGCGTATGTGTATGAGGTCGTATGTGTATGTGTATGAGGGCGTATGTATATGTGTATGAGGGCGTATGTGTATGAGGGCATATGTGTATGAGGGCGTATGTGTATGAGGGCGTATGTGTATGAGGGCATATGTGTATGAGGGCGTATGTGTATGTGTATGAGGGCGTATGTGTATGAGGGCATATGTGTATGAGGGCGTATGTGTATGAGGGCATATGTGTATGAGGGCGTATGTGTATGAGGTCGTATGTGTATGTGTATGAGGGCGTATGTGTATGAGGGCGTATGTGTATGAGGGCGTATGTGTATGAGGGCATATGTGTATGAGGGCGTATGTGTATGAGGTCGTATGTGTATGTGTATGAGGGCGTATGTATATGTGTATGAGGGCGTATGTGTATGAGGTCGTATGTGTATGAGGTCTTATGTGTATGAGGGCGTATGTGTATGAGGGCGTATGTGTATGTGTATGAGGGCGTATGTGTATGTGTATGAGGACGTATGTGTATGTGTATGAGGGCGTATGTTTGTTTGTGTATGTGTTTGAGTAAACAAATTTTTATGCTTGTAACTCATGTTTATATTTCACTGGGCCTGAGTTGTGTTTAAGTTTTGATTTTCTGATTAATTTTTCCGTGTCGTTGCTAGGGTTGAAATGAATAAAACGCGCGTAAATAAACTCATTCCTCAAACTTAAAAAATACCTAATTTTAATCTCAAACTTTAAACTCAAATTCGTTTAACCGTTAAACGATCCTGATTTTTTGTTCATTGAAATTTGAATTTTTAAATTTAATTTTAATTTTCTTGTTAAAATTTACGAATAAAATATAGTTTTGATATGGGCATACCGCCGTTGTTTTTTACTATACCCCCCCTTTTTTTATTGTATCTCTTCTATGTGCTGGATAATCTACATCACCACATGAGAGTGCTGAAAGTATGTGAACCGACACATCTGTTGACGCGTGCGCCACCGGTGGTACACGGAGGCAATTTTCCCAATGCTGCTGACCGACCTGTAGTCACAAACTCAAGTTTCATAAATACCTGATTAATGCTAAATGAAGGCATGATTAATGTTAAATGATTAATGCTAAATGATTAATGCTAAATACTTGATTAATGCTAAATGAAGGCATGATTAATGCTAAATGATTAATGCTAAATACTTGATTAATGCTAAATGAAGGCATGATTAATGTTAAATGATTAATGCTAAATGATTAATGCTAAATACTTGATTAATGCTAAATGAAGGCATGATTAATGCTAAATATTTAATGCTAAATGATTAATGCTAAATGATTAATGCTAAATGATTAATGCTAAATGATTAATGCTAAATGATTAATGCTAAATGATTATTGCTAAATACTTGATTAATGCTAAATGAAGGCATGATTAAGTTAATGTTTACTATTTTCAAAATTGCTCTACAACTGAATATAGATTTTAGTTGAATATTGTATGTGTTCCTGTGTGTATACATTGATTAGCTATTTCAGTCAAATCAATTTTTATTTTTGATGTGTTAGGTAAAATTTCAATTATTTAATTTTTGTACAAATGTACATAAATTTCTCCGTTCAAGTTCCCTCACTGAATCTCCACTATTTGCGCAACATTTTAAATTTTAAATTTGAATATTCCACTGAAAATCTAAAATTTAACTAACACCTCAGCAGTGGGCTAAACACTTCAGCATATATACTGACTAGTCCACCCCCCTTTATTTGAAATAAAAAGGAGGGCGAAATAACAAATATTATTTTAATGAGGAATTACAGCACTATTATTTACACGTACGGACGAGATCTAAAGCACTTGCAGTAAAATATTTCATAATCAGAAACACTTCGCAAGTCATTCTATTTTGTTTTACTGTTCTTAGCACTGAGATATTTTTAGTATTCCTGGTATTTAACTAGAAAAAAGTCCGTTACACACAATACTTCCTCTCAATTAATCACGTGACAGTCATGAAGTATGTTTCACCAACAGTTCTATAATCACATGACAATCATTAAGTATATCTCAGCTACAGTTCAATAATCACGTGACAAGATAATCACGCTCATTAATCACACGACAATCCCTCAGCAAGTCGCAGCAGCAGCAATACGCAAAGTCAGGTAAGTGCGCCGTGCATGCAGTCACGTTACCATATGGCGACGCCTGACCTCGGCGGACCATAAAAGAACAAAATTTATTCCCGACCTCGGTGAGCAAAGAACAAAAAATTGACCCTTGCTGCTCTGACGTCAGCGCTTATATTTGTGCTCAATTTTGGTCGTCTTCGCTGCATTATGAATTGTGGAAACTTTGCCGTCAGAGTTGGTTGTGGAAACTTTGCCGTCAGAGTTGGTTGTGGAAACTTTGCCGTCAGAGTTGGTTGTGGAAACTTTGCCGTCAGAGTTGGTTGTGGAAACTTTGCCGTCAGAGTTGGTTGTGGAAACTTTGCCGTCAGAGTTGGTTGTGGAAACT
This sequence comes from Morinoia aosen, assembly GCA_030386875.1. Classification (NCBI taxonomy): domain Eukaryota; kingdom Metazoa; phylum Arthropoda; class Malacostraca; order Amphipoda; family Talitridae; genus Morinoia; species Morinoia aosen. The sequence continues at coordinate 46,232,849 of CM059577.1, read as the reverse complement.
TTACCGTCAGAGTTGGTTGTGGAAACTTTGCCGTCAGAGTTGGTTGTGGAAACTTTACCGTCAGAGTTGGTTGTGGAAACTTTACAGTCAGAGTTGGTTGTGGAAACTTTACCGTCAGAGTTGGTTGTGGAAACTTTACCGTCAGAGTTGGTTGTGGAAACTTTGCCGTTAGAGTTGATTGTGGAAACTTTACCGTCAGAGTTGGTTGTGGAAACTTTACCGTCAGAGTTGGTTGTGGAAACTTTACCGTCAGAGTTGGTTGTGGAAACTTTACCGTCAGAGTTGGTTGTGGAAACTTTGCCGTCAGAGTTGGTTGTGGAAACTTTGCCGTCAGAGTTGATTGTGGAAACTTTGCCGTCAGAGTTGGTTGTGGAAACTTTGCCGTCAGAGTTGATTGTGGAAACTTTGCCGTCAGAGTTGGTTGTGGAAACTTTGCCGTCAGAGTTGGTTGTGGAAACTTTGCCGTCAGAGTTGGTTGTGGAAACTTTGCCGTTAGAGTTGATTGTGGAAACTTTACAGTCAGAGTTGGTTGTGGAAACTTTGCCGTCAGAGTTGATTGTGGAAACTTTACAGTCAGAGTTGGTTGTGGAAACTTTGCCGTCAGAGTTGGTTGTGGAAACTTTGCCGTCAGAGTTGGTTGTGGAAACTTTGCCGTCAGAGTTGGTTGTGGAAACTTTGCCGTCAGAGTTGGTTGTGGACACTTTGCCGTCAGAGTTGGTTGTGGAAACTTTGCCGTCAGAGTTGGTTGTGGAAAATTTACAGAGTTGATTGTGGAAACTTTACCGTCAGAGTTGGTTGTGGAAACTTTGCCGTCAGAGTTGGTTGTGGAAACTTTGCCGTCAGAATTGGTTGTGGAAACTTTGCCGTCAGAGTTGGTTGTGGAAACTTTGCCGTCAGAGTTGGTTGTGGAAAATTTACAGTCAGAGTTGGTTGTGGAAACTTTACCGTCAGAGTTGGTTGTGGAAACTTTGCCGTTAGAGTTGATTGTGGAAACTTTACCGTCAGAGTTGGTTGTGGAAACTTTACCGTCAGAGTTGGTTGTGGAAACTTTACCGTCAGAGTTGGTTGTGGAAACTTTACCGTCAGAGTTGGTTGTGGAAACTTTGCCGTCAGAGTTGATTGTGGAAACTTTCCCGTCAGAGTTGGTTGTGGAAACTTTGCCGTCAGAGTTGATTGTGGAAACTTTGCCGTCAGAGTTGGTTGTGGAAACTTTGCCGTCAGAGTTGGTTGTGGAAACTTTGCCGTCAGAGTTGGTTGTGGAAACTTTGCCGTTAGAGTTGATTGTGGAAACTTTACAGTCAGAGTTGGTTGTGGAAACTTTGCCGTCAGAGTTGATTGTGGAAACTTTACAGTCAGAGTTGGTTGTGGAAACTTTGCCGTCAGAGTTGGTTGTGGAAACTTTGCCGTCAGAGTTGGTTGTGGAAACTTTGCCGTCAGAGTTGGTTGTGGAAACTTTGCCGTCAGAGTTGGTTGTGGACACTTTGCCGTCAGAGTTGGTTGTGGAAACTTTGCCGTCAGAGTTGGTTGTGGAAAATTTACAGAGTTGATTGTGGAAACTTTACCGTCAGAGTTGGTTGTGGAAACTTTGCCGTCAGAGTTGGTTGTGGAAACTTTGCCGTCAGAGTTGGTTGTGGAAACTTTGCCGTCAGAGTTGGTTGTGGAAACTTTGCCGTCAGAGTTGGTTGTGGAAAATTTACAGTCAGAGTTGGTTGTGGAAACTTTGCCGTCAGAGTTGATTGTGGAAACTTTACAGTCAGAGTTGGTTGTGGAAACTTTGCCGTCAGAGTTGGTTGTGGAAACTTTGCCGTCAGAGTTGGTTGTGGAAACTTTGCCGTCAGAGTTGGTTGTGGAAACTTTGCCGTCAGAGTTGGTTGTGGACACTTTGCCGTCAGAGTTGGTTGTGGAAACTTTGCCGTCAGAGTTGGTTGTGGAAAATTTACAGAGTTGATTGTGGAAACTTTACCGTCAGAGTTGGTTGTGGAAACTTTGCCGTCAGAGTTGGTTGTGGAAACTTTGCCGTCAGAGTTGGTTGTGGAAACTTTGCCGTCAGAGTTGGTTGTGGAAACTTTGCCGTCAGAGTTGGTTGTGGACACTTTGCCGTCAGAGTTGGTTGTGGAAAATTTACAGAGTTGATTGTGGATACTCAATCACTGAAAAATTAATGGTGCTAACTCTATCGTCAAAGTTACTTTTTAACTGGATTTTATCCTGTCAACTCCATCATTAAAAATAATTGTACAAACTCCTCCTTTAAAAAAAATATCGAGTAATCTCCATCATTAGAAACAACTGTGCAAACTCCATTATCAGAATTGGTTATGCTAATTTCATCAAACTGACGATCTAAAAAGAAGTTGAAAACTATTTAGCTTTTATTAGGAATTCTACTTGAAAGCAAGTAACAGTAAGCAGCGTTCTGAAGGAAGTATGTTCGTTAAACTCAAGCTAATAAATCTAATTTCCATCCCTCTTTCTCATGGAAATTTTCAAAGTCAGATTCTTCTGTTAGCTTATTAAATAATTTTGCGTACCTGGACAACAAGTGCGTTTTCCATTAAGTATATGTAACGTTTTTCCATAGACGTTGCTTCAGTATTTGGCTAAGTTATTTTTTCCTCTCTTGGGATCACCCTAATTGTGGTTAGGGAGGCTTGAGCAAACTTAACATCAAATCATATTTAAACTTAGTTCTTTTTCCCCAAAGTTTCCTGATAAATCATTAAAAAACAGAACGACACTATCATTAATTAACTACTTGATAATGAAATGTTTTCATTAAAATATAACTGTAACTGCACAGCTGCTTTTCCGTTAAAATTGAATGGGTTTATTGTCATACTACAAACCATATATTTTCCGTTTCCGTTTATTTTTCAGCACTTATTCGTTCTCCAACTTACTACTATCTTCTTTCATAAATTCATTTCCTAATTTGCTGTTTTTATGCACCGGGGATATCGCACACAATTTTTGCATAGATTCCCCGATCTCTCAATTCCATACTAAATGGTGCCTTCTTTTTTCCTCTCTTAGGAACACCTTTGTTGAGGTTATGCTGGCTTAAAATGACTTGTTTAATTTTAATCTCTAGTGTACGAGACACGTCAAAAACGATGGGATTCGATATTTTCTTTCGAGTTTAAACAAATCTGCCAGATGTGGATGCCCAACAAATATATCCATCCCAACAGTACCCGCCATTAAAATATTCTTGTACTTGTGCACTGGTGAAACTCGTATCACAGATACGGTCATTGAGCGTCCGCGTGAGCGTCACAGACACACGCACCAACCAATTTAATGTGTTCAGTGCAAGGAGGTTTAAGAAATCCAACTTCCTTGGTTCAGTGAGATTCCTATTGTAATAACGTAGCACAAATTACACATCAAAAAGTTACCAATTTATTTATTTATTTATTTATTCATTTATTTATTTATTTATTTATTTATTTGTCTACTTATGAATTTGAGGAGATACCTGGCGTTTTATTATATAGTATATTTATATTTATTCTGCTGACATAACATCACATGCATCTGTACTAAGGTGCACATTATTTGAGATATACGGGTACGAACAGCTGAATAAAATTAATTGCATTTCAGCCTTTCAGGTTGTGTCGAACATAATACAAGTTTTGCATAAATATAACACGATAAAAAGTCAAGTCTAGGGAATTATCATTAAAAAATATAAATTTTATTTCGCACATCAATCAATATTTTGGTAATTTCATTATTCGACAAACCACCGCGATAACTTTGACAAACTATGGATGGGTGCTTGATTTTACGAATGTGCATACATTTACTTCTGTGACGTCGGCTTCCCGAAAAAAGGTGAACTCCTAATGAGTGTTAATGCTGCTGGAACTCGTGACTGTGAAAAAAAGTTTAATAAAAATTATTAAAAATATTACTAATAATAATAATAATATTACGATGAATCAAGAACCCTAATCTCTACTTCCTCTTAAGCTTCACTGAAGAAACTCGATTTTAAATCAAAACTAAAGTTTGCATACGAGTAGATAAATTTGTTAATTTTTGACAAATTTTTTGATTTTCTTAAAGGGAGATAAAGCAAGGCTATAATGATGTAAATGATGCTTTAACTAATGATGCAACACCCTACTTCCAGAAAGTATTGAAGCAAATCTTACTTCCAGAAAGTAATACTGCCACGGTGCAACACCTCACTTCCAGAAAGTAATGATGCAACACCTCACTTCCAGAAAGTAATGATGCAACACCTCACTTCCAGAAAATAATGATGCAATAACTAACTTCATTAAGTAATAATGCATCACCTCACTTCACCTTAAAATAATAATGCAACACCTAACTTACCGGAAGTAATGATACAACACCATACTTGAGTAGTAATGCAACACCTTACTTAATTTAGTAATGATGCAACACCTAACTTCTAGAAAGACCCTTACCAAAAGTGAAACACGATGATGGAAGCAAAGTATACGGAGCTGCTTTTGCATTTCATCATAAAGGAAAATTTGAAAAATTTGAAGGAACTATGGGTAAATTTAAATGTTGGATATATTTTTTAATAAAAAGCAAAAATTCCACGGAAAAATCGGATTTCGGATCTGGACGCCTCTTTCAACAGGACAGTGATCCTAAGCATGCCGCAAAATTAATCAGTGAATAATTCCAAAGCTTCACTATCATGGTACAGACATGGTCAAACATCAAATTTAAATTTCAAAGAAAATTCCCAGAGAACAATTTTAAAATAAAAACGACACCAACAAACTCGGATGAATTTAATAATCAACCATCCCCAATGAATTTAATATGCTCTCTAAAGAACAATTGGCTTAGATTCTTCCAAAATTTTGCCAGGATTCAGTAAAAACTCACCTTACAGCTGTAATTTCAAATAAAAGCGCTGCAACTGAATATTATGCACATGACTTCTATCGAGTGTCCAAACACTCTTTTTCTCTAGATATGTTTTCCAATTAAATTAGGGCAAATTTTACATACGCGACAAACAATCCGTTTTTTGTTCTTGATTTTTTTTGTAGTAATTGCGCACTTTGTGTAAGAAAATTTGAAAATTTAAAAGCCAATTCAGTAAAAATTCATTATTCTCTTATACAATAACGAGCAGAGTTCATGTTCAATAAGTGCTTTAAAATATTCTAAATATTAAACTCAATCAAAAATATTCATAGAAAATAAAAAAATTTTTAAATTGTTCAAAAATTCATCCGATATTTCCGATTCCCTACTTCCGCCCAGTAAACTGGATACTTACCCTTACATTATGAGAGCAAGTTTGTACAATTTCGAATTTTTATTCGTCCATATTGCTTGAAATTCATTCCGATATAAGCACAAATTGACGGAGGCAAGAAAATTCTTTGGAAACAATTCTATCAGGTATCCTGATACATCAGCAACGCCCGTCTGACCAAAACATGACTCGGGCAATCGTGGCACCAAGGTAGACAGGATACATAAAGGTATCCTGATACATCAAAGGCCTGTCTGACCAAAACATCACTCGTGATACATCAGAGCAACGCCCGTCTGACCGAAACTTCACACTGGCAATACGCACAGTTGTTGCATCAATGTAGACAAGAAACATCAAGGTATCCTGATACATCAGCAACGCCCGTCTGACCGAAACATCACACTTTCAATGCGCACAGTTGTTGCATCAATGTAGACAGGATACATCAAGGTATCCTGATACATCAGCAACGCCCGTCTGACCGAAACATCACACTTTCAATACGCACAGTTGTTGCATCAATGTAGACAGGATGCATCAAGGTATCCTGATACATCAGCAACGCCCGTCTGACCAAAACATCACTGGGGCAATCGTTGCAGCAAGGTAGACAGGATACGGCGCACGCGTGTTTTATGGGCCGTCAAAAGACCGTGTTGCTTCATTACGCTAAATTTGCTCGTTGTGCCCGAATTCGCGTCGCAGTGTCCGCCCGTAGCCTTGGCCTACGATTTCCAAAATCGCCCGCTACAAACAACCTCTTTTTAGCGACTCTCCGCCGTCCGCTGCGACCATGTATCACTAATGGCAGACAACTCCCAAGGAACGGCTGACTCATATACGTCTCTCATAAAACAATGGGGGTATTTATTCGAGATGGCTTTTGCAGAGGAGGCGTTGTTTCGACCTGTACAGAAAACTCGTGTTTTCCGTACAGAAAAAAAGATCGACGCTGCAGGTGTTTTTGTAGCATCTGACGTTGTGAAAGTGAAGGTATTTTCTGTGGGAAATAGTCGTGTTGCGCGGTGCATTTGTTGTCTAAAATGTGTCGTAAATGTGAGCTTCTAAGTTTTTTCGGCGGGTTGAAATTTGTCCACCTGTTCTGAAAATGTAGTTGATTTTTTATTGTATTTTTGACCTAAATAAGTCTTTGTGCCAAAATAAAATGAAGGGATTTCTACCTTACAGAACCAAATAAGAAATTGAATTTTTGTTCATTTGACTGAGAAGGCAATACATAATTTAAAAAAAATCCTGGTATATTTGATACGATCAACTAATCCCAAAACAAGAAAAAAATAATCATAAAACTGAAATTACGTGTTTTTTTACAATGATTGGGTACATATGAACAAAACATTTTTATTTCGAAATTTTCATCCATGATATTTTGTTTTTCTAAATTTCAACGAAAAATGAAATCTGTCTCCTACATGCCGTCTGGGAGGGTATCAGCGAGCATGTGACTGAGCGTGGGACTGAGTGTGTGACTGAGCGTGTGACTGAGTGTGTGACTGAGCGTGTGACTGAGTGTGTGACTGAGTGTGTGACTGAACGTGTGACTGAGTGTGTGACTGAGCGTGTGACTGAGCGTGTGACTGAGTGTGTGACTCAGCGTGTTACTGAGTGTGTGACTGAGCGTGTGACTGAGTGTGTGACTGAGTGTGTGACTGAGCGTGTGACTGAGCGTGTGACTGAGCGTGTGACTGAGCGTGTGACTGAATGTGTGACTGAGGGTGCGGCTGAGCGTGTGACTGAATGTGTGACTGAGCGTGTAACTGAGCGTGTGACTGAGCATGTGACTGAGTGTGTGACTGAGGGTGTGACTGAGTGTGTGACTGAATGTGTGACTGAGTCTGTGACTGAACTAATGACAGGTAATGACTAAACACATGACTGAGCATGTGACTGAACGCATGACTGAGCAGTAGCATGGGTGTGTGACTGAAAGTACAAGTGAGCAAAAGATTCAGTATGAGATGATGACCATGGAGGAGAAGATGACTCATCGTGAGCCTGACCAGTACAGCGTATAAATGTTAGAAAACCACCTAGAATGGTTGATGAATCCTATAACTCATCCTAACACTGAATGTCATAATTAAATTATTATAGAATAATAGCATTAATTATCATGAGCACAAGAAGCATTTTCAACATGTTTGTTGGGGTGCCAGCCACTGATCAATTTGTACGGCTATGTTTCATTCGGAAAATACCAAAATAGTAGCTAAATTCGGAGCTCAATTTAAAATTTTGCAACGCTCTGTCATATACTGAATCAAGGTTCTGTAAAATTTTACGTGATCCTGCGATGCATTCCATAAAAATTCATAGCGGACGAAAAAAAGGCAGTAAAATGGGCGTACAAGCACCACTGAAGCAGTGACATACCCCAGCTCTCTGTACCAGATCTTGTCGGTGTATATATACCACGGTGGAGGAAACAAGGTAGGGTCATTTCTATGGGAGAAAATACACATCCTCGTGATCGGCTAGCCAATAGAAAGGCTTTATTTCAAACAAACTTAATGACGTCATCAAAACGCAGTGTCGTTAGGCCAATAGTGGAGCCAAATTTAATCGAGATCGCACAGATTGCTATAAAGATTTGAGCTCAAATTGCCATTCAGATTACAGCACAGATTGTTGTCGAGATCGCACAGATTGCTATAAAGATTTGAGCTCAAATTGCCATTCAGATTACAGCACAGATTGTTGTCGAGATCGCACAGATTGCTATAAAGATTTGAGCTCAAATTGCCATTCAGATTACAGCACAGATTGTTGTCGAGATCGCACAGATTGCTATAAAGATTTGAGCTCAAATTGCCATTCAGATTACAGCACAGATTGTTGTCAAGATCGCACAGATTGCTATAAAGATTTTAGCTCAAATTGCCATTCAGATTACAGCACAGATTGTTGTCGAGATCGCACAGATTGCTATAAAGATTTGAGCTCAAATTGCCATTCAGATTACAGCACAGATTGTTGTCGAGATCGCACAGATTGCTATAAAGATTTGAGCTCAAATTGCCATTCAGATTACAGCACAGATTGTTGTCAAGATCGCACAGATTGCTATAAAGATTTTAGCTCAAATTGCCATTCAGATTACAGCACAGATTGTTGTCGAGATCGCACAGATTGGCATAAAGATTTGAGCTCAAATTGCCATATAGATTGATGCACAGATCATCGCCCAGATTGTTGCAGAGATTGCCGTGCGAATTGGCGCACAAATTGATTTAGAAATTGTTGCACCGATTGTCCAACAGATTATCGTAGAGATTACCAAACAAATTGCCCGAGATATTACCGAACAGATTTACTTAGATAGTATCGTAAATATTCTCGTACCGATTGCCATACATAGTGTCGTAGATACTCTCGTACGGATTGGCCTAAATATTGTCGTAAATATTCTCATTTGGATTGCCATAGATAGTTTCGTAAATATTCTCGCACGTATTGCCCTAGATAGTATCGTGAATATTCTCATACGAATTGTGCCAAAGATTGCCGTAAAGATTGCCGATCGAATTAACGCGCGGACAAAACGGCAATTTTTCGTTTGTCCCTGCAAAGCTCGTCTGCGTGCGAGGGTCTGATAAATGACAAGGAAGGGCGACGTTTATGCAGCTTCCATAAAGAACCAATCGATGGACGGCGATAACTTGCACTCCTGTCCATAGATGGCGGAACCATTCAATCACTCCGTAAATGTCAAAGTTGATTGAAATGTCGCATGGCTTTGATATGCGGCGAACATTACTCTCTCATTACACCGCCGAGTTTCGTTTTTTGCGCGCGTTCCGTTTGCTTAAGAGGACTATAATTCAATATAATTTTAATGAAGAGAACACTGCCCGATCATGTTCAGTGACGGGCTGCATGAGCTTCCGACCTTCGCACGCTGCGGCGGGGTCGGCGGGTCTCACCCTGGGGTGATGCTGAGAAATTAAGCGGCTGCAGTTTTGGTATCAAATTCCCAGCCCATGATGTGTGATGCTAGGAAATTATAAGGGTGCAGTCTACTCATAATTATAAGTGATTCTTGGAAATTAAGCGGCTGCAGTTTTTGCATCAGATTGCTTGGAAATGATGCCCATGATGTGTGATGCTTGGAAATTAAATGGGTGTGAAGGGTGCAGTTTTTGCATCAAATTCCCAGCCCATGATGTGTTGACTTCGCACGATCCACTCATGATGGTAGTGGGAAATGATTTCGCTCATGATTTCCCTGGGATATCATGAGCGGAGGGTGGGAGTTTTAGCATGAAATTCCCAGCCCGTGATGTTTGATGGCTGGGAAATTAGATGCGTGTAGTTCACTCATAATTATAAGTGATGATTGAAAACCATAATTCAAGGCTGTGAGCTTTTGAATCAAATTTCCCAGCCCGTTATGCCCGTGCTCGGCGGAAATTATGAATTTAAGCTCGGAGTTTTAGCATCAAATCCCTTGCTCATGAAGTGTGATGATGGGAAATTTTGGGTGGAGGCTGGGAGTATTTACGAGTACATCAAATCCCCAGCCCGCGATGCAGATAATCCCGGCAGCAATAATTTTTCTGCAAAGCACAATGCGGGCGTCCAGCTAACGCTGAGAGGGATAACCTGATCCAGAGAACGTGAATGTTCAATGGAACATCAGAGGAATCATTCATCATCATGGTTGAGTGATTGTCTTCAGTTCAACCAAACAACCACTGCAGAACTGTACTGTCTACAGTTGCAAATACTAAATACCACTTCAACCTTTGACTGCGACTACTAAATATTAAGTTCAATACAAAGCTTAAATTTAAAGTCAAATGTAGTAAACTATTTTGAAAATAGCAAAAGTGAACTGGATCGTGCCTTCACTTAGCTTTGATTAAGTATTTATGAAAATTGAGTCTGCGGCTACTGGTTGGTCAGTAGCATGATGAAAATTACCTCCGTGTACCACCGGTGGCGCACGTCGCAGTGTTAAAAATATTGCTCCAAATATTGCTCCTTCAGACTTCCATCTCTTTAGGAGTCTAGACAATCATTTAAGGTGAACAGTTTTGAAAGACAAAAACAACATTGAAAATGAATTGCAGGCATTTTTTGGCTCGGAAACCAAAGGTTTATATGAACGAAAAATTAAGAAATCGGTTAGTAGGTGTTCAGAACAGAAGTTTTTATTAACGATGGAGAATATCTCGTTTAACGCCAAATCGCACTTGTAAAAAAGAAACAGAACTTCTGGGACGACCTGATAAGGTTTTATTGTAATATTATTATATTTTCGAGAAATAGTAAAATATCAAGTCATTTAGAGTAAAACATTTTTCATGTTGTTTTGGTTTGATGATCCAACGCTCACTGATCGTACATGGTTGAGTGATTGTGAAAATTTTAGTTTGCATTTATTTTACAACCAGAAAAAAAGTTCATTTTCATTTCGAAAAATTTAACATACCAGATCTTCATTTGAGATTGAAAATTTGAAAAAGCTTCAATTTTCAAATGTTTATTTTCTTTTAAATATTAATTTTCATTTTTGAACTCGTGAAGTTGTTAATTTTTAATTTTAGGCGTAGAAAATCTTCGCAGCCATTGAATAAATTTGAAATTACAGCTCTTACAAATTAACAGTATCCTATTTTTTTTCGCTGATGTAGAAAGTGCATCAGTTTAGCGACCACCTAAAGGCTAAATGATGTTGCTAAACATTGACACGTTGATGTAAAGTTATTTTATAAATAATATACAATATAATAATTGTACATAATAGTAAATATTATGTATAATAATTGTATTAGGAATTTAGCACCTAGCACCAAATTTGCACAAAAAAGCGGGGTATGTAAGTACGTTAATGCCTACTTACGGATATATTTTTATTTATCACTGCATTATTAACATTATTATTATTGTTGTTATTATTATTATTACTATTACTATTATTATTATTATTATTATTATTATTATTATTATTATTATTATTACAGAAAATTGAGACACCTTCAATCGACATTCATATATTGTATAATCAAAATCTATCAACCATTGCGCTGACACAAACGTACTTATTGAAAATTTCTTACGTGTAGGAGGATGTACGTTCATTCTGCATGAAAGAAGCAGTGATTGCAGTGTTCTGTAAGTGGTAAATCTTAACACGAAAAAAGGAAACATATTTGCCACCTTATGGCATCGGAATGAATGACGATTAAGAAAACAGTACCGATGGTGCTAGCATATTCGCTGCTCTATTTTTTTACTAGGGTTGAGAGCAGAAGTTTAACGGCAGTTCTAACGGCGACAGCAGCTGTAGCGTTGGTGGTGGCAGCTGCAAGGACGAAGGCAGCTGTAGGGGCAATGGCAGCTGTAACGGCAGCAGCTGTAACGGCAGCAGCTGTAACAGCAGCAGCTGTAGCGGCAGCAGCTGTAGCGGCAGCAGCTGTAGTGGCGGCAGCAGCTATAGCGGCGGCAGCTGTAGTGGCGGCAGCAGCTGTAACGGCAGCAGCTGCAGCGGCGACAGCAGCTGTAGTGGCGGCAGCAGCTGTAGCGGCAGCAGCTGTAGTGGCGGCAGCAGCTGTAGCGGCAGCAGCTGCAGCGGCAACAGCAGCTGTAGTGGCGGCAGCAGCTGTAGCAGCAGCAGCAGTAGCGGCAGCGGCTGCAGCGGCAGCAGCTGCAGCTGCGAAGCACACTCCAGAATGCGGAAGACATCCCCGAAGTCTCGCCGCCGTCACCGCGCTGATGCCTTCCATTACCGTGAGAAATTATCTAAAATTCGCACTAGGAAGACCAGCTAGAAATTCTCAACTCCCCGCGCCCGCTTCCATGCGCTCCTATCACGTGAACATCAAATTCGCTTCAAAATTGTCCATTGAACGACAATAATTGGCGTAAGAATCCATGTTTTCTGAGACTTGAGGATGGATTCTGACAGAAAGAAGATGCATTTAGATGGTATCTATGATACCGACCAAGCTTGGAAATCCCCATTGTAATAACATAGGGGAAATTACTCGGAAAAATAAATATTTATTCTGGAATTTGCGGATACCCCTGGCGTTTTATCATATACATGGTATTGGTTATGTACGGAGCTCTTTTCTTTCCTGACAGCACATGATCTATACGAATGTAAAAAATTTGCAGTCACATTTTTAGGATAAAAAAAACTTCGGATTATAAAAAACCATCGACAGTGCTCTGAAAAACAATAAATAAAATTGTTAAAAAAATTTGCGGACCCTAATTCTTTCGAATAAACCGGAAATAAATCATTGACATTAAAAAACAATAATGAAACTCAAAAACTATAGAACATTTTAACATACAATGGACAGTTTATCCTACAGCATCTACTCAGTCACGTTTTGAATTATGATAAGGATTGGTTAAAAATTAAAATTGGAGAAAACTAATTTTCGATCGGCTCCAATCTTCGATGGATCAACTCCACCTCGCAGTATTTTGTTTTCTTTTCATGTACTTAGCCAAAAATTTAGCTATTTCCTCATTAATGTGAAAATAGTTGCAGAAAGAGTAAGATATATCTCTAACAGTTCATGTAAAAGATTGGTTTGAAATCCTGATTTACAATAAGTTTATGGTCTTCGTATTGGTAAGCGCACTAAGATATTAGACTCACCAGCCACCTCATTTGTCGCAAATTGAGAGAGAACCTTAAAAAATCTCCATTACAGTGATGAAGCGAAAAAATCGATTCACGTATTGCCTAAGAGGTAAATCTAAAAATGCGTCACGAGGTAAACATAAAATGTATTCCCTTAATTAGAGATAAATCCTGACATGTATTTCTGAGAGAGACTTCTGAAAATGAATCCGTTAGAGGAAAATCTAAAAATGCTCAATTTTCCAAAAATACAAATGTATTTTTCTTACACATTTGGATTCTCTACATAAATCACTTTAAAAATGCATATCCTTAGAGACAAACACAAAAATGCATTCCCTTTCAGAAATATTCTTCTAACTTATTTCTTCAGAGACACACTTTGCTATGTATTCCCATGAAAATGTGAAGTCCTAGAACTAAGCAGTCAGAGAAAAATATAGAATAATATCTGCATAGTGAAAAATTTTAACATGGATTCCTGTATGGAAAAGCCTAAAAGCGTAGAGTCCTAAAAATAAGCAGTTCGAGAAAAATATAGAATAATATCTCTTTAGAGACAAACTTTATCATGTATTCTCATACCAAAAAACCTAAAAACGTATAATCCAAAAAATGAACAAAATAATATATTCCCACATCTATCGATGTGCAAATTCCAGAAGGAATTATGAACCGTTCACCAAACTCGACCCCTGCTCCGCCAGCAAATCATATTCCTTCCTTTCCGTACGCGAACTTCACCGAATTCGAGTGATCAATGCTGGCCTGATTGCCAATCCACGTCCAAGGTTCGACTTGGTAATTGGGACGACCTTCTCTGCCGCGCCGGGTGGGTACCTGCTTAGTGAGGTGTTCTTGTGAAAATTGTCATTACCATTTTGGATTTTGGTGTGCTAAATTCATATCATTATTCGTATAATAGGGATCTAACTTTAAATTATCCATAAAATAGTGGTCTAACGGTTAAATCATTCATAAAATAGTGGTCTACCGGTTAAATTATTCATAAAATAGTGGTCTACCGGTTAAATTACTCATAAAATAGTGGTCTACCGGTTAAATTATTCATAAAATAGTGGTTTACCGGTTAAATTTTTCATTAAATAGTGATCTGCCTTTTAAATTATTCATAAAATAGTGTTCTACCTTTTAAAAATGTTCTTCTGAAAATTGTTAGTGTATTATCGTCAATGTGTGTTTTGGTATGCTCCATTCATGAAATAGTGATCTACCTTTTAAAGCTGTTATTCTGAAAATTTTTGGTGTGTTATTGTTATTCGATGTACTGTATTTGCATCATCATTCATAAAGGGGGATCTACCTTTTAAAATTATTGATAAAGTAGTGATCTTCCTTTCAAATTATTTATAAAATAGTGTTCTACCTTTAAATTAATCATAAAATAGCGATCTACCTTTTAAATTATTTATAAAATAGCGATCTACCTTTTAAATTATTTATAAAATAGTGTTCTACATTTCAAATTATTCATAAAATATTGTTCTACCTTTTAAATTATTCATAAAATAGTGTTCTACCTTTTAAATTATTCATAAAATAGTGTTCTACCTTTTAAATTTTGCATAAAATAGTGATATACCTTTAAACTTTGTTCTCATGAAAACTGTTTTTGTACATCATTATCATCATTGTGCGCCGTGTTGTGTCACATTCATATTATCTTTCATAGAGTAATGATCTTCCTGTTAAATTATGCAGAATATACTGTCATACCTTTTAAATTATTCATGAAATAGTGATCTACCTTTCAAAGTTGTTCTTCTGAAAACTGTTCTTGTACATCAACATCATTGTGTTGGTGGTGTGCTACATTCCCACCATTGCTCACCAAATAACGGCTGATGCACCCCACCATCAGGCACAATTGCGAACGGATTCGCCCTTGAGATGAGGTGGGCGTGTTCTCAAGTTCTGATTAATGCTCCGGTATTTAAATAGCCTTCCGAACATTGATTGATTCCAACTTTGTGAAAATCGTTCGTTGTTCGGATAAAAAGTATATAATTTGTATGATGAATTAAAATGAACGTTGATTGATGAAGGTTTCAGAAGTCTCTTAGAAAATTTGCCTCTTTACTGTCGCAAAAAACGTTCCGTCTGATGAATATCGAAAAGTTGACAAGCAACCTGGAGATGTTCGTCCAGGTGATGTGTGCAACTTTTTGTGGCTTGATTACCAACTCTGTTAGTTTAGAGTATGACCCAAACTCTTATACTAACAACTTTTGGTGGCTTGATTACCAACTCTGTTAGTTTAGAGCAAAATCCCGACTTTTATATTAAGATTTGTCAGGATTATTGACGTGGTCCAAGTAATCAATCACTTACTCGTGCGAGCAATTTGAGAGCAGA
Organism: Morinoia aosen; assembly: GCA_030386875.1. Classification (NCBI taxonomy): domain Eukaryota; kingdom Metazoa; phylum Arthropoda; class Malacostraca; order Amphipoda; family Talitridae; genus Morinoia; species Morinoia aosen. The sequence goes on along the minus strand of CM059577.1, from coordinate 46,217,586 downwards.
AATTATGAATAAACTAGTTTACAAACATCAGTACGTCAAAATTCATTTTCCTAAATAATTCCCTTCTAATTGCAATCGTGAATTCACTCTGAAAAGTACTCTTAAATTCATTCCGAAATTCTTATGTAAAACTCGTTTATATATTCGTCTATAAAAATTTATATCAAAATAGTCTCAAATGATCAGTCAACTGAAACATGACATAATCAAATCAACTGGTAACATTTCGCAAGATACTCTGTGAAATGTGACGCAAAACACTTAGCAAAGAGTTCGTTTGTGCCTCAATAATATTAGAAGACATTTAAGCGTATTTATTTTCAAGTGAAAACTCCCAATATTGATAATATTTTGTACTTAAATACAATTTTTATGCCTAAAATATTCATTTGAAACATGTTTAAAGTGATTAAATGATTTTGTGCAAATCTCTACATGCCTGGTCTGATCATCAATGCGCATCATTAATCCAACCCTGGTTTCCGATATACGTGCCTTTATTAATCGGACTATTAAAGTACATCATTAATCCGGCCCTGGGATCCAATATACGTACCCGTATTAATCGGACCATTAAAGTTCATCATTGGTACGGCACGCTATCCAATATCAATATCGCCCGTATCAAACTAATCAACAATGTAAATCATCAATATTAACTGGTATCCAGTATACATACCTGAATATTTCATAGAAATTTAAATGGGTTTAAAATTGTAATTCCAGTGTGCTACTGGCGCAATAATCCAGCTCAGGTGCACATGACATGCACATGCAACAGTTACAGGGCCTGTAATTATAGTACATTTTTGCTAGAAATCATCCCGATACTCCCCATATACACTTGAACACACGTGCGTTTACAAAAATGAATATACATGCAGTATGTCCCACAAAAACCCGAACCGAGTATCTATTTTCGCGTATCAGTGACACCATCATAAAAATACCATAAGAATTTCATTTCTAGCAAAATTATCCTTCAAAATTAACCTATGCTAAAGGTATTTCTGATTACATATGATGGCAACACTAATACGGGAAAATAAATACTCGGTTCGGGTTTTTGTGGGACATACTGTACAGTATATGCACATGATAGTGTGTGGCATTTTAATTCCATGTGATATTGATTTATTTCCAGATTAAATGATGAATTTAGTGGTGCATGGTAATCAACCGGGGGTAAATCGAGTGTATTTAGAGGTAAATTGGCTGCATTTTACATTGAGTAAAGATGGTAAGAATGCTATTAAAACTTTAAGTGCGACGTGACCCACCGGTGCCCACGGAGGGGATTTTCATAATGCTGCTGACCGTCCTGCAGTCATTAACTCAATTTTGATATATGCTTTTAATGAAAACTGAACGATGGTGCGATCTTTTTAATGTTCGTTCTTGTCGAAATTGATTTTTAAAAGTAACTTTAATTTAAGTAGAATATTGAACTTCAGTTTAACCCACAGCTCTTAACGAGCTAAATTGTCGCTTTTATTTTATTTGGCTCCTTTTTTTGTTCCTTTTTTTTTTACTTTGAAAAACAAGACATTCGTATTTCTTATTGCTGGATGTAAAGTTTTGTTTTAACTTGCCAGAATTTCTCGGCTAATTTTGTTAAGGTTTTTCTGACAACGCGTTTGAAAAGGAGAGATATTAGCAGAATTTTCGTGAGCTAATACAGGTCATTTCTGAACAGAACTTATAAATACATCCAGAGTTTGTGAACAGCAGTGTGTGATTAACGTGATAAGGTTAATTTATGAACAGGTATTTATTAGAGTTTATTAACAGCAACAGGTGAATGTTAATATTTATGTTAATGATAAGAGTAGTCAGGATAGTCCATTTTTGGGGTGGTTGAAGAACGTCATCAATCAGATATATGGTGATAACGATGAAATTTATCTAGCAAAATTTCAGTTATTTTAATTGAATAATTTCGAGGTTCAAATATATTGGTACTAGTACAAATAACATTTATATAGCTGGGTGCTCTGCCTTATTTTATTACGTATTAAATTACGTCACCGAAGAGAAATGTACAAGCCCGCACATTTTCGTACGGGCTTCTTCGTTCTCTTGTTCAAAATGGTGTCGCCCAACGTGGGGCTCGAACCCACGACCCCGAGATTAAGAGTCTCGTGCTCTACCGACTGAGCTAGCCGGGCGTGTGTTCAAATGTTATTGTCTGTTATCTCATTTATTTTTGAGTTAGTTGTTAAGTTCATTAGTTAAGTTACTTCTAGGTTAGTTAATTTTTCACGCACACCCAGCGGGTACTTTTATACGCGGGAATTCTTCATAATTTCATTTAACTTCATTCGTCCCAAAATTTCGAATGAATTTTTCATAGAATTTTACAGTAAATTTTGGCATTTGGGTGTGGATTTGAGAGTAATAAATAACTAAAATGTTGGATAACTTTTAGTGAAAATTTCAGAGTGAATTTCGGAAAGCATTTCGGAATGAATATCAGAGAGAATTTGAGAGAGAATTTTGTAGTGAATATTATGAGTGAATTACTTAGTGAATTTTTAAGTATGTATGGGAAAGAGTTTTACAAAGGATTTTCGGGAGAAAACTTTGAAGTGATTTGATGAGTGAATTTTGAGATTGAATTTTGAAGCGAATATTGGTGTGAATTTCGGAGTTACGCGGATACATGAATGCTATCAATCTTCAAAGCTCTACATCCATCGCCAAATGGGCAGTCGAAGAAAATTAACTTGAGTTTCGATCGGAAGAAAATTTTCTTGAATTTCTATGGAAAAAATTTACTTGAATTTCAATGGAAAAAATTTACTTGAATTTCAATGGAAAAAATTTACTTGAATTTCAATGGAAAAAATTTACTTGAATTTCAATGGAAAAAATTTACTTGAATTTCAATGGAAAAAATTTACTTGAATTTCAATGGAAAAAATTTACTTGAATTTCAATGGAAAAAATTTACTTGAATTTCAATGGAAAAAATTTACTTGAATTTCAATGGAAAAAATTTACTTGAATTTCTATGGAAAAAATTTACTTGAATTTCTATGGAAAAAATTTACTTGAATTTCAATGGAAGAAACTTACTTGAATTTCTATGGAAAAAATTTACTTGAATTTCAATGGAAGAAACTTACTTGAATTTCTACGGAAAAAATTTACTTGAATTTCTATGGAAAAAATTTACTTGAATTTCAATGGAAAAAATTTACTTGAATTTCAATGGAAAAAATTTACTTGAATTTCTATGGAAAAAATTTACTTGAATTTCAATGGAAAAAATTTACTTGAATTTCTATGGAAAAAATTTACTTGAATTTCTATGGAAAAAATTTACTTGAATTTCTATGGAAAAAATTTACTTTAATTTCTATGGAAAAAATTTACTTGAATTTCTACGGAAAAAATTTACTTGAATTTCTATGGAAAAAATTTACTTGAATTTCTATGGAAAAAATTTACTTGAATTTCTACGGAAAAAATTTACTTGAATTTCTATGGAAAAAATTTACTTGAATTTCTACGGGAAAAATTTACTTGAATTTCTATGGAAAAAATTTACTTGAATTTCAATGGAAAAAATTTACTTGAATTTCAATGGAAAAAATTTACTTGAATTTCTATGGAAAAAAATTACTTGAATTTCAATGGAAAAAATTTACTTGAATTTCTATGGAAAAAATTTACTTGAATTTCTATGGAAAAAATTTACTTGAATTTCTATGGAAAAAATTTACTTGAATTTCTATGGAAGAAACTTACTTGAATTTCTATGGAAAAAATTTACTTGAATTTCTATGGAAAAAATTTAATTGAATTTCTATGGAAAAAATTTACTTGAATTTCTATGGAAGAAACTTACTTGAATTTCTATGGAAGAAATTTACTTGAATTTCTATGGAAGAAATTTACTTGAATTTCTATGGAAAAAATTTACTTGAATTTCAATGGAAAAAATTTACTTGAATTTCTATGGAAAAAATTTACTTGAATTTCTATGGAAAAAAATTACTTGAATTTCAATGGAAAAAATTTACTTGAATTTCTATGGAAAAAATTTACTTGAATTTCTATGGAAAAAATTTAATTGAATTTCTATGGAAAAAATTTACTTGAATTTCTATGGAAGAAACTTACTTGAATTTCTATGGAAGAAATTTACTTGAATTTCTATGGAAGAAATTTACTTGAATTTCTATGGAAGAAACTTACTTGAATTTCTATGGAAGAAACTTACTTGAATTTCTATGGAAGAAATTTACTTGAATTTCTATGGAAGAAATTTACTTGAATTTCTATGGAAGAAACTTACTTGAATTTCTATGGAAGAAACTTACTTGAATTTCTATGGAAGAAACTTACTTGAATTTCTATGGAAAAAATTTACTTGAATTTCTATGGAAAAAATTTACTTGAATTTCTATGCAAGAAAATCAATTACACTTTCGGTCTGAATAAAAAGAATTTGCACAAGCAGTTATTGTAAAATCCTTTACTAAAGCAAGTAATTAGAAATTTAAATACTTTATTCGTGCCTCTGAAATTCCAATTGAAGTTGAATATGAAGCCTGGCGTGTGTTGAAATACTCGCTTAATTGCCGATCATTTGCTCATGGAGTCATTAAGAAAAGGTTAACTTTTTTTTTTTAAGGTGAAATTTCAGTGCCTTCTTCTGACCTTTTCAAACCCGTTCTGTGCATCGTGGAGCTGATGATGGCTGTATTTCTTTATTGTTCTAAATCATATATATTAACGGGAATATTGGACATCAAATCTGGCACAAGGATTTGTATATAATTTACATGTATTCAAAATCTCCTGCGAATTTCGAAATGAATTTCGGAGTGAATTTCGGGGTCAATTTTGGATTTGCACGAAATTCAATTGTGAATTATGTACAAATTGTATTGGAATGCTGCAATGTAACGTTTACAACGGCAGATCGATTCCTTCTATTTGGTCTTCGTGTTAATTCTTATAACTTGATATATATATAGTGCATTTTGTGTACTTTTCTTTAGAAAAAATTCTCAAGTCTCTGATAAATTATCGTTATTTTCATGTATCGGTAGAGACTTAATTCAATCTATTACTGCCTCGTGAGACTTTTTTCATTTTTTCTCCTTTTATTTGAGCTCTTTCAATTCTTTATCCTATAGGCTTAAAATTATTCGTGTCTAATCTCTCGTATAATTTTGGGCTATGGAATTATTGGCTAACGACGCTTTTACTTTTGCCCTATAATTTTTTCATGTTTGATAAAAATGTTGCCTGCGTTTCGTGAATGCGAAAGCTTTCGAAGTAAAGTATTGAAGTAAAAAGTTAAGTAAAAGTATTGAGGCTTTTCGATGGGAAAGGTTCAATACTTATACGGTTTTCTAGAGGGGTGGAGCACATGATTACTTCAAACTATCTCAAAATTTATTTATCAATTTGTATAAAAGTTTATTCGACTGTTTCTTTTCCATTTTTCTCAAAACTCCTTGAAATACTGCACTCTTATAACTCTAAATATAATAAAAACAGACGATACTATCGAAGATTAACCACCAACCAACAAGCCCGGCTAGCTCAGTCGGTAGAGCACGAGACTCTTAATCTCGGGGTCGTGGGTTCGAGCCCCACGTTGGGCGACATTATTTTCTCATGTGGATTCATTTACCCAATGGTACGTCAATCACCACAAGGGCGAGAAAAAAATATTCCTTTGTATCTGTACAGCTTCATCAGTAGAATCCTACACAAGTACTACAGATGTATACCACACCACAGATGTATACCAAACCAGATGTACACTACACCAGATGTACACCACACCAGATGTACACCACACCAGATGTACACCACACCAGATGTACACCAAACCAGATGTACACCACACCAGATGTACACCACACCAGGTGTACCCCACACCAGGTGTACACCACACAAGATGTACACCACACCAGGTGTACCCCACACCAGGTGTACACCACACCAGATGTACACCACACCAGGTGTACACCACACCAGATGTACACCAGATGTTAAATCCTGGAGAGTCTCCAAATTCAAAGGCAATTTCTAAAAAAAACTTGAATGTAATACTCGTGATATGCCAACTAATGCTACAAATATCATGATTCATTATTTTCAAGTATATAGCAACACTTTAGCGGCACAAACATCACATCAGCAACACAAACATCACTTTAGCAGCACAAGCATCACTTTATCATTACATTATGAGCACAGTAACAATGTAAAATCAGCCAGTGAGATAACAACACTGATCAGTAAATAGGATACGGGAAGTTGGTACGTATTTCAACAAGACAACAGTCCTAATCACACACCAGGCAAGCAACAAATGCTTTCTTTTAAGCACAGTATGCCCCAAAATCGTATGCACAAAGCGTGTGCGCTTGTTTGCTAGTTGAATGCTCGCGCTAGGTGTCGCTAAAACATATAGACGCAACATATAATGTATAAAACAACATGTAACATATAGAAGCAACAAATAACATATAAAATTAACATACAACATACATAAGCACCATATAACATACACAAACACCATATAACATATATAAGCAACATATATAAGCAACATATAACTTATAAAGTCAACATATAACAAACATAAGCACCATACATCATACACAAAAACCATATAACATATACAAGCAACATAAAATATGATAAAAGCAAGATATAACATATAAAAGCTACATATAACATACAAAAAGCACCATATAACATATATAAGCACCATATAACACGTAGAAACAACAAATAACGTACAAATACAAAGCACGGGAGCACGTCAGCGCTCAGCTCCCGTCGTTGCAGCACAAACTTGCCAAAAAAATGGCATCTTCGTTAGCGCTGTGGCGTCATTTGCACGCTGCAAAAAATGCAAGTTGGGGGACGCACTGACCACGATTAAACGATTAGTGAATCGATCTGCGGCCTTGCGCGCGTCGTGGTGTCTGCATAAATTTGCTGCACTTAGCGTTTATTAAAAAGGGGCTTCTGCTTGCTTAAGCGAGGCGCCCGTAAGTTGGTGTGAGCCCTAATGGTGCTGAAGTTTGGAGCTGGAGGAGATTTCGACGGGGCTTGTCAATTTTTATAAATGTGTTTTCTTTATTTTATTCTCACGTACGCACGAAGATTGCGTTGTGAATCGAATGTTTGAAACTGAACAAATGATCTGTGTTTTTTATGGTGGTTATACATGTACGGTATCATTCTGTGAACTTCACTATAATATCCTGTTAATATATATATATATTGCATTCTTCAACCATTAACCATAAAAACATAACATTTTAATGAAACTATTCAAGCCTCAGCTCATCATCAGTCCTTTCTGCAAGTGCAAAATATACCTGCATTAAATAAAAACGCGACAAAATCACAAAATTGCTCATCATTCAAGTATTCAAACCAGTGTCTAAATAAAACAAAGACATGACATAGAAACTGATCAAATCTAAATACCAAAACTTCACTAACCAGTATCGCAAATGTGAGTTAAAACGGAAAATACGAATATAAGATTACAACTAAAATGCGATTTTAAAGATATGCTTTGCTATAACCTTCGTAGTTTAACTGCTTAGTAGAAAAGAGATTCTTAATTAACATTAGAACATCATTGTAGTTACATTAACATCAGCAAATCTTTTCTATTTCATCCTGTTGAAATCATGCACTCTAAATGAACGCCTTAGTATTACAATTGTGATTCGAACTACAAATGAACTATTTCATACCGCACAAGTTGTAATTTTTCTTCCAAAAGGGCCTAATTTCAGGAATAATAATATGATTATATAATGGTCCCATTTTTTAATCATGATATAACAAAGGTTAGCGACTGCTACATCATTCAAGACTAACGCTTTTCTTGTCTCTCCCCTTTTTGAAAATGCAGGTAATATCGAATAAATGCCCGGAGTTCATAATACAATTTCAATTACAATACAATAATTCAATACAATATAAAATACAATACAATATAAATCAAATACAATAATACAATTTAAAATCAACTACTTTGCTTTTCTGTAAGAAATCTGCTTTTATGATCTGAACTAATTTGTTCTAATTTCTTATGTAATCCCTGATTGAGCAAACGAAGCAACAGCGAAGGCTTAATCGCGTGCTGGCTGCCATTTTTAATGAAAATTTTTAGTCGACGTCAACTGCACATTTTAATTTTACAGATTTCGGAAAATGTGCTACGAATTCGGTATCGGATTTAGTTGAAAACGCTCAAACTGAAATTCTTGTTGTTCAATATTAAATATGATTAGTGGTAATTTCTTGTTAATTTCGATAAGAAAATACGTGTACTGCACATTACGTGATTTTGAACAGTGCGTAAATATTCAAACATGTTTTTACCCGATTTGAAATCGATTAATTATCAGTGACTATCAATTTTGAGATCAAATATATATGTCGCTATTAAAAGTATGTCATGTAATGATTGTCACTAACCTGTATAATACCGCCAGTAACATCTTTGAACAAAAAACCCCTCGGTGAACATTCGAAAAAAATTTGGATTAAAATAAAACCACAAAAATAGATAATCATAGATTGTCTATGACTATCTATTTCGAGATAAAATATTTAGGTCACTATTAAAAGTACATGTTATGCAGTTATTGTCACTAACGTACGTAACACCGCCAGTAACGTCTTTGAACAAAAAGATCACTCGGTGACAAACCACAAAAAAAGGTTCGATCCGTCATGACGATGCGCAGCCTCACAGCGACGAGCGGGTAAAAGCAAGCAAGTGAAGCAACTTGCAAAGGTAAGACATCGCTGCATCATTGCAAGACTGTCATACCCCAAAACTTTCAAGTATAGAGTTGCAATGTTTATAAGAATGCTGAATTAATTATGCGTCTTTTGACAGTAAATTCGTCAGTATAAGTGCATTTTTGGCCGAGAGATGGCGCTGGGAAGTTTTTAAAAATTATTAAAATTATATGACTCGAATACTTTGAAATGCTTCTCCAAAAAAATCACGATATTTGAGTTACGACAGTCTTGCAATGATGTAGCGACATGTCACTGGATCTAGCCAGGCAAGAAGATAATCACGCATGACCACGAGAAGAATTCCTGAGGCTTACGTTAATGTCAAGCGCTGTCCGCTGCCTCAAAAACTCTGATTGCTGACTTACCCAACGCGGGTCTCCGACTCTGCAAACAATGGACGTTTGGGAAAGGTCAGACGGCTGAGCATAAGGAATCTAATCAGTTATTGTCAGGTGACCAGTTTTTGCGGCACCTCTTACCTTATACGCGCGCCTTTGAACGGATGCACGGAATATGACGGGCGACGCGGGCTGTCATGCTGAATTGGCGATGATACTCAGTCGAACTTTTTCGCCGCCTGCATGCATGTTCTTCGACACCTGCATGCATGTTTTTCGCCGCCCATGTTTTTTAATCGCTTGTGTGGCAAAAAACATGCATGCTCCGGCGAGAATGTTGGACTGGGTATTCTTCGCACTTAAAATCTCAGGTGCAGCCCATGATTGGCAGAAGAACGCACTCATGTCTTTTTATTAATTTAAATGCAGTGTGCAAGGCGTTGCTTATACGGCGCGCGATCGTATGTGTGGATAATGATGACTGACAGAAGAAAGTTTCATTTGAATTTAAAATTATTTTTTATGCGGACGTACACCGATCAGAAATGTTTTCGTACAACGAGCTGCGAAAAGCAAGAGATACTTCTGTGATATCGGTAATTTTCTTGTAATCTACCTCAATTAACCTTGCATGCAGTGAAAATCTTGAACGATCGATTTTTAAATTAAAAAACAACGTCTACGTGCAATTTTTTTTCAAGGTGGCTCTGTTTGATAGGTTAACTGAACAGTAGCTTAAAAACCAGCTACTTATATACCAGTTGCTTGTATACCAGCTGCTTGTATACCAGTTGCTTGTATACCAGCTGCTTTTATACCAGCTGCTTGTATACCAGCTGCTTGTATACCAGCTGCTTGTATACCAGCTGCTTGTATACCAGCTGCTTGTATACCAGCTGCTTGTATACCAGCTGCTCGAAGAGCACCAGTTACCTTCATAATTTATATAAAACCAGTAAATTCTTTGAATATAAAATTTTTTATACAAACTCAAGAAATCCATTGAATAAATGATTTAATAGTACGCTTGACCTTAATGCATGCGTGTCATTATTATTGAATATTAAATATACCTTATTTTAAAATAAAAACTGCATCAGCTTTAACAGAGGGGAATTGAAAAAAGAATATATCCTTAAACCCGGATAAAAAATGGCAAGTAATGTTTTGAATGTTATTAAACATTTGACTTAGAATACGCGACGCTTGTACGGAATGAATAATAAGCGAGACTTGTTTTCTTGAACCTTGAAATTTTAATTTTGCAGTTAGTGTTTTCTTGAACCTTGAAATTTTAATTTTGCAGTTAGTGTTTTCTTGAACCTTGAAATTTTAATTTTGCAGTTAGTGTTTTCTTGAACCTTGAAATTTTAATTTTGCCGTTAGTGTTTTCTTGAACCTTGAAATTTTAATTTTGCAGTTAGTGTTTTCTTGAACCTTGAAATTTTAATTTTGCAGTTAGTGTTCGAATAAATCTGGTTGCCTGAAGAAGATGAGCCTCAAAACCATTAACCAGGTTACATTGTGTATTCGTTGGCATAAGTACGTTATTTTGGGTATATGTAATATGAATACATTTTAAGAATCAATACGTCATCCGTTGGCATTAATAAAAAATTTTTTCTACGTAATTTCTTTCATGTAATAATAATAATAGAGCGTCAGATGTCTTCTTAAATTTATCTCTACGTGGTAAAACACCAGGTGTCTCCTGAAATAAGTAAATAAAGAAAGAAATAAACAAATATTTTCTACGTAATTTCCTCTATGTAATTACAATGGGACAGGTGTCTACACTTATACACAGTTGCTGCTTGGTTGGTTGGCGCGTCTCTCTGTCGCGCTCGTAAGGATGCTTAATGACCGTATTTGTGGTATGAAGAATATTCTAATCGCGGGTACCATTAGGATGGATATATTTGTTTGTCATCCACACCTGCAAGATTTTTCTGAAGAAAATATCGAATTCCGTCGTTTTTGACGGGTCGTGTACACTAGTATGTATATTATATATATAGTATATATATATATATTTATAAGTATGTATACCTATATACATACATATATATGTCTATATATATTATATATATGTATTATATATATATATATATATATATATATATATATATATATATGGGAAAACTTGTTATATATATAATAATATAATATACAGTTACATAACGCTCTCAGTGACGAAATGAGAAAAATTGGCGTTTTGATGATTCTTTTTCTATTTACTGTTTATTAAACAAATAATTAAGCTCTTGTTTGCAATATTTTGAACCTTAAAAGAATTGTCTATTGCCAAAGATTGTAATTTGTTTTATTGTAGCGTCCATAAGTTTGCAGGATTTATTTTATATCTAGAATGTTTTTTTTATCGTCTTGTGATCAGTGAAATTTAAACATTGTTTAGCTTAAGTAAGTCGCTAGCTAAATACACAGTATTTCTGTTAACATGTAACCTTCCCAGTAAAGATTTCCCTGAAATTTCCATTCCCGAGTTGGGAGGTCAAATTTTTTATGCACCTTCTAAGGTCATGTGACACACCGAAGTCAGGCGCACCGCAAATTGAATTTCCCTTTAAACATCACTAAACGTGTCTCTAAAATGTGACTGGCGAAATTCGAGATGCACTCACGTAATCACGTAAGACACATGGAAAAATTATCACCGTACTGAATTCTGCCTTTTCAAATTAAGTCAAGCGTACGAAAAAACCAAGGCTCTTCATACACACGTACGCAACATTAAACGTAGCAGCGTACAAAATGTTTATGTTCTGTGATGTTTCAACGCTGTTATTCAGTTGCCAACTACAATCCCCCCGTGGGTTTTTCAAAACAATGAATAATTTTATTCCTTTCCACGTGATTTCTAATCCCCAATTATTAACTTCATTTATGCAGTTCACTGGGTGGGTTTTTCAACACAACGAATAATTTAATTCCTTTCCACGCGATTTTTAATCCCCGATTATCATCCCTATTTCTTCAACCAGGTTTTAGAAGCCAGGTTCCTTCAGTTGAGTTTTTGAGTATAGATGATTTGAGTTTGCTAATCAGGTTTCAAAATCGGTAAACGTTCCTTTTTCCTCTAGAACCACTCTCTTTAGGCATTCATTAGAATCCCATTTATTTCATTAGAACATCTTATCCTATTCTTCAAAACCACATCCTACCTTATTCTTTAGAACCACATTTATTTCTTTATGTACACATCTTACCTTATTCTTTAGATCCACGCGAAGCGAATAAGATTGTGCAGTGCCCCTCTCTCTCTACATCGTTGAATGTCTCCTTTTCCTCAAGAACCCCGCTCTTTTCAACACGTTTGTTACGTATTGGGTCATGTTATGTGTCCCAATCGGTAAATTTCCATTTCACGTTCTGCTATAAATGAATGATATTTCATCTCTTTCGCGACCTTTTTAATGAATTTATATTATCACACGAAGTGAAATGTTACCGTGCCATTGTATTTTCATATTCCTTGGGAAAGATAGAAGTATATTCGAGCAGTAAAGTCGATTTTCCTGTTCTGTTACTTACAACATAACCAAACCAACCGTTAACAGCCTTGGATACTTGACAAATGTGATAAGGGAATAAGGACGTGAAATGCCCCTCTCTCTCTAGGAACCCTCATTGTTAAATGTCCCCTTTTCCTTAAGAACCACGCGAATAAGATATGATTCCCTCTGTTAGGTTTTTAAATGAAGATAACTTGAGGTCTTTAACAAGTTTTCCCAATCGTTAAATATCCCATTTTCCTAAAGAACCACGCTGTTCAAGCGCATGAGATAGTGCAGTGCCCCTCTCTCTCTCTCTCTCTCGAGACCCTCAGACTCGGCCTTGCCCCTTGACCCAACCTTAGGGGCAGGGGTGCAGATAGACCCCGCAGTGACCCGCATCCTGAGCTAACCATCTTTGACCTATAGAAGGGTCGTGTGTGCTCGCGCGCACCCACCGGGTTGCTTTAAATGTTATCTGCGAAATTCGGCTAAACGAGCGAAACAAAACACGCTCGGCTCAAGGTTGCGCGTGTGCAGAAATGAGGGGCTGAAAGTAATGGTGGTGATGATTGAAGATTATTTTGTGAGGAGGTTCTCTCGGACGTGCAGAAATGAGGGACTGAAAGTAATGGTGGTGATGATTGAAGATTATTTTGTGAGGAGGTTCTCTCGGACGTGCAGAAATGAGGGACTGAAAGTAATGGTAGTGATGATGGAAGATTATTTTGTGAGGAGGTTCTCTCGGACGTGCAGAAATGAGGGACTGAAAGTAATAGTAGTGAGGATTGAAGATTGTTTTGTGAGGAGGTTCTCTCGGACGTGCAGCAATGAGGGACTGAAAGTAATAGTAGTGATGATTGAAGATTTTTTTGTGAGGAGGTTCTCTCCGACGTGTGGCAATGAGAGATTCAAAGTAATGATGGTGGGTGATGATTGAAGATTGTATTTTTGAGGTTCTTGGACGTGCAGAAATGAGACTTGAAGTAATGATAGTGATGGTTGATGATTGTTTTGTGAGGAGGTTCTCTCCAACGTGCAGCAACGAGAGACTCAAAATAATGATGAAGATGATTGAAGATTTTTTCTGAGGAAGGTCTCGGATGCGCGCTGGACTTTCGGGGATGTTTTAGGGTGTGGAAATTTGAAACTGGTCGTGTGGTATTTGTTTAAGGCAAATAAAGAGGCCGTGCATCAGCGTTGGCCGTGAGGGTGGTTTTAATGAAGGCGTATCTGTGCTGTCAACTGAAAGTTTAGAAATTGTGAGATGAAATTTAAACAATTTAAACAATTTATTTACCACAGGTGATACAGAGGTAGAATGTTTCTTAAGTCTAGTACAATGGTCAAATTTGAGTATAGCTACCTGTGGGCCCGAACAAGTTCTGCGTCGAGGCAAATTGCGTCGAGGCAGCACGACATGTGTTATTTTTGGTGGGGTGCTGCATAGCGATGAATTTAATGCGATATCATTTGCATCGTTATTGATACGATGCTCGCATCAAAGTTTCTGCTTGTTTTTAAGGCGTGAAATCAGTCCTGATTTCAAAAATATTTAAAACAGTTTATTATTTTTGCCTGTTTTTCAGGTTTGAGATCTACCTACAGCCCTGATTTCGCGAATATTTGGATTATTTTATTTTTTGTCTGTTTTCAAAGTTTGAAATCCACAGTACTGATTTCACGAATATTCAAAACAGTTTATTTTTTTGCCTGTTTTTATTGATTGAAATCCACAACCATGATTTCACGAATATTTACAGCTGTTTGTTATTTTTCGATTCATTTTAATTACGGTAACCGTAAATGGTGCATCGTATGCTCTAATTACTACAGTTGTAACCAAGTTTAATGAGAGTTTATCGATAAATAGAAAATTAAATATTTTTGGAGAATGTGTCTTAAATCAAGAGATGAACATCTCGCAAGGTTGCCCGCTTCATTCGTAATTCAGCTCAACGAAGAAAATATTCTAACTATGAAGCCACTTAGCAGGAATATTCGAAGGCACTTTATTTCAACATAAAGTGCTGGCGCATCATACCGTTTGTAATTGCAGTAATTTTTTTATATGTACAGGGAATATTGGGTCTTGTCAATATTGCCAAATTCCTCCTGTCAAAAACTCTTAGACCCAACATATATGGTGCACTTTGAATAAACGAGCTTGAGCTAATTCCAACTTATTAAAATACCATATGCAGTAACACATTATCATATTACGTGTTTCATTTTTGAACTCATAATTCTTTAGTTTTAAAATGAAAAAATTTAATGTTGTGTCTATTAATTCAAAAGATGGAAGATTACCTCCACCATATAGTTCAAAAATTACTCAATATTAATTTTTATGCAAAATTTAAATCATAAAAAGATTAACATATAAAATATTGTTGAGTGAAAGAAATGCGTGCTCCCTTCAGAGGCAACTGTGTTGGAATTAAATAAAGAAAATTAAAATATTAAGTAGGATACTGACATTTAAAAAGCGGGAAAAAACAATGCTCCGAGGCCGTTAAAAATGACGGAATTCGATATTTTCCTTAAATAAATCTTGCAGATGTGGATGACAAACAAATATATCCATCCCAACAGTACCCGCCATTAAAATATTCTTGTACTTGTGCACTGGTGAAACTCGTATCACAGATACGGTCATTGAGCGTCCTTGTGAGCGTCACAGACACACGCACCAACCAAGCAAGCAACTTATTACTTAATGGATTCCGTGGTGCATCAGTAGCGGAACTTAATTTTTGATAGTTTTGCACAACGATGAGTTCTTGCTCATAACGGTATGTTACGTCACTCATCCTCATTGAACACGCACAATTCTAATTTTCCATCAACTTACGTCGTCGTAAAGGTTCAGCCGACAACGTAAGTTTTTGTGAGTGAGCTTGGCCGTCTTCCGTGCTATTTTAACACTTTGACCAGAACGTGCACCACCGGTGGCCACGGAGGCAATTTTTCCGATGCTGCTGACCGACCTGTAGACGCAAAATCAATTTTCATAAATACTTTATTAAGGCTAAATGTAGGCGCAATCTAGTGAATGTTTTATATTCTCAAAATTGCTGACTACCATTGTCCTTAAATTAGAGTTGAATATTGAACTTCAGTTTAACCAATTGCAGTCAATATGTTACGCTTGGAGTTCTCTTAAGTATAATAAATTATAGTTCAATTCAAACAATTTGAAAAGGCTTTGACTTGATGTGACACGCAGCGCTGCTAAATATGCTGTACCGATACGATGATGGAGAATGATTTAAAATCGAGCGTCCGAACAAGACAAGGTGGTGAAGCGCCGAGTCTCGTAGCATAGATACCAAATGATGCGATGCCTGTGCATCAATTGTCTCGCTGCAAAATATGAAAAATATGAAACCAAAATGAACCCATGGTAAGATAAGAAAACTTTTTATTTTAAAAACGTTTATTTTTAAAATGCGTTACAACCAGTTGAATTCAAAATATTTCTCAAAATACGTCAAGAATTTACAGGCAAACTTTGTGAGATGTGAAGTGGATAATAGCCATGTCTTTAAGTATGTGGAATTGAGAGGGGTTAAATATATAGATAGGAGGTGTTTTCCTCTCTGGATGAATAGCTTAAAACAGGATGCGTGTCTGAAGATTGGCAGTTTTGACAGCGTTGAGTTCAGTTGGCCGGCAGAGATGAACGTAATTCTTGCAAAAGTGTAAGGTGTTGGATTTACGGAAAATAAACTTATTCAAAAGAAGATCAGCTCAACAATCGTTGTGAGGATGACGGATAAATTACAAAATTCTGTGTTTTTTGCACAGTAAGAGTAATGTGTGAGAGAATAATTAATTTGAGAAAATGTTTGAAAAAAGAGTGGAAAAAATCATTAATGTTTGAAAGAACAACCAATGTTCGACGGAAGAGTAGGAAAAACAACAAAGTGTCTTGGGAAGAGTGAGATAAACAAATGTTTGATGGAAGAGTGGGAGACTGGGGCAGAGTTCACGGACGTCAATTGATGATTGCAACAATAACGCGATTTTTGAGAAGGGTGTGGGCGGAGATGGAGGAAAAAATTTAAAAATTCCTAAGTAAGTTATAATAAAACAAAATATTTCTGGATCTTATTTAAGTAAAAATCAACATTGTTAGTTTTCTCGAGATGCTTACGCAACACTGCTGTTAAATTGATTTTGAAGTCCACGCTCGTAGCACGCCCACGAAATGATGGCGTTCTGACTTTAAATAAAGCGCAAAAATCGGATCGTAAATCGTACGCATAGCGACAGATGGAAAGCAGTGTTGGACGCATAGCGACGGACAACGCAATATTGGACGCATAGAGACAGATAAAACGCAGTGTTGGACGCATAGCGACGGACAAACGCAATATTGGACGCATAGAGACAGATGGAAAGCAGTGTTGGACGCATAGCGACGGACAAAACACAATATTGGACGCATAGAGACAGATAAAACGCAGTGTTGGACACATAGCGACGCACAAAACGCAATATTGGACGCATAGAGACAGATAAAACGCAGTGTTGGACGCATAGCGACGGACAAACGCAATATTAAACGCATAGAGACAGATAAAACGAAGTGTTGGACGCATAGCGACGGACAAAACACAATATTGGACGCATAGAGACAGATAAAACGCAGTGTTGGACACATAGCGACGCACAAAACGCAATATTGGACGCATAGAGACAGATAAAACGCAGTGTTGGACGCATAGCGACGGACAAAACGCAATATTGGACGCATAGAGACAGATAAAACGCAGTGTTGGACACATAGCGACGGACAAACGCAATATTGGACGCATAGAGACAGATGGAAAGCAGTGTTGGACGCATAGCGACGGACAAAACACAATATTGGACGCATAGAGACAGATAAAACGCAGTGTTGGACACATAGCGACGCACAAAACGCAATATTGGACGCATAGAGACAGATAAAACGCAGTGTTGGACGCATAGCGACGGACAAACGCAATATTAAACGCATAGAGACAGATAAAACGAAGTGTTGGACGCATAGCGACGGACAAAACGCAATATTGGACGCATAGAGACAGATAAAACGCAGTGTTGGACGCATAGCGACGGACAAACGCAATATTGGACGCATAGAGACAGATAAAACGCAGTGTTGGACGCATAGCGACGGACAAAACGCAATATTGGACGCATAGAGACAGATAAAACGCAGTGTTGGACACATAGCGACGAACAAACGCAATATTAAACGCATAGAGACAGCTAAAACGCAGTGTTGGACGCATAGCGACGGACAAACGCAATATTGGACGCATAGAGACAGATAAAACGCAGTGTTGGACGCATAGCGACGGACAAACGCAATATTGGACGCATAGAGACAGATAAAACGAAGTGTTGGACGCATAGCGACGGACAAACGCAATATTGGACGCATAGAGACAGAAAAAACGCAGTGTTGGACCCATAGCGACGGACAAACGCCATATTGGACGCATAGAGACAGATAAAACGCAGTGTTGGACGCATAGCGACGGACAAACGCAATATTGGACGCATAGAGATAGATAAAACGCAGTGTTGGACGCATAGCGACGCACAAAACGCAATATTGGACGCATAGAGACAGATAAAACGCAGTGTTGGACGCATAGCGACGGACAAAACGCAATATTGTGCGCATAGAGACATATAAAACGCAGTGTTGGACCCATAGCGGCGGACAAAACGCAATATTGGACGCATAGAGACAGATAAAACGCAGTGTTGGACCCATAGCGACGGACGAACGCAATATTGGACGCATAGAGACAGATGAAACGCAGTGTTGGACGCATAGCGTTGGACAAAACGCAATATTGGACGCATAGAGACAGATAAAACGCAGTGTTGGACGCATAGCGACGGACAAACGCAATATTGGACGCATAGAGACAGATAAAACGCAGTGTTGGACGCATAGCGACGGACAAACGCAATATTGGACGCATAGAGACAGATAAAACGCAGTGTTGGACGCATAGCGACGGACAAAACGCAATATTGGACGCATGGAGACAGATAAAACGCAGTGTTGGACGCATAGCGACGGACAAACGCAATATTGGACGAATAGAGACAGATAAAACGCAGTGTTGGACGCATAGCGACGGACAAAACGCAATATTGGACGCTTAGAGATAGATAAAACGCAGTGTTGGACGCATAGCGACGGACAAACGCCATATTGGACGCATAGAGACAGATAAAACGCAGTGTTGGACGCATAGCGACGGACAAAACGCAATATTGGACGCTTAGAGATAGATAAAACGCAGTGTTGGACGCATAGCGACGGACAAACGCAATATTGGACGCTTAGAGACAGATAAAACGCAGTGTTGGACGCATAGCGACGAAAAGAAAAGCATTAGTGAACGCAATAGAGACAGATAAAACTCAAAACGCAGTACTTTAAAGCTTCCGACAACTTTTAAATTTAAATTAGAGTTGAATACTGAACTTCAGTTCAACCCATCGCAGTCAACGTGTTGAATTTCCCCTGGCCGATGTGGATTGCCGTGTGCCACGCACAGGCAACAGAGTGGCAGTTGGAGGGAGAAAGGGTTACTAATGAAAAACAAGCTGATTAAAAATTGAACTATTACTCGACTAACAGATTCTAGTGGCTGCCATTACTACCATTAATACTTTTATCATCTCAGCACGGAAAGAATATACTGTGAGGAAAAAACGTACGGCGAAAGAGTTACGAACAGGAATCAATTAGCTCGTTTAAATACGTTATGCTTTTAAATACGTTATGCGTTTAAATACGTTATACGTTTAAATACGTTTAAATAAAAGTTTGTGGTCACATAATTTAACGGCAATTATTCCACATTATCGGCAATATTAGGACAGTTTCATGTCTATATTCTTTTGCTCAATGTTCTTTGTGCGTTTGCAACAGTCCATGTTAAGTGCAAAATAAATTTGATAACGAAAACAGTAAAGAATTTAGACATAAGCGTAACTGGTCACGCAGCTGACGTTCATGTTTGATTTTGTCAGATGTACAAAATTTCAAAATATTAAAAAATTTAAATTTCAGCCCACGATTTTTATAGGAGAGGTCTGAGATTAAATATTTGAGCTAGCTAATATCGTTTTCAGAGCGTTACGTAAAAACGTCAATAACAGTTTGTCTGAATTGCATTAATTGTGGATACCAGCAGGCCAATTTTCCGTAGGCATTATTGATATAACTTATGCACACATATTGTCGTAAAATTATCCATATGATTTATGCATGAATTTCACGTATTCTGGATACAAGCACATCAATTTTCCTAAAATAATAATATTATTAGTAACTTACACATAAATGTTGATGATGAAATCAAATAACACGAGTGTCCAACGCAAGCATTCTGGATACAAGCCCGTCAATTTTCCACGGCGATTGATCAGTAACTGGCGCGCAAAATTTTATTGTTTTATTAACGAATCTCTTGATCAAAACTCGATTTATAATTTTAAAGTCCTGGAAGAATCCAACTCCAGTGAAAGTCAAGACGATTTTTGAACGTTTACTGTGCATCCAAACACGATATTTTCCCAGAGTTACTCATATGAACACTTTTCAAACTCTGGGCAATTATTGTATGATTTTTAAAAGTACATATGTATGTATTTACTTATGTTGTATCGACGGAAAACTCAATAATTTTCTTATTTCGCGTTAAAAATAGAGTGTATAGGCCAGACGTTTACTGAACATCCATTAAGTAAATACGTATTGTAATCTATGTAATTACTAACGTATTTTTTCTTTGAAGGGCTGTATCAGTAAAACTTTGCAAAGCATGTATGTGGGTATATTTGTTCACATTGAATTTTGCATTGTGCTTTCGTAAAATGTTATTCGTGTATTATAAGTATCAAAAGTTTCACGTGTAAATCCACTGTTAACTTAATCAAAAAATGCAGTGTTTCGGGCAAGTTCTGAATAATAATTTTCGTTTATTCTTTTCCATTTTCTCCAATTTATATAAAATGTTACAATAGAAAATTTTACGATAGAAAATGTTACAAAACAAACTCACTTTTCATGTACAAAGATCTGAAACCAAGCAAACAAGCTTCCATCAAATAAAACTACTCGACATAAAATAAAGAAGATCCCATATGAAAGCAACACGGACATACACATAATTTACATAGAGAAAATATTTCACATGGATTAGTGCATATATTAAACCCTGGTTTGATTCATTTAGTTCCTTGGATAAAATGGCATAGGGGAAGTTAGCCGTATTATTGATAACTTGCAGCAATACTATGTATTAACGTCATTAATAACCGGTTGCAATGATAATAATAATAGCCTATAGAAATAATACTGGCTACTAGTTGTAATATTATTAATAACCCTTAAATATATTACTAAAAACACGTACAAATATAATTAAAAACCCACAACAATCTTACTAATTACCTGCTGCAATACCATAAATAACGCGTTCCAATATTATTGTTTACCTGTAATAGTATAATTAACTACCCACTACAGTATTAATAATGGTCCATTGCAGTGTTATTGATAACCTGTATCAATACGATGGTGTTATTTCTAATCCGTACCAATTTATTAATGTATTACCCGTATGTAAGATAGCTACCCATAGATAATACATAGTGATGTTGATCAATGTTCGATTATGCAAAAGATACTCAGTGAAACATTATAAAATTTAATGCAGATTTTATGAGAGAGGTAACGCGGTATTTCTATCCATGAACTCTATGTGTCACGTTTACTGTTTTGATTGGTGTATTTTTGTTCCAATATTATACTTAATTCGTGTTGCGAATTTGCAAATACTTTGTATTTTATTTTTAGCTCATTTTAATATAGACTATTTTTTTCAAGTATGATGAGGTTTTCCAATCGTCCTACGGGTTAAAAAATCACCAAAAATTCTTAAAAGTTTATCAGCTTTGAGGCGCGCTTTTTGAAATTGTCTCCTTCTGTAATGTTTTTGTAGAAATCTCGTGGCACATAATATTTAAAATTGCGAAGCTAATATTGTAGAGTGTGAACATTCAATCCAATCCTGAATATGGCTTGAAACGCTTTTGTTTACATGAGAGAGGGGGAGAACAAGTTATTTTTTCCAGTGTTATTGAAAAGTGAAACTTCAGTTGACGTTCGAAGGCGGGGAAGTGTTTAACCTCAATTAAATATTGCCAAACGCGTGGCAAAATATCCTTAAAATATGAGCAAGAGAAGCACTCACACGCACGTATACTCAAATTCCGCATCGTTTGGAGGTGCGGAGTGTGAAGGTCTTTACGGAAATAAAATTGCATTCTAATTGTTACCTTATCCAGACGCTGGCCGCAACTCCCAGGTAACGCATAGACTGTGGCCTGTAATATGAACAAATTATTGCTCTGACTGCGGAAGAAAACTCATCATTTGTGTTTATTCTAAAGTCCATCGTGGTGTGTTTTTTGCTCCCCAGGGGAGTTCGAATACACGAGAGATGCGTTGGTGAGAGTGTAGGTGAGATGTGTGGGTGAGATGTGTTGGTGAGATGTGTTGGTGAGTTGTGTAGGTGAGATGTGTAGGTGAGATGTGTTGGTGAGAGTGTAGGTGAGATGTGTGGGTGAGATGTGTTGGTGAGATGTGTTGGTGAGATGTGTTGGTGAGTTGTGTAGGTGAGATGTGTAGGTGAGAGTGTTGGTGAGAGTGTAGGTGATATGTGTAGGTGAGATGTGTAGGTGAGATGTGTAGGTGAGAGTGTTGGTGAGAGTGTAGGTGAGATGTGTAGGGGAGATGTGTATGTGAGATGTGTAGATGAGGTGTGTAGGTGAGATGAGTGCAGGTGTGTGCAGCAAGGCATGACTGTAAAATCAGATAATACTAAGTGTAAACTTTTCGTGTACGTGCAGGAATGTTTATGGACGTGGCTTTGCTGGTTAACGAGCATTTCTCATCATTTTCTTGTTTGGTTGAGGATATTTTCACATCATTTTCTTGTTTGATTGAGGATATTTTTTCATCATTTTCGTGTTGAATTGAGGATATTTTTTCATCATTTTCTTGTTTTAATGAGGATATTTTTTCATCATTTTCGCGTTGAATTGAGGGTATTTTTTCATTATTTTCGTGCGGAATTGAGGATATTTTCTCATCATTTTCTTGTTTGATTGAGGATATTTTTTCATCATTTTCGTGTTGAATTGAGGGTATTTTTTCATCATTTTCGTGTTGAATTGAGGATATTTTTTCATCATTTTCGTGTTGTATCGAGGATATTTTTTCATCTTTTTCGTGCAGAATTGAGCCCTGTAGAATTGAAACGGACATGCTGGCCAATTTTCGTAAAAATTTTCGCTAGTTGTGACATATTTCCGTACTCGCTTGGGGTGCGGGAATGATGTAACGTGCCCGTTGTATGAATGTTTTCTACATATTTTCACGATATTTTGCGAGCAAAATTTCCCAGTTTTCAAATTTTCAGAATAAAAGACAAGTCCCTGTAAAGGGTTGCTTAGAGATCATTTCTCAATGATGCCCACAACCACGACAGATTTTTCAGTGCCTATTTTTTCAAAGTAACTTCAGATTTAAATTGCAATTCGGTATTTAAATTTTTATAATACTCATTCGAATATTCGAATACCAGAATTTCTACGACTCATTCGAATATTCGAATATCAGAATTTCTACGACTCATTCGAATATTCGAATATCAGAATTTCTACGACTCATTCGAATATTCGAATATTAGAATTTCTACGACTCATTCGAATATTCGAATACCAGAATTTCTACGACTCATTCGAATATTCGAATATCAGAATTTCTACGACTCATTCGAATATTCGAATATCAGAATTTCTACGACTCATTCGAATATTCGAATACCAGAATTTCTACGACTCATTCGAATATTCGAATACCAGAATTTCTACGACTCATTCGAATATTCGAATACCAGAATTTCTACGACTCATTCGAATATTCGAATATCAGAATTTCTACGACTCATTCGAATATTCGAATACCAAAATTTCTACGACTCATTCGAATATTCGAATACCAGAATTTCTACGACTCATTCGAATATTCGAATACCAGAATTTCTACGACTCATTCGAATATTCGAATATCAGAATTTCTACGACTCATTCGAATATTCGAATATCAAAATTTCTACGACTCATTCGAATATTCGAATATCAGAATTTCTACGACTCATTCGAATATTCGAATATCAAAATTTCTACGACTCATTCGAATATTCGAATATCAGAATTTCTACGACTCATTCGAATATTCGAATATCAGAATTTCTACGACTCATTCGAATATTCGAATATCAAAATTTCTACGACTCATTCGAATATTCGAATATCAAAATTTCTACGACTCATTCGAATATTCGACTCACTCGAATTTTTCCTACGTAATGTAACCAATGCTTTATCATGAATGTTTCTTCAGGAGTAAATTGTAATTTTGGCATTGTGACTATGACTCATTCGAATATTTTCTATGCAATGTAATATATGTTTAATCACAAATGTCTCTTCAGAATTAAATTGTAATTTTGGCACTGTGACTAAGACTCTTTTAAATTTTTCTGGTGTGGCTTCATACTAAATAATTTCAAACGACTTGTTAGTTTCCACACTAGTTTCAAAAGAGACTTGTGCAGTCAAAGTCTTTGCCTGTAGGCAATGCCTAACCCCCTCACTAATATTACTGGCACCTGGTAAATTTTAATATATTTATTAATATTGCAGACAACCGGTCAATTTTAATAGTTACTAATATAACTGGCATCAGGTTAATAATAACATAATTAGTAATATTAGTGAAACCTAATGAATATCAATATTATCACTAATATTGGTGGCATTAGGTCAATATTAACGCTGTTATTAATATTGATTACATCTTGGTTCTACTAATATCATTGTTAATGTTGGTGATTTCTTGTTATTGAAGATATTGGCGAAACTTGGGGGATATTTCTACGAATATTGTTATTGTTTGCAGTATTAGTAGTATCTGGTCAATTTCAGTTATATGATTGATATCAGTGAAGAAGTCAACAATGCTTCTCATAGCAGTGACACCACTCAAAATTAATATCCGTGCTAAAAATTGTAACTCCTGGTTAACATTGTAGTTGATATTAGAGGAAGTACAATTGGTAAAAAAACTTCATTGTAAAATTTGTAAAAATTTGTGAGAAAAAAATTCACCCTTGGTAAATTTTAAAGGCGTTTTAGTCAACGCCAAAGATGAATATTTGTGTTTTAGTTAGCATTTGATTAGTTATAGTAATTAATTATTACATCTATTTAGTTTGTATTAGTGATTGTATCATTGAAAGAACCATGTATTGTATTCGAAAACCATCAACTAAATTCCTATCTCACACAAACATTCCTCATCATAATGATATACTCAACTTCCATACAAACAGACTTACATGTATCTAATACAAAAACGTAACGTCTAACAAAACCTAATGATTATTTATCAAACGGAAACATAACATTAAATTAGTGGATTTCCTTCATGTACGAAGATTGTGAACAAAAAAAAACAGTCTTCCATTAAATATTTAAACTGAACTTAAAACAAACTTCCTTATAATACAAAAACTCGATTTCACACAAACTTACTTTTCAAATTCAAAGATTCGAAACAATACAAACAAGTTTCCATCAAATACGACAAATCGACATAAAAGAAGCAACGATCCATCAGATACAAAGATCTCTCATCGAAACAGCTCGTACGCTCGCATTAGTTTCATAGAGAAAATTGATGACTCATCAGTAAATTGATGGCTCATTATTAAATAAAACATATGCAAATTAATCACATATAAGTAAAAATTGATACTTTCAAAATATTGATACAATATGAGATTAATTTTAGCATAGATGAATTGTGTCTAAATGTAGTCTATACCAAAAACTCTTATTTGATATAAAGTTTTTTAATGATTGATCAACATGAAAGGAGCTCAAAATGCTTATTAAATCGGAGTGTAAATTACTATAAATTACTATAAATTTGTTCCTCGATATTCTTCATTTAAGAAAAAAAAGAAAGACTGAAAAGAAAAACAGTTTATTTCGATTAAAGTTGATACTTGAAATGTATAATATTAGGTTTTCAAATACCTTAACAATAAGATCCTTAGTTGATATTCACACATGGGAATCGTAATACCCTTGTCAATAGTCGAAAGAAATGATTGAGAGAAAAGCACGAAAAAATGCATTCAAATATCTTAACGTTGAGAATCCATAGTTGATATCAAACGATGTAAGTTCATCAGTGCTCACATCCCGCTTTGGAGAGAGCGAGCAGAGCTCATTTCGCAATGTCCCCGTAAAAATATACGGTATTTTTGCAGGGAACAACGCACAGATCCCGCTTCGAAATGCTTTCATTTCAATGGCTGCTTCTCAGATTGTATCTGGGATTTATCGCATGGAGATTACGAGCCGTAAAAACGAAGATATATCGATCTCTCGTGTATTATTTTCGTTTCGAAAGCAAACAACCGCAGGTTGCGCAGAGCGTACGTAGCTGTTGCGTAATTGTGGAACTGTAATTATTTACTGCCTGATTATTACCGAGCAATTAATTAGGTTTTGCTCTACGACCGAGATTTTCTCTCACGGTTGCAGGTCGAGAAACATTCTTCAGACTTGGGTAATGACGTCAAGGGATGGAAAGTCTATGAGCTTACTTTTGTAGTTAGTTTGTACGCAGTTATTTGTGATACTCTGTTCTTTGCGTTGTAAAAGTGGGGGCATTGTAAGGTTCGAAAAGATTTTTTTGGTCTTCAAACAATGGTGAACGCTCCACTAATTTTTGTAGGCTTCAAACAATGGTGATCGTTTCGCAATTTTTTGTTGTCTTCAAACAATTGTGAACGTTCCACAATTTTTGTAGTCTTCAAACAATAGTGAACGTTCCACAATTTTTTATAGTCTTCAAACAATGGTGATCGTTTCACAATTTTTTGTTGTCTTCAACAAATTGTGAACATTCTACAATTTGAGGCCCGGTGTGTGTGAGATAGGTGAACTACCTGCAAAAAGATATCCAGTAGTCCTAAAGTACAATAGTCAAGTGCTCAAAATTATTGAAGATTTTCCAATTGCAGTTTTTTCGTAATGTTCTCTTTATAGTTCTCCAGATTCTACCTTCTAGCATCTGAAAAATATCGCGGATAGTGATCAAAAGATTCTGTTATACAGACTCGACAACACATTGTGGCTTATATTTATGGGAATATAACTTAACCAGTTTCGAATTATTAATTAGCTATGAATTGTTATGATATGAGAATACAACTCAACTAGTTTTGATTTATTGATTAATTATGAATTATTATAATATTAGAAAATGCATTAACTTGACATTGAATTTTTATCTCTTCTAAAACTTATCACGCTATTCTAAACTACACACATGTTTGCGACCATCATTTATGGTAACCTGTAGTAGTTTTTTATTATTTTGCCCACGCTAACAATAAATTTCAGGTTCTGAATTAACCTTGTTTCTTTGTTGGAAATGAAAAGTATAGTTCAATCTACGGATAGAAATTTTTCCACACTATTTGCGAAAACTAAATTTGCAAATGCCCGCCACGATTTGGTTTTACAACGTGAAGACCTTCGAAACATACGATGGACGGGAACCAGAAAAATCTACTTCTTTTATCTATTTTCGTCAACCGCCTGCATGCTCATTAAAGCAGTTGCTGTGAACAGCGGCAGATGACACACCACAACATAATTTCCATCCTGAAGGTAGTCGGAACGTCCGACGGACACCGAAAAAATCTATTTCAATTAATGTTTTCCACAATAGCAGGTCTGACGGGGAAAACAGTTGTAGTTGACGGCATACCTGAAAAAATCCTTTTTAATAAAATGTTTCCTCAATCGCAGGTCTGATGAACAAGATTATCAAAATATACGCATAACGGTCACCAAAAAGTACGGCGTATATCGGAAACATTTTAATAAATGTTTTCCCAATCGGAAGTCTGCTAAACAAACAATTGTTTAGAAAATCAGCAGTAAAGACACTACTACATCATTTCCAGCCTGAAGTTTGTCAAAATATACGAATAAATATACGAATAATACGAATATAGGAATACGAATAAAATATACGAATAAATATACATATACGGCACCGAAAAAACCTATTTAAATAAACTTTATCCCCAACCGGAAGTCAACTGGACAAAACAGTTGTTGCCGACAGACACCGAAAAAAACTATTTAAATAAACTTTTCCTCAAACGGAGGTCTGTTGAGCAAAAAGTTGTTGTTGCCTACAGACACCGAAAAAAACGCTAAAATTAAACTTTTCCCAAAACCGGAGGTGTTCTGAACAAAACAGTTGCCGGCATGCCTGCGGTTGGGAACCACCAGAGCACGGCCCGATATGAGCAGCGGTTGTTTGGTGTTGCCGTGCGCAGGTCGCGCCCTGCTGCCATGTCGCTGAACTCGGCGTGCCTGCCTTCGCCTGCCGCCCTCGATTGCCTTCTGCAGACATCGCGTGCCGGCCCTCCTGCTTGTTGTGGTGTGCGCGAGTGTGCTCCGTAGTCCCTCCTCGTCTGGCAGTTTGGGTGCGGTTCCTCTTATTATAGGTTTGTTGCTGTTCCTAGTGTCTTCTACAGTCTAATTTTAATTTAGTTGAGGTTCCTAATGTCTTCTACACACTAATTTTAGTTTAGTTGCGGTTCCGCTAATTTTAGTTTAGATGCTGTTCCGCTAATTTTAGTTTAGTTGCGGTTCCACTGATTTTAGTTTAGTTGCGGTTCCACGAATATCACTTTAATTGCGGTTTCAATTGCCTTGTACAGAATAATTTTAGTTTAGTTGCGGTTCCACAAGAGGACAACAGCGACTCAGGATGAGGAGAACACCACGAGAGTTGGGAGAGAGTGAATGCGCAAGGTATTGATTGAGTTAGTTGATAGCGTGAAGACGTGAGCACCAAATGAGTTGGGAGAGTGATTGCGTAAGTTGATTGAGAGTTGGGAGAGAGTGTTGGGTCGACCTCGTCCCACCGAATGAGTTGGAAGAGAGTGAGGTAAAGAGTTAGGGTTAAGATTGTTCGGAGAGAGCCGGCATGAGGAAAAAGAGTTTGATGCATGTGAAGAGACTTAGATAGGCGTGGGGACAGTTATACTAGTTTTAAATGCCGATTAAGTGACAATAGCGGGGAGAGGCAGCGGGGAGAGCTGGGAGAGACAGCAGGGAGAGCTGGGAGAAGCAGCAGGGAGAGCTGGAAGAGGCAGCGGGGAGAGCTGGGACATTGCAGCTTTGGGTCGACCTCGTGACGCCCTTCCTGACACTCCCCCTCCTTTACTCTCCTGCACCTGATACGCTCCCTCCTTTACTCTCCTGCACCTGATGCGTTCCCTCCTTTACTCTCCTGCACCTGATGCGTTCCCTCCTTTACTCTCCTACATCTGATGCGTTCCCTCCTTTACTCTCATGCACCTGATGCGTTCCCACCTTTACTCTCCTGCACCTGATGCGTTCCCTACTTTACTCTCCTGTACCTGATGCGTTCCCTCCTTTACTCTCCTGCACCTGATGCGTTCCCTCCTTGACTCTCATGCACCTGATGCGTTCCCACCTTTACTCTCCTGCACCTGATGCGTTCCCACCTTTACTCTCCTGTACCTGAGGCGTTCCCTCCTTTACTCTCCTGTACCTGAGGCGTTCCCACCTTTACTCTCCTGTACCTGAGGCGTTCCCTACTTTACTCTCCTGTACCTGAGGCGTTCCCTCCTTTACTCTCCTGCACCTGATGCGTTCCCTCCTTGACTCTCATGCACCTGATGCGTTCCCTCCTTTACTCTCCTGCACCTGATGCGTTCCCACCTTTACTCTCCTGCACCTGATGCGTTCCCTCCTTGACTCTCATGCACCTGATGCGTTCCCACCTTTACTCTCCTGCACCTGATGCGTTCCCACCTTTACTCTCCTGTACCTGAGGCGTTCCCTCCTTTACTCTCCTGCACCTGATGCGTTCCCTCCTTGACTCTCATGCACCTGATGCGTTCCCTCCTTTACTCTCCTGCACCTGATGCGTTCCCTCCTTTACTCTCCTGCATCTGATGCGTTCCCTCCTTTACTCTCCAGCACTTGATGCGTTCCCTCCTTTATTCTCCTGCACCTGATGCGTTCCCTCCTTTACTCTCCTGCACCTGATGCGTTCCCTCCTTTACTCTCCTGCACCTGATGCGTTCCCTCCTTTACTCTCCTGCACCTGATGCGTTTTCTCCTTTACTCTCCTGCACCTGATGCGTTCCCTATTTCATTCTCCTGCACCTGATGCGTTCCATCCTTTACTCTCCTGCACCTGATGCGTTCCCTCCTTTACTCTCCTGCATCTGACACACTCCCTCCTTCTCCCTCCGTCACAGCTGTTCCATTTTCTCAGCAGGTTACACAGAAATGGTCACACGTTCCCGCGGAGTGCGCTATTTTACTCATGTTTACGTGGGAAAATAATGCACGTTTTTTAATACAATTTCAACGCGTTGACCGCGTAAGGTTAAACTGAAGTTCAATATTCAACTCAAATTTATAGTTAATTGGGGTATGCAATTTTGAAAGTAGCTAACGTGAACTGGATTGTGCCTTCGCTTAGCTCTGAATAAGTAGTTATGGCAATTGTGTTTGTGACTACTGGTCGGTCAGCAGCATTGTGAAAATTGCCTCCGTGGTCACCGGTGGCTCACGTCGTGACCAACGCGTTGAGCTCGAATGCATTTCGGCTTTAAGTTATTTTTATTTTGTGGTGACGTGGTGTTGTGCTGTTGTGGTGATTTGGCTTTGTGGTGTGATGAGAAGGAGAAATTTTGGTGACGGATGAGAGGTAAAGTTGATAGTTTGGTTTGGTTAGATTAAGTTATATTTGGTTAGGTTAAGTTAGATTATGTTAGGTTAAATTAGGTTAGGTTAGGTTAGGTTAGGTTAAGTTAGATTAGGTTATGTTAGGTTAAATTAGATTAGGCGAAGTTAAGTTAGGTTAGGTTAAGTTTGGTAAATATGAAAACTGGTATTTTTTCGATCCATGTCGTGTCAGTGTAGTTCCTCATGTAGAGAGGGTGAATTATGAAAGTCTTCTGACACAAGTCTACTGACACAAGTCTATTGACACAAGTTGACTGACACAAGTCTACTGACATAAGTCTACTGACACATGTCTACTGACGCAAGTCTACTGACAAAAGTCTACTGACACACGGCTACTGACACAAGTTTACTGACACAAGTCTACTGACACAAGTCTACTGACACAAGTCTACTGACACAAGTCTACTGACACAAGTTTACTCACACAAGTACAAGTCAACTGACTCAAGTCTACTGACACAAGTCTACTGACACAAGTCTACTGACACAAGTCTACTGACACAAGTCTATTGACACAAGTTTACTGACACAAGTCTACTGACAAGTCTACTGACACATGTCTACTGACGCAAGTCTACTGACAAAAGTCTACTGACACACGTCTACTGACACAAGTTTACTGACACAAGTCTACTGACACAAGTCTACTAACACAAGTCTACTGACACAAGTCTACTGACACAAGTTTACTCACACAAGTACAAGTCAACTGACTCAAGTCTACTGACACAAGTCTACTGACACAAGTCTACTGGCACAAGTCTACTGATACAAGTCTACTGACACAAGTTTACTGACACAAGTCTACTGACACACGTCTACTGACACAAGTCTACTGACACAAGTCTACTGACACAAGTCTACTGACACGAGTCTACTGACACAAGTTTACTCACACAAGTACAAGTCAACTGACTCAAGTCTACTGACACAAGTCTACTGACACAAGTCTGACACAAGTCTACTGACACAAGTCTATTGACACAAGTTTACTGACACAAGTCTACTGACAAGTCTACTGACACATGTATACTGACGCAAGTCTACTGACAAAAGTCTACTGACAAAAGTCTACTGATACACGTCTACTGACACAAGTTTACTGACACAAGTCTACTGACACAAGTCTACTAACACAAGTCTACTGACACAAGTCTACTGACACAAGTTTACTCACACAAGTACAAGTCAACTGACTCAAGTCTACTGACACAAGTCTACTGACACAAGTCTACTGGCACAAGTCTACTGACACAAGTCTACTGACACAAGTTTACTGACACAAGTCTACTGACACAAGTCTACTGACACAAGTCTACTGACACAAGTCTACTGACACAAGTCTACTGACACAAGTTTACTCACACGAGTACAAGTCAACTGACTCAAGTCTACTGACACAAGTCTACTGACACAAGTCTACTGACACAAGTCTACTGACACAAGTCTACTGACACAAGTCTACTGACACAAGTCTACTGACACAAGTCTACTGACACAAGTCTACTGACACAAGTCTACTGACAAAAGTCTACTGACACAAGTCTACTGACACAAGTCTACTGACACAAGTTTACTGACATAAATCTACTGACACAAGTTTGCTGACACAAGTCGACTGACGCAAATCTTCTGACACAAGTCTACTGACACGTCTACTGACACAAGTTTACTGACACAAGTCTACTGACACAAGTCTACTGACACAAATCTACTGATACACGTCTACTGACACAAGTCTACTGACACAAGTCTACTGACACAAGTCTACTGACACAAGTCTACTGACACAAGTCTACTGACACAAGTCTACTGACACAAGTCTACTGACACAAGTCTACTGACACAAGTTTACTCACACAAGTACAAGTCAACTGACTCAAGTCTACTGACACAAGTCTACTGACACAAGTCTACTGACACAAGTCTACTGACACAAGTCTACTGACACAAGTCTGCTGACTAAAGTCTACTGACACAAGTCTACTGACACAAGTCTACTGACACAAGTCTACTGACACAAGTCTACTGACACAAGTCTACTGACACAAGTTTGCTGACACAAGTCTACTGACGCAAGTCTTCTGACACAAGTCTACTGACACGTCTACTGACACAAGTTTACTGACATAAGTCTACTGACACAAGTCTACTGACACAAGTCTACTGACACAAGTCTACTGACACAAGTTTACTGACACAAATCTACTGACACAAGTTTGCTGACACAAGTCTACTGACGCAAGTCTTCTGACACAAGTCTACTGACACGTCTACTGACACAAGTTTACTGACATAAGTCTACTGACACAAGTCTACTGACACAAGTCTACTGACACAAGTCTACTGACACAAGTTTACTGACACAAATCTACTGACACAAGTTTGCTGACACAAGTCTACTGACGCAAATCTTCTGACACAAGTCTACTGACACGTCTACTGACACAAGTTTACTGACACAAGTCTACTGACACAAGTCTACTGACACAAATCTACTGATACACGTCTACTGACACAAGTCTACTGACACAAGTCTACTGACACAAGTCTACTGACACAAGTCTACTCACACAAGTCTACTGACACAAGTCTACTGACACAAGTTTACTCACACAAGTACAAGTCAACTGACTCAAGTCTACTGTCACCAGTCTACTGACACAAGTCTACTGACACAAGTCTACTGACACAAGTCTGCTGACTAAAGTCTACTGACACAAGTCTACTGACACAAGTCTACTGACACAAGTCTACTGACACAAGTCTACTGACACTAGTCTACTGACACAAGTCTACTGACACAAGTCTACTGACACAAGTTTACTGACACAAGTCTACTGACACAAGTTTACTCACACAAGTACAAGTCAACTGACTCAAGTCTACTGACACAAGTCTACTGACACAAGTCTACTGACACAAGTTTACTGACACAAGTCTACTGACACAAGTTTACTCACACAAGTACAAGTCAACTGACTCAAGTCTACTGACACAAGTTTACTGACACAAGTCTACTGACAAGTCTACTGACACATGTCTACTGACGCAAGTCTACTGACAAAAGTCTACTGACACACGTCTACTGACACAAGTTTACTGACACAAGTCTACTGACACAAGTCTACTAACACAAGTCTACTGACACAAGTCTACTGACACAAGTTTACTCACACAAGTACAAGTCAACTGACTCAAGTCTACTGACACAAGTCTACTGACACAAGTCTACTGGCACAAGTCTACTGACACAAGTCTACTGACACAAGTTCACTGACACAAGTCTACTGACACAAGTCTACTGACACAAGTCTACTGACACAAGTCTACTGACACAAGTCTACTGACACAAGTTTACTCACACGAGTACAAGTCAACTGACTCAAGTCTACTGACACAAGTCTACTGACACAAGTCTACTGACACAAGTCTACTGACACAAGTCTACTGACACAAGTCTACTGACACAAGTCTACTGACACAAGTCTACTGACAAAAGTCTACTGACACAAGTCTACTGACACAAGTCTACTGACACAAGTTTACTGACATAAATCTACTGACACAAGTTTGCTGACACAAGTCTACTGACGCAAATCTTCTGACACAAGTCTACTGACACGTCTACTGACACAAATCTACTGATACACGTCTACTGACACAAGTCTACTGACACAAGTCTACTGACACAAGTCTACTGACACAAATCTACTGATACACGTCTACTGACACAAGTCTACTGACACAAGTCTACTGACACAAGTCTACTGACACAAGTCTACTGATACACGTCTACTGACACAAGTCTACTGACACAAGTCTACTGACACAAGTCTACTGACACAAGTTTACTCACACAAGTACAAGTCAACTGACTCAAGTCTACTGACACAAGTCTACTGACACAAGTCTACTGACACAAATCTACTGATACACGTCTACTGACACAAGTCTACTGACACAAGTCTACTGACACAAGTCTACTGACACAAGTCTACTGACACAAGTCTACTGACACAAGTCTACTGACACAAGTCTACTGACACAAGTCTACTGACACAATTTTACTCACACAAGTACAAGTCAACTGACTCAAGTCTACTGACACAAGTCTACTGACACAAGTCTACTGACACAAGTCTACTGACACAAGTCTACTGACACAAGTCTGCTGACTAAAGTCTACTGACACAAGTCTACTGACACAAGTCTACTGACACAAGTCTACTGACACAAGTCTACTGACACAAGTCTACTGACACAAGTCTACTGACACAAGTTTGCTGACACAAGTCTACTGACGCAAGTCTTCTGACACAAGTCTACTGACACGTCTACTGACACAAGTTTACTGACATAAGTCTACTGACACAAGTCTACTGACACAAGTCTACTGACACAAGTCTACTGACACAAGTTTACTGACACAAATCTACTGACACAAGTTTGCTGACACAAGTCTACTGACGCAAGTCTTCTGACACAAGTCTACTGACACGTCTACTGACACAAGTTTACTGACATAAGTCTACTGACACAAGTCTACTGACACAAGTCTACTGACACAAGTCTACTGACACAAGTTTACTGATACAAATCTACTGACACAAGTTTGCTGACACAAGTCTACTGACGCAAATCTTCTGACACAAGTCTACTGACACGTCTACTGACACAAGTTTACTGACACAAGTCTACTGACACAAGTCTACTGACACAAATCTACTGATACACGTCTACTGACACAAGTCTACTGACACAAGTCTACTGACACAAGTCTACTGACACAAGTCTACTGACACAAGTCTACTGACACAAGTCTACTGACACAAGTTTACTCACACAAGTACAAGTCAACTGACTCAAGTCTACTGACACCAGTCTACTGACACAAGTCTACTGACACAAGTCTACTGACACAAGTCTGCTGACTAAAGTCTACTGACACAAGTCTACTGACACAAGTCTACTGACACAAGTTTACTGACACAAGTCTACTGACACAAGTCTACTGACACAAGTCTACTGACACAAGTCTACTGACACAAATCTACTGACACAAGTCTACTGACACAAGTCTACTGACACAAGTTTACTGACACAAATCTACAGACACAAGTTTGCTGACACAAGTCTACTGACGCAAGTCTTCTGACACAAGTCTACTGACACGTCTACTGACACAAGTTTACTGACATAAGTCTACTGACACAAGTCTACAGACACAAGTCTACTGATACACGTCTACTGACACAAGTCTACTGACACAAGTCTACTGACACAAGTCTACTGACACAAGTCTACTGACACAAGTCTACTGACACAAGTCTGCTGACACAAGTCTACTCACTCAAGTCTACTCATACAAGTCTACTCATACAAGTCTATTCATACAAGTCTACTCACTCAAGTCTACTCATACAAGTCTACTCATACACGTCTACTCACTCAAGTCTACTCACTCAAGTCTACTCATACAAGTTTACTCATACAAGTCTACTCATACAAGTCTACTCATTCAAGTCTACTCACTCAAGTCTACTCACACAAGTCTACTCATACAAGTCTACTGACATAAGTCTACTCACTCAAGTCTACTCATACAAGTCTACTCATACAAGTCTACTCATACAAGTCTACTCATACAAGTCTTCTCATACAAGTCTACTCATACAAGTCTACTGACATAAGTCTACTCACTCAAGTCTACTCATACAGGTTTACTCATACAAGTCTACTCATACATGCCTACTCACTCAAGTCTACTCATACAAGTTTACTCATACAAGTCTACTCATACAAGTCTACTCACTCAAGTCTACTCTCTCAAGTCTACTCACACAAGTCTTCTCATACAAGTCTACTCATACAAGTCTACTCATACAAGTCTACTCATACAAGTCTACTCATACAAGTCTACTCACTCAAGTCTACTCACACATGTCTACTCATACAAGTCTAATCATACAAGTCTACTCATACAAGTCTACTCATACAAGTCTACTCATACAAGTCTACTCATACAAGTCTACTCATACAAGTATACTCATACAAGTCTACTCATACAAGTCTACTCACTCAAGTCTACTCACACATGTCTACTCATACAAGTCTACTCACTCAAGTCTACTCATACAAGTCTACTCATACAAGTCTACTCATACAAGTCTACTCATACAAGTCTACTCACTCAAGTCTACTCCAGTCGTGAGGGCGTAAACTCTAATTCAATATGAAGGGAGTCGTCGAGACTGAAAATATTCAACAATTTTTTTGGGCCGCCACCAAAACTTTCCAAGAAATCTTCCCATCAGGCAAAGACGAGGGTGTGCCTTACGCCCGGCGGTCTCATGCAGTGTTGTCAGCTTGTTTCTTCTGGCCAAATTCATTGAGCTTTTCAAGTGAGATTTAACTATGAATTGCAGTCAGTCTCTGGCAATCCAGGAGTGTTGCTGGCTTTTTTTTGGCAAAAGTCCTCGAGTTTTGTAAATGAGATTTGATTATGAATAGTGGTTAGTCTCTGGCAACCCAGCAGAGTTGCCAGACTGGCTTTTTTCTAAACAAAATCCTCAAATTGCCAAACTGTTATTTGTTTTGGACATAACCATCAATTTTGAATTGTTGAAAGAAATTTTGGTTATTAATTGTAGTCAGTATCTGGCAACTCTGAAATGTTGCTACACTGGTATTTTTCGGACCAAAATTCTCCTGTTCAAGTTTTTCAAAATGAGTTTTTGAAAATAATTAAAAAAACAGTTAGTACCGCTCCAAACTCTTAGTGGTTGTTGCGGTCAAATTCTACTAGAAAAAATATATTAGGGTTGAATTTCGGTCAGAAAAATTATAATATGACATTCTTGACCTGAGGGCGAGCATCCTGGAAAATTTTCACCCCACAGAGCTCAAATTACATGTAGTAATAAATTACGCACAGATATTCCCTCTCGTTAGCGTCATTGGAAGGTTCGCGTAATCCTCTACAGCCTGATTTAAAAAGAAATTGCATTTTAATATCGATTAGTATTATTATTTTCGTTAGCTCCAGGGTTAGTTAGCTCCAGCTGTACCCCAATTAAGTTTTAAGAAGCTCCAAGGAACGACTGCGTTTATACAGGGTATTTCAGAACAAGAGGTACAAAACTGCACACCAAGTATATTTATAAAGATATCCAGAAATATTGTATTTATAAAAACGGCTGTGGACAAAAACAGAAGGCAAATTTTACTTAGTTAACAAAATCATTAAAAAGTTAAGTCCACACAGTTAAAATGGTATATGGTCATTACAAGAAGCACTTCTATAGCCATAAACACGCAGCAAAAATTAGCGAGAGACTTTTCCGTAAAAAGGCGAGTTCTGGACGTCACATTACAACCTCCAAGGCACAGCAACCCGGCGGCGGCAGTGTCTTCACTCCATCAAGGGACCCAAGTACGTTAGTGCGTTCAAGTTCTGTTTAACGCTCTGAAGATTTCCGAGGCGTGTGCTGTTGATCGGCACTTTGAGCACCCGTTAGGTCCCAGAAGTTTTTGTCACCCAGTCGGTCGCTGGCGCTTCCTAAAAATTGGTGTACTGCGTAGAATTTTATTGAAACGCTGTGATGCGTGTTCGTTTTGCTGCACATAAATTGTTTAGGAAATTATCAGGCTTCCTTTGCAGTTCTATCTTTTCAGCTATCTTCTATCTTTATTAGGAAATTTCATATGAGTTGGATGGGTTGGACAGGTTACAGAACACTGTTAGAACTGCCGGTAGAAGAGAACACTGTTTGAAGAAAGACCATATTTAAAAACACAAATTTTAAAATTTGGATTCAACCTCAAATTTGTCCGATCTCTGCATTTTAGAGTCGATTTACATTTTAAAAAAGCGTTCGTCAATAAATGAATGTGATACGACGATGAAACTTTCATTGTTTGTTGATATTTTGAATAGTCTATTTGTTTTATCATGTCTTTTAAATCTCTTTGTCTTATTTCCAGTTTACGGTTTACTAAAAAAGATTTGCTGTTACAATGTTTTAATACTTCGATTTATTGTACTTCAGAACACTGAAGATGGATTTTTTGTAATGCGAAACGTTTGTTTTTTATCATGATATTCTTTCCTTTTTATCCTAAAAGTGAGATTTCCTCATAATCAGTCTATTTCATTCGCCATTCTTGTTTTATATCCATCAGAGGTTCGTCATTCATGTTTTAATTCCAATAGTTATTCTTCATTCGTGTTCGATATCCATCATAGGTTTGTCATTCTTCATCTATATCAATCATAGGTTTGTCATTCTTCTTCTATACCCACAAGAAGTTTGTCATTCGGATTCTATATCCAGCAGAGGTTTGTCATTATTATTCTAAATCCACCAGGTTTCATCATTCCTGTTCTACATCCCTCACCGATTTGTAATTCATATTCTATATCCAGCAGTCATTCACTGTTCTTGTTCTATATCACTCACAGGTTTGTAAATCTTATTATTTATCCGCAAGAGGTTTGTCATTCGTATTGTATTAACCGCAGCAGTTCGCCATTCGGATTGTAAATCTAGAAGTTATTTCTTATTCGCATTCTATTTCCAGCAGTTATTTGGTATTCATATTCGAAATCCAGCATTTATTCATCATTCTTATTCTACATCCTTCACAGGATTGTCATTCTTATTATTCAGCCAGCAGAGGTCCGTCATTCACCGTACTCCACGCGACAAAGGCGTGTTCACCAGAACCGAAGTCCCAAGTATTGTTTGTGACCGGAGCCTCGAAATTATTTTGTAATGTACGAGCCAGCGAGGCGTTCCACACCCTCACGACTCACCTTTCCCAAACAAGCTGCGCGCCCGAGCACAGCATTCTTTGCGCAGGGCCTCCTTATACGAGCACATCTCGGACTGAAAACGGCCCGTGCTGCGCGGTAATGAAGAGGAGCCTACGGAGGAAATAAATAGTGAAGGAGAGTGCGAAAGTGATGATTCAAGGAGATGTGGATGTGAATACTGTAAGTGATATTATACGAGCACATCTTGGACCGGAGAACGGTCTGGGCTTCGCGGTGATGAAGAAGAGCGCACGGAGGAAATAAATAGTGAAGGAGAGTGCGAAAGTTATGATTGAAGTAGATGTGGATCTGAATGCTGTAAGTGAATTATATACATATATGTAAAGTGCGATGCATAAATGCGAAAATCTTGTAAAGTGTGAAAGTACGAGTAATTTTTGAAGGATATGTGGATGAGAGAGCTATTATGAAGCGCGAAAGTATAAGAGATGATTGAAGGGAGACGTGGGTATGAAAGCTATTGTAAAGTTGTAAAGTGCGAAAATATAAGTGCTGCTTGAAAGAAACGGGGAAATGAGCGCTCTAGTAGACTCGAAAATAGAAGTGAAAACAAGAATGTTTAGTAAAGAGAGAGAAAAGTCACTAACAATTTTTTCAAACTTTTCCTCGTGATTTTGGGGTTAAAAAAGATAACTAAAGATAAGATAAAAGAAAAGATAACTGGGGGGATTATGGAATCAAAAGGGCACTGTGTAATAATAACATGGAAGCTCATAACTATAATTTCATTTTATATACAAGCGGACAAATAAATCATATTCTTGAAGTATATTCTTCGGAAAATCGTGCCAGACAAAGTATTCAAAACATCAAAGCCAAGCCCGACTTAAGAATCTCAGAGGCAAGTGATCCTGGGTGCGCTCGTGCTAGAGACGAAATTTGAACTTTCGCTTAGAACAAAAAGCTTGGCGCAAAATTCTCCCTATTTTGCGGTTTACTCTGAGACGCCGTCAGATGTACCACTGGCGGTGATGGAGGAAGTCTTAAAGACTCGAATTTGTTTATGCTAAACTTCGGGGCAATTGATGACGGCAATGACTCTAATGCTGGTTAAGGTGAGGGCTTGAAATTTACAGCCTGGGCGATGCTTCGAACTCTTCGGCTTCATGGAAACCCGCTTATGGAAGACGCGCCTCCAAGTTAGGAAAATTGTAGCTCCACTCAGTTACTGGTTCAGATTATGGGTGAAAAAGATAAGTTTTGTGTTATTTTTAAAACTTGGAACTGTTGTGGTCGTGCATCTACTTATCATGCGCTGTCTAAATTGATAGAGTTACGTCTACTTCTACTGCACCTAGTAACGTCTACTTCAATTGGACAATTCCTGTTAAGTTTTTCGTACCTGTTGAGTTGTAATTTTTTGTTCTTTTCCTTGCGAAAGTAAGGAAAAAACGACGAGCTGGACAAGGCTCTCGTTATGGATGCACGAGGTCTATTCTTCAATAAATAAATTTACTTCAGAGGGGACGATTAGTTCAACTATTTGAATGTTGCTTATTTCTCATTCAGAATCCACGCAATGGGGTGAATATCAGAGCAATTGGAATGTGGAATGTTTAATATTTCTTTGTAAGAATCAACAAAATGGGGTAAGAAATAGAAAAAGTTCAATGCAGATTGTTGAATATTTTTTCTTCAGAATTAACACAATAGGATAGGAATTAAAGCAAATTGATTGAGGAATGTGAATATTTCTTTTTCAGAATCAACACATTGAGGTAGGAATTATTAGTGTACATTGTACAGGTAAGCAGAGAAGTAGCGTAAAAACGGTATCTGTTTTACCGAAGACAATAATTGTGGGTTATCTGTCATCACTTTCAATTTATGGTTTCCTTTTGATGTTAAGGTTAGGTTAAGTTAGGTGAGCTTAATTAATTTAATTTTATTTTTTAATATTTTTAATTCTTTTTTCGTTTCAGGCAAAAATATATTTCTGGGATCTTCAAAGAACTGAAGAGGAAGATCCCAGAGATTCATTATATATACATGGAAACTAGATTATTTGCATTAAAAAATAAATATAAATCAACAATGATACCTTCTCACATAAAAAATTCATTCATTCTGTCCAGAATATCAATTCAATATTCATAAAGCAATTACATTTTTCACTTTTTCCTCTGAAAACACTTTTGGCCCTAAACAAGTGGTGACCGATAACCCACAAATACCAAGGAGACAATTTTTGGCATATTTTCAGATGGTGTCATAAATAAAGAGGAATGAACCATTTAATCGATTAAACTAGCGTTTCACTATCATGCTTTCAAGCAACAGTTTTCAATTTTTAAAAACCTTTAGGCGCGATCTTTATCCATGTTCCGCCTTATGCCGTGATGTAGAAATGTAAGAATCCGTACATTCTTTCGAATTTCGTATTTTTGTGAAAGCCTCCCAATCTATCAGAACTCCATGCTCTTTCCTATCTCACAAAATGCACTGCATTGAGAAATAATTATAAACCATATGGGTAGCCGCGCTGTGATGTATTTTAGATCCTAGTGTTATTCACTTACTTTTGCAAGCGGGCCACTTCGGCTAAACGCTTTGATTGAGAGAGCCGCAGCTACTGTAAGTTAGCGTATATTATATAAATTCTATTTAATTAATTAGTTTAGATATTTTTCGAGAGCCGTCAATTGAGTGATCGCGAGCCGCGTAATGAATACCCCTGGTATATACCAATGTCTGTGCGCTGATATTTTTTAATGGGGATTTCAACGCTGCAACGGTAGTGATCCTACGCCATTTATGCTAGGAGGATTTAGATCGCATTTTTTCTAGAACTTCACGAAAACCTCGAGATCTGAGTGCATGTTAAAATTTCGTTAACGTTTATTTGGTTTTGATTTATTATTCAGAATCAGAGTACCTATAGTATGAAATACTTGTTCAAAAGCTTTCTAATAATGGTCATAGACTGAGATTAAATTATGCTTGAATCATTTCAAAAATTTATTTACCACAAACATTTTCATTACTACAATAAGACACAGGAATATATTCGATATCAAACAGACAACAAAATTAGCAATATGGGCTTAATAACTACGGAGCATCTGGCAAGAGGTGGGGAAATTCTGCAGAACACTTGGTGAGAAACATAATATGCCAAATTTTGTAACGTAGAATTAGTTAAGCATATACGACATAGAGGCCAATTTCAGTCTGAGTGAAAGGGCAGTTTGAGGTTCTGGTTAACGTTTTTTGAGTCAACTTCTCTTTGTTAGTACCTTTATAGTTAAAGGTTCATCCTGCCCGTTTATTGAGGGCGAAGACTAGCGTCCAAGAACGATATTTGTTTGATTTTTGAATTTGCTTCCGTTTTTTGTTCTTTACTTATTTTAATTTACCTAGTAAATTTAGAGCATGTAAGTTCCGAACCTTCTTTTGAATGCCGAGTAGGCTGGAGGGATCTTTTCCAGATAAGCCCCGCCACTAATGCAACACATAAGTTCACCCACTTGTAACTTTCGAAATAATGCACCTATCGACTTCAAGTTTCTATCAAAATAAAAAATGATTTAATCTTCCGTTTGCGACTAATATGAAGTCGATAGGTGCATTATTTCGTCGATAGGTGCATTATTTTGAAAGTTACAAGTGGGTGAACTTATGTGTTGCATTAGTGGCGGGGCTTATCAGGAAAAGATAAAATGTGGCATAGCAAATATTAGGAGGTTTGGAATTACATAATTTGGTACTAGCAAATACAAAGCTATTTTGCGATCTAAGTTTCGAGAAATGAGGGGCTATGAGCTTATTCCTTTTTTTCGTGAAGTAGTCATGCTACATGATTGCCTTTGCAAAATTACATAGTAAATTGAATGACCAAAATTATTGTACTATCTATGCGCATGAGAGTAATTCCGTAAACAATAAAGATAAGGTATTAACTTTTAGGCGATCTTTACTGCGTTTATCATTTCGTTTATTGAAAAATGACGTTATTATTACAATAACTTTAAATACAATATATATATATAAATATATATATGTATTATATATATTTGTATGTTTTTATAAAAACATATATAAATGTACTTGCTTATATATATACATAGGAACATTTTTTCAAAGAAATCGATCGATAAGTTATGTATGAACACGTATAAGTGCACATCACACAAAATACAATTATACAGTTTCAAGTCGATATTTGCATGGGATAATGGTATCCTGTGTCCGCAATTTTAATCATCGGAACAGCTGAGATATAAGGACGCGAGTATGCTTTGATATTTAGCTATCAAAAAAAAAGTTGGTACAATTGGGTTAGAGGTCATTTTTGGTATTTACATATCTTAAATATCTTATACATCATGTATATCATATATATTCATCTTCAATAATTTGTTTT
This sequence comes from Morinoia aosen, assembly GCA_030386875.1. Classification (NCBI taxonomy): domain Eukaryota; kingdom Metazoa; phylum Arthropoda; class Malacostraca; order Amphipoda; family Talitridae; genus Morinoia; species Morinoia aosen. The sequence continues at coordinate 46,173,741 of CM059577.1, read as the reverse complement.
TTAAATGGAGTGAATAAAAAGGCTTCTTTTATCGGTATTATTAAAGCTAAGCTATGGTTTGAGCTAATAATCCTGCCTATTAATCTTCTGCTAAAATCTCATTCGCGTGTCTGACGGTCTCCCTTGATAACCATTCCTGATAATTTTCTATACAATCTTAAATGGTAATCTCACTTGATTATCTCGCTTGATAATCTCGCCTGGTAATCTCACCTGAAAATCCCAGCTGAAAATATTGTCTCTTAATCTCACCTGATAATTTTAAATAAAAATTTCACCTGAAAAATCTCGCTTATAAATCTCACCTGATAATCTCACGTGATAATCTCGCCTGGTAATTATAGCTGGAAATCAGGTCTGAATTTAAGAAACATTCTACTGCTCAATAGCTTGTGGCGAATACATAGTTGAAATATGTTTAAATAAATAATCATCCAAAAATTTTGTTTGGTCAGTGGTAGCAATCTTCAGCTATAAAATTTTAAGAACAGGATAACAATAAACAAAAGACAGAGACACGCACGTCATGACATGCACTGTGATGACATATTCTCAAATACTTCAAGGCGAAGCTATTTTTCGGTGTAGGTATAGTGATATCAGTTTTTTATAGTTTTTTCGCAATTTATTCATTATTGTTTTTTGGCCTTTGTTTAACAGCACTGATGATGGAATCAGAAATACCGAAACGTTTGCTATTAAAAGAATATTCCCTTTTACTTTGGTTCTAATTTTTATTTTACTCATAAGTTTTCCCAAAAATCGCCCTTCCAATTCTATTCAAGGCTTAAATTTCACAACAGTTTATTTGATTTCAGTTGCTCTCTCTGGACTTACCGACAAAATAGTGAAGCGACCCGTAATTAAGAAGATGAAGTTGCTTAGTCCGTCTGTCGCAAGTCACCGTGAGTTTTTAACGTTGCATGATACAGACAGTAAACTAAGGATAGTAATCAATAGTCATGATATAAATCACACTAGCATGTAATTGGCTGATTACTTGCTGCAAAGTTTACAGATTAGCGCCTCCAAAATAGCGTGCTGTAAGTTCTTGAGTACAGAACTCGTATTTTGATGGTAAAAATCCACGGGTAAATTCCGAGCTTAAAGCGTACGATGATTTAAATACACGTCAAGCTCGCGTGCCTTGGAAAATGGAGGTGAAAATGGCAGCTCGGTTCTCTCCTCTTATCCGTCAATAAACGCTCGCACATACTTCCAGGGAATTTTTTTTTAGGGTTCTTGGACTTTTTTTCTGGCCATTAAATGCAGAGAACGTAACAGGTTTGCTGTGACGGGACCCGAGCCCAAAAGCTGCGCCGTCGCATTTAAGCAAGACTCTAACGGCCTCTAAAATTAGCAGGCACAATTTTAGGCATATTAGAGAAATTAGTGAGCACTCGTACGAGACTTTCGAATTATGCAAACTTGCACGACTGGTCACAGCTTCGAGTATGGGGAATAAGTCAAAGAACGCATTGTGCTCAGTAAATTTCTGGCAAAATTAATAGAGACAAAAAAAGAAATGGTAGAGTGGCCAATGAGCAAGTAGGATGGCAAATTTTGAAGGACATAACATATAAATGTAATAGTATAGTGAATAAAGTGTTTGAGTCTGGAGATTAGTCAGAGAACGCATTGAGATCACCAAATTTCTGGCAAAATTGATAGAGATATAAGTAGAGATAAAAGAGTGGTCATTGGCAAGGAGGAGGATAGCAAGTTTTGAAGGACATTACATGCCTATATTAAACAGTAGTAAATATACGAGAAAAATTTGCCATATTACAAAACTGCTTGCATAGAGTTCTTAAATGAACGTGATATTTATGGGTAGATTTGGCTAGACTTGACTAAACTAGACTAGACCAGACTAGGCTAGAACAAACTAGGCTAGACTAGGCAAGACTAGACCAGACTAGACAAGGATAGACCAGACTAAACTAGGTTAAACTAGACTAGGCCAGACTAGACTAGACCAAACTGAACTAGACTAGAATGTGAATAGGATTATAATAGAATAGAGCAGAGCAGAGCAGAATCGAATACAATGCGGTGACACAAATGTGCTAGTCGTCTATTGTGTATTTTTTTCAAATTCCCGTGCCATACACCAATCTTGCACAGGCACCAGAGGAACACATGCTCAGTCACTGTTTTTCAAATACCAGCGTCAATACATCATAATAAGGTAATTCTTCAATACTACAGTTGCCCAATGAAAATATTGACCTGCATTTTTCAGTAGTCATTTTTGAAGCACAATCACTAATACATTATAAAAAGGCAATTCTTAAAAACTACAGTTGCACTATGAAAATATTGTGGATTAATCTCGCCTGATTAATCATAATCATCTTTCAGTTTTTACCATTATCAGTAATGTCAGAACCGTTACAAGGTAACAGTACTCGAAAGTATGAAATCAATCGCACGAATAAGACTAATGAGGAAAATTTTGTCATCTCCCAGGGTTCATAACGCAAGAATATGTTATCGAAAATGCGTTATTTTATCGAAAATTTCTATTCGTTATTTACGAGGGTGATTTTAAGGTGAAAAGCTTAAAGACTGATGCTAGCGATGAATTTCAGCTCGCAGATCCGAAAACAGGGTTTCGTGAGCACAAAAAATGAAGAATTAGCAAAATGTGAAGAATTTGGGCAAAGTGCGGATTAACCTCTGATATGAGAACGCGGCTATAACATTTGAGTGACTAGTTGCGTGGTGCGATGCAGGACTCGCATACTGATCTTAGTTCTCAACTTTTTTTACCCACTTAAACTAACTAACTTTCTTAAACTTAACTTCACTAACTACCGATCAACTTGAACTGACAAATAACTTTCTTAAACCAAATAACTAAGCAGCAACAATTTGATTGATTTGGTGTATGAGATATGACAATATTGTTGAAATTTATTGGTGTTCTTCTAAATCACTAGCTCAAGTCCATCCTTCACTAACTCAAGACTATTGCTCACTAGCTGAAGGGTAATACTGAAGGGCAATGCGTAATGTTTATGGTTATTGTAAGTAGTTTTTGCAGGTTGCCATTGCATGCAGATTACCATCGAAAGGTTGCCATAGCATATCAGCATTGCAGATTGCCATTGCAGGTTACCATTGCAGGTTGCTATTGCAAGTTTCTATTGCAGGTTAACACTGCAGGTTACCATAGCAGGTTACCATAGCAGGTTATCATTGCAGGTTACCATTGCAGGTTCCCTAATCCATGCTTTATGAGTCCACGTCTATAGCGAAGCATTCTTTTCAAGAAAATGTGCGTGCTCTGATAGAGAAAAGTTTTCCATATGATCGAGATTGTTCAATGATCGTAAAAATACAATACCGTCGAGGTAGGTTAGACGGGGAATCTTTAAACTGGAAAGTTCGAGCAATCCCACATGGCATGAGATTTTTCAGTAAATTTGAAGATCCGCTCTAAGATTTCAATCTCACAGAGATTTAGGGAAAAAATTTGCGCTTTTCACAATTTTACTTCAATGAGGCGGCTTGGGCTCCAAAAATAATCCTTTCGTGAGAGTAAATTTTTAATCAGTTGTTTTTATAAAATTATGAGATTTTAGTTTACTGGCCTATGTCTGCTGGTGTTGTGGTCTTTGTCTGCTGGTGTTGTGGTCTTTGTCTGCTGGTGTTGTGGTCTTTGTCTGCTGGTGTTGTGGTCTTTGTCTCCTGGTATTGTGGTCTTTGTCTCCTGGTATTGTGGTCCTTGTCTGCTGGTATTGTGGTCCTTGTCTGCTGGTATTGTGGTCCTTGTCTGCTGGTATTGTGGTCTTTGTCTGCTGGTATTGTGGTCCTTGTCTGCTGGTATTGTGGTCCTTGTCTGCTGGTATTGTGGTCCTTGTCTGCTGGTATTGTGGTCCTTGTCTGCTGGTATTGTGGTCCTTGTCTGCTGGTATTGTGGTCCTTGTCTGCTGGTATTGTGGTCCTTGTCTGCTGGTATTGTGGTCTTTGTCTGCTGGTATTGTGGTCTTTGTCTGCTGGTATTGTGGTCTTTGTCTGCTGGTATTGCGGCATTTAACACCAAGTTCAGTTGCTGAAAAGTTTGAAAGGTAAATATTATTCCCATTTTCCCCACCAAATTTCTCTCGAAGAGTACAAACTAACTTTTGATGACCATTCCTATATTTATTGAGAAGAAAACAAACCAAACTTTGATGGCTTACGTTCATATTTATCACGAAGAGCACAATCCAATTTTTGATACCCTACGTTCATATTTATCACGGAGAACTCAAACCAACTTTCGATGACCTACGTTCATATATATCACGGAGAACTCAAACCAACTTTCGATGACCTACGTTCATATATATCACGGAAAACTCAAACCAACTTTCGATGACCTACGTTCATATTTATCACGGAAAACTCAAACCAACTTTCGATGACCTACGTTCATATATATCACGGAAAACTCAAACCAACTTTCGATGACCTACGTTCATATATATCACGGAAAACTCAAACCAACTTTCGATGACCTACGTTCATATTTATCACGGAGAACTCAAACCAACTTTCGATGACCTACGTTCATATATATCACGGAGAACTCAAACCAACTTTCGATGACCTACGTTCATATATATCACGGAAAACTCAAACCAACTTTCGATGACCTACGTTCATATTTATCACGGAGAACTCAAACCAACTTTCGATGACCTACGTTCATATATATCACGGAAAACTCAAACCAACTTTCGATGACCTACGTTCATATTTATCACGGAAAACTCAAACCAACTTTCGATGACCTACGTTCATATATATCACGGAAAACTCAAACCAACTTTCGATGACCTACGTTCATATTTATCACGGAAAACTCAAACCAACTTTCGATGACCTACGTTCATATATATCACGGAAAACTCAAACCAACTTTCGATGACCTACGTTCATATATATCACGGAAAACTCAAACCAACTTTCGATGACCTACGTTCATATATATCACGGAAAACTCAAACCAACTTTCGATGACCTACGTTCATATATATCACGGAAAACTCAAACCAACTTTCGATGACCTACGTTCATATTTATCACGGAGAACTCAAACCAACTTTCGATGACCTACGTTCATATTTATCACGGAAAACTCAAACCAACTTTCGATGACCTACGTTCATATTTATCACGGAAAACTCAAACCAACTTTCGATGACCTACGGTCATATTTATCAAGGAAAACTCAAACCAACATTCGATGACCTACGTTCATATTTTTCACGGAAAACTCAAACCAACTTTCGATGACCTACGGTCATATTTATCACGGAAAACTCAAACCAACTTTCGATGACCTACGGTCATATTTATCAAGGAAAACTCAAACCAACATTCGATGACCTACGTTCATATTTTTCACGGAAAACTCAAACCAACATTCGATGACCTACGTTCATATTTTTCACGGAAAACTCAAACCAACTTTCGATGACCTACGTTCATATTTATCACGGAAAACTCAAACCAACTTTCGATGACCTACGTTCATATTTATCACGGAAAACTCAAACCAACTTTCGATGACCTACGTTCATATTTATCACGGAAAACTCAAACCAACTTTCGATGACCTACGTTCATATATATCACGGAAAACTCAAACCAACTTTCGATGACCTACGTTCATATATATCACGGAAAACTCAAACCAACTTTCGATGACCTACGGTCATATTTATCACGGAAAACTCAAACCAAACCAACTGTTGGTGACCTATGAGCTTGTCAATGACAGCACGTGCAAGTAACGCACGAAAGACGTCGTTCTTCATCATACATCACATGCGAGCGCGTGATTTTGACGTATGACTTACAATGATAGGTGGTTAGAGTGGCGAATCACCTTCATTAGAGTGGCCTTATATGCCATTTCTCGCCCCAGTGATCACGGGATGGATTACTATTTTATTTTCGATAAAAAGGCATTCTAGTTCTTAGGTGTTTTCTCAAGCTTGTTCTTTCAGTGGTCACCGGGATGGATTGCTATTTTATTTTAGATTAAATGAGATTTCAGTTCTTAGGTATTTATCGAACCTGCTCTTTCAGTGACCTCCAGCATGAATTACTATTTCATTTTAGATTAAAAGGAATTTCAGTTCTTTTGTATTCGTCAAGCGTGCTCTCTTAGTCTTGTTTGTTTGAATTGGACGATGGAAGTCAAATCTGCTGCTCATTTTTTGCGCATAGAAGTCTTAATTTTTTTGTAATGACCGACCAGTAGATTTAAATTTCTATACTTTGTTCTCACTAAAAATGAACCGAAACCTGCAACTTTTGATTAAATTCCTTGTGACCAACACATCGAGGGTGATGGAGAGTAATAATTATATTATACGAGCCAACCCGTATCATAGATACCGCAATGATGTTGAAGGGCGTGACGCACAGGTTAGCGTATTAATATATAGATAATTCTGTATTACCTACTCATACCGGGGTGATGGAGAGTAATAATTATATTATATAATTCTGCGTTGCCTACTCATACCGGGGTGATAGAGAGTAATAATTATATTATATAATTCTGTGTTACCTACTCATACCGGGGTGATGGAGAGTAATAATTATATTATATAATTCTGCGTTGCCTACTCATACCGGGGTGATAGAGAGTAATAATTATATTATATAATTCTGTGTTACCTACTCATACCGGGGTGATGGAGAGTAATAATTATATTATATAATTCTGTGTTACAGACTCATACCGGGGTGATGGAGAGTCATAATTCCTCGTGACCTACCGGCGAGGATGGGAAGTCATAAAAGTGTCATGAACCTTAAGTGAAATCTCACACTCGTTCTTGATAAGCTGAGAGCAACTTAAGCACGCATCTCCAGTGAGTGTCAATTTTTGACGTGCAGGCAGTTGATTAGTTCTACTTTTTGCGTTTCCTAAGGACTTGAAGATAAGCCAAAATTTCGAACGCTTTGCAGAAAATTCTATAACCAAAACAAATGAAAAAAAAAATCGTGATGAAAATTTGTGATTGCTAAATAATGAAAATTTGTGATTGCTGAACAATGACAATTCATGATGGCTTTACAATAACAATTTATGATTGCTTAACAATGACAATTTATGATTAGCGAACAATAACAATTTATGGTAGTTTAACAATGATAATTTATGGCTGTTGAACAATAACAATTTATGGTAGTTTAACAATGATAATTTATGGCTGCTGAACAATGACAATTTATGATCACTTTCGAGGATGCCAAATTTCCTATGAATCTTTTTAGCAGCAATTCTTAGCAGCCATTGCAGAAAGAGTGTCCAAAACTATCCAATTCAGTTCACCATCAACTAGATGCTTATTTAGTGTAGAAAAAACCTGAAGATAACTATGTTCGTGTCTGAAATAATATATTCGTGTCTGAAATAACATATTCGTATCTGAAATATTCGTGTTTGAAATAATTCAATGAAATTTCGTGAGAAATAAAGTTAAAGTTCCTTGTACAAAAATTTTAGGATTAAGTTTTAAAATTACAGTAAGACTAATAATGCAGTTAATTTTAATACTTATTCAATCATTTTTTAATAACAAGAATCAATATCTCATCAGTACTAATAATTGTTAAAAATACTGGGTAAGTTAGTGTCGAATGCACATGAAGTTTTTGAGTGTTGCAAGGAAATAATTTGTAACCGAGATTATACATATACGTTTACAAATACCAGTATTTCATATAAAAATATATATAATGAATGTTGCAATTTATATGATACACATATACTACAGGTATAAACATCTCAGTATACGTACAGGTATCTACCTACTGCAGGTTGTAATTTATATAATATACATATACTGTAGGTATAAACATATCAGTATAAATTCAGGTATCTATAAAATGTAGGTTGTAATTTTGGCATAACCAACCTTCGGTTACTTCTTATCTGCAAGATCTGTAAAAAATATTATGAAACTTTCAGCCCAGTTTTTAAATTTGTGTACTAATTAACCGATGTTTATGTACAAGTAAGCTGATATTTACGCTATGATGAAACAATATTAACGAAAAAACATATTTTCTGTAATGATATCATATTCATCGCTGAATGCAGATATTTATTTCCTAAAGATTTCATATTTATTTAGTCATGAGCTGATATTATGCACTTATGAGATAAATTTTATTTATTATAAAGCCACTATTTATGAACTGCGAGGTAGATATTTATACATCAATGGATTAATATAAATCCGCTGATGAGCTGGAAACATTTCAACACTCTATTATTTGATTGCAAACTGTATCTGTCCAGTCCAATTGAATTCTTAGTCTTATGTAGTTATACAACTGACTACCTTGCATTATTTGCTTTCACAGGAGAGAAAACCAAACCGAGAATTACTTTGCCGAGAAAACCAAAACAAAAATTAATTTACCGAGAAAACCAAAACAGAAATTAATTTGCCGAGAAAACCAAACCGAGAATTACTCTGCCGAGAAAACCAAAACAGAAACTAATTTGCCGAGAAAACAAAACCGAGAATTACTTTGCCGAGAAAACCAAACCGAGAATTACTCTGCCGAGAAAACCAAAACAGAAATTAATTTGCCGAGAAAACCAAAACAGAAATTAATTTGCCGAGAAAACCAAACCGAGAATTACTCTGCCGAGAAAACCAAAACAGAAATTAATTCGCCGAGAAAACAAAACCGAGAATTACTCTGCCGAGAAAACCAAAACAGAAATTAATTTGCCGAGAAAACGAAACCGAGAATTACTTTGCCGAGAAAACCAAAACAAAAATTACTCTGCAGGAGCAGGGGAGAGAGGCCAACTGTAAAGCCGACCCTACAGCTGTTGTTTGGTACCTCCGTGATCTCAGGTTGGGCATTTCTTTCTGCCAGACTATCTGTCGGGAATGAAGGTCTCAAATACAATAAACTTTGCCTTCTGCGATGCCTGCAATGTAGCCACTTACAGTGAAATGAGGCCACCGCTTAAAGTATATACCTGGGCTGAATGTATATATGAAGAAACGGACGATTAATTATGCTTATTTTTGGAGTTTCTCAGTAAGACTCAATTTCATAGTCTTTTGGTGCATGTGGAGATTCGGCAGTCGGTTCACCAGACAGCTATTCAGACGTGACAGTTGGAAAACAGTGAGAGGGACTTTCGGTGTACGGCTCTTATGTCTCACTAGTCCAACCCCCTTTATTTGAAATGAGACAGAAGGCCGTGTGAAAGAAAGGCCGTAAGAAATAAAAAATTCAATCTCTCGAGAGTTGATGAGGCCGAGCTTGTATCACAGATACGCTCATCACACACTGCAGGCTGGCTTTGGACGGACAGACAGACAGACGGACGCGACTCTTATTATAATATAGATTATCCATGAGTATAAACTCTCTTTTAAATGTTTGCATGAATTTTCACGAACATAATTATTGTAATCTGTTTTTCGCTTATGTAATTAGTCAAAATGTGATACATAATGTGCGAAAACGTATATAGTATACAAGCTCGTCAAAATACGAAGACGTTTTTTCTCCCATGTAACTAGTGAAAACATGGAATATACTGTTCGTAAAAACACAGTGCACAAGCGCATAAAAATATGCGTATAAATGCCGCTTTTATGACATCTCGATTTCTCAAAGTACTGTTTCAAACGATATCCAACGTAGTCCCCTCACATTACGCACATCTGCCTGGGGGAGACAACTCTGTTAATAGGCGCATTGTCTGGAGGTAACCACAGAACTGTACGATCACTCCACCAGCGTTAATCAACTTGAACATTTTGCACAGCACCTGCACATACTCTCAGAACTTGCAATGCAATACGTACGGAGACGGCGAGTTTCTGACAGGCGTCGCCTACCACAGATGTTGTTTGCAAAAGAACGGCTTAACTTGCCTTTTGAGCAAGTGAGTTATATTTTGAGTAACTGCCAGGACACACGCAAAGCGGGCATTTTTGCAAGCGCCGTGCCAAAATCTGCTCCACGTCAATATTTGCTCGTCACTGAGTTTGGCAGGAGAGTGTGTGAGCTCCGAATGCCGGGAAATGAACACCTATGAGGAAAGAAAGCATTACTGTTTTCATGTAACGTGACCTGAAATATAGATGTATTTACAGATATAGATGGCGTTTGCAGATATAGAATGCTCAAACAACTTTGAGCATTACCTAAGTCCTGAGGTATAAATGAATACCAGAGTCAAACGCTTTTGAACATTGTGTAAGTACTTTGAACATTATCATATAAATGGAAAACATTCAAGCACCTTTGAACATTACTTAAGTCATGAGATGTAAATGGATACCAGAGTCAAACGCCTTTGAACATTACGGAAGTCATTCGAACATTACCATATAAACAGATAACAGTCAAAATCTTTTGAACATTACCTATGTCCTGAGATATAAATAAATACCAGAGTCAAATCAAAAACCTTTGAATACATGACGAAACAATCGAAGAACTTTGCAGTGGAGCCAAAACTTGTGCAGTGCCCCATGCCCAAGCAACAAGGTACGGGCCAATCAAGGCTCGAGTTCCACAGCCCTGTTGACGAGCGCAGGTCATTTCATGCGAACCTGCGGCGCCATGTTTGTTGCGCTTCTCGACGGTATTGGGTGTCCCGTTTTAACCAACACGAAGATTAATTTGCCTTTAAATTTCTTCCAATTAGTGATGAAAACTTTACAGCCGAACGGGCTCCGTTGCTTTACAGCGCTCGTGGACTATTTTAGGAGGGATAGGATGTCTCTTTTGGGTGCAGTGCTGAGAGAAAACGCCTGTGGAGAGCAGAACGACTAGCGTTTTCATCCAAAAGAAGTTGAGCTCAACGAAAAAATAAGAAAAACAGCTTATTTCCAGTAAAGTTGACACATGAAATTTATTGCGTTGGTTTTTACGAGCTGTTGAATTTTTCCGTTTTGGAACTTCAGAACTCCTATTATTTTGGAAAAGTGAAGTATTTGCCTTTCAATTACTTGCAATTTTTTCAAGGAATTAGCAATTGTGTTGATGGGTTAACCTTTCAGTGCATGGTGTATCAAATATTCAGTGAGTGGTGTATCCAATATGACATACCGAATTTTGCTGTATACAGTTTGTCCCACAATAACCTGAACCGAGTATTTATTTTCCCGTATCAGTAATACCATCATTAAATCACCCGTATCAGTAATACCATCATTAGAATACCCGTATCAGTAATACCATCATTAGATCACCCGTATCAGTAATACCATCATTAGAATACCCGTTTCAGTAATATCATCATTAGAATACCCGTATCAGTAATACCATCATTAGAATACCCGTATCAGTAATACCATCATTAAATCACCCGTATCAGTGATACCATCATTAGAATACCCGTATCAGTAATACCATCATTAGAATACCCGTCTCAGGAATACCAACATTAGAATACCCGTATCAGTAATACCATCATTAGAATACCAGTATCAGTAATACCATCATTAGAATACCCGTATCAGTAATACCATCATTAGATCACCCGTATCAGTAATACCATCATTAGAATACCAGTATCAGAAATACCATCATTAAAATACCCGTATCAGTAATACCATCATTAGAATACCAGTATCAGTAATACCAGTATCAGTAATACCATCATTAGATCACCCGTATCAGTAATACAATCATTAGAATACCAGTATCAGTAATACTGTTATGGAGTTCTTTTCTTGATGTCATTTTTGCTCTTTTTTTTATCTTTTTAGCTCTCTCTTGACGGTCGTGATTGAAGATCACATTCTTATATTTTGTTAGCCAGAGATAAACTGGGACTTTTCAATGTCCATAAATTTAATTAATGAATGAGCGGCAAATAGGCATAAATAATTCGTTATAATTTGGTAGCGTGGGATACCTCTCTACAGATATTGATAATCCATCTTTCTAATTAACAAGAAGTTATACGACGTGGCACATCGACATTTTATTCCCTAATCTCGTCACAAAAGGTTATCATTCTAAAAGTAAAGTAAACCTAACGCACTAAATTACACTTCGATTAACACTGAAGGCAAAACATATGATATGCTGAAGACAAGACGATATAAGTGAATGCTTAAGGCATAATAACGATAACCCTACGCCCAGAAGGGAGGTAATGAGGATGTTACCTAAGGGGCATATGACATGATGGACTTATCTTTGTTCAGAATTCCGGAAGATGGCTATATCGTGTGTACGCCGAGACATTTATTAATTACTTTAATTTAACGGATATTCGGAATCACTTGTAGTGCACATTTCAAAGGAGAAACAATGCCCAGCCTCGAAAGGCAGGGGTTCAAGATATGATAAGGCGCTCTTTCTCTGAGGGAAGTCTCGGGCGTACTAACCGTTCTCGTCTGCGCGGAGCGCTTACCCTCTCGATCGTCTGCTCTCACGCCCGCTTCGAACGATAGCTTAACATTGCAATCTCAATATAGATTATTCCTCGACCAAGCGGTTGTGTATGACTCTAGCGTATTGAATTATATAAGCAAAGGGAAACATTAATTCTCGCTAATCGTACAAATGATCTAATTAACATGGGCTATTGAATAATGACAGAAATAACAGTGAAGAATCTCTCTTGTGTCGGTATTCGGCAGCTCCTTCAATCAGTTGACGTCCTTTGCTTCCCCCGCTATCTCGGAGTCGACGTAGAATAGAAACAGAAGGAGGGAAGAATAACTATTTAGAACGACTCGCAGAATCCGATAACCGTCTCCGAAGCACACGGCGTCTCTCTCCGGCTGCTTTGGATCATTCCGAACATATAGAGGCGTCCCTCGTTCTGAAGATCCTTACGTTGTGATAAGATCACAACAATACCATCATTAGAATACCCGTATCAGTAATACCATCATTAGAATACCCGTATCAGTAATACCATCATTAGAATACCCGTATCAGCAATACCATCATTAGATCACCCGTATCAGTAATACCATCATCAGAATACCCGTATCAGTAATACCATCATTAGAATACCCGTCTCAGTAATACCATCATTAGAATACCCGTATCAGTAATATAATCATTGGAATACCCGTATCAGTAATACCATCATTAGAATACCCGTATCAGTAATACCATCATTAGAATACCCGTATCAGTAATACCATCATTAGAATACCCGTATCAGTAAACTATCATTAGAATACCCGTATCAGTAATACCATCATTAGAATACCAGTATCAGTAATACCATCATTAGAATACCCGTATCAGTAATACCATCATTAGAATACCCGTATCAGTAATACCATCATTAGAATACCCGTATCAGTAATACCATCATTAGAATACCCGTATCAGTAATACCATCATTAGAATACCCGTACCATTAATACCATCATTAGAATACCCGTGTCAGTAATACCATCATTAGAATACCCGTATCAGTAATACCATCATTAGAATACCAGTATCAGTAATACCATAATTAGAATACCCGTATCAGTAATACCATCATTAGAATACCCGTATCAGTAATACCATCATTAGAATACCCGTATCAGTAATACCATCATTAGAATACCCGTATCAGTAATACCATCATTAGAATACCCGTATCAGTAATACCATCATTAGAATACCCGTATCAGTAATACCATCATTAGAATACCCGTATCAGTAATACCATCATTAGAATACCCGTATCAGTAATACCATCATTAGAATACCCGTATCAGTAATACCATCATTAGAATACCCGTATCAGTAATACCATCATTAGAATACCAGTATCAGTAATACCATCATTAGAATACCCGTATCAGTAATACCATCATTAGAATACCCGTATCAGTAATACCATCATTAGAATACCCGTATCAGTAATACCATCATTAGAATACCCGTATCAATAATACCATCATTAGAATACCCGTATCAGTAATACCATCATTAGAATACCCGTATCAGTAATACCATCATTAGAATACCCGTATCAGTAAACTATCATTAGAATACCCGTATCAGTAATACCATCATTAGAATACCCGTATCAGTAATACCATCATTAGAATACCCGTACCATTAATACCATCATTAGAAAACCCGTACCATTAATACCATCATTGAAATACTCGTAACAGTAATACCATCATTAGAATATCCGTATCAGTAATATCATCGTAATTTTGCTTGAAATGAAACGCTTATGGTAATATCATTCATAATTTATGACTTGCGGTTGAGAACACCAGGGACACGACTCTGTATGCTGTGGCTCGCACAACCGCAGGCTGGAATAACCCAAGTCGATTTTTTTCCAGAGGTAATTTTTATTTTAGCCGCCCAGTGCAGATGCATGATTACCTATATCATTAATTATACCTAAGGATCATATAATTGGTTATTAGATCTATAATCACATCTAGAGATCAAATCATTTTACATTATATCAGTAATTAAACCGAAGAATCATATCATTAACTAACTATATCAGCAAATACATTTAAGGATTATATATGATAAGTTTTCAAATTGTAGTATTACTTTGAAGCCAAAAATACAAACAATGATGTTCATGAAACGATCGCTTCTGAGCATAGTAATCTACCTTTTTGCCTTTTATATATATATATATATATATATATATATATATATATATAATATGTTTATATATAAATATTTGTAATATCTGAATTCAATTATATATATTTATGTACCTATAAATTGGGGCAGCTGAAACGAAAGATGATTTGGTAAAAAAGGCATATTAGGATACTCAGAAGATTTAGATATAATTACTGATATAATTATTTATTGATATATGATCCAATGAAATGATTGCAGACACAATTATTTAAAGATATGATCCTTAGATATAGTTTCTGATATAATCTTTTAATAATTGTATCCTTAGAAATAATTACTGATGTAATCATTTAATTATATGACCCTTAGTTATAAATACTGATACTATAATTTAAATATAAAATTATTAGATTCTAAGAAAACACGTTGAATTCTAGGTAAAGATCAGACATAAAATAATAACCTTTAAATGTGTGTTCCTAAGTTTGAGAGGTTAAAGTAAAAATGGTTTTATGGTCAATTGAGCGTGGGAGTCTACCTCCAAATTACAAGTTATTTTTGAATACTAATGAAGGGATTCAATACTTTCCTTGAACAAATTTTCCAGAAGTGGATGACAAACAAATATATCCATCCCAATAGTACCCGTCATTAAAATATTCTTGTACTTGTGCACTGGTGAAACTCGTATCACAGATACGGTCATTGAGCGTCCCTGTGAGCGTCACGGAGAGACGGAAGCAGCGGACACCAAATATATAAATGAACACACCAAGGGTATTATTAGGTAGGATGGATGAACCGGCTCGATTTCATTCCATCGAACCTGTGACCGCTCAAAACTACATAGATGAGGGATGATTAATCGTGTGTCTTGGAGAAGACGCTCATAAAATTAGCATTTTTGTGGGTCGAAATTAGTCAGATTTCAAAAAATCAGTGAAGTCTTATTTCTTCAACGCCATGCAAATATGTTAGTGATTAGTGATCAAACTATTTTAGTATCTAGTTCTGTACCCAGAGCTTCCACACCGCAAAACGTTGTGATATTACTTCCATTCATACCCGACCACCTACCTTCTTCGTACTGCAACATTCACATGAGAAACTTGGTTGCTGTCGGTAAAACCAATGTGTGAGCATTTTGAAAGTACACCAGTCAAACACAACTACCAAACTCTGCTACCAAGTGTCCATAAAAAAATGCACCCATCCTTCAGCTGACAATTACTCACATATATTTTCCTGCGAACCTAAATTTTCTTGAACGATTATTAATTTTCTAAAATTTAATGTTCTTTTCTTTGATATATATCATTATACATGTGTTTAGGTCAATAAAAACTCAATAATCAAAATACACAAGTATTGTGCTGTCAAAAGGTGAGTGCATTGTCTTGTAGCACTTGTATCATATTTAGGCAACAAACTTGGTACCTGTATGGCCTGTATCATATTTACGCAACACACTTGGTTACACTTGGTTACTGTGTGCCCAGTATCATATTTACGCAACAAACTTGGTTACTGTATGCCGTGTATCATACTTACGCAACACACTTGGTTACTGTATGCCCTGTATCATACTTACGCAACAAACTTGGTTACTGTATGCCCTGTATCATATTTAAGCAACAAACTTGGGTACTTGCATTCACGCAACAAAATTCGTTACTTTATCCCCTGTATCATATTTACGCAACAAACTTGAATTTGCGCAAGAAACTTAGTCCCTGTATGCGACAGGAACTGGCAGTCCTGCCAAGCATCACACCCTACAGCCCGCTCCAGCAGAAGTGAGCCGTCTCGGCCCCGGCAAACCTGTTATACAAAACATAGCACAACAGTAGCTTCAAAATGGCGGGTCTAGATTGTCATTTAAGGATTACGCTGACTACTGAATAGCAGGAGCACGAGAGCGTCCAGTCTAGCGCGGTGCAATCTCTAAACCGCAGCACAGATTTATTGCCAGATGAGATCTATGCGTTTCTTCGCGAGACAAAGAGGATGTCAATGCAGAGCGTGTAAGGGGAGTCGTGGTCTTTATTTACCTGTCGATATACGGTTACAATGAGCATGGGTCACGTATAGAGAACGATCACATTGAACATAGAAAAAGTTCACTTTGGGCATGAGTCACGTGTAGAGAACGATCTCGCTGGGCATCAGTCACGTATTGAGAATGATTACGTTGGGTATGGGTCACATATAGAGTGCAACTCCACATACCCAATCACATGAGATGCTGTCCGACCTTAGCAATAAGATTCAGTGCAGGGCTTCAGAGTGAATCTTTCTTTTGGTCCCGAGGTCTTTTTTCTTTTGGTCCCTACATCTTGCAAGTCGCTGCTCCCACCCATAACATTTGTTAGGTGTGCAATATCTGCTCATCTTGGCAGAAACTAAGGTGCCTCTGCCCAAAGACACGTGAGGCTTTGTAATGACTCTCATTAATGCTTCACATTTCTTGTCAAGGCGAAAATTCGTTCATGTGATCTCGACACTGCTTCTTTACACAGCGTGGAAAAAATCCTCTAGACTCTCTTTCAATTTAATATAAAAGCTGTTGATATTTGTCTCAATAACAAAAAAATACGGTCAATTGTTGCAAATTAATTATTTTCATGTTTCGAATTGAATTTGTCGTTAAAAACCGCTGTAGTTTTCGGAAAATGAGCTAACGCCAAGCTGCCATTGATCTTCACCGCACTAGCGCATCAAAGTCAACAATCATTATGCAGCAAAAGATTGCTAAATTTACTTTTTATATTGCCGGGCCAGATTGGCGGAAAAAAATTGTTTTATTCTGAAACTGGCGTGATATTTTATCACGCGCGAGTATCAAGTTCTGCAATTATTAAGTAGCTAAAGATAGCTGAATCTAACGTTTATGATACCGTGGCCAGGTTGGAAGAAAAGCAAAGAAAAACCGTTTTTTTTAAACTGACATGATCTTTTGGCACTCTGGAGTATCCAAGTCTACAATCACCAAGCCGCCATAGATCGCTACACCGTGGCCAGATTGGAGGCAATGGGCAACGCTAAGGATCTTAAACGTAATACTATGGCAACGCTAGGCAGACTATCACTCTTATTACGCATTGAAAAGTGGCATTTTCAAAGACATATTTAGGGGATATGGACTTTGTAAGTGACTGCTTGTATCCTTGAGAACCGGTACTGGGAGTATTGTGTATAGCATCGTACGATGTACGATGTGAGCGTCGTACGGTGTAAGCATCCTACTGAAGTAAAAGTATAGCATCGTACGATGTAAGCATCGTACTGAAATATAAGTATAGTATTGTACGATGTAAGCATCGTACTGAAGTATAAGTATAGCATCGTACGATGTAAGCATCGTACTGAAGTAAAAGTATAGCATCGTATGATGTAAGCATATCGTACTGAAGTAAAAGTATGGCATCGTACGATGTAAGCATATCGTACTGAAGTAAAAGTATAGCATCGTACGGTGTAAGCATCGTACTGAAGTAAAAGTAAAGCATCGTACGGTGTAAGCATCGTACTGAAGTAAAAGTATAGCATCGTACGGTGTAAGCATCGTACTGAAGTAAAAGTATAGCATCGTACGATGTAAGCATATCGTACTGAAATATAAGTATAGCATCGTACGATGTAAGCATCGTACTGAAATATAAGTATAGCATCGTACGATGTAAGCATCGTACTGAAGTAAAAGTATAGCATCGTACGATGTAAGCATATCGTACTGAAGTAAAAGTATAGCATCGTACGATGTGAGCATATCGTACTGAAGTAAAAGTATAGCATCGTACGATGTAAGCATCGTACTGGAGTAAAAGTATAGCATCGTACGATGTAAGCATCGTACTGAAGTAAAAGTATAGCATCGTACGATGTAAGCATATCGTACTGAAATATAAGTATAGCATCGTACGATGTAAGCATCGTACTGAAATATAAGTATAGCATCGTACGATGTAAGCATCGTACTGAAGTAAAAGTATAGCATCGTACGATGTAAGCATATCGTACTGAAGTAAAAGTATAGCATCGTACGGTGTGAGCATCGTACTGAAGTAAAAGTATAGCATCGTACGATGTAAGCATATCGTACTGAAGTAAAAGTATAGCATCGTACGATGTAAGCATATCGTACTGAAGTAAAAGTATAGCATCGTACGATGTAAGCATCGTACTGGGGTAAAAGTATAGCATCGTACGATGTAAGCATATCGTACTGAAGTAAAAGTATAGCATCGTACGGTGTGAGCATCGTACTGAAGTAAAAGTATAGCATCGTACGATGTAAGCATATCGTACTTAAGTAAAAGTATAGCATTGTACGGTGTGAGCATCGTACTGAAGTAAAAGTATAGCATCGTACGATGTAAGCATATCGTACTGAAGTAAAAGTATAGCATCGTACGATGTAAGCATCGTACCGAAGTAAAAGTATAGCATCGTACGAGGTAAGCATCGTACTGAAGTAAAAGTATAGCATCGTACGATGTAAGCATATCGTACTGAAGTAAAAGTATAGCATCGTACGGTGTGAGCATCGTACTGAAGTAAAAGTATAGCATCGTACGATGTAAGCATTTCGTACTGAAGTAAAAGTATAGCATCGTACGATGTAAGCATATCGTACTGAAGTAAAAGTATAGCATCGTACGATGTAAGCATATCGTACTGAAGTAAAAGTATAGCATCGTACGGTGTGAGCATCGTACTGAAGTAAAAGTATAGCATCGTACGATGTAAGCATCGTACTGAAGTAAAAGTATAGCATCGTACGGTGTAAGCATCGTCTGAAGTAAAAGTATAGCATCGTACGATGTAAGCATCGTACTGAAGTAAAAGTATAGCATCGTACGATGTAAGCATATCGTACTGAAGTAAAAGTATAGCATCGTACGATGTAAGCATATCGTACTGAAGTAAAAGTATAGCACCGTACGATGTAAGCATCGTACTGGAGTAAAAGTATAGCATCGTACGATGTAAGCATATCGTACTGAAGTAAAAGTATAGCATCGTACGATGTAAGCATCGTACTGAAGTAAAAGTATAGCATCGTACGATGTAAGCATATCGTACTGAAGTAAAAGTATAGCATCGTACGATGTAAGCATCGTACTGAAGTAAAAGTATAGCATCTTACGATGTAAGCATCGTACTGGAGTAAAAGTATAGTATCGTACGATGTAAGCATCGTACTGAAGTAAAAGTATAGCATCGTACGATGTAAGCATCGTACTGAAGTAGAAGTATAGCATCGTACGATGTAAGCATCGTACTGAAGTAAAAGTGTAGCATCGTACGATGTAAGCATCGTACTGAAGTAAAAGTATAGCATCGTACGATGTAAGCATCGTACTGGAGTAAAAGTATAGCATCGTACGATGTAAGCATCGTACTGAAGTAAAAGTATAGCATCGTACGATGTAAGCATCGTACTGAAGTAAAAGTATAGCATCGTACGATGTAATTAAGCATCGTACTGAAGTAAAAGTATAGCATCGTACGATGTAAGCATCGTACTGGAGTAAAAGTATAGCATCGTACGATGTAAGCATCGTACTGAAGTAAAAGTATAGCATCGTACGATGTAAGCATCGTACTGAAGTAAAAGTATAGCATCGTACGATGTAAGCATCGTACTGAAGTAAAAGTATAGCATCGTACGATGTAAGCATCGTACTGAAGTAAAAGTATAGCGTCGTACGATGTAAGCATCGTACTGAAGTAAAAGTATAGCATCGTACGATGTAAGCATCGTACTGGAGTAAAAGTATAGCATCGTACGATGTAAGCATCGTACTGGAGTAAAAGTATAGCATCGTACGATGTAAGCATCGTACTGGAGTAAAAGTATAGCATCGTACGATGTAAGCATCGTACTGAAGTAAAAGTATAGCATCGTACGGTGTAAGCATCGTACTGAAATATAAGTATAGAATCGTACGATGTAAGCATCGTACTGAAGTAAAAGTATAGCATCGTACGGTGTAAGCATCGTACTGAAATATAAGTATAGAATCGTACGATGTAAGCATCGTACTGAAGTAAAAGTATAGCATCGTACGATGTAAGCATCGTACTGAAATATAAGTTTAGAATCGTACGATGTAAGCATGGTACTGAAATATAAATATAGAATCATACGATGTAAACATATCGTAATGAAGTAAAAGTGTAGCATCGTACGGTGTGAGCACTGTACTGAAGTGAGTACGAACACAGCATCATACCTTCAGTACACAAACATAACGGTGTGTAGAGGAGGACACCGTGGGACAGAATAGGTTAACGTGTGAAAATAACTTCTATGAGGGAATTTAGGTTCTAAATTACCATAATTATAGTAAATATCGTAAACCTTTCCTTTAATGCGTGGGACGGAATTCTTTCTCACCAGGAAATTTCACGCGTGACATTCCAATGACGAAGGTTCCAGCTTTTTTAATTTTTTATTTCTATTTATTAATTATAATTTATTTTTTATATCTCTCAAATTTATTTTTCATATTTTATAAAATTCATTTTTGCTTTTGTATGACGCTTAAACGTTTTATTCATCGTTGTTCTAACACATGAGACTCATCACTCTATTTTCTTAATGTTTTCAAGAGCCCTATTATTTTTCTGTGAAAATTAGGAGTGTTGTACAAAGGCTATATCATTTCTTGGTTAAAATATGTGTAGTCATAAAATGTGAGTTCATGTAGTCAACAAGGTGAAATTCATTAAAAAATGCAATTGCATGCTAGTGGCTACCAAGTGTCATTATGCATGCTAGTGGTTACCAAGTGTCATTAGTTACCAGAAACTTTCCACTGAGTGATGGCGCCTAATAAATATGGCTCACTTCCCATTATTATTTATTCGAATCAATTCTTATTAGTTCACATTAATTCCCATTATTAATAACTCCCAATAATTATCTTTAATTCCCGTAATTTATAATTCCAAATAATTATCTTTAATTCCCATAATTTTAATTCCCATTATTTTTAATTCCCATTAATTATCTTTAACGCCCATTATTTACAATTCCCCTCAATTTCCATTAAAAATGATTCGCATTAATTCTCATTATTAATTAGATAATTCTCTAACATAAGCCTGTCCCGTGGGAGGCTGCGCGAGCGCAATACTGTATAAAGAGAAGCCGTCGAGCGGGATCTACATGACACACAAACTAATTTTATCCGCAATCTATTTTATTTTAAACGAAAATTTTTATACGAATTTATATCATTTCAGTCTAGTAACGACAGCCACAGACACCCGCAGATAAATTTTGACAATTTTTTAATAAACACAAATGATGGGCATGTTTGATTTATTTATGAACGGGATACAGGTGGAGTGCTCGAAAGTGATGGCATGTTTGATTTGTTCATGAATAGGATACAGGTGGAGTGCTCGAAAGTGATGGCATGTTTGATTTGTTCATGAATAGGATACAGGTGGAGTGCTCGAAAGTGATGTGCATGTTTGATTTGTTCATGAATAGGATACAGGTGGAGTGCTCGAAAGTGATGGCATGTTTGATTTGTTCATGAATAGGACACGGATGGAGTGCTCGAAAGTGATGGCATGTTTGATTTGTTCATGAATAGGACACGGATGGAGTGCTCGAAAGTGATGGCATGTTTGATTTGTTCATGAATAGGATACAGGTGGAGTGCTCGAAAGTGATGGCATGTTTGATTTGTTCATGAATAGGACACGGATGGAGTGCTCGAAAGTGATGGCATGTTTGATTTGTTCATGAATAGGATACGGGTTGAGTGCTCGAAAGTGATGGCATGTTTGATTTGTTCATGAATAGGATACAGGTGGAGTGCTCGAAAGTGATGGCATGTTTGATTTGTTCATGAATAGGACACGGATGGAGTGTTCGAAAGTGATGGCATGTTTGATTTGTTCATGAATAGGACACGGATGGAGTGCTCGAAAGTGATGGCATGTTTGATTTGTTCATGAATAGGATCAGGTTGACGAAACTTCTGCAATGTCTTAACTCGTTAAGTGCGGCGGGTTAAACTAAAGGACAATACCTAACTCAAAAATTACAGTTATTTTTAGAGTTCAAATTCGAAAATAACGAACATTAAACAGATCGCGGCTATATTTAGTTTTTGTTATATATATATAAGAAAATTGAGCCATTGACTGCAGGTCGGTCAGCGACATTATGAAAATCTCCTCGGTGGCCACCGGTGGGTCACGTCGCACTCAAAGCGTCAATTAAATATACAACTTTCCGTGAGGATGTCCATGCTTCAAGTCATCAGTGCTGCCCGCAGTCACACTCTGCGTTAAAAATGCATCGTGTAGTCTTTAATTATGCAAGGCTTCGTCATGGCTTTTTATAACGCACATGATACGGTCATGAGACATCGTTTAGTCGTTAATTACACATGATACGCATACATACGCATTTTATGACGCACATGATATGGTCATGAGATCCATCCACTCTTGGATTTGTAACGGACACCGTATAACATGAGCGTTAGTTTACGGCTTCATCGAGAGCGTGTTTGCACACACGAGCGTATTATCTTCGCCGTATAGCGGATTTATCGTCGGTGGCTGGAACGGAGAAAACTTCCCTGATCGCAGATAAGGTCGGCGACGCACGAAGAACGGCGGGTGAAGTTACAAGATTTTGAACCAATACGTAGCGGTCAACCTCATCGTTTCGGCCAATAACGTCGCGTCTCACTCTTCGCCGCAACCAATCACGTCGCGTCTTGGCGAAAGCAACATAACTGACTGCCCCCGTCAGTAACAAAGCTCTTCGATGATTGAAAAGTGTTTATGAAATTATATCTCTATAAAATAACATCGATTAAAATCATTAATCTAATGAAAAACGCTTTAATTTAGCTAATTCAGGAAAAATTCATACTTTTCTTCCTCTTCTTCTCCTCGTATACATTAACATTAATAGTAATGTTCATACGAGACTGAGGTATAGTGTTTAATTCCTATTAGTATTTTGAAATACTTGTCTCCCAAGAAATAATATTGCATCTATTCAACTGATCTATTCAACCATATTTGTCACTATATCAAAAGAGGACCCACTAACAACCTACCCTTGGCACGTTCCCTCTTCATGCATTTTACTCACCTACTTCTATTTAATTTTATTTGAAATTTTAATTTTATTTGAAATTTTAATTTCATTTGAAATTTTAATTTTATTTGAAATTTTAATTTTATTTGCAATTTTAATTTTATTTGAAATTTTAATTTTATTTGAAATTTGAATTTTATTTGAAATTTTAAATTTATTTGAAATTTTAATTTTATTTGAAATTTTAATTTTATTTGAAATTTTAATTATATTTGAAATTTTAATTTTATTTGAAATTTTAATTTTATTTGAAATTTTAATTTTATTTGAAATTTTAATTTTATTTAAAATTTTTATTTTATTTAAAATTTTAATTTTATTTGA
This sequence comes from Morinoia aosen, assembly GCA_030386875.1. Lineage (NCBI taxonomy): Eukaryota > Metazoa > Arthropoda > Malacostraca > Amphipoda > Talitridae > Morinoia > Morinoia aosen. The sequence continues at coordinate 46,149,686 of CM059577.1, read as the reverse complement.
AATTTTAATTTTATTTGAAATCAAGCATTGCTGTGTTTTGGAAGCTTCATATTTCCTTAACTTTATTTCTTCATATGTATGCATGCTAAATTTTTCCAAGCGATCTCGGCGCGAAGGAGACATAGAAGAAATAATTGGAGGCTGTATGCCCAGTACAACGGGTGTTTTGCATCTACAACGACAGAAAATGCATCTAAACCTTTCGGCCTGAAATGTTATTTATCAAAATCAAGGTTCGTGAACTTCCATTAATTCCTGCAGAGCTTACAGTCGAAAAATAGCATTGTGGAATGCAATATGTACCAGATATAGTCAGGTCACAAAGAATAAAGACAAACCAAATTCCCGGATCACATATGGTAGTCTAGGATACAATATGTACTAAATATGTGCAGGTCACAGAGAATAAAGTCATAAACAAAATTCACGGATCACATATCGTAGTCTAGGATACAATATGTACTAGATATATGCAGGTTACAGAGAATAAAGTCATAAACAAGATTCACGGATCACATATCCGAATCTAAGCACCGTTGCTTGAGACTCGCTGAGGTCGGTGGACTCCTTACACTTGAGAACTTCTTCCATGCACATCTATCTGCCCCGGCTGATGAAACTGATACTTTTGTTTGGCGCTGCACTTTCTAAAATGGTGATAGGAGCTGCGATAGGTGAGCACAGTCAGTTAACTTTACAGATTACATCGGTAATAATGTTGTTCTTTGTCTTTCTGTATTGTTATTCGAGATGAAGCGAAATGTTCTTATCAGGCGGCCGTCGTGCTCGAGCTTTCATTTGGGGGACAGAAACAAAGCAGCAAGACAGAACACTGAATACGAAACCAAATTACTCAGTCATGGGCTGTTTTTCTGATACTTTTCCAAGCGTTAAGTACTGAATACGAATTCAAATTACTCAGTCATTGGGTGTTATTTTGGTATTTATCCTAGCGTCAAGACAGAGTACTGTATACAAACCTAAATTACTCAGATGTTGGCTATTATTCTGATATTTTCCTAGCGTTATCACAGAGTACTGAATACGAATCCAAATCACTCAGTTATTGAGTGTTATTCTGATATTTTTCCAAGCGTTAAGTACTGAATACGAATCCAAATCACTCAGTTATTGAGTGTTATTCTGATATTTTTCCAAGCGATAAGTACTGAATACGAATCCAAATCACTCAGTTATTGAGTGTTATTCTGATATTTTTCCAAGCGTCAAGTACTGAATACGAATCACAATTATTTAGTTATTGGGTGTTATTCTGACGGTTATCCTGCAGTGTTATTAATGAATAATTTTTCTATACGCTTTATTTTTCTTTTGGTCTGCCATATTACATCATCCTGTTCCAAGCTCATTTACACCTCTGTTGGTGATTTGTCTAGTCATATTTTACACAAAATGTAATGCACTACTACGACTACAGCAACACAGCTTCCAGTTTTTGCAACTGCTACCAATGCATCTAAGAATGCTAATTTCCACCAACATTGTTGGAAAAATCTCAACAGCAATTGTAGAAGACACATGAAGCGTTTTAGATGGCAGTGCCAGTTTAGTGGCGGTGGTTGTATTGGCAGTGGTTGTAATAACGGTGGTTGTAATGGCGGTGTAATGACGGTGGTTGTAATGGCGGTGGTTGTAATGACGGTGGTTGTAGTGACGGTGGTTGTAATGACGGTGGTTGTAATGGCGGTGTAATGACGGTGGTTGTAATGGCGGTGGTTGTAATGACGGTGGTTGAAATGACGGTGGTTGTAATGACGGTGGTTGTAATAACGATGGTTTTAGTGACGGTGGTTGTAATAACGGTGGTTGTAATGGCGGTGTAATGACGGTGGTTGTAATGGCGGTGGTTGTAATGGCGGTGGTTGTAATGACGGTGGTTGTAGTGACGGTGGTTGTAATAACGGTGGTTGTAATGGCGGTGTAATGACGGTGGTTGTAATGACGGTGGTTGTAATGACGGTGGTTGTAATGGCGGTGGTTGTAATGGCGGTGGTTGTAATGACGGTGGTTGTAGTGACGGTGGTTGTAATAACGGTGGTTGTAATGGCGGTGTAATGACGGTGGTTGTAATAACGGTGGTTGTAATGGCGGTGTAATGACGGTGGTTGTAGTGACGGTGGTTGTATTGGCAGTGGTTGTAATAACGGTGGTTGTAATGGCGGTGTAATGACGGTGGTTGTAATAGCGGTGGTTGTAATGACGGTGGTTTTAATAACGATGGTTTTAGTGACGGTGGTTGTAATAGCGGTGGTTGTAATGGTGGTGTAATGACGGTGGTTGTAGTGACGGTTGTTGTAGTTGCGGTGGTTGTAATGACGGTGGTTGTAATTACGGTGGTTGTAATAGCGGTGGTTGCAATGGCGGTGTAATGACGGTGGTTATAGTGACGGTGGTTATAGTGGCGGTGGTTGTAGTGACGGTGGTTGTGGTGACGGAGGTTGTAATGACGGTGGTTGTAATGACGGTGGTTGTAATGACGGTGGTTGTAATGACGGTGGTTGTAATGACGGTGGTTGTAATGACGGTGGTTGTAATGACGGTGGTTGTAATAGCGGTGGTTGTAATGGCGGTGTAATGACGGTGGTTATAGTGACGGTGGTTGTAGTGACGGTGGTTGTAATGGCGGTGGCAACTTGCTGCGTGATTATTTGCTTTATACTTTTTATGCTTTATATCTTTTTACTCAACTCGGTGTTTCTTTCTGTGGGAACAATTTTACTGAAATACACAACGTCTCCTGCATCAGTAATGTATGGGAAGCGCCAGGGATCAGACCCAAACGCAAGTGCAAAAATTTCAAAAATTATACGTCTATGCTTTAACACCTTTAACGTGAGCATTTTTGTACTTATTAACCCTTTAACGTAATCATTTTTGTACTCATTAACTCTTTAACGTGAGCGTTTTTGCTCTCATTAACCCTTTAACGTGAGTACTTTTGTACTCAAATTGGTGTAATCACAACCACCGTCTTAGACTGACGCTGCCATCAGGTTGTGTTCGATACCAAAATGAGAAAAAAACTGCCACGCGGCAGTGAACTTCAAAGAACACATTAGGGAACTAGTTTAGTTAAGGCTGTTTCGGAAGAGGAACGTATAGTCCTCCATGGCGTCATAGGGTTAAATTTTATGAAGTATTTTTAACATTGTCATTGCTTGTTTTGGTAGGATTAATTCCATTGCTACGGCCTCTTAATTCTTAATTTTATTAAGTATTTTTAATATTGTCATTGCTTGTTTTGGTAGGATTAATTCCATTGCTACGGCCTCTAATTCTGTGCACGCCTACTTATAAGGTATTTTCTCCGACCGATGTGACCAATTTCTTATAGTTAACTTTTATGCCCTTGTTATCCGGCCGATGCCGCATCAGATGTTACGGGTCTCCTTTTTCCTGACTCGGATAACGAAATTTCAAGGATCATTGCAATCAGATACTCAGCAAAAGCTGCCACCAGTTTCAGAGTCGAATGAGTTTACGTTGATAAAATGATGTAAGTGATTTTAATAACGAGGAAAGAATGTGATTGAGTATCGAAGGGATGTAGGATTTTATGCGATATTTTAAAGAATTTCTGGTCAAATGAGTATTACCCAGTTTCATCATTAGTATTCCATGATTGTTGTCTTTTTTCTCCATTGTATCATCGTATCTCTTTTTATCTATATCTCTCTATTAAACTACAAAGAAAATTATAAAGCGCTGACAACGCCCGTATCGAGCGATGGTACACGATAATTTATTACAAAGCTGTTTTAAAAGAAGCATGGTTGGGAAGCACTGTAAAATGGACATATACGCATTTTACAAGTTCCAAGATGGCGTCGGTGATGTCAAGACGAAAATAGGCCGGTTATAATGACGATTGTCATCCGTTTCAAATGATTGAAAAACGATTTCCCCATTTTGTGTTACAATTTAGGAGCAAAAAAGTACATTAATCAGGAATAATCTCTAAATCAAACTGCCTCGTTCTTCTTGAGTGATTACATCACAAATAGCAGGAGAAACACCGGCTGGTGATATCCCGCGTAGACTTTAACTCTTCAACATCAGCATTTTTCTACTCATACTACCTCTGTTAAAACCTCCGTTATTACAACGGCAGCCTGCAAATACCGTCAATACAACCACCGTCACTAAAACCTCAGTTATTACAACGGCAGCCATTGCAGCTACCGTCATTGCAACCCCCGCTACTAGACTGGCACTGGCATCAAGTAGTCACCGATATCAGGATTAGAAAGGAACTTCATCTAGGCGTAAAATTTCAACGAACACACTAGGGAGCAAATTTAACAAGAAACTCAATTTGTTCAAGTTATTTTCGAAAGAGGACCGAAATGTCATGCTAAAAATGTAAAAGGTTAAGCTCTGTACTTGCACAATTACGCCCGTGTCTCATGTAGGGGTAAAAGACCAAGCCATTTGACCCCCATAACTGAGAACAAACACGTTGCAATCGGCAAGTGTCAACTGCGGCAATTAACTGTTAAAAACTTCATCATTCTTCATTGAATGATTGAGAGGGCAAGTCCTACGCCTAAACTCTATAAAGTACATCGAATTTTAAAAGATCAAAGTACAAAGCACAAAAATATGTTCTAAGAAGTGACTTAGCATCTGTTTCTGGTGAAGAGGAGAGGCTTGTATACACGAAGAGTGAGGATAGGTGTTTGGCCGAGTGGTTAAGAGCGCGCCCTTCACGGGATGGTGTCGGCAGTTCAAATCCCGGCAGTACCACCCGGTGATTCTCCCCGTCGGGAAAGGGAGAACTCAGCCACAATTCCCCACTCTACCCAGATGTCGGACATGGGTACTGGCTTGACCGGGGGTAACCGTCTTTGCGTCTGGTGTTAGTTATAAGGAATTTGAAAAACCAATGTGCAAGATGATATGTATCAGGCTTCATTGGAATAAAACATCCTGTAACAGTCGCATAACCGAGAATGGTGACATAGTGACAACGTTCCTGCGACGGACGCAAGCTAGGACGCCGGTGTTCTTCTCATAAAATGTTAATGATGTAGTAAATTTTCTGAAGGATTGCAGAGAAGGTCTTACGAATACCTTGATTACTGTCGAAGACAGAACTCTTGCTAACCATTGTTACGGATCTTCTTGAGGCATAATGGCTTAGATGTGTGGGCCAGACGCATTTGTCTTTTTGTAAAGTTGAAATTATTCACATGTACAGGTGGTTAGTTGCTTTATATTCATACCCTTATTTCTGCTAAACACTGGTTCTTCAGCACACCAATGACAAAAACAGCTTTCGCATATGCACTTTTGAAAAAAATCCACTTACAGGCCCGTGTTTTTTTAAAACTCTACCGTCTACGTTGCGACATTATTTCTATTCAACACTGATTCTTCAGCACACCAATGACAACAGCATCTTTCGCATGTGCACAATTGAATAAAAAATCAACTTGCAGGTTGTGCACAACTGAAAAAAAATCAAAATCAACTTACAGGCTGCGCACAACTGAAAAAAAAATCAAAATCAACTTGCAGGCTGCGCATAACTGAAAAAAATAAAAATCAACGTACAGGCTGTGCACAACTGAAAAAAAATAAAAATCAACGTACAGGCTGTGCACAACTGAAAAAAATCAAAATCAACTTGCAGGCCCATGTTTTTCCAATCTCCGCCGGGTATGTTGCTACACCGATGCAAGTTGCCACACAGCCTTGTCTCGGCGCGTCTCGAGAACGTGACTGTCATGGAGTTCCTCAATAGGTCACAACTGGTCAAAGGCTTGCTCAACCGGTCACACGGGCTCCCAAGGATGTGGAGAGACCATCTCAGGGGCTGCAATCAACGCTCAGCCATCGGCGGCCAATGTTAAATTCTGCAAGTTTTTGATATCGCAATGTCGTGTGCGCTGCGCATTATTTTGCGTCTCGAGGCTGGCGTTTCAGGCAACGTAACTCGAAACTTCAACTTTAGAAACGATGTATATGTTCAATGTTAGAAATGATGCATGAGTTCAACTTTTGAAACAATGTATAAGTTTAACGTTAGATACGATATATAAGTTCAACGTTAGCTACGATGTATAAGTTCAACATTAGAAGCTATGTTTAAGTTCGACGTTAAAATGATGTATAAGTTCGACGTTAGAAACATGTATAAGTTCAAAATTAGATACGCTGTATAAGTTCAACGTTAGAAACGATGTTTAACTTTGGTCTGAGATCGGTTCATTACAAAATCTTTGGAAGTATTTTATATCTACTAGATGTCCACAAAGTAGTGTTATTAGCGTGAGTATATCCACTGCTGTTTTTAGAGGTAAAATATGTCCTACAATTATTGCACTTGCACTACCCCAAGTTATTTTAATTCAGGACTGCTCATTTCAGCTCCTTATTTGGAAGGTATTTAAATGCGGTTGCTTATTTGAAAATGATTTTAGGTTTGCAAGAAATTTTCAGCCACATTGATTGCTACTTAAGAAAATGCAGAGTTACTCGTGCTTTTCTTTAGATGTATTTTTGTTTGAAAAAAACACGAGAAAACAACATGCGCGCCCTTCATGAAAAACAATAATTTCAAACCAAATGACACATCGTGTTAAAATTTGTAATATAAACTAATACGCACTGATAAATTTCTACCCTCATGTTTCGTTTTCTTTTCTTTTCATTTTATCTGATTTGAGGGTGAGACGCGGGGTAACACTAAACCGTTTTATGAGGTCCCAGATTAGATCGAAGTGTTGTATTTCACTTATGTGCTTTTAGGAAATGTGCTCGTGGAAACATATGTAAAAATATCCTTACATTGTTCGTAACATGTAGTTTCTACCGTAAAGAAAACATGTGTCAAGTGCACATAATAGGGATTCTACAAAATGTGGATGTAGAAATTAAAGCATCATCAGGCACCTCTGTAAGCACAAAACATTCGTTGATAAAGTTTCAAATGTACTTGCACTCAACATTTTTGAAATTATGATGCCGTGCGTGAATGTCTGGTCCATCTATTTCTAAGTCTACGTGAAGAAAGAAACAAATTTTTTGTACTGTTTATGTCCAAATACAATTCCACCAGTTACTTGATAAGTCTTCAGCTCATCTGAAACACTGCATCTGCGATTTTACCGTTTCAGAAGTTGGAGGATGTAGAACGTAGAATCAATGTTACTGATTTAAGATAATATATTCCCTATGCTAAGAACACTTTTCCGCGTAAAATTATTTTAATCAATACCTACTCGCAACCGTCAACGACTCGAATTTCAAGTATGAGGTAAATTAACACTTGGCTTACATTTTTTTTGAAGGACTGCGCATTCCATTTATACAATATAAACATTTTAACCATTTCAAACATTTTATACAATTTAAACATTTCAAACAATTTAAAAACTTTGAACAATTTAAACGATTTACCCAACTTCAACATTCAACAGGTCGTCGTGAACCACCGACCTCTATACCGGACCTCCGGAGCCTGACGAATAAAACCTGGATTCTGTGAATCGACTTGGGCTTTTCCTGCTAACATTATTTAGAGTATCTGAGATGAGCTCCTTACAAACGATGGCTTGGAGCATTTTACGGCGTCTTCAGCGACACTGCTGAGGTTGGGCGGGGGTCTCCAGTTGACGGAGGCGGTGTGGGTGGTCGGCGAGGTGGTGGCAATCGTATAGATAAAGTGGAAAAATTAGATGAATTGTGGAAAAATTACAAGATGTTGAAGCAGGTGCATGATGTTCAAGAAATTTCACGATCCTCAAGAAGTTGAAAGATATGCGAGGAATGATGATATTAGAGTTATACCCGGTTATTCTACAGTGCACTATCTTTAAATTGTTGAACGATTTGCAGGAAATGATGGTTTTAATGACGTGATGATGTGTCACGTTATTCGACAGTTCACGATTCTAGAATTTTAATTTATTATTCAAAACTGAACAATTATCAAAATATAACACAAATTTATGATGTAACACAATACCAGAGTTGTGTTACGTTATTCGAAAATTTGCTAAATGTTGAAAAAAATTACACGATATGAAAAAATTACGCGGTGTTCAAATACATCAAGTATGTTAAAAAAATAACAGGATTTCATGAAATGACTCGATCTTTGTAGAATTGCATGATGCGCATGAAATGACACGATGCGTAATTGTGCGATGGTCAATGATCAACTCATTGATTAAGAAATACGTGTTACCCAAGAAATTACTCGATGCTGTTATTAAAGAATTAAGCTTTAAAATTAGTCTAAAAACGTGAAGTTTAAATCGAAGGTTACGATGGAATATGCAACATATATTAGAATGAACAAGAAAAGCATTTTACTCGAATGCAAACTGATATCGATTGCAATTACCTCAGAATTGAACACCCTGACTTCTAATATGAGTTTGAAGTACGAAGAAACAATGTGATCGAATTGGTAAGTTCGAGAGCCACAGTAGCCTAAAAGGTAACCTTGGACCAAAATTAGCTTTAAGAGTAACGTGACCCAAAGTCCTTAAAATGTAACCTTTAACCCAAAGTAACTTTGAAAAGTAATCTTGGACTAAAGTAACCATAAAAGTAACATTAGTATTCCCGTACAAAATGAACTCCCTTGAAAATCATACTCAAGAAGTTAATGCGATGTTGGGAAAAAGATCGAAGTACAAGAAATGTTACAATGGATGAAGCATATGCTTAGAATTTCTCAATACTGGAACATACCTACATACTGAGAATGACATGAAACCTACCCTCAAAATTCGAACAAAATATTGAAATGAAACTACTACTAAATTTGAGCAAAATATCCATCCCATAGACATAATCAAGAATATCGCTTAGATACTTGCCATTCTTTGAATACTTTGTTATTTGGTGTCCGGAACACAAGACAAAGAAGAGACATAATGGTTTTCGTCCCGTTTTTATTCACTTGGTGACTCAGAAAGCCGACAGGAAGGAGATGGGAGGATTGAGATCGCTAGCCCGGCACTTAGATGTAATATTGAAGGCTGCAATAGCACTTACATGTAATATTGAGGGCTGCACTACAGTAGCTTCTTCTAGCGGATGTCGCTAAGTAGAACCAGAAATCTAACCAAGATTTTTGGGTCTAACATGTGTTTTGGATGTCCTTAAAATGACGAAGGGCCTTTATGAAAGGTTTGCTCTTCTTGGAACTTGGCGAGAAGGAGAGGTAACGTGGGGATGAGTTTGTGAGTGAATAAAGTAGTCGCACATATAAAAAATTTGGAATCATTTACAAAGTGAAAAATATTTTTTTCGCATACTGTACCTATGAAAAACACTCATCCATTTGGGATTGTTGAGGAGGTATTTTACTCTCTCAATTAACGATTGATTGTTAGATTTTCCTCAAGATATATGAATAAATATGTATTTAACTTTTTTTGTCAAAATGGTATTTGTTTCGGAACGGAATGATTTCAGAACAGAATGATTTCTGTTTATTCTGTTTTCAGAATGATTGATTTCTTCGATACACAATCATGGCCAAACAGATACCAACCTTGGGGTACATGAAGAAAAAATTAAACCAATACTGCTGAATATCCTGTAAGATGATATGAATCGACGGGTTGAATTTCACGAACATTTATTTTAAAACGGAAAACTACGGGATATTCATCCACCGTTCTGAATGGTGGGCGATGAGTCTTTATACAAGTATGCGTACGGAAAAAATACCTAGCTATTAACCATGTTTTCGGCTATATGATCAACCAGCCTGTAGAGGTGTCACATACTGAGTAGTTTCCTGGCAAAATTAAACACAAAATCTATTTATATATAAAAATATTGGCTTCAAGTGCAACATTAATTTGATTTTTTTGGCCTGAAAAATAGCCTATCTGATAACCGTAGACTTTTTGAATGCAACCTTGGAGAAGGAAGCCGGGCATGCAATCAAGATTCATGAACTCGACTGTTACTTTTACCTCGTAAGCTCTTATTGAGTGGGACTTTTTGTGTGGGGACTTGACTCTGATGAAGGAATTCTTGCTCACACTAAATTACCACGCCTTCAACTTACCAAACACGTTGACTGCGACGGGTTAAACTGAAGTTCAATATTCAACTCACATTTAAAGGCGGGAGTTATTAGAAATTTTATAAATACCAAACGTTAACTGGGTATATTGAACGCCATTAATTTTGAAAAATTATGAATATTTCTCAAACTACCCATCGATGGTTCGGATCGTAAGCTACGGGTTAAGTAGTACCTATGACTGGTGTCGGTTGGTGTCGCAAAATTGCCAGGAAGTGGCTGAGAAATGTTATTTTTCAATTTTTCGATGATTTCAACGACGCCAATCTTCAATCGAGGAACACATTAGGGCACAAATTTCATAAGGAATAAAATATATTAGAGCAGTTCATGAAAGTAGATTTTGAAATTCTCTTTGATGGTAATGTTGTTTTTTAGCACTATAAAATGTTATATAATAAAATAAAATAAATAAATTCACTATAAAATAAAATAAATTCAATTGTTTAGCACTATAAAATGGCTTACCACCCCCATACCAATAAAAAACTCATGTACCATCAAATTTTTTAATTTTTACAAATCTGATCACGAATGTTTCGCTTGGTGTACTCCATCCATAAATTTAGCTAACATTCATGTGTTTATTGAATTTTCTTGCCATGTCTTCACAAGGAGCTCATGGCTATGAAACATACGCTTAATTTCAAATTCAGTGAAAGTGACACATTGAAATTCACACAACAACAGGTTCATCAGGGCTCACATACCGTTGCCTCGAACACGCACATTAACAACAGCACGTACGGCTGTGTGGGAGAAGGTACAACTACGAGCGTGAAGAATCAGTGACGGTTCATTACGGCCATTTGAGGAGCGTTTAGGGACGATTTGAGGACGTGTAGAGGCAGCGTAATGGCACGGTTCATAACAGGAAATGTAGGACATTTTGGAGACACGGCGTTTGAGGTAAAACACGGCAATTAAAGCAACACATGGCCTCTCAATAGCTGTCTTTCCTCCACTGAGTGATGTCGTACAGCGTGCTTCCTTCGCTGGCTCTCCTCGGCTCTGATGAAGACCTGTGTAGTACAGAGCCATACAAAATGGAATTTGAAGGCAGGAATAAACCGAGTGATGTTTTCTGCTTCGCTTGCTTCTGCTTCAGAAAGGTATCTAAATTGCAAGTACAATATCATCAGTGGCGAAAGGCAACTGAATAACAGTTTCAATTAAAATAACATCTGTAGCAAAAGGGAACTAAATAAAAATTACAGTAACATCTGTAGCAAAAGGTAACTAAATAGAAATTACAGTAACATCTGTAGCGAAAGTTAGCTAAATTACAATAACAATAAAATCAGTAGCGAAAGGTAGCTAAATTACCATCCCAATTACAATAACACCAGTAGCGAAAGGTAACTAAATTACCATCACAATTACAATAACACCAATAGCGAAAGGAAACTAAATTACAATTACAATAGCATCAGTAGCGAAAGGTAACTAAATTACCATCACAATTACAATAACACCAGCAGCGAAAGGTAACTAAATTACCATCACAATTACAATAACATCAGTAGTGAAAGGTAACTAAATTACCATCACAATTACAATAACATCAGTAGTGAAAGGTAACTAAATTACCATCACAATCACAATAACACCAGTAGCGAAAGGTAACTAAATTACCATCACAATTACAATAACATCAGTAGTGAAAGGTAACTAAATTACCATCACAATTACAATAACATCAGTAGTGAAAGGTAACTAAATTACCATCACAATCACAATAACACCAGTAGCGAAAGGTAACTAAATTACCATCACAATTACAATAACATCAGTAGTGAAAGGTAACTAAATTACCATCACAATCACAATAACACCAGTAGCGAAAGGTAACTAAATTACCATCACAATCACAATAACACCAGTAGCGAAAGGTAACTAAATTACCATCACAATCACAATAACATCAGTAGTGAAAGGTAACTAAATTACCATCACAATCACAATAACACCAGTAGCGAAAGGTAACTAAATTACCATCACAATCACAATAACACCAGTAGAGAAAGGTAACTAAATTACCATCACAATCACAATAACATCAGTAGTGAAAGGTAACTAAATTACCATCACAATCACAATAACATCAGTAGTGAAAGGTAACTAAATTACCATCACAATTACAATAACACCAGTAGCGAAAGGTAACTAAATTACCATCACAATCACAATAACATCAGTAGTGAAAGGTAACTAAATTACCATCACAATTACAATAACACCAGTAGTGAAAGGTAACTAAATTACCATCACAATTACAATAACACCAGTAGCGAAAGGTAACTAAATTACCATCACAATCACAATAACACCAGTAGAGAAAGGTAACTAAATTACCATCACAATTACAATAACACCAGTAGAGAAAGGTAACTAAATTACCATCACAATTACAATAACATCAGTAGTGAAAGGTAACTAAATTACCATCACAATCACAATAACATCAGTAGTGAAAGGTAACTAAATTACCATCACAATTACAATAACATCAGTAGTGAAAGGTAACTAAATTACCATCACAATCACAATAACACCAGTAGTGAAAGGTAACTAAATTACCATCACAATTACAATAACACCAGTAGAGAAAGGTAACTAAATTACCATCACAATCACAATAACACCAGTAGAGAAAGGTAAATAAATTACCATCACAATCACAATAACATCAGTAGTGAAAGGTAACTAAATTACCATCACAATTACAATAACATCAGTAGTGAAAGGTAACTAAATTACCATCACAATCACAATAACACCAGTAGCGAAAGGTAACTAAATTAACATCACAATCACAATAACATCAGTAGTGAAAGGTAACTAAATTACCATCACAATTACAATAACACCAGTAGTGAAAGGTAACTAAATTACCATCACAATTACAATAACACCAGTAGCGAAAGGTAACTAAATTACCATCACAATCACAATAACACCAGTAGAGAAAGGTAACTAAATTACCATCACAATTACAATAACACCAGTAGTGAAAGGTAACTAAATTAACATCACAATCACAATAACATCAGTAGTGAAAGGTAACTAAATTACCATCACAATCACAATAACACCAGTAGTGAAAGGTAACTAAATTAACATCACAATCACAATAACATCAGTAGTGAAAGGTAACTAAATTACCATCACAATTACAATAACACCAGTAGCGAAAGGTAACTAAATTACCATCACAATTACAATAACACCAGTAGCGAAAGGTAACTAAATTACCATCACAATTACAATAACACCAGTAGAGAAAGGTAACTAAATTAACATCACAATCACAATAACATCAGTAGTGAAAGGTAACTAAATTACCATCACAATCACAATAACATCAGTAGTGAAAGGTAACTAAATTACCATCACAATTACAATAACACCAGTAGCGAAAGGTAACTAAATTACCATCACAATCACAATAACATCAGTAGTGAAAGGTAACTAAATTACCATCACAATTACAATAACACCAGTAGTGAAAGGTAACTAAATTACCATCACAATTACAATAACACCAGTAGCGAAAGGTAACTAAATTACCATCACAATCACAATAACACCAGTAGAGAAAGGTAACTAAATTACCATCACAATTACAATAACACCAGTAGTGAAAGGTAACTAAATTAACATCACAATCACAATAACATCAGTAGTGAAAGGTAACTAAATTACCATCACAATCACAATAACACCAGTAGTGAAAGGTAACTAAATTAACATCACAATCACAATAACATCAGTAGTGAAAGGTAACTAAATTACCATCACAATTACAATAACACCAGTAGAGAAAGGTAACTAAATTACCATCACAATTACAATAACACCAGTAGCGAAAGGTAACTAAATTACCATCACAATTACAATAACATCAGTAGTGAAAGGTAACTAAATTACCATCACAATTACAATAACATCAGTAGTGAAAGGTAACTAAATTAACATCACAATCACAATAACATCAGTAGTGAAAGGTAACTAAATTACCATCACAATTACAATAACACCAGTAGTGAAAGGTAACTAAATTACCATCACAATTACAATAACACCAGTAGCGAAAGGTAACTAAATTACCATCACAATCACAATAACACCAGTAGAGAAAGGTAACTAAATTACCATCACAATTACAATAACACCAGTAGTGAAAGGTAACTAAATTAACATCACAATCACAATAACATCAGTAGTGAAAGGTAACTAAATTACCATCACAATCACAATAACACCAGTAGTGAAAGGTAACTAAATTAACATCACAATCACAATAACATCAGTAGTGAAAGGTAACTAAATTACCATCACAATTACAATAACATCAGTAGTGAAAGGTAACTAAATTAACATCACAATCACAATAACACCAGTAGAGAAAGGTAACTAAATTACCATCACAATCACAATAACACCAGTAGTGAAAGGTAACTAAATTAACATCACAATCACAATAACATCAGTAGTGAAAGGTAACTAAATTACCATCACAATTACAATAACACCAGTAGAGAAAGGTAACTAAATTACCATCACAATCACAATAACACCAGTAGCGAAAGGTAACTAAATTACCATCACAATCACAATAACACCAGTAGTGAAAGGTAACTAAATTAACATCACAATTACAATAACACCAGTAGCGAAAGGTAACTAAATTACCATCACAATCACAATAACACCAGTAGAGAAAGGTAACTAAATTACCATCACAATCACAATAACACGAGTAGAGAAAGGTAACTAAATTACCATCACAATTACAATAACACCAGTAGCGAAAGGTAACTAAATTACCATCACAATCACAATAACACCAGTAGTGAAAGGTAACTAAATTACCATCACAATTACAATAACACCAGTAGCGAAAGGTAACTAAATTACCATCACAATCACAATAACACCAGTAAAGAAAGGTAACTAAATTACCATCACAATTACAATAACACCAGTAGCGAAAGGTAACTAAATTACCATCACAATCACAATAACATCAGTAGTGAAAGGTAACTAAATTACCATCACAATTACAATAACACCAGTAGCGAAAGGTAACTAAATTACCATCACAATTACAATAACACCAGTAGCGAAAGGTAACTAAATTACCATCACAATCACAATAACACCAGTAGAGAAAGGTAACTAAATTACCATCACAATTACAATAACACCAGTAGCGAAAGGTAACTAAATTACCATCACAATCACAATAACACCAGTAGTGAAAGGTAACTAAATTACCATCACAATCACAATAACACCAGTAGCGAAAGGTAACTAAATTACCATCACAATTACAATAACACCAGTAGCGAAAGGTAACTAAATTACCATCACAATTACAATAACACCAGTAGCGAAAGGTAACTAAATTACCATCACAATTACAATAACACCAGTAGAGAAAGGTAACTAAATTACCATCACAATTACAATAACACCAGTAGAGAAAGGTAACTAAATTACCATCACAATTACAATAACACCAGTAGCGAAAGGTAACTAAATTACCATCACAATTACAATAACACCAGTAGCGAAAGGTAACTAAATTACCATCACAATTACAATAACACCAGTAGTGAAAGGTAACTAAATTACCATCACAATCACAATAACACCAGTAGCGAAAGGTAACTAAATTACCATCACAATCACAATAACACCAGTAGAGAAAGGTAACTAAATTACCATCACAATCACAATAACACCAGTAGCGAAAGGTAACTAAATTACCATCACAATCACAATAACACCAGTAGTGAAAGGTAACTAAATTAACATCACAATTACAATAACACCAGTAGCGAAAGGTAACTAAATTACCATCACAATCACAATAACACCAGTAGAGAAAGGTAACTAAATTACCATCACAATCACAATAACACGAGTAGAGAAAGGTAACTAAATTACCATCACAATTACAATAACACCAGTAGCGAAAGGTAACTAAATTACCATCACAATCACAATAACACCAGTAGTGAAAGGTAACTAAATTACCATCACAATTACAATAACACCAGTAGCGAAAGGTAACTAAATTACCATCACAATCACAATAACACCAGTAAAGAAAGGTAACAAATCCATCACAAACCTCACACAAGGCGAAGAAATCGACTTGGCTGTTCGAGCACTCGAAACAAATAGACCGCTTTCACAAATTTTTCGTCATTAATAGAATCGGTCGGTTCCTGAAATGTTGCCGACAAGTAGGCCGCTCTCTAAAATTTTTGTTACAAGTAAATAGAGTCGGTTTGTTACAGAAATGATCCCGATTAATAGACCGCTCTCCGAAATTTCTTTATATATTATGAAAGTAAATTTCGGTTGCAACTGATTCTGTTGAATCAGCCGATAACGAAAATGTTACCGATAAATAGCTGTACAAAATTTTCGTCATTAATAAAATCGAAAGGTTACTGAAAAGTTGCCGGAGTTTCATGCCAAAACCCTCGCGTCGACTCCAACACGCCACTCGCCCAAGCACCAGTACGTCCTCTGAACATAAGAAAGGGACCTGCTTTTCAGGTATGGTCTGTGAATTCTAAATTCAAAGTGTTCTTTTGTTTTCCATTGGTACAGTACGGGAAAAACTATTTTGCACTTTGCAAGTAACTCCAATTTTTTTGAGTATGTAGACCTTTGCTTGAACATTAAAGCAGATTTTTGTACTTTTAATTTATTTTTTAAAACTTTTAATGCTTCTTATATCAGAGTTGAATACTTTACTTCATTCAGCCCCTAATGTAAGATTTATTTGCAATGCATATTAAAGATAACCGAGCAGAATGAAAGCGTAATTTCAATTTTCATTGATGTATATGAGGGAAGAATTTCCTTTAGTAGTAGTAGTAGTAGTAGTAGTAACATGGGTTTGCTAGCGCTTCAGTTACTCAAACTATATCGCACCGAAGGTCACATAGTTTAATTCGTATCAGACTCTTCTAAATAATTACACAAGATAAACATCAATATTATTAGAAGCATCAAAATTATACGAGCATCATGGTCATAATTACAACTCAAGATTACAAGTGTCTCCCCATTAATATTTGTACACAACACAGTACATTCGAACGCACTGAGCAGCCAAACCCCGTAGGGGGTTTCAGCTGCCCACCCATTTATGGCCTTTAAGCATTAGATTATTGATAGATGTAAATAAATTTAAAAGTTAGCGGGTTGATTCTTTGATATAACTAAATTTTTAAACGGATTTTTAAAGTAAGTACTTATTAGTTTTTAAAATACCCTTAACATTATTATTTTTGGCTGATATACTCACACATGGGTATCGTAATACCCATGTCAGTTGACAGAACAAACGATTGGGATAAGAGCGCGAAAATAATGCATTCCCTTGGTTACGCCAATCTAATTTTGATGATAGATAAAATATAAGAAACAAAGAAAACTTTTATTCTATGTTCATTGTTCATGAATTCTTCTAATAAATGATTATGAGATAAGCGGGAAAAAATGCATTCCCTTCGTCACGCTAATCTAATTTTGATAATGCATATGGACATAAGTAAAAAAGAAAACATGTATCGTATATTCATGAATTCTTCCTTATTTATATCTTCCACCTACTCTCACTCCACCCACTTTGCCTCCACCATCACCGCCAGCCATCCACACTCCACCTCCAAGTTTCAGTGCCTCGGCGTGACGCCGCAGCGTACTGATCATATTTCTCTTGTTTACGACAGCCCGGTGCGTGAGAACGGGACAGCCCCACACACCTCTGCCATGCCCTGCCCTACCCTGCCCTGCCCTACACTGCCCTGCCCTACCCTGCCCTACACTGCCCTGCTTTTCAGTGCCCTGCCCTACCCTGCCATGCCCTACCCTGCCCTGCCCTACCCTGCCCTGCCCTACCCTGCCCTACCCTGCCCTACCCTACCCTGCCCTGCCCTGCCCTACACTGCCATGCTCTACCCTGCCCTACCCTACCCTGCTCTGCCCTACCCTGCCCTGCCCTATCTACGCGATCTACTCCACCCTATCACGACCGGTCTACTTCTTCATTTCCTCCTGAGAAATTCTTACGCATTTTTCACTATTTCGCTCGTATTTTTTTACTCTGTGAGGTCGGAGGAATTTTGATGCGTTTATGAAAATTAAAAAGAGAATCTGTTGAAATGGTTTCATTTTGTACTACATGTATAAAAATAAGAATTTAAATTATGAATGAGCTTTTTACTGTTATGAAATGGAATAAATCTGAATTTTTTATTATATAACAAAAATACATATTTTTAAATGTGTTTGAAATATATATTTTAAAAGTATTCACTGAAATTGAATAATATAAAGAACAATATAAAGAATATAAAACCAATTACTTAATGCATCTTAGTTTCTTCCATGAGAATTTTATTAGCACTTGCGTGAAGTTTAGACAACCAGTTAAAAATAACCGTGATTTATACTTTTTCATTCATCACTGAATTTCACTATATTCGTTTGTATCACGTTCACATCTTAACCGTATTTAATCCTTGGGTGAACTTCAAAATTCACGTCCATCAAACGTTTCAATATGTTTCATTTCATGTAAAATTTGCATCCTTAGAAATGAAATGATTTACATCTTCTTCGGTGTTGACTGGCGAGTGGAAGTTCCTTCCTTATTGTGATGTCGGTGACAACCTGATGCCAGAGCTAGTCTAGTGATGGTGGTTGTGGTGACGGTGGTTGTGGTAACAGTGGTTGTAGTACAGTGGTTGTAGTACAGTGGTTGTAGTACAGTGGTTGTAGTACAGTGGTTGTAGTGACGGTGGTTGTGATGCTGGTGGTTGTAGTGACCGTGGCTGTGATGATGGTGGTTGTGCATTGAGCTATAAAAAAATTAAAGGGTAAGGGCCTATTTTATAGCATATTCAGATTCGAACTTTTTGGTACAAGTAGGTATAAAAATATCGAAGTTACGTAAGTCTAGGTTATGCAACTACACATGACGCTAATCATTTTTGTAGCGTCCCTTTAATATCAACCGCACATTATGAGAACGACCTTCGGAATGTTTTCTCGAGATCAGCTTTGATTAATCCGTCCCCTGCGCAAACCGTTCTCTCGCTTTCTTATCGCCACTTTAGCGTTGGCACCAAAAACCACTAGAAGAAGTGGGAGAGACAATCGTCCTATCGAAATTGCTTAATACGGAGATCCTTGAGCCAGTCAATTACGTACCAATGAATAGAAGGTAGTTCCCCTTAAGGAACTACCCCTTAAGGTAGTTCCCCTTAAGGAAGGTAGTTCACTTTTTCTTGGAATGTAATCAAAGTTTTTATTTACCTCTTATTGCAACGAAGGTTGTTCACAATGGCGCAAATTATTATACGAGTACAATATATTAATTGATAGTACGGTAGTTAGGTGACAATTGAAAATTCATTTAATCAAAATGTGGTTGATTCAGAACACAAGTTAACCACCACAAAATAATACGGTTAATAAATAAAGAATCTTGACTCTAAGAAGATAGAAAATAAATAAAGTGAAGTAAACAATCTGGACAGCAAATAAAGTAAACAATTTTGACAGAAAATAAAGTAAACAATCTTGACAGTTAATAAAGTAAACAATCTTGAAAGTAAAAAAAGGAGACAATCTTAACAGTAACTAAAGTAAACAATCTTGACAGTGAATTATGTAAACGATCTTGACAGTAAATAAACAATCTTGACAGTAAATAAAGCAGACAATCTTAACAGTAACTGAAGTAAACAATCTTGACAGAGAATAAATAAAGAATTTTGAGCGGGATCAGTACTTTGAGCATCGTTTAAATCTCCAGGGAAATATTCACCTGGGTTTCATTCTATTTTTAAATGTTAGGGCTCTTGAAATAAAATCACCGTGATGGAGGAGTGGTCGTCTAGAACAGTTTTTTCCTAGTTCATGTTTAATGTCATAAACAGGACAAAGTTATGAACCTCTATTCGAATAGATTGTAAAATCCCGTCAGTAACTGAAGCATGATGTTTAAATCATTTATAACCTACTCAATTAAGTATTCAAGTATTTAAAGTGCGATTACCCAGTCAAACCAAACTTTTTCGCCGGAGTATGCATGTTTTTCGCCGCCTAAGCGATTTAAATACTTGGGCGGCGAAAACCTGCCTGCAGGCGGAGAAAAAGTTCGAATGGGTATTTTTCTCATCTCACCATTTCGTTCACTTGGAGAATGGCGACATTTCTTCGAACTTTTCATTATGACTAATTCCTATTATCATCACACCATGCTATGAAATTACATTTCTTATATTATTTGTTCAGTTACAACTAGCATCCAACAAAAACTACACGTCAACAATTACAAACATCTTCAATAATAACAACTTTAGACTGACCGGCTCCGTAAAAAAGCGAAACTCATAAAACCAATCGAACCTATTTTCAAAATATAAGCTCTGCCTCTTTTGAAGACCAACTCACAATTTCTGAAGAGAAGCACAGATAGATGCTTCGTCGAATCTCATTGGATATTCTACTCGTAAAATATTTATGACAGAGTCGTGATGTCGGCTGAATGTGGGGAATTTTTCTCGGAGTCTTCGGCGGTGGTGACATTTGACGGAGCCAAAACTTATGATGCCAAATGAAAGATGAGAGAACAGAGGCCATTTGGGAACGTCGACCGAGACGCAACCGGCTGGGACCACAGCTAATTGGGACGGCAGCGACGTTGGACGCAACCATTTGGGACCGTCGGCTGAGACGCAACCATTTAGGACCGTCGGTTGGGACGCAACCATTTAGGACCGTGGGCTGAGACGCAACACCATTTAGGACCGTCGGCTGGGACGCAACCATTTGTGACCGTCGGCTGGGACGTAACCATTTGGGACCGTCGGCTGGGACGCAACCATTTCGGACCGTCACTGGGACGCAGCCATTTGGGACCGTTGACTGGGACGCAACCATTTGTGACCGTCGGGTGGGACGTAACCATTTAGGACCGTCGGCTGAGACGCAACCATTTAGGACCGTCGGCTGGGACGCTGCCATTTGGGACCGTTGACTGGGACGCAACCATTTGTGACCGTCGGCTGGGACGTAACCATTTGGGATCGTCGGCTGGGACGCAACCATTTGGGACCGTCGGCTGGGACGCAACCATTTCGGACCGTCACTGGGACGCAACCATTTAGGACCGTCGGCTGGGACGCAACCATTTGAGACCGTCGACTAAGACGCAACCAGCTGGGACGATAACAAGCTGGGACGACAACAAGCTGGGACGGCAACCAGCTGGGATGACAAGAACCTTGGAAGACTACCCGCTATGTCTGTAGCTAACTATTTAGCACAGACTTTTTCAACGGCTGAAAAAGACGTCTTTAAACTCAGTAAGCGCACATTTCTAATTTCTAGTAACTTTTAAGCAATATATAACAAAATATATGGTCACCATATAGCGAAAGTGTGACAACTGTGGTTACTAATTCAAATCGATTATGGAAAGCGCACCACGTGCATTTAGAAAAATGGATTTGATAAATTTTCCAGCAGGCATGACACCCGAAGCTCGAAGAACCGTTCTTTTTTTGGCCAGTCAACATCTCTGGTGTCCAGGGTCATAAAATTTAGGGAAACTGATAACCGAAATTGGTTTCGATCTCACCTGAAGATGTGATGAATGTTTTGAGCATATTGACTTCATGTAAGAATGAATATAGTTTGACAAGGTATCTTTATGCGCTGGAAAACGGCGATAATATCAAGCAATGAATTGGAAAATTGGAAACTTATATCTCATCTTGTTAGTCAAAATCAGTAAGCGTTTTGCATGTGAACCAGAAATTTGATGTCAGAAAGGGAATTTGAACGCGAATGGCCTAATTCAAGTTGTTGAATTTGATTAATTTTTCGCCCTACTCACTACACACAATACTCACAATGTGAAATGTTCACAAGATTTCATTTCAACGTAGAAAATCTGATTTTTTTCTGTGCCAGATTTGGTTGATTTCGAATCGTCGGTAGAAAATTAAAAAACACGCCACTACATTTCATGGTTAATATCTAGAAGAAATATTCATGAACGATGTTTACCTACAAATTTTCATGGTTAATATCATGAACATCGCTTTTTGCCACTGAAATTGGCACGAGTTGAATTGTTAGAGAAGTTACAACTTATGCACGTTGATCAACATTTTGAATCCAAATATTGAGCAGGGACATTAGCATATTTTGTGCTAGTGAAAATTCTTGAAAATTCATAACAACATTTATGTGCTTTTACCCTGCACACGCATATTTATGTCTGTAAATATTCGTTTAGTTTCGAATCATTAACTGAAATTTTTGAAGAACGACTTGAAAGTACTTAAGGGGTTGAATACTAAAGTGTATTTTTTTTAAATTCATGCTCTTACTCGGATTGAATTGTCTTGGTTTCACTGAATTCAAACCCTGGATTTACTATTATAAACTGTGCATGTGTATCGCTTAACAACACACAGGGGAATTATTTAACAGCGTAAGGATCCATTATTAATAGAAACTGAAAGATTACTAGGAATTCTAATTTTAAAAATGAAACGGGGAACCAAAGTGAAATTGACCTGATTGAAAAGCAAACGTTTCGAGATATAGAAATTTCTTCTAGAAAATAATAATTTTTACCTTGGTTCTCCTTTTCCACTAGCTGAGCTTCAGTAATTTGAAAATAATGCCCTTACCTTTTTTTCATCGCTGATTAAATCGTGAAATATTTACTCGAAAAGCTTACGTACAAATATTGCTACGAATTGTACCCCTTGAAAATTCAACAATTTGATTTCGGACGTGATAAAGATTGCAAATACTAGGTAGTGAAAGTGTGTCAAACAGCATACAAAACAATGAATCCGAAAAACGTGTGTTTTGCAAGCATTGTACGTATTTGTTAGACACATGAACTGGCATTTGTAACTAATTGTCGCGCGTCCAAATGAAATACCCGGTCTGCAAAACCTTATTTGCAGTTTTAAAAAAAACCTTATTTGCAGTTTTCAACTGCACATGATGCGAATCATTTTTGTAGTGTCCCTTCATTTTTAATTGGATATGATGCGAATGGTATTCGTAATGTTTTCTCAATTATGAAAATGTTTAAGGTGTTCAAATTGTTTAAATTGTTTAAACTGCCTAAATTGTTTAAACTGCTCAAACTATTCAAACTGTCTAAATTATTTAAATTGTTGAAATTGTGTAAATTGTTCAGAAAAGAACCCTGCCAGACTCACACACGCGCACACGCCCGCCTCCCAAACGCACGATCGTGAGACAGTCGAGGCACCGTCGCGTGTAGCTCTGTGATTGTGCCTACATTTTGCGTTGTTTCTTTTTGTCCGGGGCCGAGGATGGAATTTTTCCTTGCGTCTTCGCCCACGAGGCCCGTCTAGAGCTGAACTTCTCTCCCTGCCTTTATTTGGCCCGAGCCTCAATGAAATTCCGCACGCACGCTGTGCGTAGAGGTACGTATTTCTGCCCATAACGCCTTGGTTGCCGTGAGTTTGATTTGTTTTTGGTGCCCGGGTGTTTGTGGGAAAAAAGTTGCGAGTGTGATTTTTCGTCAAATAAGTTTCGTGCGAATCGAGGAATGCTAATTTTTGTCAAATAAGCTTCTTGTTAATTGATGGAATGCTTAAATGACTGTCAAGTCATCGAGCTGATCTTATTTATCACAAGCGACATAGAAGTAGATTGTTTCTTATCACGTTGCGTGCGGTACGACCCACCGGTGGGTCGTGCTCCTGCTTTTCCAGCTGCGAAACAACCCATCGATGGGTCGTTTGGAAATTTTTCTACAATCTTTTTAAATTAATGCCTTTTAATATACTCATTTAATGTTTATCATTTATACAATGTTCAACAACTTTTGACTTTAAATTTGAGTTGGATATTGAACTTCAGTTTAACCCACCGCAGTCAGCGTCTAGTACATGGTCACATTTGAGTATAGCTACCTGTGAGCCAGAATAAGATGCTATTCTAAAGTGTACAATTATTTTGAACCTAATTCACTTAACCAACTCGCACACTAGACTCATCAAAGAATTAGTTCACTCAAGATTCGATGCTTAATTTTACAAAGTAGTTCATATGGGCTAGATGTTAACAGTATATTCTAGAAACGACTTGAGAACAGACTGAAGATCATTGATAGGGTGAGGTTTGATAAACGCGAGGTGTAAAAGTTCGGTGGGGAGTGTATGGAAGACACATTGAAGTAAACAATAGACATGTAGAAAATTTGTCTGGTCTGGAGAGAGAAAGGAAAGAATAACAGCATACGATTCTTCCGAAATCTTGTATTGTTTTTCTTTCTTTTCTTTCGTTTGTTTCTTCACATAGAAACGGTGTGACGGCAGGTTGAGAAGTTTTTTCGTCTTTCGTTTGTCTTTCATATTGAAAAGCTGTCACGTTATTTTGAGATGTGGAGAACGTCGGAAAGATTGTGAAGTGCGTAAGGGGATATACGCGAGTAGAAATGTGGAGGTGTACGCAAAGTATAGTGTAAACGAGTAGTACATGATTCTAAAAGGAAGACAATAAAATAAATTTACCTCTTGAAACTTAAGCAAGTTGCATCTTTTTGATAATTTTCAGCTTTTATTGGTATATAAAAATGGAAACAAAACTTTTACGGTACAAAAATACTTGTGACACTCGTGAAAATAATAGCTTTTACTTTGGCGTCAGGTAAATAAATTAAGAATGTAAGTACAGCGTAGAAGAGTCACATCGGGAGTTACACCATGCGGTTAATGTGTAGGAAAGGTCGGTAATCGATTTTCCACATTTCGGTGCCTAAACATAGTTAATGAGATCGAAATAAACTATTTTTTTTTCAATGCACTTTCCATCTTGAATGAGTATTTTACGAGTTATAGAAGTAAATTAGTTACCGCAACTCAAGTGTTTGAAGCGGGAAGAAATTCATGGAGCCCGGCGTATGGCAACACTTCAATGGAGTCTCGCTTTCGACGCGCCCGTCATCAAAGACGAAACTTAACCTACCGCTATAAGAGGTAAAATACTCATTTAAGACGGAAAGTGCATAGAAGAAAACGTTTATTTTGATCTAATTAACTATGTTTAGGCACCGAAAAGTGAAAAATCGGTTACTGACCTTTCCTACACATTAACCCATCATGCTAAGCCATTTGCATTCTGTCAAATGTTGCACAAAAATTAAAGGAACATTACACAAACATGTCAGGTCTTGATGCGGCTTTAGGGGATAAAAGATCTCTTATTTGAATTACATAGTAAAATTAGTGAAAAGCATTACCGTTGAGATAACCCTGACACCCACGTTATTTAAGGTGAATAATATCACTGCATACAAGTTTGTCATAATCCCTTACTGCCAGCACACGCAGGCCTTATCACGACTTTCCCCCCGAAGTCGCATCTCAAGGAAGGCCAACAAATTAAAAAAAAAACAAGAAACTCAGGTTGCTCAAGCTTGGGCGGGCGTGCAAGAAGATAGTCTTGCCGGTGCCAGCTATTGCCTGTACAGGCGTAGTCATGCCCTCTGTCTATACCCGTCTGGACAGTCTCAGCCTATACCTGTCTAGACAAGTAATAAAGTTGTAAGTAAGTTGTACGAACTAAAATTAAGTGAAGTTAGAAAAAAAATTGTACGAACAGTTGTAAGTAAGTTGTCCTTCAGAATTAGAAGGTTACAATGTTTGTCACGAAAAACTAGCGTTAATTAGTATGGTTCGAACAATTGTCATGAGATAGCAGTGACTTTATTGCCGCATCTTGCGGTTCTCCGCAGTATTCTCTTCGGCCATCTGAAATTAGGCACTAAAACTTCGTATTAGAATTAGGCCCGATCTAAAATTAGGAACTAGAATTAGGTACAATTTAAAATTAGTTTCTAGAATCAGGTACAATTTTAAATTAGGTACTAGAATTAGTTACAATTTAAATTAGGTACTAGAATTAGGTACAATTTAAAATTAGTTTCTAGAATCAGGTACAATTTTAAATTAGGTACTAGAATTAGTTACAATTTAAATAAGGTACTAGAATTAGGTACAATTTAAAATTAGGTACTAGAATTAGGTACAATTTAAAATTAGGTACTAGAATTAGGTACAATTTAAAATTAGGTACTAGAATTAGGTACAATTTAAAATTAGGTACTAGAATTAGGTACAATTTAAAATTAGGTACTAGAATTAGGTACAATTTAAAATTAGGCACAGTTTAAAATTAGGTACTAGGATTAGGTACCGGAATTAGGAACCAAAATTAGGAACCAAAATTAGGAACCAAAATTAGGTACTAAAATTAGGAACCAAAATTAGGAACCAAAATTAGGAACCAAAATTAGGAACCAAAATTAGGAACCAAAATTAGGAACCAAAATTAGGTGCTAAAATTAGGTACTAGAACTAGGTACAATCTGAAATTAGGTACTAGAATTAGGTACAATCTGAAATTAGATACTAGAATTAGGTACAATCTGAAATTAGGTACTAGAATTAGGTACAATCTGAAATTAGGTACTAGAATTAGGTACAATCTGAAATTAGGTACTAGAATTAGGTACAATCTGAAATTAGGTACTAGAATTAGGTACAATCTGAAATTAGGTACTAGAATTGGGTACAAAATGAAATTAGGTACTAGAATTCATAAAAAGCAGTTTTCAGTATGAGAAAACGATGCATTTTTTCCTTGCTCCTGCTCGAAAGACCATGAATTTTTTATGTCGGATTCAAATCTTACAGTTACAGAAAAGTCATATAGAATGAATTCAAAAGAACATATTTACGGTACAGTTTTCGATACAGGACAATGCACCAGGAGTTTGCAGGCACTCAGCGACAACCTAAGTCACAAGTTGACCACTGTAGTTACAGGACATCATCATTGTTATTACAGAGGGCACGAAAAAGTGCATCCTAACCGTGTTTTCATGAGAACCATTCGATCGAAGGCATTTTTGAGGCACGACCGGCGCCAGATCAGATGCCGGTGACTCTATTTAAGTTCTTCAACTCGTTGACCGCGATGGGTCAAACTGAAGGTCAATGTTCAGCTTAAATTTAAAGTCAATTGTGGCAAGTAATTTTGAAAAGAGCAAACATGAACTGGATCGTACCTTCGTTTAGCTTTGATGAAGTATTTGTGAAAATTGAGTTTGCGACTACTGGTCGGTCAGGAGCATTATGAAAATCCCCTCCTTGGCCACCGGTGGGTCACGTCGCCACCTACGCGTCAACTGAAGACCTCATGCTTTGCATAGTGACATTAATGTTTATTAACACTTTGACTGCGACGTGCGCCACCGGTGGCCACGGAGGCTATTTTCATAATGCTGCTGATCGACCTGTAGTCACAAACTCAATTTTCACTAATACTTAATCTAAACAAAATGAGGGCATGATCCAGTTAATATTTGCTATTTCCAACATTGCTCACTAGAATTGAATTTGGTACTTGTGGGTTATCTGTCACTGCTTGTTTAGGGTAAAAAGTATTTATAGGGGAAAAAGCGAAAAATGTATTTGTTTAATGAATAGTGAATTGATGTCCTGGACTGTATGAATAGATTTTTCATGTGAGAAGGTCCCCCTGTTTTATATTCATTTTTAATTTATCTAATTTCCATACATATTTATAATGAATCTCTGGGACCTTTCTCTTCAGTTCTTGGAAGGTCTCAGAGATTCATTTTGGCCTGAAACAGAACAAAAATTAAAAATAATTGACATGAATAATAATTTATTTAAGCTAATCTACCTTAACCTAACCTTAACATCAAAAGGAAACCATAAATTAAAAGTGGTAACTGATAACCCACAAGCACCTTGAATTTAAATCCGAGTAGAATATTAAAATTGAGTTTAACCTGCCTCAGTCGTGTTGAATTCGACAGGTTGTGGTGCATGTGCCTAGTCCAATAAGCAACTCCAATCTGAGGAAGGCACGAGCAAATCTCAGCAGCTCTCAGAACAGCATCCTAGGTGGAAAAAGATCCTTACAAAAACTTCACACTAAAATGACATAAAGAAACGTCACAGAGAGGCGGCGGGTGTACGCCTGAGGGGTAGCGTGCGAGGGGAGGGGTACGATTTCGGTCCCTGTTCCCAGGCCTCGGCCCTGTCTTGACTAAGTTGACTGAGTTGACTGACTGTCTTGACTGAGTTGACTGAATGTCTTGACTGAGTTGACTGAATGTCTTGACTGAGTTGACTGAATGTCTTGACTGAGTTGACTGAATGTCTTGACTGAGTTGACTGAATGTCTTGACTGAATTGACTGTCTTGACTGAGTTGACTGACTGTCTTGACTGAGTTGACTTACTGTCTTGACTGAGTTGACTGACTGTCTTGACTGAGTTCAGGATCCACGACAAATAATTTCGGGGGGATGGGAGGCAGACGTTAATTATCAGCAATCTTATTATTCTTTTACTTGAAACGACGAATCTTTTCCAGATAAACCCCGCCACTGATGCAACACATAAGTTCACCCACTTGTAACTTTCGAAATAATGTACCTATCGACTTCAAATTACCCTCAAACGTACTTTCGTTTAAGAGTTATTCGAAGTCGATAGGTGCATTATTTCGAAAGTTACAAGTGGGTGAACTTATGTGTTGCATTAGTGGCGGGGTTTATCTGGAAAAGGTCCAAAACAGCGACTGAAACTGGCACCCAGCTCAACATTTTGTGGCTCCGCTACTGGTGCGGGCTGTAGCGTGTGGTCTAGTCAAGTCCACTTAGGGGAACTTACGCTGCCCGCTGTCCGGCTACAACAATGTAAATTCTTAGCCAGTCCTATCTTGGCTTTGCTGACAGTAAATTTCATAGGATTCAACAAAAAAATAACCTTTTCTTGCAGCAAAATTCAAAGATTTCGTGAAGAAGAATACAGCATAATCACAGAATTCATAATCAAGAATAGGATTTGCTTTCGACAAAATTTAAAGAATTTATAAAAAAAAGCTTTTCCGACAGCAAAATTCACAGCATTCATAATAATTGAGATTTTACAGTAAATTTCACATCATTCTTAAAGGAAAATTTGTAGCTGACATCACGACGTAAGATTTTTGAGCATTTTTCTCGTGCTAAGAGACCCAAAACAGCACAGAGAAGCTGAAATGGAGGACGTTTGCTCAAACCTTTAAAAATTTCACCTCTCTGACAACTGCCTGGACGCCATGTAAATTTGACAGCTGCTGTCGCGTCGAATTTGGACTTCCTGTTGTGTAGGCGCCAAGTCACTACGACAGAGCGACATGTTATTCTGGAATACGTGCAAATTGAAGTAATGCTAAGTATCAAGGCGGAAAAATTCAGTAAAATCTCGTTAATTAGCCGTAAATAGTGAGCTAACGCAAATCAAACTTCTTTATGCACAAAGACTCTTGAACCACGACAAAGCGACACGTTGCTCAGGAATGCATACGCATTGAAGCAATGCTAGCGATCAAAGTGAAGCAATAGCATAGAAAAAAAACAGGACTCTCGCCCGGCTGTTTGCAGCAGAGCTCGGCATTAATGCAGGCCACCGCAGGAAACAACCAATCACGTCCCGTCGGAGCTACTGACGCCCCCGCTCTTAACTCCCTCCCGTACTCGGGATTTGTTATTTTCTAGGACCAATCAATGATCGAAATGAAATTAGGAAACGCTACGATAAAATGTGTTGTTGTTCGTAATTCAACGATCAATATTAAATTAAGACAAAAAATCTAACGTTGATATGTATTGTTATTTTTCGTGAATCAACGATAGGTATTCAATTAAGACGAAAACGCTCCGTACTCGGGATTTGCTATTTTCTTGGACCAATCAATGGTCGAGATGAAATTAGAACTTAAAACGCTGATGAATAAAATGTGTTATTATTATTCTTGAACCTAAGATCGATATTAAATTAAGAAAAAAGAAAGACAAAAACGCTTCGACCACATGCAAATTATTGCCATTCTCGAATTAAGAACCGAAATTACACTAGGACAAGAAACGGTCCGACAAAAACATGAATTATTGTTATTCGTGAATCAAGGATCGAAATAAATAAGGAAAAAAAATGCTACGGCAGGATGTAAATTCGTGTTACTCGTGTACACCTGGGGATATTCCTACAAATTTCGGTTGTTGACTCTTTGATGCGTGCCAAGTTTTGTGTGTTGAGCAGAAATTATTCCATTAAACTGTACTTAGAGGATAGCGAGCACTCAGGAATTTTATCACGTGTGTTAGAGTTAGATGTTTACTTTTGAATTACTTAGAAAAAGTAAATTATTTGTATGAAACTTATAATTTATTCATATATTTCATATAGTTACGCATTTACAAGTACCGCACTCATTCACAATCTAAATTGATAAAATATTTAAGTGGAGAACCCCTCAGGGGGATACAACTATTGTATCTATGGGAATTAGCGCTCCCAGGGGAACCATGTGTGGGCCCGAGCTTATGGTTAGGTAGGCTTCCTTATTGTTGTAATAAAATGGGTTTCTGTTTTGTTACTGTTACGGACCATCTTTTTTCGGTTCACTGCTGTCCTGTTTTTCAGCACCTACTACTTTCTTCTTCAACTTTTTCTTGTTTCATGAACTTCTTTCCTAGCTTACTGTTTCTGTGCACCTTGTGCATAGATTCCACGTTCCCTCAACTCCATACTAAATGGTGCCTTCCTCTTTCTTCTCTTGGAACATCTTTGCCGTGGTTAAGGGAGGCTAAAACTTTCTTATATAATAATAATAATAATAATTTAAGTGGAGAAATTATACATACGGAAAAATCCTGCAAGAATACATAGTTAGTGACTGTTGGATTCCAAACCTAACGAGAATGAACTTTTTGTAACGAAACTTTCTTTGGTTGTTGAAGTCACGAAATAAATTACTGATACATAACATTTGCAAGCGAAATGAAAAACCCTAAAAAACTTGAAGAATAACGTTAAAATCACGGTATAGTTGGACAAGGTTTCTTTAATTTCACATTTTTTGGGAACAATTAATCGTTACAACTGCAATGTGTATTATTTACAAGTGCATTTCATTATTAATTTCTAATTCGTTTATGATTCTGCAAAATTTGCTTGACGTAAAATTTCCGCAAAATCTTTCCATGCATTACACAGAAAAGCTTTTTTATTCCTTCTCTTTTGAGTTAAAATTTAATTTTGAAACATTTTTGGGTTCCCCACCTTCCCCTTGAGGTCTCCACCTTCCGCTTGAGGTCTCCACCTTCCCCTTGAGGTCTCCACCTTCCCCTTGAGGTCTCCACCTTCCCCTTGAGGTCTCCACCTTCCCCTTGAGGTCTCCACCTTCCCCTTGAGGTCTCCACCTTCCCCTTGAGGTCTCCACCTTCCCCTTGAGGTCTCCACCTTCCCCTTGAGGTCCCCACCTTCCCCTTGAGGTCTCCACCTTCCCCTTGAGGTCTCCACCTTCCCCTTGAGGTCTCCACCTTCCCCTTGAGGTCCCCACCTTCCCCTTGAGGTCTCCACCTTCCCCTTGAGGTCTCCACCTTCCCCTTGAGGTCTCCACCTTCCCCTTGAGGTCTCCACCTTCCCCTTGAGGTCTCCACCTTCCCCTTGAGGTCTCCACCTTCCCCTTGAGGTCTCCACCTTCCCCTTGAGGTCTCCACCTTCCCCTTGAGGTCTCCACCTTCCCCTTGAGGTCTCCACCTTCCCCTTGAGGTCTCCACCTTCCCCTTGAGGTCCCCACCTTCCCCTTGAGGTCTCCACCTTCCCCTTGAGGTCTCCACCTTCCCCTTGAGGTCTCCACCTTCCCCTTGAGGTCTCCACCTTCCCCTTGAGGTCTCCACCTTCCCCTTGAGGTCTCCACCTTCCCCTTGAGGTCTCCACCTTCCCCTTGAGGTCCCCACCTTCCCCTTGAGGTCCCCACCTTCCCCTTGATTTCTCCACCTTCCCCTTGAGGTCCCCACCTTCCCCTTGAGGTCTCCACCTTCCCCTTGAGGTCTCCACCTTCCCCTTGAGGTCTCCACCTTCCGCTTGAGGTCTCCACCTTCCCCTTGAGGTCTCCACCTTCCCCTTGAGGTCTCCACCTTCCCCTTGAGGTCTCCACCTTCCCCTTGAGGTCTCCACCTTCCCCTTGAGGTCTCCACCTTCCCCTTGAGGTCCCCACCTTCCCCTTGAGGTCCCCACCTTTCCCTTGAGGTCCCCACCTTTCCCTTGAGGTCCCCACCTTTCCCTTGAGGTCCCCACCTTTCCCTTGAGGTCCCCACCTTTCCCTTGAGGTCCCCACCTTTCCCTTGAGGTCCCCACCTTTCCCTTGAGGTCCCCACCTTTCCCTTGAGGTCCCCACCTTCCCCTTGAGGTCCCCACCTTTCCCTTGAGGTCCCCACCTTTCCCTTGAGGTCCCCACCTTTCCCTTGAGGTCCCCACCTTTCCCTTGAGGTCCCCACCTTTCCCTTGAGGTCCCCACCTTTCCCTTGAGGTCCCCACCTTTCCCTTGAGGTCCCCACCTTCCCCTTGAGGTCCCCACCTTTCCCTTGAGGTCCCCACCTTTCCCTTGAGGTCCCCACCTTCCCCTTGAGGTCCCCACCTTTCCCTTGAGGTCCCCACCTTTCCCTTGAGGTCCCCACCTTTCCCTTGAGGTCCCCACCTTCCCCTTGAGGTCCCCACCTTTCCCTTGAGGTCCCCACCTTCCCCTTGAGGTCCCCACCTTTCCCTTGAGGTCCCCACCTTTCCCTTGAGGTCCCCACCTTTCCCTTGAGGTCTCCACCTTCCCCTTGAGGTCCCCACCTTTCCCTTGAGGTCCCCACCTTTCCCTTGAGGTCCCCACCTTCCCCTTGAGGTCCCCACCTTTCCCTTGAGGTCCCCACCTTTCCCTTGAGGTCCCCACCTTTCCCTTGAGGTCCCCACCTTCCCCTTGAGGTCCCCACCTTCCCCTTGAGGTCCCCACCTTCCCCTTGAGGTCCCCACCTTCCCCTTGAGGTCCCCACCTTTCCCTTGAGGTCCCCACCTTTCCCTTGAGGTCCCCACCTTTCCCTTGAGGTCCCCACCTTCCCCTTGAGGTCCCCACCTTTCCCTTGAGGTCCCCACCTTTCCCTTGAGGTCCCCACCTTCCCCTTGAGGTCCCCACCTTCCCCTTGAGGTCCCCACCTTCCCCTTGAGGTCCCCACCTTTCCCTTGAGGTCCCCACCTTCCCCTTGAGGTCCCCACCTTCCCCTTGAGGTCCCCACCTTCCCCTTGAGGTCCCCACCTTCTCCTTGAGGTCCCCACCTTTCCCTTGAGGTCCCCACCTTTCCCTTGAGGTCCCCACCTTTCCCTTGAGGTCCCCACCTTCCCCTTGAGGTCTCCACCTTCCCCTTGAGGTCCCCACCTTTCCCTTGAGGTCCCCACCTTCCCCTTGAGGTCCCCACCTTCCCCTTGAGGTCCCCACCTTCCCCTTGAGGTCCCCACCTTTCCCTTGAGGTCCCCACCTTTCCCTTGAGGTCCCCACCTTCCCCTTGAGGTCCCCACCTTCCCCTTGAGGTCCCCACCTTCCCCTTGAGGTCCCCACCTTTCCCTTGAGGTCCCCACCTTCTCCTTGAGGTCCCCACCTTTCCCTTGAGGTCCCCACCTTTCCCTTGAGGTCCCCACCTTTCCCTTGAGGTCCCCACCTTCCCCTTGAGGTCCCCACCTTCCCCTTGAGGTCCCCACCTTTCCCTTGAGGTCCCCACCTTTCCCTTGAGGTCCCCACCTTTCCCTTGAGGTCCCCACCTTCCCCTTGAGGTCCCCACCTTTCCCTTGAGGTCCCCACCTTCCCCTTGAGGTCCCCACCTTCCCCTTGAGGTCCCCACCTTCCCCTTGAGGTCCCCACCTTCCCCTTGAGGTCCCCACCTTCCCCTTGAGGTCCCCACCTTTCCCTTGAGGTCCCCACCTTTCCCTTGAGGTCCCCACCTTTCCCTTGAGGTCCCCACCTTCCCCTTGAGGTCCCCACCTTTCCCTTGAGGTCCCCACCTTTCCCTTGAGGTCCCCACCTTCCCCTTGAGGTCCCCACCTTCCCCTTGAGGTCCCCACCTTCCCCTTGAGGTCCCCACCTTTCCCTTGAGGTCCCCACCTTCCCCTTGAGGTCCCCACCTTCCCCTTGAGGTCCCCACCTTTCCCTTGAGGTCCCCACCTTCCCCTTGAGGTCCCCACCTTTCCCTTGAGGTCCCCACCTTTCCCTTGAGGTCCCCACCTTCTCCTTGAGGTCCCCACCTTTCCCTTGAGGTCCCCACCTTTCCCTTGAGGTCCCCACCTTCCCCTTGAGGTCCCCACCTTTCCCTTGAGGTCCCCACCTTTCCCTTGAGGTCCCCACCTTCCCCTTGAGGTCCCCACCTTTCCCTTGAGGTCCCCACCTTTCCCTTGAGGTCCCCACCTTCCCCTTGAGGTCCCCACCTTTCCCTTGAGGTCCCCACCTTTCCCTTGAGGTCCCCACCTTCCCCTTGAGGTCCCCACCTTCCCCTTGAGGTCCCCACCTTTCCCTTGAGGTCCCCACCTTTCCCTTGAGGTCCCCACCTTTCCCTTGAGGTCCCCACCTTTCCCTTGAGGTCCCCACCTTCCCCTTGAGGTCCCCACCTTTCCCTTGAGGTCTCCAAGTGTTACTTTTTTTGGAAATAAACGTTTTTTTTTCTCTTTCTTTCTTTCTTTAAGGTCCCCATCTTCCCCATGAAGTCGTCATCCCCAAACCCCGGCACGACTGTCGCCTCATCGCTCAGCACCCAACAAGTGGGAAGGCTCCAATTTGCACACCTGTGACGGAAAAAAAACACAATCCGCCTAGTTTGTTGACCTTCACTCGATGCACAATGTGTGCCTTGAAGAAAGAGATGTACTTTTACGCTTTGACCGCAACGTGCACCACCGGTGCCCACAAAGGATTTTCTTATAATGCTACTGTCCGACCAGTAGTCACTAACTTAACTTTCATAAATAATTAAATCTAAAAGGCATGATCCAGTTAATGTTTACTGTTTTAAAAATTGCTTGTTACAACTGACTTTAAATTTTGGTCGAATTTTGAGCTTCAGTTTAACCCAGAGCTGTCAAAGTGTTAAGCCAATTTTATTCGCGTGCCTTACAGTGAAATAATTCAATTTTATTTTTAAATTACACTGAATAGGTGTGAAGGCATAAAACCAAACTTCTCCGCCCTGTATCAAAATTATTCCATGTTGCCGACTATAACTTTCATCTCGTTTCATAAACTTCTATCAATTTTACTATTTATATGGACGGGGTGTGGGGACAAACCTTAATTTTTTTTTTTTTAAATTGTGCATCAATTTTTCCATTTCAATATCTCCTCACTAAATCGTGCCGTCCTCTCTTATCTCTACAGAACACCTTTTGTTGAAGTTAAGGAGGCTAAACTTCCCTACTCTAATCAGCAATTATTATTTCCAACAATTTATTCGAAGGAACTATGCAAGCATTGTAGCTGTAATGCTATCCACTTTTAACGTTTTCCTGTCTTTTAGCAATAATTATTCTGGTTTTACACCCCTTCAATATGGACGAAGTTATCGTAATACTTGTTTAGTTGCACCAACATAGAACAAAATATTTGCCATGGCTAACACAAACGGAGGTCCCATTGTCATTGCTCGACTGGTCGGTGTGGCATGCTTTAGAAATTAGCGAAATTAGCACCAGCGACTTCAGTTGGACAGACTGATTCAGCACACAGAGTTGTGATAGCAAAATTAAATGTGATGATATAGTAAAATTAGGCCTTTTTGAAAGCTGCTCTTCATAATATTATGCATGTTTCTATTTGAATAATATAAATAAGCATGTAATACTTGTTACCCAAGTTTGCTGACAGTTAAAATTCTCACTGAATTTTGCACACGATTAATTTTTACAGTCGCGTTTACTGTAAATCTAATTTACTGATTTGTTTGGAAATACACCAAAGTTTTATTGGATTCTATTCGTGTGGTCATGACACCAAAACATATGCAAGAAGAAAAAGAATTCCCTCGACACAAAATTGCCATTAGATTCTCCTTAGCACCAATAGATGTACAAGTATAATTTGAAGTCCTGTCGTTGTTGTCGGTAAGTAGTAATAATTTTTATGAGATCATACCTACCTGTTTAACCCCATAACCTCTAGAAACAGCTACTTACCTGTCTGCCCCCATAATCCCAAGAAACAACTATAACCCCGAGAAAAAACCATAGTCCCGAAAAACTAGTTATCTGTATGTCCCTATAATCCCAAGAAACAACCATAATCGCGAGAAACATCTAGCTACCTGCAATGGTCTTCCCATAATTTCAAGAAACAACTAGTTACCTGTAAGTCCCTATAATCCCGAGAAACAACAATAATCCCGAGAAACAACAATAATCCCGAGAAACAACAATAATCCCGAGAAACAACAATAATCCCGAGAAACAACCATAATCCAGAGAAACAACCAGCTACCTGTGTGTCCCCATAATCCCGAGAAACAACTATTAACCTCCAAGTCTCCATAATCCCGAGAAACAACCATAATCCCGAGGAACAACTCGCTACCTGTATGTACTCATAATCCTGAGAAACAACTAGCTACCTCCATGTCCCCATAATCCCGAGAAACAACTAGCTACCTGCATGTCTCCATAGTCCCGAGAAATAACTAGTTACCTGTGTGTACCCATAATCCCGAGAAAAAACTAGCTACCTGTATGTCCCCATAATCCCGCGAAACAACTTGCTACCTGTATGTCCCCATAATCCCGCGAAACAACTTGCTACCTGTATGTCCCCATAATCCCGAGAAACATCCAGCTACCTGTATGTCCCCATAGTAACGAGAAACAACTAGCTACCTGTATGTCCCCATAATCCCGCGAAACAACCAGCTACCTGTATGTCCCCATAATCCCGAGAAACAACCAGCTACCTGTATGTCCCCATAATCCCGAGAAACAACCAGCTACCTGTATGTCCCCATAGTAACGAGAAACAACTAGCTACCTGTATGTCCCCATAATCCCGCGAAACAACCAGCTACCTGTATGTCCCCATAATCCCGAGAAACGTCCAGCTACCTGTATGTCCCCATAATCCCGAGAAACATCCAGCTACCTGTATGTCCCCATAATCCAGAGAAAAAACCAGCTACCTGTATGTCCCCATAATCCCGAGAAACATCCAGCTACCTGTATGTCCCCATAATCCCGAGAAACAACCAGCTACCTGTATGTCCCCATAATCCCGCGAAACAACTTGCTACCTGTATGTCCCCATAATCCCGAGAAACAACCAGCTACCTGTATGTCCCCATAATCCCGAGAAACAACCAGCTACCTGTATGTCCCCATAATCCCGAGAAACATCCAGCTACCTGTATGTCCCCATAATCCCGAGAAACAACCAGCTACCTGTATGTCCCCATAATCTCGAGAAACAACCAGCTACCTGTATGTCCCCATAATCCCGAGAAACAACTTGCTTGTATATCTCAGCCACGCAGACGGATATGCGCCGGTGCCTCCCACATACGCTGGCGTACGTTCCCAGGCCTAGTGCTCGAGTGATTCACCCCTTGCGTTTTTTCATCTGCTGGTCAGGAAATGCTCGAGTGTCGGTCGTGCAAGGAGACTACCTGGCGCGACAAGTGTATCATGTCATGATGAAGGGACCCAACCGCAGATATAATCACCGATAAATGCCTTCCTGATGTGCTGCTGAGATGTTACACATGAGAGATGGGTCACTTCACTCGAAATATTGCTCCGAGAGCAATAGAAACTCATGTTGGAACAGCACCGGAATCGTGATCATGGTAGATTGAAATCTCGGGTAGATGCTGGTCACTAAAGTTAAGACTAAAGACTCATTTATGGTGCTTTTTTGCCTTGGGACTTTCGTGCTGGCGTTTGAATTATGTACCTACAAGGTATGAAATGGAGTGAAATTTTTTGAATATTTGAGCTAATCGCTTAGACGTTGTTAGACGTATAAAAATTCCTATGGAAGTTAAAAAAAATTCAGCAGAATATAAAAATTATAATAAGTTCTTAGTTTTCGCAGAATATGCGTATGTTCAAAATACTGAAGAGCATTAAAATTTTCAATATAAATAGAGCTATCGATTAGTTTCAGTTTCAGCATTAGTCTCCACAAAGTTAGTGGGAGTCGTTTCATTGCAAGGTTTATGGAAAATATTTTATCGATTGGTAATTGCTAAAACTGCGGATAATTATCGATCGTAATTAAACGTGATACCTGCGAGGTAATTGTTAAAAATCACAAGTAATAACTCAACTCGTTCCCTGCGTTCGTTACGGTCGTTTTGGTTTCGGTTGGAAGTGCCAGAATTGAAACATCGTTTTTTTGTTTGACTACATATTTATCCTTTCTAAGAAGCAAAAAAAAATATAATTACACAGCAACATTTTAACCTGAACGCCATATTCTAATGGAAATAAAGGTTGCGAAATAAACGAAATGCTATTCATTAAATAGCAATTTACTTAGCGGTACTCGTATCTAACAATACAGAGTGAACAGGATTATGGACGAAAGTTACTGCATTGAATGACTGTTTTACGGAATAATAAACTCTGTTCATTTTAATTGATTTATCATAGTTCGAAACAGTTTTTACGCTCAGAATTTATCAGTTGTGCATTAACTGAAAAACATTAGTTCCAGTCCATTTGTATTTCACGCTTTATTGAAAAATTCAATCCATGCGTAAGGGATTTTCAACATTCACATTATTGGAGGTTAATCTTCCAGTTATCAGGTTACTATTCTCTTATTTTGAACGTCATTACAAGCTAGTAGCATTCATTTTATTGGGGATTTGCAAGCTGAGAGTTAGATAGGGTTTCTTGTCGTTGAAATAGCACATGATTTTTATTTTGATGGGAGCCATCTTTTTCCGGTTCACTACCGTCTTGTTTTTCAGTACTTCTGACTTTCTTCGTCAACTTTTGACTTATTTATAAACGTCTGTCGACCTTGCTGTTTGGGCATGATGTAAGGACACACATTGGGCATAGATTTCCGTGCCTTCAATTCCGTGCTAATTGGTGCCTTCCTTCTGTCTCATTTAAAAACACCTTTGTTTTGGTTAGCGTGGCTTATTATAAATTATAATTTTGTCCATTCAAACAACAAATAATTAAGTTTCAATGCCAGTTTCTTTTTACATTTGATTCAGCTAAAAAGGATGAAAAATGTGCTATACGTAAATTCGATGCCAAGTAAGTGTTGCCAAATCATTTCATTTGAATTTTACGCGGTTTTTCACAGTTTCTCTTCTTGGGTCTAAATGATAAGCTGCCACCATACACGAGTGGGTAAACTGAGTTTCGTCTGCTCACATCACCACGGCACAAGAAGCTCCCTTCACTTTATATTGCCAGCAAGTCCGGACGTATCTGTTGGAGGCAGGCACCCGCCGCTCAAGGTGTTATTGGCCCGACGGAGGCCTGATATGGAAAGGCCTCATCACGACGCCTTGCTTAATTGCTCCTACAGGACCATCGTGTTCGTAAACATACTCGTGTGCTGACTGTAGCAATGGTCCGAAACCTCACGATCGGAAATGGAGAGACGGATAAAAGTGCTGCCAAAAAAAAACACCGACACGATCGATGGGTGGATCCGCGCAGAGTGGGTACCACGGTAGAAGAAACAAGGTAAGGTCAACCCTTTTTTTTTGTCGACCTTGTGGCAATGCTGATGTCATAGCAACGGACCAATAGCAGCGCTCATATTGCATCTGGCCTCACTGCTAGCTCTGAATCTGGCACCACTATTGGCCACACGACATGGCGCAATGGTGACGTCATAAAGTTTATTTAAAATGCAGCCTTTTTATTGGCTAGCCGATCAAGAGGACGTGTATTTTCTTTCATAGAAATGACCTTACTTGTTGCCCCTACCGGGGTGAGTACTGAGTGTTGTGAACTTCCCTGTGGTCATGGGTCAGATTGTGAGCTGTGTGCGATGGCGCATCCGGCACCTCTGTGACTGCAGGCACCACTGACGAGCAGCAAGTGTACCTTGAAACTTTGAAGGTGAGGTTTTGACATCAATGATACGTGTTTTTGATCCCGAGTTGAGAGGGAGTTATTACAATTGCTTTAGGTATCGTATTAACACGTTGACGGCGTTTTGGTGGTTGCCACGGTTGAATAAATCAAGTTTCAAGTAGCAGATTTGAAAACGTACCTAACCGCTAGTATGCATTTCTATTCTTTCTAAGAATTGCAAAAAATATAATCACCCGATGATGTTCCATCTCATTTGCTAATATACGTTTAAAAAAAATGGTTGTATGTTATTTCAAATGCTGCTCATTTATACCGGTACGTAAATGAGCAATTTACATAGTGGTGCACATGAGTACCAATACACCGTCAGCGTGTTAAATACGAAGATTGAAACATTCATAGCGATAAAATAAGGAATTCAATTGGTGTGATTACTACTAGGTATTTTTCTTTCCCCTATAGTACATGCAGAAGTAATCAATGGTTATTATAGTTACCCAGCTTAACACTTTGACCGCAACGTGCGCTACCGGTGGCCACGGAGGGGATTTTTAAAATGCTGCTGATCGACCTGTAATCACAAGCTAGATTTTTATAAATACTCAATTAAAACTAAATAAAGGCACGATCCAGTTCATGTTTGTCATTTTCAACATTGTTTACAACAACTGACTTTAAATTTAAGTTGAATATTGAACTTCAGTTCAAGCAATTGCGGTCTAAGTGTTGATCAAACATATTCACCGAGGTTGTTACGGTGAATTATTTTTGTGAAAACGAAGTTATATAAGAAAACTAATATATTCATTCCAATACTTTAAACGCAGCAAAGATTAAAGAATTAGGAAAAAATGAAGCCTACGCAACAACCGCTACAAATAAATCATTTTCCATTTAAATCTGCAAACCAAGTTTATCAAATTTCTGTGATGAAATAATTTTTTGCACTTTTTACGTATCACAGTTAACCGTGCTAGTGAGTGTAAAATTCTTACGCAAAATTTTCTAATTTTTGAAAGTCTTCTAAGTTCAATAAAATAAAAAATGACAAGCGAAAACGTAAATAGCGGTAGATTTTTAATGCAAAGTACCTCTACTCTCTGGTGTGATTCTTCTGGTGTGATTACTCTACTCTCTAGTGTGATTACTCTCTGGTGTAATTCCATGTCAAAAACAGGATTTTTAATATATTCATTGTCGTATGACCCACCGGTGGGTCGCGCTTAAGTTTTTCTAGTTTCAAAATGACCATCGATGGGTCGTTTGAAAAATATCAGCAATCTTTTCAAGTTTATGGTATTAATTTTACCCAGTTCATTTTTTAATTTATAAAAATTTTAATAACTTTTGACTCTAAATTTGAGTTGAATATTAAACTTCAGCATAACCCATCGTAGTTAATGTGTTATAAAATTTACGCCATCGTGCGGCTGCAAATGACAACGTACGATCTTTGTAAGGCAGGGCTTCTCAACCGGGGGTACATGTACTCCTAGAGGTACATTTAACATAATTCATAAGTTAAAATGTACAATATATATATACGTACAATAATTCAATTAAAATTAAAATGTACAATATATAAAGTTGAGTTCAACCGTATAAGTATCTATAATTATTAATCATTGTGGGTTTTTATAGTTTCTCA
Source organism: Morinoia aosen (assembly GCA_030386875.1). Taxonomy (NCBI): domain Eukaryota; kingdom Metazoa; phylum Arthropoda; class Malacostraca; order Amphipoda; family Talitridae; genus Morinoia; species Morinoia aosen. The sequence goes on along the minus strand of CM059577.1, from coordinate 46,107,926 downwards.
AGACTTTATCTGTGCTGGGGGTACATGAAGGTACACCATTAAGCTAAGGGGGTACACGACCATAGAAAAGTTGAGAAGCCCTGTTCTAAGGGAACTTGGCACGTTCCCCGCGTATTTTGCCACATGTGTACCATTCGGTAAATTGTTCATTCACGTACCGGTATAAATGAATGACATTTCATCTGTCCCGCAATCTTTCTAAAAAATAACTGTAATCATACGAATTCACGTACCGGTATAAATGAATGTCATTTCTTGTTTCACGATCTTTTTAAAAAATAACTTTTATCATACGAAGTGAAACGTTATCGTGCAATTGCAAGCCTATTTTTTTAGGAAAGGTAAAAATGTGTACAACCAGTAAAGTCGATTTCCCAATTCTGAAACTAACAACCTAACTAAATCAACCGTGAACAACCGCAGAAACTCGGTGAACGTGTAATGCTGCCAGCTGTAACGGTACGACGAATTGAAAAAAACTTTGAAATCTAACCACAGCAAATAGTGTGTAATTTTCTTATCACGTTCAACATTCCCGCATCGGTTGGTTCGAGACGCACCAGTGAGCTGAGAGCTCGGAAGCGATTTCTTGTTACTTGACTCATTTGACCAGCGCTTGGGAGATTGTATTTGCTGAGGAATGTTGGTCTAGTCCACTTTCAGATGTTAACTCAACAGATGTGGCATAGCCAGGTGACGGGCTGCACCTTATTCAGTGGCTACATAAGTGCTGCTTGTTCCCTTTCTCACCTAGGAGTGAAGATTGAAACTCATGGTTCGACCGCTCTTATATCGGACACCTCTCGGCTTGATTACGTTTATGAATTTTTAAATTTTGTTTCAAGTGTCCGCTTACATCAACTTTAATTTTTTTACCACCGCTTGAGTAGGTTTTAACTTCTAAGAAAATTGTATGTTTAAGCCCGGTTCACTGCTCTAATTTTTTCCAGCACTTATTAATTTTTCCTTCAATTTGTATTTTGTCTCATAAAATTATTTCAATCTTGCTGTTTATGAACGCAGGGTATGACGACACACTTTGAGCGTAGATTCCTCTTTCTCATAGTTTATATTAAATGGGGTCTTTCTCTATAACCTCTTGGAAATACCTTTATTGTGGTCAATGTATCTTAAGCTAACTCATCACGTTTGATCTAAGAAATAGTTTTACGCGTAAAAAATTTCTTTTTTTAAATAAGTTTGTTCTGGAAGGGAAAGTAGTATTATCTGAGCTATCTCTGGAAATGAAACTGACGAATTAGAGTTTTCTGTATCACGAAAATTACAATGAAACACTACAAGAGAGTGAGGGCCCGAGCTGAGAATTAGGTAGGCCTTCTTTTTGTTTAAATAAAATGTTTTTTTTTTGTTATGTTAAGGATCACCTTTTTTTCGGTTCACTACTGTCCTGTTTTTCAGCATCTCTGACTTTCTTCTTCAACTTTTATCTTATTTCATGAATTTCTTTCTCAACTTGCTGTTTCTATGCCCTTCTGCATAGATTCCTCATTCTCTTATCTCCATACTAAATGGTGCCTTCGTCCTTCCTCTCTTCGATACGCTCTTTTTGGTATCGGTTAGGGAGGCTTAAACTAACTTATATCCTTAATCCACACCAAGAGAATGTAACGAAATTGAGGTACCTACCTGACTGGGTAAATGTTGTCACGTGATCTGTGCATGAAATATGAGCCGTTCTGGGAAGTGAGTACAAGGAATGGAAATGGGATCAACTTGAACTATTCAAAACTTTTGAACGAAGTCATATCGTGCTAATCGATGTATATTTGCAATGAACAAATACCCTTAACCGTGATAACAGTTAAAGGATAAAATACTATGTGTTTTTTTATGAAAATTAGTAAAGCGTGGTAATTCAGAGTGTTGGAGGGAAATAGGCCAGTAAAGATTGCTTTAACATCTAATGAATAATTAATAGATTACTCTGCGAAATGCCATATAAATATGAAATATGAGCCGTTCTGGGAAGTGAGTACAAGGAATGGAAATGGGATCAACTTGAACTATTCAAAACTTTTGAACGAAGTCATATCGTGCTAATCGATGTATATTTGCAATGAACAAATATCCTCAACCGTGATAACAGTTAAAGGATAAAATACTTAGCGTTTTTATATGTAAATTAGTAATAATAGATTACTCTGCGAAATGCCATATAAATAACATAAACAACAGAAATAAATTACTACGACGAATTTTCGTTCATGGGACACTGGAAATGATTTTTGTTCCTTTTTCAACATCGTTCGGTGATGCGTTTCATTGGCTACGATCTGGGGGATGCGGATGCAGCTAAATTTAAACTGATGGCGATAAATCTGAATTGATGAACGCTGCAAAACCAAGCATGCATTTCGCAGGCGGCGAGCAAGCGTAACCAGCCCGCGGATGCGAACTGGATCTGCATCGTAACTCTGTCAGAATAATTGGACGTCAGAAAAATGGTAATTCATGTAATTCATTTCTAAGAAACTTACTCGGCAAGTCTTAAATGATGATGTTTGAATCTTTTGCTACTTGTGCACCGTGTTGTCTCCTAGACTAACAGAGGGTTTGAAATCTCGTTGCTTATGAATAATTTACCTGTATTTACATGTCTCTGTAATGTGTAAAGCCATTGCGTCAGGTTAATTTCAATAAATATTGTTATTACTATTACCATTATTATTATTATTATTATTATTATTATTATTATTATTATTATTATTATTATTATTATTATTATTATTATTATTATTTTTATTATTATTATTATTTTAGTTATTAATATTATTTAAATAGTATTATTATGGTTCCGAAATATTATAATCACCATTATTATTATTATTATTATTATTATTATTATTCCTTCCTTTCAATAAATATTGTTATTACTATTATTAGTATCATCATGGTTCCGTGACTGCACCACCGCAGGAAGGTTTGTTCCGGAGCTTTTCGAAGCAGCACCTGTCAGGGGATGCAGCTATTGTGTCTATGGCTATTAGCGCACTCAAGGGTAAGATGTGGGGTGCCGAGCTGAAGGCCAGGTAAGCCATCCATCCCTTTGTTGAAATAGATTAAACGTTCGGTGTTCTGCTACAAACAGTCTTTTCTCGGTTCACGGTTGTATTTTTTTCAGTGTCTTCGGTTTTTTTCTTTTAACTTCTATTGCTTTTCAAAAATTTATTTCAAGCTTGCTGATTCTAAGCACAGGGTTTGCCTACCCTGTGCGTAGATTCTCCGCTCCTTTAATTTGGTACTAAACGGCGCCTTCCTCTTTTCCCTCCTGAGAACATCTCTGTTATGTTTAGGGATGTAGAAACTAGCATTACGTCTAATGCCGAAAGACTTGGAAACCTGAAAAAATTACTGTCATTTTCGTGATATAATCAATACCAACTGGTACCTTTATGTTGTGTATCGTTCTCGTGTTAAATGAGTTAACTGAGGACGGTTAAACTGAAGTTCGATATTCAACACAAGTTAGAGTAAATTTTAAAGATCGGTTTTGAAAATAACGAACATTAAATAGACTGTGCCTTCCTTTAGTTCGCATAAAGTGTTCATGAAAATTGACTTAGTGACTGCTGGTCGGTCAGCCGCGTTATGAATGTAACCACCGGTGGGTCACGTCGCAGTCTAAGTGTCAAGGAGAATTGTTAAAGCTTGTGGTAAAGATATCTTGTCCAAGTTTAATATTTCGACTAGCATTTGAACTTGTTTAGTAACCACTGCATATTCATGATAGTTGTCGAAGGACGTATTTAACTCATTTTCCTTCGCGACAGTGCTGCTAAAAGTGCATTTAGTAAAATAATTGTGCATCGAACGTTTCGAAGACTAACGCAAAAGTAACGAAGAGTAACGCAAAGTGCATGTAGTGAAATAATTGTACATCGAACGTTTCGAAGAGGAACGTAAAAAATTATGAACTATGGTAACATTTTTGTTCTTCTTTTACAAATATTACCTAAAAAATTAACTCAATCACTTCGGTTTATTGCACTCTAACCCTACATGTTGATACTGATGAACTCCTTTAAATTCTGATGTGTTCACAACAATACTAAATTCATATAAAGTTACAATTTAGTGTTAAATCTTAACATTTGGACCCAGTATTTCATAAATGTAACTCAGTATCGTCAGTACACCGCCCCTCAGGGGGATACAACTATTGTATCTATGGGAATTAGCGCTCCCAGGGGAAAAATGTGAGGGCCCGAGCTGAGAGTTAGGTAGGCCTTCTTTTTGTTGAAATAAATTTTTTTTTGTTATGTTAAGGACCACCTTTTTTCGGTTCACTGCTGTCCTGTTTTTCAGCACCTCTCACTTTCTTCTTCAACTTTTATCTTATTTCATGAACTTCTTTCTCATCTTACTGTTTCTATCCCCCTTCAGCATAGATTCCTCATTTTCTTATCTCCATACTAAATGGGTTGCCTTCCTCCTTCCTCTCTTCGATACGCTCTCTTTTTGTAGCGGTTAGGGAGGCTTAAACTAACTTATAATATAATCTAATCTGTCAGTGCATCGCATTCTAGCGCTGCATTAATGAACTCTTTTGAATCCTGAGGTGTTCTCAACACGGCTAAATTTACATAAAATTACAATTCTTGTTTAGCATTGACATTTCGAACCAGTGTTTCATAAATGTAAATCTAATCATTTCGTGCATCGCATTATAGCACAACATGTTGATGTTAATTAACCCTTTCAAATTCTGAGGTGCTCACTACTTCACGGAAATAATCTCATATTACATTTTCACTGTAAATATTGACGTCTGAAATCAGGATTTCATTAATGTGAGCTCCCGAGAGAGCGCAGCGGACGGTGTAAGGCATCTTTAGCGAGTTAATTTTTATGGATATTTAAAAAAGAAAAGTTTTGTCCTGGTATAATTGTTTGCTCAGTTTTACGAGCTGGGGATTGAAGTTGTTCACAATTTCCATCGCTTGTGTAGAACGTTTCATGTTTTTGCTCAATTAGCGCGACTTGAGAACTGAAATAAATTCTCTCCAACTACTCTTTATTGTCCTGCTACAGTTATGAGTATTCGTACCTGTGAGTGTTCGTACCTGTGAGTGTTCGTACCTGCGAGTGTTCGTACCTGTGAGTGTTCGTACCTGTGAGTGTTCGTCCCTGTGAGTGTTCGCACCTGTGAGTGTTCGTACCTGTGAGTGTTCGCACCTGCGAGTGTTCGTACCTGTGAGTGTTCGTACCTGTGAGTGTTCGTACCTGTGAGTGTTCGTACCTGTGAGTGTTCGTACCTGTGAGTGTTCGTACCTGTGAGTGTTCGTACCTGTGAGTGTTCGTACCTGTGCGTGTTCGTATACGAACTTTGAGTGTTTTTGTATACAAACTTTGAGTGTTTTTGTATACGATCTTTGAGTATTCGTATACGAACTGTGAGTGATCGTATTATTACGAAGCAAATTTCGAATGCACCTGCTAATAAATTTTCAGCTTTCAAAAGAGGGTACTTCACAGTTTAAGTGCGACGTGACCCACCAGTGGTACACTGAGGGGGTTTTCATAATGCTGCTGACCGACCAACAGTCACAACTCATTTTCGAATAATGCTTAATGAAAACTAAATGAAGGCGCGATCTATTTAAGGCTCGTTATTTTCAAAATTGACCTCTACAATTAATTAACTCTAACCTGATATAAATATCTAACTTTAGTTTAACTAAGCGTAAATTTACTAAGCGTGAAGTAGTAGTTTACCAAACGTTCTTGCAACCTGCTCACGGGTCTGTGCTACGCGAGGTTGTATTTCAAAACAATTTTAACACATTTAAACCGCAATCGGTTAAACTCAAGTTATATTCAACTCAAATTAAAGGTCAATTGTATTATATAATTTTGAAAATAGCTAACACTAACTAGATCATGCCTTCATTTAACTTTGATTCAAGTCCTTATGAAATTTGAGCTTGTGACTATTGGCCGGTCGGCAGTTTGTGACTGCTGTTCTAGCCCTCGGCAGAACTCACGATGTCGGTTGTAGTACAGAGCTTACGATGTCGGTTGTAGTACAGAGCTTACTATGTCGGTTGTAGTACAGAACTTACGATGTCGGTTGTAGTACAGAGCTTACGATGTCGGTTGTAGTACAGAGCTTACTATGTCGGTTGTAGTACAGAACTTACGATGTCGGTTGTAGTACAGAACTTACGATGTCGGTTGTAGTACAGAACTTACGATGTCGGTTGTAGTACAGAACTTACGATGTCGGTTGTACAGAACTTACGATATCGGATGTGCAGCTACGACGAAGTAAGTTGGAGGGATATCCAGTTCTTGATCTATCGCAATACTTACGATGTCGGCTGTGCAGCTACGGCGACGCAAGTTGGAGGGATATCCAGTTCTTGATCTATCGCAATACTTACGATGTCGATTTTACAGAGCTTTCGACGTCGGCTGTGGAGCCACGACGACGTGAATTGGATGGAAATCCGTTCTTGATGTATGGCGGAGCGCGACGGGTGTGTGGCGTTCCGAGAACCAGAGATGGGCGCAAGTTTAAGGATGACGAAACGCATTTCTTGAAGGCTTCATTGTATGGACGGCGCATCCCACCCCATCCTCCCTCATTTGAGTTAATAAAGGCAAGGGTTTGCTCAGCACTGGAGCGGTCAGGCACTCAACGTAACTTCTTCTCGGTATTCATGGCCAATAATGGAATATTTTCATTTAATAATTGGCGTGATTGACCATGAGTTCCAGTGACCGCTCCTTATATAATCTGATGCTGCTTGTTTGATTTAAGGCGTTGACCGCGATGGTTTAAACAGAAGTTTTCAACTTCTGAATAAATCATCCAACTTAAATATTTGAAGTCAAATGTTGTAAGCGATTTTAGAAATAGCAAGCATTAACAGTACCATGCCTTCATTTAGCTTTGATTAAGATCATCGATAAAAATTAAGTTTGTGACTACCATTTAGCATCGATAAAAAGTATTAATAAAAATTGACTTTGTGACTACTGGTCGCATTTAAAATCAGTGAACATTATTTCAGTAGCTAATCTCACGTTTTGCTCCAATTATGTTACAAATGATGTGGTTAGCATTGCACAACAATCCTTTTCATGTCTCTGACTCCCGTGAACTTTTTTTGTGTCAGTATTATTAGCGAAGGATAAATCATCAATTCGTGTTATGATAAAATATTTTATTTGCTCTGAGCTCTATAATTGGCTTACTAGTTGATACGAAGGAGTAAAAGATATTTCCGAATAACGACCTCATGGTCTTAGACGCCGAATTATATTAGGCCATCCACTTTATTTTTAACATTAATTCCTGATGTCGCGCGTTCCTAAGCATGTATTTCAGGGTGAGTGCACATAATAAGGGTGTTTTGAACATTGCAACGTCTCCGGCAGTATGTTTCTTCAATTATCATTTACATGCATTATCAAACCTACATTACGCATACAAGGGATTGCATTTTTTCATGCTTTTTTTACCATCATTTGTTTCGATAATTACCATAGGTATTACGACACCCACAGTAGTTCGTGTGTTTCACTAAATTGAAGAAATATTCAAGCAATGTATGATTTGAATATCGAATTGCTTCGCAGTGAATGTCTGCAATAATCTTTTGATGGTGACATCTACACCAATATCGATTTAAAGCAAACTACATTCGGCTTTTGTTCTTGCCAACCTCTCTCTCGCATTTGTTCTTGCCAACGCCTTTTTCGCTTTCGTTTTTGCTAACTTTTCTCGTACATTTGTTCTTGCAAACATCTCTTACGCATTTGTTCTTGCCAACATAATTTTCGAATTTGTTCTTGCCAACATCTCACACATGTTCTTGCCAACACCTCTTTGAATTTGTTCTTGCCATCTATTTTGCATTTGTTCTTGCCAACATCTCTTTCGCGTTTGTGCTTGCCGACCCCTCTGATGAGTTTGTTCCTACCAAGCTCTCTTTCGGATTCGTCCATGCCAACCTCTCTTCTGTTAACTTCGCATTTGACATAAGTGCCACCATTTTCTAAGGATTTATTGCAAAAGGATTTTCAGTTTGAACGATAAAAGGCAGACTAACTTCTTTGAAAATCAACAGAGCATGCACTTGGATCTAACTCTTTTTCTTTAGAAATAGTCGAGTCGAAATAAAGTAAACTTTTTGAACGGGAGTACGAAAGGTGAAGAATGAGTAGTTATTGTTAACTAGCCACTTGTTAGCTCATTCATCGAACGAATTTTAACTCTACATAGATATTACTATTATATCTATGGAATTAGTGCTCCTAGGGGATCTGGAGCCCCAAGTTGATGGTACGGTGCGTCGTTTTGTTGAAGTAGAATGCGTTTTATCATGGAATACCTTTAATTTGTTTCACCGCTGGCCCTTACTCAGCGCCTACTACCTTTATCGTCAATTCCATCTTGTTTCATAATAAACTTATCTCCGTTTTTTACGCGCAAGGAATCTTGTGAGGGAATCCACCGTCGCATTGACTTCCCTCGCGCCTAATGCCATTCTAAATGGTACCTTCCTTTTTTCCTCTCACGGGAGCACCTTCGAAGCCAGGGAGGTTCGAAATAACTTGTAATGTTATGGGATCTTCCATGGCTCAATTCTAGGAGTAAGAAATTTTCAACTTCTAGTTTCAAAACCATAAGTTAGCGAAACTTTCTTTCGTTAAATGCGCCAGTTGTTTGCTTTTTTGTCATGAATTGAAATCGTTTTGAAAATGAGCTAATTCTATTTTCCCTGTAGCTCAGTTGGATGCTAACACTTTGACTGTGATGTGAGCCACCGGTGGTCACTGGATAAGTTTTCATAATGCTATTGGCCGACCAGTACGTAGTCACAATATCAATTTTCATAAACACTTGAATCAGCACCCCCATGAAAGCGCGATCCAGTTCAAGTTTGCGATTTTAAACACAACTTAGTAAAATTATTTACTAGAAATTTTTGAGTTGAATTTAAACTTCATTTTACCTGCCGCAGACAAAGTGTTAGGCTGTGGTAAGTCCAAGAAAATCAGCCTCCGTCAACTTGAAGCAATTGTGGGAACTCCTCATTAACTGGTACAACCAAACCGAAGTTGCAACATCTTTTCAGCCTCTAATCTCTGCTCCATTCCAGAAATGAACTACATACAGAAAACTAGTCAAGAGATCTCGCTCAGCCGCTTCCTTTCAAAGAGTTGTCCGCAGAAATCAAAGGAAAGGAGAGAAAAAATCAGCAATATCTTTCTGTTATTATTGATAGACTAGAGATGCTACATAAAAGCAATTATGTACAATATGCAATAAAAACCGCACGTACAATTATTACAAAAATTACAAGAAACACAATGTACAAGACCATCCAACTTGTGATCCAAGACCTTCCAGTACGACGTTAAATTGCACCCCCAGGGACATTGAGACACAGAGCTGGGCAAAATATTGCAAGCAAAAAGCGAGCGAGAATGTCACTTTTACGTTAGACGGGATTGTCATGTGTTAATTAAAGTAGCTGGAACGCGAGGGCTGCGATCGACCGTAAGACTGCTAATGGAAACATGAATTACTGAAGCACAGAGCGAGACTTCACAGCGAGAATGTATTTGGTTGTCATTCTCGGGTATCAGCGTCACCGTTAACACCTTAGACTACATAGAGTACCATTTGGCAAATTGCTCCCTTCTTTACGTATCGGTGTGAATGAACAGCATTTCAATTATTTCGACTATTTAGAAGACGTTTAAGCATACGAGGTGAAATATGATCATTTTTGTTTCACCTTGACTTTCAAACACACGAATAGGTAAATGAAATTGTTACGTTGATAATAATAAAAAAAAATATACCCAATCAATTTCAGGAATTTTGAACTAATTTTATTAGCGCATTAGAACATTTTCACACTTCTTAGGCAAGATACAATTTTATTCAAGCTGTAAAGAAAGCGAACGTGTTAACTGACATGTTGTTGCCTATCCTTCAGTTATTTGTACGCTATTGAGTGTTCCAAAGCTGGCGTGTTACTGAAGGTCTAATAAGTTACATATTATTGAGCATTTCATGGCTGGTATGATAATCAAGTTCAAGTAGTTGCAAGTTACTGAGTCTTTCGTAGCTGGTGCGTTACCAGAAATTTACAAAAAAATGAGACATTGTTGTAGTTTTTTAAAAATTTTTGGAAATATGAGTTACAAAAATTGAAGCGATAATATAATATAGGCGTAATTGACTTTATTTCTCGTCATAAATTGAACTCTTAATCAGTCAATCATTTTAGTAAGATAGTCTGAAGGCTGGAATTTATGACCTCAAATCTTTATTTCGTATTCGCTTATTTTGTTGAACTCCAGAAAAAAAAAAACTGGAGCGCATAGTAAAATTTTTTTTACAGGTTAAATGATCCAGCGTCTTATTGAACTCCATATGACAATTGAAGAAATTGAACATAGAAGCGGAGACTGATAAAAGTTATTTGATCCGTGAAGAAAATTCGAACGCATTCAAAACAGTTTGGTAACTGACACTAGCTAGAAAGATAATTACGGACATGTTATTAATAAAAAAAATCATTGAACATGTAAAATTTCACCCTGAGTTTCAAAAAATGTAACAAGTAAATGAAATTGTTACCTTAATATTGTTAAAAAACATCGGACAATCAATATCAAAAATTGTAAAATTATTTCATCAGCACGTTAGAAAATGAATATCAAGCCCACCTTCATTCCACAACAAAATCAGTTTACACATAAATAAAGAGAAATGTACACTACTATTAATAAAGGGCAACGAATTGTATTTCTAGTTATCACAGCCTTTAGCTTCAAAAGTGCTTCCTTTTCTATCAGAGAAACGGGTACGTCATCTCAACGTCTGACAAATATCGTTAGCATGCAGCAATAGAATTAATTTCCGTGCTTATGGTTTCATCAAAAAGTTTATCATGTAAAATTGAGAAAAAAGTTACGATAAAAATTCACGTGATTCAGTGAAAGCAAACCGGTCGCAATGATATCTCGACCGACGCAGCGACCGGGATAGAATGGCACATTCCGTGCATGAATTGAGCAACTTATTAGCAACATACTACGAATATTAGAAATTGGGGCATTAAAAACCGGTAAAAGTGTAAACGAGAAACATGTTTTTAATCAGTTTGACTGAAGGCGCTTAAATATTCGTAGTCCTTAAATTTTATCTTCATTTTTAGTTCATAACCATTAAATAATGTGAGGCCGAATTAAGGTCAATCACTTGATTAACTATATTACACATGACGAATGATAACTTAACATTACTAATTAACTGAAATATTTCGTTTGTACAAAATGTTCAGAAAATTTCATTTACACAACCAATTAAACTGTTCAGACAATTTGCGATTGTAAATCGGCATCATCGAAAACCATTTGTTGTCTTAACGGGGAGCCCGCTGCCGTATTCAGAATTGGGTTTCTCTTAGAGTTGGACATTCTTCTGGTGTCAAGCTCCAAAGAATTCGTAAGACTTTGCCCCTCAGGAGACCGTACAAGTTTATTTAAAAAACTACAATCGGATCCTCCAATAGTTTCTAGGGCTTCGTCAGGCTGAATAAGTTCATTACTGTCCAGCGGCGCAGACTTCATTGGGGCTGGAATTGCCGATACGGTGACTGGAGACGCCGTCTTCCTCTTCCCAGCAGTGACGCCTTTCACGGCAGATATTGAAGAATCATGACTCGACGAAGCAAGTCCAGGTTTATGAACATCTTGGCGAGAACTTGACGGGGAATCCGGCTTTTCGACGTTTGAAAAGTTCGGGTGTTGGGAAGAAGAAATAATGGGTGAACCTCCAAGGGCCTGAGGTGTGGATTGATTGGGGTCTAATTGCTGGACAACGTGGTGGGGGTGGAGGTGGTGTATAAGGTGGGGATGGCGCATTGGGTGACGCTGAACTCCAACCCCCTGATGTTTGACAGGCATGTGAGGAACGCCAGACACAACATTAACGTTAGGTATTTGATGGAACTCTGGCAGAGGTAGCGGTTGCTTGGGTCTGTACTGCTGCAGCATACGAGAATTATTCTCTGGAATGTCTTGAAGAACGGGGAGGCTCGCGCTTGGAATGTGGTGAGCGGACTCTTCATTAGCGGTCATTCTTGAGTGCATTCCTGGGCTCATTTCACTACATTGGTGCAGGTGAACGGGTAGCATTTGATTGTTTATGTGGACTTCAGCAACGTCGCCGCTCTGGGCGGGACAAGTGTAGTACTGAGGCGAGGAATAAATATGCGAGGAGCCAAGAGAGCTTCCGTAATACGAAGACCCAGACGTGGATTCTTCGCTTTGAACGGCGGATGAACCCGGACCTTGCGGATTACTGTATTGAGGCACAAGCAAGACTGGTTGTTTAGTCAACGCAGGAAATCCTTTATTGGGTGGAGACGGACAGCAAGCGCTCACTGGCGCGCAATAACACAAATGTGGCGAGTTACCGTGCCTGTGGCTCGACAGCGTGCTGTAAGAAGTCGCTGATGATTCTGGGCCGGAGGTGATGTATGAATCTTTGGCAGAATCATCAATAGACTCTCCAGGTCCTGCCATGGAACCAAACGGCGGGTAAATCACGGTGGACATCGTGGATGTGGCCTTTCCATTAAAAAGCTGGAAGTCAGTAGTCGAGTCTATAGTTCCAGCATACTTGTCCAGCCATCCACTATAGTAATTTTCAGATTTTGTGGAGCCATCGTTGTTCAAATTGGAATTCAAGAGGCCATTATTTAAAAAGCCACTTTTGTCGCAAGTTACCGGGTAAACATTGGCTGACCTTCCAAGGCTCACGTCACGTTTTCCAGACGTCATCACTGTGAACACTTTTTGCTCCTGGGGTTTGGCATTATTGCACTTGCTGATCGTAAATGTAGTCGTGATAACAAGAAGAGTTACACAGAAGCAAGCTTCTAAAAGCCGCTCACAGCTAGCCAAGACCCATAGGGACCAAGTGTTGTCAACTTCTTTGCTTTTGGTAACTCGAGGCGTCACAATACCATAGATCGTGAAGCAGGCAAGTATCAATTCGACAACAACCGCCACATAAATTACCTGAAGCGACTTCTTCGGTATGACAGAGCGCTGTTCTTCGTGCTTCCAAAGGTGAGAAATTAGGAAAATAAATCCTAAGCACAAGAGCATGCCCCATCCGGCTGTGACCGCCTGGACTGCAGCCCTGAGTCCGTTTATCACAGATTCACTATCAGATAAGCCGGCGCAAATGTCAACGATAATGCTTGTGACGATGTGAGCAACGCTGATCACAGCCAGCACAAACGATGATTGATACCTGGCAGGCAAGATGAAAAGGTGAGTGGCCTTCAAGAACACGAGGAGCACGAGCGCAAACGCTGCTGTTAAACACGGCGGCACCGAATTAATCAGAAGCCCTGTTAGAACTTTCGGCAATTTGCTGTGAGCTTCACCAAACGAACCATTGAATAACAAAATGCACCTCAGGAAAGCGGCCAAAAAAACTAGCACGTGCATGGTGACGAAAAAATTGCGAGGGAAGATCGGAGAGCAGAAATGAATTCTGGAGATGCAACAGATAGCCATGGCAGCCACTACGCCCATTAGCACTCCTGTCAGATACACGTGGATAACCCACGCGTAATCGACGACTTGATGGACCTCTTTCTTGGGCTCCGCGATATCGCGGTCGTATTTATCAGCGTAACCGGCGAGCCCGAATGAACTTTCACCGGATTTATAATTCCTTTCAGTGTTCGGATTTTCGCCGACAACACTGTTGGGGATATCGCTTTGCGGGATGTTGTAAAGTTGGGAGTTGCGATGGGCGGGATTTCGCCCGCCTTCCACGGAAGAATAATACGAGTTCTCATTTGTAGGAAGCTTTTCGGGTGATATATCTGATGATATATCGTCCAAAGCATTCACAGGATTTTCGGAGTCAAGTAAGTGATCTCTATACTCCTCGATGTTATTTTGAATATTAATGCCCTCAGGAGCGGCAGCCATAGCTGGTTTAGTAGTCGTGGGAGTTTCAGTAGTGGTAGTAGTAGTCGTGGTAGTGGAGGCAGGAGTCGTGGTAGTGCTTTCACTCTTAGGAAGCATTTTGGAATAGGAAGTAGTCACACCGTACGCTACACCTCTGAAGATGGCAGCGATATCACTTTCATTTATACCGAACGAGACCGACGAGTTGAGCTTCGACGTTCCATGCTTGATTGTGTACTTTGGTTGGCTCGCCTCCGGGCTTCTGGACTGGAATATTCCATCGGAATCGTTTGGTGAGAACTGGGCGACTGTTGAAGAGAGGTGGAGGACCACAAGCAGTGACCTCAGGAGCGTCTTGGACCGCGTGGATGGAACTCGAGGGTGACCCATGGCGGAGACTCTGGCTCCGTCTCGCCTCCTGCAAGACAGAAAACTCGCTTTTATTACAAAAATCTTTGACTGCATGATCTTTCAATTATTAGGAAACTGGCTGCACACAAAATTCGTTTTTATTGCAAAAAATCTTTGACTAGATCATTATAATTATAAATAAAATGTTTGTTCACAAAATCCGCTTTTATTACAAAAATTTTGACTAAATTTCAAATTATTAAGAAAATCTTTTTCCACAAAATTAGTTTCAATACAAAAATCTTTGACTAGATGATCTTGAAACTCTTAAGAAAATAGTTGTTCAGGCCCTGGAAGCAACGCAGGGCCTGGAAGAAGCGGGCATTTTTAAAATCTTTCAATGAATTAGAATAGACCTACTAAGGTAACAATTCTCAGTTCGAAATGAGACGACATTTTTGAAATCTTCCTGTATGCTATATATTAGAATAAGCATAACAAGGAAATGAGGAAGTGTTTACAATGAGAAAACGTTTCCACTATTTTCCGTTGTATTAGAATAGACCGATTTACTATCACTACTTCCTGTGTGTTATCAGACAACACAATGCTACTAGTTTATTTAAAGTTGAAGGCGTATAAATATTAAGACAGAATAGCAATTCTAAAAACGGACATCAGCTTCATTTGAAATCCTATGAGTGGACAATGTCGGTAGATTATAACGAAATAAAGTATAATACAAGTAAATGTAACACAACACGTTGAACGCGATGGGTTAAACTGAAGTTCAATATTCAAATTTAAAGTCAATTGTATTACCTAAGCAATTTTGAAAATAGTAACCATTAACTGGATCGTGCCTTCATTTAGCTTTCATTGAGTATTCATAAAAATTGAGTTAGTGACTACAGGTCGGTCAGCGACATTATGAAAATCCCATCCGTGACAACAAGTGGGTCCGGTCCTTTCGCAGGAAACGTGTTAATCAATTTATCGACAAAAATTTAGCGTGAACGTTAGTTTAATGTAAGGGTGCGTGAGATACAAACTCACTTTGATTGCGACGAAAAATTTAAAATGTTTCATCGGTCCAAAGAGTCTAGAATCCACGCTGCGTTCTTTCTCCTACAAACGAGAAAAAAACATTTCAAGTTTTTTTTGACGAAATGTTATAACTGACAACAGGTGAAATTTGGCAAACCAGCAACAAAGAAGCAATCGGTCCGTTAACCTAAGGTTTCTGAGGCTGTTTTCCTCAACTTTCACCTGTTTTCCGCGCAACATTTTCAAAATAACAACCGACAACTGGTGAGATTTGAGTAAAACAGCTACAAAGAAGCAATCAACCCATCAACCTGCACTTGAGAACCGACTTCAAGATTCATTATCTCGTCGAACATGCGATTAGAAATCGTCTGCAAAACACAACGAAATTCCAAGTCCCCAAAAGAAGGAGCCAAGCGATTTCAATGAGAACAAGCAACCGAAGAATGCAACGCCAAAAACAGGAGACGCGGTCGACAGCTTCGCAATGTCTCGTCATTGTCTCTGAGCCGGGAGTGTATTTCAGGTGCTGCTATAGCGTGAGGTCTAGCGCTTCATTTCCCCTCCAAGGTGAAGTTTGAGAGGTACAAATTAGGTGTTTACGCTAAATTAAATCTATGGAAATAAGTAATATCCATTAGTGACCTAACCTCACACTATAGTACTAGAGGCAGATCTCATGCTTTAGTGCGGTAGACCTCACGCTATAGTGCGGTAGACCTCACGCTATAGTGCGGTAGACCTCACGCTATAGTGCGGTAGACCTCACGCTATAGTGCGGTAGACCTCACGCTATAGTGCGGTAGACCTCACGCTATAGTGCGGTAGACCTCACGCTATAGTGCGGTAGACCTCACGCTATAGTGCGGTAGACCTCACGCTATAGTGCGGTAGACCTCACGCTATAGTGCGGTAAACCTCACGCTATAGTGCGGTAAACCTCACGCTATAGTGCGGTAAACCTCACGCTATGGTGCGGTAAACCTCACGCTATGGTGCGGTAAACCTCACGCTATGGTGCGGTAAACCTCACGCTATGGTGCGGTAAACCTCACGCTATAGTGCGGTAGACCTCACGCTATAGTGCGGTAGACCTCACGCTATAGTGCGGTAGACCTCACGCTATAGTGCGGTAGACCTCACGCTATAGTGCGGTAGACCTCACGCTATAGTGCGGTAGACCTCACGCTATAGTGCGGTAGACCTCACGCTATAGTGCGGTAGACCTCACGCTATAGTGCGGTAGACCTCACGCTATAGTGCGGTAAACCTCACGCTATAGTGCGGTAGACCTCACGCTATAGTGCGGTAAACCTCACGCTATAGTGCGGTAGACCTCACGCTATAGTGCGGTAAACCTCACGCTATAGTGCGGTAGACCTAACGCTATAGTGCGGTAGACCTAACGCTATAGTGCGGTAGACCTCACGCTATAGTGCGGTAGACCTCACGCTATAGTGCGGTAGACCTCACGCTATAGTGCGGTAGACCTCACGCTATAGTGCGGTAGACCTCACGCTATAGTGCGGTAGACCTCACGCTATAGTGCGGTAGACCTCACGCTATAGTGCGGTAGACCTCACGCTATAGTGCGGTAGACCTCACGCTATAGTGCGGTAAACCTCACGCTATAGTGCGGTAAACCTCACGCTATAGTGCGGTAAACCTCACGCTATAGTGCGGTAAACCTCACGCTATGGTGCGGTAAACCTCACGCTATGGTGCGGTAAACCTCACGCTATGGTGCGGTAAACCTCACGCTATGGTGCGGTAAACCTCACGCTATAGTGCGGTAGACCTCACGCTATAGTGCGGTAGACCTCACGCTATAGTGCGGTAGACCTCACGCTATAGTGCGGTAGACCTCACGCTATAGTGCGGTAGACCTCACGCTATAGTGCGGTAGACCTCACGCTATAGTGCGGTAGACCTCACGCTATAGTGCGGTAGACCTCACGCTATAGTGCGGTAGACCTCACGCTATAGTGCGGTAGACCTCACGCTATAGTGCGGTAGACCTCACGCTATAGTGCGGTAGACCTCACGCTATAGTGCGGTAGACCTCACGCTATAGTGCGGTAGACCTCACGCTATAGTGCGGTAGACCTCACGCTATAGTGCGGTAGACCTCACGCTATAGTGCGGTAGACCTCACGCTATAGTGCGGTAGACCTCACGCTATAGTGCGGTAGACCTCACGCTATAGTGCGGTAGACCTCACGCTATAGTGCGGTAGACCTCACGCTATAGTGCGGTAGACCTCACGCTATAGTGCGGTAGACCTCACGCTATAGTGCGGTACACCTCACGCTATAGTGCGGTACACCTCACGCTATAGTGCGGTAGACCTCACGCTATAGCGCGGTACACCTCACGCTATAGTGCGGTACACCTCACGCTACAGCAGCCCCGAATTGCATCTCTATAGAACCGTCGGCGTTAAAAATTTCTCCCAGCTTTCAAGCGAGGGAATGCCGCCGCGTTCGCTGACAATGCCCTCGCAGCTTCGTGCGCTAAATTTCACTTCCCTTTGTCAATTGATCGAGAAACTCGCAGGATCGTTCGCTGAGAGAGCAGAGCGCCTAGGGTGAAAGTCTTGCTCCAGTAACGGTTGGGTGAATGAAATACCGGGGTTCTTATACGGCACTTCATGATGTACGGAAGGAAGTAATGTATGAAATTAAATGAAATACGGAAGTTTTTAAGAGCGATTAGCGTGAAAGCCTTAGATGCTCCAATAACAGTGGATTGAAAGAAACACGGAAGAATTATAATGTTGAGTTGGTGCAGGGCAACAAAGTAAAACTGACACATTGTTAGAGTTTACAATATGGGTCTTATTCATGCGCTCAATCCGTGCACGCAATTTTTGGAGGTGTTTAGCAGGTATGAAGCAAACGCCGTCCAGCGGCTGTATTTTCAGGTACTCTACACCTTCGTTGCTGATGCAGCTGGAACCGTGAGTTCTGCAGTCGACTAGGCTACGCTACCTGCCGGTCTTCTGATGAGAATCCTCATTTATGAGCCTCACGAAAAAATGAATTAATTAATAACTTTGCAACACAGCAGTGTTGCCGAACGTCAAGTCCCCTAATATTACTCCAGAAAAGCTCGAACTTTAGGATTTATAGAAGCAAAATAATAAGAAGCGTGGCCTAGTCGATCGATGAACTTACGCTGCCAGCTATACCGCTTCGACACCGAAAATTATAAAGAATGTCTGCCTCAAGAACAAAGATGTGTGACCGCAGGACGGCGAAGATCAAATAGTAAAAAACCCTCGGGCGGCTTTCTAAATTACGATGACGGAGCAGAAACAGTAATCAATATTGCTGCATTTGGCTAAGTTTTATTTTCATCGGCTCTAACAGTAATCAATATCACTGTATTTCGCACGACAGTAAGGTTTATTTTCATAAACAACCAGAAATCAATAGTGTTTTATTTCACACGAGAGTAAGGTTTATTTTAATTTCATAGATTAAATTACTAATTAGTTTAAGCCTCCCTATCCGCAAAAAATGCGATCCAAAGCGAGGAAGGAGGGAGACACCATTTAGTATAGAGTTAAGGGAACGCGAAATGTATGCAAAAATGGCATAGAAAAAGTGGAGAAAGAAGATTATGAAACGTGATCGAAGTTGAAGAAAGTAGAAGGTAGGTGTTAAAAAAAACAGGACAGTGAACCGAAAAAAAGAGGGACCTCAACATAACAAAAACGTTTTATTTCAACAAAAAGAAAGCCTATTTAACTCTCAGCTCGGGCACACACATTTTCCCCCTGGGAGTGCCAATTCCCATAGATACAATAGTTGTATCCCCCTGAGGAGGTTTGTTCGGACCATCGTCATAAATTAAATGAAAGTTCATGGATGAAAGAAGTGCCAGCATGAATCTAAATGTCAAAGGAAAATATGGGACTTTAAAATAGACGCAACCAACAGTGAGCAGTTCGCCATCTTCGACATCTGACGTGTGTCAGGGGCTGTCACTCATTTGACGTGTGTCGAACGTCATCCATTTCTGGTATAGAATATTAACCCTTTAATGGTTTGCTCAACAAAATTGTCGAGGTATTTTTAGGCCTGATAAAATATACGTAATTTTAGTTACCTATTGTTTTTTCTTGTTCTGGCAGCTCAACAGAACTGTTGCGCCTCACGTAGGTACAAAAAGTAGGCAATAGATGGCGCTGAGGCAGTGGCAAGCCTCAATGTCCACAACCTTTTGATCTCTGTGTACGCGTCGCCAAACTTCTCTTCTTTCTTATTTCAATTTCAGGGTGTAACAAGTATATAATCTATGTCTATTTTACATTTTATATTTAATTTGTTCTTGTAGACGGGTTTGAGCATATTTTTTGCAGATAATTATATTATTATGGCACCGTGTAAGGTTCTTGAATATATGTCCACAATTTTGTTGAGCTGCCCATTCATGGTAAAAATTATGAGTAGAGAATCAGCTCAACAAAATTGTTGAACTATGTTATTTCCAACGGTTATTGATAGCATTTCACCTTCACAGGCCCCAAAATGGATGTGTCAGGTTTCTATGATACCAGAAATAGATATCTGCAAGGTGTGGCTCCAAATTATGCCGATGATTCTGATGATGGCATTGACACGGACGACGGTGTTGCTGATCCTGATTTCATTCCTAACAGAAGTGGTGCAATAGCAAATGACATTGATGAAGGCGATGATACATGTGATGAAGGCACAACTATATTGCATGCCAATGAGGGTAGCTCAAACCAACAGCTAGAGGGAACAAGCACTAAAAAACACAGAACACGCTAACAAAATACTGATGTAATTCAGTCGAATGATGAACTTCCAGACGAGCCTCTCTCGCGGAAACGACAGTGGAGGAAAAGAGACATCGGTAATATTTATCCACCCGAGATTAAATTTACTGGGCCAGATGAAATGCTAACACCTTACCAGTATTTCTATCAGTTCTTCACAAATGACTAACTTTATCTCGTATCACACAAACTTATACTCAGTTGAACAGTGTACCAAGAGTGTTGGTATAGATGACAATGAAATATAACAATTCCTAGCAATAATGCTCCATATGGGGGTGTATACAAGCTGCCAGCAGTGTACGATTACTGGAGTACGCTTCTGAGGGATGACGCATTAGATGCTATAATGAGTATGGTTTGATGAGTTAGAGGTAAAATTCTCTGAAAGTGTATATACATTTTACTGACAACAATAGTGAACACAATGACGATATATGTTGGAAGCTTAGGCAGCTGTTTGAAATGTTTCATGATCACTGTAAGAAGGTTGAAGGCAACTCATACAATTAAGAATGTAGATGAAGAAATGGAAGGAAAATGAAAGTGGAAGAAAATGGTAGAAAAGGCAGGAAAGCAATGCCAATACATCAGAAATAAACCCAATAAGTGGGGCTTCAAAACTTTTGTAGATCAAGCTGTAGTGGAATCATTCATGATTTACCATCATATCAAATAAAAACATTTATCACAGAAACCCTGGAAGAAAATGAGAAAGACCTGTCGCGTAGTTAAAATGTGTCAATGGTAATGACCAGATATACCCCTAACCCTGAATCAGCTGTGGTTTTTTGTGATAACTTTTTCACAATCTCATAAAGTGTGATTTATTCTTGGGCCTAAAAATAAGCAAACTTGCTTCGTTGATTGTCCCAAGAAGTGAACAAGCACCATGACGGTGACTGGAAGCGACTCTAGTCGCATCTTCCAGTTACACTGGAACCCATTCAAAATTTTTTCTATTTATTCGATACAGAACAACCCAAAGATTTCCAGCTGATACGGCAACAAAATGTTGTTTTCCATTTTACCCATCATTCTTTGTATTTTATATTAGCATTAGAAGAAAGTAAGTTTGTTACGCAGGTTATTTTTTGTGAAAAATATATTGATATAATGAGTCAATGTGCATGTCTAACTTACTACCATAATGTGGCAGCTCGACAAAATTGTAGGTACCGTAATGTGGCAACTCAACAATATTGTTGAGGTTCGTAACTTGAGAAATATGTTAGATACCAAAAATTTTCTTAAACAAAAGTTGTTACTCTACTTCAAAGATAAAGGAATTTGACATGAAAAAATTTTTTTTACCCAAATTCTACAAGTGACCATTAAAGGGTTAAACAATCACTAACTCGATTAATACTGTACAGTCGGGTTTTGGGGTTTGCTACGATTAAAATAAATTAGGCTGCAAGTAGCAAAATTGAAATACGTTCTTTACAGCTCGTATACATTTCTATTCTTTATAACAATTGTAAAAAATATGATTACACGGTGATGTTCTGTCTCATTCGCTCATATACGTATACAAAATTGGCGGTGAAATATTTGAAACGCTGCTCATTTATTCCAGCGCGTAATTGAGCGATTTACCTAGTGGTACACATGTGTTCCATTGTGTCGTCAGCGCGTTAACACGCTGACTCCGGTTGTGCGGTTGCTACAGTCAGTTTGGTTGGATTAGAAGAAATCGTATTGGAAATCCGGCTTTTCTGCTCTAGTACATTTTTAACCTTTTAAAAAGTGTAAAGAATACAATTGAATCATACTATGTTACCTTATACTGCAAATTTTATTACGCAAAAGGTAGCAAAACAGTTGAAATATTTGTATTTTCTGGTGCGTAATCGAGCTATTTGTGTCCCATTGCGCCGTCAGCGTGTAAAATAAGGGTGACTCGATTGGGCAAAATATCGACCAGTTGTAAAATTACGTTCCAATTGAAACTATAGTTTAGGAGATTAAACATAATTTAACAACAATTCGAAGAATTGAATCGCACTAAAAAACTCCGGCTTCTTCAAAAACAGATGCTGATACGAAACTTCAAAATTTCAGTGTGATGCATCAACACTTTCCTTGAAAAAATTTAACCGCTGTACAAATATTGAACCAAGTGAAAAATTCTCACATGCCTACAGGGCATATGATGAAATACATCATACAATTTCCCCAATGCTCATTCGACGCATTTCAGGCGAGCTAAATACTTCAAGTGCAAGGAACTTAGAGAGGCAAAATAAAAATGTACCATTCGAAATGCGGTACAACGCGTTGGTCGCGACGCGAGCCGCCGTCGGTACACGATGGCAATTTTCATAATGCTGCTGACCGACCAGTAGTCACACACCCAATTTTCATATTCTTCACCAAACTAAATGAAGGAACGATCCAGTTCATGTTTACTATTCTCAAAATTGCAATTGACTTTAAATTAGACTTCAAAGTTGAACTTCTGTTTAACCCATCGCGGCCAACGTGTTAGATCCGATGTAATTGAATCGAGCGTAATTCAGTTGAACACCCACGGACATCCAACCACAGACTTTACAACGGCAGAAAATATTCTGCGCAACCACAAACAACTTCTTCTCGGGAGCCATAAAACGCATCTGCAGCAATATTAACGGGGAACCGAAATATTCGTTTTGGCGAAGCACGCTCGGCATTTTAGGGAAGCCAGCGTAGACTTGTTAGAGAGAGAAAGCACGCGAAGGGGGCAGTTGTGCGCAGGAGTTATGCAACCAAGAACTGCGTCGACTGCAAGAATGCTGCACACTTGTGATAAGCATCGACCACGTCGCTCTGCTCATCGCTGCACAGAAGATAGCAGCGGCGCTCAAAGCGGTTTTACCCCCGCTTTTCTTGTTCGTTGCAGTTGGCGAGAAGAAAACGTTGCTTATTATAAGTTAGCGGTTTTACCCCCGCTTTTCTTGTTCGTTGCAGTTGGCGAGAAGAAAACGTTGCTTATTATAAGTTAGCGGTTTTACCCCCGCTTTTCTTGTTCGTTGTACTTGCTCATAATAAGTTAGGGGGTTTTGGTTGCAGTTAGCGAGAAGAAAAGCATATGATAAGCTAGCGGTTTTACCCCGCTTTCCTTGTTGGTTGCAGTTCCTTGTAATAAGTTAGCGGGTTTTGGTTGCAGTTGGCGAGAAGAAAACGTTGCTTATAATAGCTAGCGGTTTTCCCCCCTGTTTTTCTTGTTTGTTGCAGTTAGCGGGAAGAAAACACAGCTGAAGGTACGTTAGCAGTTCCGCTACGCTTTTCTTTGTAGTTACAATTAGCGAAAATAAAACGTAAGTAGAAGTGAGTAAGTGGTTTTGTTTTGCTTTGCTTTCCCTTGCGATTGAAATTAGCGAGAAGATACCATACCTCAAAATCCGTGAGCGCTTTTACCCAACCTTTCTAATTGGTAGCCAGAAGGCAATTCCGAGACGAACAAGGAACCAGTTTTATTCCGCATTTTTATTTGATTAGTTACAAATATCTTAATATCGACAATATTGAAAAAAATTAGTGCATTGGTTTTTCTTTCCCTATTGGTTACAGACACGAAAAGCTAGGCTTGAACCATGTAATGTTCTTCTCTCATCGGTTTCAAGTAGACTTGATCTCGCTGCCCATCACACAGGGAAAATCTCATTGGATTATGGCTTTCCGGGATTCTGATGCCCATAAATAAATCGCTAGAAATTAAAGTGGAATATTTTTGATGGTCCAAGTAGTAGGAGATTGAAGATTGATTCAGTGAATCCAGAGACTTTAACACTTTGATTGCGAGGAGAGCCATCGGTGGCACACGGGGGGGAATTTTCACAATTCTCCTAACCTACCAGTAGTCACAAACTCAATTTTCATAAATACTTAATCAAAACTTAATGGAGGCACGATCCAGTTAATGTTTGCAACTTCCAACATTGCTTGCTACATTCGACTTCAAATTTGAATTGAATATCGAACTTCAGTTTTACCTACCGCAGTCATAGTGTTAAGGGTTACTAGAGTCTAAACCAAAGTAAGAAAATCAGTTGATGCTAAAATTGAATATTCAGACAACCCGATTACAACAGAGGTGAAAAAATTCATATTCACTTTCAATGAGAGCTTACAATAAATGAGACCTGAAGAGTAGGTTTCTCAGCTGACCATGGAGATTATCATCGTAAATTCACCTGGCAGTGAACAAATAGATTAATTGGCTTGGAATGGAGAGAACAAAACACAATTCGAACCAAGTTAGGCTCGTTAAAATGCCTAACTTATTTTGGGAGCCAGAAAAGGGGATCCTAACAAGGGAAAATATTCGAACAATCAGCGATGAGTTACGGAAGGGCAGCCGTCACAGGCGGATTGTTAAGTCGCTCGGGACCAACAACCAATTATAAAGAGAAATATTTATGGATGCTTGATCGACAGCAATATGAGCTACAAGCACCGGAGTCTCCGGCCACAATTTATCGCCCCTCCCAGGCATGTGGGCAAAATGCTAAGGGAATATTCGTGCGCCGAATGCATTGTTAAAAAGAGACGCGCGGATAAACTTTTTCGCCGGAGAAAGTGAAGTTTCGCAAGGTTACTAAAAAACGTATACCGCGACTTCTAGCGAGATGGTTTTCGTTCAGGAATGCCACATAGATTGAAAATTACGATCGTGGTTAAGAAAAATGATTTCATGTTACGGGAAAAAGCTACGAGCTCGGTTTGAATCCTTATATTGTTTATCATTTCTTTCTTACGCAGAATAAAAATAAAGAAAATGATAGAGACATGCATGTTTGGCCATAGTTGAGGCATCAGTAGGGCAATAAATAATAGCTCTTAAATTGTGTATTCAGAGATAATCGTCTTCGTGAATTGCTTCTTCAGCACAATTTATGTTACAACATTCTAAAACGTCGACCGTAGTGGGTTAAACTGAAGTTCAACATTGAACTCAAATTTAAAGTCAATTGTAGTAAGCTATTTTGAAAACAGCAAACGTGAACGGGATAGCGCTTTCATTTAGCTTTGATTGACTATTTATGAAGATTGAATTTGTGACTACTGGTCGGTCAGAAGCATTATGAAAATTGCCTCCGTGGCCACCGGTGGCTCACGTCGCGGTCAAAGTTTTGTCACCGTTTGTTCAGCCGAACTAAGTTATTGCTTTCTAAGTTACAGTTCGTAGAGTTACCGATTAAGTTATTATTATTAAGTTACCGATCGCTCAACCCACCCAAGTTACCACATTCCAAGTTACCGTTCGTCCAGTATAGCAAAATTACATTTTTCCATGGGTTGAAAACATCGAATTTAAAAAAAAGAGGATGGTACTATACAATGTTTTCAAATATTTACGCATCAAATACATTTCGTAGACAGGAACTTGTGTAGTGTCAAGTTTGGTAAGATTCCACTAGTGGAGGTGGCATGTCTCGCCACCGAGCGAGACAGCGGGGCATTCAGGGGGCGAGACCAGACAAACTGAGCCGTGGCCAGACTTGGGCGAGACGACGAATGAAATGGCGAGACTAGAGATGTGACTAAAAAAAAACCATGCCGTTTTTTTTAAAAAAACACGTTTTTTTTACAAAAAAAACCGTGGCCAAAAAAAACGTGGATATTTTGGTTTTTTTTAAATATTTTGTCTGAAAATAACTCAGCAAGAAAAAGAACCACATTACATTATTTGTTTTCATGTCAAATTACAAAATAAAACAGCATACTTCTTAATTGATGGTTTTCTATGGTTTTATGAACTTTTTCATTTTCTGCGGTTTCATGCTTTGATATTTCATTTATTTTACAATACATGTGAATGACTTTAAACTCCCAAAATGGTGTGTTATAATAGCATATCTTTACTTATGGTCATTGATAGAGATGTGACTAAAAAATCATGCTGTTTTTTTAAAAAAAACATGTTATTTATACAAAAATTATGACTAAAAAACATGGAAATTAATATATATGTGACCTTAAAAATCCAATGCTGTTTTTTTTTAAACATAATTTTTTAACAGAAAAATCTTGACTAAAAAAATATGGCTATTATATTTTATTGGACCAAAAAATTTTTTTTTATAAACATTTAAAAAAAATCATGACTAAAAAAACACGGATGTAAATATCAGGAAAGTTAGTTTTCTTTAATCGAATTGTCTTTAGAAACTTATAAACAAAGAATGCTGTTAATATTGAAATCATATTTATTAGAACTGTACTAGGTCTTAGAATAAAATATCTACATAGAATCTATTCACTCCATAAAACCTTTCGGAGACCAGTTCCATCCTCAGTCATTCTGTAAAATTTGGTGAAATGGACAATGAATTTTCACTGTTCCTTTGAAAAACATTTGACTGAATGACTTACTGAGGATGGAGCTAGTCTCCGAAAGGTTTTATAGAGTGAATAGATTCTTTGTGGATATTTTATTCTAAGACCTGGTACGGTTCTAATGGATATTAAAATATCTTATGTGACCAAAAAATCCATGCTGTTTTTTGAATGTTTTTGTTACAAAAAAGTCACGACTAAAAAACACGGATATTAATATACTTTATTTTACCATAAACAACCATGCTGTATTTTTTAAAATAAACATCTTTTTTACAAAAAAATCATGAATAAAAAATGTGGATATTAATATATTTCATGTGCCAAAAAAAATCCAGTTTTTTTTTAAATCATGTTTTCTTAACCAAAAAAAAATCATGACTAAAAAACATGGATATTAATGACTTTTTGTGAAAAAAACATGGTTTTTAAAATGTCATGTTTCGTTGGTCAGATAAAATTTAATAACACTCATGTTTTTTGTAAAAAATCTTTTTTTCAGAAAACATGGTTTTTTGGTCACATAAAATAAATTAATATCCATGTTTTTTTACAGATTAGATTAGTCATTAGTTTTAGCCTCCCTACCCAGCAACAAATGCGATCCAAAGAGAGGAAGGAAGATTATGAAACAAGATCAAAGTTGAAGAAGAAAGTAGTAGGTGCTGAAAAAGAAAAAAGCAGTGAACCGAAAAAAAGGTGGTCCTTAACATCACAAAAACATTTCATTTCAACAAAAAGAAGGCCTACCTAACTCTCAGCTTGGGCCCTTACATTGTCCCCTGGGAGCGCTAGTTCCCATAGATACAATAATTGTATCCCCCTGAGGGGTGTTTTTTTACAAAGAATTCGTGATTAAAAAATGAATAATATTAACTTTTAATAGAAAAACATGTTAAAAAAACAATAATTTTTTGGTAACATAAAATATGTTAATATCCATGATTTTAAGACACGATTTTTTATGAAAAATACAAAATAAAACAGCATGGTTTTTTGGTCGCATAAAATATATTCATATCCAGGTTTTCTTATACATCATTGTTTGTAAAAAATCATATTTTTTAAAAAACAGCATGGGGTTTTTTAGGTCTCATAAATATATTCATGTTTTTTTAGTTATAATTTTTTAGTACAAAAACATTTTTTTGGTCTCAAATATATTATTCATGTTTTTTCAGTCATGATTTTTTAGTAAAAAACATGTTTTTTTAAAAACTGCATGGGGCTTTTTAGGTCACATAAAATATATTGTTTTTTAGTCATGATTCTTTGTAAAAAAAAAACAGCATGGTTATATTTGGTACCAGAGAATATATTAATATTCATTTTTATTAGTCAGAATTTGGTCAATGTGAAGTTTAATGCAATCATGGAAATTAATAATTATATTCCAAACAATCACCAAAGGAACCCATTTAAGAACGTTTTACATGAACGAAATTCTGCTCGCTGATGCTTTATTTTCGAATCATTGAACTTTGAAGTTGGACTTCCCGAGCCAAAGGAAGCGAGCGTAATTTAATTAAAAACGGAAGCTAACCCCCCTATTACAAACGTAAAGAGGTTGGGTCGTGAGGGGGAGGCACAGTTCTTCTAGCAAAAATTATAAATAAAGCTTCTAACCCACTCATTAACGTGACGACCACAATCTTGTTTACATCGGCTCTAAGATGGCGACCACCATGGGCGCTGCCATCTTAGAGCCGATGTCAACAAGATTGCGGTCATCACCCAAATGGGTTTGTTAGAAGCTTTATTTATAATTTTCATTAGAAGAACTGTGCCTCCCCCTCCCGACCCAACCTCTTTACGTTGGTAATAGCTTCCGTTATTAATTAAATTCCGTTTCACGCGCTCGCTTCCTTTGGCGCAAAGGCCAACTTCAAAGTTCAATTATTCGAAAATAACGCATCAGCGAGCAGAATGTCATTCGTGTAAAACGTTCTTAAATGGGTTCCTTTAGTGATTCTTGGGATCGCTAATTATTATTTTCTGATTGCATTAAACTTCACATTGACCCAGAATTTTTTGTAAAAAAAAACATGTTTTTAAAAATAGCATATTTTTTGGTCACCTTAAATATATTAATATCTATGGTTTTTAGTCATTGTTTTGTAATGAAAACATGAATAAGAAATCATACAGTTAAAGTGGTGGCAGATAACCCACAATTACCTAGAGTCTAAGAGGTACAGCTGGAGCCACAGAACTTATATTGATGGAGTCAAAATTCAGAGCTTATTATGGTAAATCTGCAGGATATGTCAGTTATCGATTTTCCATTTTTTGGTGCCTGAACCTAATTAATTGAATCAAAATAAACAAGTTTTCTTCTACGCACCTTCCGTCTCAAATGAGTATTTTACGATTTATAGCGATAAGTTTAGTTTCGTCTATGATGACGAATGCGCTCGAATAAACAGCTACTCATCGATTTTTGAATTTTTGTTGCTTGAATCATGGTAATAACATCAAAATAAACAACTTTTCTTCTATACTTTTTTCTCTTCAAAAGAGTGTTTAACGAGGTATAGCGGTAGGTTTGGTTTCTTCTTTGATGACGATCGCGCTGGAAGCGAGTGCGCATTGCAGTGTTGCTGTCCGACGTGCTCCTTGAATTACTTGCCGCTTCAAACACAGGAGTTGCGGTAAGTCATTTACCGCTATAACTAATAAAATACTCATTTGAGACGGAAAGTGCATAGAAGAAAACTTATTTATTTCGATCTAATTAACTATGCTTAGGTTAGGCATCAAAATTTACAAAATTGATAACTGACATATCCTTCAGATTTACCCTTATTATCTCTGCAAAGTCTGATTTTTTTGGTCACATAAAAATAAAATCAGGCATAGTAGAGATAGTAAGCTCTGAATTTTGACTCCATCAATATAAGTTCTGTGGCTCCTGCTGTTCCTCTTAGACGCCTCTAGGTAATTGTGGGTTATCTGCTACCACTTTTACTGTATGGTTTCTTTTTGATGTTTTTATAACAATGAAATGACTAAAAAACATGGATATTAATATATTTCAGATGTCCAAAAAAAAACCCAGACATATGCTTAACAAAATTTAGGTGTGCAAAAAAAAACAAAAAAACAAAAAAAACACATAAAAAACACGTTTTTTTTGCAAAAAAAACCGCAATCAAATAAAACCGTTTTTTTTGCATCACTAGGCGAGACGGGGAATGAAATGGCGAGACGACGAATGAAATGGCGAGACGGGGAATGAAATGGCGAGACGGGGAATGAAATGGCGAGACGGGGAATGAAATGGCGAGACGGGGAATGAAATGGCGAGACGGGGAATGAAATGGCGAGACGGGGAATGAAATGGCGAGACGGGGAACCGAAATGGCGAGACGGGGAACTGAAATGGCGAGACGGGGAACCGAAATGGCGAGACGGGGGAACCGAAATGGCGAGACGGGGGAACCGAAATGGCGAGACGGGGAACCGAAATGGCGAGACGGGGAACCGAAATGGCGAGACGGGGAACCGAAATGGCGAGACGGGGAACCGAAATGGCGAGACGGGGAACCGAAATGGCGAGACGGGGAACCGAAATGGCGAGACGGGGAACCGAAATGGCGAGACGGGGAACCGAAATGGCGAGACGGGGAACCGAAATGGCGAGACGGGGAACCGAAATGGCGAGACGGGCAGTTATGGCACAGCGACACATGAATTAGCAGATCGCCAAAACATTTGATTGTGATGAGAGATCGCTCACATTGATAGCTACAGTTCGACACTGGAAACTCACCACACCACGCTTAGGAATGATCACACATTGTTCTACGCTCAACTTTCGAATTTGATTTCCACATTAATTAACATGCTGCTTGCGATACGACCGACCGGTGGGTCGTCCTCAAGTTTTTCGTGCTGCGAAACGACTCATCGAAGGGTCGTTCGAAAAATTTTATCAATCTTTTAGAATTGTTATTGGACCCAATTAATGTTGGTTTTCGTAATATTGGTAACAACTTTTCATTTTAAATTTGAATTAATTGTTGAACTTCAGTTTAATCCATCGCAGTCAAGGTGTTAACTATGGCTAGTGGCGCGTACACAAAGCCTTTAGATTGATTGTTCATAAGAAAGTTTTAGCCTCCCTTTACCACAAAAAAGGTGTTCAAAGAGAGGAAGGATAAAGGCACCATTATTATTATTATTATTATTATTATTATTATTATTATATAAGAAAGTTTTAGCCTCCCTTAACCACGACAAAGATGTTCCAAGAGAGAAAAGAGGAAGGCACCATTTAGTATGGAGTTGAGGGAACGCGGAATCTATGCACGAGGTGCACAGAAACAGTAAGCTAGGAAAGAAGTTCATGAAACAAGAAAAAAGTTGAAGAAGAAAGTAGTAGGTGCTGAAAAACAGGACAGCAGTGAACCGAAAAAAGATGGTCCGTAACAAAACAAAAACCTATTTTATTACAACAAAAAGGAAGCCTACCTAACCTTTAGCTCAGGCCCTCACATTGTCCCCCTGGGAGCGCCAATTCCCATAGATACAATAGTTGTATCCCCCTGAGGGGTAAGGGCACCATTTAGCATGAAGTTAAGAGAATGCGGAATCTACGCACAATGTGCACAAAAGCATTAAAACAGTAAGAAAGAAGCTCATGAAACAAGATCAAGTTTGCAGATGAAAGTAGTAGGGGCTGAAAAACAGAACAGCAGTGAACCGAAAAAAAGATGCTCCACAACAAAACAAAACAACCTATTCTATTTCAGTAAAAAAGAAGGCCACCCTAACATTTATCTCAAGACCTCACATAATCCCCTGGGAGCGCTAATTCCCATAGATACGTCCAATAGTTGTATCCCCCTGAGGGGTGGCTTACCTAAAACGAAATTCAAGTTTCTCAAAGTCAACGATCGATAGTTACAGTTAGACGCTGGAACCTCCCCACACCACCTTTGGAATGAACATCATTGTTCTACGCTCAACTTCCGAGGTCGACCTTCCACACTAACTAAGGCCTGTGGCACACAAAGCCTTTGGAACAGAGCAGAGCAGAGGAGCCGGAGGGCACAGTCCGTACCTGGGTGTTCACACGCTCGTAGGCCGTGGGCAGGCAGACATGTGATGCGGAGGGCGTGTGTGGCAGAGGTTATCTAAACCTAACCCCAGCATTCCACCCAGGCCAATAAAAAGAAACCCAAAAGAAACGTCCCAATGACACAGGCGTACATGATCACGCACGCGTATCGCTCAACAGCAACTCGAGGCTCCGTGCTTGGCTTTCTGGTACGAAGTTGTAGGGTAGAAGCGGACGGTCGTTGGATTAAGAGGTTCCAAGGTAGAAGATTGTGAATTGAGAGGTTCCAAATGTGGTAAAAGATTGTGAATTGAGAGGTTCCAAATGTGGTAAAAGATTGTGAATTGAGAAGTTCCAAATGTGGTAAAAGATTGTGAATTGAGAGGGTCCAAATGTGGCAGATGATTGTGAATTGAGAGGTTCCAAATGTGGCAGAAGATTGTGAATTGAGAGGTTCCAAATGTGGTAAAAGATTGTGAATTGAGAGGGTCTAAATGTGGTAAAAAATTGTGAATTGAGAGGTTCCAAATGTGGTAAAAGATTGTGAATTGAGAGGGTCCAAATGCGGCAGAAGATTGTGAATTGAGAGGTTCCAAATGTGGCAGAAGATTGTGAATTGAGAGGTTCCAAATGTGGTAAAAGATTGTGAATTGAGAGGGTCCAAATGTGGTAAAAGATTGTGAATTGAGAGGGTCCAAATGTGGCAGAAGATTGTGAATTGAGAGGGTCCAAATGTGGCAGAAGATTGTGAATTGAGAGGTTCCAAATGTGGTAAAAGATTGTGAATTGGGAGGTTCCAAATGTGGTAAAAGATTGTGAATTGAGAGGGTCCAAATGTGGCAGAAGATTGTGAATTGAGAGGTTCCAAATGTGGCAGAAGATTGTGAATTGAGAGGTTCCAAATCTGGTAAAAGATTGTGAATTGAGAGGGTCCAAATGTGGTAAAAGATTGTGAATTGAGAGGGTCCAAATGTGGTAAAAGATTGTGAATTGAGAGGGTCCAAATGTGATAAAAGATTGTGAGTTGAGAGGGTCCAAATGTGATAAAAGATTGTGAATTGAGAGGGTCCAAATGTGGCAGAAGATCGTGAATTGAGAGGTTCCAAATGTGGCAGAAGATTGTGAATTGAGAGGGTCCAAATGTGGCAGAAGATTGTGAATTGAGAGGTTCCAAATGTGGCAGAAGATTGTAAATTGAGAGGGTCCAAATGTGGTAAAAGATTGTGAATTGAGAGGGTCCAAATGTGGTAAAAGATTGTGAATTGAGAGGTTCCAAATGTGGCAGAAGATTGTGAATTGAGAGGTTCCAAATGTGGTAAAAGATTGTGAATTGAGAGGTTCCAAATGTGGTAAAAGATTGTGAATTGAGAGGGTCCAAATGTGGTAAAAGATTGTGAATTGAGAGGTTCCAAATGTGGCAGAAGATTGTGAATTGAGAGGTTCCAAATGTGGTAAAAGACTGTGAATTGAGAGGGTCCAAATGTGGCAGAAGATTGTGAATTGAGAGGGTCCAAATGTGGTAAAAGATTGTGAATTGAGAGGTTCCAAATGTGGCAGAAGATTGTGAATTGAGAGGTTCCAAATGTGGTAAAAGATTGTGAATTGAGAGGGTCCAAATGTGGTAAAAGATTGTGAATTGAGAGGTTCCAAATGTGGCACAAGATTGTGAATTGAGAGGTTCCAAATGTGGTAAAAGATTGTGAATTGAGAGGTTCCAAATGTGGTAAAAGATTGTGAATTGAGAGGGTCCAAATGTGGTAAAAGATTGTGAATTGAGAGGTTCCAAATGTGGCAGAAGGTTGTGAATTGAGAGGTTCCAAGGTATAAGATTGTGAATTGAGAGGTTCCAAATGTAGTAGAAGGTTGCGAATTGAGAGGGTCCAAATGTGGCAGAAGATTGTGAATTGAGAGGTTCCAAATGTGGCAGAAGGTTGTGAATTGAGAGGTTCCAAATGTGGCAGAAGATTGTGAATTGAGAGGTTCCAAATGTGGCAGAAGGTTGTGAATTGAGAGGTTCCAAGGTATAAGATTGTGAATTGAGAGGTTCCAAATGTGGCAGAAGATTGTGAATTGAGAGGTTCCAAATGTGGCAGAAGATTGTGAATTGAGAGGTTCCAAATGTAGTAGAAGGTTGCGAATTGAGAGGTTCCAAATGTGGTTGAAGATTGTGGATGAAGAGGTTCCAAAAATCCTGTATGGTACTTAAAATACATAGGAAGGCGGAAATCGCTGAACGTATTGTCATTTTATTAATACAAATCGTGAAGTCTAAATGACTAAAATTGAATGTTTTAACAAAACAGAGGGCAGTGCGCCACACAACACAGGCAACGCACAACAGCACACAACACAACACAGGCAGCACACAACACTACACAACAGAAGTCACTGCACAACACAACACAGACGGTGCGGCGGAGAAAGGCGTACCCGCGCCCCTCACACAGCCGCAGACGAGCATGCCGCATTCTCTTACAAAAACACTCACTTCTGTGCCGAGCATGAATGAAAAATCGCCACCATTCTCAGGCTCAGCTGACGTATGAGTAATTTCATTCTGTGCTGCACGCGCACGCCTACTGTATGAATATTGTGTGCAGATTGTGTTTATTTTAGCAAGAAAAGTCTAGCGTTATTCGTAGGCAGCAAAGTCTCGCGTTATTCGCAGGCAGCAAAGTCTCGCGTTATTCGCAGGCAGCAAAGTCTCGCGTTCTTCGTAGGCAGCAAAGTCTCGCGTTCTTCGTAGGCAGCAAAGTCTCGCGTTCTTCGTAGGCAGCAAAGTCTCGCGTTATTCGCAGGCAGCAAAGTCTCGCGTTCTTCGTAGGCAGCAAAGTCTAGCGTTATTCGTAGGCAGCAAAGTCTCGCGTTATTCGCAGGCAGCAAAGTCTCGCGTTCTTCGTAGGCAGCAAAGTCTCGCGTTATTCGCAGGCAGCAAAGTCCCGCGTTCTTCGTAGGCAGCAAAGTCTCGCGTTCTTCGTAGGCAGCAAAGTCTCGCGTTCTTCGTAGGCAGCAAAGTCTCGCGTTCTTCGTAGGCAGCAAAGTCTCGCGTTCTTCGTAGGCAGCAAAGTCTCGCGTTCTTCGAAGGCAGCAAAGTCTCGCGTTCTTCGTAGGCAGCAAAGTCTCGCGTTCTTCGTAGGCAGCAAAGTCTCGCGTTCTTCGTAGGCAGCAAAGTCTCGCGTTCTTCGTAGGCAGCAAAGTCTCGCGTTCTTCGTAGGCAGCAAAGTCTCGCGTTCTTCGTAGGCAGCAAAGTCTCGCGTTCTTCGTAGGCAGCAAAGTCTCGCGTTCTTCGTAGGCAGCAAAGTCTCGCGTTCTTCGTAGGCAGCAAAGTCTCGCGTTCTTCGTAGGCAGCAAAGTCTCGCGTTCTTCGTAGGCAGCAAAGTCTCGCGTTCTTCGTAGGCAGCAAAGTCTCGCGTTCTTCGTAGGCAGCAAAGTCTCGCGTTCTTCGTAGGCAGCAAAGTCTCGCGTTCTTCGTAGGCAGCAAAGTCTCGCGTTCTTCGTACGCAGCAAAGTCTCGCGTTCTTCGTAGGCAGCAAAGTCTCGCGTTCTTCGTAGGCAGCAAAGTCTCGCGTTCTTCGTAGGCAGCAAAGTCTCGCGTTCTGCGTAGGAAACAAAGTCTTGCGTTCTGCGTAGGCAACAAAGTCTTGCGTTCTGCGTAGGCAACAAAGTCTCGCGTTCTTCGTAGGCAGCAAAGTCTCGCGTTCTGCGTAGGCAACAAAGTCTTGCGTTCTGCGTAGGCAACAAAGTCTTGCGTTCTGCGTAGGCAACAAAGTCTTGCGTTCTGCGTAGGCAACAAAGTCTTGCGTTCTGCGTAGGCAACAAAGTCTTGCGTTCTGCGTAGGCAACAAAGTCTTGCGTTCTGCGTAGGCAACAAAGTCTTGCGTTCTGCGTAGGCAACAAAGTTTTGCGTTCTGCGTAGGCAATGAAGTCTTGCGTTCTGCGTAGGCAACAAAGTCTTGCGTTCTGCGTAGGCAACAAAGTTTTGCGTTCTGCGTAGGCAATGAAGTCTTGCGTTCTGCGTAGGCAATGAAGTCTTGCGTTCTGCGTAGGCAACAAAGTCTTGCGTTCTGCGTAAGAAGGAAAAATTTTGCTCATTATTTGAAGCTGGATGATGAGGACAAGATTGTTCTTAATACAAGATTAGATTATATTATATTATAAGTTAGTTTAAGCCTCCCTAACCGCTGCAAAAATAGAGCGTATCGAAGAGAGGAAGGAGGAAGGCACCATTTAGTATGGAGATAAGAAAATGAGGAATCTATGCAGAAAGGGCATAGAAACAGTAAGATGGGAAAGAAGTTCATGAAATAAGATAAAAGTTGAAGAAGAAAGTCAGAGGTGCTGAAAAACAGGACAGTAGTGAACCGAAAAAAGTGGTCCTTAACATAACAAAAAACATTTTATTTCAACAAAAAGAAGGCCTACTCAATTCGCAGCTCGGGCCCTCACATTTTTCCCCTGGGAGCGCTAATTCCCATAGATACAATAGTTGTATCCCCCTGAGGGGTGTTCTTAATACAACGTGAGCGTCTAATAAAGAAGCCTACAGAAAAAAAGTGGCTCAAGCGCTAGATTCGATAAAATGTTTTT
This sequence comes from Morinoia aosen, assembly GCA_030386875.1. NCBI lineage: Eukaryota > Metazoa > Arthropoda > Malacostraca > Amphipoda > Talitridae > Morinoia > Morinoia aosen. The sequence continues at coordinate 46,071,762 of CM059577.1, read as the reverse complement.
TTCTCTCAAGTGGAAGCCCTCGCACGCGCGCGTTTATGACTCCTCTAATTACGCTTCATGAAATGGCAAGTTACCGAGAGTTTACTCTAACTCTAGGATCAAGGTCTGACCTTCACTCATGTGTGGGAATTCGAGAACATCAAATGTGCCCACGGAATTTTCGAGAACATGCGTGTTTACACTGAACTTATTTGTTGGAGTTGGTTAAATGAAGGTTGGATTATGTTAGATTATGCCTCCCTAACCGCTACAAAAAAAGAGCTTTTCGAAGAGAGGAAGGCACCATTTAGTATGGAGATGAGGGAATGCGGAATCTATGCCGAAGGGGCATAGTTATGAAGAGGTTTGACATTAAAAATTCGGATGCGTAAAAGCATTCACAGAAGGTGACAGGAAAAAGACACAGAAAAACTTCAAAACTAAAGAAAACTTCTCACGAAAGAAGCGAAAAAAAATAACATGTAGAGGGTGTATCGAAAAAGGGAAGACTTATGTAGAGTAGGGAATAAAACACTGGAGCGTAGAAATGCGACCTGCAACCAAATGGAGGAAAATGGAAGATATTCGAAGGGCGTAGAAAATATTGCGCATCTACGATACCAATCCCGGGCTGTCCATCACGCAAAACCAATTTGGAAACAAATGCCCAGAATTTTTTTTTTGCTAGTAATACCTGCACAGATCAAGGAAACAATAAAAAGAATTCTCACCGAAAGGCGTAAAAAATAAATCATATCTACGATACCATGTGCGGCAGATAACTTTCCACACTGAAAAATCAATTTGAAAGTGGCCAGAAAATGTGTGCAGAGGAACAAGGAAACGCCAAAAAGAAGAAAGAAGGAGACGCAGCCGTGGCCGCTGACACCAACAAGGCGTAGCTCGTCAAGCCAGGCTTGAAAGGAGAGACGTGGGGGAGGGTGTGGAAGGGAGGGTGGGTTGTAAAAAATAGAGAAGGAAGGAAGAGTATGGGGATAAAATAGGGGAGGGAGGAAGAGAAGGAGAAGAAAATAAGGGAAGGAGGAAGGGTGAGGACAGAAAATAAGGGTTAGGGGCAGAAGGTGGACGGGAGGGCAGGAGCAGAAAATAAGTGAGGAAGGGTAGGGGCATAGGGGAGGGAGGAAGGGTAGGGGCAGAAAACAGGTGAGGAAGGGCAGGGGAGAAGCGGTAGGGGGGCTGAAAACAGGGGAGGAAGAGCAAGGGAGTAGTGGTAGAGGGGCAGAAAACAGGGGAGGAAGGGCAGGGGCAGAAAAAAGCCCCAGGGGAGTGGTGGCAAGAACCGGTCACAAGAGGTGGAGGAAGTGCAGCGGCAAGGTTAGAGAGAGAGAGACAGTCTCCACGACTTGGGGGAGGAGGCGGAGGCGGACCTGTGTTTCCACAACATTTTGGCGGTGTTGCGAGACGCGGCGTGTTGTTGAGAGGCGCCCAATGTTGCTGGAGGTGATATTGAAGCATCTGATGTTGGTGAGACTTCCATCTCTTGTTGGAGGTGATGTTGTAGTGTAGTTGAGTCGTGTAGTTTAGAGGCGCTCAATGTTGCTCCCATCTCTTGTTGGAAGTGATATTGAACGCGTCTTGTTGTTGAGAGGCGCTCAATGTTGCTGCCATCTCTCGCTGAAGGTGATATTGAACGCGTCGTGTTGGTGAGGCTTCCATCTCTTGTTGGTGATATTGAACTCGTCGTGTTTGTGAGAGGCGCTCAATGTTGCTGCCATCTCTTGCTGGAGGTGATATTGAACGTATCTAGAGTTTGCGAGAGATCAATGTTACTTCTATCTCTCACTGGATGTTATAGTGAGTACCGTACACCCTTGCAGGCGAGTTACGAAGTGCTCAATATTATTCGCTGAAAGTACAATTGAGCGCTTCATTACGCGTGAGTTAGACAGCGTACAGTGCTGCATGTCACTTCCATAAGAGCGGAGGCTTACAGTGCGACAGAACCTCTAACTTTTCGGCAACGTACGCCGTGAAAAACAAGCAGTAACGAAAATATGAAAGAAAATAAAAGCCACAAAGCTGAACTAAATAGGAGTCTGATATTAAGCCGTTGAAAAATTCGAAGGAAATACACAGGCAAACGTAAAATTACAAGAGTACTCGTGAACAATTTCTTCAAAGTGAACTGAAGAATGCATTGATCTCGGTAAATTTCCACGAGAGTTCTTGGAGACGCAAATGAGCGATTGGTTATGATACCTGCCATGCAGACCCGCGTGTTGGTTCAGTTCCACAGCTCTTACACTCGAGACGACTTCCAATTTTAGTCGCAACCTGTAACACATGGTAAGCGAAATTCCATAAGCGATCTGTGGAGCTTTTCTTTTATGTTTACAAGTTCAATATATTATAATGAATATAAGGTCAATATGTTATAAATATAAGGTCAATATATTATAATAAATATAAGGTCAATATATTATAAATATAAGGTCAATATATTGTAATAAATATATGGTCAATATATTGTAATAAATATATGGTCAATATATTGTAATAAATATATGGTCAATATATTATAAATATAAGGTCAATATATTACACATATAAGTTTAATATATTATATTTACAAGATCAGTATCTCCTGAAATATTTTGCTGACTCGTTGACTTTCACGCAAAGCAAAAAGCCTGTAGTGATGGTACAGAAAAAATTTCTAAAGCTTGGAAGCAGCTGAGCATACAAAATACATAATGTATTACGATTGGTTCGACGTCTAATTCTGTTGGAACGTGAACGCAAATTGATAATTTATGACCAATGCCATCTCAACAACAAGCAGGTTCTCCAATTTTCCATTCAGTAATCTTAAAAATGGACAGTTTTAAAAAAAAATTTACAATATGAATTACCAAAAGATATTCGAAATACATCCTATCAGTGTACAATAACACACAAAAACTAAAAACTAAAAAATTCATTAACCCTAAATGGATGTTTTTTAATTCTACGCTACGAATGAACAAGAAGCATCTGACTGAACGAATAACAAAAAATATATTGAGACCTAACTTAGTCATTACAAACTGGTCAAAAAGGGTTACATCAAAACAGGGGGAGTAGAAATTTAAACATAACTGCTACATGCATTACCTTGTCAGTATCCTACACAATAGGTCCCGTCAACTGGTAAAACATAAATCATGTGAAGTAGAACTAACTTGTGCCGAATGAAGAAGGGAATTCTTACATTCATACTTCCAGCATTCAATCCTGACGCTTAATTCATATAGTGGAAAGTAGAAATTGAATTTCTACAAGGTCTTTTCCGGAGTAAATCCTAGGATATTTCAATAACGCACCGCTAAAATACCTCAGGCTTTAACGCAAACTTTACAATTTGAGTAGTTCCTGATATGTATTCCGCTAACGAGGCATACAAAAAGAAATATAAACAAAACCGCGAGCATCAAGAAATAAATAAAACCGCGAGCATCAAGAAATGAACAAAACCACGAGCATCAAAATGAACAAAACCGCAAACATCAAGAAACGAACAAAAACCACTAACATCGCGGACCGGAGAACACACAGCTGGAGGGAGGGCACGCGGTCCGGCTACAGTCCACCCGAGCGCTTGGAACGCAAGACTTTACGCTCCGGTGATTCTTGGATAAATTGTTAACAAGATTTATAAAACTGGTAACAAAGTCCACAGCGTCGGCAGAGATTTACTGCACTTAGATCGGCATAAATTTAGTAGGTCTCTTTTTCTTTGAAAAAGGTATTCTATAACGCATGAATAAAAAAAGATGGTAAGGTCTGGTGAACGTAAAGTATGAATCTTACCCAGAATACAATGCTGAAGAACGTTGGAAGTTTTACAGCCACTTCGAAGTTTAAAGTAACTGCACGGAAGGTACGAAACTCACGTCATTGCTATTAAAGCAACAGAGAGAAATAATTTTTGCTGCACATGTTCCAGTGCAAGTTTAAATAAAAATTCAAGCTTTTTACTGGCAATGCAAATGATCCACCAAGAGTGATTTTGGTAGATAAGTTATAATTCAAATGACACACAAGGCGCGATATCAACTGGATTTCTTGCATAATGAACGACGAATCCAACGAGATATTTAGTTAGTCACAATACGAATGACACACCTCAAGTGATATTGACTATATTAGTCAAAATACGAATGACTCACCCTAAGTGATATTTAAGGTATAACTTGCGGTTTTAACGAAACGCCTTACACGGCATGCGTCTGGATTTGGATACTTTTAGAGCGTGTAATTGTACACGCACAAAAAGCCAATTGTATCCGTAAGGGCATAAATGTGGTGCATTAAACCGTATAAACGCACCTGAATATAATTTCAGTCGCATGCCCACCTAAAGGGCAATCTTGGGTTATTGCCGTCAATGAGAAATACCAGTCAAGTTCGGCGTGACCTTCCTCGGTCATTCGAGAATGAAGGGAGATCAGCCGTCGGGAACAATCGTGAAAATTTCATTGCTCACACGGTTTCACGAAGGTGAACGCGTTGACTGCGATGGGTGAAACTTGAGTTCAATATGCAACTCAAAGTTAAATTCAAAAGTCGTTGAGAATTTTATGAATACCAAACATTAACTTGGTCCACTTAACACCATCAATTAAAAAGATTATTTAAATTTTCCAAACGACCCATCGATAGGTCGTTTCGCAATCAACGTGTTAAGTATAATCGAGGTGATGGAATGCGAGTTCGTATTTACAGAATTTTATAGTACATAATTACCATCGAGCATGCCATGTGATGTTAGATGGAATTTCTGATGAATATCGGCTTGTTGAGTTCCATAAAAATTCGAACGCGTTTTAAATATTTTTCCTAATGGATAATTGCAGAACAAAAATTCATCACTTTCACAGGCAAATAAGAAATACCACGAAAGTCTGTTCGTAATTGAAATATTGACTCCTGAAAAATAAAAATAAATACCAAGGCCAAGTAGTTTTTAGAACAAAGTGAAATATGTTTATTCGATGCGTGAACAAGCAGTGGAAGCTACTGATTCATATCCAAAAATCAAAATGAGACGAAAGAATACTGAGGAATTTCAAAAAAATTCTGAACAACCTTAGCCAGGAACAAGGCATTAAAATTCAAAGGCTGGGAAATGTCCTACAACACCATTTGGTTAAAGTTGCAATATCATCTGACGGGGCTGTGTCCAAGAAATGCTTGGAGCGAACACCACCCGCTTCTCCAGTGAAGATAAGCATGCAATATTTGCGAACATCATATCTCGGAGCGGACCATATTTGGACGCTGCCTTTGTTCCTCGGAAAACATACACGAGCTTTGACGTCTCGTGTTAAGCAGCCGTTCGATTGTATCACAATGACCGAATCTGAAACTCGAAAGCTCTTCATATTTCAGTAACCATGCAGCCGAGTTCGCGAGGTCTGGAATTTTTTCATTCTTCCATTGAATGTCTTTCCCATTAGCTAGAAACAGGCAACCTGCAACAGACTCTCCTCAGGAACCGACAATGCGGTCGCAGGACATGCGTCGACTTTCTTCTGATCACTCCCACTAAGAATCATCAAGTGAGGAATGTAAGCACCCAAATTGAAATAGTTGTTGGCCTTCAGAAAAGTAGCATACAATACGAGTGATTGACTTATAGTACAAGAAGAGAAGAGATTTGGTGCTTCGGTTGCTCGAAGAGTTGAGACAGGACAGGATGGTCGAAGGACTGGCGCCGACCTCAAGGGCGCCACTCGAACGAAACTTTCATTCTGCGTCATAGAACTCATGTAATACCCAAAAGTACAAGAATGAGTTCATAATCATCACGTGCAATTCATGTTGGTCAATTCCCAGGAAGTGATGATCGTTTGAATTAGTTGAGAAAGATTCGCGAGCGACCGCCCGAACACTCGGCGACGCATTCTTCAGCGTCTGAGAAGCGCCGTCCCAACTGCCGGGGTCAAGCGTTGGCCGACGGCACCTCTCCGCTCAGCTCTTTTGGGCTTCAGCTAGCATTCCCTGTCAAAGTTTTACACAATGGCAGATTGCAATAATCTCTTAGGAACTTTACAACCTTTTCCTCCAATAGAAACCTGTCTCGAGAACCCTCATTTTATTTTTAGGTAACGCAGCTGATGGTTTACGATGAAGCCAAAATCTTGGACGTGTTAGCGAAGTCGCTAGAGACAAATTTCGTCGTAACATCGCGTGTAAATTCGCCAAGGAGAGCTATTTTGACATGATTTTTTTCCGAAGCCCCAGCGGGATTTTGAACGAAAGTTCAAGAGAATAGTGAAAAAGGAAATGATAGACTGAAAGCCTTGGCTTCCTTAGTTTCGGTAAACATTAAGTGGATTCGATTAAGTAATAAGTTATTAAAAGTCGCTCTATAATCCAAAATAGAATGCGTTCCCATGAGAGGAAAGAAGCATTTAGTATTGAATTAAGGGAACGGAAAACCTATGTACTAGTTAGTTTCCACACCGGATTCCCTGTGCATAACACAGCATAAATGTAAGGCGTTTATGAAACAAGAAAAAACTTGAAAGCGTAATAAATATAGAAAAAAGCAGTGAACCAAAAAAGAGTCGATAACAAAAAACTCGTCTATTTCAACAAAAGGAGGGCCTACTGGCCTTCAGTAACCATCAGTTCAGAATCTCACTCTTCCCCATGGGAGCGCTAATTCCCATGGCCACAACAGTCGTATCCCTCTAATGCAGTGGTTCTTAAGAAGGGTTCGATCGAACCCCAGGGTTCGGCCTGGTACAGTTTGTGCACTAATACAGTACATAGTCATATAGATATTTTTAATTTGAGGAAAAAAAACATAGTCATTTACATATTTAGAATTCGAAAAAAGTACTGTCTACTTTTCCAACTACGAAGAGTTCGATGAATGCACGTATGGAATTTCTGGGGTTGAGTCCTCAAACAAGGTCAAGAACCACTGCTTTAAAGGGCTTTGGGTCAGGTATTCAGTATAAAAATTAAGCTAACTTCATAAAGAACTACGAGCCAAGATAAAACACAACATATCTCAAAGATGACGATGCACTTCACAAAACGAGAATTTGGAACCAAGAAATTTCCCTTTTTCCGTTACAGCAATATTTCATGACATAATCACTGTCCCGATGTGAGAGCAAAGAATTTTTTTTAGAGGGATGGTAATAAGGGCTTAGCGAGACGCATCCTCGGGGCTCAATTGTGGCGGGAAGGGCTTCTTCATTGTAAGGGAACCGTAACGCAAAGATCCCCAGGATTACCGGGGATTATTTAGGCAGCTGAGCTCCAATGACAGCAGATACGTGAAAAAATCCCTTGCAGCAACGTGAAAAAAATCCCTGGCCGCACGAGGCCGCCGACATCCAAAAGGTGTGAATTTCACAGGCGGTCCCACAATAGCCTACAAACAGCGTGGGTCCTCGCAGCTGAATCGAGGCAAAATTTTACAACAAACTTCAAGGGCGGCGCTTGAAGCAGCAAACCTCAATGCCTTACCTTAATGGTCAAGTCTCAACGAGTAAATGTACAACATTTACGATTTCGTCGATCAAATTAATTTCGGCGTACAAATTAATTTCGTCGTACAAATGAAATAATTTTTATTCTACAATTACTATTTCGGTATCTGCGGTCCTTCCGAACGAAAATCCCACTACGATTGCGGAGAGTATAAATAATGAACTCCATAAGGTTTCACTGTGGCTTAAAGCTAATAAAATAAGCCTCAATATCGATAAAACAAATTATATTACGTTCTCATACAAGAAAAATATATCTCTACCATCCATTAAAATTGGCGAAGGTGAAATCAAAGAAACCAACTCATGTAAATTTCTGGGCATCATAATAGATAAACATCTGACCTTCAAAGAGCACATCACTCATATTAGTTCTAAATTATCAAAATCCATCGGAATCCTGAATAAAGTTAAAAATTTCCTGCCTGAAACAGCCTTACTAATGCTTTATCGAACGCTCATTTCACCATACCTGCAATACGGAATAGAAGCATGGCATGGAACTGATAAAAATAAAACTAATATAATTTTTACTCTGCAAAAAAGAGCCATCAGAGCGGTAAAGAACCTAGAATATAATGCTCACACAAATGATTCATTCAAAAATTTACAAATACTTAAACTCTCGGATCTCTACAAAATCTCCATCTGCAATTTCATCTACAAAACATTAGCTAATGATGGCGACAATAGCCTTCAACAGTTATTAACTGCGCAAACTGGTCATCACGACCATTTAACACGAAATAAAAGTAAATTCATGCTTCCTTATTATTCAAAGGCCCGCTCGCAACATAGTATACTATTCGTTGGAACTAAAACCTGGAACTCAATACCTGCGGAGATCCGTGAAAGTAATTCTTACAAGGTATTTAAAAGAAATCTTGAGTCTCACTTCTTATCAGAATACTAGTCGTGTAAGATCACCAAGTCAAATCCTGCCTCCTACATGTCTGGTCCTAATAATGCAATTTGCCATGAGTAATATCGCCGATTTTCAGTCTGCTCCCAAATCGTTATCGAATATACTGTTAAATATTGTCCATATGACCTATATTGTAAAATTAAACATCAATATCGAGTTCATTATCCTGTTGATCAGTCTAATGCGAAACTAGGCTAAGTGAATTAGGTTAAACATTATTGTACGCCCTAGAATAATGTAATGGTAGGATGCCCTAGAAGTCGCTGAACTTATTCGGGCCCACAGGTAGCTATACTCAACTCTGACCATTGTATTAGACTTAAGAAACATTCTACCTCTGTATCTCCTGTGGTAAATAAATTGTTTAAATTGTTTGAATTGTATACAAATAAATTCGTTACAATTACGGTGATGACTATTTCGGCGTACAAATAAATGGGTTACTATTACTATAGTTACTATTTCAGAGTAAAAATATATTGGTTATATTACTCTAATTACTATTTCAGCGTACAAATAAATTGATAATTCCTGACCGCGTATGTTTCATCAATGAGCGTCAGTCAGAACTAGGGGAGAAATGAAGTATAGTTTCATACGTTGATGTGGCATAATTGTGCACAAAAAACTGAAGTTGAATATTCAATGCAATTTGAAATCAATTGTAGTGAGCATTGTTGAAAACACCAAGCGTTAAGTGGATCGTGTTTTCATTTAGTTTTGATGAAGTATTAAAAAAAATTGAATTTATGACCACTGGTTGGTCAGCTGCATAATGAGAACTCCCTCAGTGACCAAATATGGCTCCTGTCGCAATCTAGTGTTAATAAACGCTGAACACGTCAAATGTTTACCGTTTTTAACTTTAAAATGTGGCAAAGGTACACACTCGCCAAGGTTCATCACTTGTTTATAACTTCATGAGTATGTATAATAGATTAATAAACATGTTGACTAAATTTTTCAATTGCACAAATATTCATGCATTCACTCACAGGTATTACAAAAATTCATTATGTACAATTCAATAAGTTACTCACAACAAAATCTTTATTTTTCAACTTTTATTCTTTAAGATTTTCAGTTTGAGTTCTTTCAATGCTAACAAGTCATAAATTTACATATTCGTGACTTAATTAACCTGTTCACGCTTCTAAAACTTGCAAGCATACTCAGCAAGCATCCGTGGGAAAAAACATTTTCCAGAAAAATGCCAGTGCATTCACTGAATTCTCTAGGTTTCTCGGCCCTAAAGAGAAGAAAAATTTCCTTACAATCTCTGATCCGAAGACCAACTCTTTCGTTTCGAGCATATCGATTTGGCGATTCAATGCTGCGTTCTCCAGGAAAGTGTTTATCCCGAGGTGCCATTGGGCAATACTGAGGACCTCTCCAAGCGCTTTTGTGATAGGAGCCTTCAATGGTCGAACCCAACACAATTAAATGAAAAGAGCTGTCAGAGACGGGCTCTTGACAAGAGTATTGTATCGTTAGTGTGGGTCACAACAGCGAGTTCCTTTACCTTTTATGCTCAGGACTATGGCTGCACCGCCCAACAAAAATACACAAATGATGCACTGGAAGCCCCAAGCGAGGAACTTCAACAGGAGTTTCAATCGTATTGGAATATAATGAAGCCTCAGCGAGAGACTTTACACGACGATGAAGCGGCTCAGTAGTACATTACAGGAAAAGTTACAAAGAAATACTATTAGAAACTAAAGAAAACCAGTTACGAACACGCAGGGTAAGAATAAAATGCCCATAATATTACCCCGAGAAGAACACCTGAACAAGTTTTACATCTAGTAATTCCAGTGGCATAGAAGAAAGATTTTTGATAATGATCATAAAAAGGTAGGACGCGCAACAGCAATCAATTCACTCACTTTATATTTAAAAATTAGTGAGTTAGAAGTCCGTACAGCAAAATTCCAGACGTTAACTCTGCGTTATTTTATTATTTTAGGACATTCTTGCCTCTACACAAATAATTTCAAGAGATCGGAGAAAAGAAACCATTTAATTCGGATGGTATGAACAGAAATTTACGTGAAGGGTGTCTTTCGACACAGGATACCTTGAGCATAGAAACACCAAGTTAAAAACAAAAATAAGAAAAAAAAAACAAAAAAAGTTCCCATAGCATGCAATTGATGAAGTTGACTATCCTAAACCTTCTGCCTACTATTTGCCCCTCGAAGAAAACTCACCAACGTCTTCACTTGAACAAGAAAAAATTGTTCTTCGCGTGAGATAAACAAGGAAGAGGTTACAATTAGGAGAACCAACTTTTTTGGATGCGTCAGCCTTAGGCTTGGACATACCTAGCCAAAGAAGTGCGCATTCGTAAACTTTTACTAGGATGATCATTTTCAGGCCAATGGCAACAGCGGCTATTGTCGGCACACTTCTGAAAATTGACAATTTGTCTATGTCATCGGTTAAAACATGCCTCACGGAAATCAGGTTGACTGCGCACATTAATTCATCATCTCATTCTATTGTAATTGAATGGGTTGAATTATTAATAATTAAATAATCTATGTTAAGCTCACTAGCTGTCTCCGCAAAGTATTGTCATGGTTACACAACCCACACAATATGAAGAGGAGGAGAACAACACACTGATAAGCATGGAGGACATCTAACTCAGCATCGTATTTCCATTGTGTCCGCTAGAGCAATGCATCAAGTGGACAGGAGGAGTTCGTCATCAATCTGCAAGTAGTTTCGGTCTAGATTTACTCACTTCAGGTTTAGATTTACTCGTCCGGGTCTATGGAAACGAGCAAAGCAGAGGCCAATCTGGAAGAGCGCCTATGCCGCTGAGCAAGAATTACGTATTCGGCAGGGAGGTTCGCTAATAGTGACTTAGCTCATGGTTAAACCATGCCCCAACGTAGATTAAGGAGGCAAATTAAATCTTTAGTTAATTATCAGCGATGAACGCAAGCTCAGCCACGGTGTGCCCCAAGGAGCATAGCAACGCTGGGCTCGAAGATGAGATGGGTAGCGCGCGTGAGGTGCTTGCGTATGACAAAATTAAAACGTTTCGTGGCGCACTGAAGAGGAAATTTCTAAGAAGACTATATCATAAACGCGCCTCAGAAATGAGCCTTAGAATGCACGCACGCGAGATATTTCAGCGATTAATATGGCTTTCGTAAAATTGAACTTTCATGTACAAAGACTCAGTTACGACAGGGGTTTTATGTATAACTAATTATGAACATGAATAGACTTTTCGTTTAAGGATTTAGAGACGCAATGAGGTTATAAAACAAAGAGGAACCGCCTATTTACGACTGTCCCACGTATTTCCGAGAAGGAATTACATTTACAAATATATTTGGAAGTTATTATACGAGTCAATACAGTGCAAGTTCAGAGGAGCAAAATAATATTGCTCGAGAGAATGTTTGTTTTCCTATCTAAATTATAATTAGACAGCATGCTTGTAATTAACAGAGGGTATAAAATGAATCTTTAATTTTATTTGAACAGACGTAGATTAGACAGTATAAGCCTCCCCAACAGCAACAAAGGCGTTCCAAAGAGAGGAAGGAGGAAGGCATCATTTGGTACGGAGTTAAGATAACGCGGAATCTGTGCAGAAAGGGCATAGAAACAGTAAGCTGAGAAAGAAGTTCATGAAATAAGATCAAAGTTGAAGAAGAAAGTAGTAGGTGCTGAAAAACAGGATAGCAGCGAATCGAAAAAAAGATGGTTCTTAACAAAACAAAAACATTTTACCTTGACAAAAATAACGCCTATCTAACTCTCAGCTCAGGCCCATCGCACTGTCTCCCTGGGAGCGCTAATTCCAATAGATAAGTAGTTGATTAAAATTCAATTACCACCGAAATGGCTGTAAGTGTGCCTCGATTTCCGTTTATAAGCCTAACCTAACAGTATAACCTGTATCGTCACGCACCGAAATTACTATTGCTATGCTTCAATTTTTGTTCATAAGCACAACCTAACAGTACAACCTGAATTAGTTTAGTTTATTAGTTAGTTTAAGCCTCCCTATCCTCAACAATGAGATGTAAAGAGAGGAAGGAAGAAGGCACCATTTAGTATGGAGTTAAGGGAACGTGGAATCTATGCAGAAAGGGCACAGAAACAGAAAGCTAAGAAAGAAGTTCATGAAACAAGAAAAAGTTGAAGAAGAAAGTGGTAGGCGGTGAAAAACAGGACAGCAGTGAACCGAAAAAAAGATGGTCCGTAACACAACAAAACCTATTCTATTTCAACAAAAGAAAGCCTACCTAACATTTAGCTCGGGCCCTCACATTGTCCCCCTGGGAGCACAACCTGAATTATCACGCACTGAACCGAGCATCGCTATGCGCTGATTTCTGCTCATAACACCGAAATAAGTATCGCTATGCCTCGATTTCTGCTCATAACACCGAAATAAGTATCGCTATGTCTCGATTTCCGTTCATAACACCGAAAATAAGTATCGCTATGCCTCGATTTCTGCTCATAACACCGAAATAAGTATCGCTATGTCTCGATTTCCGTTCATAACACCGAAATAAAGTATCGCTATGCCTCGATTTCTGCTCATAACACCGAAATAAGTATCGCTATGCCTCGATTTACTTTCATAACACCGAAATAAAGTATCGCTATGCCTCGATTTCTGTTCATAACACCGAAATAAAGTATCGCTATGCCTCGATTCCCGTTCATAACACCGAAATAAGTATCGCTATGCCTCGATTTCTGTTCATAACACCGAAATAAGTGTCGCTATGCCTTGAAGCGAAGGTACCTAATGTATCAGACGCTGAGAGGTCCCACCTAAGCCTATGGCGTGAGTGACGCAAGCAGCGGACAAGCGAGGCACCCTGTTAGCACTGAAATGCACATGAATTATTCATATCTATCCAACCAATAACTAACGACACGAGTCCTATGAATGACAATGCTCAGATGGAAAGCGATTGTTTAGGATTGATGTGGCCAATCTTCCTTGTTGTTCAGCGGAGGCTGGTCAGCAAGTTTCTCTGGAAGAACGACTAGTGTTGGTCAATGGACTGAACAATGAACTAGTACTAAATGGTGAAGAAGATTCAAAACAGTCGAACGAACTAAGTGAAGAAGGTTCAAAAACAGTCTTATTCTAATAGAATGTTGAGTGCTTTTAACAGTTAAAAATTTCGCATTGAATCCCAATCTTCACAGCCCATCTTAAAGGTTTGGATTATTTTCTCTCGTGAAGCAGACAAAGTCAAATTTCAGATAAACAAGACAGAAAATCGGGGAACACTGAAGATCTCTGTCTTTTTGTCTTATTGGGGCCCAGATCATACTGCATGTTTTCGGTCACGAAAAAAGATGGTCCTTAAAATAACAAAAACGTTTCATTTCAATAAAAGAAAACTTACATAACCGTTAGCTCGGGACCTCACCTTTTGCTCCTGGGAGTCCAAATTCCCATTGATACAATAGTCGTATCCCCTTGAGGGGTCCTCCATTTTACCTAATTGTCATTTGATCTCATGAATTGTTCTTCCGTTTCGTCTGACTAATCACGGGTTCTCCTATTTCACCTTTGTTTGAATCCAACACGCGTTTAAAAATTAACCACTGGAAGACCAAGCATTTCGTCTACACATTCTGAACCATCGACAACAAAATTATGATATGGATGCAGCAAAATTCAATGTAGTTGCGAACAATAAATAATCTCAGGAGCTAGCTCGGTAGCATCAATCTCAGTGAATCATTATTTACGGAGACATGCATTGATGAAAGTATATGGAGAAGTTCGCATCACCACAATCGTAACTAATCAATGCCTTTCGTTTCGTAAGTTACATTTGAAGACAGTTACAAAAACCTAAGGTAGCATGTTGGGAGAATACAATGATTATTGCTTTAATAAATACAGACTTGTCCTTCAGAGCTCCCTCAGTGGTTAAGGACACATTGGTCATCGCGTACATTCTCACAAACTTTCTCTTCTAAAGATTTTATGAGCCGAGTATATCTCCTGCAGCGAGAATGTAAATAAAATAAAAAGTAAACCTATAGGCGAATAGTAAGAAACAGCGATATGTGAAAAAATTTGAGTCTTTTTGTAGTTCGCGACGAATATGTAGGCTTGTGAATACTATTGTTTCCATAAATATTTCAAAAATCAACTATGGCTTCGAGCAGTTTCAAAAACAAAATATGATCACCCAATACGCATTGCGTTTATCCATTCAGTATTTACTCACAAACGTCTTGAATTATGAACGCTTTTCAATACTACCTTTCTCAAGCTTAGCATGACTTCAGCACATTCATCATGCTTGGCACCATACAAGAGAGACGTGGCCACGCAAAAAAAAGAGGGCCCAAGCACTGGAGCTCTTTGAAGCAGAAATTTGAATCCCGCAGACTCAAATTAAACTTTCACCATTTGTTGTATCATCAAAAGTTTGAATCAGAAAAGAATAACATAGAAAGTGTCAACAGAAAAAACCCGAGGGGTGTAGCTGCCCGAAAACTACTACCTCTCGTGTGAATTTATCAAATTTTCCACGCTAAGAACAAGTTACCAGCTCCCAAGAACAACGTCGAGTCAATGCTACATTTTTTTAAAACCTCTCACTGAACTCGCAACAGTGAGCGTCAACAGGACCAGTCAAAAAAGGCACAAGCATGAATACCTCATTACCATTCACATAATCAGGATGTGACGCAGGACTCCAGGGTCGTTCTCATTAATGAGTTTCCACGGAACATTTTCCGTCTCGAAAGACAATGGGTGTATCAGACCAACCATCGACTCAGGTACCTCGGCCTCCCGAATTTTTTCTGCGTCGTGCCATTGAAAAGGTTCGGCCGGTCAGGGGGAGGCACTGGAGAACACGAACAGAATATGACGGCAGGAACAGCGTGTGACTTTTGGACAATGGAGGAATTTGTACGGGCGTGTTCCCTTCCATCCCTACCCACACACACATGTGTGATTTTATGTGAGCGAACACACATGTGTAATTTTGTGTGAGCGAACACACATGTGTAATTTTGTGTGCGCGAACACACATGTGTAATTTTGTGTGCGCGAACACACGTGTATAATTTTGTGTGCGCGAACAAACGTATATAATTTTGTGTGAGCGGACAAACGAGTGTAATTTTGTGTGAGTGAACACACATGAGTAACTTTGTGTGCGCGAACACACATGCACGTGTGTAATTTTGAAGGAGCGAACGCATGTGTAATTTTGTCTCAACGGACGAACACGCGTAATTTTGTATGAGCGACGCATAGGTTCTCAGATGGACTTTCTAGAACTTTCTCATATAGAAGTACTGCCCGTGATGTCCAGATATTTTTTAATGAACCCCAATAAATGTTTGAAACTTACTCAATGCTTGAAACTTACCCACTTGTCTTACTGCATAGCGGTAATTTTTGCATTTCCTCAGCAGTGGATAACATACTAAGAATAGATTATCAACAAAATTTAATGGCAAATATCCTCAGTAATCCATTTTGAGGGGAAAAGTCAAAACAATCATGACAGCGCTAAGCCCACACGTCTGAAAGCGCAACACCTCAGAACACCGCTCTTAGACGCAGGGGCAGTAATGCAACTAAGTGTGTAGTACACAAACCAAACTTCACTTTTTGCTGTTTTATTTCAGAGAAACTGTCACTGTGTTTCAAGATTTGGCATAGTGAAATCAGTTTATTCATTAACGCACGTATTAAGTGATATGAACATTTATGATGAATTTAGCACCGCTGTGTTCATTTGGAGTATTCAAAAGTTGTATTTTTGAAAATTATTTCTAAACACATCAAAGGGTTATCACTTAGAGTCGTTGCTCCTCAAATGTAGTCTAAAACTAGGAAAATTCCTCAGTTTCAACGTTAGTTACGAACGTCACTCAAAGTGAAAGATGCTTGTCAGAAATAATAATCTAAAACGAAAGCAATGTGTAAAAGCATTTATATTTGTTTGACGCTCCGAGACTGTCAATTTCCCTGGTGTTAATAAGAAATTGCGAACATATCTTGAAAATAACTAATTAAGTACATAACAGTCAGAATATACCATAACATTGGAAGTGAACATATGCGCACTAAGTAGCACATAATAAATTAGGGATTGAATATATCACTCTAAATGGTTTTTGACTGCAGAAGCATTCAGTAGCACAATGAATAAATTATACATTAAATTCATGACCATAGTGTGTGAAGGTAGGACTAAATGAAAAGCTCAGCACACTGCCGAGTTGAATGGGGCCTTCTTTATGCGAAAAGAAGCAGCCAAGAAGAACAGAACATGTTTACCCCGCAAATTTAATCCAGATCTAGTCCCAACAGAGGTTCGGGATCCCAAAAGCGCTAAACGCCAAAGCATTGACACAGGCTCTGCTCTTTCACCCGCCCGTGGTTACACATAGTTCATTATACAGGGAGTTACACATAGTTAATTATACAGGGATCACTTCAGGGGGTGGACCAAGGAAACACGCCTTCAGAGCGGACAGTATACAAAATGGTCGTAACTCTTTGAATCGAACAAATCTCCCTACCAATGCCTCCTTAAACTATTAAAATATAGGCATTTTCTCTAATTAAAACACAGGCATTTTAACTCATTAAAATATAAGAATTTAAGCTCATTGAAATATAGGTATTTAAACTCTAAAATATAGATATTTAAATTCATCAAAACACAGACATTTTAACTCGTCAAAATACAGGCATTTCTAAGTGCCAGGCACATTACTCATTTTTCAGATGTATCACACTAGAAATTGTGAATCACAACTTGACCCGCTGCTGCTCACAAAAGGGAAAGCTGAAGCATGCATCCTTGATTTACATGAAAAATCAATCCCCTTAAAGGTTAGAGGTGCTATCTTCTTTGCTCTATCTGACCGATGCTCACGAAATGAGGAAGTGTTAAATAAAAAATGCAGTGTAAATGTTGAAACCACATCATTTTAGCAGACCCAACTTGATAGCATCTTGAGGATAGCTAGCACGTGCGTCGCTGGCTCGCGAATGCTAACGTATCACAGATCGGATCTACGTTGCCATGTCCTTGATCAGGTATTCCGCAAAATTTTTAAGGGAAAACGGGGAAACACACACAATCGACCTTTAACGCATATCCACCATGTTTCGCAAAGGAAACATGACCTTCAACCATTATTCTACATCTCAACCATTAATGCTTTACAAGCACTTACATGAGGTTTGAGTCGTCATCAAACAGTGTGTTTGAGTGAGGAAAAGATTAGTTAGATTAGTCGTTAGTTTTAGCCTCCCTACCCGCAGCAAAAAATGCGATCCAAAGAGAGGAAGGAGGAAGGCACCATTTAGTATGGAGTTAAGGAAACGTAAAATCTATGCAGAAAGGGCAGAGCAACAGTGAGTTGTGAAAGAAGATTATGAAACAAGGTCAAAGTTGAAGAAGGGTGAAGTATGTGGAGAAAAACAGGACAGCAGAGAACGGAAAAAGGTGGTCCTTAACAAAAAAAAAAATTTATTTCAACAAAAAGAAGGCCTTCCTAAATCTCAGCTCGAGCCCTGAGTGAGGGAAATACTCGATTATTTTAACATGGTCGAAAATGACACGTGAGAACTACCTCCCATTAGATGGTATGAGGACAACTGTGCACTACTGCTGATGATCTACTTCGGCTAATAGGAGATAAATTAGATATTTCGAATTGAAAAAATTTAACCACTTTGAAATACACTTGGAGCAATGTCTACAACATTCGAACTTGAAAACACTGTACCCATTAGTTTATGTTAGGTTAACGATCGCGTTGCCGAAAATAACTGGAACAATTACCAGCATTTAAAAACACATTCATTTGGTAAATTATCATTGAACAAAGATAAAAACAATACCGCCATGAAAAGAGCAATTTCAAATTCAGCATCACTTTCGCTCCTGACAGGCAGCTTTTAAACGGAAAAATAACGCAGTATTTCAAATAGATAATGTATTATAATCGGGCAAAAATAATACACTTCTCAGGATCTCATAATGCAAGTTCAACGCAAAATTTGCAGCAGATGACCCTGGTAGTTTCAGGGGCTCCTTCCAAGCCCAGGAATCGTGTACGCAACTTTCTGTTCGCAATGGGACACGTAGACAAGAGGTTCTCAGCCAGGGGTAAATTTACCCCAAGGGGGTGAAATATAAAATCGAGGGAATATAATTATTGAAGTATCTGATAATTTAAAAAAATAACTCAATTAAAATTGATGTGGTAAAATGAGACAAAATGCAGAGACAGTGGGTGTGTGTTTGGTACGTGAGTAAGGGTAAATGGGGAAATACACCAAGACGAGTGGGTCAATGATGTAGGAAAGGTTGAGAAGGCTGAGTCGTAGGTTATTGAGAGCGTCATTATGCAGGAGCACGATAACAGGAGAGCCCATTGTTCGTTAGGGAGTTCAGCCTTCTTATGTCTGACGTATATTTGTACTTGTAGCATTCACTTTGTGATCTAAGCTTGCAGGTCACCTGTGCTCGTCTTTATACAAGCATTCACTGCATGATTTAAGCATGCAGGCCACCTGTGCTCGTCTTTATACAAGCATTCACTGCATGATTTAAGCATGCAGGTCACCTGTACTTGTCTTTATACAAGCATTCACTGCATGATCTAAGCCTGCAGGTCACCTGTACTTGTCTTTGTACAAGCATTCACTGCATGATTTAAGCATGCAGGTCACCTGTACATGTCTTTATACGAGCATTCACTGCATGATCTAAGCCTGCAGGTCACCTGTACTTAATTGTCTTTGTACAAACATTCACTGCATGATCTAAGCCTGCAGGTCACCTGTACTTGTCTTTACAAGCATTCGCTGCATAACTTAAGCCAGCACTTCATCTAATGTAAATCTAACCATTCCTTGTACGGTTGATTGGTAACAAAAAATGAGAAATCGTGCTTGAAGAAAAGGAATTTACATGGCTTTTTGTGTGCATTTTAGTTTGAGTACGAAAGAGCAAGGATTTCGCTCAACATCCATCCGCACACTGGTATAGGATATTCCTGACGGACGTGAATAAAATTTAATGAAAATTTGACTGAGTCGTAATGGACTTCAGCGACTGATGAACAATTCAGAGCCATTGAAGGACATTATATTACTCAATTTATAATGCAGTTTTTTAGCTAGAGACATAAAACGTATATCGTCTCATTTAAATGAATATTCTGACGTATATTACGGGTTGGAGTGGTTATTTAAAAACAATTAATCCAATGTGCCAACAGTCAACACGTTGACTGCGATGGGTTAAACTGAAGTTCAATATTCAACTCAAATTTAAAGTCGGGAGTTGTTAGTAGTTTTATAAAGACCGAATATTAACTGGTTCCTTTAAATAACTTTTTTTCTCTGAAGTTTGTTAAAAATTTCTCAAACGACCCATCGATGGGTCGTACCGCAAGTTACGTGTTAATGCAAATGTGGAGCGGAAATTTTGAGAGAGCAAAAAAATTCGGAAACAAATAAACATGGAAGCAACATGTCGTTCCCAACTTACGACAGGAAGACCGCAAGGAATAATAAATTAAGTGCAGCTTAGTTCAGTAATTAGAGCTGAACCGGCAAGATTTACGACCGACACGTAGTGGCTGTGAGGGAAAATTTTGGAACAGCGTTCGAACGCCGGAAAATAAGCCATGAAGTGATTACCAGAGCATGCAACCATTGGGATTCCTAGACAATTCATGCTCAAACTTAGGAAACGCGTCTGATTCAAACGATCCCATCCTTTCTGGATTCCAGGAGCGAATTCAACATAATTATAGTTTTTATGGAACAATTAGGAGGGTTAGATTGGAACAGAATACCACGGAGTTGACAAGCGAACAGTTAATGAGCTCGGGTACAGGAAATGCTCCATGCGTAATCTAGCTAAACACTTCACACGTTGGTTGACCGCGGTGGGTTAAACTGAAGCTCAATGTTCAACTCAATTTTAAAGTTAAAAGTGTTGTTAGCATAAATACCAAACATTAACTGGGGTCTATTAAATACTTTTCATTTTTAAAAAAATTTTGAAGATTTTTCCACACGTTCACTGCGGTGGGTTAAACTGAATTTCAACATTCAACTCAAACTTAAAGTTAAAAGTTTCTTGCAATTTTATTAATACCAAATAATATTAACTGGGTCCATTATTTACTATTAATTCATAGAAATTGGTTAAATTTTTAAACAACCCATCGGTGGGTCGTATTGCAAGCAACGAGGTAGGGGTTTCGATGCAACCTAATTAATAACCGGGCTAACCAAACCATCGAATCAGGTTGAACCTAACAACGAGGGCAATTTTCACGTTTTACTTAATAGAATATGTCATAACTGAGGCTGTTGTTAGCCCTATATATAAAAATTGAATTTAAAATCGAAAAATAAAAAATATGCCCTTCACACGTAATTTAAAAACGAGTTACTGGAAAAATTAGTTTTTAAAAAAATTATTAATTATTTTACTGAATAGGATCTACAGAAATAACTAGACAAGCTAATTTACAACTATTTACGTTTAAAATAATTTCCCATTATGGAATGTATTGAAGACGTCACAGGTTGTAATAAATGAGATAAATCAATAATGATTTCAAGCCTTCCTCTCCACTACCAAGATGTTCCCGACAAAAGAAAGGAAGGCCCCATTTAGTGTGGAACTTAGGGAACGGGGAATCTATGCACGAGGTGTGCCCCTACACCCTGCGCATAGAAAACACATGATTGAATGAAGTTTATGAAACATGGGGTAAGTTGAAGAAGAAAGTAACAGTTATATGAAATAAGGAAAGATTATGAAACATGGTGCAAGTTGAAGAAGAAAGTAACAGTTATAAGAAATGAGGACAACAGTAAACCGCAGAAAAGTTGGTCCGTAACATATCAAATACATTCTATTTCAACAAAAGGAAAGCCTATCTAACCTTCAGCTCGGGACCTCGCATCTCCTCCCGGGAATGTTCTTTATCGTAGAAGCAATAAATATATCCTCTTGAGGGTGAAACGTTCATATGTATTACGAGGATGAATTTGCATGCAATTTTTTAAAAAGCAACCAAAAACCTTTTTCAGGATAAAAAGCGAGTAACAAACCATCCTCAAAACATGAAATTCATTTATCCGGTTCATAATGGAGCGCACTTAACTTTTGAGCAAAATTTATAGAATGTAGCACCACTTCAGGCCATACGGGTATTTGTTTGGAATGTTAGAAAGCATGACCATACTTTTTATGTTAATTTCCGCCGCGAATTAAAAAGCCAAGGAAGATTCGAATTCTGTGCATATTTCAGTAGGGGAACGACCTCAGGTGAAGAAGTGGACGTCGTGATGACTGGCTGTAAACAATTCTGTTAGTCACAGGAGAATTATTAGCACAAGTTTTGCTCAAATGCTCGAGTTTTGATCATTTCATAATCAATGGTTTATTTCATCGCAGTATTTAATTCTCCCACTTATTGATTAATCACAAGCCGAGTAAAAAAATAAGCATCATGAGTCGAAAATAGTTTTATGTCAATACTGTTAACATTTTTGTTCCCACACTTATATCATAATCAGCAACTATAAGTGACTAACACGGGGGAAATTTATAATGAAATATATCTTAGAGAGAGCTCTTTTGATATTAAGTTCTAATAAATGCAATAAAATTAAGCCCTGAATTCATGTTCTGCCGCAACGCTCAAGTTCTTTTCACTTTTTCTTCAAATGACACGGTCACTTTATCTCAAAAAGTCATTACATGGCACGCCAGGTGCATTTTTCATCAAACTGACGCGCATTTCTAACATATACAACCTGCAACATGGCTTTCAACGCTAATAATACAGTTTTCAACGTAAGCAAAACAGTTTTAAAATGAGACAATAAAAAACAGCACCGTTTGAGAAGCAATATTAACACTAGTTGACAATTTCATAAGCGATTGTGCTTAGGAAAACAAACATACGTTGCACAACATTTACTGCCAAAGTTGAGCCTCGTATGACACATGACATGTTTAGGCTAGTCTGGTTGGCCCATGACATCTTTAGGCTAGTCTGGTTGACCCATGACATGTTTAGGCTAGTCTGGTTGGCCCATGACATGTTTAGGCTAGGCTGGTCGGCTCATGACATGTTTAGGCTAGTCTGGTCGGCTCATGACATGTTTAGGCTAGTCTGGTCGGCTCATGACATGTTTAGGCTAGTCTGGTCGGCTCATGACATGTTTAGGCTAGTCTGGTCGGCTCATGACATGTTTAGGCTAGTCTGGTCGGCTCATGACATGTTTAGGCTAGTCTGGTCGGCTCATGACATGTTTAGGCTAGTCTGTAGTGTGGTCGGCACATTCTCTCTCAGCTCGACGCTGTCGGACTTTGGTGCAAAAGTTCAAAATTGGAGAAGTCGCAGCTTTGACAAAATATGACTCGCGAGGACTTCATAAAGAGGCCAGAACGCCTAAGAGGAGACTGAACGTGTTGCGTAGCATCGTCAGAAGTTGTGGCTTTAATACTATAAATTATAAAATCGATTGCAATTAGAAACCAATTCACTGACGTTGCTCTTTCGGTTTATATTACCCGATGCTATAGTAGCATCGTCCGAGATTGTGGCTTGACACTAATAATTCCCACAGAAAATCGATTGCAATTGGAGGTTACGAACCAATTCATCAGCTTTGATGGCTCGGTTAAATGGAATTTGGAATTGGAAATATTTGGAATTGTATTGGAACTAAACTTTTTCTTTTCTTTATTTCTTAACTCTTTTAACGACCAAACGGCTTGGATCTTCAACGAAATATTACGGTAATCTCTTTTCAATTATCACAAATGAAACTCAGTAAGTGTGAACTTTTCATCGAAACATTCAGAAAATACGAACGATGCGAGTGATTTCCTAACGTCCTTGTTTATACGACACAATAAGTTCGGTGGCCAGCTGCAAGAATTTTCATTTGATGGATTGGAGTTATCCTTCACTATGACTACATGACTGAGACTACAGCTGTTGTATAGGTGATTTATGGAGGAAAAATTATTTAAGGTCATTTTAGGTTAATACTATAGAGTAGTTCGGCTGGCAGTAGCAAAAATTTACATTTGATGGATTGGATTTATCCTTCACTTTGACTACATGACTGTGACTACAGCTGTTCGTATAGGTAATTTATAGAGGAAAATATTATGTCATTTTATTAGACAAAGCATCTGGACTCCACTCAAAAGAATGAGAGACCACGCATAATCCCCTCAGTCAAAATCTCCATAATGAAATGGAGAACCTGACTTGAGTGAAAGCTCTAAATATGATGTGATAAACGTCGCACAAATTAACACTTTGACTGCAGCAGGTACAACAGAAGTTTGACATTCAACTCTTTAATCAATTGTAGTAAGCACTTTTGAAAATAGCGAACATCAGCAGGATTTGTGCCTTTATTTAACTTTGATTACGTATTTACGGAAATTGAGTTTGTGACTACTGGTCGGTCAGCATTATGAAAATCCCTTCCGTAGCCACCGGTGGCTCACGTCGCAGTCAAAGATCAATCACCTAACGTTTTGCAAGCGACAATAAATGCTCGAAATGGACTAGGAAAACTACACCCAAGCAACGCTCGTAATAATAATCAGAATCATAATCTAAAATTCTATTTCAAGGTGAAAATTCGAACCATTTAAAAAGCTGGCTTTCAATTTTCGCCTGCCATGCGTACCATTTATGTTTAGGAAATACACTTCAACACAAATACCAAGTTCGGAAGATGAAGAGGAAATGTTATTTATCCAGCCAAAGTTATCGCGGAATTTAACCTATCACGTGAATTTCCTGACATTAAAATGGATGAATTTAAACTAGAATACGTATTTACATTCGCCAACTAGTGATGGCAGAGAATAAGACGTAAGGACATTTACTGATCGGAAGAATGAACCTGAATAGTCCATTAATCGAACTCACATGCCTCTATCGGAGAAGCTAAATGGTAAAGAAACAGAAAAAACACATTGCTACTTTCGGTAACCCTCGATATCGAGTAAATTAGCTAGAAAATATTTTTTTTCCCGTAGCTGAGAATTTATTAATCATTTCACAATGAAAACCGAAAGATTTTTGAGACATTCATCAATTCCCAATGAATAACATATTTTTCGTTAAATGAGGTGGGAGTGAAGTTTATATCATTGATTTTTTTGTAATCTCTATAAAATGGAAGCGTTAGTGAAGCTACGTAGAGAAAACATTACTGTTCTTAACAACGAATAACCATTAACATCGAAGTTCTTCACATTTACACAGTCCTACACTGCAAAAAAACGTTAACTGAAAAGCGTGAGAAACATGTTTTGCTAACTCACCGTAGGATGCTAATAATGACGACAGTTAATCCGCATGGAGGGCTGCAGGTTTTAACATTCCTCAATACACAAAGGCGTCACCATAAGAATATTTCCAAAAGCTAGTCTTCGTACAGCTAAACTTGGAGCGAGTCACAGCAGATCGAGCGTTAATTATCTTCGAGGCTTTTATTACGGACTCGAAGGCACGACAATGCTCGCAGGCGTCGCCACGAAAGAAGAGCGCATCGACGCACACCTCACCCTCAAACAGCTGGTTTAACACTGGGCAACAGCAAACGCTCGCAGTTACCTGGCGGTTGTCACAACGCCTGGGTACGTACGTCACTGCCGTGTTTTCTTTGGCTGTCGTACGCCTTTGATTACCTGTGCTACACTCCAAGAAAAGTTATCAAGTTGAAATCAATATCAAAAGTGTTTCAAGATGTTTCATTTCTTCCCTGTCGCATAGGTTTTAGCACGGGTTATGAAGAATTTCTACCAAAAAGGTTCGTTTTGTTTTCTGAAGTTGAGCGTTCAGGAGATGGGGGACAACGAAAGGTGTGTTGCCAGACGCGCGAACTGAAATACCGGTGATGGAGCTCAACATCCGACAATTAGTTTTTTGTGTTGGATTCGAGTGAGATGGTCCAGCGGTCACAGCGGCTGCGAGTGTCATGCATGGCTACGCGTGCGCTGGATATTCCCTAACAGTACATGAGAGGCTGCATTGCGACAGCACAAGATTTTAGAACTCACGGAGAATAGCATTTGGGTATACTAAAGTTCTATATTCAACTCAAATTCAATCTCAATTTTATTAAGCAGTTTTGAAAATAGCAGACATTAACTGTATAGTGCCTTCATTAAGCTTTAGTTAAGTATTCATGAAAATTGAGTTTGTGACTACTGGTCTGTCAGCAGCATTATGAAAATCCCCTCTGTGGCCATTCCCAATGAAATTCCATCCGCATGTTCCTGTCCAAATGTTAAAAAATCACGGAGAAAATTTTCAGTAGATGAATGCATTTATAGGCTTGCTTCTATTGGGTGACTACACATATCACAAAATTTAATATATGGATGTTGAACAATTTGTTTCAGTTCGCTGAAGATGTATTTTTGATTTATCAAAAGTAGTTTGTGTTTGTTGAAGACTGATTTTTTATTTATCTCAAATCTTTTTTGTGAGGGTTTGATGAAGATCACTTGTTAATTCACCAAAAATAACCAATATGTTGTCCTGAACTAGTGCAACTAACTCATTCAACTAACTGACAAATCATCAATGAAAACCTTATAAATATCGACTCGTGTTATTTTCAGGCATTTTCCTTATTGCATACATTATGAACCAGTGAACACTTTTTCACTGATCACCCGGTTCCTACCGATCAGTGGACCTTTAAACATCTAACCTAATAATATCCTTGGCGTGTATATTTATTCATAAACTTATGTATTTGTTTAGTGTCCGCTTTAAAAAAAAACAGCTTCCATGATTTGATTTGATGGATGCTTAATTAATGACCGTATCTTTGATACGAGTTTCACCAGTGCACAAGTACAATATTTTGACTAGATATTTTGACGGGCCGTGTTCAAGCTGCCTTATCAACTCCCGATAGATTATATTTTTTTAATTTCTTACGGCCTTTCTCTGATTTCGCCCTCTTTTTTATTTCAAATAGACTAGTGCATTATAAAAACAGGGCGGTGATACCATAGTACCATCATTACACATAAGACTATGTGGTGTATTCCAAGTTTTATTTAAGAAAAATATCGAATCCCGTTATTTCTGACGGGTCGAGTATACTAATGCATTATAAGCCGATGTATACTAATGCAATATAAAAATAGGGCGGTGATACCATAGCACCATCATTACACATAAGACTACGTGGTGCATTCCAATTACATTACCTGTCACGGTTAGACGAGACCGCACCTCTATCGGAGCTGGTTGCTGGAAAGCGCTGTTCCCACGACGATTCTACACGGTCGAAAGTCTTAAACTCTGCTTTCCGTTTTTTAGGAAAATCAACCTTTATGCTAGACACACAAAAAAAATCAATTAGAATTCGTTTTTCTCTTTTCGTGTGTCTTCAATCGAAAGTCATTAGATAGTTGTCTAATGAGTTGAAGTCTTGAATACGTTCCTCTCATTTTGCATGTTTTCAATCGAAAGTCATAAAATAATTGTATAATGAGATGAAGTCTTGAATAAGTTCTTCTCATTTCGTATGTCTTCAATCGAAGATCATTAGATTATTGTATAATAAGTCTTGAAATTTACATCACGTTTCACATCGAGTTTGAATGCTTTACTTCAAGAAACATCTGAGTTATGAATCACAGGACCACTTGCATTATAGGTGAATTCCAGTCAAGATTTTATACTAATTCAGTTTCTTTCAACCTCACTAACGCACCATTATTGGTGTACATCATCATGTATTATTGAACTCCAGCAACTGGATCACAAACTCTTCGATTTGAGCGACAGAACTCTAACAGCAAACGTTCATCGATCAGAAGTTATTCTCTCGGTGCCATGTCCAATGTCTTTATGAACTCCACACACCAAAAGGGCGGCCCAGAACAGATTACGGAGTTGGATAATTGATGGAGTGCGATTTGTTACGATTTCAACGCTGTCTTTTCGATCTGTCGCTGAAATAGAAAACGGAAAGTCGACCTCAACACGTTCGCCACGTTTACGCGGTTGCTATGGTCGAAGAAGGAAGAAAGTTGGAAAAAGGTTGGAAGAATCTTGGAAGAAGCAGAATTAAAATACCATCTTTACCGCTTGATTACGTTCCTATCCTTTCTAACAAGCGGGAAAATATGATTTCACGAAAACATTTTTTCTCACACGTCATAGTCTAATTTAAATGAAGGTATTGAAATCATGGTAGTCATTGTTATTTGTACGTAAATGAGAAATTTACAATCTGTTACACATGTGTACCAATACCACAATAAATACCAATTCGTAACGAACGCGTTAAATTCGAGTTGGTTACACCTATTCAAGAAACAAAGTAATTTACTTTTTCTAATAATTTCAAGAGTGAGTTGAGTGAGAAAGTTGATTTGCACATTGCTCCTCGTTCCTCATATTCAACACTGCACATGTAAACGGAGGAGGGGGGGGGGTGTACATGTTGAACTTGTACATTGTTCAGAAATTTTTGTTTTGAAAACTTTATTCGCAATACTTGAGTGAACTAATGAGCTTATGACAGTATCTAAACGTAAAGTTGGAGTTGACTTTGTTTTCATCAGAAGCTAGCCGTATGAAATAATTCAATGAATAAATTATAAATTAAAACTTCAACGATTTCAAGTTAACGAAACAAAATGTCTCAACATAAAGAAAGGAGCTCGCTCAGCAACTTGATTTGGAAACATGAAAGTTCAAATCATTCATTCCGAATGAGAGTCAAAGTTTGAAGTTATTGAATTTTAAAAATATTACATTAATGCTTAGGAAAATTTAGAGCTGAATTTTATTTTTTAATAAACTTTAGGATGACACCACATTTACCTGGTGAGGTTGTAATAACATTTGATATAATGAGCAAGGGTTAATATTCGGTGGCAACGATATTTCACAACTCAGGCAAAAACAACAAATAGATCTTTCACACAAAGACTTTTGAGCTCGTGTAAAAGGGAACGCAAAGATATGCTCGTAACCGAGTCATTTATAAGCTATGAAAAGGTTACAATCATCTCCATTTCCGGCTTATGTTCATGAACAAAAGAATTTGAAACAGTCCATGCACGAAAGCTACGAAGAACACCGGTTTTGTTTTACTAGTCTCAAAATTTAAAATCTGTTTACGCACTAATGTTGGGGTAGTTTTCCATGATAAAAGGCTACTTTTCAGAGGCGATTTGATTGTCTTCCTACACGAGGGGGTGGTTTTCCGTTGTGATTTCACGGTTCCTCGTTAAGCCTTATTTTTTTCCTGGGCGGCGATGTGGCTCGTTTCTTTCCGCCAGTTTTATGCCTTAAAAATTATTCCCGGTCGCAGAGTGATGAGGACCCGTTGTAGGACGCGTTGTAGGACATTATAGGACATTATAGGATATTTTAGGACATTATAGGATATTGAAGAACATATTGTGTGACAATACAGGACATTATGGGATGCATTATAAGTCGCATTGTAGGATATCATACGACATTGTAGGATATTTTAAGACACATTATAGGATATTATAGGACACATTTTTGGATATTATAGGACATTATAGGATATTATAGAACACTTTTTAGGATATTATAGGACACATCATAGGACATTATGGGAAGCATTATAAATCGTATTGTATAGGACATATAGGTCGCATTGTTGGACAAACTCAAACACTTTAACGACTTCCCTTTGTAGCCGAAATAAAAAATTACACGTCAACCACAGCCGCAGTAATTCTCTATATCGCCTTAACGATTTCCTCGTTGAAATGCGCCGCATCAACGACGTGGCTGTTATGATGGAAGTGATGAAGCTTGTTTTGTGGAGACACCATTGAGGATGTCTGCATTGTTCTTGTAACCACCGCGAGTTGGGATTGTGAGTTCGGTTGTCCCACAAAACGGATTTCTATGACTCCCTTCCGTTGCTCCATGTCTAAAACTGGACGTTGTCACGATCGTTGATAATGTCATAAAATGATGTGTTATAATGAAGTCTGTACTGTTGTTGATATGATTTTATATCAGTCTACAGTGATCGGTGCTTTGCTATATGTATGATTTCATTTCAAGATTTTTAAATTAAACGAAAGTGTCCAATGTGTTTCAGTGCCCACATACTTCCATGGACATGCTACAAAAAGTGATCATTTATTAAACATTACTAGTCCACCCCCCTTCATTTGAAATAGAAAAGAGGGCGAAATGAGAGAAAGGCCGTAAGAAATTAAAAAAACACAACCTCTCGAGAGTTGATGAGGCCGCGTGAACACGGCCCGTCACAATATATAGGGCTGGAGCTTGTATCACAGATACGCTCATCACACACTACAGGCTGGCTTCGGACAGACAGACAGACGGACGGATGCGGCTCTTATTATAGTATAGATTATTAGATTACAGTTGCCATTTATGAGTTTGTTCGAGCCTCCAAGTAGCTGTACTCAAATGCGTTCATTGCCTTAGACTTAACAAACAATCTATTACTGTATCGTTTGTGGTAAGTAAGTTGCCTAAATTGTTTCAATAAATCTTTACGGAAAACATTTACGAGACTTCTATACATGTGCATCTCATAACCATGTTCAGTTCACGGGAGCAAAATCGACTGTGCCATGGTGCTGAATTTACGAAAAAACAAATTTCATGTAAAACTCTTTGAGTTTTGTGAAAATTCTCTATGAATTTCGTTAAAACACTCCTTGCATTTTGTGATAACGCGCTTTGAATTTTGTGTTAAATGGCTTTGAATTTTGTGATAACGCGCTTCGAATTTTGTGATAAAACGCTCTAAATTTTGTGATAACACTCTTTGAATTTTGTGATAACACTCTTTGGATTTTGTGATAACACGCTTTGAATTTTGTGATAACGCGCTTCGAATTTTGTAATAAAACGCTCTAAATTTTGTGATAACACTCTTTGAATTTTGTGATAACACTCTTTGGATTTTGTGATAACACGCTTTGAATTTTGTGATAACTCACTTTGAATTTTGTGATAACACTCTTTGAATTTTGTGATAACACTCTTTGAATCTTGTGATAACACTCTTCGAATTTTGTAGCAGCTTTTCCTTTTTTCCTTTTTCCTATAACATTCTTCAAAATTCAACTCAAGTTTAAAGTGGGATGTGGTACATAATTTTGAAAGAAGCAGCATTCCGAAAATACCCTCCGTGGCCACCGGTGGCGCACGCTGCGGCGAGAGTGTTAACGCCTCATATGGCACAGGTCGGTCTCGGAGGTAGAGGTGCAAAAAACAATGCTTCCCCGCCCACCACAGTCCGCAACAAAATGGCTACTATGCAACAATATACAGGGAGGGCCATAAAACTCGAAATCCCTTATACTGGGTGGGCCAGAAGTACCGGACATTTTTAATTTGCTAGCTGAGTAAACAGGATACCGATAATCTATACTATAATAAGAGCCGCGTCCGTCCGTCTGTCCGACGCCAGCCTGCAGGGTGTGATGAGCGTATCTGTGGTACAAGCTTCATCAACTCCACAATTTACAGTGTATTAATCCATCAGATTCGAATAAGAATGAATATCACGGAAATTCTTAGGAAATAGGAACGTGTGTCGTGTGATTTGTCGAACATTATTGTACATTTTTGACGGGCCGTGAGCACACAACCTCAACTGACGAGAGATATAATTTATTTATTTATTACGGCCTTTATTTCATTTCGCCTTCATTCTTATTTCATATAAAGGGAGATGGACTAGTAAACTATAAAAATGCTATTCTTGTAAATGAAACAAAGTTTTTCTTTTTTTTATTATCAAATTAAAAGGGGTAGTTACTTCTGGCCCACTCTACAGTATAGAAAAACGTCAGGTGTTTCCTTGAACTCAGAAATAAATATAATTATTTTTATGTGTAATATTTCCTTTGTCGTTACAATGGGAATCCCATTGAATACTTTAAATGATAGGTCCGTCTCTCTTTCACGCTCATAAAGGACGCTCAATGACCGTATCTGTGATACGAGTTTCCCCAGTGCACAAGTAGAAGAATATTTTGATGGCGGGTACTATTGGGATGGATATGTTTGTTTGTCATCCACATCTGCAAGATTTGTTTAAAGAAAATATCGAATACCGTCATTTTTTACAGGCCGAGTACACTAATCTGATTATACATGGCAATATATCAAGGATTGGTTGTATTATTTTACTGTTTTATTGGAACAAGGAAGAGTATATCAGTGATACTGGATCATGGCCATTTTATATCTGAGTTCAGGTTTCAGTGACCCACTCTGAGTATCATTTCTTTTGAGTGAATGTGCGTCTTTTCATTTGACGATAGACTTCTGTGGAAATTTTTTTTATTGTTTTTCTTTGTTAACGCGTTGTGAAATATTTTGCTTCGTGAGGTCGATCGAGGATTCCTCGAGCTTTGTAAGCCAGCGTTTTAATGGTCTAGAATATATTCCTTTCAACACCAATCGATTAATCACCTAAAGATAGAAATAAAATAACGCGTCATCGAGGACAAACGCTAAAAAGCTGTAATTTTTCTGGCCTCAGTACTTTTGTAGCGTATTGCAATACGCGACAGACAGATAGATTTACTTTTTTAGGTAGTGTATACATACAAAGAGTAAGCCTTCCAACGTGAAAAAACGAAAATGAAGCATCTCGCCCACATGTAGTGAAACAGGTCATGGTAGAGGTAGAGGAAACAAGGTAGAGTCATTTCTATGGGGGAAAATACGCATGCTCTTGTTCGGCTAGCCAATAAAACGGCTTCATTTCAAACAATCTTTATGACGTCACCATTGCGACATGTCGTTAGGCCAATAGTGGTGCCAGATTTTCAGATTTTGGACTAGCAGTGTTGCCAGATGCAAAATGAGCGCTGCTATTGGTTCGTTGCCGTCAGCATTGGTTCGACGTCAGCAGTGCCAGAGGGTCGACAAAAAAGACTGGTTTGACCCTACCTTGTTTCTCCTACCGTAACTCAGGTTCAAAATGCCGTTATTTCATAGTGAAAAAATTGAACTAAAAGTACAAGAAATGCGACGTAAGTTTCTCTTTTGCTGGGGACATATTTTTTATAATTTTGTGTGAAATGAACTGGCGGGAGGCATAAATGATTGTTGATATAAACATCCATCTCTACCTGCAATTTTTGATGAAATTTTCACAACTATCTCAGGCCTGGGAAGTACTAAGAATACCTCCCGGTACCGCATATTTTGAAAAATGGCTACCTCTATTTTTCGAAGAGCACGCTTAGTTCTCCCGATTTAAAGGCTCAATTTCTACGCTAGTTTGGCTTTGGAATGATGATTGCCGAGGTCCCAGTGATTGCAGATGACGCAGCTTCTCAGCGGTCGCGATGCGGATTGAAAGTTGCCCAAGGGATTGCGAAGTTTTCGGTAAGACCTGCACCGAAACCCGGAGGGATAATTAACCACGTATTCTATGGCCGATTCAGTGGAGCACAGCTTCATTTACCGCTGCCGGAGATGCGCCATCAAACCATTAAAGTAATGAGCAACAAATCCCATACTTTATACGGGACAGTAAATCAAAGACGCCGTATCACAGTTACGCACTCGATTGGCGTTAATTTTGATCTCAATTTACCATGGCCGCAAGTTGGCCATTATTTTGGCTGTCGTATTATCGACGCTAAGATGTACGACATGCTGCAATTATGGAAGTCATTACCACTAAATTTTATGGTTTCAAGAGCGAGATGAGGGTAATTAGCAAAGTATAACAAACATAAGCTCCAATGCAAGGCTTCAATTTATGGACGGCGAGCTGTGCAGGTTACGAGTTGAGAATGCATGTATTCGTTGTCATGAAGAGGAAACATTTTAGAAGCCGCAATTTCATGAGATGGTCGCCTCTGAAATATTTAAAATACACAAAGGGGTTATACTTAATTGGCTTGACCATTCGAACGAAATCGCAAGCGTAGAATCTGTGAAGATATTGGGAAAAATTAAGGTCTAAAAGAGTTCTTTAATTTTTATTACTAATTAGAATTACCTTTTGCGAGACTTAATATACCACAAGTCTATTATACGTAATTGTTTCAATTTTAAATTGTCTTAAAGACATTCAATTCATACGAAGAGCAACGCATATCGGACATCAGCACCCTTTTGTTGAGAAAAATTTTCCAAATAGAAGTAGTTCAGTCATTCATGGTCTAGCGTTTTTCTTTTCTCTTCAAATTTATCAATTTCAAACCGTTTGAATCCCATGAAATGAATATCTCGATCTAATATCTTTATAAATGTATATCGTCGTCTCATAATAACCGAGTTTTTCATTTCTTAGCAAAATGAATCGTCATTATTTGCAACTGATTTTTTCTGCTGAATAAACTGTAAACCTAGCTTATAAATTCAAAACATCTCACCATTGCATTCGCGCATTTAACAACAGTCTTCAATTTTAACGTCAGTTTGATAATATACAGAAAATGAAGATAGAAACAACTCGTACATTTTTAGCGAAGTAAGCAAAGTTATCGCAGGGGAAAGATCTGTAGGTCCATAGATTTAATTTTTAAAATGTCTTAAATATTGGTATGCTTCATCATCATACCTCGTGTCTATTTGGGGATATTTCTGCGCTATAGAATACTTGAATATTACGGCATCGACATGGCTTCAAATTCCATAACTGCTCTTAATAACCAATTTATTTCTGTGTGCTGGCAGACAACACAACAATTGTATTATTGGAGTCGTTATTAGTGCAATTATACAGGTAATATTTTCTACAATTATTTTGAATCAGACGGGATTCTAAGGAAACCGTGAAAAATGTCGATAAATGCAAGTGAATCTCATTTTGTGAGTTGACAGACAACACATCAATAATTGTATTATTGGAGTGGTTATTAATGTAATTGTACGAGTAAAATTCTCTGCAATTTCCAATCAGACATGATTCTAAAGAAACTGTGGAGGATATCGATGAATGCATCTGAATCTAAATCGTGTCAATCGAACTTTCGAATTATAGAATGACGTATCGTCTTGGAAAACCTCACAGAATGTCTCTGTCTTGATGTGTTAGTGCAGATCAGCGATGGAAAATGAGAGACGTAGTCCTGGTGCTTCTCTCTGAAATGCCTCTTTTGTTTTTCCATTATAGTTGATGATTTTATGACCCCCTGAAGTTAAGTTCTTCGTCACGCCACTATAGTTCAAACTGACCTCAGATGCGCTCTGGTCAGAGGCTGAAGTTGAGGAATCAATCGTCTTTAGAAAAACACTTCATCTCGAGACCTGAAATAAATGGAGCACGGGTCACAGGCAAAAATGAATCGTCAGTTCGTTTTTCACGGTCAGTGTGGATGTCATTAATAGCCTCTCGTGATGTCTTTGGAATGCCTCGTTTTGAAGGAGAGATTCCGTCCCCGTGCCGGAAAATACGAGTACAATAGATGTCCGGGAGAATGTGATCATCGGTCAATTTTCGCAGGTAAGCACAACTGTCGCTCGAGGTTTGATGTGAATATTTACACTTTGATAATTACTCGTGTGTTTTGAAGGTGCTAATATTTACAGTGTTAAAATTCCTTGTGTGTTTTGAAGGTGGGAATATTTACAGTGTGACAATCCCTCGTGTGTTTTGATGGTGGGAATATTTACATTGTGATAATTCCTTGTGTGTTATGAAGGTGGGATATTTACATTGTGATAATTCCTTGTGTGTTTTGATGGTGGGAATATGTACAGTGTGATAATTCCTTGTGTGTTTTGATGGTGGGAATATTTACATTGTGATAATTCCTTGTGTGTTTTGAAGGTGGGAATATTTACATTGTGATAATTCCTTGTGTGTTTTGAAGGTGGGAATATGTACAGTGTGATAATTCCTTGTGTGTTTTGATGGTGGGAATATTTACAGTGTGATAATTCCTTGTGTGTTTTGATGGTGGGAATATTTACATTGTGATAATTCCTTGTGTGTTTTGAAGGTGGGAATATTTACATTGTGATAATTCCTTCTTTGTTTTGAAGGTGGGAATATTTACATTGTGATAATTCCTTGTGTGTTTTGATGGTGGGAATATGTACAGTGTGACAATCCCTCGTGTGTTTTGATGGTGGGAATATTTACATTGTGATAATTCCTTGTGTTTTGATGGTAGGAATATTTACATTGTGATAATTCCTTGTGTGTTTTGATGGTGGGAATATTTACATTGTGATAATTCCTTGTGTGTTTTGATGGTGGGAATATTTAAAGTGTGGAAACCATCCGTAGTTTTGAAGGTGGGAATATTTACAGAGTAAAAATCCCTTATTTGGTTCCACGGAATGTTTTTTTTGTGTTCGTGAGGAGTGCCGGAGACGGTTTAGCAGCGAGGGATGGAAGTAACGAACAATTCATGTCAATAATAATAGTAACACAGTCAAACAGAGCACCAAATTCCCCACAAAAAGGATAAACCATTGTGTATTGGACAGTACTCTAAAACCTAGACTTTGTAGAATAAGTATTGCGAATCTGAGCTCAATTCCGTGGTTAGCATTTCTTTGTTGTCTTTGGTGGGTTCCGAAGGAAACTTTTCGAAAATAAACTCACAATATCGCTTTTTTTTTGTGGGTATGAATTATTTATTCATATTTTTTCCTTATTTTGTCAATCAAGGGCTGATTGGCATAGCCGTTGTGAAAACACACGATCAACAGAAACAACGGCAGTAAGGCTTTGAATAGATGCTTCAAAGGTTTCGAACTATTGCTTCAAAGGTTTCGAACTAATGCTTCAAGGGTTCAGAACTAATGCTTCAAGGTTTACAAACAAATGCTTCAAGGGTTCAGAACTAATGCTTCAAGGGTAACAAACAAATGCTTCAAGGGTTCAGAACTAATACTTCAAGGGTTCAGAAATAATGCTTCAAGGGTTTTGATCCAATGCTTCAACCCCTCATCTGGTAACGACTCGTAACTCGTCTCCACATAATTTATCTTTTCGTCTCCACATAATTTATCTTTTTCAAAGTAAACTCAACCATAACATTACGTTCCAAAAACGATCAAAAACAGCTACCGTCAATTCAGAGCTCTTTACAAGGCCCAACTAGATCTTCATTTAAAGCATAAAAATATGGAAAATTCGATTGAATCTGACACATTTCCTCAATAAAATGCTAAGCATTAAATACGTAGAAGGATTGAAAAATTTGGTTGAAAATGAAACGTTTTCTATCGAAAAAGCTCTACACTAAAAGGATAAAACAAAGAAAAATTCGGTTGAAATGAAACATTTCCTCCAGAAAATAGGCCAGTATTTAAAAGCATTAAAAAAAGAAATATTCGATCAAAAATGAAACATTTCCTAAAAAAACACATGGGAAGAAATTAGTCTAACACAGCTGTAATACATGTAAACACTAGTTATAATGAAATTGGTTCCCGTTTTTATTTTAGCTGTACTATATTTAGCCACTTAGGGTGACCATTGCCATCTCGTTGGTTATTCTCCAATGTAGCGAGCGTAACAAATTCGCGTCCACCGAGCAATTTGTTGGGAGGCTAAGCTCTGTGTTCCGTGTGTGTCCATAGCCAACACTGTCCTTTGTGCTCCTTGTTCAAACAAAGCATTAAGATGTTTGGTCTTATTATAATTCAGGCAGTCACTTACAGCATGAATAATGCCCTACAGAATCTGAACACAATCGCCTGTCTCGATAAAGACCATCCTGAATTTTAATGCCCTTGTGGTCTTATGAAGTTGAATCGTAATGACTCGAGATGAACCTTGTGTGTGCACTGTAAAGAAACCCTTTTACCGGTGCCATCGTTTTAACGCAACTGATTTCGACTTTCTGGGTCCGCTTGCGATTTGTAGCCAAGATTTATATGTTCTGGAAACATTCCGCTTCTTTTGGGATCCTTGGAATCAGATCTAGTTGGATTTTGTGCAGCTTTGTGTTCTGGGTAAAGCAGCTCGCATTTAACTTTTTGAATGAACGCACATTTCCGTTTTGTGTTTTGCTCATTGTTGGGTACTGGAAAATGGGTCCGATTAAATAGAAATATATCTTATATCATTGATGCTAATTATTTCCACAAAAACCAACAGTAAACAAATGAAAAAAAATATCTCATATCAGAAATGCTTATTATTTCCACAAAAACCTACTGTAAACAAATGAAAACGATTGATTTTTATTCCTATTTCTGAAGAACACCGAAGCAAAATGCAAAAGTACCGATCAAAATTACAATTTTCAGTTAGCCACAAATTAGAAATTACGGCTCGTGCCATAAAATAATTTATCACGGAATAAACGCGCAGTAAACCGTCACTGCCGTGTGTGTCACCGCCGTCACCCAGCGTTACAACCTCAAGAAGCAGAGTAAAGATTCTTAATATCCTCGGAATTTTTTTCACTGAATCATTCTTGAGTATCTGAATCTCACAAGTTACAGTTTTTGCGGGTGGATAATATTATAACCTCCTGTAACACCCTGAATAATACTGTAACACAATATAACACCCTGTAACACCTTGAACAATATTGTAACACCCTGAATATTATTTTAACACCATGTAACGTTCTTAATATTGTAACACCCTGCCCTGTAACACCCTAATTAATAGTGTAACACTCTGTAACACCTTGATTGTTATTGTAACTACCAGTAACACCTTGAATATTAATGTAACACTCAGGAACACCTTGAATAACATCGTAACACCCTGTAACACCCTGAATAGTACTGTATACCCTGTAACACCTTGAATAATATCGTAACACCCTGTAACACCCTGAATAGTGCTGTAACACCCTGTAACTCCCTGAATAGTACTGTAACACCCTGTAACACCCTGTATAGTACTGTAACACCCTGTAACACCCTGAATAGTACTGTAACACCCTGTCACACCTTGAATAGCATTGTAACACCCGGTAACATCCTGAATAGTTCTGTAACACCCTGTAACACCCTGTAACACCCTGTATAGTACTGTAACACCCTGTAACACCCTGAATAGTACTGTAACACCCTGTAACACCCTGAATAGTACTGTAACACCCTGTAACACCCTGAATAGTACTGTAACACCCTGTAACACCCTGTATAGTACTGTAACACCCTGTAACACTCTGAATAGTACTGTATCACCCTGTAACACCCTGAATAGCATTGTAACACCCGGTAACACCCTGAATAGTACTGTATCACCCTGTAACACCCTGTAACACCCTGTATAGCATTGTAACACCCGGTAACACCCTGAATAGTACTGTATCACCCTGTAACACCCTGAATAGCATTGTAACACCCGGTAACACCCTGAATAGTACTGTATCACCCTGTAACACCCTGAATAGTACTGTATCACCCTGTAACACCCTGAATAGCATTGTAACACCCGGTAACACCCTGAATAGTACTGTATCACCCTGTAACACCCTGAATAGTACTGTATCACCCTGTAACACCCTGAATAGTACTGTATCACCCTGTAACACCCTGAATAGCATTGTAACACCCGGTAACACCCTGAATAGCATTGTAACACCCGGTAACACCCTGAATAGTACTGTATCACCCTGTAACACCCTGAATAGTACTGTATCACCCTGTAACACCCTGAATAGCATTGTAACACCCGGTAACACCCTGAATAGCATTGTAACACCCGGTAACACCCTGAATAGTACTGTATCACCCTGTAACACCCTGAATAGCATTGTAACACCCGGTAACACCCTGAATAGTACTGTATCACCCTGTAACACTCTGAATAGCATTGTAACACCCGGTAACACCCTGAATAGCATTGTAACACCCGGTAACACCCTGAATAGTACTGTAACACCCTGTAACACCCTGTAACACCCTGAATAGTACTTTAACACCCTGTAACACCCTGAATAGCATTGTAACACCCTGTAACACCCTGAATAGTACTTTATCACCCTGTAACACCCTGAATAGCATTGTAACACCCGGTAACACCCTGAATAGTACTGTAACACCCTGTAACACCCTGTAACACCCTGTATAGTATTGTCACACCCTGTAACACCCTGAATAGTACTTTAACACCCTGTAACACCTTGAATATTATTGTAAAACTTTAAAATAAGTTGAGGTCGATCCATCGAAATGCATTGAGGTCGGAAATATTCAATTGATTCAGGAATCGTCAGTTCATGATAATGGTCAACTGCCCTGTGATGAGGTACGAAAATATCAGTATGCAGGAATAAGTTTAGAGTCTAATTTACCAGTAATAAAAAAAAATCAGTCTATAATAAACTACTCTCTTGTGATTAAGTGCAATAATCAAATAAATGAATTAAAATACCTAATTTAGCTAGTAACTCCTCACAGTTTACATAGTTTACAAACAGCAACACAGCTGAGTTCTAGCCAAAATTGGAACTTGAAATATTGCTCTTCATTCCTACATTATAAACAACAGAAAATAAAAAATCGGTTGAAAATGAAACGTTTCATGAAACACAAAACTCAGCATTCAAAACACAAAATGGAAAAAAATCGATTGAAAATGAAGCACTTCCTTTCGAAAGAAGCTCAGCTTTAAAAGCATAAAAGAACTGTCATTCTCACTTTATAAAGTTATCCGCTATCACTCGTCGCTTGTGCGTGTCGTTAGAAGTTGTCTATTTCTGGAATAGAGTGCTGACGCTCGCTCATAGTGGTTTTAATTGAAAAAAATTAAAGACATTTAGTGTTCTCTGTGTGGCCTCATGAACAGAAGAAAATCAAAGAAACTTAGTTAATGTGGCCGCAGTGGGTGGCTAGAAAATCTCGGCAAACTACTCAAAGCTTAGTAAATAAATTTCAATAATCATATACAAGATTTTCAATAATCATATACAAGATTTTCAATAATCATATTCAAGATTTTCAATAATCATATACAAGGTTTTCAATAATCATAAACAAGATTTTCAATAATCATATACAAGATCTTCAATAATCATATACAAGATTTTCAATAATCATTTACAAGATTGTCAATAATCATAGATAAGAAAGCAAATGGAGAAGAAGACTCGTAAAAGCATTAAAATCTTTATCTGAACGTTTCGAGCCAAGGCTCATTTTCAACAGGAAATCTGCAAAGTTTAGAGAAAAAAAATTTTTTTTTGAACAGAGTTATCATACAAAATTTAAAATCAAATGTCTAGGTACGGTAGAACTAAGTTCCCCTTCACATTCCAGCATTAGACAGCACACTTTGGAGGGTGCATGTCATCAGGTTATTAATATGGACAAATTTGAAATTTTAGATTCATGTAAAGCTAGTTTTGACCTCCGCATATTGGAGTCTTTGTACATTCATAAACTCAGGCCCTCCCTCAATGAAATGCAAAGTTCCTATCCGCTGAAAATAGTCAATCGGTAATCCATTATAACCCACCTTTTACTTAGTTTTATAGCTTTGATGTTTTACGCAGTTTTTTTTTCTTACATGTGTTTTCACCCGTTTTCATTAGGCTCGCATAGAATTTAGTTCTACCGTACCTAGACATTTGATTTTAAGTTTTGTATGATAACTCTGTTCAAAAAAATTATTTTTCTCTAAACTTTGCAGATTTCCTGTTGAAAATGAGCCTTGGCTCGAAACGTTCAGATAAAGATTTTAATGCTTTTACGAGTCTTCTTCTCCATTTGCTTCCTTATTAATTTGCTTCGCAAAAAAGATGTGGTTTTTCATAGATAAGATTTTCAACAATCATATACAAGATTTTCAATGATCATAAACAAGATTTTCAATAATCATACACAAGATTTTCAATACTCATATACAAGGTTTTCAATAATCATATACAAGATCTTCAATAATCATATACAAGATTTTCAGTAATCATTTACAAGATTGTCAATAATCATAGATAAGATTTTCAATAATCATACACAAGATTTTCAATAATCATAAACAAGATTTTCAATAATCATATACAAGATCTTCAATAATCATATACAAGATCTTCAATAATCATATACAAGATTTTCAATAATCATATACAAGATTTTCAATAATCATATACAAGATTTTCAATAATCATATACAAGATTTTCAATAATCATATACAAGATTTTCAATAATCATATACAATATTTTCAATAATCATATACAAGATTTTCAAAAATCATAAACAAGATTTTCAATAATCATATACAAGATCTTCAATAATCATATACAAGATTTTCAATAATCATATACAAGATTTTTAATAATCATATGCAAGATCTTCAATAATCATATACAAGATTTTCAATAATCATAAACAAGATTTTCAGTAATCATATAGGCCTACAAGATCTTCAATAATCACATACAAGATTTTCAATAATCATATACAAGGTCTTCAATAATCAAATACAAGATTTTCAATAATCATATACAAGATTTTCAATAATCATATTCAAGATTTTCAAAAATCATATACAAGATTTTCGATAATCATATCCAAAATTTTCGATAATCATATACAAGATTTTCAATAATCATATACAAGATTTTCAATAATCATGTACAAGATTTCGAAAATCATATACAAGGTTTTCAATAATCAGATACAAAATTTTCAATAAGCATATACAAGGTTTTCAATAATCACATAGAAGATTTTCAATAATCATATACAAGATTTTCAATAATCATATACAAGATTTTCAACAATCATATAGAAGATTTTCAATAATCACATAGAAGATTTTCAATTATCATATACAAGATTTTCAATAATCATATACAAGATTTTCAAAAATCATTTACAAGATTTTCGATAATCAAATACAAAATTTTCAATAATCATATACAAGATTTTCAATAATCATATACAAGATTTTCAATAATCATATACAAGATTTTAAAATTTCTCGCCTAAGTGAGGTTTCCCCGAATTTTCGACGTAATTTATGCACGTATGTAATAAAAAATTCATAACGTTTTGAGCGAAGTAGTGTCACGTATTGAAAAAAAAAAATAATTATTAGAGAATTTTCTGCCTTTTGAGTTAACGTTCCCAGTCTATTTTTTCGCCAGAGCGTGCATGTTTTTCGCCGCCTAAGTGATTTAATTACTTGGGCTGCATGCAAAACATGCATGCAGGCGGTGAAAAAGTTAGACTGGGTTGTCATGTAATGAAATACAAAATTATGCGCATTGTTTCACTCTCTACCCCATTCAGGTTCAGTTTTAAGGAGGCAGTCTCAGCTTTTGACAGGCCTCATTTGTAATTTAACTACTTCTGAAGTTTCATATGATGAGAAAATATTTTAAATCTGATAAACTATGGAACCAAAAAAAGAGATTTTTCCTTATTTGGGAATTTAATTTTCGGTTATCCACAATATTTTGTTGCTGTGGCTGCTTTGTTATTCAAATCATATCGACACCAGACGACTGTATACAGAAAGCCTACCGTGACATCATGACTAAGCAGTTTTTGGCCCCGTGACCTGGATATTCACATATCAAAATAATTATGACATGGATTGATTTTATGCCATCGCCGATTTCGTCCAACAATGTAGGCGCTCTACATACAAAACTAGGAACTTCTCTAATTAATAAAACGCACTGAGGTGCAGTAGCTTTCGTTTCCCATTTTTTACTGTTGTAAGGATGTGGATCAATGAACTTCAGAACTTTCATGTATAATCTTTCATTGTTAAACCTACAACACACTGTTTTCTTCATACATCAGATTATATAAATTTGAATTCTTAGATTTTAATTTTTTAAATTTTTAAATCTTTCCCTCGTACATAAGTTTATTTAAATTTAAATACCTTAAATCTTAAGTTCTTAAATCTTAAATTCCGAACTTTTCTTATCTTTTCCTCATACATTAGTTCATTTAAATCTTCCAGCCATACCAACGCAGTACAAGTGTCATATGTGATTTTCATTACCAAGCCTAAGACGTTTGAAGCACTCGTTGGTCCATTTCTTTGCGATCTGCTCATAGCAATTTACAAATTTCTTTTTAAATGTTGGAAAATAAAAAAAAAATAAAAATATGTCCATAAATTCTATAACATTTTATGTTAAATTTTAAATGCAAAAATTTTTAACCTCAAATATTATTTCCGCATAATATCCTGCAATACTGCAGTGAATCATGCACGTACTCGAATCTTTTGTTCTAGCGTGGATAATTACTACCCTGTAATTTTTTACGGAAGGCGATTTGAGCAAAGCGTTTTATGTTCATATTTAACTTAAATTCAGTCTTAGGGTGTCGGGTAAACCTTCCTTTCTGTTAACTTCCTCCAAGACAGGCTACATTTCTTCATATTAATCCAAAATATCACGCTGTATAACATCGAAAATTTTTCGATTACATTTTTCAGAAATTCTCCAGCTTCCTCCAACAAATTTTGAGCTCCCGTGAGCTATCTTTCGGCACAGAAAATCAAGTCTTAATATGGGCAGTTTTTAACTTCAACCACAGACAATTTCTAAAGAAAACGGGATCCTTTTTGTTATCATTTCATACTCGAGAGCACCCGTAAAAGTAGCTGGGCAAAAAATTCAAACAGAAAATATGTGTCTGGCTTTATAAAGAAATTTCCTAGGAAGTTCCAGAAGAACGTCTCGTTTTAAATCCATCTTGATCGAGCAATATTCTTTCGCTTTCTACACAGCCTACATCTTCTGGGCTCATTTTCATTTTTTGTGAGCTGAATTTTAGGACTCGGCTATTAAGTTGCTCCGCTATCGCCGACCCAGCGTAATTCATCTCATTAAGATTCAGAGCGCATGTTTGAAGCAGCCAAGTCTGCGCTCCTTATTATCTCGAGGAACTCATTAGACTATGGCAGAAAATGGAAATTAGAGACACTCGTGTGCTTTGACTCGAGAGTTACAGTGAGAAAATTGGGCCTGCGAGTGATTTACTAAGGATAAAACACACGATATGGCCAGCAAGAGCTCCGGCT
Organism: Morinoia aosen; assembly: GCA_030386875.1. Lineage (NCBI taxonomy): Eukaryota > Metazoa > Arthropoda > Malacostraca > Amphipoda > Talitridae > Morinoia > Morinoia aosen. The sequence goes on along the minus strand of CM059577.1, from coordinate 46,027,338 downwards.
CATGTGACTTTCACTTTAAAAGATCATGATATATGAAAAACGGAGTGAAGGAAGAACTTGATGTGCGATAAAGCGCGAGTCTGGATGACCAAACTGCACTTTAAGGGAGAAAAGCTGCGTAAAACTCAGCTGAGATGTGAACAAGTGGGCAAGGTGCTTCTTCAAGTGCTCTTAATTTATAGTTAGCTAAAATATTAGGGCCTTGTGATACTGGAGCCTGTCCATCCAGAGCCAGGCTTGCGTTCCAGATTTTGTGCGGTATATTAGTTAGTAAAAACGCTTGAGTATTATTTAGTAAAAACAATTTCGTGGAGGGGATTGTAAAAGTGCAGCCTAAGTCATGATTTACAGAAATAATTTATATTCTTCGAATTATTACAGATTATACCAACAAATTCACTGCGTATATTTGAGTACTGTCATTCTACGTGTGCTGTTAAAGAAACAACTGACATAACCGTTGCATCAATTTATTCTTGTTTTGCGAAGAAAGGTAGCAAGTTCTAAACTTGGGGTATTTTCACAGCAGTTAGAGTACTGTCATTCTACATTTGCTGTGAAAGAAACAATTGACGTCTCCGCTCCATGAATTTCTTCTTGTTTCACGAAGTGAGTTAGCCAAGATATAAACTTAAGTTATTTTCACAGCAGTTAGTACTGTCATTCTACACGTGCTGGTAAAGAAACAATTGACGTCTCCTTTCCATGAATTGCTTCTTGTTTCACGAAGTGAGTTAGCCAAGATACAAACTTAAGTTATTTTCACAGCAGTTAACATGAATATTCGAGTGCAAGGAAAACAATTGCTACGAAAGGACGCCTTCAAACATGCCAGGTAAACTTGGTTTGGTCGCAACAAAACAGGTAAACGTGGTTCGGTCGCTTGTTGTTGCTGCAAACGCAGTTTTCTGTTTGTTCTCCTATGGACGGGGCGAACAAATACGTGCGTGAGATGTGTCTTGATTTGAGATAAAGGTGACGTGTTTAGTTAGCCCTAAATAACATCGTCTCACAGGTGCTGCAGAAGTTCTAAATGAAAAACTAAATTCAGTAAGCGATGAAGATTAGAAAACGAGCTAAGTTTGTCACATGAGACCTTCTCAATGTTTTGTAACAATACGACAGTCTTTTAGAACGCGTGATCCTTCTTAGGTAATGTGTGTCTGTATAAATATTCATAACATTATCACGGCTGCTTCTTAGATCAAAAATATTTTGGAAAATAATATCAATGGTCTCAACTAATCTTATTTTTTCAAGGCATTCTAATATATTGAAGAAATATGGTGAAATGCATGTCGGGTGTTATTTTAGCACTCGACAATCGCAGCACCATTTTTTTTTGAAGTCAAAGAATCTCTCATATGTTTTTCGCTATCCCATCACTAGCCTGTATTATTACTCCAATACAAGCTTGTATTATTTTCCCAAAACCAGACTCTTTTATTTTTCTTAAACAAGCTAATATTATTGCTCGTACGCAAATGTAAGCATGTATTATTGCTCAAAAGCCAGCTTGTATTACTGCCTCAAAAGCCAGCTTGTATTACTGCCTCAAAAGCCAGCTTGTATTAGGCCTATTGCTCAAAAAAGTGTGTAATATTGCCTAAATATAAGCCTGTATTATAGCTCCTAAAGTAACTAGTGTTTAACGTTCCCACTTTGAGAAAAATTATGAAAATTAACATTTACTATTTATTCTTTGAAAATTTCAATATTTGAAAATTTCCTGTCCAGTTCAGTATTTGCTCTCTTTGGTTTTTCCGCGTATCAATTTTAAAATACGAAGTCATTCACTGTCGTTCACCGCTAACATTTGAATTAATTTTATTTTAGAATATAACTGATAAATCTACTTATGAGAATGATGTAGGTCCTGATACAACGAAGATAATTGAAAATCCACTTAATTGGAAATTATTTTTTCTTCAAAAGAGTCTTTTCAATGATAACTTTTTGGAATCATTTGAAAGCAGGTCATCACTCAAACATTTCGTTTTCGTCTTTCGAGTTTGGCTTATTATTCACATCAACTCGATAATGTTAATTTTATTTGTAAGCTGTCAGCATATACACGGTGAACTTCCTGTTCAATTTAACACGTACAAAAATGTCATTCTGAATCTCTAAAATACTCGATAGTAATGACATGCATAGGGTTAACATCTACTAGTAAAATTTCAATAAAACTAGTAGCAGCACAAATGAGAAAACGATACCATATCAAATCCACAACGAAATTATTTTGCTTCATTTATTAGAAAGCTGTTCTTGAGGAATTAAATTTTCAGTGCATGAATTTTCACCACTCAATCGGTCGCGTTTCTAGTCAAGAAACGAAGCAGTCCAATACAACATTCGATAAGACCGTCGCATGGGATCTGCAAGTCAAACTATTGCATTGTTCTCGGAGTTTTGCTTTGCGTTAACAATGGCTGACAGGGGAGCGCTAGAGACGAGCCATGTCCCATTATTCATGTATTAAGTGCGTCTTGATGCAACCCTCTAGCACCTCTGCGACTTGCGCGCATATTGCGGAGGGGGCAACCGCGTTTTGACGAGTTCAGGTGTTTTCTGTTCCTGGTCATTGGGGATCAGCAGAGATGGTAAAGTGATTTGCGTAGGGTATTTACGGTAGTAAATACCCTGCAGTAGTTATGGTAGGAAATACTGTCATTTATTGCGTGAGTTAACTTTAAAAGTCCCAAAATGAAGTAAATTGAAGAATGCACAAGCGTTTGTGTTTCAATTATATGCTATTACATTTGAGAATTGGGTTAATTTTTTCTCGACGATAGTTTGCTATACATATATTAAAGTTTAATATAATGCATTTATTGGAACAGAGGAATTTTTTACACTATCATTCTTGGTTGAGGATGGCCATTGTGTAATTATGGGAAGGAATGTTGTCATCAATATGACACCGCTTGCACAGTTGGGTGTTGAAAGCTGAAATATTTTGTCGCTTCCGAATCAACAAGGCGAAGGGAGAGGAAAAATTTCATCTGCTAATAAAATTGAATATGCTGAACAAGTACGGAGAACTTAAAACTAGAATATCTCGGCGAACTTAAACGATAATTTTCTTTAGCTCTTGATGAATATTATCAAACTCGGTGCATCAATTATATATTTTCAATATTAATTTATTGGTGCAAAATTGTTCACAAAAATTTATAAAACAATAGTTGAAAGCAACATCACAATAAAATGGCTAGATGATCATTTCTAAAACTGCTCTGCGTGTGTAGGCCCGAATATATAAAAAACTAAAGTGTGAGCTCCATAGAAGAAGTGCAACAAAATGATCTCCAGTTTAAAGACGAAACGTTTCCGACGCAATCGTTCACACAGTGATTCACGTATAATGATTACCAATTAGATCTAAAGATTAAGCGAATTCAGAATTTGATTTACCATAGCATTATTGCTTATACTTTTTGATGAATTATAAAACATAAAATGGAATACCCCGACCCAATCTTGCAGAGTTTCTGACTTATTTGCCTGAGGAAATTGAAGTGTCGCTCTAATAACAGTAAAATTCAATGCTGCTAAATCTGCCGAGCTCTGTTGAACGGGTTGGTCGCGATGTGAGCCACCGGTGGCCACGGAGGCAATTTTCACAATGCTGCTGACCAACCACTAATCACAACCTCAATTGTCATAAATACTTAATCAAAGCTTAATGAAGGCACGATCCAGTTCGTGTTTGTTATTTTCAACATTGCTTACTACAAATGGCTTTAAATTAGAGTTGAATTTTAAACTTCAGTTTGACCACAGCGGGAGGTCTACAGCTATTTATTGACTACCCAGGTGCAGTTTAAGATGTGAAAATTAAGTGTTTATCGTTATATTAAATGTATGGAAATAAGTAGCATCCTTTAGTTACTTAACCTAGCCTAACCTCACGCTATAGTGCACAGACTCAACTGACATAAACATCAATCCAAGCTCAATAAAGGTACGATCCAGTTCGTGTTTGCTATTATAATCTCACTACAGTGGACTTTAAATGTGAATTGAACACTGAACTTCAGTTTCACCCATGCCGGTCAACGTGTTAAAATGATCTTAGAGAAAATATGTACCAGATCTCAAATCAGTAAATCGCCAATTTGTGAATATATTGGCTGAGACTTCAGATTTATATAACACGCACGCTAGCAATGCCCCTGCAGGCACGACAGCCTATCTGAATGAAATCTTCTTAGGCCGTTTGCTTGAACAAAAGTCTATTAGGCCGCATTATGGCCAACAATAAACGCTAAAGAAGTTTTATTTTCTGTCACTTCGGAGCAAAAAGTAAGCTTGTCGGACTTACGACGGTTGGGTATCGAAGATTTGAAGCCTCTTCAGAAATCTGAGCTTTCATTTCCAGTATTTCGGAGGGTTAACGGGTAACGCTACTGTTGAATGAAAGTGTTGCAGTTTTTTGTTCATTTATGAGTGTTTTTTTGGCTATTTTCGAGAAACGAAGAGATTACATTGCCAATTCTTTAGTCTTTGTTACACTTTTAAAATTGAGACATTTTTCACAGAACTGCTATGAAAATTTCATCTACCTGTATGTTGATTTCATACTTTGAAATTACCTTATTCATTAGAATTTGAAATGCCATTGAACAATCCTTGAAAATTTCCATGAGCTGACAAGAACTTAATAAAAAAAATTCTAAAAAATTTGAGGTCAAACCACTTATACTTGACGTAGGGACCTGTCATTGAAGGCGATAGTCACACGATATATTTTATTAAATCTTCGTTTATTCCTGGATTATTAACGTGTTTGGGATTGTTGGCCTCAGTTGCCAAGCAATTGGTAACACTGCAGAGTTACTAATTGATCTGGTGAGCGCGCAAGTTCACTCAGAAGAACTTACGCTCCTATCTGTTCCACTACGTCGAAGAACTTACGCTCTTATCTGTTCTACTACGTCGACTTAAATTGACAGAAAATTCAGCCGTCAATCTGTATTAGCCTTTCTGGCCTGACTCCACACGTGAAGCTTCCAGTTATGAAGTCTTAGCACTTTGACCGAATCGTGCGCCACCGGTGGCCATAAAAGAGATTTTCATAATGCTGTTGACCGACCAGTAGGCACAAACTCAATTCTCCTCAATATTTAATTGCAGCTGAATGAAGGCACGACCCAGTTAATTTTTTCAGTTTTCAAGATTGCTTTCTAAAATTACTTCAAATTTCACTAGAATATTAAACTTCAGTTTTAACAACTGCGGTCAAAGTGCTAAATGACGTCTCAGCTACTGAATCTGTGGTAGGAATAAACAACATTCGAAGTATTTTTGCCCTCAGATGCTCCTCGCTGATAAAAATAAGCGGTCAAGTACGGACTCTTAGTAGGCGAGTGGTGGCTTCAGGTCCCTTTAGGCTTGAACACGTCTTCACTAAACGCTTCTCTTTCACATAAAAACAGGTTTCCTGCGTCTTCTGTTGGCGAATTGAATATTTAACTGAAAGCATTCATCGGTAAAAATTTTTCAAGCAGATATTAACAAGTTGACTACGAGTGGTTTATGCAGTTGGTTATGTTAGGGTGGGTTGGGTTAGGTTGGGTTAGGTTAGGTTAGGTCGTGTTAGGTTAGGATAGGTTAGGTTAGGTCGTGTTAGGTTAGGTTAGGTCGGGTTAGGTCAGGTTAGATCGGGTTAGGTCGGGTTAGATCGGGTTAGGTCGGGTTAGGTCGGGTTAGGTCGGGTTAGGTCGGGTTAGGTCGGGTTAGGTCGGGTTAGGTCGGGTTAGGTTGGGTTAGGTCGGGTTACGTCGGGTTACGTCGGTTTAGGTCCGGTTAGGTCGAGTTAGGTCGAGTTAGGTTGGATTAGGTTGGGTTAGGTCGGGTTAGGTCGGTTTAGGTTGGTTTAGGTCGGGTTAGGTCGAGTTAGGTCGGGTTAGGGTGGGTTAGGTTGGATTAATGAATAGCTGATTGGGTACGGGTGTGCTAAAAATAAGATTCGAAATGAAGATTATGTGCCCTGGAAAACGACGATGAAAGACTTCTTCGTCTTTATAATTTTAAACAATTGTAATTTTGATGCATTCGTTAAAGAAAAAACATAGAATGAAAATGAAAAACTGAGTAATAAACGGTATCATCTACTTCTGAAAGCCAGTTAGTGTTTTATCCTGTTTTCGAAATCAAGTCCTATACCCTACAAGTTATTCGGATGAAAGGTTATGGATTTGAGATACGGTAGCTGTCAAATCACATTTCAAAATAATTTGCGTGGTCATTACGGTACATCTGATAGCGAAAGTTTTGGCCGACTTGCCTACACGGACTACTTGCTGTTTTTCCATACCAAAATTCTGAAGTTTAATAATTTTCGAATAAAATTCAAGTATCAAAGCACACATCATCTGCGCACAAAGCTCATTGAAGAAAAACTCAACTTGAGAATTTTGACCGAAAAAAGGGACAGCCAAGTAGACAGAAGAACTTTCGCCGCCAACTGTACCGTATACGCCGGCGTAGTTGCTAGAAAATAAGGGCACTGATCTGTATCCTGAGCTTTACAAGCAGGAGCTGACCACAACAACAAAAAACTCGCCCACCTGTACAGGCCTGACGGCCGGGCAAGCATTTATTGAGGAAAAACGAAGAAAACGGAGAAGAACCCATAAGACTCTCAGGGGCTACTACAGCGTGAGGTCTAACGCTATATATCGCCTACCCAGGTGCAGTTTGCGACGTACGAAGCAAGTATTTATCGCTAAAGAAATTTCATGGTAATAGTTAATATCAATTAGTAACAAAACCTAACGTCACGCTAAAGTACTAGCTAGAGGTAGATCTCATGCTGTAGTGTGGTAGACTTCATGCTATAGTACTAGATAGAGGTAGACCTAATGCTATAGTGTGGTAGACCTCACGCTATAACAGCACCGACTCTCAAGTCTCTCTCTGGTAGCATCATTTGAAAGCAAAAACGACTGTCCTTGCCCTCCCAGCTACAATTAAAATCAGTGGCTTACAACCACGAAAATACTCTATGAAATTCATAACAAAAATTGTGGGGTCCAACAGCGGATGATAGTATTTTACGAACTTTTGTAACCTGAGCTGACATCTCTTTCCTAGTACGGAGTTGGGTTGGGCTAGACAGAATTAAATGCTTGTTTGTTGCAGCCGAAGATTGTTTTCCGATTTGTGTTGCCTTGAATAAATAAATACTTATAAGGAAGGTGTCAGCCCGTGGATTAGGTGCTTGAATGCTAAAATCTAGGACTTCTGGTGGCCAAAATTTATTTCATTGTTGATTTTTGACTCGATTTTCAGATTTAAAACTGAAGTTATTTGGATAAGTATTGGACGGACTTTAAAATTCCTATCATCTTGAGTTTGTTGCCTCATTAGAGGAAATTAAAGTAAACCAGCTAATGAAAAAAAAATTACCATACTTCTCCATTATCAGGTAAGCACGATGTTATTAATTATGAAATGCTAACGAGCAATCAAAGGAGAATCTAACTACTTCTTTAAGAAGTGGGATTTTAATAATTCCTAATAGTGATTTTACAGATTTAACGCAATACACTAAATAAGAGTAAGGAGGAGTCATGCATGAACGGCAAATACCTAAAATAAAAGCATAATAACTAGAGGAATGCTTCAAAATTTAACGAATGGCAACTCAGATCATCAATATATAACAATCCAAGTAATGAAAGAGAAAAAATATGCCAGTACAGTCTGACGTGTCGCTTAGCAGCAGCATAAGGCCCATTACACACTGAGCTAGCAAAGCAGTATCTAGCGAGGCGCATGAGCTACCTAGCAGATGGCTTGCGATAATAATATCTCAAAAACATAAGTATTTCCAGTAAACACACTACGCACCATAAAACTATGAACACTAACATCACAACCAAAACGTGTTCAGTGTTCCCAATTGAATTTCCCATTAATGTAGTAAGCTACAATTATGCTTAGGGAGAACAGAACTATTATTAACTTCCTCTAACACTTTGACTGCAACGTGACCCACCGGTGGTCACTGGGGGAGTTTTCAAATGCTGCTGACCGACCAGTTGTTGAAAACTCAATTTCCATAAACAAAAAATCAAAACGAAACGAAAGCACGACCCAGTGAATGTTCGCTATTTTCAACCTTACTACAATCATTGACTTTACATTTGAATTAAACTTTAAAATTCAATTTTACCTGCCGCAGTCAAAGTGTTGAAACTTGTGACCATCTTGGCTTACTTGCGTGTTGGGTTGGTTGCTTGACGTAATCCTCAATCTGCTTTCAGTAACAATTTATGAAGAACAAAAGTTAGAAACATGTTTGTAGTAAAAACATGATGTCAAATTTAAAATTTCCACATCTTGTATTGTGGACTCCATCTGATTTAAATAATCAGTGTGCGAAGAATATTTTCCAAGACTTAGTTATACCAGCAACTTGACCTAATAGGTCACGGTCATCTTATAAATTTACAATGTTCATGTATACGTACCGACGTCGTGTAAGGTGAGGCGTTTGAAAGTGTCAGTTTGGAAGGCAAATTGATGTCTCCTTCTACCTTGAGTTTCGAAATCGACACCTCACTGCTCTTACGAGCCCAGCTGAAGCCCACAGACCTTGAAAGATTAGGGTGGTCCCCATAAAAAAAATTATTCGTGTTTACCGCACTTTCTACGCCGTTCCACAAGCACTGATATGCCAAGGCAGAGCTGGTTCACACACAATATTTTCTACTCACTCTCAACTCGTTTGGTTTCCTATCTCAGAGAATGTCACTTTAGGTTGTGTAAAGTGCTGGAAAAAAGTCAACGAATACAGTAACCTTACGTAACTTTGTCATGCTAATAATTCATATCTCAGAGGAATGTCACTTTAGCTTTCGTACCGAGAAAAGTCAACTGATCTAGTAACCTTACGTAACTTAGTCACGCTGATAATTATATTCATGTCTCAGAGGAATAACATCAAATCCTTTGACTTTCGTAGGCTGCTGAAAAAAGTCGAGGATACAGTAGCCTTACGTAACTCAGTCACGCTGGAAAACAGCATTCCTAAGCGTTCAAAAATCAGATACGACAAAAAGGCTTGTAGAAAGTCAAGAAAGACCATTAGTGCGGTTAATTCTTCAGTTGTGTCGCTTGTGGATTAGACCACACTTTATCCAGATTATGTGGTAAGTGCATCAGGAGCGACTTTATGCTTATCCGGATTATGATGGAGCCTGTGAAAAAAAATGAATATATTCTGATACATTCGGTAAAAGTTTATAAGTATCAGTTTGAAAATAACTACTGTGGTTGGTGTAGTATATTTTCATACATTTTGTAGTTACGAGGTAAAAAATTATGTGATATCCATGTCTGTTTTCCTGTTTAAAATTTATAAAACTTATGAAATTATCACATCATCACAGAATTTAATATTCAACTGCGCGTACTCTGAACAGTCTTTACTTTGCATTTATGTTAATTGGGAGACACGGAATGGTTATTTATCACAGGCTTACAAAATGCCTCCTTAACTTAAAAAGTAATGTTGTCACCTAACTCTTCAAAAACACCTTAAATAATAAAATAATTTTTGCATTTTCGCTTGATAGGAGATTTCCCATACATTTTCAAAAATCATAATCATGAATCTCATCATGAATCTCATCATGGATCTCATCATGAATCTCATCATGGATCTCATCATGAATCTCATCATGAATCTCATCATGAATCTCATCATGAATCTCATCATGGATCTCATCATGAATCTCATCATGGATCTCATCATGAATCTCATCATGAATCTCATCATGAATCTCATCATGAATCTCATCATGAATCTCATCATGAATCTCATCATGGATCTCATCATGAATCTCATCATGAATCTCATCATGGATCTCATCATGAATCTCATCATGGATCTCATCATGAATCTCATCATGAATCTCATCAAGAATCTCATCATGAATCTCATCATGAATCTCATCATAAATAAATTTAATGTGAACCTAAGCAAACAAGAACATGTTTTCGTAACATACATAAGATATTTTCCAATTTCTTAAAAGTTCACTTTTCCAATTGAGAGATTTCTATGATATTGGATGACTTGAACCAATTCTTAGCATCAATTATTGAAATTAAAAATGCTCATTTCCTGGACATAAATTTTACCCAAAGATAAACTTTTACTGTCATGAAAAACCAATTTAGTTTCATATATAATTTTATGTTATTTCTATCAAAGGAAGAATAACTAGAATTCGGGTAGTCTGTTCAACACAGTGGCCGTATTTGGTTGAAATGAAGTTCAATAATCAACTCAAATTTCAAGTCAATAGTAGTAAGTAATTCCGACAGGAGTATATATTAACTAGAAATCGGGCCTTCATTCAGTATTAAATAATTACTTATGATTGAGTTTGTGACTGCTGGTCTGTGAGCAGCATTGTGAAAATCCCCTATGTGACCACCGGTGGCGCACGTTACAATCAAAGCAACGCTCTCCATCTCACTACCGTTCAGAGGCAACAGAAAGTCCGCGTGAACACGTCGCTTGCGATACGACCCATCGATGGGTCTCCCCAAAATTTTGAGCAATCTGTTAAAATTTATGATTTTTAATAAACCCAGTTAATGTTTAGCATTTATAAAATTGCCATTTGAGCAATCTGTTAAAATTTATTGTATTTAATAAGCCCAGTTAACATTTAGCATTTGTAAAATTGCCATCATATTTTGACTTTAAATTAGAGTTGAATATTGAACTTCAGGTTAACCCATCGCAGTCACCGTGTTAAAGGATCAATGAGGACATCGAACTCTCGTTTAAGCAAAGACAAAATCAAACTGTAATATTTATACATGAGGTGATCCGTAGAGCGTGGCCGCTCGGGTAATCCATACCTGTTGCGCCATCGAAGTCACTTTGAAATAATGCGTCGGTATCGGGTTATTTGATCGGCGAGCTCGCAATTTATTGTCGTCTTTGGGAGGGGGACTCATTGAATAGAGTTTGAAATTAAATAAAAGTGGAATTGTTAGTCTATGAATTTTAAGAATTGACTCCCAATTGTTTGTATATGAATCTCATGAATTGACTAACAACTGTTAGTCTAAGAATGCAACTAAGGTCCCAGCAGAAGAATTTCAAGTTTTCAAAAACAAAAGACGACAATTATTCTCTTTCGATTTTGAAATTTTTAGCTTTTCAATCACGAAGTTCTCTCACATGAATGTGCCAGTCGACGCAACCAACACTTGCACTGACGCCTTCCTGACACTTGCACAACCGCCATGGGGCAACCACAACTCCCTTCTCTCTGCGGCTAAAATGTCCTATTGGATGATGTTTTTATTGTTTCTCTCAATAACGTAATTAACCCACGACACGGCGATAGTCCGCCTCGTATGATTGGTCTATCAATTATGAATCTTTATGTTAAGAAATTTTCAAAATCCAGTGGGTTGCAATGCATTTCATGTTGCAAGTTTTGCTTTTTAAATAAACGGTTTTTCTTTTTTTCTTTCTCCAGACTCTCGAGAATCAAGATTCTTAAGCCGATAGAGGTCCTGGAAACGTTCATCGGTTAATAATTACTTGTACACACATCATACCTGGGACCCACCATGCAAGTTTTTTTCACTTAATTGCGATAATATCTAGCGCGACACTTCACATTCTATTAATTTGCGTGTTTTTTTGGGTAAAATGCTTAAAATTTGACAATCGTGCTGTCGATAAGCGAGAGAATGGTCGGCAATTCTTACTTATGATTTTTGTAAAACAATTCAAGTGGAAAATTTTGTGGGGATACTGTGTGTTCTTGTCATATGAACAATGGTTTTAGATATTATTTGCCATAAATGAGTTGTATTTTAAGGAACCAAAGATGGGGCAAATACAAATTTCGTCCATCGACAGAAGTATTTTTTATAAAGGATTTCATCCAAGCAGGATTTTTTATGAATCACGTCACCAAATGCACATCAATTCGAGACATTCAAAAACCATTCATCTTTCAGGGAAAAAGTGAACGTACCTGCAGAGGATATATCTGCCAAAGACAATAAACCTGCAGACGAATTCAATTCATGAAAATCTGAGCGTGCATTCAGTTCTGGTAAAATGAAACTCAAGATTATTATTACATGTCAACAATCGAAAAAACTCGTTTGGCAAAACGAAAAAATCTCGACTGACAAGAGCTTTCAACCCTACGATACAAACCCGGATACATCTTTAATGTCAACTTAATTCAACGTTAGGCTACGTCAAGATTTCAGTATTTTTGGCAGTTTCCAAAGCCCCCGACAGTATTGTCAATGCTTTTGTAACTTCGTACAAAACAAAACGATAACAATGAAGTAATATTTTCCTAGTAGTTATGTACTTGTTTCCCCTTGGCTATGTTTTTATCATTTTTTAAAAATGGGGGTACTATTTATTCAGAATTTGTGAATATATAACATCAGCCATGCAGTTTGCGTTTTAAAAGGTTTGAGTACAAATAATTTGGAGGAAGTTGTATTCTTTGTGCACCCCAAAGCAAACTCCCCAATGAAGAGAACTCTCCAATGACTTGGGATAAACTCCCCATTGACTTGGGGTAAAATCCTCAATGAAAGAACTCCCCTATGACTTGGGATAAACTCTCCAATGAAGAGAACTCTCAATGACTTGGGGAAAACTCTCCTTAGGGTAAACTCCCAAATTAAAAGAGCTCCCCAATGACTTGGGGCAAACTCCCCAATAACCCAATAACGACAACTTCCCAATGAAGACAACTCCCCAATGAAGAGAACACCCCAATGAAAAGAACACCCCAATGAAAAGAACACCCCAATGAAGAGAACTCCCAATGACTTGGAAGTTCTCTCCCCGCAAGTCACAGGAGAACAGCACCGTATACCCAGCCGTGGGCGCAAGGCATGCGCGCATAATACAAGCCGATAGCAGGCAAGATAAAGGAGAGATGCTCCAATAGGGCGAGCACCCAGCCTACGATTTATAACTGAGTTATCTTCTTAATTTCAGCGCAATAAAGAAGATGCATCGCACTGAAAATGCTATTCGGTATCGCACGCAAGCGCCGCTGTGCTATTCCTACCTGTGGTTTGGTGGGCGCTGCAAGTCGACATGCGGTTTCTTGTTTGTTAATGGAAGACGCCAATTTTGCATTTCTCTGCTTGTTGGACAACAATTTTTCTATTTTCGCCGCTCCGTTATGAGTTTTTTTGCGTGTCTATGGTTTTTTTAGTTGGCTACGCGATTTTAGATTGTGTGATTGTTTATCCAGATGATGCGCTTTGCGGCTTAAAAGAACTTGAGTCACATTCAATCTATATTTTTCTATCAGGTTAAGTCAATCTCTATTCCAACTTGCAAAAAATTTTCACTGTTTGTCACCGTACAGACACTGCTATGAACATCTTTAAAACAATTATTCCTTCACCGCATCAATTATATAAGTGAATACTAAGGTGAATTATTCCGCTGCATCATTCAGGTTTATGCCCTGAATTGACGATGAGAATGTGAGCAAGATTCCCACCGTGTATTTTTGCTCATGAAGCCATAACTACCGAGGTGATAAACATAAATCTTGTTGCACTTAATGGAAAGAGAGCATGATCAAGAATGTAAATTTTACATGTGATCATGAATGTAAATTTCATATATGATCATCATTGTAAATCATGTGTTGTAAGCAGCAATGTCTGACAGCGAAGTTTTCGAATTTTTTGTTATGCTCGGACCGGATCACGCTAACTTTTGACAAATTTTAAACTACAAAATAATTATGGTGATTATTTTGTCTAAAACTAAGACTCAAACATATCTGAAAACATAAAGGTGTTTACCTGACTTTTAAAAATAATTCAAGATGATTATTCAGTCAGATAAAATTTACTTATCATAAGGGATATGGTGATTAGAAGGTGTATAGGAAATGGACGGAAAGCAATAATTTATTCATGGAAAAAGTAAGCAATATATCAAAACAAGACGCTCGTCAGTGAATTGATAAGTAATTTACAGAGAAGAACTACAAAAATTTAATGCAGAGTAAAAAAGTTTAATAATTATGGTAAATGAGGAATCAAGATCACGTAAATTGAGACGGAAGAAATCTGAACATATTCTTTTTGTACTTGGTTTTCGCTGTGCCATCAAAAATTTTAAAAGAAATCTCATAGTTGTCTGTGATGTTTGTTTCTAAACAACTTTCGTTCGTAATCTAATTCGCTTTTCCTATTTTCAGGTTTTGAAAAGGGAATGTTAACGACGTAAAAATAGTACATTTTTAAGTCGTTCTGAAAGAACGTTTACGTTTTCTAATCTTGGAATGTTATTTTAAAGTTGTACATTTCTTACGTTAGGAAATTCATCACTCTCGCCGATGTGCATCCTTTCTTTCCGTTGGACAATTCCATTGCCTAATTCGAATATTTTTTTCATTAGGACAAAAGAAAATTTTGTTTCGTGTGCTGATAAAATACGCAAAAAATATCAAACAAAAATATTCCGTTCTAAAATGCACAAGTAATATCGAACACAAGTATTCCATACAAATCCAAAGCCTTTTCATCATCACAAAGGACAAGATGAAAAATCCCATTTTGTTGATTTATCCCATTTTAAGAGCTGGTAAAAAAAGCCCACTTGTGATAAGGACTTCTAGCACAAAACTTTATCGCATGCAAATTTATTCAAAACCATTTTAGTAAGCTCCTGTTTCGCCATGCTCTACGCTCACCTAGTGCAAGAAGAAAGTTACTACGTACAAGTATGCGTTCCGGCTACAAAGTGTGCGTACCCGCTACAAAGTATGCGCTACCATGCGCAACAGCTCAGCATTTCTCTTCCATCACGCGCATTAACTCCCTGCATACCGAGTTCGTTGCCCATTATCAGTCAAGTGCTGTAAATATTAAAGTAACTCGGGTACCTTTACCGCATTTCACTGCAAGCGGCGCGTGGATCCGTAATCAGTCAAGTGCTGTAAATATCAAAGTAACTCGGGCACCTTTACCGCATTTCACTGCAAGCGACGCTAATTGTTAACTGGAGCGTTCGGCATGCGCCGCTCAAATTTAATGAGCTGAGCGAAACTGCGCTCGAGCGTCCGTAAGCTGGCGCAATTAAAACCATTTCTGGTCACGGGATCTTGCGTGCATCTCCGCCGCCTCGATATGTAGCGAGCCGATTTGATAATTGCATCGTTGGGCTCTGGGGCGTTATAATTGAGCCTTGTCTAGCTATTATGCGCATCATAATAATGGAGGATGTGCATCACACTAATGGAAGTTGCGCATCATGACAATGGAACTTGTGCATCATGCTAATGGAAGTTGTGCATCATGCCAATGGAAATTGTGCATCATATTAAGAAGCTGCGTATCATGCTAATGGAAGTTGTGCATCATACCAATGGGAGTTGTGCATAATACTAATGGAAGCTGTGCATCATACCAATGGAAGCTGTGCATCATACTAATTTAAGTTGTGCATCATGCCAATGGAAATTGTGCATCATGCCAATGGAAATTGTGCATCATATTAAGGGAAGCTGCGTATCACACTAATGGAAGTTATGCATTACACTAATGGAAGGTATGCATCACACTAATGGAAGTTATGCATCACACTAATGGAAGTTATGCATCACACTAATGGAAGTTATGCATCACACTAATGGAAGCTATGCATCACACTAATGGAAGTTATGCATCACACTAATGGAAGTTATGCATCATACTAATGGAAGTTATGAATTATACTAATGGAAGCTGTGCATTACACTAATGGAAGTTATGCATCACACTAATGGAAGCTGTGCTTTATACTAATGGAAGTTGTGCATCATAATAATGGAAGTTGTGCATTATACTAATGGAAGATGTGCATTACACTAATGGAAGTTATGCATCACACTAATGGAAGCTGTGCCTTATACTAATGGAAGTTGTGCATCATAATAATGGAAGTTGTGCATTATACTAATGGAAGATGTGCATTATAATAATGGAAGATGTGCATTATAATAATGGAAGATGTGCATTATACTAATGGAAGCTGTGCCTTATACTAATGGAAGTTGTGCATCATAATAATGGAAGTTGTGCATTATACTAATGGAAGATGTGCATTATACTAATGGAAGATGTGCATTATAATAATGGAAGATGTGCATTATAATAATGGAAGATGTGCATTATACTAATGGAAGCTGTGCCTTATACTAATGGAAGTTGTGCATCATAATAATGGAAGTTGTGCATTATACTAATGGAAGATGTGCATTATACTAATGGAAGATGTGCATTATAATAATGGAAGATGTGCATTATAATAATGGAAGATGTGCATTATACTAATGGAAGCTGTGCCTTATACTAATGGAAGTTGTGCATCATAATAATGGAAGTTGTGCATTATACTAATGGAAGATGTGCATTATACTAATGGAAGATGTGCATTATAATAATGGAAGATGAGCATTATAATAATGGAAGATGTGCATTATACTAATGGAAGCTGTGCCTTATACTAATGGAAGTTGTGCATCATAATAATGGAAGTTGTGCATTACACTAATGGAAGATGTGCATTATAATAATGGAAGTTGTGCATTACACTAATGGAAGATGTGCATTATAATAATGGAAGATGTGCATTATACTAATGGAAGCTGTGCATCACACTAATGGCAGTTGTGCATTATACTAATGGAAGCTGAGCACCACGCTTAAGGAAGCTCTGCATCACACTAGTGGAAGTGTTGCATCACACTAATGGAGGCTGCACATTACGTCAGTCTAAGCAGCGCATCACACTAATGGAGGTTATGCATCACACTAATGGAAGGTGTGCATCACACTAATGGAGGTTATGCATCACACTAATGGAAGGTGTGCATCACACTAATGGAAGGTGTGCATCACACTAATGGAGGTTATGCATCACACTAATGGAAGGTGTGCATCACACTAATGGAGGTTATGCATCACACTAATGGAAGGTGTGCATCACACTAACGGAAGCTGTGCATCACTCTGGGCTATCGATGTGTGCTAATTTTTCTGTCTTAAGAAGAAATATCTTCTCTGACAATTTGTGGGATAATAATTACGAATAAATCTGCGCTTTAATTTCATTCTGAATAAATTTCGCGCATTTGGCGACCTCCGCCAACTAATATTTCGTGCATTTTAGATGAATTAATTTGTGAGGAAGTAATAACAATTGATGTGGCAGCAATTATTTAGGATGAGCCAAACGATGAAACTTAGTTTTTTTTATAAAAAATAAGTTTCATCGTTTGGCTCATTCGCTTTGCAGACGAGTTGATCAAAAGAGCGGAGCTGGAAACTATTCAAATACTAAATCCTGAAGCTTATTTCATATAATAATAATCATCAGCATGTAGCAAAAGCGCGCGCTGTGATGCTGATGATGCAATAGAAAATTGTTTTTAGCCAAAATATAAAGAATTTTTAAGTCTATCGTTTTAGGTTTAAGACGTGCTCATTAACAAGGCAAATTATGAAGATTTTCAGAATGAGCACCTGATGAGAAAATAGCTGAGGAAATAAGCTTATTAAATGGCGAAGGCAATTAGCTTATTAAATAGCTGAGGCAATGAGCATATGAAACAGCGGAGGCAATAACCAAATAAAACAGCTAAGGCAATACGCAGATGAAATAGCTGAGGCAATAAGCAAATGAAACAGCGGAGGCAATAACCAAATAAAACAGCTAAGGCAATACGCAGATGAAATAGCTGAGGCAATAAGCAAATGAAATAGCTGATGCAATAAGCAGATGAAATAGCTGAGGCAACAACCAAATAAAA
Organism: Morinoia aosen; assembly: GCA_030386875.1. Lineage (NCBI taxonomy): Eukaryota > Metazoa > Arthropoda > Malacostraca > Amphipoda > Talitridae > Morinoia > Morinoia aosen. The sequence goes on along the minus strand of CM059577.1, from coordinate 46,009,492 downwards.
CACTGAGGCAATGAGCATATGAAATAGCTGAGGCAATAAGCAAATGAAATAGCTCAGTCAATTCCCTTTCGCCTGCAGAAGCTGCCTGCCGTTGCTAATTGCTCTCAACAAATTGAGCTGGAACAGCGCGCGCTGACAGAAGGATTATTCATAAACCGAAAGAGCTCGCAATTTTTCAACGATGCTCAAGTCCATAGAAAAATGAAGCGTAGCGCTGGCTGATGAAGCGTGAAAATCTGACAAGTTGAAAGTGCTTTGCAGCCTGCCGAACGGAGGTCGACGGTATTATATTTGGACTGACTGTAGTAATGATTGTAATTGTTATTTGGGCCACAGTGATAGTAATTAATGCTGGTATTGCAATAATAGTATTATTAATAATTTGTACTGCAATGATAATGATAATTAATATAATTATCGATATAATTATATTTGTACTGCAGAATTATTTGTATTGCACAATTACAAGTACAGCAGAATTATTTGTACTGCGTAATTATTTGTACTGCAGAATTATTCATGCTGCAGTATTGTTGTACCGTAGAATTATTTGTACTGCAGAATTATTTGTACTGCACAATTATTTGTACTGCGGAATTATTTGTACTGCAGAAATAATCATGCTGCAGTATTGTTGTACTATAGAATTACTTGTACTGCAGAATTATTTGTACTGCAGAGTAATAGTTTGTACTGCAGCCACCGCACGTGTGCTGTGTGTTCATATCACCTGTCTTGAAACGAGTGGTACTTGCATGATTTGCACTAATTTGCAAGACTTTCAAGCATGTATGTGACTTTATTTGGGGTTGGTTATTGGAGATGAGGTTTTGCGCAGTTGGAAAAAATATCCGTGTGTGCTCGACCTTAGTTTTATGAATAATGTTTCAAATAGGTCGATTCTTAAGGAATCTCACGGGTAAGATAAGTGTATTAAGTTTCCAAAGGGTTGATCCTTAAGGAATCTCACGGGTAAGATAAGTGTATTGAGTTTCCAAAGGGTAGATTCTTAAGGAATCTCACGGGTAAGATAAGTGTATTAAGTTTCCAAAGGGTTGATCCTTAAGGAATCTCACGGGTAAGATAAGTGTATTGAGTTTCTAAAGGGTAGATTCTTAAGGAATCTCACGGGTAAGATAAGTGTATTAAATTTCCAAAGGGTTGATCCTTAAGGAATCTCACAGGTAAGATAAGTGTATTAAGTTTCCAAAGGGTTGAACCTTAAAGAATCTCACGGGTAAGATAAGTGTAATAAGTTTCCAAAGGGGTGATTCTTAAGGAATCTCACGCGTAAGACAAAAAGGAGAACCAATGTAGAAATTAACATTTGAATTATTTTTCACGGCAAGTGTTTCAGAATATTATAATTCCAACTTCAGTGATGAAACATTAAATGAGCTCAAACTCAGAAAATGCAGGTAAAACTGTTTAACATTCAACTCGAATGTCAATTGCAGTAAGCAATGTTGAAAATCGTAAATATTAAATGGATTGCGCTTCCATTAAGTTTTTATTTTTTATTTTTACAATTGAGTTTGTGACTACTGATCGGTCAGCAACAGCATGAAAACTTTCCCAGTAACCACCGGTGGCTCACGTCGCTGTCAAAGTGTAAATGATATGGCAGCCTCTCCGTATTCGCATCGCCGAAGCCCAAACGGACTCTTAAAAAATAAGTCTCTGCTATCACTATCAGGCTTTATCATGTTTATTTCTCAATATTTTTGTGATGTTATCATTAGTTAACTCTAAAAATGGAATAAAAACTAATTTATTGGTTTATATTTCTTTTAACACGTTGACTGCGATACGACCCATCGCGATGGGGCGTTTGAAAAAGTTTTAACTATCTTTCAACATTAATGGTATTTAATAATGGTATTTAATTTTAATACTAATGGTATTTAATGGACAAAGTAAATATTGTGTATTTATAAAATTGCTAACAGCTTTCTAATTTAAATTTGAGTTGTATACTGAACTTCAGTTTAACCCATCGCAGTTACTTCTTGTTAATATATTAAGGACAGCAAGGGAGAGGAAAATGATTGGAAAAGAAAACACGAACACGGTGAAATGATGCTGATGATACTGAACATGCATGGATACCTGATTGTTTTTTAAAATACAACTATTGGTATTGATACTATTGGTATTGATACTATTCGTATTGATACTATTCGTATTGATACTATTCGTATTGATACTATTGGTATTGATATTATTGGTATTGATACTATTGGTATTGATACTATTGGTATTGATACTATTGGTATTGATACTATTGGTATTGATACTATTCGTATTGATACTATTCGTATTGATACTATTGGTATTGATACTATTGGTATTGATATTATTGGTATTGATACTATTGGTATTGATACTATTGGTATTGATACTATTTGTATTGATACTATTGGTATTGATACTATTGGTATTGATACTATTGGTATTGATACTATTGGTATTGATACTATTCGTATTGATACTATTCGTATTGATACTATTGGTATTGATATTATTGGTATTGATACTATTGGTATTGATACTATTGGTATTGATACTATTGGTATTGATACTATTGGTATTGATATTATTGGTATTGATACTATTCGTATTGATACTATTCGTATTGATACTATTGGTATTGATACTATTGGTATTGATACTATTGGTATTGATACTATTGGTATTGATACTATTCGTATTGATACTATTCGTATTGATACTATTGGTATTGATACTATTGGTATTGATATTATTGGTATTGATACTATTGGTATTGATACTATTGGTATTGATACTATTGGTATTGATACTATTGGTATTGATACTATTGGTATTGATATTATTGGTATTGATACTATTCGTATTGATACTATTCGTATTGATACTATTGGTATTGATACTATTGGTATTGATACTATTGGTATTGATACTATTGGTATTGATACTATTCGTATTGATACTATTCGTATTGATACTATTGGTATTGATACTATTGGTATTGATATTATTGGTATTGATACTATTGGTATTGATACTATTGGTATTGATACTATTGGTATTGATACTATTGGTATTGATACTATTGGTATTGATACTTTTGGTATTGATACTATTGGTATTGATACTATTGGTATTGATACTATTGGTATTGATGCACTCGGCCTCTTACCAAAAAAAAATTCACCTGACTACGATTACCGAAATCCAGCATTCAATCGCATCACTAATTAAATGAATTATAAAAATTAAATGAAATATTGAATTTTTTCACTTTAATTTATCTCGTTAGAGACTCGTGGCAGTCAATACCAATACCATTACCTAGGAGAGCATAACTCCGGTCATGCTAAATAAAACTTCTGAAACTGATACTGCCGCAGAGGGATAAAATCTATACTATAATAAGAGCCGCGTCCGTCCGTCCGTCGGTCGGTCAGTCTGTCCGAAGCCAGCCTGCTGTGTGTGATGAGCGTATCTGTGATACAAGCTCCAGCCCTATATATTTTGACGGGCCGTGATCACGCGGCCTCATCAACTCTCGAGAGATTGTATGTTTTTATTTCTTACGGCCTTTCTCTCATTTCGCCCTCTTTTTTATTTCAAATAAAGGGGGTGGACTAGTAACGATAAAAAGTGAACTGGTGAGACTAAAAATAGAGTAAGATAACTGATGATGCAGCGGAGGTGGCAGAAAATGATCTGAAGAAACATAGAAACGTAACAAACGGGTACCTGAAATGCAAAATTTTGGCAATGAAACTTGCAAAAAATAGTTAACAGTTGACTTAAACTCCGTGACTGTGTGTTTCGTAAGTGGCAAATGGTCGTAAACCAATGGTCTATTTCTCGTATTAGATTTGCGTAATTTCCGCAAATTTGAGAATGGTCCATTGTCCACGAATGAGCTGATGAGCAAATGTGGAGTTTGTGGAAGAAATGGACTTCAGAGGCCTGGAACTGGACTTGCGAGGCCTCGATATGGACTGTGGAGGCCTGGAAATGGACTTCAATGCCTGAAAATATATTTCAGAGGCCTGGAACTAGACATCAGAGTGCTTAAAAAAATGAGCTTAAAAGGCCTGAAAATGGATTCAGAGGCCTAGAAATGGACTTCAGAATCCTGGAAATGAACTTCAGAATCTTGGAAATGAACTTCAGAGGCCTGGAAATAAACTTCAGAGGCCTGAAAAGATACTTCAGATGCCTGGAAGCCTCCAAGAACTGCTCATGGCTACGGTCGCTGGAATTAAAATGCACGGAGTGAACAGCTGGCCAAAAAACTGGAGTTTCAAAGCCTCTGGAACCTCCTCACATAGTCACTGGAATAAAAAAATCCCGGCGCAACCACACGAATAAATCACGGGAGCTAAAGACCGCACCGCAGATTTATGGAGGTCCCGTCCAGTGTGGCGCAAATCAATATGCACACACTGAGAAGAGTTCAGAAAATCAGGGCATGCAGTGATAATAGAGCATGTACGATGTATTGAACTAAGGTTCATGGTCTTTAATGTAGAATGTTGGAATGTTTTTGCGGTGTGTAAGTGCTACGCTCGGACAACGCTGCGGGGTAATTTAGCTAATTTAAACAGCAACTTCTGCTTCATGGAATGCTGAAGATTCATTGCTATTTAGTCAGCACTAATTCATGCGCATTCATTAATGTTAATGAATGTTGCCGGTGTACGCTTGGTCGAAAGTATTGTGCTGGCGATGGATATACATGAATTGGTTTCTTATGAGATATTTTGGGCTCATATTGATGCACATGCCGACGAAATTATACGAAGAAAGCAATTAAAATGAGAAAGTAATGAAGTTCGCAGAGAGAATTTATGAAGTCCTTTTGCGATTCGTTATTTTGTTAATGATGGAAGAGAAGCGGGAGAGTAACTCAAATTTTGAAGGGTTTTGTAATCTTTCTGAGTGTTCTCTTGAAATGGATTACTTGTTCGTGATGAAACTTTCATTATATCATATAACTTGTTCCTTCATATAACTTATAACATTGTTCCCTTCACATAACTTGTTACATTGTTCCCTTCACATAACTTGTTACATTGTTCCCTTCACGTAACTTGTTACATTGTTCCCCTCACATAACTTGTTACATTGTTCCCTTCACATAACTTGTTACATTGTTCCCTTCACATAACTTGTTATATTATTCCCTTCACATAACTTGTTACATTGTTCCCTTCGCATAACTTGTTACACTGTTCCCTTCACATAACTTGTTACATTGTTCCCTTCACATAACTTGTTACACTGTTCCCTTCACATAACTTGTTATATTTTTCCCTTCACATAACTTTTTACGTTGTTCCCTTCATATAACTTGTTACATTGTTCCCTTCACTTAACTTGTTATAATGTTCCCTTCACATAACTTGTTACATTGTTCCCTTCACATAACTTGTTATATTATTCCCTTTACATAACTTGTTACGTTGTTCCCTTCATATAACTTGTTACATTGTTCCGCTCACACAACTTGTTACACAACTTGAAATGAACAACTTTTTCATCATGAAACTTTCAATCCATTCACCTAATTAATTGCATTGTTCCCCTCACACAACTTGTAGCACAACTTGAAATGAACAACTTGTTTGTGATGAAGCTTTCATTCCCTCCACAGACTTTGAGCTACACTATCAAAAACAGAGGATCATGAGGTCTCAAATCAGATATGGAAAATACGCCATAAATATAGCTCGTAAATACGGCCGATGAACATACCTCACACAGCTCATAGTATCTTTCAAGAGGGTGGAGAAGACTTGTCTTAAAACCACTACTTTGAATGAGCGCAGCTTGGTTCGTTCGCAACAAAGAACATAGAAGCCACAAAAGAAAATACTTTTGTAAATACTCTTTGAAAGTACTCTTTGTTCAACTTGGCTTCGCGTTGTGTGAATTTGTTCTCATGACGGAAATGTTTTCGTGAAGCGTTGTTTTCTTGAATATTGGATAGAGTATTTCAACTTTCGTCTGTTGAGAGGGTTTGTGAATTGTTGCGGTTGATTAAAAGCCCAACTTGTGGGAGTAATCATTTCTAGAAATTAGGGGATAAAATTGAGTAACTACAATCTGAAAATTTTTATTCTTTCAAATAATTGGATAGAATATTTCAACATTCGTCGGTTAACTGTGTGTCTTGAGAGGGTGTGTGAATTGTGGTTGGTTAAAGAGTCAAACTTTTGGATGTAAACATTTATAGAAATTTCGGGATGAAATCGAGCAACTGCAAAATGACATTTTTAATTTAACAATACTGGTGAATAAGTCGTATATGTAAATGCTCGAGCAGTTTTGTTGTTGGTAGACTATTGGATGGTATTTTATTATGTAAATGCTCGAGCAGTTTTATTGTTTGGTAGACTGTGAAGGAGAACCAAGGATGGTGTTTAATTAATTATTTGGTAGACTGTGAAGGATGGTATTTAATTAATTTATGACCGAACGACATGCTCTATGATGACCCTTATATGAGGTGATTATAACCCACATGCTGCGAGGCTCAGAACACAAAATTAACATAAAGTGACGACGAAGATTTATGAACTAAAGAGAAGCATCTGATGAAAAGAGGGAGGATTAAGTTTGTTCATTAGTAACAAATTTAAAAATGATTTATTTGGCGAGTTTTCGGTAGTACAATCAAATATATTTTCCATTTTCTACATTAATGCATTCTGTCTTGTCACTGTGATGGAAACAATATTATCATGAAAACGAAATCTATATTACTAATGGTGCTGAAAATAAGTGGAAAAGAAAGTAGTCAATAACTGATAATGAGCAGATGGTGACAATACCACGAACTTTATACAATTTATAGTAATAGGCCGTAACAATTTTAATAACAATAGGCCGTAACAATTTTAAAATTGAATTCGGAACTGTAGCCGCAGCATTCCTGACGCCAGCTGAACGTATTTACACCCTTTGATGAGGATTTCAATTGTTGTTGTCTAAAATGTAATTCAGTTAATATGACCGTCGAGTGATCAGTAGACGTCCGGAAGAGCGACGCCACAGCAAACCAAAAATTATTCACTATTTGTAGAATCCCAAAAACTTTGCTCTGCGTTGAATAGAAAATGAAAAAAAAGAAAAGCAGTATATTTCCGATGAAGTAGATACATGAAGTTGTACTACCTTGGTTTTTAAAATGTCTTAACATTGCCATCCTTAATTGAAATACATTCATGGGTATGGTGATACCCATGCCTATTGTCGAAATAAATGACTGAGAGAAAAACTTGGAAAAGTTCATTCTCTTCGTCGCGTTAATCTAAGTTCTATAACGCATGTAAATACAAAAAGTAAAAAAAAATTGAAAAAACACAACACACGACGAACATAAAGAAAACATGTAAATACATGCAACAAACAAAAAGAATAACACAATACGCGATACATTCTCTTTCTTGCGTTGATCTAAGTTTGATAATGCATTTAAATACAAGAAATAAGCCAAAAAAAAACATAACACCTGACGAATACCGAAAAAACTCGCCAAATTCGTTACGCAACGAACAGAAAGAAAACGTGTAAATACAAGCAATAAATAAAAAAAATAGCACAATACACGACGGAAACACAAAAAACTCTCACAAATTCATCACAACCTGGCGCAACTCGAGCTGACGTAGCGCAGCAGACGTTCGCTAATGTTGCTTTAGATCCGACGCAGATGTCTGGAACGTTGACGCTAATTCGTTCCCTGCGAGAGTTCCGACCTGGAAATGATATCCGCGACTCAGGAGTTGCGACGACAATCAAATTATTGAACAAATTTGCATTTCAGATGGAGGAAGGCTTCCAGAATTACAGATTGTGAGACTGTCTTCATATGTGATGTGCTTTTGAATAATCTTGACGTTAATCTCAACGCATTTGATATTTTCCATGTGCAAAATTAATCTGCCTTTGAATAATCCTGGCGTTAATCTCAACTTATTTGATTTCTTCAGTGTGCAAAATTAATTGTCTTTGAATAATCGTGATGTTAATCTCAACTCCTTTGAAATAAACTTGCATATGTCTTCAGTGGGCAAAATTAATCTACCTTAAAGTAATCTTAACGTCAATCTCAACTCATTTGGTATGTAGCTACGTGGTATGGGCAAAATAAATTCTTTTAATAAAAGTACTAATTTTTTTGTGGGTAAAAGTAACTTCTTAACTTCAGTTTTCAAAAGTATGGTACTTGGATATCAGTTATTTCAATGTCTCAAGCGAAAGTTCAGTTCTAGAGAAACAATATAAGCACAAACTATAATGTAGCTTGAACCCAAAAATTTTTCACCAAGCTACGATATTCGTGAAATGTAAGAGGTGCGACTACGTTAAATGGGAAATTACATTTAAACGATATTCTCACAAGTAATGAAGTTGACTATAATTATGAAACACGGTCACGAAGGCGCATATCTCCAACGTGACTTTAAATAAGAATGCTCTAACCGATAGATACATTCATCAACTCTAAGAGGTGTGCGCTCTCATCAAGTCTAATTTTTGAAGTAGTCGCGTTTTCCATTTGCCGCTATACGAAGCCATCTGTATGTTTGGATCATCTCCGTGAGAAATGCACGCTGAAAAGACCGGACCGACACCCTCATAGCGTACTTGTTGCGTCTGACCAATTTGAGAGAGCAGTCTCCAATTTGCTTTCCATTTGCAAACGAAAATTCAATCTCCAAGAAGACCTCTGCGTAGTCGAGACCAAATCGAAGAAGAAGCCAGGAAAAGACCTTTTGGTCGACGTAAGTTCAATCTACGGCGCGCGCGTCAAGGCGCAATTGTGTGATGAGGCAAAAGGAGATGAGGAGCCTTGTTGTGGAAGCTCTTCACTTTCAGTTTTGACGACCGCGTTGAGAAGAACGCTAATTTCCGCTTAGGGGCTTTCATGTACAAATGATATTAATAACACAGTGATAATTTTTAAATAAGGTTAATAACAAAGTGATGATTTTTAATTGAGGTTAATAACACAGTGATAATTTTTAAATGAGATTAATGACACAGTGATAAAAATAACAGATTAATAATGAGATCAAGAACAGATGGATGAAATAACACATTTATAATGAGATTAGTGAGATTAATAACACAGTAACAAATGAGATTATTAAGACAGTGATAAAAATTATCAGAGTGATAATTTTTTCTATAAGTCGTGACGACGTGAAATGCCTGGAATATTATTTGGAAAAATAGGAAGCGTCGCTGACGAGTATGAATGATGCACTATATGAGAGAAACGAGGGTTTTCTTTCAAATTTTTCGATGAAACTGGATAACATTCAGTAGAACATTTATATTCGACTCACTGCTAAATTCAAATTGGACGGAATATTTGTTTAGGATATCTCAATATCACGTCGCAGCCAACCCTTTCGTAAGTGAGTCGTCATTTTGTTCTACAGTCTATGGCATCTGATTCATAAGAGCCAGTTTCAAGTCATTGTACATAGCTTGTCTCAATCTTTTATGCTTATAGTATTTGTCATCTGATTCATATGAGTTTGGCATATGATGAATTTCGGCATTTGATTCATAAGAGTTCGGTATCTGATGAATTTCGGCATTCGATTCATAAGAGTTCTGCATCTGATGAATTTCGGCATCTGATTCATCGGACTTCGGCATCTGATGCATTTTAGCATCTGATTCATGAGGGTATCTGATGAATTTCGCCATTCAATTCATAAGAGTTCGGTATCTGATTCATAAGAGTCAGTTTCAAGGCATAGTACAGAGCTTGTGTCTCGATCCTCCATGCTTTTAGTATCTGAGTGTGATTGTGGACTTTTCAGTTATATAAAGCTTTCGTTTATTTAATATCACGGATTAAAGCTCGAGTGTGAGAACCCCTCAATGAGTTTATTGTGATTTCGGGCTTTTCAGTTATATATATTAAGCATTCATCGATTTATTATAATGCATTGAAGCTCGAGTATGTGAACCCATGAATGAATTTACTTATGTATTGATGAATGATTTTTTGTCAAACAATTAATTCGTTCAAGGAAGGGCTCATGATAAATTTGAAAGAAAAACGTAAAATAGATATTTACGAAGCAATTCAAATCAAGCAATTTAAAATGATAAGTATTCATGAAGAGCATTCAATGCGTTTATATTCAATTCAATATTTTTTGTTCAATAACTCTTCCGATCGCATGAACATATATTAAAAATTTAGGGGGTGACAGTATACTTTCAGTGAATCTTTGTTAAGTTTAGTCAAAGTTAAATATATTCATTGAGCTGAGAGAAAATGAACACTTACCAAAAATGGTTGGTTTGGCCACAAGTTCACTCCGTAGTTTGCTATTCTTCTCTACTTCATACAAGTGAAAATTATAGAATAAAAATGAAGTACTAGTGACAGAATGATTTATTTCATTTATCTAAGCTATATTTCTTATGTACCTTCAAGTCCGTTAAAAAATACTCCAGTTAATTATATTAAAATATCCAGAGCACTTACTTGAATTATTTTCTTTGATATGTTGTCTTGTCGAAGTAAAACTCAGAATTAAGTCAACACACGATGATGGCCTTCACATACCTGTACTTTAATATAATAAAAGAGAATAAAGAAAAAACTATATATGAGAACTGATGCGGGCCGAAAATACTTTGTTACAATCCACACTTTGTTGTCTCGTCGATGTAAAATTCAAAATTATAGAAGGTAATATGCGATGATGTCCTTCAGACATATACTCTAATCAAAGTAAACCGAGAAAAAAAACTATAAATTACAATTGATGCAGGCCGAAAAGACTGTAACAATCCACACTTTACACGTCGAAGTTCGACTACTGATGGAGTGATAAGTCAACAAGCAGTGATCTTCTGTACTATTAAATCTCACAAACTTAGTCGTCAACCACATCGCATGTTTCGACGACCCTCATCCATTTTCCTCAAACCTATACAATCAAAAACTACGTCCGCTTGAAAATATCACAGAATTTGCATGAAATTACTATTGGTTTCCGCACGACTCCACTATAACGGCAATGGGCAAAATAACAGCAGTTCGAATGAACTTGGAGAATGCCGCAGTTGGTGCACAAACTCGGTTGTTATCTAGCGACCTTCCTGCCTCCAGGTCGCATGTTCGAGTCTGACTAACAATGATTGTTGAGCGGAGCTATTTTGTGCAGACCGAGGCACATGTCGCTGTTTTTAGCCGCTATTTATGATCTTTTTTGAGCTGATTACAGCCGTTAGGTTGGCTGCTTTCTCTGCTCAATGAGCCCCGCACAACTGGCAGGCCGATGCCCAATCTGCCGCTCGTAATTTGTTGGAGTGCATCGCTGCAGCGACTTTCGATCTGCCTCGTCCTAAAAAATCGCTAACTTTGCGGCAAAAATGGCCAAACGCGGCTTTCTGAACGGTGCTGTGCTCAGAGTTGCCAGATTGGCCAATTCATGGCCAATTTACTCAAAATTGTAAATATTTTAATTGTACACAAAATTGTAAATTGTAAACATTTTATTGAACACAAAATTGTAAATTGTAAACATTTTAATTGTGCACAAAATTTTAAATATTTTAATTTTGCACAAAACTGTAAACAATTTTTAAACACCATGGCCATGAGAAATTCATTTGGCCTTTTTACAAACTCAAGAAGCAGAAGACCTGCAATATTTCGAGGAGGTGCATTCTTTTGTCATAATATTGCCAATGGGAGTGTCAAGTTTATTAGTATTGTGGTTTCTGGTTTCTTTTGAAGTGGCCATTTTGGCCATTTTATCTCGTAAAATGTGGCCATGAGCTGGCAACACTGGCTGTTTTCAAGCCTCGGTGCAATGCAAGCTTGGCTGTAAAACGCTATGCTAAGTTATTTTTAATTTTAATTTTTTAAAAATCAAACGCGAGCGCCCTCAGGACTTAAATTAAATGAAAATGAGATCGCTCCTTAAAGTAAAAAGTAGTTAAGCGAGTAGAGATAGATTTTTCATGGTATGAGGTTGACTCTAGCTTGTGTGTGTAAATAGAGTGAAAATTAACGGTAATTGCATGAATTGTAAGCTACATATAGCAAATATTACAATTTCTTGTCAATTGTTGTAAAAAGAGAACCTTTTATTTGATCGAAAAGTGAATTTTAAAGTAAATTGAAATTGAAATAAATGATGTTTGGTCATGCAGTCACTGGGCTATGCTTAGGTACACCTTTAAGTAACATCACGTAGACCATTATTAATGTAAGAAATTAAGAAAACGCTCTGAGGAAATTTTGAACCACTCCGAGTGGAAGGTCTTCTAAACTTTTTCTTTCGTATTAATTTTTTACAAAAGAGCTACACTATAATTAGAAATATGACACAGCTGCATTCAGAAAATTATCAGTTGTTGAGGTTTTGAAATAACACACGCACACATATCAGTATATATATGTATATATATATATATACTCGTATATATATATTATCACATTATGGTGAGGTAGGTACACATATATGTATATATACATATATATATATCTTTATATATACAAATATATGTATATATATATATATTTATAATCATATAATTTCTTGCTCACAGAAGGGCAGGGTCTTAAATATTAATAGTTCATAAATGTTAAAGGAATCACAGGGCTGTTGAACTTCTCATCAGGATACGATCGAACTAGGAACAGATTGTTCATAAAAATAAAAACCATACTCCTACTAAACTTTTTAGGATACGACTGAAATAAGCCAGGAACTTAGTGGGATCGAAGTAAATGTCATCTCTAACAACATGTGTAAAAATTCAATTTTAAAATCAGTGTGCATTTTCAAGGAGGACTGATGAAAAATACGTTTACCAACAAAAAGTCTACGAATCTCAAATTCGTGCCCACGACAGCGTACATACGTTAAGAGTACAGTCGGAGGTGACTCACACCGTTCTTAAGCGGCCCATAGACGATCAATTTTATTGCCAATATAATTGACAATAATGAATATTGACAATTTAATTGATCGTCTGTGGCCTTGACTGACGACCGTCAATTAATTGACTTAGTGGGCAAAAAAAATTTCATCAATATATTGAGTCAATGATATCGACAATTAAATTGATCGTCTATGGGCCGCTTTATGCGTTTCATCTAACAAAAACGAACCGAGTATTTATTTTCCCGAATCAGTAATACCATCATAATCTGTGATACCTTTTCTATAAGTTAATCTAGACGGATAATTATGCTAGAAATTAAATGCTTATGGTATTCCTATGATGGTATTACTGATACGGGAAAATAAATACTTGGCTTGGGTTTCTGTGGGACGTACTGTATAATGCGCCATTTCTTGTTTACGAAAACAGGATCACAATCAATTTACGCCGACGTAGCGGCAACGTATGTTCTTTTAACGCTTTGACTGCAATGTGTTAAACTGAAGCTCAATATTCAACTTAAATTTAAAGTCAATTGTCGTAAGAATTTTTGGAAATAACAAGCATGTCCTGGATCGTACCTTCATTTAGCATACATATGAAAATTTAGTTTGTGACAAGTGGTCGGTAGCCAGCATTATGAAAATCCCTTCCGTGGCCACAGGTGGTGCACGTTGCTGTCAAAGCGTTAGTCGTAATTTGACACCATTGCCTGTTTACGAGCACAAGATCTCATGAATTTACGTCGACGTAGCCACAGCGTATGTTTATTAAAGTCAACTTGGTTAAGTATTTGCTTGTTATAAGGCTAAAATTTCCATGTTTGAGCCTTTTTCAATGAAATTTGAGCCATGAGGGCCACGTAAACTAGTTTTTACTTCACCTTCACACGACCTCATCCACCGGATGAGGTCGTTCAAATGCAGTCACTTCAGGAAGTGCTGAATTTGCATCTTTTCAGCCCCGAGTGGTCGCGTTGAATTTGTGTTTACCTACCATTCCCATTATAATTAGAGAACATCGCTACCATTCGCATTAAAGAACACTGCTACCATTCAAATTAAATAACACCCTTACCATTAAAATCAAAGAATACCGCTACCATCTAAATCAACGATCACCGCTACCACTAAAATTAAAGAACACCACTATCACCAAACTTAAAGAACACCACTACCAGCAAAATTAAAGAACACCACAACCAGCAAAATTAAAGAACATCGCTGCCAGCAAAATTGAAGAACTCAACTATCAACAATATTAAAGAACACCGTTACCACCAAAATTAAATAACATCGTTAACATCAATATTAAAGAACACCACTACCATCAGAGCGATACTTGTTACACTTCAAGATGTTGCAAAAAATTATAAGGTTAATTTTTGAACGCTTGTTACGATGCGTCATTGTCGCCACCTGAAATAACGCAGCCCAATTTTAAGAGGAACACCATTTAGCAAAATCAATTCAACGCTCAAGAAAATACTTACTACCTTGAATAATTTGTAATGCTGCTTCCTTGAACTGTAAGTGGTGATTAAATGATTGAGAGAATTAATGCCCTACATTATAAAACATCTCAATCCAAACTTTTTTCGGCGGAGCATGCATGTTTTTCGCCGCCTAAGCAATTTAATTACTCGGGCGGTGGAAAACACGCATGCAGGTGGCGTAACAAAATAGACTGGGATGGTTTGTTACATGCTTGCATGTTGCTGTTTGAGTGCTTGTATGCTTGCTTGCTGGCTCGCTTTATCAATTGATTGACTGATTGATCGATTACTTATATACTGAATTGATTGCTTTCTTTATTAATTGATTGACTGATTGATCGATTAATTGCTTGCTTACTTGCTAACTGTAGTAACTGCTTTATTAATTGATTGACTGATTCATAGATTGCTCACTTTCTTGGTTACTCGACTGATTGCTTGTTTGCTTGGCCTGGCCGTCTCCCCCTGTAAACTAGATACCTGAACACTATATAATGACTGCGGTCATTTTCTTGCATTGTAATTTAATTGTACCGAGTTGAAATGCACTCCTATGGTGCATATCATAACACAAAGACGGATAAATCGGGAGTTGCTGATTTAAAAAAGTTAAAACAACTCATATATTTGAGTTGCTCATTTTCAAACAGTTTAGGTAACTTAGAAATTGCGGCTTTAATTAAAATTATGCCATCAGTGAAACACCTTTTGCATGTTGATACAAATGATAATTTGAGCTGAGAAACATTTTCAACGAAAGGATTGATGAAGAAATTGAAAATCATGACTTATCAAGCGAGAGTGACGTTGCAGTTATTGCTTAATAGAAAGGCTTAGATCGAGGGCAAAAAAAAATTGTAGGCTGAAATTTTTTAGTATGTGAGTCTGTATTTCATCATCAGAACATTAAATCCGGAAAAGAATTAATCAATCGACGCGTTGTCTTCAAAAAATGCCGCATGGAGGCAAAAAGAATTTAGTCGATGGAGGCTTCGTTTCAAAAATGCGGAAAAGAAAAATCAGTCGAGACAGAACGGCGGATTGGAGAGGCGCAGGCGAGAGGTGCAGTCTCGTGAAAGTGAACCGATCGAGCGTTGACTTTTTTTCCTTTCGATTACGGGCGCAGAAGAGCTCTGTTTTTCGTAGCTAATCGACGTTCCAAAGCAATTGATCATAATTGCGGGTATTTGAACAAAAAATAGAAGACTGCTCTCAAAGCCGCCTCGAGTTATGGGGTTCTTCGTTGCAACAGTTCGTGAGACGCAAGTGATTGATTGCGTGGTTCTAGGTGAGAAATTTTATGCGTTTTCTATCCATGCGCATTAAATTTGATACCATGTTCCGTTCAATGCAGTCTCCTTATTTAGCTTACCAATTCCTCAGGGTAATTTCTCAGGGTAATTCCTCAGTGTAATTTCTCAGGGTAATTCCTCAGGGTAATTTCTCAGGGTAATAACAGGCAAGTGGGACCAAAATTGCACAGGCTCGTAGATACCCTCCAAGCAGATATTCTTATTCCAGTTATTTTTGGTGCTGGCCAAACTGATGCCTGAAAAGTGAAGCGCCTAAATGAATTAAATGTAGAAATCCAGCATAAAAGAATAATCCTTAAGGCGAAAATCAATTCCCTCTGGATTACTCTTTTCACAGCAAAAAAGTTCTGACAACATTTTCACCATCATCCTTTCCAAGTTCTTTTTGACTTGGTTTTCTCATTGCAAACTTTCTTCCTAAAATTGAAATCGTATCTGTAAAATGTTAAAAAAACACAATTTGCGTGACAGCCATGTTGAAATTTATTATGCTTGCGCTGTAAAATCCTACCTTACATAAAACTGAAATTTCCGATATTCTCAATAATTATTCCAGTTAATATCATGGCTTGCTCTCCGAGTTACATTCTTTTTTACTTTCAAATCACACACAGGTAGCGCTGAAGTTTTCATTCAATGAAAAGCATGGGTGATTGCTCAGAACCAATTTATAAAGCGTCTGCATCTCATGTTACTGTAAAATCTTGATGAGGGTTATTAGAAATAATTTTTGCCAGTAAGTACATGCGATTTTGTCTCCTTTATTCTATCGTATCTATCACAGGCAGGAAAATGGCAATTTTCAATTATTTGAGAAAAATTTCTCGAGACTAGAAATGGCGAGAATTTCTAAAGCGTCGGTGATAAATGTTGAGAGGAAACATTTATCAATCAGGGAGTTCAGCATTTCTGCAGCAGTTAATTTTTTTACATAGTCGGTACGGGCGTGATTTGTATCATTTACATCAACCAATGCACACCTCAACTTGCACGGGTAAATATTAGTCTCAGTTGTTCAACAAATACAATACATACTTTTAGTTGTCAATAACAGAGACTATTTTTGACCGTAAATTTGAGATTCGCATAAGGTAATCGACAAAAAATGCGTCCATCGGAACCGGAACCATACAACCGTTTAATTCTGATGTAAGGTTCCGGTTTCATTTATATACACATCGGTCAGTGGAGGCTTTTTTTGCAGACACCTTGTATAACTGATGGAGTGACTGTATACTGCTGGATGTATGCATATATAACTCAAGGAAAGGCTGTACATGCATGTATAACTGAAGGATAGACTGTACTGCTGGATGTATGCATATATAACTCAAGTATAGACTGTAGTGCTGGATGTATGCATATATAACTCAGGATAGACTGTATTACTGGATGGATGCATATATAACTCAAGGATAGACTGTATTACTGGATGTATGCATATATAACTGAAGGATTGACTGTACTGCCAGATGTACGCATATATAACTGAAGGATAGACTGTACTGCTGGATGTATGCATATATAACTGAAGGATAGACTGTACTGCTGGATGTATACATATATAACGCAAGGATACTCTACTGCTGGATGCATATATAACTCAAGTATAAACTGTACTGCTGGATGCATATATAACTCAAGGATAGACTTTACTACGGATGTATGTACAAAAGAAGGATAGACTGTACTGCTGGATGCATATATAACTCAAGGATAGACTGTACTACGGATGTATGTATAACAGAAGGATAAACTGTACTGCTGGATGCATATATAACTCAGGGATAGACTGCACTACGGATGTACGTATAACAGAAGGATAAACTGTACTGCTGGATGCATATATAACTCAAGGATAGACTGTACTACGGATGTATGTACAACAGAAGGATAGACTGTACTGCTGGATGCATATATAACTCAAGGATATACTGTACTACGGATGTATGTATAACAGAAGGATAAACTGTACTGCTGGATGCATATATAACTCAGGGATAGACTGCACTACGGATGTACGTATAACAGAAGGATAAACTGTACTGCTGGATGCATATATAACTCAAGGATAGACTGTACTACGGATATATGTATAACAGAAGGATAAACTGTACTGCTGGATGCATATATAACTCAGGGATAGACTGCACTACGGATGTACGTATAACAGAAGGATAAACTGTACTGCTGGATGCATATATAACTCAAGGATAGACTGTACTACGGATGTATGTACAACAGAAGGATAGACTGTACTGCTGGATGCATATATAACTCAAGGATAGACTGTACTACGGATGTATGTATAACAGAAGGATAAACTGTACTGCTGGATGCATATATAACTCTACGATAGACTGTACAACGGATGTATGTATAACAGAAGGATAAACTATACTGCTAGATGCATATATATCTCAAGGATAGACTGTAATACGGATGCATGTATAACGTAAGGATAAACTGTACTGCTGGATACATATATAACTCAAGGAGAGACTGAACTACGGATGTATGTATAACAGAAGGAAAAACTGTACTGCCGAGTTAAGCCGAGTCTGTCTGTGAATGACGAAAAACAAAGATATGCTCGGCCATGTCTGTCTTGAAATAGTCCGTTAAAAATAACTTTAGTGTTTATTGGAAAGGGACTAACAATAGAAATTTGCGCACAAAGGAACGACCGCAGGAAGAACATTAAAACGACGGTTTTGAGGTGGCAAAACCAGGCTCCCTTTGACCCTCTTGACAGCCTGTTATTTAGAGGCTCTTGACGCGCGACGCTTTTCACTTGCGCCAAAACCTAAAACAAGTATAAAGGATCGATGAAAAATGAATGATTTTCTGTGAGAAACATTTCACAGGATAAATTCAATTTGTTTGAAATATTCGACCTACGCGAAGAATGAATTGGGGAATATAGAAATTCCTTAACGTTCCACTCCCATTGCTGAACGTTTTTGCTGAGAAAAAAAGAACAGAAGATCACTTAGCAAGGAATAAGAGACACGGAGTGCGAGTTTTCTCTTCTGAAGTTTTCTCTCACGGGATGGCCTGTACATAGAAGCAGCAAGTAAAAAATGGCATGGAAGAAAAGGCAAGTAAAAGATCGCAGAGAATCGAGAACTCTGAAAGGAAAAATAAGGATCACCTTTCCAAATTTGAAAATAGTGCCATAACCACCATACAAATAAGAGTTTTTTATTGATTTGAGATGGACAAAAGAAGGACATTAGTTATCTGAAACGAAGTTTTTCTCCCTTGTTATGAGTCAAAAAATGGAATATATTCTAAGCTTCACGGAGAAACATGAACGTTTGGGGTTACTTTTGAAATGCCGCCTTGCTTCACAACGGTTTTCACTCGACACAAACTCCACCAGCACAATTTTACTCCAAAAATTAGGACATGCCAAACCACACGCGCCCTAATTGTCGGTTCTTCAAAGACGGGAACCACATCTGTTCCTGTGAACAGAAATTAAATGAACCGTGGTCAGCTTTTGTCTTTTTGAGTTACCAAAGAACTCAACCGTTCTACGTTAGTTAATGGAGCACAACCAACGTCGGAGCTGGGACGGACCTGCGTCAAGTAACGAAGAAAACGGAGAGCTTGTCGCACTTTTGGTATTTCCTAACCAGTTAGCGGAGGTTTTCTGAGCAAAACTGGATGCGGTGTAAGAAGTGACAGGCTTTCATTGGGGACGAATTTATTTTAAAAGCTAACCAGCGGCAACAGCTCTGAGGGTGTTGACTTCAGGTTATAAATGACCCGAAACGTTCCAAGTATTATTTTTATTCACTGACTTTCTTAACGCGTTTCCTGCTATGTGTTAAACTGACGTTCAATATTCAATTCAAATTTAAAGGCAATTGTTGTTAGAAATTTTTAAAATTGCATACATTACCTGGATCTTGTCTTCATCAAGCTGTTGTTAAGCATTTATGAAAATTGAGTTAGTGACTGCAGGTCGGTCAGCAGCATTATGAAAATCCCTCCAGTGACCACTGGTGGGTCATGTCGCAGGAAACGTGTTAAATACGATGATGCTCTCATTAAAGCCCTGTTTTATAACACTTCTATATATAATTTGGATATGCAATAGGCAAACCAACAATATACAATACATTCATATTAACTTCAGGTGGTGATTAATACATTCATTCATATTAAGAGTGGGTGGTAACAAATTCAGTATACATGCACTTTTTATTTGTTAATGTACTTTTCATTTCTCCCCGAAAATACACGTTGATTATAGCCATTACACTTTGGTACCTTTTGTTACGGATTACAGCCTCCTCGATCCCACTAATATTTTGATGTAGGCAGTGCGTCTAGAAACTTGAAAGCATTTGTTATTTTTCACCTTCTCACTTCTAACTTTACTTATTCTTTTTAATTTTTATTTTTCAATTTTTAACGTTTACTCAGCTTGGCAACACAAGTAAATAAATAAGATCACTCGTGATTACAACGCGTTGCGTTCCCATAACATTACTTCCCAAGTACACAAAGAAAATCACAACCGTCTAGAAATTTTAAGGTTTACGTAACATTACCGCTGAAGCAGATAGAGAAAATCACTTACGTTTAGAAATTTTACGTTTGCATGACATTACAACTCAGGTAAATAAAGAAAATCCCTTGTGCCTAGCAATTGTTACGTTTACGGTACATTACCGCTCATGCAAATAAAGAAAATCACTTGCATCAAGAAATTACTACCTTTGCAGGACATTAAAATTCGAGAAAACAAATAAAGCTGATAATATTGACCACTTGCGAGATCTACTCAACATTTCAATGTAAGTTGTATCGGACTTGGCGCGCTCTCTAATTAAACGATCGGAGAAGCACCACAAATATTGAGCGGACTCTTGAATGGGAAGTTTCTAGCCACTCAGTGTACAATTAAGCTGTTCTACCGACAAAATTATGAAGTCCTGTGCAGCAATTACTCGCGAGCATAATTGAGGCGCTAGAATTAACAGCTGAACTCTCGAGTAGAAGATGCACGAGAACAACAAGTGTATTGTTTATTGTGACGCTGGAGGATCTGCGTGCTTGGGGTTCGGTTGTTGTGGTAGGGTTTGTTTCTTGCGTAGTCGTGTGCGCGAGAGTGAGTGACATCGAGGTGAGGTGGAGACCAATTGTTTGCATTTGCTTTTTTTTCAGAGGGAGTTTCATGCGGATTCGCTCGTCTATTTCGTGTGCATTCGTTTGTCGATTTTGTGAGCATTCGCCTGTCTATTTCGTGGGTATTCGTTTGTCGATTTTGTGAGCATTCGCCTGTCTATTTCGTGGGTATTCGTTTGTCGATTTTGTGAGCATTCGCCTGTCTATTTCGCATGTATTCGCTTGTCTATTTCGTGTGAAGTCGCTTGTCTATTTCGTGTGTATTCGTTTTTACATTCCATGCGCATTTACTTTTCTATTTCGTGTGCCTTCACTTGTCTATTTTGCGTGCATTTGCCTGACGATTTCGAGTGTATTCGCTTGTTTTTTCGTGTGTTTTCGTGTGTCTGTTTCGTGTGTTTTCGCGAGTCTATTTTGTGTGCATATGCTGAATTCTTCAGAGGAGAAAGTGGACAGTTTCTGTAACGATTCTGAAATAATCAATCCCATTTCCCATTTGATTTTTTGGAATGGTTTATTTGAATCGATTAAAAGGCTTCTTTGATAGTATAATTGAGTCAAAACAGATGAGTTTGATGAGAGTCCAGTCTAATCCTTTGTATTGGGGCACTTTAATTTATCTGATGAAGTCACGGTCCCGTTTTAGATCGAACCTTCACACTTTGATGATGTCTGGCTGAAATTCTTCTTGAAAAAATGTCTTGATAATAAATACACTATTCTTTACCTTAGCAATTTATAAGTGAAGAATGTACCTAAGTGATGAATGAGAGATTATCTTGACCAAGAAGAATCCTGTAAAGTCATCCGTATTTCTGGCACAGAAAATTCAAAAAAGGCCTTAACTAGTCAAAACTAAAGAACTATACTCGAGTGCTCTGCCCTAGATAGGTTGCTTTAGAAGCCGCACTACTATTAAGTCCACAATAACGATCATCACTGACTATTATATGTTAAGTTTATTCTAATGTTTCACTTTGCAGTAAATTGACGTACATGCTTATGGAAAATAATTCAGTAATATCGTCCTAATTTCACATAGTTTTTGGAAGGTATGCAGGAGTCCTCCAGAAATACAAAGTCCACCCTCCAGAAATACAAAGTCCACCCTCCAGAAATACAAACTTCACCCTCCAGAAATACAAAGTCCACCCTCCAGAAATACAAAGTCCACCCTCCAGAAATACAAACTTCACCCTCCAGAAATACAAAGTCCACCCTCCAGAAATACAAACTTCACCCTCCAGAAATACAAAGTCCACCCTCCAGAAATACAAACTTCACCCTCCAGAAATACAAACTTCACCCTCCAGAAATACAAAGTCCACCCTCCAGAAATACAAACTTCACCCTCCAGAAATACAAAGTTCACCCTCCAGAAATACAAAGTCAACCCTCCAGAAATACAAAGTTCACCCTTCAGAAATACAAAGTTCACCACCCAGAAATACAAAGTTCACCCTCCAGAAATACCAACTTCACCCTCCAGAAATACAAACTTCACCCTCCAGAAATACAAATTTCACCCTCCAGAAATACAAAGTCCACCCTCCAGAAATACAAACTTCACCCTCCAGAAATACAAACTTCACCCTCCGGAAATACAAAGTCCACCCTCCAGAAATACAAACTTCACCCTCCAGAAATACAAACTTCACCCTCCAGAAATACAAACTTCACCCACCAGATATACAAAGTTCACCCTCCAGAAATACAAATTCAACCCTCCAGAAATACAAAGTTCACCCTTCAGAAATACAAAGTTCACCCTCCAGAAATACAAAGTTCACCCTCCAGAAATACAAAGTTCACCCTCCAGAAATGCAAGCTTCACCCTTCAGAAATACAAAGTTCACCCTCCAGAAATGCAAGCTTCACCCTTCAGAAATACAAAGTCCACCCTCCAGAAATACAAACTTCACTCTCCAGAAATACAAAGTTCAGCCTCCAGAAATACAAAGTACAGCCTGCAGAAATACAAAGTTCACCCCTCAGAAATACAAAGTTCACCCTCCAGAAATACAAAGTTCACCCTCCAGAAATACAAAGTTCACCCTCCAAAAATACAAAGTCCACCCTCCAGAAATACAAAGTTCACCCTCCAGAAATACAAAGTTCACCCTCCAGAAATACAAAGTTCCCCAATAGGAAATATCTCGATAATGTGCTTTAGTCGAAGTTGTGAATTTTAAAAATTCTGCAATCTTGAAATAAGATAAAACACACTGCATTCATTTGTCCTTCAGAATCCTCTGATGCATATACATAGAAGCCCAAGCACGTTAACACTCTGACCACGAATAGTAAAATAAGAGTCCAATATTCAACTCAAATTTGAAATCAATTATAATAAGCAATTTTGAAAATAGCAATCATTAACATTTTGAAAATAGCAATCATTAACATTTTGAAAATAGCAATCATTAACTAGATCTTGCCATCATTTAACCGAAATCAAGCATTCACTAAAATTGAGTTTTTGACTAGTGATCGGGCAGCAGCATAATGAAATCATCTCCGTGGCCACCGGTGGTGCACATTGCGGCCCAAGCACATCAAGCGAGACCTTCCCTCCTCCTCCCATTCGGCCAAACAAATCTTTTCATGATATTTTTTACGACCACATTACGACCGACGTGGGAGACATCAAACCCAGCTGGAAGGGCGGAAAAACTTCCCCGCAGTCGGCCAGAGAAAGTTAAGAAGAGTCCTATCATAATTAGGGAAGGTAAAAAATTAATTGAGGCTGAGAATGCGGTTGCTTGGGAAGACTGATTGGAGGCAGAGACGCTGCAGCGCTTCCGGGGTCACGAAAGGAAAAGACGAATTTGTTAAAATAATTTTTTAAACACTGAACACTTAAAATAATTTTTTGAGTTAGGGATGCAAAAGAGATTTGCATACAGAATATTTTAATTTATGTATAGCATTTGTTATACAGCATGCAGTGACGTCTATACAGCGTGCAGTGACCGCTATACAGCGTGCAGTGACCGCTATACAGCATGCAGTGACCGCTATACTGCGTGCAGTGACCGCTATACAGCCTACAGTGACTGCTATAGAGCGTGCAGTGTCAGCTATACAGCATGCAGTGACCGCTATACAGCGTGCAGTGACCGCTATACAGCCTACAGTGACTGCTATAGAGCGGGCAGTGACAGCTATACAGCGTGCAGTGACCGCTATACAGCGTGCAGTGACCGCTATACAGCCTACAGTGACTGCTATACAGCGTGCAGTGACCGCTATACAACGTGCAGTGACCGCTATACAACGTGCAGTGACCGCTATATAGCGTGCAGTGACGGCTGTATAGCGTGCAGTGACGGCTATATAGAGTGCAGTGACCGCTATACAGCGTGCAGTGACGGCTATATAGAGTGCAGTGACCGCTATACAGCGTGCAGTGACCGCTATACAGCGTTAAGTGACGGCTATATGGAATGCAGTGACGGCTATATAGCTTGCAGTGACGGCTATACAGCTCGCAGTGACAACTATTCATGGTGCACTGAAGTTTCAATATTTCCTTTAAAAATTTAGATTTCGAAATTTCCTTTAAAAATAAAGGAAATGTCGAAATAAAAGAAAGGAAATGAAAAATAAATAAAGGAAATAAATTATCGCCTGCCTACTAAATTTCATTTAGTTTGTACTTTCTGCAGGGTAGTAATTCACGATTGATAATTAATCGAAATTTGATGAACGGGGAATATCGTATCGAATACCCCCCATTCGTATCCCCCCCCCCCAAGCCTTCCCCCATTCGTATTTCTCCACCACATCTCCCCCAGGACTTCCCCACCCCCTACTCTTCCTCCCCAAGTCATTAAACTTCAATTCCCGATCGCTCCGCAGCCATTACCGTCAATCGCAGGATTGCAAGCATGCGTGTTGCGGGACTGCATGAGAGAGAACTGCACGGCTCAGAACCTCGGTTGCAAGATTGCCGGCCTTTTTTGGGCCGAAATTTTCAAATTGGCCTTTCCTCTAGATCAAATTTGCTTATGAAAATTCCTCAGCTTCTGTCAACAGGGTGTCTTGCAAACGCAAGGTGATTTTAGACGGCAAATTTTGAGAATTTTCGACAGAAAACCGCTAATCTGGCACGGTCTGAGAAGCCGGGCACGGGTTCCCATACGTGAAAAGTTTATCCAGACTTCCTGAGAGCCCAATAACGCTTCACTAAAGACCAATAACGCTTCACTAAAGACCAATAACGCTTCACTAAATGCACTGCAGCCTATTGTGCTTTAGGTATTGCCGGCTGACGGCAGGAAGCCTGATAACGCCGTGTTAAATTTGCGGCGATGTGTGCGAGTCGGAGTTGAGTCGATTGTGGTTATCGCTTCCAGCGTACAACGCGAGCGGGGGTCAAACTTCCCTCGAGATGCAGTTCATCGGAACTTGAGGTACTGTATGGAAAGTGCTGTGGAGTAAACATGAAAAGCGCTTGATGAGGAAGGTGCTGTGAGAGTTACATGATTGGAGTGACGGATGTGAAAAGAGGTGCTATTTAACACCAAAGACGCAAAGAAAGGATCTCGAAAACACTCCCAATCACGAAAAGTGCACGTAGCAAGAAAAGAAAGGCGAAAGCAACACGAAATGAGGTACGTAGCAAGGAAAGCAATATAAAAGTAACACAAAAGGTGCTACATAGCAAGAAAAGAAACGTAGAAACATTACGGAAAATGCTACGTGGCAAGGAAGGAAATGCAAAAGCAATACGAAACGTTGTACGTAACAAGAAAAGAAATGCAAAAGTAACACGAAAGGTACTACGTGGCATGAAAATAAAGTTAGAAGCAAAAGGAAGGGTCTACTTAACAAAAGGTGCTGCGCAAATTTCACGAAAGAGGCTATGTTACGACACTTAATTAACACAAGGTGGCGTCTGAGCACAACCGCCAATTTCGTGTTACTGACATGCGAAACGATCATTAACTATTCAGGTGATAGGATCAGAGTAGTGACAAAGGGTTTAATACTAATACAAAGTGGAGTGACATAGTAGTAACTTAAGGCTTAATATAAAGTGGATTTCAAAATCCACTTTCATAAACAGCTCTAATATATTTTATTCCGTATGGAACTTAATGTGTTCTTCGAAGTTCATTGTCGAGCGGCAGTCACTTCCTCGCTGTGATGTCGGTGACTACATAATGACAGCGTCATTTTAATGATGGTGGTTGTGATAATAGTAATACGAGTACAAAATGCGGACGTTAAAGGGTTAATGATGGTGGTTGTGATAACGGTAATATGAGTACAAAATGCGGACATTAAAGGGTTAATGATGGTGGTTGTGATAACGGTAATACGAGTAAAAAATGCGGACGTTAAAGGGTTAATGATGGTGGTTGTGATAACGGTAATATGAGTACAAAATGCGGACATTAAAGGGTTAATGATGGTGGTTGTGATAACGGTAATATGAGTACAAATGCGGACGTTAAAGGGTTAATGATGGTGGTTGTGATAACGGTAATATGAGTACAAAATGCGAACGTTAAAGGGTTAATGATGGTGGTTGTGATAACGGTAGTATATGAGTACAAAATGCGGGCATTAGAGGGTTAATGATGGTGGTTGAGATAACGGTAGTATATGAGTACAAAATGCGGACGTTAAAGGGTTTATGATGGTGGTTGTGATAACGGTAGTATGAGTACAAAATGCGGGCGTTAAAGGGTTGAGCTTTCGACTCTGTTTACTAAATGTTAATCACACGCAATACTTTCCAGAAACATTTGTTGTATTATGTTCATAAGCATCGACCAAGACAGACGTTGTGGGTTGTGTGAGAGTTTAACGATGATCCGCGAATTAACTTCTATGTAGAACATCCAGAGACGTTTTTCGCAACCCAGTGTAATTATTTCGCATAGGCATCTATGATTTTAGCCGCCCAGTGCTGAGTCTATGCTTGGCAGCCTAAAATTATAGATGCCTCAGCAAATAAGTAAGACTGGGGTTATCGTTTATTAAGGTTACGTTAATTGTGCAATTATAATTAATTCTCAAAGTTAATTTCTAACTTACTAGTAAATTTTCAGGGTTTTTTCAGTTCGTACATTCCATCAAGGAATAATACCATCATTGAGCGCCTTCACGTTAAATGCAGGATTCATTTAACAAATCAACTATGGCATAGTTGATTCGCGGCCAAGGGTAAATATCGGTCGCTATTAGAATGAAGCCATGCAGATTTTTAACTAATTGTGATATTCCTTTAAATAATTAATATTTTCAATTAATTTAATTAATCTTCCTATATTCGAAATTTTCGACAACCCTACCTCGAAATGAATGCCCGGTTTGTTCTTTTCTTGCTTACCTTCTTGGTCTGTCCGTCTCCTACTCGTAAACTCGATACCTGAACGCTAAATGGTGACAAAATGATACCTAAATAACTTAAGATTCGTTCCAATGTCACCACAAAATACAAATAACAAAATTCCCACAAAAAACCCTCATTAGAACAGCTCACAGAAAAACAGTCTACACGATGTAAAATTACAACTCTAATTCGAAACAAAACAGCGTCATTTTTGACAGCGATGTAACCTGGTAATACATGAAGAAGCCGAACAACTTTTCATTAGATTTTAATCTCACAGACAAAATGAAGGTAACCATTGATCGCAAACCTCCCTGTTCCCGGTCACCTCACATCACTGACAAAGCTCCCAATAACGAGTATGCCGTTATTTTCAGCTTTGCGAAGGGGACCAATTCTTCCCCATCGGATTATTAGAGCTCGACGCGGCCTCATTCGCCCGTCATTACTTTCCCTTTAGGTTTTTTCTCGGCGTGCTCCTTTCACGTCCTTTGACTTGAATGGTGTAATGAAATCCTCTTGAAGTGATCCATTATTGGGGCTGCAGCATATCGACGTGAGGTGATCACCTCACACAAGGCAGCTCTGTGTACCTGGAGCAGTCCTCCAGCTGTAGTGCTTAGTCTTCGCCACGGTAGAGGAAACAAGGTAAAGCTATTTCTATGGGGGAATATACACCTCCTCTAGCTCGGCTAGTATATAGACCGGCTTTATTTGAAACAAACTTTATGACGTGCTTAGTTTTCTCTAAGCAGCTGAGGTGAATTTTCCTTCAGAGACTGCGCTTTGAAACTTACTAACACGCCATCGCTTCTTGTGGCATCTATCATTAACACATCGCGCATCAACACGCGACGGGTGTTGATGCATCATGCATTAACATTAATTTACCTGAAGTTAACCCTTCATTTTACCTTAAGTAAAATTTTGCCTGAAGTTTGGGGCTTCGTTTATTCGATTTCCTGCTTGTATATTTAGCCTGATGCTGAGAATGACAGCTAATCTATGATCAATCTCGAATTTGGAATACGATACAACAGAATATGACAACTAGAGCATGATAAGTTACAAGTTTTGAGCTGTTACACGCATTATGTTTTTTACAACTTGTAGTTACATCTTTATCAAAACAAGATTGCGCAATAGAGAGAATACATTTTTCAAACCACTCGATCATCTGTTTTGACCATTGACATGGGTATTACGATACCCATGAGTGTATGTCAACTAAGGAATAAGGATCCTTATATTACGATATTTTAAAAAACCAATGATGTTTTTTGCATCCCTTTTATTGGAAATATACTGTTTTTCTCTCTTTCAACGTCGTCATTCACCTATCACGCACAGGCAACAAAGGAGGCTTGCAGGAGAAATAATGACAATTACTATGATAATCATCAGTTTTCGCTCACAAGCACCAGAACTTCATTTTTAACATAATTGTTTCTGTTTCATACATGTGAGGTTTCATAATTTGACAACCTTTTTTAAACACTGGTAATAATATTAATTAAAACTGTAACAGGTCATTGTTTTCCAAATTTGATCCACTAATTTTTCGAGAAAACCTCATGTGAAAAATACTTGCCCACTCCAGTGTTCTAATACCTTTTTCATGTTGACTGTTTCATTACATGGTTTGTTTTCTCTAAGTAATTTATTCATCTAAAACCCCTTTTCCAATCATTTCATTTATAAGTACTATCTATTTTTCTTTTTCTTTATTGCTGAAATCCAATTTTCTACCTATGTCTTTTGCAATGAACTTCTCCAACTAAATAAAGTCAAATACATGTTTATTTCTTACCTTTGATTTCCTCACTATGTCTTCTGCGCTTAAGTTCACCAATAAATGAAGTCAACAAAACGTTTATTCATTATCCCTAATTTTCACACTATATCTTCTGCACTGAAGTTCACCAATAAATGAAGTCAACAATACGTTTATTCATTATCCCTAATTTTCTCCCTGGCCCTTTCACACAGAATTTTCCCAATAAATGAAGTTGAATTTGTGTTAATATATTCCTCCAGCCTCATGTACTTTGATTTATGTAATCGTAATAATTTCAGCTTAAGTGCACCAAACTTCCTACTATACCTTTTGACTTCCCAGTTTTCTTTCCTGCCGGCGTGTTCTCAATACTGGGTGAAAGTAACGCCAGATACAACCTCTCAGTGAAGTCACATAATTGCTCGGTGGTGAAACAATCGGCGAGGTTTGTGAGGCCGACGGTAAGAGAAAAAAGGCCATCTGGCGGCGAAGATTTCACTGGTCTGCGGTGCACGTTAGTGATTTTTTCCTGCTCCGCCACACTTTCCATTTTTTTAATTTTATTAGTTAGAAACTTCAATCGAACTATCTAGGATTAGAAATTTAAATTTGTCATCTATAATAACTTCAATCGAACTATCTAGGATCAGAACTTAAAATTTTTTCATCCCTATGAACTTCAATCAAATTATCTAGGATCAGAACTTGAATGTTTTTCCCACCTAAGAACTTCGATCAAACTATCTAGGATCAGAACTTAACATTTTTGTCCCAGGGAACTCCAATCGAATTATGTTCTCAGCACTATAACTTCGGATTTTTTTTATCGCGTGATAAGCGTCAATGGAATCTATATCATTGGTCTGGGAACGTGTAAGTATTAAAAAACAGACATAAAGAGAATGATACTCAAGTGCTGATGTGACGTGCGGGATTTTTAAATGCAACATATGTCAGGAGCATACTGCTATTTCACTCGTGTTGCTCATGCTAAACGGAATAAAAAAAATATGAACTAGAAGGCTCATTTCAGCTGCTCGGTACTCGCACAAACATATTGTTTGTGAATAATTTAAGCTGCTAGGCAACTAATTTATTGGTTGTAACATTTTTTCAAAGATATTACGATGCCGCTTTTAGTTATCCTCGACATAGGTACATTGATTTTTTCCGCCACAGCTTAAGATTATTTTTTCCCATTGATATACAACAGCAAAAAAAAAATGACAAATTCACCAGTCTTTCAACCTAACAAATTCGAACAAATATGAGAAGTATGAAATTAAATTTACAACGGCAGATTCATAGCACTGATATAGCATCAAACCAACATTGCGCTCTTTATTTCCTACGTTGAAAGAACTAAAGTTCATTTCACCGGCGTCAAACAAGCGCCACGCTCTCAGTAGTTCCGAGCGTTAAGCGAAAGTTTGACTAAATCATTTTTGAAAAGTTCATTCATGCAAGAAATAGGGCACAACCACAGCACCAGCAGCACCATTCACGAGCTCGCAGAACAGCCGGCGAACTTTAGAATTTAATTTAGGATTGCAGACCGTCTCGCGTTCAGACTGTCGATACAAAAGGACTTTTTGTGTCGACACAAAAGAACTGTGTAGTAGCAGCACACTGGCGTAACCACCGCACATACCCTCGCATAATTATATAACCATGTAAATCGTACTATTATGTAATCGTATGTTACTAACTATTAAGTACTATTATGTTACTATTAGGTTACTTACTATGATTTACTATTACTTTACAATTATGTTACTTACTATGTTGCTCATTATTATGTATTATCATGTTACTATCATGTTACTCTATGTTACTTATTATTATTTCTATTATTATAGTATAGATTTTGTCATCGTAATCTAAATAGTGCGGGAGAGTCGCGCACTCTATTTGGACATACCGCATCTAATTCTAAAATCCTAATTTACTATCGATAGTAGCTCCAATGGAAAATGATATTCTAGGGATCCAGCCAGAAGTATAACTTTTACGCGAAGTCGTTTATTGGCAAATGATTACACCTCTGAACTGGGAGCATTAAATTTGGAATGAGCAACGCTGCTAATTAATCCGAGTAAATTCCTTATTCTAGTACTAATTATTATCATTGTGTTTTACCTTCATCGTTTTTCTCGTTCTTCAAAACAAGGAAAAACTGCATTTTAACATGATTGCGTGTTGAATTTTCCTACTTTACAAATCGCTATCCTAGACTCAATCAAGACATGAAACACAACGTTTCGAAGTCACTGACATCATCATCATCATCATCATCATCATCATCAGGACAAGCCAGTAATACGAACTAAGTTCATATCGCTATAATGTGAATTACATGACCCTAATTCAACACAATACTAGAATCAAATATCAACGAGCAACAAACATGACAAAAAATTCTGAAAGCGCACTGTAGCCTACATCAGCTTTGACCTCAGTACCAAGCATTAAGAGAAAATGGTGGTCTAAATTTCCGAATATTTAGATCAATATAAATGTTGTATATATTATAAGTTGGTTAAATGATCAAATAATTTAAGCTTCCATTTGATTTCAAATAATTCAACAGAAGTGCAGTGAAAATTCTTAGAGCTGTGGAATTCCTCGGTTCAGCTTTCCTGACGAAACGATACCGTGACGTCATATCGTCACATCAAAAACAGAAACCCGAAGACCGCGTGAACCTCTCCCCAAAAATAATAGATGAAATTCTTTATTTCTAGAGTGTATGTAGTAAGTTACTCACTCGTTCACAAAGGCAGTCATTTAATGTGACATAATTATCAACGTAAGGTAATTAGAAATGCATCCACACGTAAAATAAATTAACATTTGGAAATTTCATTATTTTCCCTGGCACAAGACATCATCATCGACGTGGGTAAATTAAATACGTATTCACACTTGAACCACATCCATATTTCAAAAACTTCATCATTTTCCCTCACAGGGATTTTAATGAAAGTCTGGCGAAGCATCGCGACACCTGGAAGCTCCCTTCCAGTCGGCTGGGTCCAGTCATGCCAAGACCTTTGATGGCGAGTAAGAACCTCACCTGCGTTGCCCAGGTGACAATAATCACGTTGTCAGGTCTGCTTGTGCTCACCTAACCATGAGGGCTGAAGCCATGTCCCTCAGCACCATTCCATCTCTCCCCTGACAAGGTTCAGAAACTGGAAACACCTTCGGTCCAACCAACCTCAATGGACGCGAAACGTATACAGCGTAAGCTGGTGTGTGGGTTGTGTTCGAGCACTCGAAATCTGTTCAAAGGTAAATCTGTGCGTCAGCGCTTTATTTTATTTTATTTTTTTGGGCTGTTTTGTCACACATGCTATGAGAACTAGCGTACTGAAAGAGAAATTTGTTTCCGTGGAGTGCACGATTCGCTTGAATTTCGATGTTAGCCAGCGCGCACAAGTTGAGGAGTTTCAGATGTTCTGCATGTAAAAGTGAGTGTCGTGTTTCAAGAAATGTGGAAGCAGCGGGACCTAATTTGCTCCCAATTTAGCTCGGTGTCCGCATCAAAGACGGCGATGTCAATAAGCTTAGAAATTAGTTTCTGAATAGAGAGGCTCGTAGGAGTTGAGTGACGATCTAATTTGAGGTCGTTCAGGCGTCATTTTATATTGCAGTTATTATTACAGGTATTCCCAAGCTGGAGTGATATTCCAGTGGGTGCGAGAAAAGTCCAGGTTAATAATATGATGCTGGCAATATTATTTCAGGGAGTGCGAGGTTCGAATGTGATTTCTTTAAAGGGTGCGGGACGAAAAAAAAAGGAACCTGTATTATTACATCAATGTGTGTTCGTGCTGTTCAGCCATAAGGTTATGGAAGACGGTTTGTTACATGGTAAGGACCATTACAAGGACTCTATTCTCAACTTTTTCCGTTGTGTATAAGTATAGTTGTGTGCAGTGCGCATCGGCGTACGTCGGAATGACGTCACGCAATATGCCAAGACCGTGAGCAGGAGTGGCAGAGCACCGCGGAAGGAATTTTCGATCCGGTAACTTACTGACTCATCCTCCTTATTATCAAGCAATACGTGGCCACGCTGAGCAGTGAAATGCCCTAAACTGTGACGATAATTTTAGTATGATAGACATTCCGTTTCGTGATTTTGACGTGAGGATTTTAGAATCTACATTTTGGGGGAAAAGCCAAGTTTAAGAACCAAATTGAGTTCTTATCCTTTCCAGATAGTGAACGCATAATTAGCTATGTTTTCTGTTATTACTTTATTTCTATTTTACTGCATTGAAAATATAATTTGGTTCGTAATTTTATTCTTACGTTGTATTGATTTTATATTGTATTTTACTGAACTGAAGATGAAGTTGATCTCCGAAACATTTTTTATATATTTTTTGATTGAAATGATTGATTTGATTAGCATTTTTCTCTCAGTTAACCTTTTAGGAAAAAAAGGTAACCATGATACTTCAGGATATCAGTTTTAAATTCAAAACAAACAATATCAAAAGCATACGATTTCAATCACTTGAAATATAATATTATATACAATGCTTACTAGCGCATGTTACAAAAATGTTCTCCTTTTCATCTAAACCTTCCACAATAGTTTGATAGAAATATCTTGAATGGGGAATATCCCGAGTTCAATTCCCGAGTATTATTAAACTTACTTAAATATTTCAAGTCATAGTTATAAATTTACACCACTCCACAACAACGACGTCTTAAGAATCATGTTCTTAACATCAAAACCAATCCAAACGGCGTTTTAATTAAAAAAAAGCGAGTTAAAAGTAAATTTACGTGAATATTTCAAGTCAAATTTACAACTTTTTACCACTTCACAACAACGACGTCTTAAGAATCATGTTCTTAACACTAAAACCAATCCAAATGTTGTTTTAATTCGAAAAAAAAGCGAGTACTAAGCAAACCTCGCGCACAAATTTCTATCCGCTCTCTCGGCTGCGTTCTTCGATAAGCTTCTTATCTCTACGTGAGACCCTAAAGCTACAAGTGCCTTAGTGATCTCGCTTGTTTATTTCTCCGTGATTGTGCCTTGATATCTTATGTAAACGAAGCGGCTAGTGTTAACGCCAGCCACAGCTCCCAGCCTTCTATGGTGAGAGCTTCATGTTTTTCTTCTTCACATTTTTTGCTCTACTGAAAGCTTTTGCGATGTTCATTTTTTTCGCATTTCTCAAGTTTGGGATTTTTTTCGCACGCTGTCGACTGGAGGTGTTTGCTTTTTAGGCTCTGGTAGAAAATTAATGTTCATCATTTGATAATATTTTGACTGGAGGTGTTAGTATTGAAGAGTTTTGTGCAAAATGTTTGGTTTATTATTCAATAACATTTTGATATGGGTGTAGCTGTCACCTTCAAATCTTTACTTCAACTTGAATACTTTTGAAAGCATGTATTGGATATTAAAGATTTGGCGTGCAATTGAGAAGATAAGTAATATATCGAAATTTGTGGAGAAACATGACACCAAGAAGGTCATTGATTTCAATTTGCAATAATAATTTCACGAATCCGTTAAATTACCTCAGATTAGATTAGGTTAAATGTTAGTGTAAGCTTCCCTAGCCCCAACAAAGGTATTCCAAAGAGAGGAAGGAGGAAGGCACTAATAAGTTTGGAGTTAAGGGAATGCGGAATCTTTGCATATCCGTGAAACTCATCAGTTACGAAAGAACATTAAAGCGATATGTAGCTAAAAATTTTGTCAAGATGTGGTTCGGACAGAACAATTTGTATTTATGTTGAATGAGTTATAGATTATAATGGTGAAAATTCGAAGAGACCTCCATTTTGCACTGACTCGCCAAAACAAATTTTGTAACGAAAAACATGAAGAAGAGAAAAAAAATTCATCAGATGCCAGCCAGCAACCCCTGTAAGAAACCAGACAAGACAAAAACATAGATCAAAAAAACACACGTGCCCATCTGACAAGAATTGGTCCACAAGAAATGTGTGATAAATATATATATAATTTATCACGCAATTGCAATAATATCGTTTAAACGGATGTGATCATTTATATCTGTGGGATAATGACGATTATCTTCTATTCGGTAATGAAGATTATTTCAGCACATCTCTATTCTTGCACCTATCTTAAATAGTAGTGAAGGATTCCACTTCAGCGGCATTTTCGCAGTAGAACAACAACGCATCCAAGGTTGTTCTTACGGACTTTTCATTTCACTGTACACAATACAAGACAGTTATTTCTATATCTTCATTTCGTTGTTCATAACGGAATGTTTTTATTCAGAATAGTACACCCGTCTTTATTTGAAATAAAAAAGAGAGAGAAATGAGAGAAAGGCCGTAAGAAATAACAAAATACAATCTCTCGAGAGTTGATGAGGCCACGTGAACACGGCCCGTCAAAATATATAGGGCTGGAGCTTGTATCACAGATACGCTTCGGACAGACTGACCGACCGACGGACGGACGGACGGACGCGGCTCTTATTATAGTATAGATTAGTTCATTTCATAGCTCATCGTGGAAGGTTGTTATTTATATTTCTTTATATTATAGTTCACAATCGATGGTGGTTATATTTATCGGTTCATTTCACAGTTCATAGGGAAATTTTTTATTTTTATCTGTTAATTTAATAATTCATAATGTAAATTTGTTATTTTTATCTGTTAATTTCATAGTTCATAATGTAAATTTGTTATTTTTATCTGTCAATTTCATAGTTCATAATATAAATTTGTTATTTTTATCTGTTAATTTCATAGTTCATAAGGGAAGGTAGTAATTTCTATCTCTTCATTTCACTGTTCATGATGGAAGATTGTAGTTTTTATTTCTTCATTTCACTGTTTAAAAAGAAACGTTATTATTTCTATCTCTTCATTTCATAGTTCATATTGGAACGTTGTTATTTCTATCTTTATTTCACTGTTCCAAATGTGAATAATATTTTTTTAGAAATACAGCACATTGTACATAATGCTGCACGCGCCTAGTCAAAAACGATGACAGTCAATTATGCTCGATGAAGGTTGGGTGTTCGAGTCACTATAAATATCCCATGATTACAGACAAATATTCTATTAATACATGACGGTCATCGTTATTGAGATTGGAAGTTGATATGCGACTCAAAATAAAATTTAAATTAACTTTACCACACAGAAAACTAAAAATTCGTTATGAATTCAAATCAAAGCCAGCAAGTAGGAAGGAAACATAAATCCACTTCAAGGTGCCATGGGAAAAAATAGTTATTGTAATTTAAACCCTATTGTCGATTTCCTAACAGCTTCAAATTAGTTAAATAGTCTAGATTATTCATAAGTTACCATGAAAACTTGACTATACTCGTGTTAGTCAAGTTGTCATCTTTGACTCGCCCAGTTGACGTTTCTGTTTGTGACCCTGCAGCCATTCAAAGGAACACAAAGCCGAACATACCGTGGTGCCAGTAACATGATCTATACAAGGGACATTTGATAGCGCAGTGTAAAGGGATGCGCGGCGGTGGCCATGGATGCGACCGACGTACGTGGATTGAAACAATCGCACAGCAGCATAGTGTGAATCCATAATAGTGGCATTATCTGTAAGGGAAACTCTAATGAAAAATAATCTTATTTTTGCGAAAAACTGTCTTATCAAAATCGGTCTATTATTATTCTATTATCGGTCTATTATTTGCGAAAAAGTATCTTATCAAAATCGAAAGCATCGAAAAAGAATCTTATTTTTTGGTTGCATATCCAACAGTACCATGAGCTAAGAAGTGCACCCATAAGTGTACCATAAGTGCACCCATAAGTGTACCATAAGTGCACCCGTACAAAGAGTACGAAAGAAAGCCTTCAATCTCATGAAGTCTTCATTGGAAAGATTTAAAAGTTTTTGAGAAATTCATCTAACACGTTCACCGCGTTGCCGAGGATGTTAACGGTTTGGTTGTAACGAGGTTGTTACGGTGGTGCACCCATTGTCATACAGCTGCTGACCGACCAGTAGTCACTATCTTAATTACATAAATACCTAATCAGAGATAAATGAAAGCACGATCCAGTTCATGTGTTATTTTAAAAATTGCTCGCTACATTGAATTTAAATTTGAGTTGAAACTTGAACCTTAGTTCACCCTATCGCGGTGAACGTGTTAAAAATTGCTCCATAAAGGATATTTGGTAAACAGAGTACAATTTTCTCATGCTTCTATAGCGCGAGGTCTACCGCCAAATTTTACCTACCCAGGTGCAGTTTGAGATGTACGAATTAAGTGTTTATTGCTAAATTACATGTATGAAAAAAAGTGATATCCATTAATAACCTAAACTAAACTAACCTCACGATAAATGTAGTACTTAGCTTGAAGTAGGTCTCATGCTGTAGTGTGGTAGACCTCACGCTATAGCACTAGCTATAGAGGTAGATCTCATGCTGTAGTGCGGTAGACCTCGCGCTATAGTACTAGATACGAGTAGAGGTAGACCATGCTGTAGTGTGGTAGACCTCACGCTATAGTACTATCTAGAGGTAGACCTCATGCTGCAGTGTGGTAGACCTCACGCTATGGTACTAGATACGAGTAGAGGTAGACCATGCTGTAGTGTGGTAGACCTCACGTTATAGTACTATCTAGAGGTAGATCTCATGCTGCAGTGTGGTAGACCTCACGCTATAATACTAGATACGAGTAGAGGTAGACCATGCTGTAGTGCAGTAGACCTCACGCTATAGCAGCACCCAATGTTCTCACGTAAAACACGTAGCACATCTGCAATCGGAATGTCCCGAAACACAAGTTAGTAGAAAGAAGTCTCCCTCGTATATTGTACTCCTCATCGTTAAGGCAAAACTTTGGGTCTACGAGACAAAAATTGCCGTGAAAAACTTCTTTTCCTGGTAAAGTTGCAGTTTAAAGTTGCCGTTTAAAGAAAGGGGGAAGTTTGGCTCGTCACACACTTCCTGAAAAAGTTTCTTTATGATTTTTTTCGCCCTGAAATCAGAAAGAAATTTCTTCCGTTGCTCGGCGATCAAGTTCTTGAGCGTTTGAAGCTTGATGGAACATTTTCTTCGATAGAACTCATTGCCAAAATTCGCATTGGAATAAAAGTGATACCGCGCAAAAATTCCCATTGGTGTAAAAGTGATACCGCGCAAATTCACATTAGAGTAAAAGTGATACCGCGCAACAATTCACATTGGAGTAAAAGTGATACCGCGAAAAAATTCACATTGGAGCAAAAGTGATACCGCGAAAAAATTCACATTGGAGTAAAAGTGATACCGCGAAAAAATTCACATTGGAGCAAAAGTGATACCGCGAAAAAATTCACATTGGAGCAAAAGTGATACCGCGAAAAAATTCTCATTGGAGTAAAAGTGATACCGCGAAAAAATTCACATTGGAGCAAAAGTGACACCCCCAAAAATTCACATTGGAGTACAAGTGAAAAAATTACGCAAAAATTCACATTGGAGTAAACGTGATACCGCGAAAAATTCACATCGGAGTAAAAGTGATACCGCGCAAAAATTGCGCAAAAATTCACATTGGAGTGAACGTGATACCGCGAAAAATTCACATTGGAGTACAATTGATACTGCGCAAAAATTGAAGCATTTATAGTTGTAAGGTAACTCAAACACCGCAAGAAAATGAGTTTATTGTGTATTTTCTTTTATGGTGTATGCATTCGCATTAATTCGTTGACGCAAATCTAATAACAATTACACGAACTGAAAATTTTCAGTTAAATGAAAAAGATGCACAACATTCCTCCATCTTCCCATTGAAGTATTCTTTCAAAAAACTTTATTCCACGTAAAAATTAAATTTAAAGTGACGAAGCCTTTGAAATTTAACAGTAGAATAATATGTAATGACTCATGGAAGCTAAGTTCGAAAACTTACGAATTTCATAAAAAGCTCCATGAAACAAGCTTGGAAAAAATCTTTTAACATCTGCCTTTTTAATATTCTCCATAACTTGAGCTCCACGACTTAGCTTATGTCAAATGAACATCACAATGGTTGCATATTGATTTTTATACATTTTTGGCCTAATTATTTAT
Organism: Morinoia aosen; assembly: GCA_030386875.1. Lineage (NCBI taxonomy): Eukaryota > Metazoa > Arthropoda > Malacostraca > Amphipoda > Talitridae > Morinoia > Morinoia aosen. The sequence continues at coordinate 45,970,408 of CM059577.1, read as the reverse complement.
ACATTCAATGCATATTATGGGTGAACGGCGTGTATTCTGAGTTTGCGGCATCAATGGAAGGCTGCGGGAACGATTTTTCTCTCTCAATGTACCTGTGATATGCCAAAAATGTTCCATGAGTTTCTGTTAGTCAGTCTTTCAGAAAATAAAAATAATCCTGAATGCATTTTTTTTGCTCCTTCTCTTTGTGATGGTGAATTCAGAAAATAGAAATAATCCTGAATGTATTTTTTTGCATCTCCTGTTATGATGAATTCAAAGGTATTTTTTCACTTGTCCCTGCCTATTTATTTTTTCCATGTAACGAGAAAGAACTCTGTGATGTGACTGGGTATCTTTCAACCATACCTTTTCATCTCACTTGCTGAATTACTCAAGATCTCAATAATACTCATACAAGATATTTAAGGCCAGTAATTTGAAAATTAACTTCATAGATCAATCAAAAATATGTCTCAGGCCTCGTCCACAATTACAACACCGACATTTTGTATGTCTTCTGATATAATGGGTAACAATAATGGGTAACACTACATGCCAAAATTTTAAATAACATTCCCTTATAAATTACTTAAAAATCGCAGCATTTCTTCCAGTTAAGCGGCTTGAACATTTCCTGAAAGTACAGAAATCATTTGTTTCCCGTAAAATAAATAATCAAACTCATGATAGGGCTCAGTATTTGGACCAGGGACCTCGTATTTCCCATTTTTTGCTTAGTAATTGCGTTTGAAAACATGTGTAGTAAACTAATCCTCCTTAATATATGTATTGAACGTTAACAGGCTGGATAATATTCTGATAACTAATTTTGCTCAACCAAACCACTTTCGTTCAAACTCCTCATCCCCCTGATTAGTCCTCGTCTTGTAGCACAGTAACAAGTAAAACACTTTTAGCAAAGGGAGGGCAGGTTTGGCTGGCGTTAATTTTTGCCCCAGACTCGACATTTTCGGTGAACGAGTGCGACTTTTCCTCAATAATGAGGGCGGAAGCCAGAGTTCTAATGACTTTCTGATCACCGCGGCCCAAAACTTGAGCCAAAAATGCAAGTTTGCTTATCTCGGGAGACGAAGAAAACAGAATTTTCTAGTGACCTCCCAGAACTTGGGCTCTCGTATTGGAAAACACGAGTGCCGCTCGTCCGGACGCAAGGGCAACAACGCTAACGAGTACAAATGTTGCTGATCTCTCAGAAAATTAGCTTTCATTTGATCAAATGGGCACGCATTGCGTTGATCGTGTATTGATTTCGCGATTATTCCATGAAGTTTGTTCCCCGCGATCGGCAAGAAATATGAATCACAAATGTTTCCATTTTCGATCGGATTGTTTTGAATGAAAAAGTGTTGAGAAAGAATCGCTTACCCCATTTGTGGGAAATGTTTGAATATTCTTTTGTAGTAGTCTGTTCGTGTAGGACTATATGGGCCGTTAATGGGACTCTTATATTGACCGCAATGGAAACTAATTTGTCATTTGTGAGACGAGTTTTTTTGCTCCGAAATACAAGATCATTTTGAACTTAATATGTAACTTAGAATGAAATTAGTTTCTAACTTGTTTTGTTATGTTCCTAAGATCAAAAGACTGGGTTTCAAACTTTTTTAAACAAGCCCGATTATTTAGTTCAATGTTTTAAACTAGCACCATAATTTGGTTTCTTTTTTTAAACTAGCACCATTTTTTAGTCTCATTTTTAAACAACCACCAATATTTAGTTTCTTTTTTAAAGTAACACCATTTATTAGTTGTATTTTGTTAACTAGCACCAGAATTTTGTTTCATTTTTCAAAATATCGCATTATTTAGTTTCTCTGACCATTCTCTCAACAACATCGGTAAATATTGTACAATCGTTATGATCCTGTTATAAAAAATAATGAAACCTTTGTTTGTCAAGGCTTTCTCGTTCAAAGTCGCGACTGTAAATGTTGCGTTTGTCAAAAAATCATTTTCGTTTTTTCATAACTATAGCTTGGAGAATATATTTTTACTGTTTCGCTCTGAGTTGTTATCAGATATATTTATTAGAATAGTTATATATTGATATATTTATTACAATCATTGGTATAATTATTACAAAACCTTTTATTTCTTTTGTCCAACATGTAGCAGGACGTTTTTATTAAGAAATTGATGGGCACGTTGACATTTTGTATTGACTTCTGAAAGACAGCCTGTTTTTCCACTTTTCATTTTTTTATGTTTAAATTGTCGTTTACAATTTTTGCCGGCTGGCGAAGGATAAAATAACGAAAAATTGATTATTTTCTAACATGGAATGGAAAGGAACTGTTTCGAAAAATATAGGCACATTTTTATTCCTTACGGCTGAGCCTAGAAATTACTAAGAATTTTTGAATCTCAAGAGCTGTTGCAAACTCAAAAAAAATCATGAAATTACATCTTCATCAACTAGAAACTCTGAAAAACAAACAAAAACTTATAAATTTTATAATTTTTTTAAAGTTTGTCTTTCCTGTCATGTGAGAGTGTTTCTATGAACTGTCATAATAGCTACTCACAAAAATATTCTACTTTGTTCTGAATATATTACCTATTGCTTCTAATTCCATTCTGTTTAACAGGTTCTCTTTCCTTTTTCTTAGGCGCCTCCACTGCATGTGTAACGAATTATACATTGAAAGAATTAAAAGTAAATTTTAATGCTCAACAGTTCTGGATCCACATACAAAATAACATTCCCCTAATTAAAAAGTTCTTCTGCGCTTGGCCGCAAAAATTTATGATTCAAGATAAGAAATTAATTCCAAGTAGGAACTCAATTTTTTAATTCTATCAGTTTCTTATTTGCACCTAAGTATTAACTTATTTGGCTGTTCCATGTGATTATCTGCATGATATGAGAAATGATTCACTTTCGTCGAGTGCGTTATCAAAACAGTCCAATAATAACGTCTGCTCATGTCGAGGCTCAGAAGTAATTAATCGTGGCCGTACAAATCCTTCAGCCAATAATATTCAGCCAATAATAGAAGAAGTAATTAATCATGGCCGTACAAATCCTTATTTGTTTTCGTCTTGCATTAAACTCATTCATTATTTGGATCATATTATTACTCGTTATTATTTGTTTCATTCAGTATTTGTACATTATTAATACTTTATCATTAATTATAATTGGTTTTATTCATTATTTATTTCCATACATTTCATTATTTGTTTCTTATTCCAGAACAGATGACTCTCTGTATTTCCAGAAGTGACTTGCTCCAAGCAATCTTCTGAAATTATCAGTTGCTGGTGAGACGAGCAGAGCTGCTGTGTGTTTAATATCAGCAGAAACGCTACACTCACCACGATACCCGGGTGTTCGTTGGAGCTCTCTTGAGTTACACAATCGACGTGATTAGCAGCGCACGTCACGCACGTGGCAGACGTGCGCCCCACGTGCGCCACACACGACGAGGGCGACGTGCACGAAAATGCCAGAAAATTCCCTTTTTCCACGCCCCGGTAATTGGAGTAATCCCTCCTTCCGGTGTCATAACATTTTGCTTCTGTTCACCAGTACCGCTAATTGTCTCTACCGTCGCGGGATTGATTTCAAGCTCACCGACGGTCACGTCAAACTGGAACATCTCCTTCCCGTGATGATATACAAAAGACGCTTTACGAATGCGTCTTTTTACAGAAGATGCTTCAAGGAGCGCATTGCGTAGGATTTAATGTATAATATAATCAGTTGAGGAAGCTTCCACGTTGACTTAAAATGTTTCTTAAGAAAATGAAAAATAAATGATTTAAGGAACGCATTATGTATGCTTATGAAGTAGAATATAATCATTTGATGAACGCTTCAAGCAAGCTCATATTGTTCCTTAACTGAATGCCATATTAAATCATATAGGGAACGCGCAACATATGCTTGTGAACAATGTATATGATCATCTATGGAACGCGTTTCGTGAGCGTATCATGAGTCTTAAAAAAATGAAATTAAATCCATTAAGGAACACGTTACACATGCTCATTATGAATAATATAATAATTTTAGGAACGCATATGGTATTTACATAATATTTCTTAAAATAATTACTTACTCCTTGATCGTAATGAAAAACACAATTTTGCTGTTACTATTATTCAGAGGAATCTATATGAATTAGTAAAGTCACTCAAATAGTACAGCGGTTAAGCATTTTATCTTTAGTTTATGGATTATGTTCATTTTTTCACGTAAGTATAGCAGTACAAAACACTTTTTATGTTATTGATCCTGGAGATAGTTTGTTTTTAATCGCTCAATATGAGAATTTTGTTTCATGTTCCACATATACTATACATTTTGCAGCTTATAGAGTAATAATATTTCATAAAGGTCTATATTCACAAAATATGTGAATATATATTGACATTCAATAATTATATTGAATTTGACAAATTAGGTTTTATACACATTCAACGAAGTTTATTCCGAAATTTGGATCATTACTCGAGTGTTTCATGTTGTGAATGAACGAAGCCGGAAATTCGCCTGAAAATTGGTGTGCATCTAAGACATTCCCTGACAATTCTGTCGAATGAAAATTTATATTTATTTTATAAATATACACATAGCAGTGTAGAGTTAGGTTCCGCCGTGTTGTGTATACCCTCATTTTTTTCTATTGTCGCTTTTTGTTGCCTACATATCTTTATTTACATAGTATATAATTTTACAGGAAAAAATTCTAGTTACCAGGGCTCTTACCGCTATTCAACTTTTATACATTATAAAAAATGAACTGCCTATATCTTCACCTAATGCCATATAAGAGAAAGGAAATGTACGTCTTTTATTAGGAACCTGAGTGCAGGAAGTCTTTCGCTGTGACTTTATGGAAATTAGCAATAAGAAACAATACATTTTGAAACTGGCAAGGGACCGAGGATTATTGTCGAATTCCTATGTAATTGGCCACGACAGCTTTCTCGAACAATTCAGAAGGGGTTTACAGTAGTTAAAGAAGTGAAGAAACAATTGACTTTATTATTTCTATTCCAGATATAAGAATAGGATATCCTCTCTATACTCGATGTTTTTTATACAACTGTTAAAAACAAGACTTCGCTAGCACCGCGATCAGCATTTGTACACAAACTATCGAGGAAACTCCTCAATATCGCAACTTGTGTTTCACGCAATGCAAGTTAGTGTCTACAAAATTTGTGTGAATTCTACGTACTCAACTTGTAACTTGTTCACCACGTCAATTTTTTTGTTTTCTTCCAAAAGATTCAGGTTTATTCACACTCATTAAACTCGAGCATAAATTGGTCTGTTATTTAACTACGCACTCAACACGCACCTCGTTCTCGCTGTAAAATTTTCCCCCATTGAAGTTTGCAAAATGCGCTTCTTGAACCATTGAAGCAGATCCACAACCACAATCACTAACATGCTCAACTAGAAGTTTTCAAGTTTCGGTAAATAAATTTCACAGTTTTTCGTCAAGACCCGCAACTCGCTGTAAACTTTTGTAAATGGAACTCGATGTTCCCTCGGATGCACAGAGCGCTTTCGAAGCACCCAAAAAAACCTAGAAAGAATCAGCGATGTTTACAGCACAGCTCCCCTATACCGCGTCTCTCACGGGGCTTCCTTGCCAACGCCAATCGATCCCGATCGAGTAGGCGACTTGTGTTTGGGTCTGCTTCAACTGTGCTGGTTTTTCTTGTTTTCTTTTTAAATGTGTTCTTTTTATCGGCTCTTGAAAAAATTTCATTTGTGAAATTTGTGGCTTGTAATCTGAGTATAATTTGCTGTGTTTGGATCTGCTTCAAGTGTGGTGTTTTTCCTGATTTCTTTTTAAAAGTGCTTATTTTTATTGACCGTTGAATGTAATTCCGTTGTTAAATTTGTGTCTGATCTTCAAAGTATATTTGCAGTTTTTTTTGTTTTGTGGTTCATTTTGGCCGATACGCTCTAAATTTTTGGGAGAACATCGTATGCTTTGTGAAAAAATAATATATAATTTCAATTTGAAGATTAGTTAACATCTGTAACGTGTAACACATGAAAAAAAATTTGCTGCTCTTGTAAATTCATTAGTTAAAATTGTAATACTTTCCGGTTCTTCTACCACTATTGCTACTATTTTAAGAACTAAGTTGCGTATCAGTGCCAGGCCTGAAATGACGGGAGCAGGAATGAACGGAAATTTATTTTCCTATTTATTTCTACTGAATGTATCATGAAAAATGAAATGGCAATCTTGCGTTTGCTCCGAATGAAACTATATTGTTCAACGTTTTCTATGTTAGGTTCAACCTTGTAATACGTTAACAACTTGGTACGAGAGTCGCTCTGAAGTAATAAATGAGATATAAACCCAAATACTCATTACTTTCTTGACTGCAAATAAAGTTTTGTTCTCGCAATTCAAGCAAAATGTTTAAAAGCTCACCTCATTCACGTTTCTTGCATTCACAATTATTATGTGTATAAGGAAAGCGGCAGCAAAACAACAAAAAGCTTTTTACCAAGAAATACATTTCTAGTATCCTTCCCCGTGAGAAAATACGAAAAAAGGCCAAGGAAACATTAAGTGTCTTCGTTTGATGCAACTTAATTCGGGGCACAGCCGCAGCATTTCCTAGAGCAGTAGTTCTTAGCCTTTTTACTCCCACGCCCCCTTAAGAATTGTCAGGGGAAATTGTGTGCAGATGGACTCGTAAATAAGAGCTCACAACAAAAAGAAAGAGAGAAAGAAAAAATGAAAAAACTTTATATCCAATATACATGATGCAATAAACCAATCTTTGGTTTTTAAAATATCTCAAAGTAAGGGTTCTTATATTCTCCACACACATGAGTATTGTAAGACCCATGTCACTAGTCGAAATATATTATTGAGAGCAATGTATTCCTAATGTCGCCTAATCTAAATTTGATTATATGTGTAACTACAATGATAAAAGAGAACACAAAGAATATTGTAAATAGGTCCTCAAATATAGTCAACAGTCAAAGTCCATTCTTTTGTCGAAAACATTACTGGGAAAAATCAGGTTAAAAACCACTGTCCTAGAGCTCAGAAGCAGAGCAATTTGACCCCCGTACCAAGGCTGGTGAAGGCACTTTATTCCTCCAGACTCCTCTCACGAGGGAATTTTTCCACTCCTCCGAGGGAAAACTCTCCTCTGAGGGAACACTCTCCCCGCGAGGGAATTTTCCCTAATTGAGAAGGACAGTCGTGAGTGTGTTGATGATTTCCCTCAGATTTTATCGCTGTGTTTGTCGAGATTATCGTCTTTTTGTGCTGCTCGAAGCTTCCCTCGATCGAAAGACAACACAACTTTATTGGATAAAAGCTTCAGAGTTTTGCCCTCGAGAGGGGACGGCATGTGTGTGATCTGAGAAGGGAAAAGTGTTTTTGTTCACGAGATGTTTCGTGATTATCATCGGATTTTTGAAAATAGTGCACCGAGTAAACATGTCTAACTTTTATCAGTATTTGTGTGTGCTTGAGAACTTGTTTGTTTATATCGTACGTAGTTATTAGGTATTAATTGGGAGAGTTGAGGTTTGTAGATTAGCTTCAAATGTAGATAAATAACGAAAAGCAGAAAATGCTGCCCGAATGTATATAAATGTGTGAATGTATGCTTAAATTGCTCCGGCATTTTTTTCGAAATCAAATGCTGTTCATAGGAAATACGTTCCACAACGTTGAATCCCAAAATTACTTACCTCAGTTTTGTTCAACGCGCAACACATCATAGGAAATATATTTTGCAGCTTGATTTTCTCATCATAAATAATTAATATTTATGTGTTTTGAAACTGTAGAATATTTGGGAGGTAAACATATGTTTCAATTTGTATTTACCTTTGAAACGTCATGAATAGAAATCCTGTAACAGTTAATGAGTTGAAATGAAAGAAATTAATTAGTTAAAATAAACCAAGAAATTGAAGTTTAATATTTTGTACTACTCATTTTAACGTTACACAACTAAGATATTGATTCTAAACTTGCAGATTGTAAAACCATCAATGTTACAAGAATGTATTACCTGAATACCAGAAAATTTCTCATTTAAAATTCTCGTAAACAACGAACTCATGCCGAACTTCTACTTTCAAAATTTGACGTAGCTCGTGTAAACATAACGCATGCTCTAGATCAGGCTTCATGTACTTGAAAAATTTAATAAGCCAATGTTACAAGAATGTATTATCTGAATACCAGAAAAATTCCTCAGTTGAATTATTTCTCGTTGAAAACGAATTATTAATGACGAGCTTCTGCTTTCTGATGTTTCAATAAAAATTTTTCATGTTCTTGAAAATTGAATAAACACTCATAATGCGCGTGTAAAAACATCGCAGCGATTTCAGCGAGAATCGCTCATATTTATAAGCATTAACATGAATGAACATTCGTAATGAATATTCATATCATTCGTAAATATCGCAGCGATTTTAGCGAGAATCGCTAATATTTATAAGCATTAACATGAATGAACATTCGTAATGAATATTCATATCATTCGTAAACATCGCAGCGATTTTAGCGAGAATCGCTAATATTTATAAGCATTAACATGAATGAACATTCGTAATGAATATTCGTATCATTCGTAAACATCGCAGTGATTTCAGCGAGAATCGCCCATATTCATAAGCATTAACTTTTGGCCAGGTGTCCCTTCCGACCGAAGCGCATTATCGACCGCCGCGTCTGTTCAATTTGTTGTTGAATGCCAGTGGGGAGCCAGTACTTGTAGAATTAGATTAGATTTGGGGGAGCGTCAGAACCTGCATTCAACCGGGACCGGCCGTGTGAGATTGTGTTTTGCACCGCAAACAAAGTTCCATCGATCCTGTAATTGGAGAGTTTTAATCATAGGCCTAAATCGGAAATTTGAAATGCTAGCCTTTCTTTGAATTTGAAACCTGTTGGAGAAGACCTGGGATGATTTTGAAATTTGTCCGATGGAGTGTTTTTTCTCCAGCGAGGCTCATACGTCAATAGGAAATCGTGAACGAACTTTATAAACTTCGTTCTTTGAAATCGAAAAAATATTAGAATTATTAAGTTATTGCCTCCTAATTATAATAATAAAACGGGTCTAAAGTGTATGTGTTTTCCAGCAGTTACATCGTTTTGAAAGTTGGTTTCCCTCACGCTAGTGATTTAGTTAAAGTCCACGAATAGTGTTTTCCAGCAGGTACATCGTTTTGATAGTTGGCTTTCCTCACGCTAGTAATTTAGATCAAGTCCTCGAGTATGATCTCTCACGGTGTCCGCTAGGTCTTAGTCACCCAAGTTAACAAGTTCAAATGTAGCTTCTAATTCCTACGTTGGCGTTCGTGTGTATCTTAGCCTAATTGCATTGACATATTAAATCAATTTTGATTGGACAAAAATGTTCATATTAGCAGTGGTTTCAAATGCTTTTATTTGCAAAAATCTTTAATGTAACACTCTAAATTTGAAGGAAACTTGTTTGTTTCTACTATGAAATACATCAGTTACAATCGACATTTCACGGATTCTCCAGGTAATAAAATTGTCAAATGCAATTATATTTATCACCGTAATCTCAAGAACGAAAATATTAATTAGAAGAAATGCGTGAGTGTATAAATCCTAAAATTGGATTTAAGCGAGATCTAGTACATTTGTTTGTAGCTTTATAATAAGGTTTAAACTTAATTACGAAAATAGCTGAAAAATTTTGCTGTTAAATTCTCAAGTCATCAACGCAGATGAAAAATTTGCTTATCAAGTACCCTAAAAAAAATTTTAAAATGCACTCCTCTAGTTTAAACTTCTATTCCTTTCACTCTACTCTAGTCAAAAGCGCAGCAATTCGTTATCACAAGCATAGGAAGCGGTTCTGCTTATTTAAAACGTATTTTGTGCGCAAAGTTTTCCTTCGTGTAACATTTCCTATCCCCGAAAAGAATATAATTTCTTTTCAACCGTAAAACAGTATAATTCTTCGACAGAAAATTTACCATATGAATCCATTCCTGAAAAAAGTATCTATTTTTCTACTTTCGAATTTTCTCCGAAACTCACTCGAATAAACGTCCAATTCTTTACGGGCCTAGATACCGAAAGATTTCCTACAGAAGCTTTCGAAATGAATTTCCGAAAGGCCCTCAATTCCAAAACAAATTAAGACTCTCGAGCGCTCTTAGTGGCCAATTATTATTTTCCATGAAAGTTATTAAGTTTTAGTCACGTGGAAATCATGCTCGTCCGTCAGAAAGGACCATTCCAAAGCGTTCCCGCTCCACGCTTCGTAAATGTCCTCCATTCCGAGGACAATGGCACCGGTAATGGTGGGAATTATTGGAGGCCAGCCGACCAAAGCTGCTGAGACATTGGTCGCATTGACGGACTAGCGACAGGCCTGCCGCTCCTGTCGGCCGCTGATTAAGTGGCAATGGTTTACTCGAATGTGGTGTTCGTATCGGGGTGAATATATTCATGCGGTAGGTTGCCAATTTAGGGTCGGTGCTACTATAGCGTGAGGTCTACCGCCATATATCGCCTATCTGTGCTACTATTGCGTGAGGTCTACCGCCATACATCGCCTACCCGTGCTGCTATAGCGTGAGGTCCCACCGCCATATATCGCCTACCCGTGCTGCTATAGCGTGAGGTGTACCGCCACATATCGGCTACCCGTGCTACTATAGCGTGAGGTCTACCGCCATATATCGCCTATCCGTGCTGCTATAGCGTGAGGTGTACCGCCATATATCGCCTACTCACGAGCAGTTTGAGGTGATCAAATTAAGTGTTTATCGCCAAATTAAATCTATGGATATAAGTGATATCCATTAGTAACGTAACATGACCTCACGCTACAGTACTAGAATTCATGCTATAGTGTGGTAGACCTAACGCTATAGCACCACCAGAAGGTCCATGTGCACGGCCCAATACAGTCTTAAGCGCTCATCCTAATTTCCATGTCTATGCTCATATGTTTGTGTTAAAATGAGGCATGGCGCTTATATCGAAGTGTGATGCGATCATTTCACATACTATGGTGCGAGAATGATATACACAGTAGAATGGTTGCATTCACTCTTCTAAAGAGTCGAGGTCATTTCACATACTATGGGGTGAGAATGATATACACAGTAGAATGGTTGCATTCACTCTTCTAAAGAGTCGAGGTCATTTCACATACTATGGTGTGAGAATGATATACACAGTAGAATGGTTGCATTCACTCTTCTAAAGAGTCGAGGTCATTTCACATACTATGGTGTGAGAATGATATACACAGTTGAATGGTTGCATTCACTCTTCTAAAGAGTCGAGGTCATTTCACATACTATGGGGTGAGAATGATATACACAGTAGAATGGTTGCATTCACTCTTCTAAAGAGTCGAGGTCATTTCACATACTATGGTGTGAGAATGATATACACAGTAGAATGGTTGCATTCAATCTTCTAAAGAGTCGAGGTCATTTCACATACTATGGTGTGAGAATGATATACACAGTAGAATGGTTGCATTCACTCTTCTAAAGAGTCGAGGTCATTTCACATATCTATGGTGTGAGAATGATATACACAGTAGAATGGTTGCATTCACTCTTCTAAAGAGTCGAGGTCATTTCACATACTATGGTGTGAGAATGATATACACAGTAGAATGGTTGCATTCACTCTTCTAAAGAGTCGAGGTCATTTCACATACTATGGTGTGAGAATGATATACACAGTAGAATGGTTGCATTCACTCTTCTAAAGAGTCGAGGTTAACTTATGAAGCATTGCTGTCGATCAAGTCGATTTCTTATCACGAACTGGACACAAATACGACATTGCAGTAATATGATAGCTCAGATAATTTTGCATAGGTGTCACGTGAGATTCGCACGCTGGACTTCAACAGGGACTCAAACTTATTTAATACATTTTTCGTACCATGGCAGATGTTTTCCAAATCCATTTTCTTAGAGGTTGAATTATTTTTAACTCTTCGAAATGAGTTTATTTATCGACACAAATGATGCGATAAATCTTGGAAAACTTTTGCGACTGACGACACGCACGTCATATGAGGCGTGGAACCTCAGCACTTTTCACTGGCGAAAAATCATCTCACTATGACACGTTCACCGCGTTTCTGCGGTTGTTAACAGTTGGTTTGGTTAGCGATTCACCAGTTAACGATTTTGTTTATTCTATTGTTTGGTTTATTCTGTTATTTGGTTTATTATTTGGTTCATTATCTGGTTTTATTTGGTTTATTCTGTTATTTGGTTTATTTGGTTGATTATTTGGTTTATTTGGTTTATTATTTTTTGGTTTATTCAGTTATTTGGTTTATTATTTGGTTTATTTGATTTATTATTTTATGGTTTATTCTGTTATTTGGTTTATTATTTGGTTTATTTGATTTATTATATTTTGGTTTATTCTGTTATTTGGTTTATTATTTGGTCTATTTGGATCATTATTTTTTGGTTTATTCAGTTATTTGGTTAACTATTCACAGGAGATTCATAGCGTGTCCGCGGCTGTAAACGGTTGGTTTGGTTAGGTTGTGAGTAGCAGAATTTGAAAATCGACTCACCTGCTCGAATACATTTTTATCCTTCCTAAAAATATGAAAATGCAATTGCACGATAACATTGCACCTCGGAAGAATAATAACATTCCTTTTTAGAAAAGATCTTGAAACAGATTAAATGTTATTCATTTTTACCGGTACGTGAATGCGCAATTTACCGAATGATGCACAAACGGCCCAATACGCGGAGAACGTGTGAACCATTGTTACTTGAACATTTTAACCATTTGTTAATCATTTGTGTTAATCATTGATTTGTTCAACTAGTGGTTGAAACACTCCGCTCTTTTGGAACGGAAAATATTCGTTCAGCGACCGCCATTGTGTTTTGCCAATTTGTTTATTGATTTGTCTGCAATTAATGGCCAAGAGCAGGAACAGACGCAGTGGGGAACTGCGGGTGTAATGGGTCGACTAATTCAATGGAGTATGTAATGGACGTGCGGTCTCATAATGGGGCTTGCGGAATGCGTACGCTTCTGATTTATTATGGGTTATTGTTTCTTTGGACGGACGTTTTATCGTAGGAATTTGCTTCTCTTCGCTGGGATTTTTCCTTGGTCAGTTTCTGGTAAGTCACTGCTCAGTTGGCCATTTGTAATTTCCGTACTGAAGTTCTGCTGCTACGTGGAATTCACAAGAATCGGTGTTTGAGAATCCGCAAGAATCGTTCCAAAAATTAATATCGAAGTAAAACAGTATTTTAATTGATATAAAAAGATTTTTTACGCGCGTAAAAAAATCATGTCAAACTAACAGGGAAACCGTTCTAAAAATTTTCATAAAATTATTGCAACTACTATCGCTATAAAAATAGAATTTAAAAATAAAATCTGAAGCCACACAGAAGCTCGCAAGAGATAATTATTTTTAATCATTTAAATAGCCTACAAAGCAGCCTGGAAAGCAGCTCACACAAGCCATACATCAAAACAATCGCCGACAAGATTGCTTCTGTATTACCTGCCGCTTTCCTTCTTATCATTACCCTACGCATTAATTATTAAAATAATTTGCGCCCCCTTTGTAAGCTCGATTAGTTATTAGATGCCCGGTAGCACTGGAGATTACAGCGATTACCGATCTTGATTAGGATTATCAGAGGCCTCGCAGAAGCTTCGTTAAATTTAAAGGAGAAACAGCCGGTGATTATGTGCCTCGAAAATTAGAACATGTTATTTTTACGTCAGGGGAAGAGGTACGGGATCGTCTCTAGGAGATGCTCGCAAAGCTTCAATCAATACGACGACTTTCTTTCGACCGAAAGTACCAAAATTAGGACATTTCGCATTAATTATGCTTGTGTTATCACGTATCTTCGTGGAAAATATACCACATATCTATGAGGAAGCTTTCGACGGAAAGCACCAAAATTAAAACTTTTCGATTTGCTGATGCTTCTGTAATCAAGTATCAACGGGAAAAATGTATCACGTATCTATGAGGAAAATAACGACTGAAAGTGCCAAAATTAGGACATTTTGCCTCGCTGATGCTTCTGTAATCACGTATCTGCGTGGAAAATGTACCACATATCTACGCGGAAAATGTAACAGTGCGTCTATTTTAGAGGGAAAATATCTCGCGACTAATCAGTAACGAAACAAGATAAACAAAGTATCTGTTGCATGAACATTAATTAGTTTCATGCATTATTATCGTACTAAACTAAAAACCAGAAGGTGACCTCACCCACGTGTGTTTTTATTTCATAAATGACCCATAATTTTAGGGCTGCGTGTGCGTTGCGCACGCGCAATGCACGTTGCGTCTGAAAGATGTAATTGCTCGTGCAATTTGCGGGTCGCAAGTGAGGTTTAATGCACAGAAAATGCAGTCAGTTACATGGGAAATACACAAGGTTTACTGCAGAGAAATTCAGCTAGTCACTCGCGAAATTAGAGAGCTACAAGCAAAGTTTAATACTGAGGAAATCCAGTCAGGTGCATCATAATTTATTAGCCATTAGTAAGTTAATACGGGAAAAATAAGGTTAAGCTGAAGAAAAAAATTCAATTAGGAGACATATCGGAAAAAGATTTATGGAGTGATGCGTTGTTTGAAGTTATGTATATTTGAATATTTGTGGATAAAGTTCTTTTTCCAGTGTGCCATGACTTTAAATAGAATTAAAAAAATCATCCACACCTTGAAAACATTTGTTATATTACTTTTCAATTCCCGCACTTGAAAACTTTCCCTTATAATTGTTTCTTGAAAGTTTCCGCGGATAGTAGAGTAAAGTCATGCAAAAATGGGTACTTGAATAATTTAGACGATTGCATCAGGTAAATTGTTTCTTACAGCTCTTACAATGAATGATGAAAGTTTCATCGGAACGTTGCGTTTTATCGATTGAAAGAAGTATAGAATTTTTAAGACAGACGTTTGTGCAGTAAAAAAAAGTTGAGTGATTATATTTTTATTTTAACACGTGAAGAACTTGAAATACAACGGACACATTTGAGTATGGCTACATGTGGGCAGGAATAAGTTCAGCGACTTTTAGTGCTTCCTATTATTATTATCAACGTTATTATAAGGTGTGCAATTACGTTTAACCTAGTTCACTTAATTTAGTCGCTCACTAGACTGATCAATTTGTACAGAATTCTATGCTTAAGTTTCTAGCAGCAGTTAATATGATCCAAATGAGATTTTCTTCGTCAAACTTAGACACTTCCAACCGTAGAGTGAACTGAAACTTTATGAAGAATACAAAATTATAAATAAAAGAGCAAGGAAACACGTCTTTAATGAGATGATTATCTCATTTACGAATGTCAAAATGAATAAGAAAATGATCTCATAAAAGAATTGTTTCCTCTCACATTTATTCATAATTAGAACATGCAAAAGGCAAACCATTTATATGCAAATATTTATGGATATATATCTATAAAACCAAGGTAAATTATATATATATATAATTAAAACTTATATATATATATATATATATATAGAACCATTTTAAAGTCCATGAAAATGACTTTACTGGTCACACACATCGTAGTTCAGATCGTACCCGAGACCACAAGGAAGAAGAGAACAAGTCGCAAATGTCAGTCAGGACCAGCCAGAGGGAGACACGTAGCAGTGAAAGAAGATCCCCTGCGCCACGCCAGAGATCTTTATAAAAGATCAAAATGATGAGTGACGTTAGGGTACGGGCCGGGGCTGTAGCAACGCTCTCAGAGGCTTTCGTGCGGCTGAAAGAGTATAGCTCCGAATAAGTTCAGTGACATCTAGAGCATCCTATCAGAAGTGCCATTCTGAGGTGTACAACTTTGTCTAACCTAATTTACTAAACCTAGTTACGCGTTAGACTGATCAATGATTTAGTTAACTCGATATTCGGTGTTTCATTTCACGAAATAGTTTAGAGAGAGCGTTATTCATCACCAACGTTGTAGTCGACTCTATAGAACGTGGAGTACTCGTGCGAGGGTATAGATACCATTTGTCCCAAAATATAACATACTTATCGTAACTTATTTTTAAATATGAGTCCATAGTAAATTACTTCTAATGTTTTAAGTGCCCCCGAAAGATGATTTTTCAGTTGCTCTTCGTAGGACAGGTGAAATCGTTGCTCGTTGGGATTGTTGAGTTTTGGTTTGGAGGAATTTCTTCGTTCCTCTTTAAGACAGTGCGAATAATAGTGAGCTTCTTTGAGAATAAGTTCATAAGGGCCTCAAGTAACATATATACATATATATATATATATATATATGTATGTATATATATATATTTATGTACTTATATATAAAAATATTTATTTACGCCATATGACGCTGGCAACGGCGACTAGAAACACGACGCGTGCGCGGTGACCTCACACTGGTTCGTTGTAGCTCTAGAGCAGGGGTCTCCAAACTCTGGCCCGCGGGCCACATCCGGCCCGCCACGTAATTTCATCCGGTCCGCTAAACAAATCCCTGGGTGGTGACCTTGAAAAAATAAGTATCTTACAACTGGTATAGCTGAATGAAATGGCTATTTTTTCATTTTTTATTCCTCCTGCTTCTGCCCGTTCGAATGTATAAAATGTATAATGTGGGCCTCACACTGAAAAGTTTGGAGACCCCTGGTCTAGAGTCTAGAGCAGATTCTTTTCCAATGTTTCAACTTTACGAAACAGTTGAAGTTCATCACGTGATAAATTACGAATAAATTCACTCAACATTTCTTCATTGGAAGACTGTCAATCGTTAAAGTGTAATAGCTCTGAAGTCTATAGAGCGCAACGTTTCGATGTACAAACATCATCATCATCAGGCTGAAAATATGCAAAAAAATTGTTCAGTCACATTGGTAAATCTTATTCTTAAGCCAAATGAGACACAGTCTTCCAATGAAGAAATGGTGAGTGAATTTCTTCGGAATTTATCCCATGATGAAGTCAACAGCAAGGTTATTCATTAATTTTTTTGTTATAAGCAAGCTAAGACTGAGACTTAACCAAGACTTAGTCTTAACAAAGCATGTTAAGACCAAGTTTAACTTTCCTCAGTGGAGCAAAATTCTGTACTGAAATGTGGAGGACGGAGAAGAAAACACGGAATCAATCCATGCTAAGAATAAAGACACATTTATACGATCGTTGTGAAGCCTAGAAAAGGATGAATACGAGGTTGAATTCACGAACGTAACTAAAGACACAATTGAGACTTCTTAGCGTTAGTGACTGAACAACATTGAAAATTATTCTATAAGTAAAGGCGAAGTGAATTTTACCAGTTTCTCGCAGTCGAGCTAAATTGAAAATGACTGAACAGTTCGTAGAAGAACAGTGTGTCATTGTTTGTAATCTGGGAATACTTTGTATTTTAATTTCTTGAGCTTTTTCAAGTAATTGGTTAGAAAAAACTTTGTCTTTGAAATTACTATCGACTATTTTGTTGCTTATCCGGCATCACTTTCTGATTGAATTTTGTGTTTTACAAATAGTTGACAAAGCGAATTAGCGTCAAAATAAATCACTTATCTAACATCATCCAACCTAACCATCGGCACGAATAAATGAACAATATATACAAATAGATATACATATTGAAAACCATGGATATCTCACAACAACAGAAACTATTGAAATTTTTTCTATAAGTATAGGCGAAGGGAATTTTACCAGTTTTTCTACAGTAGAGGTAAATTGAAAATTTGTTAATATGTGTATGGTATTTCCATAACACTTATTTTAAAAAAATGTTACATTAATTAAAAAACTCAGCAATGTGATCTAGAAACACAAATCTCCATTGTCAAATATAAGATAATAGAAAATATTAACCTTCAATTTTACGGAACAACTTACCACCTGTTTTGAACTTTATTCAACCAACTGGAAAACTACTAAGCAGACAACGACACCAGATAATTCCCGAGAGAAAAAATAACCTAAACAAAAGCTACACATGGAGTAGGTTGAAAAGTGCAAAAAATGCTAAATGGAAGGTGCAAATAATTACCCAGAGACCAAAATAACCCCAACAAAAGCTACACGTGGAGTAGGTTGAAAAGTGCAAAAAATGCTAAATGGAAGGTGCAAATAATATCTCAGAGACCATTATAACCCAAACAAACGCTGCACGTGGCGAAGGATGAGAGGTTTGGTGACCCAAGTATCGGGAAGTTACGAGGACACGAAGTTGATTTTGTGACTCCCAGAGGGTTGGAGATGAAAGGAAGAGGGACGACGTACCAGAAGATCAGTAAAAGCCGATAGAGGGGCCATCTGACGGCTCCATAATGTGCCATCAAGCCCTGTCTGATCGCACTGTGATAGCCTTAGCTCCAGAGACGCTACCAAATGGCAATTAGGTCGCGCACTTCCACTGCTGCAGGGCTCCGTTTCCACAACTTGCTTTTCAGAGTACAAACTGCTTCACTGCTTCAATGTCTTTTTGCATGCTCTCTTTTTTCTCAAATTAGGATCCGTTTCTACAATTTGCTTTCCAGAGTACAAACTGTTTCACTGCTTCAATGTCGTTTTGCATCCTCTTTTCAAATCAGGTTCATCATTTCTCGACGTGCTCTATAAGACTTGACCGTCTCTATAACAGCACCGACCACCTCCAGCAATCATTTTAGCGTGGGGATGTAGCCTATTTGGTGCATTAAGCACCAAATCAGCACGTAAATAAGCACCTGTGTAGGTAAATAAAGACATTAAGCGCATAACAGTAACACCGCCCAGAATTCTTTGGACGAAATTCAGGACCATTTTTCGGTTTCCAAGCCTCAAACTCTTTTAATTTTCTCGTTTTGTGTCATTGTTTTGGTGAGGCTGAGATAGCCTGCACGTTTACCTCTCGCACTCGAGCCAATCTGTTGACAACATTTTTTCGTTGTTTGTGCGCGAAATTCCCAAGCTAGCGGTTGTTTACACGAGGGTGTGGCTGAACCCGGAGTTCCCACGAAATTTTGTGTACACTGGCGTGTAGACACACCCTTTGTGTACACCCTGCGGCCGCCCTCAACGCACACAACCAGGCTCCGAAAGAATTACGGAAACGTGCAACATTAGCTCGCAGGTTTTAGCTATATTATTATCCTAAGTTGCCAGCTCCAAGGCTTTCTGCTGGTAAAAATAAAAGGAAAAGATGCATTTTGTTCCTCGAGACATGCCAGTTCGGAGCTGCAACGAATGAAATGAAGAAATTCTGGTCTCTGGTACTGTCTTAAATATTAGATAATTTTTTAGAAACCTTGAATATGAGCTGAGCGACCGCGATATTAATGAGCCTAACGCAAGTTTAATTTCGCGAATTGATGAGTAAAATTGTGCGTCCTAATTCCAAAATGTTCATATTCTCATTTCGTTATGAAAGATATATCTTGTTTCCCAGGAATTGTTAATTTATCCTCCTGGAGGAAAAATTCAAGCTACAGTCATATTGAAGCTTAAAAAAATTCGCCAGGCTGGAAAAGTGACTTCTGTAAGTACACGTGCAGGAAACTAATGAGCTCATAAGTGAACTAAAATAGCAACTGTAGGGAAACTGACAATTACGTGGTTATAATTCAGTTAGTGATAATCAAGTTCATGATATTTTGGCTTTCTAGAGTCATGATATTTTGTTGTCTTTGATTTACGATTTCCATTCATGATACAAACGATGACAAACTAGAAGTAACCGTTGTTAAATACTCATCACCACGGTTAACGAGATTAGAATTTGGATCGCTTTTAAAAGGGCAATTCAATCCCAGCTGGCAACGGAACTTCAAACCAACACTACCAGCATCTGTGTGGGCTGGAACGTGTTCGTAATTCTATGTAAAACTTAAATTAATTCATTGGGTTAAATATAAAAACGTTGAGGGAAGGAAACGAAACTTAATTTATGAACTACAGGATTATTGGTTAATTGAGTTAAACTTGTCTACTTCGGACTTAAATTATTTGTTTACTGATTTAAACTTGTTTACTTGGAGCCAAGATTAATGACTTACTGGTTTAAACTTGTCTACAGTGAGTCAATATTATTGGTTTACTGATTTAAATTAGTCTACCTGGGGCCAGTATAATTGGTTTACTAATTCAAACTTGTCTACTTTGGACCAGAATTATTGTTTTACTCATTTAAACTTGTTATAATAATGCCAAAATTAAACAGTATATTCTTGGTATACTTCTCGGGCCGACTTTTATGCTTTCGTTCGAGAAGCTTTCAAATTTTCGACTGAAGATGATCAGAAAGTTTCTACTCAAATTGATCACACCTGAACTTACGTTCAAGTCAACCATTCTTTTTCTGTGCCCAATGCATTGCTTTTTTGCCATTGCGTAATTCCTAACTCATTAATGCGAAACTTAATTTTGTATTTTTTGGCCTGTGTATCTTTGTTAGAGCATTTTTCGTTTTGCTGCGCCTTTCTAGAACAAACACCAATTTACATCGTTCTCACGTAACCTAATGTTCTTCATTGGTCACCAGTACACGATTCTCTTCTTTTCATTATTCTTTTTAAAATCTTTCTTGAGACAAAATGAATGCTCTCGCACGAAAATAACTAGACTAGACAAAACTACAATTTGTACGGTGCACACTTTTTATATCCATGGCGGGTAGCCAAGCCAGTTTCAGTATTCGACTTCATCAACGCGTTGTGTTTCAATATGGAGCTGCTATCATAAGCGGAGCAGAAAAGCGTGACGCTGGAGGGTGGCGTCGAGTTTCACTGGAACCCGTATTCAATGACAATTTTCGTATTTAACATTGCTTCTTGCTTCTTCGTCTTCGCTTCATGCGAATCCGCAGGGATTTTCCAACAAAAAGGTAATACTGGCCAGTATTCCATGAAAAAAATTATTATTCGATATTATAAGACAACTTTTAAATTTATTGTTTCTAGCCTCTTCGTCTTCGCCTAATGAATTTCCGCAGAGATTTTGCACCAAAAGGGTAATATTGGTCAGTATTTTATGGTAACTTTCAAGCTTTTTAATTTTACTTTCCTTCTCGCCTTTTCATCCTCGAGTTATGGATCTCCGCAGCGATTTATGAAGAATGAAATTATACTGTTCAGCATTCTATCCAATTTCCGAACTTTCAGATTTCAACCTTGCTACTTGTATCATCATCCTCGTGCTTTGCTCATCAAACTCATTAAACATCCTCGTGCTTTGCTCATGCTCTGCTCATCAAACTCATTAAACCTCCTCGTGCTGTGCTCGTGCTTTGCTCATCGTCCTTTGCTCATCATCCTCGTGCTGTTGAACAAAAAGGTGGTGTTAGTTGGTGGGCTGAAACATGTGAATTATTTTTCCAACACCCCTGGTGTCTGACCGCTAGTTTTTGTTTGGGAAATGAATTCGACGGATATAACATGCGCGGTAATGTTAGAATAGAACCATGAAATTTATTCTACAGTACGATAGGTAAGAAAACATTTATGTCATCGATCTAATATGAATAAAAAGGTGTTCGTGTTTTTGAAGTTGAGGGTCTTGATTGTGCATGCGATTCTATTTTGGATTTACCTTTTTTAAATGTAAATATAAAAATATCAGTGCAGTTTTTTTATCACATTAAACCGTTTCCAGCAGTAATTAAGTAAATCACGGCATGAAAAAAGTCAAATAATTTCCACCAACACGTGTTTTTTCTGTTAATTCTTAAGTATACATCAGCTGCACAACCCAATTTGCTGATAAGTATCGGTTCTAGAAAGCGCAGCTCAACGCTAAACCAAAAGAAATTTCTTTTTATTTTACCCAATGAAAAAAATCTCTTTCTTTCTCGCGAACTTTTCCTACCGTGAAAATTCCTGCATTGTCTGCACGGACTTGAGATGCGCAGTGGAAATTTCTGCTCAACGAAATATAGCGAATGCAAAATGTCACTAAACACATTTCACAATAATTAGAAACATCGTTACAATTGCATTTTAATTAAGAATTGATTTTTACCGCACAGTTTCTGGAAATATCACAGGCTTGACCATCCAGTTTTTTAAATCAACCTAGCTAAGCTACATGCTCTACGTACGAGACGTATCAAAGCCTGTAGCCACATAAATTTAGGATTGCATCTTGTAAATGGAAATTTGAGCGGCTGTGATAATTTTTTTTGTTTATTCCACTGACATTCTAGACAATTCTCTATAAACCTAAAAAATAAGTTTTTCGGGAACAAAATTTTAACTCAGTTGAGACTTTTTCTTAGCACCGCGGTTATTTTCTCCCCTTCAACGACATGCATAAGTCCTTATCAGCGTCAGATCAAAATCCCATTAAAATTAAATTGCATTGGTAGAGCTTTCACTGCCGAATCGAATTCCCGGTCTCCAGAAAACCTTCTATATAATACATATAACAGATAGGACTGTCCAATTATAATATGCAGTCTCGCCAAAGGTCAGGCAATACTCTTGGATCACGAGAGAAATTGTCTCCAACATAAGAAAAGTCAGGCGTATTTGATTCTACAGCAGGGCTTCTCAACCGGGGATACATGTACCCCTAGGGGTACATTTAACATAATTCATATGCTCAAATGTACTATATAGATTTATACACAACTCTATAGGTATATATAATTTTTCATTATTAAATGTATTTTTATAGTTCCTTAAAGCTTTAACTGTGCTGGGGGTACATGAAGATACACCATTAAGCTAAGGGGGTACACGACAGTAGAAAGGTTGAGAAGCCCTGCCTGAGTCTATACCGTGGTCGAAAAATTCCTATTGAAATGTTCAAAAGGGTTTGCAACTAAGTCAGCAGCCAAATTAGAGAATCTACGTGAATCAATTTCACCGAAAAGTTTACCAAGTTTAAAATAAATAAAAAAACCTTCTTACAGCCTATTGTATGGATGAATAATAATTCATCAAACATTGTAAAAACTAAAGTGAGAGATTTGGCAACCTAACGTTTAGAAAGAACAACATTTTTTCTAGTTGTATCAATTCGAGAATTTTTGCTTAAATACCAAGCAAAGTTTCGAGAGAGTTTTCGATTTCAAGAAAATCACCAGAAGCACAGACCAGAATTTCGCGATATCAGGTTCCTTGGGCAGCCTACTAACCTATTAAAAGCAGAGTCCGTTCTCGTCGGTAACGGCATCGTGTTGTCACATTAAGCTATTTTTAGTCCAATGGCCCCATATTAAGAGGCAGGATTGAGAAGGTATCAGCCGGGTCAGACCACACCCTCTTGTTTAATTGGAGCTTCCCGTTTTAACCTCTTGGACCAAATCGCATCTCCTGACTCGAACCATTTCATTTCCTGATCTGGTCTGCAAGGATTAGGGTTACAATTGAGGTATCCAGCCCGCCAACACCCAGGGGCATGGCTCTACTAATAGCTTGCTTTTGATCAACCTTAGCATTTAAATCATTCATTTTGGGGGTTCGCTTACCTTTTGATCCACGGTCCAATAGTCAGGGCGGGTTCTGGAGTCGCTCTAGAATAATCGTCTCTATAAGTAAGTAAATATCTAGTTCCCATGTTAAGGAACTCCGTTATAAGTTGCCCGTTATTAACACGTTAATTGTGGTGGATTAAGCTAAAGTTCAATATTTAACTCATGTTAGAGTCAATTTTAGAGATCAATTGAGAAAAAAACGCACATTAAAAAAGTCTGTCCATGGTATAGATTAAGATAAGTATTTATGAAAATTGAGTTTGTAACTGCTGGTCGGTCAACAGCATTATGAAAATCCCCTCAGTGATCACGTCGTAGGCAAAGTGTTAATATTGTTCTCCAGATTTCATACTTTGATCAGAAGAACTTTTTGCTTCACAGAATAACTCTTGCAGGAAGATCAGCCAGCGTTCAGTTGTTTATATGCAGAGTCGTAGTTTCAGTTCTTTACATCCGACGTCGAAATACGCGAACGAAAGTGAGCGAGATACAACAAAAACTTCTTGTTTGCTAAATGAAAGTAACGAACAATATGCGATGTTAATACAAAGTTAGATTGCTATTTCATCAGGTTTTTAATGTTTCCCTCTGTTATTCCAATTTTCATATAAACAATACTACTAGTAATTTCGTTAACAAGGGTATCGCAGCTCTCTCGTTAACAACTTACATGTTTTCGATGAACAGGCTCTTGTTATTCTTCGATTATTTTACATAGCGACACATTTTAGGATTACTTTGGAGCAAAACCTGACTCGTTTTGGCGTCGTGGCACACTTTAGGGCCAACTCTGACTCGTTTTAGGGACAAACAAGAAGCTTTTTCTTCCTGTGTCACGGTATGGACTCTTTGGGGGAAACTTGCATTGCTTGTTAAAAATTTCTGCCTCTTTCGCTCGTGCTAAGCGACGTGCAGAGATGCTCTTCTTAACAAGCGACGCTGTATGCTTGGGACACGTCCTCAGACTTGTCTGGTTAGACTTACTTGCAAACACGCTGAAGAAAATCATGCACTCTTCTAAACTCAGATCCTTGGTAATTATGGTCTGGTTCGTCAGACTTACTTGGAAAGACATTGAAAAAAATCATGCACACTACAAACTCAGTTTGGTGTTCTGATAGTCTGGTGGAAATTTTTTGAAACCCACTGAAAAATATCGCGGACATTTAAACTCAGATCGGTGGTATTTATAGTCTAGGGGAAATACTTGAAAACCCACTGAAAATATCATGCACACTTGTAAACTCAGTTCGGCAGTGCTCATTTTCTGGTGGAAATACTTTTAATTAAACTCAATGAAAAATAAAAAAAATTATCTATCAATGCAAACTCAAACCGTTGGTGCTTAGATAGACCTGTTCAGGAGTTGAATTTAGACTACAGGCTGTCTCCAGCCAAATTTTATGCAAATAAGGGCTTTTAGTCTATAGTATATTTTATTAGATCATTCCAGAAAAGATAATATACTTTATTATAACTAAACAGTCCGTAGAAATATTATAAAACTTTTTCATTCACTGAAATTATTATGCAAAATAGTTTTCGAACCTTAATAGGTGGAAGAGTAACAGATTATTTCCTTGTTTTGAAAAATAGACGTGAAAAATGTTTATTAAAAAGCCACATTACAAATGATTACTGTAATTTTTCACGTTACTTTTTACAATTGGGCCTCGAACTATTTGAGGTTCGTTACTTTTAAAATTCATCTCTAAAATTTAGTATACCATGAGCTGAATGTTGAGCTTCAGTTTAACCGGCCGCATTTAACGTGTTAATTTCCCGACTCTGGTTTTTAAGTCCAATTCTGGGCCTCTGAAGATGAACTCGAAGAGAAGAGGAAAGCTTTCCGGCCGCATGTCCCCGTCTTCTTGCGACGTTGATCGAGCTTTATGGACTTTTTTGTTGCCTTTTCTAGAGTGGACAATGAAATCTTTCAGCTCCTTCTTCCCCAGGGCTCATTTGTTTTCATTAAGAAGGCATTGGGAATTTTTTCGTGGCCAAGAAATGTCCTTTTCCCATTACTGGGCTGTGGTCAAGCATTTGAGCGGTGATTGTTTCGGAGCGTCACGCAGGTCTTCCGTTCCTCGTGCGCATGCGCTCCGAATTCTGATCTTAAAAGCATCAAAATTTTGGATGAATTCCTAAATTCTGTTGTTGAAAATGGCTGATTTTTTGAAGTTACTTATCAAAGTTTTGATGAATTCCCACGTGCTGTTGAAAACAATTTATATTGTTTAAATTGTTGTTTCGGAGCATCACGCAGGTCATCCGCTCTAAATTATACTCCTAAAAAGGATTGACATTTTGGAATTACTCTTCAACGTTTTCAAGTCGGTGCTGTTAAAAATTGGCTGATTTTTTAAAGTTACTTATCACGGTTTTCACGAACTCTCAAATTCTGTAGTAAAAAGTGATTGACTTGTGGGAGTTACTCTTCAAAGTAATGATGAATTCCCACGTGCTGTTGAAAACAATTTAAATTGTCCAAATTGTTTTAAATTGTTGTTTCACGCGTCCTGCAGGTCATCCGCTACAAATTCTGCTGTTAAAAAGGCTGAAATTTTGGAGTTACTCTTTAACGTTCTAATGAGTCGATGCTGTAAGAAATTGGCTGATTTCTTAAAGTTCTTATAGTATCAAAGTTTTGATGAATTGATGCTGTTAAAAATGGGGTTCAGCACTTCTAGCATTGAATTTTTCAGTAAGTTCTTTTTTCATCCCACGTTGATCAAGCAAATGTAGAGTAGAAGGCGCATACCATTAATTGCTCTTTACCTCTAAAATATGCTTTTTATGAACGGGTTCAGAGCCAGATTATTTAATCTTTGTTAAAATATACCCCTGCGAATGTTGGTGACGTGATAATGCTCGGCTTGAAAATGTTTATTAAAAAGTAATAAATTTTATTCAAAAGAACTTAAGCTTTGAGAAGGACTGAACAATTAAAGGAACTGTTTAATGCTAAAACAATCAATCTGCTCAGGTATGTTGTAAACACTTAAACACTTAAAGTAAAATTATAACTAGAGATTCAAGCCTGAACGTTATATGAAACATAGATGAAAACAGCATAATGAAGGCGTGCACTCATGAAAAGGCCTAATAACATGAATGAACTTGCACTAAAAATTGATCGTACACATAACGCGTTAAATAATAATTGATATTTATTTTGGAAAAAATTATATGTACATTATGAACATACATATATTTTTAACATGGTTCATGTTTCTGTGAGATGATTTATATTATGCATTAATACGAGTTAACAGGTTTGAAAGCGCCCTAAATTTACAAACCGAATCAGTTGAATTATTCCCAAAATTTTCGTGTTACATGACAACATCACAATACAGGCAAAAGTATTTGTGATTTGGATAACAATACTTTAACGAATATATAAAATATCGCGCAAACATTGGCAAGAAATTCCCCCTATATTGGCGTATGAAACTAATCTTTCAATCCGAATGATAACACTTAAAAAATAGGCCAGTGAGCGTGTTCCAAACTAAACTTGCTTCCCAGTCAAACTTTCCCCCGGAGCATGCATGTTTTTCGCCGCTTAAGTGATTTAATTACTTGGGCGCTGAAAACATGCATACAGGTGGCGAAAAAGTTAGACTGGGTTTGAATTGATCGATTCAAGTGCACGCTTTAACTCAACTGATCACGCAAACTGTAAATGGCATCAAATGCTAGGGTGGCACTTTTTTCTAACAATTAAAAGCAATTGATTTTATTTTGAAATTTTTCAATACATATGCATGAATATTGATTCTCAGTCTCTTACGTATTAGGTAATCGACAGCATACTCAGTCAAACTATTTCGCCAGAACATGCATGTTTTTCGCGGCCTAAGTGGTGTTATTACTTCGGCGGCGAAAAACATGCATGCCGGCGGCGGAAAAGTTAGAATGGGATATAGATAGTAAGGTCGAAGTATTTGTCTATTTTTTCTGACTTCTCATCTTGCAGCACACATTGAGCATGTGTTCCGAACTGGTTCCTTTTTCAGCAAGTGACATTACTGAACAATAACTTTCTTTCGCAAAGAGGAAGATCAGAAAAATAAAGAGACTTGGTAGTACAGCGATAAATAGATTTGAATGATGCCATATCAATAACTTTCCTACGTAAACAGGAAAATCAGCATAAAGAAGAGATTATGTAGTACATGGATAAATAAATATGAATAATGCGACTTCTATAACTTTCTTACGTAAACAGGAATATCAGCATAAGGAAGAGATTTTGTAGTACATAGATAAATAAATATGAATAATACCACTGCAATAACTTTCCGTCGTAAACAGCAAGATCAGCAATACGAACAGATTTGGTAATACAAAGATAAATAGATATGAATAATGCCGGTTCGGAAAGCGTTCAAATCTACATGAATGTCACGCCCTACAAAATTCAAGGCAAAATTTGAAAGCATTCCTACGAGCTTACGAACACCACCGTAATTTCAGCCAGCTCGATGTCGCTCTATTTCCCTGGGGAAATTCTGAACTGCTCTGAATTGAATCTCTGTAGCTGCACTTAACTTTAATAGCTTTGAAGCTTGCTCTGTGTTAGCGAAGGATTGTCCTATGTCAAAATGCACCTAAAAGGCAGGACCGTGAACTTGAAAGTTCTTACCTTTTATGTTGAAACGTTTGTATCAGATTTAAATGGTTTGATTTTCAAAATATTTTTCGGTGTGGTTGCGGTGTAGTCGATTGAATAAAATTTAAGCGGTTGGATTTTCATTACTTTTTCGTTGTGGTAGCGGTCTAGTTGGTAACGAAAGTGAATAAAAGTGAACTTGCCTACGCTAAGAACTGAACCATATGTTAATATATAGCAGTTTCTCTCGTTATTTTAGTAATATTCATTTGCGAGTCTTACTATTTTAGTCAATACCTAATTGGGGCTAAAGTTATTTCAGTTAATATTCAAATTATTGCAATAATAGGTGACGCAATGTAAATTATGAATATAATTTACAATGTATACATACGTACATGCATATTCATGTAAATAATTATCCTCAATAATTGTTGTATTATATTAAAGAATATTCATTATTTTCCTGAAACAAAATTATTTTTAATTGGCGCTTTGTAAACGCGATTACTTTTTATTGCAAGTTTATGGCTGTTATTAGACGCAATCATGAGTATTCACCGTTGTTCTACGGTAGATATCTACATTGAACGTTAAATTAATATATTGTTGAGTCTCAAACTACAGAGCAAAATTATTCTTTAACTACAGGGTTGAGTTGCACATTTACTCTCCTAACATTTACTACTTTACCTGACTGTCAAATCTTACGTGGTATTTTATCCGCTCCAAAAATCTCTGACTATTTTCAAGCAATTGTCAATGTATATAATTATTTGCATTCAAGATTATAAATTCACAGATACGTGTTAACATGTTTCCGAACTCCATCAATTTACTATCCAGTACAGATTCGAATTAACATGCCTGAAAACTCCATAAATCTTCCATCCAAAACAGATACGAGTTAAAATGTTAGCGAACTTTATCAATTTACCATCTTAAATTGTTAAAATATCTACGTTATTCTCATGTTCTATTAGAAAATCACACCGCAGGCTCATCTACAAGCTTTCATGTCAGTTTTAGCCTATAAATTTGAGCAAGTATTTGCTTCTATGTACCTTAGGAGAATGTGTTTGTAAACCCCTAGTTTTTGTGAGGAACGATAAACTTCAGATGTTTTGTAATCCAAATCATTTTTTCAGTAAATTTCAGCGGTTAGAGCAAACAATTTGATGTTTAAATCCCACTTTGGAACTGCGTTTTCAAGTCGAACTGAGCTCCTGTGCTCCTCTACAAGCTTCCCTGTCCGTTTTTACCGATAAATTTGAGCAAGTATTCTCTGAGGGGCGGCGAGGTAAGTAATGAGGCCTTAAAACACGACCCCGACCCGTATAGCATAGAGTGTCCGGCCCCGGTCTATATATAGCGATACTGGGAACACAAGGCACTTCCCAAAAATTCCCTAGCATTTTTAAAGAACGAAATTCCCTAGTGTTTTTTAAAGAACGAAATTCCCTAGTGCTTTTTGAAAAACGAAATTCCCTAGTGTTTTTGAAGAACGAAATTCCCAGGCATTTTTAAAAACTGAAGCTCCTTGGAATATGTTCAAGACTCTACAGTACACGAGCTTGCTGTTTTGAATTCGTTTTGGTTGCGCTTGTTGGGAACACGTGTTATTGGACAAATATTTGCAAGGAATGAAACATTAAAAAATGTGAGTTCAGTGGAGGTGATGCTCTTAAACTTATGTTTAACGTTTATTTTATTCGTTTGATGTTGATTGACTTGACACCATCTATGACTATGTTGAATTTAGTTGATAGTGGTTGTTAAATGATCATCGCGCAGCAAATTATGTATTTTCTGCTATGGGACTTATCTTGATAGGGTAATTTGCCATGATTCTATGCACCAACGTTGGTGCAGCAGACATAGATCTTACGTCTGCTCTCGTTTTCTAGAACATGCTGTTCCCATCTAACCCAATTAACCTATTTTTGTAAAATTGAGGATTTAATCTTTAGCAAACCAATTTATTAATCAGTCTAGTGTGCCCTTAGGTAAAGTAAATTAGGTTAAACATAACTGTACACCTAAGAACAGCGTTGATCATAGGAAGCCCTAGAAGTCACTGAACTTATTCGGGCCCACAAGTGGCTATACTCAAGCGTGTCCATTTTACTAGAGTTAAGAAACAATCTACTGCTGTATCACATGTGGTAAATAAATTGTTTAAATTGTATCCCGTATATCTTTCAAAATCATTCTACTTCAAGTTATGGCAATGAATGTGACCAGTTCTCAAAAAAAGTTCTCAAGAAATGGCGATTCATCTCACTGACTGCTCGCAGGCCGAGAATTCTGTTTATTTTTTCCCCTTCTTTTTGTTGCTGGCGAGCACGAGTCTGAATTTTGCTTGGTTATTGAGAATTTTCCAGAATTTCGAGCAACAAACAAAATTTTCATTTCATTTTTTCGACGAGCTTTCAAGTGTTAAGCTCATGTTGTACAACTGAAAGGTGAAACAACCCCGAAAACTCGTGGATTTGGCAACTGTGGTATCATCGCATATGATTCCTTAATCAGTACAAAGTAACTTCTTTGGATTATTAGCACGGGTTGATTAGTTTCCAACTTGTAATTATCGCAGTGTATTACGAAAGAAAAATTTTCGAGTTTGTACTCGTATGTATTTTCAGAGCTCAAAAAATAACAGAAATTAGTCTCTTACAGCTTCCTGAAAATTGGTGAATCAGGGTGTGTTACAAAAATTTTTAATTATCATATTGCACTGCAAGGTATTTTTTTATAAGCTCTCCTTTATACTGCATTATGTAATCTATATTATGTGGCAAAAGTACACAGCGCATGATAACAAAAAACTAGGCACAACACAAACTATACAGAGAGCCTCGAGGTAAAGAACACAGCGCACCACAACACAAAACATACAGTTCACCCAACACAAAGTGCTAAGCGTTTTATGACGCAAAGTATACGGTGCACCACAACACACAACGCACCACAGGCTGCACCCACACAACGCACCAACACAACGCATCAACACATAACGCACAACAGGCTGCACCAACACAGTGCACCAACACACAAGGCACCACTGGTTGCACCAACACAACGTACCACCACACAACGCACCACAGGCTGCACCAACACAACGCACCAACACAACGCATCAACACACAACGCACCACAAGCTGCACCAACACAACGCACCAACACACAACGCACCACAAGCTGCACCAACACAACGCACCAACACACAACGCACCATAAGATGCACCAAACACAACGCACCAACACACAACGCACCACCACACAATGCACCACAGGCTGCACCAACACAACGCACCAACACAACGTACCACCACACAACGCACCACAGGTTGCACCAACACAACGCACCGACACAACGCACCAACACACTACGCACCACAAGCTGCACCAACACGACGCACCAACACACAACGCACCAACACAACGCACCACCACACAATGCACCAACACAACGCACCAACACAACGTACCACCACACAACGTACCACCACACAACGCACCACAGGTTGCACCAACACAACGCACCAACACAACGCACCAGCAAACAACGCACCAACATAACGTACCACCACACAACGCACCACAGGTTGCACTAATACAACGCACCAACATAACGCACAAACACACAACGCACCACAAGCTGCACCAACACAACGCACCAACACACAACGCACCACAAGCTGCACCAACACAACGCACCAACACACAGTGCACCACAAGCTACACCAACACAACGCACCAACACACAACGCACCACAAGCTGCACCAACACAACGCACCAACACCCAACGCCCCAACACAACGTACCACCACACAATGCACCACAGGCTGCACCAACACAACGGACCAACACACAACGCACTACAAGCTGCACCAACACAACGCACCAACAGTTGGAGGTGCGGGCCCCAGCTAGCGCCGCTCGTCGTAATATCAAAGTCCGGAATTAACAAAAAATTCACCGCCTGCGCTGAACGTCTGGACTGAAGCTGACCGTGACTGAACCGGTCTTATGAAGGCCTCTGAACCGGTTGCAGCCGAGCAGTCATCTAGCGGGGTGTCCCTCTGAACCGATGGCAACACCACCGAGACACGGCCGTTCTCTAGCGGAATATCCCTCTGAACCGATGGTAACACCACCGGGACTCGGCCGTCATTTAGAGGCATATCCCTGTGAATCGATGGCAACACCGCCGAGGCGAGGCCGTCATCTAGCGGGATGTTCATCTGTAGCGATGGCAACACCGTCGGGACCAAGCCGTCATCTAGTGGGATGTCCCTCTCAACCGATGGTAACATCGCCAGGACCCGGCCATCATCTAGCGGGATGTTCATCTGTACCGATAGCAACACCGCCGGCACCCGGCCGTCATCTAACGGGATGTTTCTCTGAACCGATGGCAACACCGCCGAGACCCGGCCACCATCTAGTGGGTTTTCCCTCAGAACCGATGGCAACACTGCCAAGACTCGGCCGTCATTTTGCGGGATGTCCCTCTGAACCGGTGTCAACACCGCCGAAACTCGACCGAAGTCAGAAATTCTCCTCCAAACTACCCCTTGTTGGTGTTGAATAAAAAGATTTTCCTACTAAAAAGTTGTCATGAAATTTCGATATTTATTACTGACTTCTCGCAGGCAGAGAATTCTGTTTATTTTTTCTCTTGTTTTTGTTGCTGGCGAGCACGAGTCTGAATTTTGCTTGGTTATTGCGAAATTTCCAGAATTTCAAGCCACAGACAAAAAGCTTCATTTCATTTCTTTGACGAGCTTCCAAGTGTTGAGCTCATGTTGTCCTTCTGAAAGGTGAAGCAACTCTGACAACTTGTGGATTTTGAAATAAAAGCAATTTGTTATTGAAGGTGGGAAGTTTTGCATTATCTAGCATGATTTCAGTTTATTTTTTGGGCCCCTAAACATTTTATCGTTGGAAATTAGCCAAATTTAACGATACGTTCTAAAACAATATCCCATTTTGATGTCAAAGAAATTTATTCAACTTTTCCTCAGAAAAAACCCTAATTTGGAAAAAGACACACACTTGCCGGACTTCTGGAAATAAAAGAGAGCTGCGCCTTCGAACAAAAGTGGTGAGTGTGAGAAAAAAAATAACTAGGACTGATCTTTTCAAGCATTAAAAGATTACAGACAATTTGAGCCATTATATCGGATAAAATAAATTGTTGATGAGATATTGATTATCTCAAATATAATAGCATGGGACATGAACGAATCAAGAAGCATCGCTCGTTTCAGACATTGAATTCCGCTTTAAAATAAAGAGACATGAATGAAATATTTTGTATTTAGATGAAATAGTAAGCTTCATTAGCCTTTAACACTGACTTTTTTACTTTTTTCTGTCAAGTCATTGCATAGTTTGAGCGAACTTTGTGAGGATGAATTGAGGAAAAAGATGGCAAATAGTGCATCTAGCATCCTGATACTAACATACACCAAGGTATCAAGCTTAAATACAAATATTGACGAGATCAATATATTTTTGATTAAAGAAAGGGAAAAACGAAAAAAAACACAAAATCGAGAATAAATGTGTAAGCGTAGTTCCTTCAAATTATCATACAAACAACTACAACTTCTTTTGAGTTCCTCAAACAAAGTAAACATTTGAAAAAAGTATTGATTGGTCCATACAAAACTAACCCACACTTTTTTCTTATGTTTACTTTGTTTACGGGATTCATACAAAGTAAAAGAAAAAAGTGTGGGTTAGTTTTGAATGAACCAATCAATACTCAGTACTCATGAAAAGTTTTATTGCCAAAATATTTTATATATAATGCTTGGATGATGTACTCATTGACTCCCGTTATATAGGCAACATCGCGCGGTGGCTCCCGTTATTCAGGCAACATCGCGCGGTGGCTCCCGTTATTTAGGCAACATCACGTGGGGACTCCCGTTATTTAGGCAACATCGCGCGTTGGCTCCCGTTATTTAGACAACATCGCGCGTTGGCTCCCGTTATTTAGACAACATCGCGCGTTGGCTCCCGTTATTTAGACAACATCGCGCGGTGGCTCCCGTTATTTAGGCAACATCGCGCGTTGGCTCCCGTTATTTAGACAACATCGCGCGTTGGCTCCCGTTATTTAGACAACATCGCGCGTTGGCTCCCGTTATTTAGACAACATCGCGCGGTGGCTCCCGTTATTTAGGCAACATCGCGCGGTGGCTCCCGTTATTTAGACAACATCTCGCGGCGGCTCCCGTTATTTAGACAACATCTCAAAATGGTTCCCGCTATTTACGGTACATGGATCGCAACCGAGGTACATACATCCGAGGTACATACATCTCGCGTTATTCAAAGTAACATCAACGGTGACGCATTTCATTTTTGCTCCTGTTTAGTCCAATAGCCGCATGCACATTGGAATATTATTTTCAAAACCTATTTTTCGTTAGCATTCATTCGTAAAATATTTTCAGATCCAATTTTCGCCCAAAGCTTAGGTCTATATTGTTAGAATAACTCGTCGGCACCACGTCTCTCAAAACTGTTTATTAATGAATGTGTCTCGGCGGTGAATCCCAGTTTTTTTTCTATGATTATCTGTTAATATGTTATGATTTGTTCATTATATTTCGGTCCTTCTGATGAATTCAAACGAGTAATTAATTTTTGACCGTTTGAATTACCCAGAGTGAATAAGGTTTATTTTATTAAATAATAAATTTTTTAATAATCAATCCTTATTTAGAGTTATTGCACATTATTTTTAGCGTAATCCCAAACGGTGGACGGTTACGGTGGTTTTATTTTAGTTACGGTGGTTTGATTTTAGTTACGGTGGTTTAATTTTGGTTACGGTGGTTTTATTTTAGTTACGGTGGTTTTATTTTAGTTACGGTGGTTTCTATTTTAGTTACGGTGGTTTTATTTTGATTACTATGGTTTTATTTTAGTTACGGTGGTTTCATTTTAGTTACTGTGGTTTTATTTTAGTTACGGTGGTCTTATTTTAGTTACGGTGGTTTTATTTTAGTTACGGTGGTTTAATTTTTGTTACGGTGGATTAATTTTAGTAACGGTGGTTTTATTTTAGTTACGATGGTTTTATTTTAATTAAGGTGGTTTAATTTTTGTTACGGTGGTTTTATTTTAGTTACGGTGGTTTTATTTTAGTTACGGTGGTTTTATTTTAGTTACGGTGGTTTTATTTCGGTTACGGTGGTTTTATTTTGGTTACGGTGGTTTTATTTTAGTTACGGTGATTTTATTTTAGTTACGGTGGTTTTATTTTAGTTACGGTGGTTTTATTTTAGTTACGGTGATTTTATTTTAGTTACGGTGGTTCTATTTTGGTTACGGTGCTTTTATTTTAGTTACGGTGGTTTTATTTTGGTTACAGTTGTTTTATTTTAGTTACGGCGGTTTTATTTTGGTTACGGTGGTTTTATTTTGGTTACGGTGGTTTTATTCAGGTGGTAAATTAATTGTCCTATTCTATCTATTAGCGCGAATGTTTGGACGAGCGATGCTCTTCCATGATGAAAAAATGAACAATGGTGAAAACGAGTTTGCTTCATGAAAAAATGTTGTTGAGGGTAAAAATATTGGAATAGCGAATGGTAGAGATAGAAAAAATATGAAGAAATGTGTTTCAAATGGAGAGGAATCACCTGAATGATGATGAAAGATGTTGAATGTAGTGGACAAACTAGACTGAAAGTGAGGGAAAGTTCCGGAAAATATGATTGAAGTGGGAAAAATGTAAAAAAGTGAAAGAGTACGAAGGAGTAAGAAATCTGAAAAAATAATCAACAGTAACAGCTAAATGACTCTCAACGAGGTTTAAAATTTATTGCTGATGCTAAAGTGAGAGAAAAATTAATGAGACAACGTTAAAAGGGAAGTTAAACTAATTAAACAATACCGAAAAGAAGAGACGGTCTTGCATATGAAGCAGAAATTAAACAGACGGTGATGAAAATAAATGAAAATTACGGCGATGTAGAAGAGGAAAATAAGCTGAAAAGATGATAAAGATGAAAGAAAAATGAGAGACGACGTTGAAAGTGAAAGAAATTTCGTAGCGGAACTGACCATCACCTGTTCGTTCACAAAGAGCAAGCCTGATGGCGTGCAAAAACCCCAAAGAAATGAAATTTATCTCGTTTTTTTTGCAGCAATCGTGCTCGGGAACAGCAGGCTGACAACGAAGTCCAAACTCCGAACATGTAGCAATATTCTGCTCCGAAATTAAACACTTTGACCGCAACGTGCGCCCCCGGTGGTCACGGAGGGGATTTTCAGAAGGCTGCTGACTGACCACTAGTCACAAACTGAATTTTCACAAATAATTAATTAAAGCGATACAAAATAATAATTCAGTACTGTACTTGTGTGTTATTTTCAAAATTGCCTACTGCAATCGACTTCAAATTTTAGTTGTATTTTAAACTTCATTTTAAACAATTGCAGTCGAAGTGTTGAAGCCATTTAGTGTTATGGCTGAACATCGTATCCTGGTTACTGCTTTCCTTTTAATTTGTACGTCGATAAGAATTAGGGAATGAATTTATCCTAGCTCCTTTGTTGGGGATTTACCTCGTAATATTCTGTCGAAGTGTAGCATATTAATAATTTTTGAACTTATGTCATCGAGGGGAAAGCAAAAGACAATTCGAAAATAAATAGTTTAGCTCATTGCACCAGTAAAACTGAATTTAAATGAATAGTTATTTGAGCTCAAAAATGTACATCACGGACAATAGGAAATTTTTCTAACACGCACACGACTAACACGATGGATCGATCGGAAAAATTTCTATTCGTCGATTTAAAATGAATCCCCGTCAGTTTCAAAATGAATTGTCTAATCAAACAGCTATAGAAGGATGTCACAATTCTTAAGCTTTCAACACACGATTTATCACAAAATTCGCACTTATTAATTTCTTGGAGATGAACTGAATGGCTTGCTATTTCTAAAGGCTTAAAGACTTCAAACTCTCGTTGTATCAGACGCGGTTTATGACGTTCATCACGGTTGATGAAACAAGGTAGCTTCAAACCAGTCTTCTTTTGTTGACGGTGTAGCTTTGCTGACGTCACGGCAACACACCAATAGCAGCGCTCATATTGCATCTGGTAGCACTGCTACCCCCTAACCTGGCTCCCCTATTGGTTTTGGTGACGTCATAAAGTTTACTTGAAATAAAGCCTTTCTATTGACTAGCCGAACAAGAGGAGGCGTATTTTCTCCCATAAAAATGACCCTACCTTGTTTCTATTACCGTGATGTTAATCGTCAAACGGCCAAAAATATTCGAAGAAAAGCTACACAATCGTAAGTACTTCAGTGTTATGACACCAGGAGTTGTTTTTGGCGCGCGTTAGAGCCTGAGTTTAAACACAGCGCTGTTTGAAAACATTAGAAGCTCCAAGTGCCCGACCTTACAAGGCACTTGTACAAGGTAATGAGAAGTTTCGGTCGTATGTCAGACGCTTATTACGAAGCTCGCTGCTCAATTGACCAACTTGTTTTGAAATTTGATATTATATCGTCTTGTGAGATAGGAAGTGCACATTTCAGCAGTCAAGAGACAACGGATGGGCGAGACTTAGACCTCTACGAGTGTTACCCACAGTCGTATCTTATGCCTTAGAAGAAGCAACATCTGATACAGGTAATCTATACCATAATAAGAGCGGTGTTTGTCTGTCTGTCCGAAGCCAGCCTGCGGTGTGTGATGAGCGTATCTGTGTTACAGGCTCGGCCCCATCAACTCTCGAAAAATTAATTTTTTTATTTCTTACCGCCTTTTTTCATTTCGCCTTTTTCTTATTATAAATATAGGAGGGTGAATTAGTCCAAACTATAATAAGAGCGGTGTTTGTCTGTCTGTCTGTCCGCAGCCAGCCTGCAGTGTGTGGTGAGCGTATCTGTGATACAAGCTCCATCAACTCCACAATTTCCAGTGCATTAATCCATCACATACGAGTAGGAATGAATATCACGTGAGTTCGTAGTAAATAGGAACGTGCGTCATGTGATTTGTCGAACATAATAATACGTTTTTGACGGGTCGTGTGCACACTACCTCATCAACTCTCGAGAGATTGAATTTTTTTATTTATTACGGCCTTTCTTTATTTTACCTTCTTTTTTTATTTTAAATAAATAAGGATGGACTAGTGTACATATAATACAAAGAAAGCACAAATGTATTAACATGTGAGGAAGCACGTATGTGATGGAACAAAGTTTCACATGGGACGCCCACTCTCTCACAACCACTCACATTTTCACTCGTATATAGTATTAATCCAAAGAAGCATAACCATATTTTTCACAAATTCATTTTTGAGAGTATTCATTAGAATAGATTCCGTGGATTTAACAATCAAAACGATTAATTTTTATACATTTCATAAAGAGCAAAGAAAGCATTACACAATTTTATTTCGCACCTTCGGCCCTTTTGGTTAGAAGTCTAAAGCAAAGCTCATGTTTCTTAGTCATTATTGAGTGAAATATTTTTATTCGTGCTGCTACCTTTATTATTTCCCTACATCGAACTTGAATAAACGTTTATTATTCATGCCGTTACCTTTGCCATTTTCCTACATCATTATTGAGTGAATTATTTTTATTCATGCTGCTACTTTATTATTTCCCTACATCATTTTTGAATGAATTATTTTTATTCATGCCGCTACCTTTATCATTTTCCTACATCATTATTGAATGAATTATTTTTATTCATGCTGCTACTTAACTATTTCCCTTCATCATTTTTGAATGAATTATTTTTATTCATGCTGCTACTTTATTATTTCCCTTCATCATTTTTGAATGAATTATTTTTATTCGTGCTGCTACTTTATTATTTCCCTTCATCATTTTTGAATGAATTATTTTTATTCGTGCCGCTACTTTATTATTTCCCTTCATCATTTTTGAATGAATTATTTTTATTCGTGCTGCTACTTTATTATTTCCCTTCATCATTTTTGAATGAATTATTTTTATTCGTGCTGCTACTTTATTATTTCCCTTCATCATTTTTGAATGAATTATTTTTATTCGTGCTGCTACTTTATTATTTCCCTACAT
Source organism: Morinoia aosen (assembly GCA_030386875.1). Taxonomy (NCBI): domain Eukaryota; kingdom Metazoa; phylum Arthropoda; class Malacostraca; order Amphipoda; family Talitridae; genus Morinoia; species Morinoia aosen. The sequence goes on along the minus strand of CM059577.1, from coordinate 45,931,244 downwards.
CATTTTTGAATGAATTATTTTTATTCATGCTGCTACTTTATTATTTCCCTACATCATTTTTGAATGAATTATTTTTATTCGTGCTGCTACTTTATTATTTCCCTACATCATTATTGAATGAATTATTTTTATTCATGCTGCTACTTTATTATTTCCCTTCATCATTTTTGAATGAATTATTTTTATTCATGCTGCTACTTTATTATTTCCCTACATCATTTTTGAATGAATTATTTTTATTCGTGCTGCTACTTTATTATTGCCCTTCATCATTTTTGAATGAATTATTTTTATTCGAGCTGCTACTTTATTATTTCCCTTCATCATTTTTGAATGAATTATTTTTATTCGTGCTGCTACTTTATTATTTCCCTTCATCATTTTTGAATGAATTATTTTTATTCGTGCTGCTACTTTATTATTTCCCTTCATCATTTTTGAATGAATTATTTTTATTCGTGCTGCTACTTTATTATTTCCCTTCATCATTTTTGAATGAATTATTTTTATTCATGCTGCTACTTTATTATTTCCCTTCATCATTTTTGAATGAATTATTTTTATTCATGCTGCTACTTTATTATTTCCCTACATCATTTTTGAATGAATTATTTTTATTCGTGCTGCTACTTTATTATTTCCCTACATCATTATTGAATGAATTATTTTTATTCATGCTGCTACTTTATTATTTCCCTACATCATTTTGGAATGAATTATTTTTATTCGTGCTGCTGCCTTTATTATTTCCCTACATCATTTTTGAATGAATTATTTTTATTCATGCCGCTACCTTTATTATTTTCCTACATCATTTTTGAGTGAATTATTTTTATTCGTGCTGCTACTTTATTATTTCCCTACATCATTTTTGAGTGAAATATTTTTATTCGTGCTGCTGCCTTTATTATTTCCCTACACCTAAGCACAGAAATAATTTCGTAAGCTTCAGATATCAAAAACTGTACGGGACTTATTTTCTTCCCCTGGACAACGCAGCGTAAAGTTTAGTTTGAGGAGATCTTCACGGCAAAAAATCTCCCAAACTTCCCTGAAAACGATGTGAATGAGGTCGCAATAACTATTAAGTAAGAGAACTGCGCAGGAAAATAAAGTTTTATAGGCCTACTTTAACCGGCAGTTCCTGAACGACTGATGCCGAGGCCTCTTGACGCACATTGGTTTTCTATTGAACGTTTCAAACGAACGTATTCACTTACGGTATTGGTATTGATGCTTCCATTGAGGTTGTTTTGAAATTTGGTTGCAAGCTGTTAGCAAAAGTAATCAGATTTTAACATTGATTAGGACGTTAATCATTAAGGAACATTTTAAAGATTTTAAGAGTTAGTGGGAATGAATTCATTTAAATTTAGCCGAACGTGAGTTGATTTTGAGCTCACACCTCTTAAAACTTCAAAAGCCACCTCTTTCCCAAAGGTGTTCTGTTGTGAAGAAAGGGCTTGGCGTATATTATAGAAGCAAGTCTGGCATAACAAACCAAAATATCATAATGGGAACTGAAATAAACCAATGCTCAAAAAGTAAAAATTAATATTAAAATTAAATTTAAAAATTTTAAATTAAACTATGTTCAAAACACTCGGTACGCAAGCTTCCAAATTTAGCTTATTCTAATCGAAAAATTACAAATTTGAACGAAAATTTAATCATACGATATGACTGGAAGTTTCAAATTAAGCCAGCACATTATCTGAACCATAATGAAATCCGCATCTGCCCTTCAGTCACTTTGAAAACACCGTGTGATTAGATGCGTATCACAGAAATGCGATTCGTCTCTTTTGTATCCGTGAAATCCGTGAATGTGTTTGCTATGAAATGTGATCTAAGAGACGTTCCTTCTGTTCATTTAAAACTGAAAATGATTCGCTCGTTCAACTGTAGCATAACTGTTTAACAGCAGCACAAATGTATTTTTTTGTCTCTAAAAATCGTCACTTTCATGGGGTCCGTAGAAAAGATACTCGCTGCGACTCTTAGTTTGAGCGAAAGAGAAAAACGGCATAGTTTTTCTTCTCTAAATGGTGTGCGTATTATACGGTAGAGGAAACAAGGCAGTCATTTCTATGGCGAAAATACACCTCCTTTGTTCGGCTAGCAAATTGAACGGGCTATTTCAAACAAACTTTATGACGTCACCATTGCGACATCTCGTTTGGCCAATAGGGGTTCCAGATTTGGGGCTAGCAGAGTTGCCAGATGCAATATGAGCGCTGCTATTGGTTACTTGCTATGACGTCAGCATTGCCACAAGGTCGACATAAAAAGACTGGTTTGATTTCAACTATCTCGCTCCTCCTACCGTGATGTATACTCGGTTAAATTGGGTGCGTAAAACAGATACGCAATGCAACTCTTTCACTTTGGGTTACGAAGAAAAAAAGGTAGTAAAAATACATTGTAGCCTAAATATAGTAGGCTGTACATTCTCTATGCTTTTGTGGCTCCTTTCATTGCTGGGTGCTAAGATCGTCACTGAAGAAACAGCTTCGAGTAATTTTCGTATTATTTGGCTAATCGCCTACAAAATACACACTTCAAATTTCAAGTTGTCAAGTGGGCAGCAATCACTAGGTAAGGGATTGATGTGGTAGTTTGCTTAGGCTAAGTTATAATTGTAGAATGGGATAGGATATATACAGATTTTACTTCGTACTTTGTACTTTGTAAGATAGGTTTGTTACGACCAGTTATGTTCGGTTAGATTAGGCAAGCATAGATTGGTTAGGGCTGCTTAGAACCAGTTCGCATAAAATAGGTTACCTAATTTAACTGAAAAGACGTGAATTATTATTGATACAAACAATGATATGTATGTAGATCAACTGAACATATCTTTACGATAAGAAGGACTTCATCCATCCGTTTATCATAATTCAAAAAATGTATCTTGGGTCTGTAGCTTAGATACATGTTTCGACTACTCCACAACCATGAACAAGTGGTCTGGTCTGAGACTATATCTTCAGTTCATTTAAAAACAATTCTACGGATGAGTTGTATCTTCTATTCCTAAATAACCCCGTGATTTTAAATGGCCCTCGCATACTATATAGTAAAAGAATCAAATTACCTTTGACTACAGAAGCTCCTCATCGAGGCCCAAAACAAAAAGCTCAAAGTTCGGTGACCCGAGAACAGAACGCAGACGGTAAACATTGAACTTGATGTGACATTTTAATTTTAATGTGCCTCATTTAAGGCATTGAATAGCAATACCTCCCATAGAACTTTATTGTGAGCATCCTTATACTTATAACGCGCGCATTTTCAATTAGAGGCATCCCGCACAGTCCCATCGTTACCATTTTACTCAACGTCCCACGAAAATCAGTGACCACTAATTCTTCTTGTATATGTACAGATGAGCGGGCCATCATAGTGTCAGAGAATATAAATAGAAACGGGCAAGTGCTTTCCGAATGTAAATACTAATTTGCAAACAACCGAGCGACTCGGATCAACGTCCGAGCGGAATTCAGCCTTTTAATATGAGCGCATTTAGAATGCAAATGACCATAATCAGGTTCAATGGAATTTTATGATAAGGAACCCGCTGCAGTGCATGGTGCCATATTGCCATCTAATTAATGGCCTCTTTGGTATTCCCGCTGAGAGGAGGGCGTGTTGAGCGAACTTCCCGCTAAATGTGTACCTGCAGGCCCCGTGTTTTGACGCTAGACTGGGCTCGGTTTGGGCTTAGACTCCAGAAACTGAACTTAGCAGGGCTTAAGCGCTAGAAACTGGGCTTGGTTAGGGCTTAAACGCTAGCAATGAGCTTAGTTGGGACTTGGAAGCTAGAGAATGAGCTTGATAGGGATTTAAGCGCTAGAAACTGGGCTTAGTTGGGACTTAGACACTGGAATCGAGCATGGTTGGAGCTCACACGCTAGACTGGGCTTGGATAGGATATAGAAGCTAGAAACTGGATTTGGTATGGACTTTAACGCTAGAAACTGAGCTTAGTTGGGACCTAGACGCTAGAAAATAGGATTGTTTGGGACCTAGGTGCTAGAAAGTAGAAACTGGGCTTGGTTGGGACTTAGACACTCATTTTGGGACGTATGCTCCAGTCAGTTTGAGAGCTCATACGCCAGTCAACACATATATCAGCCAGTTTGGGAGAACATACTCCAGTCAACACAAATACCAGCCAGTTTGGGAGCACATACTCGAGCCAGCACATACACCAGCCGGATTGAAGACACCTACAACAGCCTGTATGAAGTTATTACAAGTAGATGCCGCAATACTTGATAATGAAATACTGAGGCTCCGAAATTCTCTCTATTATTCTGCGTTCGAAGCGCATCTAACAATATTCCGCAAGCAATATATTGAACTGGAGGGCAGGATCTTGTTTTGTACCGTGCGTGCCTTGATATTGTTTCATACCGTACACGCTATGGAACAGTTTTAGAATCATGTTTGCAATAGTATTATTTTGTTCCGTACATGTTTTAGTATTATTTCGTACCGTGAATGCTTTAATGTTGTTTCGTATTGTACATGGTTTAAAATTATTTTTGTACTGTGAATGTTTACACATTATTATTGTACTTTGCATGCTTCTACGTTATTTTTGTACCGTGCATGATTTAACGTTATTTTTCTACAGTGCGTGCTTCAACGTTGTTTTTGAACCATGCATGTTTTAATACTGTTTCGTAACGTGTATGCCGAAGAAAAGTTTTAGTAGCGTACTGGTAATGGTGCTTTTTTTGCGCCGCATAAATTTATTTAGCAACGAAAAATGATTATTAATGACGAGAAATGATTACTTCCCTGCCATTTTCATATGCTGGTTGTTGTGCATCTAGCCCACGTTAATAATGTTAAAAATTAGGGAAGGGTGACTGGTGCTCAAAGTAAGGCGCGTGCTTCTTCTGAGCACTACGCGCTAGAGAATAGACAATGGAGTTCGGATGGATTTAATCAATCTAACCAGTCTTGAAGCTCAAAAAATAACGTTTCAATGGATTCAAATCAAATCAAGATTTCATTGAGGTATTATTTCAATCATATGAGGACTCACTTGAGGTATTTTTTTTAAATAAATGATAATTCACTTGAGGTATTTTTTTAACTAAATGATAATTCACTTGAGGTAATTTTTTTAACTTAATTACAACTCAATGAAGGTATTTTTTAAAATAAATGACGTCTCACTTGAGATATTTTCAAAATCAAATGAAAATTAGCTTGATGTATTTTTCAAATCAAATGAAATCGCACTTGAGGTATTTTTTAAATCAAATGAAATCGCACTTGAGGTATTTTTTAAATCAAATGAAATCGCACTTGAGGTATTTTCTAAATCAAATGAAATCGCACTTGAGGTATTTTTTAAATCAAATAAAATCGCACTTTACGTATTTCATAAATCAAATGAAATCGCACTTGAGGTATTATGTTGGCGTTGATTCGTAACTTTCAGGTGGGTGCCAGTATGATGCACTCAAATTGATAAGTTCAAATAAGAGCCCATAGACACGTGTATTTTTTGCGTGTCAAAAGATGGCCTTCTTTGAATATTGTTTTTTACGTTATTCTAGTTAACCGTAGGTAATCTTTCGATCATTATCAATCACTAAAAATATCAAACTTTTCCTAACAACGAAAAAATGCAGCAAAACCAAAGCCAGCGCTCAAGGTGCAGAGCTTCGCCATAAAAATAAGATCACATTACGGTTCTGCAGGTAATACTGGAAACGCCTTTTCCAACAAAGGTCTGTAAAGAAACTTTATGAAAACTGCCTAAATATTCCCTCAATGCTACTGAATAAGCATTACCTTCCAAAAAAATGTCCAAAAATTTTTTTCAGCAATACTTTTCATGATGATCTTTTCTTACTGTCAGTACTGCTCTTCTCTGAATCATTTGTACAAACATTGATATGGTTTGGAGAGCAAATATGCAGAGTGTCCGAACCCACAAATCAGAGGTCAAAACTGGAGAGTGGATTAAGTGATAATTTCACCTCATAGCGGCGTAGATGTCTTTCAGGCAGAGTGGCCTAGTTCCTAGTTCAGTTCCTAGGAAGTAACTTGGCTAAGAAAAGCCAGTTTGGCAACCCTGCGATGAACACCACGCCTTTAGCTCGAGTGTCCTAAAATTCTGTGCTTTGAGGGTATAGGACACTCTGCATATTTGCCCTTTGTTCTGACACCTATGTGTTTACCAACTAAGAATCCTCGAAATAAGATATTTTAATTTTTAAGAAATGACATTTTAGATCTGAGTCCTGATTTGAGCATCAGAGCTATTGGAAATGGGCTGTTTTTTTCTTCTTTTTCTTTTAATCAATTACGAATATGCATTGTTCCCTTAGTCAAAAACCGGTAACATCTTCAAGAGTTGTTTCTCACACACACAAATGCACTGCGACATACAGAGACTGGCGAGCGCCTAGATTTTAATTAATTAATGCACCAACGCGCATTTGGGTTCACTTTTATTCGAAAATATCAAGTTCTCCACGAACTACAACTTTACGAGGCTCATTCGGGTTATATTCGATCCTCTTCTGTTCGAAAATAAAATACGATTCATAACTTAAAGCTGCTCCTACGAATTATTCGATTGCTTCTCGTTCGATTAAAACACGAATTATAACTTCACGCGGCTCATACGGGTTATTCGATTCACTTTTATTCAAAAAACATCACGAATCATAACTTCACGTGGAACATTCGGGTTATTCGATTCACTTTTATTCAAAAAACATCACGAATTATAACTTCACGTGGAACATTCGGGTTATTCGATTCACTTTTATTCAAAAAACATCACGAATCATAACTTCACGTGGAACATACGGGTTATTCGATTGACTTTTATTCAAAAAACATCACGAATCCTAACTTCACGCGGCTCATACGAGTTATTCGATTCAATTTTATTCCAAAAACATCAAGAATCCTAACTTCACGTGGAACATTCGGGTTATTCGATTGACCTTTATTCGAAAAACATCCCGAATCCTACCTTCACGCAGCTCATTCGGGTTATCCGAGCGTGAGTGAGTTTCATACGCGCCTCACAAATTCTAGGTGCGGCTGTAATGTGTTGCTCAGACTGAGAAATTATGCAGATCGGGGCGGGATTAGGAGAGACCTATTAAGACATTATATTTGGCACGCTACGGCTCTCCAGGGAACATTATTTGTTCTGTTATAAGCGTAGGAATATTATAAGCGGAGGACGGGTAGCGCCGTAGTTGCCGGGGAGATTGCGCTAACTTCGAGCCGCTGCAATATTCATGAATGCAAATGTTATTTCGAGCTGCCCTAGTAACGTGCTTTTCGTGCCAGCCTCCATGACTTTGCGTGTACGAAACTGGGATTATGATGTTCATGTGATGCGGGTGTGACCTTTATTTTAATCTGCGGCTGCATCACACCTATGTGGGTGCAAATATTTGAACTGGTAAATTCGGTTTTAAGCTCGTTTGTTGTTTTGGTTTTGAAAGGAATGAATTGAACAAAGTAGCAAATTCGGTTTTAAGCTTATTTTTTGTTCGAGTTTGAAAAGAAATGAATTGAAAAAAGTAAAAAATTTGGTTTTAAGTCCATTTTTCGTTTTTCTGTTGAGACGCATGGATTGAACAAAGTAGAAAATGGGATCAGGAAGAAACCGAGTGAACTATTTTCGAGTTGATGTCTGTGTACCGTGACGTCAGGCCTCAATTATAGGCTCCGGCAACAGAGTAGAAGTAGAACACCAGCGACAGTTTCACAAGTAATCATTGAATATTGTGGGAATTTAAACATTTTTGAAATAAAATTGAGTAACTTTTCTTTGGTGTATTTACGATTGTATTCGGAAGAAATAGTATAGTAGGTTTAGAACCTGAAACTGAGAATTTAAAAAAAATTATCAAAATGAAAAGAATAGAGTAGAAGTTCCTCAATAATTAAATTTTCTTCTGCGCTATAATATCACACAAAATGTTTTTAAGTTTAAGGTGATCCGACGCTAAGACTAGACTGGATAGCTGACGCTATCGAAAAAAAACTAAAAAACGAAATCGAATCAACAGAGAAGGAAAAGCTGTTCGGAAAATTATCAACACTGATAATTACTTTGCGTCCAACTCAAGTATTTTTGAAGGAAGAACGCAAACTATGACATCATTATTTTTTTCGATAAAAAAAATTCATAATATTTCTCCATTTGCCTACTATTCAGATAATTTCGTGAGTAATACTGGGTGTTTGCATTCAGTCTCCAATTTCTCTTCGGCAAAGAGAAAACTTCAGAACTTCTCAAAATCATCTCATCATTCAAACATTTTTGCAAAGGAACCAAATTGTTGTTTTCGAATGACCTTTTCAGAAAAAAATGCATGCCGCCGCAGAATTACACCCTAATCCAGTTTTTGATGCGTAAATTGATGCCTCCACTAGACGTCATATGGAGTCTTTGTGACGTAGCCAGTCACAAAACGGCCCAAAACCGGTCTCAGTATGACATAAAACTGCCCAAAACTGGTCTCAGTATGACATAAAACGGCACAAACAGCTCAAACTTGCCGCATGTCATACAAAGGCAATAAACCTGACACATAACGGCACAAAAAGACACTGAGGCGTTACATAACGACACAAAACCCGTCACGTCATGACATAAAACCGCACAAAATCTGTCTTGCAACGTCACAAAACGGCCCCAAACCTGTCTCAAAACAACATACAACCCGTCACAAAACGGCAAAAAACCTGTTTCAAAACGTTACACAACCCGTCACAAAACGACACAAAACGGAACAAAACCCGTCACAAAACGGTACAAAACCTGTTTCAAAACGTTACACAACCCGTCACAAAACGACACAAAACGGAACACAACCCATGACAAAACGGCACAAAACCTGTTTCAAAATGTTACATAACCCGTCACAAAACGGCACAAAACCTGTTTCAAAACGTTACACAACCCGTCACAAAACGACACAAACGGAACACAACCCGTCTCAAAACGACACAAAACAGAACACAACCCGTCACAAAACGGCACAAAACGTGTTTCAAAACGGAACACAACCCGTCACAAAACGGCACAAAACCTGTCTCAAAACGGCACACAACCCGTCCCAAAACGGCCCACATTTCAGTCACTGCACGAAGCCCTCACTGCAGCGCTCATCCGAGGGCTTCACTCATCTCTGTCGGATTTTTATCTAAAGTCCATCAGTATTTTTTAGCGCCAGTGGCTCTTTCACTTTCAGCGAACGCTTTTTTGGTGCAAGCGAGCGGTGATGTGAGGCGTCAGTGAAACTTTCGAGCAGGCGTCGTGAACTGAGGTCCTTAGGCGCCGAGCTGAGGCGTGGCGCCTGGGTAAGGAGTAGGTTCCTGCTAATCCGTAGGTTCCTCAGCGCCTACCTATATATATAGCGTGGCGTCAAGCTATAAGGCGTGGCGCCTGGGTAAGGTGTTGGTTCCTGCTGAGGCGTAAGTTTCTCCCCGTCTAGCTAAGGCGTGGCGCCTAGGTAAGGAGTAGGTTCCTGCTAAGGCGTAGGTTCCACCCCGTCTAGCTAAGGCGTGGCGCCTAGGTAAGGAGTAGGTTCCTGCTAAGGCGTAGGTTCCTCCCCGTCTAGCTAAGGCGTGGCGCCTAGGTAAGGAGTAGGTTCCTGCTAAGGCGTAGGTTTTTCCCCGTCTAGCTAAGGCGTAAGTTTCTCGGCGCCTAGCTAAGGCGCCTGTTACTCAAAGCCTTGCTGTAAGGCGTCAGCATTTTTGCGCCTCACTAGAGCCCCTAATTTTAATTATACCTCACACAGAGCTCCTGTTAACCGAAGTCTCTCTCTAAGGCTCTTTGGTGCCTTTGCTATAAATTCAGGTTCATTTAACCGATTTAATCTCAGCGTTTTAGTGCCTTTTCTTCATGTGGTGCCTCAGTAAGACGCTTAGATCACAGCGCATTTATAAGGCGCCTGATACTTATAACGCCTGGCTGTTGCACTTGCTAATTAACACAATTTAAATACGCTTGCCTTGCAACACCTGATAGCGCAAGCAAACTTGTAAGAGACACAATTTATATAAATATCTTTTTTTCTCATAAAATGAAGATTTGAACTAAAATTTTCATGCGTGTAACGTAAGACATCATTGATAACTTCCACCGGTGTACACATTATTTCATCCGTTGAGCGAAACATGAACAAGTATCAATATGCATAATACAATTCAATAGAACCGGTAAAATTTCTAAATGACCGCATCCAATAGAAATTATTTTCATATTACTAGAATTCTTGTATTTTTTCCATTGCTCGATTTTAATTTAAAGTCCGCATTGGTACTGCAATGCTTGAGTTAAGGTTAGAGTTGCCTAAGGCAATAATTGTTGATTCGATTGAGCGTTACGAGCGGAGTGATCATTTCACTATTATGTTTCGAAAGTTTGAGGTTCGAATAGTTTTTTTATTGTGATTCTGAACCTGCAATTTTTAGACTTTCTGATCTATGCCTCGCATTTACCAGGCTCACAATGACTGTAAAATAGGCATTCTATACCGTCACAATCTCAAAGTTTTATTTCTTTCCAGCAAAATGAAACTAAAATTTCATTGAGCATCTAGTCATGTGCTCATTGCTGTTTACATCCAAATTTAATAGGGAAAGATTTTTTTTCAATTTTAGTTATCAAGCAGCAAATCTCGATGTCATGCCAAAAAAATGTCAATTTAGTAAGTTTGAGCCCTACAGCCAACGTGACGTAGCAACTTGGAGCGATACAGCCAACGTGAAGTAGCAACTTGGAGTCCTACAGCCAACGTGAAGTAGCAACTTGGAGTCCTACAGCCAACGTGAAGTAGCAACTTGGAGTCCTACAGCCAACGTGAAGTAGCAGCTTGGAGCCCTACAGCCAACGTGAAGTAGCAGCTTGGAGTCCTACAGCCAACGTGAAGTAGCAACTTGGAGTCCTACAGCCAACGTGAAGTAGCAACTTGGAGCCCTACAGCCAACGTGAAGTAGCAACTTGGAGTCCTACAGCCAACGTGAAGTAGCAGCTTGGAGCCCTACAGCCAACGTGAAGTAGCAGCTTGGAGCCCTACAGCCAACGTGAAGTAGCAACTTGGAGCCCTACAGCCAACGTGAAGTAGCAACTTGGAGCCCTACAGCCAACGTGAAGTAGCAGCTTGGAGCCCTACAGCCAACGTGAAGTAGCAGCTTGGAGCCCTACAGCTAACGAGATGTAGCAACTTGGAGCCCTACAGCCAACATGAAGTCAGGCTCTTCAAGAGGAATGCACAAGAGACATGCGAGCAAACGGCTCTCCAAGTACCCTTTTTGTTGAACGAGACCCGTCGGAGCGGCTCTCCCCAGCCTCGATCGTGTATGAATTCGTATTTACATCCATGAAAATTTCTGACAACTTTCCCGTCTTGACCTAGAGCGTCGGGTCCCCGAGATGACGGTGTAAACAGCAGCAAAATTGAAGACTGACTTTCTATTTCTGGTGCCGAGTTGAGCAAAGAATCCTCGAAATGGGTGCGAGGTAAGGTGCAAATTTGACTCGAACTTCTTGGAATGATCTCGAGATGGCATCTTTGGAATCGAGAGATGAATTCCATCCTCTAGAGATGATGGGGGAGCATTCAGAATTAAAGGAGGCTTGCGCGTTGGTGTGGTCAAGTGCACGCTCAGGAGATGCCACTTTAAGTGAAAGCTTTCATCTCCAAACATCAGCGCACGAAATATTTGCGATAGGAAAGTGCGTGTCGGATCGGAATAAATCGATGTGTTTTTAAGTTCAAATGAATGAATGTCGATTTGAATTAGTTCTTGTAATTTTTGATTAGAATTAGTTGAGGTGACGTTGGGAACTTCTGCAGGTATGAAATGGAGACTAATATTTCACATCAGCGCTTGAAACATTTGCGTTAGGAAAATGCATATAGGATCTGATTGAATCGATGTGTTCAAAAGATCAAATGAAAGATTTTTTATTAGAATTAGTTGTGGTAATTTTACTAATTTCAGTAGCAGTGCATTGTGAAAAATTTTACAAGATTTTTTGCAGAGCAAAAAATTTTCAAAATGAAATTTTAGTGGAGCAAAAATACATCTAATTTTGCCTGTTACTCGTCTCGTTGTCAAGAAAATACTGTTGTGAAATTCACAGCCTAATAAAATACAGCAGCTTTATATACATCGATATATTGAAGGTTTTAAACTCGCAACTCATGGTACGAATAACACTAAAGTTTATGGAAGGCATTGCTCAAACATGCCCCTTACTTCCTCGTGATCATAGGTGCTGTAGGACAAACGGTCATGCATAGGTTCAAAATCTCGAATTCCGTAGAAAGCTTTCCTGTTCTCATAAATATTGAAAAACTCATGGTTCAAAATAAATCTTACTGAAACACTTATCACAGGATTTGGTGAAAACAAATTAGTAATTTTTATTTTACGTCAGAATGGAACGGAAACACAAGAACACTTGAGAATCATTCATTATTTTTTGTGTACGAAGAATGAAACTCTGTTTTTAAATTCCTAAAATAGTAGTTTCCTGTGAATTAAGAATATTATCTCTCGAAAGATTTCGGAACGGAAGAATGAGAAGCACAAATTGCTCGTTTGTTTCCTGAACGCAGACAAAAATCTATAACGATCATGGGTGCCTGTTGCCTTGAATATAACCGGCATCTGTGCAAACGAAGGCAGTAGTAGAAGATAAATGTCTCTCAGAACATAAATAATTCGGGTTTCTGTTCTACTGCTAACTCAATTTGTCCATGAAGGCTCAAGATTAAGAAAAAGCCAAACTCCGCGTAAGGATCTTTATCGAATAATTCAGTGACTGACGTGTTAGGTGTTTTTATGAATATTTTGTTTTAATCAATGAGGTTTTAATCAATTTAAACTGAGGCGGCGGCTCGTCGTGGCCTGGAGCTGTGCTCCAAACTACATCTCAAGAAAGAAAAGAAAAGAAAGAAAAAGAAAAACGGTTTATTTCCAATAGAGATGGTACAAAAGTACCATCATTGGTTTTTAAAATATCTTAAAATTAATACACTTAGATGATACACACACACGAGTATTGAAAAACTCGTGTCACTAGTCAAAAGAAATGATTGAGGGCAATGAACTCCTAATCTAGCTTAGTCTACATTTGATAATACATGTAATGATAATTGTAAGAGATAACACAATTTCATGGACGATGCATTTTCATTGTGGGGTGAAAACACTTTTGACAGTTTACATGTAGGCTACATGACATAAAACTTCGCAATTCTTGACGCCAGGAAATAATATATGAAATCGCTTGTTTCGGTCAATGTTTACAAGTGTCATTTTAAGGAAGCATGAAAAAAAAATATATATATATAAATATATATCCATATACACACATATGTACACATACGTACGCATGTGTGTGTATATCCATACACACACTCACACACACACACACACGCACACATATATACATATGTGTACATATAAGCATGAGGACCAAGAAGATTATAGGTTTTGTATTTCTGATTCAACAATTTAAACATAACCGTCATTAGTTAACAAGCATTTTATTTAAATATAAATGGATGATCGCACAACAAATGTATAGTTTTTACATGAATGCTTTACAATACTAAAGATATGACGAGTTAGGTAATGTTACAAGTTGAGAGTGCACAGAAAAAAGACCATTATCTCTAGTGAAATGCTAGTTGTCAGTTTAGTACACATATATGTGCACGTATACATGTAAATATTTACACATACACATGCACACATATACCCACGCACATATTTACACCTAACTCGTAAGCATACACAAATGCATTTCTATGCATCGAGGCAATACATACGCATTCTACAGAGTGTCATACGCATAGCGTGGACACGTACACATTTACACAAGTAAGCATGTGCGCAAATATCAGCGTAAAATAGTCAGTATAAACCAGAATTCCAATCGAGGGAAACGGAGAAAATATCTTTTATTATAGCATGAATTTTATAAAATTTCGTACTAAAAATAGTGGCACAAAACAGTCTACTTAAGTCAGAAACATGAAAACGATTGTGGGACGTGAATAAGAAAGAAAATATTAATGTCTTATAAAGGTTTCATATTAGAAAAAAAAATCACATTATCTTTGAAATATGGCGCAAATTGTCGTCAATTGATAAACAAACATAGGTATCACATTATTATAAGCATATAACTATAAGCCGAATAAGTATATTACTGCAGTATAAATGGATGATCACACAACGAATTTATTTTTTTTACATGGATGCTTTACAATTTCATATTATAAAAAATACAGTATCTTTGTAATATGGTGCATAATGTCTGTAATTGATCAACACACACACACATAGGTACCATGACGGTCTAGTTTGATGCTTGCACAGAAACGGAGAGGAATGACATAAAATGCACCTTCGACTGGTTCATCTACTCTAGTGCACACAGTTGTACGTGCACATATACACACCCATATGCGCACACACACCTATATACGTACACACATATACAAGTAAGCATGTCCGCAAAATGACAACGTATAGGCGGTCAAATCATAATACCTACGCATACTTCAAAATTGTTGTTTGATGTCTTGAATTATAAAACAATGAGCGAGGGAGATTGTTCAGCAATGGAGATACCAGGTAAATGAGGTTCGTCAGTACTCATTCAGTATGTTCTGTAAGTAAGGATTATTATTGAGACACAAAATGACGGGTTATTTTGGCTTTAAATTCTCTCGGTCTTCGAGGGATTTTAATACTCAGGGGAAGTTTGTTCCACAGTAAGGCGCCTGATATGGACAGAGCTTTCTGCCCTAAGTGAGATGAACGATAGTTGACTAAGACATTATTGTTTCTGTTCGGTTCTTGATTGGTTACAGTGGGTGGATGAAAACGCACTATCTCAGCATTGCTCTGAGGAAGATATAACGAGGAGAATACGTATTGGGCCTTCTGCATGAGGAGCCTTTCTTGGATAGGGATCCAGCCGAGTTTATTGAGGAGAGGGGTTACGTGATCACTTCTTTTGAAATTACCGTTGCATACCACCTTGGCTGCAAAATTCATGCATTTTTGTAAATCCCTTTGAAGGTATTGAGGTAAGTCTCCCCATACTAGGCTGCAGTAGTCAATGCGCGATAACACAAGGGATTGAATGGCTAATAATCTGGATTTTTCGTCTAGCATACTTTTTATACGATGAAAAAACATTAAAGTTCCGTAGATTTTTTTGCAAGTAGTCTCAACGTGAGATTTGAAGGACATATTTCTATCGAACCAGATACCTAGATTTTTAACTTTTTCTGATGCATTAATTTCATCATTTCCAACTGCAAGAGTAAGATCTGAAGTTTTTTTAATTGCATCTTTGGATCCAAAAATAATGCATTGTGTTTTATTAGCATTTAATTTGAGACCATTTCGGTCGTACCATGATTTCAGGCTAGTCAGTAAAGTTTCGGCTTTAACTTGCGTCTGTGGTATTTCCGATACAGAACTTGTTATTGCAATTTGAACATCATCTGCATACATTGAGATCCGTGTGTTAGAAGGCATTGGAGGGAAATCATTAATGAAAATAGAAAACAGTAGCGGACCAAGAATGGATCCTTGGGGAACACCAAAATTGTTTTGAATGAATGGGGACAATTTGCTTTCTATGCGGACTGCATGAGATCGATTTGACAAGTAACTTTCAAACCATTGCGTGTCTATTCCCAAGTTCAGTATTTTACGTAGAAGTCTTTCATGTTGGACGCTATCGAACGCCTTAGAGAGATCGAGTAGTAGCAAGAGTGTTACATTCTTTTGATCGATGTCACAGTATATTTTTTCAGATATATTGAGCAGAGCGTCTTGAGTGCTAGTATTTCTTTTATAGGCATATTGATTTTTTGGAGTAAATTTGACTCGTCCAGGTGATATGACATTTGCTTTGTCACCACTTTCTCCAATAGTTTGGACATGACAGGCAAAAGACTGATGGGCCTGTGGTTTGATGCTGTATTTAGGTCACCACTTTTGTGCAATGGTCTAATAATGGAGTGTTTCCATTGGTTTGGAAACGTGTTGGTTACTATTGATGTATTAATTATCAGACGAATCCATGGTGCTGTAACAGGGAAACTGTCTTTGATATATTGAAGACTGATACCATCATGTCCAACTGCCTTTGTGTTTTTCAGTGAGTATAAGATGTTTCGTAACTCTGGTAAATCGACAGGGCGTGGTCTCCGCTTGACATCAGTCCTCGAGGGTGCAGTGGGGCATGAATTTTCAATTGTAGTTTCATCTGGATTGGTACACACCTCACTGAAAACTTGAGCCCCTACTTTTGAAAAGAATGTGTTGAAATCCGTGGCTGTTGCCAAGGGTTTTCAAAATTACTTATGCGATCTAAATTTTTATATGGGGCTACCTCACTAATGATTTCCCAAGTTCGCTTCGGGTTATTTTTAGCCGTTATCAGTGCCTGGTGGAAGTGAGTTTGTTTCGCTTCAGTGATTGTCTTTCGAAGAATTTTTTCATGTTCTTTATATCTCTTGTATAAGGTACTGTTTGATCTATTGTTTTTGTACTCTCGCAAGTTAGCTTTCTTTATTCTGCTCATCTCTTTAACTTCGTCAGTAATCCAAAAAGTCCGTTTTGGCTTGGTTTTTTTGGTGACGTAAGGTGCACATTCGTCGAGAGCTGCTGTGAAGTTCTCGTTGAAAATTGACACTTGTATGTCAACATCGTCAGATTGCATCATTTTCTGGAATTCGGTAGACCTATCGAGCAGTTTTTCTTGAAATAGTTCTGCTGAATAGTGCCTTTACGAGCGATAGGTCATTAAGCGGTATTTTTGTCTTTCCTTCGCAATATTAATTTCACATTCTATAGAGTGGTGATCGGAAATAGAAGGTGATATTACTGTACTAAGTATTGCGGTGGGATTATTTGTGATTGCTAGATCGAGGAGAGTTGCAGAGACTTTAGTGATGCGAGTCGGTTCTTTGACCATTTGTGATAAGCTTAGTTTATACAATAGTTTGCTTAGCTGATTGTTTTTGTCCGTTAGGTCAACATTGAAATCTCCGAAAGCAAAGAATGATTTTTTTGCCTGAAGGATTTCTTTGAAGGTTTCCTCTGCACTGCACTGCAGGGCTCGAACACCCAACCTTTCACTTAAAAACTTGGTCTCGCTAACCACTAGGCCAGAGGGACCATCGCACCTATCTCAGTTCAATTCTTTCTGTTCAATCTCTATTCAATTACTTGTTTAGAATTCCCAAGAGCATGAAAAGCTCAAACCCAGCCTTTCTTTTTCGCCGCCTGCATGCATGTTTTTCGCCACCTAAGCGATTTAATCATTGAAATCGCTAAGGCGGCGAAAAACATGAATGCAGGTGGTGAAAAAGGTACACTGGGAAGAGCGTAACTTTTCAGCTGTAAAGTACTTTTCTGAAGTATGAATTCAAATGAAGTTTCAAACACTACAGCATCATTAAAATCTCAAGCATTGCTCCCTCGGTAAAAGCTACTCGATAACCGACGTACATGTTGTCACACAATTGCTATTTTTGCATTTGTTGAAAATATCTGTAGGACAAATTTGTCTCACCCAACTCGAATGAGTTAAAGAAGTTCGTGATTAATGAGAAACACTGTAAATTGAAGTGATACACAAGGGAAAACCTTCCAGCCAAAGTTCCTTATGGCAAAAGACGCCGCGGTCTTTCTCTTTATAGTAAATTGCTGCTCATGAAAGAAACGTGGAATTACGTAGAACTAGGAAGGTACCATGCTATTGATGCTGCTTGTATCATGAACCGGAGATGTCTATTCTAATTCGTGATATGTTCATCGGCTACATAGCCACAAGTCAATAGTTGAAAGAAATTCGATTGGTGACACGTGGATTCGGCTTAACAACGTTCGTTTGATAAAGTTGAGGCGGCGAAGAAAATATAGGTATGCTGGGCTGCGAACGTAATTTTACTTTTATTTTAAGCCCGCAACAACAAAGATAACATTCGCCTAATGGCACAGGAGCTCAAATTGTTTAGTTAAAAAATTGAAAAATTGTTCATAGTTAAAAAAATAATTTTTTCATTTATGTTTGATCGGTTTTGAATATTGGAATTGCGGAGTATCAGAACATAAGAGAATCTCTGAATAATTGACGAAGGTTTTGCTACTGGTAATAGTGAGCTAGCATTATTTTTGCTCCAATCCATAATAGTTAATAGAAGTGTAACATCATCATTCTTCCTACTTTAAGTTGCTGTGCGTTTTTTTTATATAATTTTCATGGCTCATTAACTCTTTGAACGGCTAGTCATTTCCTGGTGCATTTTACTGCCTTCTGAAATTTGAAATGTTCAGCGATTTTGTGACTGATAAGTTGCTAAAATAATTTATTTTCCCGCATATTAAAGCAAGCTATTAGCTAGAAGTTCAAGTTCTTTCGTTATTATCTTCTTGGAAATGAACTAGAAACTGAAATAATATTTTTGCTAATAATTTTCGAAAAATTTGTATGACATTAAATTGTTTGCGAATGTGAAAAAATCAGTTAGAAGCTGTTAACCGACATTTCCGCTCTTTTCTCTTTCAATTAAATTGAAATTTTCCTTCTAGATTTAGATACTCAAAAATTTATTAACATTACACTAAAAAGAATAAAATGCAGCGTTGAGTAGTTTACGTGAACGATATTTTTTGTGCATGAGTATTTCGATTAGGTTATTCAAAAAAATTAAGTGATTCGGTAGCACATTGAAATGTATTCGTAACAATTACCCTTGAATCTCGTAACAATTTCGTAACAATTACCCTTAAATTTCGAAACAATTCGTAACAATTACCCTTGAATTTCGTAACAATTTCGGAACAATTACCCTTGAATTTCGAAACAATTCGTAACAATTACCCTTGAATTTCGTAACAATTTCGGAACAATTACCCTTGAATTTCGTAACAATTTCGGAACAATTACCCTTGAATTTCGAAACAATTCGTAACAATTACCCTTGAATTTCGTAACAATTTCGGAACAATTACCCTTGAATTTCAATTTTTCCTCTTCGAAGAAAGGAACTTGGCTCGATAAGTGGTTGAGTGCTCCTTCAAAATGACTAAGTTATCCCGAGACTAAACAAAGCCTCAAGCGGAGCTCTACGGAATTTCTCCGCACATATTCAAGATTTGCCCTGAACGTCTAATTTCCCCGCAGTGTCAGGTTCAACACAAGTTTGGCAATAGATTGATTACATAAGAACAACCTGCTTGACCTCTGTAAATTTTTCCTCAATATAAAATAATGTTAGTGCGTCTTGTCCTGACAAGTCCTTAACTCGCTATAGTTTCAGTATTTGTAGCTACTTTTCTACTGAAGTGCGTTTGCGATTAACGCAGAAATGGAAATTAAAAAATAGTTCTTTCGTCGTATTCCTTCTTTGCTACAGCTTACCTTTCGACGCACTGGAAAAACTCATAATTTGTTTTATTCACTGATGCATATTTTAGAGCCATGCATTTTAGATCTAACATGCTCGGGAATTGTGCGAACAAGATATGATTCTGCAGAATCGATTGAAAATGATTCTTTGAGTGTCTGTGCCGGGTAAAAATATCTTAATAAGAAAATATTGAAATAACAAAAAATAATTATCGCCCGATGGAAATAAAAATTAGTAGTACGATACGTTTTGTAATAGAACCTAAAAACATATTATCAGCACCATATCTTCTGAAACATGAATTTTATGAGGCATTAACTGCACGGCACCTTCTGTATTATAAATAACACATGAAATTGAAAGTACGTCATTTTCTCTATTAGAAATAACAGAAGTAATTAACATACGATACATTGTGTAACATAAACCAATAACAGATATAATCACTTCGACACGTTCTGTAATATGAATATTAAAAGACATTATAAGCATGACGTCATCTGTAACATAAAATCCCTAAAATATAAGCGCACAAATCAATGAAAGGTATAATCATTATGAAACGGTCTGCAATATAAATCAATAAAAAATATAATCACTACGACACGTTTTGTAGTATGAGCCAATAAAAGAAATAATCACTGCGATGCGTTCCATAATATAAATTAATAAAAGAAATAATCCCTACGACACGTTCTGTAATAAAAATCAATAATAAATATAATCACTAAGACACCTTCTGTAATATGGATATCAAATGTCATTACAAGCACAACGCCATCCGTGACATATATGACCACGAGCTTCCGTCCAAAACTAAGGCGCTGAGCGCAGGTTCGGAGATGAAGTAGCCAGGCCGCATGAGACGGAAGGATATATAACACCCTGTAACGCCACAAGCTAAGTCGTTACCTAAACTTTTCCCATCGAATGTCCCAAAGTTAGGAAGTTCTCCGTTGTTCGGCGATACGCCGTCGATAACGCGAAGTAGATCGCGGACGATCGACGATACGGTGACGATAACTTGGAAAGTCAGAACGGGTCGACGAATTTACGGTAGAGATTTGGAAGTGTCGTATAAAAGCACCCGACCAAATCCAGGGGACGCTTGAAGGATTTGGAACAATTTGATGATATTTTTGAGGAGATTTGAGCGGATATTTCAAGAAAGATTTGAGGCCCGAGAAGGAGCAGCTTCCCAGAGGATTTAGGGACACATTTTGAGGGGATTTGACTGGAATAGCGCGCCGGAAAACGGCTCTGAATGATTGACTGGATCACACCAAAATGATGAACTTGCGAGTCATAGCGAGGAATTACCCACTTTTTATGCAGTGTTTTTGCATAATTATTCTTTCGGGTGTGGGTTGGACGTTTCATGGAAAAATAGGTGATAAAAATTGATGGTTGATTACAAATATTATTAGCAAACGTAATGAACTACAGATACGGCAGAGTTGCATCGTACGTTTTCCAGTGAAGGTAAGAAACCTGGTATAAATATTCAGCATTGTTTCATAGTTATAATGATTAGTTAAGGACCATCGAATTTGATTTATCAAAAAGTTAGGTTTTGTGCTTATGTACATTGAACATGCCAACTGTAATAAGAATTCATTCTTTTACGGTTTCTCATCCATTTATTCGTTAATTTTGTCCTCAGTAGCTTAACGCCCATTTATTCCTCAACACTCCATAAACCATCTACATATTCCTATATACTTCCACGATAGTTCATTTGTCACCATGATTGTCTATTATCCATGATCATCGTATGCAATTGCCATACGTTTTACTAGCCAATTTCCTTTGTTATTGGATGCCGTATTCCAAAATTTGAGTAATTTAAACTATGAATTTTGAGACCAAATTTATTGTTTTAATAATATCCCAACTCAATATAAAACAATGTAATTAACGAATTTAGCTGTTAAATCCACTCGCGTATGCAAGTGGATTATATGTATGAATGGTATATCGGATCTTACGAAACAGCAATTCAGTTAAGAGATTTCTGTACAAAATGGCAGGAGTAAAATGAAATTGCATTTTTTCAAAGCTCTCGAACTACAAGGCGCGTTTATACCGCGCCTTTGAAACTGTGCAAAAAAACTTAAAACTGTGCTTTTTCAAAGGCACAAAACTGTGCCTTTGAAACTGTGCAACTCAAATTTCAACCATTTAACTAACCAATTCAGTAGCGACATTCATTCACAAATACGCATGGGCGAATCGTATCTCATGAATTAATCAACAGATTTCTTTATGCAAGAGTAATATGGAATTGCACTGTTCCAAAGCCCCTGAGCTGCAAGACGTGATTATTGCGGAGTCGTGAGCTAATGAAGCACTTCGTCGGTATCGCATGCATCGTACGGACACAGGGTTGGCAGGTCGGCCATTTCATGGCCAATTTGTACAAAATGGGTCATTTTTTGAACGCCGTGGCCATGAGAAATTCACTTTGCCATTTTTAAAATATCGCGCGATTCAAGAAAGAAGACCAGCGATATCTCGAGGAGATGATTTAGTCGTAATATTGTCAAAGTGAGTAAAAAGTTTACTAGTATTGTGATTTTTAAATGAAAAATGTCTATAAATTTTGCAGTGGCCATTCTGGTCATCGTTTTTTCGTAAAATGTGGATATGAGCTGACTGATTCATCTGGCAACCCTGCAGGCTGAGCGAGGCGGTGTGCACTCTCGTCCTTATTAAAATGAAGCCTCACCTCGGTCGCATGCTCTTTAATTACGCTTCTAGCGCTTCAGTTTATGAATGCAACGCCAGTGAAATTATTAATTCAAGTTCATCTTGAATCCGTTCTGTTGTGCTCCGAGGTGCTCCGTATGTGCACCGACACTGGAATGCATGAACTTCTGGGAGCAAGTTCGAGGTTCTCAGAAATTTGCAAAGAGAAAATCGTCGTTGAGGGATCTAACATTAACACTTTGACTGCGGCAGGTAAAATTCAAGTTCAAATTTTGACGAAAATTTAAAGGTAATTGTAGTACGCCTTTTTGAAATAGCAAACATTAACTTGATCGTGCTTTTATTTCGTTTTGAGCAAGTATTTAGGAAAATTAAGCTTGTGACTACTGGTCGGTTAGCAGCATTGTGAAAACTGCCTCCGTGCACCACCGGTGGCTCACGTCGCAGTTAAAGTGCTAAAAAATTATGTACCATTTTAGCTGGATAATATTTCCGAATAATCCAAATTGAAAAATCACATTCATCAAGTAAAATAAACCACTTTCTTTCTTTGATTAAGGGATGTTAAAGTACATGCCTATTTCAGTGGAACAGGGATGTTTCAAATGATAACTTAGATTCATACCAAGACACTTTCATATTGTTAATAAATAATTTCATGGGTTTTTGGTTCGCAAAACACAGAGGCACAGAATGAATTTCAAACATCAACTGACCTTCTATCGGCGTAAGTCGTTTTGAGCAAACGATTTTGTGCGGTAATTTAGTGAACTTAATCAAAGAAAATGTACGTACAGGGTTAACAGTGCTCCACACTTTCGGAGAAGACGTGCTTAAAATTGATATTTTCCAGCCTTCGTTTTTCTTGTGGAATGGGCAAAGTTTTGACTACTTACATCCCGAACTCAATGTTTGCTCTTGCTCGTCATAGCTGTGTGGCTTTCGGACCCGCCTCCGAGCGGGCAAACCCGGGTTCGAGTCTCGGCGCTGGTGGCGATTTTCTCTGTTGAGTATAGGGGAAAAATTCCAAGCACAATACCCCACTCTACCCATGTGTCTGAAATGGGTACCGGTCCTGACCGGGGGAAAGCGTCATGGCGTCCTGGTGTTAGTTATAAGGCATTTGAAAATCCAATGTGATATGTATCAGGCTTGAATTGGAAATAAAGCATCCGTAGATGCCTTCATTATTATTATGTTTCTTCCTTATGGGAAAGCGAAATTATCGATAAAATTACCCACACGACGGAAGTGTACAGGATAGATAGAGGCTTAAATTATGATGACTGTCATTAGGTTTTGCATTAATTACGAGACACTTGCAAACTGTTGTGTGAAAAAACGTGGTTGAACTGGTTTATAATGAAATAATTTTTTAACTAAATAATGCGAGAAAGTTTATTATAGCTTCTTCACGTAGTCCAGTACAGGGTAGAAAGAAAGATCGGTTTATTTTGAACGATCATTTTAAGAGGTTACCTAATATAACTTTTGGAAGTAAAACTAGTTTCCAATCACAGCCCCAGAATAAAACGTGTCAATCACAATCCGAGACCAAGTGATTTGAAACTAGAAGGGATTTTTTTTTTTCAAATCTTAAATCCCACAGTCGATGATCATTCAAAAGACACATTGTGACAGAATGTGTTTCCAACTTGATTGATAATAGTTTAACAATTTCAGGAATCATTTGAATAAGAAACAGTTTAACAACTGTTTCTTATTCAAATTAAACAGTTTACAGAATGTTTAATCTGAAACAGTTTAACAACTTATTCAAATAAACTTATTCAAATTTAGCTTAAAACTTATTCAAAGAAACAGTTTAACAACTGTTTCTTATTCAAATGACTCCTGAAATTAGACTCCATCCCAGAACGCGTATTGTAGGACTTTCGAGTTTTGGCTCGAAAATGGATGGAAGCCTTCGAAGGACAACACAACGCTTTCCCCGCAACTTGCGGCGGAACATCTCGGGTTCGTTGAAAGTTCTGCACAATTAGAGTCTAATTTCCTGTCAAACAAGTCAAACACGGCCGCAAAGGCAGCAAACAAAGCCCACACTCAGTGTTTGAGCTGTCAAACCCGATGACTTGAGAGCCCTTGTGCGTAGGTAGGCCTTAGAAGGCAAGCACATCCTACATAGGAGCACGGACGGGACACTCTTCTAGCTTCTGTAACGCGCGTGTTGGAAACGAAATGTACGATACATACGGTGTCTACCCACAGTCGTTTCTATACAGTATGTCTCCAAAAATAGATCCACTGAGTGATACATGTATATATGATACCGGACTATGTGACATATGTATATGATGCCGGGATGTATGATATTTGTATATAAGATACCGGAATATATTGTATTTGTATAAATGATACCGGAATATATGATATATGTATATATGATAGCTGCATTGGTATTATATATATATATATATATATATATATATATATATATATATATAAAAATTGTGTTTCAATTGACCAATTTGTTGAATTATTAAATATATATATATATATATATATATATATATATATATCAGTGAGTGGGTACATTTTAATCTAGCGACAGTCGTGATAATATACAAATCGATCAGAAGATCCTTCTTATAAAGTCGCACAATCCATCTATAGTCCCAGAAAAAATATGCAACTCAACGAGATTGCATCCCCTATTTAGGCACATTCGTGCTAATGCACAGCACATTGAGAATAAAGCTCCATTCTGAGTACCTTTCGCATTAAAAAACAACACAATCAGGCTACAATGCAGCAGTGTGAGCACATTTGTTCTTACTTTGCCACTCATATTAATGTTTACTAATTAGATTTACAATGAAAAAGTGGGCTAAACTTGAACTACCACATAGGAATGTCCCATCTAGATTTTCAAAAGCTGTTTTTAGCATCAAAATCAACTTACACGCTCTCATCACCACACTACACATCCATAGTGCATCGTTACCACTCACCTCACCATACCACATTCCACACCATTTCTTCACCACAATTACATCGTACCCACAGTCTTAGCATCAGTTCGTCGATCATGACTCCTCACCACAATATGCATTTATGATACGGGACCCGTAACTTGTGGCGGAACGTCTCGGGTTCGTTGAAAGTAGACTCTAATTTCCTGTCATACAAGTCAAACCACCTCACCTCACCACATTACACCACAAAATCCTTACTATACTACGATCACACCACAATACCCCCACCTCACTACACCACACCATACCACACCACAGAACCCCCCCTTACCGCACCACACCAGAATACCCCCACCACACAACGATCATACCATAATACCCCCCCCACCCTGCGACCACACTACACCACACCTCACCGCACCCCACTACACGTCTCCACATCATACTACGACCACACCCCATCTCACCACTCCACACCACACCACACCACACCACACCACGGCACTCCCCACAGCCCTGTTTACAAGGCCCGTCAGGCTGCAGGTGGTGGAGGCGGTGTCGGATGGCGAGGTCGCACAACCTCGGCGAGTCGCGCTACCAACTGAAAGAAAGGCGAGGAAAAATTGTTAACTAGGAATCTCCATGCACAGAAGGAGATATTAATTTTACATTTACTAATGAAATTCTCGTGATCATGTTGCATTGTATGATTGCTTGGTTGTTTACTTGCTTGAGTGTTTGTAGCCGTGAGATTTTTTTTAGTAACAACATGAGGCAAGAAGTTTACTAGTTTAGCACAGAAACGGCTATAATGTTTACATTTACTAATGAGACTCTCGTGATCATGTTGCTTTGTATGCTTGTTTAGTTATTTGCTTGCTTGCTTGCTTGTACCCTTGAACGTTTATTTTCAGTAATAACATGAGGCAAAACTTTCAGTATCCTGCTTTCGGTAAGAAGATACGAGAAAATTGAAGAACCTCTCTAAACACTAGAATAAGGGAAAATCTAACTCTCTTTCTCATGTAACAAATAATTCAAGTCTTTCATTAATATTTAAGGGAAAATTCACGTTTTTCTAATCCCAACATGTCAAACGAATCCACTCGCCGTTTTGCAAAAACGGTTTATTACAAATCTCTATTTAACGAAAGCTATTTTTGATTGATTTCTCAGATAATTTGTATTTCTCATCTCAGCTTATTTGTTTGATTGATTACTCAGCTAAAACGAATGTAATCTTGTTGAATTATTTTACCTCCTGTAAAAAGCATGATTATCAAATAAAATCCTCAATTTAGATTGAAAATAAGTTACTGAAATAAGTTGATCAGAGCGTTATTGGTGATAAGGTGTATACTGTTCTTCTAAGACACCATTAATGTAGTTTCTATGGTTATTGTAGCCAATAAAACTAACCATCCACTGTGTTTCCAGGAACAACATAAGCAAAATTCAACACCTTACATTCTGCAATAAGATGGTGGAAAACACAACATTGTTTTCACATGGTGAATAATTCAAATTTTTCTCAATTAGGTAAGTAGAAAATCATTTCCTACTTGCTCTAGCATGTTAAATTAATTCTACAAGCATGCATGTGCTGCGTATACGGTCTGCTACAATAATATTGTTCATCAAACAAAAGATACATCCCTTTCATTTAACAAAGGGATTATAAAGAAACATGCTTTATTAGCCTTGATTTTTTTCAACTTTGGTATAACTAACACTTTAAATAAATTTTTATTTTAAAATCAGTTCTAGAGCAATCTACTATTGTAACGAAATTCAATAAATTGGTCACACGTGAGATGCGCTGAAGAATCCAACGTTATTTACGACTGAAACAAATAGGTTCAATTGCAGCACTTGAGATTCTGAGATAAGGTACAGAAGATCGAGTTGGTAAGGCACAGAATAAGTAAGAATGGGAATTACTTAAGAAACAAGTGAATCTTCATACAAAGAAGGCGTATGTTGACAGTCTTTGGTGTGGTAGGCTGTAAAAATGTTCAATAAAATAGATCAGGTTCCGAAAAACGTTTTCTGTGTAAATTTTGAAAGGGATTACCGAGTGAAAAGTCTTTCAGTGATTCATAACCGAGCCTTGACCATCGATGTTTAAAATCTGTTGACTCTGGCACCCATGGAAGTTAAACTCCATCGTCTGCTTCACTTTGGTGAAGCTATAATATTATTCAACCTCTAAAGTGTAACTGTGAGCATCGTCAGCACTATGTAATATATTCGTCACCACTATGTAACTCATTTCCTAAGAGTAACAATCCTTGATATTTTAGATCAATTTTGACTCCTCCAATGTGACACTCGCCTATCACGCTTAAAGTACGATCTGGCAACGTTCAATCTGGCATAGTGAGTTAGAGCGATGAATTTACTGCGGCCACGCCGCTTACATGTCCCATGAATATTTCCCACGTAAGCCTGTCGGACGGTCGTATCAAGTCTGCTTTTGTGTCAAGCCAAAAGCCATGTTAGGTCCAGAGTCTGAGCCAAGTCAGAAATCATGTCAAGTCAGAACCTGTGTCAAGTCAGAAGATGTGTCAAGTCAAAAACTACGTCAAGTCGATTCATCGAATATATTTTTCTAAATAGTTATATTTTATTTTTGCTCATTAATCCGCGGTACACTAATTGGTACTCAACAGTTGGTAGTTATGAATCTAGATTTTATCAGCACTGTTTTCTTTCTACTTAGTTGGCTTTGAAAAAAATTAATCTAATGAAGAACTTAATGCCATTTCTACTGTCCCTGCATGACTTTAACAATGCACCGAGGCAATGGTACTGTTTAATTACTTGTGGATTAAGAGCAGAGTAAGTTTTTAGGTGATTCATACCGGAAATTTTGCGAAGGTTCACAAGGTTGTTCTTCATAACGGTTAGCAAAGAATGACGTTTGACTACCGTGGTTCAGTATCGAAAAAATAAACCATGCAACCAGAAGGTTCACCAACGTATAGTTGAGCACAACTGGTATGGTAAACAAACCATAACACCAGAAGTCAGGCATAACTGGCAGGGTAAACAAACCATGGTTGGGCACAACTGGCGTGTTAAACAAACCATCGTGCAAGAAGTTGGACACAACTGGTAGGGTAAACAAACATGGTTTGCGTGGTTTGCAAACCATGCTACAAAAAGTTAGGCACAACTGGAAAAGCAAACAAACCACAGTACAAGTAGCTGTGTGCAACTGGCAAGGTTAACATACCATAGTTGGGCACGACTGGCGAGGCAAACAAGCCACAGTACAAGTAGTTGCGGGGTAAACAAACCACAGTACAAGTACTAAGGCACAACCGACGTGCCGCTGGGCGAATGCTAGCCGAGCGAGGACGTGGGTGCACAAACAAGCGTGAGGCTCTCGAGCTCACGCAGCGGTCACAGGTCGTCGTGAAATATTAGCGAACACAACACTGAAGAATGAAGCCCGGCCCGGTCGTCCCCCAAACACTCGACTTGTGTTTAGGAAATAAAACCTACGAAAAATGCGCTCGTTGAAATGCCTTCGGTGAAGTGATGCTGTGATGCTAGTAAAAAGGAGAGCTGCCTGTGAATGGGAGTCTTTAGAAACAGTGACGTAAAATCGAAGTGAAGTGAAGCTGTGGTAATAAAGAAAAGATCTGCCTGTGATTGTGAGTTCTCTTTAGAAACAATAAAGTGAAATTATCGAGAAGTGAGGCAGTTAAGCTAGTGAAAATGAGATCTGCTTGTGAATTTAAGTCTTTAGAAACAGTAAAGTGAAGCAATGATACTAGTAAAAAGAAGAGCTGCCTGTAAATGTGAGTCTTTAAAACAGTGAAGTAATATTATAGAGAAGTGAAGCAGTGATGGATGCGAGTAAAAAATTGGTCTGCCTGTAAATGTAAGTCTTTTAAAACTGTGAAGTGAAGCTGTGACAATAAAAAGGAGATCTGCCTGAAAATGTTGAGTCTTCAGAAACAGTGAAGTAAAATCCCAGTAAAGTGAAGCAGTATTAATAATAGAGAGATCCGCATGTAAATATAAGCCTCTAGAAACAGTGAAATAAAATCATAGTGAAATGAAATTGTGATAATGAAAAGATCTGCCTGTGAATGTTAAGTCTTCAGAAATAGTGAAGTTAAATCATTTGTTACACTGCATCCGATACATTCACGTTTTATCAACTTTTTATATGCCATGAGCGATACGAAATAAAAATTCTGTGGGTCATAGGTCTTTGAGTAGAAAATAATAGTTTTAATCGCGATCGTAATCAAACTCCACACACATGATAACAGAAGCACAAACCCAAATCGAATGGAATTCATTTGTGCTCAGGTGTCCCATAAGCCTGTTTTGGTGGTTATGAAATCTTTTTAACTTACTTATGTACCTATTTGTGTAGTTTAACACCTTTCTTGCGAAAGGACCCACCGGTGGTCACTGAAGGGGGTTTTCAAAATGCTGCTGACTGACCTGCAATCACTAACTCAATTTTTATTAAATGCTTAATCAAAGCTAAATAAAGGCACAATTCAGTTAATGCTTGCTATTTTTAAAACCGCTCCCTACAATTGACTTTGAATTTGAATGGTATATTGAGCCTCAATTTAACTCATCGCAGCTAGGGAACGTGTAAACTGAAGTAGTTTAACAGCAGGATTTAATTGCAATAATTGTAACGTCATTTGGGCGTGGGAATGATACTTTAACGCTAGCTATTTGAAAAGTTTAAACGGAGCCATTCATCTCCACGAGTGACAAGCAGTTATTCTTCAATTCAGCTGCCTAAACTGGATCCTATTATTCTTTTAAGTGATTCACGGCAATATGAAGGGGTTCATAGAGAATAAATTTTTCCTGTTGATTCTGCATAGTTTATTCAAATTTTATTTTATGCGAATGCCATCGAGAAATTCTCGGAGTGAAATCTGCGTCTTCAGCTGTTTATTTGAGTTTCGATTCGAGAAATTCTCGGAGTGAAACCTTCAGCTTTTTAATTTGAGTTTCGGTTCCACTTTTTGCGGCATTTCCTGCATTTGGGTCGAACATTGCATGCATCTACCATGGTATGCATCTCAACGTTAAATGCTTCCTACTGCCCGCTTTTTTTGGTGACGTTTCCGCTTCTCGAATTTTTTGCCTTATCGAAAATTGTTCTTTTTGATTGTAGACTTTCAAAAAGTTAGGACAAATTTGAACTGATCAGATACTCAAAAATTAGTTTCTTCGAGTGTAATCTTCGTCAATTTTGTTTTGTTATATGCAAAATTGTTTTCTATCAGTGTAGACTTTCAAGAAGTGAGGACGAATGTGAACTGATCAGATGCTCAAAAATGAGTTCCTTAAGTGTAATCTTCATCAATTATGACCGCTACAAGAATTTCTAACACTTTGTTAAACCATGACAATTTCAATCGTCGAATCAAGCCATATTTATTTGAATAAATATCAATAACCAAGATAGCTTTACTTAATAATGCAATCCAATCTACATAATTGAATTCATCTATTAAGTTCATGAAACCTTTATTTGACCAAATGATTTAGAAAAAATAATAAACGGCGCAATCTAAGATAGTTTCATTCAATTTTGTAATCCATGTCAGTTTAATTAAATGATACAATCGATAATAGTTGTAAAGATTTTTACTTGGTTCATTTTCTGAGACTTCACTTATTTTGTCTGCTCAATTTCGTTCTACTTTGTCTTCTATTGTCTGTTCTCTCCTCGCATCTTCATTTTTATCGAAGTAGAACCCAATAAAATAACAGAATTTTGATTCATAATTTCCCATCATCGCTATTTAAGTCATTCATCATTCATTCTAGTTACCAGACATGTGCCAGCTTCTGCATTTCAAATTTGTACTCGCCTCTCCCTCATTTTATTACAACAGTACCTACAGATTCTTTAATGATTCGCTTCTCTCTCTACTCGTTATGTGCTACTTACCAATAAATTCATCTCTTCTTCTTTTCAAATTCTTTTCTGTTTCTCTCTCCCCACTCCATGTACCATTAGCCTTCAAATTCTTCTCATTTTCTCTCCCTACACTCCATGTACTATTTGCCTTCAAATTCTTCTCATTTTCTCTCCCTACACTCCATGTACTATTTGCATTCAAATTCTTCTCATTTTCTCTCCCTACACTCCATGTACTATTTGCATTCAAATTCTTCTCATTTTCTCTCCCTACACTCCTTGTACTATTTGCCTTCAAATTCTTCTCTGGTTCGCATCTCTCCCTACACTATATGCTGTTCATCTTCAGATTCTTCTCTGATTCGTTTCTCTCCCTACACTCTATGTTTTATTTACCTTCAAATTCTTCTCAGATTTGCATCTCTCTTTCCACGCTAGGAACTAATTACCTACAAGTTCCTTTCTTCTCTCTTCAAATTCTTCCCCTTTTCTCTCTCAACACTCCAGATGCTATTTACCTTCAAAATTTTCTCATATACGCATCTCTTCCAACACTCCCTGCGCTATTCATCTTCAAATTTTTCTCTGATTCACTTCTCTTCAAATTCTTCCCTTCTTCTCTCTCAACATTTTATATGCTATTTACCTTCAAATCCCTCTCAGACTTACATCTCTCCCAACACACCACGCGCTATGATTCGTTTGCGCGCTTCCCTCGCAGCTCGCAGCCCCTCCGACACCCAACACCGCTCACCAGTTTCCGCGCTCGAGCCTCGCGCTTTTCAAGGCTTTGATTTAATATCCGCTCGAATAGAAAAACTGCCTTCAAAAGAAAATGAGAGACGACCTCAAGATGGACTCCGGGCTGCGGAAAAGTAGCATGTGCGTCTCCTTCAATAAAAAAAGGAAGGACCTCGAGGGGGTGAAATTAATGGACAATACGGCGCTCTCAAGGCTAACCTAATATGAACACGCCATATTCCCTCAGTCGAGACGGAGAATGAGGGAAAGATCAAAACGGAGAATGAGGGAAAGATCGAAACGGAGAATGAGGGAAAGATCGAAAAGGAGAATGAGGGAAAGATCGAAACGGAGAATGAAGGAAAGATCGAAACGGAGAATGAGGGAAAGATCAAAACGGAGAATGAGGGAAAAATCAAAACGGAGAATGAGGGAAAGATCAAAACGGAGAATGAGGGAAAGATTGCAGCCGAGAGTGGGGGGAAGGTTGAAACAGAGAATAGAGGACAGATCGAAACGGAGAACGGGAGAAAGATCTAAACGCAGAATGGGGGGAAAAACGAAGAAGAGAATAAGGAAATATCGAAACGGAAAATGAGGAAATAAAATAGTGACATTCGGGCTTAATTAGAGATTTTTTGTAGTTTCTATCGCTCAGAGTTGGTCTTCATTTTGTGCTAGAAAATTTATTTTTTGAAGTAGGTTCTTTTGTGCTTAGTTACTGAGATGAGCGATGTCATTTTGAATTTTATATTATATAGATGCTCTGAAATTAATAAAATTCTATTTTCTCATGTCGTAAAAGAATCTGAGTAAACTCGGCCACCTGTCCGTGAGACAATGCGTTAGTCCTGCTAAAACTTGGTAATTTGAAGAATGGAAAACACAAGTTAAAAATGAACGTTGTGAATTACTCAACGTATGCCAAGGCGATCTGGAGCCTAAATGAAGGTCACATAACATGCATTTTCCCGTAAATGTTTGCCAAGACTCCATGATATTTTTAAGGTTAAGAACTTTTCAACTGATTGGAGTTAGTTGGGTTAAAGTTAGTTCAAGCCTTTCTAATCACTACAAAGATGTTCCGAAGAGAGGATGGAGAAAAACACTATTTAGTATGGAGTTACGAACGGCTTCGCTGCGTTCAGAGTGAGTTCCTGCACAAAACTTTCTGCGAAATAGATATGGTAAGTTCTGAAAAAAGTTTCTGAAAAGTTTCTAAAAAAGTTTGGCAGGAATGAAAAAGTTATGTTGGTTGAAAAGAAGTCAGAGGAGCTGAAAGAAATGGCAGTAGTGAACCGGGAAAAGATGATACGTAACAAAACTAAAACATATTCTATTTCAGCAAAAGACAGGCCTCTCTAATCACTAGCTTGGGACCACGCACCTTTCCTCTTGGAGCATTGATATCCATCAATATAATTGTTATATTCCCTGAGTGGCATTCAGTGCGGAACCTATACATGTACTTTATGTTCCTGTTTGATTGATGTCCTCAAATTTCTTCAGCTTGAACCCAAAACTGACTGACTTGATGGGTACAAATAAGCCTGTTATGAAAGCGTGAAAATGTGTAGCGAACTGCTTTTCTGAACAGGTTTCTCGAGGCTCATTGTTCCCAGCTTTGCAAAGCACATAGTTTCAGTTATGAATTAAGAAAGTTAACTTCTTGGAAGAAAAATTATCTGTACATGCGCTGGTTTTGGGGTTTATACGTGATAAATGACAGCTCTAAACATAAATAAAATCCTCTCACTTGTTAAATTAGGGACGGGCAGCGTGGCCGAGTGGTCTAAGGCGCTGGATTTAGGCTCCAGTCTCTCCGGAGGCGTGGGTTCGAATCCCACCGCTGTCAAGCTTTTGTGGGTGTACAGAGAAGTAACTTCGCCACAAGTGTTCAGACCTCACGCTGTGATGATGAAATGATGATGGGCCTTATGATACAATTCGTCAGATAAGGAATTCTCAGCTTTCAAGTACCGTCAAGATTTCTTCTACAAGTCGTGTGCAGTGGAAGTTGAAGTCGGCGTCTTTATTGGGCCACAAATAAAATAGGTCATGGAGTGCAAGGAGTCTTCCAAAGAACTCTTAAGGACAGAGAGAGCAGCCTAGGACAGCTTTGTCGCAAGTTCTTTTTCATATTTCAAGACATAAGTAAATATGAAATAAAAGTTTCAACCGATGCACACAAACTTTTTTACAGGTGTATCCACCAATATAATATTTATAGTCTCTGAGTAGCTTTCGATGGGGAACTTATTCATTTGATATCCCTGTTTGATCGATAGCCCCAAATCTACTCAGGCTTGTATGCAAAACTGAAGGCTTTGATGGGTATAAACATGGCTGTAATGAAGGCATGAAAGTTAGTCACTATTAGGAGTACTATTCTGAACAGGTTTCATGAGTTTCATTTTTCTTAGCTTTGCATAGCATATCATTAAGTTATGGATTAGCTGGAAAAGCTTGCTTCGTGGAAGAAAAATTATCATTACATGTAGAAGCTCTAACCATAAATAAAATTCTCGCACTTGAGTAATGTTATATCGGCAGCGTGGCCGAGTGGTCTAAGGCGCTGGATTTAGGCTCCAGTCTCTCCGGAGGCGTGGGTTCGAATCCCACCGCTGTCAAGGTTTTGTGGGTGTACTGAGTAACTTCGCCACAAGTGTTCAGACCACACGCTGTGACGACGTGATTTAAATACTGTAAAGTGTGCTTTGGGTGTTCGTGTGTTAGGTGACACTGCCTGAGAATTGCACAGTAAGCTCAATTTCTACTGCGTCGAGCGCACATACTGATAGATATTGTTAATTTGGCTTAGTTTATCGTTCTAAAAAAATGTATCTTATATATTTGGATGAATAAAAATGCTGTTCTAATTAAAAAATGGAAGGAAATTCTAGATTATAGTCTCTCTGCACCTCAAAGTTTATTGGTGCAGTCTTTTTTCTTGCATGATTGACCTCACCTGGATACATCTCATTCACGGTTAGCAACGCTGATTTTTTATTGCATTTCATTGCTTATCATAGAATTTGAAAGCAACTTAATTAAAGGAAATTTGGCTTCATGTCGACCCTCTGGTCAAATCAGAAGTTAAATGGTGATCTGTTCTAATAGATTACAAGCCATTGCCTCCAAATCATTCACTGTTGAAAACTCAATTGATATGTAAACCTAGCGTTCACCATGAATGATGAGAGTTTTTATTTTAAGCTGAATTTGGTGCAAAAATGTAGGTTATCTACACGACACAGTTCAAGTTCTGTTTGTAATTTACAATTATTTTAAAACTGTGACGATGAACATTTTCGAACAAAACGTACCTTGGCGAGGAAATTTTTGGAGATGAAAAAAGCAGCTTGCGCATGTGAAGAGTATATAAAACATTATTATCATTATATACTTTAGTCTTACATAAAAATCAATAAACGTGTCAACGCAATAATTGTCGAATGACGGTGCTTAAGATTTGTTAATACTGTTTTGGCTTTAAAACTAAAAGGTTTACAATCTCAGCCTATATTTTTGAATTTCTGGATGCAAGAGTCCAGCATTCTGGATGCAAGATCTTCAAAACCTCATAACTTGTCAGACTAATGGAAAGAAGTCACATATTTTGAAATCGATATCCGTGACTACAGAAGCCTGCAGCCAATGAGCGTTCAAAAAGTTCATGTACAACAACCAATCAGAGCGCGGAAAACTGTTGACATCTTAAAATAAAGAAACTTTTCCAAAAATCAGGTTATGATAAAGATTAAATGTCGATTGGATAATTAATTATTGATGACAGAATTTTATTAAAAAAAATATTTGGGCAAATTTTTATTAATGAAGTGCGACTAGAAGTAACTCGTTCGTAGGTGAGCGCACCCTGTCACGAATGCATGGCAAAGTACATATCTAAGTTATTTTCCATTTTAGGATGTTCAGTTCTTATTTGTCCCAGTGTGGGGCGTCCATTATGATGATGATGATGATCAATTAGTGCGTTTTTTCAGAATACCGAATGAAGTTGATGCAATTTTGGACATGTTTCGACTATGAAAACGTTAATCGGAATTTTTTGTTTCGCTCGTTATCCCAAAAATGACAGTCTTTGACGCAGAAACGAGCTTGGCCGTCAGTGGCGCAGCCTGGCAAAACTTTCGGGGATAAGATCCCTAACGAATAATTTCGGGTAGGGGGGGGGAATAATTTCATGAGTGCACTAGATGCTTAAGAAATTATTATCAGCAATTTTTATATTATTTCACTTTAAACGAAGTGAAACTGCCCCTAACTCTAGGTTTTTCGGCCATGGCCCCTGTGGCCTGGCTGGGCTACTGCTGGTCACGATGGTGGTTGTCCTAGTCGAAGAGAGAAAGCTCACTATCAACCGTACAAAAACCCTAAGTTGATAAAAACGCGAGGTTGACAAAATTCAAAGGTCTTCATAAAAAAAATCCCTCGTGAGACCGTGATCTATCGTGAACACGTTCAACTGATGAATAAAATGAAATTCCAACCTTTTACAGATGATCAGCTTTTAGCGGACGACAATCAGCTCATTTACGACTCCAACGATGACGTATACTCAAGCCTCGGATCACAGATCAGCAACGCGACCGAACGAAAAGTTGTTTGAAAAATATTTCTCTTCACAAACGAAAAGTTGTTTACGTGAATCATGCGTACCACCATTAAAATGATGGTTATAAACTCTGTCTTTCGATGATATTTGGACCCTGCAGTTCCGCAACAGCTGTCCGTGAAGTTGGTCATGGTTTGAGGAGAAAATTGCGTGAGCGGCAAAACACCCACAAGTTTTCATAGATCAAGGAATTTAAATCAATCAAATTGTGTGTTGTTGCAACATTTTGAGCCCGAACTTCTTCTGCTTCCTCAACAGCACTTCAGTAATGCAAGTGGGACGTTGCAGCAGGACTCACAGCCGACTCGCAAAACGAAAATAACTCAGGACTGACGGAAAGATAATTTTCCAGGTTTCATCACGTCTTCCTAATGGCCTCCCTAATCGCCAGATCTCAACCCGGTTGAGTACAGTGTGATCAACCCGATTGACTAAAGCGTGTTCAATCCGACTGACGATAGCTTGCTCAACCCGATTGACTACAACGACTCAATTCGAATGACTGCAACGCGCTCAATCCGATTGACTAAAATGTGCTCAATCCGATAGACTAAAGCGTGCTCAATCCAACTTACTACAGATTTCTCAACTCGATGACTACAGCTTGCTCAAGCGAGCCGAACAAGAGGAGGTGTATTTTCCCCAATAGAAATGACTCTACCTTGTTTCCTCTATCGTGGCTACGTCGTGGCGGGCTGGCCGTAGATGTAGAAATACTTCCAAGGGTGAAGCACCGAGTGAAATTCGTAGTCTAGTTTTCAAGACGAGTTAAACTCACTCTCGAGGTGGTGCAATAAAAATGCGGCCGTCGAGTGCTCGATTATTGTAGCCGCAAAATATTTCGGGATAGACGCTCAATCACTGAATTCATTGCGGATGGCGGCGACGCCTCCATAGAGTGTACTAGATGCCTAATTAATAGAGTGGTGATTCAAATATCATAATTCCAACTTTCAAATTGTGCTATGCTCAAGTTTTGTGTCGAAAGATTATTCTCGTGCCTCATATTAATAATTTAGTTATACAGTGTTGCGCGTTCATTCACAATACGTCCCTCATTAAATCATGAGCTCATTTAGAAATAAAATTATTGAATTTATCAGTTAGTCGTTAATATCCCAATGTTGGGCGACCAAATGCAATGCAGGATGATTTCTCTTTCTGTTAATTCTTTCTGTTTGTCTATCTTTCCTCTCTAGTTTTTCCACTTCTTTCTGTTTCTGTACCAAATGTATGAATCCCCTCTTCCGCACCCGACTCTCTCTTCCCACCAGTAAGAAGGGACGTGAAGTCCCATGACAAAAATTAAATCAAGTAACTCCCAGAAGTGATTGTTCTTTAATAGATTTGTCACTGCTAATCAAGTATACAGGATACCTGGATAAATTTACATTAATATTGCAAGATGACCGTCTTGACCATTGCTTGTTCTTTGTCAACACTGAAATATTGACCATGAAAAAAACAATATTCTGAAACCATGAGAAGGTTCTGTCATTTTTTTTACACACGCACTAAATTGTGAAAGACCTCAGTTTGTAAACAGGAATAACTCTATGACCCCAACGGTTATTCAATTTGACGTGAACTACGTATTTTTATAAAGAAATCCCTCAATTTATAGATATTCCAGCAAAAAAATATACGATGACAACAAATCTCAATTAAACGAATTCCAAATTAACGTACTGTAGATAAGGGAAGGATAGGGAAGTAATAGCTGTGTAGTTACAAACAAATAAAAGCATTTTAATATCTTTATTTACTCGTAAACCGCCATGCGAGCCACCGGTGGTACACGAAGGAAATTTTCTTAATGCTGCTGACCGACCAGTAGTCACAAACTCAATTTTCAAAAATACTCAAAGCTAAATGAAGGCACAATCCAGTTCATGTTTACTATTTTCAA
Source organism: Morinoia aosen (assembly GCA_030386875.1). Classification (NCBI taxonomy): domain Eukaryota; kingdom Metazoa; phylum Arthropoda; class Malacostraca; order Amphipoda; family Talitridae; genus Morinoia; species Morinoia aosen. Next base: position 45,892,933 of record CM059577.1, on the reverse strand, counting down.
AATTGCTCTCAAAAATTTACTTTGAATTAGAGTTTAATATTGAACTTTAGTTTAACCCGTGGCGATTTACGTGTTAAGAATGAAAGTTGTAACGAAAGTATACATTTAGTGTTGTAACTGAGCATCTAGGATATATTTTTTACGCTCGACAGCCAGGAAATACCTCTTCAGGTTTTTGCCTCCCACTCAACACCCGAACAACAACAACTCCCTTCGAGTTTAAAACAATCGCGTTGGGGAAAAAGGGGCAAGAAGAATGCCCGCTTCCTCGCACACATTTTCTCGCTATTATTTAGAGCCGCTGCTTCCTCTTCTGGTGCACGCAACAATGCGCAGCAGTCGTCTTGCTTCCGTGCAGTTTTTGCGGCGACTTCTGTGGGGTGCATTCTGCGAGGTGCGCTCACTGTCTTCGGAAACCTGTAAATCGAAATTGTGCAAGAACTGTTTGATCAAGTCCTAGGGGGTCATTTTTGATTCAAGAAGCTTTAACTGTCTTCGAAAAACAGCAAAATTAAATTATCTTAAAACTATGTATTGCAAAAATGCAATTGTGCATTCTGTGAGAAGCGTTTACTGTCTCTTTGAAAATCAGTGGAATGACATTGTGCAAAAACTGTTCAATCAACTTTTTAAGGCCATTTTTCATTCGAGGAGCGCTTACTGCATTCGAAAATCTGTTAAATGAAATTCGGCAAGAACTCTTCAGTTAACTCTTTCGGGCCATTTTTTATTTGGGATTTTTGTCATGAAATCTGTTGCAGAAATCAAAATTTCGAACCACGTTTCGTCAGATTCATTGCTCGTTTTTTGAAATTCCTTACTGCGTCAAATTTTCGTTCGTTAGCATACCATATATAACAAAAATGTTTCCTTCAATCAATTAATTGCTTTTAACGTTACTTCCTATTGTACACGTATATTTTAGCATTAACTAATCACGCTGCAAACTGACGGATCTTATCTTTCGACAAAGATGCTCAGTTACAAATAATTTATAGGTACAAATAAGCATCAAATTTAACCCTTTAACGTCCGAATTTTTGTACTCATATTACCGTTAACACAACCACCGTCACTAAACTTGCGCTGGCATCTGGCAGTCACCGATATCAGGATGGGATAAGAACTGCCACTCGGCAGAGAACTTCAAAGAACACATTAGGGAACTAATTGAATAAGAAATAAAATATATTGAAGGGGAATTTTGAAAGAGGACACTGGTGTCCTCTGGGGCGTTAAAGGGTTAAACATTATTTCATTGACAAATGTAACCTTTCATGAAATATGTGATTAGCTAAGTTCTACTTTGATGCAGAAATGAATTTGAATTTTTAAATTATATGTTAAGAGTCAATCTTCAAATGGCATGAAAATAATAATGAATGCAGGAAGCATTACTCACTAACGCAGTGGTTCTTAACCAAAGGAGCGCGAGCCTCTGCAGTAAAGTCTGATTTTTTCCAATATTGCTTTTGACAAAAGAGTGAACTTCCACTGTTGAATATGTTTGAGGACCTATTTACAATGTTTTTTATTGTAAGCTCTTATTTACCAGTCCATCTGCACACAATTTCCTCTCACAATTCTTAAAGGGGCTTGGGAGTAAAAAGGTTAAGAACTACTGCTTCTACGTTTAAATAGAAGATAATATTCGCAGTACTGTATGGTGCTCTTAAGTGATATATAATAAGTATATGATTGACCTTATAATGACTGAGGTGCTCTCATTCCTTCCTAATTTTTGGCGATGTCAAAAATACAGTTATATTGAAATATACAGACCGCTGAGCATGTAAAAATAATTTTGTACTGTTCTTCCAAGAAGAGTTGGCTGTAAGCCCCACACTGAACGCACGAAGGATATAAATCCGCTTACCGATGTGAAATTGTAAGTCCATACTCTGTGTGGAATTTATAACGGTATTTCTCGATTTATTTATCGAATTTATAAATTTGCCGGACGCGGCAAAGTTTAAATAGATAGAGCGGATAAAAAAACGCGAGCGTTTGATTTTTATTTGCTTAATTCCAAAGCAAATTTAAAGTCGGTCCTTGGTTTACGATGCCTGCAAAATCAACGAGAAAAATGCGATGCCAAATTCAGATATTCTGGGATTTATTTTGCCGTTTTGAGAGCATCCCTGCCAGATAAATATGACCGCTCCTTGACACTCGGCGACGCGAGATCGTCTCTTTTGCCAATTTTCGGCTGCCGTCAAAATAATTAATTCCGCAAATGGAAGCTGCAAAATGCTTTTCAAATCAAGAGCGACGCACACAAAGTTCCTTCACTAATTCTTGAATTTTTTAATTTCACGTGAAAGAATTGACGCTCCAGAAGCTTCGTCGTATTTTAGCATTCCAGAGTATAAAAATGTAGGCTTCAGCTTGGAAGGAGAAGAATCATATCAAATTTTAAGTATTTAAAAATATGTATTAGAATGTGTCTAAATTATTCCGTAGATTTTTCTCAACTCCTCATGGAAATTATTCACTAACGCAACATTTTTTAGCTGGAAATGAATTTTCCTTATCGAAGTGTAAGCAGAAGCGTCACAAAATCTTCTTCAAGAGAAAATAGCTTCCAATCAGTAGGATAAATTTCGGTAAATTGATTTTCAGGTATGAACGTTTTTCGTCGGAAACACTGGTAATGCAAATTCACAATTTATATTTCACTTTTATTTATCATTTAGATAAGCGTTACCGACCTATCGCCATTAAATACTCCGTGGGTCGTTAAGACGTAAATTGCTCTGTTTTTGATTGTAATCGACAGTGTCACTAATTCAAAGATAAAGATGAGAATACAAGGGATTCAACACTTTAAGTGCGACGTGACCCACCGGTGGTCACTGAGGGGATTTTGCTAATGTTGTTGACCGGCCAGCAGACACTACATCATTTTCGATAAATGTTTAAAGAAAACTAAATAAGGCACGATCTATTTAATGTTCGATATTTTCAAAATCGATTTTTAATATTAAGTATAATTTGATTAAGCATTACAAAAGAGCTGAGTGGATTAATTTCTATGGTATTTTTTTCAGACTTAACATGTGAATATTCGACGGAAAAATGAAAACTGTGAATTATTAAGCAACGCTCGACTGATATTCTTTGTTTCTTGCCAGTGACGTACTTAATAAATAAAAAATTAAAGGAAATACACAACTCCCACACGATTTAACAGACACGCACCAAACTTTCAGTACCACAATAATACATCAAAGTTTCCAAACCACCAAAGAAAAACCTTTCAAGAACACGACCACGCTTCCATTGAATGCATTTTTCCATGATGAAAGCCTCCATCTCGACAATAGTTCACAAGTTAATGAAGTCCTCCATGCAGAACTGTGAATAAACAACGGCCGATGAAGACCGAAGCTGACGAAGGCTGTGAAAACAGAGCTCGACGGAACATTGTCGAGCGTAATGGCTTTGCCATGTCAATAGTGGCCCACAATACGCGGGGCAGGTGTGGCTTAGACCAGCGCACACACACACTCTTCGCAACGCTCACCGCTCGAACTCGTCATAACAAGTTTCGTCTTATTCGATTCGTCTAGAGCTTCGACGTAAAGTTGCTGAGGGTTTTTTTTGTTAAAATGTTTCAAAATAAATCTATTATTTATTGTGAAAATTTCCTTTAGTTTTGTTTATTGTATAACAATGTATAAGCAGCGCACACGCACTCTTCGCAACGCTCGCCGTTCGAATCCGTCATAACTAGTTTCGTATTATTCTATTAACATTGATGAGAGTCGGAAAGTTGTTGATGTATTTTTCATTAAAATGCTGGATATTCCATAAAGTGCGCAAGATGGGGATGTTTGAGAACCAGGTAATGAGGATTTGTATTTAATTGTGACAGCGTGGGATCACCTTCAGCATTGCTTATAATCATAATTTTTTTATTGGTACAGGGACTACTGCAAATAAGAATGAGATTTTTCTTCACACGTTTACCTACAAGATACTGTGCTGCTTATTCTGGCGGAAATTCCTAAAAAATGCAATGAAATACATTTCCGAGGGCTATATTAGAATTTAAAAACAACACTCAACCACACACTCTTTAAAACCACTCTCCTCGAATTACTCCTCGAATTACCCCATTGGATGAGGATACGAAAGAAAATCAGAGACAGCTTGGAAATGAGTCGCTAAATTAAACAGGGTACCGTTGCAGCGAGGCTCCTGTAATAGATGAAATATGATAGTGGATCTATAAAGCAATTAGAAATTGTAATTACGTGTTAATTAATACCATTGAAAACAAACCATTTTATCCGGCTCATAACAATTCGCAACAGAGACATTGATAAGCGATAACGCCCCAAACCAATGCAGGATTTGCAAAATAATTTAGCTGGACGATTAGAATTGAAATCAATTAGCATTTAATTTGCACAGTGCTATTTTGACAGAAGTTCAGATAAAAGATTAGAATTGGAATCAATTGCCAATTAATTTGCACGACGCGATTTTGACAACAGTTTAGCTGAACGATTACAATTGAAATCAATTGAAATTTAATATGCGAATATAATGGTGGGAAGTCATCATTCGTCCGCTCTACGAAGCGGGAAGGAACGCTAAATGTGACCAACATCTCAATTTATCTGAAATTAAATTTCCTATGTTCGCGTCGTTGCACTTTCCCAACATAAATAACGTCCTATATTTCCTTTAATTAAACGGTGCAGTCTCGAGACGCACTTATTATTAACACTTTGACTGCGGCTTGTAAAACTGCAGTTTAATAATCAACTCAAATTTAAAGTCAGTTGATGAAAAAAGTTTTGAAAATAGCAAACATTTAACTGGATCGTGCCTTCATTTAGCTTTCATTAAGTATTCATGAAAATTGAGTTTTTGACTATCGGTCGATCTGCAGCATTATGACAATTTCCTCCGTGTACCACCGGTGGCTCACGTCGCAGTCAAAGTGTGAAGACAGGTCAAAACAACACAAGATTTGTTATTGAGAGAAGACGCTCAGAGAGGTCCCAAGTGACAAAAATTTGCCTCACATTTGGCCACACGAAGAATGAATTCTAAAGGTCACGTAAAAGTGGATTATCGCCGCTTCAATGGGACAATTAACCGGAAGACAGGCTCAAAAGAAGGATTAGGATTTCTGGCGTACGACATCTGATGGAAATGAACGTACGAACTGCGTCAACAGCGGGAGACATATAGCAATGTTATGGACATCGTACAGCTGCTCGCGCTATTCTTTCCGCAAATGAAAGTCCCTGAAGCGTAGCTCAAAGATATTACAGAGAGGATGAATTTAATTAATTTCTTGATACCTTCGAACTGAAATGGATTCATTTTAGCTGCGCCCTGTGGTTGTTGCCATAAGACATCTCGCGATCCCAGGAAACTAAACCATGGCAGGAAACCGTATATGAAGGCTCGATTCCCTGGAACTGAGCAGATGTAATTTATTCATCAGCAAAAGAAATTATTTCTTTAAAGATGAAGTGCAGTTATTCAGCTCACTTTACTGTGAGCAGCTTGTTCACAAATGTTTCACTGAAGGAACAGTTTTACAACTCCATTGGCATTTTTAAGATTTGACTATTTTTTAGCGCAATGGATAATTAAGGGGAACAATATTTTTTGAGAACTATTTTATTTTCTATAATTGATATCATTATGCTTCATTATAACCATCGCGAATTGAGCGTTCCTGTCAGTTTTTCTAAAGTTAATTATAAAATTTAATTTTTTGTATTTCTTGGATTTAATAAGTAGTTGCGTTCAATTTTGTTTAAATACTGCTTGGACTAAATGAGTTATTGCGTTTAATTTTGTTTAGATCTTGTTTGGATTAAATTAATATTTGCATTTACTTTTGTTTAGATACTGCTTAAATTTAATAATTAGTTGCATTTAATTTTCTTTGGATACTGTTTGGATTTAATAAAAAATCGCTTTCTACAGTTATGCTATTCCTATTTATGGATGATATATTGTACTATTCGCCACATTTCCATGCACAACGCCAAACTAATGCACAGAAATCTATAAATAAAGATCATTTTATGGAAAACTGAGTTTTTTAATTCAACAATCCTGCTGCGTTGTTGTTGTAAATACTTACTCAATTCGCAATTTGTCTTTTGAAACTCAAAATATGCTATATTAGTTTACTATGATTCTTAATTTTCCTATTGAAATCACAATTTAAAATTTCCCGCTCGCAAAATCCTTGAGGAACTTTTTCAAATTAAAAACGCTCGCCTAATTGGTGTCACGAGTAAAAATTTAAACTATGCTCATTATATTTATTAATATTATATTATGTATTTCGATAACATCATTTACCATTAAATAATTATATATTGTTAGTATTTAAAATTGTTCACAATAATTTATTAGTAAGCCGCGATGGGCAAAGAATGTGGACCGAATATTAAGTTACTCTCAATAATTTTGGTACAAGATTCTATGATTGAAATGTCTGATTTTTGTCAAAAAAGTTCACATTATACAATACACGTTCACAAGTGATTCTCAACTCTCGTAACTCGACAGTAATTTACGTTACGCTTAACATGTTGACTGTGATGATTTAGACTGAAGTTCAGTATACAGGCAAATTTAAATTCAGAAGTCGCTAGCAATTTAATAAATACTAATCATTAACTGGGTCCATAGAATACTTTTAATTTTAAAAGATTGTCAGAACTTTTTCTTCCGACCCATCGATGGGTCGTTTCGCAGCAAGAACTTAAGCACGACCCACCGGAGGGTCGTATCGCAGTCAACGTGTTAAAATAATCTAATTTGATACTTAATTAGTTGAGCTTTGAAGTTGAAATTAGTTGAAATTGAAGTCACTTCAGGTCAGGAGAAATAAAGTCACTTCAGGTCAGGAGAAATAAAGTCACTTCAGGTCAGGAGAAATAAAGTCACTTCAGGTCAGGAGACGATATGTCCCTTGATTATTTCAATCAATAAGAGACTTTCTGACTGGACGAATGGCACGCCTCCACACAAACATGTAAATGATTATGCAATTGTACGAGTGAACACAAACACAGCATTAACATAACAAAACACCACAATGAGCCAGCAAAAATTATTCCAGGTTCGCACCATGCTTGAATGACCGACAGATTTATAACTTAAACTCATTTTTCTTAGGATTTTTTGTGTACTTGAGGCAGGATTGTTTACTAGATGTGCTAAGGACATAATGAAATTGAGAACTTCAAGCAACAGTATTCACACAAATTATATTCTACAACACGATCGCTATGCAGAAAACTTCCAATTATAAATTGGTGTAAATCAATTATGAAATTTCGTACTTCCAAATATTGGCCACCCACTTCACTTCCCAGATTACATGTGTTAGCTATAGAAATATGACATTGAAGGGAAGCAATCTACAAACTCATCGATTACAATACCCGTTAGAGAGACAAATAGATTCCGATAACCAGGTGCACAAATGATTGTATCGTATTTACAATACTTTCAACATTCTTATTCCATGCTAAGGGGTTCGTTCCGTTCAGTTTTCATTCCGACATCAGTTCCCCAATTTGACCATGAGAAGACGAATTTACAAAATGATGTGTCCCTCTCAACGACATTGGTAAAATAAATACAAGAAAAAAGAAACATTCCTCGCCTGTAGGCCAGAATGCAATCTATTTACTAATATCCCCGTGTTACTCTTGAGTGCATGTTTATGGAAATATTTCCTTCATTTTTGTTTTACGAGATATTTCAGACTGAACATCTTCATTATGAAAACGTTTCAAATAATTCAAGATATTTATTTAGACGATATCATTTAACTCACCCGTCCCATGTCAGCATTGTGGATTTCCGACCAGTAATAAAGCTGATAAGATGTGATCTCTAAGGGTACGGCCAGACTGAACGCGTTGGCGCTGACGCGCGCTTACGCAGGCAGTAGCTGCAATATTAAATACATGTGTTGCTCCGAGAGCGGCCACACTAGACGCGCGCGGACGCAGGCAGACCAAAGCGCACAGACGCCGCGTCGCGCTGTCAAAATTCAGGATTACTTGGGAGAAATATTTGACGCTGCGCGGCGCGTACAGTGTGTCTCGAGCAGCCGTGAGTGTAGGATGTGGAGTTGCTACTCCCTCCCATTCAGCTGTGCATGCAATTTGGGATGCTTTTCACCCTCAGCACAGTGACAGGGTGTTCATTAGCGACCAGTGGTCGATGATTGCGGATGCACTACAAGTTTCAGGTGAGGGTTGTAGCTGCGTTCATGACCTCTAGCATACTCGTGACGCTTAATTGTTTTTCTTGAGGTAAAGATAGGTGAATTATGAAATTAAGTTGAATTTATTTCCTTCGTTGCAGAAAATATAATCTGTCACTTGAACTAAACTCATGTAAATAACATTAAAATTTGAAGATATACGATGTTTCTTTTCAATACATATGTCTACCCTGTAACTTTTCGAACACCAGAAATAAAATAATTTTTCAATTTAGTTCTCACATTTGCTGCAATTGGTGAGCTGTTTCTGTCTGCATGAGCTGCTTCATATTGTTGATTCAATTCAAAGAATTCATGTAATGTAAATTCCAGCCCTATATCCACTCTCTCCCTGACAACAATTGTGTAAAGCTGTTACTGTTTTTGTGATTTCCACTGCATTATCTGCACTGATTTCAATGGATTTTGTCAAATTCTAGATTTTCATGTCATTACTCCGAAAGCACTCTCTACACAACACCGAACTTTAGATGGGAGATAATTGATTTTTTTTTGTTTCATTCAAGTTTAGACGTGGGCATGGGCGCATTCAATAAAGGAGCAATGTGTAGGCTTCATCTCTTACAAAAAGAAATTGGGTTCCTTCATCACTCCCGGGTAGCTTCATTGATTCAGGGAATTGAATTTGTTTTCCTGCATGCATTCATACAGGTCAGCATTACGGAACACTCCACCATTGCTCTGCTTACCAAATGCTCCAACGTCAACACACACAAATTTGCATTCATGATCTGCAACACCTTTGAGAATTATTTAAAAAAATGCTTTTTGTTCAATACAGGTATCCAGTTTGGTTTGAGCATGTTATTCGAATGCGTTTGCCGTCTATCGCGCCAAAGCAGTTGGGGAAGTTCCATTTTTTATAAAACTGCTCTGCAATTTCACTACACAACATTTGATCAGGGTAAGGCATACATATGAGTTGAAGGTCTCTCCAAATAGCTTTGCGTGTCTTCGTCACAATAGTTGCAACTGTTCCTCATACTGAATTGAAAAGCTAACAATCAAAATGGCGATCCAGTTGCCATATTTCTGAAAAACACAATAATCATGTTTGAAATGCCACATCAGTCAGTTTAAATGATAGATCTTTTCTTTTTTCAGAAGAAGCAGCAAGGAAGAAGTATAAAACTGTGCAACATAAATTTCGAGCGGAATTGAAGAAACTTCCGCGAGGAAAGTCGGGAATCACAGGACTTCCCCCTGAATCATATGAAAGAAAGTGGCCTTTTTAAAAAAAAAAATATTTTTATGAGAGCTCAAATGTACGGACAACAGACAATTGGAAATTTGTCAAAGATGGCTTCGAAGCAAAACTGCACTGATGGACAGCAATCAGAGTCGATGAGTGCAAGCATTACTTCGACTTCTGCTCATGACACTAATAACGCTTGCGAAGGTCTTGTAGAACCCGGTATTGATGGAACGGGAGGAAATATGGAAGAGGGCTCCAAAGAACCATATAGAAAAAGAGGAAAAGTTCAGAGTGACATCAGGAAGCATTTCTTGCAATTAGAAAAAGAGAAACTTGAAAACCTCAAAGGAAAGAGTGAACCTGATGAATGCAGTCTCTTTTTTCAGAGTGTTGTACCCTCAATGCAGAGCATGAGCAAAAGAAATCAATGCCTGTTTAAGATTATGGTTCAAGAACTAGTTTAAAATTCTTACATGATAAAAACGACGCATTTTAAATGGGGGTATTGGCATTCTAATGTTTACGTTTCCCTAACTTTTTCAGCCCTCTCCAGTGGATATTTTTGCATTAGTCTTAAAGGTTTACCAATTAATTTTACGTTTAATCAATAATCAAATATTATACTGGTACATAAATAGAGAGTAAACTATACCTTTTGGACAACAGACATATAACTTACAGCTAATTATATAACCTGAAATGGAATTGCTTTGCAAATAAGTGTGCGTAAAGAATTACTTTGTGATCAATAAACCTTTAATTAATTTCATTGTAATGTAATATTAAGCAAATCTTGTTGATTGAACTATCGTAATTTTACTTACTTTATTGTTACCATCAGCCGTTTTTCTGGGGAGATAGCCTGCCGAAAGTTAGTGGTTTGGTTGCACATGTATAGATCCTCAGTCACTAAGCTGAGCAGCTCATTAAATATAGCCATGCTCATCCTTCTGTATTTTTAAAATTTTTTTTGGACATTTCCGTAGATCAGAAAACTAATGATGGTATCCTCCATGCGCGAATTTTGTTTTTATAAAATTGGGTGAACGGCAACTCACTGATTTCCATTAAGAATTAGGTACTCTACATATGAGGACTGCAAAGAGAACACCTTCTCACTAGAAGTCAACATGACAATTAGTTATCCCCGAAGCTCGATGCTGCTCGATGAACGCGCGCGTCAGCGTGCAGTATGGTCGCCTCCATTCAAATGACAGCGCCAGAACGCGTGAAGCGTACGCACGCGTCAGCGCCAACGCGTTTAGTCTGGCCGTACCCTAAGTGTCGCATCTGGAGAAAAATGGTCTATAATTAATGACTATGCATTCGCTAATTTTATTGATTGTGAATCTAATTACCTCTATTTATGAACCTTATAAATCTTTCGCGTGATCAAGTCTCATTAGTATTACTTTTTCAATTTTAAGAGCACCATTGATAATACACGTTAAACGATGCTTCTACTTGCGACGCATCTGCTCACGGCGTTGAATAGATTTTTTATTTCAGTCTCTCATACACCTCAGCACCACGAAATTTCACTATTGTACGCAGATCCATTAGCGATATTTATTCAAAAAGGTCTTACTTCAAGAATTTTTGCCTTCCCTCACGTCTTGACAGATTCTTCTAGAAAAAGTTTAGCTCCTTCTTACGAGTAAAAAAATCTAATAAGCATGCATTTCCTATGTGGGGTACCTCACCTGTTTGGTCAAATTTTTTCCTTCCCTCTCACACGTAACAAGCTGGAGAAACCTATTTCCCTCTTATTTTTGTCCTCCATTCGATGAGACATTAAATGGTCCAGGCCGATAACCAAAGCGTTGAGGCCCAATTAAACGCGCCGACCAATGCTTCAAGCACAAGGCCTGTATGCTCGTCTTATTCTCGGTGAAATATAGATCTTTTCGCAGTGATTCCCAAAGTTTCATAACTAAAAAGATCTTAAATTATCTCATATTTTCATTCTGTTTAACTCCTTTTCTAAAGTATTAATCTCGAAATTTAATGACATCTCCATAAAAGTTAAATAAGTAAATGAATACTTGAATGAGTATTGCCGTCTCATAGACCGTACTGTGATATACAGTATAATAACAGTAACACAAAGAAGTTTTTGCTAAATGTATTTATAGAATTACCTCATTTGGTTTAAACATTTTAATTTAAATATCTTTCGTTATTATTTCAAATATCAATCTCTAGTATTTTAAATATCCATCGCAAGCTTTGAAAATTGATGAAAACCTTCATAACAGGTCATCGTGGAGTAAAAATTCCAGCTTACAGTACCCTACTGCAGTCCTGACGCTGCCATAGAGCTTCCCTCTTAACACTTTAGCTGCAGGAAGAACACTTCCCTGGACTGGGGAGGAAATCAAGACAAAGCGGCGGGGCGCATGACAAAAGACAAGCGACGTAGGGCGGAGTGCTGGACCCTGTCCCCATTTGTACGCCTGGTCGCTGCTGCTGGCATTCATTTAACGTTACCATATTTCACGGAAAACTCTCTCTTCTCTCCCCGTGGCAAAGTTCATCATATTTTCTATATCGCTGCGGAACCTCAGATAACGAACGACCCAGGTAACGTTTGAATTAGGTTATCGAAAAAATTTCCTAAGCGAGTTTTCTGTTACCGGAAGATGCGAATATGTTTTTTTAAGGAATAATATTGCTCTGTTTAAGCGATGTTTATGGTGTACGAACATGTTTTAAAAGAATTTTTTGTTCACGAGTGATGCTTATGGCGTGCAAATATGATATTGAAAGAATTTTTCTGTTCACGATATAGAATGATGGCAGACGAACGTGTTATTCAAAAATTCTGCGAATAAGGGATGCTCACTGCGTATGAACATGTTTTTGAAATATTTTTTATTCACGAGTGATGCTCATTGCGGACGAATATGATATTGAAAGAATTTTTCCGTTCACGATTGATGACCATGGCGGATGAACATGTTATTTAGAAATCCTGTAAATAAGGGATGCTTACTGCGTACGAACTCGTATTTTAAAGAATTATAACTTTAGCAGTTATGTTATGCTTCTCCTGCGTGAGATCTTTTGTTCAACGTTTAATTGTCGTGACTCTTTCATTTCGTTACTTTATTTTATTTTATCTAGCAGTACCCAAGTCGGATAGAACTTTTCTAATTCTTTATTAATCATGATAAATTGAAATAGTAGCCGCCACCACCCACAATGTGATTATTTTACATTAATTGGAAACATCAATTACATGATGCTAATTAATTTACTCGAGATGCAGTATTAATCATTAATTTTGGTAAGCGTAAGCTCGAGCAGTATAAGGCATTTATTAACGTGCATTTCATCATCACCATCTTCATCCTCATTATCATCATCTCATCATTATCACCATCATCACTTTCTAACTTACAAAGGAAATTAAAGACACGAAAGATTACATAGGTTCGCTGTTAACGCAGACATTTACAACACCGCAATGCTGTCGAGAGAGAAGCAGGTTAGACACATAATAAATATGCTTCACTCAACTGCAGGAATCCAGTTTTGGCGTTGTCGAAATATGTGCGAGGATGTTGGTTGCTTTATATTTCATTTACAACGAATAATAATATATGTATAATTTTTAGTAATTTCTCCTATAATATTACAACGGGAATCTCATCGGACACATTAAATTGGTTAGTTCGTATTATAAGGAGGAATATATTTGTTTGTCACCCACATCTGCAAGATTTGTCTTAAGAAAGTATCGAATCCCGTAATTTTAGACGGGTCGTTTACACTAGTGTGTCAAAGAAATGATTTTTTTCAAGGTAAAACGAGTTGGACTTTTTCCTGAAATCAAGTCTACGTACCTCACAAGACATTTTTTTTTGTGCTGATAAATACAGTAAAACCATTTTGAAGATCATTATAGGTGTGTAATTCGGACAAACCTGCTCTTGCAAGTGAGGTGCTCCGGAAGGGACACGCTACTGTACTGTAATATATTAATGGGGCACATTAATGTTATTCAGAGCCAGCATGCAACTTGCCTCAGGGCTGCATAGCTCAGCGGCTCCAGAATATGAGATGACGGAGCATTCTGTCTGGTAGCACGCATTTGCCAAGGCTGGTTATGATAATATGAATGGCAACATTCAAGACTCCAGTCTTCTGAGGGAAAAGCCATGTACTTAGATCGAGATCGTGTTTTAATTGTGTGTTATTTGGGTAGAAAGTCAAATATTGAACTTTTACAATGAATTGCGGATCATGAATTCTGTCTCGCATTTTTGAATTCTATTTTCAGTATTTATTATGCTTCTACGCCTAATAAATGCTCAACTACCATATTTTCATTTTTCTATTTGGAACGAATAGGTAATTGGCGCGCTCGAGTTTAAAGTAGGTAGCAAAGATGGCTGTTATGTTATTACCTTTTAATCGGGACACGGTTTTAAACACTTTACATTGGTTAAAACATATAAATTTTTTTTAATAATCGAGCTCAATGAGCTACCTTCTTATAACTGTATATACAGCGTGAAAACATTTCATGTTTATCCTGCAAAATGTTAGTTTCGCTATTTATTAAACATTTTTACCCAATTTACCACCTCTGGATGATTTTCAGAGGCAACGAAAGATGCAAAATGAACCTGCAATTCCGTTTGACGACTTTAAAACCAAAATGAAAGGATTAACTGAAAGCAAAGCCGTTCGCCATTGCATTTTGACACCAGCACAGCAATATTCTCACGGACAAAAAATTCAGAACATCAGTGTATCAAGGAACTACGCTTGTCTACTGCAGTTTCTTCGTAGGCAGAAAAGCTAGCACATCTTCGTATTAGGGAACGTTGTTGGGAAGTAACAAAACTTCAATATCGCATGTTCCTAATTCCCAGGCAAGGGAGAAAATCTTCGTCCGAGGAGCCTTGTGGAGAAGCAACAAAACTTCACGATCGCATGTTCCCTAAAAACAGAAAATAAAACTAATCGTTTCGAAAAACGTTATTATACAAGGCTTCACGATCTCAAATTACTTATATACATAAAATCGAGCAAATCATCGTTCTAGGGACCTTTGCAGAGAAGTAAGAAAGCTTCACGATCGCAAGTTCTATATAATTACAAAATAGAGCAAATCGCTTAGAAAAACGTTGTTGTGTGAGGCTTCACGATCTCAAGTTGTTTATCAACAAAAAACGAAGCAAATCGTTTCGAAGAAGGTTTTTGAGAAGAACAAGATTTCACGATCTGAAGTTGTATATAAACACATAATGTAAGAAGTCGTTTTAAGGATCTTTTTGAGAAATCAAGGATTCCAGATTTGAAGTTGCTCATAAACCAAAAATGGAACAAATCGTTTCGAGGAACGTTCTTAAGAAGGACACGACTTCACGATTTCTAAACAGAAAATGGAGCAAATCGTTTCAAGGAACGCTCTGTAGAAGAACAAGGCTTCACGATCTCTAAACAGAAAATCGAGCTAATCGTTTCAAGGAACGTTCATAAGAAGAACAAAGCTTCACGATTTCTAAACAGAAAATCGAGCTAATCGTTTCAAGGAACGTTCATAAGAAGAACAAAGCTTCACGATTTCTAAACAGAAAATCGAGCAAATCGTTTCGAGGAATGCTTTGTAGAAGAAAAAGGCTTCACGATTTCTAAACATAAAATCGAGCTAATCATTTCGAGGAGCGCTTTTGAGAAGAACAAAGCTCCACGAATTCTAACCAGAAAATCGAGCAAATCCCGGTGTCAGGGACCGTTGCCGAGCGGAGCTCGAGAGGGGCTGAGCAAGAGATGGATGCGTCAGACTGGCCCATAACTCGCAGGCAAGTTGCAGCGCTTAATTAGAAGGTCAAAACATGAAGCCGCCGCTTCATTTAAGGCAAAGTCATGTCATAGGACGCAGAGCTCTACAACACGTGCGTGAGTCACGAGTCTTGATGCGGCATTTTGTTCAACTGCATGGTGTGTTGAACGGGACATATACCAAACTTTGATACATGTGCAACGAGTTAATTGAAGCAAGTGTATTTCTACGGTTTGTCTCTAGCTTTCACTGCATGATGTGTTGAATGCGACACGCACCGAATTTTGCTACATGTAGAACGAATTAACCCATTAACATGCCAAAGGACTATACGGTCCTCTTTCGAAATTATCCTTAATGAATTGTATTTATAGGTAAATTTGTTCCCTAGTGTGTTCTTTAGAGTTCACTGCCGAGTGGCAGTTTCTTTCTCATTCTGGTATTGGACACAACCTGATGGCAGTGCCAGTCTGTGACGGTGGTTGTGATGACGGCAATATGAGTGCAATAATGTTGACATTAAAGGATTATATTGACACAAGTGCATTTCTACGGTTTGTACCACTGTTGAGACACGCTATACATGAAATGAACGCGCATGTATGATACGTGTTCGCTACACCCTTCGGTTTGGACGCCTGTGGAGTTCAAAGGTGGTGGAGTTCGGTTTGGACGCCTTTTCTTTGATGAGTAAGAAAAAGCCGATAACATATGTTTCCTTGTTTTGTGTGATGGTTTATGTTGTATTCTAAATTCAATAGTTCATGCGTTCGAATAATATTGTATATTTTCTGCTACATATTGTCTGATCAATAGTTGCGTTTTTCAAAGATTTTTTGTATAGTTTTGTGAGGCTTATGAGATTAATATAGTTGTTTCATAAAATAAGTAAACCAGATTCAAATCAACGATCAATTGATCTTTCAATATCAGGAAAACAGATCACGCCGAGTAGATATATAGGGTTCTAAAACCACTTGAAAATTTAGCTTTATGGTCTGATTTGTTAGCATATTTGTTAGCATATTTCGTTGTCGTAGCAGAATGGCAGGTCGCAAAAATTTACTTACCAACTAGGTTACACAAAATGCTGTTTTTCATGTCCGAAATCCTCAAAAGTTCAACTCACGATATCTGTTACCTTGCATGACTCCCGGATGCTGTGAGCTTGAATTTCATTTGAAAAATGCTAAAACTTGAAGGGTTTTGCATTCAAAACAGTGCGTGGGGTAACCAAGTCGATAGATGAAATGTAACTGCCGGATGTTCAGCTACTGCGCAAACTGCTTTAAAATCAGGCTCTTCACTGAAGAATTGAAAAAATGCAGACAGAAACGTTTTCCTAGAAATTAATGGGCGAGACAAAAACATTTAGAAATTTGAACTGAGCAAAAAATTATATCACGTTTTATTTATTCACATGAGTTCCTGTGAATACGCCCTGCCTGATTACCTCCCCAGACTTCACTGTATGTTGACTTCCTACTCTGGCAGATATCTTCATTCCGTTATTCTGGTGGTTGACGTTTGTGTGTTGTGCAGCTGGATTATTAACAAACTGAATTATTCCGAAGGTTTTCATTTTAGAATCGCGCCAGCGCGACGGTGCAGGAAATACGGCGGGCAGACATTGGTTTCACAGAGTATGAAATTTATTTATTATTTATTATTCATTATTTATAATTCCCTATTTATTATTCATTATTCATTATTTATTATTTATTACTTATTTTTTACAATTTATTATTTATAACTTATTTTTTGTTGTTTATTATTTTTAATTTATTATTTATCATTCATTATTTTCTGCTATTTATGATCCATTATTTATTGTTTATTATTTCTCGTTCTCGAATCCTAGCTCAGCGCATGGGGCGTTCAGAAGATGTAGTGAGAGGGTTAATCAAAATGCACATATGCGTCATTTTACAATGCATACTTCGATATACATGCATATAGTTCCCCGGCTTCATATAACAGGGTGGGTTTTTTAAAACGGTTTTGACAGTATTATTTTCATTGGGTATCTCTGATACTCTTTTTCTTAAGTAATAGAAACTGCATGAAAATTGATATATTAATTTATTAGTTATTTCTATATATGTATAATAGTTCCGGCTTTCATTTCCCTTCCTTTTTAGTATTTGAAAGCGTGGTTACCGCTCTAGTTTTCATGCTAATCTTTCTCGGTAGTAATTTTCTGGGAAAAACTTGTTTGCACTTAAGTTCCTTAATGTAGAAGCCTATCCCTTATATTTTTGGTTTAATGTTGTCAAGGTTTTACATGAGATTGAGGTAAGAGTTGGCTGAAACTGAAAGGCAATAGAGCTACTTTTGAACAAAATCAGATTTCACTCAAAATTACAGAATAAAATTTAGTAGAGCATGTACCGTGCACCACTTGATATGTTTTACAAACTATTCAATGGTAACCTATTAAATGCAACAGAGAGTGGAAATTACCAACTACGGGTAAATTACGCGTCATAAAGACGTCGTCCAACCGTACACAGCTCGCTTCTGTCTCACACATACACACACATGCAGGACTGATCTCAGAGCTTTGGTACCTTCGAATATTAATATACGACTGTTAGTGGCGTGCGGAAACTATCGAGCAGTCTAGGATTATCAATATCATAGTACCACAATACAGTATGTTCCACAAAAACCCGAAACGATTATTTATTTTCCCGTATCAGCAATAACACCACATGAATACCATAAGCATTTAATTTCAAGCTAATGATGATGGTATTACTGATACGGGTATTTTCAGGATGATATTACTGATACGGGTATTCTTATGATAGTATTTCTGATACGGGAAAAAGTACACGGTTCGAGTTTTTTCGGGGCACACTGTACAGATTTCTAGCACGGAAACCTCCATTTAACTCGTGTGAAATGAGTGCCTCAATTAATGTGATGCGATCGTCTATGGAAAATAAGTGAAATGACTCGGCTTTTCGTAACCGTCTCACATAGGGGAAATTTGTTCAATATCAGAGATGATGTACGTCAAGAGATGATGTACGTCAGAAGATAATGCACGTCAAGAGATGATGCACGTAAAGAGATGATGTACGTCTAGAGATAATGCATGTCAAGAGATGATGCACGTTGAGAGATGATGTCCGTCAAGAGATGATGCACGTCACGATGCTCATATCGTGCACGCACCCAATCGATGCCGTGGTATGGCTTCATTTCCCGTGTGCTGTTTCTCTTTCTTATATACAAGAAGCCATTTTTCTAATCAATTGATTGCCTGAGTAATATAAACCATTTTTCCTAGATTACAACCTCTAGATATAATACCCAAGTAGTGCGACTGATTATGTCTTAAGATTAATTTTAATCAATCGATTGCCTGTGTAATATAGACCATTTTTCCTAGATAACAACCACAAGATATAATACCTTAGTAGTGCAACTGATTATATTCAAAGACTAAACATACATGGCTAATTAGCACAAGTGTTAGAAGTCACGAAAGTGGATTAAGAATTGTAATGAAAACCAATAAAAATTACGATATTGTTTTATCCATACATTTAAGTGCGACACTCTTCTATTTCCCAATGAATATTTAACTTGTTAAATGCGCCAAAGTCGGCTCCTCAATTTAATTTCCTAAATACACAAAAGCTTTGCCTTTCAATATCGAGATAAATATTTAATTTATTAAATAACTATGTTCAAATATAAACAAAGCCTTTGAAAACCTATACCTGCACCGTCGCTATTTTACTGAGTTCGAATTACACTTTTGCCTTTGACACAATTATGTACAAAATCATTTCGTCTTCATTCACTAGTCCTTGATATAATGCAATTTGCAGGGTACTGTTCAACCTCGAGTACCTTTTAATCAAAAAATTATATTCTTATGCCACTTTTTGCAAACAAGTTGATTCATTTTTAATCACATTCTGTATTTACCATACTTTACAACGAACTTTCATTTCGAGAACACACATGCATTTTTTATTCCCTGCTAATGCTTGAAACATTTACAATACAATCTCCGTACACTGAACTCCAATCCGATCTCCAACAACGTCGACATTTCTTTCCTTCCACCGCCGGACAACTCTGCTTACTTTTGTAGCCAAGTTCTTTCATCGACAATCGCACACATAGTCAATTCGACCAGAGCCTATTAATGCAAATTGTGTTTTTGAAGCTGCGTTCTGCCTTGGATTACCCAGCACCACGCTGCAAAACTCTGCAATGAAGTACTCGCCGTAATTGCGGACGCTGTTGCTGCAACTCCGGCCATTTATTCTCGAGAACGATTTCACAGGACATTTGGAACATCTGTGTCACCAGCCGACTTGGAATGGCAGCAAGATTCCAGTTGGAATCTAGAACATGGAATTCTGGGGCAGTTGTGGATTGCGTGGACATGGAGGCATGTCATTCAAAATAGGGCTGCGAGATCGATGGGATTATCGGGTGAATTAATCGGATAGATTTGATGAAGCCTTGAGAGGGACTTAGAAAAATAATAAAGATGCATGTTCTTTTGTTCCTGCGCTGTGACTGGATGCAGGGAACGACTGGTAGCAATTATACCCTGCTGTTCAGGAGAAATTATGACATGAGACTTCAATTTGTACGGAAAATAATGAATTAATTACGATCGAAGGGATGGATAGGAATGTAGGAATAGATCACAAATGTTGGCGTAGATAAGGAACGAAAATATCACAGATGAGGAACGTAGGAATGGGTAATGAGTGCAGGGATAGGAAACTCAGACAATAATGTGGAACAAATGAATGGACAAGGAAGACAGAAATTAAAAACGTGAAGAATTGACGGAAAACGTAAAAATTAATTGGGATCTAAGTTAATTCGTTAGGAACGATGGAATTTACAAAGGAATAAGAATTACAGCAGTCACTAGGAGAATGTAACACTCAATTCTGGTCACATAAATTCAGGGGTAAGAAGTTCTCAGGCAAGTATATTACAGTTATTGCATATATCTGCTCCTCGCAAATCCTTCACTTTGAAACAGTTGAGTCAGGTAAATAAAAAAAACGGATAAAAAAAAGTGAGCCATAGTTTTATATTTAAAAGTGGCAAAGCGAGATTTATCTCTCCTGTGTAGACGAAACTTTTCTGTTTTATCCATAAAAAATATTTTTTTGTTGAAGAGCATGTTGAATGAAATTTAAGGTTGTTTGTTAAATAGATGTTTATAAACACCGCTATAAACATCAATTTTATCTATTAATGGATTAGTGAGTGTATACATTCATTTATATCCATATATTTTACATATTATAAATTTATGAATATACGTATATATTCATATATTATACATATTTTATCCGAATGTAAATATACACTCATTATTCTTCAAATACATAACATTGGTGTTTAAAGATTAATGAGTTTATAAACATTGATATAAATAGATTAAGTTCATATTTATGTGAATATATATATTTTGTGTACATATATGCGAATATAAATATAAATGTATGCTGATCAGAACTGAATTTTTTCGTACTCATTAATTATTACTTTTCTTGGAAAAGGTTTCCCACGAAAACTCCATATTACGAATGAAAATTTCATTTTATTTTTATAGGTTTATCCCTTCGGACGTAAATATTAGTAAACAAAATATATATGATTTACGTCACGTATGAAAAAACACACGAAAAATAATTCATGATGATGAAATAGAAACTGTCAGAGGAACAACTAGATGCTGCATCACGATGTCTGGGGGATGATCGATCGAAAACGGTAAATTTATTAAAAATTTTGCGCGAAATTTGATTCGAATTAAGAAAACAATCTTACATAACTTAGAATAATTCGGAGCTTTGAGAATTGGTACCACAGCTTTGAACTTGACTAAGTTTCCTTAGCTAGGATCAATATAGTAGTTAGAGTTTTTTTTTCATTGCGAAGACGTATTCACAGGGAAAGGGAAAAAACAATTTAGAGTGGACTAGAACACGTGAAATCGATACAAAAGGTGTGCCCCACTCAGGATCTTCTGCGTATAGAAAAGACAAAATAGCGATAAACAAGAGGACATGAAGACTTAAAAAAAACAATGTGTGCACGAAAAATAAGAGTCCCATAGGCCTATCTATGGCTGGAGTAACATAAACAATATCTACCCTCAGGGGCTTATCCCCGTAGCATAGGGTGACAAAACCTAACTTACCTAAACATATTATCTATTTTATGCCCCTAAGCGGTATTAACTTTGCTAAGGTAACTCGAGTCGCGCCACTTGGGGCCAGGCCAAGTAGACGCAGGGAAATTTACTCAGCTGTACCTCTTCGACGATGTTCATTATTACAAAACTAGTGCACACAGCCCGTCACAAATGACATGATCCGATATTTTCCTTATATAAATCCGCCAGATGTGGCTGAAAAACAAATACATCCATCCTGATAGTACCCGCGATCAAAATATTCGTGTTCTTGTGCACTGGTGAAACTCGTATCACAGATACGGTTTTAAACATCCGTAAAATCAAAGAAGCTGTTTCTCAAGAAGCGGACACCAAGCAAACAAACACACCAAGGGTGTTATTAGGCAAAATCGCGCCCCTGTAGAAGAAAACAAAAGGCTTAGGGAAGCTAATGTGGCTTAGAGAGCAGCCGGTGTCGTTATCATCTGAGCCTCAGCTGAGGCTGCCTCCGATCATCATTGGAAATATCAGGACGCTGATGTGCTGAAACTTTGACTGTTACATCGATTCTCTGCCTGGTGTGATAAGGTCTCTTCGTGCCTGCTACTGAGCTCGGGTTCGGTTTCGGTGTCACCTTGCGGCTGCTTGCACGCTGACCGCGATGGGCTTAAACTGAAGTCCAACATTCAACTCAAATTTTGGTAAGTCATTTTGATTATAACAAAATTTAACTTGATCGTGCCTTCATTTAGCTTTGATGAAGTATTTGTGCAAGAATGAAATTTTAAACCGAATGATTAAGCAGCCAAGACATTGTTATGTCTTTCTTAATCACCAGCAAGCTTAAGCATGCAGGATTATGTAAGTAGCTTTCTGAGCATAGACATCTTTCAAATCTTCATTTGATACATTGTCGTTGTTTAACCATGTTGGTCATACCAATTACTATGTCTATTTGCCTTCCTCTGTATACACTCTGCATTCCTCAATCCTTTCTTGTGATGTTTAAATTCCTCCGGCAAAACTTGTCCACTCTTTATTCGCTTAAGAGAAGCGCAGGCCCCGTAACAAGGAAAAAAGAGTCCATTCGTGATAATAATGCACAAAATATAAAGTGCACCGTACTTGATCAAACATGAGCGAGAAAAATGGTGATAAAATGGCGATCAAAAGACCATATCTGAGCGGTACCGAATAATTGAAATATTTTAAGATAGAGAAAAGAAGCATTTTAAGATTCCTAAATGAAACTCGGATCATAGGGGATATGAGACATTTAAAACACTATGAATGGAGCATTTTGAAAACAGATGTGAGGCACTTAAAAAAGAGATATGAAAGGATTTTAAACAATACAAATGAAACATTTTAACAAGGTTATATGGGGCATTTTAAGTAACATTAGTGAAACTTTTTTGAAATAAGATGTTAAGCGTTGTGACGAATATTAAGTTACAAAGTTACAGGATACATTCACTTTGAACCAGATAAATTGTGACGAATTTTTGCGATCATGGGGCCTGAAACATTATTGAAACAACCAATGAAACATTTTCAAAGAGATAAATGAAACATTTTCAACGAGATGAATGAAACATTTTCGACGAGATAAATGAAACATTTAAACGAATTAAACATTTTCAACAAGATGAATCAAACATTTTAAACTAGATAAATGAAGCAATTTCAACGAGATGAATGAAGCATTTTCGACGAGATAAATAAAACATTTTGAACGAGATAAATAAAACATTTTCAATGAGATAAATCAAACATTTTCAATGAGACAAATGAAGCATTTTCAACGAGACAAATGAAACATATTCAACGAAATAAATCAAACATTTTCAACGAGATAAACCAAACATTTCCAACGAGATCAGCCGAACATTTTCAACGAGATAAATGAAACATATTTAGCGAGATAAATCAAAAATTTTCAACGAGTTAAATGAAACATATTCAGCGAGATAAATCAAACATTTTCAACTAGATAAATATAAAATTTTCAATGAGATAAATGAATCTTTGCACGTGTGACGAAAGCGCAGTGTGAGGCACGGAGCGGAAGATCACGCGCCGTTATCGGGCCGAAATAAAGCTCTCAGATAGAGGCAGCTGTAGGAAGTTGAGCGCTGACGGCCAAGACGGACGACTTTCCCTTATCAGTTAATTGACAAGGCGGCAATTGACGAGTGTATTAACGGTAAATTTCAGCAAGCTTTTCCGACCTGAAGGGAACACAGAAGTCGTTCTAAGGTTCACTGTGAGGGGCACAGTACAGTGATGCTGAGCGTGCTGGTACTACATTGGCCTTGGTGTGAGGATAACTAGCTTGAAGTTGTCCTGTTTTTAACACGCTCTCTGCGATGGGTTGAACTGAATAAAGTTCAATATTCAATTCAAAGTTCAAATCAATTGTGGTAAGATACTTTGAAAAGGGCAAACATTAACTGAGTCTTGCCTTCATTTAGTTTACATTATAAAAAATTATTTAGTGACTGCGGGTCGGTCAGCGGTTAATAAAAAGCCACTCAGGGACCACCTGTGGGACCCTTCGCAGGCAACGTGTTAAGAAATATGGTTGCTGTGAACATTTCTTCCCTATGACAAATCTCGTTTATTTCTTTCCTTGGATCTAAAGATCTTGAGAGAAGAATATTTTAAAAATTATTTTGGGAAATTGTGCTGAGTAAAATATGTACCGAAGGAAATGAAAATCAATGAAAAGATTGGGAATGGTTGTGAATGGCAGGAAAGACATTCACAGTTCCGTTGTGTACGCAATGCGATGTTCAATTGTGATGTTCAATGTTCAAAAACTTTAGTCCCCCCTTTTTCCAAAATAGCGGAGCTAACACTGGTATATTGAACTTTATTTCTCTCTCGGGACCAAGCCCAGGCTTCTTAACTGAGCTGTTTGTATTCGGTACCCTGTCACTCAACGCACTAGACAATAGCTCATCAAAATCGGAGGCCATGATCAAATAGCCAGAAAATTAGCGACAATGATCAGGCTAACCATCAACTAGAGATTAATCTTTAAAACCCTTTAACGTCCACATTTTGTACTCAAATTACCGTTATCTCAACAACCATGGTTAAACTGGCACTGGCATTAGGTGGTCACCAATTGCGGGGTGAGGAAGAAGAAGCCACTCGGGAGTAAAGTCCAAAGAACACATTAGGAAAATAATTTAATGAGAAATACAATATATTGAGGCTATTTTTGAAAGAGGACCTTACAGTCCACTTGGGCGTTAAAGGGTTAACAGCACCAGTTTTCCGCTATCTAGCCCCAGTTTTCCGCATTTCAGGGTCAAAGGCTTAATACACGATATCCATAATACATTTTTAGAATATTTTTCTCGCTACCGTTTAATAATTTTATATTAAATAATAACTCTCCGCCAAGTACTACTTCTCTTGCGAATATTGTTACTATGCAAAATATAGATTTGTCAAGTATGTAAGTTAAAGTTTTCTGCCACACATAATTTTTCTGCCTAGCAATGTTTCAGTAAAATATTACAGTTCAGATGCACATTACTCCGCAGCAAAGTATTATTTTTCTCACAAATCTGACGTTACTGTTGAATTTTACTCCTCACATGAATTTATACTTCGCTTTCTCACTAATGTAACTTCTCTGCTCTATATCACTTCTCTGAAAAGTATTACTGATATATAAATCTCACTTAAGTGACGATTAAGTATCGCTTTACTGACGATTTAGTATCACTTTACTGACGATTAAGTATCACTTTACTGACGATAAAGTATTACTTTACTGACGATTAAGTATCACTTTACTGACAATTAAGTATCACTTTACTGACGATTAAGTATCACTTTACTGACGATTTAGTATTACTTTGCTGACGATTAAGTATCACTTTACTGACGGTAAAGTATTACTTTACTGACGATTAAGTATCACTTTACTGACAATTAAGTATCACTTTACTGACGATTAAGTATCACTTTACTGACGATTAAGTATTACTTTGCTGACGATTAAGTATCACTTTACTGACGATTAAGTATCACTTTACTGACGATTAAGTATCACTTTACTGACGATTAGGTATCACTTTACTGAAGATTAAGTATCACTTTACTGACGATTTAGTATCACTTTACTGACGATTAATTATCACTTTACTGATGATTAAGAATCACTTTACTGACGATTGAGAATCACTTTACTGACGATTAAGTATCACTTTACTGACGATTGAGAATCACTTTACTGACAAATGTCACTTTTCTGCTAAAAAAATTGTTCACGAGTGCTCAGGTTACGCGAAAGGTTGCTGAATGATACATTTCCAGATTTTAATTTCTGATTGGAGGAACGTGGATGAATGGCATTACGTTCTTTCCCGGTGTCTTTGTCTTTTTCCCTCCGGAGTTTTACAGATCATGTCAAATCAGGATCCTCATTATTAATTTCCTGTAGAAATTGGAATATGAAAGAAGAAAATTTGCTCTGGTATTTTCCTTTGTTTCTAATGTTCCTCTAAGCTCAAAAAATTTTAGGAGTTTTCAAAACAGTTTCTCAGTTTTCACGAGTTTCAGGTTTTGTCCTGCATTTAGATTAGATTATAAGTTAGTTTAAGCCTCCCCAACCGCTACAAAAATAGAATAGAATCCTGCATTTAGATCCAAGCACCCTTTTAACTTCGGTGCTCCTGAAAAACTCAAGAATTCAGCTAGTAAAACAACAGAGCAATTTCCTACAGCTTCCTCAAAACAGTTGCCTCAGTGTACTAAAGAATTAGAAAAGTGGAAATTTAAAATTTTTTTTCGAGAAATACACTCCGTACCAAACTTTATTTTTTCAGCAAAAATTAAGCCACGTAAAAATCTACCAACCTAGATACAAATGATTAAATACTCGAATGAAATATAAAACTATGACAGAGGTTTAAAATCAATTTTTTAGATAGCATGAGACGCTCGTGTATTCTCGTCTGTAAACAAATATAAACAGAAAAATTTATTCATTCTGAGATAGACTTTCAGGTTGGAATGAGAAACCCTGGAAGCAGGCCTGTAATTACGGTTTCCGTCCTTTGATCCGTCCTTTACATACTGGATATTGTCAGGAGTTCTGGCCTAAAGCTTGTTTACTTTTGCCTTCCATTCGGAGCTCGCTGGTAATTAAGATAAGCTATGGTCTTCTGGCCGCAGAAGGTCTGCCTGCACTACCGCCAAAATTTGGGTCCGGACGGACGGGTCTCTCTCAAATTTGACTTCCAGAGACGTCGAGTCGTGTTGGTCGTTATTACAGTGATAACAACGAGGAGACACGCGCTTTGGAAATAAGGCGGAGACTCCAAAATTTTGTGGTTCGACTTGGAAGTAGGGATTGCGTTTTGATAGCTGTATCGTGTGGATTGGCCACGCGCTCACGAAATGAGGTGGATACTCCAAATTTTTGTGGTTCGATTTGGAAATGGGAATTGAGAGTTGGTTGCTGAATCATGTGGATTGATTGATTTTATAACTTAGTTTTTAGTTTAGAATGATTTTATAACTTAGTTTTTTTTTAAATAAATGTGAACAGTCCACGTTCACATTTCTTTGCCAATTGGAAAGACTTAATGATTTGATCGAATGTGAGCGCCTTCTAAAATCTTCACAGACAAAATCAACATAAAATAACTAAATTTTGGGTTGTTGATTACGAATAAAGACTTATTTTTTTGTCTATTACATCAGTATATTGAGATATACCATTTTTCAATATCGAAAATTACTCATTAGCGTGTTTATCGAAGGTTTCACGATAAAAAAATGTGATTTTTGGTACTACATTTTGTGTATTCTTAATAAAGGAATAACAAAGATTACAAAGCCCATGTACAGCAAATAAAATATAGTGACAGAATTGAAAATAGAAAACATAAACATTTTTAAGTAGATATATGGTGCACAGATCTAATGCAAATGGCAGTTATCTGAACTTTCTTATCCTGACTCACCTCTGACGTACAGCATCTGAGTTCTCTCTCATCAAGCCCCAGCATTTTCACTGTAGTCTCACAGAGCACTTTATCAAAACACGTAAATTTTCCAGCCAGATAAAACACGTAAATTTCAACAAAATAAAAGTTAGCTGAATTTCCTTCTCATTTCTTATCTCTGACGTACAGCTTCTGGGTTTGCTCTCATCACTCTAGTATTTTCACTGCAGAGTCACTCAGTCCACGTTACCAAAATACGTAAATTTTCAAGCCGGATATAACACGTAAATTTTCACACCAGAATTCTGAAGACATTATTGGGCAGCTGCTCGTGCGACGGGGTCCGTACAAAACTCGGTGTCCTGCCGTTAAAAGGAACACGGCAATGGCCGACGCGTGAAGAAAGCTAACCTTTTTCTTTGGAGGCGACCATTAAGAAGCCTAGGACAACAAAGAAATGGCTGCTTATTGGCCGCTAATGAACTCATTAAAAAGAAGCGATTTGCAGCTGCTGAGCTGAAACCCGTGTTTTGTGTCTCGCATTCATGCGTTTCAAATCTGGGGGGCAGAATACTTTTTTTTTTACTTAATTTTCAAATTTACCCGGAAAAAACACCGATTTATCGCCCGTGTTTTAATAAGTCGAGATCAATGAATTATAGAGAATTATAGAGCTTGTGAAACATTTTTTGCACTCTTTCTTTTTCAAATAATTAGTAATCATGATTGAAGTTATCATTACGTAAGCCTTGTAAAATGCAATCACGTTTAAATCTAGGAATTTATTTTTAAAAATTTCGTGCAAAAAGAACCTTTTTTTGTTAAATTCACTCGTAAACAAATTTACCGTTTTCTTAGCTTCTTATGGACGAAGATGAATCCTATTAACGATTTTTGTGAATAAAACAGAAAATTCAGAAGCTGTCCGAAATTGCCGAAAATGGATAAAATTTTTACGCAAAACCAAGGATGGAAAATGAGTTGTTGATTTTTTTAAATAAATATCAGTCCATGAAGAAATGAGACTTAATCAATGAGTAATTCTCCTACTAATACCCCATCATTTACTTCGGTAACCATCTTTATTTTTTCGAAGGAAATCTCTTAAATCTTACTTTCACCGCATTATTTTCTTTACCATTCTTTTATATTTTTTGAAGGAAATCTCTTAAAGCTTACTATCACCACATTATTTATTTTGTAACCATCTTAATTCTTTTAAGGGATATATCTTAATTAAATCTAAATTCATCACTGAGATGAAGCGTACAGACCACTGATCGAATCTTAAGCAATTAATCTCCATTGTATCACGTCGCTGGGATGTGGAATTACACGGTCGATGAAGCGAGCAAATCTCTTCGCAATGAAGTCAATTAGAATTTGCATAATGAGGGAATCGTGCATGTAGCGTTCGAGCTAATAATTTGCTCATGTCACCTTAGAGAGACGACGCGCGTGTCATAGCTAAATTACGCAATGATGGAATTGAGAGCTAAAGTTGAAGTTAGAAATATAAAGGAAGCAGCATTTCTCTCTTTGGATCTCATTCGTTGAGGATAGGGAGGCTTAAACTAACTAATAATCTAAGAAGCAGCACTTGGTTCTGATATGTGTATATCAGATTATGCGCTTCTGAAGTGCGCATAGCCCTTCTGTTTAAATTTAAACAGATGCTCTATCGAAATATACCATCAGAACACTACTTTTAAATGTAAACAGAAAAAGCTCTTCGAAACACGTTCGTGTGCGCACAATTGTATAAGCACAGCAATTGTACAAACAATAAATTTAAATTTAAACAAAAATAACACTCAGAAACTCGTTCATTCAGAAACACGCTCGTGTTCACACAGTTGTATAAACACTACATTTAAATATGAACAAAAATAACACTCAGAAACTCGCTCCTGTGCGTAGAGTTGAACAAGCACGCCAGTTATCTATCACTCAACAACTCCAGGTGTGGAGGCTGGATCGTTTCCAGATAAGCCCCGCCGCTAATGCAACACAGAAGATCACCCAGTTGTAACTTTCGAAATAATGCACCTATCGACTTCAAATTACTCTCAACGACTTCGAATTACTCTCAAATGAAGGATTAAAACATTCATTCGTTTGAGAATAATTTGAAGTCAATAGGAGCATTATTTCGAAAGTTACAAGTTCACCCAGTTGTACCTTTCAAAATAATGCACCTATCGACTTCAAATTACTCTCAACGACTTCAAATTACTCTCAAATGCAAAACTAAAACATTCTTTCATTTGAGAGTGATTTGAAGTCGTTGAGAGTAATTTGAAGTCGATAGGTGCATAATTTCGAAAGTTAAAACTGGGTGAACTTATGCGTTGCATTAGCGGCGGGGCTTATCTGGAAAAGATCCTGGAAGCGTAACATTACACGCAGGTGTCACCCTCCCTTATCTCTGATTGAAACCTGAGTCGAACTTTTCTCCATCCGTCTCTCTCCCTTTCAGAGCTGAGGCACAAATTGAAAAGGACTTATTTTCTCAGATGAGTTCGCTTCGCACCTCCCAACCGCATGACACAATAGCGTCTCACGTGATCCTGGTCCGAGGTGCTGGAGACAATGTGGACTATGTAATACAGCTCCATTTGGTCAGCACAAAAGAACGGCCGGATGTGCGGGTTTTCACCTGAACTGCTGTCTGTTTACAGTTAAAATGTACATCCTAGCCTACAGTCTTTTAAAATTCATAGTTCGTTACGAAAAATTCATCGCATTCATTTCAGCCTTCGATTGATGGTTTTCCGTTAAGTAACGCTTCATTTTTCCACATCGTAACTATCGATGCTCCATCATTTGACGGCTATCTAATTTTTTCATTTATATTCTTTTATAAATAATGACGACGAAATACAGATGTATTTGGTCAGCACAAAAGAACGGCCGGACATGCGTGTTTGAGAGCGTACTTTTTCGCATGAAACTGTTGCCTGTTTGCAATTATGATTATTGTATAACCCAGTGAAAGTCGTTAATAATTCGCTACGATGGAGGAGAAAAATTCATCACAACCATTGCATGCTCTCGATTAATATTTTTCCGTTATGTAACATATCATTTTTCACACCGTAATTATTAATGCTCCATCATTTGACGGCTATCTCATATTTCTATTTCTATTTCTACGCGAGGAAATCACGCCTTTGAACGAAGTGTGCCAAATGCATCCCTCTTTGATCGCTACCTGATCATTCGAAAAGGAAGGCCAGTAGACCTTGTGACCAATGATCTTGTCTTTGAGCAGATCATTGGACGATTTCGTATGAAATAGGAATCAACCATCAGGACATCTGCTTTTCGATTTCGTATGATTTTTGTCCTGATATGGGGAATATGAACAAATTTTCGAATTGAATCCTCTTATTCAGGAAAATCTCTGGTTCATATATAATATATTATATTTATATATATATTTTATATACAATATATATATACATATCATATTATATATATATATATATATATAAGATAGTGCACCGTGAACTTCAATGCATAATCCGAAAGCTGTGTGAGGTCTCACGGATTGAAAACTTCGGTAAGGATTATAATAATATCGCGTATCTCTGCTACGACCAAGCGTCAATTATAATACATTGGTGCTGATTTGTGTCTTTTCGATGATGATGAAGTGAAATAATTTCTCCTTAATATCGCGTATCTCTGATACGATCAGGTGTTGACATTAATACATGGGGGCTGATTTTTGAAGTTGCGACTGAAAAGAAATAATCATTTCCCAATAATGTCGCGTATCTCTGGTACGGTCAGGTGTCGACTTAGGACTTTCATAGGGCTGCTAATCTGGGGCTCAGCAAGGCTTCAAAGAGGAACTTCAAGGCAAGATTAAAAAGCCATTTTGGAGTTGCCTTTAATGAACCGTTCTGAAATATAATGCGCGGTTGGTATTAGGCTTCTCTGGTCAAACTAAAAAGAGGGCTTACGTACTTTTCCTGTAAAATGATCGCGTGTCATCAGTAAACTCCCCTAACCGCCAGCGAAAATGCACCCCCACAAATTTTCTATTTTGCGACGACTTTATAAGCTCCCTAAAAAATTGAAGCAACGATTAGCTCGTGAAGTTTTGGAAATTTAGAGATTAGTTTATCTAGCTGAGCTATAGAAATCTCTCCTCTTTGTAAACTAAATTAAACAGAGCTGTCGAAATGTCAGTTTGAGGTAAACGATAATCACATAGATCTGTCGAAATTCTGCTTTCCTGAAAAATTTTCCTCATAAAACTGTCAAAATTGAGTATCTCAAAAAAAAAACAATGACCAGACTAGGGTGTATAAATTCAGCTTTGATGCAAACGTTTTTTGATAGAGCTATATATAGACCTAGTGTTTGACTGTACGAATTATTAGAGTCAATTTCGAAATCGCTCGTCGCTGTAAAAATTGTAAGTTACATCTATCGCATTCCTGCTTCGCTTCTAAATTCATCAAACAGATAAACAAAAATTCTGCTTTGTGGCAAAATTGACTGGATCAAACTCTCAAAATCCAGATACCCTGCACAAGTATACGATACAACTGTGTAAATCCTGTTACCCATCGAAGTCTAATCAGACCATATCATCGATAACTAGTTTTACATAGAAAAAATGCTGGGCAATTAGAATTATGTTTCCTGGATCTTTTACATATAAGCCCGCCATTAATACAACTTATAAGTTCACCCACTCGTAACTGTCGAAATTATGCCCCTATCGACTTCAAATTACTCTCAAACGAAATGATGTTTTAATATTTCGTTTGAGAGTAATTCGAAGTCGATGGGTGTATTATTTCGAGGGTTACAAGGGAGTGAACTTCTGTGTTGCATTAGTGGCATGGCTTTTGTGGACAAAATCCCGTTTCCTAGGATAAGTACTCGAAAAAAGCAAGCCTGCACCCATCACAATCGTCCCTAGGCTTAAAGTTTCGTTGAGGTCAAATCTTGCTCGTCAGCGCAGGCCATTTCCAATCTGCCGACCCTGCTCTCCTTTCGAGACTTCCAACGTTTTCTGTCTAATTTTCCAAAATCCCCACTTTAGGTTTCTAATTTTCTGAGGAACGAACTCATTTCATGGCTGCGATTCCTGAATAAATTTCAACGGCAGCCGGTGGAAAATTCGAGGAAACTGCCGCCTTAGTTCCATATTCTTTTGCTTGGGTCGTGCTATGTTTGCTTAATCGTAAAGTTGGGCCAACATAACAACCAATTATATATTTGTTATCGGGAACCTCACGAGTTTAAATTCTTTGGATTTTCTGGTCCTTGATGAAAAATTTCAGAGAAAATTGTAAGGGGGAATAATAGGGCGGCTCAAAGTTTTGAGAGTTGTGGGTTTTTAATGCTAATTAATTTCTTTTAACGCTTCTGTTTTCACCACATTCAAAATATATCAGTATTTTCATGTAGTGGATAACCTCATTATTATTAATTTCATATGCAATATTTTTACATTGTTGAAACGAATACCATTTAAAATTTGGACCACGAGAAACTCCTTACTTCGCTGTTCATTTGAGCGAGTGTGGCATCATTACTGGGCAACCACAAAGAAGCTAATGGATATTTTTGAGCCCCGATATCCATGATCAGGACCTGCTAAAATATCACACTTGTGATCATGTTAGCCCTTGTTTATTGAGCACTAATGGGCTTGATTTTATAAAGCTTTCTAAGGTACTTAAGCTTGTTGACTCGAAAGGAAGAGTGCTGCAATCGAGACCTGATTTTTTGGTTTCGCTCGTACATTGGAAAATACAAGAGTTGCTTCAAACATTTGGTTGATCATGAATACATAAATAAATACATAATCAACATATAAATGCGATGCAGCTCTGAAGAGATACTTTGTTATTGAAAAACTCAACGAAAAAAGTCAGGGTAAAATAACTTGTAGATCAATTCCATATCAGCTAGAGAATTGTGAGCACAGTTATACACATGTTTGCTCGCTTTAGTTAGCTCTGAATATTTAAATGAAGAATTATGCCTCACTAAACTCATTGCTGAGAGGATGGCAGAGCCTGCCGGCCAAAAACAAATTAGTTTTAGGCGGACCGTCACTGGCCAAGTCGACCGGAATAATAAGAAAATGGGAAGTGATTATAATCCGAACTGAAAGTTAATTCGGTTGCCCACGATGAAAATTCGCGTCGTTTCCTTCAACTAATGCATGAGATTAAGAGCCGAAAATTGAGGTAAAATTCGAAGGCTTCCCACTGCCTGGTTTTAGAAGGCCTCTAAATATTTCATAGGCTTAATTATACACTTGATGAAAATGTAAGTACTTGATATTTACAATAGTTTCATCATATGAATCCAGGGCTTGATTTTAGTGAGATTCTTAATTTTTTAGGCATAATAATTTACTTGATGTAAATGTAAGTATTTGATATTTACAATAGTTCATGAGAATGAATTAGCCGATTGAATTCGAAGATCACAAATTCATTTGAAAGAAAATTTTTTAACCAATAAACTGCGCTCTGAAATTTTCAAATAAAGTAGCATCGCATCTCTTTATGTACATTATAAAAGGACAAACTATAGTTTTGTCGTGAATAATTCTCATCTCCCCAAACTGGAAAAATGTTTAAAACCCGTTTGAAAAGAAAATTATCTAGACGAATTCATTCAAATGCTTTTATGATGCATAACTCAATAGATGAAAATGAGTAAACAAATTTTATGAGGCCGATTTTCCATTCACTAATTTAATCAGCTTCATCCATGCTCCTCAGCAGAAACTTTTACTCAAGATTTTAACACTGACCGCAGTTGGTTAAATGGAAGTTCAGTTTTCAACTTAAATTTGAAGTTAATTTTAGTGACTAATTTTAAAAATAGCAAACAGTAACAGGATCAGGACTCCATTTAGTTTTATTGAAGTATTTGTTAAAATTGAGTTTGTGGATACTGCATTGGTCGGTCAGCAGAGTTATGAAAATCACCTCCGTGGCCACAGGTGGCGCACGTTGCCGTCAATGTGTTAAGGGACGTTATTGACATAGTGACATAAAGTGACACAGCTCAATTATTTGAGCTATGCGCTTTCTGATGCATGGCTAAATGACGGTGTTTTCAAATAAGAAGATAGATAAAATTACGAATTTATAATATTATATGATTAATAAATCCACACATGATTTTTAGTGTGGGTCCTTCTTGGTGAATATATAGGAGATGGTAGGTCTATGTACATATATCTGGGTCCTTAACTGGTCGAAGTGAAACCCAAACTGGAAATCTCCCATTGAGGGAATTTTGAACGATGTATATACGATGTATATATGAAGAAATCTTTTGAAAACAGTGGTATGGTTTAATTTAATTAAAATAAAACGAAAATAAGAGACAAAATCTATTACTCACCATAGTCAAGATTCATTCATCTAGACATTTACTGTACTAGAATGAAGCGAAGCGAGCTGGACAAATTTCAATGAAACTCAGTAATACTTCACATTCCAAAAGCAGTAGATTTTCAAATTGTCTTTGAAGTTCACATTATTTTAGTAGCAAGAAGTTTAAAAACATCTGTCGAGTTCCCAGGATGCTGATCAGTAGCTTGTTAGCTGCAAAATAATATTATTGAAGGAGGAAATTCGGTGGAAGCTATAGCCGTGTTCACTAACTTTTCTAATTTCAAAGTCTGAGGAAGTTGTGAGTTCGTTGCGCTCGGTTATTAAGACTCAACTTAGGACAAGTCGCCTCTCAGATTTGTTTACGAACAGCGGATATTAATGAGAGGAACATCAGCAGGCTTCTGAGCACGGACGCGCTGAAGTAGCCTCGAGCTGAGTGAGCGTGTGTTGCATTTTTGAGTTTTTGCTCGTTTTATTTCAGCGTTCGGAAAAGAAAGCGAGTTGAAAATTAGTCTTATATATTCCTCAATAAGAAGTGTATTGTTTGAAGGCGTTTGTTGCATTATTCGAGCTCTACACCATTCCTCAATAAGTAGTGTAGTGTTTGCAGGCGTTTGTTGCATTATTCGAGCTCTATACCATTCCTCAATAAGTAGTGTATTGTTTGCAGGCGTTTGTTGCATTATTCGAGCTCTACACCATTCCTCAATAAGTAGTGTAGTGTTTGCAGGCGTTTGTTGAATTATTCTAGCTTTGTATCAAAGATACGAGGCGCTGAAGTAGCGCTGTTTGGTGTCCGCTTTTTTCGTCTCTCTGCGACGCTCACAAGGACGCTCAATGACCGTATCTGTGATACGAGTTTCACCAGTGCACAAGTACAAAAATATTTTAATGTCGGGTACTGTTGGGATGGATTTATTTGTTTGTCACCACATCTGGAAAATTCGTCCTAGGAAACCATTGAATCCCACCGTGTACACTGGTCACTTAATGTTTGATAAGCGAAAGGCAGGGTTAGAGGTACTCTTTATTCACTAATGCCGTAGTTCAAATTCCCCTGTTTCTGTATTATTGCAGTTTGCAGATTAGGAAATTAAAAGTTAACGTTTGTCCCCTAACTAAAAGTAGCAATGCAAGCAGTAAAATTATTAAACTAGCACACTTCTACAAAAGTTAAGTTAAGGCGGATAAAGTTCATAAGCTGATCAAGCATGTAGTTACATGTGCATGAATAATATTAGAAGTAAAGAAGTGGAAATGAGAGGCAGGGATTATGAACTGAGGGGTTTTAACGTATGAAAATAGGATATCAAAATTTCACTTTAGGGGGTCATGTACAGGGTGGCACAGAAGTAACTGACCCTTTTTATTTGCTAATAAAAAGAAAACTATGAACGCTAGAAAGTTGAAATTTGTTTTATTTGTAAGAATAAGATTTTTATAGTTTATTATATGGTATCACATATATGGATGGAGCCCCAACCCATACGGCAAGAGAAACTCTAACATTGTTAAGCGATTGCTTTCCAAATCATTTAATTTCACGATTTTGAAACATCCAGTGGCCCCCTCGTTCTCCAGATTTGACCCCATGCGACTTCTTCTTGTGAGGCTACCTCAAGTCACGAGTTTATGGAACAAATCAAACAAATTTACAAGAACTTAAAAACAACATTTCTTTTGAAATAGCTCAACTCTCGCCAGATACACTAAGGAGCGTTATGGAAACAACAAGGAAAAGAGCCCTAATTTGTCAAAAACAACCGTGGCGGCTATTTAAAGGATATTATATTCAAAACATAGTGTTAATAAACTATAAAACTGTTATTCTTTCCAATAAAACAAGTTTAAACTTTCTAGCGTTCCTAGTTTTCTTTTTATTAGCAAAATAAAAAGGTCAGTTACTTCTGGGCCACCCTGTATGTGAAACAAAGTAGGGAAATGATTGCATTATTTCATGGGAATTAGAAATAATGTAATTGAGAAGTGATGGAAAACCTGCTATAATGTAATTAAGTTCGTGTCTTGTTGAGTTTTTTAATAAGTTTTCGTGTTAAGTCGCGTTAAGTTTCTAATTTAATATCTTCTCAAATCCGGTGTAAATTGACTGTAAATTCACAAGGGCTCAAATTGTTTTCTTCAAAGGGTCTTAGATTATATTTACTCATCTTGCATACTGGGAAAAGCTTCTATCGTCAAATTTACGAGAGTTGTGGAAAAATACTCACATAAAGTTATTCCTCCTTTCATTAAAACCTTCACTCAACTCATCGCTCATATACGAAAACTTTTTCCGGCCAAAAAACTAAAAGTAAGTAACAGTGCCCAGAACCGCAGCGTGAACTTTGGTAAAACGGCAACAGCATCACAAAAGCCAGAATCATACAACCATAGACAAGAAATTCATGCGAAAATAATTACATTACGAAGAAGAGGTGCGTCTCATGAATATTTTAAAAGACGCCACAAAGCTTCAATAAGCCTTCCCGAAATATGTTACTCGCAAGTATCACAGATACGGGAAAGTTTGGCGCGACTCAGCCTACGTTCGCTCGCTTGGACAAATTTTCATGGGCGCGAAAATTTTCTTGATTTTCGTCACGGCGGAAAATTCGAATTCAGCGCGCGCTGCCGTCCGCTTCAGCGGTGCTGGATCCACGATTCAGTGTCTGTATTGAGACCTAGTAATCCGATTTGAAGTTTGAAAGCCTCGTAATTCGGCCGAATTGGATCGGTGTACTCGCCCGGCGCCTCTCTGACATGTGCGATGTGCTCGATAAACGGAATTTCTCGGAGCTCCAAAACCTGAGAATTGGCTCCCTAGTTCGCGTGAGGTCATTGCGTCATATGCAGGCAGGGAGGTACTTGTCGTACTTATCTTTTACTCATCATACTTATCTTTTACTTATCATACTGATCTTTTATTTATGGTACTCATCTTTAACTTATCATACTGATCTTTTACTTATTTTACTCATCTTTCGCTTATGATACTCATCTTTTACTTGTGATACTTATTTTTTACTTATCACACTTATCTTTCAATACTTTGACACGTTCGCTGCCGCTGGACGTACATGTCTCAAGGTAAGTAAGTAAGGCTGTAAGTAGCAAAGTTTAAAAAATGGCTTTACTGCTCAAAAAAAATTGTGTCTTAAGCAGTGTGAAAATAGATTTATTCTTGGGAAAGCGTAATTTACATATAAATAGTAAAACTATAAGGCGGGTAAAAACATCTTTCACAAAATCTCACGATGTATATTAAAAATAGAGCTTTCGAGCATATCCATACTCATTTTCAATATCTGGAATAATAAGAAGTGTGAAAGTGTAATGGCTTGATGATATTTTACCATCTATGCTTAATTCTATCGTAATAAAGATATTGAAGTAATTGAAATATTGTTCTTTCTTGTTTGTCTTTTGCCTGTTAAACACCATTAAGCTTTTCAACTAAATATTATGTAGAAGATCATATGGAGGCTCTATTGAACATCATCGTACATAACATCATTTGATTCGTATACTAAACAATTTCATGCTTAGTATCGTCTTCTACTAAGCATCATCACTTGGCTAGTCAACTATTCATCATCATGTAGATTCTAAATTGGGTTGTCAACTACTCATCATAATGTTTATTAAATTTGGCTTGTCAAATGCTCATCGTTATGAAGATTATAATTTGGCTTGTCAACTACTCATCATCATGTAGAACAGGGGTCACCAAACTATGGCCTGCGGGCCACATCCGGCCCGCTACATAATTTTATCCAGCCCGCCAAATAAATCCCTGTGTAATGGCCTTGAAAAAATAATTATTGTACAACTGGCATCGCTGAATTAAATTTTTTTCGTTTTTTATTCTTTCGGCCCGAATGAATGTTGGAAATATATATAATGTGGCCTTTACGTTAAAAAGTGTAGAACATCATTTGGCTGGTCAACTGAACATCATCCTGTAGTACATCACTTGGTTTATCGGCAAAACATCATAATGTAGATTAGAATATTGCTTGCCAACTACTCATCATCGTGTAGAACATCATTCGGTTTCTCAGCTGAACATCACCCTGTAAAAAAATTATTTGACATGTTAACTGAACGTCTTTCTGCAGTACACCTCTTGGTTTATCAGCTAAACATCCTCATGTAGAACATCATTAAACTTAAAGTCCTCTGGCAGAACTGAGCATCATCATACGGAAAATCATTTACATTTTAGTTCTTGTGTCAAAACCCACAGCGTCACACCTTTCTTTTCCCTCGACGCAAGCTTTCCTCCCTCTCTTCCTTCATTCGTAACCTAATCAGGAATTCATAGAGTTTTTGGAATGGTGTCTCGAAATGCAGATTCCAGGCCAAGGATGTGAATAAGAAGAGCTTTTTGCGCCTGAAAAGCAGCCGAACATCCGTAAGACCGATATCCACGGACATTTTTGGTGGGAAATTTTCATTATGAACTCAAATAGCTAGAGAAAAGATATCACAAATCATTCACTCGCCGAAAGTCAGCAGTATTGTAAATGGAATCGTAAATTTTCTGTTATTTCTGAAACTATTGATGCTCTAAATGTTTTCTCTGTCATTGTCTTCCTCCAATGACGTTTTAACGATATTTCTGCTATGTTAAAAATGAAATATTATGTTTGATAAGAAATAGGTGGTCAATAAATGCTATACGTTAATTTTTACGTAGAAATTTTTTTGGAAAGGATCTTTCGTTGAACATTTTTTCAATCCCGAAAAAATTCAAATTCTCTTGATCATTTTTCGTAACATCTTCAAATTTGAAGTGGAAGGAGGCTCTTAAAACGCATTATCAGTGACAGTAAGAGAACTCAAAATTGGTCAATTTGAAGTCGGTATATATATATTACAAAAAATTCACGGGTATGAAAACATACTTTCACAAAATTATTGAGTATTTATGAATGACAGAGTGAGCAACATCGCTTCAAGCTAAGCATAATTTTTCTAATATGACAAGTAAGAGTGCATTTTGAAAACAACATTGGCACGGAAAATAGTGCGAATTTGTAAGATAGATTCGATAGGAATTTTGATAACCGTGATTGAGTTCAACCCTTCTCAACCCAGCCTCAAAACATCATCGTCCCAACGTGAAAACCAAATATGTAATTTGAAAACAACTATTGTTCTGAAAATGCTGTAAATTTTAAAGAGATTCGAGAAGATTTTTGATCACGGTGATTGAGTTCAAAACTTCTCAGCCCAACCTCAAAACAGCATCGCCCCGATGTTAAAACCAAGAGTACAACTCGAAAACCACAAAATACTGCGAATTTACCAAGAAATTCTAGAGTCACCGTGATTGAGTTCACTACATCTCAACCCACCCTCAGATCCTGCGTAAACGGAACGCAATGCTAGGCTCCGCAAACCATCTTAACACTCCGAGTTGCTCGTAAACACACGAGGCTTTTCCCTGTTATTGGCACGAAACCTGCTAACTTTTACCGCGTGGACAACCCTTCAAAAATAGCACCTTCTCATTCCCTGGCGCGAAAAACACCACCCAGGCGTCAACATCGTAGGACGGTGAGCTTCCGTCGAAACCGGTTCGGTTCCGGGGCGTTTGAGACTAGTTACTGAGCTGCTGGAATCCGTCTCGGTTGATATTGTGTTTAATTAACTCTTGACCTTGGAGGTGTAATTCAGGAAGAGGTTCATTAGCTGCGGTCACACAAGCATCAAGGGACAAATCTAACTGGAAGAGAGAGGTCTCTGTGAGACGTCTAAGCCGCCTAGCTACCAAGGCCAATTTTTTTGCCATGGCATCTATGATACATGAAGCATGAATGGAAAAGTACCTCAGTATAAATCATTTTGACCAAACATCTTTTCTTAACAAACACTTCCCATTAACACTTTGCCCGCAACGTGCGCCACCGGTGTCCGCGGAGGGGATTTTCATCATGTTGCTGACCGACCAGTGGTCACAAACTCTATTTTCATAAACACTTCACTAAAGCTAAATTAAGACCCAATCCTGTTGATGTTTGCTATTTTCAAAATTGGTTACAACAGTTGACGCTATATTTGAGTTGAATATTGAACTTCAGTTCCATCCATCGCTGTCAAAGTGTTAAATATAGCTTTTACAGTGGCAGATAAAATCATGAATACCCCAGCGAAAAAGCTAGACTGGCTTGGGAGAGTGAGGAGGTAACCTCATCGTCGTAAAATTCAACAGAGAGCAGCGTGTGAATAAGAATTATGGACGTGAATAGAACTTCTGTTAACTTTATAATCCGTAATTTTATTGTTTTATAATTAAGAGTCAGAAATAAAAATCATTGGGTTTCTAAAATTTAAAGC
Source organism: Morinoia aosen (assembly GCA_030386875.1). Taxonomy (NCBI): domain Eukaryota; kingdom Metazoa; phylum Arthropoda; class Malacostraca; order Amphipoda; family Talitridae; genus Morinoia; species Morinoia aosen. The sequence continues at coordinate 45,851,777 of CM059577.1, read as the reverse complement.
ATATCCATTTCAACACGATGTAGAGGGCACGTATAATAGCCTCACAAAGACAAAACTCATGTAAATACATTCATTGTAGTTCAGAAATGACGCAGTTTGTACGGTGAATTATATACTCGTACATTGGGAACTTTCTCACTGACCATCGTTTGTTATGGAGCGATCTGAGAAGCATGGCTAGTGAAGCTCGATCTGAGAAGCATGGAACCCTGAGAGGTCAGGGTTCTGGAATTAGAAAACATGGCTAGTATGTTGCGTTAATTGTTTATAGTCGCTTCTCAGAATAAGCGTTTACTTTCGTTTGTAGAGCGTAATTTAAAAATCAGAATCTTTCAAATGCTGCTCTAGAGATTACTACATCTTCCGTCCGAGGCGTTTCCAACGCAATTCTCTGGTCTTGATTTTGAGCTATAAGATTCAGTTGTTCACCTACCCACCAATGGCACTAAATGTTGTTCAGTTTATTTATTTATTTATTTATTTATTTAGTTATTAGTTATTTCTTTCAAATTTTTCAGTTGATCAAAACTTTTCTCCTTACACTACTAAAACTCAAAAGAACTCAGGAACAAGTTTGTCTTTGATGCCAGTTTTTCTCTTTTTATTTACGTGTGTAATCACACCTCACATCGACGGAAAAAAGCTTTAAGTGACCTTTTAATTATCTAAATTTTTATCGATTCTACGAAGTATTTCATTCAGTAAAAATAAGTCTAAAATTGAAGAACTGGCTATGTTTCAACGACAATTATGCCATACTTGTTTCTCCCAGTGGACGAGCATATTGCACATCAGAACGGGGTTTTCTCTGCAAACAAAAAATACATTATAGGTCCATAACTTCATTTAATGTTAACAGAATCTCATTTTTAATTAAAGGAAGCATCTGTCAACAATACTCGTGAATTAAATGTGAGATTAATTCAAATAGATATTAACTAACAATTAATTTCAGAAATTTTGTTGTCGGTGCAAGATTTCAACTGAACATCCATTGGAAATTTCAGGGAAATCCCTGTTCATGCTAACTTCCTATGAAATCTTAAACGTTATTTAGTCGTTTCTTCAGCTCTTAATTATGATAGTACGGATAATAGTCTAACTAATATGTTGAAGGTTGGATATTCATACAAAATGCGGCAGAAGTTTTGACCAGGCGACATGCTTAAATGAGAAACTTCAAGACTTGGTGAATTTTGGTAATCAAGATACATTTAGAATAGCCCTTTATAGCTAAGCAAAAACCCTACCTGCTTTATAACGTCACTTCATCGTCTGCAACTGAGCAACGTTCTTTACAACATACGGATAATATTCAAATAAAAGGATGAGGTCAACCGTCTATAATGTGCAGCCCTTCATAACTGAACGGACAAAATTTAAAGCGATTGCCCTTTTTACGAGCTGTTCAAACAGTGAAGTGCGCAAAAGTCGAGGTAAAGCAGCCAGAACAATGATGAGCGAGGAGCCGAACAATGAAGGGGTATTTTTGGAAGTCCTCTGACGGCCTGGAATGCAAGAACAAAAGGAGGCTTCTTGAGAGTCGCCCTCCAAAAAACCAAGCGCAACACACGGCCTTTGTGAGGAGTTAATCCTTTGATCGGAACCACGGAGGAGAAACGGGCTGCCTCTGGGCGTGTATCTTTTTAATTCGATCACTGAAAATAGTGGAATAAATGTGGGTGAAATAATGTTCCAGCTGTAAAATTCGTGTACTTGAACATAGTTTAGCTATTGATATCATTTGTCCCTGAAAATCGTGGAATAAATGTGGGCAAAATAATGTTCCAGCTGTAAAATTCGAGTACTTGAACATAGTTTAGCTATTGAGATAATTTGTCACTGAAAATCGTAGAATAAATGTGGGCAAAATAATGTTCCAGCTGTAAAATTCGAGTAATTGAACATAGTTTAGCTATTGAGATAATTTGTCACTGAAAATCGTGGAATAAATGTGGGTGAAATAATGTTCCAGCTGTAAAATTCGAGTACTTGAACATAGTTTAGCTATTGAGATAATTTGTCACTGAAAATCGTGGAATAAATGTGGGTGAAATAATGTTCCAGCTGTAAAATTCGAGTACTTGAACATAGTTTAGCTATTGAGATCATTTGTCACTGAAAATCGTAGAATAAATGTGGGCAAAATAATGTTCCAGCTGTAAAATTCGAGTACTTGAACATAGTTTAGCTATTGAGATAATTTGTCACTGAAAATCGTGGAATAAATGTTGGCAAAATAATGTTCCAGCTGTAAAATTCGAGTACTTGAACATAGTTAGCTATTGAGATCATCTGTCACTGAAAATCGTGGAATAAATGTTGGCAAAATAATGTTCCAGCTGTAAAATTCGTGTACTTGAACATAGTTTAGCTATTGAGATCATTTTTCATTGAAAATCGTGGAATAAATGTGGGCAAAATAATGTTCCAACTGTAAAATTCGAGTACTTGAACATAGTTTAGCTATTGAGATAATTTGTCACTGAAAATCGTGGAATAAATGTTGGCAAAATAATGTTCCAGCTGTAAAATTCGAGTACTTGAACATAGTTTAGCTATTGAGATCATTTGTCACTGAAAATCGTGGAATAAATGTTGGCAAAATAATGTTCCAGCTGTAAAATTCGAGTACTTGAACATAGTTTAGCTATTGAGATCATTTGTCACTGAAAATCGTGGGATAAATGTTGGCAAAATAATGTTCCAGCTGTAAAATTCGAGTACTTGAACATAGTTTAGCTTTTGAGATAATTTGTCCATGAAAATCGTGGAATAAATGAGGGCAAAATAATGTTCCAGCTGTAAAATTCGAGTACTTGAACATAGTTTAGCTATTGAGATAATTTGTCACTGAAAATCGTGGAATAAATGAGGACAAAATAATGTTCCAGCTGTAAAATTCGAGTACTTGAACATAGTTTAGCTATTGAGATAATTTGTCACTGAGAATCGTGGAATAAATGAGGGCAAAATAATGTTCCAGCTGTAAAATTTGAGTACTTGAACATAGTTTAGCTATTGAGATAATTTGTCACTGAAAATCGTGGAATAAATGAGGACAAAATAATGTTCCAGCTGTAAAATTCGAGTACTTGAACATAGTTTAGCTATTGAGATAATTTGTCACTGAAAATCGTGGAATAAATGAGGGCAAAATAATGTTCCAGCTGTAAAATCCGAGTACTTGAACATAGTTTAGCTATTGAGATAATTTGTCACTGAAAATCGTAGAATAAATGTGGGCAAAATAATGTTCCAGCTGTAAAATTCGAGTAATTGAACATAGTTTAGCTATTGAGATAATTTGTCACTGAAAATCGTGGAATAAATGTGGGTGAAATAATGTTCCAGCTGTAAAATTCGAGTACTTGAACATAGTTTAGCTATTGAGATCATTTGTCACTGAAAATCGTGGAATAAATGTGGGCAAAATAATGTTCCAGCTGTAAAATTCGAGTACTTGAACATAGTTTAGCTATTGAGATAATTTGTCACTGAAAATCGTGGAATAAATGTGGGTGAAATAATGTTCCAGCTGTAAAATTCGAGTACTTGAACATAGTTTAGCTATTGAGATCATTTGTCACTGAAAATCGTAGAATAAATGTGGGCAAAATAATGTTCCAGCTGTAAAATTCGAGTACTTGAACATAGTTTAGCTATTGAGATAATTTGTCACTGAAAATCGTGGAATAAATGTTGGCAAAATAATGTTCCAGCTGTAAAATTCGAGTACTTGAACATAGTTAGCTATTGAGATCATCTGTCACTGAAAATCGTGGAATAAATGTTGGCAAAATAATGTTCCAGCTGTAAAATTCGTGTACTTGAACATAGTTTAGCTATTGAGATCATTTTTCATTGAAAATCGTGGAATAAATGTGGGCAAAATAATGTTCCAACTGTAAAATTCGAGTACTTGAACATAGTTTAGCTATTGAGATAATTTGTCACTGAAAATCGTGGAATAAATGTTGGCAAAATAATGTTCCAGCTGTAAAATTCGAGTACTTGAACATAGTTTAGCTATTGAGATCATTTGTCACTGAAAATCGTGGAATAAATGTTGGCAAAATAATGTTCCAGCTGTAAAATTCGAGTACTTGAACATAGTTTAGCTATTGAGATCATTTGTCACTGAAAATCGTGGGATAAATGTTGGCAAAATAATGTTCCAGCTGTAAAATTCGAGTACCTGAACATAGTTTAGCTTTTGAGATAATTTGTCCATGAAAATCGTGGAATAAATGAGGGCAAAATAATGTTCCAGCTGTAAAATTCGAGTACTTGAACATAGTTTAGCTATTGAGATAATTTGTCACTGAAAATCGTGGAATAAATGAGGACAAAATAATGTTCCAGCTGTAAAATTCGAGTACTTGAACATAGTTTAGCTATTGAGATAATTTGTCACTGAAAATCGTGGAATAAATGAGGACAAAATAATGTTCCAGCTGTAAAATTCGAGTACTTGAACATAGTTTAGCTATTGAGATAATTTGTCCCTGAAAATCGTGGAATAAATGAGGACAAAATAATGTTCCAGCTGTAAAATTCGAGTACTTGAACATAGTTTAGCTATTGAGATAATTTGTCCCTGAAAATCGTGGAATAAATGAGGACAAAATAATGTTCCAGCTGTAAAATTCGAGTACTTGAACATAGTTTAGCTATTGAGATCATTTGTCACTGAAAATCGTGGAATAAATGTGGGCAAAATAATGTTCCAGCTGTAAAATTCGAGTACTTGAACATAGTTTAGCTATTGAGATAATTTGTCACTGAAAATCGTGGGATAAATGTTGGCAAAATAATGTTCCAGCTGTAAAATTCGAGTACTTGAACATAGTTTAGCTATTGAGATAATTTGTCCCTGAAAATCGTGGAATAAATGAGGACAAAATAATGTTCCAGCTGTAAAATTCGAGTACTTGAACATAGTTTAGCTATTGAGATAATTTGTCACTGAAAATCGGGGAATAAATGAGGGCAAAATAATGTTCCATCTGCAAAATTCGGGTACCTGAGCGAAGTTAAGCTATTGAAATTCTGTGAGTAATTAATTTTAGGTTTATTCGTTTGAAACTAATTTACCTAGAAAATATTGTAGGAAATTTGCAAGGCAAATGGTATTCCAGTAACACTTTAAGTACTTAAGCATAGTGTTGCCGATGAAATGTTCTGAGTTATTAATTTTAAATTTGCTCATTTGAAACTAGTAAATACATTAGAAAGTAATTTATTGTTACCTTACACTGTAGCTATCCCAACATGAGGTACTCTTAATAGCAAATAAAGTTATAAAACATGACCTAGCCAACGAACATTAATTGATTTTTACCTAATGCATCGGAAATTTAAAGGGGAGAAATTTCAAGTATTGGCAATAGTTTAGATGAACAAACAGGGGTGTTTCTACTGAAAAGTAAAAAAATTTCACCTTGTTTTAGTTAGGTTTTAATTAGTATAAATAGTGGAATCCCATTCGGCGTCAAAACCATAGGCAGTTTTTCAGATATTCACTCAACTTGAGAGGACGAGTAAAATTTGAATTTGAGTGATTTATTTTGAAAAGCAAACATAGAAACATTTTGATGCATTTCGAATCGTGCTCAATGTAATATAATAAATCTGAAGTCGAATTCTACCTACCAAAAATTCAAAATTATTCAATTTGCGATGAACAGTCTCAAAATAAAGCAGTGCAAACCAAACAATTATTTCAGAAATGAGACGATAAAATATATTTTTTGAACGATCATTCAAACCTCCAGTTGGCCAAGTCAGTGTCATAAATTTAAAAATAAATTTTGAAAAACACTGAAGAAGAATACATTTTTTACTCTGCACACAATTAATAATCCTATCAGTCCTGCGAAAAAGTGGCATTGTGTTTTTCTGTTGCGCAATGGAAATCATAAGCAAAGAAGTCAAAACAGACGTTCCGAGCATGAATTCCTTCACCTTGGATAACTCCAAGCAAACCTATTTTGTGTTCCCTTGTGTTCTTGCAAGTGCTGAGAAATCAGAATCATAAGCAGGGAAATTAAAACAGACGCCCGAAGCATAAATCTCTCCACTTTGGATAACTCCAGACAAACCTGGAGTAAAAAAAGTACGTAAAAATAGGAATCATAAGCATACACATAAATTAAAACAGGCGTTTCAGGCAAGAAATGCTCCACCTCAGATAACTCCAGACAAACCTATTTGGTGTACTTAGTGTTTTTAAAATAATTTAAAAATCGGAATCATAAGCACAGAAATTAAAACAGGCGTTTCAGGCGAGAAGTCCTCCACCTCGGATAACTCCAGACTAACAGAGAATATATATGTACCTGCCGTCTTTTGCTGAACAGCTCCTACCGATTCGGTCTCTACAAACACCAATTTCGTGCAAGTCATCCACTGCTTGCCCGCCGTCTTTCCTTCAAAGCTCATTAAGTTTTTTGCTGACCGAATCGAATTTCTTTATTTCAATTTTCCTCCCTTTATTTCTGAGCCTAACGATCGCCCTCGAATAGCAGGTACTTCTTGATAATGGGTCCGAGTCTTCCGATCATCTAAAATCGATGAATCACCCAAGATGATTTTCGTTGTCTAACCCAAGCCCATCTATTTTTTGTGGTTGTTGTGGTCATTCTTCACATGGGTGCATAGTAAATAACGGCTCACTGAATTCATTATTGCATCTTTCAGGAAGGCTTTGAAAGCTAATGAGATTTCCATGAAAAATCTGTTAAGGGTTACGAAAATATAAAAAACGCGACACTAAAGTCGTTTGATGGTAAGCAGGGGAAGTTGGGCAATAAAAATCCCAGGACAATCTCAGCTTTGGTCTTTCAATAACAAATGTTGTGTGAATAACGTAGATTGAAACAATACTGAACTTTTAGTCCTCATTTCAGCTATAACACCTAAGGTAGCTTAAAAACAAACCTATCTAGCTTTCATTTCATCAATTAAGCGTTTTTTCATCTCTGGATTTGCCAATTTGATTATCTACATTGTTAGGTTTTGCTGTGAATACAAAAATACAAACTATTTAAAATGGGCAAAAAATATGAGAATTGTTTCATTTTGTCAGCACGAGACCGACATTTTCCCACAATCTAGATTCTAGAATATAGACACAGCAGAAAAAGTGCAGGCACACCGTCGCCTGCATCACAGCGCTGGAACGGTTTTACACGATGTGCTCACCGCATCTTTTTTCTGAATCCATGCGCTTATCAGACCCTGCAGCATTTGGGAAGCCTCAGACGCGTGATCTTGAATATTGCCTTCGTTACATGTAGACTTCTAACCTCTCTTACAGATAATCATAAAACATCAATTTGGACTCTTTGCTGCTGTATACTTGTGGCAAATGCGCATTCCAGCAGTTCGTTTTAAAATAGGATACAGAAAGGGCTCAAGCAGCTCTAGTCTGACGATGCCCTCGACTCTGACTGGAAGCTCGAGTTAGCCTCAAGTGAGTGAGGTGATAACTTGAGCTCGCAGCACTGGTCTGGCACTACTTTGTACGGTCATCCTGGGCTCAGACATTTCGATTTGGTATGCGCTGTCGGACCTGTGCTCGGAGCTCAAATTCCAAGCCATGAGCGGTCATACAGAGCGCGTGCTGCCACTTTTTTTTCAATCCATGCGCAAAATTATGTCGCACGGATAGATTTTGTATTGATTACAAATAAAATAGTATGTAATAGCAATTAGAAAGTGTGTCGTACGGATAGATTTTGTATTGATTACAAATAAAATAGTGCGTAATAGTAATTACAAAAGTATTTCATGCGGATCGATTCTCTCTCTGTTTTGTCACTTTGGCTAAAACAATGTCCAATATCACAGTGCCGGTTATGTTAAAATCCGTTAGCTGTTGCCGTGTTTCAACTTTGATTGGTACACTACTAGATGTTTTTATATCCAAACACTTCTGCTTCTATTGATGAGTTTTTGAGTTAACCATGCTAAATTTTACACTATCACGGCCAATGATGAGATTCATGCTCCATACTATTTAAGTCACATCTCACAATGAGTTGAATCATGCCTCCGTCCCCATGAAGAAAACCACTTCATGTCGCTTTTCCCCTTCTGTAGTAAGTTGGGCTGCTTGCTCGTTGATCACTGAAGTAGTTGTCTTAGGCGTAGGGGAGAGAATCATTTTTGAAACGATGTGGATATTAGTGAAAAATGAAACGGTTACTGTTTTTGGCACTGTGATGAAAGAAAGCCCATGCAGTCGCTGAATTTTATCTTGTGAAAACAACACGAATGGCGCTGAGGGTCATAAATGTGAACAATTGCCGTACCCACTTTGAAACTAATTTAACAAACCACGCTTACAAATGTGAAATTTTTTACTTCCGGGTTATTTTCGTAGGAAATCCATTGACAAGAACTTCACTGTTGCGGCAGAGAATCATATTACCCACATCAAGAGACGTCTTCTGTGTGTGCTAATGATCCATCATCTTCTGCCTTCGTCTTAGTCAGGCATTCGGAAAGTCTTTTTCTGTTGGAGAACAAATGAGCGTAGCATGTTAACTGCTTTTGCACGGTTGCTACATTGGGTTTGGCTAAATTGAACGCATCAGAATCGAAAAGCCGTCTTTACTGCTTGATTGTATTTTTATCCTTTGTAAGATGCGGGGAAAATACGATTGCACGATAACTTGTACGCCATAGTCTAATTTAAATAAATGTAGTGAAATAATTGGACTGCTATTTGTTAATGCTGGTACCTAAATAAAAAATTTACTTACTGGTACTCATATGTACCGATACGCAGTTAACGTGTTAAGATTGTATGTCATAGTCTAAGTTAAATGAAGGTTGTGAAATAATGGGAATGATATTCATTTATACCGGTACGTGAATGAACAGTTTACTTACTGGTACGCGTAAGTGAACGTTTTAAGATTGTACGCCATAGTTTAACTTAAATGAAGGTAGTTCAGTTCAAGTTCCTCACGCCTTAAATAAAGAAAAAATTCACTCAATTTTTTTTTGTGATGAACTTGAACTTCTTCGAAAAGTTGGAAATCGGAAACGATAGTAAATGAAGGTAGAGAAATAATTAGAATGCCATTCATTAATGCTATTTATTCACGTTTTCATTGAATACATGAATGAAAAATATGGCTTCTGGTACACTTAAGTACCAATACGTACGTAGTAACGTATTCAGAGGCATGGAAGGACTACGAAGCGTGCTCTGAAGTTCCTGCCAGTAAATAGGAACCTCTGCCTACTTGCACGGAGTTCATAGCAACAAAAGCACCTCATTAGCTCCATAGATGGAGTTATCATCAAATGAAGCCTCGGTACGACAGATGATAGCGCCTAGGAAGCGTTCCGTTCCATGGAAATCTCAATTCTCGTGCTGCTTATGGTCGTAAATACAGCATCCTGGATACCTAATTATAGAAGCCCACGTTGGGAAGACTATTTTAACGTGGCTTGTTGCAAGATTTGCTTTTGAATGAAGTCTAAATAATAATGGAAATCTCAATACTCGTGCGTTTTATGGTCTTAAATACATCGTCCTGGATACCTAATTATACAAACCGACGTAGTTGAAAAAAGATTAGGATGTGGCTTGTTGGAAGATTCACTTTTAAATGAACTGTAAATCGCTTACGAATGAACTGTAAATAATAACAGAAATCTCAACACTCGTGCGTCTTATGTTCGTAAATACTGTGCGTCTTGGATACATAATTATAGAAACCGACGTAGGGGAAAAACGATTATGACGTGGCTAATTGGAAGATTCGCTTACGGATGGTCCGCACATAATAAGTTTATCATTGTATGATGTGAAAATAAATTCAAAAGGCTCTAGTGAACAACAGCAATCAAAAAATAGATGTTTTTAATTTGAAAGTATATTTTGTTGACTGTCTTCCTTCAAACTAGCCGTACATGTGTGAAGATTCGTTCCAACAGTTTTATATCACAAGCTACCTATTGTTTGCTAGAGTTATTATATCTATGAATGTTAAACTATATTTTAATTTTATTGCATGCAAAAAAACCCTCTACTCTATGGTCTTCAATACCTACATTAAATATTATGATGTGTTTGATTTCACCTGAATTGAAATTCAAATACAACTCAGACGCATGGCTCGTAGTGCCCGGGCAGAAAATTGATCGAATATTGCTTACGGTTAAAGAATGTGCCGGTGTATCCATATTTAATTTTGTCTCTAGAATATTTCTTGTAAATGGGCTGGATGAAATTAAGAAAAAATTTTTTATCAGACTTGCGATGTAAGAATGGGCTGATGACAAAATTTAATTTTACTCGAATTAGCTCAGCAATACGGCTCATCAAAGTAAAATTCCATTGAATAAGGTTGGCTTACTTTTACCAGTTTTGCTGATAAGAAAGTATAGCTCAGCAATAGGGCTCATCAAAGTAAAATTCCATTGAATAAGGTTGGCTTACTTTTACCAGTTTTGCTGATAAGAAAGTATAGCTCAGCAATAGGGCTCATCAAAGTAAAATTCCATTGACTAAGGTTGGCTTACTTTTACCAGTTTTGTTGATAAGAAAATATAGCTCAGCAATAGGGCTCATCAAAGTAAAATTCCATTGACTAAGGTTGGCTTACTTTTACCAGTTTTGTTGATAAGAAAGTATAGTTCAGCAATACGGCTCATCAAAGTAAAATTCCATTGACTAAGGTTGGCTTACTTTTACCAGTTTTGTTGATAAGAAAGTATAGCTCAGCAATAGGGCTCATCAAAGTAAAATTCCATTGACTAAGGTTGGCTTACTTTTACCAGTTTTGTTGATAAGAAAGTATAGCTCAGCAATAGGGCTCATCAAAGTAAAATTCCATTGACCAGTTTTGTTGATAAGAAAGTATAGTTCAGCAATAGGGCTCATCAAAGTAGAATTACATTGACTAAGGTTGGCTTACTTTTACCAGTTTTGCTGATAAGAAAGTATAGCTCAGCAATAGGGCTCATCAAAGTAGAATTACATTGACTAAGGTTGGCTTACTTTTACCAGTTTTGCTGATAAGAAAGTATAGCTCAGCCATAGGGCTCATCAAGGTAGAATTGCATTGACTAAGGTTGGCTTACTTTTACCAGGTTTGTTGAAAAGGAAGTAGTTCTGTTTCAGGTTTGATATTTGATCAAGGTGATAATTTTAATATAGCATGTGTTATTAACTTGAAAATATGTTTCTGGGCGGGGGATAATGCGGTGTGAAGTAAGAGAATGTTAATAACAGAGTAAAATTGAGAATCTTCGTTCTAGGAGATATTAGATAATCTAGAAAAATTGTTTTAGTTATTTGGTATTCCGCTATCAATAAACTTATCACTCAAGCAATTTATGAAAATTATATATTCATGAAAATAGAGTTGGGCCTCTAACGTTTATTTATCGTTCCAAACTAACATCAATACTTGTAAAGGTGCTTTTGAAAGATATTATGGAGAACCTGATGCCCATCTACAGTGTGTCTCCAAAAAAACAGACCGAACTTTGTATTGATAAAAAAGTTGATAGTTCGCTCAGGAAATCCTTGTTTGCTCCGGGGTATGAATGATTCTCAGAAGTCTAAGAATAAAACATTATAACACTTGAATAATCAATACCTCATTACCGATGAATATTTTTTAATTATTAATTTTCTTCTGGACCGAACGGGGAACTTTATCAATTCAAAGTTCAGTCCGTTTTTTTTTCGGGGGGGGGGGGGGGGGGGGGGCCACCCTGTAGAATCTAAGTCGTTTTTTGATGTGCACATGTTGCAAAACTTGCACAGACACTCCCTTGGTGAGCGCATCGTTAGGAGACGGGTCATAAAGGAGTTCTTGGAAGACGAATTCAAACGACAAATTAAGACGAAGTTCTGCCAGGGAGAATGATATTTCTCAGTTGACGCACAGGCATTTGAGATTCAAGATAACACGCAACAGCGTCGGGCATGACAGCTTGCTTCTCTAATTGGTGTAGTGCCTGATGTTCGTGGTTCGGCCACAGTAGAAGAAACAAGGTAAGGTCAAACCAGAGTTTTCTTCGTCGACCGTGTGGAAATGCTGACGTCGTGGCAACGAACCAACAGCAGCGCTCATATTACATCTGGCAACACTGCTAGCCCCAAATCAAGGACCGCTATTGGCCTAACGACATGTTGTAATGGTGACGTCGTAAAGTGTGTTTGAAATAAACCCGTTCTATTGGCTAGTGGAAGTAGAGGCGGTGTATTTTCTCCCGTAGAAATAACTCTGCCTTGTTTCCTCTACCGTGGTCCGGCTTAGAAGTGCGTCCACCGAATTTTATTCGAGTGCCCCCGCTGTTAAAAATAAGTCAAAGCTATCATCCACTCGTAGAAACTGCTTTTGTGTGTTATTTTAAATGCGCTTCTGGTTTTTTCCAGTTCTTGTTTTTTTTCAGGATAAAATCAAGGTCAATATTATGCGATAACAATGAATTTTGAGAGTTTCCAGTTATTATTTTGGTATATAGTTTTCAGGGAGGTAGTATGGACAGGCAGACCAAACAAGCATACGAGTAAGCACGCGAACAAAAAACCTGTTTTATTTTGCAAAGGAATGACGCTCGTCTAAAACGTTCTCGCTAATTTTTCTAGGTGACATTCTCTTCTTACTCCTAATGGCTGACCCACGCACTTGTAAATGCGCTTCAGACGCGTCGTCTGCTTCAAAGAAGACCGTTAATGTTTCGGTGTTCGCCCTTGCACTTCATTCTCATAACAAGAATAAGGAGTTTGCTGGTTGGCTTCTCGCTACTTTGGTCAATTTATTCGCTGCTTCTGCTTGTGGTACGAATACTTGCGAAAAATGAAATCAATGGAAAACATCCGCAATCAAAAAGTTATTTAGATTCTCTTGTAGCACTACGCGCTGTATAGTGGGTACGTGAGCATAACTCATTGGCTTTAAATCTATGCATTGCAGTCAATTTGTTTTTAAATTTGTTTCATTTATTATCTGACGCTTTAAATTTCGGCAAAGGTGGGAGTCAGTGTAGCTTGCTTCATAGATCCACTCGTCACTCACTTTCAGGGGCTAAATTAATGAAAGAGGAATTAATGCTATTAAATATTTGCTAATATTTAGGAAAGGTGTGTTTCTTGCTAACTAGTTAATTGAGATAAAGAGACGTAGCTCTTGCGAAACTTCTTATTGCGAGATTATACTGATATGAGGTTATAGCGTTCTTTTTGCTGGTCAGTTACGAAATGCTATCAATTATTTACAATAATTGGGTTTTGAGATACTCGATTTCTGAACTCAAACCAAACTGTAATAATTTGCCTAATTATTAATTATTATATTGCTATAAATTAACATATATTATATACATACATATTACATAAAAGTTTTCTATATTTTTGCCTTGCAAATATATATTTATGTATAAAGGAAATCTTAAATATCTACAAAGTAGAAGTTTTTGAAGTTAGCAAGTCAAAGTTAAACGACGGACGACCTATCCAAAATACAAGAAATCTAAAAAAGTAGCAGTTTTTCAGCGAGGAAGTTATAGTTAGAGGACGGCCGACCTATCCAATACACAAGATTTAGAGGTGACGGCAAATCTCGGCTAGATTTGACACAGCCGTGTCTTGCTGGTCTCCGTCTGTTGCTTTCTGACGAGCGTCCGATCGATTGGACAAACTTTCCAAGGAAAAAAAGGAGCAGGAGAGAATGGAGCAGACTGGTTGGTTCCTAGCGCGAACTGCCGGAATATTCTAACAATGTTTCAAGAGTTAGTTCTTTTTTCCGTACATGATGTTCTTTCATTTTCAGCGCTAGGCCGTCGCGAAAAAAACTCTAGCTTCGATGAGCAAAGCAAAAGGAATTTAATACTTTACCAAGTAAAACGGAAACTTGCAAATGCAAACATATCGTAATTTGGTGGATGAAGTTTTGCGGGTCTGGAGCGTAGAAAGGATTGGCTTGGTTTGGACAAGTGTATTTTCAAGTCATTATTCGAGTGATAAGTAATTGAAGCAAAATGACATTCATGTATAAGGAAAAGGCCGATTGCCCAAGATCTGCAACGAAGAAATTGGTGCCTAGTTATGTAAATAGAAGTTTAGTCATCGGTCTTGAAGATAAGGGTTACACATCAACCTTTTAATGAATTAGTAAAGGTGCCAAGAGTAAAGGATTTTATAATGTCAGCAAAGTTAGGCGATACTAGAAGAGTCATGTGTTAAAGAACATTGATTAAAATCAATATTTAACGCATGATTTGTCCTTTAGCGCTTTAATGTCGTTGGAAACCTTTGGAACGTTTACTGGAGTAAGGTAAAAAAATAGTTTCAGTTTCAGTCATCAAAGTAAAGTATATGCCGAATGGAATCATATTTTTACGGTCACAGCAATATTTTATACAGCCTCATAGCATATTCAGCCCACGCTGCTTATACTGTTGATTTTAATGCAACAAGCATATTCCCATCATCTTAGTCTTAACAATGCATTAGCTTGTGGTGGATAACTCAAAAACCTTTCAAATCTTCCCCTCGCTCTTTTGCATCTTGTTCGTAATCGAAAGTTTTCGTTAATAAAGTGTGAGATTGTTTATCTTTCTAATGGCGCGGAGATAAGAAAACTGTCAGATGGGTGAGCTCAGATCATATTGATGACTCAGCGTTGGCCGCCGAAGACCCATCAATCTACTTCTGAGCAGCCGCGCGCTGAACTCAGGGTGCGCTCCTTGAAAAATGGTACAAGCGTGTGAGGGAGAGCGTGCTGCCTTCTGAAGCGGCTGCCGGGTGGCATTGTGGGGCTTGCACGCTATTTCTTGGCAGCGATGCGCTCGAATTATGCAGCACAAGGTACGACGTAGGTACACTAGTACCTTGTTCTCAATAATTTGAGCGTATTACACAATTTGAGCGTATCATAATTTGAGCGTACGTTAGTGCTAGTGTTAGCGATACCCTCAAATTATTCAGCACAAGGTACTGGTGTTCTTACGTCAGTACTAGTGCTAGCGATACGCTCAAATTGTGCAGCATAAAGTACTAATTTACCTAGCGTACCTGCGTCGGTCAGACATTGATGCCTGAGCTTAACAACTCGAATAAATGTTATTCAGCAACAACACGTTACTAGTTGATACGAAATATATCGCATTCAGTGTAAAGCTGAAAGTCAATGGCTTAGCTACTTTGCACTAACTTTTTTCCTTATACACATAATATGCACTAACACACAGGCAATCACTCTACAAACGCATGCATGCAGAAGTTTTGATAATAAATACTGCAATGTAGAGTAATGAGAGGCTGGACTATGATTATGATTATGATTATGATGTGATTATGATTATGATGTGTTTATGATTATGGTGTGATTATGTGCAGCGCTAGCAATTATTTTGGAACGAAAAATTATTTCTTGAATTCTATGAATGACTGATGGTTATTCTTTGAAAAAGAGTTGAGTATTCGGGATCTTAGCCACTTCGTGTATTCAATAAAAGCTTTGTAGAACACGCTGATGACTACGAACTTGATTCTATTTTACTGACAACCAAGTCTCAAACAAATGAGAATAACAGGACTAAGTTTTCGATTATAACTTGCGCTTCAGGAGGACAATAAAGCAAATTTAAATGAGTCCGTCATGTTCACTTTCTGTCGACACCTGAGCCCGCCCTCTCATTCTACACACAAACCTTACTTACCTGAACTTGCAAGACTTACGCAAATAGAATTTCATGCGTGTCTCTTGGTTGGAACATGAGTTTTGAATTATCTTTTTCGGCTGCTGAAGTTATTTTACAAATTCACACACAAATTGTCTGTGTTGTTAAATGCTATAATAATGTTTTACACTTTAAAGGCTGAAAATACTGTATTACATGGTAAACAAATTCTTTGTGTTGTTGAATGCTTTAATAGTAGTTTGCTCTTTACATGGTGTAAATGCTATATTACATGGTACACATATTCTTCGTATTGTTAAATGCTATAATAATATTTTGCACTTTTAAGGCCAAAAATACTATGTTACATGGTACACATATTCTTTGTAATGCTACAATAAAAATAAATTAGATAAAATAATAGTATATTTTCAAAAATACGTATATCATTTTTTGTTTTTGTTTATGACGACGGTTTTAAGGCGATTCAACACCGAACGTATCACCTCAAATATCTGCAATTGCACCTCCTTACCTATGCAAGAACCAAGAAGCTCCGTCTGCTCAGCACTTGGAAGAGCACTGAGTAATAAATTACTGAATACAATGTTCGTTTTTGCTCCAAGTGTACGCTTTAAGCGTGTCAAATTACTTGTTTTGACCCAGTCAAAGGATCGAGGGTACGGCGGGTATCAAATCACTACAGGCATTGTGCGGTGCAAAAGCCCCGTGTGTTAAAGGTTCTAAAGGATTGACGGGCCGCTCTCAGGTTTGTCCCAACTGAGGAAAAAAACCATAATGTACGGAGGGCGAGTGAGAGCTCTGGAGTGTTGTGTGGTGCGTGAATTTTGATGAGAAATGCATCAGTAATGAGACGTTCATCCGTAAGCTCTTATAGTGTCTGAACTGATTAGTTTTGAGATGATTTAATTCAGGGATTTTTCGAGCAATTTTTCTGCTGTTTCATTTTTAAGATTGTGAAGGGATAATCCTGCTCTGGTTTTTACGCTCAAATGATACTCGGAAATAGTCGAAGAAGAACATCGAAAGATTCCTTCATAATAAAATTAATTTCGCTCGCTATACTGTATATCATATGCTGAAAGCGATCTATTTGATATTTATCTGATTTTTATTACAATTGTTGATGTTCTTGTAAGTAAACAAGAGGAGGAGAAACGTTTAATCGAAAGGATTTTTTTATTTTAAACTTATATTTTAACTTTTATTTTAAAGATCAACTTTCATTTTAACTTTTATTTTAAAAAACTTTTTATTTTAAAGATCACTAATAATTTACACGCTATTTGGTAAGGAACAAGAACACACAATGTTTGAAGCTAAAATTCAGGCATTTTTTATAATTGACATGGATTATGTAGAGCTAACACGAACCGAAATCAATGGAAATATTCATGCGAATGGTATTTGTAAGAATAACGCTCAAATAGTCTCACATGAACAAGTCATGAGCATGATCTCATATTCAAATTTGTATTTCTGAAACTACGAATAACTTCCTTTGATGCTTAATTAATGACGTAAAACTAAAACAATAGTTCTCGGTTGAACTTCACAGCAGCGTTCGTTTGCCTCTGACTTTCTTTGACGGTAAACAACGGAGATATACGAGTTTCGGTTGCACTTCACAGCAGCGTTTATTTTCCCTTTGACTTTCTTTCACGTTAATAAATTAAAGAAACGGAAAGCTACAATTCAAGTTTCGGTTCCGGATCACTACAGCGCTTGTTTTGCCTATGACGCTAAAAGACGAAGAACTACTACAAGTCTCGGTTGCACATCACAGCACCGTTTTGCCTTTGACTTTCTTTGACGCTAAATTTAAACGACGGAGAACTACAATTCAAGCCGCGGTCGCACGTCACAGCAGCGTTTGTTTTGGCCAAGACTGGGATGAGGTGCGGAATTATCGATGGACGTGCCGGATAGAAAGAGGCAGGCGCACGCAAGTTGCCTGCTCACGAAGCAGCCCGGCGGACGCGCGGTCGATTTGCCCATACGTACCTTCCTCGACCGCAGGGCTTGTCGATGTTAATTCTGAGGCAGACCTCCATTGCGGCAGCAAGCGAGACTTCTAAACCAAATTTATATCGGGCGTATTGGCCCCATACATTGAAGCATGTATTGGCTTTGTACAGTGAGCTCTGTATTGGTGTCATGCGTAGAAATATGTATTGGTTTTATACACTGAGTCGTGTGTTGGTGTGATACATTGAAGGATATGCTAACTTTGTACATTAGGTTCTGTATTGGTGTCATGCGTAAAAATATGTATTGTTTTTATACACTAAGTCGTGTTAGTGTGAGACATTGAGGAACGTATTGGCTTCGTACATCGAACTATGTATTATCGTCACACATACATGCTGGGGCACTTATTAATTCCTATTGAAAAAAGCGCTTCTCTTTTATTTTATTTAAATCAGTTTATTCATTCGAGATTACGCTTTGTGAGGATATCTTACTACCATGGATTGGTTGAGTTGTTTTTAAGTCTTATGTATTCATTAAGTGTTGATTTTTACGTATTCTCAACTTTTATTTACTTATTGAATTGCTTCGTCATAATTTTTCAATCAGAAAATGACTAACAAAGTCTTAGATTTCGGAGGAACGCGAGCTAAGAGGGCAGTTTGCGAATCTACATGTTTCACAGACCTTAGGATTAGAAATGTGTACAATGCATGTGATTTTTCACATAAAGTAGAATGCACAAGGTAGGTTATTGATTTGTAATTATAGACATAGCTCATTGTTATATTATAAAATAAGTAAATAATCAATGAATTCACTTGAAGGTGAACTTTCAGTGAGTGGTGAAGATGCACCCTCTTTTAGATCAAATGAATGAAAACTGACACTTCTTTTGACATTCACGACCAGTGCTCGAGATGGCAGTTAATGTATATTGCTTAAGACACATAATGAAACGTGGAGTAAGCTTTGAACACGATGTAGATTTTGTTGTGTTAGCAAATCCATTCTTGTGAGAATGTCTCCTGTGACCTCCTGTAAGCATAATGCACACGAACACTGAGATGATCCACAAAAAGCTTAACCTACGCAAAACTCTCCGAACCGTAATTCAAAAAATATATCCTGTAAACACCCCACAAAAATTTGAATCGAAAAATCGAATAAAATTTAAATTCAAATAATACCTCGAGACTCGTGATGGTGAAAAATGGGTAATTTTATGTAACACAGGTTGTGATGGAGAGAGAACTGAGATTGTGGCGTGGACGTAATATGTAACTCAAGTAACATGTTCATTTGAGCCAGGCGTTGTATTTCAACAGACGGGCTTCGATCTACAGCATTCCTGGCCTCGGATTAAAATTCTGCATGAACGGTTACGCAGAGTCTTAATATTACAGGCTTCATTTGTCAGGATGCAAATATTATGTGTAGCTTTACAGATATGGGCATGATTTTCAAAACTGACATTCTGATTCTGTTTTGAATATTTGAATATGATCTATTTCACATTAGTACATTCGTTGAAGGGGCATGCTAAAAACTTGTTCGCTGTTTGATCAAGAACAGGAGCAGGTAAACAAGGGCACGAATTTACTACAGGAAATTATTTCCCCATCCTCATACTCAGTTTTTAACACGGGTATTTTGCCACTCAAGTCATTTTGAATAAATTAACTCTAGAGCTAGTTTGTTGTAACAAAGCACAGATTATTTCTTCCATTAGATGAGAAGAAGATTGAAAGGCGGAAGAAGGGGAAGAGCGAAACTTATTTCTTTGTGCAAAAGAATAATCGGAAATGCACATCCCTTCATGCATGGTTACAACCGATGGATTTTTTAAAAGATTGGATAAGAATAGAGAAAAGATATTCTCAAGGCAGTTTTGATTTTTTTGTATTAGCATATGTTGTAAAAAATAGAATGGAAACGTACTACGCCGTTTCATATTCGATAATTATGTGCATTTATTTAAGCTTATGTTACGCAACAGCCATAGATCGATTTTCAAATCTTCGCCATAGAAAGGGAGAGAATAGGCATATCTAACAAGTACGGCACTCTACCTTCATTAGTTCCTGAAATTAAAAAAAATGTAAACTTGTTTAAAATTGCCAATGTTCTTCAACGAAAGGAGAAGAAATTGTAGAATATGAATTTTATACGAATTTGTCTTAAATTACCGACGTTCTTCTTCTAAGAAGTAAGCCAAAATTGTGAGACATGAACTTCTCTTAGTTGTAGCATATATCGTGTTGAAGAATCTCGATGTATGATTTGTTTCTACACTTATTTCCAAATAATCCTAGTCTTTATGAACTTTTGTTCCTCACTGAAGAGCAAATCAGTTTCAACTGTTATTAGAGAACTCAATTAACATCTGCTAACAATTAACATCTGCTAACATCTGCTAACATGCTATTCAATAATAGCTTTGACATTTTCTTTCTGCAGTCACGTAAAAAGAAGCAAAAGAGTATTCGTTAACCTCTTTCTCATTCAAAACTTGCCTTACAGCTGCCGTAGTTTTATCACAACGAGTACATCCGAGCTAGCATGTGACAAATAGCTTGCTTGAATAATTGCACAATCTGCTGAAAACTAAAGGTACACCGACTTCATCCCGGCGTGCACGGTGCATAATGCGTTCCAATCAAGCGAGAAGGTTTATCGATAGACACCAATTCATATCGGAGTGGAGCGGTCTATGTAGAGCGCAGATCGGCAGCATTAGATCTGGCACCGATAGATTTCCTTGCTTGCCCATCTGCTGCTTAATTTGAATCGCTAATGAGATCGAAACTCTCCCTCTGTGGGATATATCTGCCCCGCAGCCATGGTTACCGAGAGGGGAGGTCTTCTGCATGAGGGTTACGTACTCCGAGGGGAAACCAAAAGAAAAGAACTGAGAACTTTACGAACCCTTGAGCTTTGATAATATGGAAATTGTTGGTATGTTATCCAATTCTTTCTATGGGGGAAACTGGAAAAGAAACGCATGCAACTTGAAGTTTTCGGTCCGCTTCTAAGATTTGAGAAAATTAATTGTAATACTGACTGGTAACTCGGGCATCGATCGCTAATCAATGAACGTTTCTTCGAGTGCGTACTTAGTCTGAGATGTATGTATGATTTATTGAGTTTGACAACTCTCAAAATGGTGATAAAAGATTTTTTAGGATCTTCTGGTTGAACATAGGACCGTGCTTTTCTCCAAGACAGTTTGACGCAACTAGCGAAAATGTTTTTGAGGCGCAGTTTTCAACTGGGGTGCGTACAAAACACGATAGAAGTTACAAAACTAAAATTCCATTGTTTATGTAAAAAATAAAAATGCGATCACTGGCATTCCGGTTCGAAATTAACTGGAATGAAAATGCACTAAAGCCTTAAATATAAAACTATCGCTTTGAAGATTATATTTAAATTTTTGTTCAATTAATTTCAAAACAGCTGGGGATGAATTACGGTGGACGAACTTCAGGTGAAATAATTCTGAGGTCATATACCGTCATTGAATTCATGTGATGTCATTGATGTTTTTAAAATTAATGCTGTCTGAAAATTTTTGTGAATATTTAGTAATTAATGTGTGCAGGCGGAACATATCCTCTCCATGCGCAAAGATAATTTGATATACACATATCATGGTACATGTATCTCGAAATTTTACAAGTTTAGTTGATTTTTTTTTGGCTTGCCGGATTTTCGCTTGTTACGAGAGACACGTTAAGAGATAAATCTATTCCGTAATACCCCCAATGAATAAAAGAGCAACGAAAATCGCTTACATAGAAATCATATTTCTTTAAAAAACATTTCAATAAAAAGGAACGCTTCGACCAAATTTTTGGTCATTTTCAACCATCTGAAAAAATAAAAAAAACACCGAGTTATAACAATTTCAAAATACATTCATCAGTGACGTACCCCAATAAATGGTATTACGAAAGCACTTTTACCAGCAAGTAAGATACATGGCTTATACTTTCCAACTTCAATACTTTGCTACTGACAATCTTTTTACACTGACACGCTTCCTTTGTTTATTTAATTTTAGAACGTGTTCGTTATAGTAACATTTCATTTCTTTGAAGGGCTTACTAATGCCTCTAATTTTTATGAACAGACTTCAACAAGCTTCTTTTGTTTATTTAATTTTAGAATCTGTTCCTTGAAGCGACATTGAATTTCATTGAGGGTTTTACCGATGCCTCTAATTTTTATGAACAGACTTCAGAATTTCCTTGCAAAGTACAAGCTGTGTATCAGGACCACGAAAAAACTTTCAACCCATTCAATTTGTGTGACTCTCGTGCATGATGTTGTAGGTGCGCGATGGCAATATTACCAATATACTGTGACATATTGAAGAATATATTAAACTGACATAGTAGAATAAAAGACAAAATTAGCAAGATGCTCTGATAAATTGAAGAATACATTAAACTGACATGGCAGAATACAAGACAAAAATCTACAAGATGCACTCCAACCACCAACACTTAACCAACACTCCTGGACCTCCTGCTGGTGATATTCCCTATTAAATTCAGAGCCTAGGATTGTCATTCATCTTCAAGAGGAAGGGGAAATCTGAAAGCACTTCTCAACAGTAATTCTTTCATTATTTAATTGAATTTATTCGAGAATTACTTTACCGATTATTTTAACTGAAGAAAGTTTGTTACTTATAATGAACTTATTGTGAGTGAAATTCATCCATTCAAAAATAAGAAACTCTATAAGGTTCACAGATAACTGCTCTTAGATAATTTGTATGCGAATGGGAACTATTCCAACCGCCTTCCCTTCAATGGGTCGGAGTTCTCTTGTTCTGCTCGAGAGTCACTAAAGAACTGACTGGTTTTTATGTCACGGCTGAATGGAGCAACCACCTGTGCTGCAGATCACTTTACATGTGCCTCTCAAAACTTCTATGGGGATCTCGATTCAATAGATCTTCCTCACAGCCTCGACCGATGAAATGAAGATTAATCAATGGCAAGTTTTAGCTTTTAGCTTGAAATTAAATGAAGCTGCGGGTTTGAGGCTTTTGTCATTTTGTCAGGAGCGTATCAAATTTAAATCGTTTCAAAGGAAATCCTGCGAGAAAACACCGGAAAATAAATTTATTAGTTCTACATCCGATCCATTAGAGAGTTATACATAGGTTGACAAAATATTTCACAAAATCTATATTCTAGGTAAGGATAAACCTGGGGAGACTTAGATGTAAAGGAACATCATTTATTAGGCATTTCGCTTGACAACTTAATAATAAAATCAATGAGCAAATAATCGTTAAGAAATTTTAGACATTTTTTTGTAGGATTGTTTAAGGTTGTAAAATGCTTGATATGAGCAGCAATAATTTGCATATAATAGTAACAGATTGAGTTCAAAACAACTTGATTCCAACTTACTTCATTTTATAAAAGACGCCTAAGTAACAAATCTTAGATCATAGTCTGATGTTCTCAAAAGAAACACATTCAAAGTTAGCCATGTTTCAGAAAATTAATTTGAAATTAAAAACGAATGAAACACTAGAAATAGCTCCAATTTTAGAACTACATTTCATTACCATCATTCCTAACTAACATTACTGCTCAACATGGGGAATTGCTACCTGTATGAACATGCTCCGTCATTCATACAGCACACGATCTCTCTTTAAATGCGAAATGATTGCCTGAAAGAACATATTCCTTCATTCATGAAGCGCACGATTTCTCCTTAAATGTGAAGCGATTGCCTGAATGAACATATTAAAACACACGATTTTTTCTTAAATGTGAAACGATTGCCTGAATGAACATACTTGCACACACGCTTTGTCTTCAAATGTGTAACGATTGCGTGAATGAACATATTCTATCATTCATAAAGCATCGATCTCTCTTTAAATATGAAACGACTGCCTGGATATTATTAATAAAGTACTATATTAAACCACATGATCACTCTTTAAATGTGAAACGATTGCCTGGATATTATTAATATAGTACTATATTGAAGTAAACGATCACTCTTTAAATATGAAACGATTGCCTGGATATTATTAATATAGTACTATATTGAAGTAAACGATCACTCTTTAAATATGAAACGATTGCCTGGATATTATTAATATAGTACTATATTGAAGTAAACGATCACTCTTTAAATATGAAACGATTGCCTGGATATTATTAATAAAGTACTATATTAAAGCACACAATAACTTTTTAAATGTGAAACGGTTGCCTGTTTGAACATATTCCATCATTCATAAAGCCCTCGATCTGTCTTTAATTTGTACCAGCGTCACCCCGTCGCACGAACCTCCTGTGCTGCGCTAGTCACAGCTCGCCCGCATTGTGGTGAGCATCATTGAGGAGTTTTGAAAAGCCTATCGGGTTGCAGTTTTGAAATGAAACTCCGATAGCTGGGAAGGACAAAAGCGCCCCATGTCCGCTGAAACTGCGCATAACCGCCGCCTCTTGCCATTGTTCCCTTGACTCAAAAGAGGCACCGGCCGTGGCAGACGAAAGCAGAGGACGATGTTCCACAAGGAGTGTGAGCGTTCCCTGAAGTTTTGAGGGAAGAATTAAGCACTTTTTTAATTAACGGCAATGAATATGGATTATTGTACCGAGGAATGGGGAGATTAGAAGAAAATTTTGATGTTGAACGTGTATCTTTTGTTAATATGCTTGAAGGGTAGTAATGAACAGAGCAGGCGTTTGATAATTTCAATCTCTTAACTGCAATGAATAGGGATTATTGTACCAAAGTATGGGGAGATTAGGAGAAAATTTTGGATGCTGAACATGTATCCTTTGTTGATGTGTTTGGGAGGATAAAAATGTTTTGTACAGGCGTTTAAAAATCTCAATTTTGAAATTTTCAAGTAGATACGGACATATGAATAGGAATTTAATTTTTAAATGTATCATTTCAAGGAAGAGATGCTATTGTGGTTCGTTTGACAGTTTGTCTCCAAGCGGTTGTTTTTACAAAATATTTCTCAAAGAATCGTAATATCATTTTGGCTTCCTCATAATTTTCATTTTACAGCCAAATAATCACTACTTTAAGCTTTGACAATTGAGGTAACATACCGCTCTCTGGATCCCAATATACATGTCTAAACCTGGCAAGAAAGAAAAGTGACTGTCACGGCATTCACTCCTCCGAACAAAAATCTTCAATGTTGACTGTCTTGTCTTTATTAGTAGACAGAAATGGTAAGGAAAACGTGTAATGTGATACAGAAATGGCAAAGAAAACGTGTGATGTGATACAGAAATGGCAAAGAAAACGTGCGATGTGATACAGAAATGGTATGGAAAACATGTGATGGGATATAGAAATGGCAAAGAAAACGTGTGATGTGATACAAAAATGGTAAGGAAAACGTGTAATGTGATACAGAAATGGAAAGGAAAACGTCGAATGTGATACAGAAATTGTATGGAAAACATGTAATGTGATACAGAAATTGTAAGGAAAACATGTCATGTGATACAGAAATTGTAAGGAAAACGTGTAATGTGATACAGAAATTGTAAGGAAAACATGTGATGGGATTGTATTAGCTAAAATATTTACGGTTTGATTTTACTTAAGCAACAGAATAAGCTCCAGATATTGGTTAGTTGTTTAAAATAGCGCGATATTGAGTGTAATTTTTTATTATAAAACCACGAAATTAAAAAAATTCAATTAACACACTTTGTATGTATGCTTGAGAATAAAAAGAAATAAATAAAAATGTATATTTTTACGTTGGTTCTCCTTTTCATCTTACGCGTAATATATGTGGGTTGTATAAACATATATAATATATGTGGGTTGTATAAACAACCTTCTGACATAAATCAAGCGTTAAAATTGCCTAAAAAGAATTTCGGAGTTGGCAGCAGCATTTGGACTTGCAGAGACATTAATTTATTCATTAAAGTGAGTGTGTCGATAACAATAAATATTTTCACTAATTAACATTACTTGAAGAGTGAAGTGCTGATTCCGTAGAGTATTGCTCAAAAAACTCAACTGCGTTTACTCGCAAAAAATGCTAAACATAACGTCATTTTTAAAGTTTGGTTTATAAAAATTGCATCTGTACAAAATTCGTGCCGAAATGATGCAATTCGCACCTAAGCTGGTTACGGCAGCACCTTTCCCAATACATGTTGTCTGCATGAGGTAGGCATAATAATCACAATAAATGTTGCCTTTACGAAGTAGTTACAGTAACTCTAATGAATGTTGCGTTTACGAAGTAGTTACAGTAACTCTAATGAATGTTGCCTTTACGAAGTAGTTACATAACTCTAATGAATGTTGCCTTTACGAAGTAGTTACATAACTCTAATGAATTTTGCCTTTACGAAGTAGTTACAGTAACTCGAATGAATGTTGCCTTTACAAAGTAGTTACAGTAACTCTAATGAATGTTGCCTTTACAAAGTAGTTACAGTAACATTAATGAATGTTGCCTTTACAAAGTAGTTACAGTAACTCTAATGAATGTTGCCTTTACGAAGTAGTTACAGTAACTCTAATGAATGTTGCCTTTACGAGGTAGTTAAAGCAACTCTAATGAATGTTGCCTGCATGAGGTAGCTACAATAACCGACTCGTTCTACACAAGTCAGTTGGTAAGCCTGTCCTGGAAATTTACTCGTACATATCGAGATAAGTAATGAGTTTTTGAACTACGAGTGTAATTATTGTCCCTGCATCAGTTGGAGCAGCGATCATGATGACTGCTATCAGGGTCAATAGTATAGATTTTATACATGTTTAAAATGTGAACATGTTAAACGCTTATAAATAGTATAAATAATACACAGGTATTAATAGTATAGGTGCAACTAGAGCTAGAATATCCGGATTTTAAAAATCCTGTACTATCTCACTTCAACCTCACTCAAAGATCAGAGTGAGGATATACGTGAGAATTTCTATAAAATATATGGGATGTAGAATGTAGATGTTAGATCTGCTATCGACATACCGGGTCTCGATTTAGAAAACATTTTTTCGTGCGCCGCAGCGGTAGTGCCGGAGCCATAAATTTTCGAAGTCTACTTGGCTACGATCGATACGGGCTGTTTTTCTGATCAAATCTTCAGGCTTGTGCTTTTTTCAAATAAATTATTTGGTCTATAGATTTTGGCCAGCAAAAAAACAGCACGCAACAAAGCAAGTCAATGTATGACAGGGGTTCTTAACCTGGGTTCCACTGAACCCCAGGGGTACGGTGAGTCAAACCCAAGGGTTCGGCATGGTACAGTTCGTGCCCCAATACAGTATATAATTGCACACGTATGTTTTGAATTTAAAGAAAAACAACACATTGTAATTTTACAACTACGAAGGGTTCGATGAATGCATATATGGTAAATAAATTGTTTAAATTGCTTAAATTATTTTAAAAATGGAACTTGGGGGGTTCAGTACCTCCAACAAGATTAAAGAACCACTGATGTAAGAGTAACTAAGCTGTCAGCTATGCCGGTACGACGTCGTTAAATATCAGATCCGTGTCGTTGACTGCTCACTAATGACCCCGAGTCCCATAGCTAACTTAGCGTAAATGATTGGCAAAATGATGAGCACAAGGGAGCACACGGATCGTTCGCGCGTTCACACATGGTCAATTATTTAGCTCGTTTCTCAGACATCAGCATCGAGGCTTGACGTGTTTAGAATGTATTTGAATGTGAAAGTGTAGAATAAAAAATAACTGATTTCATATACGAAATTAATCTCCTGCACAGCAAATATATAGCAGCAACGGTACTGAGCAAAATAAACGGCAGCGAAAGAATAGACATGAATAGAAATGAACATCAGGTACTCTCACAAAACCAGTCAGTAATAACCTAGCATTTGCTATCAACTGGCGTAGAATTCATCAGTTGTTGTTTTTGGGAAATCATCGTAATGTTGAAATTGCGTGTTCAATTAATATTTGAAACGAACAAACAATTATAGCGTACTCTTTTTTAATTCAAAACCTGTTGGGGTTCAATTCCACCTTTAGTTCATAACAAACAAATAAGGCCCTGCGTAAAGAGAAGGCGTAAATTCCGTACTATGAAAGGAGTCACACATGCTGAATGTAGGACAACATAAGCCCACACATGCAGAATGTAATACAACAACAACATGAGAGTACCTAGCAACATCATTAGTACACGAAGTGCCACCAACAGCAGCACCCGAACAACAAGCCAGTAAGCAGCAGGGAGTGTTTGCAGTAGCGAGAAGGACATACTCAGGCCTGGCATTAGGCCGTGCTTCAATAAAGAGAGCTGGTACTTAACCTCTCCCAGGCCGAGGCCAAGGCAGACCATCCATCATCTGTCGCGGGCCGGGAGGTGGAGGGAGGAGAGCGAAATGAACCGGCTAAACTCGGAGGTGTTGGGAGAGGGAGATTTTCTAAGTAGAAGTGCCAGTGCAGTGTGTAAGATCGGGAACAGAATTTCAGTCGGTAGCAGTGTTGTGAAATTGATCGTTTTTATGATTGTACATAATTAAATGTTTGTTCCTGGAAGGAGAGTAAAATGAACCGGCGTAACTCGAAGGTGTAGGGAGGAGAAGATTCTTTTTACGTAGATGAGGAAGTTATGTGTTTAAGATCGGGAGCAACATTTCAGAGGGGAGAAATTTTTTCATTCATTATATCATTGTTGTGCCTTTTTTTATAATTCTACATATTTTAAGTCATTTCTTGGGAGGAGAGTGTAATGAACCGGCTAAACTCGAAGGTGTAGGCAAACGGGAATTTTTTCTAAGTAGAAGTGGCAGTGTGTAAGATTGGGTGCAACATTTCAATTGGGAGATCTTCTTTCATTTTATTTTCCAGGATCTTATTTCATTTTATAATGATTCACATTATTGTGAATCATTTTAGAATTTTTCATGATTTCATTCTTGGGAAATTTTGTAATTTTAATTTTATGATTTTACGTGAATAAATGTTATTTTCTGAGAGGAAAGATAAATGAACTGGTTTAATTAACATGCACATGCAGGCAAACGGAAATTTTCTTCGTACAAGCGGCAGTATTGTGTAAGATCGGAAACATAATTTCAGTCGGGGGATGTCATTCCATTTGATTTTCCTAGTTTCGTTATTATGAAATTTGTCACATTGTTTTTCAAAGTTTCATGTTAGTTCCTGAGATGATAATGTTGTTGTTCTTCCGTAATGTCAGTGAGTGGGTTCGATGTATCATTTGAAATATCAGCTTTGAAGGCTTGCATCCATCACACATGAAAATATGGTAGCCATGATGAACAGCCAAAGATTTCATTTGAAGAACCTCGAAAAGTCGTACTTTATAGGGTTAAACTCCTTGTTTGTGATGGGTAAGCTCTTATAATAAATAAAGTAAATGGATACTGGAAATTTGTCCACGTACTTCCCATGTTCACGCAAAGTTGGCTAGAATTGCTTATTTTCGCCGTTGGTTTTTTTGTTCCTCAGATTTGACACAGAGAGGTTCCTATAGTGATGCAAGGTAGTCGGGTTAAAATTCCAGTAAAATAACTTTATTTAACTCCTTACGATGATGAATATTGAAATTCGGTTCTGGGAAACACTCGAGTAGGCCTAACGTATAATTTTTACAAATCTTATAGAAAAAATTTTGGTAGAAAATAACAACATACAATTTTCACAAATGCTCTGGAAAAAATGTCCGTATAAAAATTGAAGAGCAATTCTTGAACAAACATATTGGCTGATTTCTCTTTCTCGCACGTGTGAAGTACAAGGATAAAAAGGATCATTTCAACTCTGCAACTTATGAATGAGATTCTGATAGTAAATCTCGCTTGCAATGCAATATGCTATATATTGAAATATAAATCGTAGAAGTGAGCGTCTCAATCGTACAACTCATTTTCAAAATTATATATTCATGATAGAATACAAACGTATATGAGAGCTAAACATGAAAAAATAGCAGGCATTGAAAAGAACACCGCACGCAAAGTATTCATGCGTAAAACAATATAACGTAATTGGAAATATAAAAAGATGAAGAACAGTATAGTAAAATAACCTCTTTTTCAATAAATGCCGTTTACAGTAGATGTTTAATAGTAGGTCGTCATCAAATGGTCATAATATAATTCGTAACCTAGTGTCAAGCACTATAAATTGGAGCACCTATGAGTTTGAATCAGAAATGTGCTTCTTAGTATCATGAAACTTTGCGGAACGTTTTACTTCCCGTTGGAGTCTGCAGTCTAACAAACACATAAGTAGTGTTGAAGCACATTGAAACACAATTAAACTGTGCAGGTCATGGCATAAATAAGAAAAGAATAAGAAGAACAGCAGATCCTTCTTTTAATTAGATTTCTCCGTTGCAAGGTCATCAGCAACCTCGTTGAAAAAAATGGCGTTTGAATTAAAAGACATTTTAAATGTATTTGGTTGGGCGGTTTTTACTCCTACTTCGTTGTATCGATCATTCGTAGCTCAACAAATTTCATTTCGGGAAGTACAATCATGCAATAAAGTAATTTTAAAGCACATTGCTGTTCTCGAGTGGGAATATATTTTAACTCTCACTTCCGTTCGCGTTATTTTATTTCAAAAAATCTTCAGCATTCATTTTGGCAACCCCCTTTGCGTTAATTAAAAGCATTTGAAATTTTTTTTCCAGTTCAATTACCTTCAGATTTCGGGAAAAATTTGTTATTGGGATACATAAAAATACGGAAACAATTGAAGAATCCTACAATTCGAGGCTCAGCAGCATGGAAACAAACGAATTCCTCAATGAAAAAAAAGAGGAACGAACGAAAAATCCCTTAATGGGAGGCGCAAAAAGTTGGAGACAAGAAATGTTTTGACAGACAAAGAAACGGCTGAGGTCTGTGAATGCTTCTGTATCAACACCGAGTGATGGAAGTGGCTCCGAACTTGACTCAAATGAGCAACCGCGGTAGGAGCCATCAACTAACACAAACACTGCTTAGGGTGATCTGTTAAAGTGAAGCTTAAATGAGGAACACTGAAGAGAAATCCCTGACACATCCACCCTATGCTATTCGCCGGCACCTTCACCCTATGCTATTCGCCAGCACCTTCACACTATACTATTTGCCGGCACCTTCACCCTATGCTTTTCGCCGGTACCTTCATCCTATGCCTTTCGCCGGCACCTTCACCCTATGCTTGTTTGAGCCGTCATTACCAATCAGGTTTTTGGATTAACACTTTTACTGTAATAGGTTTAAACTGAAATTCAATAATCTTATGAAGCAATATTAACTACTCAAACCTGAATGGAATTCCAGTTGTGATTACAGACCAAAAGAATTTCACTTAATTTACAAAATGAACAGAAGATAGGAGACAACCCAGTCAGAAATTTTTGGTCTTCTATCTGTTTCTCAATTTTATTTACTTGTAAATCGGCTTTAATTCAACATAATTCCAGAAAAATTCATGATAGAAGTAGAGCCAAAACCATTCCTCATGATATTGTAAAACCATTTCAGCTATGGTGTGTGTTTTCTAATTTGTAATTGGAAATTGGCTCATAGAATAAAAGATGGTGGTTCAGATGAGCTCTAGAGCGTCAATTTTACGAGTTTTCAAAATTCAGTTGGTTTTTCTGTCCTAAGCTTGTCGTGATCTCTGTGTTCACGTATTCCCGAATTCTTCCAATCCACCTTTATTTGCTGTGAATGCTAGCAGCCCTGAGTACAAGGATCAGCATTTTCAAAGGTGTTTTTAAACATCAGCTTAAGAACAGGACTTGCATAATAAATAACTTTCAAATTCCCAAGCTTAATTCATTTCTTTAGGTTTAGATACTAACAAAATACACTGAATGCGATCCTATGGTAGATTTCAGCAATATCTCCACAAATACTTCAAATTCCCGAGTTTAATCCTTTTCTTCAGGTTTAGATCTTCAACGAAATGCACTGAATGCGATACTACGGCAGATTTGGACGGTATCCTCCATTCTATCAAGTGCGTCCCACGGCAGCGAGAGGGACCCAGAAGACTGAGGTCAACAACAATATAACCTCTGAGTCGATCGATCAGGCTTGATCTTTGGTCACTTGTAGACACTTCTTGTGTTTATGACCTGAGAGTCGCACTAATGACCTGGCCGAGCATTCTTCTTCCGTATCAATTGTCCTGTGCTCGATTGAACGATTTACTGATGAATAGAGTCGAGAGAAACTCTCCATCCAAAACGACCATTTCTTCACAAGAAATCCGTCGACGTGGGAGAAAAATGATGCCAAGCGAAGGGAAGTTCCGGAAGAAGTTTCATGAAGTGTGTTTGGCTGTAAATTATGTGTTGAGTTATTTTGTTCATGGCCTTCGTGAGAAATGATCGTACAGATGCAATTTTGTGCGACAAGTCAATTAGTCAAACATGACCCGCAGATTGTCTCAAGTCGGAACGTTTTTTTCTCTAAAACCAAAATTCGACCACACAAGAATTCTGAAATTTAATTGCTCTATATATACGAAGACCCTTTTCATAAATAATTTTCCAATGAAATTGTGGTAAATCACTGTTTTGCTGCTTCCTTGATGTGAGCTGCGTTATTTATTGGTAACCTATCGTGTTCGCTGATAATTGTAACGCTGTTATGTCTATGTTACAACGCAGGTAGAGGACTTATAAGTTGCTATACTCAAATGTGTCCATTGTACTAGACTTGAGAAGCAATCTACTTCTGTATCGTTTATTGTAAAGAAATGTATAAAGGTATTTTAAAAATTTAATAACCTAAACATTTAAACTATGCCTGATATCACTTCATTAAAAGTACGGCACTGGGTGATGTGCACCTTATATACACGCAAACGAATATGAGCTACAAAAACAATGGATTGTTGGTTATTCTCTACACGTGATAGAATTACGCGCACGTTTGAATTCAAAATGAGGTTAGCAAGGAGGATTCGTCAGATGATTCGTTTCCAAACAAAAACGATTGAAGTCCTTGTTCTTCTTCGCCGAAATGATGTCAAGTTTTGTCTGGGAACCATTAGAAGAAACCGCTCTTTTTTTGAAGAGAAATTTCCTGAGTTATTAAGCTGAATGATCGTTCTTTTCCACATCAAAGCGACTCTATTTGGAAGAAAAGATTCAAAAACGAAAAACGTGTCGCGCCTTCAGCATTCAAAAACTGTTGTTAAAGGACGATTTGAAGCCGTGTTTCATGCTTAAACATCTTGGAAAGCGACTTCTATTTTAGAGTTTAATATTGACCATTCCCGAAATAACGTGATCACATGCGTTAGCAAAACTTCCTATCGTGATTTTTTTTTTATTATATCCCGTTCTCGGGTCGATGAATTCGCTAACAAGAAGGACAGGTTTTATTTCTTACTTGAAGAACATTCAAAGATGCATATACATAAATTTACCGTGAACATTTCAGATCTTAAATCCCATATCTCGTTTACACACGTCGTCCTCTCAATAAAAGTCAGTTTTTTTCCGAGACGTTAGAGGAACACACTTTTTCCGATCCTAAATCATTTATATTGCATAAGTTTCTTATGAAATAAGTTATTTATGAAATTAATAACAAGAAATTTGTAGCACAGCTCTTTTGGTCTCACAACTTCAATCACGTTGTGCTTAATAATTCAGTGACCATTCCCTGGCTGAGCGCTCTGCTCGAATCTAGGGATAGAAAATATTCGAAATGTCATGTGTAAGATTTCGAAAAGAAACGCTGATCATCCAGGAAAAGAAACGCTGATCAACCAGTAAAAGAGGAACAATCCAGTGAAAGAAAGGCTGATCATCCACTAAATGCAGAACAATCCAGTAAATGAAAGGCTGATCATCCACTAAAAGAGGAACACTCCAGTAAAAGGAAAGGCTGATCGTCCGCTAAAAGGAAGGCTGATCATCCACTAAAAGGAGAACACTCCAGTAAAAGAAAGGCTGATCATCCACTGAGAGGGGTGCACTCTCCCCCCGTTCTTTAATTTGAATTTGTGTAGAAGCACTCGACACTAATGACGTGTCGGAATAGATGTCCCTTCGATTACACGATATATATCACCTCTAATTCCTAGTAAATTCTTTTTGTCCAAATTTGGGAGCCTGGAACCCAATGAGACGACAAAATTGTGCACGAAACGCCGAACGTCGCTCGATATTTTCAGCTAAATTGGATCTTATTGAATGACGACGTGTAACTCGAAAGTCAAAGAACGCTCTCGTTTGGATTCGATCTTAAAATAAAAAAATTAAGAAAAAGGCGAGCGGTGTCTAAGCTATTCCTGTATTCTAAGTTATTAAGATTTTTCGCAGCTTGCCAGAAAATAATCGATCACAATTTCTTAGTGAAGAAGTAAGTGACTTACATTATCTCTCATTAGAACCTAAAATATCGATTCAATGTCTATTTATCTCTTGTGTTAAAATAACAAGTATTCTTTAAATTGTGAATTAATTCTCTGGCAAGCGAGAATTTTTAGAAACTATTTCATGGAACTTTCGATTGACCTTACAATTTTACTCATGTTTGTATATATATAAAAGAACAAGTGAAAATTTCTTTTCTCATAAACTTTCTTGTACCAATAGGGAAGTAAACAACATTAAGGATGGAAATTGGCATTGAACTGTGAATTTTCACATAAAATATGAATTACGAGTGAACGTGACTGACTTTTGTGCTTTTAAATTTGATTAGACGCACTTTTTGGGTCTTTAAAATGAGTTAAATTAATTAATTCAATTCATTTATTAAATTGTATGGAATTTTGTGCTCTCAAGTGTAATTAGACGAAATTTCGTGTTTTTTAATTTATTCAAATAATAAATTTAATTAATTCAATTATTGAATTAAATTGGACGGACTTTTTTAGTCCTAAATTTTATTTGATTAACACATCGAAATTACTGGACAGGTTTTCATTTCTGCTCTCAACTCGAGACCAATCACTTGCTCCCAGCACCGAGATTAACATCTCCTATGGAGCATTTGAAGCCTTTAACACGGTGGCTACCCAGTCTAACTTTTTCGCCGGAGCATGCATATTTTCGCCGCCCGAGCGATTTAATTACTTGGGCGGCAATAAACAAGCATGCAGGCGGCGAAAAAGTTAGACTGGCTGGGTTTGTGCGGTTGCTTCGGTTCGGTTCGGTTGTGAGTAGCAGACTTGAAAAACCGACTGTACTATTCAAATCCATTCTTTCACTTTCTAAAAATTGTGAAAAATGTAATCGCACGAAAATATTTTACCTCGTATGTTAAAATCTGTTTTGAAAATGTTAGTGAAATAATTGAAATGCTATTCATTTATCCCGGGATGCAAATGAGCAACTTACCTTGTGGTGCACATCCGTGCTAATTTATTTTACGGTCACCCTGTAACAAACGTCATGAAGAAAACCTTCAATGCAAGTGTATACATTCGCCAGCAAACGTTGTTAGTGATAAAGATACAATTTTGTTGATCTGGATTTTATTCGTACCAAAAAATATTCGATAAATTTTACTCTAAAACACATAACTAAAAACGTTTGAAACAAGTGTTTCTGTGGACTAAAAAAAATATTCCAGAACTTTTTACTCCAAAATACATAACCAAAAACATTTAAAACAAGTGTTTCTTGAACGTCTCTTACTCATGCCCGTTTAACTCAATTTTCCATCAAAAAAAAAATTCTCCGAAATCTCATTCTACACACACGCAGCCTAGCATTCGCAAACTGCTATTTAAATCCCTTGTTAATGGACAAATCTTTTCACGAAATCCGCGAATTTTATTCGGGCGTTGCACGGTTGCTGACGCTGACATTTCGAATGCAGGCGAACGAGCTGTGAATGCTTCAATCTAAGTCATGAATGATGCCCTGCGTGATGAATGGCCGTAATCGGGCTCGGACGTTAGGACTTGGAGCGATATTGGCTGGCCCGATCGACTCGGCTCTTCCAGCGCCGAATTTTATCGTCCTGCTGGTGTGATCAGCATGAATATTGTGCCCAGCCCACACCCTCTAAATGAAACTTGTTACCTCTGACACCAGACGAGGAGTGTCGTTGTAGCTTGATGAGCGATTAAAGAAGATACCCCAAAATAACATCTGTTGAACGTGAGTTTTAATCGGATTCTTCATTCACCTTCGAGGAAGGAATTTGATAATTTTCACCACTGATTTTGATGATTTTCTCGGATGCTTTACGCATTTTTAGTAGTGATACATTTTCAGTCTTAAGAAGTAGTATCAAATCCTTGTAGTGTTGTTCAGTTATGTTTCAAGATCGAAGAAGGTGAATTTTATGTTATGGATATTTTACTTTGTATAAATGAACCAGTTATGTTTTAAGATCGAAGAAGGTTATTTTTTTAGAAGTATTGTTATTTTACGGTGTATAAATAAACGTAAATATGATGACCGGTGTGAAATAATCATAACTAAAAAGGTTAATGCATCAGACACATACAAAAAACTCGGAAAAATGAAATCATCTTTTAACTGGCGGTTACTATAATATTTTTTTGAATTTTTCACGTACATCAACGTTTTCTTTCAAAACTTGAAAGTTTTTAAATTTCATGTTCATTTCTTTGGTCTAGATGATAAGACTTGTATCTATGTCAATAAAAAAATTCATCAAAATAAAACACACGAGTACTGAGTAGTCAAAGTATATGTACATTTTTTTGCGACTCCCAGTTTATTACGTTATCTTAAGGAGCTTTCAAGAATTGTGTTCAGTACGAAAGAAAAGATATGGTACCTTTTTTCAGGCATATTTTGACAGCTAATTTATGGTAGTTAACAGAAAAAATCCTAGCCCTCAATAAACGTACAAAGAATTACAGAGGTTAATTACGATGCATATTTTGCAAAAATAGTTTTATGAAGCAATAAATCACAAATACATAAGAAAATGATTTTAAAATTAGCTGAAAATTATATATGAACTTAAGACTAAGAAATTTCTAGCACAGTTCTTTTTGCTTCACAACTTCAATAACGTTGAGCCCGAAAAATTCAGTGACCATATCGGGGAAAGAATGAAAATTTTGGGCAGTGAAACAAAACGTTTCTGACTGGAATTGAAAGAAGGTTCCTAAGGCAGAAAATTCTTCGGTCATTGCTTACCAATATTTTGCTCCTCAGCTTCTTGCAAAATAGTTAGGTGAATGTTTTCTAGTACTAAAATGGTGTGTTGTAATTTTTTCGATTATAATAGATCATGGATGAACGAACATCTAACAGTTCCTTGGCATGTAGTAAGCCTCAGGCCACTTAATTTAGCATGGATGGGGCAGACTACTACCTGCTGCATTCTGTTCGGTGAAATTTCTCATCCTAGAACTTGGGTGGATAATCAAATGGTAGCCATTTAACTCTACGTTATATTTGAGTAGCTTAAAATCCTTCGCACACACACACATGATTATTGCATTTTTAGTTCAGGGCACACCCATTGAATTTATTTCCTTGAGATTCTTATTTCACGGAAATAGATCCTTGTAATTCTTATCTTATTTTTAAGCAGTGCCTGCTTTTAGCGACGTAGGATGGACAGATATTCTATTCAACCTAACTTAAAATCCCTCTAGCACGTTATCTGGAAGGAAATTCAGTTGAATCTGTACTCAATATCAGCCAAACTCAACATTCAATGGAAATGAATATCCCTACACCGTATTCTTTGCTCGAATACTTCAGACATTCATTTCGACGGCTTGGGTAACACGATACTTCAGTTTCCACTTAAATCACTCCTGATATATGTTTTAAAAATTTCGAATTTACAGCTTCAACAAACATCATTAAGTAAGATTCACACCAACTTTCAGAAGCCAGTGAAATAAAAAAGGTGATTTTGAATTTACCGCTTCAACAAACATCATTAAGTAAGATTCACACCAACCTTCAGAAGCCAGTGAATTAAAAATGTGATTTTGAATTAACCGCTTCAACAAGCATCGTTAAATAAGACTCACACCTACTTTCAGAAGCCAGCGAAATAATACAGTGAATACGAGGCTCCCGACCAACCGTGCAGTTCTCAAGCAGTTAGTTACGAGAAATGCGTTTCAGGAGGACAACGTTGTCAAGAGCCGCTGGTAAAATCCCAGAGAAAAGATTCCCGCTCAACTAAAAGCAAGACCTTGTGAAGACCTCAAAGCTTGAAAAACATTCCTTGTAATTGGCAGGACGAACTCTGGTTATGTAGCTGCATGTGGATGTAGCCGAAATTCTATCCTAATTGATGTCAGTGAGTTTAGAAGTTTGGGTTTAATTTAGGTATTATCTTTCAAGTTCATTTGTTCAAATTAAATGAAGTCATTGAGTTAATGGCATGCGTCAATTGTAAAACTTGTGGCCTTAATCCGAAGTTTGAGTTACTCACAATCTATAATCTTACAGAAAATTATTAACTTGTTACTCTTCGTGCATCAGTTTGTATTTTGAATGATAGTTTCATACGATAATCCACCATGAAGTATCACGGTTACTAATTGGCAAAAATAGCGCTAAAATACGAGTAAAAAGTGATGCGAAATTTTGATAATGCGGAAACCTAGGTTACATCCACTAAATTTATTCCGCAATTTATTATATTTATATAAGGAGTTTTCAAACGCAGTTTTAAACGATCTTTGACATCTGTAGTGAAATTTATTTAATAACATGAAACAAATTCAGTCAAATGCAACTAGAGTTTCGATAGCATTCATCTTAAAAGAGTAGAAGTGTTATTTTTTTAAACAAAGCTTTGCTTATGTAACGATGTTGACAGTTATCACCTCTGTATCTAGAAAATGATAAATATGAAAGTAAAAATTAATATTTTCACGAAAAAACTGCATTTGAGGAGCATTACATTTTTTCAGCATCGGCGCAAGTCTTGTTCCCAATTACGAATGCTGTTTTAAAGCCCAATCGTTTTTGTTCCCATTATTGTTTGCACGAGTGTTGTTCCCAATCCCAAGTACGCCTGTTGTTGTTCCCAATCGTGGTTGCTCCCATCGTTGTTTGCACGAGTGTTGTTCGGTCATTTCAAGTACAAGTGTTGTCTCCACTCGTATAATGATACAATGAGAGGTGAGAGTTATAAAGAAATGTTGCAATAGAAAAAGAAAAGTTCATTCTCAAGCTGAGAAAAAAAACTACTGAAATCAATAAATCACTTTATTTATTTTTTTAAGGTGCACAACGGAAGTAAATTGTGTTTTATATTTTCTTGCCATCACACTGAGAATTGATGACTGAGCAGCACCCGTACGCTGTGTCTGTCATTTAATTGTAATCATTTATGTAAATGCAATTTCATTAATTAATTAATAAAAGAATGTCTCTACAATTGCGAGTCACTCATTTGAGAAAAAAGACATGGAACAGATAAGGACAGAAAAAGACAGAGAAAAGAGTGCAGGAATGGACTTTGTTAGCGTTTTAACAAAAACAGAAAGGTAAAACTAACTGGATTATTTGCATAATGACATTCTATGCAGCAAAGATAGCGCGTTCCGAAGGACTCTGTATTCATGAGAAATACAACCGTCATTTTCAAACGCTTGCGTAATACATATGTGGTATAGCAACGAAAAGATTTTTATATAATTTTTAGTTATTCAATTTTAATACATATGATATTCACAGTAGCTAACTCTTGCTCACTCGTATAAATAAAGCAAATTTATAAACATCGAAAGTCTACGAAATAAGTTAAATTTCCTAGCAAGCTAACTTCTGCCGAGTGATTCATGGAAAGCAAATAAAGCACAGGAAAAGTGCGTGATGCAATTAAAATATCTTGGCTAGCTAACCTTTTTCCAGCGATTCATGCAAAGCAAGTAAAACAGAGAAAAAAAATGTGTTGCAATTAAAATCTCCTCGCTAGTTAACTGTTGTCGAGCAAGTAGAACGCAGACAAGTGCATGTGAAGCAAGTGAAATCTGCGCACATAACTGTGGGGTAGAAATGACTCGAAATAAGATGTCGAAATTTTGAGCATGAAGGAAGTGAAATCTCCGCACATAACTGTAGGGTAGAAATGACTCGAAATAAGATGTCGAAATTTTGGGCATGAAGGAAGTGAAATCTGCGCACTTAACTGTGGGGTAGAAATGACTCGAAATAAGATGTCGAAATTTTGGGCATGAAGGAAGTGAAATCTCCGCACATAACTGTAGGGTAGAAATGACTCGAAATAAGATGTCGAAATTTTGGGCATGAAGGAAGTGAAATCTGCGCACTTAACTGTGGGGTAGAAATGACTCGAAATAAGATGTCGAAATTTTGGGCATGAAGGAAGTGAAATCTCCGCACTTAACTGTGGGGAAGAAATGACTCGAAATAAGATGTCGAAATTTTGAGCATGAAGGAAGTGAAATCTCCGCACTTAACTGTGGGGTAGAAATGACTCGAAATAAGATGTTGAAATTTTGAGCATGAAGGAAGTGAAATCTCCGCACTTAACTGTGGGGTAGAAATGACTCGAAATAAGATGTTGAAATTTTGAGCATGAAGGAAGTGAAATCTCCGCACTTAACTGTGGGGTAGAAATGACTCGAAATAAGATGTCGAAATTTTGGGCATGAAGGAAGTGAAATCTCCGCACATAACTGTGGGGTAGAAATGACTCGAAATAAGATGTCGAAATTTTGGGCATGAAGGAAGTGAAATCTCCGCACATAACTGTGGGGTAGAAATGACTCGAAATAAGATGTCGAAATTTTGGGCATGAATCTGATTGGAGGAACGACTGCAGAGTTAGAGGCGGTCACATAAGCTGAACTTCGCTCATAAGCGCCGGACGATTCCAGAATTTCTGCGATAAAAGCGACTTCGTTGTGGCGCTCTGTCTTCGGTGGCTTAACTTTACCGGTAAAAGTAGCAAAGTTAATTTCCGACTCAAACTTTTGCAGACGTATGAACTTGAAAGGATTCTGCATTCGTTCTTTAGAATTCTTTAATCCTGGCGTAAAGGAAATCTCTAATACCATTAAGAGTTTCTTGGTCTGCTTCTGAAGATCAGGTCCATGTTCATCCGGTCTCACAAGAAATTCTTTTGTTTTCTTTCGAAGAAGTTCACCCTTGGTGTACAGAGAAACGTCATCTTTCTTTCATCATCAAGAGGATCGTGCTCGGAAGGTAAAAAACATTCGACTGTTGTAATATTATTGCAAAATTTTACACGTTCGAGACCAGAGTTTCAGGGCTTTTGTGGTTTTGCCAGTGATTTTAGACTGATTTTAGACTGATTTAGAAGAGCAATTCTTATGAGTAACAAAGGCTAGCTTTATTAAAACAATTCTAATGAGTAACAAAGGCTAGTTTTAGTAAAAAAATTATTTTAAGGTGAAACAGAGGCTAGTTTTAGTGCTACAATTTTAATCAGAAACAAAGGCTAGTTGTAGTGCAACAATTTTAATGAGGAACAAAGACTAATTTTAGTAAAACAGTTTTAATGAGAGGCAAAGGCTAGTTTTAGTAAAACAATTTTAATGAGAAACAAAAACTAACTTTAGTAAAATGATTTTAATGAGAAACAAAGGCTAGTTTTAGTAAAACAATTATTCTAAGGTGGAACAGAAGCTAGTGTTAGTACCACAATTTTAATGAGAACCAAAGACTAGTTTAAGTAAAACAATTTTAATGTGAAACAATTTAAAGGCTAGTTTCAGAAAAACAATTTTAATGAGAAACAAAGACTAGTTTTAGTAAAACAATAATATTCTGAAGAGAAATAGAGGCTCCTGTTAGTAACAGGGTTAGTTGAAAAGATGCCATCGCCCCAGTAACGTTGATAACTTAGTATACGAGGCAACCTGCATTGATCCGTTACCGTTTTTTTTGCCTCCACTGTATTTGACGAATTTATATACTCACTCTCATTTACATTTAAATCATGGCAATCTTATAGTAAAGATTCGTTTCCCGTCGTTGCTAATTTTACGCTAATTATTATAATTTCGCAGGCAGACTCCATCGTAATTTTCAGAATAATAATTAAGACGTTGACTGCGTATTGGTACATACAATGTATCACTAGATTAAAACTGCACATTTACGTACCATATCAATGAATAGCATTCAAATTATTTCACCACCTCTATTTAAATTCAACCCTAGCGTTCAAGTCAAAATGCTATCGTTCAGTTTTATTTTTCAGCTACTTTCAAATTCTATTACTTCCAACCTAACGAAGTCGACTAAACCAACCGCGCAAACGCAATTAATGTGTTAAGGAACTTACAAAAAGTTAAATGCGGGCGCAGTTTTTTAATATACTGCTAACCGTGAAATTTTCAAGATCATACAAAAGCTTCTGGTTAAAAGATCGTTTCTCCCACGCTTGACACAGACGAGCTCTGTCTCTCACGGCAATCTTGCACGGCCTTATGGTTGTCAACTGGCTGAGGCGTCCCAGAATTTAACCGATCGTACCATCGAAAACCGAGTTGAGGTTAACACCTTGACTGCGATAGGACCCAACGGTGGGTCGTTTGAATTAGTTTTAATAATCTTTTAAATTAATGGTATTTAATTGGACCTTGTTAATGTTTGGTGTTGGTAAAATTTGTAGCAACTTTTGAATTTCAATTTTGAGTTGAATATTGAATTTCAGTTTAACCCGTCGCTGTCACCGTGTTAACGTAGTTTTTTTGTCTTGACTTTTCACCTTTGGTAAATTAGTAGAACGTGATCTTTTCTAAAATTTTGTAACGTTCTCTGCTCATTTAAGTGATGTAAAGGAAATATATTAGAGTGGAGTTCATAAATTTATAAATGATAATCGTTTCATCAGATGACGATGCGAGATTTTCTCTGAACATTTAAAACGCTTACTTTGGGCGTACTGAGAGGACAAAAAATATGTCTCACGAAATTACTGAGAAGTTCTTTCAATATAAAAATTGTTGAAAATGGGTCATCATACAGGGGTTTTATTGTGAAAGTTACGACATTAATAA
Organism: Morinoia aosen; assembly: GCA_030386875.1. Classification (NCBI taxonomy): domain Eukaryota; kingdom Metazoa; phylum Arthropoda; class Malacostraca; order Amphipoda; family Talitridae; genus Morinoia; species Morinoia aosen. Next base: position 45,809,161 of record CM059577.1, on the reverse strand, counting down.
TAGTTTCTAGCCTCAAACTTCACCTGGGTATCATACAATAACACTATTGTATTCATAAGATTTATTTCGAGAACAACTTTCCTTTTACAAATGTTCTCAATAAAATTTTATGAGTCGGTAAAGAACCAAATTTCTGCAGTTTCGTACTGATGAAGATTCCTTCACGCGAACGTGGACGTAATTTTTACCTCAAAGTTACGTTGCGAATCAAAAATTATAAATGTACAGTTACATGTTCAGAGCGAAAAATAGAATTGTAATTCCCCGTAATTCCCGTAATTTTATTTCCCGTATCCCCGTAATAAAATAGAATTGTAATTCCCCGTAATTCCCCGTAATTAAGCCTTCATGATGATCAGTGTTGGACGCTTAAAATTTTCCTTATTAACTTTGGTTCCACAGGTAATTTGTTCCAGGTTCTTCGAGGCCAGTTTTTGTGTAACGTGCGTTTTGTAGTTAATCGAGCCTGATTTTATGAACTTGATACGGCTCAAAAAGTCGATTTTCATCGGCAATTTTCAAACCAAAGATCATCATCGTGGCTGAGGCTCTAAAGGGCTTTAATCTAAGTTCTTTTCCATCTAACCGCAAGTTTATTTAACGCTGCTAAAAAGATTATTTTTTTAACTCCAATTAAGTAGTTAACGTGAAGTGAATTCTCTAATGGAATTGAGAAAGCCTCGCAGAACGTGGAAAGGAAATTCAAGGAAGAGCCCGATGTAAATGATATTGTCAGCATTGATCAAAGATTGACCGAATACAAATTAACCAATAACATTAACCACAAATTCATTTGCCTCTGCTTCAAGAGTTTTTCTTTCGTTTTTTTTTTGCTACAGGTTATAAAATTTTCCAAGGAAAGTCTTCGAATCTGAAACGGTTTTATAAACTGCGTAGTCATGGTTCATGCTTTTTAATCCTTTTATTTTTCCGTACCGTTATTCAAATAGCGCTTATCATAGGGCTTTTAAATCGATGCCTTCTTTACTATAATGCCTCAAAAATACTATAAATGTCATTTATGGAAAATAATATCACTAGGGTTCATCGATCTCAGCTTTTTAAAATTGTATTCATATCACACACGTTCTAGACAAGCTCCTGCAACGAAATTAATATGCTGCAAAATAGAAAGAAAGTCGTTCACAAAGTGTTGGAAAGAAATCTGCGGCACTATGAATATTTTTTTTCGACGCAAGGCTGGCAGATTTTTTATTAGATTTCAGAATTCATAGCTTCACTGCCATAAATTTCCGGATGACAAATGATAGGTTGGTCATGTGTCACTCGCCAATGAACTTTGACAAATGCTACACCGGTATGCCATCGACAAGCGCTCGTTCTCGTTCGTCAAAAGTATCATCGACGACCAAAGACTTCAGACCTGGAATGGTGTGAGAAAATGATTTTGTTTGTACAGCTAATGTTTGAAAATTATTTTTCTGAACTACAATAATGATATCGCTCTCGTTCGTTAAAAATATAGAAAGTATCATCGATGACCAAAGACTTCAGAGTCAGAACGGTGTGAGAAAATGATTTGGCTTTATTGCTAATGTTAGAAAATCAGTTCTCTGAACTACAAAATAATTCATATTTCCTTTAAATAATCCCACTCAAACAATCAGTATCGATCCCAGGTATTTCATCTTGAGGTGCAAGGAGGCAAAGTAAATTTTTCATATTTTTCCGACGAGTATTTGCGCAGACTGTCATTTCGTTTACTTGTTGTAGAAATTTTTCACATTGGAACCTCGGTTTTCCAATGAATTCGTTTCCTTCTTTTGCATCTGAACTTCAAGTTAATGCTCGAACTTTGAAAATTTGATGCATGAATTCCTGTGTTTGAAAGTCAAACTTGGGAAAATATTCAAACAGAAAAATTAAAACTATTAGTAAATTGAAAAGTATACATCGCTGAATAAATTTCATAAATTCGAAGTAAATCTAATATAAGAATAATCAACTCTAATTCATAGTCAATTGATCGGAAATATCAACCTCACTTGAAGGTAAATTTTATAAACGTATATTCAACGAAAATTTCGTTATGACGGAAGAAATCAAGAACTCTTTTATTTAATGCGAACCAAACCAAACATTGCTAACAAATTAATATGAGTAATACAAACAATATCTACATAAATAGGAATCAGCATTGGTGGCATCAGCCAGTGAAACATCTATAAAACTCACACAAGGATCGCGTCTTTGAACTGTCCACTATATTATAACTCCGAGCTGCTTGCTTGATTGGTCGGTCTCTCGGTGACGCTCATCAGGATACTCAATGACCGTATCTGTGAGACGAGTGTCACCAGTGCACAAGTACAAGAATATTTTAATGGCGGGTACTATTTGGATGGATATATTTGTTTTTCATCTACATATGCAAGATTTATAAGAAAAATATCAAATCCCGTCATTTTTGAAGAGCCGTGTACTCTAGTTACGTAGTATTTGGAAAGCTATCCTAGACAGCTCATATACTTAGGGGTCAGAAGGTAGTAATTATAATTTATTCTGTGCGGAGAGTCTAATTTCGCTCCTACACATTACATACAAAAGATCATACACAGAAGATCTGCTTTGATTTATATTCAATTTATACTCTTCCGATTCGAAGCGAGAATTAAATTGTTAAAACTTTCTTAGGATCGATAACGTATCTATATCTATCACGATTGACAACCACAAGATCATATTGTATTGTATGCATGTTTAAAATGCCAGAATTAGTTCAGCTTATCTTTAAAAGTTTATATTACTGCAATGAGGCGGCCAAAGAAAATAATTTTTAACTAGCCGTAGTTATTTCCCCTTGGGCTTTATTGCCTAGACCTCATAAGATTTTTAATATTTTGGATAGGATGAAAGCCATTCTCATTTTACCATCCTCAAAATTTTCAAGGGGAAAAATTCTAAAAACTTAGGAATAAAAAAAAATTGATAAACGTGCTCGTTTTGCTCAAACCCAACATGAGTACACAATCGTGGTGATGTTTTCATAACAAAAACCCATGTTCTTAGATGTAGGAACGGCAACCAGAAATAAACTGAAAATTCTTCAAAAAATTATGCCCATTAAACCTCCCAAAAACATTTCAAACAAACCAAAGATCTGGAAATACCGCACAACCCCCAAAAACCATGGAGTTGCGGACCGTATACAGGATACAATTTTGCCATTGGAAAGCAACAAATTCCCAGCTTCAGCTATAACCATCGGCATCGAAGAGAAAATCTTCTGCCTCGGCTGAGAGCAATAAACCTTATTGAACGCAGAGGTCAAGCTTATTTATTAAGGCTCTTTTCTTGCGACCGGCAGCAAGCTTACCTCTGAGGTTTTGCACTCTCATTGGCCTGGATTATTTGGAAGAATACTGCGATATTTTGTCAATACTTCCATCGTTGTAAGTTCCTTACATCATCGGTTGCATTGTGCCCAGCCAATATCGCAGATCGCAGGTACGGTCTTCTGTTGCGATATGAAATTGGTCAGTTGCAGTCACTCTTTTGTATTGCCAAAGGATGTCTGCTATTGTGGTAATATTTCTTACGGGATGCCGATGCCTTTAAAAACACGGCGCGTATCAACGCGTCTCGTTCTAGGCTGCGCCAATACGAGGGCTTGTCCGATCTCATCCCACCAAAACTCACTGGTTTTTTTGATAATTTTTCTACCTTCTTTAAGTGCACAGCGAGTGGGAATTGGTGAAATTCTCATCATCAGTTAAATAAAACATTTTAGAATTCCATGTATTGTAACATTCTGAAAAACAAACATCAACTTCAGGCTGCTTGGTAGTTCATATTATTTGCTTGTTAACTATCGAAATATATTATAGGAATTTGAGAATTTATCGAAAGGGGCAAAAATTATTTTTTAAATTTTGTCAGCCTGAAGAATATGTTTGATAATCGTAACTTTGCTTTATGTGAAATTTGAATTTGCTTTGGCAAAACAATTTAGGCTTTTTTCATGGAATTGCAGCCCGCTGCTAACTTGAACGAATGGTATTTTTGATTCTAAGTTTCAATAACGTCATATATTTTAGTGCAGAGCAAATTATTCAATTTAACGCGAGTCAAATATGATTTCAGTCAATTCTTTCGCGTTCTTCTGGCTGATGCCAAAAAAGAAAGAACTTAATTTACTTAAGTACATTTACAGACTCAGGCTTCAACGTCATCGATTTAGACATTTCCCGCATCACCACTTGGGACATCATCAAAAATACGAAGACATAAAAAACGTAACACTGCGTTTGCGATTAAGTCCTTCGAATTTTTTTATCGTATTGTTTTTTAGTTTGAAACTGGGCATTATTCTTCCGAACTAGATTGACGTATAAGAAACTCAACGTTATAAGTTAATTGGAGAATTTATCAAACATATGTATTCTCCCTGCACGAGTTTTTACGTAATGTAAACGTTTGCCTGGGAGGGTACAGAATGTAGAAGAGTGTGAGCTCAAACTAATGAAAAACTATTTTTTTGTTCAGTTTTATTTGAGAAGTTCTAGGGAAGAAGATTACTGCGCTGTAAATGTATTTTGATGACTAAAAATTTTTATATCATAAAAATGCGATTTCAAATCAACATTCGCATTGAATGTCTTAAAAAAATTCAATATTCTCGTACATATATTGACCAACCAATTTTTTTTTGTTTTTAGTTTCTTTTTTTAATTGGACATGAAGCTCTGGACGACGAGACTGCAACATTTATTTCTCGTTCCAAATGTTGAACTTTCTAGTAAAATTTTCGTTTTAAATTTTCTGCGTTTCAATTTGCGTCGTTTGTAGGGTTTTGTAACATGAAATCTATTATATCAACTACTGAAGAAATGAAGATAAATTGAGACATAACTACCCTCAGAGCATTCATTTTTTCAGTTCTAAATGCTCAGCAAGCTGCTCATATTTACCGTACGTACAACGCTATTCTATGAATCTGAATGCTAAAACTTTTGAGAATTGAAAATTAAATAAGAAAAAATACTCGTCGGTAATACTTACAAAAATCAGCGGTGCAGCATGAACTCTTCAAACATGAAATGATGAAAAGTGTTCAACTAAAACTAGTTTTGCGTTGACAAGAAATCAGAATACAAAGTCTCTTTCACATCTGCAGTATTTATTCATTCAGAATGTTTTCATTCAGAATTCATTCATTCAGAATTTTTTCATTCAGAATTCATTCATTCAGAATTTCATTCAGAATACACCTTCAGTATTTTCTATTGTAAATACCAGAGTTTGTCCTGGAACGAACAGGGGAGAAGTAAATCTTATTTCCGCTCTCACGCGTGCAAAACTTCAACGGTCAATTGTGACTTCGTTTCGGGTCGAAGTTTTCGAAAAGGAATCTCAAAAGTGGAAGCTTTCTTCTCTCCTGAGGTGTCAGGGTCGGCAACGGCCCATTGTGACTGGCTCTGGCAGAAGCACAAGAGCTGAGTCCTATAAATGGAGGTGCTTCGTAGCCTGGCGTAATCAAGGATGCTATTATAGCGTGAGGTCTACCGCCACATATCGCCGACCCAGGTGCAGTTTGAGATGTAAAAATTGAGGGCTTATCGCTGAATTAAATTTATGGAAATAAGAAATATTCATCATTAACCTAACATAACCTCACGCTATGGTACTAGCAAGAGGTAGATCTCATGCTATTGTGTGGTAGAACTTCCGCTGTATAGCAGCACCAAATCAAGTCCGTACATAACGGACCGTGGATGACATCACAAAAAAAAAATCACAAACAAACACTGACGGTTTTGTTCGTGTGTCACTTCGGCCTGGATGGTGATGTTGAATCCTGAGCTCTGTTTTGATTTCCCATGGCCTTCGGTCTTTTATTCATCATTGACGGTTGAGGTAGCTATGTAGATTACGCGCTTAATTCTGAAGAGGAATATTGATTGTAAGATTCGTATTCTTGGATTCTTAATTCTGGAGAGGAATATTAACTTTTAGATTCTTATTCGTGGATACCTAATTCTGGAGAGGAATATTAATTTTTAGGTTGTTATTCATAAAGTCTCACCTACCCAGTTCAATAAACCCTCTTATTTGCATCAATGATGGTTTGTGAAAGTTCATTTAAACCCGTAACCAAACTAAGTGAATTAAATATAGATTGAGTGTTAATAAAGTCTTTGCATTGCTGTAAGCTAGAGTCTTTGGTAATAAAGTGTTTGCATCGGGTCTTTGGTAATGCCTTTGGATTGCAATAAGGTTACAATGCCTTGACACATTAGGCAAGTTCACACGGCTAACAAATCAGGAATGTCATTTGGTTATTTGTTTGAAGCACTTCTTTGCTCTTTAGCAAAGAAGTGCTTTTGTTGAACTTCGTTCTTGGTTCTAAAGTGAATATAGGATGGGTAAGTAAGATACCCATTTGTTTTTTTCTGTAAAAAGTGTAGGAATATATGAAAAGCAATAAATAAGTGTTAATCTAAGTCATACATATTCGAGGAAAAATTTTTGGCAACTCTTGGATAACAGAGTAGATTTTAGGCCCATTATATTGTCAAATTTGAAAATTACTGGAATAATTAAACAATAAAAATTCCATGCTGCACTAAAACTACCAACAATACGATGTAATAAATGCTGCCACCGGGCTCAAACTTTGAAGGATTTACACTCAATGCTGCAGGATTTACACTCAATTCAGCATGGGAACACGTCGGCAAAGCTAAATAGCTTTTTGGTTCTATCGTTCGTCACTTTAAGTAAATTTCATAACGGCATTGCGAGTTTCATTTTTACTCTAGACCTAAACACTTCAAATAATGAAAAACGGATAAGCAACTAAAGAAAGATCTGTAATGAGAAAAGGAGCTGGTGTTATAACCTTAACAAGAGGCAGCATGTAACCAAAAATATTCCGATGCACCAATAATCCATTACATTCTTGTTCACAGCGTTCCATTAAAATGATGAAGTTATAAGCTTCAAACGGAAAATTTATCGCTAAAAAAATGTACGCAAAATTTCAAGGAGGATTTTTTCCACGAAGGAAATCAATTTGGAAGAATTTTTAATTAAATATTAGAACTGAATTCACGATAAATATTGTTCGAAGGCACCAAGGTAAGATGGCGAATTTTCCCGGAAGAAATCATTGTAAATGAATTCGTAAATGTTAGAACTGAATTCGCTATAAATATTGTTCGACGCCATCAAGGTAAGATGGCGGACCCAGTGTAAGTCAAGGTTTACTACATGTTTGCTATTTTGGGAATGCTACCTATCTTGGGAAGAGGTTACGCCGAACATGTGGCGCTTGAATGAACTACACAAGTGATCATTCATGCAGAGCAATATTGTGTGCCTGTGTAAGAAGATGGCAAGGCTCGTGTATTGTATGAGGGCTTCCACTCAGGCGGTTTCTTTGTGCGCCGTGGTGACAGCTGTAGTTTCCCGTCTGTGTCGCCTGCGCAGCTTTGTGAGGCGAATTCCTACGCGAAATTCCATCTAGAGATGTCACCTAAGTTTCTCACGTGATCTGACATTGTTCGAGAGAATACAGCGTGAGTGAACATGTATTACAAGGCGCAAACTAAACTTAGAACTTTGGCTCTGTGTTTTTAGAATTGTTATTTTGTTTCGGACTCCCTAAGGCGCATGATACAAGACGCAAATTAAACTTTAAACTTAGGCTCCGTGTTTTTAGAATTAAAATTTGGTTTCGTACTTCACTAATAATACACTTCACAGTAGCGTGAGTGAACATATGATACAAATCGCAAATTTAACTTAGAACTTAGGCTTCGTGCTTTGAGAATTATAATTTGGTTTTGTACTCCCTAAGCTCAAGTTTAATACAGCTCACAGTAGCATTAGTGAACATACGATAGAAGGTGCAAACTACTGTAAACTTAGAACTTAGGATCTGTTTTTGAAGAAGTATTATTCAGTTTCGTACTTCACTTAGCTCAAGTTTAATACAGCTTATATTTTGGATACTGGACGAGCAAAAACAGCTGAGATTTTCCATTCTTTTATTATTTTGAGTTGGTCATTCAATAATAACGGAGAGTGAAAAAACAATAATAGCAAGCAAGCAAAGAAGCGATTTAATCGCTTAAATAAAACATACATGCAGGCGGCGAAAAAGTTAGACTGGCTAGGCACACTTCAATGGTTGACACCATCGGCCGAACTCACCTCGCCGCCGCTGCCCCAAACTGCGCCCTGCGGTTTGCCGGCTTTCGGATTACTTGGAATTCTTGCCCGGATTAGCGCCACTCTCGGTGAAGAAAGCTACATGCCCGGAGCTCTTAAATTGACGCCTAAGTACAATGGTGTTTTTCGAAATGCACTTTCGGAATTTTCACGCTTTGGGATTGGGATGTTGAACTGATTCGACATAGGCATCTTCATCATTATGCAGTCATAAAAGTTGGGTCTTGTACATTGAAGCTCTTTGTGATGAGAAAGCGGTGCTTGAAATTTAATTTTCCTGTATGATGAATCGAGTGGGGCATCCCAAAACTGAGCGCCATCTTCTAGTGGTATATTATTGCGTTATTATTGAACACAGCATTTAGTATCCCCAAGAGCTTCGGTGATTTTTTGCTAAATTCAAATCTATCAAATGTCGTTAGGGAAAATACTAAGGCGAATTTTTATTACGGTGAAACTTTGAACTGTAATGGAAACTCTGAAACGTGAATTTGAAACACAAGAAACATACCACGGCACATTTTATTACGGGAAACTTTGAGCTACAGTGGAAACTTTGCTACATGAATTTGACGTAAAAGAAAAATACTACTGCACATTCCAAATACTAAAAAAATGCTACTGCAAAAGAAAAATACTACTGCAAGAATTTGACATGCAAGAAAAAATGCTAAAATTATCTTTACCTTTCATTTCAACGCGTCACATGACGAGATAAAATTGAATTAACAGTTTAATTTTTCTTTTCAAATATGAATGTCATCTTTTGATGAGTTCTGACAGCTAGTGAAGCCATCGCGAGACTTATATGCCAATTTTCCACGAATGCTGTTTCTGATTAATAGATTCAGTTGATTTTCGATTTCCATCTGAGGCCATGCTAAAGCGCAGCAAAGAGACGACATTCCAGCTCCTGGAATATATTTCATTCTGCGTATTTTAGAGCGCATTTTAATACCTTCGCTTCCAGGAGACGTGGAGAAAAGACTTCAGTGGAAAGTCGAGTTGGACACGTGAAATTTTAATGCCAACGTCAACAAAGATCCTTTAATAATTTAAAGCTCTTGCTCTCTGGCATTTAATTAACTCTTCCTCGATAGTCTCTCGCCGTAGACGTTATCGGATTCAAATTTTCATTATGCTGAAATGGAGGTGACTTGTGCGCAAGGAATTATTTTCTAATTTGGGAGAATTTGTAAGTATATCCCATCGTTAAAATTTCGCCATGGGCTATGGAAATTCTTGGTTAGTATTTGCCAGCGTTTACACGTAGCAAGAAGGAGACTATTGTTATCACGTTGGAATATAAGTTTGTTGATGTAGTATTCATCTGTTATCGATAAAATGGTATGCCTTTAATAATGAACGTATCAGTAATTATACTAAAAGTTTTGTGCAGGAGTTCTTTCACTCAACTTATGTTTTCGGCAGAAATATATTGTAAAAAGTTCATCTAAACTGTGAATAGCTTGTGAATATCTTCTGTGGCTTATGATTATTTGAAACTCGGAGAAATTTTCAAGATTGAAATTGAAAGACTAAAAGTTACACAACAAGACCTCAAATCACTCTCACGAGTTTCAACTCGAACTTACATGACTATTTTTCTTTCGAGATTATGAAGTCTAGTCCCACGCGTCAACGACCAGGATTCTCGCACGATCATCTGCGAATGCTGGAAGAAAACACAACACCATATGAACAAAAAACAAAACTTTGAAATTTAAAATGGGCCTTGAAAAATATTTCTTCAATTATAGGACACCTGATTTGGACACCTTTTTCTATTCTAGGACTAAAATTCATATCACAATTTGTTGATGTTTCGTCACACTGCACCCTAGAATGAAAAATTATTTCATTATTATTGAACACAGACAGAATAGTATTTCTTATTCAATTTGGAATAAATGTGTGCAGACAATTAATTTATATGGTATCGATAGCGTACACATCATGCTATTTCTTATTCTATTCGCTAAGAATATTGTACGTTATATTATTTTGTGTAGATCAGGCTAGTTATATCGCTATACGACTGAAATTGGCCCGAAATTACTTTCGATCATACTACATGTTTAGTATCTCATAACAAATTTATCTAAATTTCAAAAACTTTAAAATGATAGCTTACAAACTGTTCACCAAAGCCGTATTGATCTTAAGTAAACTCCTTTAAAACATTCAGAAGCACCGCCATTTTCTACACCATCTTCACAGGCATATTTGAGATGTTTCTTTAAGACATAACACAGCACGCTCGCAGAGAACTGTACGGAAATAAAAAATTTTCTACATATGCGAGCAAGTGCACGAACTGTATGCGTCAAATGAATTGCTGTGCAAATAAGGCGTTCAGAACGGAGAGAGTTGGTGAAAAAGTCAAGGTACAGCATACGGTTGCTGTGCCTCCGTGAGGTCAAGGTACAGCATACGGTTGCTGGGCCTCCGTAAAGTCAAGGTACAGCATACGATTGTTGTGCCTCCGTAAGTTCAAGGTACAGCATACGGTTTCTGTGCCTCCGAAAAGTCAAGGTACAGCATACGGTTACTGTATCTCCGTAAAGTCAAGGTACAGCAAACAGTTACTACACCTCCGTAAAGTCAAGGCACAGCATTGGTTACTGTACCCAAGTATGAACAAAGCGGTCAGGCTGCGAGTGCTCGCTGTGTCCCCAAACCGAGCTCGCCCGGGAGGTCATTAAAGCATAATTAGGCGCACGGAGTCCCTAAGTCACTCCCCGGGATGCCCTAGAAGTTTGTTAGCAAAGTTGCCCCAGATTTGTGACCGCAACTGATGAATCGGCGGCCAAAAATGATGGTCTTGCAAACACAAGACTGAGGGAAGAGACTCACGCTATTCAGCAATAGAGACTCGACTGGCCAGCGAAAAACCTGGAGTTTTCCGGGAAAAAGGTGAGTTTTTGGTCCTTGTTTTAGGCGAGAGGTTTGTTTTCACGATGACAATGCGTTGTCGCGCTAATAACTTGCTGGTAAAGAGCACGTCTAGGCAAAGAATGATTGGAAAAAAATGACTTTTATTATTCCTTGAGTTTTTTATGATGGAAGACATTTCTGCATTGTAGATTAGTTGAAAAGTTAGATTTTACATCCCATGACTACAAGTGAGAAATTACATCCAATTATTTACTTTAAAAACGGTGTTCCTTTCCCATTTTCAAAGTATTACTGTTAGGATTAAGAATTGTGAGTCAAGTATTATTGTTAGGAAAAGAATTCAGAAGTTCATTATTATTTTTAATAATACAAAACGCTTCTTATTCGAGCAGACGCCAGGAAGTATATTCGCCTATTATCATTTTATCTTGTTGATGAAGAACCAATTTTTAGATTACCTCAAATTTGATTTTAGATCCTTGACCCCCAAGAAAACACACCATACAACTGTGAGACTTGCAGCTGGAACCTCACCGATTTAAAATGATTATTTTTTGATAATAGGTAATTTGATCCACCTAGCGTGCCCCCCAAATTATATCTCTACGCTCTTTTTAATGCAGAAAAATACGTCATTCAGGTATCAGCTGACAAATTATTGCTATTTTCTGTCTCCAGCTAGCAATGTTCTTTTCACTTCATGCAGATGTATGAAACAAATTTCGGTAATAACTCTGTAATCTGCAAGAAGTAACCAGCACTCGTACACAAGTAGAAAGGGGACGCTGTTTACTTTTCAAACGCGAGAATGCGGGCGTTTGGACCTGACAAGAGAGATGCTTTACACGTACCTACTCGAAGACAAAATGCTAACGTAAACATTGGTAAAGTTCGAACCCCAAAGGAATTCGAACATTCAGTGAACTTCTGCGGCCAAAATATGAGGAAGAATTCACTGGGCCTGTATTTGTAGGATATTTGCAGTAAAGAAATAGGATTGGATATTTGCAGTAGAGAAAGGGCCAAGTAACAGCTAAAATAATTAGGTAGAAATGTTCAAACTGCATTTTTACTGGGCAAGGTTTGTTTTTCGAGGGGGATTGGACAAAAAATGAACGAATTCCTATTCATATACGCTGACAAAATCTGCGATGTGAGATACTGAAATATTACTAATGATGCAATCAGGTTTCTTATATTCAATGGAAGAGATGGGATTGTAGTCAAATGTGACAGCAATAATTTAATTCTTAATTTATTAACGAAAATAAATCAAATTGGAACTTGGATCAACATTCATGATCCTGCAGTAGAGGATCCAAAACTTTGAATCTATTCCTTCTGATGAAACCTTAAACTCACTTTCCATTAACTATTTCCTCGATGACTAACTTAGAAAAATGTTTCTCTCCTTATTCTAAAATATTCTTTCTGATGCCTCTTATACAGCGAGCGCGTCATAGGAGAATGGTTTCGTTTCACACATGATCCAGTGACTTACAATCTTGGATGGGAAAACCTCACTGAAATCACAGTTTGTTTTGACCAAAGAAGCGGAAGGACAACAGCGTGAGCTTCCTGCGTTTTGGAGATGTGTAACTGACGCTGTGACGCTTTAATGAGGCCACTTGAAGACGCCGTACGTTCCCTGCCCATTATGCTTCATTAGCTGAGTAAACACGTCACCTCTGACACAGATCCTCTTCCGGCCGAGGCAGGTAGCCTTGCTTCTCGGGTGCTCGTGTGGGACAATTAGAATACGCGTTACATGCGAGCTCAGAGAGGATATAACGAAACCCAGTTCGTGTTCAAATCTTGAGTGAGATATTTCCAATTTTTCAATTTTTCGTGAAAACTTGAATTTGAATGAGTTAATCGAGATAATTGGAAGCTTGCATGAGACGTAGAATACGCGTTACAAGTTCAGAACGGATATAACGAAACCCAGTTTAAACTTGCATGAGACTTTTCCACTTTTTCAAGTCTTCGTTGATATTTGAACTTGAACTGCTTGAAGGAGACATTAAGAAGTTGATCAGAGATCGTTGTGTGCAGTGAAACCTTACAATTGCATGGCCTATTGAAGGGTTTTCTTTGTGGAAGCCTTCCAAGAAAAATAAATCGAATGTTACTGATTTGTGTGAGAAAATAAAAGCTGTGTCGCAAGCCTGAAAAATGTCGAACATGTATTGGTTTACCATCATTAAATTCTTTGACGCAGTTTTCATGTAGCTTTTCTTCCGAATTTTAAAGCATGCTGTAAATCACGTCAGCTGAAAAATAAGAGATGATTATATTTATTTGAAGAAACTTTTATGAAAAGATAAATTGATCTTATTTACCAGATAACATTGCTCATTACATAACCCGTGGGTAAGGTATAAATGTGAAAATATTCTCGTTGTGCTATTTCATGAACCCAATCCTACAAAGAAGGGTTCAGCATCATTACAGAGATTTTTGTGAATAGGATTTCGAACGACACATTATTTTGAAGAAAGGTCTCGCTTGAAATGCTTTCCAATCGAAACTGCAATACTTCCAGTTTTGAACCGAGGTATTTCTGCTCATTTCAAAAATCAGACATGTTTTTCAGAAAGCCCCAGTGACGAAGACGCTGTTTTTGAGTTGCTGAAGATTTTCTCCTGCCTTCAATCCCACATACTGCATTGTTGTGAGGTGGTGAGATGGGAGGCTTCGAATGCTTGTAAATATGCAAAATGAACTGAGGGCCCCACGCTTTTATACAGAATGATATTCTGAAGGTGTTTTTCAGCACGTACTAGCGTAATGAAGAGGATTTTGAGCTGTTGGTGTCAACACCTGTGTCAGTAAAAAAGAATGGCAGTATCCAGAATTTCTCTTCGTGCATAAATAAAAGATGACTTTTTCCGCAGTCAGTATCATTATATTAGTGAATTTATTTGTACGGGATCCTGATGCATAAATAAACGATGACTATCTTCGCGATTTGTTCATTGAATAATTACTTTGTACGTGAATTATATGAAGAAACTACGAATGCTCACCTGATAAGCGATCGGTAATCGAGTAGTAACATTTGGTAAAATGTGACGAAGATCGATCATGGTTTTCGAAGAACGGTTATTATTATTATTATTATATAGGACGTTTCACCCCCGAAGACGCTACGATTCGAAGAACGGTTTTGAAGCGTATAATGATGAGGAATAAACTGTATTGAATTAAAAATAAGTTACCTAGAGCCCATTGGTATAAAATACCTTGCATTCAGCCAGTTGACAAAGAAAAAGTTACCAACAGCCAGTAAACAAAAAAATTATATCAACGTTCAATTGATCGAAAATGTTGTCAGCAAGTTGACCGGAAATAACTTGCGCAACAGCCAATTAACAAAAATTGTTACCTACAGCCAACTGAAGGAAAATCTGTTAAGCCACGTCTGATATTGATATCATTTTATCAGCAATGCTTGGAATACATCCATGTTTAATAGGAATAGAAAGCCTTGTGAATCTAAGTCCGTCACGCCTCAAATTGGACTCTGTATACTGAGTCTAATTTTCACCACTGAAATAGGATAGGATATTTGAATTAGAGAAAGGCCAAGTAACGGTTAAAATAAAAAAAACAACGTGCTGCATTTTTAGCGGGTAATCAAAATTCATGCGAAAGACTTTACTAATGGCGCTATAGTTGGGTGAGAATTGAAATTTAGGGAGTCTCAAGCGAAACATAAAAAAAAGAACCAACTTAAAAATATAAATTTTTATTTATTTCTTTTCATGGAATACGTTTCGGAATGTTTCAATTCCATCTTCAGTGCTGAAAAATAAATAAAAATAATAAATATTATGAATAAATGTTGTATCATGTCATCATACAGATCCTTTTCTTGTGAGTATATTTTTATATCTTTTGTGCCTTTTAATCATACGGCGAAAAAAATATCAGGCTTCTCGTAAGGTTCTCAAACCAATTCTCAGCAAGGCACTGTTTCCTTCTTATTTACTCCTCAGGTGAAGTGGAAAAAAAGACAACAGAGAACAAAAAATAAGATATTTCAATTCAAACGTTACACGTTAAACTTCATTCATGGTAAAAATTTGGGAACTTAAAATGAAGAAAAATTGTTCGATGAAATCGTTTTCTGAGAATTATTCGTCGGTTTTTAATAGGGAATTTGCGCACTGAGTTGAGCGAGAATCAACTTCCGTATATATCGGTGCATTTTTTCACAACCAATTTAATAATTAAAAGTGTTTTTACAGGACTCATCACGTAGAGAGAGTACAGTTATCATTTTTCCCGAAACGAACCATCGCATAAAGGGGTCACCGCAAATATTGTAGACACTTTTTAACGATCGAAAGGGTATGATCAATAAACGAAACAAATTCGCGTGTGTGCCATAAATCTGTGATAATTAAGAACATGTCTAGAAGAAAAAACCTGCAAAAAATATTCAAGTACCCGACATTGTGGGGCAAAAATTGAATTCCCGAGAGCGCTTTGCAAAATATGCAGCAGCGATGGATGAACTTGCATGTCTTCAGTGAGCAGATTTAGCCTGGCCACATTGAGAAGGGCAGCGCCGCACCTCCATCAATAGGTCCTTCATCCATCACTTCGAAGGCATCAATCCATTATTCCGGACAGGTTTTCTGGGCAGCGCTTCTAGTCAAGAAATATCTTCATTTTTTCCCACGGGCTACCGAAGAAACATCGAAATGAAGCAAGCTTAATGCACTGGAAACGCAAGCATTAGCAAGAACCGGAAACGCGTCGCACGATGTAAATTGACTCACACCAGGCTGGGTTTTACATTCGTGAGTTATTCACTTATTCCTAATTTTACATTAATGAGTTGTTCGCTTATTTACAGATTTACATTAATGAGTTGTTCGCTCATTTACAGTTTTACAATCATGAGTTGTTCATTCATTAATAGTTTTACATTCGTTTAATGAGTTGTTTACTTATTCCTAGTTTTACATTCGTGAGTTGTTCACTCGTTCACTTATTCATAGTTTTACAGTCGTGAGTTGTTCACTCATTCATTGCTTTACATTCGTGAGTTGTAAACTTATTCCTAGTTTTACATTTGTGAGTTGTTCACGCGTTCACTCATTCACAGTTTTATATTCTTGAGTCGTTCAGTCAATCACAGTTTTTCTTCGTGAGTTGTTCACTTTTTCACTCGCTCACAGTTTTACATTCGTGAGTCGTTCACTCATTTATTGCTTTACATTCGTGAGTCGTTCAGTCAATCACAGTTTTTCTTCGTGAGTTGTTCACTTTTTCACTCGCTCACAGTTTTACAGTCGTGAGTTGTTCACTCATTTATTGCTTTACATTCGTGAGTCGTTCAGTCAATCACAGTTTTTCTTCGTGAGTTGTTCACTTTTTCACTCGCTCACAGTTTTACATTCGTGAGTCGTTCACTCATTCACAGTTTTACATTCGTGAGTTGTTCACTTGTTCACTCACTCACACCCAGCCTTTCTGAAGATTTCAGAACACTTTTTACTGAACTCGAACACACCAGAGTGATATGGTAAATTCAGCATAAGAAGAGATTAATTCTTTTTCAAAGCGCGAGTCATTGCGTTCAAGTCCATTCCTTGGAGCTTTTGTAGGATCTTTGGCTCATGTTTTCAATGGAAGCACTTATTGCGGTAGGTATGTATCTCAGGTTGGCAAATATTTTCTTCCATGTGCCATTAAAATCATTCATATGTTGAAAAATTGTTTATCTTAGAAATGATCAACAAAACCTGTTCTTTGAGGTCATAACACATGTTATAAGCTGGCCATAACAACACCCAGGGGTTTCTATTGATGGACTTGTTATGCTACGTTAAAAATAATATAAGTCCTTCAATGAGCAACTTTATAGGATTGAGTAACTTGTTACTCTGCGAGAAAAATAAGAAGTTCGTTCCATGAGCAACTTTTCAGCATTGAGAAATTTGTTGTGTTACAAGAAAAATAAGAAATTCATTCAATGAGAATTTTATAACATTGAGTAACTTGCTAAGTCACATGAAAAATAAGCTCTTCCATTAGGGGGTTTATAACATTGAGTAAATTGTTATGCTACATGGAAAACAAGAAGTTCTTTTCATAAGCGACTTTAAAGCATTGAGTAACTTGTTATGCTGCATGAAAAAACAAGAAGCTTTTTTCGTGAAGCACAAATCGGAAGATATTGATTGACTACCCCACTCAGAAATCGATAAATTAATAAGTGTAAAGTTTGTTCAGTGCGTGCAGCTGCGAGCGAATCACTTGAGCGCGTTACGCGGAACTGTGCGTCTGGGTCGTCCTGTTATTCCAGCTGTTCCAGGCTGTGTTGGTGCGCATCATCTCGGCCGGGCTTCTCTCTTCAGCAACCTTTAGGTTTTAAACGCGTGTTGTTGCACGTTTGTCGATGGTTCACATACTCGTAAGTTAAATTCGCAAACAAAAAGCGATGAATGCTGGAGAAGAACTTTGCGGAATGAAAAGAAGGAAAGGAAGCATGTAACATAAAGCTACTCCTCTTTTCACGACCCAGCAGGTTTTAAACCCATGTGATTCAACGCCTGTTTCTTGCTTAAGCGATAATTGAAATACGCAGACAACAATGACGAATGATGGAGAACAAATGTGTGGACGAAAGAAAGTGTTGCGCATCGCTGCTGCTCTTTTCACTAACTGAAAGATATTAAACAACAACTGTTGATAACTTGCGCATTCATAGCGAGCAAGCTACGAATTTAATAACAGAGAACTACTCTACAGAAGTTGAGGAGTGTATCGTATGAGAGGGGAATCGTTACCGCAAACTAGTTTAAAAGTCAATATCACTCGCAAAATAATGATCGCAGTGTTGGATATTTCAAATCTGACTTGACCGTCGTCGTAAAACAAAGAAACGTTGAGCACGATAGGCTCGAATATCGTACACGCTTTGTTTTCATCACAATTGTTTTCACGAGTGTGTTAACTTATTAGCTTAATAATTAGGCTTCACTAAAATAAATTTGAACATTTTTTTAGAATTACGTATCAATTGGGAATGTAGCACATAAATGTTTCCTTTTTTTCATTGTTCATTAGCTCTTAACATTCTGAGTTAGGTTGATTTTTTCAATATTTGACTCCCTGGACGAAAATTTTTTTCCACAATTACATATCAGCTGGGATTACAGCACATAAATGTTTCCTCATTTGATTCTTCATCAACTCTTTGCATCTTGAGTGAAGGCTAATTCTTTTTGAAAATACGCTTCCTGAATGGTACCCGGCGTTAAGCAAAAAATATTCATATATCACACACACATCATTCAATGGACACTCTTTTCACAGCACCGAATAACTGCGAACACATCCGCTAGGTCCCAGCATTCACGTTTAATTCATAAGGGCAAAATAATCTGTCCAAACTTTGATGCAAAGGCACCGGATAATCTCGAACGTAATCTGCTTACGCAATAATCAGATTAGCAAGGCGTCAGTACTAAAGATTTCTGAAGTCCCGACGTTGGTCATATCAAAGCAGGTCTCAGGAGGTCTTCCTCCAAACTTTAGTGCTTTATTTTCACTTTTAATGCACATGCATTGAGCTTTAAAACCACAAAATTAACGGGCAAAAACAGGCCCTAGTGTTTCTATTCGAATGTATTTCGAATAAGCTTAGGAAATTTTAGCCTTTGAATGAGGTTTCGAAATGATCACGATAGAAGTGACCGTTGTAACTCGCTTAGCAAAAAAAGAGCTTGTAAGTTGATGAAGTTTTTATGTTGTTTCAATGGGCTTGAGTTTTAATATTGATTTAGAGAGAAGCTATAAATCCCTCATGCGAGAGTAACACTTGAAATTGAATAGGATCGATTAGATGTAGTTTATTTAACTGTTAAAGGAAAGTCATTTGGATTACATTTCGTTTAGTTTCGTTTTCAATGCGGAAGAACTTTATTCACTAATTCATTCCTTATTTGTAGTCTAAATCAGGGATTTGAACTTCGAACGAAGCACAAATACATTGTAATTGATAATTTTTCGCTCTCAAGCAGAATTATCATCAGAGCTTGAGAGCGAATTGGTTAGGTATTAATCAATTCAAAATCCGGGTCTTAATTCCAGGAGTTCTTCAATTTGAAGTTTAATCAATTTTTTGCTCAAGTTCCTGGTAGTGACGTCGGAAAAAATAAAAGCATGAAAAAGTGAGCCCGAACCAGTAAAAATGGGAATGAGGTAGGGGGTGATTTGAAGCAACCTTTATGTGTTATACATTTCAAACGAAATTATTCCAGGGCAGATTTGAAGATGTTTTATATGTTTCAAACGAAATAATTCCAGGGCAAATTTGAAGATGTTTTATTCATTTAAAAAGGAAAGCAATTCCAGGGCAATGGTTACTTCTCGTTTTATAGCTTCATTGGTAAATACAACTACACCATTGACATCATTTTTCAATATCGTTATCTCCTTTAACTTTGCACCTCGTCAGCGAATAACAAGCTTTTGCATTTTGCAGAGAAAGGTTTTCGGTTGACCTTGAAGCTATTTTTACATCGCGTTAAAAATGAAGGTCCAAGGCAGTGGTTCTCAACCTTGTTGAACGTACTGAACCCCACAAGTTCCATAAATGCATTCATCGAACCCTTCGTAATTGTAAAAATGAAATGTGTTTTTTTCTTCAAATTTGAAAGATTTGTATTATATATATTGTATTAGTGCGCAAACTGTACAATGTGGACTACAATGAAACTCAATGTGGACTACAATGAAACTGACTCACCGAACCCATGGGGTTCAATCGAACCCAGGTTAAGAAACCACTCGTCTGAGGTAAATTGACGAGTTCTCAAAGCTTCCTTACTGGTAGCTTCCTTAAAGTATTAGGAAAATATTACCCGATGTAGTTAATACGGCTATTTTCCTTATATTTTGAGTTTCATCATGTAACCGGTTCCGCACTCAAGGAGTCAACCGAAAATATTTAAAACTCATTAGGTAGTTAAAAAATGTACACTCTTGTCTTATGAAAATGATCATATTAATGACACCATGTCATAATTTTCTTATATTTTAAGGTCCATAACGTAATCGGTATCGTAGTCAAGGAGTCAACCGAAAATATTTAAAACTCTTAATACGCTGCGTTCAGGGGATTGGAAAGTCAGACCCAATTTGTCGGGAGCTGTCCGATCCTGGAGACTATGAATATATAATTGACACCAATCGAGGAAAGACGTGCTTCTCGGTTTAATAATTGTGAGCATATCCTCGCTTCAATCAGTACCTTCCTAAATTTTTGGCCACGTGTTATCATTTTTCAACAGATTATCAATCAGCACCTTCCTAAAATATTTGCCACTTGCCATCGTTTTTTAACTGATTAATTATCAATCAATACCTTTCTGAAATATTTGCCACTTGTTATCATTTTTCGACAGGTTATGAATCAGTACCTTCCTAAAATATTTTCCATTTATTGTCATTTCTATCACATTGTCATGCTAACATTTTTCATTAATATAGAATGGTATTTGTCTGCGTATAATATTTTGAAGTGGATCTGCTATTTTTTATTGCTTTGCAATAATTGTGCGTCCTAACCCTCTCATACGTAACAAAAAATTGAGCAGCGTGTCTTTTGTCAAGAGTTTTGGTTGGAAAGTTCAACTTAAAATCCCACCAATCAATCTATTTTTTTGTTGAATTCTCGCAGGAAACGTCAGAGTTTTCAAGTACCCACCGTCAGATAACCATGAATTTACCCAAAGTAAGAAAAATCTTTGCGCAGAAAAACGTTCCTTAATTGAGTCTCTCTCGCCGTCAAAACTGACACTACCAAATGGCGATTACGTCGGGGGCCTTTGTGGGAGATGACAAGTTGTCAGAAGAGTTCGGTCTAGGAGAGGAAGAGCGAGTTTAGCTTAGTTCTTCTGCTCTATGCTACGCGATTATTCTCCTCTAGCTTCGGCTATTGAACTCGGAGTTCTCTGAAGAGTGAGTCGATTTTTTTGTGCGATACACTTCAGTTATCTTCGTACATTTACTCAACACTTTGACTGTGCCAGTTAAAACTGTTATTCAATTTTTAATTCAAATTTGAAGTCAATTGTCGTAAGCAATGTTGAAAACACCAAACATAAACTAGGTCATGTTTTCAATAGTTTTGATTAAATGTTTTTAAAAACTGAGCTTGTGACTACTGGTTGGTCAGCAGCGTAATGAAAACTCACTCAGTGACCAAATAAGGCTAACGTCGCAGTCAAAGTGTTAATTGCATGTTAAAATTATGGACGGTTTCGGTGTTTGGCTTCTCGCCTTTGCATCCGACATTTCTCCTACGTAAGTTGACAGGCTTGGCAGCCACCAAAGCCTCATCCCCGGCAGCTGTCACACAAAGAGCCATAGTTATCACCTCTTATGCATGACAGCCCCTGATCCGAGGTTTTGTATCATTCTAGCGTGCGCAAGTCAAATCTGAATTGGGAGCAAAACGAACTCAAAAAATATTACAATTCTAACAAAAACTAGTTCGCAGAACGCTGATGTAATATTTTCGATAATCCTTTTTCAAAAAGATACCATTTACGTTTCAGCTCAGTTGAGATTCCTCTTTGTACTCTTATTTTTGGTTATGGAATCGAATAATTTTCAACACAAGTTTTTGCATCGTTTGTTTACCATTTAACTCCAGGGTTGAAATGGATTAGTCTACGAGGGTAAACTACTTTTTTTCTGGTGTTATGAAAAATTTTTGCTAAGTTTAAGTCGGAGTAAAAACGGGAAGAAAAATTTGATCGATTTGTAATATTTATTTTCATGGAGCACGTTCTAGTAAAACCCAAGAGCATACGCACGAGATAAGATATTCTTAATATCTAATACGCAGCACTATTAGCAATGTAGGTCAAATAAGCTACAAAGCAGCTGAGACAATGTATCAGATGAACAAATTCTCCAGTGAACTTTAGTGAATAACTAAATATGTCTATATGTTTTTAACTTAAGTGCAAGTTAAACACATGATACAAAAATGCAACGATCGAGGTGAGAGAAAGTGCACTTGGATATTCTGATCAACGTTCTTCAAAATGTTTTAATGGTAGGTTACTGGTGTGTGGTTTGTATAGGCCATTATTCATGGTGAAAATTCGAATTTAGAAACGACATTTTACATTATTTTTCACATGACTTCGTTATTTATTTTCTCTTTATATTATCCATTTGTACAGTATTTGAGAGCATGCGAAATTAAAGCCCACTTTTTCAAGATAAATGAGGGAGTGCAGCGCAAATATCGCCCGGTATGAAAATTTGGTTTAAGAACCGCTGTAAAGAAAGTTTTTTCAAGATTCCGCTTTTTGTAATCCGTATGTAGGATAATTTTATTAACCGTTAATTAAGTAGTCAATGTTGGCCCTGTAAAATTGAATTTGAAGTAGAAAATTGAAATTAGCGTTAATTCCAAGTATTTTTCACATAAAACTACCAAGAGAAAATCTGTAGTGATCAGAAAGTTTCGAATTTTTTAGGTTCTTGAAGAAAAAATCACTTGTGTGCGTGTGTGGTGATCTAAGTTGCAAATTTGCCCTGACAGCATTTTTCGCAAGGTTAGTTAGCTAAGTTTTCAGTAAGTTTTTTTTTTGTCTGGACCATATCAGGCTTCAATGTCGTGTTGGATATACAAATGTATCAGTATTATCAGTGTGGTGGTGTATTATTGTCTTGGAGTAAATTCTGAAAGATTTAGGTAGCTTGATACGTATGCAATTCACATGAATTTTGGGAGATAGAATTTCGATTAAAATCATTCTCAAAAACTTGCAGTTATCAGACTATTGAATTTTTTTCCCGTAAATCATTACGCTGAGGAGTGGCGTTTGTCTTGAAAGAAAATAGCAAATATGAAGTCGTGTTACCATGTATATAAGTTTTATTCGTTACTGGGACTAGCAAAAGGCTATTTATTTCCAGACTTATTTGGTTTGTGATGTCTACGGTGCTTACAAGGAAGATACACGATGATGTACTGTTGCTCAGAAAAAGTCTAAACATGAAGAAAGGTGTTGATCTTCAGAAAACGCATATAAAAAAATTAGAAATAGCAAAGACCCGAAACTTCAGGGACTCGATGGGCATATTTAGCAGCCCCGAATAGGAATTGCAAAATGACTGCGTGGTGTTATTATTGTTGCGAATTAGAATTAACTGTAACTTATGAGTAATCAGAAGGGATCGATGGTATGCGAACTGCGATGAGAATTATTAGCCATCTGATAATTTTTAGTTTATAATAACGCACGTACAAAATTGATTGAGTTACTACTGAAAATATAATTAAGAAATTCATGATCAAGTTGCAATAACTATGAATAAACTTTAGGCTGAAATCGATATATTTGGTAAATTCGAGTCTGAAGGTTTTAGGAACATAAATGAAGAACTTTTAAACAAACTGAAAAAATTGTTCTGTCGACGAAAAATAGAAATTATAAGCCATAGTAACAATATTAAAATGCTCATTATTACCACTGTTTCAACATTAATTTCACATTTTTGAACCCTACCGAAGCTAGGCATTTAGTAGAAGAATGTAAATCTGCCTCAAAATATTCCATGACACACACATTCTACTAGAGACTCAAAATCCTTTTCACTACCGAGTTCACAAACGATCGTCGCAGTTAACGGACTAATCAGCTTTTGAATTCCATCGATAACTTTATTTGTGCGATTTGATTCTCTACGTATTGAAAATATGAGGAAATTTGTGTGAAATGGGCAAAGAAATAGAACTTCAATCCTGCATTTTAGCCGCATGACAAACGTTAATAAGAACTTGATGTAAGTTTCATATTCATGTGCAATAGTACACATGTAAAAACAGGAAAACAAGTGTTTGATGCGAGAAAACTTCGTTGACCGACTTCGAAGAGGAAATGATCTAGTTCTCTTGAGACTCAATATAGATGAGGATCTGTCCCAGATATGTAAATTTGAATGATCTGAAAGATTTTGAAATTTCTGAAATCGAGTTTCATTTTTACCAGACACGCCTTCCACCGTACTCGGGGGAATTTTACCGTGTTCCGGATACAATTTTTGGCATTTTGCTCATGAATTTTACCTGATTTGGTCGGTGCAAAGTTTTGATGACGTTGGGAGAAGAAAGATTTGGATGAATATCTAGAATTGAAAGATGAAGGAAGGTCGAACTGGGACAAGAAACTTGCCATGGGCGATGGTGCAAGAAAATATGATACAAATTTTGGACCTGTGCGATGTAACTGAAGATGTGAAATGTTATCGTTAAGTCAGCTTGAAATGAATGCGCATTTATCGTTCGGAGAAACCTTCGTGAATTGATAGAGAGATTATAAGTTAAAAACAGAGCTAGCTCAGGGGAAAACTAATAAGTTTTGCGTAAATTTTTTAAAATGGGTTTTTGAACTGTCATTTCCTAGCAAAATTTTTGCTAGGGTTCTTCGGCAATAGAAAGAGAACATTTACGGTAACACTACCTGCTGCTTTTAACATTGAGTATCTGAGTATCAAGTGGGATTTTGTTGCTCTACTGAATTTAACACCCGTTTGGGAGAGGTTTTACCCGTAAATTACTCAATTTTTATCTTTGTAGTTAAAGCATTCAACCTTGCAAGTGAATTTGGTATCAAGCGACTGCCGTAAAATATCGACTTTAGAGGGTTTTAACAATAAAATCAATTACTCATTTTTTGCTTATCGTGTTTCGTAGGACACATCAAAGCTAAATTGTAGCAGCCCAAGCTTGTAATTGTAGCAGCCCAAGCCTCTAATTATTACAACCCAAGCCTCTAATTGTAACAGCCCAAGCCTCTAATTGTTACAGCCCAAGCTTGTAAGTGTAACAGGCCAAGCATGTAATTGTAACAGCCCAAGCCTCTAATTGTTACAGCCCAAGCCTCTAATTGTTACAGCCCAAGCCTCTAATTGTTACAGCCCAAGCCTCTAATTGTTACAGCCCAAGCCTCTAATTGTTACAGCCCAAGCCTCTAATTGTTACAGCCCAAGCCTCTAATTGTTACAGCCCAAGCCTCTAATTGTTACAGCCCAAGCTTGTAATTGTAAAAGGCCAAGCTTCCAAATAAATTTTCTTCAGCCATCGTAAGGAACGAACGTGTATTTTCAATTCTTTTTGTGGTACAAACACATGTCAACTACACAAAAAGAGCTGTTTTATAATGATCTTCAAACAGGTTATTAGGTACGAAATGAATGTATTCGTGAAATATGAAATTAATTTACCGAGTTCTTTATTCTCCGTATCAATTACTTTGCTTAACCTGAAGAGTTCTAATGGCGCACGTACTTCAATATCCGTGGTAAAAGCCTATTCCACTTTTTAATTTTTGCTCTATCATTGTGATACATTGTCTTAGATTCACATACTGTGTCATTTGAGCTAAGTGAGCGTGAAATTCGTCCCGGGCGTTGCGCGTTTTTATAGACGAGACATTTCCTAACTTGGATTTTTACTTTGCTGTATTTCCCTCGGTAAATGGTAATTGTCATATCATATTTCACTATACAAAAACTCAGGTGACGAACAGCGACAGTTGCTTCAAAGTGACAGTTGCCTCGGTAAATAGTAATCGTCATGTCATATTTCACGATACAAAAACTCAGGTTACGAACAGTGACAGTTGCTTCACCGCCATGAATCACACTTTCCACCACGGGCTCGAAAATAAGCCTTTCTATTTTCCACTGTTCGCAACCGTTCGTTAAAAAAGAAGACACCCATGAATGCCTGTGGAAGCGCCGTGTTCACGCTCACCAATAGTCTGCTTAATGACCTTCAAAGCAGCTAATTAGATCGCCAGTACGAATTTCGCAGCCTACGTACATGTGCTTCATACGACTCAATTACGCTCGTGAAAACATCCGCCCTTTCAAGGTCCCGCCTACTTTATGAAAGAGCGATTCATTTGTGAGCTCTAACAGTGTGGCTGGTGTTCAAGGCTAACGTTGTCATGCTTTTATTCAAGGTAATTTTCGCTTTAGAGTGCGTGTTTGTTCTGTTAATTATCACCTTAACACTACGGGATATTCTAGGTTGTCATGCTTTCTAAGGGATATTCTTACAGGGATATTCTAGGTTGTAGGAATATTCTAGGTTGTCATGCTTTTTGTCGGGATATCCTACTATTCTATTTTGAAGGGATGTTCATTTTTTGTCGTCGGGATATTGTACTATTCTAATTTGTCGAATTACTCTTTTTTTTGTCGGAATATTACACGGGATTTTTTAGGTTGTCATGCTTTTATTCAAGGTAATTGTCATTTTAGAGTACGTTTTTGATCTGGGAATTATCGCCTAACACTATGGGATATTTTAAGTTTTTATGACTTCGGATTATGGGTTCATTCAGAGTAAATATAACAATCGACTAGTTGTTTATTTAGTAGATTAACCCCTTTGGTAACTGTTCTTAGTTCTACCTACAATAACCCTTATTGATTACGCATTTATTTAAAGTTATAGTTATAATACTTTCGACTACGCTTTTTTGAAATGATAATTGCCTTAGATTACACACTTATCTTAAGTTGTTTTTACCCTAGAGAACATATTTTTTTCTGTAGAAATCAACGGGATTTATTTCAGGTAATTCTAAGCTTAGCCTAGGCGTTAGTTCTAGGTAATGATAATTCTTAGCAACGTTCTTCTTCCTCGAATTTTTCATGATGATATGTCTTTATTTGAAGTAATAATCAACTTAAGTGAGATTTCTGTTCCAAGAAATCATATTCCAATGTTAGGAGTTTTTACAAGGTAGTCATGGCTACAGAATACGAATTTCATTTAATTACATCTTAGACTTGAATTAGGTTTTAATTAGAACAATGGGAATGAGTTTGAATTTAATTTCCTGTATGTCGTCGTTTTCTAAGGTGCAACAAAAAAGTTCTAAACGCTCAACAAAACCAAAGTAAATCGCTTGCAAATTTCTCAGTTTCTTGAACATTTAGCCACAGCAACATAGCGTGTTGTATTACAACGGTATCTTATGACTGCTTAAAAATCCGTTAAATTTCTTTTCTAGAGTTTGCCATTACTATGAAAGTTTTTTTTCGAGAGTTTGCCATTACTATGAAAGTGTTTTTTCGAGAGTTTGCCATTACTATGAAAGTTTTTTCGAGAGTTTGCCATTACTATGAAAGTGTTTTTTCGAGAGTTTGCCATTACTATAGAAGTGTTTTTTCCAGAGTTTGCCATTACCGTACAGAGGAAACTGAAATTAAATTCAAACTTGTAAGGCTCTAGATACAGCAAAGGTTACCAACGTTTTTTTTTTTTGCCACGCTCACCTAAATACATTTCATTCGAATATCGCACCTCTGAAATAAAAATGCAAACATATACCCAATATCATATTTTTTACCAAGAGTTTTCTTACACCTCCTGGAATATCGTCTCTCAACCCAGGTTGGGAACCTCTGCTTTTCAACATTCAAAAGAAGTGTAAAACTATACAGCATCTCTTCGGGCATAAATTATTTGGGAACTTTTAGGGAAAAAAAGTATCTTACAGCTGACGATGTGATAACATATTTCATGGCCAGTCAGAGTAAATTTAAAATTTGAGTTCGGCGATTTATTTTCGTAAGTTCTCGAGAAAATTGAAATAAGAGGAAAATAAGTAGGAAAATTAGTTTGATATAAAACATTGTCATCGCTTTGATTTTTATACAAAATATGTGTTCTAGCTTTTTTAGAGTATAAGAGAGGAGATCCAAGTTTTTTTTAATTATGGGTTATTGCGACAATTTTACCTCAGGTTTGTGAACAATGTTGAACAGGTTTTATGAACATTACATTTATAAGGCTTACTTTCATAGAAGTATTTCACAGCATACATTTCTCAATGAATTCTGCGATGAGGCTCTTTGAAACAAAAAAGCTATTTCTACTGACGAAAAATTTTATATTCTTCATCCAAATTTATTAAATATTAGCACCATTTGGCCCATTCCCTCACCTCCATGGCTGCATTGTAACTTTAAACTGGGGAAATGAACAATGTAAATTAATTATTAATTATCGAAATGAACAATGAACTCATATTACGCTTACGAAGCGCTCAGCAATAACAGACCACATCTAAATTGAGTGCTCATCAATGTATCCTACACATTTCGAGTGAACCTTCACAATCGTTATGACATCTCACACATTTCGATCGAATTTTTATACATATTGAACCCCATAAAGCACGATAATATTTACGTTCATCGAAGCTTTCAATATTCGTAGGTAATTTCTCACTCAACATGGCTGCCCATAAACGTCGATAATTTTGCATTCAAAAATTGGTTCACACGAGCGTCGACAAAATGTCTACATTTAATATGGCAAACAAACGTCTATAATAATTTGCGGTCAACGTCGGTATTTCCGAACGCAGTTCCGATGAACGTCTGCATTTTCAAACTCAATATTGGTTTCCATAGACGGCGATAATCTTCCTATTCAATGATGGCATTCCAGAGACGTCGATCAAATCTTTGCAGTGACTATGACTCTGGAATAAACGTCGATCGAACCTTCGCATCCAATACGGCTCCCCATAAAAGCTCAACATAGCTCAATCATTCATGTTAATGGTTTTCATTTGTTTTCCGATCTCGGTCGCGCGACTATCAGCGGACTGAACGAGGATGTCTCTTCTGCTCGAGTGCTTCGGTGCTCAATTCCTTTGTTTTTTCAACGAGTAGAATTTTTTAATCAAAGAGAGTGGCGGTGAGGAGAACAGAGCTCTGCGTAGAAGAAGAATCATAAGAGTATCGGGTCACAGAGCATCGCGTACGATGAAATCGAATAAGAAAGACCATGTTTACAATCTCAAGTCTTGGCTGAACTTTCATGTTTCGATCGAACCTAGGAAAAACGTTTGAAATGAGCTGAACGGAAAACGCGCCGATCTAAGCGACCTCTTCTTGAAACTCACTGAAAGGAACGACGAAACTCAATGATCCACTTACTCATTAGAAAGATCCCGACGTTAGGAGAGCAAGTTTTTTCGTAGCTGAAGCTTCTTTAGAAAATATTTGGTTGCTTCGCTACATACGAGAAAGATTTTATCGCGTGGTCAAACGAAATTAAAGATATGCATAAAAATATTCCTTAGACACAACCAGGAGTTCCAAAACGTTTACACCAATTGTAAAAGGCGAGATTGGCGTAAGAACGTTAGTTTAATTTTTGAATTTGCATTGGAGGTAAAATGAGCTCGATGGATGACTAGCTGCGGTTAATGAGCAATGCTTCTGGAGTACGAAATTGTGATGTGTAATTCATTTCACTTATTTCATCATAGATTGCTCAGGCCATGGTAAAAATTGAGCCTTCGATGCGTACTTCCCTTCATATCCTTTACATCAATCGATCTGTTGTTAAATCGTTTTGGGGGACAATAAGAAGTGAGTGATAATTTCCGTAGATCAGCGCACGTGTTACACGAGTAAGAATTTTATTTAGAGAATATTTAGGGAAATATATACCAACGGGAATATAATTCGAAATATCATTTTAGAGAATATACTTTGAGAATATTTTCTACTCGAATCTTCCTAAGTGCTTTATATTTTCGAAAGGATATGCTTTGGGGCTAATTTTCAATTCGAATGAAATATTTAGATGAGCGATGGTGTTATCCTTTTTTTCAACGCCCTCAGGAAGACGTGGTTTTTGAAATATACAGTCGCACTTTGAACAACCAGAGTTCAAAGCCAAGCCATTACAAATCAATTCATAGAAAACGTTACCCTCTCTGCACTCTTTTTAATGGCTCGTTAGCAACGCAAAATGTTTCAGGGAAAACTTGAACGCTGAGCTCCGAAAAAAATTATGTTTTTCATTTAGCTCGACGCAGATTTTTTGATAAATGCCTGTACAGGACGAATCAAACAAATCTGTCAAAACCATGTACATGTAGAAAAGTGGATGGAAAAGTGTTTTCAATGAAACTTTGAAAACGCGAAATTCAAATCGAATTCTGAGTTACGTAGGCATGCATGCTAGAGGGTAAATCAAAGAAAGTCGTATCCAGCTCAGAACATTTGAATGAAATGCTTTTAGGTTAAGCGAAACCAGTTAAGTCTTACTATGTGAGCCAATTCAAACTAGGTAGGTCAATCAGCTAATTTAAGCCAGTTCAGTCCAGTCATGCCTGATTAAGTCATGCCAGGTCAGGTCATTAAGTTAAGTCATGCCAGGTCAGTCAAGCCAACTAAGCCCCGTCCAAGCAAGTCAACTTGAGTTATTATTATTATTATTATTATTATTATTATTATTATTATTATTATTATTACTATTATTATTATTATTATTATTATTATTATTATTATTATTATACAGGACGTTTCATCGGTGAATTCGATATTCCCTAGTTCATGATTTCAATATAGAGGTAAAATATAATCTGTCATCGCCGTTTGGCGGCATAGTAGTCAACTAGAGCGATGGTGACACTTGACAGGTTAAGGTCACTGAGTTGAGAGGAATTTGCACGAGTTAAGGTGATTTGAGACAAGTAGGGGTGAATTGAGGCAAGTTTTAAGGAGTTGAAATGAGTTGAAGCGAGTTGAGACAAGTTGAGATGAGTGGAAATGAGTGAACAAGAATTAAAACTATTTAGGGGTACAAAACGAAACAATGAAGCTAAATGGATAAAAAAGAGAGTTATATAAAAAAGAGAGTTATAAAACGAGAATTAAATTCTATTTAGAAATCAGTTAAAATGAGTTAATATCCGTTGAAGTGAGGTACGTAATGGGAGTTGAAGAAAGTTCAAATAGGGGAGTTGGGACAAATCGAGGTGAGTTGGAATGAGTTGTATGCGTTGAAATGTGGTGCGAGAGTTGAGTAAAGTTAGATCGGGACCCAGGGAGCGCAGCAACAGACCTCACGAGGCGAAGCCAGGGAATTTCATCTCATCAGAAACTGCGGCGCCCGAATTAATTAAATTCAGGCATAAAGGCAGAACATTATTCCATGTTACGGCCTTCATTATTATGATCAGGAACAAGCTTGAATAATACATTGAAATTAATACATGGAAATACCAAAAATGTGAGCGGACTTATGGTGCTAAGCATCCATGAGTCCGCTCTCATTTTTGGTGCTTTCATCTTTTCATTTGCGTTTAAATGTATCTGGGAAAAGCTTGAATAATATATTGAAATGAAAAGATAAAAGTACCAAAACTGTAAGTGGTACTTTAGCACCATAAGTCCCCTCATATTTTTGGTACTTTCATATTTCATTTGCATGTATCATTCAAGATTAGCATCGTAAGTCTCCTCACATTTTTGGTACTTTCATCTTTCATTTGGATGCATCATTCAAAATTATTCCTGATACTTACGTGCAAATGAAATGATGCAAGTTCCAAAAATGTGAGCGGACTAATGTAAGTTCAACACCATCATGGGATTAATTTAAGACCATCAGTCAGTCGCTGCTCATTATTTGTTTGGTTTTTCCCCAAATAATCACAGAAAAGAGAGAGGATGATTGATTTTATTTAGAATTATTTGGGGCATAGCAGTAGTTTGATTTTACTTGAATAATTTAGGGCATAGCAATAGTTTGATTTTATTTGAATAGTTTGGAGCATAGCATTAGTTTGATTTTATTTAAATAATTTGAGGCACAGCATTAGATTGATTTAATTTAAATAATTTGGGGCATAGCATTAGTTTGATTTTATTTGAATTGTTTGGAGCATAGCATTGGTTTGACTTTGTTTAAATAATTTTGGGCATAGCATTAGTTTGATTTTATTCAAATACTTTGGGACATAGCATTACGTTTTCATGACAACTTTTTGAGCCTTTCTTCCTTATTCATTTTCACCGTAATCAATTGCAAGAAACTAATTACTCTAGATGAGAGAATGCATTCGTTTCAGAAAAACAGCATAAGACCAGGGTGGCAATCAAGAAATGTGCAACTTACCTCATTTATGTTGCCATATTCTACTACATTTTCTCTTTAGTGAGTTCAAAATGAAAAGTTTGAAGCACATATTTTTATTCGTGTATTTATATGTTTACAACATCGTTTTTATTCATGCATTTACATTTTGCTTAAATATTTTATTCATGAATTTACATCTTTACTAATATTTTTTCATTCATGCAGTAACATTTTTATTCAAATTTTTTATTCCTGCATTTACATTTTTACTTAAATTTTTTATTCATGCATTAACATTTCTACTTTAATTTTGTATTCAGGCATTTCCATTTTCACTTCCAACTTTCAATTCATGCACTTACAATTTTTCTTACATTTTTGATTCGCGAGATATTATCTTGTGATAAATTGAAATTTTATTCCTGTAACAACGCAGTCACTTGCAATCCATTAATATCAGGGCGGCCGTAAGCAACCATTAGTTACGACCTCCCTGCAAGCGGACTCCGTGTGACGCCTTCAAATCCTCGTCCATTGAGAGCCATACAGTCCAGCTCATCTCCCGAAACAGCAAGTCATGCTGCTCGTAAAGTATCTCTTCCACTGACGCGTTCCATATGGCCTGTTTCGCCCCATTACCGATTACATCTTCCATCTTACTTGTCTACGTGCGAATGTGGGAATTGCCGTCAGAAATGAATCTCTTTTATTGATTTCGATGTTATTTTGCATAAATTTGCTCGTAGAAATGAATCTCTTTTATTGATGTACGTCTAATTTTGTATCGAATTGCGACTCGTGAAATTTCTCGTACAACCAGGGTGTTCTATATTGTATATTTCGCCCCATTAGCGATTATATCTTCCATTTTACTTGCCTTTCATTTCTTTTGTTCTGTGTGCGAATCAGTGAATTGCAGAATGTGTGAATTGCCTTTAGAAAGGAATCTCTTTCATTGATTGACGTATAATTTTGTATTGGATTGTGACTGGTAAAGTCATGCTCCTCGTAAAGCATTACTTGCACCGACGTGTTCCAGATGGCCTGTTTCGCCCCATTAGCGATTATATCTTCCATCTTACTTGCCTTTCATTTTTTCTTTTTGTTCTGTGTGCGAATGTGGGAATTGCCCTCAGAAATGAATCTCTTTTATTGATTTCGATGTTATTTTGCATTAATTTGCTCTTAGAAATCAATCTCTTTTATTGACTTCGATATAACTTTGTATTGAATGGTCTCTAAAAATGAATCTCTTTTTTTTATTTCGATGTAATTTTGTTTTGAATTGTTCTTAGAACTTCATTTTTTATTTATGTGAATATAATTTTGAACTGATCTTCTTTTAAAAATGAATTTATTATTTCTATTTAAATGTAATTTTGTATAAATTACCCTTATGATTAAATTTATAGTATTTAATTCAGCGTAATTTTGTATAACCATGTTGCTGAAACCTCAACTGCAACCATCGCTCAGACAGCGTCATTTTTGCTGCTGGTTTGAACGGATTTTAGTGATATCATCTCTCACGTAAAATTATTCGTTTATGCTGTAAAATAGTGTGGAAAATCTTCATTTGTCGTGCATGGATTAATGCATTTTTTTATTCATATAAGATTGACAATCTTAGCAGTTCCCTAACATATAATTTCCCAATTCCAACTGTCTGCCAAAAATATTTTGGAACTGCCAAGAATGTCAGTCTTCTACATACTCACCTTCCAGAAGCTCAGTAAAAACGTTCAACCGTCGAACGTTATCATATTATACTGAACCGTGCGCATCTATTTAAAGATGCTATATTTCTTAAAAGGAGTTTAACATACGTTACAGCGCAGTTCATTAATATTCTTCGTAACATTGAACGTAAACTGTGCATGATATACAAGTACATTCCAACGTTCGAAGACTGCACTACACTAGTTTATATAAACGCCGAAATTGAACTAGTTATTGTTCAACTTAAAGACTTCACCTTTAAGGGTCGTAGTAATTATGAATAATTTGAAAGACACCTTGTATGCTCGAGCTTAGAAAGCAGCAATAGGTGATGAACAATCGGCGGAATTTTACTCGACATGAACGAAGGTATTTAATCATTCCGGTGGATGTCAAGCAATAATGATCTGAACTTAAGACACACTATGTTAACGTGTGGGAAGTGTACGACTTGGACCGAATTCTCTCACTAACATAATACGGCAACTTCATCACTGGCGATCACCGACATATCAAGTTCAGAGAGCGTGTGTTAAAAAAGTACGGCAGGAAATCCGTACAGGACACAAGCGGTTGGCATCGGCCACCTTCTCGCGTCATCTTGCGGACGGTGAGTTCTTTTTTTTAACATTCCACGAGACTAAGATGCTCGACTCAATGAGGCCTAGATCTCGCACGCCCGAGCACCATCTGATAGTTTTCTTTTTCTTCTCGGCTTCTTGAATGAGATTTTTTCCGTTCGCAGCGCGCACGCAAGCCATCTGATGCAACCTTCCCTGTTTGGGTCCATTGCATGTCGCTTACGAAAAAGATCCGTGCCATGAGAGCTTGCTCCAAATGCTGCACGGCGCCATTTGTACCTGAGTGTTGTGCAATCGTAAGCCATATGGCTAATTTTTCGGGCATCTTTTTCTCTGGTAGAAATTTTGCGTGAGGTTCTTTACCCTACAGTGATAATATATGAAAGTATCCTAGAGCAGTTGTACAGTATTGTGGTTAATTTTTCGTAAATCTTTTCCGCTGCTAGAAACTTGCATGAGGTTCTTGGCAATACAGTGATAATATTTTCTAGTAACAAAGAGCAGTTGTACTCTAATGTGGTTCATTTTTCGTGTATCTTTTTCTCTGATCGAAATTTTGCGTGAGGTTGATGGCACTTCAGTAATAATATTTCTTAGTATCCTAGAGCAGTTGTATCCAGCAGTAATTTTTCGCCCATCTTATACTCTGATGGAAATTTTGCATAAGGTTCTGGGCACTACAGTGATGATATATCTTTTGTTTCCTAGCATCAAAAACAGTTGTGTTCCCCTAAATGTGACGTACATGAATGTTAATGTTCCTATTACGGTGGAACAGGGCTCATAAATCGAACATTTTACTGAATCCATTTTACAAGATCATGTAACTCCATAAAATTATGTCATAATCTTACTCTTCGATTGAATGGTGCAGCCAGAAAAGTTATCTCTTAAATGAATTGTTCACTACTCTGCTAGCCGAAAACAGTTTAAAATAAAATCTATCCAATATTTGTCTCAATGCGAGGTGAGTTTTGAAAAGTCCCAGTCAGAGACAAGATTTTCAGAATTGTTCAGAACAAATAATTCTTTTCAAGATTTCATGGCAATAAATCCTTCGAAAACCTGACTTTAAAAACTAGATAAATTGGACGAATGTTCATTTCAACATTCATGGTAACTCATGAGTTTTGGGAGATATAAGCGTACTAAAAACTTGGTGCTTGCAGAAAATCCAAAAGAAATAAAGAAAATCATCATTGAACTCCCACGTTGAAATTTCTAAGAATCAATCCCTTATGGCGGATCTTTAAATCATAATAAAACACATTTCTCACAGACACGTAGACCATTAAAAATATTTATGATCTTTCACCTCAAAAAACCGAAAAACAGAATGAAAAAGTATGAATCTTGCAGGGTATCTAAGTCGACACGTAAGTATAGCTCATCCTGTAACCGGGTTGTCTTGCTGATTATGAAATACAAAATTCAGGAATGATTAATATAATTCTTGTAGCGTAGCTAAGTCGACACGTAAGTATAGCTCATCCTGTAACCGGTTTGTCCTGCTCCTGATTATGAAACACAAAATTAAGGAGCACAAAAAGCAAAGGTCCGGCGTCGGGACACATGTGTTGCGGGCAGTGTAGGTAGGTAGGCAAGCCGTCTGTCTGTCTGCCTGCTGTTGCTGCTGCTGCGTCACCTATAGATTTTATTTCTGTGAGAGGGGAAGTTGAATTGCGCTCTGCACAGCGAAATGTGAGAGTAACAGCGTTGAATAGTTCCATCTCGCAAAAATAAGATCAATCCTTCTCTTACTGATAGTCTTAGAGGGTTTCTGCTTCGTTATAGCCTCTGCCCTGTGTGGGGAAGGAATTCTTAGATGTAAATTCTGGCGAATTCAGTTGAACTAACCATTATTTCTTAAGCTAGATAAGTTATAAAGCATTTTAAGATATAGAAAGTATTAATCTTTGAGAGTCCATTCAACCAATTAGCGTACCTTAGCAATGAATAGCTTATAAATGGTTTATAATTGGCGTATTCCAAGACTCCATTTTGCTTCATATTCTCGACTTCATCCGCAAAGATAACTGTGCAGTTTCTTGCATAAACTGCCGGATATTTCATTTTTTTTCTAAGTACAGTATGGTTTAAATTTTTTCATTATTTTGAAAAAAAAAATTAAAAATGAAGGTAAGGTGCCTATTTCATTCGTATTCCAAGACGTATTGACAGAGGTATCTTCGCCAGGGTAAGTTGGTGAAAAGAGGATTCCTTGTGGAGAAAGCTTCTTCGCTCCAGAAGGGAGTGAAAACTGGATAATTGATGGAGAATTGAAACACATACGAGAGAAACATAGAATTGAGAGAAGAGCACGTACAAGAGGAACATCAAATGAATAAGTTAGATGATGTGGGAAGTTTGCGTATTATTTATCTCATTTATTTTTCATGTTACGAAGAATTTAACGCTTTCAGATCTTAGGCATAACAGACGTTCTCTACATTCTTTCTGGATGCACATGTCACCACTAAATTAAATATATTGAACTGAATTTTTCATCCTCAATTTTTGAAAAAAGCAATCGAGTTATCGAATCTCACGATCTTAAAATAACCCCTAAACTCTAACAAACACTTGTTAAGAGAACTCGTTTTCTGCTTAGATATTCAGCTCACTAAATGTTCTCATTTCACAACACAATCAAGTTATCGTTCACTCCCATGGAAGGAAGTACTCACGAGTCAATATTGTTCAAGTTTTCGTTGAGGGCAGTGTTGTCAGATTTGTCTATTTCGTGCCAAAATTTTCACGCTCTGATACTTCCACTCAAAATTGTGCCAAAAATATATTTTCTGATGCTAATTTACGACATAATTTTCATAGGCATTAGCTAAATTCAAGAAGTTTGGCCAAGAAAGAAGCCCATTTAGCACTCTAGCCTGGGGAAAGTGTCAGACGTACGATGCTGAACTAGGAAAACTAACATTGTTTTCAAGGAGTTTTCAGGTTTGTACAGACGAAGTATTAACGCTTTGATGTAATTTAAAACGTAATATGGTTCATTACATTAAATCTACGAGATCCTCTAACGTGCTCCATTTACGAATATTCGTCGTGCTCCATGTTCTTAGACTACATTAATGCTTTAACTTGGGACGAAGGGAGCAGATATTCTGTAATTCTCTCACTGTGGAATCAAACGCTACACCTTTAGAGCGAAAAATTGCGAAGTTCATTTTTCAGAGAAAGTTATATAAGCAAGCTCCCCTACCAAATGAAAGTTATTTCGGTACATTATAATAGTGGATTTCATTCAAACCACTTTCAGTTACTACGATGGGGTTGCTGCTCAAAAAGCTCTCACTGCTGCTATATATGACCCATTTAATAAATATTTTACCCAATCAGTCTAGCTAGTGTGAATTTCAAAACCACTGCCACAAAATTGTTTAGTCCTCTTGGGATTTTTTTAAGCTAAGCTCATTGGACTTTTCTTAACTATAGTCTACATTGTTAAACAGGTGATTTTCTAAACTACATGTACACAAACTATTACTCGTCTGCGGAATTTTTTAACGCAAACTAAGCTCATTGGACTTTTTCTAACATTAGTCTACATTGCTAACCCGAATAGAATGTTAATTTTAACCCTTGGTAGGCCATGCTACACATCAGAGCATGCCAGATCAAAAGAAAACAGATCAAAGGGCCCGGGATTCTGTGACTGAAGCCTGTCAAACAGCCACAGAAGGACGAATGCGAAGTACAGGCTTCAGAGTCTACAGACGCATTTGGCATCTTGCTTACACCGTCGCTACAATAATAACTTCCTCTTCAGCAGGAATTTCTTTAGAAGGTCTTATGCTCGTCTAATGGACAGTTCTGTCAATAAAATTCCAACTCGCGGTTTTGTCGATAAAATCATTTGCGTTTTCGAATTTCCAACTCGCAATTCTGTTCATAAAATCGTTTGCGTTTTCGAATTTCCAACTCGCAGTCCTGTCAATAAAATCGTTTGCGTTTTCAAATTTTCAACTCGCAGTCCTGTCAATAAAATCATTTGCGTTTTCGAATTTCCAACTCGCAATTCTGTTCATAAAATCGTTTACGTTTTCGAATTTCCAACTCGCAGTCCTGTCAATAAAATCGTTTGCGTTTTCAAATTTTCAACTCAGGTAAAGAGCTTTTAAAAATTTTAATTTTGAACAGCGGTAAAGTTCTCTTTTAAATAGTTGTCCGCGTGTTGAATGTTTCAGTATTAGTTCTCGGTGGAATGTAAATTGATGCAAAAAAATATAGAGTTGGAGAGGATGCATGCCTTTCATATCTTCCGTGCAGAATATGGGTAAAGAAAGCAGAAACGATTTTTTTTTGCTCAGGATAACTATTCTTGTTTGTTCCACATCAAACACCTCTCATGAGATGATCATCAATTTCTTCCATGCATTTTTTAATGAGAAAATTATTGCGCAATAACTTTCCAGCAGATGAAACGTCCATTGCAATAGGACTTACACTATTTTTACTCTCAAATCACCGTAGCTCACTCTCATATTTTATTGTTACGAACTGAACTACTTTGCGTGAACGTTCCGACCCAAAACTTGATAGACCTAAAGTCATCTAATACATGAAGCACAGTAAAACGCAAATATTTTTTAATTGAAATGATGTGTGGTATATTGCATTTATACTGCAAACCCAAATTGAATGTAAACTTTGAGCTGATGTGAGGCATCTTCCGAACGACGACTTTAAATGACTGATAAACAATAACTGATAAACTGATAAACTGATAAACTAATAACTGATAAACAACTTAAAAAGAGCTGGAAAACGGATGAAAAAGAGCTGAAAAATGGCTGTAAAAGGGCTGAAAAAGAGCTGTAAAATGGCTGAAAAATGACTGAAAAAGAGCTAAGAATGGGGTGAAAAAGGCAAGTAAACAGACCGAGAAGCGGGACCGGAAGTAAGGTTGGACTGAAACACGACGGTTAGCTGGGATGTAAGCAAGACTGGAAGCAGAAATGAAACAGGGCTTTAAAAAGGGTTATAGACAGAGCTCGAAACAGGAATGGAGCCTAAGATGAATAGAAACAGAGGTGTAAACAAAGATAGAAGCTGGGCTGGCACCTGTAGTAGGAGTAGCGCTTAAAAACAGATAAGGAAGCAAGACAAATGTAGAACAGAGTGCAAGACGGATGCAGGACTGTACGAAGCGGGGCTAAAAGTAGTACTAGAAGCAGGACTGGAAGCATGACTGGAAGCAAGACTGGAAGCGTGACTGGAGGAATGACTGGAAGCATGGCTGGAAACAGGACTGGCAGCCAAGATGCATAGAAAAAGGGTTCCATGGAAACAAGGCTAGAAGCGAGGCTGGAAGCGAAGCTGGAAACAGGACTGGCAGCCAAGATGCATAGAAAAAGGGTTCCATGGAAACAAGGCTAGAAGCGAAGCTGGAAGCGAAGCTGGAAACAGGACTCGCAGCCAAGATGCATAGAAAAAGGGTTCCATGGAAACAAGGCTAGAAGCGAGGCTGGAAGCGAAGCTGGAAACAGGACTGGCAGCCAAGATGCATAGAAAAAGGGTTCCATGGAAACAAGGCTAGAAGCGAAGCTGGAAGCGAAGCTGGAAACAGGACTGGCAGCCAAGATGCATAGAAAAAGGGTTCCATGGAAACAAGGCTAGAAGCGAGGCTGGAAGCGAAGCTGGAAACAGGACTGGCAGCCAAGATGCATAGAAAAAGGGTTCCATGGAAACAAGGCTAGAAGCGAAGCTGGAAGCGAAGCTGGAAACAGGACTGGCAGCCAAGATGCATAGAAAAAGGGTTCCATGGAAACAAGGCTAGAAGCGAGGCTGGAAGCGAAGCTGGAAACAGGACTGGCAGCCAAGATGCATAGAAAAAGGGTTCCATGGAAACAAGGCTAGAAGCGAAGCTGGAAGCGAAGCTGGAAACAGGACATGCAGCCAAGATGCATAGAAAAAGGGTTCCATGGAAACAAGGCTAGAAGCGAAGCTGGAAGCGAAGCTGGAAACAGGACTGGCAGCCAAGATGCATAGAAAAAGGGTTCCATGGAAACAAGGCTAGAAGCGAGGCTGGAAGCGAAGCTGGAAACAGGACTGGCAGCCAAGATGCATAGAAAAAGGGTTCCATGGAAACAAGGCTAGAAGCGAGGCTGGAAGCGAAGCTGGAAACAGGACTGGCAGCCAAGATGCATAGAAAAAGGGTTCCATGGAAACAAGGCTAGAAGCGAAGCTGGAAGCGAAGCTGGAAACAGGACTGGCAGCCAAGATGCATAGAAAAAGGGTTCCATGGAAACAAGGCTAGAAGCGAGGCTGGAAGCGAAGCTGGAAACAGGACTGGCAGCCAAGATGCATAGAAAAAGGGTTCCATGGAAACAAGGCTAGAAGCGAAGCTGGAAGCGAAGCTGGAAACAGGACTGGCAGCCAAGATGCATAGAAAAAGGGTTCCATGGAAACAAGGCTAGAAGCGAGGCTGGAAGCGAAGCTGGAAACAGGACTGGCAGCCAAGATGCATAGAAAAAGGGTTCCATGGAAACAAGGCTAGAAGCGAGGCTGGAAGCGAAGCTGGAAACAGGACTGGCAGCCAAGATGCATAGAAAAAGGGTTCCATGGAAACAAGGCTAGAAGCGAAGCTGGAAACAGGACTGGCAGCCAATATGCATAGAAAAAGGGTTCCATGGAAACAAGGTTAGAAGCGAGGCTGGAAGCGAAGCTGGAAACAGGACTGGCAGCCAAGATGCATAGAAAAAGGGTTCCATGGAAACAAGGCTAGAAGCGAGGCTGGAAGCGAAGCTGGAAACAGGACTGGCAGCCAAGATGCATAGAAAAAGGGTTCCATGGAAACAAGGCTACAAGCGAGGCTGGAATCGAGGCTGGAGACAGGACTGGCAGCCAGGCTGCATAGAAACAGGATTCCATGGAAACAAGGCTGGAAATAGGGCTGTAAGCGAAGCTGTAAACAGGACTATCAGCCAGGATGCATAGAAAAAGGTTCCATGGAAGCGCGGCTGCAAGCGAGGCTGGAAACAGGACTGGCTACCAGGATGCGTGGAAACAAGACTGGAAGTAGGGCTGGAAGCTGGGTTAGGAGCAAGGCTGGGAGCGTAGCTGGGACCAAGGCTAAGAGCAGGCTTGGAAGGCTTGCCAACTGCCACACTCCCTCGCACCGCAGCTGACGCCAGCCCTGAGGCCTCGTGATGCACCGGATACCTCAAACGTCGTTGAGAACTTTACTAGAGCTCCCTGAGCACACGACGAGTGCTACTGAATTTCTGATCGAGTATGAAACTGGCCCAGTGAACTTGACATGATATCCTTGTAGTCAGATAGTCGTGTAAGTTTAGGTTGCTGGTTAAAGAGTGACGAGAAATGAAATCCTGAAGTTCAGATAGTCGTGTATATTAAAATTGCTGGGTAAAGAGTGAAGAGAATGAAATCCCTGTTGTCAGATAGTCGTGTGGGTTACTAGTTAGTGACGAAGTAATGATGACATTATCATCATCATCATCAACATCATCATCATCATCATCATCATCATCGTCATCATCACTTTGATTTTGTCGATTATTAGTTAGTGACGTAGTAATGATGACTATATCATCATTGTTTGACTCGACTACGGTAAATTTGCCGATGTTTTTCACTTTTACATGGTGAAGAAGTTCCTTTTTGCTTGAGTGTTATAACGCTCGGACTATAGGTGCTAATAAAAGCTGGAAAATGCCTGTGTTTGAAAATAACTCTTATAAACTTGAACGGTCATACATTGAATATCGTTCAAAACAGTTTTAAATTTTTATATTTAACACCATAAATATATAGTTTATTTCATTCCCTGTCTAACCGACAGCTTAAAGTTCATTCCAAATCGAAAAAGTTTTCCGTATGACCGTTTTTGCTCCTGGATATTTCTCTGTAAAAATTTTCTGATAAATAACTGAAACAAGTAACTATGGCTCAAAAAAATTCAACTGATTCTAAGTCACATAGCTAGGTAGGAAAGTCGAAAACGACAGCTTCACGTTAAGTGCTGATGATGCGAAATTTCAACTTGTATGAAATCAATGCTTTTGATACTTGTTGAAGTATTAGATTTATTGATACTGGACACAATATTAGATTGGTTGAGACTAGCCGAAATATAAAATCGATCTATACTTGGCGAAATATTAGATTTATTAATACCGGACAAAATATTGAATTGATACTGGGCGAAATATTATAGAGATTGATTTAATTTTCCCCCTTATTTTCTCACATAAAAATCAGGCGAGAAACTAAGTCGACCAAACCAAGAACCTCAAAGTTATCTCCGTCCAAAATGACTTAATACATGAGCAATTAATTCCTCAAGTAATTACTCATACTTGAATGATTTATGTGTTTATTTACCTTATACTTTACATTGCAGCGAGTGTGGCGGAATTTGTCATACCCTAAGGCCCATTTCACACTGAACTATCAAAGCAGCATCTAGCAAGCTCGCATGAGCTATATAGCAGATGGTCTGCGAGCCTGGTAGGTAGGAATAGCACTATCAATAGCCGTTGCCTCCACACTGAACTCGCACGTTTTACCCAGCATCCAGCATGCGAGGCGTAAATGCAATTCCTGCCTACCAGTCCGGTTGATGGCTTATGCGAGCTTGCTAGATGCTGCTTTGCTAGCTCAGTGTGAAATGGGTCTAAGCGTTCCACGTTTCACGTTAATGCCACTTTGTCCTTGGGTAGACTTGAGCGCAATTTCCAGGCGTAATTATAATGTACCCAATGCAATTGAGGGCTGAGAGATGGCCCTTTTTTCCTTTTATCCTAATTTGTATTTTTCGCCAAGGTTTCGAAACTCGCCTGGAGCAAAATTAGCGCAATAGAAGCTGTGTTTTTGCTCTTTGCTTAGTTCTTTTTTATTAAAATCCATGTTAGCCAAATCGCCTCGTTTGTCTCTTCTATTTTACTAATTTTGGACTCATTTTTTAACTCAGTACCCGGTAATTTCAACTCGCGGGTACCGATGCTACCACTACGCTACTGCACAAAATGCTAAAGATACACATCGTCAATTTCTTGATTATTTTACAAGCACTCAAATCCTAAGCGACATTTGAGCTGTGACGCTATATTTCTGACAAACTTATCGGCTTTTTTAGAGGAATAATTTCCATCAAATCTCTATTCCTCGCAGCACCATTCATTGTTCATGTCCGATGACAATGATTACGATGATTACCGCTCTTAATACATACTGTAGTTCTAAATGAACGCTTCAATTCGAGTACGCACTTCACTTTTCACATATTTAAGACGCACATCTCCTTGATCAAAGAATATTTTTTGCCTTTTTTAGGCTCTAAAACCTCCAATTCTTCATTTTCATCGAGGCCGCCCGAGAAAACGAAGTCGTAAAGAATTATAACATGAGTTGAGTGAGAGGAGCCGCCTCCATAAAGCGTGACTCGGAATATTTCGCACGTGACAAAAGAAATCGCACGAATATTCATCTCAGAATTTTACGACGTCTGGTAGCCCTCGCTCTTACGTTCTGAAGTTCAGCAGAAATGTACGAGAAGTCAGGAATGCGTAACATTTCCCTGAAAAATGGCTCAAATTTGGTTACGTTGTTTGC
This sequence comes from Morinoia aosen, assembly GCA_030386875.1. Classification (NCBI taxonomy): domain Eukaryota; kingdom Metazoa; phylum Arthropoda; class Malacostraca; order Amphipoda; family Talitridae; genus Morinoia; species Morinoia aosen. The sequence continues at coordinate 45,765,223 of CM059577.1, read as the reverse complement.
GCGTCGTACAAGCGTCATAAAATGTATAAAGGGACTCATTAGAATGATGGTCTGCAAATTATACGGCACTTTTGATTTTGGGGTCTGTAATTACTTAGTCTGTAGGTCTGTGAAGTATAATTATGTGAAGTCAGTAATTAATTTGGCGGTAGGTCTGCGAATTATGATTATTTTCGGGCCTGTTTTTAATTAGTTGGTAGGTTTGCGAATTATAAATATTTTGGGGTCTATAATTAATTATTCGGTAGGTTTGCAAATTATAATAATTTGGGGTCTATAATTAGTCAGTAGGTCTGAAAATTATGATTATTTTGGGTTCTATAATTAACTAGTCGGTAGGTCTGCGAATTATATCTATTTTGAGGCCTATAACTAGTCGAGACTGGAACATACATGAATGCACATGGAGACGCGTCATTGTCACCACAGTTCAGATCGCACGCCACTAAGCAGGCGTCAAGTTTCCTGACGAGTTGCTAATGACATCGCCGCATTAGAATACAATTACAGGATCTTGAATTTCTGAAGTTTGATGCCGAGACTTACGACCCATAAAGCAGAGGAGAATCATAAGCGTCGCAAACCGCACGGGGCTTGTGACCAATTCAAATCTGTAATAGAGGCGCCAAAATTTAGGGCACAATTTCCTTAGAACGCGGTAATAAACGTCCAATAAAACGATTTGATGTTGGAAATTTATAACAATAAATATATTTACAAATTTCAGACGTGTATCTTTAGGGGAAAATTAGTTTTGAAGTGCTGAAAACTAGTGTATAAGGCCTAGGAACGCTACTCTGTTCACGCGGTAACTTAGCAGAAATTGATTTCAAGTGATATTTTTCAGAAAATTAATTGACTTGTTTTCAGTTACGCAAACTAATTCAACTCCTCTGTGAATAGTGATTGAATAATGAAACGAGTGAATGTATTCTCAAGTTATTGTCCATACTTAAATGATTTGTAAGATTTATTTACCTTATTCTTCGCATTGTAACGAGTACGACTCTCAAATAACTATGCCGCAGCCGCTCAGTCAAGAACTTCATCATAGTTGGCGATATGCGCTCAAAGGCTTCAGTGGCAGCCTGTTAAGTCGTAAATTAATTCTAATGTAAGTATATAAAAATTTTAGTCCACCCACATTTTTAACCGTGAATTGGGTGAAAATATACCCTTTCAGCATGGTCGTACCGTAGAGTTATAAAAATCAAGTTTTCCAAAAAGTGATAAGTTATTCGCGTACGAGAAGTTTGAATTCTCCTACCATCACGACTGCGGCGAACGCGAAACCAAGCCTCACTTGAAGTACTGCCTTTCTCTGAAAAATGAATTGTGGTCCGCAACAAAGGGGTTCAGCAACACTCAATTTTTTCCCAAATGCAGCCCCCAGAAGGCATGGAAAAGTTTTGTTGCTCAGAGTTGGTGCTCTCGCTATGGCTCTCCAGAGCAAGCGGCACTCAAGTTAATTCGAGCAATCAAACTTTGCTGTAAACCGAGATGCTGCTCGACACACAGTGCTGATCCCTAAAGTAATTGATGAGTAGAGTTCAACAGGACTAGCAGCACTTAGCGCGCAGCGACCGCGCATCTTGGTGCTTGTGGAGCTCCTAATTTTCTAAATCCTCCAAGATGCGAACACTTGCAATGCTGGTAATCGTAGCTGGGCTTTCTGTCCCACGGTGCGATGCCTCGGAGGTTTTCGGCGATGTCCTTCCAGCCAGAAAGCAGGTTTTCCAGGGCACCGAAGCTATTTCACAAGCAAGGTTTCTTCCGTGATAATTGGGGTGCAGATTTGTTTGAGCTTCTAGATTGTTGATAATGCGATACAGGGTGTTCGGGTCGAAGTGTCTTGCACTCGAGGTGGTGAATTCAAAAACACAGAATTTCTCAGCCAGCACGTGCGCTGCTTGCGTTCGTTTGGGGTCCGAATCAGGTGAACGCAAAGTCACATTTAAACGAAAATCTGGTCAACGTAAATTCAACATTGGCACAAATTCTCAGAAGAAAGTTTTTTTGTTCGAAGTTTTCATCGGTATAAAAATGGAATTTGTGGTGCTGTTTCGAAGTAGGGTAGGTAAATTTCTGCGTAATTTCAGGTTTAATCAGCTTGGGATCAGGGACTTTCAAAACAGAAAAGTCACTCATGATAAATGTCACACGGGTTTGGAAACCCAACGATCTTGCTCCATTTTAACAGGAGTGAACAACAAAGTGTTGTTTAAGTGTTGGGGAGTGAACAACAAAGTATTGTTCACTTTGCATGAGTATTGAGTCGAAGAAACTTCATTTATTTTGTAGACAAGGCATTCTATTCCCTAATTTCTTGCGGAGTGGGCTGAATAAAACTCTATCTTATGGAATTTCCTTGTTTTGCGCTTTTTGATTGAAGGGATTTGAGAAAATTGTACAAATATTCATGGGAACCAGTAGGAAGCAAAATAAATTTTGAATATACCTCTAATGAATAATTTATACGCCTATTTTCCAAACTGCTTTAGTCAAACTTACTCAATTCCCTTCATCCAATTTCATAACTCAATAAATGTTTTATTTAGCATTTCGTTTTTTTTTAATTTAGTTTAACATACGCAATTTATGTCCTTCAATTTCATGACAGAATACAATGGTTCAATAGTGGTGTGTCTAAAAAAGAGGCAAAAAAGTCTATGCAAAAAAGTCTATAGAGCTGCAGGTTGACCCCAAAACTGCATCTAAGAAACCAGCAAATGTCTGCATTGATCTTGCGTAAAACTAGAGCACGTTGTAAAAAATGTATATCTTCATAAATATGCAAATAGAAGTTTCTCAATTTTTCTATTGATTAAAAACTGTTCGATAACTGAGTCGACGCGCCAAAACTTCCTACTGATCTCAATACGGATTGATACCAGCTCAATGTATGTAACCAGGGCACTGAGGGAACGATGTGTTCTCTTGAAGATTGTTTCAAGATGCTAACACGTTTGCTGCCGCTGGATGCACATGTGCGTCCAGCGGTCTCATGTTAAGTGAGGTTGTAAGTAGCAGAGCATAAAAAAAAGACTTGGCTGCCCGGAAAAAATTGCATCTTTCCTAAGTATTTAGAAAATGTAATAGCATGATGATATTTTACCTCGCGTGCTTAAGTATTTTCTAAAAAAGATGCTTAAATGATTAATATTGTTGTTCATTCACACTGATATGTAAATGAGCAGTTTACATAGTGGTACTCTTATATGGTAATCATTAAAATATCATCCTGTGTTATCACCCCTATAAACAATTTCACACCACAAAACCAACTCTAGCAATAAACAAATCACACGCAGGAAATTTTTTAATAAAAAGACTTCCACTCTTGGGAGAAAAACAAACCCTTGCACACCATTCCTCCGAGATTTCTCAGTCCTCATTCCACACAGATGCTGTTGATAAATCCAAGGCGAAAGAAACAAACTGAAGCCTGGCCTGACCTGGTGAGCAACGAAGTCTCGTGTATAATAATAACGCAGTGAGCAGTCAGGTCTGTTTTTAATAAGAGGGGCGGCTGACCGCTTGTAATGCGAGATTAGCGGCCTGTGCGTGTGTCCCCAACGGCAGGGGACGCTGTGGGTAATGTGATGAGCTGAGCGGGGCACGCTAGCGAGACTTCACCGCGGCTTAGTGACTTGAGGGCAAGGGGAGCTTTAAATGACGGTAAAATGACGGAATAGAGAAATAACTCTGAATAGAGAAATGAGAGAAAATAAAATGGCTGAAAAGAGAAATAACTGTGAATAGAGGAATGTGAGAAAATAAAATGGTGGAATAAAGAACTTTGTGTGAAGAGAGAAATGGGAGAAAATAAAATGGGAGGGAGAAAAGAAAAATGACAGTGAAGAAAGTGAAAATGAAGCAAAAAAAATTCTGACCATGGCAATAAGAGGTTGAAATAGCAGTAAAGTGGCGAACCAGAAAATATGTGGCTCCACAGCTAGAGGGGCTGAAATAGCAGTAAAATAGCGGAAAAGAGAACTGATAGTGAACATAAATTTGAGAAAAGAGAAATTGTGACTTCATGGCAAGAAGGCAGAAGGATATAGGGCCGAAAATAAAAATTGTTACTGCATGTAAAAAGGTAACATCGAATTATAGAATCGTTTAAGCCGTCCTAACAGCAGCTAAATTGTCATTAAGAGAGAAAGGAGGAAAACAATTTAGCATGGAATTAAGGAAACGAGGAATAAGTGCACCAAGTGTCAACACACAGTGCGCATAGAAGCAGACGTATCGCAAAAAGTTTATAATCGTAAAATAAGGAAAACGTGAAGATTAAAATAATGGGAGCTGAAAAAAGAATGCAGTCAACCGAAAAAAGAAATCTGTAGCTCGTAATAAAATAAAATAAATCACTTTACTCCAACAAAAAGTTAACATGCCTGACCTACTACTCGCGACCTCACATTTTCCTCCTTAGAGTGCTAATTCACGTAGGTATAATAATGGTATCCATATTAGAGCGTTTGAGATGAAAATAAAATATTCATAATATGTGCTCTCTAATCGTGAACGAACGCGCTTTTTCTAGTTGAAGCTACATTCATATTCGTAAAAACTGAGGGAAACAAACTTTTCAGGTACGAAAATTTTTGTTGTATTATTCCATTTTTTTTCTTTTAGGATATCAATGAAATGGAAAACATTAAGGATAACATTGAAATGAATAACACTTAGGATAACATTGAAATAGTATATTTAGGATACTATTGAAACGGATAACATTTAAGATAACATTGAAATGGAGTACATTTAGGATAACATTGAAATGGATAACATTTAGGATGTCATTGAAATGGAAAATATTGAAATCAATAAATAGTCATGAGCTGTAGCTCATAAATAAAAATTTACAGTCGGGATGTAGTGTTTATGAGAATTTAGTTTACAGGAAGGGATGAATGAATCGCTATACGTGCCAAAACTTCGAATTCACATTATTGTAAGTGGACACGGGCCTTCAAAAATGATGAGATTCGTTCTGGAACAAAATTCGATTTAATTGCTGAAGGATATGGTTCAGATTTTGTTGTATGACAACGAAACCATAATACTAACGAATAGGAAGTAGCAAAATAAGGACGATAAAGCCGTGTAAAAAAGATATGCGGAAGACTGAGGAAATATATTTAATCAAATTGATATCATGCTAGCAACTACAAGATTTCTTCCTCAATGTTTAAGTGTAATGGTTTCATTCAATTGCCCATTAGTTTGGATGTTCAACTATATAGTATGGGGAATACGCATTTTAAGATATTTTAGGGCTGAAACATTGCACAACAAATGTTAAATGCTATTATTTTTACTTATGTTGTACTTTTTACTCATGTTCGCAGTATTCATGTTTCATGCTGGTTTGTACTTTTTTCTATTGTGGTGCTCATGTTCCATGCTAGTTTGTACTTTGTTCCAGCACGGCGCTCATATTCCATGCTAGTTTGTACTTTTTTCCATTGCGGTGCTGATGCTTCATGCTAGTTTGTACTTTTTCCAGCGTGAGACTCATATTCCAAGCTGGTTTGTACTTTTTTCCTTCGCAGCACTCATGTTCCATGCTAGTTTGTACTTTTTTCCAACACGGTGTTCATGTTCTATGCTAGTTTGTACTTGTTTCCTTTGCGGTGCTCATGTTCCATACTGGTTTGTACTTTTTTCCAGCGCGATACTCATATTCTATGCTATTTCCTACTTTTTTCCAGCGCAGCACTCACGTTCCATGCTGGTATCACGAATACACACACACTGCGCAGAATATTTTGCGGAAGCCTTAGTCAAGTCTAGCATGCTCCGCAGCGATAAGCTCCGTTGTGTCACTGCAGCACGACATCTGCAGCAGCAGTCAGTTCCTTGCTGGAGCAAACCTCAATTTCGGAGTTTTACTGAGGCTATTCTTGAATTTTGAATTTTATTAGCCAAACATTCTGCTCGCTAAAATCGAGCCACTGCCAAAGATGGATTCGTAGTAATGATTATAATGGTTCGAATTCAGTGAACAGCCAGATTCGATGTGAAAATTTTAAATTTTGGAATAGTGTTTCAAAAATCATCGTAATAAGTACGCGACCTAAAAACGACTATCGTTGAACTTGATAAAGAAAACGAATTTGAGTTTGTTTGTGAAGAGCAGTTACAATCATTCTTTCTACAGTAGCAGTAATTGAAAATTTTTTGATTGAAGCTGTATTTTCTGGAAGATGGAGGTATACATACACTCATTCAACTTGAACGAATTCACTGAAATACAGAAGGTGGCTTGGCGGCTTTCCATTGTTTATTTGCAAAAGCTGAATTTTTTTTTCAGGCTACTATGACACGGATACTATTGATGACACACACAACACGAATTAAAATGAGTTGTAACTCAAAAAAGCATTCATTTTTATCTTTCAGCTCATAGAAATTCAAGTCTCAAAATTTTTATAAAAAGCTAATCATCTGTATGGTTGGTTGAAAAGGGTTTGGTTGGATAAATAGTTTTCTTTGACACTCATTCGAACAATCAGGGCGGGTTAGGTTAAATGAATGGTTTTCTTTTACACTCATTCGAACGATCATCTGTCTTATTTTAAATGTAAATCCTGAATTACAGTCGGCAACACAGGCTGCACAAATAGACTGGAGAATACCGCCGGCGACAACTTCAAGCACCATTTAACAGGTAGTGTTGCAAACTTACGTAGGATTTCCCTATAGAATAGATAAGATAGTTAATTGTCCAATTCAGTACCAAAGTTACCCTGCATTTAGCCTATCCTACCTTAGCATAACTAGCAATATGTGTTATCAACTTCAGATTAAACTAAGGAAATGGAATTTTAAATTGATCTCAGAGGAAAAGCAAAACCTCGTAAATACCGTTTACAAGCAAACTTAGTTAAGTAACATCCAGACCAGTTTGTGTGTCATCCAGCATTATTTAGAATTTTTTGTCCTAATGAGCTTGATTTAACGACGTACTCTTTAACATCATGCAAGAAAATATGTTACTACTTTTTTACAATAAAGGTATTTTCAGGCGTATAGATAGATCTTTTAAATAGATTAGAAACATTACAAAACAGCGGACGAGAAGGTCAAAGTAGCATCCCTAACAGGTATTCTTTCAGCACATGACCATGATAATTACTCCCTAAACTCCCCCATCATTACCTTCACGAGTACCTCTATTACAAGTCACAGGAAGCTCTGATCACAGCATTATTCAGGAGCAACATGTCATTCCATGACGATGATCGCTCGGCTCTTCCAGAGCAGTTCACAATTAGCCTCTCAACTTGCTGTTAACCCTGCATTTCCAGCCCGTTTGGCCGGACTAAATGCTGCGGCTTTTCTACGGGTTCTTTTGTTGCTCTTTATGACTTGACTCCAGGAGCGCTGTGGCTCTGGACTAACGAGGGTCTTTGAGACTTGCTTGTTCGAAATCAGCTGAAAATAAAACCAACTTGATTTTTGCGAGAAAGATTTCAGGAAGCGATGAAATTTTGAATTTGGTTCGATTTGTCTTCTAGGGTTAGAGAGGGACTTGTTTATAGGTAGACAGGATGAAACTAACTGGGCTTATAAAAATTGTGGGAAATTGATACAACAACTTGACGTTAGTCCTGAACAACGCAAATGCAAATGCCAAGCAAGACGGAAAAAAATTGAAAAATGCTAGTAACATTTCAATGGTTGATTACAGTCTGCTTCGAAATAAAATCTCAGTAAGCGCAATGGATTTACAGAGTCAAAATGAAATCTATAACTGAACGATTGCTCACAAATTTTCAAATTCACGTTTTCCGGACTCATCAGTATGTATTTGCCACAAAAATATGTCAACCGCAACAGCGTTACTATTGTCGAAAAATATTTTCAAAACTAGGTTTTTGAAAGCCGGCTTGGCCCGAGCATATATACACATAGTAGCTCTGCATGGCCTTACTAAAATAATAGTCACAAAGTCATAACCACGGTGTAATAAACTTTCTAGTATCGCATCTGCAGACAACAAACCGTCCGTGTTAAAGTAAACATTCTTTCTACATTGCTTGTAATTACAAAGAAATCTTTTATTGAGAAGTGTATTATTATGAAATCTGCAAGAGCAATTTGCCTTCCACTTGTGAAAACGTAAAATCATAAAAATGTCGGTGGTTGTGTTGCGTAAAGGATTGAGTGCAAAAACGTATAAATTTATTATTTTGGTTCGGTTTTATGTAAATTGGCGGGTGTGTCACATCTGGCAGGCTGTGCAAGTGAAGGCCAAATTATATCGCAACTCGAGAAACATCTGAAAATTAAAATCGTTTACTTACGAACTAGAAATTTTCTGCTCTTCAATCTGATGAACATCTCTTACACTTTGCGAGCCAACATCTAAATTAAGCACAGCTTGGAAACGGTTACCGTTCCGTTTTTAAAATCTACACACGGAGTGAATTCGAAAGATTCTTTCTCAGACCCAATACTTTCTTCGCGATTATTTTGCTAGGATCCAGCGCCAATACAAATGGAGAACGACAGTCGTCCCCTCTTTTGAATAATTTCCGAAGTAAATTAGCAAAGACGTGCGTAACTTCAGAAACATGAGGATGTTGGCGCAAGAACCCTACGGAGCGGAAAAGATGGTCGAACCCTGATTGAGGAAGGAAGGTGTTGGCTTTCTTCCCCAGGCTGTCGCGTCCCCGGCTTTTGTGTGGGGAGGACGCATACATTATTCTCATCATAATAGTAAGTTGATGCAGGACAGTGCGAGAATTTGGACGTCCGTTCATTGCACTCCACTTGTTTACTCGGTGCATTGAGGAGAATTGCAGGTCGAATGGCTATGCAAGCAGGGCAGTCTTTGAACTCTGGTGGACTTGGACTTGTATGTGTTGTGAGTGAAGCGGCGTAAATTGTGAGACGTAAATGGTGGCACTCGAATGAAGTGACTCAGATAGGGTGACGTTAATGAAGTGAATTAAATAGAGTGAAGTAAATGAGAAGACTGGGGTAGAAAAACGATAATGCGCAACTAAAATAGTGCGAGGAAAATCGGATGTGCTAAAAAAAGACGGCGTGCGCATAAAAAGGCGGTTACATATTGGAGGAAGACATGAATAAAACGAAGTAATGAAGGAGGCGCAAATGAGATAAATAGGGTGAAATAAATATAGGTTCTAAAATAGTGTGAGACTGGTAGGGTAACGCGAATGAAGAGTACTGGAATGAAAATCTTCCTTCCTGAAGAAAAGAATCATATAGCAGTTGCATTTGATTTTCATTTTATCTTAAGTGCGAAAAGTTGGATATTCGTATTTGATTTCGGCTAAGCTAGATGCGCCCATTTAGACGTTGGTTTTATCCACCTTGGTTTTATTTTATCTGATTTCAAAAAAGCACGACTCGCTGACCCTCGTTATTTAGGCTATCGAGAACGCATTTGAAAATTCACATCGCGGTTTAAAGTAGGAACGCAGAAATGGTGATCACAGTTCTAGATCATGATACGGCAACTCTCATTCCGCATGTGGCCAGCTGTTCAAATCTCTGCCTGTATAATTGAGCAGTCTTACCTCTTGCGCTTCCTAAGGGAGTTCATGCAAATGAAAAACCTTCCTCCCAAACAGTACAAAAGTGCTGGCATTTTTGCTCGAAAAACAAAATTCGATGAGTTATCGTTTTTCTCGCCATATTCTATGCACAGCAGGACTGCAGCACAGAGGCACTTATTACTTCCTCGGAAGGAAATCTTGGAAACAATTGGGCTCATTTGCGAAGACAAAAGAAAATTCTGGCACCAGCTCTCAACCCGCTCCTGACAAAGCAGATGTCGAAAAACCGACGTGAGGAAGATGAGACTCCGAACCGGCTCTCTGACCCGCCCAAATGACGGTGGAAGTTCTGTTCTCGATCTTAACGAGCTTCTGGTTGTAGTTTGCTGTTCATTTGGCACTGCCGGAAAAAAGTGCAGTTCTTATAGTTCAACGAGTAATTGGTTCTGCTGGAAAACTTTAATTTCTCATAGCTTAATCATTGTTAGTTGGTACTGCATGATGAAAGTACACTTCTTCTAGTTTATTAATTAATTGGTACTGCCTGAAAAAAGCGCTTTTATTATAGTTTAATCATTAGTTGATACTGCATGATGCAAGTACATTTTTTCTAGTTTAGTCATAATATTGGTACTGCTGGAAAACGGGAATTTCTCTTAGTTTAATAATTAGTTGGTACTGCATGATAAAAATACATTTCTTATCGTTCATTCATGAATTCGTCCGCGGAATACCGTGCAATTCTTTCGATTTACTCATTAATTGGTACTGTCTGAAAAAGAGCAATTCTTATAGTTTTCATTACTGAGTCCTGCAGAAAAAAGCATACCATTCCTATAGTTTATTCATCATTCAATATCGAGAGCAAAATGTGCCTTTCGTACAGTTTTCTCACTGACAAGTGGTTTCCTTATAATTTTTATTTATAAACGCGAGAGTGGTAACGTGAATGTTAAAGTGGGTTCCATAAATTCTTCAATGCCGGCACGAACATATGCATTTCAGCCAGTTTTCTAAGTGCTGAAAACTTTTCGTAGTCCGCAATATACACATTGTGATTTCGCTGCAAAAAAGTACGATGGATTTCTTTTATACAATTTCTGCTCTGTTTTTAAGTCACACTAGTTACACCAGTGAACTATGTTGCGAATCATATTAGTTATCTACAGTTATCAAGCTTTCAAGTAATGCATTTGAGTTTCGACTTCCAAATTGCTATTCATGTTCACATGAGAGTTAGGATTGGTTGTTGGAAGCGTATTTTCAATAATTGTTCATATTTACATGAGAATAACGATTGGTTGTAGGGAAAGTGCGTTCAATAATTATTCACGTTTACATGAGTGCAAAGATTGATTGTTGGTAGCGATTTTCAATAACTATTGAAGTTATCATTACAGTAACGATTGATTTTAGAAGCGCATTTGTCCTCTACTCGTCATTTAGCAGCCTGTGCCACAAGTGGATAGCAACTTGTGTGTGAGCCTAAAGTTTCTCTCAAGAAGTAATTGTTTCATGGTGGGAAACGTCGTGCGCGGTACAAACCCGGTCTTACGTACCTGTTTACCTCAACAGCCTTCCTACTATAGCGGTGTTCGCGCTGCACATTCCTGTGTGTGGGCCGAGCGTCGTGTTGAGCTGTTAGTGGTTGACCAAAGTCATCATCCAGATGCTCCAGACACCGCAATGTGGGTGCCAACTGCAAACCGGAGTGGCCATTTCACCTAGCTCTTTTTGGAGGCCAAAGTAATCGGATTTTGCGTTTTTCTAAGCAGCATTTGTTGCTGAAGAGGCCAAAATGATCGGTCAAAAACTATTATTTGATAAATTATCATTAATCATTTATTATTACTAATAATCAATTATAACCATTTTGTTATTAAATTATTGTTTATGAAAAAAATTTTTTTGAGGCTAAAATAATCGGATTTCACATTTTTCCGAGCAACATTTATTGTAAAAGATCACTCAGCAGCAGGTATGGCAGCTCGGTGATTATAGCGAAAATTGAGTTTAAAATTGGCCGAATGTCAAAATTTGAGATGCCTATCTGGCAACCCTGGCCACAAGCACATAGCGCTGCACCATGAGACGTTCCCACAAAGTCATGGTAATGAGCCTTGAAGGTCTGCTAACACAACCTGATGGGCCTAGAGCGGTTGACCAACCAGGGGGAAGATGGCGCGAATAAGATGAAGAGCGCTAGAATAGAATTCTACCTCAGAAGAGGGACGAATGACACAAACATTATGAACAAACTACAAAACGATCACGAGAATTCTACCTCTGAAGAGGGACGAATGACACAAACATTATGAACAAACTACAAAACGATCACGAGAATTCTACCTTAGAAGAGGGACGAATGACACAAACATTATGAACAAACTACAAAACGATCACGAGAATTATACCTCAGAAGAGGGACGAATGACACAAACATTATGAACAAACTACAAAACGATCACAAGAATTCTACCTCAGAAGAGGGACGAATGACACAAACATTATGAACAAACTACAAAACGATCACGAGAATTCTACCTCAGAAGAGGGACGAATGACACAAACATTATGAACAAACTACAAAACGATCACAAGAATTCTACCTCAGAAGAAGGGCGAATGACACAAACATTATGAACAAACTACAAAACGATCACGAGAATTCTACCTCAGAAGAGGGACGAATGACACAAACATTATGAACAAACTACAAAACGATCACAAGAATTCTACCTCAGACGAGGGACGAATGACACAAACATTATGAACAAACTACAAAACGATCACAAGAATTCTACCTCAGAAGAGGGACGAATGACACAAACATTATGAACAAACTACAAAACGATCACGAGAATTCTACCTCAGAAGAGGGACGAATGACACAAACATTATGAACAAACTACAAAACGATCACGAGAATTCTACCTCAGAAGAGGGACGAATGACACAAACATTATGAACAAACTACAAAACGATCACAAGAATTCTACCTCAGACGAGGGACGAATGACACAAACATTATGAACAAACTAAAAAACGATCACGAGAATTCTACCTCAGAAGAGGGACGAATGACACAAACATTATGAACAAACTACAAAACGATCACAAGAATTCTACCTCAGAAGAGGGACGAATGACACGAACATTATGAACAAACTACAAAACGATCACGAGAATTCTACCTCAGAAGAGGGACGAATGACACAAACATTATGAACAAACTACAAAACGATCACAAGAATTCTACCTCAGAAGAGGGACGAATGACACAAACATTATGAACAAACTACAAAACGATCACAAGAATTCTACCTCAGAAGAGGGACGAATGACACGAACATTATGAACAAACTACAAAACGATCACGAGAATTCTACCTCAGAAGAGGGACGAATGACACAAACATTATGAACAAACTACAAAACGATCACAAGAATTCTACCTCAGAAGAGGGACGAATGACACAAACATTATGAACAAACTACAAAACGATCACAAGAATTCTACCTCAGAAGAGGGACGAATGACACAAACATTATGAACAAACTACAAAACGATCACGAGAATTCTACCTCAGAAGAGGGACGAATGACACAAACATTATGAACAAACTACAAAACGATCACAAGAATTCTACCTCAGAAGAGGGACGAATGACACGAACATTATGAACAAACTACAAAACGATCACGAGAATTCTACCTCAGAAGAGGGACGAATGACACAAACATTATGAACAAACTACAAAACGATCACAAGAATTCTACCTCAGAAGAGGGACGAATGACACAAACATTATGAACAAACTACAAAACGATCACAAGAATTCTACCTCAGAAGAGGGACGAATGACACAAACATTATGAACAAACTACAAAACGATCACGAGAATTCTACCTCAGAAGAGGGACGAATGACACAAACATTATGAACAAACTACAAAACGATCACGAGAATTCTACCTCAGAAGAGGGACGAATGACACAAACATTATGAACAAACTACAAAACGATCACAAATTAAAATAACAAAAATTCTTTATTAAAACATGTCAATGAGTATGTGCCTCTGCAATGACCACTAGAACAAAATGTACGTACGATGAGATTTGTGCTAGACAACGTTAGATATCTCTGCGTTGTAATCTAAGGGCCTAGGGTTTATCATTTATGTTCAGTGTGGTTTGTTTTACGTGCCCGGAGCCGAATGCACTGATGATGTATTAGTTAATTTTGGAAGTAAATTATTTCTGGTGCATCCTCTGGATTAAAATGAGTGAGTTGTTCTCAATTTCACCTAATAACTCATTCGTGAACTACCCATGAAGTACCTCAAGTAATTCTGTTGAAGTCAAATTCAATATTAATGAATAAGATTGTGTTTACTGGCTATTTGTTGAAGCAAAATACACCTCGGAATTAAATATGTATCTAATTGAGGAACTTTACAATTGGCTAAGCACGCCTAAAAATATTAGGGTAACGCAAATTCTGCACTCTAAAACCGTTCCGCAATTGATGTTAGTTTTATCAAAAGCTAAAATATTACGTACAGCAGTAAAGCAGTTCCACCAATTCATAACCTTTTCATCTCAAATTTGGTGTCATCAAATGCTAGTTTTCGTTTCAAGTACAGCACGTGATGCAGTCGAATTTACTTTAGAAAATTCTGGTGCATATTCATAGACGTTCTATGAAGCAAAAAATACCATGCAAGGTAGGCATAAAAAACACAGAGTACGAGGATGACATCTTCGTAAAAATGGCGGCTTCAAAGATCGAGAAATATTAATCATAAACTGATCCCGTTAGTCGGAAAACATGTACTAGATTACCCAAGTTTTTCATTCGCCAATCAATAACGTAAAATCTTCAGTTATTAAAGGAACGTAATTGCTTGCGTTCATCTGCTGATAGATTTAAATATTTTTCGTAGGCGTGATTGACGTTACGAATTGAAAGTTCAATCTGTACATTCCTTGTGACTGGATCATCTGAAAAGTTCCCAGAACTGACAAAATGATAATAGTTTATTATCTTTTGTAATTCTTCTGATGCATGAGAGTGGGAATATCGTGTTTGGTAGATTACATCAGCAAAACTTGCTGTAGACTAACTGGAGACTTTTTATTTGCCCATGTTCATCTATTTCAGATTAATTATGATTGGTGGGAAGATTTTTCATCATTTCCATAACTTCATACTCCGTGACCCAACAAACCAATTTTGTTAGCATAAGATAATATATTCTAAAATCAAGCACATAACGATTCGGACCGTATAATCAGATGATAACAAATTATTTCACTGAAAAAATTGATTATGAGACATTGTTTGAAGATGCTACCTGGAGGAGATAGGTATGTATGTTATTATAACCGCATTCTCCAGTAGAAGCGTGAGAAAATGAAAGAAGGAGCTGTTCTTTCCCTCGCTCCTTCCGAATACCGAGCATGACTCCGGCCCTAATCCTTGAGAAAATCTCTCTGCCGCTAATGAGTCAAGTCTTTCTGGGCGTTCTAAATGCACTTCTCTCTTTACACTCATAACATCGCGCTGCGATGTATGTGCTGCGACAAGGCAACGCTTCTTTGGTGACAGCGCTGCGTTATTCAGCGACTTATCCGCAGCCAAGGAATTTACGGTGCTGCTGTAGCGTGAGGTCTACCACACTATAACACTATCTCTGGCTAGCTACTATAGCGTAGCATGGGTAGGCGACATATGGCGGTAGACCTCACGCAATAGTAGCGACGAATTTACTTCATAGTTCATTAATTCTGAAAGCTGTGAAGACACCTATCCATCTTGGCCAAGCGGTGTGGAGACACAGAAGGGGACGCCATAATTAGAGGGCGTCGAGTGTCTCCTACATTCCTAGCAACGGATGCCAGTTTAGCCTTTATTTTCCCAAAAATATTCAAGTTTGTGCATTCTTGAAATGAAATTTTATCATAAATACCACTCCGCTTTGTTCTCATTATGTTCAAACTACAATGATCATAAATACTACCCAGTTTGTAGGACTTTATTCCTATTATGTACAAACTACAAAACGATCACGTCTCAAAATAGCAAAAAATTTTTCATTCAAAGATGACAATGAGTGTGTGCCTTTGCAATGACCACTTGAGCAAAATGTACGTACGGTGAGATTCTTATTAGACAGCTATTCCTTTTAATTTCTAATTTTTTTAGCTTAACGAGCAAAATTTTCTAAATTTCTGATGCGGGAAGACGGAAAAACTTCTTTTTCCTTTGTAATAACCGCTTTTCTCCCTGGCCGTCAGTCTATTTAAGGGACGCGATTTTAACACCGTAAGATCAAAGTGAACCACCGGTGGCCACTGAGGGGATCTTCAAAATACTACTGACCGACCAGCAGTCCTAATGAAAACCAAATGAAGGTGCAATCTATTTAACGTTCGTTATTTTCAACATTGATCTCATATCATAACTTCACAAAAGTATTCCAGACTGCAAATCAGAACACACAATTCAATCTCGAAGTATATCATGAGTTTAATTTTTGGTGCGCGTAAAAGGTGGGAATTAATTTAAATGTCTTCCTGAATGATTTAAAACTTAATAAGTGCAGTGCGTCATCCGAATAAATTAAATGTATGCCTTCTTCTACGCTTATTTTTGGGTTAGAAAATCATGTTGGTCAACTGTCAAAGTTGACCAATTGAAACTGTCAACTGTTGTTCAACTGTTGGTCAACTGTCATTTTCAATTCTTAGTATGAAAATAAACCTTCAGTTTCTCGAGATCTCAATTAATTCACCCAAGGGATGTAATCACTGAAGAATCTCCCTCTGCAGTTCTCACAGTATCGGCGAGTCAAAGCCTAAGTGTAAAAGAGTTCAACTTTTGATCACCTTCAACAAACAAGCTACTTACTGGGAAAACCAGACAAGAGAACAACAGAGCAATTCCGAACAAAAACCTCACAGAGCAAGTTTAAAGTTTCGTGGGAGTGACTCCCATTTCTAGCTTAATTAAAACACAATTACCGTCCCTTCAGAAGCATTGAGCTCTCATTAACCCAATCCGTTTGGGAATACGACCTGAGATGCCAGAGACCTCCGAGGAAGCCGAGATAAACCCGACCTCAACCGACGAACTGGTCGACCGGCAAATGAAGAAGGTAAGACGTGACGATGTCTATTGTGTCTGTGCTCAGGTGTTGCTCTTTAGGCTCTCCGAGGTGATGACACCCTGCTGAGGACTGCTTAAATGAGAGGTGATGAAGCTGCTGTGGGCTACCTAAACGCATCGTAACGACGTAAAGGAAGATCTCTGAGTTGGTATGAGGTTTGTGATCGGTGAGCAAATTACGAGCGAAGTCTGGCTAATCATTAATCATCATTAAGAAATTGGGCTGAAAAAGTTGTGAACTGGATCGTAGTCAATTCATTTTCTTGGCAACAAATTTTGTCGCAATACATACGGAAATTTTCATTGAATTTTTACATTCGTTCGTCAAGTCATTGTGAATAATTTTCAAGAGGAATTTAAAACCATGGAGTGCTCAGCGAAATCAAGACAGCGAGAATTACACAAGTAATTCACAAAGCGTTGCTTTGAGTGGTACGGGCAGAATCCCATCAACAAATATCTTTCCAGATATCCTTAAGTAGAGGTAATATGGTAATTATACAACACAGTTCACTAAAAAGCTTACAAATAAACAAGGGTGAAAAACGGACTGTATTATCAGATGCCAATAATCCTTTGATTTTATCACATGGGTCTTGAAGGAGGATAGCGAGCGGCTCCGAAGAAGGTCTGGACTTAAAATGAAGACTCAATGTTCATTTTCCTAACGTCTGATCCGTTGGTCAAACATCATGTCGCTATTATTTCATTACATAAAATATTTATGCCCCACACAAATAGATGTACTTTACTTGCGAGAAAGCTCAAAGTGTCGTTACCGAAAAGTTAATAAGCAAAAGTAATTCTTTATCAGAAAACGAATCAGGTCTACCGTTGGGACATGGGGTGTTGTGTCTATATTTAGTTAAAGATTTACAAATCTTATTTTTTATCACAAATTCGCTGCTTTTTCACTAGAAATCTATGTCAAACACGACTGTCCAAAGAGTATAGCACGGTTTTCAAATGGCCAAACGCGTTCTTTCTGAGGGTGCTGTACTTGATTGATAGAGAAGCTGCAATTGACGAGTACAAATTTTGGCTTACGATCCAAACCATGTCTAATTGCGTGAAAATGATCTAATTGGCTGCAGTGCTCTACTCCTAGGCTAACATGCTGCGGCGACGAGGCCTAGAAATGAAAATTGAAATGTTTTTAGCGGCCTAATGACGTTGGGTTTCGGTATGACAGATGATCTTAGAAATTTAAATAGTTCTTGCGGCATAATGGTGTGATGATATTAGAAATTTATCTGTTTCTTGCGGCATTTTGGTGTTATGATGCTGGAAATTGGAATTTTTTCACGGCTTAATGCTGTGATGATATTATAAATTGGAATTTTTTCACGGCTTAATGCTGTGATGATATTATAAATTGGAATTTTTTCACGGCTTAATGCTGTGATGATATTATAAATTGGAATTTTTCCACGGCTTAATGCTGTGATGATATTATAAATTGGAATTTTTTCACGGCTTAATGCTGTGATGATATTATAAATTGGAATTTTTCCACGGCTTAATGCTGTGATGATATTATAAATTGGAATTTTTCCACGGCTTAACGCTGTGATGATATTATAATTTGGAATTCTTCCACGGCTTAATGCTGTGATGATATCATAAATTGGAATTTTTCCACGGCTTAATGCTGTGATGATATTATAAATTGGAATTTTCCCACGGCTTAATGCTGTGATGATGTTATAAATTGGAATTTTTCAACGGCTTAATGCTGTGATGATATTATAAATTGGAATTTTCCCACGGCTTAATGCTGTGATGATGTTATAAATTGGAATTTTTCCACGGCTTAATGCTGTGATGATATTATAAATTGGAATTTTTCCACGGCTTAATGCGGTGATGATATTATAAATTGGAATTTTTCCACGGCTTGATGCTGTGATGATATTATAAATTGGAATTATTTCACGGCTTATTGCTGTGATGATATTATAAATTGGAATTTTTTCACGGCTTAATGCTGTGATGATATTAAAAATTGGAATTTTTCCACGGCTTAATGCTGTGATGATATTATAAATTGGAATTTTTCCACGGCTTAATGTTGTGATGATATTATAAATTGGAATTTTTCCACGGCTTAACGCTGTGATGATATTATAAATTGGAATTTTTCCACGGCTAAATGCTGTGATGATATTATAAATTAGAATTTTTCCACGGCTTAACGCTGTGATGATATTATAAATTGGAATTTTTCCTCGGCTTAATGCTGTGATGATATTATAAATTGGAATTTTTCCACGGCTTAATGCTGTGATGATATTATAAATTGGAATTTTTCCACGGCTTAATGCTGTGATGATGTTATAAATTGGAATTTTTCCACGGCTTAATGCTGTGATGATATTATAAATTGGAATTTTTCCACGGCTTAATGCTGTGATGATATTATAAATTGGAATTTTTTCACGGCTTAATGCTGTGATGATATTATAAATTGGAATTTTTCCACGGCTTAACGCTGTGATGATATTATAAATTGGAATTTTTCCACGGCTTAATGCTGTGATGATATTATAAATCGGAATTTTTCCACGGCTTAATGCTGTGATGATATTATAAATTGGAATTTTTCCACGGCTTAATGCTGTGATGATATTATAAATTGGAATGTTTCTTGAGAGATAATGGTGTGATGATATAGAAATTGAAATGTTTCATGCGGCATAATGGTATAAGGTTTCGGTGTGATGACGTCAGAAATTCAAATATTTATTGCGGCACAATGACAATATAGGCTTCTGTGTGATGGTATTAGAAGTTGAAATATTTCTTATGACTTAATGGCATTTGGTTCGGGTCTGATAGTATTAGATATTTATTCGCATACTAGTTTTCAGGGTCACATATCAATAAACAAGTGGCCATAACAGTATTCGTTCCCATTTATTTCAAAATGTGTATTAAAAAATGTCTATCCTGATGATTATCCAGAAGTATCTATCTGCAGGTTTTTTGTTCTTACATCTTACAAAATGAATGAAAAATCTTTCTTTAATCCTTTTTGTTTCAAATTTGATTCCTCATTTGCTCCATCTCGCTTGGCAAAAAAATTTGAGTCAGTATTTTTTGTGTAAAATTTTTATTCAACTGTACAATTTATCTCTAATTTTACCTCAATAATAAACACTGGAACTCGGTTACAAATAATAAAATTCAATTTTTAATTTAGGGGTAACTGTAAAAAATATAAGAAAATTTCTTCAGAGCTATTAAATGTTCAAAAAGAACTAATTATGTAGGTACTCGTGAACTCGCATTGCTCATTAAATTAAAAAACTTTATCGTTTTGGAAAATAACGTTTCATATTTATAAGAATATGCATTTAAAATACGTATCCTATAAAATTTTTGAATAACAAATAAGCTCTAAATATTGTTTTTAAAAAATCTCTCTAAATAACGTGTTCATAATAACGTGTTCAATGTTTTAAAATAAGCTCTAAATAATGTGCTTAAATAAGCCCTAAATAATATTTTCAAAAAAGCCCTAAATAGTATTTTTAAATAAAATCTAAATAAGGTTTTCAAATAACTTTACATCATGCGTTTGAATAAGCTCTAATAATATTTTCATATAAGCTCCAAATAATGTTTTTAAATAAGCTCTAAATAATATTTCTAAATAAGCTGTAAAATATGTATTTTTTATGAGCTTTTGCGCCAAGTTATTCATTAAAGAAGACTTGCAATTTATCACACACTGCCTTTCGTGAGAATGATCACTTAGCTATTTCGGGTAATGAGCATCTAAAGAAGTAGGCCGATCGTTAGTATGACAACTTGGTCAGGTTGCCTGGGTCCTTGAGGAGATAAATAGAAGGGCAGAGCATCCTAAGCTCAGTCAAAATCTGAAGCTCAGAGCGTAAGGGTGTGCTGCTTGCCGGCTCTAGCCATCGACTGGTGCGCTACGTTAGAAGCGAATCTTCTGCTGTATGGCTTCTCGCAGTGCAACTGCCCAGAATATATCGACCGAAAGAACTACGCTTGCTTATGATATGTTTTATTACTTGCTTGTTTATTGACAGTGTTGATCGTGATCATTATTTCGTAGCTGTGCTTCTTTGAAACAATTCCAAAACTGCAATTGGAAGATTTTTTTTCGGAACCACCTTTGAATATTGGATCAAACCCTTCTTGAAAAGGTGAGGAGTAAGGTTTATTTATAGATATTCTTTTCCGAGTGCAGTAATTTCGTTGTATAATTGTTAACACCAAGCCATAGATTTTTGCACGATGGTTCGTATTTTCGTTGTAAAATGTTGGGGCATAATTATGCGAGGTACGAAAACATTCCATGATAAATTTTTTAAGAGCATTTTATCCCATTATATTCATTTGTCTTTTCTCCGGATGACTGCCTTCGTCTTGATTTTTCTTTTGTGATTTTTTAAATCGTTTCACTATAATTTTGTGTTTACAGCAACAACTTTTCAATTCATATGATTGATTCCGCGTAGACAGTTGTAAAATAACTTGACAAAGCATGTGTAAGAAGAACAAAATATGTTGTTTTATTAAATTTTTCGAATTGGCGGACTAAAATTAATCAAATTCTGTAGTTCGCTCCTCAGCATTCATATCTGTCCCCTAGCTGATTTGTTGTTATTATTTGGAATATTGTTATGGAGTTCAATAACATATTTGCATTGAAACTTGAAATTTATTAAATTTTGCCTGTCTTTTTTGCCTTGTACTAAGTTAAGTTGAGGCTGAGGCAATTAATGCTCGTTTACGCAGCCATGGCACAATTTCCTTGCATATCAACTTATTTATTTTGATAAGTCATTATTGAATTTTTCACCTCTAATTGAAAAAATTGTGTAATTGATTTGAATTGGGTCTCATTTTTTCACTTTTAGTCACTCTTCTTCTGCATGTAAAACTCAAGTGAAATTTTTATTCAACTTGAATATTTTTTATGCTAGTCCGTTATACGGTTACTATGTAATTAAAATATTCAGTTAAGAAAGTTTTTATTAATCGAAAAACAGTTTTTTGATAACTTGTGCAACTCGTTTCTTACCATTCGCGAAGTGTTTCAATAAATTGAGCAAAAAGCTACAAAACATATCCAGCCGTACCCGGAGTCGAATGCTGTTTTATAACTCCTCTATAAATGAGTAATTTTTCTTCTTATGTCATTAGTATGCGATATTTACTGACACTAAAATTGTTTTTAAAAATGTGTAGAGGTAGGCTGCAATAAATACAGGTAATAAGTTTTCTGTGCGTATTCTGTATTTATTATCTGAGCGCGATTTTTTGATAATTTTTTTCAAAGCTGCGTCCATTACGAGACCGAATTTTCGATTGAGCTGTTTTGGACGAGCACACTCACGGGCACAGAGATTGCACTCGCATCTCTACCTGTTTTTCATGTCTGATATTTCCCAACTTCAATTCGAATATCCTCCGTTGGATCAAAAACTACGGCGCGATGAAGGCACTTGGCCGTGGTATTGCCGTGCGGTCGTTGGCTTCTTTAATTGGCCCTAATAAAATGCCTCTCATAAAAGCACATTGGCCGTAAAAGATTTTCTGGAATCAATTCGATGCGAGGGTCGCCAGCTTGCGCTTGTGGTGCGCTGGGAAAAGTTCTGTGCAATATTCCATGGTTTTTGTCTATGTTTCCCACCCTTGATTGCTTGAATTTTCGGTTCCTGCTTTAATTTTTGAAATATTGAGATTTCACCGTACGCTGTGCTTCTAAATTGAGTCAATTTGCTTTGAAAAAGTTTTTTTGGAGCAGCTGGATAAATTCCTTCAGGGACCACTATTTATTTAGGTATTTTCATGATCATTTATTGAATTCAATTACGTTTTTTATTCTTAGTAAGCCAGCGTCGTTGTTTATGAAACCAGCGCCTAACTGTCAGGGATCAACTAGGTCCTAGCTTCTCTTAAATTCGAAGTTTAACCATGGGGAAACTTTTTTACGAAGAAAGTAATCATATTTATGCATTCAATATTATAGCCGCCACTAGAGAGTATTCCTTCCAGTGCTTCGCCTGTTGTCGCTAACTAAAATAAATATTGAAAATAAAATTTTTTTTAGTTCAAGAGCTGGAAAACAACCTAAAAACTTTTTCACCGGTTCAAAAGTTGGTTTTCGAAACCGGTATTCCACTACCCTTTCCAATACGTTTTTATTTTCGATAGCATATGAGTAAAATATAGTTTTAGCACGTGTTGAACAAGCTTCTGCCTGAATTGTTTTTGTGAGAAAACTAGCGTTTGACTTGGGATGTTCAGTACCTTTCTTTTTGAATTATCAGCTGTCAAACCAGTCATTTATACTATACTTTTGCAGTGCTATGAATTTCATAACAAATTTTATCAGAATATTTTCACCTGTGCTGTGTTATGAACTTTACAACAAATATTATCAAAATATTATTATTGTAAATATTACCGCACTATCACCGCATGTGCAGTGAAATGAATTTCATGATAAATACTACCATAATATTATCCCAATAAAATCACTTGAGCTCTGTTTTTGAATATCCTGATAAACATAAAGGAGAGAAATATCATCAAACAGACTCAAAGTCGCTTATGGAACTTTCTGTAAACGAAAGCGACCAGTTTTAGTCCTTAAAATAAAACTTCGATCTAATGTGCATTGCAGAAGCATCGAAGCTTAACAATTTGAGAATTATTTGCTTCTAATTTGATTTACAAAGAATTTATAACTTCTAACGTAACTTTCGTTAGCAAATAGAGTTTTTCGATTCAAAATAGATATGATTCAACAGCAATCTTTATATGAACGCTAAAGAAACCTTATAACAGATAGGGAAGGTATGTTTATTCTAATTTGTTGCCTCACGCGCTATAAAAATAGGTCAAAGTTTTCTAAAATATTGAACTTAAAAATTAAAGGTAACGTCCATTACAAAAAAATGCATATCTCCTATCATGCAACTTTGAAATCAGAACTCTATAGCTTTTATTTTCAACAAGAATTTTGTCGACCATTCAATGTTTTTCAGAAATATATAAATCAGTTCAGGGTTCCGTTGAAAATTCAGCTCCTAAAATGGCATGAAATCAATTTTTCTCTTTTGCAATATCGATGAAAGAGTTTTTCCTTTCTACGCGATAATTTTTGTGCGATATTCGTCTTAATATTCTATCGTCCGGATGTAAAAAAATCTCTTTGAGCTGAGTGTTCTAGAAATTTGATTTTTTTTTCTGTAGAAACATTGCGTGGAAAAAGGAAAGTAAAAGGAAAAGTTTTCAAAAGTGAGCGATAGTTAAATTATTCTCCGAATATTTTTGTTTTGTAACTTACTTGCTCTTCAGAGAATTCCACAAAAATTTGTAAATTTTTTTCTGTATTTCAGAAACTTCACTTTTTTTACACATATCAAGCAATTAGTTTGATTGTGAATGACAAGCACATTTGTTTTCTGGTGCAAATTAGAGTTGTGATCTGACGAATAAATTGAAACACGAATTTAATGGTGACAAAATTAAACAATTTTAGGTTCTATCCGAACTGGAAATCTCACATTGTTTCAAATGGCCTTTATTCTACGATGCATTCCATTGTACGGAGTGATAAATTACTGATAAGGACTATACTCATTATGATTGCCGGAAGTTTCCATGATTAAATTTACCCGTATTTACATTCCCTATATCATAACATCTCTCCTCAATTTAACCGATTTGATGCGGTGAAATCGTCATTAATTTCTCAATATTCAACGACTATTAATGTCCCGTACTCGACCGCTGCTTCAGATCTCTCGCTTTTTGATGGGGCAAAAATGCTGCATCCTCAGTTCCTTGACGTCTACGATTGTCTCGTGATTGAAAAATGATCACTTGTCACCTTTGAATATCATGGTTTTTAGAGGACGCTGGAGTCTCTCGCGCATTGTTTTGTAGAGGATTCATTCTCGTGTATTCATTCTTTTAGCGTTTTTCGATTTGTTGCTACTTGACGGGCCCGTCTGAGTGCATTGTTCAAGGTGGAAGAATTCGGCCCAAAAACCAGCACTAAAACGTTTCAAACAAGATCCCATTGAAACACGGCGCGGCGACGCGATAAGTTTGGGCCTCTTTGTTTACTCTCGGCACTTCCGACGTCGCCTGACGTGGTGTGGTCATGCTTATAAAGCGCCAAACCTCACGTACGAGGCAGCTCATCCGTATTCATTGAAAAGTAATCCTCATTTATTACGCACTAATCCGTATTTATAAGCAACTAATCCCGTCTGAGCTTTGTGGGGCAATAGCGCACGGAAGGAGGCTTAAGAACCGCGCAAGAACCGATGATCCTGCGCCGTTCAGATTTATAGGGAAGACTTCACGATGACTTATAGTACTCAATAATAAGAGCGTCCAGAGGAAGAATGCTTGATAACGAGAGACGAAGGAGGGGCTTAGGCAGAAGAAAGACGTTCTTTAGTTTCATATCTCGGAAATCTTTCACGGCTCTCCACGACAGCTTGACTTATGTGATGGATTGCGACTTCAATCTCGTCTCCGACCACCTTTGTCTCACGCGTAAAATGTATGAATGAAATCAGGATATGGTGTAGTTTTTTACTACTGGGTAGGTTTGCTGTTTCTTTCTGTGGCCAACTAATAGGCCTTGCATTTCGTGTTTTATTTTTTTGGAATAACTGAGCCACAGGAGCAGAGACTTGTAGAAGTACAGTAAAGGAATAAAACTATTGCGCACGTAAATGAACTTCGAAATACAATGCGATGAAAGACGTAAGGTGATATTCAAAATACTTTGTGACTGAAATGACACTTGCGTATCATTTTGTGCAACTTTTATTTCTGCATGATTTTCGACGATTTGTCAATGTTTAAAAAATTTATTCCAAGCTCATTCGCAAGCTCAACATTTAAAATATTTCAAAATATATTTTTCTGCGTGAAAATATTGATGGAAGTGTTGCTTTTATTCAAGGGTAATTTCGTGTCTCATTTTCCCTGATATTCTGTCGTCTGGACGTCAAAAAGTTCCTTTGAGCTCAGCGATCAGAAAACTTGATGAATCTTCTGAGTAGGAACATTGACAGCCAAAATTGGCCTTTGAACCGAGGCCTCACACTGCGCTCCTAAATTACGGCAATCGATGTTCTAGTTTCTTTTCCCACGTATCGAGAGGCATGACTTACCACAAACGGAACATTGCCTTTCGCCACAGGAGACATCGCGTACTCTTTCCTAAACACCGTCAGCCTCCTCTACTGACTGAAGAATAAATAGCACAGCAAGATTCCTTTAACGTTGCGCTACGAATCGGCCGAAGTCTATTCAAATTTCAGTGTCGTGCTATGTTGGGTAGAAGATAACGCGTTTGGGGTAGAAGACAACCCACCTGGGGTAGGACACATCGAAGTCTATTCAAATTGCAATGTCCAATACTATTTTGTGGTAGAAGGCGACCCGCCTGGGGTAGAATACAACATGTTTGGGGTAGAAGACAATCCGCCTGAGGTAGAAGACATCGAAGTTGAATCAAATTTCAGTGTTCTACTAATTTTGGGGTACAAGATAATCCGCTTTGGGTAGAAGGCAACCCACCTGGGGTAAAAATATCGAAATCGATTCAAATTTCATTGTCCTATGCTATTTTGGGGTAGAAGACAACTTCGCACGTCGCTCGGCTTCACTTGAGTTCAGAGTAATGGACTTTGTTGTCGCGTGTGTGTGGATGGGTTTCTCCCCCACTGAGGAATGGTTAGTGGCATCTTGGGGCGTCTTAGGCTGGGACGAAAGCCCCGCTGTGATGGCAACCATGTCCATGTTGTGACATAAGAGGCCGTTTTCTGCGACCAGCGCTGGCGTCTGAGAAGCGGGACCGATGATCGATGGGCGCTTATACGTTTTCCACAGCAATCTTTACGTTTTCCCCTGTAATTTGAAGTGAAATTTCTAATCATCCGTGATTTTGGTAGGTGAAAATTATCCGTGAAGCTGGAAGGAGACATTTATCCGTTACTTTGGAAGGACAGATTTATCCGTGACTTTGGAAGATAATATGTATGCGTGACGTTGGAAGGACAGATTTATCCGTAACTTTGAAAGCACAGATGCTAACAAAATGTTTCTATTAGGGATAAAGAAATTTGCTTAATTGGTTTCTGGAACCGAGTTTTGTCGTTTCCGAGTGTAGAAAATGACTTCCGATGCTTGCGACAACGCTTCTTTAACATGATAGGTGTTATCTTTTATGATATGATGACTGTTGATTTATACCTGAGAATTTCATTGCTCAAAAATCTTAATGTAGAAAATATCTGAGATTTAAGGGGTGTAACATGCAAGGTGCCCACGATAAACGTATCCACGTATCTTAAATATATGATATAACATTATTCTATCATGTTTAGTACGCTGCATTTCGAAGATGCATCAGAATGAAACTCCTGATATCATAAACAAATATAATTATCTAAATGTATAACGATGTGAGATGAGATGCATCAGAATGAAACTGTTTGCCGGATATTATAAACAAATATCATTATCGAAATGTATAACGATGTGTACGTTTAAAATCAGTCGATAAATTCTAAATTACGGGCTGTTTGTGTTCAACAGTTACGTTCAGAAAACATCTTAAAATTAGGGCCGTATCAAAAATACACGATTCAACTTTTATACTCCCATGTACGGGTACTTTATGATAGCGTTATCTAAAATACGTTTCTTGGGCTCATATACAATAACAGCCTTCAGGAATGAATTGTTAATTTATCTCCAAAAACAGCGCTATAATTTTTAACGGTGACAGTGCGCTCGTCATTATGACTAACGCGGTGCTTCGAAGTTTCGTGTATTTTTAGCCCGGGAAGTTTACCTTCTGCTGTGTTCCGTGTATGTTATTCAGCCAGTCGTTTGAAAGCGACACCTTAACTGCCCTTGTGTGGATATCCACGTGTGGAAATTGGAACGGCCTCGGTGAACATAAGGAGAAGTGCTCGGTTTCATCGCAAATGAGCTCAGTGTGTGAAAGACTCATTTATTCTAATGGCAAGGGCGATTTGAAAGCGCTGGGCAATCCAGACAAACCACATTGGGGGGAATTAATGAAATCTTCTTCTCTTTTTTTTCTTATGAGAAAATTTCTTCTATCAGAGGTATCTGTATGTTCGCGTACTAAAAACTGAGAAACACTGATCTATTTTAAAACATCCCACTGTAAAATGACGGTTCGAACGAATAGGAGTTTTTAAAAATACGCAGCATCACGTACGTAAAATTGAGAAAACGCTTTACACATTTTAAAACGTTTGTTTTTAAGGAAATTTTTAAGCGAATTACATCTTTTCATTTATTGATCGCTTTCCATACGGGTGAGTTTTTTTGAGTTGTTGCGGAAGATCCATAGAAAAAGTTTCCAGGCATCGAATGGGGGAACTTCGAGCAATGAGCTCTCCAGCGACACATTTCCCTAAATAACGAAGCTACAAAATCGTCCAAGTTAAGAAATTTAAAACGAAACCAAAGCGTCATTTTGAAAACAGTGGGTGCCAGCTACTGTCTGCTGCTTCTGTTGTGCGTGACGTGAGAATGTCGGTAGTTCATTAATATTTTACGTGTGCTCAGTTGTAGGTGCTTTCATAGACCTGTGGTATGTCAGGAACCGCGGCCACGAACGTGGTTCGTGCCTTCCCACACTCCTCGCTGCCGCTCCTTTTTTCTATTTTTTGTTCCTCTGAGGTTCGCGCTGTGAATGTAAGCGGAACGGGGTACTAGGAGGGATACTGTGCACAGCTCG
Organism: Morinoia aosen; assembly: GCA_030386875.1. Classification (NCBI taxonomy): domain Eukaryota; kingdom Metazoa; phylum Arthropoda; class Malacostraca; order Amphipoda; family Talitridae; genus Morinoia; species Morinoia aosen. Next base: position 45,736,724 of record CM059577.1, on the reverse strand, counting down.
GCATGTGGGGACTTGGACGTATGAAAAAGCTTCAAATCAATCTCACGAGTGGTGTAAAAGTTTAGTCGGGGTTCTGGATAGATGTACACTACAATAATTGTGGTGGAGTATGAGGCGGTGCAGCGTCAGAGTGAAGAGTGTAACCGTCGTGCTGTTTCTTTATTTACATATGAAGATGCTGATGTATGTAATTTAAACGATGTTGAGTTAAATATATTTTTCAATCGGCACAATTGTAGAGAACTAGCTAAGGTCAAAAGTTTTTACTCGGTAATAGAATAAAACTTATTTGATTTACCAATAATTTTTTGAAAAGAATTTATAGAATGAGCGTATTTCGATTAATACATAAACATCAAATCATCATTTTACTTAGAGAAGAAAACTTGTCAAATTTTATTACGATGAAGACAAGTAAGGAGAAACATGTCTTCATGCATTTAATAAATTTGAAATTCCCGTATGAATTTGCTAATATTATTCTGAGAATGATCCGAGCTCACCGTCCGCGCAATAGAATTTCAATTACAATATTTCTTGCACTTGTTGAGTTTCTAGAATGAAATTCAAAACATCTGCAGTGCAATAATCAATTATCCAATTCACCGAACATTCATGAATCGTTTAAAAGTATGCGTCTTATTTTCCTCTGCATTATAGGCTGAACAGATTCAACAAAGACGTGAAATGCGTTGAAGCTAACAACGATTGTTTCGGAATATTGCTTCTCATTTTTAGCTCGAAATGTTAATTGGAATTGAATGAAGCAAAGAGCAAACTGAGGCAAATGATCACTTCTAAATACATACGTCCTTTGGCCGAACCGAATATTCTTCGAACAAATTTTCCTCTGAAATCTACGAACGAATCTAACGTGCCATGCGTAGAATGTTGTATTGGTCTGCTAAACTTGGTGCTCCAGCTTATACAAACTTCGCTGCTAAATTAACATATCAGTCAGAACATTACTTTATGCATGCAGTTCCGAGTCCTTGAATATGAATCTGCACAGAAATTGCACCCAGATTACATTAATGAAGACGAGAAATACAATTCTAACCCATGATAAATTAACAGTTACAATATTCCCCGCCTCTGAAAATTTGCAATCCAGCACTTATTAAATTAAACAGATTTTATTTGAAGCTCGTGAGATGCCGTAGCACTCGGGAAGACACGAAGAAAATTATTACGATTTGCTTATCCGCTCCATAATTGTTAGAGGCGAGAAAAACGTTGAGCCCGAAGTTTCGAGATTTATGTGCTGGTATTACAAAGGGCAGTAACATATTGTTCTGTGCGGCTTCAAAGGAAGCGAGCGATAGAAACTCGGGTTCGTGAGGTACGGGGAGGAGGTCTGGGCGAGCCTGTAAAATCCTTGTGTTCAGTGCCTCATTAATCTTTCTCTACATTTAGAGAAATGTTCGTGCGAGAGCGGGGAGCTTTTTGCGGTTTTTCGCCTGAGCCCAGGCATTAGCATTTTGGGCTACATGGAAAAATATCTTCTCGAGCGCACGTTATAGAGTAAAGAAGTTTTTCTGTGATGTCCTCAATTTGAATTCCTGCCGGGAGCGCGATGTGAGCTGGGATAATTGGGTTCTGTTCGTCTCTAAGTTCAGAGAGGACATTTTTTAAATCTCTTTAATTGCTTGCAATTTTTTAAATTTGAATTTGGGAATAGTTACATGGTTACACGAGCTCCTGTTCACTTGGAATGCGTAACTAATTAATAAATAAAGTTTTATGCAATTTCCGAATTTGAATTTGATTATAGTTACCTGGTTAATCAAGCTGCTGTTCACTCGGAATGTGTAACTAATTGATAAATAGAGTTGTACCGAAAAAGTTCTTTTTTTGAGGAAGGGGTTTAAAAACGTTGCATAATTCTTAATTAGTTTTTTTTTACAGATTATCAAATTTAATGCTCGTACTCGTAATGAAATACTTTTATTTATAGACTATTTTAAATTTTGCGTCATATTATAAAATTAGTAGCAAAACCTATAAAAGATAAAATAGAATTTTATCTAGTCGAAACCTTTACAGTGCTCTATTTTATCTCTAGAGTGAAGTATTTTTTTGAAAAACACATCATGAGCATCATAAACATTTCTCCTCATTAATGAGCGATGCTTGAGATGCTAGTAAAATATTATTTTACTACTCCTTTGCTTTTTCTAGGTATCTGCAGCTTTTCTTCTCCTCTGTTGAAGAAAAATACAGCCCAATAAATATAATCATTCATTTATCACCATTAGGTTACATTTTTACCGTTCAATTTAAGTTAAACTAAGTAGCGCTCTCCAGTGTTGGCGATCCTCTGATATTGTAACGATTCAGTTCTAGTGAATCACTTTACGCGTGTTCATTCGATTTTTTGTGTGTACTTACAGTTTTTGTGTGTTCTTACAGTTTTTTGTGTTCCTACAGTTTTTTTGTGTGTTCATACAGCTTTTTTTGTGTGTTCACACAGTTTTTGCGTGATCATACAGTTTTAGTGTGTTCACACAGTTTTTGCGTGCTCATACAGTTTTAGTGTGTTCACACAGTTTTTGTGTGTTCATATAGTTTTTTACGTGTTCATACAGTTTTTTGTGTGTTCACAGAGATTTTAGTGCAGCGCCTCTCATTAGAGCAATTAAAGCAGGAAGACAGCCATCAAGTTCTGGAGGTGCTGGCCGCAGACCGGCCTCGCTACAATTAATGTTTCTCAGTTCAAAAATAATGCGAGCTTGCTCGAGCCACAGTTCTCATTTTTACCTATTGAAGCGCCAGTTTGGCTCCAAAATAAATGATAAACACGGCAGGTTCCCCATAACTTCGCCAAACTTTCTAATTACTGAGCAAAATTAATTAAACTTCGGATGAATTTTCCTCAGAAGCACCCGAATTCACGATGCAACTTATCCTCCACCTTTGAAACTTGTGAACATGCCTTCCTCGGCCTGGGAACTTAGCCTTAGAAATACGATCGCTGCGCTACGACAGCAAATTGTACCTGATTGTTTATGGGTCGTGAGGCTGAGTCAATGGAGGGAAAAATCTCATTTTATGGCCCCTTTCATGTTCCTCGAACGGTCCCATCGGTTGAAAATGCAAACTTGCTTACCTCGCCGCCTGAAAGGCAACGCGATGAGGGACGCCGCGGCCGCCCTGTTCGAAGAGCCAGAAAAGAGAGCCTTTAGCACCAAATTGTGAGCTCTGTTATAATTCTGAAAATTGCTGTTTCACGACCAAGATAAGCAGCAAAATACCTGGAAAGCCCTGACGGTTATGGCCTCGAGGCCTCTTTTGAGTTCATCACTGAGCTGAAATAAGCCGTGAAATCCCATAAATCTTGGTTACGACGAAAGCGCTGTGAACAAGTTTTTTTTAGAGTTATTTCAAAGTGGTGCTGAACCTTTTAAACGCCCGTACAAAAAGTGGCTGCTTAAATTGAGCAAAGTGTTTCAATTATGGTACACAGAAGTGTAGTTTTTGTCCGTTGTTGCGCGTTTCGCAAATTTGGATATCATGTTTTAATGTATTATAAAGAATTTTATTTTCTGTTCATTGTTGAGCGTTTCGCAAATTTAGATTTCATGTTTTTAATTGAAGTGAAAAGAATTGCATTTTTTGTTCAATGTTCAGCGTTTCGCAAAGTTGGGTTTCTTGTAACGTTTTATATTTTTTTGCAGGATTCAGAGCGACTGAGGGGTCTTGGTACCAAACGAAGAAGACGAAACTTCACTTTCCCCACACCATGGCGTCATCAATTGCCCTTTTTTCAGCGGCGACGCTCCTGCTTCTCATCCTGCAGTCGTCTGAGAGCGCCCAAAGATATTCCTTCGACACTCCGGAGAGCAGAATGTACAAGTTCTACGATACATCTTCAGCGGTTCTGAGCTCTGACCGGAACCTACTAGGAACAAGTCGGAGGTACGTTTCCACCCTGAGCGAGTTTCCGAAAGTTTCGCGAAGAAACGTCAGAGAAAAAGACATAGCCGCTATTTTCAGGGGCGTTGCTTATGGGATTACTGAATCTCCTGGACTTTCAAAATCCTCAGAAATTCCAACATCAACCACAAGTATTCCAGCCTCTTCTACAACCGCAGCGCCTGAGCCTATTTTCAGGACATCAACAAGATTAGAATTGATCAGACAGCATGAAAATGAAAACAGCGAACTGCCGCCTGCTGAAACAGTACCCCAAAGTAACGAAAATAACTACGATGATCAACACAGAAATGGAATTTTGAATTACTACGTAGAGAGGGAAAGAAATGCTGTATCAGGATCTCACAGCGGCCATCGAGAATACTATCCTACGGTTATATCCAGCATTCCTCCAGAGACTGAAGGCAGATCTCAAACCCCTGGAAAGTACATTGTTTCTGAAACCAAAATTGGGCAAACCATGCACGTTCACGTTTACATGATCGGTATTCTCATGGGCTTAATTGTCTTGATTTCCCTTGTGAGTTTGTGTAGGATTCACTCGTGTACGCAATTGATTCCTCGAGGGCATTATGTGACTCTACAGTTGTTGATTTTGCTGGTAGCTTCGCTGCGTTGCATCATTCTGTTGCACGATCCTTATGGATTACAAGGCAAATTGCCACGGGCTCTCATCTCCCTCTTGATGCACACGGTGCCTCCCATCCTCTCCACAGCGTTTGCCTTGATGCTTTTGATCTTGCTCAGAGCCGCCAAGTTCTCGTTGCTGTCCTCCAAAGTCCAATCTCCTTTGGTACTCGCCGTGCTAACTGGCATGCACATCGGGACCAGTGTGCTTATCGACGTCTCGAATGGTGTCCTGCATTATCCTGAGTCAGTGCGCAAACTTGTTACTGGAATCCAATGCTTCACCATTGTGTGGAACATCATTCTTATTATTGGTCATGTTTGTCTTTTATATCAAACGTTTATCCGCATATCGAAACGCAGAATTATTCTTCCTCAGTACACTTGCGCGGTGATGTGTGTGGCTGTAATGCTGCAAGGAATTCTCCTCGGATTTTCGTTTTATCATATTTGCAATCGAGAGTTCAAAATGAATCCAGAGGACGGACTCAAAACATGGTCTTGGTGGGTGTTAGTAAGCTTTGAACGGTTAATTGAAGGTTTCTTCTGTGCTTCACTTCTCGCCGCTGCTGCAACTTTAACGATGAAGCAATCCAATTCCAACACGAACGAGCAAAAAATATTTTCAGTAGGAACGTCATACGACGCACCGAGCAAATCGAACACGCTCAGAGGCAGAAGTCCCCTCACCGGAAAAAATTTCATGGCTTCAAATTATGCTTTGGCTTCCACAATGCAGAAAAAAGGAAACACTGTGAACGGGAATTTCGTGCAGAATTTTAAATCAGCAAATGAGAATACTTACGAATCTGCAGGCGATTTCGCAGTCCGATGGAACATGCCGAAGCCGGACATATGTGCTCAAGATCCAAACTGCGTGAACGAATGCTATTCTCCGAACCTGCCCGAGCAAGAACGTCGTCTCCCTGACCAATCTACGATCGGCCAGCCCATGCAAGTTAATTCTTCTTCCCTCAGCAGTCGAACCCTCCCTCCTCCTCGTTACTATTGTGCTCCTGTTCCTGTTATAGAAAAGGAAGTTCCTGTTGTCAGCCGCGTCGCCACTTATACTCTGCGACCTCAGAAAACGCCCAATATTTACTGCGAGATAGAAGACCCAGCTTACGACGTAGCGCCTTACTACACTAAATCCATCCCCTCGACTTCCAGTGAAATTTACAGCAGCCCTCATCTTTTAGGCTCAAATTATATGCAAGATGCTATCCCCGACCACCTTTATGAACTGCCCGAAGTCCACCGCCCAACCAACATGAATCATAACGCGGCATCTTACGCAGATTTTTCGAACAGACAACTGAGAACAAACATGGATGACAGCTCAACCTCGTCTCATCATTTGCTCAATCAAATTTCAGGGAATTTAATGCTTCCTTTGCAAAATTCTCAAAGCAGATTTCCTAGTTGTAATCATTCTCAGAGGAACAGTACTTTGGACACCTCACCTGATTCTGCCATCGTACTAGATTATTCTTCTCATTCAGAAATAGAAGACCAAAATATGCTGCGACATCACGCACAAAAATCTATATATGAGCAGCAAGCAAGCGTTAATAACAGATTAGACTTCATGAAAATGAGCACGCATTCGCTTAATGAAGTTTTTAAGCATAATAGCGGCCTTTTAAGCAAACTAGTTGGCAGTAGTAACACTAGCTCTGGATATCAACCTTTGAACGTTGATGATTCACACTTGTTTAATGCAGATACCACGGGTGATCTCAACGAACCAGATGACGGAGAGACCTCTATTTCTGTCCCAGTGGAGTTCCATAAATCAAGAGAGACAGAAGTTACTTCCCCCAGAAAAGTGACAGGGAAACCTTCAGTGGAGACCGCCGATGTTCCCCAACCTAAAGTCCCGGACGGTCTGAACTCATCGGAGGAAGCGGTGGCCATCTCCTCTTCGAGTCCGGTCACGTCCCTGTGAATTTCATCCCCCGACTAGATTTATAGTATCGAGTTTTGCAGGCGCTTTCAAAAGCTTATCTTTATGACGTTTGTCGTACGTCCGGTTTGCTTTATTTCAGGCGAGTGGCTGGCAGTGCAGTGCTGGCTACGCGAAAAGACGCTCGTAGTTTAGGGTTCGGTGAGGGTTCACGTTACTTCTGCGAGATTGTTTGTTGATAGTGAAAGTGTGGCTCGTAAAAGCGAGCGAATTGAACTAAATCGTCCCGGTTTACGAGAATTTTTGATCGAGGAGCAATGTGTTCAAGAAGAAATATAATTATTTATACGCTGGAAAAGACCTGGGAGCTTATAGTTTTGCTGCGTTTATTTTTAGTCTTTAGATTTTGATGCTTTGAAAGTTAGCTGGAGTTCATAACAAATGCTTCGCTAGTGATCTATTTTGATTACGTGAAAAATGGAGGAAAATCTGTATCTGCGAATCTCTACAAACATTTTGTGTGCGAGTAACTTTTGAACCAGGGGTTGTTATACTTTGAGTGACGCTTATCCCATGAGTCAGGTTAATGCGTTCTATATCGATTCCTTTGTTGTGAGCCAGCTGTACCTGTATTTAACCAAGTATTGGAACGCTGGTAGAGAACTTTACCTTTTCGAATGGGAGAGTGACCGTCAGTTTCATATGTATCTGCTTCAACAGACTAAGCATTTGCGTAATGTATTCTCTTGTGTACGTGAATACGAAATGTATAGATATAATTCGAAAGTATGATGTATTCCCTTGCATAAGTGAACACGTAATGCATGGGCATAATGCGAAGGTTTGATGGATTCCCTTCTGTGAGTGAATACGTAAAGCATTGTTTTAATACGGACGTATATTGTATTCTCTTGTATAATCGCGTTCTTTATTTCCGTGAGTGTAAGTTTTACGAGAATCTTGACTGACTTGTGTCATATTGTTTGTTATCTCTCTGCAATTCTGCTGTACGATAACTTTTGAAAATAATGAACATTTTGGCAGTAAATGTATAGCATAGAAAGTACTATTTTTGCTCGGAATAATTAATAACCTTTGAAAACCATTAGATGGCGGATCAACGTCTACGAAATGTAGTGACTGTGATAATCTTTTTGTGGTATTTTTGTAAATAAAATCGGAATCTAAGGCACGTATGAGTAACGAATGTAAATGAATTTTTATTCAGGGCAAAATTGCTTGCACCGAATTTGGTCAGTGCTTAAGCCTAGTATTAGAAGGTGTTTTTTTGCGCCCGCAAAAAACGAGAGAAGCCTTCCCAGCACAAATTGACTGTCGTATTGCAATATCTGACTCTTCATCCATGATGTTTTTTTTCAGAAAGACAAGTCGAGTATCATTAACATTTCTCAATTGCCCTTGACATAAGTAATCTCAACTCCTAAATTTGGTGGTCTCAACAACAAGCTTTAATTCTTGCCGAATAATTCACCCTTCCTAATTTTGTAATCCCTTTGATAATTCAATTTGGTAGCCTCAATTACTCTTTCTAATAATCTCAATTACACTCTTCAATTCTTGGCCAATGACTTCAAATTTTTACATCTAATACATTTCAGCAAAATTTTACACTGTTTATATGACTTTGAAGTCCTTTTCTTCTAGTTGATTGAAATGTGCGTAACTGCGTCTAACTCATGATAAGATTGCTTTCCATGCGACATTTTGACAGGGTACTTCTGGAAAAAAAAACATTTTTTCTTCTCCTTTACATGCACTTCGGTTTGTTGATTAAATTTGATTTTTGTCCTTCGAAAAATGCATCTTTATTATGCCCCAAAGATTTGCCCGATTTTGTGTCTAAAAAAAGCGTCGTTGGCATATTTTCTGGTCACTGGAACATGATGAACTTGTACAAGTACAGAATTCCATGAATTTCTTTGATTCAGTGAGTAAATTTATGTGAGAAACGGGGAGATGTTTATGCTCTTTGATACCCCTTATCATGACATTTTACGCTTTCTTTGTACGGAACTTGGTTCACTAAATTGTTCATAATTCCAATGAAAAACATTGTTCATAATTCTAATGAGAAACATTGTTCATAATTCCAAAAGGAAAATTTGTTGATAATTCCAAAAGGTAACATTTTGTCGCTGACTTCTTTAAAAATATCGATCTTCTACGCTCATAATGAGCTGTCTATATTTTTTTCCGTGTGCAAATGTGTGATTGGGTTCCGTGTAAAGTCTTAAGAATTAAAAAATTCATTCACTTGATTTGAAGGCTTTGATTAATTTCTCAATTTAAAACATTTAATCCTCCTTCGATGGAAAATTATTTGTTCTTTTGGTGCTGTACTTCGTACTTTTTAATGCAGCTAGCTACGATAGCTTATTAATTGTCTTTCGTACATTCTGAAGTATTTTTTTATTAGAGATGCACAGTTTAAAGAACCACCACTTCATCAGCGAGTTTAGAACTTTCTTATATACGTATATATATATATGGCATGGTTGTCTCTGTAGAACATATGTAATTGTTTTGTATGGTAAAAATCACTATAATTCTCTAGTCGCTTTCGCAAATGACACAATAAAATGAAAGCTAAAATTATACTTGTTTGCCTTCCATTCCTTTTTAGAAAGTTGCAACCTAAAATTTTAGCCTGAATAAGAAGGATTTTTTATTGATTAATTTTTCAGCTAGAATTAAATTTCTATCTGGGAAAATATTATAGATATTGACTCTCAATGAATTTTTACTTCATTTCCATTAAATACTGAAACTCATTTGACGCACGCTGCAAAGAGGTAAAAATTTCGCCTTGGAAAACCGGGAAGCTATTTTTCGCTTTTTTTATGAGATATTCAGAGTCTTCAGTTCACCTAAAAGCGTACTGTTATAAACGAACTTATTTCATTCAATTCTAAAACCTTTGCAATACTTGAGGTATATTTTCGTTGAAACAGACTCCCATTCGAAAAGATTTCCACGGAAATCGATTTGCATTGAAATCGATTTTCTTTGAAATGGTTTTTGCATTTGAAATAGATTTTCCTTGTAGGAGTTTTTTTATAAATAAATTTTATTTGAGGAGGTTTTTCAGTGACAGATATTTTCTTTGAAATATATTTTCGTTTTGGTACATCAAATCAAAGCGCGTCTATAATGAACTTTTCCTCAGTAGTTCCCCGAAATCTTCATGTTGGAGCAGTAATTAAATTCCGAATAACTATGACGAATTTGGGTTCGCATTTGAAAGAAACCTCTTTATTCTTGCCTCTTTAGATCACCATTGGGTTGAATAAAAGATACAAAAGCTTTTGTGAATATGTCTCATTTAGATCAATTGTAACACTAATTAGATAGCTATCGGAAAGCACACGACATGGGTCACATAAATTACAACTCAAAAACAATATTTCTGAAATCAATCCAATTCTTTCTATTATCTGGAGCCTAAAATATTAAATGCTGTCCCTGTTCTGTAGGATATCCTTGAAATTGTGATACTATGCATTATTTGGAACATTTCGGAGGATCCTATTCTTTGCTATACCCATAGATTCTTTTCTCAACTTTTATATCTACGGTTACCCTCACCGTATTTCAACATACAATGAGGCAGAGTTTTTACTGAAAAGCACATTTTTGCAGCGAGAAAAAAATAGTAGTAGTACTTATAGGGAGATTCTTAGGGACTCTTATTCTCAGAATAAAAGAAGAACCAACGTTAGAGAGAGCGTTTATTTTAATGCAAACATTGCAGAATTATGTTCCGAAACGTTACTATAATATTTCTATATTACGTTATTATAATATTATCCTACGAAATATTACCGAGCAGTTCTTATAACGTTTGTTCCTTCCTTTCATTTTGGGAAACAGAACAGTTACTACAACGTTGGTTCTTCTTTTTATTTTGATAAACAGAACAGTTACCATAACGTTGGTTCTTCTTTTTATTTTGAGAGACAGAACAATTACAATAACGTTGGTTCATCTTTTTATTTTGATAAACAGAACAATTACTAGAACGTTGGTTCTTCTTTTTATTTTGATAAACAGAACAATTACAATAACGTTGGTTCTTCTTTTTATTTTGATAAACAGAACAATTACGATAACTTTGGTTCTTCTTTTTATTTTGATAAACAGAACAGTTACTCGAACGTTGGTTCTTCTTTTTATTTTTATAAACAGAACAGTTACTATAACATTGGTTGATCGTTTTATTTTGAGAAAAAAAGCAGTTAAATAATCGGCAACAATTGATTTTCCAAAGCGTTTGCAGCCCATAGTAAATTTTGGGCTGATGGCCTCAGAGCCTGCGATATATTTCTGTAATGCCTTTACCTGATTTGTGACCCAGCGAGTCGGGCCACGCGCCTCATTAATTGTCCGCTCCAACCTCAGTCCTGTGATCGAGGTGAGTGAACTTTGTTGACAACACATCGGGACATGTGTGCACCACTAGGGAAATTACTCATTCACGCACAAGTTTACATGGACAACTTTTCACTTATTTTACTACCTTTTCCCGGAATAATGAACCAAGGAGGTTGAAGTCAAACAACCTTGAAAAGAAAAGCAATTCAATTATTTCACTACCATTTTGGGGAATGAGTTTTAACGTACGAGGCGAAATATTTTTTTGCTATTGCATATTTCACACTTTTTAGTAAACATATAAATGTATTCAGGCAGTAAAGTCGGTTTTTAATTCTGCAAACTGCAACCGTGGCAACCGCACAGACGTAGCCAACAGTTACTGTCTTAGAACTCTATGTGACAGTGATTTCGCGAATGAGATGTGGCTCCAACTCAAAAAAAAATTAACGTAGGGTAATATCTGGTATTTAGTATCACTAATATGAGCTGTCTACCTCGTGCTTTAAAATGATAGCAGTGCGAAAGCTATCATACAAGTAAAAGTTAAATGCAGATGCACATCTGTATAGTGTATACCGAAGCAGGAGAAGTCTCTGCTTTGATAAGCTCTGCGTACGTCTGTCTGTTGCATTTTATGAACAGGTCCGTAACCCGGATACGCAATCTTATTAAACTATTACTCGGACATACTGGGCGGCCCGTAAACCACTCCTCTTATTCGAAAATCGATATCGATGATAGGAAACTACGAAGAGTTTGGGATGATTTCAAAGGATATATGATCCTAAAAATTGATTGAAGAGTCGTATTATATCTACCAACACTCAACATATCGTTACTGCTAGAAAATGAAGGGCAATGGTAAAAGTAATTTTTCCACGGTGATATGAATTTCACGCAGTGATGACGTGCTGTGGCCACCTCAGTCTCCAGATTTATGGCTTGTGGTGAAGTAAATATTGCATTTCATGGTGTGCGAGATGTGCATAATTTTAGAATTACCTATCAACTTTGCGATAATGTACGAACGAGGTGTGGTTTGCCGGACATGGTTGATTTCCTTCAATGGTAAAGCCATTAATGAAACTTACTGCCATATATCAAGAACAAACAAGAGTTACCCAACAACCCACATAATGTTTTTTGTGAACGTTTTCTTTTAGAAATTTTTAAGGGGCACAATTATATTTTTACTCATGAGTAAAGTTGTTTCATTGCACTTGATAGCCATATTTTCCTTGAATGTTCTAACAACAGCGATACAAAAATGAAAAATATAAGTTTTCAGATAGAATTTTTTATGTCTTTTATGTGATTTTCTTCTTAAAAATTACGTGATTTGGATGAGGGTGGAGCCCAAAAATTCTTCATCTGAACAGCAATCAAATTTTAGTGTCAAATTCTAGTATCTAATGTCACCAATTTTCGAAAGTTGATTATTTTACCCTAAAGACTATTTTCCCAGAAGAGATGTTAAGCACAATCATTGTTTTTATTTATTACTTAGAACAGTTTATCGTATAGGTACATTTGGGCATGATTATGTTAACTTTTAGGGCATTCATACTTCCTTTTCTTATGTACACTTTTGTATTCCACATAGTGCATTTATTTTAATATTACAATTTCGAATATTATACATATACCTAATGTTAAATTTATGTATAATATACAAATTATATATCGAATATTTGTATTTTGAGAGAATGGTTACTGATGTGTATTCTTATAATACCAGGATAATTGATGAAACGAGAACTACATATCTTAAAATAGCCATTGGAATAATTAATTTCAGGATATTTGTTATATCAATGTTAAATTGTCCAGCCAAAAAGAAATACTCATTTCTCATCCTTTACCATCCCCACGACCAAATAATGAACGTCATCCTGAAGGCTTTTTCAGTCCTCCATAAATTTTTCATAACGATATTGGTTACTTGTAAACATCGATGAAACTCTGATAAATAAAAGTTTACGTTAGGGAAACCATAGATGTAAAAAAAATTTGATTTTATATTCATACACATTCAAATGCAACAAAAAGACGCACGGCATATGGCAGTTGTATTCGACCTTTCCATTGAAATTATTTTAGAACAAATGTGTGCAACCTTTTTAAAGGTTGTATCAAAAAACGAATGTTCTAACATCCCATTCGTTCAGAGAAAATGGATCTACGGGTCAGATCAAAAATTGCTCGGTCAGTCACAAATGAGCCAACGTTGCAGAAGGCCGCCCTAAAACAAATCATAGCTGGGGAAAAAAATCGCAAGAAACAAATTCGACATTCATCTTCATTGACATTGAAATTCCGTGCAGAAAGATTCAAGGACGATTGCTTCAACCATATTTTAACGCATTTAATAATATGGAAATTTAATATACATGACTCAACCACCAACTTGCCCTGGTAAGTTTCAGCATCACGACAAATGATCAGAGTTCGTTCTTATCGAAACAAGCTCAGAAAGATTCAAAATGAATCGACGGTCATTTGAAAATTTCAAAAATTTGTACTGATACTTCCTATTCAAAAGTAAGTGAGAGAATCCTAAGAGGAGAACCCCACAGTAGGAACATTCAAAGTTTATAAACTATTAAAAACTCTCCTGTTTACGAAAAATCATGTTGCGAGTCGGTTAACATTCACAAAAAATACATTTAGGCCAGCTAAACAAGGTTTGGAAGGCTGAAGCTAAAATTGAGATATTTGAGTTTTGACAGGCTGAAACTAAAATTGAAGTACTTGAAAAAAACTGTTAACTGTTAACCGTTTGTCACGTTTGGAGGACTGAAAAGGTTTCCTATGGCCTCAAAATACCTGCAAAGTACGGAAATGGTAGCATGATAGTTTGGGGTTGGTTCACCTTGCATTTCAGTGGTGCACTCCACATCGTTGAAGGAAAGATGGATGGCGCCGTGTATCGTCACATTTTGGGGAAGGATCTCATCCCGAGTGAGAATCGATTATTCAAAAATCGCTCGTGGACATCCCCAGAGCAAACGGGAAATTTAACCCACGAATGGTTGAATAAGCACAAATCAATATTCGCCAGAGACCAAGTCAATGTCTGGACCTCAACCGGATTGAAAATCTTTGGAGAACAGGAACGCATCAGATATAGCAATAAAGTCTGAAAAATATTGAAAAATTCCAAAAATGTGCACTGAAGAGCGGGTCAATACATCGTCACAAACTTTCAAATGCTAATTTTCATTGCATGGAAATCACGCGTTTCCTGGCAGTGATAATGAGTGTAGGCTTCGCAACTGAGCATTAGATTTATAATGGTTTAGTTGCTTACCTCTGCCAGCTACCTTGCATGTTGCGTGTGAAATCGTATACTCAATAAATCCGTTACTTTATTTCACATCTAATTTTTTCCAAATAAAAACTATAAGCTTCAGAGTTTCGTATTTGTTAGACTGTACTGACATCTTAAAAAACGTAGAATCTCATGAGAGCAAATGCTTTTGTCGCCCGACTCAATCTTCTCATGAACTGAGTGTGCACTCTCGTAGTTAAAAAGAACCATTCCATTACTAATAATGAACTCATTCTGCTCGGTTGAGGGACCTAGCGAACGTCCTCATAGCACCGGCATTTCTTGGAGAAGATTCGCAAATCCATGCCCACAGTTTTACGTCTCAACATGGGTAGTGACACTTTTGCATTAAAGGGTTATTAGAGAATAAAAACGAAATTTGTTCATCCAGGCCATGAGTTAGAAGGCACTTTCTAAAAGTATGAAATTCATTTATAATACAGAAAACATCTCTTTTGCTTTTAGGTTACGTAAAAATATTTATACCAACCATCTGTAAATTTTTGGCTTGAAATAAATGACGTGTTTCGTAATTGAGGAAACAAATGTAAGTTCACTTTATCTAAGATAAGGCATCAAAATTACGTATGTATGTATTTCCTATGGTTGATGTCCAATCAATAAATAAACATACAGGGGAAAACGAGTAGCTTTTATTTTTCTTAGAGCAAGATGCAACCAAATTTCATCTGTGACGATGTCTACGAAAAATTGTTTTGCGTTTGCGAGACTGTTGAATAAAAAAAAGTGTTGATGTACGATAACTATGTTAATCCCTGTAATCTGGAAGGTTGGAATTCACTCCCCTCAGCCGTAGTTTGGAAAGGAAGAAGAGAATGTCGATCACGAAGATTTTGAGTGAAAACTGAGCGCTTCGGGATTATATGCACGAAACGAAGATAGCATAGCATGGCGGTAAAATGTGTTAGAGGGAGAAATAAAAATTATTTCTAATGTTTGCAATGTGTTGTCCATTATTTATTTGCTGTTAGTTGCATTACAGGAATAGAATTGTCTGTCTGAGCTGAAATTGTAATTTTTAGATATTACGCCTATTTTTTAGCCTTAAAACATTTACCGGGATAAGCTGCTTTTTATGACATCCTGTTGACCCGCTTCTCCGGGCTTCCGGAAAACCTCTTGGAAATGAATCAATTTGCAGTAGAATTGTTAACTGCAGCACCTTAAATCCAAATTCACCTGTAAAACATCTGCAATGTACTTCACAGTCTCGTAAAATACAACGGAGTGACTCAGTGCGTTATTATGATGCATAGTAATAAAAATGGTAAAAAAAACGGGATGGATAAAAGTCTCGGCTTCCGAGAATCCCATAACAAGTAAGCCTTTGATCCAAGTGCCAAGTCGCAAGTGATTTTGGTTAGCGTAAATGTAGTTAAAAAGTCGTAAATTCCGGAAAGCCAATATGACGAAAACGCCTTCTGAAGACTCTTAAAAACCCCTTAACTTGGCATTTTCTGCCGTCAGGTCTGGTTTTAATCTTTGGCGGAAAGCTTCTTTCGCCGTCGAGCCGCTGAGCTTTCTTGCATTTCTGCTGCCAACTTTGATGCACTGCTGCAGATTTCGGTTGCACGGGGAATTATAAATACAACTGGACTAATGGCTTGGATTCCGCATGAATTTTGAAGATCACAGAAACGTTAAGAATGGTAATATCGACTGCATTTGAAAAGGTTGTTTCAGAGGGTGTACATGTATGGCTTGGTATCTGTGTCGTATGAAAAAATCATGACACGCAAACAGACTACCAATATATCTGTTTAACGGGTTCCGACAGGGATCTGTTTTTGGTACTTTTTCAATATATTTATAAATATTTTCAAATCGTCGCTTAATCAAGCTGTTGTCGGGTTCCCTCAAGGACATCTTTTGGGTCCTTTTTCATTGTATTTATAAATAGTTTCAAATCGTCGCGTAATCGATCCCGTCGGGCTCCCTCAGGGATCTGTTTTGGGTCCTTTCTTCAAGATATTTATAAATGATGTCTCTACTTGTTCCCAAGCGAAGTGCAAACTTTTTGCTGACGATGCAGCACGTCACTGGAGATACGTTTGAGGATGCGTGCATTGCTGCATCTGAGGTCTCGGAGGCTGTAGCGTCATGGTTGAAGAGAGATAAATTACTGGCACGCTTTGCCAAGGAAAAATTGATTTATTCTTTCAGTCAGGTCTTTCTCTTTTTGTAGAAATTTTCAACTTTGTTTCTATGTTTAATATTTTTGAGCACCTGGCAGAGACACTTTACGATAAATTATCCAATTTAAGTTCTTCATAGTCATCTTAACGGCGAAATGAGGAGGTCAATGAAATTAGTTAGAGATGAACAATACCCTTCCTGTTAATTCGTTAGAAATACATTTTATTCGCGTTTTTACTAAAGGTTGGCGTCTTCGATTTTAATCTCGAGAAGTGCTTTCCATGAAAAGAATGAGCAATGTTTTTTTGCTGTGAAAAAACTGAAAATTTAATGAAAATGACAAGTCTGACATTGATAACATTCTACCGAGAAACGGTGAGAAATCGTACAACAAAATAATTTTTTTCTTAAAGTTGGTGATGCGCACAGATTTCATTAACTAAAATTGATATAAAAACACGGTTTCTTACACATTAATTCTTTTCCATTCGTTCGAGGCATGGTCTCCTTGTTTTGACTTCTCACCCGTAGAATTAGATTAAAAAATGTACCTTTGTATAAAATATTTCACTGGCTTCTAGATTCTTCGACGATTTACTCAGATAAATATGTGCTTAGGAAAGAGTCAGGAATTTTTATTTTAGTCACTATTAAAATTACTCTCCCAGGTCCCTCAATTACCTCTTCCTTTCGTTATTTTATAAGAATAAATACCGTTGGGATTATTTTTCTCCTTCACGCTTCATTGTAGGATATTTTTTGTATTTTTTCTGGAGTAAACAACATTGTGATATTCCGTTGTGCAATAGACGAAGAAAAATAATCAGTATCGCCATTGAAGCCGACAGTTGAATAAAAGGAAGTTGTATTCAATAGCTTAAAAACAATAGTTCGTTTACAACTCCAGCAAAACTGATTTCGAGACTTACACTTTCTCCAAGTCAGTCTCAGAACTTTAGTTGTGTGTGAAAGGTGAGCGAAGGATTTGAATATTCGTTGAACGCAAAAATTTTGCTTCAATAATTGTTCCAATTAAAATCTCTGAGATTGATCTGTCCGAAAGTTACAGGATCGAAGAACTTTTGGGTCATTAGAGTCCGAAGTTCATCAACTTTCGAGCTTTATTGCTTTCTTCGAGCCGACTTCAATGTCTTTTGTAATTTAATTCAGCGTTGAGAGTTGTGAGCCCAGCTCTCAAATGGGATGAGTCATGAACTTGAATGAATTTGTGGTGAAGGCAATCTCATACGATTAGTTATTTCATTTTATATTCTGTGTTTTCCCCCCGCCATGATGCTAAATTTATAAACAGCTCTTTAACAATTTATAAACAGCTCTTTAACAATTTATAAACAGCTCTTTAACAATTTATAACAGCTCTTTATTTACACCATGAGCCGGATTTATAAGCAATTTTCGTCGTCGTAGACGAGTATATTGCAGAGTGAGCTTACTGGCTACTCTGCATGGTTTAAAATGGTTACTGAAAACCACTCGTACTCCAAAGAACTTACGCTGCGTGTTTTAATATAATGCTTTGACGACATGAATTAACTGTTGTTAAAAATTCTGACAGAGTGATCTAAAGTCCGTAAGATATTGCAGAGTAAGTTCACTGGAAACTTAATACGGTTGAAAATGGTTACTGAAACCACTCACACTGCAATAACTTAAGCTGCCTGTTATAATATAATGCTTTGACGACCTGAGTTGTTAAAAAATTGTGACCGAGTGATCTGAAGTCCGTAAAAAGTCTTTGAGTTTTCTTGATGAGGACTTGTAAGTTACTGAGGCTGATCAGACTTTGTTACCAAAGAGATGCCTATCATTGTTGCTAAACGTACAACTAATTCGAGCCGCGTGCGTACATTCATCAACTACCTGAAGAAATGTAATCCCATTGGAGCTCGTAGAACGTTATGTAAACATCAACTTTGGAATCGTCTTCGAACTCGATGGTGAACTCGTTTTGCTACTGCATAGCACTTCCGGAGTTAAGGTGAGGAGTGACAGTTATCTAAGCCACTCTCTGATCTACAGGGGATATCAAATCCATTTTAGGCGAGTGGAGTGAAACTTTTACCTCCTACATCAAACCACCCACCGCTTTACTCCACTGGGATCTCCGAGTCGTAACTCTGAGTCGCATCGCTGACTCTCTTTTACGACAGCGAGGCAGCTTCGAGTAACGCTGTCGTAAACTCTTAACGCTTGTAAGTTACTCGACTGTAACAATGTTTGCAAGTGGGTAATTTTCTTTTATATCTCGTCGAAATCAGGTAATGCCCAATGACTCGAGACTTGAACTGATTTACAGTTGGGGGCACTGCTGGCCTCACAACATTTGGGAAACTCAGGCTCGTTCAGAAGATTTTTTTTTAATACTTAGACAAATTTGAGCTTTTTTAATTTTAGAACAACGTTGATGACAAAGTTTCAGCCAAATTTTGGGCCAAAGTTGCCATAAATATTCTGTGATTGCCACAGTCGCCATAAATATTCTGTGACTGCCACAGTCGCCATAAATATTCTGTGACTGCCACAGTCGCCATAAATATTTTGTGACTGCCACAGTCGCCATAAATATTAATGTTGTGACTGTGAGAGCCACAGTCGCCATAAATATTTCAGGTTTGAAGTAATACTTTCAATGCAGTTTCATTAATGGAATTTGAAAACTCTGCGTTGAAATTCACGAATTGTTTAAATCCTACGAGATAAATAATATTGATCAATACATTGCTTTTTTCTGTGTTTTCACCTACATAAAGTTATTCATTGCGATTGTTATGTTTAAAATTGTCTATGTACTATAATTTTAGAAGCACTTCGCATGCTACTAGTTTAACATGCGAAGGATCAAATTAGGAACTATCAAGACAATTAAAAATGCTTGACTTATGATATTTTTGTTGAATTTATTTCATGCCACTTATATGTTGTTCCGTAATTAGTCGAATACTTCAAAAGTACTACTTAGGGCATAAAAAATTTATGTCGCTCTAGGGGTTTATTCAATATTTTACTTCAATAATTAATTGTTAGAACATAAAAAATTCACTTCGCATTAATGTTACCTGGTTTCAATAGTTTACTTCAAATATTACACGCTGTGTTCATGGTGAGGGGTATACGGGTTCCCATGACAACACACTACGAAACTTTCAACGTGTTTTCTTGTTTTTTCCTCATTTTGCTATACAACCAGATGTGTTGCACCTTCTCGAAACCTTGCGCAAGGATAGAGTATCTCTTTTGGAACGAATGCTACAAGTAAAACATAAAATTAAAATTATCCTAAAATCAAGTAGATGTCAGATGGTTATGTGACTAGAAAAAAAGCGTCAGAGTACTTGAAACGAGGAAATGATTCCAATATCAAGTAGATGTCAGATGGTCATGTGACTAGAAAAAAAGCGTCAAGGTACTTGAAACGAGGAAATGATCCCAATATCAAGTAGATGCCAGATGGTTATGTGACTAGAAAAAAAGCGTCAGAGTACTTGAAACGAGGAAATGATCCCAATATCAAGTAGATGCCAGATGGTTATGTGACTAGAAAAAAAGCGTCAAGGTACTTGAAACGAGGAAATGATCCCAATATCAAGTAGATGCCAGATGGTCATGTGACTAGAAAAAAAAGCGTCAGAGTACTTGAAACGAGGAAATGATCCCAATATCAAGTAGATGCCAGATGGTTATGTGACTAGAAAAAAAGCGTCAAGGTACTTGAAACGAGAAAATGATCCCAATATCAAGTAGATGCCAGATGGTTATGTGACTAGAAAAAATGCGTCAAGGTACTTGAAACGAGGAAATGATCCCAATATCAAGTAGATGCCAGATGGTTATGTGACTATAGAAAAAATGCGTCAAGGTACTTGAAACGATGAAATGATCCCAATATCAAGTAGATGCCAGATGGTCATGTGACCAGAAAAAAGCGTCAAGATACTCGAAACGAGGAAATGATCCCAATATCAAGTAGATTTCAGATTGTCGCGTGGCTAGAAAAAAAAGTCAACGCACTAAAAATCGTAAAATTGAAGTGCCTTCACAAGATAGTTCCTGATGAGAAGTGTTGCGAGAAAGACCCATAAAATGGGTTTAGAAAAAGTACTATGATCAATTAGACAGACCGACGGCCGACATGAGGTAATCAAAGTTGCAATCGGCGCGAGATAGAACAAAAAGTTGAAAATGTATACAAAGCAAAACACGAAAGCGACAAGTACAAAACGGAACTTTCTCATCAGAGAGCTTATACAAAGAGAAAAATGAGAGGCCGAATAAAACTAACCTAAATTGATGATGGATATGACTGTACGGGTTGGCAATTAACTTCATGTTTTCGACTTCTTTGTATAAACATATAACACAGATTCCTTCCTGTTAAAATATCTTAAAATAGTCCGCGACCACGGACTGACATCATACTGATATCAATATTTCACATGATGAAATCCTGCATCTGCTAATATTGCAAATGATACATCGTTAATATACTGTAGCTGATGAAATGATGAATAATCCCTTAGCATTTTAAACCAAGATACCGTATTTTCATCAGAATGAAAAATTATACTGTCATCCACATGCCGATATTTCACGCTGTAGAGTTGTATTTCTGTCCACAGCAAATATTTACTCCTGCGATATTTCACCGCGATTCTTCACTCAATTTCGACATTGTCGACAGCTATGCTCGGAGGAATTTTCCTCACTGTTAGTTCCGTGCTTACGTGATGGCGTTTTCCATCCTCTACAACTTGAGAGGAAATATAATAAAAAAGCTTTTTTTCCTTCTTCTGTCATAACTATTAGTGCGTTTGAGAAGTGTAGTAAGTATTGCCAGTCACGGATCATACAATGAGCTCGTTGCGTATCACGTGTATTGTACGTGCTACATGCATATATTCTTAGCGTTAATCAACTATGTATACAAAATTCATTCTTCTAATTAGGTTCTACTAGTTCTTCATCAGCGCTTAATACATTTTCATTACTGACTAGCGTTTATGGAATTAACAAAATTTGGACGTCCATGGTATTTCATTAAGCAAAACAATTCAAACTCACCAACTCTATATCCTTCATTGATGAGGGCCCCTTTTATGCAATCCTGTTTCTCATAGAATACCTTAAATGAACAGAATTCACTTGATGACGTCTTTCAAGATTATTGATGCTTTAGCTTTTTCTCTTTCGTTGAAGGGAATAGCCACCGAATTGAAAAAAACAACCGCCGCCTTGATGAGCCTGTACCCGATGTACAAGCATACGACCAAGAAAGCAATGACGTCGGCACAAATGTACTGCAGGAAGTGAAGCCGTTTGCCGGTGTACTGCAGGTGCGGCGCCCCCCCCGGTGGCGGATGACGTACTCTACCCACCACACAGCTCGCTCCCCCGGACTCTCCTTCTGGTCCTGCAGTACTGCTGACAGCTGCTTCATGCGCGCAGAGTAGCTGGTAGAAAACAAAGCAACAAATTTAAGAATATGACAAAGTATCTCTCGAAAAGTGTCACGGGTACATTTGCTGCGAATAGCTGAAAACCAATAGATTGCTGAAATAACGCCAACTTTTTCTACCTTCGAATTGATTTTGCCTGAAATATTCCCCAAGTTATGCTGCCTAGAGTTTTGCCTATGGGTTCAATAATTACTTATGAGAGTACTATTATTAGTAGAGATAGTTCGAAAGTTATTGTATGAGTTATTCTCTTGACGTTGAATGAGCAATCAGCAAGATGATCAACTATAAAGTGGGTATTCCAATATATCTCATAAAAAATAAAACGTAATCTTAACGGTAACATTTCCTTTATATTCTTCCTAATCTGCTTTGGTTAGCAATTTGGACGATATTCTGAGGCATTATCATGAATGAATTACCTGATATAATTTCAGCGCTTCCACGTCTCCCCGCTCCAAAATATTCATTCAAGTGTAAGCAAGATAAACACTGCACCGTGCTTTGAATTTTAGCGCTCTTTCTGTACAGTAAATAATTTTTCATAGCATGCTTTATTCCAATCAATCAAGAGAAAATACTTATCATTTGGAACATTGATTTTTCAAATGCTTCATAACTAACACCGGGACGCAAAAACAGTTATCCCCGGTCAAGCCGGTACTCAAGTCATACACCTGGATAGAGTGGGGTATGGCGCTCGAGTTTTCCTCTTTAGTAGGTCTACGCCTAACTCAACTGACATTTCTCAGTTGTTTGAGCGATGTTTTCTTTCCCGTTTCCCTTCACACTATTATTTCCCCACTACACTCACCTGGTGTCGTTGACGAGGACGTTGAGGGCGTGGACGATGTCGTCAGCGGTGAGCGTGTCCCACGACAGAGATACTGCGATGTTCTTGCGCACCATCCGAGCAGCGTTCCGGGGCTGGTCGAAGGCAACTGGTACAGCGAGCACTGGTACCCCGTGGTACTTGGCCTCTTGAGTGCTCTGGATCCCGCAGTGGGAGATGTACACCCGAGTTTTGGGGTGAGCTGAAAAAAATTTTGATGGATAACTAATAGAGAATAACCATTAAAATGATTGTCATCAAGGGCTTGTTATCATGTAATCCAAGAAAGAAAGATCATCGGCTAAAAAAAAAAATATGGTGATTTATGGTGAAAATATGGTGGCCATTCGAGCGGAACAAGCTCATTGTTGAACCATCGCTGTGTTAATCATTACAAAATTTCATAGAGGCGTAATTTAAAAGTGCTTTCGTAACTCAAGAACCTTTTGTGAAACTACAATTTTTACTTCTGATTTAGAATTAGCATACTTGCTTTAGATCAAAAGACACTATACCCAGAATAGAAAAATCTTTGTTTGGTGTTAAGCAAATTATTCTTTGATTTTAAACATATATTTTCAGGAAAGTTACTAAAGTTGTACAAGATAATACGCCTTTAAAGCTTGTTGTTATAGCCCAGATATCCCAGCATTAAAGGCTAATTATACATTTTGGCACTAATGACTTTGTGTTTGAATCATCTACCAGAGTAGAGTTCAAAGCAATTTCTCTGATTTTCAGAAGAACAACTCTTGTACTTCCTATTATATTATCACGCGGACACCAAACATGTAAACTATAAGGCAATTTCTCTGATTTTCAAAAGAACAACTCTTGTTAATCCTATTTTATTTTCACTCACCAAGTATATCTTGCTGAGGAAGCCAGTCTTTCTTCAAGATATTCGGAGTTAAGTCCAAGTCCTCGCCTTCGTACTTCCATATGACTTTTTGGGACACTCGCCGGAACGCCTCCAAAAACTCCAGCTGCTCAAAAAAACAATCTTAAAAAAAGCTTTGATTTTCTTCTTCGAAAGGTGAAAGCAGTAGCGCAAAATTGATAGTTTTTTTTGTAAATGTTAGGAGTTAGCCATTGAGGTACAACATTTATTTACTCAGTAGCATTAGAATGCTTTAAGGGGTTATCTTATATGAAGTGCCTGACGTAATTTGAAAAGCTGAGTTTGAGATCCAATCACTCAAAACTGGAACAAATTCAGCCAGCTGTATTAAATCAGTGAAATAAACTGTCCAATTAAGGCATGGGACAAGCTCAACACATAATGTACGAGTACATGGCCTGACATTGAAGATCACTCAAATTTCATACCCATGCCAAGAAAGTGTCTTGTTCAAAAGTTTATGGTGCTTGGCCTCCGATTATGAACGCTTACCATGGATCAATGACTCGTGTCTTTGTGTTCTAATCTTTTTCGTTTGAATTGCACACTTCGCCTTTCTAACAGAATGTCTTTAAAAAACTGTACTTGCAGGCGGTCGCTTTTCTCTGAAGCACAGAGTATGACTGTGGATAAATTTGAACTTAGGTACTTAAAATAGAATTAAAACGCTGTATTCTCAAAATAAAAAGAAGAACCAACGTAATAGAGAACATTTAATGAGGCAAACGTTTCGGAATACAATTCATTCCATCATCAGTGCTGGAAGAAATAAAAAGAAGAAATTTCAGTCATGCATAAGAAAGATAAGGTTTGAATAAAAATACCAAGCAAAAACGCAAAAAATAAAAGTAAATAATTTCTCTAACGACTAGAATACAAAACTTAAACGTTTAGGCAATATACACAGTACATACAGGCATACATAACTATACACAGAAACATTCTCGTACACCTACACATTGAAATGTATATACACGCACACACATACACACATACACGCACGTAATACATGCACACACACACCCACACACACACACACACAACCCAAGTACACCCCAGCACACCGCAAGCTAAGAAGTAGGGGCTACAAATAATTTTGTCGCGCTGAAATCGTTATTAAGTGCAGGTTTATTTGTAAATATATAAAGGGATTCTAGAATACGGAGGTCTTGTTCATTAAATGCTTTGCATAGAATAGAAAAATTAGACATTTTGAAGGGATGATTAGAACTATTGCAATGGTTTCTAATGGCGGACTGAGAAGGACAAGCAAATGGGCGGCCAGTAATATGAGAAAAACCTGAATGTTGGCTGTGACGGATAAATAGTTGGAGGGTAGTGCTTCCAACGTACGATTGCTGGCAGCAATCACAAACATACACATATACACAGCAACTTTCCAGGCACTCATCCTGTCGCTCTTTCCTATTAAAAAAAGACGATATCTTAAAAGTATTCTTATAATAAACATGAACGTCAACCGCTGTAAAGAAGGTTCGCACAAGGACTAGAAACTCTCTTTGAAAATCACTGTTCAGGTAACCTAGGAATGGAAGGCCAATAAATATTTTCTGTTTCGGTACGGTCAAGGTTACAGGAGGGGGGGAAAATTTATTATCTAGAAATTTTCTGACTATTTGATTAACAAGATATTTTGGGTAATTATTACGCATAAACATTTTTTGCAGATATTCTAATTCATTGTGAAATATTTGATACGTGCTCGAGATGCAATAGGCCCTATGTAATAAAGTTTTCACACACGATTTAATATAACCTCTGTAGATACAGCTAAAATAATTTGTACAAAGACCGGTAAATGTAGGCTTTCTATAAACTGAAGAAATAAACTTGGTGTCAGACTTCCTTATCAGGACATCTAAAAAAGGTATTTCACCATTCTGCTCACATTCCATTGTAAATTTAATGTTGGGGTGAACGGCATTAACATACTCAAAAAATGTATTAGCTTGATCTCGGGACCGAAACAATAGAAAGGTATCATCTAAGTAACGTCTATAGAAAACAGGTTTATATTCAGTCGAGCAGGAGTCCAAAAAATTTGTTTCTAAATGGGCCAAAAACATATTAGCAATGATAGGAGACAGGCTAGAGCCCATGGCTAGTCCATCTAGTTGTTGATATATTACCTTATTGAATACAAAATATGAATCTTTAAGAGAAATTTCCAAAAAACGCTTGAATTGTTGTCGGTCATAATTCATAAAATGGCTAGTGTTTACAAAAATCTTATCCAGCAAAATATTGATAGATTCCGTCAAAGGCACATTTGTGTACAAAGATTCAACATCAAAGCTGCACATGAAAAGATCGTTTGTATTGTCAATACAGGATAGGTCACGAAGGAAATGACTAGAGTTTTCCACTGTATAAGGACTAGTACTGAATGGAGTTAGAACAGGGACCAAATTTGCACAAAGCCTGGAGTTCGGCGTACTGCACGCAGAGAGAATAGGTCTCATGGGTACGTCAGGCTTATGTACCTTAGGTAATCCATATAACACTCCCAGTCTAGATCCACTAGCACGGCTAGCCAGTTACCATCATTAGCTATGCTGAAATATTCCACTCCAGGGTTGCTGATCAATATTAATGGTCGTGTGAAATTGAACGTGAACGGTAGAAAAATGCTGTTTCCCCCCGATGGCATCAAGAGCGCGTCGAAGGAGTGCCGTTTGTCCCAGAGTTCGATCACGGCCTTATTCGCCCACATTCGGTCTCCCACTCTGTCAATCTCTGTTAGAAGCATGTTCATTGTTGCATCGACCGCAGTCATTTCGAAAGCGTTCCCTTCAAACGGAGGCTCGGGTCCCATGACGTTTAGGTTCACAAAGTTAGGGTGAGAGAAGGTTGCGTTGTAACTCGTGATCAACGTGACTGAGTGGTTTGCCTCCACTAGATACCTTGACAGTGTCTGGTATAGCCGGTGGACTGACTTGCTCTCGATAAGCAATGCAATAAGCAAATTGTAGCCCGACACTTCGGACAAAATCACGGATGATAGTAGAATGGCGAAAAACGTAATTTTTTCAAAACGCATTTTGATGACCACGTAGAGGCGCACTTGAACTGAAGATAATAAACGCTAACTACAAAACTATGTCGACTCTTCACTTTAATAATAGAAATTTATCTACGTCCGAACGATTAATGCTCTATGTTTAGCTTGCGATGAGTTATGTTCAGTGCCAGGTCATTCTATTAAAGTTCAGAACTTCATCATCCGCGTACTCGAGCTCTCTAAAACCATGAAAACTGTTAAATTATTGCTGGAAACTATTAATGATTGCACAGGCAACTAAACGAGGGACACTGATGAGAAAGACTGGCCGGCGGCGAATGCGACAAGCCAATGAATGCTTCGTTGCAGTATCAGTGTAGATGTCTGCTTCTTATCTATATAATAAGAGACATTCCTAGCAGGGTACCTTATCTGCCGTCATTTGGCGTCTCTACGACGTCTTCTCCAGCAGACAGTTTTACGGGAACGCGTGCAATTTCTTAAAATGTTATAATACCTTTCGGATATTCCCCTCAATCATTCCCTGCAATGGTTTTATATGAGCTGTGTGAATAGCGTTTCTTTGCTTCTTGAAAAATTTGAATTATGTGGGAATGTGTTGTGTGTGTGCTTGAGTGTGTGCTGCGTGTTTAAATAATGTTGTTAGTTGGTCTGAAAACGATTAACAAAACAATCTTAGTCAGTAATATTACATACAGTTCTTCAACTGAGAGCTTCAACTTTTGTTTTCAGTTTTACCCTATTAGTTGTGATATTTTCTTAATATTGTAAAATAGCCGTATATTTCCCTGAAGAGTTGTATAGAAGAAACCCAGAGTATTTTAAATGGAAACGGGTGATTTATTAAATTATTTCATTCTAAATCCGGACAGAATAAGTGATGAAACACTTTTTGTGTTATTTTAAGTTCGTATTGGTTGACAGCAGTTGTTTGTGCAAATTTCGCAGAAGGGTTTCGTAAATTAAATTTGCTTAGAGTGTGGTGTCCTGTAATTACCAGAAGGCTTAATTTCTAATGTTTAAATGTCGTAGGTTTCCTTCATAGATGATCATGTTCGGATCCAAGGTTCAGAACACGACACACGAAAGAGTTCTACGACTCAAGTCACTCCAACAGTAATTGATGTGAGGGATAGTTGCAGCATGTTTCATTCAATTTATTACAGCGATGCGTGGCTGATAATTTAAGTGGCAAAAATATTATTTGACAGTTAAGGCTAAATTTGCAAGCGTAGCCTCACGCCTTAGCTAGCCCTTCACGCCTTGACTTTTGTGCACAACCTTAAGAAGTGCTGCCAATAATTCGTCGCACACACACAAAGTTTGTTTAATAACTTAATTATCGCACACCAAACTGGCATGACAAAGAACTTTTCTTTAAGATAGTATGTATCTAAGTCGTCACATTTATTTGTTTGAAGCTCTGCATGTAATTTAGCACAAAAGAAGCTTGTATTTTTTGTGACGAATTCGTCACACTCGCACGTAAAGAGCAAGACTTGACAGGTCACCCTACTGCTTGATGTCTTGCCCCTTTCTAACCAAGAGTCGTTCAAGCTTTATTAACACTTTGACTTTAATTGGCCGAATTGAAGTTCAATATTCAACTCACTCTTATAAAGTCAATTGCTGCAGGCAATTTTGAAACTACTAACATTAACTGGATCTTGCCTTCATTTAGCTTTAATTAAGCGTTTATGGAAATTGAGTTTGGGACTACTAGTCGGTCAGTAGTATCATGGAAATCCCCTTCGTGGTCACCGGTGACGCACGTAGCGACTGAAGTGTTGAAGATGCGTGCACAAAGTGGACACGTGATAGAATCACGTGTTATGCGTGATAGGAAAGTTCTGGTCCCGGACAGAGATGACTTAGAAGCACAATTATTCAACAATATGATTGCGATAGTTTAAACTGAAGTTCAATATTCAGCTCAAGCTTAAAGTCAAAAGTTGTTAGCAATTTTATAAATACCTAACATTAAATGGGGCCATCAAATACCATTTTTATTAAAGGATTATGAAAATTTTTCAAACGACCCACTTATAGGGTTTTGAGAGGGTCTTACGTCGTGGAAAATGGTTACCATATTCTCTGACGGGTTTCTCACAGCCCGAGACAATACATCAGCAAAATATTGACTGCAGTCTTTAAATTAAAACGATTGAAGGATAAAATATGAGAACTCATTGACAATACTACCCCTGGTCTACGCCATGACACACTTCGATCTTCGAATTTGCCCTAAGGGAAAGTGAGGGTTTTATTCTGGTAGGTCTCTGGTCACCTCCGAAAGTCACTTCCAAAAAGTCAATGGTCAATTAATTCTAGTAACTCTATATGTCGCTTCTGAATCTGCGTATACAGGCAAGGTATACCACTGCATTGCTGTAGCACGAACATCGTATATTTTTAGTAAATGAAAGCTTATACACACAATATACAGTGAATAAAATGTGTAAAGTACAAGATTGAAAAGTTCTATGACACTGTTATTAAACTAGCGAATTATTTACGGAAAAAAATAAAGTGAGGTTACAAGCTGAGTGATAACGTGCTTCACAATGCTTTTAATGCTACAAAACCGTAGAGTAATCAATTTGAAGAAAGTGTCATGAGAAAAGTATAAGTGAAATATTCGGAGAAAAAGGCATCATAAGTTAAAGTCATTATAAGGTCGCAATAAGTTGGGCATAGACAACTAAGAGATGTTTGTACCTCCCCACGTTCATGAGATGTTTTTTCCTCAAAACTGGCTTCACTATCGAATTTCTGCTAAAATTAACTCCATTATATTCTCGTAGAAATCTACTCCACTGTGTTATCGTCATAATTATCGTGAACCACATCAAAATATGGGCTATTAATGATTAAATTATTTATTTGTTAAATTATTAAATTTTTTGCTAGCACATTCATCGCCACTGAAATTGATTTCACAGCCCAATATTGTAGATAATTTACGTCAATCAAACTAGTTTGTATTAAATATTAAATCACAGGAGGGGGATTTATCGAGATATTTCCATAAATTTTCTAACGGGGACGTTGAATTGCGCAGAGCTTGAATTTCTGACGTTAGGCAAAAATTTAGAAAGTGGACTTGGTTGAGTAAAGCGGTTTTTCCAACGGTATTAGAATTCCAAACCCTGAAAATGCTCGGGAGAAAACTTCATAGTAGGATCGTACATTGAATACTACCGATATCAATGATATTTTTTTTATCGAATAGTGAATACACTTGAGGACTTCAAGATAATCAGAACAATAACAGTCGTTCCTGATATGTTCCCCACTGTTTGAAGTTAGGAAAGTTTTGAGGGTATTCCAAATTACAATGTCCGGATCCTGTTTCGTTTGTTCGATTGTATCAACATTCATGCTTCCTATGTCGTGAGGATACCAATCGAATTAACATGCAAAAGCCTAAATCTATTAAAACATGAAAGCCTGCTGCTAGATCTGCGTTTTACGATTCCAGTGGTCCGCTTAATTTCGCAGTTAATTCATTAGCTCTTTGCAAAGCTTTCAATTTGAGCGGTAATGTTTATCTTTGCCCTCAGGGAGTTTGATCTCGAGCGGAAGTAATTCGAAGGGGCCAGCTTCGAAATAACTTGTACGCTAAGCGACCGCCTAAGCCCAATTTAATAACAATTCTAGTTTCATTCCACCGTCGGCTTGTTTTGCAACATTCAAGAACTGTTACTATGCCTAACGACAATTTCGCTATAGTACATACTGTATTCATAACACATTTTGTTGACTAACGTTATGGCTCAAGAAGACCGCAAAAAATGCACCGTAAAGCGACATCGATGAGTTATCAAAATATTATACAATTGTACTTTGAAAAACTTGGCCCACTTGGCTCGCCATTGGCTTAGGAATAATATAAAATCATTCTAACACTTGTGAGTGGTGCAAGTATTAGAACTCCGATTTTGTCGTGTATGGTGAACCAGCCTGATGCCATTTTTTTATATATTTACTTTAGCTTGACAACAATGTCTTCAATCGTCAAGTAACTGCTTAATTGTCTTTAGAGAAGGAACTGCCATCATACTTCTTTAGGACCACCCTAGCAACTTTGCTAGGTTCAAAGAAATTTGCAACCTGAAATACAGGATATACGGTAAAACCGATTCTGTTGCCTGGTCTCTATCACATTGTAAGATAATTCAACAGTTTAACATAAAAGAAAACGAAAGAAAATACTTATGGATTCATCCTACTCGCGTGTGAAGAAAATAAACTTACTGAATATTGAATAACTCACGAGAAGAGAATCAGTTCTGATTAATCTAAGAGTTGATTCCCTCTCAGAAATTGTAATCCGTTGAGATTCGGACGCGGCATGCTGCCTCTCCGTGAGGTTTTGGTCAAAACGCAGCCAGTTTGATTGCTACGTCTACCGAGATCAGAATTTTGGCCTTCATACAAGCCGATATGTTATTTCAGACTGTGTTCCATTTTCATAGTGTTGCACATTATGAGTAGTTATTCAGTTTCCTGACTATATTATGGTTTGGAGAATTTTATAAGTTGGAACTTGCTCGGAAAATCGTTACGATGCTCTATGAAGTATCATTCTACAAGACGTTCAATAGGAGAAAGTAATATTTTATTTGTCACTTCTTAAATTTTGTGAGGTAAAATAAGCCAGAATTTCAATAATCGAAAAGATCGACATGAAAGAAATTATTCGCATTAAAACAATGGGTGATCGAGCTACTGCTTTTAAAATGCTAAGTTTCAAAGCCTTGTTCCTCGCTACTATTTTCTTAGTTAAAATTTGTAAAAATACAAACCGACATGTACTTTCATATTGCTGTTTCTAAATACCATGACACAAGACTATCTAGAGTTGGGTTAGTGCTAGTTTAGTGCAAACATTTACTCATTAATGAGCAGCTGTTCAAAAACGATTGGTTTTAGAGCTTAGACGTCAGCCTTGTGACCAGTTCGAACTCAATGAATAATCTCAAAGTATCAATTTTGTATCAGGAAACGTGCTACTAAATTTTCACAGAGCCATAGCAGTTTGAGCAAACTTTTAATTTTGTTTAGTTTGAAAAATCATGGTCGATCAAATCATCTTATATTTCAAATGACTTTAAAAATATTCTTAGAGAATTAATGCACTTGAACAGTAATGAAAAAATAAATTGTCTTATATACCATTCTCCTTGTGATTTCCGTTTTGCTTTTGCAGGTGACTCATTTATGTGATTCATTTAAGATTTGTATTTAATTGACATTTGCAATGAAGGATTTTAATGTATTTTCATGAGCAATATGAAATCGCATCTGAAGTTCACGTTTGGAGTTGAAAAAAAAATCCTTGGACATACATAGCGTAGTTGGGGGACTTAATTAAAATGTGAAGAGAAATTTAGAATGCATATATTTTCTGACAGTTTTTATATAATGCGTTGTAATAACCCTTGTTAAATCTGAAAGTAATAGTAATAGCCTTATAAATTTCCTTCTTCTCTGTAATTGAATCAAAAGATTGTGTTCCGCATACCGTACGAACTTAAGAACGTCAAAACAACACTGAATTGCTTGGAAGAAGTCAACTTCTCGAAACGTGATGGGTGAGTCTAAAGACGAAGAAGCAAATGAACATTCCTACTTGATCACTGCTAACTCGTAGGCATGCATCTTTTGATCAATGTAGTTGAGAAAATATGCGAAAAACTCATTATTGACCCGACCGCATAAACCAGAAAAATAATCTCATGTAACATTATTTCTTTTCAATTTCCAAAGGTTCGATATCTCGATAAAATAATCGAAGGATGATCGACTGTGAATCATTTTAAGATTTATTTTCTTGATGTCGCTTGAAATACCCAGTTCAACAATGTAAATAAAAGGGAGTTACCTACCCTCGGTGAACATTGAGTCTTTGATGCTTGGGTACATGCGAAATATTTTCATAACTGAACAGTCATTATCTTAAAACCACCTTCGGGATGTGAGATATTGCACGAGAAAATAATTACATTTGGCCTTGACGCGGATGACATAAAAGTCTTCGGATTCTGGGAAGAAAATTTCAATAACATTTGTTCACGTTTATTAAGAAAAGTGAAAAGGACGAAAAGCAGTTTATTTCCATTCATGACAACACAAAAAATATCACTTGTTTTTAAAACTTCATAAAGTATAGGTCTTTCATTAATATACACACATTAGTTCCGTAATACCCGTGTCAATGGTCGAAACACGATTGAGAAAAATGCATGAAACGCATTCTCTTTGTTGAGTTAATCTACAGTAAATGTAATAACGCATGTAAATACAACTAACATAAAACATAATACCTGCGAAATCAACCCCTTACTGAAAACCTCTGCCCTAGACAGTAACTGTTAATCACACCTCATTGAACGAGGCTGTATGCAAACACCAACATTTTTACTGAGCTATTACGTTAACACTCACTGTCCACAGACTAGTTTTGTTTAAGTCTGGACGAATAATAGGCGTGTAGAAACATACTTTGAATATATTTTATAAATCCACTAGCAAGGCAGAAATTCTCAAATTTAGCACTTATTTTATTGTTTCTTTAGCTTTTTTTGCTTTGCGTTAGATAACACTGAGCCTATTGCCAGAAAAACAACCGCTTTAAGAAGTCGATAGGAAATATAAAAGCAGACGGCAAAGAAGGCAATGACGTCGGCACAAATGTACTGCAAGAAGTGGAGCCGTTTGCCGGTGTACTGCAGGTGCGGTGCCCCCCGGTGGCGGATGACGTACTCTATCCACCACACAGCTCGCTCCCCTGGACTCTCCTTCTGGTCCTGCAGTACTGCTGACAGCTGCTTCATGCGCTCAGAGTAGCTGAGATCCAAAACACATTGGTTAAATATTGCCAAATTATGATTAACTTTAAATTGTATTCAGAAAGAGACTGTGTAAATGTGCAAAAAAAAACTAAGCTAGTACTAAATATTAATTACAGTGATTGCGCACATTTCTGAAATATTTCCTAATTATTCCACCTTCTAAATTATATCCAGAAAGATTCGTCAATGAGCTCAATAAATACATTAAAGAGTACTATTATTAACTGAGACAGTACGAAATTTATAGTAGTAGATTAAAATCTGACATTGAAAGAAAAATAGTTCAATTCTTTTAAACTTTACCTAGGTATCGAAGCATGGATTATTTTACTACGGATTTTTTTAGGTATGTGAATTATTTTATATCATAGTCTTCATAGTCTTGAAAATTTCCTTGCTGAAATAAAAAAACTATTGAATCTAAAAAACAATTTACCTTAATTATATTTAATTAGATCTAATTAAATCGAATTCGGAACACTAACTTCAAGGGAAGGAGCCCAACTCTAGGTTGAACGAGGCAATGGTCTTACGCACTATAATTCACAAACCCTTGCAATTCACAAACTACAGTGACATATTTACGTGGGTGGTTGACGCGTAACGGTCAATGGATTACTCGTATTCATAACCCATTTCATTCATTATTCGAAGTAAAACTTTTCTGTACTGAAGTAAAACACCGAAGTATCTGTACACTCATCTCATGTTATTATTGCTGCTTTTCCAAAATTTATTCTGATTACTCACATGGGTCACATTAACTCCTGTCACTGTTTGAGCAATAACTTCTCAACTCAAATCTTTGTTTTCATCTCAAGTGTAAAATCCACTCAACTCAACTGACGCATCATATTCATCTAGAGGAGTGTTTCTCTTCACCTTCCCTTCACGCCATTATTCACCTACACACTCGCCTGGTGTCGTTGACGAGGACGTTGAAGGCGTCGACGATGTCGTCAGCGGTGAGCGTGTCCCACGACAGAGATACTGCGATGTTCTTGCGCACCATCCGAGCAGCGTTCCGGGGCTGGTCGAAGGCAATTGGTACAGCGAGCACTGGTACCCCCGTGGTACTTGGCCTCTTGAGTGCTCTGCACCCCACAGTGGGAGATGTACACCCGAGTTTTGGGGTGACCTTGCATGTACAAGGACAAAAAACAAAGTATTTCATAGTTGTTTGCTAATATTATCTAAGCTCATTTTCCATTAGTGAGCCGCTGAACAGTCGTTCAACCTCAAAGAAACCTTAAAGTTTTCTAAGGAGAAGTGATGTCTGCAGGCGATTATCTAAGACAACATTCTGATCTCCTGAACTTTTCTCTACCCTCACAAAAAATAATTTTACGGTTGAATTCGATCGGCAATAAAGTAGTTGTTCGTTTCATTGAGTGAAATTTTCCGAAATTATTTATGGTACGAAAATATGGTAAAATGTTGCTGTGGGAAAATTAATCCTTTTGATTGCAAGGAGATCTTGTCAAATATTGAGCTCGTGAAAAATCAATGGCTACGTAATTTCCTTTGTTCACATTAATTAGAAGTGTTTTCTATCAATTGGAAGAGTAATGTGAATTTCATGTGTGTAGGTAAAACACGGGACTGACAAGCGTGAGACTTAAATGATTGCTAGATCACTCACACAAAAAACCTGCAAATTATCGTTTATTCAGATGCTGTTAATGGAAAATCAAGACTAGACCCTCTCTTATTCATTTTTTTCACCAGCTAGAAGAGTTTACTGATACCATTTTGGGTCCTAAGTATTTCTATTTCTGATAAGAGCACGGGACTGACAAGCAATAGAT
This sequence comes from Morinoia aosen, assembly GCA_030386875.1. Taxonomy (NCBI): domain Eukaryota; kingdom Metazoa; phylum Arthropoda; class Malacostraca; order Amphipoda; family Talitridae; genus Morinoia; species Morinoia aosen. The sequence goes on along the minus strand of CM059577.1, from coordinate 45,701,457 downwards.
GAAGTGCGCCACTCACCAAGAATGTCCTGCTGCGGCAGCCAAGACCGCGTCAGCACGTTTGGTGGCAAGTCCAAGTCATCGCCTTCGTAGCCCCAGATGACTTTCTGCGGCACTCGACCGAACGCCTCCACGAACGCCAACTAGCGTCAACAAAAAAACATACATAAGACTAATTTAAGCACAAATATATTTTCATTCCCCTAATTTCCGTTAGTAGGTTGATTTAGCATATGATCTTATTAAAAAATTCGTGATGCACCTGCTGCATGCAAATGAGCTATTCAACAGGTAACCTTCTGTTCGCGAATTTAGATTGATATTTCAAGATGTCCTCGAGAGATCGTTACCTTGAGGATGCAAGACACACCTTCCTTCGCCAGGTTATACTAGACGAATCTTTGCTCTTATGAGTATCTAAGATATCCATCGCTCTGAGGTATAATTAAGACACACTTCTGCCCATTTCAGTAAATAAGATATCCATCGCTCTCAGAAATTTAAGCACGAAGAAAATTCTGATAAAATTTATCATGTTTACTAAGATAACTTTTCCGAGTTCCGCAATATATTCAGCTCAAAGGAAAACAACATTTACGTCTGAAATAAAAAATGAAAGTACAATGAACTGTAGGTACTCCGCCCTGCTGTATATTTAAGAAGAAACCAGCGCGACGTTCCTTCGTTCTGCAATACATATACAGTATACAAGACAAACCTTCGCTCTGGTGGGCATGTTAGTACTTTTTGCAAAGCTACCGAGACTGAAGTAGATGACCCCGTGGTCGCCGCTGCTGGTCATGAAGTCCTCCAGGTCCTGCGGGGTTGGTAGGAGCCAAAACATCAGAGAACGACAGTAAGCAAAATATTTTACTCATACATGTTATTTTCAAACTGAGCTTCAATCCTCAACCACAGTTTTTCATGACACCCGCAGTGAAACTTCATCTCAGCGGGTGAAACGTTAGGGTCTGTTGTCATAAATCCAAATTGCGGTACACTCGGTGACAATGAAGAATTATCTCATTCATTGAAACAGTATTCTCTCTATAAATTCTCAATAGTAACCCTGAGAACTCATACCTTTGGCAGAGGCTCAGCCTGACGTGCGTTAAGTAAACCAATTTCAATTTGATTTGGAAGAAGAGGTACGGGGTTGTCCAGAGCGGCATGTCCGTTGATCAAGGTGAGGGACGACTTTTCGCGGTACCTGGGGAGGATTTTAAAAAATTAAGTAGAATCAAAATCAGACCAATGTTTGAATATATACCGTAAAAATACGACTTCATTTACTCTCCTTTATTCATCATGAGATAAAGAACCTCATTATCCTTAGAAACAGATATTTTTCATGATATTTGGCTTCATTGAAATACTGTACTCTAATCTATAACTTTAGTCACTTATTCGATGGATGTATGACATAGATATGCGAAGTACACACTATCTCAGCTAAACGGTGGGTAACTCACGGCGAAGAATTCAGCTTGACAATATTAAAAAATTATAATATCAATTGAGATTTTGTAAATATTTTTACGTCCGTTGAAGGGATTAACCTCACGGGGTAACACACCGTTGCCACCAATGGCAAAAGAGTTATGTAACGAAAATATTTCTAAAGGGTTGATACCGAAACCACATAATGCTGGCTCATGACTGATTTCAATGACAACCGAAATTTTACGTCTTGAATGATCACATTCGATTTTCCTCGAGGAAATTTGTGCTCTTTAAAATCTACTTCCGTTGAAGAACTAAAGTTTCGTTTGACTACGTTAGCCGTACATTATATTCAGCTCGCACAATATGCCTAGGGCCTATGGCTGCGTGCAGAATTGAAATGCAAAGTGTTACTCAAACCCTGTAAAGTTAAAATTAGAGTCCCACCTTGAAAATTCTCCGATGTTTGGAAACATCGTCTCTAAGTAGGCTTTTTCAGCACTGCGAATCCATTTTAGCTGTAAACTAAAGAACAATAGCAAAAAAATATTCGCAATGCGTTCGAAGAAATTCATATTTTCATCGTAAGGGACCATGATACAAGGAACAACCGAAGGGGGCAACCAATTTCCAGCCGAAGACATGGCAAAATACTCCGTTCCCGAGTTGACTATCAGCCCCAAGGGTCCTGTGAAGTTGAGCGTGAAGGGCATAAAAATGCCGTCTCCATTTTCTGATATCATCATAGCATCAAAAGAGTGACGACGCTCCCAAAGTTCTTTGACTTCTTCGTTATGCCACATACGATCGCCGACTCTCACTAATTCGGAGTAGAAAGAAGCCATCGCATCTTCTAATTCAACCATGTCAAAAGCATTTCCCTCAAGTGGAGGCTTGGACCCCATAACGTTCAGGTTGACAAAATTAGGGTGAGAGAAGGTGGCATTGTAGGTCGTGATGAGCGTGACGGTATGGTTCGCAGCGACTAGATTACGTGCCAGAGTCTGGTAGAGCCGGTGAACAGACTTGCTTTCTAAAATAAGAGACATTAAAATATTATAACCTTGAGCAACAGACGTCAGAGCCATTGATATGAGGACAACCAATAAGAACGTTGGAAATTTCATTTTATCTGCAGGTCTCTTCCTCAGGGTGTTTGCGTAAGAAATGTCAGTCACTGAATCCACTGTAGCTGAATAATTCAACAGTTATACGAAAACTTTTGTGTTTTTTATATGTAGGCTTTGATATCTCACTGTCTGATGCTCAACGAGCTACTAGCATGTGGCAGCACACGCGGTGGTCTTTATACGTTGAAAGTGATCACGCATGAGAGATGCTTATCAGTGGCATGGGAAAGTATTCCGTAAAAAGTAATCTATCAGGCTTTTGGCTGAGGGCTACAGTTGGACGTTATGTAACAGCGCATTTATCCTCCGTCAATTTCGGTGATGTTTTTATTTAAGTTCGCTCATGAAAATGGTTCTTACATGCGTATTCTTCCTGCTTTCAATTCCTCTAACTCTGTGTAAGGACATCACCAGAATGAATTGCTATAGCAAAAACTGAAGTTAACTCTCGGTGCTCAGGTATCCCAGTATCAAAGAGAGGATTTGAAACTGAAAAACAAAAGGACCAAGCACATGTTGTCCATAATTTCACACGGAATTTACCCCAAGATGAGTTGGATATAGGGTGATTATTGATCACTGCCGTTGTGGACGTAACAGACGTAACTCAGAGTTACCCTTTATACGAGGATGTGTCGCCGTAAACGACTTGGAACTCCTAAAATCTTGATGAATCGAGGTGGTTGAAATATAGCACCACTGATTTCGTAAAAACATGCGCTTTGAAATTTTAGTGATACTCTTCACTGCTCACGCGCGCACTCAATGATGGTATCAACAGGCCTTTATGAGGGAGTGCACTCGTAAATCAAAAATTCAATTCAATCATATATTACATCGGGAATATTATTATTGTAGGTGCTGTAATACAAGATGTCATTACTGAATTTTATTTTCGTTTCCGAATGGGTTTCATTTTTCCAATTTGTCGAAAAACAGTATATTAAAAATAAACAAGCTTCAAATATTTAGGAAACGGATTTCGAACAGAGACATTTAGGATAAAGAAACATAAAAATCTTACATAGCTTTTATTTGCTAACATATTAGTCTGGTTGAAGTTATTTGTAGTAAGTGAGAAGCAGCTTATAATATATATTTACAGAATACTGGTAGCGAAGTTTAAAATCTACTCTAAAGATTTCAACATAACTCTCAATTTATGACACTATGAGTGAAATTGAAATTCAATCGAGAGTTGAGGAAACGAAAAATAACTACAAAAAATCGAGATATACTACATTGTAAGAATTCAACTTGAAATTTGATGTTCTTTTGTAGTAATGCTAATGAGAAATTTAAAGTTTCTCATGCAATCCACGGCATCAAAGCCCACCTAAGTGGCAGAAACAAGAAGCAAGGAGTATCTACAATGCTTATGAGGTTATTGTTGAGAGAATCTCAGTACAGAAGGTGTGAGTAAACCTTTTTTTCTCACTCTGCAGTCACGTAAACACTCACTCCTGCTTGGAGATTAGTTTTTTCGAGTCTGGACAAATTATAGGTCTATACACAAACCATCAGAATATCAGAAGCTCATCATAAATTTCACTGTTTCTTTATTTTTTGCGACTTTCCTCTAGAGAACACTGAGCCTAAAGCAAGTGAGACAATTGCTTTAAGTAGTCGATATGAGATATACAAGCAGACGGCCAAGAAGGCAATGACGTCGGCACAAATGTACTGCAGGAAGTGGAGCCGTTTGCCGGTGTACTTAAGGTGCGGCGCCCCCCGGTGGCGGATGACGTATTCTATCCACCACACAGCTCGCTCCCCCGGACTCTCCATCTGGTCCTGCAGTACTGCTGACAGCTGCTTCATGCGCGCAGAGTAGCTGGGAACCAAAACACTCGATCAAACATTGTCAGATCATAATAAATTATAAATTGTATTCAGAAAGAGATTGTCTATAACTGAAAAAGCAAATTTAGGAATAATTATTATTAGCGGGGACAGTGCATCAATTTTAGTATTGGTAACCATTCAGACTTTAAATATGCAACTATTCTGTCCAATTCATTGTACAGCGATCCCGAAAAAAATTCTACACTAAATAATTCCAATCCGATATTGTATACTTTGATAGTCCTTGACAGGCTTGAAATATTTCAGGACGAAATGAACTGAACTTCTAAACACCATAGCAAGCCCTACAAATTTAACATAGAAACACCTAACTGTGGGTGAAAGCCTAACTTTGCGTTATTCAAGCATTGGTTTCATGTTGCTTCGCTTCCAGCTCAAGGTTCGTTCCTGTAACCAACTGACTGGAGCAGTGTGTAAAGTTTAGTGTTTAGCATGTACAAAATTTGCTCCAGTCTGTGATGCAACAGTATACAGTGATTGTGAACATACCCATCCCTGCCAACAAGTGCTGTTTTCCCCTAGTCTATAAGAACTACACAGAAGGTTGTAATTCACCAACACTTTCTCCTCTTTTTCAAGACTTCTCATTCATCATTGGTCCTTAACTCAATTGACAATTCTGATTCGTTTCAATGGTGTTTTCTTTCCCCCTTCTCTTCTCATCATTATTCCCCCACAGCACTCACCTGGTGTCGTTGACGAGGACATTGAGGGCGTCGACGATGTCGTCAGCGGTGAGCGTGTCCCACGACAGAGATACTGCGATGTTCTTGCGCACCATCCGAGCAGCGTTCCGGGGCTGGTCGAAGGCAATTGGTACAGCGAGCACTGGTACCCCCGTGGGACTTGGCCTCTTGGGTACTCTGGATCCCGCAGTGGGAGATATACACCCGAGTTTTGGGGTGACCTGAAAGTATCATTTCGCAAACCGTAAATTTGAATCTATATTTCCCAGACGAGTTTGGTGACGACAACCTACTCGTTCGCAATCGAGGTAATTTTGTCAGTTGAAAACTCCGTAGTAATTCGGAGGTTGAGTATTTTTTTCAAAGACGTTCGGTTGCAAATGAATATTCTCCATTAAATTTATCGGTTGAAAATATTATCAATTTTATTGAAGCTAACTTTTGACGCAGACATGTGTACGTACTACCAGCTTTTGAAGTAATCAGGTGTTTAAATACTGTTTTTTAAGCAAACTTTCTGGAGCAAATATTATTTCTTGAAAATTATTATGATCGGCCTGGCATATCAAAAAATTAGGTTATAAAATAAAGAATAATTATCAAATAAATAAACTTGTCATTCCGACACTGTTTGCATCAGGACTCAAAATCCTTTGGTTCTAAACTGTTTTTTAATTCAAGGCGAGCTGCTGAAATACTTCTGACCATTAAGTATTAATTACTAAAAACGTATGTTTATGAAATCACCGTAGAGAAATGTCAGTTCAACAAAGTGAAGGAAATTGCTTCCAATTGACGTGAATCAAGTGATGTGTCCACAAATGCCCCACCCAGAATGTCCTGCTGCGGAAGCCAGTCTCTCTTCAAGACGTTCGGAGGGAGGTCGAGGTCGTCGCCTTCGTATTTCCAGATCACTTTTTGAGGCACTCGGCTGAACGCCTCCACGAACGCCAGCTGCAATGTAGAGATCACAAATCTTTCATATCAAGTTGTTTTCCGAGCAAATATACCATTAACTCTCGTATATGCTCTTTTAATATTCTGGTTGAGTGTTAAAGAGACAAACATTTTTTGTTACAACAAAGTGCACCGTATTCACGCGTTAGGGTGTAGGGAACCACGTGCTGCACTTGAGTTCCCGAACACATTCCCATTACAGAAGTTTCGGTGTAATTTTTGGCCTCATAATTGTTTGTTAGCGACATGCTGCATTAGCGATTTGTTTTGCTCACTTATGATGTTTTTTAAATAAGGTAGAGTCCCTGGTTAGGCAATATATTGGTTTTCATTGAGATACTTATGTTCTATAAAGTTTAAATTGAGTTTACCACCAGAGCCCCTGAATTTCAATTTAGACCTTATGATCCTGCTCCCGTTATTTTCGCAGCAAAAACGTTAGTAGATATTCATCCTTCAACATGCATTTCAACTTTTGTTACGATGACACATTGCATTTTGCTGTGGCCAATTTGCTCCAAATTTCTTACGTCCACAAACTTACTACGGCAGCAAAATTTCATCTCCAAAACGTGTTGACCTAACGCAACAGGCATCTAAGCCTTAAAAATGAAATAAAATTTAACACCAGTTTATGTATGTTCAAATCAGTTACTCTTCACCTTGCTGTAAATTTCACGGGCGTAAAAATTCATCTTAAAGTTTAGCAGCTCTTATTAGACCTCATTTTCGTGTGCTCACTTTCATGTGATGATGTATGCTTCATTTAAAATGTTCGTAAAACGCCGAACAACAAAATCAACTCCAATTTCCCTGAAAGACTTTGCCCTCATATAATAAATAATTAGTCTTCATATCACTATACATATACATGAAGTCTTCTAGGTGCACCACATCAATTGTTGTTTAACTTCTATTTGCATGATTGTTATTTTTAGGTACATGTATTTGCCATCATTTCAGAGAAATTGACAGAGAAAATGCATTTTATTCTTGGTCTTACCCATTCTTTCAAGGCTTCTATGCAGGAATTTTTAATTTACAAAAACTAAAAATTTGGAGACTAATGACCGAATTGGTACAATGAAACGTGTCGTTCAAATTTAGATGAAGTGGAATGCACTTGAAGTGTAACTTGCGTGCCTCACCTTTTTTTCTTGCGGAATGTAGATGCTTTTAGCGTAGCTGCCGAGACTGAAGTAGATGACGCCGTGGTCGCCGCTGCTCTCCATGAAGTCTTCCAGGTCCTGGTGAGATTATTGCGCAAATCAAGCAACAAAAATACCCGAAGAATATAAGCAAATTAATTAATAAAAACTTGGTGGTCGTCCCACACTCCCAACCATCGCCTCCTGTGGTAATCAATAAATCTTCTATGTTATCGCGCTGACTACGTTTGTGCGGCTGCTACGGTTGGTTGGATTAGGTCAGGCTTGTAGAAGCCGAACTGAAGTACCGAATTTACCACTGAGATACATATTCATCCTCTCTTAGAAGTCTGGATAGTATTGTTGCATCATAACATTCCTACTTCTACGCTAAAATCTATTTACAAGAACTAACAGAATAATTGAACTGCTACATATTTATCCCGGCTATCATATGAATAATATAAAAAGTGGTACACGAATGTACCACCACGTATTCAACATGTTAAGCCAGCGTTCAACTGAACATTCATGAATAACCGTGCAAGTCTATAATTCTCTTTCAAAATCTTAAAGGGTAAAGTCAGTGTTAGTTAGTTCAGTGTTCCGTTTCCATCGCATAAACGTTTTCACGAAGGAAAGCGAAGAGACCATTTAGTATGGATTAAAAGTTCACGCACAGTTGACAGACCCAGATTACTATTTCAAGTCTTGGCCTCATCAGCCCTTCACGAAACAGCGTAACGGCAAAAATTAATCAGCATGTAGTTTGGCCTTACCTTCGGCAACGGCTGAGGAGTATTAGAGTTAATAGTGCCAATCTCGACTTGATTTGGCAGCAGAGGCACTGGGTTGTCCAAAGCGTAATGTCCGTTTATCAGCGTGAGTGCTGCTCTCCCGTAGTACCTGTCAATAATTATAGGATGTACTTGAATTGTTGACCGAAATAAGCGGGTGGTGTTCTTTAGAACATGAAGCACTGTTTTAATATGGTTAGAAGCATGCAACGTCTTCACTTTTCTACTATCACTAGGTACGGCTGGAGTTAATTACGCCGGCAGCTTTGCGAAGACCTTTTTAGGGTTTCAATACTGAATACAATACAATAATGGAGATATAAATTGTGAGCAAATTACTACTGTAATGCACGTCAATACACTCAAACTCACTTGGACACGTATTCCACACCCGGAAACAAAGACTCCAAGAATGCAGTTTCACTGTTGTAGAAAGAAATCATCGCCAAGTACATAAACGGAAGTGAGACGACGTTTACGCAGCGTTCGAAGAAATTCATGTTCTCGTCGTAGGGAAGAAACAACGAGGGAACAACGGATGGAGGAAGCCAGTTACCATCATTTGCAATGGCGAAGTATTCCACCCCGGGGTTGCAAGTGAGTATCAAGGGCATCGTGGAGTTGAAGGTGAACGGCACAACTATCCCGTGTGCCCCGCCAGGCATCAGCAGAGCGTCAAATGTGTGGCGTTTCTCCCACAGTTCGACTACGGCTTCATTCTCCCACATTTTCTTTCCTATTCTATCAATCTCACCCAGCATTGTTGTTAGTGTTGAGGAGATCTCAGTCATTTCAAAAGCGTTCCCTTCCACCGAAGATTCAGCTCCCATGACGTTCAGGTTGACAAAATTGGGGTGGGAATAGGTTGCGTTGTAGCTTGTAACCAGCGTTACTGAGTGGTTTGCAGCCACCAAATTTTTGGCGATCGTCTGGTAGAGGCGATGGACCGACTTGCTCTCAATGAGTAAAGCCATCAGTATGTTGTACCCAGATACTTCCAGCGAAACATGGGTCAGAACTAAAAACAAACATGTCAAAATTTGGAAATGCATTTTTATAGCTAAAGTTTTCTCACAATTGATTTTAGAACGAATAAAGTTGTCTCGCTCGGTGCTGGTCAGGTCTGAAACTCCAGAGCAAAAAAGTCCAGCATTTAGAATTATCGCAAAACTTGATTGCCTTGCAAAACACTACCAACACCGCTCACAAAGCTTCACGTTTCTAGGAAAGGTTAACTTTTTCAGCTGGTATTCAAAAATATTTGAGAGTACAGCGATGTTGACTAGAACCTGACAAAAATCATGCGAGTCTTGTTACACTAGCCCGATGTCGAACCACACTAGCTTAAAGACTCGCGTCTGAATGCTGCTCGAGGTGGCTGCCCCAGCTTATATCAATACAAAAGTTTGCGCCTTATCTGTAAAACTGGTTGGAAACCTCTCCACGTGGGCTTATCTGCTGCCACTACTGTACGCAGTAGGGTGTAGGTTTCTGTGCGCATGGAGATAGAGAAGCGATGACTAATCAGTTATAACGATATATTGAAGAGTTTTTTTGGAAGGTTGCTCAACAAAATCATGCCCTTCGAGCAATACGTAATAATTATTTATATAAATATAAAGGAAAAAGAAATATGCATCCTGATTTTTCTACCCAACTTCACAATATGATCCAATTAAAGGCATATTCTTCATAATTGAAGTACAATCAGCCGAGTGCAGATCAACAAACTTTTTTTTTGCATGAAACTGTGCCTGAGCGTTGCTCTCCGTGACAGAGAATGCACTTTTTCTCTGATGACTTTTCCCACAATGACAAATATATCGTATAATTTAGGAGCTAAAACTTTACCGTCTGCACTTATATTACGCCTTAACACTTTGACTGCGACGTGCGCCACCGGTGGTACACTGAGGTAATTTTCATGATGCTGCTGACTGGCCAAAATTCACAAACTTAATTTTCGTAAATATTAAATCAAAGTTAAATCAAGGCACGATTTAGTTCATGTTGGTATTTTCCAGATGCCTCACTACAATTGACATTAAATTTGAGTTTAGTGTCGAAGTTAATATTTAGTAGTCGTAGTCAAAGTGTTAAACAATCTAGGATTCGTGTCTGAAGACCTTGGGGGCAATGCTCTGGCCCATTACACTCTATTCACCCATTCGGAAAGGTGAAGTTCAAATATTGGCCAGCATATCTGTCGAAATGACCCAAACTCTGACATAAAGGAATCACATTCGACGGCGAACACCTAACGCTACGTCCTCTAGTAATTCATCAAACACGATCCTTAAAAATTTTGTATAAACTGATTCATTTACCGGAGACACCATAAGCTGTGGTTAATAAAGACAATCGTCAACCATACCAGCCCATACATTGACACTAAACCCATGTTGGTAGATCAATCCTGTGCACTTCTTTACAATTGAGCAAGTTATGCGTGTTGAACGTTGTACAAGTGGCTTCGTGGGTGAAGAGAACATGCTTCAAGGAATTTTCATTGTCCTGGTCTTACCTCAGGCCCTAATGTATAATGTATTCGGTCATGAAAAGAACCTCAACTTTCTAAAAATGACAGGAATATAAATTGCGGTCATTGAGATCATGCCATGCGTGGATGTGGTTTGGTATTCCTTTGTTGCGTGCTACAGCTTGGGTGCTTACATGAGGCCTGTCACGGAATATTTCAGAAAGTCGTCCACACCTGCATTATGATATTTCCTGGATAGACAGACCTTTACATCTTCTGGTCGCGACGAAGCTGCACGCTCGCATAGACTGTGATGTCTCTTCATAAACATGCGATGTCCAGGAAAATAGCGATTGGAATACAGCTCCCGATATGTACTACTTAACGGCGCTTTTACCTTTGTTGTTGGTTGCACTGTAAGCCAAATGAATGTCACTACTTCTTCAATTTGCAAACGTCCTGTAACGTTAACAATGTGTCGCTGCATGAAATAATTCGTAAATACTAAACATGCAAGTGTAGCCAAGTTTCAAGGAGAAGTTTAGTTTGAATTTTACATTTTGAAGATGTGAAAATATGACCAACTGCTTCTGTGAGATGATAGTTTAATCTCAGTGTGTATAAAACTAGGGAGTTTTGACAGATTTGTTTTTCAAGCCAAATTTTTATTTTGCGTGCCCTTACCTTCAGTCAAATTTTGTACCTCATTTGGTTCAAAGCCTTGTGCATGAGTATGTACATTTATCTGAATACACGATAACCAAATTTATTAGTTTCAGAAAGCTATCATCATGTGATGTGCTGGTATCTAGAGTACAGGGTGTTATTAGGGAAGTCGAGATCTATGGAAGCGACTAATATAATGCACATGGTTGGTTTTGTTAGCTTGACTTGACGGAACTGGTCGAGTGTCGCAGTTTTTGCTGATATTGAATTCATTTCTTTTAGTACCTGCGATTGTTCGTGCCATGCTGTCGTCCACAGTAAGCTCACTGGTTGCACCCTCTGACCCAGATGTGGTGTTTCAGACAGGGATAATCTCAGGAACGAGATTTTGAAATTATTCCTGTGGTCATAGGGTCGAGCAACTTCTTTGTGTGCCTGGCATCCCTGCAGGATTATGAAATGCTTTTAACCCTGGTATGATTTTAAAAAACCTAATAATTTGTCCTGTAAAAACGCGTGAAAGATCTCCAGATTTTCTTTAGTTAAAAAACCCAGTCATCCTTAGAGAGGGATTTCCTTTAACTTCAATACATGGAATTATTAGCTGACCATTAAGGTTGCTACTTTGATCGCGTGTAGATATGCAAATAATTGTTAACTGCGTAAATTAGAAAACAAGTACGATTAATTTCTTCGCAACATTCCTTCACAATGTACCTTAACAATGTTGTGTGCTATACATTACACAATTCATCTTGTAGTGTACCGCCGACGTGTGCTGTACATTCAATACATAGCACAAATCATCTTGTAGTGTACCGCCGACGTGCGCTGTACATTCATTACATCACACAAGTCACTGCGCTGTGTTACTCGGATATGTGATACAAAGTCTACACAACTGACTCGGAGGAGTTATCTCAATGGACGTTATCTCAATGAGTTGCCCTTGGAATGTCTTCAAATTTCCATCTCGCCACGTGAAGATCTCAGACGAAACTTTCAGTGCATTTGATAGTAATTGTGCTTTGATATATTAAAAAAAACATTATATTTCCAATAAATTTCAGACATGAAATGTTAGACATTCGTTTTTAAAATATCTTAACATTAACATCCTTTGTTGATAATTACACTTTGGTATCGTAATACCAATGCAAAATGCCGAAACAAAAAAAATGACTGACAGAAAAGCACAACAAAAATTAGTTCCCTTCGTCATGGAATTTGATTTTGGTAATGCATTTAAAAACAAGTGACTAAGGAAACATAATCCACGTAACGCATTGCTGGAAACCCTCTCGTTAGTGCGTATTTATATTGAAATATGAGCATCAGAACATGGGAGCTAGTAATACGAGCATGAGGGATTGATGTTACAAGTTAGTGGGTGAACTTTTGTGTTGTGTTAGTAGCGGGGCTTATCTGGAAAATCTCCATATTCTTGAGCAATAAATAACCTGGTGCATTAGTTACGGCCACGCTTTTTACTGCGTACAATATTCTCATTGACGAGCTTTACTTCAAGTCAATTTATTCAGTATAATATATATTGCTTTGTTGTGTACATGCCGTTTCATTTCGAATGAGGTACCTAAAATAAAAAATTAAATAAATCAGCTTCGATTACGTCGTAATGTGTACTGTAAATGTGAAGCTCGTTTTAGGAAGAATCATTCTAATGAAGAATAAAAAAATCAATCAAATTGGAAAATATTACTTAATGATTATTAGTGACCTTTAAGAGAATCCCGTGAAAACCTTATTCTACACTGAAAATTTCATTTAATATAAATTGTCAGTGTATAATAAGGTTCCCACGGGATTCTCTTACAGGTCACTGAACTTAGTCTGGCCCACAATTACTTGGACCTCAATTTGCCCACTGTAATTGTTTCAAGTAATAATTCTGACAATCCTTTGCGCGAAAAAGTAAAATATTTATATTGCTTAATTATTGTTGAGCTGTAAAAATTTCTTACTCTTTTTCTTACTTTTGGTGTGTTTTTAGTAAGTGATCATAGCCCGGGTCAGCAATTTCCATTTTCTTGTTCCATTGCGTCTTTCTTGATTCTACATTTTGTTTCTTGATCCGCTAAAAAGCGTTTGTTATTTTTTCGTGATGTATGCAAGTCATCAGAGAACGCACCCCTGCTACGCTAGTATAATACAAGAAGAAAATAATGCTTTGGACTTTTATCATAGACTTGCATCGTTGTTTGCGTTGTCAAGGTTTCGGTCCAAAAAAAGAATGCTATAAAATGTTGTCTAGTACTGCAGATAAGATAAGATAATCGAAGTGGTTTTGCTGACTCTATATCGCAAGTCATCACCCAGTGTGACTCGTAGATCAGTGAATGAAAAATGATTTTGCAGTGATCGAGTTATAGCAAGTTCTAATATTGTTTCATCTCGCCTTATCAAGAGAAATCAGAGAGCTAATACAACACTATAATAGAATTAAAAAGGCAATTTTTAGAAGATCTAATACATAAAATAAAAAGAAGAACCAAAAGAAAAAGGAACATTCTTTTAATGGCAAACGTATCGGAATCTCTTATTCCATCATCAGTGCTGTAAAGCAGAAAATGAAAAACTATTTTCTAAAAATAAAAACACTATAATAATGAACGAATCAGTAGTTGCTACTTAAGGGCTTAAAAAATATAAGTTCTTAAAACATGCTATTTATGGCTCTAGTTAGCTTAGGCTCGAAAGGCTCTACTTAAAATTTTTAGAGGTGATAGCTTAGGTTCACCATTTTCCTGATTGGATTGCATTGTAGGAAATAAGTTGCTTCAATCATGGAGCATGCTGTTTACGTGGGTATATTTTTTCCATTTCTGCTTTCAGTTATTCAAGGATTAGGACTTATTATGTGACTCATTTTGGTATTTTTTGCATCCTTAGGACTTTCATATTTCGACATTCTCAAACCCCATCAGTTGCGTTTTATGTTATTCACAGATTTTGCAATATCGTTATTTTACTATTGAAATATTTGAGAAAAATAAAGGAACAGAGAGGCAACTTACAGAGTTTTAATTTATACGTATTACAATTAGGGAGAGCAGTGCATGAAAAAATAGAAAAATCTGTTCATTGTGCAGTTCCTAAAAATTGAACGTTTCGACTCTGAAAGTTATTATTAATATCAGAACACGTTTAATTCTGAATAATTATACGAAGTCACTTCCTACATTTTGAATTCCTAAAAATCTAAGAAATCAAAATCTCTCTCAATTTTCAGCAGGCGAGGAAATGCTGACTGAGAAACAAAACACTTTTTTTCTCAGAAAATAAACGGAAATTCGAAAATCCCAAAATCGTTACACGATTATCTCGAAAGCATTCACGTTTTACAGCTGAATTGCAAGATAGCATTCTTTTGCGTGGGTGTTTAACCTGAGTAAATGAATACGTCGAAACCATTTAGAAGCTTGTAAAGCTCTCAAGAAGTAACTCAACGTCCCATCTTACATGCACGACAGATCCGGATTGCAGACCTCAACCTTTATCTGATGCATCTTTCATTCTTGGTTGGTGTGGTTTTTCTTATCCATTCTGATGAATATTTCGAGAGCGGCGATAACATCCAGGCTTTGGATTGGCTGCTTGGGTGTCTCTTGAATGATTGTGGAGTACGGTTACCCACGTGGCGTCTAGCTTGATGATTGTGGAAACTACAAAGTTCCCATGGCGGTGAAAAATTTTGCTGTACGTAGGATTAATGATTGAAACCATCACTGTGGGAATTCAGTTCAAAAAGGGGGTAGTTTACGAGAAAGGGGAAATCTACTGAAATTAGGAGAAACAATTTAAAATTGTAATTACCCACTCAAAGCATCTTAGAAGAGATACACCACGTGGTGTCAAGCTATAAAACACGTGTAAATAAATAAACACGTGGTGTAAAAGCATTGTAAATATCGTCTGCACGTTTCTTGTAAGATGAATCAGAAGTTACCCTGGACAAGGTGGAATGAGTACCCAGTTTAACTTTTTTGCCAGAGCATGCATGTTTTTCGCCGCCCAATTGATTTAATTACGGGCGGCGAAAAACATGCAGGCGGCGAAAAAGTTAGACTGGGTAGCGGAACCAAATTTTTTGCTGAGTTTGAATCACCTGATACTACTTCTGTAGTTTCGACTTGAGATGTCTTTGTGTAACCAGGTCACTTAAAAAAAATAGGAACCTACACGCTGTTTATCAGAAAGTAATAGTAGAATGCGTGGTGTTACCACTACGCATTCTTTTAATTTTTGCTTAAGAAAAATTTTAAACGACGAGAAAGTATAGTATAATTCAATTAGTAATATTTGTATCTGCATAGACAGGAAGCAGATAAATCTACTGGACTAATAAAACTTCAAACAGTTTTCTGTCACTCTGAAGAGTTTAAAATAACCAATGACATTAACTTAGAACTTATTTAAACATCATTACCAATTATAATTGTCAGCATAATATTCGAGAGAGTTATATATAAAAAGCATTATTTTATTTTGAACAAAAAATGTTTTTCTATGACATACACAATAGCGTCCGTGCTAAAAAAGAGCAACTCAGGCTGCATCAAATAATTTCCAATATATATAGTTTATATACTCAAATAAGAGAACGTTCGTTTTCTTCGTGCTTCTCGATATTCGATTACGATTACGTAGAGCGCATGCACTCAAAAATCGTTCATTACGGCATTAGTGTACTTGGACGTGATTTATTCTAATTGTTCTAATAAATAAGAAACAGAGAGCGTTGTCGTTGGTGATGTTTAATCGAAACTACAGGAAATTAGCTATGGGGTTCCACAAGTATCACAATGGGACCTCTTATATTTTAAACCGTCATCAACGCAATAGTTAAATTTGCTTCCGAATAATTCCAAATAAAGTCGCCATAGTGGCAGTTGTGACCGTAAAATTACGAGTTGATTCCTACGTTCTCGAAAATTTCCCCCGGAATGAATAAACAATTTTGCCCATTTTGAATGGATCAAACAATTCAGATAGGGTTCACTTTTCCTAATTGGTTTTCCGATATGAATAGCGAAACCCTGTACAAATGTTTTCTCCATTCTGAATGATCTCCTCCATCTTGCATTGTCTCTTTAGATTCGATTGGTTTTCTACGTATGAATACACAGCAAAACTGCAATGTGTCATTGTAACAAACGTTGCAATACATGTTGAAGGATGAATATCTATTAATGCTTTTGCTGCGAAAATAATGGGAGCAGGATCACAAAGTCTGAATAAAATTCAGGGGCTCTGCTGATAAAACCAATTAGGCTTCAACTTTATAGAATATAAGTAAATCAATTAATACAAAAATATTGCCTAACCAGATAGTCTACCATATTTAAAAACAACTTAAGTCAACAAAACAAATCGTTAGTACAGCATATCGCTAAGAAAAAATTATGAGGCCAAAAATTGCGCCGAAACTTCTGTAATGGGAATGTGTTCGGGAACTCAAGTGCAGCGTGGTTCCCTACACCCTAACGCGTGAATACGGTGCACTTTGTTCTAACAAAAAATGTTTGTCTCTTTAATATTCAACCAGAATATTATAAGAGCATATACGAGAGTTAATGGTATATTTGCTCGGAAAACAACTTGATATGAAAGATTTGTTATCTCTACATTGCAGCTGGCGTTCGTGGAGGCGTTCAGCCGAGTGCCTCAAAAAGTGATCTGGAAATACGAAGGCGACGACCTCGACCTCCCTCCGAACGTCTTGAAGAGAGACTGGCTTCCGCAGCAGGACATTCTGGGTGGGACATTTGTGAACACATCACTTGATTCACGTCAATTGAAAGCCATTTCCTTCATTTCGTTGAACTGACATTTACTTGCGATGTTTTAATAGATATACGTTTCTGGTAATTATTACCAAATGGTCAGAAGTAATTTCTGCTGATCGTCTTGAATTAAGAAACAGTTTAGAACCGAAGGATTTTGAGTCCTGGTACAAACGATATTGGAATGACAAGTTTATTTATTTTGATAATTATTTCTTATTTCAGAACCTAATGTTTTTGATATACCGGGTCGATCGTGATAAATTTCAAAAAACATTTGCTACACAAATTTTTTCCAAAATTACAGTATTTGAACACCTTATTACTTCAAAAGCTGGTAGTACGCACACATGACTGCGTCAAAAGTTAGCTTCTATAAAATTGATAATATTTGGAATCAGTAATTTTAATGGAGAACATTCATAGCCAAACAAACGTCTTTTAAAGAAATATGCTCAACCTCCGAATTACTTCGGAGTTTTCAACTGACAAAATTACCTCGATTGCGAACGAGTTGGTTGTCGTCACCAAACTCGTCTGGGAAATGTAGATTCGAATTTACGGTTTTCGAAATGATACTTTCAAGTCACCCCAAAACTCGGGTGTACATCTCCCACTGCGGGATCCAGAGCACTCAAGAGGCCAAGTACCACGGGGTACCAGTGCTCGCTGTACCAGTTGCCTTCGACCAGCCCCGGAACGCTGCTCGGATGGTGCGCAAGAACATCGCAGTATCTCTGTCGTGGGACACGCTCACCGCTGACGACATCGTCGACGCCCTCAACGTCCTCGTCAACGACACCAGGTGAGTGTAGTAGGTGAATAATGGCGTGAAGGGAAGGTGAAAAGAAAACATCATTCAAACGAAAAAGAAATGTCATTTGAGTTAGGCGTAGCCCTATGATATGATAAGCTTTTAATCGGAGGAGTAAGTTTTAGTCAACCTTTCTCCGTTATGTGTAGTTCCAATTGGTCGATTCTTAGCGAACCTCACGCGCAAGATAAAACGGAGAACCAACGTAAAAATATACATTTTTATTTGTTTATATTATGGCAAACGTTTCGGAATTTTAAAATTCCATCTTCAGTGCTGAAAAACAT
Organism: Morinoia aosen; assembly: GCA_030386875.1. NCBI lineage: Eukaryota > Metazoa > Arthropoda > Malacostraca > Amphipoda > Talitridae > Morinoia > Morinoia aosen. Next base: position 45,683,383 of record CM059577.1, on the reverse strand, counting down.
ACAAAGAGGTCAAAAATATTAAAAAACAAATAATTTCAAAAAATACGAAAAATACGTAAACAAACATCTATAAAAACTTCAATCCTATTTCTCATTCAAGTGCAGTAAAAATGATCATTCTCATTGGCTCACCTACCCACCCTTTCACAAGCACATACATTCATACATTTACACATAGGAACCTAACAAACAGACGCGCGCAAACACACTTCACATTCATACACACACAGAAATATGTCAGTAGGTTGAGGCAATGTTTAGTCTGACAGCACTCAAGTTTTTATTTAAGTCAGGTTCATGGGTAGATTTTAATAAAGATTCTAAAATGCGAAGATCTTCTCCACTCTGTGTACCACCAACAATGAAGAGGATGAGATGAGTTGCATGAGAGGATGAAGAGGATGGGTTGCATGAGCAACTTGAAATTTCCCATCAGTATTACTACAATTGATTATCATCGTTTTCGGTAACGTTCAGTCAGATTTTAGACTTCCAAACATCTTTCTTATTTTTCAGTCAGATTTTATACTACCAAATAAAAAAATGTTTCCAGAAATCTACTCTAACGCGTTTTAGAAAAGCTTTTATTCTGTCAACATTGGAATTAAGAAGTTGACTTTCAACTCATTTTAGTAACTCCCAAATATATATTTTGTTTTTAAACCTTTTATAGTCCTCATATCTGTGACTGACGGACTTAATGTTCTCATGAAAATAACTATAGATTGTAAGTTGAATTTTTACAATGTTTTATATGGAAAGTTTTTCGTTTTTTCGTAATTATTTCATTTTTCCTCCATTCTCGATTGAATTACAATTTCACAATCAGTGTCATTTGTGTTTGAAATATTTAGATTAGATTTAAAACCTCGCTACCAGTATTCTGTATATATGTGTTTTAACCTGCATTACAATTACAAATTACTGCAATCAAACTAATATGCTAGCAAAATAAAAGATATATCAAATCTTGATGTTTCATTATCCTACGATCCGATCCTTCTCAACTTCAAGATTTAGCTCATCTGCTCGTCCGGCATATTTTTCCGTCAATAAATATCGTTGTGGACGTTGTGCATCAGATTATGTCGGCATGACCACACGTGCTCCTCGGACTAGAGTGACGGAGCACAAGGAAGGCAGTGTCCGAACTTGTGTCCAATTAACCTGTCCACCCCATTCAGCAGTCTAGGGCCATGCAGAGGCTTTTGATGTATTGTCCGATTCTGAGCAGTTTGCAATACTTAGGCACGCTTCAAATGTTTTATATCTTAAACTTTAATGATTTTTAATTTTAAAAAGTGAACCCTCCTTCAAAAACCAGCAAAGTTCATTACCTTTATATGTAGTAGGGCCATACCATTTTTAGATTTAATTTTTTTTCCCTTTTATGCGTCCTTCTCAAAAAATTACTGATAGTCATTGACTGTTAAAGATTAATTTCGTGAATTTTTTTTCTCTAGAAAAATTCTTGGTTGATGAAGGGTGATAATCCAAAGTGATATTTTCATTTTAGGTACATTTTATTAGTTTTGTCTTGGTCTTCGCATTGTTTAAAGCACTTTGACAAATTCCATGATACTTGCCCAACAACTTTATCCAAGATGAGCTGATGACCGGCAATTAATTATGATAAAGTCGCTCGAACACAATTTGCAAAAAAAAACACCCACCGCAAAGACATGCAAGATAATTTTCTACTTATGGTACTCACGAAGTTTATGTGAGCGCCACGAGTCTAAAATCTCGATGACTCAATGAGGAGCGCTCGTCACGTAGATTTGTCCTGCTTGAGTCACTTATTGATTTCTATGACATGTCTCTCATAATGTATTCTAAATATACTAGTCTTTTTAATATAAAATATATTGCATTCTAAAATATTCTATTCTTTTTAAAGTAAAATATATTATATTCTAAAATATACCTGAGACATCCCAACACCGAAATGCAACGAATGCAATCCTACGCCTACAAAAACAATTGAGCTTTGAATTATCCGGGTAATTATCTATCGCTGGAATTACATCTATGCATTTATAATACTGCCTAGACACATTATACCATTCGTAAAATGCATGATCTCATACATGAAAAACCTATCAAAATCAAATACGGCAGTAATTGAAATATTCAACTCAAAAACCGTAGACTTTTAGACCCGCAGTTACTACCACTCGCTTCAACATTAAATTTTCGGCGTTTAACACGTCACATCATCGAGGTAGTATCACGATAGTGCCTGTTCATTTTAAAAAAAATTCCAGATTAGCATATTTACCAATGGTTCTATGCCCACTGTGAGTAGACAACTCCTTTTATTTACGTTGCTGAGTCATTCAAATGACATCTAGAAAATAAACATTTCTCTGACTCACAGGTGACTGATTCTCCTTCGAATTTGAGTGAGAAATCGAACAAATTGAAAGTAGAAAATAAAGATGTTGAGAAATATTTCACTTTTGTTTCATTTGTCTAGTCCGTTATAGTGTATTTCCATTATTCTCTTAAGGGTTTTAAAACTAAACTAATGAATTTACTACTAACAAAAAGGAATATACATTTGTTTCTTCATCTGCACTCCCCAATCCCATTTCAAGTCACTGAATGTTTCCCAGCAATTCAGTCACGTTTTAATATTCCCATGATGCTAGTTGCACTGTACGCGCAAACACAATTTTTTCATTCATTACTAAGGAATACGGCAATCTATTTGCTTACGACCAATATGCTCAAATCTTCAAAAATTCATAATAATTATAACATAACTACGAGTCATTAGAGATAAGTCAAATTTTACTTAAGTTCAGGATTTATTCACCAACTCTCAACTTGGAACGTATAGTCGAGACTAACACGTCACTTTCCTTTTTACATTCTTTTCAAGCTACAGTGTTATTTTCACATCTTCATACTCCACAAACCACGGCACACGGCTACGTCGCTCTTTATCCCTTAAATTGATAATATTCTATCTCAGTTCATGCATTTCTTCTCAAGCTCCCCCAATCTAAGATGGTTTGGTTTTTTCATCGAGGGTTTATATCGACAAACACTTAAGCGGCCCATAGACGATCAATTTATTGTCAATATAATTGACTCAATATATTGATGGAATTTTTTGCCCAATAAGTCTATTAATTGACGGTCGTCAAAGAAGCACACAGACGATCAATTAAATTGTCAATATTTATCATTGTCAATTATATTGACAACCAAAATTGATCGTCTATGGGCCGCTTTATGACGGCACTTGATTTGAGAGTTCCATGCCTTTCGTAGCAGCATTCGATAAGCAAATCCCATTTTACAGTGGGACTTAACAGCACCTAATTTGAGTACTCTCAGTTACAGTATGTAAATATTAACACTTCGATGGTCGAGAGCGTGTGCTCCTTGCGCAAAACTTTCATTATTGATTTGCTTCCACCGCAAATTTTCTTTCACTTTTAATTTTTTTCCACTGAGCCAAATGCGAGGGAACTAGCGTCAAGATTTCAGCGTCTGACATAGCCTTTTTATATCATATACTAACAAACGCAAGATGACCCTCACTTATTCTTATCTACGTAGCTATTCAACCACAACTGCTTCTAATTCTGGATTTGATATTTTCAAATTTAGCGCAGAGAATTTCCTAAGTTTTATCACTACAAACATAGGTCAATGCTCATTGTAAGTTCAAACCTTACACTTACAGTCCGAGTCAAAAAACGAAACCATTCTCAGATTTTGAATTTATATCCATATTACTATCAGTCTTCAACTAAAATCAACCTCCCTTTCGTTCAACAGATCTTGGTATAAATTGATAAAAGATTTTTGCTAATTTTAGGCATCTCAGGAATTGAATTTTACGAATGTTTCGATATAACTCATGCAAATTCCGTCTGGTGAGGTTTTAAAAGTAGACATAAAAATCAGTACACATTGTAATGCAGAGAAGATAGCGAAATTAAATCTCTCTAGACCCTCACCTGGTTATAGATGCGTTCTTTTTCAGTTCATTTCGTTGAAGTAGATTCTCTGCTGCAGTCTTAAATGAGTTGAATATTTTGCGTGCATTTGAATGTATTTAGTATTCAGCTGCGGCACGAGCCTCTCCCGCAGTCATTACTCGCTCGTCTCATGGCCTGGGGAACAATATTATTACAGCGATCTATTGTATCTATTTGTTACAGTCTTGTAAAGTCTATTTGTTACAGTCTTGTACGGTAATTGTAGTCTTGTATCTATTTGTTGCCGTCTTGTACAGTCTATCTGTAACAGTGTTGTACAATATTTGTAGGGTTGTATCTATTTGTTACAGTCTTGTACGGTAATTGGGGTATTGTATCTGTTTTTTACCACTTTCACAATCTCTTTGTTACAGTATTCTACAGTATTTGTAGTCGTATATCATATCTATTTGTTACGACGAGTAAAGGCTATATGTTACAGTGTTGTCCAGTACTTGTAGTCTTGTATCTATTTGTTACAAGATCACGCAGCCGTAAGGAAAGTTCATTTCACCTTCTAGGGCCATCAGGTTATCTATGCAGAAATGAAATGCAACGATGAACATTATTCTAAAGAGAATATAGGCAGCATTTGAAGGGTCTACGTACAATATAGTTCAATGTTTTTAAACGAAGATTTTCATATTTTTAGTTTATTCGTAAGGTCTACCATCATATAAACACTTCATTTTTCAAGATATTACAACCAGTTTATTCCATTTTCGGTGTTTTTTGCTTTCCATGCCACAGTTCAATCTTTTTTTAGGAAATTATTAACAGATGAAAGTGATCTTCACAAACTAAATTATTATTTTATAACATTATTTTTGAAATCAAACTACGAATGATGTTGATAAGATCTTAAACTTATGAACTTAGAAACTTATGAACTGCAGCTGCTCGATAAATACTCACTTATTTTTTTCTGCTTGACGTGTGTTTAATTCTGCAGCCAGTTCTTAAGCAGATTACAAAGTTTCCTAATCTTTCCTTTGAACTCGCTCCTTCACAGTCGACCAAGGTAAAATATTTCATGAACACATCCGTGGAATCAGGTGATGAAGGTAAGCTCTTGGTGAAGCATAATTTGGAGAAATATCAAGTTATTTAGAAGGCTTGAGAAAAATTAGGTCCTTGGGAAACCGGAGCGTTCAGTTATTCTAATCACCTCTTTGTCGTCATCAATATTAGAATGTGAATATCTTCATGTATTTTTATTAAACGCTGCTATGTTAAAATCTAGTTTTCTAAATGTTTTTTTAAATTTCGTAACATAGAAAGGAGGATTGGGAACCACTCAATGCTCTTTTAGCCTTCTCCAATTGTTATTAAACCGGAAAGCTGCCTGCCATCTGATGAAAATTCCGTGGGTATTTTATATGAATCTGGCTAAAGTTCTGTAGGTATCTTAGATGAATTCTGATGAAAATTACGCGGGAATCAAGCCAGTATCTTTCAAGTTCAAAGTGTGCTGGCTAACCTACTCTTCAGGGCGAAAGAATAAGTGATGAAACCGAGGGTGACGCCAAGTTTTCGTAGCAGTCATGGCGTGAATTCCTGCGAATCGTCTACCATCTACCTATATTGATCCAAGACTTCAGAAGATTCTGTATCATTTGATGAGATAAGAAATCAGTATGAATTATTCAATGGTGAAAAATTAATCTGCAAATGCTCATAATATTATGAAATGAAGAAGAATATTTCCTAAACAGAACGGATTCACTGTCCTTGTAAAATTATTTTTCGTCAGTTTCGTAGGCATTCTTATTTGGAGAAACTATTACATTTTTGTGGGCTTCTCTCTCACTAAAATTATTTTTCGTGAAGTTTCGTAGGCATTCTTATTTGGAGAAACTATTACATTTTTGTGGGCTTTCTCTCTCACTAAAATTATTTTTCGTGAAGTTTCGTAGGCATTCTTATTTGGAGAAACTATTACATTTTTGTGGGCTTTCTCTCTCACTAAAATTATTTTTTGTCAGTTTCGTAGACATTCTTATTTGGAGAAACTATTACATTTTTGTGAACTTCTCTCTCACTAAAATTATTTTTTGTCAGTTTCGTAGACATTCTTATTTGGAGAAACTATTACATTTTTGTAGACTTTCTCTCTCACTAAAATTATTTTTTGTCAGTTTCGTAGACATTCTTATTTGAAGAAACTATTACATTTTTGTGGACTTTCTCTCTCACTAAAATTATTTTTTGTCAGTTTCGTAGACATTCTTATTTGGAGAAACTATTACATTTTTGTGGACTTTCTCTCTCACTAAAATAATTTTTTGTCAGTTTCGTAGGCATTCTTATTTGGAGAAACTATTACATTTTTGTGGACTTTCTCTCTCACTAAAATAATTTTTTGTCAGTTTCGTAGGCATTCTTATTTGGAGAAACTATTACATTTTTGTGGACTTTCTCTCTCACTAAAATAATTTTTTGCCCGGTTCGTAGGCGCTCTTATTTGGAGAAACCATTACATTTTCGATGAAAACTGGAGATAACGAGCTGTATAGACATGCCATAGCTCTTTATCGACAGCATGGTACTGTGGCTATTTATAAAATATGACCAATAAATAATGATTTAATTAAATGACACTGCTGATTAGAGAGATATTCGAACACTATCTACAGTCTGATCCGTACATCACCTCAGTATACGACAGCACTCGACCACGCGGCAAATTGTTCCTGATTGACCAATGAAAATTTGGCAAGTCAAACTTGATATCGTAATTATTCGTGTCATTGATATAAAGGATTTACGTTTTACAACGACAATAATTTCTGATTCACTTTTGCTTAGGGGTTCGTCGTAAACCTGTAACTATAAACTGCACGTTTACGCGAAAAATTTAAGTGTTTTTTTTCCAGAGTTAATATCAAATTATCTTGCGAGTGATCAAGACGGTAGAACTTTTTCCAGACCAGCGTGGTCTACACTCAGTAATAACCGTTAATTGGACCTGATTTCAACGCATATTTTTACCCTTACTGCTAAAATTTTTACATTTAAATAACCTTAATGCATGTTTCAATGAAATGATGCTGGCTTAGATTAATTGAAAATACCTTAGCCAAAGTTACACCGAATCTGTCAAATTTAAACCAACAGTGAACCATGTATACTATATACAAAATTGCATTCCGAGCGAAACGCCCTCAGGATTCCAAGTAAAGTCCATGCAAATTTAGACATCACCCAACTGACGCACCAATGCTTTAGGACTCTAGTTTTAAACTGAAAGGTTTGGTCATAGCGAATTTGTTAAAATAGGAATGAAGATTTTAATGAACGTGCCTTTTAAAAATGGGTAATAATAATTGCAATGAAATAATGGTTACAATATTTCTTCCACTTTTGAATCTAAATATACCTGATGGATGGAGAGTAATAATTGCAATCAAGAGATGGTTACAATGATGCTTTCATTAATAAATGCAGCAATGATTAGAATATCAAAAAAGTTCACAAATATTTAAAAGTTTCAGTTACAAAGTTACAATATAAGTAACACAAGAGATGATAGCTTATCTTGTGAAAACTGCTACAATTAGAATTATGAAATTCTCAATATTAGTTCCAGTAAAATTTTAAGTAGGGCAGCAATGGGGATCTGTTATCTCATTATTTCTTTATTAGTGTACACGGCCCGTCAAAAATACCGGGATTCGATATTTTCCTCTCATAAATCCTTCAGATGTGCACTGGTGAAACTCGTTTCACGAATACCGTCATTAAGCATACTTCCAATCAAATCAAAAAAGCTGTTACATAAGAAGTGGACATCAAACAAATAAATAAACACACCGAGGGTAATATTAGGTAAAAAGATTTCAAAATGCAGTAAGGAGTGCATGAACGGTTGGTCACGCAATACTATCGTAGGGGGCAATTGTTAGCTGACGAAGCTTCAATACGCAGTGGGAAGAAAAAGGTCCAAGGTAGATAGAGAATGGACTGGCTGACTCTGATACAGCAAAGGGCGATTACTATCACGATGCAACGAGCGTTTCGTATGAGACCTTCACATGGCGATATGGAAATGTGAAGGCATTGTAAAAATAATTCATTCAGACAGAGTTCCCTCAGTCAGTTTTGTAGACACCATATCACACGTCTGAGTAACACTGCGCAGTGACTTGTGTGATGTAATGAATGTACAGCACACGTCGGCGGTGCACTACAAGATGACTCGTGTAATGTATTGAATGTATAGCACACAACATTGTTAAGCTATATGAATAAGGAATATTGGGAATAAAATTATTAGATTTTCTTTTGAATTCCATTAATGAAAATCATTCGCATACGTATACGTAATCAAAGTAGCAGCCTCAATAGTCAAAAATGATTCCATTTAGTGGGGTTACAGGAAATCCTTCCCAGAGGACAACAAGGTATGCAAATTAGAAAACATCTTGAGAACCTTCAAGTGTATTTTCAGGACAAACCTGATTAAACAAAAATTATAATAGGGTGTTGAGCATTTCATAATCCAGCTAGCGTAATTCCCATTCACCCCCTGTAGTGTAGACACCTAAATATCACGTGATGATAGCGTTTGCGAAGTATAGGTGGCACATATTGAGAGCGTTTTCCTAGTCGCTTTTATCTTGGACATCGCATGTCTACAAGGAGACATTGTAAGTCTACGGAAACTCGAAGCATCGTCACGAACAGGAATATCATGGTCTACGTGATGCAGGTGTGGACGATTCACTGCAATATTTCAGTAACAGGCGTCTTGCAAGCACGCCAGCTGTTGCACGTGACTATGAATACCACACCACATCGACGCATGGTATGATCAGCAACAATTTACATCCCTATCAATTTTAGAAAGTTCAGGATCCTCTCATGACTGACTTCATCCCTCTAGCTCAGTTTGCACGTTGGTGCCTGTGGCAAAACCAGAAAGATGAAAATTCCTCTTCACCCACCAAGGCACTTTGCAGGAAACGGAACGTTCAACAAGCATGACTTGCTACCAGCAAAGATGATTACTCTGATGAAGTGCACTGGTTGATCTACCGACATGGATTCTGTGCCAATGTGTAGGATGGTATGGTCTCCAGTAAATGAACCATTTTATATCCCGTTTTCAAGGATCTTGTTACATTAAGTACTGGAGGACGTGCCGTTAGGCATTCGCCGTCAAATGGGATTTCAGCACCGCAGAGTTCCGGCTCATTGTGGCAGAAATGCTCTCCAATATTTGAAGGACGTCTTTCCAAACAGGTGAGTTGGGTGGAGTGGATCATAGCATTGCCTCCATGGTCTCCAGAAGCGAGTCTTAGCTTTGTTCCACTGGAGCCGCATAGAATTGTGCATCTATGAAAAACTTGTGAAGTACTCGAATTATCTTGTCGCAAAGATAGCAGTGGCAGCGGTTAACGTTGTACAAAAACCATGGATTGTATCGTATCCAGCAATCCAGTCGGAAGAGGTATCAGACCTGTTTTCTCACAGTAGGCTTACCTTCCGAACAGTCATTGCAAAGATTGTTTGATAGACATACAAATGTTTCCCTGATCAACGTTCCTCTTCTATCTTGACCTTTTTCAGAAATGGATGTGCAATTGACTTGGCATCTTGGGTAAATTTTAAAAAACAGTGATAGCTAGGAGTTTTGACATTATTGGCAGGGGTAAATAAGTGTTAATTTTGCGTGTTATAGTCAACTATCAGAGACTGTACTGCTAGTTTTTGCAACCTTAATTTCCACACATGTTTTTATTTTCATTGTTTCTCAACGCATACAGCTTTTGGACCCTATGTTTTTACTGATAAAGTAAATTCTTTTCATTCATTATGAACAAATTCGTAAATTTTGTGTTTAATTTCTAAAAAAAAGGAACTTCAACTCAAGATTTAAATTTGAAAAATATCACTCGAAAGTAAAAAGTAACACACCCGGTATATAAAACATCCAACGCCATTGTGTTAAAAAGGAGCTATAAAACACTTTAATGAATCGATTCAAGTAAGGATAGGTCAGGTACGGTTACGTCCTTTTATGTCATGTTGAGCCGGTTTGAATGAATATGGACAAAATAGTTTAGACCTGCATTTTCTGAAGCCCAGCCATCAATAATTATTCGAAGAGGCCACGTGCGCCGTACGTACAATTCACCTCGTTACTTTGTGTAGGCCTGTAACCTCCGAATCTTTAATCCTTTGCAGCTGGAAGTATACATGATGAGGTCATCTAAGATAAGGGTTTTTCCCACCTGTGGAGACAGAAAATGATGGTTATTACTCGGTATTATTACGAAAAGTGCTTTGATTTGACGTGTATTCCTGAATGACTAATACAAAAAACGTGGATGAGATACTGATACCTGTTTCATAGATTTTTCCACAGCACACTTTCTCTTGTTTGAAGAATCTAAAATCGATGTTTTTTTGTATTTATACAGAACTATTACGAACATAATGAGGGTATTAAAAATATTTAATATTGTTAAATTTCGTCATTTATGATGGGGCATGTACGCTAGTGTACAAATGGGTACACAGATATATTCAATAGTTACTCTAACACTTAACAAAACGATAGGACGAAGAAATAACTTCCAATCGAACAGTTCATTTTGAAATTTTTTTTACAAATATATTAAAGGCTTAACTAAAAATTGTAATAGTTTTTGACGGTCCTGGCGTTAAGACTTGCCTCCTCTTTAGTTCGTTGGAAGTATGCACTCCTCAGTAAGAAAATGAATTCGGAAGGAATAAATAATTGTGACATATTGGGTCTGAAATAGTGATACTTGTAGAAATTGGACATGATTTCAATAGAATTACTATAGGAATATATATCAAGTTTTTGAAAGTAAACCAATAATCCAGACTCACTTATGTATGGTTTTGAAATAGCTTAATGCACAAAAACTAACTTTAAAATGTACGAGTAATTCTTATACATTTTAAAAGAAAAAATAAGAAATAAGAAAGAAACAAATGGGAAGAATACTGGAACAATAAACAACTTAAATCCTAATTCAATCTCACAGTAATATCTCGATATATCAATTTATCAAAGTTACAACACAGAAAATAATGGGAAATTTTGGTCTAAATAAACAACTTAAACCCTACTTCAACGACACAGTAATACCTCGATATATTAATTAATTAATCAAAGTTACAACACAGAAAATAATGGGAAATGTTAGTCTAAAGCAACGTTTATCAGCAGCAAGAACATTACAGGCACAGAGGAACATGCGGAGTGAATGCCACACGGTCGGCTACAAACTAAACACGATCTGAGAAAGTTATTTGCCTTCATATTTCTAAAATGTTTTGTTACGTAACCTTTAACTCTTGCACTCAGTCAAGAGACTGATAGATAACTTTTTACAGAACATGAATCCATGTAACAAATAGGCGTTTTATAAATAAAAGTGCCAAGATACACGTCTCAAATCTCATTATTTAGATAGGAAAGTCAATGAATAAAAACTTTCTGGAACGTTTCGACCTCAGGGTCATTATCAACCTGAAAACCAATAGAAAAAAAGATAATGACCCTGGAGGTCAAAACGTTCCAGAAAATTTTATTCATTGACTTTCCAAAATAAATAATGATTTATATATAATTCGAATATGCAGGGAGCAAACCACTCATATGTACAGATAAGCATTTATCTTGCATGGTCGCTATCGTTATATAAAGACCACCGCGTGTGCTACCCATATGCCAGTAGCTCGTTGAGCATCAGGCAGTGAGGCATAAAAGGCCACTTCAATCAAAAAGCACTAACGTGTTCGAATTTTTCAGTTACCGTGAATTCAGTGGCTCACATTTATAAGACCAATATCGTGTGGACAAAAACTGCAGTCAAAATGAAATTCGACAAGTTCTTGATGGTCGTCCTTATATCAATAGCTTTGACGTCAGTTGCTCAAGGCTATAATATTTTAATGTCTCTTCTTATGGAAAGCAAGTCTGTTCACCGGCTATACCAGACTCTGGCACGCCACCTAGTCGCTGCAAACCACACCATCACGCTCATCACGAGCTACAATGCCACCTTCTCTCACCCTAACTTTGTCAACCTGAACGTTTTGGGTTCCGAGCCTTCAGTAGAGGGAAATGCTTTTGACATGGTCGAATTCGATGACGCAATAAATATTTTCCACTCCGAATTAGTGAGAGTCGGCAATCGTATGTGGCAAAACGAAGCAGTCAAAGAGGTTTGGGAGCGTCGTCACTCTTTTGATGCTATGATTATATCCGAAAATGGAGACGGAATTTTTACGCCCTTCACCTTAAACTTCACCGGACCCTTGATGGTGATAGTCAACGCGGGAACGGAGTATTTTGCCATGTCTTCAGATGGTAATTGGTTGCCCCCTTCAGTTGTTCCTTGTATCTTTGCCCCCTACGATGAAAATATGAATTTCTTTGAACGTACGGCGAATATTTTTTCGCTAGTGTTTTTCAACTTACAAATAAAATGGCTTCGCAACGCTGAAAAAGCCTTCTTAGAGACTGTGTTTCCAAACATCGGAGAATTTTCAAGGTGGGACTCTAATTTTAACTTTGTAGACGTTCAGTAATTTATTGCTTTTAAATACTGCAAGCAACTCTAGGTATATTGTGAGAGCTGAATATAGTGAACGACCAACGTAGTCATACAAAACTTCAGTTCTACGACGGAAGGAGAGCTTAAAATGAAAAATATCCTCGACGAAAATCGAATATGATCATTCAAGACGTAAAATTTCGATTGTAAGTGAACTCAGTCTTGAGGCAGCATTGTGTGGTTTCGGTATCAACCTATCAAAGATATTCCCCAGTCACTTAGCTATCTTGCCATTGGTGTGGTACTCAGTGGTACCTCGTGAGGTTAATCCCTTCAACGGACGTAAAAATATTTACAAAATTTCAATTGATATTTTAATTTTTTGATATTTTCAAGCTGAATTCCAATTGATATTTTAATTTCTTGACATTTTCAAGCTGAATTCTTCGTCGTGGGTTAGCCACCGCTTAGCTGAAATAGTCTGTTGTACTTCATATATCTATGTCATTCATCCATCGAATAAGTGACTAAAATTATGGATGACTGTACAGTAATTCAATGAGGCCTATTATCATAAAAAATATCTGTTTATGAAGATAATGAGGTTCTTTATCTCATGATAAAAAAAAGGAGAGCAAATCAAGTCGTATTTTTACTACATATTTTCAAACATTGTTCTCAATTTGATTTAACTTTATTTATATTTAAATCGTGGGCAGCTATCGCGAGAAGTCGTCCCTCACCTTGATCAACGGACATGCCGCTCTGGACAACCCCGTACCTCTTCTCCCAAATCAAATTGAAATTGGTTTAATTAACGCACGTCAGGCTGAGCCTCTGCCAAAGGTATGAGTTCTCAGGGTTATGATTGAGAATTTGTAGTGAAAATACGGTCAATGAATGAGATAATTCTTCATTGTCACCATGTGTACCGCAATTGGGATTTATGACAACAGACCCCAACGTTTCAACCGCTCTGATGAAGTTTCACCACGGATGTCATCAAACACTGGGGTTGAGAGAGTTGTAGCTCAGCTTTTAAATAAGACGTATGAGGAAATTATTGTGCTTACTGTCGTTTTCTGATGTTGAAACTCCTCCCAACCCTGCAGGACCTGGAGAACTTCATGACCAGCAGCGGCGACCACGGCGTCATCTACTTCAGTCTCGGCAGCTATGCAAAAAGCACCAACATACCCACCAGAGCGAAGGTTAGTTTTGCGTTTACAACAGAGCGAAAGTTTGCCTTGTACACCGAGGTGAGCGAAGGCTTGTCCTAAATACATACATAACAGAACGATGGAGATCTTATATTCTAAAATGAGCAACGGCATCTGTTAATTTTTCATCAGAGCGAAAGAAATCTTCTATGTATAATGAGATGATCAAAGATTTGTGTAGTGTAACCAAGTGAACGAAGGTGTGTCTTGATTCTTCAAGGTAACTGGGACATTTTCAAATATGAATGTATATTCGCGAAAAAAGGCTACAATTAAGTAGCTCACTTTCATGAGTATACCAGATATGTTTCTCCAAAAGCAATATGCGGCTTTTCTTTCAGCTTCCTGCTGCTGTTTTTTTCGTAAAAAGGAGATTAGTTTCAAAGAAAAAATGTATGAATGAATGTGACAACATAAACGATTTTAAAACGGCAGATGCTCAGTAAAATTTTTAATTAAGATCAATGATTGAATCAATCTATTATGGGATATTATTGGAAGAAATGTACACATTTGGTTAATTTTGCTTTATGAATAAGTTTCCTTTGTTGACGCAAGTTGGCGTTCGTGGAGGCGTTCGGTCGAGTGCCGCAGAAAGTCATCTGGGGCTACGAAGGCGATGACTTGGACTTGCCACTAAACGTGCTGACGCGGTCTTGGCTGCCGCAGCAGGACATTCTTGGTGAGTGGCGCACTTCTTCCATTGCTTGTCAGTCCCGTGTTTTACTCACACCTGAAAATCACATAACTCTTCCAAATGATGGAAAATACTTTCTAATCGGTGTGAGTTGCGAAGATTATACAGCCTTTATTTTTTACGAGTAGTGTTTGACAAGATCTCATTGCGGTCAATATGGCTAATTTTCTAAGGGGATTTTGGACCCTATTTTATAAAATAAATATTTTCAGATGTTTTCATTCATCTTGAAAACTTTAATTTATAGAACTTAAGGGCCAAACTTTTCACTCACGTTATTGAGAGAATATTATTACAATCTTTTTCAAGCCTCACATGAAATTAGTGTATAAAGAAATTCGAGTGATACAGAAACTTATTAGCAAGCGATTAAAGCGCCTTAAGTTCGAATTACAGCTTTCTCTCGACCTGATATTGACTCTATAAGATATTCAATCCACTGTAGCTACATTTTTGGCCATTATTGAAATAATCAGCGTAAATGAATGTTAGTTTCAGCTTTTTCTTAAAATTAATGGAATTAGACTGTTACATTGTCATTTTGCAATGAATTTTTTATGCATCTTTGCTTTGGAGTCCGCTCTTGTAAATTGATGATTGAATAAAATTATTGTTAAGCTATTTCTATATGTCTGCGCACTAAAGCCGGGTAAATTTTCAATACTTGGATATGGTCTCATGAATGAATGACAAACTCATTGAAAGGAAAATCTGATTTTGAAATTTGACCTCATGAGAAAATTTCACACGCCTGATTAGTATGGCTTGCGAAAAAGTTTAAATCCCTGCAAATTGAAAGCATTAATATTATTCCAGTTTTCCAATAAGTAAAACAAGATTGTCATCGAATGCACAATGAAACGCACGACAGTTTCATTGCTAATAGAACCCATACATAAAATTACTTTTGTGAGAGCAGAGAAAAGTTCAGGTGATCATGATATTTTCTTAGAAAATCGGCTGTAGACATCCCGTCTCACTGGACTTTAGTATACTTTGGAGTTATTTTGAAGACGGTCCAACGGCTCACAAGTCGAGAACGCAACTTTCAAACGCTTTGTTTTTTTCCCTCGTAACAACAAGGTCACCCCAAAACTCGGGTGTACATCTCCCACTGCGGGATCCAGAGCACCCAAGAAGCCAAGTACCACGGGGGTACCAGTGCTCGCTGTACCAGTTGCCTTCGACCAGCCCCGGAACGCTGCTCGGATGGTGCGCAAGAACATCGCAGTATCTCTGTCCTGGGACACGCTCACCGCTGACGACATCGTCGACGCCCTTGACGTCCTCGTCAACGACACCAGGTGAGTGTAGTAGGTGAACGTTGACGTGAAGGGAAGGTGAAAAGAAAAATTTTTAGGTTGGTGTAGAAGACGACACCAGGTGAGTGTAGTAGGTAAGTGTGAAGGGAAGGGGGTGAGAAACGCTCCTCTATTTGAACATGGAGTCTCAGTTGCGTGGGTTGTGGACTGAAGATAAGAACGCAGTTTCGAGTTGAGAACTTATTGCTCAAATAGTGAAAGTAGAAAGAGTCAATGGGCCACTCATGTGTGTGATTAGAATAAATTTTGGAGAAGCAGCAATGATAACAAGGGATGCACTAACAGATACTTCGGAGTTTTACTTCGGTACTGTAAAGTTTTATTTCGAATAATAAAATGGATTATGAATACGAGTGAACCATTGAACGTTGCACACCGACTGCCCACGTAAATTTATCACTTTAGCTATGTCTGCAAGGGCTTGAGTTGACTAAGCTGCATAAAACCATTGCCTCGTTCAACTTAGAGCTGCATGGGCGTCTTCCCTAAAATCAGTGTTCCGAATTGGATTTAATTAGATCTGATTGGATCTAATTTTGGTAAAATTGTTATAAGATTTAGTTATTATTTTTTATTTTCAGCGTGGAAAATTTCAAGAATGATGTAGCCTATGATATTAAATAATTCCTATATTTAAAAAAATTTGCAGTAGAACAATCCATGCTTTTGCACCTCGGTAAAGTTTAAAAGAACAGAAACATTTCTCTGTAAATGTCAGATCAGAATGACATCTAGTACTACAGTATAACTTTCGTACTATCTCTATTAATAATAGTACTCTCTTATGTAATTATTGAACTCATGGGCAACTCCCTATGGATATAATTTGGAAGGTGGAATAATTTGGGAATATTTCAGCAAGTTGCGCTATCACCGTAATTAATATTTAGTCCTAGCTATGTTTTTTCCACATTTACACAATCTTTTTCCCAACATAATTTAAAATGATTATAATATGGCAATATTGAACCATGGTGTTTTGGTTCCCAGCTACTCTGAGCGCATGAAGCAGCTGTCAGCAGTACTGCAGGACCAGATGGAGAGTCCTGGGGAGCGAACTGTGTGGTGGATAGAGTACGTCATCCGCCACCGGGGGGCGCCGCACCTGCAGTACACCGGCAAACGGCTCCACTTCCTGCAGTACATTTGTGCTGACGTCCTTGCCTTCTGGGCCGTCTGCTTGTATATCTCCTACCGACTACTTAAAGCAATTGTTTTACTCGCATTAGGTTCAGTCTTATCTAGCGCAAAGCAACAAAAGCTAAAGAAACAATAAAATATTTACTAAATTTTAGGAATTCTATCTTGCTAGTGGATTTCTAAATGATATACTGATTAGGTTTCTACACGCCTATTGTTCGTCCAGACTTAGAAAAGACAAATCTGTGGACAGTGAGTGTTCACGTAATAGCTTAGCAAAAATACTTATGTTTGCACTCAGCCTCGTTCAATGAGGTGCGCTTAAGAGTTACTGTCTCAGACAAAGATTCTCAACCAGGAGTAATTGTACCCCTAGGGGGTGAAAAAATATATATTCGGGGGTAAATAATTGAAATAAATGATAACTAAAAAATTATTCAGTGAAATTTAAGTTGACAGAATGAAAGAGAGAGAATGCAAATAAAGTGTGTGTGTGTTTTGTATGGGAGTTGGGGGTAAATAGAGAAATACATAAACCCGACGGGGTCAATGATGGTGGAACGGTTGAGAATGCCTGCTCTAGAACATTCTAGAGCCACTTTGTTGCTTGTGTTTGCCTCTCAGGAAAGCTTCTGCTGGCGAGGTTTGCATGGAAAATTTGTACTTTCCTCATGTTTTGAAATAATTTGTTACTCCTGAGATTAGTTCCGTTCAATCAGATTTTAGATTGCCCACCGAATGATAAATCTACTAGTTTAAAATATAACTTATTTTAGGAACACTGAAAAATAAAACTTGATTTTTAATTAATTTCATGAACTTTGAAAACGGTTTTTCAGCGTCAAAGTTTTCCAGCTTGTCACTCCTTCTAGCAAGGGTCGAAAGTGTCATGTAATAAAATTACTATAGAACGTAAGATGCATTTTTCACCATGCAGAAATCTCGTTATCTTTTAAATATTGTAAGTAGGATCTGTTTTCGATGGCATTTCAATTTCACTGATAATGGAATAAATTGAGCGTCGAATTTGAATAGTACGGCTTTACTATTTGAATAGTAAATTTTAACAATTTTTAACACATACAGTATTCTTCAATTATAAACTTTATCTCGCTTTATAACTTATAATAAACTTTTATCGAACTTCTATGTTAGTAAAATGTGAGCCAAATAATCCGTTTTGTCTTATTTTTCACCATGAATTTATGTTCGATTGTATTTGAAGTCTGTTTATTTTAATATTAATCGCTTTGACAACCAATTCAAATAATTTGAGGTCACTTGGGACACGGAAGTAATGTTAAGGATTCACGTAGGGAGTTTGAGCATTTAAAATAACAAAAATAATTATGGAGAATTATGCAACTTCATTGTATTTGTGATTTAGAAGTATGAAACTGAACAATGTACGACTGAGACGATGCATATACGCAATCAATATCTATGTAATGTTTATTAGATTACCTATCAAGAAAGTAGCACATTGCATTTCTCAAATTCATGATGATGCATTTTGTATATGCTTCAAGGAGTAGAGCAACTGGAAACAATGAACTTCCTAAATATCTATGGTACTTTTTATCTTAGTATTCATGAGCAGGTATAATGAAGAATTGGAAGATGATTCAATTAATTGCATTAGCTTAAATGAATCAATCTGAAATTCAAACCTTTGAACATTACATCTTAAGCTTAGCGCCTGAGATGCACATACAAAAATATATTCGTCTTGATTATGAAAAATTCTGTCAACGAGTAAGTAAAAAATCATTTACTGATAACCTTATAACAATGGAGAACAGGCAATACGGCTTCGGTCGCCCGTTTAATTAATATTCTAAAACAAGTATGTTATTTATTTTTAATAACTTCACCTAAACTCTGGACGGTGAGGCCAATTTCCGACCGAAAATTGTCAGAAATTTGAGTTAGACGAAACGAAGCGGGACGCGAAGTGTTCCTGGCCGAGAAATGAGTTTGGATCACTAGAACCTGATTTAATGGATTACTTTCTGTTCTTCATGAAAGGTTTTAAAAGAGTATAAAAAATCTAAAATCTTAAAAGTATCCAAAAACTACGAGGTAATGACGTTTCTATGGAGATGTACCACGCATATTAGAGCTAACTGGGTCACCATAGCGAGTTCCTTCAACGAACTCCAGAACATACAACGAGGTTATAAACCATCAGTTCAATGAAGAGCTTGTCGCTCTTACGAGAAGAAAACCGTCAAAGCTTCGTTTGAGTTGAAAATTGAAAATCTCAGTAATTTGCTTTGTTGGCGGAAATAAATTCTACCAACAATTAAATTTGCCGATGGAGTTTCCTCAAACGCAACTTGGAGACTCCCGGTTTGAATTTGTTGAAAGAGGCTTCACTTTGTCCTGTCCTTGTCTTCCTTTAGGTGCTGTCAGTCAGTCTTGCGTTAATACAAACTATTTGCTGAAGAAATCCTCTGTCTTTCACAACCCCATTGAAAATTATTTCTATATTTTTCATAGCAGTATTTTTCTGCACAGGATTTATGTGTATTTCTTATGTCTTATAATTAACGATGCATTCGCTCATTCCATTAGTCGACGGACTTTGATCACACGACTCTCCACTGCAGCTGCTTAATCCCGTAGGTAATGACGATCAAGGTGTATTTTATTTACTCGATCGATTCAGGTGAGCTGCGATTCTCGCAAATGCAACACTGTACGTGTAGACTACGGTGCTCAACAGAGCCTCATCCCTCCCCACCCATAGTGAGGATGGTATGAGCCTTCATAATGTAATACGGTCAAATTACAAGGAAACTTTTTGCAGTGTAATCATTAACTTCAAAGTTTTTGCAAGAAAATCTTGTTGTTGGTGCTCATTAAGTTTGTCTGCGCACCATGAACACCCAAATCCGGATCACTCGTGTCATGTCAACTTATCTAGAGGATTTCGACGAGGGGCCTTGTCTTCTAATTTTCACGAAATAATGTTTGTATATTTCGGATTACACCCTAAGAAATTCAACTCTAACGCACCGAAAATGAACTGTAGAAGGTACCATTGCAATGGTTTAAAGAGTTGAATAAAATTTTATCACTTTATTATTTGAACAATGAATAGACCGCCAATAAATATCTATCGTTGGCAGTAAACCTAAGCCTTTACAATATTGAAAACACACATCATCTCTACTCATTAAATACTTGGCTACATTCGTGAGATCTCTTTTAAAATTTTGAAAAACAGTTATTGAAATCTTGGTCTTGAAGTCCGTAGACTTGGCATCCCTAATTATCAGACCATGTGTAAATATTTCCCGGTTCAATCAATATCTGACATCACCAAGGTCATTTTGAGATAGTGCCTGTTCAGTTATGAAAATATCTCTGATGAACATAAGCAGCCAAGACTCTATGCTCAATGAGGGTATTCTCCTTTCTATTACACTCCTTTTATTTACGGTGTTGAACTTGTTACTTGAAGCGACATCAAGACAACATAGTATTAGTTGACTCACAGTTGATTGTCCTCCGATTATTTTATCGAATTACCGAACCTTTAGAATATGAAAAGTAATAAGGTTGCGTGAGATCCTCTTCTAGCCTTATGCGTCTGGGTCATAAATGTTTTTTCGAGTAATTGTACAACACATTTCAAATGACACTTATGAGTTAGCAATGATCCAGTAGGAGTTTTCATTTGTTTCTTCGTCTATTGACTTTCCACCCCTTTTTGAGGCGTTGAATTTTTCAAAGCAATTCATCTTCGTTTTGATATCCTAGTGTTAATAGAGTTTGCGTTAACACAATATTTTGATTCAATAACAAAGAAGAAGAAAATTTTACACGGTATGACCCCTGTATTCAGATTTATCATGGATTATTACAACAAATTATACAGAAATTTTAAGAAAATATATGTATCACAAACTATTCGTGAGATGTTTAGTAAATTTTACAGTCTCTCAGCTTCGCTATGTATATGAAGCAAATACTTTTTGATATTTTTGATGTTTATTTACCGCTACAGTTTTTGTTTCATACCTCACTTTTCAAAAGTCCCTTTGCATGCTAACCTCTACTCTTTCTCTCCATTCTTATCTTATTCTTTCTCCGTTCCTACGCTTCCCTTCAAGCTTTTCTTATTGTAATGAGGTTCGCTTTCTTCCATAGGACTTACATCGACGAGCACCTATGACAATACCTTATTCGAGAGTACTACGCATTTCATGATAGGTTCCCTCCCTTTAGTACTTCCCCCCCCCCCCCCATATTACAACAGGATTTGAAGAATTGGAAAGAACTATTTTAAGTGCTTCAACCCTTCTAATATCATCTCCGATTTTTAAGATCAAGAGCATGTGTTCTTTGAGCAATACCTTCACAAATAATTAAATACCTTCACAAATAAATAAATACCTTCTCTGTATTTCATCTCCGACTCGTAGGCGAGGGAGCATGCAATCTTCACACATTATCCTCTTTCCTACCGTCCTCAAAAAATACAAAATAATATTTACACATTCTTCCACGCAACAATACTGACACGAATGCTGTTCTTTCCTGATTCAAATCTAACACTTAAGTATATCGTTGATTTTTCCAGCCAGAACGTAGTTTCCATGTTCACTATAATGCATAGAATTTTATGATGGTTATGATGATGATATACGAGTATTGTTTAATGTAGAAGGAAATGCGACCACATGTTATAACAATACAGAATATTTATACCATTTTCCTGGTTCTCTCTTTTTTATTGAAAATTTGAAAATACCGAAATAGCTGCTTCAAAAATACAGAATAGGTATTTTGCAACCAATACCCATTCAGTACAAAATCATTAAATAAGTGTTTCAATAAGTACCTACAGCACCAACAATCTGGTTGAGATAACTGTAATGGCATCAGTTTTGTTGACACAGTATCATCCGAGTATATCTGAGTAATACTTGAGGTGACTTGAGGGAGATGAATCTTTGGCAGTGCCTCTCACGGTCAGTCGCCAAGAAAGGGCCGGAAAAATGTTTGTGCTGCCAACCTAAGTCATTGAGCGGGGTTGTTAAAATATCAAAAAAATTTAAGAAATACTGTAGAAGTAAAAGGCGAATGGAGTTTTTTTGCAACAATGTTCGTGTGAGTATATTTTTGGGATGTCACTCAGAGAACATTATCTATAGGCCTAATAATAATAATAAACATTATCTATAGACCTGAGTGAGATAATGAATGCAATTAGAGAACAGATCCTGATTCGAGAACATCAGAACATTATCTATAGGCCTAATAATAATAATGAACATTATCTATAGACTTGAGTAACATAATGAATGCAATTAGAGAACAGATCCTGATTCGAGAACATCAGAACATTATCTATAGGCCTAATAATAATAATAAGCATTACCTATAGACCTGAGTGAGATAATGAATGCAATTAGAGAACAGATCCTGATTCGAGAACATCAGAAACCTCGAAATTTGTAGTCTGTCTAGGAAAGAAACTTAGTGAGCACCCGTAATCATTTTTATTTCCCAAGTAATTGTAGTGTATTGTTAATGTTAGGCTGTGTCTTTTAATACACTCTTGCGAATTACAATATCTTTTATACATCGTGTAAGGGAGTGCCATTTCCTTAATCTGAGATTCCCTAGAGTCACATACATCTCTTGCCTAAGAGTTTAAATCTCCAACCCATCATTGAAATAAAAACTGACTATTTGCATGATTTTTAATTTACTCCTACATCAATCTCATCCTTCAACTTTAATCTATCTTTCCTTCATTTCACGAAATTTTCACCTAAGCTCATCACATATTAACGAGCAATTTTGCGCATAACTATGATTAAAATCTCATGAAATTCATATTGCTCGTGCATAGGACGGCTGTTAAAAGTTTCACGGAAACGGGGAAATAAGTTTACTATATTTTACCACTATCAAGTAAATGAAATAAAAAATCTTTGGAACATTTAATTGATGGTCGATGCATAATTGTTCTCCGGTATATTTCAGTGAAGCATAATTTCGGCGGCTCGAGCGTAAAATGAATTGAATATTTTGAATCCATTTGAATGAATTTGGAATAATTCATCTCTAACACAAGCCTGTACCTGAGCGATTATTTCCTGCTGATCTCATAGCTTTAGAAATATTTTTATTACAGCTATGCTTCTTTCTAACAAAAAACTCCTCAATCTTAATGAGTGCTCATTTCACGTTCTACTGTAGAGCAATCAGAATATATTGCCCAAATGAAACTCAGCAATGAACTTTATTCTATTTTGACATAGGCATCAACGGAAGGGCTTATTCATAGTGTATCTTGACGCCTTCACCGTAGATTTTTTACTTTTTTTTATTTTCGATACCTAGGATGCTACGAAAAACGTCGCATGATTTCAAGAACTAAAAAACTGTTGGTTGAATTAGAGCTTCAAAAGTTTCGCTTTCGTACAGCATAGATTTGAATAATATATATATAGATATATATATGTATATATACATATAGATATATATAATGATCTTATAAACTTATGAACATGAACTTGAAGGTGCACAGTACACAAATATTTATTTTCTTGTTTAACATACTATTGTATAGTATCTTGGTTTTTCATCACGATACGAGGATTAGTAATTGTAGCTGCAAACTATAGTATCGGTAACTGTAACTACCGATCTGAAGCGTTAACTTCAGGAGTAGGAAAAGGAAACTCTTAGCTAGGTTCCTATTCTTGTACTGAATCATCCATACACCGACTCTGCTTATAAGCTATAGCGCTCGGAAGTTAAACAATGCTCTTCCGGTGCATACCAATGCGATGCGCCCCCAAGGCACTGCTTCCGGCGGAGGTCCCATAAAGACATCTGACCTGAACGCGATAAGGCATCCGGCAAGATGCGCAAACCTCATCTCCGGAAATCCCATAAACACAACGATGCCTACTTCATAATATAACAACTATCAATTCTGCGGTCGGCACATAGTACAAGCTGACCAAAAAACTTTCCAGTCCTTCCTTTGAACATATTGCTCTACAGTTGACATGTTAAAAAATTTAAAAGCACATTCGTGGAGTCCAGTTATGAATGAAAACTATGGGGAAAGCATGAGTCATGGATAATTTTAAGAAGCTTGGGGAGTTTTACACCAATAAAGTGTTTAAACTACTGAAACGTTCAGTTATTCTCATATCTGCGTTAAAAATGTTGAACATCGGCATTTTTAACGGTTGGTTCAAAAATCAAAAATATGATAGAATTTGTAGAGGTTTTTCAGTTCTTAACCTTAATAGAAGGATTGGGAGTGGCATGAGTAGGGGCAGTGACCATAAGAGTTCTCATTAGCCATAAGAGTTTCCGGCAGGCGTAACCATATGAGTGTCATGAGTAAGAGTGGAATGCGTAATCGTAAGAGGAGTGCTATGAGTAACCATAAGAGTTTCCATCCAAGCTTTTTTACTCATCCTCACCCTTTTCTATAAAAAACAGAAAGGTGCATTATGGTGAAAATACCACAGGTACTTAATTCTGATAGAACCAAGGTCTTTCTTGTTCAAAGTGATTGAAGCATGAGTTATTAATTCCAACTCAAAGATGTTAACAATGTGGCTACAATGAAGGAATCAAGATTTATGTATAATCAATAATAATTTCATTCAGGAGATGGTATGAATATTACTACCATGAACTAATTTATCTATTACCGAAGCATGGACACCAAAAAATACAATCAAAAGATGGTCACGTTGATATTCTTTTTAAAAAACGCAGAAGTGATCAAAATATCTATGATAAAAAAGGATTTCCATCCTAATTGGATCATTTTCAAGAGCAATAAAAAGGACAATTTAAATAACTTTTCGCGATGAAATTTATTGATATGAGAGGCATCAAAACGTTCTCATTAATGATAGAATAATAAATCCTGCAGCAATAACTGTTAGTTTTCTCACAGGCTTTCAATCATAAATTAGATACCACAAGAAGTGAATTAAGTGAATATCATGCAACAATTTCGAAGGTGCAATTGTTTGCTGACACAGCGTTAATACGAAGACGCAAAGAAAAATTTGATAAGTAGATAACACATCGACCGCCCCTGAAATAGCATAGGGCGATTACTATCACAAGCACGGAGCGCTTTCGTCTGAGCCATTCCCATGCAGATAAAAAATATCGAAGGCATTACAAGGTTAACATTTTGAGACAACTTCCATAATATCAGATTCGTTAACACAATACCTAAGTAACACTATACGGTGACTTGTGTGATATGATGAATGTACAACGCATGCCTGAGTTACAGAGGGAATGACTTGCGTAATGAAATGTATTTGAAGCACACAGCACTGTTATGCTACTTTGTGAAGGAACGTTACGAATAAAAAGTGTTCTGCACTGACTTCGTTATACTGAATGCCAAGAGGGCATTTTTTAGCTGTAAACTGTTTCTCTTCAGGTCGGTTGATTCGCATAAGTATTTAATTCTTTAGATAATTTTTAAAGCAACCTAATCGTAGACAAATATCGTTCAAAGCCTAAGATTCAGATAAATATAAGAACGATGTAAAGTTACTACCATAAAACGGCATTTAGATGCACGATAAATAATTTCACTAGTGAATTGAACAGGCAACCGTAGTTAAGAGTCTAATTTTGTCCCTTTGAAAATTTCCTCTTAAAAATTAGAAATTAACACTGAACTAGTAAGTCCCAGATAACATCACGCTTCATTTGCTGGCACAAAATTCCATCCTAAATGGAAGGTAGGTCCCAGAGTGTGAGCATATTGCTAAAAGTATGACGAGTTTGCGGTAAATTGAAGCACGCAGTGCGCTCATTCGTGATGCTTGTTTTATTCATGCTTGGATCCAATATGAACCTTGAAATACGATACTATGATGGTAAACATTTTAGGTTGGTGTATGCATTTAAATGATTACTATGAATAAAATTGAAGAAACATTAATGCCTGTGTGATAGAGGCTTTCATCTCGCACTTTCCATCGCTCGGAGAATCTGAGACTAGTGGTGTTTTATAGAATTACGAACCTTATAAAAAGTTTTACTTGCTTATTAGAATATTTTAAATTCAAAATTTACGACGGGACATATTAGCTAATTTGTACGAGCTATTTGTACCGGTATAGCTATTTGTATCGGAACTTGAAAAAAAACAGACCTCGTATGTTAACAGAGATTCATTGTAAGGCTATACTCACTCACAGTTTTCTGATCAGAGTGCGAATTATAACGCAGATACACAGTTATCGGACGTAGTTTTCCTCAAAAATTATCTTGAATGTGTCTGTGCAATTTCTACCACAGAAAAGATTTATCTCCTCAACTTCAGGGAGCATATTGACGAAAAATGTTAAGGAAATTATTCAAACGATCTTAAATTGAAATCATCTTGAAAACCCTACTCGCTCATTGCAATATGGGCTCAAGAAAACTCTGTCTTAAACTTAAGCATCAGAAGATTTTATACTTAGCTCACCTGGCAATAAATGTCTAATGAAATAAATGTCATTATAATACATATCACCGATGAAAAGACTCACCTCGCATTATCAATCCAGTAAAATCAATCCTGTACTAAAATAAACACCCCATAAAATATCATCTTTGTTTCATGATCTTCCAATCTCGGCTTTCTCCCAGGAAACAGGAAACCGGAGCACTGACTGTTCATCTCTTTCTCTGCTATTGTGATTCATTATGAAGATAAAACAATTCAAAAACACAGGATCAGAAAAAAATTCATAATAGGCATTTAGATACAGTTTTCATGGTCGAATTCATCTTGGTAAAAAAAATGGACGAAGAGGACACCAAAAGAACGCCTGAGGAGTGAATAGTGACGTAATGGACAACTGTCGCATCCAGTCAGCAGACTGATAGAAATATTACGTATTACAGAATCCCTAAACGTGTAACTGATAAGCAATTCTCTTGGAAACTCGCATATAAAAGCACCGGGTACAGTGCCCTTATGCTAGTAGTATATTGAGCATTCGACAGTGAAGTTCAAAATCCTCTTTTCTGACAGCAAGCATATTCAAACGAAGAGTACGTTTCACAGCTACCGCGAATTCATCGCTTTACATTTCTAAAAACAATACCTTGAGAAAAAGATCTTATTGCAAAATGAAGTCTAAACTATTTTTATTCGGTGCCCTTATTTTAGTCGCTTATATGTCATCTTTTGCTCATGGCTACAATATTCTGATTGCTCTTCTTTTCGAAAGCAAGTCTGTTCATCGCCTTTACCAGACTCTGGCACGTAACTTGATCGCTTCAAACCACACCGTCACGCTCATCACGAGCTACAATGCCACCTTCTCTCACCCTAATTTTGTGAACTTGAATGTCATGGGGTCCGAGCCTTCAATCCAAGGAAACGCTTTTGACATGGTCGCATTCGATGATGCACTAACTACTTTCAATGCTGAAGTACTCAGACTCGCCAGACGGATGTGGGAGAACGAAGAAGTCAAACAACTTTGGGAGCGTCGCCACTCTTTTGATGCGCTGATGATGTCAAAAATTGGAGACGGGATTTTCCTGCCCTTCACGTTCAACTTCACAGGACCCTTGATGACGATTGTTAACCCGGGAATGGAGTATTTTGCAATGGCTGCGGATGGCAACTGGTTGCCTCCATCTGTGGTTCCGTGTCTCCTTCTCCCGTACGATGAAAAGATGAACTTTTTTGAACGCACGGTCAATATTTTTATGCTACTGTTCTTCAAGTATCACATGCAGGGAATGCAGAACAATGAAAAAACTTATTTAGAGACATTGTTTCCAAACATTGGAGATTTATCCAGGTATGACCTAAGTACCAATTTTACGATAACGGATTCTCAGAGTTGTTATCTATCTTTTTCAGCACTTGATTTTGGGTCTGTTTGAGGAGGCACGAAGTGCCACCGTGAATGATAAGTTACGACTAACTTCAGCTCTTCATATAAAGTACATTTTACATGTGACGGTTCTTTCTTGAAAGAAATTGAATGTGATCCTTCAAATCGTGAGAGTTCGTCGTTGAGATAAAAAGCTTCTCCATTTTTTATTTGTTACGATATCAAACCCATCAAAAACATTTTAAGATCTAATTCATCATATCATTGGCGGCTATGGCGTAGTCTTTTTCTGTTTCTTCGACAAATGAAAAATTGCATAAAATCTCATATAACTAACTTTAGGATGTTGCTTAACTAAACTCTTTCTAGGTGGTGTCTTGTGAAGCTCGTGTGATAGATTGCTGAGGTTAACTCAGTTTCACATTTTTCGTATGATAGAGTGCTGATAGAGTGCTGAAGTTCGTGTGATAGAGTGCTGAGGTTAACTCAGTTTTACATTTTTCAGACGAAAAAACTTTGTGAAGTAAACGTTAGGTAAATCGGTATTCCCAATTACATTCTATCTACGCTTGGTGACAATATTGAACAGTTTATTTTTACCGATTGTTTCCGATATGCGAGGAAAATGCTGTAAGCAGAGTAACAATAATTATTGTTTCCCTGCTATTATTATAATATGATGTGGCTGAATTTACATTCAAAACAGGGTGTCTCAAAAAAATGTACTCGTTTTCTAACTGGCGTTACTCATGTATTTTATATTATTGTGTCACGTGCGATCAAGTTTTCTTTTATGACCTTTAATTTTCTTAAATTTAAATTACTTTTCTTTTATTTAACTCATTAGCTTTGTATCTAAATATATGAACACCTACATCAAAGCAAAATCCGTGACTGCTGGCAGTCAAACAAGTGAGTACATTTTTTAGGAGACAAAAATTATAGCTGTATTTTCCATAAGTTGGTATTTATAATCACTTTTAGACCTTCGTTTTCTGCGCAGGTACTACGAGAAGTCGTCCCTCACCTTCATCAACGGACACGCCGGTCTGGACAGCCCAGTGCCTCTCCTTCCAAACCAAATAGAAATTGGCTTAATAAACTCACATCGGGCTGAACCTTTACCTAAAGTGAGTTGAGTTTTTAATATAAAACAAAATAATAATAATAATAAAATTAAGCAGAGTTTCAAACACATAAGCAACATAAAGGTAATCAAATTAAGCAGAGTTTCAAACACAAAAGCAACATAATGATAATCAAATTAAGCAGAGTCTTAAACACAAAAGGCAACAAAATGGTAAACAAATAAATTAATCAGCTTCTCCTCACATAATAATGCTGGGCTTTCAAATGACAGTTGAAAAAAAAATTCTAAATCTAAATTGCTTGTGCGACATTTCCACTAACATTAGCTTGATTGTTAAATGAACGTATTGTGACTGACGTCAACTGTTCTTATTATAGTTAATGATTAACACAGTCTCTGCTGCTAAAAAAAAGGTGTACAGGAGCACATTTTTTCCTTTGAAAGTTTTTGAGACAAACAGTTCGTTTGTGATCTTTCCCTGACATTTGGGTTCTGATTACTTTGCAGGACCTGGAGGACTTCATTCAGAGTAGCGGCGACCACGGCGTCATCTACTTCAGTCTCGGCAGCTACGCTAAAAGCACTGACATACCACGCAGAGCGAAGGTGCGTCTTGTATATACAGAATCTTGTATAAATACAGAACATCACAGTGACGAACAAGCCATTTTCTGTGCTCTTTAGAAATTGGTTACTAAAACCCACTCTAAGGGATACATTGAAGCACCCACATCTATGTTTAGACCAGATATTTTCTTCAATTGGACTCGGTAGATTTTGCAATCGAAATTTTTTTTTGAGTTCTCAGAACGTGTGATTACGCTAGCAGACACATTGAAGCACCCACATCTATGTCTAGGCCAGATTTTTTCAATTGCTGTCGGTAGATTTTTTCAGTTTCCCATACCGTGTGACTACATTAGAGGACAAGTAAGCCCCCACATCAATGTTTAGACAAGATTTTTTTTAATTGCAGTTAGTAGCTTTTGTTCTAGTTTCCCAGCAGGG
Source organism: Morinoia aosen (assembly GCA_030386875.1). Classification (NCBI taxonomy): domain Eukaryota; kingdom Metazoa; phylum Arthropoda; class Malacostraca; order Amphipoda; family Talitridae; genus Morinoia; species Morinoia aosen. Next base: position 45,653,509 of record CM059577.1, on the reverse strand, counting down.
CGTTCTGTGTGAAAAAGAGAGTCCTTTTCAAGTTAAAATGAATTGTATAAATTAGTGTAAAAACACGTATGCTAACATGGTTACAGGTAAATGCACCAAGTCGAAATTCATGAATAAAAATATACGCTAATGTCATCTCATATTGTAATATAATTAACATATACATTAAATATATTTTATCTCAAAATGATTCTTATTGACGTTAGCTGGCGTTCGTGGAGGCGTTCGGTCGAGTGCCGCAGAAAGTCATCTGGGGCTACGAAGGCGATGACTTGTACTTGCCACCAAACGTGCTGACGCGGTCTTGGCTTCCTCAGCAGGACATTCTTGGTGAGTGGCGCACTTCTTCCAATGCTTGTCAGTCCCGTGCTCTTGTCGGAACTGGAAATGATTAGGAACCCATTATGATATCAGTAAACTCTTCTAGCTGATGTTGAAAATGAATAACTGAGGGTCTAGCCTTAATTTTCTATTAACAATGTAGGAACAAACGATAATTTGCAGGTATTTTACGGGAGTTTCTGACGATCAATTGAATTATTCATAACCAATAATGTTTTTACATTTTTTCATAAGTCTTCAGACGCTGCACATGTGCGATTGTATATGGGTAATAGATCGATTAGCCACTTTTTAGTGGCTTTGGGTACAAACGTATTTGAATTTGTCTCATGGATTTCAGCTTCCTTGACGTTCATCGCGACAGAGCTTGTGTCAATTTGTTAAAATATAGCAAGATGAATACAATTTAAAAAGTTACCAGACTTCGATTCAATGAAATTAGGTTGTCATTTCCAAATGCTTTTATAAGTCATCTGTTGATTTTTATTCACTCCTACACATTGATTTTGAATAAATTGATTTTCCAAATGCTTTTATAAGTCATCTGTTGATTTTTATTCACTCCTACACATTGATTTTAAATAAACATATCTTCCCAGCATTTCGTTTAACTTTACTTTAGAGTCAATCATTTAAAACATAGTAATGTTTTTCCTAGAAATAAATTACTCGCCTAGAGAAAAACTGAAAACTTGCTGCTTGTAAAAAACTACTAAACATGACTAATATTATTTCCATAAAAGCTTTAGCTTGTATTAAATATAACAAAAAGTCAACACATCCACAATTACATTACCGACAGCTGTAATAGGTATCGTATTCAGAATATGCAATTATATGCATTAGTTATGGCGGACACAAGTTGAAGGTGTGGAGATATAATTAATTTGTCATGATATGACACGTAGACTTGCGCAACTCTTTGAAATTTTAGTTTATTTTGCCCATAATCCAAAAACTAGGTTTCTAATTTTTATTTATTTCTACGCTATTTACTCTCACGTCCACCGTGTTGAAGAGCGACATGGCTTATCACTCACAAAGTTCAAACCTATTTAGTACCGCCAGGACCCTGGAAATTCGGTGCACCATTAGAGAAATAACGTGTAGGTAACACATTTCTCGTGAAGAACACGAATTCATTTGTATTATTATTATTCACTAACAAATTTATGATCATTTTTTCTGCTTATTCCTACTAGGTCACCCCAAAACTCGGGTGTACATCTCCCACTGCGGGGTCCAGAGTACTCAAGAGGCAAAGTACCACGGGGTACCAGTGCTCGCTGTACCAGTTGCCTTCGACCAGCCCCGGAACGCTGCTCGGATGGTGCGCAAGAACATCGCAGTATCTCTGTCGTGGGACACGCTCACCGCTGACGACATCGTCGACGCGTTGAACACTTTAATAAACGACACGAGGTGCGCAGGAAACGAAAAATTCGTCACACTCTTTGTGTCTATTTTGCTTGTATTTGTACGAGTATGTTGTTACGGTAGACGTGACAGAAAAAGCAAAAATACAGTAAAAACCAGTATAGTTCCAATAAAACGCTGAAAATGGCGATCCATAATTTGCTGATAATAATTCCTCAGAATTTCAAGGGAATCATCCACCGATGTATAAGAGGACATGTTTCAAATGTTTCGTGATTAAGTATTTATTAAAAGATACACATCAGAGTGTATTTTAGTAGCCGTCCACTTTATGAATAATGTACCCATAGCACGTTTCGAGAGAAATTTTGTCGCTTTCTTAACTTTGCACTTTTATTTCCTACCAGCTACTCTGCGCGCATGAAGCAGCTGTCAGCAGTACTGCAGGACCAGATGGAGAGTCCGGGGGAGCGAGCTGTGTGGTGGATAGAGTACGTCATCCGCCACCGGGGGGCACCGCACCTGCAGTACACCGGCAAACGGCTCCACTTCCTGCAGTACATTTGTGCCGACGTCATTGCCTTCTTGGCCGTCTCCTTGTATATCTCCTATCGACTTCTCAAAGCAGTTGTTTTGCTTGGGGTCAGGATACTATTTTCAAACGCAAAACAGCGTAAGGTAAAAAAACAATAATTTTCGTTAATAGCTAGCTATCCTTATCAAGTCATAACTGTTTCCCGAATGTTTTTATGGTTTTGTCGTATCTTGATGAAATAAAAGTATGATGAAGTTGCTATTTTCGTCTTTGCCTTTTTTAGCCTTACATGTGTTAGCACGAGTGGCCGTTCGACGCGTCGAATTGAAATTAGTTTATATTTAGCATGAAACACAACAAAATTCGGTGAGATGTAAGTGTATATCTCCAGTAGTATAGTGTCTACACAAGCCTCACACCATCGTTTTCATTTAAAGCTACGAAAGTCCTTTGCTTAGCTTTCAAAAATATTGAAATATGTGAAGTGAATGTGAGTCGTAAGTTTTCTGCTAAGGAACGATAGAGACCATTGCCTTGTAATGCATGAGAGTTTGTTTTCGTTCCCTGACACTTTTTCGTCAGTATTTTTCCAAATAACGTTTTTAGTTCACCTTAAATTAGGACCTTCCTTAGTTACACTATCGTGTAATTCCTGAAAAAAGTATAGACGGTATTCTGATAGATACCCTAATCGTTTTAGAATTTTTTAACTTCCCACAAATATCCGAGGCTTGTGAATACTCAAGGCATCTTCACGATTGGAATTTCCCAGCAAAGTAGCCAAAAATTAAAATGTTATCAAGGTGGTGTTGCTACGGAAAGGTACCGCTGATCCGCCGCTCGCCAGCTCGTCGCCACAATATGTATTCGAAATAACCTTGAGCCTCCAACTAAAAATTATAATCCTATACTTTCAGATTGGATCATATATGACGTTACTAACAATAAAAAACAGACAGTCCCATAGGCGGGTAATCTACCCACGAGACTATGTATCTCATGCGATGGACTTTGCGAAAAGGTTGATTTGATGTTGATTAATTTTATGTCCACAGAAAGAGATGCAACGCAATTTTCATAATTTTTTTCAAAAGTTAAATAGTAAAATTCTCAATTTGTGTAACTTCTTATTGGTCAGGTATAAAAGGCTTTTCTTTTTGGAATCAAATGAAGCAGTTGCAGTATTGAATGAGATGTTTTTTCCAGCTGTTGTATAAAGCTATAAAATGGAAAAAATTATTATTTATTCCGCGGCAGTAGAATATTAAGCAAATCGTTTGCATAATAATTGTAAAACACGATAATTGAAAACCTCGTGAGCAGGTATGGAAGGAAACACAATTTTGAACTTAGAATAATTTTTACTGTAACGCGTTCAAGGAATGAAAAAATTCATAAGCACAGGCTACTAATTTATCAGAAGAACAGTGCAATCTTACAAGTAAGACAGAAAAAGACGGATTTTCATTTAAAATTTTTTTATGACTTTCAAGTAAGGGAATATGTCCCCTCTCATTGCCTGATCTGAACCCAATCGTGTTGTTTTCTTATTCTGGTGTTTTTTCCAACCAACCTCCCCCCCCCCCCCACACACACACACACGCGCGCGAACTGAAGCTCTGAAACATTACTGAAAACCGCAACCGAAAAATCCCTCAAAACATGAATTGGAACCTAGAAAAGAAATTTTTAAGCGGGCTCGAACTTGATATTCGAATGAGAGGGATATTTTAAAAAAAAATTTGGGTAATAGTGCACACAAAGGTCGTATCTCAATATAAAGATTTTCGTTTTATTTATCGCAACCTAACAGAAGTTTGATGTTTCATTAGTACACAGACCTTGTTTTCACCCTCTATTATAGAAAAATCTAAAATGCCTGATATGGGCAGGTTAAAAATGAATTTTCTGTTCACTTCAATTACATCATTTTTGGATTTGGTTAACACTATAATAAATTTCAGTGAAGTGAGTCAGTTGCGATTGAACAACATGAACATGTTGCATTGCAAAACAATAATATGTTGTTTATGTACAGATAAAGCGTTTATGAGCCGGTGTGAGATAGAAGCAGATCGGAAAGACCGAACAAGCGAGTAAGCAAACGTACAAACAATCAAATCTGCGTTAGCATGAAGGTGAATGAAGCAAGATATATTTTGAAATATATTTGCTATTAGCACAAATCATAAACTGGAAGCAAAATATTCGAAAACAGAAATTGTTCACTAATTCGTCTCATACACAGAATGAGGGAAAAACAGAAGTTTTATCGGCAGAGAGACAATTTCTTCAAAATATCATTTCTAAGTCGAAGATAAGCTTTAATGGAGAGCTAACCCTTTATAGCGAAATCACCAAAAACTATCTGTGAGAATAAATGAGATAAATGCAGTATTTTCCTTACGAAAATGATTTAAATATCACACCATCCGACTTCGATGGGTGGCAGTGAAGTATAATAAACGCCAGTTATAGTTCGTATTCATCAGCTAAACAAACTAACTAAAATTTCTAAAACAGCTTTACATTTATGCATTTTGTTTATGATTTGTGAAAATCAGCAAAGCGCTGTGCGCCATGAAATGTCAACTGGAAAGAGAATTTTGTTAAAATGTGTCAGACGTTGTTGCATTTTAAAATCTTACGAAACAACCCAGCCAAACCCAGCCTAACCCACTCTAACCCAGCCTAATTCAGCCCAACCCAGCCTAGTCAAGCTCAAACTAACCCAGCACAGCCCAGCAAAGCCCAGCCTAACCGAGCATAACTCAGCCAAACCCAGCCTAACCAAGGCTAACCTAGCCTAACCCTGCCTAACCCAACCCAGCCTAATCCAGCCCGGCCAAGTCGGGTCAGGTTGGGTCAGGTGGTTGCGACTAGTGAGTCACCTAAGTTGTGAAGAGGAGCAGAAAATTACCAAAAGAAGGTGGTTCTTGTAAAAAAAATTCTTCGCTGATTTTGCAATAATTAAAATTGAATTTGATGGAACGAAGATCGCTTCAAGCCTAAAAAACAGTTATTACTTTTCGATAGGACTAGAATAAGTTAGATTTTATGTTTGTTTTAAACCTCTCTAACCGCAGCAAAGACGTTGCTAAGAGACAAAGAAGGAAAGCACCATTTAGTATGCACTAAAGGTAATGCGGAATTTACGCTCAAGGTGCATAGAAACAGTAAGTTTAGAAAGAAGTTCATGAACTGAGATAAAAATTGAAGTACAAAGTAGTAGGTGCTGAAAAACAAGACAACAGTAAACCGAAAATGGTGGTCCTTAACAAAATAAACATTTCCGTCTTCATCAAAAATAAGGCTTACATAGCTCTCTCCTAGGGGCCTGACAAATTCCTCCCTGGAATACTAATTCCCATAGATACAATAGTTGTATCATCTTGACGGACCTTTCGATAGAAAGAGCTTGGATCAATATAAGAGATTCCATTAAAATATAGGGAAGATTTTGAGATACCATCAGAAAATAAGGTGGGCACAGAACGATGCGGCATCGAGGGAGAACTTTAGCTTCGGACCCAGTCAGCTGAAGTTATGCATTCGAACAAAAGTTATATCTGTGTCACTCAAAGTTTATTTGAAATTGATTAAAGGACTAAAGAACCATAGACTTCTAAACAATGAAATGACCATGTGATGAAAAAAAGAGTCTTTAATTACCGATGATGACAAGGCCTAAGTAGAAAGATCATACTATTTTCAAGAAATAATTTTGCAATATTTTTTGAAATGAAATTACTCAGAAATTCAAGGACACCCCAGATGTGTCGAATTCATTAGTAGTGGTGAAAGACTGTTATAATCCATGGCATAGTTGAATACATGTTTCACACATTAAATACATGCTTTTCGTAAACACACTGAAAATTTTTTAAATTAACAGGAATCAATCCTCGTTTTTCAAAATTGGTTGGAGAAAGTTAACACTTAAGAATGGGCCTAGGGGAGTATGGAAGCAAGTTTTAAATGTATAAATCCCGTCTTAAATTACTTTCAATGCGTTGAAAATATGTTTGTAAATATTCATAAAAGAATATATGAATGAAGAAATATATACAGATAAATTCTGTACAAATAGTTATACTCAGAAATATATTAATTTGCACTCAAAGTGAAATGAGAATAAGAAATAGAACGTTATTATAACATGCAGGAGGAGAGTATTGCAATGATTGCTTCATCTATATCATAAAAAGAGACACGCATTGATTCCGTAAAATCGTTCGCAGATCTGCAACCCTTGCGAGTTTCAACAAATTCTGTTTACTGCATCCTACGTTCGAATTGAGAACTGACGCCAGAATAAATGGAATTGCACGAGCGTCTGAGGAAATGTTTCGAGAGAATTATGCATTTATCTGCTCAATGAACGCAATAATTTCGGACCGTATTATCTGAAATGCATTGGTCTAGTACGATCCAGGAATCATTGTGTTGGCAGGTTTACGGCTCCTTAGCCCAGCATTTCAATTACCCGTGCACTTGGTTGTAAAAGCATAGACATTGAGCGGGCACTGCAATCCCACCCAATTCAATTTCGTATTTCGGTATAAATATATTATTAATTCAATCACGGAGATTGAACTGTAGTAGCGCGCTGTTTCGATTGTGTATTAGTGTGCAATTTTTAGTTAGAAAATTTTCGAAAACTCACACAGAATGTATTATTTTTCCGGCATATGATCAAGCGAACAGGTCTTGCTCCTGAGGAGTTTGTGAAAGAAAGTATCGGAAATACGGTTTTCGAATTTTAGGACTTGTAGGAATGAATTTCAGCAACACACGATAATAATTTTTCTAATTTTCACCTGTGCGTGTTATTGTAGTACGTGCTAATATTTTTGCTGTTTTTTATATTACAATCTGGCAAATTTCATTATTATTTATATTTCTGTGGGGAGTTGTGCACGTCCTCTACCGAGATTCCTGCCTTAAGCAAGTTGGCGAAGGAAGCAAACATCTTGTGACATCGCTTAATAAGGGCACGAAAATTCCAGACCCATAAGACTGACCCACAATCACATATCCTGATAGGTACGGCTGAATATTTCCCGTAAGCCGAAGAAGGAGTGACTTAGCTATGTAATTTAAATGAGAATGTGTGATAGTATGTTAGTTTAATGGGTCAGGAATCTTCGAGCTCTAATGAAGCGGAAAGAGTTAATCAGTGTCAGCCTTGCTTATGGGCTTTGAATAGTAACTATGATACGTTAAAATAATCTTTTAGCAATGCAATTAAAATTGCAGCTTTCAAGTTTACCATACCCCTGCCAATGTTCACCTCATGTTTTCCATGATGTCCTCTGGGTCTTTGACTAAAATTTTGAATAGTGTTCACCTGATCATTCAGAGTGACGTATTTTCCCATAGCACAGTCATAGTAGGGATTGCAGAAATCGCTGAAAAGAAACTTTATTCTGGCATTTCGTGATATAAAAAAAGGAAAACAAGTCACTGAATGTAATACATAAAATTTTACGCAGAAAAATAGGGGAAAAGTAATTAACAGTTTTTGCTGCTTATTAGTTCAAACAAGACGGGTTCTAAACACTTAATGACTTTTAATTTTTGTTTTTCTAGTCGTACTGAAACAATATCTCCAAAAGAAAACAACCGCCGCCTTGATGAGCCTGTATCCGATGTACAAGCAGACGGCCAAGAAGACAATGACGTCGGCACAAATGTACTGCAGGAAGTGGAGCCGTTTGCCGGTGTACTGCAGGTGCGGCGCCCCCCGGTGGCGGATGACGTACTCTATCCACCACACAGCTCGCTCCCCCGGACTCTCCTTCTGGTCCTGCAGTACTGCTGACAGCTGCTTCATTCGCTCAGAGTAGCTGGTAGGAAATAAAAGTGAAAAAATAATAAACAATAACTTATGTTCTCGATACTTGTTGCGGACTCTTTCTATAAAAGCACATTGATAACATCTTGAAAATAAACTCATTTGGTTAATGTTCAAATCAAACGATCAAATAGAGATGAGTACTCCTCAAGCTTGTCTCATACATTGATTAATAACACCGTAATAATGGCAGCCGAAAACAGTCAATTCACAGTGGCCATTTTTAGCACACAAATTTTATTCCGTAATACGAATTCGTTACTACTACAAGTGAAAAATTCCTAGTGCATTTTTTGGAGTTTGGCATATGACTAAGCCCTCAGAAATATTTTTAAGCAACTCCCTCTTTACCAAAGTTGATGTCTCTCAACGTATGTCTACTACCTAGATGAGTCTTCTGGTAACATTTCATCCTCGTACTCTTTGCCCAAACTAAATCATCCAACCAAACGCACACCATTCACCTTCAGTCCTTCTCTAAACCCCTTGACACTTTAATTTAAGGAGAGTTTCTCTTATCATTCACCTTCAATGAAAGAATATCTACTACCTAGATGAGTCTTCTGCTAAAATTGTTCCCTCAAACTCTTTTCCCAAATAGTAAATCATGCAACCAGACACTTATCATTCACATTCAGCCCTTCCCCTCAGTCCTCAGACACTTTAATTTGAGAAAAGTTTCTCATCGCCTTCTTTTCTTTTTCCTGATTTTTCCCTCCTACACTCACCTGGTGTCGTTGACGAGGACGTTGAGGGCGTCGACGATGTCGTCAGCGGTGAGCGTGTCCCACGACAGAGATACTGCGATGTTCTTGCGCACCATCCGAGCAGCGTTCCGGGGCTGGTCGAAGGCAACTGGTACAGCGAGCACTGGTACCCCCGTGGTACTTGGCCTCTTGAGTGCTCTGGATCCCGCAGTGGGAGATGTACACCCGAGTTTTGGGGTGACCTGGCAGGAACGAGCAGGAACGAGCAGTGGGCAGCTACGGATGCTTTATTTCCAATTTCAAGCCTGATACATATCACCTTATACATTGGATTTTCAAATGCCTTATAACTAACGCCAGGACGCCATTACGCTTTCCCCCGGTCAAGACCGGTACCCATTTCAGACACCTGGGTAGAGTGGGGTATTGTGCTTGGAATTTTTCCCCTATACCCAACAGAGAAAATCGCCACCAGCGCCGGGACTCGAACCAGGGTCTGCCTGGACGGAGGCAAGTTCGCTAGTCTCTCAGCTACGACGAGCACAGCTATTAAGTATTTAATTAGTAAAATTTCAAACGTTGCAGTAGTATTGGCATCAGTGTTATATTTGTGAGTATTAAGCAATGTGTATTCTTTGGAAGCGGATGTGAGAGGAAGTGTAGAGGAAACAAGAAATCATACTTTTAACAAAAAGTTTATTCAATGGCAAAATGGGCTATGTTTCTAGGAGATGATTTGACGCTCTATGTGAATGCCTCTTTTGAGTCAAACTTGCTTTTTCCACCGCAAGTAATTCAGGAGATGACGATGAGGTAATGATCTTCTATCTCCGTTTCCTTCTCAAATTTTGTCATGTTCTTTTCATTCACCAAAGCTGTTGTTGGTACTAATTAATGTTTTTGTTTTTTTAAGACTATACCACACCTTTGAAGCAAACTTATCTAGTAATACGATTGTAGTGTAAGAATAAATTTTTCTGTTGAAATTTATTTCTTCTTTACTACAGGCAAACTTGTTCTCAAGAGTATAATAGACATCGATGTCACTTAAGATAATTTCTGCCAAACGGGAAAATTTTGGATGTCACTTACTTCTTTGACCATAGCTCCACCAGCAAACTTAAGTTAACATATTTCCAAACGAAACTTTAATTTTACAACTATATTGATGTACTTATGACATAATGAAACAATGGGGATTTTAATGAAGTTGGTTGACCTCGATTGCCAAACATCTAGTTACAATGGGGCCTACATTAACTCCGTGGGAATCTTTTGACTTTTGACGTTTTTGATTTCAGGTTTTCGTTTTTATTGGAGTATTCTGATTTTAATTTTTATTGGAGTATTCTAGAATTGACAAGCAATGGAAGCAATGGAGTTGTCTGGAATAGACGAGCAAGAGAACGAGTGCGCCACTCACCAAGAATGTCCTGCTGCGGCAGCCAAGACCGCGTCAGCACGTTTGGTGGCAAGTCCAAGTCATCGCCTTCGTAGCCCCAGATGACTTTCTGCGGCACTCGACCGAACGCCTCCACGAACGCCAGCTAACGTCGTGAAGAAAAACGCTTGAAACTAATATTAACATTCATTTAATCCTTTCAACTATTTTATGTAATTAGTTAGATTAACAAGAGACCATTATTCACAAATTTTGAGTAGTTTTTACTTTTTAACATTACATGCACGGTATCACATCCGCGGTAGCATAAATATTTGTCTAGGTTCTACATTGGATCTTTGATATTTTAACTATTATAGGGAGTTAAATTTGAATTGTCAAGTTTTAGATGATGATGCTCAACAAAACGATCTTAAACATTGCTAAATGAATCTCAGTTGCTAGTTGGAGTTTTCAAGTTAAATCTTTGGTGAACACGTTAGTTATCGAAATTAGTTTTTTAACTCGATCGTGTTTTTTGTCAAGCAGAATATCGAAAAGGTGCCTGGAGGAAAACCCAATAATTATATTTGAAAAAACTTTGAGTTTGGTCATGAAAACGAGCGCCTTAGTGCAGCTATTGGAGTGCGAATTGAATGCTCATCTCTTTTACGAATACAAGACAAGATAATTTTGTTCTGATGGGTATACACAACTAGTAGCACGCTCTAATGACTAGATTAGATTAAATGTTAGTTTGAGCCTCCTTAGCCGCAACAAAGGCGTTTTAAAAAGAGGATGGAGGAAGGCACCACTTAGTATGGACTTAAGGGAACGTGGAATCTATGCACATGGTAGATAGAAACAGTAAGTTTAGAGAAAAGTTTATGTAACAAGATATAAGTTTAAGAAGAAAGTAGTACGTACTGAAAAAATATGACAGCAGTGAATCGAAAAAATTGTCGGAAAAAAAAAAACAAAAAACTGCTCTATTTCAACAAAATGAAGGCCTACCTAACCTTAATCTCGGGACCACACATAGAGTAGTCCCTCAGGGAGCGCTAATTCACATAAACAATAATTATATCACTCTGAGAGGTCACGCTGCTAAGCATGCAAAGCCAGCTAGCCTTTGCTCTATTGGACTCATTTGCCCCACGTTTGCAGTACTGGACAGCATGACATACCTTCGCTTTGCTAGACAAAATCATACAAGACACAAATACCTTTGCTCTACTGGACAGCATGACACACCTTTGCTTTGCTGGACACAAAAGCCGTGCCGTGACTAAGCTGGATATAATCATGCAAGACATATCTTTGCTTTACTAGACGATTGTTAAATGCCTTCGTTTCACTGCCCAACGAGTCACAATCGCTTAACTAGACATACTAATACAAGACAGGTGCTGCTTTAGCGTGAGGTCTACCTCACTATGGCATGAGATCTTCCTCTCGTTAGTACTATAGCGTGAGGTTAGGTTACTAATGGAAATTACTAATATCCATACATTTAATTCAGCGATAAAGATTTAATTTGTACATCTCAAACTGCACCTGGGTAGGTGATATATGGCGGTAGACCTCACACTATAGTAGCACGGGTAGGCGATATATGGCGGTAGACCTCACGCTATAGCAGCACAGGTAGGCGATATACGGCGTAGACCTCACGCTATAGTAGCAAGACTTACCTTCGCTCTGCTGGACACTTGTTACATGCCTTCGTTTTACTGTTCCAACAAAACACCTTTGCTTAGATGGGCATAATAATACAAGACATACCTTAGCTCTATTGGGCATGTCAGCGCTTTTAGCAAAGCTGCCGAGGCTGAAGTAGATGACGCCGTGGTCGCCGCTACTCGACATGAAGTCTTCCAAGTCCTGCAGAGTTAGGAAAAACACGCACATCAGTGCGTGACAGCACGAGAAATATTTGTCTCTGCTCTGCTTTCACAATATCATCGCCTGCTCAAATCGTGAATAGTCTCTGAAAAGTGAGGTTGCGTTTCTCGTACTACTATGAAGCATTTTTGCCCATGGTTTGGAGAATTCTTCTTAAACATTCAAATTCGAGATTTATTCGGAATTGCTCAGAGAGAGAACTTGATTATCATTGTGTTGCTTTTATATTTAAACCTCTACTTAATTTGACTTAATTTGATTATCATTATTTTGCTTCTGTACATATAACAACTTAATTTCATTATCATAATTTTTTTTGTGCTTAAAACTGTACGTAATTTGATCATCATTATGTTGGTTTTACGTTTGAAACACAACTCACTTTAGGCAAGGGTTCCGCCCCATGTGCATTTAGCAAGCCAATTTCAATTTGGTTCGGAAGGAGAGGCACGGGGTTGTCTAGCGCCGGGTGTCCATTGATGAAGGTGATGGACGACTTCTCGTAGTACCTACCCAGAAAACAAAGACCCAAAAGTGAATAAAAATACCAACTTATAAAAAATAGAGCTATAATCATTCCCACATAGGTAGAGTGATCAGCTCACTTTACCCTGAAATGCTCTCACTATCCTCCACGTAATACATGTTACATCTTGCGTTGTCGAAGTCAATAATTCAAATAGCGGAATTCATTCTGGTATCTCACAACTACTTTTTGCACACACCTAGTTCGTTACGTACCACTGCAACCTAGCATGATCTACAACACAGTACTTGCAGAGTCTCTTCAAGTCTTTTTCGAAGCGTGGAAGTTAAGCATCACTCTTTCAACAAGAAAGACCATTCTTTTATCGTCAGAGGATACTTTCATCTAACACTGCGCAGTTTGTTTAACAATAATAGAAAATGTGAAAATAAATAAGAGATGTTAGAGCGTGAACTTTGCTGCTCATTGAGCTTGTATTTCATTCACTCCCTCTCGTCTGGGCTTAGAAGCTGAACAAATATTTCGATGACTCGAATGTATTAATGAAAGGAAAATAAAGGTCGATGACCGTCCACAGGGTTTCCAAATCCATGAAATATTCCTAGCAGAGTGCACAGCTATTGCGAAAGCTGCATACTATTGAAAAACTACAAAAATAGCCCCTAGATACCTCACCTTGACATGTCTCTAACGTCTGGGAAAACTGTTTTTAAGAATGCTTGGTCAGTGTTTTCGATCGCTCGCATGGGCCACGTAAAGGTTAGCAAAGCTAAAACATTTGCAACGCGTTCTAAAAAATTCATGTCTTCATCGTAGGGGACGAGCAGACACGGAACCACCGAGGGAGGCAACCAATTGCCATCCAAAGTCATGGCAAAATATTCCACTCCGAGTTTATAATCATCATTAAGGGTCCTGTGAAGTTGAAAGTGAATGGCGAGGAAACCCCCTTCCCAATTTCTGACATAATAATAGCATCAAAAGAGTGACGACGCTTCCAAAGTTCCCTCACTTCTTTATTGTCCCACATATGTTTTCCGACCCTCACTATTTCATTTGTGTATACAGATAATGCATCAGCGATTTCTACCATGTCAAAAGCGTTTCCTTGAATTGAAGGTTCGGATCCCATAACGTTCAGGTTGACAAAATTAGGGTGTGAGAAGGTGGCATTGTAGCTCGTGATGAGCGTGACGGAATGGTTTGCAGCGACTAGATTACGTGCCAGAGTCAGGTCGAACTGATGGACAGATTTACTTTCTAATAAAAGTGTTATTAAAATGTTGTAACCGTGTGCAAGTGACACCACCGTTCAGGCTAAAATAAGAACGTGACGCAGAAGCATTTTCGACCCTATTTCAATTGAGAATAGTTTCTAGAGCGCTTAATTTGACAACAACGACATCGACCTAAACGCCGTTGTAATGGGTGAACAGCTTTGAGTTCAAGTTCACCATTGGGTTTGAAAGCTTCCAATGTTGCAACAGCAAGAAAGTCCTTTACCACTCCTTACGACGCAAAGCGAAGCACTTGGAAGCAGACGCGACGTATCTCAGATGTGATAAGTGAAACCTGATATCAAGGCACAGTGCCCCATGTCTTCCAACGTTAAGGGACTGCTTTTCAGTGTCATCATGGACATTTTTTTGAGAAATTGCTTGTTCAGAGGCATTTTTGTGGGATTCCTGAACTAAACCTTGCGGTTTTGATGCTGAACTGGTTATGAAAATCTTTCTGTTATGTTCTTATGCACTGAGGATAATTTTGTTAAATTTATGACTAACGAAGTGCGTAAATTTGCAAACCAGAAAAACAAGGATGATAGCCGTGTTGCGATACAGAGAAAGGGGTGGGTTTAGGACCCCCTTTCCATACGCTGAGGGAATTCCAACCCCCACACATGTTATAGTATTATCCTTTATGCTTGCGTACACCTGTATACCAGACATGGAGAATAAAAGAATTTGAAAGATTAAGACACATTTATTTTTGAGATGAACACGTGGATAAACACACAAGGCATGGGAACGAAATGATTTGAAATGGCACAGCGGCGTCAATGAAAAATACGTAAGTTTCTACCGCCATAATATTTAAACACGACATCATACAAATGTGCTGCTTACCGAGCCTTCAAGTTACAAATACTCCCTCGTTGACAACGATTCACGCATCCACAGTAACACAAATCATAATATTTGCGAGAGTAACACATCACGATTTAACCTGGAATTGTGACACGGTGTCGAATCATACAACGGGAAGTCGATCCTCGACTAAATAGACACAATAAATCGGTTGCCTATAAAATTAGATGATCCTTCACGATACTTTGGAAAGCACTTATCTGTGTGCTGCTCTACATCTGAAATTGAACTTCAATCACCACCTAAAAGAGCTCTCACAACTATGAAACACTCGCACTTTTGATAATAAATGATTCACTGATGGACATTCACTGACGATGCTGTTGCTCACTGCTAATGTTCAGCGTCGTAGCTTTAGGTTTGCTGCAGGTGTAGGCTGATGTCTTGCCCGCGCTGCAGCGACGCCTCTGCCGCTCCCTCATCGTGCCGCCGGCATTCCAACTCGAGTTCACAGCCGCCGTGGTGCCTGGAGTGTCTTAAGAGTCTCAATGGCAAGCCACTTCACTGTAGATTTGCGTGTTGCTTTACGCATTGTGGGTGGACGAACTTAACTGTTTGCCATTTGCAATGTTGACGACTGCCGCTGAAGTTGACTGTGAGTTCGACCCCGATGCACAGATGTTGAATGCTCTTGGTTGAATCTCCGACGCGTTTATTCATGACGATCACCGATGCGAGGCTGGTTTACTTCGATTAGGCTTCCTTTGTAAGACGATGCTTCAATGACTTCCGACGTCCAACGTTATTTTATGTGCCTCGAATTATTAACTTTCAAGTTGCAGTTGGGTATAAGGCCAGCCGACGAGGCTGGCCTATTGTGTAGAACACCCTCAGACGTCTTGCGCAGTCTCTCACGTGTGTTCAAAAATTCCTCCTCATGCTTCCTTCTACGGGCCTTATATGTGTTTCGCTTCCCTCTTTCTCGATCGTTCTCGACGCTTCTATTCTACAGAGGCAGCATCTGCAACCTTATTGGCGGAATTCTTGCTCGTTCTGACGTCTGGGACTCTCATTGGTGCGTGTTGAGACACACCTTCTTGCGTCATACCTTTGGCGCGCGGTGATTCGCTTAGATTGTGTGGGCCTCTGTTACTACGTCACATCCGCCCAACGCCCTCGAAACCCCGGCTTGCCTTGTGATACCTCTACCCCAAACAATCGCCGCTTGTTTTTCCGACCGAACAGTTAAGAATTGTCCTTAACACACACGTGCAAACTTTGGTCCACATTCTCACGCTCAAGAATAACAGTGATAACGGTTTTTACACATTTTCTTAAAGTATTTTGGCAAAAAAATATGAAGTTACGAGACATGTTTCCCAAAATCTTGTGAGGGTAGTATTTCTGGACAATACCCTCATCGCCCCAGAAAAATTTGGGCCAACTTGCAAAGTTGGTTCAAATTTTCACCCGTTAATTTTAATTATGACCGTGACATACCCCTTACGTTTAAAAATTAGAAAATGTTCATCCCCTTCTTTCAATTCCTTCGCTTTCCCCGACATCAGAATGTCCTTACGTATCACCTCATGATTTACCTTCTTGCAACACGCCTATGTTGACGCTTTTATAACAAAAATTCATTAATGCCTGACACACACTAAATAATTGAAACGCATTTCTTACACACATTATTTTAGTACGCAAATAGCAAAGAACACAGTAAAGGTACCGCACATATCCGACAACTTACACGCATCAAATAAAACACACACGACATATTATTCTCGAATTGCTCTCGGCAATTCATCGACATAGATAAACATATCAATTAGAGAACGAAAAATCGGCGAATTTGTTACAAGCAGAGACATCCTTTCAGCTTTCTCGGTTGCAATCCACCTAAAAACACAATCTCCAATGGAGGTAATTTTCCGACCTCAAGTTTTCTTCCTCATAATTATCATTTCATCCTTTGATTCAAAGTAGACGTTTCCTTGCAACAAACTTGCTGTTGCTCCTCCTGCGCGCCTAGTTACAGCTTGTGGTTGTTGTTCCTGTGACTTGTTGCTCCTCGGCTTGCTACTGATCCTCGGCTTGCTACTGATTCTGGCTTGCTACTGATCCTGGCTTGCTACTGATCCTGGCTTGCTACTGATCCTGGCTTGCTACTGATACTGGAGAGGGCCCCCTGCTGAGAATCGAAGTTACTGAAGCTTTTCCATAAAAAATTCATCCTTGGCGTCACGTGAATTCGTGGAAAATTCCGTAGATCCTCGTTGCGTAAACTCGCGGACAAATCCTGTAGATTACGGCGTCAATACGCGTTGGACTCCCACGTCGGAGCTCATAAGCTCTTTCATTATAATTGTAGAAAATGAAGCACATTTATTTGCGAAGACCTTCAGGTTTTGTTCTCAGTCAGCTCGGCGCCTAGCATGACATCAACCCCTTAGGTTCGCGTTATAGTGCCAAGATCAACTTCCGTAAATACGCGTTTAATTGTCTAACATGGTTACTTGGTAATCGAGAGACAGCGCATTACATGGTCGCTCAACGTAAGAATGGTTCCTCGGTTTCCTTCAAATCTGCCTTGAGTGAGGCGGACGTGAGCTACGCGAAGAATTCCTCCATACACACATAAAATATTTAATTTCCGGTATCCTCAACCAACTCTAGACAAAGCCGAAATTCGTTCGACGGTGTTACTAATCGGTCAAATCACCTCACAAGACTATATGAACATTATTACACATGATGTACGAACTCGCAGGAGATTTACCTTGTAGGCCGAAATCCTGAATACGCACCAATAAAAAAAAACACATATGCATTGGGTATTGTCAAGGCGTCTAACTTTACATTATACTCTGCCGCGAAGGCTTTTCTAACGATCAGACATTATGACAACACCGACACACCAGAAAAATTACACATACATTGGGTACTATCAGGTCATCGGACTTTACGTTATACTCGGCCGCGAAGGCTTTTCTAGCGATCCGACATTCTAGCAATACCGACATACAAAGAAATGCAGAAATAAAATAGACATAACACAAATTTATCCGATTCTCAGCCCCAGATTCAGAGCAGCACATTTAAATGATTCCACGTTGCTCGACGACATCGTTCGTACATACGATTTGTATATATTCTTTCTGTTTCGAAGTTTCACCAACGTCGTTAAACAACGCATTAAGGGAATTATCACCCTAATGATTATCATGCCTACATGACAATGAACAAAAAATGAAATTAATGACGTATACCAATGATGTTTGAGAATGACCAGCGTCAGCGTCAACAACATTATGGGGAAAGAGTGATCAAGAAATTCCCACACCACGGCGCTGATACCTTCACCAGTTTGACTCAAATAACTCGTCATTTTGATACGACACATTTATAAATCAATGTTACTGATCATACTCTCTCAGACATTTCCTACTTTCAAATCCTACATTATAACCTCACGTAATACCACACCTAACTTCACGCACAAGAGAATTTTATAGCCTTGGCTCAGAACGGCCATAAATTACATAGCTTCGCTGCACCGCAGACTGTCACGCTGATTCTTATTGTCAAGATAAATTCCATGTATTCACTGCAATGCTTTTCATTTCAATTCTCACGCTGTATTAAATCCTTCTAACAGAAAATAAAGTCTCCATATGGAATATTGTACATTTCCGACAATGTGAAACGCTCATATTTCCGTGAAGCTAACTCGTTAACTTTGCCTAAGCAAGAACACACTCTCAGTGTTACACAATAATTCAGTTTGAATTACCGACGAGAATGGACAGCATCATTTAAGATTTTATAAAAATATTAAATGCATTACGCTTGCAACTTCAAAAACGAAATTTATACATCGAGTATTGTAGCTGACTTCATGAAATTCTCACTTTGATACAGCAAAAATCCTCCTTGATACAGCAAATCTCCTCTTTAATTTTCATTAACTCCTTAGGAACAAACTCCAATTGGGTGGTATATTCCAGTGTTAACAAAATTATTAAAAGTTTCAATTCATCATGGTGAGCATCAACTTGAAGGTTCCTATTCTGGGCAATCAACGATATAAACAAAAATGCGAGCTTAAATTCAATACGCGTTCAAACTGATACAGAAAAATTATTTTATCGGCGACCTGTAACCGTTTAGACTACAAAAAAAATTGCATTTAATCCACGTGTTTACCTTTTAAAATCTACAGACACTTAATATAATAAAATTCCTTCCTACCTGAAGGCAGCTAGGATTGAATAATCTTAAATTACTACGCTCTACTGTCGAATTCACATCAAAAGGAAATTTTCAAACATCATGAATTTATAAAAGTTAAGGAAGCAAAATTTTATGCTCAGTGAATTTGATATAAAGGTATGGATTAACTCATGTCAGGGTCGAAATGGATTGTATACTTGGCACATGTGAAAAATCACCCAAAATATTTAATGATTTTGGTGTATTATTATTGAAGCAATTATTTAAATTCTCACTCTGATGTACTGGAGCTTATCACAATGATCTTGTGATAAGAAGAGGATGACGAATTTACTTTACTTAACACACGAGCAGCGGCGTCATTTCTATCTAAGCAAATAAAATTAGACCACGAACTGAATGCGCAGCATCGTAGAAAATCATCACTTACTTTAACACACTACATTTAATTTTTATCCTAAGCACCGTCACTTAATTCATTCAACAATTTTGCAACAAGAATTTACCACCCCTTTGATAGCAAGGAAATTGATTCTCAAAATTCCCATTACTGCTTCTCAGCAGATGTCAATTTTATAATTGAAGCACTCAGATATCAACGAGTGAAAATATGAATTATGTTGCTGAAGCTGATTGGAGAAGCTTGACGCACACGAGGCCCAAAATTTTTGCAAATTATTTATAAGTGAGGTATCATTTAAAAGAAAATTCCAACTAGATTAATTACTGAATGTCTCAAAGCCCAGATAAATGTAAACTTGTTCCAAAGATTCTCTTAAGATGAGGCGGTGTTTGCTAAATTTACGGCGTTATTCTCCAGAGCCATCGCTGCACACCTAAATTCAGTTAAACCTAATAATTGTACACATGATATAAAATTCAACCAAAAAAAAATTTTTAGCACTCAAGAAAAATTTTATAGAACACAGCGTCAAGAAAATAGAGCAAGTATTCTCCTAGCAAACGCAGCAGAGCTTATCTACTGATGCACAATGATTATTTCTACTCATAACACATTCAACTGTAAATTTCCACTGAAGAATGAAGGACATTTAAATTTGATGACTCACTGCAGCATTTGACAGGATTTGATGGTTTTGGAAGTTCAAGAAAATTAGAAATGCTCAGGAAACCATGCTTCATTATTCTAAATAATTGGGGCTAGATTCGCTGTGGAAAGTTACATCAAGTCAACTCAGCATTATGACGAGCTTGAACACTTTGTGTAATACTGATGAAGTGAGTTTCTTATTTGATTTATAAAAAACTAATGTTAATGGATCACTCAGCTTCAAATGACTTAGTCTCGCTCGTTTAAATTAGCCACTTCAGGAGATGGTCTGGCTACGACCACAAGAATTTGGTTTATCGCCTTACGAGCAGTGTCCAGTGCCTGCCTGTCTCCTCAAACTCTGGGCCGTCAATTAGACGGCACTCAAAAATGCATCGAGAAAAATTTAACAGGCAGAAATTTCTATTTAACATTGAGCACTTATATGATTGAATTGACTGTTTGATCATTACACACACAAAAAAAATATTCGGACACCGCATAAATCATTTAAAAAAATTCACCCATGCTGAGAAATAGATATCACGAAGCACACAATCCAATTTGCATTTCATCCTGTTACGGAACGTGGCCAAATTATGCTGCCTCTCGGATGCACCAAAAAGAAAATGTGCCAAGAAGACAACGCTATCAATTGAACTTTGATTTAATATTTTCTCAAACAACATTAACTGAATTAACTCAGCGGCACGAGAAAACTGAGCAAAGATCTCGGAAAATATCAATTCCTCATAGCATTTCGAAATTAATGGCCATGGATAACACTTAGTCAAGTACACTTCAAATTAGGCGCTCAGATTTAGTCCGACTGCAGCTGCCAGAATCTCCATTTTATTACTCCGTCCTTCAACCGCGCGACCGGCGTTAGGCGTCGGTACAGCACGTCCACGGCACCGCTCTCTACGTTAGAAATTTTACTCCAAGTTGGAATGCCCACGAAATGACACGGATGAATTGTACTTGCAGAAAATTCTGCTTAATTATCGAGCGACTATTTGACTGAATTAAAAAAAAGAAGAAACAGATTTTTTAGACAACTGAAAATAATAAAAAAATCTCCATGTTGATATACAGACAGTACGCTTACATAGGACAATTAATATATATTTCTCCTGTTGCGATACAGAGAAGGGGTGGGTTTAGGACCCCCTTTCCATACGCTGAGGGAATTCCAACCCCCACACATGTTATAGCATTATCCTTTATGCTTGCGTACACCTGTATACCAGACATGGAGAATAAAAGAATTTGAAAGATTAAGACACATTTATTTTTGAGATGAACACGTGGATAAACACACAAGGCATGGGAACGAAATGATTTGAAATGGCACAGCGGCGTCAATGAAAAATACGTAAGTTTCTACCGCCATAATATTTAAACACGACATCATACAAATGTGCTGCTTACCGAGCCTTCAAGTTACAAATACTCCCTCGTTGACAACGATTCACGCATCCACAGTAACACAAATCATAATATTTGCGAGAGTAACACATCACGATTTAACCTGGAATTGTGACACGGTGTCGAATCATACAACGGGAAGTCGATCCTCGACTAAATAGACACAATAAATCGGTTGCCTATTAAATTAGATGATCCTTCACGATACTTTGGAAAGCACTTATCTGTGTGCTGCTCTACATCTGAAATTGAACTTCAATCACCACCTAAAAGAGCTCTCACAACTATGAAACACTCGCACTTTTGATAATAAATGATTCACTGATGGACATTCACTGACGATGCTGTTGCTCACTGCTAATGTTCAGCGTCGTAGCTTTAGGTTTGCTGCAGGTGTAGGCTGATGTCTTGCCCGCGCTGCAGCGACGCCTCTGCCGCTCCCTCATCGTGCCGCCGGCATTCCAACTCGAGTTCACAGCCGCCGTGGTGCCTGGAGTGTCTTAAGAGTCTCAATGGCAAGCCACTTCACTGTAGATTTGCGTGTTGCTTTACGCATTGTGGGTGGACGAACTTAACTGTTTGCCATTTGCAATGTTGACGACTGCCGCTGAAGTTGACTGTGAGTTCGACCCCGATGCACAGATGTTGAATGCTCTTGGTTGAATCTCCGACGCGTTTATTCATGACGATCACCGATGCGAGGCTGGTTTACTTCGATTAGGCTTCCTTTGTAAGACGATGCTTCAATGACTTCCGACGTCCAACGTTATTTTATGTGCCTCGAATTATTAACTTTCAAGTTGCAGTTGGGTATAAGGCCAGCCGACGAGGCTGGCCTATTGTGTAGAACACCCTCAGACGTCTTGCGCAGTCTCTCACGTGTGTTCAAAAATTCCTCCTCATGCTTCCTTCTACGGGCCTTATATGTGTTTCGCTTCCCTCTTTCTCGATCGTTCTCGACGCTTCTATTCTACAGAGGCAGCATCTGCAACCTTATTGGCGGAATTCTTGCTCGTTCTGACGTCTGGGACTCTCATTGGTGCGTGTTGAGACACACCTTCTTGCGTCATACCTTTGGCGCGCGGTGATTCGCTTAGATTGTGTGGGCCTCTGTTACTACGTCACATCCGCCCAACGCCCTCGAAACCCCGGCTTGCCTTGTGATACCTCTACCCCAAACAATCGCCGCTTGTTTTTCCGACCGAACAGTTAAGAATTGTCCTTAACACACACGTGCAAACTTTGGTCCACATTCTCACGCTCAAGAATAACAGTGATAACGGTTTTTACACATTTTCTTAAAGTATTTTGGCAAAAAAATATGAAGTTACGAGACATGTTTCCCAAAATCTTGTGAGGGTAGTATTTCTGGACAGCCGCGAGAGATGTTTAATCTGAGAACATCGTGAAATTTAAGGAGAAATTTAGAGGAATAATATCACCGCAGAATAAACTCCTGCATATATATCCTAAATGTCGGCATGCGTACCTTTTCGATCGCTAGTCAACAAAGGGACTTTTGAAAAGTTTCTCATTAGATCTGCCTTCAATGCCCAATCCAATATAGACATATCAATTGAAATGATGTACTCCAATATTTCAACTGTAATATTTACCGTAACTTCCAATGAAATGGAATGTGCTTCAGTACTGAATGTGTTTCAATAAAATTTTAAAAATTCCTTATTAGTGCAATGGATAATAATTACAACATCCATAATTATCATAATTGAGCGTAATTGATAATAAGAGACGCTTAACCACACAAATGGATAAGGTTTTTCATGAGTTCTTCTAGTCAGCAGGAGTCTTCATTACGGTATTACGGTATTCCTACATTACATTGCGGTATTGCAGTATTCCTACATTACATTGCAGTAGTCCTCAGGGCAGGTAGAATCCCTCGAGACGGCAAGGCTAAATGCACCTTAACTTTTGCCTAACTTCTGCTCTTAAAAAATGCGGAAGAAAACACAAGGTCCACCAAATCTAAAATATCATGGACGCCTCAAGAAAACAGTATTTTCATGCTAATGGATGCAGATCGGACGTGAAATAAGTGTAGCTATTGAATAAGCAGTTTAAGCACGACCACATTACATGGATATTCATTTATTCAACCTTGGCATGCTGCTAGATAACGTAACAAGAACGATACATGCAAAAAATGTGTACCTAAATGTTCATTAGCGCATACATTTTACAAATCTGTTCAATTATGGAGCTTTGAACGTACTTGAGAATCATCTGTTTAACATAAATTATAAGAATACACGATGACACATAAAATGAAATAATTGCTTCAACTTAACTTACTTTGTGCGTCTTTATCTCTTAGGATTAATACATTTGTCACACGTACATTTGATAACTCTCAGCAACATTGTGTAACGCTGTGAAAATGGCTTCTTTACTTTGCATCAGTGACTGGAAAACTATTTTTATGCTTACGCATATTTTATTTTGAAGAAATCATCCGCACCTCTCCTTTTCAGAATTTTTCCTTTTATAACAAAGCGCGGATTCTTTATCATTTTTGTTATGGAATGATGCTGATATGTTTTGAAATTACTCGGCGCTGAGGTCTTTTTATCAGAAGTTTCCTGAAATACACGAATCAAGTGAAAGAAACCAAGTTGTCAATGTTAGTCGCTGGCTAAATTATTAATTTATTAATTTAACCTTAGTAACACTTGTAGTTATTAGCACCGTTGGCGCAACGTATGTGCACCACCGGTGTCCCCAGAGAGCATTATCATAATGCTGCTGACCGACCAGTTGGCACAAACTCAATTTCCATAAATACCTAAAGCTAAATGATGGTATGATCCAGTAAATATTTGCTACTCTCAAAATTACTTACTAAAATTTATTTTAAATTAGAATTGAAAATCAAACTTCAGTTTAACCAATTACAGTCAAAGTGTTAATTTTATTTTTAATTTGGTTATATTTTCCAATCAAATAAAAAAATACAGTGTGTAGGTATATCGTTGATGCATTCAAAAAATGTAAAAGTTATTCATGCAGCAGACAATTTTACTCGCAAATGTAACTGATTCTGTTCATTACTTCTGAAAGCGTTTTCACGATCATTCCAAAATGATATCCAATGAACTACCTAAAGTGGGTATGAAGTTCTCCAACAGTGAAGAAAATATGAGCTGGCTGATCAAACAATGCTTAGTTCACCGGCTTACCACAAAACAACCTCTTCACCAGAGGTTGTACAGTGAAATTTCTACACTTAAAGGATTGACCTTCGATGCAACCTCAAATATTTAATAGCAATTGCCGATAGTTTGTTACGACTTCTGAATTAAATTGTAAATGCACTAAATTTGATTTTGTAGAATGCCCCTAAATTTATATTCAGAAGTCACATAAGTCACAACATTTACTCACTATAAACTCAGTTTAATAATACACCCTTTCAAAAAAATAGGTTATATTCCTTTATGAATCGTATATGATGGATTATTTTTAGAACCGTTATATTATATAGAACATATAAACTAATCTAGGAGCTTTGTTTTGATCTTACTGATAGCTATAAAACGAGTAATGTTGTAACCGTGTACAAGTGACACCACCGTTAAGGCTAAAATAAGAACGTGACGCAGTAGCATTTTTGACCCTATTTCAATTGAGAATAGTTTCTAGAGCGCTGGTAATTTGACAGCAAAGTAAAACACCGGACAAGTGATTTACTCGTAACTTATCGACAGTATTGTGTTAAGTTTTTATTCTACAATAATGAAGGCATCTACGGATGCTTTATTTCCAATTTCAAGCCTGATACATATCACCTTATACATTGGATTTTCAAATGCCTTATAACTAACGCCAGGACGCCATTACGCTTTCCCCCGGTCAAGACCGGTACCCATTTCAGACACCTGGGTAGAGTGGGGTATTGTGCTTGGAATTTTTCCCCTATACCCAACAGAGAAAATCGCCACCAGCGCCGGGACTCGAACCAGGGTCTGCCTGGACGGAGGCAAGTTCGCTAGTCTCACGGCACGACGAGCAATAGACTGCAACAAAGTTTGATGATGAAAATTAGAAACCTAAGTTGAAAAAAACTTGAACAAACTGACATTGCAGTAATAGCGCGACGTGTAGTAAAATCCCCACACGATACGTCAATATTTTTCGATCATATGTAACAATCAAGATATATCATTATTAACCCCTCCGTAATTGAACTTGTCACTACTTGTTTTTCATTTCAACCAAAGGGGAACGTAAATCCTATGAGTAAAATGGCTTCCCCCAATAACATCAACCACTCATCTTCTCTGTTTTTTTTTAATTTGATAGAGTTGCTTTCCTTCTGGCGCGAATATCACGGTTACAAAATTCTGCTTGAATCCAGATTTTTGCGGTCTAATCCGTGATGCTTTACTGTCGCTCCAAAGAGAAGATATTCAATCTTCAAAGCTGGCTTATGTCCACAGACACTAACAATAAAAACTGGTACTGTAACAAGCTTTTGAACCACAAAATTAGAACTAAAGCATACCTTGCTAAATCTTCAATATCCGGAAACACGGTCTCCAAGAAAGCTTTTTCTGCTTTTGCAATTTCCCGAAGCGGCCACACGAAGAGCATTAGCGCTAAAACATTGCTAACTCGTTCGAAAAAAGTCATGTTCTCATCATAAGGAACAAAAAGACAGGGAACCACCGATGGGGGCAACCAATTGCCATCAATAGTCATGGCAAAATACTCTACTCCAGCGTTGGCTATCATCATCAAGGGTCCTGTGAAGTTGAACGTGAATGGCAAGAAAATGCTGTTCGCAACTGCAGACATCATCATCGCATCAAAAGAGTGGCGACGCTCCCAAAGTTTCTTGACATCTTCGTTCTCCCACATCCGAGTGCCGAGTCTCACTGTTTCGTCTTTGAATACAGTTATTGCATCGGTGGTGTCTACCATTTGAAACACGTTTCCTTGAAGTGAAGGCTCGGACCCCATAACGTTCAAGTTGACAAAATTAGGGTGAGAGAAGGTTGCATTGTAGCTCGTGATGAATGTGACGGAATGGTTTGCAGCGACTAAGTTGCGTATCAGAGACTGGTAGAGCCGATGAACGGACTTGCTTTCGTAGAGAAGAGCGATCAAAATATTGTAGCCTTGAGCAAAGGACGACGTCAAAGCTAATAAGATGACGGCACTCCACATAAAGTGGTTTGGCTTCATTTTGAGTTAGATTTGTTTTCTGCTTGTAATTATTTTTCCGATATGCTAGTTTTATAAATGTTGAATTATTGATTCTTGTGCCAGTGCTCGAAATGTGTTCACGATTCATGAAAGAAACAAGACTTCGTTCTTAACGGTCTGATGCCCAGCGCAAGACTGGCTATCAAGCCATGTGTGACAAAACAGCCTACATGAGACGTATCAGTAACTATGAGAATATTATCTGCGACGCGAGTGGTCTATCTATCATATTCATACACTGAAAAGTTCTCCTAGTGAAATCAAGTGTTTGTACAATTTTCCAGTTCTTTTGGATAGGAGAAGCACTTAGTATTCAGAGTTTTATTTTTTTGTTTAAGAGAAAATTTCGACAGTTTTTTCGGAAACTGGCTCACGATTTCTAAGCAACTTCTGCAGTCAAAGTCGACGATTTTTGCAGCCGAGGGCCGAGGATAATAAAAGCGATAGTAAAAAGACCGATACAAGCAAATAGTTATTGAAGTCACGCAACCAGTAATGAAGGTAAGGCCTTCAAAATCTTGGGAGTTATTATCAAAGCTATCATCATATTATGATGAGTAGAAGAGAATGTCTTACTATGACAAACTCATTGTTGAACTATATCGCTGTGCAATTCATGTGCAGCTTCACGAAAAGATCATTCAGGATGCAAAACTTAGAGTACCAGTAATTTCTTAGCGAGAAATAGGAACATTTTTAGAATAAGTTAAGTCAACAAACAAGAATTATTTAGATGTCAGGCAGATGTCGGGTTGAATTTTTCCTCTCTTCTGAATTGGAAAAAAGGATAAATGCAGAAATAATGAGTGACTCGCTACTGGCTTGTTAGGCTCAAATAGCACGACAGAAATGATCTCTAGCCATATTTCAGCATTCAATTACACATACAAAATTTTCTCCGGTACATACTGTAGTAAAGAAATTTTGATTTGGAAATTGAGGACAAATTACGAAGAAACTCTCACGGTCAAGAAAATTAGAAGAAAATTTCTTACGCTCTCCCAAGCCGTTAACGTACGCAAGTATCATATATTATACGGTCAACACGAATCATAACTTCTAGCCATCAACATAACTGAGCAAGAGAAACGCTTTCATCCGATTGCACCGGTCATCACTCAATGGAACTACATTGTTTGGTACGCGTTCAACACAATACGCAAGTCACAAAACTGTGTACCCTATAGGTGTGATACAGACTCGGTAAATCTGACGTCACTGAAAGTTATCGCGCTGTCGATGAATGAGCGAGTCGCATCGCTATGCAGTTCTTGCCACGTTTTCCGTCGCCCACACTTTCACTATGGAAGAATCCAAGGGTAACACACTCAGCTCATCTGATAGAAATCAGTCGCAACGCGCCTTATCAAAAGCAGCTGCCATTCTGTCTAATTGCGGACATTATGATAAGGAATTATTGCTCTGTCCGCTAAATACCACTTGTGGAATAACTGCATGACATGCGTATTGTATCTCATAGTTTGTTTCCTGTACTCGTGGTCATATGTATGATAAAGTGCGATTCGTATTAACATATTTAGTACTTTGTAGCAAGCATTATTGACATTTTCACTATTTTTTGCTGATTAAACTACACCGATGAGAGAATCCATTTTATGGTTATTTTAAATAATATCAGTTTCATAATTGTTCAGAATAATCTTTTTTGTTCAATTATTGCTGAAAACCTTAGGCATATCGTACATTTGTATATAAAAAAGAGTAAGAATCTGAAAATTTTGTAGTCAGCTGCGTAGTACAAGCGCAGTAAGAGTTAAAGGAAAGATTGTTTTCAATGATTAGAGAACAGTCACCTAAACACGTTCCAGCAAAATGATCCACTAATCTAAACCAGTGCCTGCGTATTGATGCCATGTGTGAAAAAACGCAATCTTGTCTCATATATGCGTACGTATCAAAAGGTATTCTTAAACTGGAATTCAATTAAATTAGAATTATTAGATTATTGTTAAATTGGCATTCATGCTGTAGCATTGTACAAGTTCATATAAAACGAAGACAAACAGTGAAGTAGTCCACCTAACTGAACTGCGCCAAAGAAAACAGTTCTCAAAATGTGCCAATTTTGTTGCTTTTTGAAAATGTAGACAAACAACCGTTCTAATGACATCAAAGGTTGTGTCCTCCGTACTAACAGCGAAAAAAATACGTCATTTCTTTAACTATTATTTCTAGTGCTTGTTGGCGTAAAATACAAAGGTAGGGGAGCCTCGTTGAAAGAACTCGACTCCTCTCAACCATTTCCAACAGAAAAATCCGTCGGAGGTAACTCGTCTTTTTAACTCGTTAGACTTAGGTTTAGATAGTCTGAGCATTTGAAGTCTGGTAAAATTTCCTATATGTTTTGCAAAGATGATGCTGTAACGATTAAATCTCTTACTCTTTGATGCATAGCAACACGTGCTGTCGGGATAAATATCACGAGGGTTACATTATTATAATAAAGGTCATGAAGGTCGTACTGTTTCATTAAGGTCATCAGGTACCCAAGCAACCAACCATTGCCAGGGTCTTATCATATCGCTCAAAGTATGTCTCTGAATGAGTGAGAAATAGCTGGCTTGCTACAACCACCTGCCTGTCCGATAACGATCAGTAAAGCAAGTGCCGCCACAGCTGCCAAGCATCGAAACTGAGACTTTTGGTATCTTCATGGGAAGAATTTTTGCCACGGCACGTGTTTATGAGACATTGGTGCTCTCAAACAGACATCAGGGCCACGAAATTTATCAACTTTTTTCACTTTTTCAGAAGCCATGCTGAGACTTTCGGTACCTTCGTGAGAAGAATTATTGCCTCGTCACGTGTTGATGAGACATAATGGTACATTGTCAGGACCACGAAATTTATCATATTTTTATTTTTTTTCCAGGCTGCGCAGTTACATAGAACGTTAATTAAACTCATCCTAATTTGCTTTACACTTAGCTGTAGTTGATTTTTTTTTCAATCTTTCGGCGAACTTTCAACTGAGTGAAGGCCGAAAAATTATTCGAGTTACAGTTATCGATGAAATAACTCCACCTGATCAATATTCAATGTTCGGTATCATTTCTTATTATTTCCTGTTTAAATGATTCCAAGCTTCTAGCCAATAAGAGAGAACAAAACGATTCGTTTCTTGAAGGAAAAGTTAAAAGTAAAAGTTAAATTCATAAAAAGTAAAATTCAAAAGTTAAATTAAAAGTTAAATTCATAAAAAGTTAAATTCATTCAAAGGAAAAGTTAAATTCATAATATATATCATGAAAAACTGTCCAAAAGATATGTCGGCAACTTTCATTCAATGAGAAAAGTCAAGTGTACTAATATCACTAATGCTACTACTACTACTGGTACTTCTTATAACAGTACTACTTATAATACTAATCGGCTTTTAACGCTGTAACTTGCAGCAATCACTTCCCTTCTTTTCAAAAAACTGAAAAAGAGTGGCTGAATATCGTTCTTTTTACAAAAAAATACTTACGTTAATTCCTGATTGTTTTTGTGGTACAACGTTTTGTTCAAAATTAAATTTACTTCAAAATTAATAACAGGGTTGAGGTGAAACATCACTGTATGTCAGAGCTGCAATTTTTTAAAAAAATTAATAATACAGTCACATGATTTAGAAGTGGGCTTAGGGTCAGTGTTATGTTGGAAGGTACATCACCAGATCCGACCGAAAAATGATGCATTGAATTTTTTTTTCCAAATTAGAGTAAGAAAATAATGGAAAAATATGTCAGTGTCAGAAAAATGCCCTTCAGTGTAATCAATCTAAATGATATGAGTAGAGAACACCAAATAGTAAACTGACGTGACACATAGATTCGAAACCAAAATTGAAACAATATTTAATATGTTGTAAAATGCAAAATATTGCATGTACATGCACTTTTGCTGGTTTATGCATCCATTTACTCCACAAAGACCTGTTTTATCGGATATTTTTTTCAGGACTTGAAAAATATGGTTTCAGTGCTCATATTTTGAACATTAATGACAATATTCAACATGTTTTGGTTCACACGAAGAGTACACTCCCAAAGCACAGAATTTCCATTGCTTTTATGATGTACCTGTAATGCTATTACTTGTTCTTCTCAGCATATATTAGGCATCCGAATGGGGTTTCCATTATGAATTTCAGTGTTACTTCAAACAAAAATTCACTTTTTGTCAAACAGAAGTAACATCAACGATTTACTAGAGTGAATTTTTTCTTGAATAATCTTTACATAACAGAGATATATGCCCCAAACTGAAACGTTATGACAATCTATCGCAAGAGAACAAGTTTTTCATGCGTACGAAATGGTCAACAAAAAAAACCATGAGCAGGTCGGTCTTGTTGCCGTCTTCAAATCGGTAAACCTTCAATTCCTCTGAGGAAAAATTTTTCGCAGCGCGCAAAAATAAATAATCCAGTCTGCACAAACAGGTGGAAGACGCCATATTGAGTTTGAGGCGCGGGACCGGAGGCGGCCCCTTGAAGAAAAGTTTGTGTTTTTCTTCTGCAGTGAGCTTCGTGCTGCTTGGCCCTCGTGTGTCCAGGTATTGGGGCTTCAGAAACTATCCCTATATCTACAGCCGATTTCAAAATTTTAGTCTCCGCTTTTAAATAATTTAAAGTAATTTAAACGATTCAAAACAATTTAAACAATTTGAAACAATTTAAAACAATTTTAAACAATTTAAACAATTTAAAACAATTTAAATAATTAAAAACAGTTTAAAACAATTTGAACAATTTAAAACAATTTAAACAATTTAAAACAATTTAAACCATTTAAAAAATTAAAGTAATTAACCAAATTAAAACAATTTAAACAATTGAAAACAATTTATTTAACCCGAGCGATACAGAAGTAGATTGTTTCTTAAGTCTAGTACAACGGTCAAATTTGAGTATTGCTACCCGTGGGCCCAAATAAGTTCAGCGACTTCTAGGGCTTCGACCCCTCATGACCTCAGGGTTTTAGAGTCCTTGCATTTTTTCAAGCGAAACCCTGGTCTGAACAATACGAACGGTTCACAACCTTTGCAAATAGTTAATAAGTCAAAGCCTCTTTATCATCAGCCCAATTTCATTTCATACTTATATTTTGCGAGATTTTTTTGGTGTATTTTGTTTTTTTCGTATTTCATCTGCGGCATATTTTATTTTTTTACTCTCATGATACATGTTTAGTACCTACAATACATTGTACTTTGACCTTTTATTTCAGGCCATATAATTTTTTAACTGATGATGTACTGGGACTCCATAACGTTTTCTTAGTAAAGATGATTAATTTTCTCCAAATTTTCCTAATTTTTAGATTTCCGAAAAGCTATTTAGTTATAGGTTTCGTAGAGTACTGTAAAACAATGCCAGTTCTGGATAATAAGTTTATATTACGTCTAAGGTTTCATTTACAGTGAATAAAAATAGCACAAATTGAGGTGGCTATAGGTTATTAACATTTGAATAGCCTTCAAATATCTCGATGCCTATATTAGTCCTACTCTTTATATGAAAACGATAGAACAAAATCAAAAGTTTGTGCCACGTACGAATTCAGATCAATTGGAATGAATTGCTGATTTTATGTTCTCAAAAGCTAATGTTTTTTCAGCTTCTTCGTTTCCGTTTGCAGAAACCACATCCTCACAAGGAAAACAACCGCCGACTTGATGAGCCTGTATCCGATGTACAAGCAGACGGCCAAGAAGGCAATGACGTCGGCACAAATGTACTGCAGGAAGTGGAGCCGTTTGCCGGTGTACTGCAGGTGCGGCGCCCCCCGGTGGCGGATGACGTACTCTATCCACCACACAGCTCGCTCCCCAGGACTCTCCATTTGGTCTTGTAGTACAGCTGACAGCTGCTTCATGCGCTCAGAGTAGCTGGTAGAAAACGCTTTGGTTAAGTAGAGTCGAATTACCTTACTTTGTAAATTATTTTCAGAAAGAAATTGGCTATCATTGGAAAAACTTCCATGGCTGGGATTGGTAATAATGGAGATAGTGCAATAATTTTGGTATTAGTAACTGTTCTGATATTATAAGTTTTTCTTCACGCCGAAAAATAATATTGATTCTATATTTCATAGCAAAGTGAAATGAACTGTAAAACGGAATAGTAATTGTAACAAATTTCACGTAGAAACACTGATTTGGGGGAAGAAAACTTAGCTTTGTGTTACGTAAAGCATTTGTTTAACGGTGATTCGCTAGTAGCTCAAAGCTGGTTCCTGTAACCAACTGACAAGAGCAGTGTGAAAAGTTTAGTGACAATAAATTCACAATTCATTTCAGTATCTGATGAGAAAATTTACAGAGAATGCGAACATTCTCAACCCTTTATACTAGTGCTATTTTCCTCTCGTCTATTTGAACTACACAGGATGGTGCGCTACTAACGCTTTCTTCTCCGGCTCGAAACCTCTCATTATGATGAATGAGAAGTTACATTCTTCTCGGTCTAGGCCTAACTCAACAGACACTTCTTATTCGTTTCAGCGATGTTTTCTTTCTGCCCTCCCTTCACACCATATTTCCCTCCTACACTCACCTGGTGTCGTTGACGAGGACGTTGAGGGCGTCGACGATGTCGTCAGCGGTGAGCGTGTCCCACGACAGAGATACTGCGATGTTCTTGCGCAACATCCGAGCAGCGTTCCGGGGCTGGTCGAAGGCAACTGGTACAGCGAGCACTGGTACCCCGTGGTACTTGGCTTCTTGGGTGCTCTGGATCCCACAGTGCGAGATGTACACGCGAGTTTTTGGGTGAGCTGAAACACGCAAGGGAGCGTATGTTATCCTGATGGGCTTGAGCCATGTTCCACCATAGCTACATTGCAGTAGTGATATCCCACCTCATTTTATTCATGTGGTTTTCAGTACAAGTGGAATGTTATGAAACATTGCATTGGATAAGATAATTGCAGGTATGACTTTTATTCGAATATGTCAGCAATATGTACCAGCCCAAGTGGATTTAATGAAATGGTTAATATTGTTAACATGTGGTAACTTAACAAAATGCGCATCCTCGATATTGATTAATTATTTATACAGAGGATGTATTTGAAGATTACATAGAAATAAATGGGTATTTTGTTATTGAAATTACTCACCAAGAATGTCTTGCTGCGGAAGCCAATCTCTTTTCAATATTTTCGGTGGCAAATCCAAATCTTCAGCTTCGTACTTCCAGATGATTTTCTGCGGTACTCGCCGAAACGCTTCGACGAACTCCATCTGCAATGTAAATCTAAAAATTATGTTTCATCGATTTTTCATGTGTCCCCCGCAATATATCAAGCAAAGCTGATTCTGAACGGGAACAACTATTCAAATGGTTACCAATAATGGTTATGTATTTTTCCATGTTTAAAGAATTTCAGAATTTACTATAGCCTCTAAAGGAGATTAAAGAATCCATTTATCCTTCATGACTTACATGAAGATAAAAAATGGCTTACATTCCCACTATTTCGGAATTAATTATAACAAATGAGTTTCAAGATTTGTATCATATCTTCAGAATTTCTTTTCCCTGATGCTTCAGTAGCTAAAAGGCATCTGATATGTGCAGCTGAAAAACAGAAAATGTGTACAGTATGAAAATTCGACAAGTTAATGAGGGGAAAATTTTTTCAAAGATTGCAAAAAATTGCAACCCTAAACGGGTTTAGCCCTTTTACGTCAGCATTCATTTACTCAGGTTTGATTATGTTTAGCTAGGTTCGATTAGGCATAGTTAGGTTCGGTTAGGTTTGGTTAGATAAGATTAGATTAGGTGAGGATAAGAATGATTAGGTAAGGTTAGGTTTGGCTAGATCAGGTTTGATTTGGGTCGGTTAGGTTAAGTTGGATTAGGTCATTTTAACTTGTGAAAAAACATTTAAACCTCAAGAAGTCAACTCGTATCCACATAATATATGTTCTGTAACCTTGCATCCGTTTCAAGTTGATATATGTAAAACCTGTGTTTATAGAAAAGTTTTGGACATAGTATCTGCCGAACGAAGGTGAGTGAGATGTGAGCTGGGGTAATAACCATAAGGTGGACTATCTTCCAATTTAGTTGTGTTTTTAGTGTAGCAGACTGTTTGATAATTGGAAGCAAACCCACTTGTGTTCGTTACGGAAGATTATGCACACATACAATAGGATGAAATACATTATTTGTGTTCTTTTCTGACAACAGAATGAAGGGAAACAATGAGTAACTTTCAAAGACTTTGATGTAAGAGGTGCCCAGGAAAATTTATGTAAGACCTGGCACATCGGCTAGTAATTTGGGCTTACCTTCTTCTGCTCTGGAATGAAGGTGCTGTTGACGTAACTGCCGAGGCTGAAGTAGATGACGCCGTGGTCGCCGCTGCTCTCAATGAAGTCCTCTAGGTCCTTAGAAAATTAAACGTTGACCCTTTAACGTCTGCATTTTTCTACTTATCTTAGTGTTACTATAAACACCATCATTAGAATTGCTCTGGCATCAGGTAGTGACCGACATTAAAATGAGAATGGAGCTGCCACTCGGCAGTGAACTCCAAAGAACCCAATAATAAAATATGTCGAGGCTATGTTCAAAAGTGGACCGGGACGTCTTCCGGGGCACTAAAAAGGATAAAAACACAAGAGCTATGATTTTCTTCAGCTTTCAAGGGCAAATAATACAAGCATGCATCACGACAAGTACTGAGACGTTAGAAAAACAAAAGCGCCTGAAGTCTCTGAGCTCAAGATAGCGAATTATACGTTTTGGATATTTAAACAATTTAAGCAATTTAAACAATTTATTTACCACAGGTGATACAGGGGTAGAATGTTTCTTAAGTCTAATACAATGGTCAAAGTTGAGTATAGCTACCTGTGGGCCCAAATAAGTTCAGCGACATCTAGGGCATCCTACCATTACATTATTCTAGGACGTACAAAAATGTTTAACCTAATTCACTTAGCCTAGTTTCGCATGAGACTGATCAACAAGATAATGAAGTCGATATTGATGTTTAATTTTACAATATAGGTCATATGGACTATATTTAACAGTATATTCGATAACCATTTAGGAGCAGACTGAAAATCGGCGATATTACCCATGGCAAATTGCATTTTTAGGACCAGACATGTAGGAGGCAGGATTTGACTTGGTGATCTTACACGACTAGTATTCTGATAAGAAGCGAGACTCAAGATTTCTTTTAAATACCTAGTAAGAATTACTTTCACGGATCTCCGCAGGTATTGAGTTCCAAGTTTTAGTTCCAACGAATAGTATACTGTGTTGCGAGCGGGCCTTTGAATAATAAGGAAGCATGAATTTACTTCTATTTCGCGTTAAATGGTCGTGATGACCAGTTTGCGCAGTTAATAACTGTTGAAGGCTATTGTCGCCATCATTAGTTAATGTTTTGTAAATGAAATTGCAGATGGAGATTTTTTAGAGATCCGAGAGTTAAAGTATTTGTAAATTTTTGAATGAATCATTTGTGTGAGCATTATATTCTAGGTTCATTACCACTCTGATGGCTCTTTTATGCAGAGCAAAAATTATATTGGTTTTATTTTTATCAGTTCCATGCCATGCTTCTATTCCGTATTGCAAGTATGGTGAAATGAGCGTTCGATAAAGCATTAGTAAGGCTGTTTCAGGCAGGAAACTTTTAACTTTATTCAGGATTCCGATGGATTTTGATAATTTAGAACTAATATGAGCGATGTGCTCTTTGAAGGTCAGATGTTTATCTATTATGATGCCCAGAAAGTTGGTTTCTTTGATTTCACCTTCGCCAATTTTAATGCATGGTAGAGATGTATTTTTCTTGTATGAGAATGTAATATAATTTGTTTTATCGATATTAAGGCTTATTTTATTAGCTTTAAGCCACAGTGAAACCTTATGGAGTTCATTATTTATATTCTCCGCAATCGTAGTGGGATTTTGGTTCGGAAGGACCGCAGAAAGCGTACTGTCATCGGCAAAAAGTATGAATTTAAAAAATTTGGTAGATTTAATAATATCATTGATAAAAATCAGAAAAACGAGAGGCCCAAGAACAGATCCTTGTGGAACTCCATGGCTAATTTTCTGTGGGTCCGATTTTGCGTCGTCAATGACAACGTATTGCTTCCGATTTGTTAGGCATGATCTGAACCAGTCATGGGCAACCCCACGAATGCCATAACAGTGTAGTTTCGAGAGTAATATGTTATGGTCCACACAATCGAATGCTTTTCGAAAGTCAAGAAATACAGAGAAGACAGTCTTTCCGTTATCTATATTAGAATAAAGGATTTTTAAATGATTTAATATTGCCTGTGTTGTTGATTTTTTACAGCAAAGCCGTATTGTTTATCATAGAGAAATGATTTTTGTTCAAAATAAGAGTACACTTTTTCATATACAATTTTAATATATACTTTGAACTTAACCCAATGCGGAGTTTAAATCGTTCAATGGAACTTTGTTTCTGGGTAGAAGCCACCGGTTATTCAGGAAATTCCAAACATGCAGCTTTAATTTCGCTTGTAAATCACAGTAAACACATAAAAGTTCAGAGACGGCATTCCGGCATGATAAAGGGGAGCATTTTACCTAACAAACTTACTTTTGGAAGAGGTTCCCCCGGGTGAGAGTTGATTGTGCCAATTTCTATTTGGTTTGGCAAGAGCGGAACTGGGTTGTCCAGAGCATAATGCCCGTTTATTAGCGTCAGAGAAGACTTCTCGTAATAGCTGTGAAGACAAAAAAGAATGAAAGAAGAAAGTCATGAAATATGGTAGTGGATTCATGGAGAGGCTAAACGTCACGAAAATGTAAATTTTTCAACTGGAAGTCAATAGCATGAAATATTTCATTTAAACTCGATATATCCCATTGCCTGAACACGGGCAAGCATTTTGGCATTTTAACTTTAACTTTTTCTAAGGCTAAAATAAACTCAGCATTCGAATTTTCAATTAAATATTTCCAAGGAATATTTAAATAAATGAAAACAGTACCATTAATTAATACACAGATCACAAACCTTAAGATGTTTCCTATGCCTGGACTTAAGGTCTGAATGTAAGCGTTTTCCCTGCTTGTGAAGGGCATAAACGAGTAATGGTAGAGCACCAGCAAAGAAATCACATTCAAGCAGCGCTCGAAGAAGTCCATATTCTCATCGAATGGTAAAATAATTGCAGGTACAACAGACGGAGGAAGCCAGAGCCCGTCGAATGACATGGCGAAATATTCAATTCCAGGGTTCACCACTAGTATCAGCGGCCCCGTAAAGTTTAATGTAAACGGCAAGAATATGCTGTTCATTACAGTCGGCATGATCATCACATCAAAAGAATGACGGTTCTCATACAAAGTTTTCACGTCTTCATTTGCCCACATTCGATTCCCGACTCTCTGGATGTCATTAAAAATATTTTCGAGCATGTCTTCCACTCCTGTGAGGTGGAAGGCATTTCCTTGAATAATTGGGTCTGATCCCATGACGTTCAGATTTACAAAATTTGGGTGAGAGTACGTGGCATCAAAGCTGGTGATAAGGGTCACGGAATGGTTAGCTCCCACCAAATTCCTTGCAAGAGTCTGGTAGAACCGATGTACGGACTTGCTCTCAATGAGAAGAGCTATCAATATGTTGTAGCCTGCGACATCAGACGCTATGAACACTGTCACAAGCAAGGAAAAACTTGAAATTCTTCCAGACCTCATCACGAAAAGCGTGGTCAAAATACGTTAACTTTCTCGAGGTGTATTCAACGGGAATACTAAATCATTCGCAAGCTTCAAAAAATGAAAAATCGTTTCAGCCCTTGTGGAAGCTAACATCGAAAAGAATAGCCCGTTGAAGACCACAGTGATCATGTGTTCCCAACGAAGAATACCGAAAGACTGTCTCACAGACGCTTGATGATAAGATTCCAAGTGTGCAGTAAATGACTATAGTTACTAAAATAACCTTGGCTCCACGCTGTCATACTTGCAGCTGTTTGGTAGCAGTGACGAGCGTGCATGGGAAAGTTCACTTGATAAAATAGAGTTCGAGAGGTCCGAGCCCTTCTGTCGAAGATGAAACTATAAGTAGCGTCTTTACGAAAATCTACTAAGCCGTCTTAAGAAACTGAACTCACTTCTGAAGTCGCAAGGTTCAAAAATTGAGTTTTGTGGGATGTAAAGATTTAACTTAAAATGTTGTCTTTTTTTTAATGTTTGCAAAAAAAGTTGCATGTACTGTATAATGATCTGTAATGCCGGTTCCTCTTCTCTCATTTACATAGAAGCGAAAAAACTACCTGAAGACAGTTTCGGTATGGTCTCTCCGTAATTTTTGTAATGCTACGATGTTCCCAAGGTATATTTTTGTACAATTAATGTGGATAGTTTGTATTGGCTGAAATTACTAAATTTCAGTCCTTGGCCTCACTGAATAACAGTTCGAACCACAGATGTTGTTTTGAGGGAACAAATTCTGGTTCAGTGCCGCATCGAATAAGTGGTTTATATAAATGAGGCCTAACGCCTTGTGTTTGAATCATTGCAATAGGCTACAAATAATTCACAATCAATAACTTTGAAAGATTCCTACTAATGAAAACAATTGGACTGCCATGCTTAAAACTTACAACTCGATCACTAATCTATTTTGAACTTGAATTCGCAGCAACGATTTCAGTAAAATTCGTATTTCTGGAAAGATGCGTTCCCTGGGATATCTTTTGAATTATCTGAGCATTTTTGAACAAGGTTTTTTGTTTCGGTCTCCACAAGGTCAGCATTCACTATAATTGTACTCGAAAGCTCGCATATTTTACGATCCCACTAACCTCCTTTGAAGAACAACAAGAATTAGCCAAATATTTTCTGGTACGTAAAAACCGCTTTGGGTTCTTAAGAAGCAAACTTAGATTGTTTTGCCAAGCGTGAACTCCAATTAGGCTTCTGTCGAGCCCGCGTTTCTCATAGCGCACATTCACAAAGAACAGAAGCAGGGAGTCGCCGACAAACAACAAAAGTAAGCACCGGCACTGATTGCGTTGTTTTTTGTTCCGTAGAGTAACTGGCTGGGGCCGTATGGAGCGCCCGAGGTAAATAACAAAACCTGAGGCCGCATAAAAATTGGACCAGTATCCATCGGCGCCCTGGCAAACAATGAAAAACAAGTCTGAGCGCTCGAGATAAAATATTAAACTTCTCAATGATTTTCCAAGCTCACCGAATAAATCAGCGAGGGGACCAGACTAAATTGCACAGCTTTAGAAATATGCTTCAACGTTTTCCATAAACTCAATTATTTGCGAATTGGGAATTGTTTGGATACTTCAATTAACACATACACATGAACTATCGAAAAATATTTCGCTCACTCAAGGGATTTATGACGGGTTCTTGAACGAATCTTCCAACAGAATAACACTCGTATTTTGTAGGCATACTTCAGTTCAGCTTTCTTACCTGTGAGATTCTTGATCCGCGAGTTCTTCTTTACAAGTAGAAAATAAAATCAACGCCCATTTTGATCACAATTTGATAACTATGATGAAAGTGTTACAGATGCATCATTTTAACAATTGAAAACCCGTGAAATTTTCACTCATGCTAGTATTGAGAAATATATCAATATACATTGTCTTTGGTTCAGAAAAATAATTCTTCATGGTATGGTTGTCAAACTAAGAAATGCAAACGCGAATTGCTCAGTGTGTGTTTTCGATATTACTCCCGCTTTACCATTTATAAACTGAATCAATTGTGTCAAGTTAGAATCCACAGATCAACAGGAATCAAATAATAGGATGATGGTAGCTTGTACCGGATGTCCCACAAAAACCCGAACCGAGGATTTATTTTCGCGTATCAGCAACACCCGTAATTATTTTCCGTTTCAGATGTACTCAGTGATACCGCATAATTTTGCTTAAATTGAATGCTTATGATATTCGTATGATGGTATTACTGATACGGGAAAATAAATACTCGGTTCAGATTTTTGTGGAACATACTGCAAATTGTAAGGCAGATGTATCATAAAACTGTGCCTTTCTTACATAAATCAGATTGAACAATGCTGGTGACCTGCTCCGGCGTAACCAAAACATGGAGGCTCAGCAATGTGTTGAATTACGTACTAGGGTGAAAAAATGCTTATTTTCTAAGCCTTCCCATGTTCATGTCATCGACTCGTTGTTGCATTTACTATGAATCAAAGATTTAGCTTTTATGTCCGCAGATATCTATTTATTCATGAACTCATAAACCTCGGTCGCAATTCAAATATCATCATGTTGGAGCATTGCACTGTTGTGATAAATAAATTCCAGCTTACACTTCAAATTTGATTTCTGCTTTCAAAGATTATACTCGTTTTGACCAGAAAAAACTACAACACCAAAAACAAATTCCACAACGCACGCGACAGCCCACGCTGGAAATTTAGTAAATGACGAAGCTTAGCATTCAAATTGGATTTCTGCATTCAAAGGTTATACTCGTATTGACCAGAAAAAGCAACATAACCTCAAACAAATTCCTCAACGCACGCGGTCAGCCCACGCTGGGATTTCAGTCGATGACGGCTGTTCAAATTAGAAGATGAGTTGGTTTGATGCTAACATCAGCGTAAATATCGAGTAGCTGTTCTCGAGAGAGGCGCCAATTTGAGATGGACAGATGGAAAACAACACAATTGCGGTCTATGATAAGCTTGTGCTAACAGAGTGCTCCCGCATCAAAGGGTAGCAAGTGATTGCATTTTCTGAATGACGCTTCGCCTTGAATGAGAATGCTCGTTGCCCAAAGCTTTGCACAAATAAAGCCGTAAAAAAACCTGAGCAGCTTTTATGCGGTCCTTTCTCTTTCTTTGAGTGCAGAACGAACGGTTTTATGCATGTAAACATCGAACGTTGTAACAGATTCAGTTTCGGGGACATTTTTAAAGTCTTGGCTTGAGTCATATGCGAAAGGCCTAGTTTTTTATTCCATTCAATAGATACACAGACGTTGGCTTTTCCTCTGATCGGAAATCTGGTTCAAATCTTCTATTTTTCTATTTGTTTTGTTAAGAGTAATACTGCTAAGGCTGTTGCATTTCACTGCAATCAAGATGGGATGGATGTATTTCAATATGAATCAGATTTCTTGATTCCGTATGAAATTTTACACACTTTTACTCTTCTAATACTGTATCAATTTCGTGAAGTATTTAATAAAATTATTCTTGCTTACAGGTCCCTTGTTTCAAAATGCAACGAACTTTGCCAAATAATCTTCGAATATCTAATAGCTGGAATCAGCTACAGCTGCATAGGTCATGTGAGAAACTTCTTCAGGAGCAGGGCAAATTCGTTCTCATGCATATCAAATGTACCCCTTTTATAGGAAGATCGTGAAGATTTGTGCACAATTCGTTTCACCCTGTGTGGGCTAATTATTAACGACTCAGAATTGGTTCAGTAAAGTCTATGATAGTTCCACGCTGCAGCTCAACCTTAATAGTTTCACCTGTAGGAGTTTCGGCTGATGTTTTACTCGATGTTACTGGATTAAAACTGTCCTGTTGCGCTGGATAGATGTGTTTATTACATCAGAAACGTTTGATAATGTACCACACTCATATCATTTCACGTTTACATTTCCACTGCTCATTTTACTTCGCCTTCATGCCCATTTTTGTGCTCGCATCATATAATATTTTTTATTAGCTGTTCTGAGAATTAAGAGGGTATAATTTTAAAAGGTATCATTATTGTTCCATATCGCTTATACATATGATTGAGTCTATTTCCCATCCTCTGTGTTCTCTTTTCATTTTCCTTCTATTCTTTCTTTGGAGGTTTCATTTCCTCCTGCGAGACTCAACTCTCAGTATTCTCTCAAAAAAAACGCAAGTCCGGGGACACAAGCAAATAATTCTTCTTCTTTCATTCTCAACTCGTTCCATTGAGGAGAGGTAATATCTTGAAAATGTGAGTGTGCGTGTGCTATTTCTGCATCAAAATCAGGATGCGATGTAAAAATATCCATCATCACTTTATTTTCGGGATTAACTTATTCCTGCTGCGGTCGGTCACACCTGTAAGCTCTACCCTTAATAATTTCGTTACCGCAAAGCTTCCCTCCTACTTTCTTCATTTCTTAATAAAGCAGGAACTCGAATAGAGACAATACATCACCTCAATAAACTTCACCCCATGCACCTGCACGTCTGTAATTACGACATATATGTCCAGTTCATCAAGTCAACGCCTGAAAATTCCCACCCCTCAGCTCACGAGAGTGTAATTATTGCTTCTTCCATGCAGGTTCTAGCGCCATGTTGGGACTCAATAAAGCTCTCTCCCTGCAGCTACGAGGATGTAATAAGGACACCACCTCAAGCTCTTCATCCCGCTGCTAAAAGAACTTAACCCTCTAACATAGAGCTGCAACACCGTAATCACTACACCCAGCCCTGCACTGTGTGTGAGCTCTAAATACTCTAAATAAGGGCCTCGCCTCAAGCTACAAGACTGTTTTGGCAGACTGCGTGCCCACCGCCTTTAATACCGCCACAGGAAACCATGTATCTCGCAAATTTTAATACAATGTCCTGAGCCTCTCCATTACTGGGCTCGAAAGTGGCCGCTTTGCTTCAAGCTTCACGCGTAGGCGCAAAGATTGTACTACACAGCCAGCCCTGCGGTTAATTTAGCGTCAATTTTATTGTGACGCTTTTGGGGTATGCATGTTTGAGATTTCTATGGTTTGGATTCATTGGTAACTTTATTTCGTGCGTCCATAACCTGGAATCTTTGACAATTTTATTGTGACGCTTTTGGGTTATGCATGTTTGAGATTTCTATGGTTTGGATTCCTGGGCAATTTTATTTCGTGCGTCCATAACCTGGAATCTTTGGCAATTTTATTGTGACGCTTTCGGATTCAGCATGTTTGAAATTTCTATAATTTTTAATTCTCTGTCAATTTTATTGGCACCTTTTCGGATTCTGCATGTTTGAGGAGTCTGTGATTTAAATTCTTTGGAATGTATTTAAGGTACTTTGACCTGTAGTGAAGGAAATTATTCACCGACAAGACCGACAAGGGTTGTGAGCTTGGACCAATTAACTCGTTCCTGTTTTCACATTCTATCTTTTATATAAATTATCTTTAGCTACAACTAAGAAATCTCAATTGCATATAAATGGCGCTGTTGGTTGATAGCACCTTGAACACTACTCTCCTTACACTAAGTTTACTTTTCTCTATTTTCACCGATCTATAAATTGACTAGATCGACTGAATTCTATGTATTGTAATGTTTTGTGACGTCATCACCTCATTGGCAAGTCTGAATTCATTGAAAATCGGGAAATTATGCTTAAGTTCCTATACTATGGTATTTAATTTCATAAGTGATCAAAACCTCTACATTAAAAATCCTGCGTAAAATTCCATGTAAGGACAGCT
Source organism: Morinoia aosen (assembly GCA_030386875.1). Classification (NCBI taxonomy): domain Eukaryota; kingdom Metazoa; phylum Arthropoda; class Malacostraca; order Amphipoda; family Talitridae; genus Morinoia; species Morinoia aosen. The sequence goes on along the minus strand of CM059577.1, from coordinate 45,609,438 downwards.
CGCAAACACTTGCTCACATTGGCCTTATGTTTTTCTCGCGATGGCGTTTTCATTTAATTCTGGTCATGCAAATGAAACAATCAGTAGAATTCAGTCCTATCTCTTGATTCTTAGAGCCCTTTTTATTCACTGCACACTTTTTTTTCAGAGTAATTCCACTTTGCTTTGAACTCCATCGTTACACTTTGCGGCCATTGAACTCATTTGTAGAGTTTCTAATATACTTTTATGGGAAGTTCATGGCCGCATACCCCGGCAGCTGCGCAAGTTTCGGACTATTGCAGTCGGGCATAACCGTAACATCGCATTAAATTCGCTGTTCACCCTTTCCGTTCGGACCGAAACAAAAAACTCTACGGATTTTGTACGGCGAAGTTTTTCATTACATTCAAACTTAGGTTGAGCGCAAAGTTACGGTATAATCGTTGGCAGTTATCAAGCTCTTCAAATAATAATAGATCAAAAGCCACCGAATTGTTTCTGAATCCTATTCTATTCTGTGCTGCTCCGAGTAATTTGAAAACTCAATTGCTCTGAATATTCCTCTACATTTTACGAGGAAAAACATCGCGATGCGCTGATTGGTGGACGCTTTTGCCCCAATTCCGTTCACAAATTTCGTTGGAAAAATAGAGGGCGTTCTGGATCTAGTGTAGTATGAACTAATAAATCAGTAAAACATCAAAGGATGCCATCAAAGCCGGCCGGCAATTAAATCTAACGAGACACTGTACGCTCGACGTTCGTGCGAAACTCCACAAAGATTTGTTCGTCAGGTATAATTTTTTAGCTACATCAACGTGATGTTTTCCTCTTTATGTTACAGGCGAATGAAACAGATCACAGACTGATCAACAGTAGAGAAATTTACCGGATATTAAAAAAAATTTGCATGATTAAAGTTCACTTATGCATAAAATGTTTCTTTATTGATAGAAGCTTCATGCACATTCGAATCTTATTCAAATGGAGACGAGCTGCTGAAAGTCCGACGGTGTATTTGGAAATAAGAATTATATCAAATTCGAAACCGAGACCATTATTTATTTTTACACATACACAGACTAAATGGAAGTCAAGTGATTACATTTTTATTGCAAGTAGATTCAGTAAATTTTTACCTGAATCATACCACTGAAAATAAAGTAAAACGTTGCGTTCAAACCCGTCAGATTAGCACAAAGATTCATATTCACGAAAGTAGCAGAGGTGTGTAAACGTTGTTCTGTTTAAGTAGTGCCTACGCAAACCCGGAAGCGAGAGAACTGAGTAATCGCTTTTCAAGTGACCATCAAAGTTGCCGTGTCCACCTTATTGGCTAGCTCTCAAATTTGGCCATTTTTTACTAAAATTTGGCCATTTTTTACTAAAATTTGGCCATTTTTCATGATATTTGGCCAAAGTGTCCAGTCAGTATTTGGCAATAAAAAAGTTGCCAGATACATGGTAATTTTGAGCAACATATTTTGTAATTAACAAGATGAAATAACTTAATTCGCCAAATGAGTATAGCTTGTTTAATAAAACAAATATTTTCTCTTTACTCCACACTCTTTGAAAAATATTTATGTAATATGATGTAACGTGCAAAATAATAATTTTCAGAATCAACAATAACTTTAAAACAGATTTTTCAAAAATATTTTGTTTATGGTTTTTATTTTCCACTATAGTCATATTAAGTTTTTCGAAAAGTTAGAGTGATGTGGATATACTTAGCCGTGTAAAAGTAATATACCAAAATCTTCAAAGAGTGATTGAGATATTAATGCACTTCAATGGAAATGGGTTATACATATAACAAAGCATTTACCATAAACTAAAATTCAACAGAACATAGACAACACAAAGTTCATTCATTGGAATATGGCAAATGATAGAAAAAAACGCAAGATTCTTCCACCGCACCCTTGAAAACGATACGATGAAATCAAAAAAGCTTTCTCAGTCATTTTAATTTGCTTGTTTATTTACTTTCAGTTTTTTAACTTGCTTATTTATTTTATTTATCATTGCAATTAACTTGTTTATTTCATTTCATTAAATTTAATTATGTTATTTACTTATTATAAGTCATTTTAATTAGCTTGACTGCCACGATGCTTGGTAGCACAGTCCCTTTAACAAGGTAAATTTCAAGCTCTCAGCTAAAAACTGCTCCAGCCTATCTCATTTCTCGTTCAATTTGTACCTTAATTGGTTTCTGAAGTTCACTGTCGAGTGGCCGTCCCTTCCTCATTCTGACATCGGTGACAACCTGATGCTAGTGCGTCTGAAAAAACGTTGGCCGTAATTATGGATATTAGTGTCTCCCTATTCCAAAAAGATGCTCCGATTTCTCAGACTATGCAATTCAAAGTGAGCAGGAAGAGACTGACTGTGTAAAAATTTTTAGCTTAGTTAGCAGAGTGTCTACTAGCATCTTAAAGCCGCAGTAGGTTATAACCTGTTTTTTTGCCAGTCAAATTTGTAAACATAGAAAGATATCTCTTTCCCTCTATAAAATATTTCATACTAAGCTCATCAATAAGAAAAAATAGCTACAAGTAGGAAAATGGTGAAAATTCATTAGATGTCAATACATAACATGCACGCTAAACTGATTTAATAATTATTTGGCTATTTCTTTGACGAATGTAGTTCACCCATGTGAAACTCTGCATTTTCAAACAATTAACATAAACAGTAACAATAAATTTAATAAAGATACAATGAAAGAATATTTTGAGAACTGGAACACATCATTTAAAATCAAGCAATATAAATACTTCAAAAGCGGTTTCAACATATTTAGAGAAGATGCAATGAGGGAACATTAGGAGAGCTGAAATACATCACTTTAAACATCATCATAACTGAAACACATAATTTCGAAGCAAGTAATACAAATACTTCAGAAGCGGAGATAACAAATTTAGGGAAGATGCAATGAGGGAACATTAGGAAAGCTGAAATACATCATTTTAAAATTATCAGAACTGAAATACATCATTTCGAAACAAGTAATATAAATACTTCAAAAGCGGGACAACAAATGCAGTGACAGAATATTTAGAGATCTGAAATACATCATTTCGAAACCAATAATATAAATACTTCAAAAGCGGGACAACAAATTTAGGGAAGATGCAACGAGGCAACATTAGGAGAGCTCAGAAGCAGCAGGTCGCGACATCTGACAGCTCATATTGAAGCCCCGGCCTGTCTCGAGCTGTAATGAAATCCAGGCGCCATAAGAGCGAAGATGGACTCAGAGACGCAGCAGCGTCGACGCACCAAAAATGGTGAGATGGAGAGATTTAGAAGTGGAGACTTCCACAACACGAATAAATTACACTAACTTCACCTTGCTGAACATATCAGGCTTGGAGTTTGCGTAGATTGGAAAGGGATGAAATGGCTGAGAGAAGATATGAACTCTCTTACAAAAAGGCAAAAATGCGTCGATATGTTCCCCGGAAAAGAGGTTACCAAAGATTTTCAATATTGGTAGATAATTATTTTCCTATATAGGTATATCAAAGGAATGAATGTAGACAACACATTTTCCCAGTATGGTATTTTCTTAATACTTCAAATGCATTTTCACAATAAGACTAAAAAGAGTTTATTTGTTCCACGGAAAGTGTGAACCAAGAATTTTCAAACTTGATTGATAATGATTCTCCTTTGCAGGTAGTATAATGAATGTCGTCAACATTTTTGCTCGGTATAATATTTTCTTTTCGCTTCAAAATCCGTCCTTGGAGATAGTGTGCATATTGAAATAACAAAATCATTCTATAAACCTATGGTCCAGAATAAAATGAAATTAGCCAACAGCGTATAAAATGTGTAAAAATACGCATTAACACTTTAAGGGCGACGTGACCCGCCGGTGGTGATTAAGGGAATTTTCATAATGCTGCTGAACGACTAGTAGTCACTGACTCAATATTCATTATTAATTAATGAAAACTAAATAAAGGCACGATCTACTTTATGTTCGTTACTTTCGAAATTTACCTCTAAAAATAACTCTGATTTGAGTTGGATATTAAACTTCAGTTTGACCCGAGCACTTAACGTGTTAAACATTTTTCACTGTAGTAATTACTGTGTTTGGTTCATACAAAAAATTATCCCGTCACTAAATGCAAATATCTTGTACGATGACTATGCCTCTGTTTAGGCTAGAATGACTTTTATGTAAACGTATAATATGTAATCCAGTTTGCGAATTTCATTACCAACAAAATTTACCATAATGGTCAAGTTTGAAGGACAATCCGTATTTTTTAAAACTCGGTTCATCAACTGCGACCGTGATCATGAAATCAACTAATTTTTCTGTCGTGTATCCAGTACAGAGACGCAGCATTCCAGGCTTGCCCTTCAATTCCAGCCCAACAGGAACCAAACAATTCTTCACTACAGAATTCTTGCAGTGCTTGACGCTTCAAATTCCGACACACTTGATTGCTCAAAGACATCAAAGGCGTTTCCCTCGCTCAGCCCAAAGAAGCTAACTAACACTAACTGGAAGTGGCCATCTCCGGAGCGTAGCAATTCACGCTTTTGAGACCGCTTCTTCTCAGCTCCCCTGTGAAGTGCCTTTGAGCTTCGTGTATCGTGTATGACATTTTCATGATTCACCTGACGTTTTTGTCGCACTGAAACGGGACGGAATGAACGCATTTAAAACCAGCCTGTTTGATCTCTGGAGTCTTGCTATGAAATGTCCCGTAATCTTTGCCGTGCTTACACATTTTTGTAAGGTTCCTGACTGGAAATGATGCACCCAGAGTGTATATTGGAGTGTATATTTCAAAGTGTATATTGGAATAGAAGTGTAAGATATCGAATTGTCAGATGCTGTTTTCCGTGAAGTTTGTTGACGTCGTCAGTAGATATATGTGCAACTAAGCGAGTACTGCATATGGTGACCGATATCATTCACAGTAGCTTTAAACACGCAAAGTGAATATTGGAATCGAAGTGTATGATATCGAATTGTCAGATGCTGTGTCTTATGAAGTCTGTTGACGTCGTTAGTAAATTATTTGTGCAACTAAGCAAGCATTGCATGCAGTCGACCAATGTCACTCACAGGATCTTTAAACTGTGAAAAATTATTACTCCCGCGGTATGGAGGTATTAAAGTTAGGGTAATAGTTAGAGTCTCCCATAGGTTTCTCATAAAAACTTGTATAAAAGTAAAATTGAACTAGTAAATTTTAATCAAAACTCTTTAACTGGAGCATTAGTTTTCTCTTCAGAGCGAATACCCTCCAATAATACTGCTCTTGCATCATTCAATAATAGTGCTCGTGCATTCATGTTCATTCCTCCCTTGCATGGTTTCTGTTCTTTTTCCGGGATCGAATCCTCTTAAGGGAATAAAGGTGACCATCCATATTCCAATCAGGGCTTTGCAGAGAATTAATTTCGAATTCACATGCGCTCTTGATTGCGACTTAGAGCCAACAAAATGGGATTCTCAACTCTTATGTATTTAAAGCCAGCACTCCGAATATTCCATCCAACATAAGATATATGTGTGGCAGCAATGCGTAGGAAGGTAAAAAACTTCCATTCAACATATTTATGCAGGTATAATAAAGTTTGACCGAAATTATTGTAGACAACAATTATCTCATTTTGCATTTCATTGCGGAGATATAGTGAATCTTTTTTTCGCAATCTAACCGGAAAAAACGAAGAGCATGTGTAATATTGTACGTGTAATATTGGGTATGTGTAATGATACACTAATTAATTGCAATTGTGTATCGCACTCGACTCTCCTTGCACCTGTAAAGAAGGATATGAGGAGTTGTGGCTCTCCCTTCACCAGTAAGTTGCGCCGCACACTTTTGTGAAGAGTTAATTTGACTCTTCAACTTTGGAATTTTTGTTCTCATATTTCCGTTATCACAACCGCCGTCACTAAATTTTCCGGTTAGATTGCGAAAAAAATATTCACAATATCTCCGCAAAGAAATGCATTCGGTCAAACTTTATTATGCCCTGCATAAATATGTTGGATGGAAGTTTTTACCTCCATATACATATGCATATGAAAAGTATATTCTTATTTGAACAAAAATCATTTCTTTACGATAAGCAATACGGCTTTCGCTCTAAAAAATCAACAACACAGGCTATATTAAACCATTTACAAATCCCTTATTCTAATATAGATGGAGGAAGGCATTTCTTGACTTTCGAAAAGCACTCGATTGTGTGGACCATAACATATTGCTCTCGAAACTACACTGTTGTGGCATTCGAGGGGATGCCCATGATTGGTTCAGATCATACCTAACAAATCGGAAGCAAGACGTTGTCATTGACGGCGCAAAATCGGACCCACAGACAATTAGCCATGGAGTTTCCACAAGGATCTGTTCTTGGGCCTCTCCTATTTCTGATTTTTATCAATGATATTATTAAATCTACATCATTCTTCAAATTCATATTTTTTGCCGATGACAGTACGCTTTCTTCGGTCCTTCCGAACCAAAACCCCGCTATAATTGCGGAGAGTATAAATAATGAACTTCATAAGGTTTCATGTGGCTCAAAGGTAATAAAATAAGCCTTAATATTGATAAAACGAAATATATTACATTATCATACAAGAAGAATGTATCCCTCCAACGCATTAAAATTGGCGAAGGTGAAATCGAAGCAACAAACTCATGCATGTAAGGTTCTGGGTATCATATTAGATAAACATCTGACCTTCAAAGAGCACTTCGCTCATATTAGCTCTATATCATCAAAATCCATCGAAATCCTAAATAAAGTTAAAAATTTCCTGCCTGAAGCAGCTGTAGAAATGCTCTACCGAACGCTCATTTCTCCATACCTGCAATACGGAATAGAAGCATGGCACGGAACTGATAAAAATAAAACCAAAAAAAATTTTACTCTGCAAAAAGAGCTATCAGAACGGTTAAGAGCCTAAAATATAATGCTCACACAAATGATTCATTCAAAAATATGCAAATACTTAAACTTTCGGATCTCTATAATATCTCCATTTTTAATTTCATTTACAAAACATCAAGAAATGATGGCGACAATAGCCTAATACAATAATTAAGTGCGCAAACTGGTCATGACGACCATTTAACCCAAAATAGAAGTAAATTCATGATTCCTTATTATAATTATTCAAAGGCTCTCCCTTCATTTCCTCTTCGTTGGAACTAAAACTTTGAACTCAATACATGCGGAGATCCGTGAAATTAATTCTCACAAAGTATTCAAAAAACATCTTGAGTCTCACTTCCTGTCAGAATACTAGTCGTGTAAGATCACCTAGTCACATCTTGCCTCCTACATGTCTGGTCCTAATAATGTAACTTGCCTTGGGTAACATAACCGATCTTCAGTCTGCTCTTACATTGTTTTATCGAATATATTTTTAAATATAGCCGATTTGAACTATATTGCATAATACAACATCAAATATCGACTTAATTATCTCATTGATCATGCTAATGAGAAACTAGGTTAAGGGAATTATGTTAAACATTATTATACACCCTAGAATAACGTGATGGTAGGATGCTATGGAAGTCGCTGAACTTGTTTGGGCCCACAGGTAGCTGTACTCTGGTTTTGACCATTGTACTAGACTTAAGAAACATTCTACCTCTGTATCACCTGTGGTAAATAAATTGTTTAAATTGTTTAAACTGGCGCCGGCTTCAGGTAGTCACCGATATCCGGATGAGGAAGGAGCTGCCACTTGGCAGTGAGCTCCAAAGAACACAATAGAGAATTAATTGCACGAGAAATGCATTATATTGATGCTATTTTTGAAAGAAGACCGTAGAGTCCTCTCGGGCGTTAAAGGAGACAAAAAATAATGTCATCAATACTTCATTTATCCAAAACTCACACTGACGTACGACACTAATTCAGCAAAATCATTCTTTACATTTTTAATTTTCTCACACCCTACTATGAAGCTTACTAATCAATTAAATTCAACTGAAATACTATACTGAACATTCCCTTGAACACGTGAGCATGAATATGAACAGGTAAATTAAAGGCTTTATTACACTCATTTCAGCTTTCCCTAACATGTTTTTAATTTGCTACCCAGAATTAGTGACTTTGATGACGTTTGCTGAGATGTTCATTTGAATTGAGTTGATGTTTTGCAATTTGAGTCTAAAATGACTCGCGGCGGTCAAACAGATATCATCCACGAACCAACTGAAACTATAAAATGTTGGTTCGCATAAATTGATAGTCCAGTGCCAATTTACGACTCCGGTCTTCCAGTAACTATATTTTTCGCTGGCGTGTTGCATCAAAACGACATCAAAGATGCGAGCTCAAAAATACGGCGTCTGATGTGAAGCTCTCCCTCAAAGACGGACACATCGACAGGTTCTAAAAACATCCTCGAGAATATTTTTCACCGACTTGAACAAGTTTAAAGTGAGGATATGAAGTGGAATTGCAGTGCAAACTGGAAATCGAGTTGAGACATCTCTCAAGAAGAAAAGTAAATGGTGAAATTGACGTAGCAGGATTAAGTTTAGATCCCCTTGCAACGGGTTTGTATAGTTCGGTTAATATATATTAGAACACAGTAACACATGAGTTTCAAAATAATCAAAATATTGCTCTGAGGTTATTTTAAACTCTTCGTTTCCGTTTCAAACATATCTAACTATATAATAGCAAACAAAGATTTATTTTAATAATATTATAATATTTTATTAATATTATACTTTTTTAATGATATTATAATATTTTAATAATATTATAATTTTTAAAAAAATAATATTCAATAAAATCGTCTTTATTGACCACTAGAGCTTCAAATTGACGTTTCCGCAGCACTAGCTATGGCGCGAAGCAATTTCTTTGGAATATCGTCCCACGCGCGGAGACGTGAAGACCTCAGATTTATTAGAATACAAGTGAATACGACCAGGCAAAAATGACTGTATTCGATCGTTTCCTCAAATAAATTTTCCGAACGCGGGTTAAAAACTAATATTATCCATCCTAATAGTACCTCCGATTAAAATATACAATTTTCTTGTGCTTGTGCATTGGTGAAACTCGTATCACAGATACGGTCATGAAACATCCATTAAGAGCGTGAAAAAGAGACGGACCTACCAATTTAATGTGTTCAATGAGATTACCATTGTTTTAATATAAGATAAATGTAAATTATTATAAACTTAAGGAGACACCTGGCAAACTTTCGAACTCAAGTACCGACCATACTAAAAAGCCCATGGGATTGAAATGTATTGGAAAGGGGGACCACAATTGTCTCTGCACTCTTATTTCCAAATTGTCTTGGGTGAGAGCATTCGCCCCATCTTACTGAATGGCCCACAGCTTATCCGAAGCAAAATTTTTGGAAATAAAATCAGCCATTGCCGTTATCATCCATATATGCCTCCGAATGTCATTAATATGTATATGATTTAGTTTTAATTTTGTAATTTACGCTTACTAAAATGAGAGAAAATTTCATGACGTGGAAATGACACCCAAACCATAACAGAAGTTTTTTTGATGCGGTAAATTTTCTGTAATTAAGGATGAATAAATGAAGAAACATCTTCCAAATGTTTTGAAGTTGTGAGACATTTCAACTATCAACAACTTCAATTTTATTCAATCTATTATTTCGTGCCTTGAATCTTTGTGTGAGTTGGATTCGTTCTGCAGTGTGAAAGAATACATTCCTTCATTGGATTATCCTCTTTATTGCTATGTAACTGGTTCCCCATTCTTCTGCCATCTCCCTGAAATTCTTCTCCGTCTAATTTTGAACTCAAAAGGCCCTGGTTTGATCTAAATTCGCTACATTTCGACTAAAATGTTTATTTTGACTAAAACGTAATCTCACTGGTGGTTATAGGAAATAGGGTAGAACAGGTAGAAAAGGTTACAAAAAAAACTCATCCACTCACTGAGCTTACGCCACGGTAGAGGAAACAAGGTAGGTTCAAACCAGTCTTTTATTCGTTGATGGTGTGGTTTTGCTGACGTCACGGCAACGAACCAATAGCAGCGCTCTTATTGCATCTGGTAGCACTGCTACCCTTAAATCCGTCTCCACTATTGGCCTAACGACATGGCGTTTTGGTGACGTCATAAAGTTAGTTTGAAATAATGCCCCTCTATTGGCTAGCAGAACAAGAGGAGATTTATTTTCGCCCATAGAAATTACCCTACCTTGTTTCCTCTACCGTGGCTTACGCTTCACTCACCACTTCCACTCGTAAGGTTAAGAGCCTGAAGAAACTTTCTGCTGCACGATTGTTATTATAGAACTATCAATGAAGAATGAAAACCACACAGATACTTTCTCAGGTTTTGACTGATCCGCTCTCGAAAGACCATAGCATGAGTTGGTTGTGATCACAGCCTTCTACTTCAAAGCCGATCTTTGAAGTCTCCTCGTTATTTTCACGGCTTGAATGAACTCTAAATGATTTATCTCGCAAAATTAAGGTTTTTCGTAATCTCGTTCATTTAGGATGTTGCACAATGCATTTCAACTATCTTTTCAACCTTCTACGAAAATTTTGTGTAATTGAAATTACGAAAACCAAAAATTCAGTACTGCTAGCTAGTACTTCGAAACAATGTTCTGAGAACAAAAAATGATTATTTAATGGCTTGTCCACTTTACAATAAACTATTGGAGTTAAGGGTGTATTCTAACGTTCCACTCTGTTCAGATTCGTACAAAAAGGAGCTGTCGTTGAGTATCATCAATAATACGTAAATGAATAAAACAAATTTTTAATATCAACTTGGAAAGAACTGGCTCGCATCATTTTTAATTACTTCATAGGCATCCTTGAAAGATAAAATAGTGAATAGGTTAAATAAGATTTTATTGTATTTTTTACTAGCAAGGCCGTTATTATTCAACATGATAACCGAAGCATTCCTGAGGGCTTGTTTTTTTTTCTAGAACAACTATAAATAAATAAAAACTGAGTAATTTGCGAATCGATTCTTCCGAACAAAACGGCGTATGAAACATCATTTTCTGATATCCTGGTTTTGTTCCACTTTTCTCACTTTTTATCACTTTTTACCACCTCCGAACCAATACCCTCAGGAAGTTATATTTTGTTTCTTCTCCGCAAATAAAATTCAATACACATGAATACATCGTTTGAACATTCCTATCATTCATACATGGTGCGAAGGAAATCTTTTCCGAAGATTGTAGCTGAGCGGAAACATACTCCCGCAGAAACGATCTTGTCCTAATCAGCCTTCCGTGATTAGACGCCTGTGATGAGCCGTTAAGGCTATTCTGATTAGGCCAGCCCTATCGGTAAAATTGGCCTCATTTAACGACCACATTTAATGAAGACGTGGGGCCTTAAGTGCCTAAGTTCTCCTATCCAAACCAGAACCAAGATTAAGCGTGGACTGGGGAAATTTTTCGAGTGTCTTTTCGAAAGTGCACTTAAGATTAAATGCATGGCTTGTCTTCGGACCTCATGATATTGGTTTCGTGTTGGGTAGTTTCTTATGAATTTTGCATTGGAAGGCTATTTGAATGCACGATATGTTGTGCTTGTGATGTTAAATCAAAACGCAGCCGTCGACGTTCAAAAAATGATTCATGAAGGATGTCGCTTTTCATGAACGACGAAGACGGCACTGTTATGGAAAATATCAACAAGTTTTACACCCAGCTTCATTTTGATTTTAAAACATCACTGAACTACGTTGTAAATTTCCATCCACTTAAAATCAATTTGAGATATTACTCTAAACAATAAGTACATTTGCAGCAAGTTAAAAAATTATGAATTTTGATTACACTGGAAATACGAGACTCAAGTAAGTATATTCGATTTGTGATATTACTCAAAAAAAGTATGTAAATTTGCAAAAATTCAACAATTATTGTGATGATAGTGGAAACATGATACTCAAGTAAATAATATCAATTTCTGATATTCAAAATAGTGTGTATATTTGCAACAAATTTATAAATTGTGAATTGTGTTTTTATAGTGGAAACATGATACACATGTATGAGTTGTAGTCACACCCGGCACTACAACTACATGACGTCTTTCATCTTCACCAGAAAATGATCTTCCTATTGGCGACATTTCATACACAAGATTATGATATTTGTGTTATTTAATTGGTTATTCATCATTTTTGTTTTACGAGACTCCATCCGTAACTCTTGAGCATTTATTTCTAGAAGAAATGTCATTAATTAGACACTTTGAGCGATTGAAATACATTTCTTACCTCTCATAAGGCGTTACCTGAATAGTTAGCTTTGTAATTTGCCTTAGAATGTGAGTGGCTTTTTCTAAGTAATTTCTTCGAGTGGAGAAAAATCTCTCCAAACCGTAATTCATGGGAAGAACAGTTCTTCCCGGGGAAGTAAATAGGCATCGGCAGTCATTGACACATTGACCACGATGGGTTAACTGAAGTTCAATATTCAACTCAAGTTCAAAATGAAAAGTTAGAAGTTTTATAAATACCAAACATTAAATACCAAACCATTAAATACCGTAAATAAATAAAGATTGTCAAAATATTTCAAACGACACATCGAAGGGTCGTTTCTGAGCATCAATGGGTCGTGTCGCAAGCAACGTGTTAATATGTATAATAACTTCTGAAGAAACTTAAGAACGAAGAAAATTCTGAAAAAAATGTATCATTTTACTGAGAAAACGTTTCGGAGTCCCGGTCCATCATCATTTCAAACGTAAATAAATTAATTACGTCTGAAATAAAAGATTAAAGTACAATGAATAGCAGGTACTGAAAATTCTGAAGAGCTACACATGTGCCCTGCAAGCTGCATCTGAAAAATGTGTTTGCATCAACAGCTGCCTCACGAGATGCTGATGTCACAGTACTATGTATGATTCGGTAGCAGCAAGCATGAGATAAAATCATACCCTGAGATGTCAGTTGATTTTTATTCCTCAGATTCCTTGACACTTCATGAATAATGCAAGGCCCAATCTCTAGTGCACTGAAACTCGGGAAATCTTCCTCTGCACCACTGAATATTCGTACGGCGATGATCACGAAGCGTTTGAAGGAAAACGTGACATACGGGGACCTAAGTGGATACCAGAAGTGATACATGGTGATTGTAGGAAAACAGCTCGAAAATCCAGAAGTGATACGGAGACCAGAAGTGATACATGGTGACTGTAGGAAAACAGCTCGAAAATCAAAATAATATCGATACGATGCAAATAGTTCTTGAATTATGTGTGAAGACTGTATTGGTCAGAAAAATGATGAAATTAATTTGAGGAAATGTGGGGAAATGATCAGAATATGAGGGATAAAAGTGATCAATTCGCATCCTGTGACTCCAGGAACTTTTCCAAAAAGTTTATTGATCGCTTTTACTGAATTGCAATCATGAAACCGTTTGAAAACAGACTCAAACATCAGTATTTTTTTGATAACTGGCATTCTGAATAATTCAATGCTTATTTTATGAAATTTCCGTCAAAGTAACAAAGGGAAGCGATTTGTTAGAGTTGCACAAATTACTTAATATGGAAGGAATTTTTTTACTAAATGTTAGGGGGCTTGCAGAATTGCTTCTACGCTATTCTCCCTCTCAACAGTATTATCGTATAGTTTTCTTAGGAGCCAAACAGGAAAATTAACTACATCTGTACGACTCGCATTTGGGCTCTCGTCACGAACACACGTTTGCTCCACTCCTACCAAATTTCCCATTAGAATTGATAAATTGGAGCTGAATTTCTGAAAACTATTCCAGCCTTCAACGAATTTCAGGAGAATTGGCTTCATTTGAATCTTTCGCGAGAGATGATACTAATGTGATCAAAATTACATAGAAATATGTTCACGCACAAGCAGTCTAATTATTTAAGCATTATGCGGCTGTAAAATATCGGAATATTGACTATCACGATTGTTAATGATCAAAATTACACTGGAATATTTTCACAATGTAGCGTATATTCTAGCATTATGCGCCTGTAAAATATCGGAATATTGACTATCACGATTGGAAAGGCTGAGAAGATCAAACGCTGGGGTGCAGATGCATTAATTCTAGCTTAGATAGACTCGCTGTTTGCTCAGTCTCCTGGTCAACATGACTTGATGACAGAGATCACTGAAGAGTTGCAGCTCATCATTGCAAGGGCATTGCCAAAGTTCCTACAAAAGTCATTCTCAAGATAGAACATCTGTCAGCACTGATGAAACACTATGTTCTCAACAGAAGCTAGTGGAGTTCTTTTTTGTATGCATAGTTCTATATTTTCGTTAAATCGCTTGTCTGTTGTTTTGTTCGGTAAATGTATGGTGTAAATTTGTTTAGTTCCACTGATTACAATCTCAAGATTATTACATTTACATTATTTTTTCTTCGGAGGAATCGGACCACTTCAAACTTTACACTTTCAGCTTACTCAGTTATTAGCTTTACTTCAGAATTCGTTTAAATTTCTTGCCCGCTGTTTTGTTTGGCAAACATGAATCGTAAAATTTTTCTTCTCTGATAGTAACCGAAAGATTCTTACATTTACATAAATTTTTCTTAGCGGGAGTTGTATCACTTCAAACTCTACACTTTCAGTTTACTTAATTATTTGCTTTACTCAAGAAATTGTGAACGATAAAGTCATGAAGAACGAGTGAGCACATGGAAACTCATCATGAAGTATTGCAAAGTATAGTATTTTATTTCTTGGTAACCTTACCTAATAAAACAGTCTGTTTTGGTTTTTATTTTTATATTTGTTTAGTGTTCGCTTCTTCCGTCTCTGTCACGCTATTAGGATGCTTAATCACCGGATCTGTGATACGAGTTTTATCAGTGCACAAGCATACAAGAATATTTTAATTACGAGTAGTATTAGGGTGGATATACTTGTTTCTCATCCGTACCTGCAAGATTTATCCAAGGAAAATAATGAATCCTGTCATTTTTGACACGCCGTGTACTCTAGTATATAATATCTGCACGTACAATCTCACTTGATGAGCAGTCTCCATTTATGGGCTGAAAACTTATAATCTCTTGAAGAGTCAGGCGGGGAAGTTGTTTTAATGAATATATTCCAGAGTACGATAACGAATCGCTGCTTTTTTTACTAATGGAATTATCTATATTATCTAATTATCTACTAATGGAATTATCTTATCGCAATTATCTATATTAAAAAATGTTCTGCTATATAGTCTCAGGATTCTCTGATATTCATCCTGTTCTTAAAATGAAAAACGGCATGAGGGGAATTCTCTCTGGTAATTCTCGATAATTTCAACAGGTACGAGAAGGTAAAATGTTCACATTTCTTCCGCTTTGTCAGGCGCACGATGAAAATACTGGAAACACAGACTTCGAATGCTCAGATATCTTCGGTTCACGTTGCTATTAAGTCGTTCACGTTCATGCGTGAACCGAACGACTCATGCATTTATGTTCATGCGTTTGAAAAGTCATTCACGCTGTAACGATAGATTTCTTTTTGGTCGCTGCACTACTTGTTGCATGTTGTACAATTTAGAAAAAGCTTTGAGTTTTCGATACGCATTTACGAGTAATATGAGAGCAGCAGGAGTAATGGAAACATCTGATGCTAAAGGTCTCGTGTTTGGTCAGCAGAAAAAGTGATGGAAATATTGAGTTCAGATGTCCTCACTTCAAAGAGCAGAAAAACAATGAAAAAATATACGACTGAAATTGACATTATTGAGAGCGGGAAAAACAATGGACGTTTCTATTATTAATGTTTACACATGTAGAGAACGGTATTAACATGGTCAAGAAACTCTCGAGAACCAAAGTTCATACTCTAAAGAACGCTACTGAAATTCGAGTTCAAGAGACGAAAGATAATGTCTTTATTTTACTATATCATCCAAGTGCTAATTAGAACTTAAATATAAACAAGCGACTGCTAAACAGAGAGAACTTTGATGTATTGTGCACAATTCCAAAAAAAAGCGATAAACAATTGTACCAAAGTTCAAACTCTGTAGAACGCTACCAATGTTCGAGCTCAAAAGACGTAAGTACTTATTTACGACGTCATCCAAATGTTAACTAGGGCTAAAAAATGAACAAGCACCTGATGGTCAGAGAGAACTTTCTGACGCATTCCGTACAATTCCAAGCAAAAGAGATAAACAGGACATGAGCATGATATCCTTCACCGAGACGTCATATCGAGCGAAGTTTGATCAGCTTGCGCTGCCGAGGAGCGAAGTTTTTCGAAGCTACGAGATGTCATACGAGCTCTGAACTCCGAAACTTTGTAAGTTTGACAAGCTTTTGGGGCTCAGTATCATCTGACAAAGGGTTCGATGACATTGTCTGACAAGGGGCTAGATAACATTGTCTGACAACGGGCTAGATGACATCGTCTGACAACGGGCTAGATGACATTGTCTGACAACGGGCTAGATAACATTGTCTGACAAGGGGCTAGATGACATTGTCTGACAACGGGCTAGATGACATTGTCTGACAACGGGCTAGATGACATCGTCTGACAAGGGGCTAGATGACATTGTCTGACAACGGGCTAGATAACATTGTCTGACAACGGGCTAGATGACATCGTCTGACAACGGGCTAGATGACATCGTCTGACAACGGGCTTGATGACATTGTCTGACAACGGGCTAGATGACATCGTCTGACAAGGGGCTATATGACATTGTCTGACAACGGGCTAGATGACATTGTCTGACGACGGGCTAGATGACATCGTCTGACAAGGGGCTATATGACATTGTCTGACAACGGGCTAGATGACATTGTCTGACGACGGGCTAGATGACATCGTCTGACAAGGGGCTAGATGACATTGTCTGACAAAGGGCTCGATGACATTGTCTGACAAGGGGCTAGATGACATTGTCTGACAACGGGCTAGATGACATCGTCTGACAAGGGGCTAGATGACATTGTCTGACAACGGGCTAGATGACATCGTCTGACAACGGGCTAGATGACATTGTCTGACAACGGGCTAGATGACATTGTCTGACGACGGGCTAGATGACATCGTCTGACAAGGGGCTAGATGACATTGTCTGACAAAGGGCTCGATGACATTGTCTGACAAGGGGCTAGATGACATTGTCTGACAACGGGCTAGATGACATCGTCTGACAAGGGGCTAGATGACATTGTCTGACAACGGGCTAGATGACATCGTCTGACAAGGGGCTAGATGACATTGTCTGACAACGGGCTATAAGACATTGTCTGACGACGGGCTAGATGACATCGTCTGACAAGGGGCTAGATAACATTGTCTGACAACGGGCTAGATGACATTGTCTGACGACGGGCTAGATGACATCGTCTGACAAGGGGCTAGATGACATTGTCTGACAAAGGGCTCGATGACATTGTCTGACAAGGGGCTAGATGACATTGTCTGACAACGGGCTAGATGACATTGTCTGACGACGGGCTAGATGACATCGTCTGACAAGGGGCTAGATGACATTGTCTGACAACGGGCTAGATGACATTGTCTGACAACGGGCTAGATGACATTGTCTGACGACGGGCTAGATGACATCGTCTGACAAGGGGCTAGATGACATTGTCTGACAAAGGGCTCGATGACATTGTCTGACAAGGGGCTAGATGACATTGTCTGACAACGGGCTAGATGACATCGTCTGACAAGGGGCTAGATGACATTGTCTGACAACGGGCTAGATGACATTGTCTGACGACGGGCTAGATGACATTGTCTTCATTGTCTTATCATGACGGCACTTGACGAGATTCTCAGTCATGATGGCATTTGACGAGGTACTCAATCATGATGACATTTGACGAGGTACTCAATCATGACGGCATTCGACGAGGTACTCAATCATGATGGCACTTGACGAGATTCTCAGTCATGATGGCATTTGACGAGGTACTCAATCATGACGGCATTTACGAGGTACTCAATCATGACGGCATTTGACGAGGTACTCAATCATGATGGCACTTGACGAGATTCTCAGTCATGATGGCATTTGACGAGGTACTCAATCATGACGGCATTTGACGAGGTACTCAATCATGACGGCATTTACGAGGTACTCAATCATGACGGCATTTGACGAGATTCTCAGTCATGATGGCATTTGGCGAGGTACTCAATCATGACGGCATTTACGAGGTACTCAATCATGACGGCATTTGACGAGGTACTCAATCATGATGGCACTTGACGAGATTCTCAGTCATGATGGCATTTGACGAGGTACTCAATCATGACGGCATTTACGAGGTACTCAATCATGACGGCATTTGACGAGGTTCTCAATCATGACGGCATTTGACGAGGTACTCAATCATGACGGCATTTGACGAGGTACTCAATCATGACGGCATTTGACGAGGTACTCAATCATGACGGCATTTGACGAGGTACTCAATCATGATGGCATTTGACGAGGTACTCAATCATGACGGCATTTGACGAGGTACTCAATCATGATGGCATTTGACGAGGTACTCAATCATGATGGCATTTGACGAGGTACTCAATCATGATGGCATTTGACGAGGTACTCAATCATGACGGCATTTGACGAGGTACTCAATCATGATGGCATTTGACGAGGTACTCAATCATGACGGCATTTGACGAGGTACTCAATCATGACGGCATTTGACGAGGTACTTAATCATGACGGCATTTGACGATGTACTTGAATACATTATAGCATCTGACCAGGAAGCAAAATTTCAACAGGTCCAAAAAGCCTATCTATTTCATCATGCATACTCGACAAGGAGGCTCAATTACATGTGGTCTATCAAAACTTCATAAGGATATTTTCAGCATTGACTCAGCGTCTTATCGATCCCTTCCTCGGATGGTAGGCTGTAAATTTTATTATGGATTCCCGAATTGTTTTATATGTAGAAATACCTGTAAATGGTTGCATCGCGTTGAACATTAGAAGCTTCTCGAGTTTAACAGTTTAACACCACGCAGTGAAGCGAGTTAAGTAATGAAATAAGAAACAACGTGTTTCATAATTAAACGCTTTTATTTCGAGTTATTGTATTTAAAGCTCATTTACGTTGTATTGAAATCCAGTTAAGTAATGAAATAAGAAACAACGTGTTTCATAATTAAACGCTTTTATTTCGAGTTATTGTATTTAAAGCTCATTTACGTTGTATTGAAATCCAGTTAAGTAATGAAATAAGAAACAACGTGTTTCATAATTAAACGCTTTTATTTCGAGTTATTGTATTTAAAGCTCATTTACGTTGTATTGAAATCCATTGAGGTTCAACACCCCAAAAGTAGGAGAAGTACTCGGCAGCACCTAACTCATTATGAGCTTCAGATGTGCTTGCACCCTGCCAACTTGGCATGCAGAGCAGAACTCAGAGTCTGAAGAAAGCTTAGTTTTCTACAGTTCATGTTGCAATTTCCTACACGGATTCCAAAAACGTCGGTCACGCGGAAACGATCGCTGTTCTAGCCGCTGCACTTTTGCATGCATGTTGCTTCATGCCCCCATGAATAATAAATAATGTTTTAAATAAACTATACCCGGATATTTCAGGCGTGAATATACCAGAAGTCGCCATGTCTAAAGCTGTGTCAAAATGACTAAAACGCGAATAAGCGAAAAAAAAACGTTTTGCACACACAGTACGGAAAGTTTTCATGTATAACTATCAATATCTATGATAATTATAGCTCTTCTTTCTTGCTTAGCGGAATAGTACTAATAATCGTTTCGGAATACTTAAGGAATTACTTTTTAAAACGTTTTTATCATCGATCATGGGCATTCGTAGATTAGATTAGATTCGTTGAAATCGTTGAATGTTTCTTCAATATAGACCTGCAGTCACACCTTCTTTTCCCCGAATCTCCTTCTTCGTTGCACTGCGCTGAGCAGTCACACCTTCTTTTCCCCGACTCTCCTTCTTCGTGGCACTGCGCTCAGCAGTCACACCTTCTTTTCCCCGACTCTCCTTCTTCGTTGCACTGCGCTCAGCAGTCACACCTTCTTTTCCCCAACTCACCTTCTTCGTTGCACTGCGCTCAGCAGTCACACCTTCTTTTCCCCGACTCTCCTTCTTCGTGGCACTGCGCTCAGCAGTCACACCTTCTTTTCCCCGACTCTCCTTCTTCGTTGCACTGCGCTCAGCAGTCACACCTTCTTTTCCCCGACTCTCCTTCTTCGTGGCACTGCGCTCAGCAGTCACACCTTCTTTTCCCCGACTCTCCTTCTTCGTTGCACTGCGCTCAGCAGTCACACCTTCTTTTCCCCGACTCTCCTTCTTCGTTGCACTGCGCTCAGCAGTCACACCTTCTTTTCCCCGACTCTCCTTCTTCGTTGCACTGCGCTCAGCAGTCACACCTTCTTTTCCCCAACTCACCTTCTTCGTTGCACTGCGCTCAGCAGTCACACCTTCTTTTCCCCAACTCACCTTCTTCGTTGCACTGCGCTCAGCAGTCACACCTTCTTTTCCCCAACTCACCTTCTTCGTTGCACTGCGCTCAGCAGTCACACCTTCTTTTCCCCAACTCACCTTCTTCGTTGCACTGGGCTCAGCAGTCGCACCTTCTTTTCCCCAACTCACCTTCTTCGTTGCACTGCGCTCAGCAGTCACACCTTCTTTTCCCCAACTCACCTTCTTCGTTTCACTGCGCTCAGCAGTCGCACCTTCTTTTCCCCAACTCACCTTCTTCGTTTCACTGCGCTCAGCAGTCGCACCTTCTTTTCCCCAACTCACCTTCTTCGTTTCACTGCGCTCAGCAGTCACACCTTCTTTTCCCCAACTCACCTTCTTCGTTTCACTGCGCTCAGCAGTCACACCTTCTTTTCCCCAACTCACCTTCTTCGTTTCACTGCGCTCAGCAGTCACACATTATTTTTCCCGACTCACCTTCTTCGTTGTACTGCGCTCATCCTCACCGGGATGGAGCGACATCCAACATCTCTCACACTCTCCCTAACAAAGACTGGAAAAGATCTAACGAGCGCTCTAGGATTGTCCCAAAACTTCATGCCTTGCTTTGCGAGAAACTTGGCTATTTCTGTCGAGTAAACTGACTTCATTTCCTTGTACAGCCCAACTTTGTGTTCCGTTGTGCAGCTCCGAACGCTTCGCTTGTTCCCAACTTGTCAAACTTTGGTGCGTCATCAAAACGAAGCAAAGTTTGAAAGTTTGTTGCAGCTCAAATGATGATGACGATCGTGATGATAGTGTCGCTAAAATGTTGCCGTCGTTGCAGCGTCGTTTCACGGTAGCTCTGAGCAGATATTTGCGATATAAACTGGACTTACGTTTGGCGAGGATGGTGCTCGAATGGATACTGCGTTCTCGGTATCTCTTGAAAATATCTCTTTTCTCATCAGATAATTTAAAACGAAGAAAATTCCAAGAAAATTATTCACGTTCCGTATCTGTATTTTTCCATGAAGGTTGCGTATTTTTGCTACTGGAAAGCGATTAGTAAGCAAGTCAAATGATTGCTTCAAAGGCTGGTTTTTGTCTATGTTATGAAATTAAAAATTAGCTGCACTTCCGGAACCGTTTCAACTTAAAATCTGTTTCCATCCTTGAAGTTTACATATTTTTGCTACTGGAAAGCAGATGGTAAGCTGAGTTTTTTATCAATGTTATGGCCTACAAAATTAGCTGCACTTCCGGAACCCTTTCAACTTATCTGTAGCGCAGTGTTTACTAAATGCAGCCTCAGCTTAGCTAGGCACTTCAATATCTGTAAGTGCGCATGCGAAAAGGAATGAAATCTTGCAGGGGAATGAAAATAATTATTATTTCGGCCCCATTTCCATTTTATTGAGCGAGTGGTGTTAGATTGCCTTTTGAAGAGGATGTTTTTGTCTACCAAGGGGTGAAAATTAAAAAAGCTGAAATGACAAAATCAGAATTACCGAAATCGAGCGAAGAATCAATAAGTTAAGATGCTGTTTTCCAAGCCACGGTAAAAAAATAGAAAATTTGTTTTTCTAAAACTATCACAAACGAAAAAAAAATAATGTGTATATTAATGAAAAAAAATCAATTTGAAGAATTTGAGAGAATCAACTAATTATTCGAAGAAAATCAAACAAGAAGCTTTTTAAGAATGGGAACTTAGTTGACGTTCTCTGCATGAAAATACGGTCATGAGGTGAATTAATGTTTAACTTTTAACTCTATAAGTAAAAAACTATCTTCAAGTGATGCACTGAACACTGAACAGCTTAGCTGTGAAGAATCGAAGAAAAACAGGAAATTTTTCAGAAATTCCGTTACACTTTCAAGTACGTATATTGTAATCACTGCTAATCAGCTCACCACATTCATTGCCATTTCTGTATCATGAATTAGTCAGTTTTTAAAATTTTTAAATTTGGAAACGAAATTCCTATTTTTTTGAAGTGTAGTAACGAAAATAGTGTAAGAGATGAAGAACTTAGGAAATATTTCATGCTGACGTTTCGAGGTTAGGTTCGCAGGAACAAAAAATATAAATTTACGAAAAATTATTTAAATACATCACTAAGGTCACAATATGTACAATCGATTGTTTTCAAGCAAGAGGAAAAGATTGACTGTACGAAAAGTTAGCTGTTCGGTTTTCATGACAATAAGTGACCAACAAGACCTTTGAAAATAACTTTAATTTTCGTATGAGCAAGAAAATTCAGACTCACCTTCTTCGAACAATGCCTCATGAGAAGTTACATTGCATGTGAGCTGTCTTTCATAGTGTCACAGATAGTTTCATAAATTACGTCGTCCTAGATTTACCCTCGAATATTAGGCTTCATTTATTTCTGGTGAATATTACGATACCTGATTACATTTTTCGCATCAACTTCACGTGAATATTGTATTTCCCGAACAATTTTTACACAAACTTTTCGCACAAATATCAAATGCATAGTTTTCTTATCAATTTTCGCACAAATATCAAATGCATAGTTTTTCTTATCAATTTTCTCACAAATATCAAATGCATAGTTTTTCACAGCAATTTTCGCACAAATATCAAATGTATATAGTTTTACTCATATATTTTCGCACAAATATCAAATGCATAGTTTTTCTTATCAATTTTCGCACAAATATCAAATGCATAGTTTTTCTTATCAATTTTCGCACAAATATCAAATGCATAGTTTTTCACAGCAATTTTCGCACAAATATCAAATGTATATAGTTTTACTCATATATTTTCGCATAAATATCAAATGTATTTAGATTTTCCCAATTTTCACTCAAATGTCATATCTATATAGTTTTTCTCATAGATTTTTCGCTTTTATTTAAGTAAATATTGTGTTTCTCGGTTATAGCATGAAATAAACGTCGATTCAATTAAAAGATAAAATATTTCGACAGCAGCTGGTATTATAAGAAAGAGCACTTAAGCACTCAAACTTGCTACGGGCGGCAGAATATCACATCTGGCAGCGCGAGTCGCGCAATTCCTCCAGAGCGAAGCATTACTGGAGGACGATTTGACATGCTTTGTTTTTCCACAACAAATTCACGCTTCATAAAAATGCGGAGCTCAACCTGTGAACTGATTTCAATAATCCATACCGCTTGTTACCAAAGATAAAATCTCGACTAAGCCGAAGATAAATACTCACCGAATCTGCTCAACAAAATCCATCGAAAAAACATCCTTTAAATTTAGAGCGAAAACTCTGTTAGATAACTGGGCTTTGATTTGAAAGTAAACATGAACCAATTGCAGCTTTGCATTTATGTCTAGAATAAGCTAATATGGTCACATGCCAACGCGATGTAGAATATCTATCATTGTCATATTAGTTCAAATGATACATATAACCTCTGTTTCAGCTTCACAATTGTTAGAAGTAAATTTCGTATAAAATCCGTTTAGTGAGACGTTACAGGAAAAACAAAAATGATTTCTCAAATTACTTTAAATGGTACATATTACCTTTGTTTCGGCGTCAGAATTATTGGAATCAAACTTTGTATAAAATTCGTTTAATGAGACGTCACCGAAAAAAAATGATAACTCTTTTCATGGCCTTGCAAATGAATTTAATGTATCAGTCTTTAGAGAATATGATGGCCACGCTAATTTGCTATAATTCAATTGAGAGAACTTCAATATTGAACTGCGCAAAATAAGGTATTAGCCTCATATTAAATATATTGTTGTAAGCTTTAAGCCCGACTAATAGACGTGAAATCGCGAACAAATGTTCTTAATGTAACTTTTTAACATGAAAAGTACGTCTACCGTAAGCAACGTGAGCAAAGCTCTTTAATCATTACTTGTCAGAGCAAAAGTATTAGCTATAATCCATCAGGATGCGTCACTAAAAATTATCTATCAGAATAGAACGCTAGATCGTAATTAATCTGGAAAATATACTCATCTACGGTTCATTGTACCAATACTCGCAAACCATGACAAGCATGAATAAAACAATAAAATATTTATCAACGGTCAACGGCATATATGTTCACAACAATCACAAGCATGGATAAAACCATAATATATTCATCTACGGTCAATTGCAGCAATGCTCACAATCCATGGATAAAACAATTAATCTCTTGTTGATCATCCCGAAATCATTAAAGTCTGTAATTCAAACCAATCCTCTTTAAAGAATAGTTCCTTGGACCAAAGTTAAGGAGTTCGTTATTTCAATTACCGACGGACAATGTTAAGTGGATGAGGTTCTTTTCAATTGAGAAGAGAGGCAATTTTGCGGAGTCCATTTCAATTCAGTGCAAAACTCCACGTTTTCTTCTCTGCGCATTTGAGGCAAAATTATAGTGTTCAGTACGTATTGATGCCAATTTTTGGCATAATTAAAGTTGGCAGTACGCACTGACGCCAATTTGAGTCAAAATTAAAGTTGGCAGTACGTACTGACGGCGACTGTAGGTCAAGGACATGAACTCGTTTCATTGGAAAACTACTTACGTTTTGGACAAGGCATGTGTGACGTTATGAAAAATAACCTTTAAAAAAGTACTTGCGGATGAGTAGAACACTTTACTTGCTACAGTATATTCCACAGCCAATAAAGAAGCTATACATTCTGCCAAAAGATTTAGTTGAAAACAATCATAAACAATCACCGAAAGTCCAATTGAAAATCGAAGAGAAAACAGAATTCCAACTGGATGAACGTCAATAACATAGCGAGGTATTTTCACCCTTCTAATATCGGGAATTTTTGTCATCGCGTAAGGACTGAGTGAGGCAAAGATTCTCCGTTCACTGGGTGATGGCGCCTAACATTAGTTGTGACCGTGTTTGCCCCCAAATCTTAAGAGCTTAATATCAGTTTAGAAGATCTCCTACCTTTAAATGAAAAATGGAATATGTTTGAGCTGTCAATAATATTCTCATCAGACCACTTAGATAAAAGAAAACAGTTAATGACAGATCCGCTTGAGTCTTCAATTTTTCTACATCACTCTGAAGTAAAACTGTTAAAAATGGCATTGAATAATCAAATTAAATGCTAAAATCTACCTGCTTAACTTCAAGATAATAATAATTTGATAGCTTGAAATTTTCCTTTTATTTTTTTAAGCTCGTTTACATACTACCACTTGTTAGACCACCGGGAACTGCTTAAAGCAAATCAATATCTACCCACAACGATAAGCACCTTAGCACAAAAATGAGCACTTGATTAAACACAACAATCAGTACCGTAACACAAAGATCAATTCCTAAACACAGCAATTAGTGCCAAAGCACAAAGATCAATTCCTTTAACGCAAAAATCATTGCCAAACCACAAAAATCAGTTTTATAATACAAAAATCAGTGCCAAAAAACAACAATCAACACCTTAACACAACAATCAGAGCCAAGACACAACGATCACACCTTAACACAACAATCAGAGCCAAGACACAACGATCACACCTTAACACAACAAACAGGGCCAAGACACAACGATCAACACCTTAACACAACAAACAGGGCCAAGACACAACGATCAACACCTTAACACAAAAATCAGAGCCAAGACACAACGATCAACACCTTAACACAACAAACAGGGCCAAGACACAACGATCAACACCTTAACACAACAATCAGAGCCAAGACACAACGATCACACCTTAACACAACAAACAGGGCCAAGACACAACGATCAACACCTTAACACAACAATCAGAGCCAAGACACAACGATCACACCTTAACACAACAAACAGGGCCAAGACACAACGATCACACCTTAACACAACAATCAGAGCCAAGACACAACGATCAACACCTTAACACAACAAACAGGGCCAAGACACAACGATCAACACCTTAACACAACAAACAGGGCCAAGACACAACGATCAACACCATAACACAACAATCAGAGCCAAGACACAACGATCACACCTTAACACAACAAACAGGGCCAAGACACAACGATCACACCTTAACACAACAATCAGAGCCAAGACACAACGATCAACACCTTAACACAACAAACAGGGCCAAGACACAACGATCAACACCTTAACACAACAATCAGAGCCAAGACACAACGATCAACACCTTAACACAACAATCAGAGCCAAGACACAACGATCAACACCTTAACACAACAATCAGAGCCAAGACACAACGATCACACCTTAACACAACAATCAGAGCCAAGACACAACGATCAACACCTTAACACAACAATCAGAGCCAAGACACAACGATCACACCTTAACACAACAATCAGAGCCAAGACACAACGATCAACACCTTAACACAACAATCAGAGCCAAGACACAACGATCAACACCTTAACACAACAATCAGAGCCAAGACACAACGATCACACCTTAACACAACAATCAGAGCCAAGACACAACGATCAACACCTTAACACAACAATCAGAGCCAAGACACAACGATCACACCTTAACACAACAAACAGGGCCAAGACACAACGATCACACCTTAACACAACAAT
The DNA here is from genome assembly GCA_030386875.1 of Morinoia aosen. Lineage (NCBI taxonomy): Eukaryota > Metazoa > Arthropoda > Malacostraca > Amphipoda > Talitridae > Morinoia > Morinoia aosen. The sequence goes on along the minus strand of CM059577.1, from coordinate 45,582,463 downwards.
CAGAGCCAAGACACAACGATCACACCTTAACACAACAATCAGAGCCAAGACACAACGATCACACCTTAACACAACAATCAGAGCCAAGACACAACGATCAACACCTTAACACAACAATCAGAGCCAAGACACAACGATCACACCTTAACACAACAAACAGGGCCAAGACACAACGATCAACACCTTAACACAACAAACAGGGCCAAGACACAACGATCAACACCTTAACACAACAAACAGGGCCAAGACACAACGATCAACACCTTAACACAACAATCAGAGCCAAGACACAACGATCACACCTTAACACAACAAACAGGGCCAAGACACAACGATCAACACCTTAACACAACAAACAGGGCCAAGACACAACGATCAACACCTTAACACAACAAACAGGGCCAAGACACAACGATCAACACCTTAACACAACAAACAGGGCCAAGACACAACGATCAACACCTTAACACAACAAACAGGGCCAAGACACAACGATCAACACCTTAACACAACAATCAGAGCCAAGACACAACGATCAACACCTTAACACAACAAACAGGGCCAAGACACAACGATCAACACCTTAACACAACAAACAGGGCCAAGACACAACGATCAACACCTTAACACAACAAACAGGGCCAAGACACAACGATCAACACCTTAACACAACAAACAGGGCCAAGACACAACGATCAACACCTTAACACAACAATCAGAGCCAAGACACAACGATCAACACCTTAACACAACAATCAGAGCCAAGACACAACGATCAACACGTTAACACAACAATCAGAGCCAAGACACAACGATCAACACCTTAACACAACAAACAGGGCCAAGACACAACGATCAACACCTTAACACAACAAACAGGGCCAAGACACAACGATCAACACCTTAACACAACAAACAGGGCCAAGACACAACGATCAACACCTTAACACAACAAACAGGGCCAAGACACAACGATCAACACCTTAACACAACAAACAGGGCCAAGACACAACGATCAACACCTTAACACAACAAACAGGGCCAAGACACAACGATCACACCTTAACACAACAATCAGAGCCAAGACACAACGATCAACACCTTAAGCCAACAATCAGGGCCAAGACACAACGATCAACACCTTAACACAACAAACAGGGCCAAGACGCAACGATCAACACCTTAACACAACAATCAGGGCCAAGACACAACGATCAACACCTTAACACAACAATCAGGGCCAAGACACAACGATCAACACCTTAACACAACAATCAGAGCCAAGACACAACAATCAACACCTTAACACAACAAACAGGGCCAAGACACAACGATCAACACCTTAACACAACAATCAGAGCCAAGACACAACGATCAACACCTTAACACAACAATCAGAGCCAAGACACAACGATCTTACCTTAACACAACAAACAGGGCCAAGACACAACGATCAACACCTTAACACAACAAACAGGGCCAAGACACAACGATCACACCTTAACACAACAATCAGAGCCAAGACACAACGATCAACACCTTAACACAACAATCAGGGCCAAGACACAACGATCAACACCTTAACACAACAAACAGGGCCAAGACGCAACGATCAACACCTTAACACAACAATCAGGGCCAAGACGCAACGATCAACACCTTAACACAAAAATCAGGGCCAAGACCCAACGATCAACACCTTAACACAACAATCAGAGCCAAGACACAACAATCAACACCTTAACACAACAAACAGGGCCAAGACACAACGATCAACACCTTAACACAACAATCAGAGCCAAGACACAACGATCAACACCTTAACACAACAATCAGAGCCAAGACACAACGATCTTACCTTAACACAACAAACAGGGCCAAGACACAACGATCAACACCTTAACACAACAAACAGGGCCAAGACACAACGATCACACCTTAACACAACAATCAGAGCCAAGACACAACGATCAACACCTTAACACAACAATCAGAGCCAAGACACAACGATCAACACCTTAACACAACAATCAGAGCCAAGACACAACGATCTTACCTTAACACAACAAACAGGGCCAAGACACAACGATCAACACCTTAACACAACAATCAGAGCCAAGACACAACGACCAACACCTTAACACAACAAACAGGGCCAAGACACAACGATCAACACCTTAACACAACAATCAGAGCCAAGACACAACGATCACACCTTAACCCAACAAACAGGGCCAAGACACAACGATCAACACCTTAACACAACAATCAGAGCCAAGACACAACGATCAACACCTTAACACAACAAACAGGGCCAAGACACAACGATCAACACCTTAACACAACAATCAGAGCCAAGACACAACGATCAACACCTTAACACAACAATCAGAGCCAAGACACAACGATCACACCTTAACACAACAAACTGGGCCAAGACACAACGATCAACACCTTAACACAACAATCAGAGCCAAGACACAACGACCAACACCTTAACACAACAAACAGGGCCAAGACACAACGATCACACCTTAACACAACAATCAGGGCCAAGACACAACGATCAACACCTCTCCCAACGATCATCAATTATAAGAAAAGGTCAGCACTCTGATTCTATGATCAGCATCTAAACAAAAACACTCAGCACAACGTGAACGGAAAGATCAGATTCTAAACTTATCTATCATCTCTGAGGTACAAAGATGAACTCTTATTCACGACGATCAGTGCTTAAAACAAAAATCATAACCTTAATGCAACGATCAACCATTAAATATAACTATCGGCGCCTAAGAAAATCTATTAATACTTACCACAACGAAATACTCACAATGATATTAATCAAACTAAACACAAAGAAAACGACCTATTAACTGTTCTAATTTCACGAATGTACGTAATCACCAGTTTGAAGTAGCGCAGGAAACAACCAAATTCATAGTAGTCTACGCTTGAACATTATCGACAAAGAATGATTGCATCTGTAAATAAGAAAACCTTTCGGAAGACAAAAAACTCGGGTAGAATTAAATATCGGGAGGATTTAACCCGCTAAGGCTTGCAGCGTCTCAACGGTTCTATTTCTACTTTTAAAAAACTTGCAATAGATCGAATTTTTCCATTTCCAAGCAAAAATTCCACTTTTAAAACGAGGTGAGTTTGGTGAACAATTTTAGTTCTATTTTCTACACGACAAACTTTACTGGTATTTCGGTTGTTTTGAAGCAAGTGTGTTTTTATCTTTCAATGACGAATTATTTTACGGCAGGCAGCTCAACATAAACTATATCAATTTCATCCCACAATTTCACCAAATAACAAACATATCAGACACCAAAGTGGTTTTAAGTATCGGTAAAATTCAATTAATTAGTTTTACAGTTAAAATTGCACACTGCTCCAAATACGAACGTTTCGAATAGAGTAACATGAAACCTAACCGAACTGTAAAGAGACATGCTTCACAAAACAAGCGCAAATATGAACATTTTCAGTAGAATGACATGCAACGGAAATCAAAAACAAGCTAACCGAACTGCAAAGAGATGTGCTTCACAAACTTTATGCCAACAACAAGCATTCCTTTCTGGCGATCATCGTTGGTCAGCTCAGCGATTCTGTGTTCGGGATACGCTGAATATTCAGGAACAAATGGCCGACAGGATCACATTGCGCAATCTGACCTTCGTCTGCAGTGAGACGCAGCCATGCCAGGCTATATGCCAGGCTTTTTGAACGGGAGAACAGGACGCGTAAGAAGCTTTCCTACATTTATTCAGGCTACGAACTTATAAAAAAAGTTGGCGGAATGCGCAGAAAGACTTGAATGTAAATCCTGGGCAATCTGAGAACTTGAATGTCAATAAAGTCATTCAGACAGCGGATGGAAGCGCGCAGTTGCCCGAAATCGATGTAGGATTAGGAAATATTCCTCGCAGTTCAAGCTCTTCGAAATAGAGAGCCTCGTAGAAATTGTTCGAGGTTATTTTCATTCGGTTTGGTCACAAGGCAGGTTTTTACGCTATGTCGCTTGACCAAATTCAAGGCTATTTTAAACTATCCTCTTGTTCATCTAGCTCGTCATCCTTGCTAAATATAGGTACTGATTACTTGATTACCTGAGAATTAGAAAAAATAATCAATTACAGTTGATTAATTAACATGAACTATAAAATTATTGCTGTCATTCAATTTCATGTCACAAATATTTAACTCTAAATTTGAAGGTAGGAGGAGTCTGTAACGAATATCTTTCCATCTAAAAGGGAGAGATTCAAGACACTTAAGTCGTCGAGTTATTTTGTTTGTTAGTTCCCGAAACTGGAATTTTTCAGTGATGTTGTACAAATATTGAAATTTTAGGAGGGTAAACAACCACACCACACTGTTAAAAGTAAAAAAGTTATTTTCCAGCTCGTTGGTGTGAAGATTATTCCTTTCTTTCCTATACAGGTACTTGCTTGGCAGCAGTAACAATGTCGAACATGCCTGGAAGTTAAACGATGATTGTAGCATTAAGACCATCTTCGAAAAGTGAACCACTTCTGTCTGGTTTGACCGTAAAAACTCTTTTTGAATTAGCTGTAATATATTCCTTACTGTAGGGGAAATTTTGAAAAGCATAAATTAGAATATCTACTTATGATAAGCGAAAATAAAGTGAATATCAGTTGTGCTGAAGCTCGTGTGTTAGGCCCATTTCACACTGAGCTAGCAAAGCAGCATCTAGCAAGCTCGCATGAGCTGTCTAGCAGACGGTCTGCGAGACTGGTAGGTAGGAATAGCAATATTTCGAACCGTTGCCTTCACACTGGACTCGCACGTTTCATACAGCATCCGATACGCGAATTGAAAGTGCTATTCCTACATGACAGTCTCGCAGACTGTCTGCTAGATAGCTCATGCGAGCTTGCTAGATGCTGCTTTCCTAGCTCAGTGGGAAATGGGCCTTCGGGTCTCGGTATAACGTACTGCAATGGGCCGGCTAGTTCTAGTTGATTATTTGTTTTTATTTTTAAATTCCCACGCGCTTGCATCAGACAGCTACATTTTGCGTTTGGATGTCAATGAGAAATAATAAATTATTTACCAACTTCTCAACTCTATGAAATATTTCAAGTTCTTCACGTGTTGAATAAAAGAAATCACTCAACTTTTTTCACTGTACCAATGCCAATCGTTAAAGTTTTAAACCCCTGTGGAACACAAATAATAACTGTTTAACTCAAAACATTTTACGTACTTAAAATATACTGACTAATGTTGACAACACAAAAAATTGCCATTGCATGTTTTTTTTCTTAGCGGTAACAATATGCCTGCTTAAACTTAGAATAACTGAAACCTGGAAATCAAATTTCATGTTTTTCTCTCGATCATTTTACCAAACTTTGGCAGAACTTTTATTATATCTATGTATGTTTACAAACCATGAAATTTTTTTTGTTCAAGATATTTTAAGAGAAAACTATGATTAACACTTTTTTTTATATCTATTTTACCTAATAATAGTTTTGGTGTGTTTATTTATTTATGTGTTTGTGTGGAGCTCACTTCTTGTCTCACTGTCGTGCTCACTAGGACGCTCAATGACCGTATCTGTGATACGAGTTTCACCAGTGCACAAGCACAAGAATATTTTAATGGCGGGTACTGTTGGGATGGATATATTTTTTTATCATCCGCACCTGGAAAATTTATTCAAGGAAAATATAAAATGCCGTTATTTTTGACGGGCTGTGCTCATTAGCATTTAAAATAAACTGCTTAACTGTATTTTCTTAGAATTTCATTTGCTAAGATGAAAGAGGTATTGTTCTCCAGCTGCTTGCAGAAGAAGTCTGGAGTTGTGAGCTACGAATATTTCTAATCCTCACGGTTGAAAGTTCACCATAACCGTGTACCAGAAATCAACTGTGGAGTTTATCCAATTACTTACGTTTTACAAATCACCAACGGAGTTTATCGATTCACCTACGTTTTACACCTCGTTTACAGAGTTTATCAAATTCCCTACGTTTTACGACTTTAGAAGTTTCACTAAGGTCCATGCTTCAGCACAGCTCTACTTTTTCATCCTTTTCCTGTTCCTTCTTCGTAGCTAAGTGTAATGTGTACGATTTTCCTCCACGTTATGAATATAATAAGGGTACCTATAATGTAACTTCTTCGCTAAAAACAATTGTATACTACACACATATGGATGACTCCACATTGAATAGTGCAGATATCTATTTAATACGAGAAGGATAACTGAACAAGCGACTAAGTTCGTTCTTTCATTGAGTGTTTTTGTTGCTTCATATATTCATAGTATGCTGTGTCCGAAATCCGAAATGCTGCCAAAACAAAATAATTAACATCAAAATGAACTTCGCACATCACAGATGCTAGCTTTCTATCTTAAACATGAATTACTAAAACAAAAAAACTAACGACATCAAAACAAGCTTCATATATCACAGAAGTTAGTCTTCTGTCCTAAAAATGAAGTACTAAATCAAACAAACTAACAACATTAAAACAAACTTCGTACTTTACAGATGTCAGTTTTCTGTTTCAAACATGAATTACTAAAACAAACTATCAAAATAAAAACAAACTTCGTACCTCACAGATGTTAATTTTCTATCTTAAATATGAAGTACTAAAACAAACAAGCAAGATTCAAATAAATTTCGAACTTCACAGAGGTTAGTTTTCTGGCTTAAAAATGAAGGGCAAAATTCAAAGCGGCTTCAAATCGAGTGGGGGATCGTTTTTTCAGATCTCTATTTAGATACCCCACTAAAGCGACACAAAGTTTACGCAATGATTATTGGAGGTCGAAAATATAAGCTGCGAAACGACTTTGTATCTGAGACTCATCTGCGACTTTCTTCTCAGTTTTCGGATATTTTATTTTTATTATTATAAGACTTCTAATAGAAAGCATTCTAGGCTCTTATTCTTAGATAATCGTCCGGGATATAGAGTAATATTTAAAAGAACTGTTAGCAGAAATGTGTGTAAAACTAATGACCACAAGTTAACTCACATTCTTGTCACACTTCAAGCTAAGTCATTTTCATTTGCATGTTAAACGTTATCCTTGTACCATAAGGACTGATTTGCTCTTCATTATTATGAATTAAAAGAAAAATCCGTATTGTAATATTGCGAAACACTGGTTCAGGAAATCTGTGAAGTGCCTCTTCTACATTGACCCGCACTTTACAACGAAGTCCTACTTTTTGCAGTGGTCGCAATCAGTGGATAAAAAAGTGCCTGTTCAAAACAGAATAAGAAACTTGAGGAGTAAATTTTATATCTGCCTATTACGTTAACCCCCATGTGAGCCACCGGTGGTACACGCAGGAAATTTTTACAATGCTGCTGACCGACCAGTAGTCACAAACTCAATTTTCATATTACTTAAAAGCCAGTTAAAAGTACGATCCTGTTAATGTGTATTATTTTCCAAATTTCTTACCACAGTGGACTTTAAATTTTAGTTAAATATTGAAATTTAGTTTAACCCATCGCAGTTAAAGTGTTAACGAAATACGTAAAATCCCATGTGCCTCTTCAATCAATTAGCTGGGAATGAAATATTCTGCTTCTAGCATTCGGGTTTCTCGTGAATATTCTCTTTCTGTAGTGGAATGTAAAAACCACCTGTAAGCGGGATATTTTTTGGTGTGCGAGTTTGTATTGACAGGGAAAAGTAAAGCATTCGATGCCGACTGAAAATGAAGTAATCCAAATATCATAAAACGGGTACACATTAAAAACATGCTTTTCGAGTTCAGCGAAAATTGTTCCTCCGCAATAAATTTTAAAAGTTGATTGGTCAAAGGCATTTTCTGAGCATTTTTTCCTGTGAATTTTGCAGCCGGTGAATTCAGTTTTGCATCTCTGGTCAGTTATTATAAAGTTTAAATAATAACTGACCTATATAATAATATACAATAACTGATACTTATTTTTATTATATAAGTATCACTACAAGCAAAACCAGTTTTGCTTTGCTTTCATGAACTGGTCTTCCTAAATTTCAGATCATTCAGGCCCTTTCGTCTTATTTTTGTGGGGCATAGTATGTATGTCCCTGTCTCAATTACAAGAGTTATTATTTTGAATATGATTATCGAAAGTTGGTAATTAAAGTAAAGTTTTAAATGTAAGTTGAAAAACGTTCGGGAAATTGCTGCCAGAGAGACAACAGTTTTAGTGTTTGTAGCTCCATCAGATTATCAGATTAATATCAGAGTAGTTTACTCTGATAATAATTAGAGTAGATGTGATATTATCAGAGTTGTAGACTAGTGATGAATACTAGTACCATTTTGACGATCTACTTCACCACGGGGAAAGCCTTCTTCTTGGTCACAGGAAATTCAAAAACAAATAAAGCCGCTGAAGTGTTTATTTTCTAATAAATATGCAATATATGTTATATAAAACTTCATACTTCTTACATAAGGTGCAACATGAACCGTCAATATAACACAGTGAGGATATCATCTTTCTATGGCCAATATTTACTTGCCCGGGTCCTACTCTATCTTTGGTATTTCAAACAAGGAAGCATGAGCCTATAAAACTATCATCAAACAATACCGTAAACAGTTTTAAACACAGTAATAAATTGTATTTTACACTGATTTGCTCCTTTGGGCACGGTTCTATTTAAAGTTTAGTCTTAGAATTAATAAGAAGAGTAAAGCCAAAAAGTCAATAAATTACGTCCACGTGCACTCTTTCATGTCTAGGATGTTATGATGTATTGTGAACAACTAGAAAGTTTCCTTTACTGCAAAATCATATCGATCTTTAGGATTGTATTTAGATAACCTGATAATTCATTGAAATAAAAACGCGAAACATACATTCTCTTCTGGTAACCCATGCTGCCAGCATAAATAATTACTCTAAGTTTAGTAAGACTTCGATAGAGTCAAGAAGAGACTGACATTCAATTGTGAACGGATTTCGTATCAATCACTTCATGGGAGAACAAAGTTCATACCCAAGACAACAACTGACATCTCCGTTTGGGTCGCTTTACAGCCATATAAGTTTAAGAAGATCAATAAGACCAATACCATGTAGATCTCACAACGTCACCTCGACTCGCGCGTGCCCAAGCGAACTCAATTTAATTAAAGGTGGACCCAATGCACGAAGTTGTGCTTCTGTACCGAGCGACCTAACGCTCGAATGAACTAGATTCTAGCGGGGAATCCAGGGCGAGGTGAAGGAGAGCCACTCGAGATGTTGATTCCAGAGCGAGGTGAACGAGTGTTAGTCGAGTTGTTGATTCCAGAGCAAGGCGAACGAGTGTTAGTAGAAATGGGATGTTTTAATACTTTTATTGATTATTGTGTTTCAGAACATGGAAGAGGGATTTTTTGTAATCTGAAACTTTCGTTTGTATCATGATATTCTTAGCAACGTCGGTTTTCCTTTTTATTCTAAAAGTGAGATTTCCTGGAAATCAGTCTATTTCATTTATTTTAGTTGAGATGTTGTTGACGCGTTTGAAGCTCTCTCAACTTGAAACCATTTACCAGCACTGACCCACATGCGTGATAAGTCGAAATTGATCTTCGTTTAATTAACGAGCTCTAACTCAATCGTATAACTCAAAATGTGAATTTTGCACATCAATCTTGGTAGTTGTCTTCGTGACATTCCGAGTTTTCAGGTGAAGTTAATAGAAGGTGTTTTGTTTTTCGAAGCCGTAGAAAATCAGCCGTAGAATTTGGTAAAAGTGTTCATACATTTTTTTTGTTTCTCCTTATTCCAGACATCGATCAAACGACTCGGTTGCAATTTTGATTCAATGTGAACTTCGTTTATCTAAGTTAATATTGATGGATAATATATTATTGAGGGATATTGATGTGAATTGAATGTTCTAGCTTCAAAACTAAAGTACATTAATTCCTTGGCCTTGATTCGAACTACACAGAAAAATTTCTGAGGAACCAAACCAAAAACACAATAGAAAAATTCTGAATTTACTACAAATGAAGGAACAACATCACTCCAAGTAAATAAGTTAATACTTTTCTGGCTGTAGACGTTCATTCCATTGAAAATAACTGGTATTTCAACGACGGATTTTACTCGTTAACGATATCGATTTGACTTCATGAGTCGAGCAAATTCTATCTGAAAATGCAGTGCGTATCTGAGCTGCTCCACTAATATAAATGCAGTTTTTTTCAATATATTTTTCAATTACATTTCACTTCGCAATCAAGAAATTTGGAGTTTCTAGAGTAAAGCTTAATGAACTCCTCAATTGAAAGTTAGGAGTAGAGGAAATAATTTTTAAGGAATAAGAATCCTTTTGAATCAATTAAGAATGCAAATTGGTGAATAAACCACAATTATTCTTGTTTTTTATAAATATTTTACATGTGGATAAATTTCCTCAGGTAACCACACAATAACTTCCACATTATCTGAGCGGTATTCAAAGTTCACTTCAATATTGAGATTTGAAACCCTTTTTAAGGCAGGTGTGCTCAATACATTGCCTGAGAATATCACCGTTGCCGAAACATTCAGTTTAGAGTGAATTTATTGAACTTGGCATTCGAATATAAAAGTCAGAGTGTGCATAGCATGCTCTAATTATGATTTAACACATTTGCTGCGAAGTGACCCACCGGTGGTCACTTAGGTGATTTTCATAGTGCTGCTGACCCACCTGCAGTCACCAACTCAATTTTTATAAATACTTAATTAAAGCGAAATGAAGGCCCGACCCTGTTAATGTTTGCTATTTTCAAAATTGATTACCACAATTGACTTTAAATTTGAATTGAATATTGAACTTCAGTTTAACCCACCGCAGTTTAACCTATGTTTCCTTATGTTCAATTATGCATTCCTCAATGCTCTAGTATGATGAATTACTGCACAGAAACTTGAGCTCACTTGTAATTAAGTTCTCTGCATGACTTCTGAGTCTTTTTGTTTAGTTGAAAAAACTATTGCGTTTTTTTGTTGAAATGAACTGCTGAATAGTTTTATTTTTCGTTCAAATGAGCTGCTGAATCTTTTCTTTCTCTGAAAAGATTTCACTACTCCGTGTGATTCTTTTCAACCTGAAACGAGATCAGAAGAGTAAACGCTGGCGCACACTAATGAAACTTTTTACTTTTTTCAAATAAATGCTGAATCTTTTATTTCGTTGAAAACAACTGATGAATATTTTTGTTTTTCGTTGAAATAAACTATTGAATCTTTTCATTCTGTTAAAATGAAATACTGACTCATTATTTTCGTTGAAATGGCCATATAATGATATCGTTGAGTTCACAGTTATAATAATGATAGTAGGAATTTCGTTCCTCAAGAGTTATTCCTTAAAAAAATATAAGTGTGAAACTGTGTACATTGAAATTATCGTGAACTTATTCGAAAATCTTTCCTGATATAGTAAATTCTGAACGGGATTACAGTGTAAGATATAGATGAAACACATTACTTAGAATGACTTCAAATATTCAATTGACGAATCTTCAACGTAAGAAGCATTCAACGGATTGTATGTAGGACAATATTTAACGTAATTCATAATGCAGAAATCCTGTTGAAGTTAGGATTTAATCCATTGGATATACATCACACTCAATCAAACTTTTGGCGTAAAGTTTTCGTAAAAACGCTGATCGAGTATCTGCCACTGGTTGGTTTTCGACAAAGGTACTCTTTCATCAACATTATTAAGAGGATATATACGTCCAGCCACTTTTAAGACGAACTAACAGCGTTATTAGTATAAAGCGAACATCTTTAGGATGCTGAAACAGTTAAAATATTTTAACTCAAACTTAAAAAAATTCTTAACTTAATTACATAAGATTAATGAGCAACGCACATTCACAAAATTAAAAAAGTTTGAAATTGCAAACGTCGTAAGTTTTATGTAAAGCAGATAAAGGGTTACAATTTTAATCTGCCAAAAACAAAAAACCGAGTAAAATTTGAATATAATAGCATCTTAATTGGGCCCCCGCAAAAGATACTTACGGTAAGTGCAACAAACATTTGATACGACTGCGAAAGTTCATTAACCATAGTTATGAAAAAATGTTGATCTTGTGTGGCAAATATAAATTCGGTAAATGAAACCTCAAATTGTAAAGCATCGAAATGATATCGGTAATGGTGTTGTGTTATCACTCCCAAAAGTGTCTAATAAACATGATGATATCGGTAATGGTGTTGTGTTATCACTCCCAAAAGTGTCTAATAAACATGATGATATCGGTAATGGTGTTGTGTTATCACCCCCAAAAGTGTTTAATAAACATGATGATATCGGTAATAGTATTGTGTTATCACTCCCAAAAGTGTCTAATAAACATGATGATATCGGTAATAGTGTTGTGTTATCACTCCCAAAAGTGTCTAATAAACATGATGATATCGGTAATGGTGTTGTGTTATCACTCCCAAAAGTGTCTAATAAACATGATGATATCGGTAATATTGTTGTGTTATCACTCCCAAAAGTGTCTAATAAACATGATGATATCGGTAATGGTGTTGTGTTATCACTCCCAAAAGTGTCTAATAAACATGATGATATCGGTAATAGTGTTGTGTTATCACTCCCAAAAGTGTCTAATAAACATGATGATATTGGTAATGGTGTTGTGTTATCACTCCCAAAAGTGTCTAATAAACATGATGATATCGGTAATGGTGTTGTGTTATCACTCCCAAAAGTGTCTAATAAACATGATGATATCGGTAATGGTGTTGTGTTATCACTCCCAAAAGTGTCTAATAAACATGATGATATCGGTAATAGTGATGTGTTATCACTCCCAAAAGTGTCTAATAAACATGATGATATCGGTAATAGTGTTGTGTTATCACTCCCAAAAGTTTCTAATAAACATGATGATATCGGTAATAGTGATGTGTTATCACTCCCAAAAGTGTCTAATAAACATGATGATATTGGTAATAGTGTTGTGTTATCACTCCCAAAAGTGTCTAATAAACATGATGATATTGGTAATAGTGTTGTGTTATGACTCCCAAAAGTGTCTAATAAACATGATGATATCGGTAATAGTGTTGCGTTATCACTCCCAAAAGTGTCTAATAAACATGATGATATCGGTAATAGTGTTGTGTTATCACTCCCAAAAGTGTCTAATAAACATGATGATATCGGTAATAGTGTTGTGTTATCACTCCCAAAAGTGTCTAATAAACATGATGATATCGGGAATGGTGTTGTGTTATCACTCCCAAAAGTGTCTAATAAACACGATGATATCGGTAATGGTGTTGTGTTATCACTCCCAAAAGTGTCTAATAAACATGATGATATCGGTAATGGTGTTGTGTTATGACTCCCAAAAGTGTCTAATAAACATGATGATATCGGTAATAGTGTTGTGTTATCACTCCCAAAAGTGTCTAATAAACATGATGATATCGGTAATAGTGTTGTGTTATCACTCCCAAAAGTTTCTAATAAACATGATGATATCGGTAATAGTGATGTGTTATCACTCCCAAAAGTGTCTAATAAACATGATGATATCGGTAATAGTGTTGTGTTATCACTCCCAAAAGTGACTAATAAACATGATGATATCGGTAATGGTGTTGTGTTATCACTCCCAAAAGTGTCTAATAAACATGATGATATTGGTAATAGTGTTGTGTTATCACTCCCAAAAGTGTCTAATAAACATGATGATATTGGTAATAGTGTTGTGTTATCACTCCCAAAAGTGACTAATAAACATGATGATATCGGTAATAGTGTTGTGTTATCACTCCCAAAAGTGTCTAATAAACATGATGATATCGGTAATAGTATTGTGTTATCACTCCCAAAAGTGACTAATAAACATGATGATATCGGTAATGGTCTTGTGTTATCACTCCCAAAAGTGACTAATAAACATGATGATATCGGTAATAGTGTTGTGTTATCACCCCCAGCAATGTCTTATAGACATTATGATATCGGTAATAGTGTTGTGTTATCACCCCCAAAAGTTTCTAAATAAAAAAATCAAAAAAAAATAATTTTGAGGCGATAATGAACAGTTCTCGAACACTACACAGAGGCTTATGTCACAGGAATGCTGTAAAACAGTTCAGGAAAATATTCTATATCCAAAGTACATCGGACCACAGTCAATATCTTAGAGCTGCATGGAAAAGAGATTATTGTTGATCATTCTACTGTAATTCAAACAGGGTATAGACCGGTGAATTCCTAGAAAGGAACAAGCAGCCAATTGCCAAGTAACAAGAAGTGGTTTGAGCTTTTGGAAAATTTCATGTATGCTAAAAATACCAATTTCAACCATTGGTAATATAATTGGTGAAGCTGGTTCACATATGAGTCCACTGCATGTCTACCAATTTCAACCTTTGGTGATGCTGGTGAAATTGGTGAAGCTGGTTCACATATCAGTCCACTGCATATCTATCACGTTCATGGGCGTCCATTAAAAATTCCTGGTTATATGGCCATACTAACATAGTTCGCAAAGCAAAGAAGAATCTTCAAATAGCTCGTTCCGTACTTTAGAATTATCAGAAAGCGGCTTGAACAACTCTAAGGTATAACATAGCTAAAACAGTTCTTGGTAACGAGGGTTCTGTTCCCGCACTCGAAGAAAGACCTCTATTTTGGCTACCAACTCTTTTCAAAAAATTGTCTAGATGTTGTTACAAAAAAACATTTAGCGAAACCTGCATGTTTTTGAAACGCTGCAATATTTTTTTCGGAAAAGAAAATTTAGTCGTTCTCATGCAAATTCTAGTCAATTTTACATGCAAGTTCCAGCAATGAAGTTGGGTGGAGGCATCGCGATGGGATGGGACTGCTTCTCCTTGTAAACTCTTTATTACTGAAGTGAACAATTGCTTTTCCTCTGCTGCAAGGCCTCGTAAACTCTTTATTACTAATATGAAAATGAATGGTCAGATATATCGGAAGATTTTTAGCGATTGTTTCTCATAGTCCGGTATCTCTTACAATTACAGTCCGGTATCTCTTACAATTACAGTCCGGTATCTCTAACAACTTGAAGTTGCGACGAGGATGGACATTTCGCAGAGGACAACGAGCCAAAACGCACGGTCGAGGGTACTGGAGAGTAGTTTCAGCGGAGGGTAAAATTATTATCAAATGGTCAAGTCAGTCGGCGGGCCTAAATCCATTCAAGAATTAGAACTTGGGATTCTGAAAAGAGATTCAATAAACTAAACAGCATTACCACGAATATGCAGAGAAGCTTCGGCTGAGATATCTTCAAATATATGTAAAAACCTTATAAGTTTTTATCCCAAACGGTTGTTATAGCTGTACTAGTGACGCAAAGTTATCTTGCCGAATACCAACTGAGATCTATAGATGTTTTAGATGCTTTTAGGTACGATTATTCCATTTATTTTTTTTGAAGAAATCGTAGTGATGTTGAAATACTTATCCATTCTGTGACAAAATTCATGTTTGACCATCAAAATCATATACGATGCTCGATTTTCCCTTAATCTGCTGATGTGCAAGCAAAATTAACAATCTTTTGAACATGAAACGAATAGTTTTTGCACTCACTTGTGAGAGAAGAGCATTTACCCAATTTCACCAGAAAAAAAATGTTTAATAGTTAACAAATGAAGACTTACGCAAAACGGAAACTGAGTTTTATATGACTAACAACAACGAACTTCAGTGACATTTTTGTAAATTATATTATTTATTTATTTATATTATTTATATTTATATGCCTGAAACGAGCTTGGCCATAAAAACAATGAATCGATAAATAAAGAATGTCTTACACGCTAACTTAGAGAACAAAGCCTGTCGAAATAAACATTTAGATATATGCACGAAGAGGTATAGAAAACGATCATAGTTGCAGGTATAAAAGTATGATTAGAGCCTAAATTCCATGTATGCCCGAAAAATTACAACATTCAGATACTGCAAAAAAGTTCCGGGGCCCACTATATCAAAATTACTACAACGAAATGTATGCTACTATTTATGTAACATATATACATTTACTAAATTATGATTGTAATAATACGTATTCGAGAGCTACTTTGCTACCTTGCCTTAGCAGTTAACTTATAAGCAATTACAACTAATAACACGTGAACATAATTTCGTAAGTATTTACGTAATTAATATCAATACTAATCGTAACGTAAAATGAGTGCTCATAATTTTATTGCATTTTGTATTGTCTTTCGTTAAGTTTTGGGTTATAACCCAGGCAACGCCGTTAAGTTTTGGGTTATAACCCATGCAGCGCCGTTAAGTTTAGGGTTATAAACTCAGGCAACGCCGTTAAGTTTAGGGTTATAACCCATGCAACGCCGTTAAGTTTAGGGTTATAAACCCAGGCAACGCCGTTAAGTTTAGGGTTATAAACTCAGGCAACGCCGCAAGTTTTGGGTTATAGCCCATGCAACGCCGTTAAGTTTAGGGGTATAAACCCAGGCAACGTCGTCAAGTTTTGGGTTATGAACTCAGGCAACGCCGTTAAGTTTTGGGTTATAACACACGCCACGCCGTTAAGTTTTGTGTTTTAAGCCCAGGCAGCGTCGTTAAAACTTGGGTTTTAAGCCCAGGCAACGCCGTCAAAACATTCCCAAGGATTCACAGTAATCTCTTTACAGTCAATGGCTGACGCCCTAATCTCTTAATGATCTTCTAATTCCATTTTATAAATAACATTTTAGTATAGTCAGCATAGATAGAGAAGTAAGTATTTAATACACATTTGAGAATTAAGCAATTTCCTGATTACCTAAATTTCAAGCGCCTGTGTTGAACACTCGAATTAAATTCATCTGTTTCACCTGAGTGCAATGGAAGCGCTATAGTAGATTTTTTTAGATTTTTAGGTGATAAGTTGTTCAAAGGCTCGAATGGTTATTGATTTGAAACAGAGGTGAAAGTAAAAGCTCGATCCTGGTGGACGCGACGAATGTAAATACAAATGAGATCCTCAAGATAAATGCTGGAAACAAACAAGATTAACGACGCAAATACTGTTTCCTTCTGAAATCCTCGACGTAAATACTGTCTTTTTGGGAATCGTCGACTCATATACTCTTTTCTCATCAAATTCTCGACTCAAATGCTGTCTTCTTATGAAATTATTGACTTAAATACAGTCTTCTTATTAAGTCTTCGATTCAAATACTGTTATAAATGAGTTTCTCGATTTAAGTCGACGTAGCTAGTAAATTAGCCGTGTTTTTATCATTTACCTTTTAATGAAGGAAGCTGTGCGATGAGTAATTAAGACTGAGTTACTGTAAAGAATTCCAAAAACAGGACTAAAGCAGAGCTACTTAAAATGCATTAGTAACTGCAAGCGAAATTAATAATCATGTGCCAAGAAGAAAGTTTCCACCGATCAATATTATACATTTCTTTAAAAAATCCGTATTCGGAGATCTGCTAATATATTCTCATAATAATCCTCTTTACTGCTACTAAATGTATCATCAAATATCGAACTCTAATCTTCATCTTCATAAAATATTCTTTAGAAACAACATCAAGAACATTTGAACAAACATACATAACAGTAATTCAACATGTTCAATTACTTAAATGACGTAGACCTAGAGAACATATTACTCAGTGGAAAACTATTATAGGCAAGTTATTGCAGCATAGCCTGAGCAGCGCGAGTCAAAGTAGTGACATCAAGTGAGTGCAGGTTGCTGCATATTTTAGGCGACGGCTGAAGCTGCAGAGTATCTGCATAAATCTATGTCGTTTCACGCACGCAATTCGCGTCGCAGGCAGTACTGGGACAAGCCCAGGCAATGGCTAAATATATTAGGCTAAATTTTGCTTGCGGCTTTTTCGACCGTTTTACGCAAGATATTTATTTCCCAGGCAGTACAGGGAGTCCCCGGCTTGCGGCTTTTCGACCGTTTCACGCACGATATTCACGTCGCAGGCAGTACAGGAATCCCTGGGTTACGGTTTTTCGACTCACCGTTACGAACTCTTAACGGTGTTTGCTCATTCGCCCATAAACCAGATTTATTCATGTTCCGCTTTCCTGCAATGTGTTCGTAGTTACGAACCGCGCGGAGTGCTAGTTTTCACTATCCTGCGGCTGAATACGTGGTAATGCGCGCACAAACGGGCTTACGTGCAGGTTCTTATCGTTAGTAAAATTTACGTCCGGCAATCATTGCACCGGCGTTTGATCACCTGCATCGCAACAAACGGACGTCGTGTTGAGCATCTTTTGTAAATACCAAACAAAATTTAAAAAGTTGTTATTTTTTGTGTTCACATTAAAAATGCTTTCCCAACTTCCCCGTTTCATTTCCCTGTCACTCTGAAAATGTGAATTTTTCTCCCCAGAGTTACAAATTTCAAGTCTTCGTGATTGTTTAACGAATTAACGAAATATTTTCGGCGACACTGCTATTGAGTAAAAAATGTTAATTTCAACGGTCCCAACGTTAGGCTAAATTTTACTCAACCGAGGGGTCGGTGACCCTGTAGTCATTTCGATGACGTTGAAATGAATTAGACAAGCTGAATTTATTTCTCATGGTTAGTCCAACAGAGATGAGGTAAGATAGAGTGTACCTTCAATACCCACCTTAAACCTCGAGTGAACAGCAGTTCACTGGACGTGCATGAGATTGTTAGGACTTAAGAACGTTCTCTTTATTCTTCTAACACGTTCACTGCGTTTCGATTGCTGTAAAGGGTTGTTTTGGTTAGGTTGTAAGTAGCATGATTGGGAAAGCGACTTTGATGATCGAATATTATTTTATCCATCCTTTGAAATATGGCAGATATAATTACAGTTTGATTTAAACATGACAGATGAAATATGACAGATACGTTTCACATGGTATGATAACAGTTCAGGAGGTCGCGAAACAGATTAAATGTCAGTCACTTATACCGGTACGTGAATGAGCAATTTACCGATTGGTACACATATGGCCCAATACGCGAGGCGAACGTATTAAGATTCAGCTCTGGCTAATCTTTGACCCAGCCAGACGATAGTTAATATCGAATGCCAATAAACCAAAGCTTCAATTAATTGAAACAAATATATACTACGAAGAGGAAAAATGGCTGTAGAGCATCATAAACTGAAGGTTACCTAATTAGTTTCTCATGACGCACGTTAGAGTGTGAGCATTTTAAAAAGTGATTTTGAAGAAATGTGCACTAGACGAATTTGTATGACATTCGTTTAAGGCTTGAGCGTATCTTAATGCGACTAAAGTTGAGAGCAAGACTCGGGAAAAACGATGAAACCATTTTCTCTTCACTGCTAAGAACTCAAAGACCAAGAAAACTCTTGAATTTATCGTATACTAGATTAAAAAGCTACAATGAGAAGCTTCTACAGAGAGCGGCTTCGTAAAGAACTACAAATGAATTACAAATACTCCTGGGAAATCAATGTGATTACATAGCAAATCCAACGTGCTAGTCACGTGCTAATGCAATTACCTCGTAAAGAACGCTGACAGCATTTACTCCTGGTATTTTATGCATAGAAAAATACAACATTTTCTTCAGATAAGAAATTGGCAGTACGGTAAATTTACCTGAGATATGAGATTGATTAAATGACGCTGAGCATTTTATTTTCATGTTCATTGTCATCAGTACAAGTTGTTCTCTTTTTCTATGAAATAATTTGGCAAACTTTGGAAGCAGCCGCTTGATGTTGGCTTTTAATTGAAGAATATATATTTAATACATGCACACGCATCAGCACATTGCAATACGTACTGAGAGGATATGACGTCTCTATTAAATTACTTATTCTTTTTCCATTTCAAGAAGGCATAAATTTTTCAAGAAAACTCTTTTGAATGGAATGTTTTTCAGTTGTCTTTTTCTCATTTACAAAAGCTGCGAGAAATCAGCAACTATACGATGGCAATGCTCACTCAAAAACGGCAGCCGTCCCCATAGGATTCAAACAATATTATTCTTACTCAAAAACGGCAGCCGTCACCATAGGATTCAAACGATATTATTCTTACTCAAAAATGGCAGCCGTCACCATAGGATTCAAACGTTATTATTCTTACTCAAAAACGGCAGCCGTCACCATAGGATTCAAACGATATTATTCTTACTCAAAAACGGCAGCCGTCACCATAGGATTCAAACGTTATTATTCTTACTCAAAAACGGCAGCCGTCACCATAGGATTCAAACGATATTATTCTTACTCAAAAACGGCAGCCGTCACCATAGGATTCAAACATTATTATTCTTACTCAAAAACGGCAGCCGTCACCATAGGATTCAAACATTAAATATGGTTCTAGCCCGACAAGCATCATCACTACATAGTTTACACGAATAATGCTCTTTGAAAGTTAAACATTGCTAGTCCCATAAAATGTTCAATTTTAAAAACTAATGGACTTAATCATATTCCAGAATAATCAGAATATTTTAGATGCATTGTCACTACGGTCGCAACACTGATCCCATTTCACACCTTTCGGGTTTTCTGGATTGCTCACGATAACTGTTCACTTTTAGTCACTGGATTAATTAACGATAGTACACGCGTTCGAGGACTTATTTCCAACACATTTTGCTGTTTCAAAACCATTCTCGGAGTTGGCTTAACACGTTCACTACGTTTGCGCAGTTGCTGCGGTTGATTAGGGGGTATCTGGCAGAATTTAAAATGGAACTTCATGGCTCGAATACATTCCTATCTTCTCTCAGAAGTGTGAAGATATATTTTTCCTTGTACGCCAAAGTATAATTTGAATGACGGAGCGAAATATTTTAAATTCTATTCATTCATGCAGGGTCTTAAACAAACGATTTACCTAGTCGTGCACACCTGGTGGAATTTTTTCGCCGCCTGCATGCATGTTTTTCGATGCCTTTGCCACCTTAGCGATTTAATCGCTTGGGCGGCGAAAAACACGCATGCTCCGTCATAAAATTTAGACTGTTCACATCTCCGGAAAAGTAATCAACGTGTTTTATAAAGCCAATTTTTGCACTTCGGTTGTATGTTCACTGCGTTAAAAGCATTGGTTCTAGAATTATTTACAATACAGAAGGTGAAAGAATAACCAAATTCTAAAAAAAAAACTGTCCAACGTTGGTGAAAATTTTGTCCTGAATTAAATTCTGACTGATAGAATAGTGTTCTAGCATAAGTTAAATAAGTTCATTTAAGACGTAAATAATTTTTATTCGCTTGGGATGTTAATTAGATTGATTAAATCTGTCTGAGATATCTCAACGAGGCCACATACGTAGCTTACGCATATAGTAGCTCATTAGTCCTTATGTTGCTTGAATTGAATTGAATTGAATATATTAAAAATTGAATGATTGTTTGAAAAGGGTTGAAGACATCCAGTTAAGATGACAAATACACGGAAAGTCATATGACATACTTTTATCGAATATATCCTGATTTTAATTTAAAAATTATTTTAGGAATTCTAAAATAGAATCCTTGCCTCACAAAACGGTCGAAATAACACACATCTCCTAAATTTCGGGTTAACCAAATTTTGCAAGGCTGTCTGGACCTTGGATTTCTTAATTAAGATTTTATTTAACGTTTTTTATAGTCTAAACATTGAATGGAAACGTGCGGTCGGTTTAGTTATCCGGAAAATTAAATGAAAATGAAGCTGCAAACATACACAAAACCATCGTTCATGTTCTCCAATACGTATTGCTCTACCGTATGTCCTTTCGTATACATATATATATATATACCAACAGCGCATTATATTCCTCGTAACAAAATGTGTTATACAACACGGCCGAACGTTCTTTACCTTTATAAATATCATAGATCGTAAGTTGAGCACGACTAATCAGACAAGCATTGTCATTGCGTAGTTCACACGAATAATGCTCTTAGGAAGTTAAACCTTATAAGTCCCATAAAATGTTCAATTTAAAAAAATTATGGTTGTATTCTAAACAAAAATCGCTGTTTTCAAAAAAAAAATTTATTGACAGTGCGAATTAATTATTAATGAAATGGTTAATTCGTTGAACACGTATTCATTTATTTATGCTTCTCATACATTCGTTTAATAAACTATTAATTCATTGACGTGAAACAATTACATAAATAATTATTTTAATGATCAGAAATAGCTAGAGATAGTCCTTACATCCGATTTCATAAGGTTAGATTACCAACTAACCTTAGATTGAAACTTATTAATTGAGAAAATTTTCAGTTTGCTAATTAAATCTTTTTCTAAATCAACCCAAACTGTTGTTATTCTTGCTAAATAACAATATATGCTTTTTCCATTACCGTAAGACCTAAATCGATTAAGGATAATTTTTACCTACATAAGCAAAATTCTGTGCTCTACATTCCTCCGAAAATCATTCGGTGAATTGATGTTTTTCTTAGGAATTACAATGCTGATTAAAATTATTTGATGCCATTTACTTCATGGATGGCAAGCGTAATAAATCTTAATGAAATACTACGATATCTTTTTTATGGTACGCAAAATGTATGCAAACTGAAAATTCTAAACAAAGTGTTGCAAGTTTGATGTGAAATTAATAAGTAAAAATACAAGCTCAAATCTCTCAGGTGGGTGAAGGTTTCCCAATCTAACACGAAATCATAGCACGAAATCATCCGATTTCAGATCTTTGAATTTACATAATTTTCTTATTTTCCTGAATAGAGGCAAATTTTTAGCAATCTTGTCCTTTGTTCTCTGTAACTTTTCATGAAAACTTAAGTTATACTGTAAAAGTTTTATATTGTTCACCGCATAGTCTGCAATCTATGCAGTGTGAAAACCCCGAACTAAATATTTCTACTGAACATAAAAAAACTACCTCATTAGCTGCCACTTAGCGCCTCTCATGAAAACTTATTCACGTCATTCATGTCGAATATCTACTTAAAACTGCTAGAAAGGATGCAATTTTGCTCACCTCAGCAGACCTGTACTGGGAATGAAAGCTGTTCTAAAATTACAGCTTTATCTGCTTCAAAAATTAGCTCGCTCAAAACAAAAACTTTAAGGTTTTGTTTTAAAAAACATCCTCTAATTTCCAGCTGCCGGACAATTATTCTATGAAAAAGTGAAGGCTCGGAACATTTATTAAATGCAACTAACATTTTCTTCACTACCAAGATCGTGATATCCATTTCGTTAAACGTCATATAAAATCTAATCAGTCCTCTATCCTCTTAATAATAATTGAGACAGTCACTGATATTGCTGAACGACAGTCTCGAAGCTCTGTGGAAAGATATGGAGCCTAAACTGTACCCATCCCCGGACGACAAATCTGTGAGATAGTCGACCCTCATCTCCGAAAATGACGACACTGTCGCTAAGTCCGCACTTAACATGCGATCTCTGAGAGGAGATGTTCGGCAGCCCCAAAAATCGCCGACTGATTCCCCTCGGGGCATGTAAGCTGGGCATCCCGCGACCGTGAACTCCCCAGAGTAGAACTGATCGCGCCTCCAATCACCGTAGGATGGAGCTGGGGCGGTCTGTGTGGGTGCATTGCTAACTTCAGCCGCAGTGCATGGGGTCGGTGAGCTGGGCTTCGGTTTCAACGGGGATAGGCATTCCAAATGTATGGGTTCTCGAGCCTTCAACGGCATCGGTGGCAGATTTTTGAAAGTTCTCATTCTCCTGTTGGGTGGAGGAGACCAGAATTTTTTGGGGCTTGGGATTATTATCTCTTCTTCTTTAACGTAGCTGGCTGATGAAGACATCTCTTCTGGTGAGCCTGGAATACTTTTTTCTTTTCCTGGGTTAACAGCACATGCAACTTTTACGACTGAAACGTCCTTGTTATGAAGAGGATCACTACCAGACGGAGATTTACTTTCTACTGACTGGGGCAAAGTAACTCCCATGTATTTGTACATTGATTTGTCTGGAGGAGGTAAGCAAACGTCCAAAATTTTTTGCAAGTCTGTTTTCAAATCAGAAAGGGTCTTCTCTGAGCTATTTTCGTCCACATCTTCACATTTTGAATCGTTTTCTGGAACTCTTTCCGGAATTTCAGTTTCGCTTTCTTCGGGCGCTTCATGATCACAGTTCCCATCAATGCAGGGATCACTGCGTTTATTGCCATTTTTAGAGGCCGTTTTTGAAGTGCTGCTCACGTCTTGCGGTTGAACTTCAAACTCTTCAGTCTTTAGAAAAGAATATCTAGAAAATTCTGGCTGCTCCACATCAACGATATCGCTTACGTAAATTTCGCACGAATTTTCCCCGCCATATTCACACTTTTTGAACGCATATTTTTCAACTTTAGGGTATTTTTCGGAAATATTTCTATTTACATTATTTGCTTGAATTCTGTGTTCGTTCCTTTCACTTCTTGAGGTCTTAGGCTCGTACTTTTGAAATGAAGACTTGGTGTAATTTTCCCGTGGCAGTTTCTGGGAGCAGTTGAAAGGAGGTTCTGCGATATCTTTTCTGTGCACCTCAACTCTCTCCTTTGAAAAGCAATACTCTTCGCAATGGTTCCTTTTTTGCGGAAATAAACTCTCTTCGACGCTGCAAGATGGTGGACGCTCCTCACCGCATAATTTTCGAGATGATAGATTGTTCAGCTTTTCGTTTCTTTCCCTGACTGTCTTCAATTTTTTTGTCTTCTGAAGCGCTTTAGATTTTTGCGACGGATGTAGTACGGAGTTAGTTGCTGCGGGGTTGCGGTCGATCTGAGGTGTTTCGGTCTGGTTTGACTGAATGCAAGAATTCCTACTCCACACCAATTGGAAATCGTCTGTTGGATAATGACGAACAATGTTCTCTTTTTCTCTTTGCAGTGAATACATGTCCGAAGAATACCCCAGCTTTCTTTTCTTCTTTCTCTCAAAGTCCCTGTCCTGGCAGCATGAAACTAAACAGCCTTCTGAGTCGTCCATAAAGTTATTTTTGTGGTAAAGATAGCTCTTGGAAATCTTCCCCACGGATATGAGCAGCGATGTGTACACAATAATTTCCAAAACACGCCCCGTTATCTGAAAAAGCGCCCATTTGTAGCCGAGCTTTTTGGGACGACTCAACAATTCTTGAGGGTGTATCAAAATATAGATGTACAAGCAGACCATGGAAAGCTGAGCGAGAATCACGAGAAAGCAGCATCCTGAGATCTGATGGCATCCACCTGCCACGACTGAATAGTTCCAAGCGCATTTAGAATCTCCTTTGCTCTTATAATGGCTCTTCCGTCTTGTACGACGAAATTTTTCGCACCCTAACAACAGAACGTAAGCCATAAATATGACTGAGTTCCAAACCATACCAACGATAAACGATACTAAATTCAGGTTGCCTTGACTCAAATTACCGGTGTGAATCCGGAAATATTTGAAAGCGAATTCTAAGAACAGACCTGATGTCATTTCAGCGGCGCTGAAGAATGCTATTATGAAGGGAAGAATTACCATGCCATAAAACACGTTGAGCAAGAGTGCGATGAAAGAAGACATTACAACACCTATGCTGGGCTCGCCAGCAATGCTGAGAACGTTCAGTATTTCTACAGGTCCAAAGCGATGGTTTGAGAATGGATTCCATAGCACAATAGACGCTCTCACAAAGCTGCTCGCAAAAACCACTAAGTAAAATGAGACGTGCAGAAAAAATGGCAGAGTGCGACACTGACAACATAATCTCCAGAAGCAGACGGAACTTATCACGCAAAAAACACCACTGACGCAGTACAGGTAATATCTCCAAATATCTTCAACATTATCACAGAACAACTGGAACAGGTCTTTCAAGAGCGACACGTTGAATATTGCAATCCCGAAAATTAGGGTTGAGTTCTGATTTTCGTATTCATCACTGTTGTTGAAAAGTTTTTCAGGGTTGTAATCTATTTCTTCTGGCTGAAACGCGAAGGTCGGGCGCGTTTGGAGGGAACTTATGCTCTTATTACCAAAGAAGTCTTGGTACCTGGCGATCGTGCTAGGCTCAGTCGAAAAAAGCGACAACTCATTTGCTGAAGGAGTCGGGAACGACTGTCTTTCGAAATACATTACTGCGCTTAAGTCGTCTTTCTTCCACGGAGAGTTGAGTAGAGGCTTGAGTAAGGATTTCTGGGTAATAACCCTAAACGTCGTCGTTTCGTCCGTGTAAGGAGTAGGGGGAATCAGAAGTCGAATGGTAGTGGGGAAGCCAAAATAATTCTGACTCTGAGATTCATGAAACTGAGACATTTCGGGAGCTCTATATTCACTTCCCTTACTTTCCTTATAAGCTCCGAACGGCACGTCAGACCTGTCAGGCAACTGTATCACGAATTTTGCAACTTCTTTTGCCCTGCCAAAAAGACGTGAGTTGGTTTCCACATTATTGGCTGGATATTCTTGAACAACTTCGCCTCGACTGGGATACTCATCCTCTTGCACTTGAAGGGCATGATCGGGAATCTTTTCCTGGCTTCCATCTTCAGCTTCGAGTTCAAGGCCGTCAGATTTCGAGGCGACAGCAGGCATAACACTTGAAACCTCAGCTCTAAGCTCTGGAGAGGTGAGAGGGGAGGCTACAGTTACAGCACCGTAAGCGACACCCCGGAAAATTGCTGCAATGTCGCTTTCTTTAACGGAAATATTATCTCTGGTAAGCCGGGCTGGGGATGCTAGCTTTAAAATGTCCTCCAGCACCTTGCTTTTCACGCCCGTATTTTGGCTGTCACTTCCATGGCTTGCCTTGAATCGTTCGTCTCGCTCGGAGCTTCGAGTGTTCCTTTTCGAGCGGTGATTATTTTTGAAGTCCAACTTGTCTCTTCTTATTTTCGTGGTGATACTACGGTTTTTGCTTGTCCTATGGCGGGTGTTTTTATCTTGTGTGAACATATCTGAGTTTTGATTTAAAAAGCTTAATTTACGTTTAAATTCTTTCCCAGGGAATGTATGAGAATTTTTCTGGCTCATTTGATCTTTATTTTCGGTACTTGAATCATTTGTAGTATTTGATTGATTAACAATTTTTGATATGTCAGCTTCACTCATGCCTGCCGTATAATCAAGTTTGGTTTGTCCCTTGTTTGTTCCGTCACTGTCACTAACGATATAAAACGTCTT
The DNA here is from genome assembly GCA_030386875.1 of Morinoia aosen. NCBI lineage: Eukaryota > Metazoa > Arthropoda > Malacostraca > Amphipoda > Talitridae > Morinoia > Morinoia aosen. The sequence goes on along the minus strand of CM059577.1, from coordinate 45,555,353 downwards.
TGCATCTTTGTTTCTGTCACAAATTATTTTCCACACACTGGCTGTCGAATTCATCTTTGATCCTAGAGCGACCGCATGAACACTTCGGCAGAATTTGTAAATCATGTCAAATCCCGCGTCCCTGCTTCCAGAAATGGAAGTTTTCATCGCATGCAAATTAGTCCGGTTCCAGCCATGTCTTTTCCCGAGTTCTTCCTGGTTTCGTGAGAGTTCACTGGACTCAAAATCAAAGGTCTGGTTATGCACAGAGCCAATAGAAAGTCCAACTTTTGGCTCCTGCTGAATTGGAAGTTCTCGACTCAAATTGAGCCTCGGACCAATGCGAAAAAGCGGGAATGTCATCCTAGCTCCTGAAAAGTTAAGCCACGCAGAATAGTTTGAAGTCGAATTTTCAGTAGAGTTGTACGAATTTTGAGCAAGAGAATCCTGAGTTCTGTCAAATTTTTTGGCGTGAAAGTGTTTGTTTCGCGAGTTTTTTAACTCCCGTTCCCATCCGAGTTGCTCGTCCCTTGAGCTGGAACCGTTGGTCAACAGCTCACAGTTGGCCGTTTTCAAACAATTTCGTTTGATTCTTTCGGGGAGCACTGGGATTTCTCTTTGTTTCGTTCCGGCTTTTTTTCTTGCTGTAAGTCCCTTAAAAAAATTCGCCGAGGGAACCAAAGGTTGATCGAGCAGGTTTTGAAACAGTCTCTCAGCGTTACTAGTAGATTCTGTCTGAGCTGCCAAACGTGCAAACGGCGACTTGGAACTGGTTGGAGAGCCGATGGTCGAACAGGGAATTAAAATCAGGAAGGTGAAGCAGATCAAGCCGTTCTTGTATCGTTTGACGTCGACAGACGCCATTTTGGACACCTGAAGAAAGGAGAATGAAACCTTGGTAAGCAATGAGGATTCAACAAATTGCAACATTGATAAAAAAGGGGGATTGAAGTTTGGCATTGGCACTCCATTGGCATTGGCACTCCACTTTTAAAATAATGTGGTTTTATGGAGTAAGTACGAGGCATTGGCTGATATGGTAAATCAAGTGGCATAGAAATTGCAGCGAGCTTCTCGCGATTACAGTACTAACTGAAATAAGCTAAATTTCTCTTGCTGAAGGAAAACATTTATTAAATTTCTAATACTACTCAGGCAATTAAACCAAAAAAATTTGTCTTGAGGCAAACGATGATCTTAGTACCATAAAACAGTTTTTTCAGTTTACCGAGAAAAATTGAACAGTTTATCATTGTTGAATTGAAATTTAGCCTCCGGTACATAAAATGAGTTAGCCGGAGTTTCATTCCATTAACAACAGTGAGGGGAATGCAAAACTGTGAGAGCATGAGGAATGAACTAATTAATGATGTAAATTTTCCTATACATCATTCCCTTAAACTAGAGAACGAAAGCTTTAAATTAAAAAGGGTTTGTATATATAAACTTGACGCAAATTCTCACGGAGGACTCATATTACCCAAATCAAATAATTTCTGATGGTTTTCTTGAATTTTTTTTAAATAATTTGATATTGAGTTGAAGAATGTGGAATAACACTCATAATATGAACAAAGATGGAGATCGGAAACTTATTTCTTGAGAGTGCAGATTATAAAGAAAAATACAGTAATCGCGCTATAATACTTTAAGAAATATACAGTAATATACAGTAATAGCACTTTAATTCACCGGCGCTATTCGCTTGATGCATTACATGATACGTCATTCTTTTGGTGTATTGATAGACATACGACATGACTTCGGCAACATCACCTTTATCAAAGCGGAACTGATGGGTTCGCTCTAATCAATTGATGGCTTTAAGATAGAGAAATTGATGGATATGAATGAAGGGAAAAATTGATGGTGCACGTAAAAATTCCACTTCATCAACTCTGTTTTGTTGAGAATATCAGAGCCATGATTGGGGGCAAAAGACAGCTGGTCAGGCTAACGTCTAATGAGAAGTGTTAGTTAAAACAACCCAAATTCCAGTCTTACTGACACTATGCAAAATGAATGTTGCGTCTATTTAACAAGTTCACTGCGTCTCCACGGTTGTTAACGGTTGGTTTAGTTAGATTGTAAGTGGCAGAATAGAGAAATCGACTACTGCTCGAATACATTTTAACCCTTCCTGAGAAATATGAAAAACACAATTGCACGATAACATTTCACATCGTATGATAAAAGTTATTTTTAAAAAATGTTGCGAAACAGATGAAAAGAAATTCGTTTTTACCGGTACATGAATGAGCAATTTACCTATTTGTACATACATGGCCCAATACGAGGGGAACTTGTCAATTGTAAGAGGTACGCTTTCCACCTTAATTGTTCGTGAAACAGAGTAATATTACCAGAAGAGATTTCTACCTGTAAGTAGAGTTATTTCATTTCTAAATCAAACAATATCACCGAATTACCGTATTACCAAACGTATTACCGTATATTACCGTATTACCAAACGTATTACCGTATATTACCGTATTACCAAACGTATTACCGTATATTACCGTATTACCAAACGTATTACCGTATATTACCGTATTACCAAACGTATTACCGTATTACCAAACGTATTACCGTATATTACCGTATTACCAAACGTATTACCGTATATTACCGTATTACCAAACGTATTACCGTATACTACCGTATTACCAAACGTATTACCGTATATTACCGTATTACCAAACGTATTACCGTATTACCAAACGTATTACCGTATATTACCGTATTACCAAACGTATTACCGTATATTACCGTATTACCAAACGTATTACCGTATATTACCGTATTACCAAACGTATTACCGTATATTACCGTATTACCAAACGTATTACCGTATATTACCGTATCACCAAACGTATTACCGTATTACCAAACGTATTACCGTATATTACCGTATTACCAAACGTATTACCGTATATTACCGTATTACCAAACGTTTTACCGTATTACAAAACGTATTACCGTATATTACCGTATTACCAAATGTATTACCGTATATTACCGTATTACCAAACGTATTACCGTATATTACCGTATTACCAAACGTATTACCGTATTACCAAACGTATTACCGTATATTACCGTATTACCAAACGTATTACCGTATATTACCGTATTACCAAACGTATTACCGTATATTACCGTATTACCAAACGTATTACCGTATATTACCGTATTACCAAACGTATTACCGTATTACCAAACGTATTACCGTATATTACCGTATTACCAAACGTATTACCGTATTACCAAACGTATTACCGTATATTACCGTATTACCAAACGTATTACCGTATATTACCGTATTACCAAACGTATTACCGTATATTACCGTATTACCAAACGTATTACCGTATATTACCGTATTACCAAACGTATTACCGTATTACCAAACGTATTACCGTATATTACCGTATTACCAAACGTATTACCGTATTACCAAACGTATTACCGTATATTACCGTATTACCAAACGTATTACCGTATATTACCGTATTACCAAACGTATTACCGTATTACCAAACGTATTACCGTATATTACCGTATTACCAAACGTATTACCGTATATTAGCGTATTACCAAACGTATTACCGTATATTACCGTATTACCAAACGTATTACCGTATATTACCGTATTACCAAACGTATTACCGTATTACCAAACGTATTACCGTATATTACCGTATTACCAAACGTATTACCGTATTACCAAACGTATTACCGTATATTACCGTATTACCAAACGTATTACCGTATATTACCGTATTACCAAACGTATTACCGTATTACCAAACGTATTACCGTATATTACCGTATTACCAAACGTATTACCGTATTACCAAACGTATTACCGTATTACCAAACGTATTACCGTATATTACCGTATTACCAAACGTATTACCGTATTACCAAACGTATTACCGTATATTACCGTATTACCAAACGTATTACCGTATATTACCGTATTACCAAACGTATTACCGTATTACCAAACGTATTACCGTATATTACCGTATTACCAAACGTATTACCGTATATTACCGTATTACCAAACGTATTACCGTATATTACCGTATTACCAAACGTATTACCGTATATTACCGTATTACCAAACGTATTACCGTATTACCAAACGTATTACCGTATATTACCGTATTACCAAACGTATTACCGTATTACCAAACGTATTACCGTATATTACCGTATTACCAAACGTATTACCGTATATTACCGTATTACCAAACGTATTACCGTATTACCAAACGTATTACCGTATATTACCGTATTACCAAACGTATTACCGTATTACCAAACGTATTACCGTATATTACCGTATTACCAAACGTATTACCGTATTACCAAACGTATTACCGTATATTACCGTATTACCAAACGTATTACCGTATATTACCGTATTACCAAACGTATTACCGTATATTACCGTATTACCAAACGTATTACCGTATATTACCGTATTACCAAACAATATCACCGTATTACCAGAAGAGTTTTCTACCTATAAGTAGAGTTATTTCATTTCTAAATCATACAATATCACCGAATTGTGTCTCAAAGTATCAAATACTTTTTTATTCTTGAGTATCCCTGCTATGTAATAAGAACTGATTTGTATTTTTGTTTTATTAGCGTTTAGAGCACTTAAATATATTTTGATAATAGCAAACGATTAGATCGCTAATATTGATGCACGGTCAAGATTCTTTGCCACGAAGGCCTACACGAGTGTATAAGACGGCGAACTTTCAATCAAGCTTAATTAACAAACTACTTCATTTTATATGGCTGACATCATCAATAAATGTATCTTGAAGCACTTAGTGGATATTTTGAAATGAATTGCTTATAATGAAGCTTGAATCCAGAGTTTACTTGAATGTCTTTTGAGTGTGTAAAACCCAATATCGAATGAGGTAAATATTTGTATGATGACCCTGTTTTAATACTTTGACTTCGGCAGGTAAAACTGAAGTTTAGTATTCAATTCACAATTTAAAGTCAATTGTAATAAGCAATATTTAAAATACCAAACATTAACTGGATCGTGTTTTCATTTAGTTTTGATTAAGTATTTTTGCAAGTTTAGTTTGTCACTACTAGCTGGTCAGCAATATAATGAAATCTCCCTTAGTGATAAAATATGGCCCACGTCGCAGTCAAAGTGTTAATGTACAAGTCGCATTCTTATTGCTATATAGACTGCAAGCTGAGTCGATATTGCTTTAATAGTTGCAAGTTTCAATTTTATATATTTCCTAGCAGTTTTTCTTAGTCGCGAAGAAGAACATCCATCGAAGCGCACTACTTTTTTGCATTATGTACTCAAACTCTCAATGATATCCAGAATTTCGTATAAGACACAAATTAGTCACGCTGCACAAGTCTACGGTAAATACAACGAACATTTAAGTTTCTATCATCAGTACGATTCAATTTTCACGATTCAATGGATTACTTCATATTTCTAATAATAATTCTCATTACAGACCAATGAGAGGAAATTTGCTATCAGTATAACTGTAAATTTACAATCTTATTAGCATTTGGAAATTCCAATCAAAATGCCAGCAACATACACTACACACACTATACTGTACACACCACACTACAAATCATGATCATGTTCCAATGCAAATTATTTGGTTCAGATGCCAAGCCATTTATTCTTTGATATCCTCCCATGAGCTGTGCTCAATATAAAATAAGATCACACGTTTTAAAATTTAAAAAAGATCACCATTTATCGATTGATATTATAAAAGTTCCCCCAATCGTTTACTTTAAATCTCACGCGTACTTCTTTGATGCCTTTTTACGCCTTTCTCTTTGAAGCTTCCATTCATTGACTGTACTTTCATTCATCCTTTGATTCGCGGAATTCAACTGCGTTCATCCTTTCATAATATTTCCAGGTCATCCTGAAATTTTTAGGCTTTAAATTCCTCTTTCTGCCTCATTTCGTTGGAAAAATTTGTTTACATCATTTATCATCCAACTCATAACTACTCAAACTTTATTCTACAATATAAATACAAACTCAGCATTATTTACACTACCCTCCACTAGTTACAGCCAATTTACCACAATTTACACCTGATCGCAGTTCTTATTCTAACTCTCCAATATTCACAATTGTTTTTACTGTTTACGTGCGAAAACGCTGCTGTTTCCATAGATGTTATTTATTTACAAACTAACTTGACTCTCCTACCACTGACACCTGCTGTTTAATCCGAAATTCCTCATTATCTCCGGGTTCTCAAGCTGTTTATTGCTCAACTCACCATTTTCTCCACTTACTGACACTATTTACTCGGCAACTCACCATTGGTTCTACGCGCTGGGCCTATTAAAATAGATAGTCACCATTATCTCTACCTCCTTCTATTATTTACTCATCAAATTACCATCATCTTCACCTTCGTTTACTATTTATCTCAAACTCTACTACTATATACTATTACAGCCACTATTTACCTGACAACTCACAATGGCCAACACTTACTCGTACTATTTACACAGTAACTCCTCTCACTTTCACTCTCACCCTCACACTCACCCTCACTCCCCCGCACTCACCCTCACACTCACTCATTCGCTCTCAACCTCACCCGCACTCTCCCGCACTCACCCTCACTCACACTCACTCACACTCACTCACCCTCACTCGCACTCACTCGCACTCAACCTCACTCGTCCTCACTCACCCTCACTCACCCTCACTCACCATCACTCACCCTCACTCACCCTCACCATTCCCCTCACTTACCCTCACTCACCCTCACTCTTACCCTCATTCCCCCCCACTTATCCTCACCCTCACCCTCACTCACCCCCACCCTCACACTAGCTCACCCTCACCCTCACTCACCCTCACTCTCACCCTCTCACTGACCATTACCCTCGCCCTCACCCAGCCTCCAGCTCGCATCTCCGACCTTGCACTCCAGCCCTCTAGCTCCGCCCTCTTCCCATTCAGAAGCCCCTCTCTTCACGCTCTCTCTTCACACTTTCTCTCTTCACAATCTTTTCATATTCTCTTCACTATCCATGTATACACCTTCTTTTCTCATTCTTTTATTTTCCACATTTCTTAAACTTTCGCTTTAGGGTGTTTCCGTGCTCTTTTTGCTCAGTTTCCCCTCGCTCACGATCTCTGGATTTTCTCTTTTTTATCTCTTCTTTCGCTCTCAATTAACACTTTCCCTTCGCTCTCTTTCCATTCTCTTTTTCTCCATTGCATATTTTTTACACTTATACCTAATATTTACTTAAATTTTTGTTTCATATACTCGTGATAGGGATTATGTTACATAGATTCATGCAATTCACTTCCAAGGAGTATAGAATTCACATCCTGTGATACACCTCAACCAATGATAGACTTTACCTTAATTTCGTTTGAACTCAATGTAAGCTGTGTAAATATTTTGTATTTTTCTATTAGGCTTAGTGAAAATGCATAATTATACCTTATTCTATTCGAAGTTCAGTCTTAATTGTTAATGACCAAGCACCGACAGCAATCGACCTTGAAATTTTTAAAGCTTGTATACTTTTTGAGCATTTTGAAAGACATACTTTTACGGGAAAGTAAGTTTCCTAGTGAACTGGAACATACTCTACTCCGCGTTTATATACGATGAATGGAGATTAAATTTTAGGTTGTTTTGCAGATTCAATTTTTTTCTGCGTCCAATGAAGAGATTTTATCTCAGATAAAATGGACACTCTGAGCACGATTTTAATCTGCCGAAATGGACAAATTGAGCAAGATTACAGGGACATTTTAGTCCTCCGGAACATATGGCATGACAAAGCCATGAGAAACCCCGTCTGGGAGGAAATCAAAGCACACTGTAAACAAACTAGCCAATATTCGCCTAGCGAGCTATCTTCCACAACAAAAACAAACCTTTTATGCTAGCAGAGACTCAACACAGGGTATTTCAACAAAGACCCAGGTATATCCTTCCAAAAACTCCATGGGAAGCTGCGATGGAAATATTAAAGTAGCGCTTGCCTGTAACGCCTTCCAATCAATATGGCCGCCGCACTCCCATTTCACTCTACGAAACTCGCGTCTGCACAGATCACTGCGTGTGTAAGACGTCTTCCGTCACTCCAAGGGGATTTCCATTTTTATTATAGCGAATAATCGTGTAGGAATGATTTATTTTGCACATTTGCTTAGGAGGAACCGTTGGGTCAATAACCTCCCTTGCCGGCGCCGAGGGGCAACTGAGGAGTGTTATTGGTGCGGCATCGTTCTGTGAGTGCGGAATGCGGCACCTGGAGCTTAAGATTCTGCATCTCGTGAAAACTTGCAATAATTAGTATTAATTTCATGCGTTAGGTCTGCGTAAAGAAAACGGGACGTAAAAATTTGCTAATTCAAACATCGTTCTGTGAGTGCGGAATGCGGCACCTGGGCTTAAGATTCTGCACCTCGTGAAAACTTTTAGTTAGCAATTATTATTAATCTCCTGCATTATGTCGTCAAAATCATACCTGAAAGCAAAAATTTGGGAATTCATACGGATTACTACGAGCTTTCTATCGTAATTTTCCTTTCTTCTGGATTTTGCATCTTGTAAAATCTTGCAATAATTATTATTAATTTCACTCATTGTGTCGTCGTAAGAATACCTAGATATAAATATTTGATAACTTATAAGGTTTACTATCGGCTTACTTACGTAATTTTCCCCTCTTCTGCAGCATATGCATAGCCGTTCTGTCACAAAAAAACACGTGCAATAGTTATTTTTAATTTCATGCAATATTTCTGCGTAAAGAGACCTGGATACAAAATTTGATAACTTATAGGGATTACTATGGGATAACTAACGCAATTTCCCCATCTTCTGCAGCATAGCCGGTCTGTCACAAAAAAAAGGATTTTGTCTGCCGATATTTTTAATTCTGTGCAATTGTGGCATAATTGAATCGGTAGCACGACTGAGCTACTCAAATGAGGGAAGACGATGAATATATTTAAATATTTGAGAATTTATATATACATATATATGATATATATATTTATATATATCATATATAAATATATATATATTATATATTTATATAAATAAATATTTATATATATATATTTATATATATCATTTAATATGTATATATATATGTATATATTATATATATACATATATATACTGCGTATAAATATAAGTATAATCATATTTTCAATAACATTTTTTATATTATACATATTACATGTATAAATATCATGACTATGTTATGAGATGTTTGCTTCCTTAATTTTTCGTTTCCAAAAATGGGACGTCATCTCAATGAAACCGCCACAATGTGTGTAATTGAATGCAATCTTTGGTTCTTGAATAATAAACATGTAACTTAGATTCCAGAATGTATTTATTGATATCTATTCCGCTGGTGCTGATAGATGGTATTCCCAGAACATCAAGCGATGCCTTCATTCTGAGTATAAAGCCAGGTTCTAAAATAAAAAAAATAAAAAACTTTATATTATTTATTTCACCTAATTTTACATACATAAATAAAAAGAGATACGATATTCAGGCCCAGAAAGTACTCATGACAGGATTAAATATTTTTTGTATAGATGACTGAACAGTTTTTCATAGAAGACATTAGATGACTGAACAGTTTTGTATAGAAGACAATAGATGACTGAACAGTTTTGCATAGAAGACAATAGATGACTGAACAGTTTGACACACGGGATGAGAAAGTACTCTAGGGAAATGAAGTCGAATTTCTTTCCACTTATCAAAACGATTTCAGGGAGGTTGTACCATAAAGAGCGTTTTAAAACGTCGTAACAGGAATTATATATACAGGTGCTCTCTCAATTGTCCTTCATACTCAACTTTATGACTAAATCTAAAACGAAAGCCTGGCATGTTGGCTATTTTGCATGTAAACGCAAGCCTCGTGCGTTACTTCATCTACAAGTTTGAAAACATAATTCCATTCCCAAATTTGTTCTGCTTAATAAGAACTCATGTAGTGAAAACTGATTCACCTCTGAAAATAAGAAAGACTTCATGGTCATTTGACGAAAACTTAAATGTTCGTTTTAGGGACCGTGGACTACACCCGATATTGTATCTAGCTTTTCATTGATCGTTGGCTTTTCATGAAATTGAGCGGAATAGAACAGAATAGAACGGAATGTAATAGAATGGAACGGAATTGAACGGAATAGAACAGAATGGAATAGAATGGAACGGAATTGAACGGAATAAAACGGAATGGAATAGAATGGAACGAAATTGAGCGGAATAGAACAGAATGGAATAGAATGGAACGGAATTGAACGGAATAGAACAGAATGGAATAGAAATGGAACGGAATTGAACGGAATAGAACGGAATGGAATAGAATGGAACGGAATTGAACGGAATAGAACGGAACGGAATAGAATGGAACGGAATTGAACGGAATAGAACGGAACGGAACGAAATAGAACGGCATTGAGCGGAATAGAACAGAATGGAATAGAATGGAACGGAATTGAACGGAATAGAACAGAATGGAATAAAATGGAACGGAATTGAACGGAATAAAACGGAATGGAATAGAATGGAACGGAATTGAGCGGAATAGAACAGAATGGAATAGAATGGAACGGAATTGAACGGAATAGAACAGAATGGAATAGAAATGGAACGGAATTGAACGGAATGGAGCAGAATAGAACAGAATGGAACAGAATGGAACGGAATTGAACGGAATAGAACGGAATGGAATAGAATGGAATGGAAGGGAATGCAAGGCAATGCAAGGTAGTGGAAAGAAATGGAAAAGAGGAGAATAGAATAGAGTATGAAAGAATAGAGTAGAATAGAATAGAGTAGAATAAAATAGAGAAGAATAGGATAGATTAGAATAAAATAGAGTAGAATAAAATAGAGCAGAATGGGATAGAATAGAGTTATGTAGGATAAAATACACTAAAATTTGAAAAATGCTGCTGGAACTAGCGAAGTGGCACATTTTCGGGTCGATCCCAAGTTTCGTGACGTCAGACACAATCTCGCTCAAGCATTAGGAATATTAGGAATAGAAACAAATTCGTAGTGTTAAATTTCTCGACACAACCACGCGTATATTTATGCAAGCGTATTATCCTCAATTTCGGTCGTTTCGCAAACTGTGACCCTTTGTTTTCATATTTTAATTGTTTAAAATTGTTATATTCTCTTCGTATCATTAGAAATATTAGAATGAAGCCACGTTTTTTTCACCATTTTGACGTTACTTTTAGTTGAAGCATTACTGATGGAATATGAAAAGTATGGCCTTTAGAAGCGAGGCTTTTGAAAATAACTATTTTATTACACGAGAAGTTTTTCACATCAAATCACCGTTAAATAACGGTTAACTCCTGTCCTATTTACTACTGGGGAGTGCTAACCCAGTAATGGTCAATACGATTTTCGACTACATTCATTGTTCTAGCGGAAACAATTTTTTATGGAAGCTGCTCCCAGGTTCTGACAATTCCAAGTGGAAAAATTCCAGAACCTGAGTTGTCAAGAAATTTTTCCAATTCATTTCAGGTCTTATTTCTGGTTCGGACTTGGTCTGCAGAATTGAAAACCACTTCTGGAGTAACGTGGTAAAGTCCGTTAATGAAGCTGAATAACATAATCAACGCCATTATTCAAAATAAGGAAATGCAATTCTGTAATTATTTTTGATGTTTTACTCAGAGTTTTCTCTATTTTGTTGATACATCATCTGAGGGTGGGGGACCAGAGTTGCAATGCGTGTTCTAGATTTTATACGACAAGAGAGATGGTATAACGTCTGTGGATCTGTACTTGAAATATTTATATTTCATGAAATTTTAATGAAAACAAGAATTCTGCTCGCATTCTTACCGCATTTTTTACTGGCTTTTCATGCGTGAGATTCTTAGCCATTGTGTTGCCGAGATCCTTTAGTTCGTCTACAGCTTAAAGCCTTTAGGAAGTGTCGAATATTACTCCCGCTGTGTTGTGCGAAGTATTTTTCGGAGCAAAAATGAAAAGCTCATTTGCCACGCTTAAGTCCGTTGAAGAAGATGAGTTACATCAGCTTGACTAGTATAACTCTGTCATGATCGATAAACCCCGTGAGGTAAAGTTTTGTGTCCTCATTTTTTTATTCGTTTTACTCATGAATCCGAGGTTAACCCTTTACTGTGAAAGTGGATTTCAAAATCCCCTTTCATAAACAGCTCTAATATATCTTATTCCTTGTGAAATTTGTGCCCTAATGTGTTCTTCAAAGTTCATTGTCGAGTGGCAGTCACTTCCTCGTTGTGATGTCAGTGACTAAATGATGCCGGTGCCAGTTTAATGATGGTGGTTGTGATAACGGTAATATGAGTACAAAATGCGGACGTTGAAGGGCTAATGATGGTGGTTGTGATAACGGTAATATGAGTACAAAATGCGGACGTTGAAGGGCTAATGATGGTGGTTGTGATAACGGTAATATGAGTACAAAATGCGGACGTTGAAGGGCTAATGATGGTGGTTGTGATAACGGTAATATGAGAACAAAATGCGGATGTTGAAGTGCTAATGATGGTGGTTGTGATAACGGTAATATGAGTACAAAATGCGGACGTTGAAGGGCTAATGATGGTGGTTGTGATAACGGTAATATGAGTACAAAATGCGGACGTTGAAGGGCTAATTATGGTAGTTGTGATGACGGTAATATGAGAACAAAATGTGGACATTAAAGGGCTTAAAGTCAATGAAATAGATGATGAGGTGTAGCGGGCTTGAAAATCCCCCTTGGGAAACCCCTGGAGTTATTTGTATCTGCCTAGTGTTAGAAGTCAATTCCTCAGAGCTAACAAAGTTACCTCCTCGACTGCTATTATGAACAATATTAACATCGTGATTGATTTTAATTTAGGCAATGTTAAAAATTTTCTACCCACTGGAAAAAAAACCTGATTAAATGCCGCAAATTTGAAAAGTGTGCGTTTGCCATGAATAATACTAAAAATGTTCTAAAAATACTAAATGAAGAAGATGAGTTACATCAGCTTGACTAGTATAACTCTTTCAGTTGGTGCTCTTCATATCTTACTCATGAGATGCCCTTATATTTATAATCTACCCATTGGAAACAAAACCTGATTAAATGCCGCAAATTCTATAAGTGAGCAACGAGGGTATTAAAATCCCTCACTCTCGAATTCCAGCTTTGTTCTACAACACAAAGCTCTTCTGCCGTGCGATGTCTTCATATATTTTATTGGCGGCAATAATCCTCCTCAGGGGTGCGCATTCCTGCTGTTCGGCGCCGAACACCAATAGATTGCTGCAAAACATCCTCGGAATGTTCTTGCTCAGCGACGGGCACTTTTTAAGGACGATCGTTCAAGCCGTGGAAGTGGAGGAAAAAACATTATTGGATTTTTCGAAAAATATTAGTAGATTAAATTGTTCATTTGCGTTGTTGAAGGAAAAATATGTGTTATTAGGTTTTGAAAGATTTGAAACGAAAAATGTACGGAACTGGTTCATCTATTCATGTTCCTCGGCATTCATCGTTTAGGACTTTACTCACGCAATATACATTATATGATATATTTAATAAAATAATAAACATTTATTAACAAATTTAGCTGTATAATATACATTAAATGATTATTTGTTTTATTTTCAAATTATTTATTTGAAAACAAATAATTATTTCATTTTATTTGTCGGAAAATGGGAGTATTGACCACTTCACACAATAGAGCCACCTTGATACATTCTTTGTGGTATCAATCTGGATTGAATACATACATCCTCTGAAAACAGACTTTTTGAGCATAAGCTGCTACTTTAGTAGCACAGACTTCAACACCTCAAACTTGGAACAGGCGTATCATAATTGGAATTTGAGAACTTGGTAGCTCTTCACGGAACTTCTAGCCTTCGCTTGAGCTTTAACTCTCCGACTTATTGATTTCAGTATTTTACACTTAAATCTGTTGTATAACAGCTTTTTATGACCGGAATTCACTTTCAATATTTTTTCCAATTATTTTACGGATGATTGATCCTGGGTTGAAACCAAACTTTATTGAATGAACTCAAGTTGGAGAAGTCAAGTCATGACGATGGTTGTTACGTAGAATGGTTAGCTCAAAATTACTGCGCAGTGCTTTAATCTAATATCTGCTCTGCTCTCACTTATAAACGTGTCAAGTAAGTTACTAAAAAATCGCATTTGGAAATAACATTCGACCTATGCCCGAAATTTTTTTTTTCGATGCGATGGCTCTCGCTAGCAGACGTTCTTTGTCTGTTACGGTATGCCGAAATTTTTATATGCCAATTTTTCACAACTGAGTACAAATTTCAAAATGGATTATGTCGATAAAAAAGCAAGTTCGGTGTAACAAATATCATCTCCAAACAGAAAATATTCAGAAGTTTTTTGTAGCTTAAGTATTACATTTATGTTTTATCAGTGTGACAGTAAAATTTGACGGTGTATTTTCAGCCTGATGATGAAGTTAATTAGAAAGATATAGAATTTAAACTATTGACTACTTTCAGTGAAAATGATGAGTAATTGGCTTCGAATTCAACACGTGAAGAACTGAAACAATTTTCAATCAATATTATAAAATAAAAACTAGGTTTCTCCATCAATTTATTTATGAATTTATGTATTTTTTGTGTGCAATTCTCCGGTTTTGTTACAATGGGAATCTTTTTGAATATATTTAAACTGGCCGGTCCGTTTCTCTTCCACTCTCTCAAAATGATGCTTAATAACCCGATCTGTGATAAGAGTTTCACCAATGCACGAGTAGAAGAATATTTTAATTGCGGGTACTATTGGGATGGATGTATTTGTTTGTCATCCACATCTGGAAGATTCGTCTAAAGAAAATATCACAAAAACTAGTTTAAAATAATTCACTTTCAAAGTCTCGTACGCACACTTTGAATCGTAAGCCGAATGCAAAAATTCCAGAATGCAAAAGCATGAACGGAAAACCGTTCCCAAGAAAAATCTAATTAGGATGCTGTAATAATATCAGCAATGCCTAAATTTTTACCAAAAACCCGTAATGATGCTATTGCAGAAGCATTAAATTACAAAGAGCTCAAGTTTCCTTCTAATGAATCCTCAGAGTCTGAAGAAGTTGCATTCCAGCGCCTAAAGAAGATAAGTAAATTTTCTCTTTATTGAAATTCTTCCAAACAAAATACAAGCAATGATCCTAAATTTATTCACGCGCGATAAATTATTTTCCGCGCTGGTATCCATCAATTCCTCCATCTCGAACCCATCAATTACTGATGATGAGGCCCATCAATTCTGCTTTGATGAAGCCGATGTTGCCGAGGTCCCGTCGTTCATCCATCAAGGCCACGTGAAGAAAGGCTCCGCCGTGCTGTGCATCAAACGATATGTGGTCTAGTAAACTGGAAGCTCAAGGTTTCCTGACTTTAATATACGTCGAACCGGGAATTTAATATGGGAACTGCAAAACTGCATATTAGAACATGGGAAACAACTGATAATTATCAGTTCTTCCTATAAACTGATTATTATCAGTTGTTTACTGCTGTTAAATTGCACTGGCATGTATGTCTTACAATCAGTCATTTATATTAAATTTTCACTTCCAAATAAAACTATGGGTTGAAACGACTGACTCACATTACTGCTTCTTTTTATATTCTTAGAAATATCACCAGTACTTTAGCCTGAGACAAATGATTTTAAGAGATTCACTACTCTTTAATATTTGATGACATTATCTATACATGTGGTTACATCATTCCAATATTTTTTTCCCAATTTTAATACATGTACTAATTATAAGCGGAATATGTGCCCATATGACGTAACAAGATTCACAGTTACAAGATTCATGTATCATAATATTCGTAACAAGATTTAAGTATCATAATATTCGTAACAAGATTCAATTATCATAATATTCTTACGTCGTCGGGAGTTACTACACGATGGACCAGTGAAATTCCTTAACATTCATACAGACAGTTACTATAAATTTATACAAAGTTGCTGTACTACATCTAGAAAAGGATATTTTCTACATGGGCAAAGAACTTATAATTTTATGGTACTTTAATAATTTTATCAGCTCGTACAACACCTCAACATTCTCCAATGTACATACTCTGCAACTCATCCCTTAAAGTAGCAAACTTCCCAGTCTAACATTTTTGCCGCCTGCATGCATATTTTTCGCCGCCTAAGCGATTCAAGTGATTAAATCGCTCAGGCGGCGAAAAACATACATGCAGGCGGCGAAAAAGACTGGGTTTCAATGAAATTAAAACCAAAGCATCATAATATTCGCACGTCGTTGGGAGTTACTACAAGGTGGACCGGTGAAATTCCTCAACATTTATAGAGACGGACGTTCGATTTATAAACTGTAATTTGAGGAATTCGAATCGATGGGCCTCATTAGGAGGTCCGCCAGCTGTTATGAGTCTTCTCGAAGCTCCTGAAAATTTGCCCGACTTGTCCGTGCATTCATTAAGTCAAGCCTTGATAAGACGAAGATGAGAGCTTTCTAATTAACGAGCAGCCCTAAAAGAAAAGATAAATATAGGTGTACTGACTAGTAATTACTGGAGCAAACGATATCTATTGTAGGGTGGGTGATGCTTCGCTTGGAATCCCCCCATGAGGATGCTCAGGAATATTACATTAACACTGCTTTGGGTGCAATGGTTTTTGACGTCAATTTAACATATTAACTGCTATGGGTTAAACTGAAGTTCAATATTCGGTTCAATTTTAAAGTTAATTGGGGTAATCAACTTTGAAAATAGCAAACATTCACTGGATCGGGCCTTCGGTGAGCGGTGAGCGGTGAGCGGTGAGCGGTGAGCGGTGAGCTCTTTAGGGCCCGCGCATTTGGTTCGCATCCCCACCTGTACTACATCGTCACCAATAAACGTCGCACGTAACCAGCGTGGTCTCTAACCTCTGTCTGCCTGTATATTTGGTGGCCAGTATGGGGAGCGCATAAATTTTTCCAGTAATATTTTCCAGCTCCTTCTTTTTCCAATATTTCAATTTCAATTTTCTCATAATTTTTATTTTTATTTTCAATCTCAAATTCCAATTCTGAAGCTCTACTGTCGTCAAAGTTTATGTGTTTTTGGTTTTTGAGAACAAAGTCGCTGAGGCACCACGCCGTCTGAGCGGAACACGGCTCAACCACGTGTACTCGCCACGTGCTTAACACGCGGTACCTGCCCGTACCCGCTGTCACTCGCACAGCACGCGAAGCTGAAATGGAACGAAAACAAAGAAACGATTAGCATGGCCAGATTTCAACAACATGAGTTAACAACCAATTAAAAATATAAAGAAATTAAAATTCAAACAGGTAAATAATACTAAGTACGAATCTCATTAATTGAGTTAACAGTCTACTCATGACCCCAAATGTTAAAGCATAAGTTTAGGCAAAATCCATTCACCTCCCATTAATCTAAAGTATTTACCTATAAATTGAGAACTACATTTTTGAGTCTCGTTCGGGAAATTTCCAGCCACGTGAGTGCTGATTTCAAATCGATTTCAAGTTTAATTTAATTTTGCTGAGACAGCAAAAGTGCACCGCCGCATCGACTCGTCAGCCAAGTCAGCGCATGCCTCTCGCCGGCAACGAGCTATTTTTAGCTGCGAACTAATTAAAAATCCACAGGCGTGAGCAAGGAAAAACAAAAAAAAAATAGAACAAATTTCATAAACAGCAAATTCCTCACAAGCACGTATTCACCGAATAAAACCTCGAATTTAAAAACATAACCAGAAAGGTTACTTCAGTTCAAAGAGATTCACCATGCTGCTTTTTGCAAACGAACACTACAATGCAAAATTAGAAGCAAATAGATTATAAGCAAAACGTTTACGAGAATACAACGAAACATAGCAAAAGCACTGAAAATACTTGGTATATACATAAGAAACATACGTAAGAACGTACTTCAAAAATCAAATCAAAATCAATTTTCACTTTAAATGCTTGACAATCACTTTTAATCTTTCAATCAGTTGTAAATTGTCAATTGGACAATTTTGGTATTCAAGAAAATAAATTGCATTCTTTTAGAATTGAAACATTTGAAATTTCATTTCAAAAACACGATTGAATACATAAGGTACTTTTTACGGTAAAAACACGATTTGTTGTCAAGGTAAAAAATCAATATTGACGTTAAACACTCTGAATTTTAATCGTTCAAACCGTTGTTAATTATCCCGTAGAAACTTTGGGAGACTTGACGATAAATTTTACATTCATTTAAGGTCTGGTTAATTTCAAATGCATTAATTTATTTATTTTAATTTCAAATTTACTTATTATGAAATTCGAGTAGGCTTGCAAAATGACTGTATGACGTACTAGATTGTTTATACGTGCTCAAAAAACATTAAAAACAGCCACTCTCGTTAAACAAATAGCTAAGAAATAAATCAAATTTTATTACTTTTAATTAGTCTCCACAATTTCATAATTGGTCTCCTTAATTTCTCCAAAACACATCTTATTCGTGACTATTTACCAGTCATATTCATATCAGCTGTCAACTGTTGCCAGACCAAGTGACCGGAAATGCGTCGCCTTGCGCCTCTCGCACCTCGCTAAAGTTCAATGCCTTGTGCAGCCTGTGCTGAGCACAGCTCTCGGCCTTGCGCCGGAGTACAAAAAAAAACATCTGCCTCTGCATCAAGCAAAAAAAACATCACACTCACTCGTGTGCGCTGCAGTGCAGCTGCACTGGTAACTTTACTCGATACTCTTTACCAGTGATACTTGATACTCGATACTCGTTACTCTTTAACTTATTACCAGACCACCACGTGTGGTTAATTAACGAGCATCTATCGCCTCTCATTATTATTCGCCAGCACAATGACAACCGCAATCAACAATGCTTAACTCTGACCGTCATGGTATCAATGGTATTACTTCCACCACATGAAATTATGAACTGAAATCAGAGTCCCAATGAAAATCAACGGTAACAGCTTCTGCAAAAGCTTATTCACTTAATTGTCTGCGCGAATTACTCAACAGTATTACTCGACCTCGCTGGTAAATGTACCTGGTAACCTTAAACCATTTTACCAGATATATCCACAGACTTGTCGGTATCTTTACCAAGCGCTGCAACGCTTTATTTATTCTCTCACGGACGTTCACTCTGCCGCGGTATCTTCTCTTTTTGCTCTATTTTTCTCACATATTTCTTCTATCGTACTCAGAGCAATAACATCAGGAATGTATCATCTGAACATCCATTATTACTTACTTCACTTGAAAGAGTATCTTCCAACTTTAATATATTTTGAATTCTCGAAATCACATTGCATTTCTCAGTACATATTTCATCATTATTACATCATTTCAATGCATTGTACTACTTTTACATCATCTTTTAACTAATTCCTGTCATCTTAATACAGCGAATTGTTCTTTCAATAATTGATCCTTTGATCAGTAGTACTTCCTCGAAATCAAAATGCAATGATTCTCTTGCAAACAATTTTCCTCTTACTCTCTAACTGCTTGAACGTTGAGTTTTACAAAGGTCTTCAGCATTACCTTTGGGCAAATTGGAAACGCACCTCCCCCTGCAGCATCCCATCAGACGCAACCAGCAAAAAAAACTCAAATATGATCTTTAAAAATGACACAATAAATGTCCAAAAAATAGTCACCCCTTAAATAACCTTTCTGCCCGCAAACAAACAGGGATACTTTTAAAGAGTATTTTGCAACTGACCGCCTCGCTCAAATTACAGGGAGCATTACATGACCTAACTGTTGCACTGGCTACAGGAGGCATTTAAGGATACTTATGTCTCTTTCGCCAACATCTCATCGCTAGAAAAATATTCGTGGCAGTCATTGTACTCACTACAGGAGCGCTGGTTACCGAAATTTCAGGCATAGTTACGTTACTAGTTTGATGTTTAGGTATTACAAATTACCTTACTGCTCAACTGAGCTTAATGATTGCTCAAGCGAAAATTAATTGAGGCTGCAATACAAATACAATACAAAATTAGTGTTTCAGGCTACAATACAAAATTACTTGAAACACTTATAGCAACACTTCGAGAAAATAGTGCCACTCACATTAAAAACAGCTCTCATAACATCTTAAAAACAGCTCATGTCTAGGGGTTGTTGAACACACTGCTTGCACTCTGCAAATGCAAAAAAACTGCCTGGCAAAAACTCTACTTCTGCTGACGAGCGCTTTTACGCGGCTCGGCCGATGAATGTATGAAGGGAGGCGCACTGCACGCTGTCTGCCTCACGCCCAATAAATATCTAGGCTACAACGGAACTGTAACAATTATAAATATTTATTGTTGCTGCGTTACTTATCTTAAATTGTAGTTTTAGTTGTCGTTGTTGTCGAACGATGTCGCGGTCTCTGCAGTCGTTGGAAGCGATGCACCGTTACAGCTTCGTCCGAAGCACGAAAATAACGCAGCTGTAGTCGGCTGAATCACCTCGTAGATGTAGTTTTTGATCTGTAGCCGCCGTCTCGCAGATCTCTGAAGCTCTCTGTAGACGCTGTCCTTATTCTCGATTTCTTGTTGCTCTGACTGTCTCTTCAGATTCTTCTTAGAAGTTATAATTTTTGTCGTCACCAGACGATCTTCTCGGTAGTTCTCTTAATTTCTCTGTAGTTATCAGTAATCTCCTCCGCCGTGTTGATTTGCTGAAGTCACTGGATCTTCTTCTCAAACTTCTGTACTTCTCAAACTTCTTCTTCTCAAACTTCTGTACGTCGAATACTATATCTACTTGACTTCCCAAATATATCTTCACGAATTCGTGGGTCCGTCAACTCTCTGGCCACCAAATATACAGGCAGACAGAGGTTAGAGACCACGCTGGTTACGTGCGACGTTTATTGGTGACGATGTAGTACAGGTGGGGATGCGAACCAAATGCGCGGGCCCTAAAGAGCTCACCGCTTATAAGACCTCTGAGGTGCACGGGGGAAGAGGGGCATGGATGGCGCTTGGCGCACATACCATACCATAAGTGTTTCAGACACTTTCACTAACACTCCTATTCTATTATATAAAGAAATCTGAAACTTACGACAAAAATTGAAGTTAAACAGTTGTCAACCAGGTAAATCCAGATACGTAGGACACGGATGTGGCTCTCACAATGCACAGACTGAGACTGAGGCTACAGATGAGATTGCAGAGCTACACGGGAAGTGAACACGGCAACAAAAAAACCGCGGCATGAAGTGCGACAAAAAAAATATAAGCTGCTTGAGACCGAGCTCCCTTGCATCTAGCAACAGAAAAAATAATTCTTTTTCAGAAAGACTTATCTGAGAACAAAGATGACAAAGCTGCTCACGTCGTTGCAGGCAATGATGGGGTAGGCTGCGGCTGTGATGAGGTGCAACCAATGATGTCGGCTGGTACAGCAAGATGTTATGCGTTGATGTCGGCTGGTACAGCAAGATGATACTGCGTTGCTACTGTGCACCACGTTGAAGAATTTACCCTTTGAAATGAAAGTACGTGTCACTTCACTGCTACAGTTAATGATGCAATATACACTCGTACTGTTTTTGACACAATTTATCCTGGTACTGTTAGTGATGCAATCGTAGTAATTTATCTCCACACAATAAAAATTGTTCTTAGCACTCCACTGATGTATCACGATTGTCTCTTCACTGGATATTCGCTGGGAAAGCAGCGATTTTCACCTCAAACACCAGCTCGATATCGTCGCCGGCTTCATATACCAAAACACGTGTACGCAGCGGTAAATCGTGATGTAGAAAAATGCTGATTTGGGCGTATGCTTCTAGTAATACCCTTTTCGGTACACCTATTCCGAAAACAATTGTAGTTTCTTGCGGTTGCCAGAGTTGATTGTTATTCCCGGTACACATCAGGATTTAATACTGTTCAAAATTGCCAGTAAGTGGACAATTGCTATCCACTGCACACTTATGCGAATGTGAGTTCTGTTCGCCACATACGTCGGTCACCAAAATGTACGGGCAGGGAAACACTTGTGAAGCTTGGCGGAGTTTATTTAGCTAGGTGTTGACAGAAGACGGGATGTTGATGGATTGAGCACCCGGCCTCGATAAGAGCGGCCCTTTATAGGTGTCCTCCAGATACAGAAGATGCTTCTACAGATAAACATGTGCGGAGATGCCGCATAACTCAGCTTTCATTAAGTATAAATAAAAAATGAGTTAGTGACTACATGTTGGTCAGCAGCACCACGAAAATCAGCGAAGTGACAACCGTTAGTGGTCACTTCGCAGGAAATGTGTTAATTTTGAACGAAAATGAAATTCACATCACCTTATGTTAGTCACCAAAGAGCAGAATGAAACAAATCGTGCGTTCTAATAACTAGCAGAAAATAACACAATCGTACGGTAGCTGGAAGAGCTGAAAACAAAAAAGATACTTAACCCATCAAAGTGGATTTCAAAATCTGTTTTCATAAACAGCTCTAATATATTTTATTCTTTGTGAAATTTATGCCGTAATGTGTTCTTCGAAGTTCATTGTCGAGTGGCAGTCACTTCCTCGTTGTGATGTCAGTGACTACATGATGCCGGTGCCAGTTTAATGATGGTGGTTGTGATAACGGTTAAAATGCTACGTTAAAGGTTTAAAAGTAATTTGAGCGTTTTACAGGATAATCTGGTAGTTCATACCGACGGACGTAGAGCTGCTTCGCTGCATCAGAGTTCGTAATACATCAGTTTACTGTTATCAATTCTAATGTACAAATGTGCCAGTAGCAGTTCGAAAAACAGTTTTGCGAGGAGTGTTGTTTAGAATACTCTGATGAAATGATGCATACTAAATACGTTCAATTTGTTGTGTCACACTTGTAATTCCTGTTTGAAACCCATGATATATACAGCTGGAGTGTTAGCATACACATTGTGTGATTTCTACATACTTTTCGAAGTGGTTGGTCAACCATGTCGGATTTTCTAGCTTTTTCACATGCTTAAAATTCAGTGAAAAGTACAGTACATATTATAAATATTAAATTTAACATGACAACGTTAACTCTTCTACTCATGTATTTGATTCAAGTTTGACATTGCATGTAGAAGTTATGAAGTTTAAAACGTCATTGACAGCTCAGTTTATTTTATTCTAAGTTCATTCGCTGCGCTCCCTCTTTTTAGCAGCCTGGAATTTCTTCTCTCCGTAATTAAACCGAACGCATTTAATTCACGAGTTCAAAGCCCTTTACGGGCATTTCAGATCGTTAAACACAGACTCAGTCTCAGTGATTCTGGCGGAAATGTTTTCTACACAAAATGCTCTGCGTTTTCTTCAGTGTTGCACGGTCTGCATTTTCTTCCTTATAGTCAGGGCAACTTTGCAGAGTTTTGTGCTGCTCTCAACATGTTTTTCATTCATATTTCACGACGTACAGCACGGTAGAGGAAACAAGGTTGAGGCATTTCAATGGAGGAAATAGCACTTTTTCTTGTTCTGCAAGCCAATAAAAAGGCTTCATTTTAACCCCGCTGAATGACGTCACCAGTGTGCAATTTGGTTAGACCAATAGTGGGGCCAAATTTGGGGCTAACAGTTTTGCCAGATGCAGTTTGAGCGCTGCTATTGGTTAGTTGCCTTGACGTCAGCATTGCTACACGGTCGACAAAAAGACAGGTTTGACCCTACAATGTTTCTTCTCCTGTGACGCACAATGGCTGATAACGTTCTGAATGTCATTACGAATTCTTGTACGTCATACGTCCCAAATTAAAATGTGTCCCGATTTTGAAACATTCTACATGAATCGAAATTACGGAAAAATTGTGGTCTCATGGTGCTTGAATAAGCCTCGAAACTTGATTTGTATTATCTTCGCTAAATTTTCAAATTTCTTGTACCTCCTTTCCGTTATTTCCTGCTACCAAGTTTCCTTCCCGTACAAAGTAGAAGGCAAAAGCGCTGACAAATAGAGATAATTCTGAAAAGAAGATATGGAGTTTTTTGTAGGGTTCATAAATTGATCTTCCCCTTGATAAATCATAAAATTTTATAAGATTCCAGGTGCAATAAAAAAATTGAAATTTATATTTTTGTCCGAAAGAGACCAATGTACCCTCTGCATTTTAACATTCATTGACCATCTGAGATGAGTTGAGCAAAATGGATATTTTTTCCGAATATTTCCATTTCTCGCAACGACAAATTTCCGAATGATATTCAAACGTCACCAAGTGATGTAATTTCCCCCGCAAAACAATGTGAACAGTTTGAGCGAACTTAAAATCATTTAATTCACGTCACATTTGCGTACCGCAAAATCCCAAAGACACAATAAATTTTGCGGGGGAGTAATGCGTCCTGGAGAATCTGGAAAAAGGAGCCCTCGAAGCGAATGGCCTTGGCAAAATTAGTTGGAGAAAAGCTACAGATAAGCGCAGGCAACTGCCGCAGTAATGGTAGCGAGGGGAATTGATGGACGCTGGAGGCGAGGGGTGTAGTGACGGTGAGGGGAAAACAATTAGGAAAGAGGGGAATGCGATAACTGGATAAATAAACAGTTAAACATTAAATTTAGGTCCCTAGTTAGTTAGCTTCCAGTTAGTAAACGCTCAAAAATAAAAAGTTGTTCCGATTTTGAAACATTCTACATGTATCATAATGACATCTAAATGTTGTCGTACGGAAACTATTGTTCAAAAACTAATAGCCAATCAAAAAATGTAACAATTGCGTTGGAAGCACACATTGAAAGAAGGCCTGATAGAAGTCAAAATAAAGATGGACGCTGGAGGCGAGGGGTGGAGTGGGTCGGTGAGGGGAAAACAAATAGGTAAGAGGGGAATGCGATTACTGGACAAATAAAAGTTAACACGTTAGGTGCTGCGAATTAAACTGAAGTTCAACATTCATCTCAAACTAGGTTTACTTTCAGAGATCAATTTTGAAATTAATGGACTTCAAACAGATCTTTCCTTCATTTAGATTTCATTAAGCATTTATCGAAATTGAGTTAGTGACTGCTGGTCGTTCAGCAGCATTATGAAAATCCCTTCAGTGACCACCTGTGGGTCACGTTGCACTTAATGTGTTCAACATCAAATTTAGGTACCTAAATAGTAAACCTTCAGGTTGAAAAACTTATAAAGAATCAAAAAAATGAAAAATTTCGTCGAGAGTATAAATTGAAAGAAGGTGTGATATAAGTGAAACAAGTCGTTATGTTTGAGAAATTGGATTAATATTTGTGCAAATCCATGTAGAGTTCTATTCGGCCTGTTTGTTCTTATGTCATATTCTCCATTTTCAACAGCCCTGTATTAACATGTAAATATTAATTCCCTATGCCATTGCTTTTGACCACTATTTATTGACCACTAACAAATCAACATTCGCTTCTCCTAAACGTGAACTGACTTTGGCTAGAACTTCTCAGCTTACCGCAAACTCCTCTTGTCCAAGTCTCAATATCTCCGTGAACTAACATTCGGACCATGATCCCACTTAAGAAGTACACAATGTATTATACATGAAGAAGTTTATATTTCATTAACAATGCATGAAAAAATGTAACTCTGCCAGAAAATTTTATAATGAATATTTCCTACTTCAATTTCAGCAGAGATATTCATCTCTTTTTCTCCTCATGAATGCCGAATTGTAGTCTTCCTTCTCCTTATTACATCAAGACAGGGATAAACAGCTTCACTTTTATCACGTCGTATCAATTACATAAATAATAGCTCGAAAAAATTTTTTTATGTAGTTAACTTTCTCTAATTTATTGACGCCCTCTGATGGTTTTTTTTTGTGCTGTAGAGAGCACGTGATAGAAGAAAAGCTCCTTTGGCTTGTATTCTAGGGCTGTGACAACTGAAATTGAGGGTAAGAAACACGTTTCTGTGTTACTGCGGTTGTAGACGGTTGGCTTGGTTGGTTGTAAGAAGCAGAATTGGGAAATCGACTTTGCTGCTCGAATACATTTCTATACTTCCAGAGAAACATGAAAATGCAATTGTACGATGACATTTCACCTTGTACGATAACAGTTATTTATTAAAGAGGTCACGAAATCTGACATATCATTTATTCATACATGTACGTGAATGAGCAATTCACCGCTTGCTACACATATGGCCCAATACGCGGGAGACGTATGAAAAGATGAAACAGATGTCGTTTTAATAGGGATGAAAACGTATTAAAAGGTGGGTGAAACAGATGCCGTTTTAATACGCATTAAAACGTATTAAAAGGTGAAACAGATGCCGATTTAATACGCATTAAAACGTATTAAAAGGTGAAACAGATGCCGTTTTAATACGCATTAAAACGTATTAAAAGATGAAACAGATGCCGTTTTAATACGCATTAAAACGTATTAAAAGGTGAAACAGGTGCCGTTTTAATACATATTAAATCGTTTTAAAAGGGGAAACAGATGCCGTTTTGATACGTATTAAAGTGTATTAAAAAGTGAAACAGATGCCGTTTTAATACGTATTACAACGTATTCAAAAAGATTCAACAGAAGCCGTTCTTCCATCCTGACGTGAAGGTATGACGCAGCGATGGTGCAGCCAAAAAAATAAGCGAGAAGGCAAAAAAACAAAAAAATCTGCTCTTGAATGCAATAGAGCATTTGCTTCGTGACGGTACGGGAAGGGGAGATGAAATCTTACGTCCACAAATTTCTGTCGCGTGGATGTCTGTCCTACTTGAACGGTCATGGGAATGGCAGGTCGCGGCGACCGAAATAGTTTCATGATACGAGTTGTTCCAACCTATGGCTCGAGGTTGAAGATTCAAATATAGAAAGATAGGCTAAATTGCGTACAAACATCACATTAAATAATGTTTTTTATTAAATTTTTTGATCATAAAAATATATTGAATGAAAAAGAAACGAAAAATTACATTGAATTGCGTCAGAGTAGATAGCCAAGCATGAAAGTCAAGTAGATTGATAATGGAATTATGAGGGCTCGCCAAAGCGGTTATTGTTTTTTAAGGAATCAAATTAAATCCCTCCAGACTCAAGATTGTCTCTTGAATGAGAACTCATTCTAAATTAAATTTCAAGTTAACATCACTGTCAACTTACAGTAAATTTGTCAACTCGCAGATATAAAAAGGTGGAACAGATGCCATTAAATTAAATTAAATACCACTTTAAATTAAATAACAGTCCTTAGCTTTGCAAGTTTTCACGTCCCTCGCAATCTGTGTTTACGTAATTGCAATTAATTTAGTTAAAATTTGGTTACAAGAGCAATTTCATTTTGATGAACATACGCATTTATTTCATGAGAACATGAACGGGAAAGCGAAGAATCACTTTGAAGTCAACTGTGCCCAGATTCAAACTACAAGTGCAACAAATTCAACACTCTGTTCCTGAAAAATCATCTTGACATACATCGTTAAATACAACAGTTCCGTTTGAGACTTTGGACTTTGACCAAAGCATATTTGAAAAATCATCGTGACATTTTTCGTTCTATACAAGAGTTTCGGACGAGATATTTGACATTGGCCAAAGCCATATATGAAAAATCATCCTGATATTTTCGCAGTTTGATGTGCCACTTCCATATCAAACATCTGGATGAACTTGGTTCAATAAGCACCGAAGTAGTTCTGCGAGACTCGAAGCCGATCTGCTCGTTCCAAAGTTGTATCCCACTGGGCTACTATGTTGTCGCTCACAAAGTTGCACCCCACTATATTGTATCAAACAAAGTTGTACAACACTATGTTGTATCTCACAAAATGGTATCTCTCTATGTTGTATCTCACAAAGTTGTATCCCACTATGTTGTATCCCACTATGTTGTATCTCATAAAGTTGTACACCTTTATGTTTTATCTCACAAAGTTGTATCCCACTATGTTGTATCCCACTATGTTGTATCTCACAAAGTTGTACCCCACTATGTTGTATCTCACAAATTTGTACACCACTATGTTGTATCTCACAAAGTTGTACCCCACTATGTTGTATCTCACAAATTTGTACACCACTATGTTGTATCTCACAAAGTTGTACACCACTATGTTGTGTCTCACAAAGTTGTACACCACTATGTTGTATCTCACAAAAGTGTACCACTATATTGTATCTCACAAAGTTGTACCCCATATGTTGTATTTCACAAAGTTGTATCCCACTTTGTTGTATCTCACAAAGTTGTACCCCACTATGTTGTATCTCACAAATTTGTACACCACTATGTTGTATCTCACAAAGTTGTACACCACTATGTTGTGTCTCACAAAGTTGTACACCACTATGTTGTATCTCACAAAAAGTGTACCACTATATTGTATCTCACAAAGTTGTACCCCATATGTTGTATCTCACAAAGTTGTACACCACTATGTTGTATCTCACAAAGTGGTATCTCACTATGTTGTATTTCACAAAGTGGTATCTCACTATGCTGTATCTCACAAATTTGTATCCCACTATGTTGTATCTCACTATGTTGTATCACACTATGTGGGTATCTCACTATGTTGTACCTCTCTATGCTTCATTTTACAATGTTGTATCTCACAAAGTGGTATCTCACTATGTTGTATCTCACAAAGTGATATCCCACTATGTTGTATCTCACAAAGTGATATCCCACTATGTTGTATCTCACAAAGTGATATCCCACTATGTTGTATCTCACTACGTTGTATCTCACTATGTTACATCTTACAATGTTGTATCTCACAAAGTGGTATCTCCCTATGTTGTACCTTACAAAGCTGTATCTCACTAAGAGCCCTAAAATCATTCCACGAGGCTTTAAATTATCCTACGTTGCCTAAGAATAATTGTACTTGTTCCAAAGCTATTCTACGGAGTGCAAAGTCACCTGAGAGAATCCGATGCCTATTATAGGCCATAAAGTTGTTCCACGGAACTCCAAATTTATTTTACGGACTCCAAGCTACATCAAAACCCTCAAAAACCATAGTACAGGCTCCGAAACTATTCTACGGACTCCGAGCCATGCCCAAAGCCTCAAAAACCATTTTACGGACGCCAAAGCTATTTTACGGACTCCAATGCTATTTGTAGGACTCAGAGCCATTCCGCGACCCTCAAAAACATTCTACATGCTTCAAAGCTATTCTATGGAATCCAATGCTATTCTATGGGATCCAAAGCCATTGAACGGGCTCCAAAGCCGTCTACGGGCCCTCCAAGCCCTGGGGCCGTTAAAGTGACTGCCACGAGAGGGACGATAATCTCTCAATCGGGACCCACGACAGTTTCGCGACAACGCAACGGGCGAAACTCATGAACATAATCCAATTTGCCCTTCGGAGCGCACCCTCCTAGACGGACTAGGGGAACCCTATTGGCTTCTTTCAAGATCGCATTTAAGATCTTCTGCAATGGCTGTTTGGATAATAAGGCAAATAGATTGCGAGTCCGATGCTTGCAGTGCGATTGCTTGAAAGATTAGCAGAAGTGAGATTGAGAGCCTAATGTTCGCAGTATGATTAGATACGAAATTAGTTAAAGTGAGATTGCAATCCTAGCTTATAATTTGATTCTAGGGAATTCTGTGGAGTGGATTGAGGTGCAGATTTGGAGCGTGATAATCATTTGAATAAATATGCATTTCCATGTGTGCGCTCTAGTTGTGTTTGCAAATCAAAGTGGGTTGACTAAGGTATAATAATTTAAGACTTTATAATTTGTTTTCAATGAATTATTTCTCAGATGGATGTTTGCGCCCATTCATGGCTAGTATGTAACGTTCAGATTTTTTTTGAAAAAACATATATAAATAAATTTTCGTAAGTTGAAACACATACAGTGTAAATTCTCACGTATCCTATGCAGGAACAAAATTGAAACTCTCAAACTTTACGAAATTCAAAAATGAATAACACAAACGATATAGTAGAGAAAGTTGAGAAAAATTTCTCCAATGCAAAATGTAGCTGCAAATGCCAAAAACAGAATGTAAAAATGTCAAATGTAGCTGCAAAATTTGAGAAGGTAAAACATTTTTTTCGTCATATTCTCATAAAAACACGCTTTAATTAGCATAAATCCTCAAATTCATTAAATCATTATATAAATAAATCACTAAATAAATTGACGAGAATAACAGTGACTTATGACTATTCATAGGAGGTAAGTTTTAAAATATTGACATTACTTGAATGTATCGAGCTTGTCAGTTGTTTCCTTCTAATTATTTCATGTTCAGTGCTTGAATTACGTCTTGTTTGACATTTTATGTACGGCACGTTTGATATTTTCGATTTTACTTTTTATTTTTTTCAACTTCATCAGGGTAATCACGTGAACTGTCACGTTTGAGGAGTGAATAACATCAGGGTTGTTACTCAAATTTTACCAGGTTCGTGGTTCGGATTTTGTAACGTTCGTTATTTGCGCTGTCATTTTTTCTGTTTCAGTTTTTTGACGCGAAAATTTCTGAGTAGACGAAAAATTGTCCGTACCATCATTGCGAAACTTATTCAATTTTTTAAATAACGACGAAAAATATGTTAGATAAGCATACTACAGGGCTTAATATTAAAGTAATTCATATCTGTCGAAAATGCATTTAAGCACTGATACAAAGCGATATCCATAAAATTGATTACCAGTATTGATGCTAAATTCTTGAGGTACCTACATAATTGCCACCAATAATGATGCTGCTACCTAAAGACAATTAGAAAACACGGAATGAGCTGACCGACTTCACTGCCACTAAGCAATTAATTCTTTATCCGGTATGCGAGGATTTCATACGCGGCTTTAAAAATGTGCGAATTGAAATTTTCAGTAATCGTGAAAGATTACTCCATGAAACATAAATATTTTAATGAGAACATCAATAAAATCAATATTTGAAAGTGAAATATTCGTCTTGAAGTGCATAGATTCCACATTTCTTTAACTTCATATTAAATGGTGCCTTCATTCTTCGTCTCTTTGAACGTGGTAAATGGAGGCTAAAACTAATTTAGGATCAATCAATCAATCACAGGCCAAAAGACTCATCCCTGCACTGGCTTAAAAATACAAATATCGCCTGCGTTAGGTTGGTATTTTTCTTCAAAGCTGGAAAAATAATTTCGAAGATTATGCGATAAAATTAATTGTACTTTTAAATCCGCCGCCCAATAGATTATGCACCCCGTTATCTTGAAGGTCCCCCAACATCAGAGTCCATGTGATGGCTTAGAAGTTTTGATTATCCCTAACTTCCCGGATGATATTAATTAATCATTTGCATATACTGAGGAGATTAATGGCAGAGATGCTAATCGCATTAAGCAGCTCAAATTGGGGACTGTCCGAGCGAGTGGAGCTCTTAAGGGGTAAGTCGAGCAGCTAATGTTCAGAAAGAAACAACAAACAAGTCAGGAAGCATCATTCGTTTCGGTAGAATTTTGAGTCAAAAAATGCTTCAAGCTATAAGTTCAAAAACGTCCGCTTAATTAAACGAACATCCTCTGATTAATAGTCAGTAAGACGGATTGTGAACAGGTTTCGAATTAGAGAATATTTTCATTAGTGAGATTTAATATGTTTGTTAGATCTTTGTGCCTTGAACGCACAGACACCTCTAATTATTTTAATTATTACATTCCTAATTTTTTTCTTAAATGCATTTATTGACACCTCTGATTTTAACTATTACCAACCTAATTTAATTTATGAGGTATTTATTTAATACATACTTATTATATTTGAGTGGGTAATAACCGTTCCGAGAGATTTCAATTATTACCTACTTAATTAAATCTATAGGGTATTTATCTAATACTTATTGTATTTAATTTAGTAGGTAAAAACCGCTCCGAGAATGAACTGTATGAACGACGTATCCCAATAAGTAGCGTGGAATACTGCAGCAGCCGACCTCGCTTGTGAGAGTCGCACTTGAAACTGGAAGCTCAGCAAATTCATGCCTCTGAGTGCCCTTCATGTCAAAGGAGGCAATTAGGGATCCCATTGGCGCTGAAAAATATCAAGTTTTGAGTCCCTTCATAAAGTTAACGCGTGTGATGCCCTTCAAAAATCCATGCACCATAGACCGTGTGTAGTGCGCTCCCTCTCACAGTTTTTAACGCATAACTCGATCCTCGTGAGTTTAGGGAAATCTAATAGAATTAATATTCTCAGTTTTAATAATTGTGAGGAGTCATTCCTGGTTAGAATAAGAAGAAATTTGGATAGGTAACAAATTTAAGCTTTTCGTAAACCACTGAAAGCGAACTTGGAAGCATAATATTTTAATTCTTAGAGTACGTTCATCTAAAGGCTACCGTCGAGAGGCTGTGATAAAAAAACAGTGCTGAGACGCTATAAAAGTACGTCGCTAAACACTGGGTGCAGTCCGTTAAATCATCGCGTCCGGGTTTCTCAACTGAAATAAAACAAGGACATTTAAACACGAATAATTCGTTTCTCCGAAGTAGAGAATTGGTTTTAATTTGTGAAGCCAAATTATGCACAAGTGACAGTGCTTTAAGTCTTAGGTCTTCTTTCTTCGAATCTTTCCTAAATTTGTGATAACTCATTCGCTGTTTGAAGCCCAGCTAGCAATTTAAATTTCAGCGCTGAGAAGCACAGCAAAGCCAAAGTTCCTCCCAAAGTCCAAACTTTCATCTTGAGTTTGGTCCACGAACTTAAGATGCTGGAACGAAGTCGGTTTAGTGGAAGGCTTACAAAACTTTTTCGCATTTCAAATTTAAATTAGTTTGGACGTCAGCAGCTACTTACCAGACACTGCTGCCCGTGAACTGGACGTGCTAACACCTCACTTAGCCGTCCCTCAATCTAACTCATTTTATTCTTATCAAAATTGAATTTTCGTCTCTCATTAACGGAACGATAAATCTTTTATAACCATCATATGAATAGATAAGATATAACCTCCACTAGATCATTAAATTTCCATCTACTGTTAACAGAGCGATGAATCTTTCATAACCATCACATGGATAGATAGGATATAAAGTAACCTTTAATAGATCATTAAATTGTCATCTCTAATTTAATAGAACGATAAATCTTTTATAACCGTCACATGAATAAATAAGATATAGCCTGCACTAGATCTTTAAATTTCCATCTCCTGTTAACAGAGCGATATATCTTTCATGACCATCACATGGATAGATGGGATATGACTCCATTAGGTCATTAAATTTTTATCTCTAATTCATTGAACAATAAATCTTTCATAACCGACACGTGGATAGATGTTGATTAACTTTCACCAGATCTCCATAAACAAAATAGAAAAGTCATTTATTCATCTTGTTCAGTATAAGAACTCTGTTTAAGAATTCTGCTCACTGCCTCGCTCTTCAGAAAGAAACTACATTTTATTAGGAATTTCCATCAAATTTAGAACGGTTTGTTTGCTTGGAAAATAATTTAAAATCGTAAATGTTTTCAAGCTAGCAACTCGATTGTGAACATAAAATAACCATTTAAATATTTCTTCTCGTTTTAATTTTTTATCCCTCGATGAAATAATTTATAAAGAATTTATTACGCTGCGCTCCTCTCATGAA
The DNA here is from genome assembly GCA_030386875.1 of Morinoia aosen. Taxonomy (NCBI): domain Eukaryota; kingdom Metazoa; phylum Arthropoda; class Malacostraca; order Amphipoda; family Talitridae; genus Morinoia; species Morinoia aosen. The sequence goes on along the minus strand of CM059577.1, from coordinate 45,521,735 downwards.
TGATGACAGGAGACATAGAAATACATGCATTACTTCTTACATCATTCGCTCCCCCTGAGAAGGCATTGCTTAAAATAGCCAGCACTTGTTGTAGTTTTCATATGTTGTCCAAGCTCATAAGTGAAGAAATTATAAGAGTGATAAAATTATCCCTCAGGTGGATTCAACGCTCTAAATTGCGTGTAATTTTTCCTCGAACTCATATTTTTCAATTGCGCTAACATTTTCCGTTAATACTCGACAAGAGGCAGAATAAATGACAGAAATTAAAATTATCCGAAATGAGATTTAGGTCGTAAAAATTCAGTAAATTTGTGTGTCCATTTCCCCCGCCAATCTCATTTTGATATTTGTGATTTTTAAAGTTAATTATCGTTGTATTTGAAAACTGGTATTCGTTCTTAATATTCGTCGTTGATCTTCAACGTGTATATTCACAGCCTAAAATTACTGATAAAAATATGCATTCATTTCTAAATTTTCTGTTCAATTCGACCGTTTCCTCATTTTATACAGAAGGTATGTACTCATTTATTTCATTTACGAGAAATTTCATTAAAATGTGCCTGAACTACGAATGTCCCGTATACATTATTTCTTGATTTAAAGCTGATTGCATCAGTAGAACTTTTAAATATCTTCATTGTTTTTAGACTGAATGAGGGTGTGTTGAAGGAACACATTTCACACTCTTCCCATAAATGTTTTCTTCCAGCTGAGTTGAACAGGAATTCAGACGAACGAAGTGATTCCCAAATGGCAGTTGAATTGTTCTATTTAATTATTCACACGCAAAATTAAAGTTCATTTTGAACCCTTCACCCCACCCAGTTACCTATTTTCAGGAAGAATACTTAATTAAGCGAGTTTGATGTCTATTTATTTTTCCATGGTAAAGTTAAAGTTTATTTTGAGCCCTCCACCACACCCAGATACCGCAATCATGAAGAGTATTAATTCCAAGCGAGTTTGATTTTTTTCATTTATTTCATAAGTGAAACTAAAGTTCATTTTTGAACCCTTCAACACACCTGGATACCCACTTTCAGGAAAAGTACTTACAAGTAAAATTAAAGTTCACTTTGGAACCCTGCACCACATCCAGATACCGCCTTCATGAAGAGTATTTATTTCAAGAACGTTTGATGTCTGAAGAGATTTTTCTTTTGTTTCACTCTTACTTTCTTAGAAGAGCTTGCGCTAAGTATCCCAGAGGAAGCCATTCCACCCGGCTCTGTATTTCCCCAGACACCCACTCTAACTTTGCTCTCAGTGAACACCTGAGAAAGAAGCCTCTTTACACTTCACTGACTCTGAATTTCCGGACCAGTTTCTCCTCAAGGAATGTATCAGTTTCCGAAGCCAGCACTCTTTTCTGCGCGTTGCCTATTTTGTTATTAAACAGCAGGGGCTCCGTCGAAAAATTGAAAACTGGGCTTTGAATTTGTTAAAAATCGGAAAATGTTGATTTGACGTATTTTCTTTTGATGAATCATCACGTTGATTGCGATTGGGTAAACTGAACTTCAATATTCAACTCAAATTTTAGGCCAAAGTTGGCAATTTTATAAATACTCAACACTACCTGGGTACACTTAATCCCATTAAATTGAAAAGAGAACAGAAATTCTCAAACAACCCATCGGTGGGTTGTATTGCAAGCAGCGCGTAATCAACTCGCCTGTACAATTTGAAATAGAAAATTTCGTACGTCATTTACAACTATTTACTCAAATAATTTATTTGCACTTTATTACAGAAAAAAGCCAACATTTGTGCCACTACAGGGACAAAAATTTACGACTATTTACCCTAATAATTTATTTACACCTTATTACGGAAAACGGCCAATTTGCAACATTTGTGCCACTGCAGGGACAAAAATTCCCCACGTTCGTAAGATGGATATTCCCTCACGCTTTGTGCCGTCGTTGGAACTGGAAATGCTACCAATGTATTCATATATTGATTTTAATATTTACAAATGCATTTATTAATTAACACGTTGACGCCGCTTAGGCAGTTGCCACTGTTGGCTTGGTCGGGTTGTCAGTTGCAAAATTGAGAAATCTACTTTTCTTCTCGAATACATTTTTATCCTGTTTTATAAGTGTTAAATGTATTATTGCTATTTGAGGTTGTACCTTCTACGCCAAAACCTATTTCGAAGAAGTTAGCGAACCAATATAAATGCTACGCACTTATGCAGGTAACTAAATGAGCAACAAACCGAGTGGTAGACATACATTCCTCTACGTTGCCAGCGTGTTAACTAAACGAACCAGATATTAGCTTCAATTATTGCTCAAATTAATATCCAAGCCTTTCCTTTACCAAAAAAAATAGAGTTCGCTCTGGATAAAATTCAGAAAACTTAATTACAAATACACATTTTGCATAAAATTTCGCCATTTCAAGTGAAACAGGGAGAGTAACTAAAAGATTTGTCGAAAGTTGACGACTTTTTTAACGTTTTATCGCTACACTATCTGAAGTTTTTAAATGCGTTACTTGAACTTATCGTGTATTGTAAAAAACAACCTATTAGAATCATGCGTCGAAAGAATGATTCAATAATTGTTAGTTTCAGATGAGTAGAAAAGGTTTGCTAAAAATGCGCTTTCATGATGATCTTTCATCTTAGGAACAATGCTTAACTTATATTAATTCTTAAAATACGGACGAAGATTCATATTTTGTTGATACAACATCCTAACAATTGCCCTGCCTTGAGTTTTTCTCTATCTTTTAACGTGAATTTTTCCAAAGACAACCCCAGCTATACTAATAAATCATATTATATACAAATTGTATACGGCTAAGGGATCTGAGGACACTTCAAATTAATACACCAAAGTTTCCCCTCTCAAAAACGCAACAGTTGCTAATAAATAAATCCGCTGTAAAGTTGGATTTTTATTACTTACGTAGAGATTCAAGCTTAATTCAGCGAAAAATTTCAAGCACCCACTTAGAAGCACATCACTTGCTAAGAAATTATTCCTCCGTAAAGTTGAACTTAGTGCATATTCCTCGCGTAGAGAATCACGTTCAATTCAGTGAAAAAATCCAAGAAAATTGGTAGTGAAGAAGATAATGAGAGCGCTAGTGAGATTGTTGAGGTCGCGCATGAATGCGCGGTGTGGGAAAACGTAGAGAATCACGTTCAATTCAGTGAAATATTCAAAGTAAATTAGGAGTGAAGAAGATATAGGAAGCGCTAGCGAGACTTGGCTGTCAATAGCTGTTGTAGCCGCCGCTGAGGTCGCGCGTGAATGCACGGCGTAGAAATTCGTAGAGAATCACGTTTAATTCAGTGAAAAATTCCAAATATATCAGGAGTTAAGAAGATATTGGAAGTGTTACTGAGATCGTCGAGGTCGCGCGTGAATGCGCGGTGTGGAAAAGCGGTCTCGATACACAGCGCTCCTTGGAAGACTTGGATTAATGAATGCTCGCTCAAAAATAAGCGTGATGGAGCACGCGCGTACGGTTGTGATGACGCTGATGATCGTCAGGATTGATGGTCTTTCAAAGCTTCTCACCATAGTGCATGGAATCATTCAAATAATTAAATATAAGCTCTTGTAGTTTTCACTGTCATTCATGAAATCGTTCAAACAGTTAGAAGTAACCTTAATTTATGTATTTTTGTTTTCCCTGATGATTGAAGATTGATGATCGTTCAAAGCTTCTCACCATCGTGCATGAAATCATTTAATCAATAAATATTAGCTTCATGTTGTTTTCACTATCATTTATGAGGTCATTCAAACATTACGAAATAACTTCATTCAGCCAATGTTGAATTCAACCATTTTTGACTGAATGAATCATTCCTAATTATTCAATAAATGATCATTTATTCTTTGGTATGTTCTCGATCATGAATGAAGTAACTCAAATCATGAAGTAGCCGCTCAATCATTCTTTGTTGTTTTCAGAATCAATGGTGAAAGCGTTTAAATTACAGCTCGCGTACAACAGTGGATGTTTTCGTAATCATAAATGAAATCATTCGATTCCATGAGTAGAAAATTTACAATAAATTCCGTCTTACGATGTATTATTAGCGGTCGTTCGAATAATGAAAAGATGCACACGCATTCACTGTTGATTTCACAAACACTCATAAAATAATCCAAATCAACCAGTAGAAAGCCACGTCAGTTCTTTTCCCGTCAAATTATTCATTAACTTTATATTTTACTAAAGACTCCCATTTAACAGGAATGTATTTCGTACATCAGCGTATTTTCCTGTGCACTGGTGAGCTTTTGTTTTTACTTCAAAGGTTAACATTCTTGTCATTTGTAAATATTACATGACTGTTATTGGTTCATTATTGGTTCAAACTTATTGGTTAGTGAACCAATCCGCCCTCGAAACTGCAGATTGATTTACCGTGACACTAAATAACGGTAGCCGTTCAAAAATTCAAAATCATATCAACGAGCTGAAGAAAGGTAAAAATTTCCGAATAATTGAACAAAATTTACATAATCATATGCTCAAATCTCTGAGGTTGAGCAGCGCGACGCGTAGGCTTGGGGACATTGTTTTTTCCATAATATTAGCTACAGAAACGGTTTCTTCATTGTGGAAAGGACTCACACTAAAACGGCTCTCAAGGAAATGACTCACAGAAAAATAAATGAATGGATTTATGGCGAAACGATTCGCAGAAACTCACTGTGATCGGACTTAAATTGAAAAGATTATAAGTGAAACTACTCGCAGTGAAAAGACTTACTCTAATAGGACTTGAAGTGAAACGACTTGCAGTGAAAAGACTTACTCTAATAGGACTTGAAGTGAAACGACTCGCAGTGAAAAGACACTCTAATAGGACTTAAAGTGAAACGAATCGCAGTGAAAAGACACTCTAATAGGACTTAAAGTGAAACGAATCGCAGTGAAACGACTCGCAGTGAAAAGACACTCTAATAAGACTTAAACTGAAACGACCCGCAGTGAAAAGACACTCTAATAGGACTTAAAGTGAAACGACTCGCAGTGAAAAGACACTCTAATAGGACTTAAAGTGAAACGAATCGCAGTGAAACGACTCGCAGTGAAAAGACACTCTAATAAGACTTAAACTGAAACGACCCGCAGTGAAAAGACACTCTAATAGGACTTAAAGTGAAACGACACGCAGTGAAAAGACTTACTCTAATAGGACTTAAAGTGAAACGACCCGCAGTGAAAAGACACTCTAATAGGACTTAAAGTGAAACGACTCGCAGTGAAACGACTCGCAGTGAAAAGACACTCTAATAAGACTTAAACTGAAACGACCCGCAGTGAAAAGACACTCTAATAGGACTTAGTGAAACGACGCCCACTGAAAAGATTGACAGTGGAAGAACTATCAATAAAAGACTCACTCCATAAAGCCTTACTTTAAATCTCTTCTGGTTTATAAGACTCACACTAAAAGGACTGTGCAGATCTGAAGCGCAATTGTACCAGCAGCTGAATATATATCCTCAATTACGTACAGGAAAACATCAATAGAGTTTCATGTGTCACGCGCTTGATAATTTTCTATGCTAAAAATGCACGTAAGTCTGTAGGCCCGTAGCTGGAGCATTGGCTGCCTAAGCTAGAGTTTACTTAGTCTAATTTTGAGTACTTTAAGCGTGAATCTAAACTGCCCCAGCTCTGCACCCACTGAGGGTGGAGGGTGGTGCTATAGCGTGTGGTCTACCGCACTGAGCGTGAGATAAGTTAGGAAACTAATGGATATTACTTATTTCCATACATTTAATTTAGCACTAAACACTTAAAATTCGTACATTGCACCTTGGTAGGCGATATATGGCGGTAGACCTCACGCTATAGCAGCACGGGTAGGCGATATATGGCGGTTGACCTCACGCTATAGTAGCACGGGTAGGCGATATATGGCGGTAGACCTCACGCTATAGTAGCACGGGTAGGCGGTATATGGCGGTAGACCTCACGTTGTAGTACTAGCTAGAGGTAGATCTCACCCTATAGTGCAGTAGATCTCACCCTCTAGTGCGGTAGATCTCACGCTAGGTTGCGGTAGACCTCCCTTTTGCCGAAGGTCTGCCCGACCTAATCAGCACCAATGAACGAGGGGTGACTTGCCGAAAAGTTTATTGTCAGTGGAAGACAGATGATGGGAAGCGCTCCATTGCATCTAACTTTTGCGGAGGCGCCAGGCGTAATTAAGTTTGCGTCGGCCCCAGAATGTCGACGCAGTTCTCTAGAAAAATGATTAATTTCCACAAAAATGAGCGGGTTGATATGAAAAGTTTGGTTCCTGGTACCCGGGAAAGATTTAATTAACTAACGGAGGTTTTTTTGAATTTCGATTGAAAAAGGGTTTGGTGAATAATATTGGGAGTTGTGATGAAATGTGTCTTTACAAAAAGCTTTCCTTTCATTCTCGTGAGATGTATTGTATCATTTAAGTTCTTGAAAAAAATGCTGATTTGGATTATTATCAGTCTCCCTCACGTTAGGACAATTACGTAATATGAATTAATCGAAATACATTGAATAAAATTGTTGGGCTTCCTACAGATTACCAACAGTGACAGCTTGTTAGTTGTCTCCCTTAATGAAAATTCTTATCCTATTTATTCAGACTGAAAAGCATCATGAAAACTAAACAACTTGGGTAGCATTGAGTACAAGCCTTCGTTTTGGCTGAGCCAGTTTTTCCTGATAGGTTTCATAAAAAAAAATTAATGTATAGGCTGCATCAAACGATCCTGCATTTTTGAGAGGGCTGTGGAAGCCTAAATTCTGCATGTTATACGTAGTTGATTAGTCATCATGAAAACAAACTGACGTAAGTAGCTCTGAGTTGAAGCCATTCTTCTGGCTGAGCCAGTTTTTTCTGATAAGTTCTTACAAAAAAGTTTTTCAATGTATAGGGTGCATCAATCAACCCTGCATTCTCGAGAGGGCTACGGAAGCCTAAAATTCTGCATGTTATACGTAATTTGTTGATCAAGAACTTTCATATCAGCTATAATTACTTCGGGCCTGTCGCTTGTGAACATTCCTACCGATTGGCAGAGTTGAAAATAGTCACTTGGAGGATTCGAAAGGAATTTTTCAACAAGTTTTGATAAAGTTTATGGGCATTTTTTGTTCATGGAGGGCTCTAACGAAAATGAGAAGATTCCAGTACAGTAGCGCATGGCAAGCGTTAGCTGTGTCATGCGTTTCCTCACTCTCTAGTGTCATTTTTAAACAAACATAACCTCTAAACTTTTTTTACGGTACAACTATGTTAAATTTAAAATACAAAATACTTTTTAAACTGAATTGACAATACAATGGCGCCGAGTATCGGTAAATATCAAATCGGACCTGATGTCAACAGATGGAGCAAACATCTCAGGACATTCATTTCAACTTCCAATTATTCTCATTTGTGACTTATTAATTTTATTGCTTTTTCACAAAATCTCCCCACACGTTAATATCGTTTCCTTTACTGCAGCTCAAGTTCTAAAATAGCACTTTTATTTTTATTCTTTCAATCCATAATTACTCATGAATGTAGTGAAGAATTGAATGTCGTTTCGGAATTTGTCTTGTGCAAGTAGTATTTATATGTAAAAGTTTAGTGATATGTAGTTCTACACGACGAGTTTCCTGTAGAATATATCAAAAGAAATTTATGAATTATACCTGGGAAACACTTTTCAAAAGCTCCAAATTTACATGCATTATTATAAGCTGTTTCTACACTTTCCTTTGGTCGGTTTTCCCTCAAAAGCATCAATTCCCAAAAACTTAGTCACCAGCATTGCTTGCGACATTGTTTTGTGTTCAAAATACACCAAATTGTTTATATATGATTTTACCAGACTTCCTCGAAAAAAGCGTTACTGTTCCCTTAGATTAAGGGCACAACTAATCAATTTTCTGCTGGGATAATTCAAGATCCCGCTGGAACATTCGTGGAAGAATAATTCTGTTTACGCAAGACTGAATGGTATTGTAGCACACCTATTCGAAAAAGTGAAACCCTATCTCTTAGATAAAGGGCACAAATAAACAATTTTCCCCTGGGATAATTCAAGATACCGTCAGAACATTCTTAGAAGAATAATTCCGCCTCCCCAATGCTGAATAGTATTGAGGCCATTCATTCCAGCAAGATATTCTTGTCACGACGGAGACCGGAATCATACGTCAGGCAGGGCATCCTGCCACTCACTATGTATGAGAACGTGGACCCGCTGCCGCCACCATGCTTACCAATGACAAAGGTTGCGCCGCTGGATGTGACTTTGCCTAGATCATGACAGGTTTGCTAAGGTCTATAACATCCATTAGATTTGGGGTAACAAAGATCTTTATATTAAAATGTTGGAAATATATCACATCAGATTGGAAAAAAAGTTTACTGAGGTCTATAAAATTCATATGATTGGGGATAACAAGGATCCCTTTACTGGAATCTAGAAAATATATGACTTACAGAATTGCATAATTATTCACTGAGGTCCATAAAAAACATATAATTTGGGACAATTGGATCCCCTTACTAAAATCTTCAAAATATACAACATGCAGGTTAGCAAACAAAAATACTCTAAGTGCAGCAAATACATAAGATTTTAGGATAACGAAGAACTGTTTACTTAGGCGAATAAAATATTTATGCAAGTGCAACTGTTACTGAAGCACATAAATTCCACAATAATTTGTGTCAAGAGACGTAAAACCTACTCCTAAGGTCTTGTAAATGCGTGAAATACAGGAATGACAAAATCCGTTGTTTTGTTAGATGCTATTGAGGCTAATTTGAGTAATAATAATTTTAAATCCAATGTTTTACATTAAATAAACAGGCCAGATGTGAATGCCAAACAAATATATCCATCCCAACAGTACCCGCCAGTAAAATATTCTTGTACTTGTGCACTGGTGAAACTCGTATCACAGATACGGTCATTGAGCGTCCTTGTGAGCGTCACAGAAAGACGAAAGAAGCGGACATCAAACAAATATATAAATAAATAAACAGACCAAGAGTATTTTTAGGTAAGATTTTATTTTTATTTATAAACGCATCACTTTCATTCATAGGTATTATTTACACAGTACTGTAACAGCAATAATTAGGTACGAGATAATTTATAGTTTATATAATTTATACTTAGCTCTTATACCGTATAAACTCAACCAAATACATACGTAAACAGTAATTCTCAACTTACCTACCATCATATCTTTTGTATCTACCTCACCGTATGCTCTCAACAACACAACCGTCACGTATGCCATTATTCTAACATTTCTAGAAAACAGCCTAGAAATGAATACACAACCAGTGTACTCTCAACATCATGACCATCACACAAGCCATCATCCTAACATTTCTAGCAAACAGCCTAGAAATGAATACACAACCAGTGTACTCTCAACTTCATGACCATCACACAAGCCATCATCCTAACATTTCTAGCAAACAGCCTAGAAATGAATATACGACCAAGAAATGCTCGAAGGAAGAGAAAAATTCCCCAGGAATTTCACGCACAAGTCACGTTCTGATCCCTCCTAACAAAATGACAGGCGGACTACGGATCACATGATCGAGTTGTGGCCCAGCCCGCGCTTTGGCATTCGACGTGTGTGATGTTGCAAAGCTGGATCAATTCTCTGAGAAGCACAAGGCCAAATATAACCAAGCATTTCCTGAACCATGACCTTTTGCACTGGAATATTGCAGAATTCCTCTCTTATTCCCGGCATATATCTTGTGCGGTCCGTTTTTCTTTAGCTTTGCGGCTCGAAAAATAGCAAGTGTAGGGAAATCCAGAAATTAAGTTTATTTCTATCCATAAAAATGATTGAATTTTTTCTTGTGTATTATCATATGTTTAATCCTTGAAAGCGTATATTTATAAAAGATGTTAATTTACTACATCTGAGTGAATCGCATTCTCCATTGTTTTCATGATGAAAACGTTTCCAAAAGTTCTGATACTGAAAAACGAAACGCGTTCATTGCTATGATTTTCAATTTTTTATTTTCACAATTCTGAAAATCTACTGAATGTTTCCAATGAGAGAGCACTAAACAGATAAGCACACTTAAAGAACATTGCTTCAATCTCACTGCATAACTTTTTTTAAATTTGCTTGCAACAGATATTGTTAGGAAGCACACGCTTTGCGACACACAACAAAAGTTGTGTGGTAATCAACATTCCAGACTTTGTTGGAGCGCCGGCTCTTTCAAAGAAATCTTTCCTCATTCTCGTTACCTTGAAAATTCAAATACCAGTTTGTTCATCCTAAGAAATGATGCCAAAGAGGTAATTTGTTTCCAAATCTCTCTCGCAATTACGATAGAAGAGATTGTCATCCCAGTGCAATTCGGATCTAATTTATTTCGTTTATTTTCGTTGAACTTAAACTCGTGAATTGTTTCTTGAGTTCTCGCGAAAGCCGCCAGTGGAGAGTCCTATTTTAGTTTTAGTTTTTATTTGATTCTGGGCGTCTAGCTCTTATTTTTTGGCTCTTTTCTGTCTAAAAGCGGCGGTGATTAGAAATGACGGCGTGGGATTTACGAGACGAGCGCGCCGAAATGCGGGGATTCCGCCGAGCATGAGAGGAATTTTGGAAAAATTTTACCTGTTAAATCCATTGAAGTTCATAAATACCAAAGAGGGCCAGTGAATTAAATTGACGTGTCCCGGCTTGGCTTCGAATAATGAGATATTCAAAGTACATGTCGCTGAATGTCAGCCAAATTTTTATATACTGAAGGTTTTGACAGTAGATATTGTGTTGGCAACTTGCGATAAATATTGGTGATTTTTTTATATTTTGAAAGTGGATACTGCGTTCGCATCTTGCTTAAAATAGGGAACTTTATAAAATTTAAAAATTGAACTCATTGAACATATGAGCTACTACTCATTGTTCAAACCTTAGTTTCACTATTTGTGTTAAATTCTTCTTTAGCCGAGCCACTGTGACTGTGAATATGTAGTTTTACAAAAATGTATTTCATAATATTCTCATTTTCAAAGAAATCAAGTCCAAAGGTCATTAATTGTGGTCTAGGAACAGTAAAAATCCAATAAGAAATTTGTAGTATCTCAATATAGGCCTTTCAGGCATGATGTCCTTATCACACTTGGTTTAGGATATCGCGGCACCGGCGGAAGCGTCTTAACCGCAAGACGGAGCCGACGGAAGCGCTGGTTGCGGATTGCCCTATGTTTATATCGTACTTGGGTTCAAATGGGTCGGAAGCGCCCTGACCGCACGCGCCGGAAACCGTGCCTTGGGAGCGCATCACATTGGTATGCACCGGAAGAGCATTGTTTAACTTCCGAGCGCTATAGCTTATAAGCAGTGTCGGTGTTTGGATGATTCAGTACAAGAAAAGGAACCTAGCTAAGAGTTTCCCTTTCCTACTCCTGAAGCTAACGCTTCAGTTACGGTAGTTACAGCTACCGATACTGTAGTTTGCAGCTACAATTACTAATCCTAATATCGTGATGAAAAACCACGAGATAACAAATGGCGACGACTCTTCGAATCTCCAAAGTAAATTTGAACGTTACAAGTGCTCCGAAATTAAGATGGCGCATTCTACAGTTTGCTGTCTTCAATTCGACGTTGTAGTGGAAACAGTGAGTAATATCTACAACGATTCAAGTACAGTGTGCAGACGTTCTTCAGAAGGCGGGGAACAATGGTGGTAACAAAGCTAGTGTTATAGTTGAAGCTTCGCCTGTAAACATCATTACTGATCTACAACGAAGAATTTAACCTACGATACATATGAGGAACTTGAAGGAAAGTTCATACAACAATTTAAAATCAAGAAATCCACTGTTGGCGCATCTGTTACATTTCTAAACAGAGAGCAAAGTGTTAATGAATCCATACAAATTTATGCTAAAACGTTAAATGACTTAGCATCTTCGTGCAACTACGAAAAGTGCGGTCGCGATCGTCTCTTGAGAGGTGCGTTTGTGGCCGGTCTACATTCAGCGCAAATTCTCAGCGCGGTTCTACAGAAGTGTGACAGCAAGTCCTTCAACGAATGCGTTGAACATGCAAAACTCAGTGAACAGTAAAGCTTCGACGCTCCAGATATTATTCGTGAGGATTCACCTTCATCGTTTTTCACTACAGAAAAACTACAGCCGAATTACATATGCATTCGCTGCAGAACTAGGCAGAAGCACCTTACAAAGAATTGCTATGCCCTAAAATTAAATTAATAAAATGCAAAAAATGTGGAAAATAGGCCACATTTCTAAAGTTTGCAATTTACGACTGCAGCACGACCTCCTCCTGTTAAGCCTACACGAAGGGGACCTACACGAGAAGAATTTGACGCAGCTCGCACTTACATAGTGCAGCTGGAAAGGAGCGGTACTCAGTGCAACGTCAGAAGAGAAGATGTGTCAATGAAGAGTTCAAGTACGCCTCCACAGCGGAAGAACGAAGTTATTCTACAAAAGCCTAGGAACGATACTTGTGTCGGTAACTATGTTCATAATTTCTCTGATGTACAAACTAATTACGCGTTATTTCAGTCACATTGTATTCCTCAAAGTGTCACAAAACTTACTCCCTCTGTTGCGCTCAACAATCCTAAAATTGTTACTTCTAGAGATAGAGTCATCCTAAATGTTCTGTGTACAGGTCTAAGCCTATGTATGTAACTCAATTTGATGTCGGTGATCATGTTCTTGCTCTGAAGTTAAGAAATGGTCCCAAGTGGCTGAAGGGAATTATTGTTAGTAAAGTAGCTGTTAATGTCTTTCATGTTCTAATATTAGCATTGAATGTAATCTTGAAGAGACATTCAAATCAGTTGTTGCACAGTAGTTTGGGATCTATCCGTAGTGGGGAAACAGAGACTCCTGCTTTGCAACCTGTTAGCAGTTCACCTGTACAAAATGAACCTCGTAAATCAAGTAGAATAACTAAACCTGTAATGCGAATAGGTTGCTGAGTCTTCCTTCCTTGTGTTAAATATTCATCTAAAGGGAGGGAAATTGTAGTATCTCAATATAGGCCTTTCAGGCATGATGTCCTTATCACACTTGGTTTGGGATATCGCGGCACCGGCGGAAGCGTCTTAACCGCAAGACGGAGCCGACGGAAGCGCTGGTTGCGGATTGCCCTATGTCTATATCGTACTTGGGTTCAAATGGGTCGGAAGCGCCCTGACCGCACCCGCCGGAAACCGTGCCTTGGGAGCGCATCGCATTGGTATGCACCGGAAGAGCATTGTTTAACTTCCGAGCGCTATAGCTTATAAGCAGTGTCGGTGTTTGGATGATTCAGTACAAGAAAAGGAACCTAGCTAAGAGTTTCCCTTTCCTACTCCTGAAGCTAACGCTTCAGTTACGGTAGTTACAGCTACCGATACTGTAGTTTGCAGCTACAATTACTAATCCTAATATCGTGATGAAAAACCACGATATAACAAAATTTGAACTTTGGGAACAAAAAAAGCGGAATAGAAATTTAATTCAAAGAAATCCCGACGCAGGAAAACCGAGCCTATTAATACTGAAATAAAAATCAGCGATTCAATTTACATGCCTACACTGAACCCCTATTCACTCTGAATTGCTATGTAACAATTGCGGTACAAAATTATGTAACTCTAAAACATAGGCTTATAATCATTTGGACAGCTGGTCTTTTTATTTTAATGTATAAATAGAGTTCTTTTCAGCATCCATCGAAATTTGCCATAAAATCTTTAGTGTCAGAAATCAGTATTCCCCCCGCACGACTACCTCAGCTAGCGCTCGCTTTCAATATATAATCTTGTCTCAGTGCTATTCGAACATTATCTTTTACCCACATTGAACTTCGTGTCAGTGGCGCAATCAAACATGTACCAAATATTGCGAGTAAATTTTTGTTCGTACATGTACCAATAATAAACAAAAAATTTGTTGAGATGAAAACATATTTCGTAAGTTTGTCGGCACTGTGAGAGCAATAGATATTGAATGCATCAATCAATTAAATCAACGGATTATTCACTGAATTTATTCACTTAATTAATTAGCCAAAATTTACGAAGTATTTCAAATTACAAAGCAATTCAATCCCAATTATTCAACATGAGAGACAATTAAATATTTACGGCAAAATCCATATTTTTCTGAGGATTATTTTAGCATCCTGTGAAATTTAGCTCCAATGCTCCTATTCCTCACGTTGGTTTAAATATATTTTCTCTGCCAGTGAGCCCGCTAACGAGGCTACTAGAATAGGCTTTCAAAATAACGCTCATTTTGTGCCCAGCTTTTGTTAAATTCCTGAGACCAAAGTCCAGAAGAAGGCCTTGTCACTAAAGTGGCCCAAGCTTCACTAAAAAACAAATTAATAGCTTTTAGTTTTTGGAAGAGAGCTTTAATTGCTTCCCACAATAGTTGAAGTCAAGTAACTGGGCCAGCTGATCTCTCCCTAAACCTTGAGGCAAAATTCCCCAAAAATATCATGTGTACAAAGCCGGTCTCAGTTAACTCACCGGTGTCCAGGCTCCAACTTTTTTTGCTTTGTTCTTTACTACGATTTGCTTTCAGTTCCTCCTTTGTTACCAGAAACCGAGGCTTTTATGTTCAGTTTTTATTGTGGATAAAGTGTAGAAAAAGTTGCAGAGGGACGTTCTTGTTTCCATGTTAATTTTCTAGGCGCCTAAATTCAGTTTCACCAGGGAAAGCTCTCATGCGTGAACCTCTCTCTGAGGGATGACGGCAACGTGAAAATTAACATTTTTTGACGTCAATCTTTGAAACTTGATTAACTCGTTTAGTGTTGGAATAATGTACTCACTACGTTTTGATTTAGGACGAAAAACTCCTCTACTCTGATGAGAGATGTAATCGTGAACAATGCACTCGGCCTTACGATTTAGAATTTACAGCATGAACATGAATGCACTTGGCCTTCCTATTTAACCTCTAAACATAAACATGAATGCACTTGGCCTTCCCATTTAAGATCTCAGGCATGAACATGAATGCACTTGGCCTTCTTATTTGCCCAAGGAACGCTCTTTTTGTCATGCGAAGGCACTGCTGGTCCTAACCGAGGCCTCTGACCAGCATCAGAAGAGCATTCGAGTGGCAAAAGTCCGTCTGAACTGGGTAAATTGGAGTGTCACGTCGGGCATGTAACGCAGTTTACTGGAGAGGTCCATCACGGACAAAGGACAAATCCACCTTGACGTGCAGGATTTGGTAAAGGAGAGGACGAGTGGCCTTGGAGCACTCACCCAAGATTGCGTGCTGTGTTTGGCAAATGGTCAAAATCCCAGAAACGTCTTCGTGCCCTCGATTTTGCTTCGTAGGGATTTCTGTTCTCTGGAACATTAGAGTGACCTCGCAGGAAACCCTCGTGAACATTACGTTGTCTGTCGTTTTTTGTTTTGCGCACCACCCATGTGAGATTTGGACATTATGTTTTTTTTTGCTCATCACCCATGTGAGATTTGGACATTATGTTTTTTTGGCTCATCACCCATGTGAGATTTGGACATTATGTTTTTTTTTGCTCATCACCCATGTGAGATTTGGACATTATGTTTTTTTTGCTCATCACCCATGTGAGATTTGGACATTATGTTTTTTTTTGCTCATCACCCATGTGAGATTTGGACATTATGTTTTTTTTTGCTCATCAGCCATGTGAGATTTAAACAATTTAAACAATTTAAACAATTTATTTACCACAGGTGATTCAGACGTAGAATGTTTCTTAAGTCTAGTACAATGGTCAAACTAGAGTATAGCTACCTGTGGGCCCGAACAAGTTCTGAGACTTCTAGGGCATCCTACCAACACGTTATTCTAAGGTGTACAATAATGTTTAACCTAGTTTACTTAACCTAGTTTCGCATCAGTACTGATCATTGAGATAACTAACTCGATATTTTATGCTGTATTTTAAAATATAGGTCAAATCAGCTATTTTTTACAGTATGTTCGATAAAACGATTTAAGAGCAGACTGAAGATCGGTTATGTTACCCATGGCAAGTTACATTATTAGGACCAGACATGTAGGAGGCAAGATTTGACATGGTGATCTTACACGACTAGTATTTCAAATCTTGCCTCCTACATGTCTGGTCCTAATAATGTAACTTGCCATGGGTAACATAACCGATCTGCAGTCTGCTCTTAAATCGTTTTATCGAACATACTGTTAAAAATAGTTGATTTGACCTATATTGTAAAATACAGCATAAATATCGAGTTAATTATCTCAATGATCAGTCTAATGCGAAACTAGGTTTGACATCATGTTTTTTTGGATTTGGATTTGGACATCATGTTTTTTTTTTTGCGCATTACCCATGTAAGATTTGGACATAAGGTTTCATTTTGCGCAGGGCCCATGTAAGATTTGGACATTATGATATTTTCTTTGCGCAGGACCCATGTGAGACTTTTAGAGTTTTTGCCAAGCAATGGTTGAATTAGCTAGAATTTTGAAACGCATGCATGCTGTCAGACGAATGCAATATTATTATGATAAACCTAATGTAAATCTGTCACTTTTGTTTCCGGCCTCAGAGTGCTTACATATGAATTCAGGGTGATCATAGTCATTATAGTGATCATAGTCATTATAGTGATCATAGTCATTATAGTGATCATAGTCCTCGTAGTCATTTCTTTTTTTACAAAATTTCGGTGATTTTAACCATTGAAGGAAGTTGATTTTGCTACAGACTATTTGTACTCCTAAACATACTGTTAACTGGACATGATAACATTAAATGAATAATGATATCAGTAAATAAAGTTAATATACATGACTTTAGCAATGACGAGCTTCAAGGCTACATCATGTTTGGAGAATGAAATGTTCACAAAAATTAATAAAATTACAATAAAATGTTGAAAGTTTTATTAAAATTTCAAAAAATATCTTACTCCTGCAAGTCATCTTTGTCGTGACTCACTACTTGGAGGGTAGAAACTCAACATATTTTTTCCCACCACATGATTATGAGAAAAATTCTTTACGTTTCGTCGATGAGAGGAGATCAACAATATCCTCGATTAATCAAGATGTTGACGTGATAAACGTTTCTCCCTTGAATAATGCAATAACTTTTACGTGAAAAACGTTTCTACTATTAGGTGAAAAACGTTTCAACGAATACGTGAAAAGTTTTTCAACTATTGTGTGAAAAAAGTCCCAATTATGACGAGGGAAAGCTCATCTATTTCTCCAAACCTCACGAGAAATAATTTTTTTGCTCTAAACATCATCTGGAAAAAATTGTGTCCAGCCATAAAGTGGGAAAATTTCGTCTCTTGCTCCAGCCATCATGCGGAAAATTTCGTCTCTTGCTCCAGCCATCATGCGGGAAATTTCGTCTCTTGCTCCAGCCATCATGCGGAAAATTTCGTCTCTTGCTCCAGCCATCACGCGGAAAATTTCATCTCTTGCTCCAGCCATCACGCGGAAAATTTTGTCTCTTGCTCCAGCCATCACGCGGAAAATTTCGTCTCTTGCTCCAGCCATCACGCGGAAAATTTCGTCTCTTGCTCCAGCCATCACGCGGAAAATTTCGTCTCTTGCTCCAGCCATCACGCGGAAAATTTCGTCTCTTGCTCCAGCCATCACGCGGAAAATTTCGTCTCTTGCTCCAGCCATCACGCAAAAAATTTCGTCTCTTGCTCCAGCCATCACGCGGAAAATTTCGTCTCTTGCTCCAGCCATCACGCAAAAAATTTCGTCTCTTGCTCCGGCCATCACGCGGAAAATTTCGTCTCTTGCTCCAGCCATCACGCGGAAAATTTCGTCTCTTGCTCCAGCCCTCACGCGGAAACCGTTTCCATCATCGTGTGAACCGAACGAAGTCTTTCGAATTTTCCGTGCCAGCCAGCATCGCATCAAAGCTCGTGACGGCTTGCTGATGGCAGCCATAACAGAGTCAAAAACTCCGATAAAACGACGATAAGCGCGCGATAAACAGCCCCCTCTTCGAGTCGACTGATAAGTTCGGTGCTGAAGTGAAGATGAGCTTTGGCTAGATCGACTGGTCTCCTGCTGATGTGGGTCGTCCATCACCATGCTAAATCACGACCAGTCCTCGTATTCAAAACGCGCGCAGCGTCAAAACTCGGTTTTTGTAAACCCGAGAACACTATGACATTCGCCTAGCCATGGTCAAATAAGAAGAGGGGCTTCAAACTCCGTTTTTATAAAACCGTGAACACTTCGGCATTTGCCTAGCCATGGTAAAAAAAAGAAGGGCTTCGAAAGTCCGCTTCTATAAAACCCTAAGACATTTTGATATTTGCCTAGCCATGGTCAGAGAAGAAGAGGGGTGTCAAACTCCGTTTTGATATAAAACCATGAACATTATCGTTTTCGCAAAGCCATGGTACGTTTGATGTGTGTCATTTCTGAGAATTCGAAGATTGAAGATGGAAAGAAGAACCAGTGTCATTTAAAAAGTTCAGTTCGATGTTTTTCATTTGTTTTTTTATCGTATTAACCACTCAGTGTGTAACATAAAAAAAACAGTTTGTAAAAATATAAAGATGAGGCCTTTTTATTCGGACATCGGATCATTTAAAATGAGTTCTTGTTATTTTCAAAACTTTAATAACAATGTCTCCGCAGTGTTACTGGTGCTTTACTCTGCATATTCTGAATATCAGCTGAAGTGGATGGGGAAAGTTATGTTATTATGAAAATAAACGCGGAGACCATAACGCGCTAACTATATTCTCTGCCATTACTTTAATTCTCCTATTGTACAAAACCATTCGAAATAATTCATTTCCATGCTTCCATTGAGTATATCAATGCACATCACAGAAATCAACCAATGAAGACAAGGGTAATTGTAAACATCAGAATCATTGAACTATGATATCGTATACATGACTGATAGGGTATTGGTCAAAATTTTGTTTTATATATAAAATAGAATATATACATATATATATATACGATAAATCTAAAGCCCGCATACACAGCGCTCGCTAGCAAAATATATCTATCAACTTTTGAACTAAACTGGGATACAAAAGCTGGAAAGAATTTGGGATACAAAATTTATGGGACAAAAGCTGGAAAGCTGGAAAAGCTGGAAAGAATTTTAGTCACGTGTTCGATAAATTTACTTTTATTTCCGCGCATGTCGCGTTGAATTTTCAATTATAATCTGGAAACAAAAACATTTCCAGGTTTTTCAGGCTCTTGACTTGTAGTTATTTTTTTTTACACACAAGTATAAAAAATATATTTTAAAGTTATTTTCACCCGTTGAGTTCACCAATACCGTCACATAACTACTAAGAAATTCGAAATTAATATCCCATGATGCCTATCAAGATGAAACATGTGGTTGTTTCCAGCCCTAACAAAAAATACTGACACAAAAGCCATTTACAAGAAATGTAAATACAAAAAATACGTCGGATGGCCTGTCCGCTCTGTCTTCTTCTGCGAAGAAAAAAAATGCGGAATATTTATATTTTTATATTTTACGAAAACTAATGAGTAATCTCACGATTTATTCAATAAGAAATCAATTTTTAAACATCGCTTGTAAATTTTTAAATTTGTGAGTGCTAATTTGAATAATAAAGTATTATGTAAAATACTGCTAAAATACTATTGGCAGATCACACTTATATCAACCCTGCACCGACATTACAGTAACATCGCACCAACACACACTGCACTGCATCTGATATCGTTGAGTACAGGGTGCGGCAGTCAATCCTACATTTTTAGGCTTCCACAGCTTTCAAAAAATGCAGGATTGATTGCCACACCCCGTACATCAAAAAACTTTTTCTCCTAACTAAGCCCTGGGGCCTCATACGAGTCGATATTACAAACTTCATCATCCCTTCATTTCATTAGAGGAATCTTTATAAGAATCTCTGAATTATTCTTAAAGAAAAAACTACAAAATTAATTCGATTTCTAAACCGTGTTTCTGCTTAATTCACGTTAATCAATCATGCTGATTCAAACCGTCAACAAAAGTAGCGATTTTCAACATCAAATTTCACAGAAACGCCGATTCTGTTATTCGAGGTGACCATTCCAGTATTATTTTACAGTCTGATCGGAGATATTGATTCTAAGAGACGGTGGGATTTCCGAGCGATGATTTTTTACGTCATCGCAGAGGTTCAACTGATTTAATGTATAAGTCCACTGCCAGTATACACAAGTCCACTGGCAGTAAACATAAGTCCACAGGCAGTATACACAGGTCCACAGGCAGTATACACAAGTCCACAGGCAGTATACATACGTTCACTGGCAGTATACATAAGTCCACTGGCAGTTTACATACGTCCACTGGCAGTATACATAAGTCCACTGGCAGTTTACATAAGTCCACAGGCAGTATACATACGTTCACTGGCAGTATACATAAGTCCACTGGCAGTTTACATAAGTCCACAGGCAGTATACATACGTCCACTGGCAGTATACATAAGTCCACTGGCAGTTTACATAAGTCCACAGGCAGTATACATACGTCCACTGGCAGTATACATAAGTCCACTGGCAGTATACATAAGTCCACAGGCAGTATACATAAGTCCACTGGCAGTATACATAAGTCCACTGGCAGTATACATAAGTCCACTGGCAGTATACATAAGTCCACTGGCAGTTTACATAAGTCCACAGGCAGTATACATACGTCCACTGGCAGTATACATAAGTCCACTGGCAGTATACATACGTTCACTGGCAGTATACATAAGTCCACAGGCAGTATACATACGTCCACTGGCAGTTTACATAAGTCCACAGGCAGTATACACACGTCCACTGGCAGTATACATAAGTCCACTGGCAGTATACATAAGTCAACTGGCAGTATACATAAGTCCACAGGCAATATACACACGTCCACTGGCAGTATACATAAGTCAACTGGCAGTATACATAAGTCCACAGGCAATATACACACGTCCACTGGCAGTACACATAAGTCCACTGGCAGTATACATAAGTCAACTGGCAGTATACATAAGTCCACAGGCAATATACACACGTCCACTGGCAGTATACATAAGTCCACTGGCAGTATACATAAGTCAACTGGCAGTATACATAAGTCCACAGGCAGTATACACACGTCCACTGGCAGTATACATAAGTCCACTGGCAGTATACATAAGTCAACTGGCAGTATACATAAGTCCACACGCAATATACACACGTCCACTGGCAGTACACATAAGTCCACTGGCAGTATACATAAGTCAACTGGCAGTATACATAAGTCCACAGGCAATATACACACGTCCACTGGCAGTATACATAAGTCCACTGGCAGTTTACATAAGTCCACTGGCAGTATACATAAGTCCACAGGCAGTATACATAAGTCAACTGGCAGTATACATAAGTCCACTGGCAGTATACATAAGTCAACTGGCAGTATACATAAGTCCACTGGCAGTATACATAAGTCCACAGGCAATATACACACGTCCACTGGCAGTATACATAAGTCAACTGGCAGTACACATAAGTCCACTGGCAGTTTACATAAGTCCACAGGCAATATACACACGTCCACTGGCAGTATACATAAGTCCACTGGCAGTTTACATAAGTCCACTGGCAGTATACATAAGTCAACTGGCAGTACACATAAGTCCACTGGCAGTTTACATAAGTCCACAGGCAGTATACATAAGTCCACTGGCAGTTTACATAAGTCCACTGGCAGTATACATAAGTCAACTGGCAGTACACATAAGTCCACTGGCAGTTTACATAAGTCCACAGGCAGTACACATAAGTCCACTGGCAGTTTACATAAGTCCACAGGCAGTATACACACGTCCACTGGCAGTACACATAAGTCCACTGGCAGTTTACATAAGTCCACAGGCAGTATACACACGTCCACTGGCAGTATACATAAGTCCACAGGCAGTATACACAAGTCCACAGGCAGTACACATAAGTCCACTGGCAGTTTACATAAGTCCACAGGCAGTATACACACGTCCACTGGCAGTACACATAAGTCCACAGGCAGTATACACACGTCCACTGGCAGTATACATAAGTCCACTGGCAGTATACATAAGTCCACTGGCAGTATACATAAGTCCACTGTCAGTACACATAAGTCCACAGGCAGTATACACACGTCCACTGGCAGTATACATAAGTCCACTGGCAGTATACATACGTCCACTGGCAGTATACATAAGTCCACTGTCAGTATACATAAGTCCACTGGCAGTATACATAAGTCCACAGGCAGTATACATAAGTCCACTGTCAGTATACATAAGTCCACTGGCAGTATACATAAGTCCACTGGCAGTATACATAAGTCCACTGGCAGTATACATAAGTCCACTGGCAGTATACATACGTCCACTGGCAGTATACATAAGTCCACTGGCAGTATACATAAGTCCACTGGCAGTATACATAAGTCCACTGTCAGTATACATAAGTCCACTGGCAGTATACATAAGTCCACTGTCAGTATACATAAGTCCACTGTCAGTATACATAAGTCCACTGTCAGTATACATAAGTCCACTGGCAGTATACATACGTCCACTGGCAGTATACATAAGTCCACTGTCAGTATACATAAGTCCACTGTCAGTATACATAAGTCCACAGGCAGTACACATAAGTCCACTGGCAGTACACATAAGTCCACTGGCAGTATACATAAGTCCACTGGCAGTATACATAAGTCCACTGGCAGTATACATAAGTCCACTGGCAGTATACATAAGTCCACTGTCAGTATACATAAGTCCACTGGCAGTATACATAAGTCCACTGGCAGTATACATAAGTCCACTGGCAGTATACATAAGTCCACTGGCAGTAGACGTAAATTGAGAGGCATTTGTTTAAACTTTCATTTGTAAATCTGTGCAAGTTTTTATTTTCATTACAAAGAACAGTCAGATGTTCATTATGAGAGGCATGAAACGAGGGGCTTCTGTGTAAATATTTATCTGGAAACATTTGTGTCGAAAGTTACGTCTGGCATAATTTGGTGCTGGTATTTACATAAAGAGCGAGTAAAAATGAGGTGATGGTCAGAAACGTGATTTTAATAACGTGTTTTCTGGTCCCAGATTCGTGCTCCCACCGTAAGGTGGATAAGCAGTTTCATATTTACACTTTATCGAAACACTTTGAGGTAAAAGCTTCAAAAATGTACCGAGTTTGTGACTTTATGGTACATCAAAGTTTGCAGTCGAAACAATTTTAGGTGTAAATTCCCATTCCCAAGTTAATCCGTCTTAAGTTGTGGACTCTAATTTTCTTATCTAATAATACTCTCAGTGGGTTGATATATTAGTTTGGTGTCCGCTTGTTCAGCCTCTTTGTGACGCTCACAGGGACGCTCAATGACCGTATCTGTGATACGAGTTTCACCAGTGCACAAGTACAAGAATATTTTAATGGCGGGTACTGTTGGGATGGATATATTTGTTTGGCATCCGCACCTGGAAGATTTATTAGAGGAAAATATAGAATACTGTCATGTTTGACTGGCCGTGCACACTAGTATATATATATATATATATATATATATATATATATATACATATATTTAGAGATACGTAAACGCTACTAATAGGAAGAAGAATAATTCCGCCTAGAGGGAAAAAGAACCGAGACACAGCAGTGCAGCTGCTGGAAAAAGAACAAGAACTGTGCAGCACAAACTCCGGTGAGAAAAAAGAACAGTAGACACACATCTGTGAAGCCGTTGGACAAGAAGAACGATACAGCTCTGGTGACTCAAATAATATCCGTCGACAAACTCATCTGGTCAGCTACTGGAACTAAATTAGAAAAACAATTAGTTCACCCCAACAAAAGGCAGTGACGCACACTCCAGCTGCTAAAACTAAAAGAACAACTTTGCACGGCAAAGCAACATTGGCAGATCGCAACAAGAAGAACAACTTCTCTGCATCGGAAGATTGCAACAAAAAGAACAGCTTCTCTGCATCGGATGATAACAACAAAAAGAAGAACTTCTCACGGCAGGGCAACATCGAGATCTCGCAACGAAAAGATGAATTTCGCAAGGGAAAGCAGCATCGGGAGATCGCAACAAGAAGAACAACTTCGCAAGGGCAAAGCAGCATCGGGAGATCGTGGCGGCAGCCAGAAGTCAATAAGACGGTGCGCAGTCCTGCGAAAGTCCTTCTTTTATTCGCACTGCCGAGGTCGTCAGAAGCTTTACGGGCTCTATGCTGTCCACAGCCAGCACAGGACTGCGACACATAAAATTTCCCCCTCACATAATCAACCCATAAAATGACAGTAGAATTCCGTCCGCAGCAGGTGCCTGGACGCCTGGACAACAGCCAGCGCCTATATAATGTTCTTGACGAAAATCTCTCCTATTTTACCATTTGTAGTTTACCATTTGTAGTTTACCATTTGTAGTTTACCATTTGTAGTTTACCATTTGTAGTTTACCATTTGTAGTTTACTATTTGTAGTTTACCATTTGTATTTTACCATTTGTAGTTTACCATTTGTAGTTTACCATTTGTAGTTTACCATTTGTAGTTTACCATTTGTAGTTTACCCTTTGTAGTTTACCATTTGTAGTTTACCCTTTGTAGTTTACCATTTGTAGTTTACTATTTGTAGTTTCCCCTTTGTAGTTTACCATTTGTAGTTTACCATTTGTAGTTTACCATTTGTAGTTTACCATTTGTAGTTTACCATTTGTAGTTTACTCTTTGTAGTTTACCATTTGTAGTTTACCATTTGTAGTTTACCATTTGTAGTTTACCATTTGTAGTTTACCATTTGTAGTTTACGATTTGTATTTTACCATTTGTAGTTTACCATTTGTAGTTTACCATTTGTATTTTACCATTTGTAGTTTACCATTTGTAGTTTACCATTTGTAGTTTACCATTTGTAGTTTACCATTTGTAGCTTACCATTTGTAGTTTACCATTTGTAGTTTACCATTTGTAGTTTACCATTTGTAGTTTACCATTTGTAGTTTACCATTTGTGGTTCATTATAAGGAATATTTAGTTAGTGCTGTGAACTACAAAGGTAATATAAGGGAGATTTCACAGTTTACAGTTTACCATTTGCAGTTAACAGTGCTGTGAAAAATATTTAGCTATGGTTATCTGCTTGAGATTTTCATCTTAAATGATTTTTCCGGAATATTTTTGTAAATCTTTACGCATCCCTTGTGTATTCTCACGCGCCGGGAACTCGATTCTAGGTTTATTTAATGGTTATTTGCTTGATATTTTACATAATTTTACTATTTTACATGAATATTTACGCATTCGTTGTCTATTACTGCAGCATTCTTCGAAACGGAAGTTCACGAGAGTATTTCGTTGCAATATATCGAACTTTTAAATACTTCAATTTTTCTCTTAGAAAAGAAACAATCCTGCGTTAGAGTTTCTGTCTCAGATAATGAAGAAATAAAATAAAGAAAATTAAACTATTCCCGATTACACTTCATAACATATTTTTCACTAATTGCAAAATGAAATAGTAACCATTTCCAGCTGCTATGAAGCTCTTATAAATGAAAAAAACGATAAACTATCGTTCCTGAAAGACTTCTATCTTTGTACGCTGTTCAATTTTTGAAGCTTCCAAACTCGCTATATCAAAAAATATACTTTGTTTACCATGAAAATGTTAGCACGAAAAAGCATAATTAACACTCACATAAGATCAGGTCATAGGGTGGTACCCAAAACCTACATTGCATTTACCATCCTCTGCGTTAACATAATTAAAAATTATGTTGAGAGAGCAGTGCGACAATTTTTACGACGATAGCTTGCAAAATCGTTCAAAGGCTTCGTCGCTGCCACACAATCTTCACGCAACCCAACTTTTGGCACCATAATTATATCACTTGGCATCATATAACAACTTAGAAGCACACACCCCAGTCAAACTTACAGGCGCAGTTTCAACTTTTGCAAGTCCAACAGCTGCCGCTCACTTTACTAGAACATTAAGTCACAATAATTCAGTTCTTCACACACCCCACTTCTGGCACTATAATGGCTTCGCATAACAACTTAGGAAGCAGAAGCCCCACTCGAACTTACCGGCACAGTTTCAACTTTTGCAAGTCCAACTGCTGCCGCTCACTTTACTAGAACATTAACAGTCACAATAATTCGGTTCTCTACATGCTCCGGCGGCCGCGACTGCTCTATTGGAACACCTACTCAGCATGCAGAGCTGCACCAGCTAAGTATGATCTACAAGCAGGGCATTAGGACAGCGCGCGCCGGGAATTGTAAAAGCGTTGGTCGTCTCATGAAGTGGAGACTGAACACTGGAGTTTAGGTGCTCTAAGGTGAAGACAAAAACGAAGCCATGAAAGATGAGAGATGTGTTATAGGGAAATGTGCGCTATGGGATATGTAAAAGGATCGAAGTCTATGACAAAAGGATCGATGTTTATGACTGAACACCACAGTTTTGGTGCTCTGAGGTGAAGACAAACAGAACCATGCAAGATGAGAGATGTGCGAGAGGGAAACGTGCGGTGTGTGATATGTAAAAGGATCGTAGTCCATGGATCCTAATTTTTGAAAATCTTGACAAGTGTGGTGAGGTTTGTGTCTTCTACTAAAGTTTAAAATTTTACGAGGAGGTGCAATGCAGCGCAAAAATTTTGCTCGTTGGAAAATCCGATTTTTCAATTTTGAATGCTTGCTTATATTTGCAATAGAATTGTTGGGTAGAACTTTACGGTTGATAAAAATAAGGTTAAAATTTCTAAGAATTAAAGTTATAGGATGCTCTTTCTTTGTACAACAGGGGTAAAATACCAAATAAAATTAAAATAAAGGAAAAATATTTTAATGTCATTTTGAAGCATAACTGAGCACAATTCAGATTAAAACAACTGACGTCTATCTTAGTGGAATTTTTGCAACTTTAGAATACGAATCATTAATTTTATGCAAATTAAAGCTTCGTTAACCTTGATGATTTATATGAAATGCAAAAAATCGTCTTCCTTTCAAAAATAAATAATCCCCGTACGTTCTAACAACAATGGTTTCAAATTAATTTACAGCATATGATAATTTGAGGAAATTCATTTGATTGTCTTGCATTTTCGAATGGCGTGACACCTCAGTAAGTTCAATAAGACGCAGCTCTGTACGTTCAAATATGTCAAACTCTTGAATAAAGGTATTTGTAAAATAAAAACAATACAAGTATTTGCATTGCAGGAACATTATCGACAAGAAAATAGCGGCATCTTGATTTTTTAGTCATTTAGCAAGGTAGTCAATGCCTACTGATTCTTAATTTCAAATTTTTATATGATATGACTGTGTCTTCACTCACATCAAGTCGTTTTTGAAGGCATATATTATGGAACAATTAGCTTCATCTAGCCTGTACAAGGAATGAGAAATCGCTTCTCTGTGCTATTTATAAATTGTTATGGGATTAAAATATTGAATGACGATGTAGAAGAAGAAACACAAAGGTGGATAATTTAGAAAATTCTACGAAATCTTTTTTCAATGGCACACACTACTGAGGGTATTAAAAATTTTAGCATCGCATCAGAGAGTTGAAAAATTCTGGTAACAAATTAATTTCCTGCCAGTTAATCCACTTACATGCGGAGTAGTGAGTTGAACTCGTAATCTTGTGAATGCTTATTTTCTCGATGGGAGCAAATAATTTTACATCAAAAAATAGAAGTACTACTGATGAAATTTCATCAACATGTGATTCCATTTTCTCCAGATCTCATGAAGAACAGCCTAATCAAATTACCTCTGTCTCCTGCTTCGACTTAACCTCAGAGAAGAAATGCTATTAGGTGCAGAGCCCATTAACTGCAGGCTCTATTAACAGGCTTGTTCATTATCATATATATTGCACGACAAATCCCCGTCCTTTATAAGGAACATTTCTGTACAATCCTTGTCGTTTTCTGACCGATCCTGCACGAAACGAACAAGTGGGTGCAGCCAACGCCATGATCTCTGTGGCAGTTGATCCCCTCATCCGCAGCCGCCGTGGCTGAAGGGTGATCTGTAATCCATCTTACCGGCTTTGGGGCCGCGAAAAATTGCGTAATTTAGCTGTTGTTGCTCCTCGGT
The DNA here is from genome assembly GCA_030386875.1 of Morinoia aosen. Lineage (NCBI taxonomy): Eukaryota > Metazoa > Arthropoda > Malacostraca > Amphipoda > Talitridae > Morinoia > Morinoia aosen. The sequence continues at coordinate 45,493,582 of CM059577.1, read as the reverse complement.
ATTCTAGATACTAGTCGAACTTATGAAATGATCATGAAAATGTATTTAAAATTCGTCTAAGAATATTTCGCTCCCTTTGTGCTTGATGAATGGATCTTTAATCCGTCTTACCGGCTTTGGGGCTGCGAAAAATTGTGTAATTTAGCTGCTGTTTATCGGTATACTGGATACATGTCGTACTTAGGGAATGATTACGAATATATAGCATAAATTCGGCTTCAGATGACGGCTGAAGAGTGTTTAGGTTCCTCTGTGTCTGAAGAATAGATCGTATTTCTGGCTTTGGAGCCGCAAAAAAATTGTGTAATTTAGCTGTTGTGCCTCAGTATACATGTCGAACTCATAAAATTCTTCTGAAAAAATAGCATTCAGGTACCTCGACGCTTAGAGGTTCAGTTTCCTCGACGTTTAGAGATATTTAAATGTTTTCTTCGTTCATTGCCCATCTAAAAGTACACTATAAGGTTCCAGAGTGAAGCAGAAGATGAGAAATACATTCGTAATCCGACGGCAATGCTATCATATATTTTTCAACTTCATTAAGTGAAACGTGTTTTATTAAGAAGGGTTTTGAGATTCAACATAGTCAAGGTATATATTTGATGTTTTGTTTATGAGAACGGTTACACCGTCATCAATAAAGTTGACCATCGTTCATTTGCTTCGTTATAAAAAATACATTTCCACAACTGTCGTCATCACCAAACCAGCACCTGACCCAGCAAGCAAAAGATGTATCCGGAGTAAAATATACCGCATTTTTCAAGTTTTTAGGGTGCATCACAAAGGATCAAAACAAGTTTTTGACTCGGAAGCTCTCAGTTGTTCGAACGGCACTTTTCCATGCAGCAGACTTCTTCGCTCAACAAATGGAACTTTTACCCTAGCAACAATATTCTAACTTCACAACGGCGATCGTTCCCGCTCGAAAAACTCCACGTATTCCTTATCTGCAACAGCCAAACATCAGCTCGAAAACTGGGAAATTTTAGCCAGGGTGCGCGAGCTCTCTAGCTCTGAGTGGGAGACGGTGCTGCGCTGCGCTTGTCTGTAGAGGAAGTGAGAGGACTTGCAGAAGTAGTTTTTTTAAATACTGCAAAAAATGAAGCAGTTTAATTAATTAAAGTAGCTTTATTTATTGAATTGGATAATGTAAGGTTGAATTAAGTTGAAAGGTGGAGTTAGAAAAGCCTCTGGGGATAATTAAATTAAAACGTTGAACAACTAAAGCCTATAGGTTGAATCAAAACAGCCTTAAATAGTCTAAGCGAAGAGTTTGTCAAAGCATTCAATGAACGCTGCATACAATCTCTCGAGCCATACATAGCGATAACATTTTCTGAGAGAACACACACTGATCATCTCCGAATTGAACTTTTTGAAGTGAACGTTTTTTGGCATGCATCTGTAAAGTAAAAGCCTTTAAAGACTGTGAAAGTATTGAAAATAATAACGAGAGACGAGTAATACGAGAGAATATTTTCGAAAACCAACTTTTCAAGTCAAACATCATTGAAATGAAAAACCTTCTGACTAAACTAAACATTTAAAAATGCAACGTTTCAAAATGAATAGGTTCTAAGGTTGATTTTTACAATGAATGAAATCTTTTGAAAATGCTGCATCTATCTGGAGCAAAATGTGAAATTGAAAGTTTTCCTAACGGAAATCGCTGAAAAGAACACTTCGTAAATGAGTATTTCACGTTAAGCCTTTTCAGTGTGAACGTCTTCGAAGCAAACACCAAAGCAAAGTTCTCACCCTGGCCTACATACTGCCAAAATATTCAGGTAAAACCTTTTTTTAAATAAAATTTTTCACACTTAAAGAGCATTCACCATCTGACAACTTCGCTCGGTTGCCATATGGTGAGTAGTCCTCGTGGTCAAGTTTTGTTCCCCACAGTAGGTAACGTTCAATTTTTTATTTAAAAAAAAAATCATTTTTTTGGAGTTTCTTTATTCAAATCAATCAAGCCTGATATACATCAACTTGTACATTGATTATTCAAATGCCTCATAACTAACACCAGGACTCAGTGACGGTTACCCCCGATCAAGCCGTTACCCATTTCCGACACCTGGGGAGAGTGGGGAATAGTGGCTGAGTTCTCTCTTTTCCCAACGGGGAGAAGCATTGCACGGTGCCGAGATTCGAACTGCCGACATCTTCCAGTGAAGAGCGCGCTCTTAACCACTCGGCCACAGTGACTAAAAAAAGCCTAATATAGATTTCAATTACCAGAATAAGGACAAATCACAATTTTACCCTTAGAATCCTTTTTCCTTACTCTTACAATGCTTCCCCTTTTTTTAACCTTACAACTTTTTTACCCTTACCCTTACAACCCTTTTACCCTTACCTTTACAACCCGTTTACCCTTACCCTTACGCACCCGTCTACCATTACCCTTACAACCATTACCCATTTGCTCTTATCCTTACAACCATTACCCGTACTTCCCTTTTACCCTTACCCTTAAGACCTTCACCCATTTTTCTACCCTTACAGAGCTGTGTACAACTATTACCCTCACCTTACAACCATTACCCTTACAACAATTTTACCCTTACCCTTAAAACCCTTACCCATTTCTCTACCCATGCAAATCTGCTCCTACAGGCATGGTTCGTACGATGCAGCATGGGGCGTGAACTTGTAATGGCAGCGGCACTTCCACGAGGGAGCTTTCTTAATTATGTGCGTCCATTACTCTGGATCTGCTCTTATTGATCATCCCTGGCCTGGCTTTAGGGTCCGGTGCACGCAACAGCCCGGCATGCTAACCTGAAGCTGGGAATTGGAAAATGCCACAGTTTTTGGAAGATGTTTTTGGTGAAGGGTGCTACTATAGCGTGAGGCCTACCACGCTGCAGCATGAGATCTACCTCTACCTAGTAATATAGCGTGAGGTCTACAACAATATAACATGAAATCTGCCTCTAGGTAGTACTTTATCGTGAGGTCTACCACACTATACCATGAGATCTTCCTCTAGCTAGTACTATGGAGTGAGGTTACGTTAGGTCAGGTTACTAATGGATATTACCTATTTCCATGTATTTTATTTAGCGACAAACACTTACTTTGTACAGCACTAACTGCACCTGGATAGGCGATATCTGGCGGTTGACCTCACGCTATAGTAGCACAGGTAGAAGTCTTGTTACTCTGCATATGTGACTTTAATTTCAGTTCTGCTTGTACTGAGTTTCCTATACAAAAGTTATGTGATGTACGTTAATCATCGATTCATACGACATCGTTTTATGCAAACCTCAACTAACGAGGATGAAAATTAGCCCCTCGTATTCAACTAATCCGATAGTTGATTCACGCTTTGAATAAATAATAACAACTATGATTATATATGGTTTGGTTTTCAAATTGCAGGAGCTTATTTATACCTCGATGTTCGAGTGCGCTTGAACTGTTCGTTCACACTATATCGAAAATATGCATCCAGAGTGAACTCAATCTCCAAACTGATGCGTCTGAAATTGAGTTGAGTCATGCTATTTTTTTGCCTTCGGAGTGATATGGCAGGTTCCCCTTGAATGGATTCTAAAAAAAAATCGCACTCTGTCAAACTAGTCCCTGTGTTGAATATTCGTTGAGTCCAATTGCATCCAGTAAAATGGAGTGTTATGTAGATGTTAAAGCACGGGTTTGGCAACGATTGTTTTATTTTGAAATCGATCTTAGCTGATGGTGTTTTGAAATAATTCATAAAAATAAAGTTAACACTTTATGAGGTAATGCTGCTTTGGGTTTTGTGACTTAGGTTTACTTCTTCTATATTACTTGAACAAATAGGTGTTTTCAAAGTTATCAACATCAACGTTATCAAATTATCAACGTTATCAACAAATTTTATCACGTTTTAAACTGAGAGTTTCTTCTCTGTTACCAACACTGCAGAAATTACTAAAATCTTCACTCATTTTTCCCACGCACACTGAGCGAAAAATACAATTGAACCCGAAAGTTATTTGGAGACCGATTGTGGGTTTTTTATTGTGTATTTGTATCCTATGTCATCGTGTCGACTATTTTTGAAGTAAAGACGAAAGTGTTGTACACCCAAAAGTCATCTGGTGTCCGATTGCGTATTTGGTGTTGCCGTTGGGTTGGCTATTTATGAAAAAACTAGAAAGTTTTTTGGGTGCACAACTTTCTAGTTTTTCTTCATAAATAGCCAACCTAACGGCAACACCAAATACACAATCGGACACAAGATGACTTTTGGTCGTACAACATTTTCGTCTTTACTTCAAAAATAGCCGACACGATGACATAGGATTCATATACACAATAAAAAACCCACAATCGGTCTCCAAATAACTTTCGGGCGTACAAATCTCTAGTTGGGTGTACAACTTTATAGTATTTGCTTCAAAAATACCCAACATGTCAGCAAAAATACGAATGCACAATCCTCCTCCAAATAACTTTTGGGTGTACAACACTCCAGTCTTTACTTCGAAAATAGCTAACAGGACGACAAAAGCAAACACACAATCGGCCGCCAGCAAACGGCCGCATCTTGCCTCGCCCTCGCCTGCCTCAATGACCGCAGTTCGTGTCCCTCGTCACGTAATAATCTCTGAGGCCATAAACACTCCCCTCATCGCCAGGCTTCCCTCCGTTCCTGCGGGTGCGATGAACGAGTCGTCTCTTCCCTCGTCCTCCAAATGATTAAGAGCTGATAGCCACTGTTATCGGCTGTACAGACCAGTCGCGTAGAAAGAGAAAGTATAACCGAATACTAAAATAAAAAGTTATCGGCTGTACAGACCAGTCGCGTAGACAGAGAAAGTATAACCGAATACAAAAATAAAAAGTTATCGCCTGTAAAAACCGGTCGCGTGGACTGAGAATGTAAAACCGAATGTTCTAATGGAAGAATTATAGGCTGGAAAAGAGCAGTCGTGTAGACTAGAAAGTATAAACGAATGCTCAAATGAAAATTCATCGGCGGTACAGACCAGTCACGTAGACAGGAAAAATATAACCAAATGTTCAAATGGAAAAGTTGTCGGCTGTAAAAAACCAGTCGTGTACAATTAGAAAATATAACCAAATGTTCAAATATTATAGAAGAGTTATTGACAGTTAAACCAATCGCGTAGACTGAAATAATATGAACAAGAGCTCGATTGGAATCGTTTTCGGAGAGCGACCAGTTTAGTAGTCTGAAAAATATCAACAAATACTTAACTAAAAGAGGTATCCTAAAGAGGTATTATACACCTTAAATGATTAAATGATTAAATGATGTTGCTCTTTCATTTTAATTACTGTTGCTACGGCTCCCTGGTAACTTGTAAAGAGGGATCAATTGTACAGACCAGCCGAATAGACTAAGAAAATATAATCAAATACTTGAATGTAAGAGCCATTAGCTGTACAGACCAGCCCAGTAGACTGAGCAAATAAAAACGAATAATCGAATAGAAGAAATACAGACTGGCTTCAAAAACTGATAAAATAAACCTAACTTTTTAGACTAGAGTCTTATCTGCAGTGAAACACAGCCTCTAGAGATGAAAATCGACAGAAAAAAGATCAGCCATGCACGCAGACCTTACTAAAAATAACATGAATCCTTCGAACAGATCTGCTACTTCATTGGCAGAGCAGACCGGTTACGCCGGTAAATAAAAAATAGATTGCAATAGCAAATAAAACAAATGATTTATCTTGTTCAGGATTTCCGAGAACAGTGAATCTTATTTCTAAACTGTTCAGTTAAATTTTCTCCGGTTGAAAACATAGGAGTAAGCATTAGCAGAGCAGAACAGTTGCGTGGGTAAATAAAAATAGATTGGAATAGCAAATAAAACAAGTGATTTATCTTGTTCAGGATTCCCAAGAACACAGAATCCTATTACCAATCTACTCAAATAAATTTTCTCCCTCTGAAAAAAATAGGAGTAAGCAACGCTTCAAATGGATATCTCATAATTCTTGGAATATGACATTTCTTCAGATATAACTGTTTTTTTATAAGTGATTTTTTGATTTCTAAGTTAACTAGGCTACGAAGATTTTTTACAAATTACACAGTTCAGTTTTCCAAATTTTTAAACGGTAGCACGAGCAGGTGCGTGGCAACTTTTTATTAATTTATAAAATATGAGTCATAAAAAACGGAAATGATATTTTTCCCACAATAATATTATAAATTCTTTATGGTTAGACATATTAACGTCTAAAGGTATTCAGCAATGTAGTGGTATTTTTAGATTTCCGGGGTGGCAAAATTTTCAAATTTTTTTTTTCGCGTCTACTGCAATGAAAAGACAATTTTAAGTTACTATGTCAACACATTTATATTTCATTTTACTTCCAGAATTTATCAGGAGCACATTATTGTTCCAAACCATAACAACATATGACTTGCACACGAAATATCATGCTTTTAAAGAAAATTTAAACTTCTCGAGCACACTTTTCTGTTTTAATGTTCCAATTGTTTTCTATTCTGGTCGCAAAACGAAAAAATTTTCTGTCCATCTCATACTGAGAAAATGTTTCTCCAACCTGATCAATCACTTGTCAAACTCGCACTGTACCGACTCCTATTATTCAGCATCATCAAAGTACTGAACTGAGTCTCTGGAAGAAACATAAACTTTAAATATTCAGTAATATCACCGTTATTCTGAAAAGAACTACGCTAGCTTTCCAGGAATTGAAAAGTCATAATATTATTTCCAGGATTTCTCTACTCCAACGCGAAGGATTTCAACAGAACTTCAAAACGACGTTGGCTGCAAATGGCGACAAATAATATGCCGCAAGAATATTTTGCCTCACAAAAACAACTTTCGTCGCTGTCAAAGGTCATAAAAATTGGTCGAAATTGAGTTCAACTCACAATATTTCAAAAGCTGTTTCTCAGTTTCTCATTTTCTATCTTTTTAATAGACGTATTATCTTTGTAACCCACATAATACGTTTCAATTGAACAAAATTATCATTTCATCAACACAGTGATATTCACATTTCGAAAGACGTTAACTTCTCATTCCAGTTTCAATTTGAGGCCAACCGAGTCAATTCGTGAACCAGGACCCAGCTGAAGAAAAACAGAATCATGCATGAAAGAAGGAGAGCGCATGAAGCTCTCCAAAGAAACGAACATCAAAGAGATCAAAGCAAAGCCTCAGGTAAAAATCATTAATAATTTCAGTGAGAAATGTAAATCCTTGACCTGGTAGCCTGGCTTCATACACCAGGGAAAGTTATATTAAAACAGCAAATACTGGATGATGATCTCAGAAGGTCAAGTCAACTAGAGTATGGTTTCGGCTTAAAAGAAAATCGACTGCAAGGGACTTCTCTGAGCTAGATTCATATGGATACATTTTTTGGACAAAAAAGAAACTACGTGGAATCCCCAGCTTTTATTTAACAACTAAAAACTGAAACCATTCGCGCATAAATGCAGCAGCTTACTCTGCTCAAACCGAAGTTATGCCGCTTTGTATGAAAACGATAAATGACCACAGATAGGCACCATTTATTTTGTTATTGTTTTTATTCTACTATCACTTAGACCAATGATTCTTCCGAAATTAGAGATTTGGAATAGAGTAAGTAGTTTTCGATAAAAAATTTTATCATATTGTAAGTTATACTAATTATATTTTAAATCATGGACAAATTAATGTTAGGCCGCAGCTGGTATATCCCTGAGTTCGGATACGATTCCAGTTTTCCTTTGTGCACTATCGCACAGCTAAATAAAAACAAATTCGTGGTTCACATTACTGATTCTGTTATCTTCACAAAAGACCCTTTTCAGACAGACTATTTTTGTACATTTTCTAAGAAAAAAAAATTGTAGCCCACACAATTTCAATTCGATTGTTAATTTGGAATATCTATTGATCGGTAAACAGTAATTATGTCTTGTCACTCAGAGTACCGACCTAACGCAAATTAATGGAAGACATGTCAGTTCAAAAGTCTGTTGTACAGAATATAAATCTTGGTCGACTGCGATTCTAAATGTCCAATATTCCCGATGTCCTTCCATATTCATCATCACCATCAATGGGAAATCAGCGCCACGTTCATTTGAGGGAGAGCTTTGCTAATGATATCAGTGAAGCATCGGCGTGAGTGATAGACATCGATTGAATCCACCTGCTATTCATAAAGAGAGCCCTTTCAGCTGCATAAAATTTCATTTCAATTTTGGAAAAGGCAGCTCAGCTTATCCATAGATGAATCATAACATTTGGAATTTCAGCTGCATAAAATTTCATTTCAATTTTGGAAAAGGCAACTCATTTTATTCATTGTTGAATAATAACTTTCGAAATTTCATGGATATTTTGCAGTCGGGCTGGGAACTTGTTCCACAATTTTATAGATATGAAACTTCGTTGATCAACGCTTATTAACAGTCCAAGTTAGAGAGTGAATACCAAATTGGAAACGATGAATCATTATTGAAATAGCTCAATTATTGCAACATTTTAACTTTCAAAAATCGTTCAGCCTGAAAAATATTAACGACAACAAATAAATGCGGTGTCTTGAAAGGAGATTTTCATGAGAGATAGGCTGCAAAAAAATAAATATGTAAAGAAGCTTCCGACACAATTTCCTTTTAAAAACTTACTCTTCTTAAGAACATTTTGTCACTTTTTCTCGAAGAACTTCAAGATGTTCAACTTGTGCCAGAAATTTGTTGTGTTTTCATGAATAGTTAATTGGTAGTTGAAATGTGAGTAATATAGTTGTTGGGAGGCAAAATTTTCCTTTTCTCCCAAATTACCGAATGAATTCACAAAGGTGAACTAGCAGCTATTTCTCTTATTATAAACGTGAAACTGTATTGTTATGGGTTAAGAGTAATTTCTTGAAAGTAAACATAATATTTAATGGGAATCAAAGCGTAACTGTACAAATACCGGGGTTCAGCTGACGAGAATCTAACTCAAAGAAAAGCAAACTGTATTTGTGATACTCGTCTGGATCAATCATTGTTACTATTTTAAATCTAATAGAGGACTAAATTAACGGTTGTAACTAACTCCATAGGAAGAAATGTAACAAAACTTTGAGCAATTGTTACAGCGTTTTGTGTAAACGATCTGTCATAATTTAGTCCACATTGCTCTCCAAATGAGAATAAATGCTCAGGTTCTCAATCACTAGGGCTCTCAAGAACATATCGCAAGCGTTGTAATAAATGCTCGGGTTCTCAATCACTAGGGCTCTCAAGAACATATCGCAAGCGTTGCAATAAATGCTCGGGTTCTCAATCACTAGGGCTCTCAAGAACATATCGCAAGCGTTGCAATAAATGCTCGGGTTCTCAATCACTAGATCTCTCAAGAACATATTGCAAGCGTTGCAATAAATGCTCGGGTTCTCAATCACAATGGCTCTCAAGAACATATCACAAGCGTTGCAATAAATGCTCGGGTTCTCAATCACTAAGGCTTTCAAGAACATATCACAAGCGTTGCAATAAATACTCGGGTTTTCTCAATCACTAGGGCTCTCATGAACATATCACAAGCGTTGCAATAAATGCTCGGGTACTAAATCACTAGGGCTCTCAAGAACATATCACAAGCGTTGCAATAAATACTCGGGTTTTCTCAATCACTAGGGCTCTCATGAACATATCACAAACGTTGCAATAAATGCTCGGGTTCTCGATCACTAGGGCTCTCAAGAACATATCACAAGCGTTGCAATAAATACTCGGGTTTTCTCAATCACTAGGGCTCTCAAGAACATATCACAAGCGTTGTAATAAATGCTCGGGTTCTCGATCACTAGGGCTCTCAAGAACATATCACAAGCGTTGTAATAAATGCTCGGGTTCTCAATCACAAGGGCTCTCAGGAACATATCACAAGCGTTGCAATAAATGCTCGGGTTCTCGATCACTAGGGCTCTCAAGAACATATCACAAGCGTTGTAATAAATGCTCGGGTTCTCAATCACAAGGGCTCTCAAGAACATATCGCAAGCGTTGCAATAAATGCTCGGGTTCTCAATCACTAGAGCTCTCAAGAACATATCGCAAGCGTTGCAATAAATGCTCGGGTTCTCAATCACAATGGCTCTCAAGAACATATCACAAGCGTTGCAATAAATGCTCGGGTTCTCAATCACTAAGGCTTTCAAGAACATATCACAAGCGTTGCAATAAATACTCGGGTTTTCTCAATCACTAGGGCTCTCATGAACATATCACAAGCGTTGCAATAAATGCTCGGGTACTAAATCACTAGGGCTCTCAAGAACATATCACAAGCGTTGCAATAAATACTCGGGTTTTCTCAATCACTAGGGCTCTCATGAACATATCACAAACGTTGCAATAAATGCTCGGGTTCTCGATCACTAGGGCTCTCAAGAACATATCACAAGCGTTGCAATAAATACTCGGGTTTTCTCAATCACCAGGGCTCTCAAGAACATATCACAAGCGTTGTAATAAATGCTCGGGTTCTCGATCACTAGGGCTCTCAAGAACATATCACAAGCGTTGTAATAAATGCTCGGGTTCTCAATCACAAGGGCTCTCAGGAACATATCACAAGCGTTGCAATAAATGCTCGGGTTCTCGATCACTAGGGCTCTCAGGAACATATCACAAGCGTTGCAATAAATGCTCGGGTTCTCGATCACTAGGGCTCTCAAGAACATATCACAAGCGTTGTAATAAATGATCGGGTTCTCAATCACAAGGGCTCTCAGGAACATATCACAAGCGTTGCAATAAATGCTCGGGTTCTCAATCACTAGGGCTCTCAAGAACATATCACAAGCGTTGTAATAAATGCTCGGGTTCTCAATCACTAGGGCTCTCATGAACATATCACAAGCGTTGCAATAAATGCTCGGGTTCTAAATCACTAAGGCTTTCAAGAACATATCACAAGCGTTGTATTAAATGCTCGGGTTCTCAATCACAAGGGCTCTCAGGAACACATCATAAGCGTGGCAATAAATGCTCGGGTTCTGAATCACTAGGGCTCTCAGGAACACATCACAGGCGTTGCAATAAATACTCGGGTTCTCAATCACTAGTTCCCTCAAGAACACATCACAAGCGAGGCAATAAATACTCGGGTTCTCAATCACAAGGGCACTCAGGAACACATCACAAGCGTTGCAATAAATACTCGGGTTCTCAATCACTAGGGCTCTCAAGAACACATCACAAGCGAGGCAATAAATACTCGTGTTCTCAATCACAAGGGCTCTCAGGAACACATCACAAGCGTTGCAATAAATGCTCGGGTTCTCAATCACTAAGGCTCTCAAGAACAAATCTCAAGCGATTTTCTCAGACAAAAACCACCGTCTCGGGGTATTATCTCGGTAAAAACTCAGAAACCGCTGCACCACTTCCATAACTCCCGGTTCTAGTTGGCTTCATTTATTCAATCCCATCCATAATGTACAAAGCAGCCTCATTTCTCCAGCTTAAGCTCGGTGCAGCTCCGCAATGATGCCGCCGTTCTGCATAAAACACGAAGAGATCAGCCTCTGCTCCCTTGGACGGCTTTAGCAAATGGCAGGATGGGGTTTTGCAAAAGATATCAGTTGGCCCAAGAAAGCTTCTTTAATTATAATTAATGCGAAATAAAATCAAATTTGGATTCAGTTACGAAGCGTAATCTGTTGGATTTGGTAAAGATTAATTACTATTAATTAAACTCGGATGAGGTCACTGAAAACTCTGGTTTATTTTATTCAAATCTGGTGAAGGATATTATTATTTTTTGGAGAAACTAAAATTGTTCGTATTCTAAATCGACGTCTAAAAAGTCTTGAAAAGTTTTGAAAAATTGAACAAAATTTCAGTATACACTTTTGTTCCCTCCTTTGGTATGTTTGTTGCGCGATCTGAGTGTGCGACTGAGGAAAACAAACAAAAACAAACCGGATCCCCATAGAAAAACCCAAGTGTTTTCACACTCTCGAACGGTAACCCTTTACCGGCACAGTGTACGACAAAATACACTTTCATAGACAGTTCTGATATATTTCATTCCTTGTGAAATTTGTGCCCTAATGTGTTCGAAGTTCATTGTCCAGTGACCGTCACTTGCATGTGTGTGTGTGTGTTTCAGCAGCTCGAAATGTGAGGAAGTGTATGTGTTTCAGCAATAAATTCATGAACCAACCATGGAAATGTGATGAAGTGTATGTGTTTTAGCAGATAATTTCCGTATCAACCATCGAAATATCTGGAAGCGAAGTCCTGTGTATTGGTGTATGAGTTTCAGCAGCTCGAGATGTGAGGAAGTGTATGTGTTTCAGCAGCCATAGATGATTTGAGGCTGCCGATTGGAAGGCAGGTCGTTCATACATCACGTCCGTAGGCCGGTCACGCTCCGAGCTCCTAACTCATTTACACGAGAGCACTTAACTGTCGAGGCTACTCCTATTGGCTCCCGCTTGTGCGTCTTCATTTGTTACTCTTAACATCCTTCATTAGTCTTACTTCTCGCTGCGCTCGCACCCTTAGCGTCATGCAGTCTCTCTTAGGCATTTTCATTTTTCGGATTTTCAGTGTCTGTGGGTAATTTTCATTTTTCGGATTTTCAGTATCTGTGGGGAATTTTAATTTCATCAACTTTTCAGTGTTTGTTAGTAATTTTCATATTTCAGCATTTATTGTTGGTAATTTTCATTTTTGGTTTTTCAGCGTCTGTTGGTAATTTTTATTTTTCGTCTACTCAGTGTGCGTTTTTCATTTTCATTTTTCGGCTTTTCAGTGTCTGTTGGAAATTTTCAGTTTCCTGTTTTTCTTGTATCTGTTAGCTATTGTAACTGTTTTAGTTTTTTTCAGTCTCTTGAAATAGTTTTCATCATGTTTTTTCAGTCTAGTTAATTATTTGTACGTGTCTGTCTCCTTAGTGAGTCTCATTTAAAAATTTTATTTCTCCAGTGCAATCTACACCTATTTTTTACTCTTACATCATTGTTTCAGTTGCATGTGTGATCAGTTTCCTTAAATGTAAAGCTTCGCTCAAAAAAACAGTGGCTAATATTTCCGCTGGGATCAAATTTTGATTAAGGTGAAATAGTGTTGAGTAATTTGGTGTGCGAGAGAGTGAAATATTAGGGTACACGATATTTGTTTCGTGTGAGGAAACTAATGGAGTTTAGAGTGGGGCTGCAAAGCCAATACTCAGCCTCAAATTAAAATCGAAAATCAACAAATTCTAAGTATTTTCTTCGCTGACAAAATCCATTTAACGCCGCTATCTCACCTAAGTATTCCCTTGGTGCGCTTATTTATTTGTTTGGCGTCCACTTCTTAAGAAACAGCTTCTTTGATTTGATTTGAAAAATGCTCAATGACCGTATCTGTGATACGAGTTTCACCAGTGCACAAGTCCAAGAATGTTATATTCGCAGGTACTATTGGGATGGATATATTTGTTTGTCATCCACATCTGGAGCTTTTATTTAAGAAAACTATCGAATTCAATCATTTTTGACCGACCGTGAACAATAGTTTACCCAGTATGTCCCACGAAAACCCGAACCGAGTATTTAGTTTCCCGTATCAGTAATACCATCAAAACATTACACTGAATAAAGAAGAAAATAAAAATATTGACTTTACTTTTTAGCATTTCACTTGAGAGGGCGCAATAATTGGGAGACACTCTAATAGAATCCGCTATAGTTTAATCACAAGAAACAAAAAGTATTTTCATGGCCCTGTGAATTTTTTGTATCACACTCGTAAATATTCTCAAACCAGAAAATGTTGAACCGAAAAATTTCATCGTGGAAAACTTTCAATCGGCATTTCATTTTTCCATGACTTTGAAAATCTTCCGATAAAAAGCACTCAGAAAATAACACCTGCTAGTAACCATCGCATGACTTGCTGACGACTCCATTATCATTTAAATAGAATCTTGCAGGCCTTCAGAAGGCAACACAACATTTCAGACTTCACTCGCAACATCGGCGCAAAGGTTGCGGAGTAACAGGAGTGAAACAGGCGGTGTTACGCTGAATGAATTCGATGGATGAGAGGAATGTAATATTGGTCTTTAAAACGTGTTACATATTTATTGGTAAAAACTTTTCACGGTGTTTTTTTTACAGAGCTGGACGATTGTTTGAACTTATTGATGAACAGTAGAGCATGGATGGTATCAGGTAACCTATTTTTCGTTAGTAATAGTATCAGGTAACTAAGTTTTTGTTAGTAATGGCATCAGGTAACTAATTTTTTGTCACTAATTGCATCAGGTAATTAGTTTTTTGCAATTAATAGTATCAGGTAGCCAATTTTTGGAACTAATAGTATCAGGTGAATCATTTTACGTAACTTATAGTATCAGGTAGCCAATTTTTGGAACTAATAATATCAGGTAACAAATTTTTTGTCGGAAGAGCTCATGAGTAATAAATAATAGTAAGACTTGTCTTTCTCTTTAAATGCATGGAAGAATACTCGTGAAATTTTTTGCCCATGTCTTGTGTTAAGTCACTAGCTCAATTTCGATAAATACTTAATGACATCTAAAATAAGGTTAATCTATGATTTTTAATGTTCGTCATTTTCAAAATTTATCTCTAAAACTAACTCTGATTTGAGTTGAACATTAAACTTCAGTTCAACGCGGTACACTTAACGCGTTGACTAAAATCAACTCAAGTTTGAGTTGAACATTGAAGTTCAGTTTCCCCGCCGCTCCTAAGGTGTCAACTAAAATTAACTCTCATTTGAGTTAAACACTGTTGGAATTTTCACTGTTCCCTTTACCACGTTTTACTGGAATTTTCACTGTTCCCTTTACCAATTTTACTGGCGGGAGACGTGGCTGGTAAAGTGTGTTACAGATCAACCCAGGCTTTACAGGTATTTGTTTGTGAGCCTGCACGTCTCTAACGTATTTGTCATAAAGAGTGTAATTACTGCCGACGGGACCTCGGTGGTCCCTGTGGTGCCAGTATAATGGCGCACTCCGCGGCGCATCGGCTTGAGCGAGACTCCCTGGATTCTGACTGGAGTGACAATGACCTTGGTCTCGATGAGGACGTGTGTCGGATGGAGAGCCTCATGTCTCAGCTGACTTCTCGTCTCCGGAATTCTCAGCCGGGAAGGACTCGCCCTGGTCAACCAACTGCTGGGAAGCGATCTCGTGGGCGTCCAAAGAGAGGCACCAAAAATACCGGCGGTGCTGCTGCGAGTGGGGCTAGCCCGTGTAGTGTATTGAATGATGAACTCCCCTCATCTCCTGCTGTGGATGACCTACGCTCGTTCGACGAGATTTTCACCCATCAGTTGAGTTCCTTATTTTCAACGCTTAAAAAAACTATTGATTCCATCAAAAAGCTTCAGTCCCAGTTTGATCAACTTAGTGCAACTGTGAAAGGTTCGGGCTCTCCTGACTCGTACAGGGCAGCCGTGGTTTCCGGTTCTGCTCCGCTGCCATCTGCGGCTCCCTCTTCTCTGCCGTCCTCAGCGCTAGTGTCGATCGACCGGCTCTCGGTTGATGTTGACCAAGTTCAACAGGATGGTCTGTCTAATGTTTTAATGCTGAGGGGATCTCTCGTCGATGCAGCCATCGCCCAGTCCCGTCGCTCTGGTGCGGGTGAGAAGTCGCAGATGGTTGACCTTGTGTCTGCCATGACCAACGGGGCTATTCCTCGATTGGTCGCTGACTTAGATGTCATCTCGGCGGTGGTTGTCGGTCGTGATTCCAAGCATCTGCGGGTGGAGTGCCGTGACAAATACGCCATGCTGCGTGTCTTGAGGGAAATCAAGTTGAAGAGACCTGGTGGTATTTTTGCTAATGAGTATCTGACACGAGCACGCTCAGAACTACTTTACAAAGTGCGTGTGGCTAAGCGGACTCTACCCTCAATATCGAGAGTGTATACCAGATCTGGCTCGATCTATTGCCGTGTTGAGGGCCGTATGAGGCCCCACGTTGTCAACACTGTGAAGGATCTTGAGAAATTGAAGGAAGCCGTGTCTACTTCAGCTCCTGGTCCTGCTGCCTCCTCTTCAGGTGCTGCTGCTTCTTCCAGCGGCGTGATAACGTTGAACGTTTCTGCTTCCGGCTCGGCACCCGCGTCGTCTATTGTTCTTGCGGATGATCCGGTTGCGGCCCCGGTTCCCTCGGTTAATGCTAATTCAGTCGTGAATCCAGTACATGCTGATTGTGATGTCTAGTCCTGTTAGTGCTGAGGAGGATATTCCTGATTTTGTGTTCTCTGACCAATTTGATGAAATAGTAAGTGTTCATTGTTCTCTTGGAACCATTGGTGATCTTGAAAGTCGCTGGGCATTAATGGGATGCAATGCGTTTGCTATATTGTGTGTTAACATTTGGAGTCTTCCGCGGAACTTTTGCCACCTGCAGGCATTCCTTAGTACTCTTTCCTTTCGTTTTGCCATCATAGTTATTACCGAGTCCAGGCTTGATGACAATGTGCAGGATTGCTTCAGGATTGAAGGGTACCGTAAGGTCTGTCTTAACCGTAATCGCAGTGGAGGGGGAATCTGTGTTTTCTACCGTGATTTTCTTGCCGTTACAATCAATGCTGATGTATCGCGGCTCTATGCGGTTGGTGAGATTCTTGTCTTTAGGGTTGAGATCAATGGAGTTCCAGTGGACGTGTGCTGTGTGTATAGGCCCCCGAGTCTAGACATCTCAGTTTTCAATGAGTTTTTTGCTGATTTCATTGCATCTACATTCGCATCAGAGGCTAACATTCTTGTTTGCGGTGACCTTAACATAAATTTATTCAACCCATTTAATCTTAGTACTATTGAGAATTTTATTCAGATGATGGCTGCGTTAAACTTCCACCCTCTCATCTCGAAGCCCACGAGAATCAGTAAATGTCGCGGGCTTACAAGATATAGTCTCATTGACCACATCTGGGTAAATTTTAGTCTTGCTGGTTCAATTGTGGCTGGTGTTTGTGATTATGAGTTGGCGGACCATCTGTTGCCCTATGTAATTTTTAAACCTGAGACTCTAGAGCCCATGATCCCTGTAACTTACCGACTGTTCAGTCAGGCAAGGAAGCTAGAATTCGTACGCCGTGTTAGGGAGCTTGACCTGGGGGTGATTGTGCGGGATAACCCTGATGTAGCCATGTCTCAGTTCATCCACTCAATCATGCATGAATATAACACTAGTTGTCCGGTAGTGAGTAAATTAATTAATAAACGGTCGAAACCCACACCATGGATCACGCGGGACCTAAAATCTCTCATTCGTAAACGTAATAACCTATTTAATAGATACCGCAGAGGCATTATTAGCCACTCATATTATAAATGGTTTAGGAACACTCTTAGGACTGTAATAAAACTAGCTGAAGAGATTTACTATATTAAGAAAATTAAATTGAATGGCAATGATCCAAGGAAGACTTGGCGGATACTGAATGAACTCATGGGACGTTCAAACAGAGACTCTAACATTACTTTGGTTGGGGATCGGGGTGTTGTAATTGGTTGCCCGAGTGATGTGGCGCGCGTGTTTAGTGACTATTTCACCCAATTCGTTATGGAATTAACCGGAAACATGCCTCCGCGCACCCTAAATGTTTTGACCGGCATACCTGGAGTGAGTGTCGGCTGTAACTTTTATATGGTCTCATCAAGTGAAATAAAATCCATAGTGGCTGATTTTAAACATAAGAAGTTCCACCATGGCGACTTAGACCCTTCGGTCTTGTTTGAATTATTGCCTTTTATATCGGACACCTTTGCTGGTATAATTAACGGATGTATTAGGAGTGGTGTATATCCAAGCATTTTAAAACGAGCGAGAGTTGTACCCGTTTTTATGTGTGGTGACCGTAACATAACGGGGAACTATAGGCCAATATCTACTCTGTCTGTTTTTAACAAGGTGTTTGAAAATGTTATTTACAAACGTCTCAGCTCCTATTTTAATTCGTGTGGTATTTTATCTCACTTCCAGTTCGGTTTTAAGAAAGGTTCGTCAACATCGACCGCAATATTGTCAGTAGTTCCGGATTGTCTTGCAGCTCTCAACAAGAGAATGTTCACTATCTGCCTGTTTTTAGACCTTCGTAAGGCGTTTGACACAATTGACCCGATTCTCTTGATCACGAAGCTCGAGGCTTATGGAGTCGCTGGGCGTTCACTCGAGTTGATTAGGTCATATCTTACTGGTCGCACCCAATATGTTGCATGTGGTAACTCGTCCTCGTCTGATCAGCCTGTTTTGCTTGGTGTCCCGCAAGGATCTACTCTCGGCCCATTACTTTTTAACATCTTCATTAATGATATAACCTCACTGCCTGATGTTAAGTGTGCCCTATTTGCTGACGATGCAGTATTTTATGTGAGCGACGATAAATTTGCAAATGCCGTTCAAAGAGTTAAGCATTTTTTGATACGATTAACAAACTGGCTTCAACTGAACAGACTTGTGCCCCATGAGAAAAAAACAAAGCTCATGCTAATCACAACCAGAGACAGCCCAATCCTTCCAGACATTTTTTTCAATAATGTTAAACTAGAGTGGGTGACTGAATTTAAATATCTTGGCGTATTCCTCGATTCGAAGTTAACTTTTGGCCATCACATATCGCATGTCTGTGGTAAGTTGAGCCGTGCTCTTGGCATGTTTCATTGCCTCTCTAGGAAACTTCTACTGTGCTCCCTTAGGAGCATCTACTACAGCCTTGTCTACCCACATGTAATTTACTGTGTTGAGCTGTGGGGCGGTGGGCCACCCAGTGTTAGGTCAAAAGTCTCAATCCTGATGAATAAAATTCTGCGTGCAATTCTTAAAGTACAATATAATAACCATGTACCTGAAGTTCACACATCCAGCATGTACAAAGCATTAGAATTCCTTCAATTTGACGATATATACAGATTTTTTTTATTAAAACTAGCTCGTAGGTTCCTTTTTAACGATGACATATCTTTTAATAAGTATTTGTTACCGCTTGTCCCAACGAATAATTATGAGCTAAGGGACTATAGATTCAGACTACCCTATGTACGACTTAACGTGGAAAAATGTGGAACAATTTACCAAATGGTTCAAATGTTAAATACGTTGGATGCTGAATGGCTAATGCCGATGCCTGGGTACCGCTTTAAAAATGCATTTAAGAAATCAGCGGTTGCGCAATATTAGTCTCGCTTCCTATTCTAAAACTTTTAAATTTTACTTTTCTTTATGTGTGAGCGAGCGCAGTGATTTAATTAGCCATAAATCTGTGTCAGTTCCAGCAATGGTTAAGCACTTGTTCTTAAGCGTGTGAGGGTTGCTGGAACTTTTTATTATCCCCTTATGTCTTATCATGTCAGTTTTATAGTGTTTTTCTCTTTTTCTTGTATTGTTGCAATTTTAATCTGGACCTTTGTTGTTAAGTTTTGCATTTTGTCCAGTACTCTAGTCACTCGTGCATTTCTTCTAGTCATTATGATAGCTTGTGACCGTGTTTATGACATTTTTATTGTTTTGTCACTGCGATTGTACTTTTAGCGGTTTCATTATTTTCGGCGATTATCCCTTGTTCTATTAGGCCCAAGAATGTGAATGAGCTTGAAGTGACCCTTGTCACCTTTTAAGAGTACCTGTATTGTATAATAAAGAAGTCCGCGTTTGCGCATTATTAGGTACGCTTCCCTTTTTAATACTTTTAATTTTTACTTTTCTCTGTGTATTCTTGACAATTCTACTCTTACATATTCCCTTGTCACTTGATATTTTCCTATTTTATTTTCCTTTTCTATGTTACCCTCTAATGTGTTTTCCTCTTGTTACTGTATCTTTTCTCTGTTAGCTCGACTCGCTGGAACTCTTATTTTGGATGTTTAATAGTTTAGTTTTAAATTTTAGCAGTTGGTTGTACGATTTTCCCCTTGTTTTTATTAGGCCCAATAAGCGAATGAGCTTGACGTGGCCCTTGTCACCTTTTTAGATTACCTGTATTGTAATTTTAAACGTGACCTTGTGACAATAAATTCTATGGAATTCTATGGAATTCTATGGAATTCTAGAATTCTAAACATTGAAGTTCAGTTCAGTAACCTGCCTCACTTAACGCGTTAAATTCTCAGTCTGGCACGTACGTCGGCCGATGATTTTTTCCCGCTAGTGATACATCTTCATTCCTTTTCGCCGCCCTGACTGGACCATCGCCGCCCGGCCCAGGCTTCGTCAGGTTAATTAAAGAACCTGCCTCTCGAGCGCAAGGCACCAGCTGTAGCAACGTCCAGAAAAATCAAAAGAAAAGATTTCCTTTGAAATTGAATCGAGAAAGTTTTCCGCCCTTCGTTCCGCGAGAGGCAGCTAACAACAGCAAAAAAAGCTCGCGCTGCCTCCACAAAACAAAATAATAGGCGTTCAAAACAGTGCAGCCCGAAAATCTTTGCCGGGAGTGATCCTGTGTACAAAAAGCTAGTGTGGGGCATGGAAGCTGATTGAATTGATACTCTCGGCCGTAATGAAAGTGACTATGATTTGAATTATGTTAAACTAGTGCACACGTGCTGGTCGGCATAATTCCGAAGAATTTCATCCCTTCTTCCTTGAGTTAAATTCTCTCGTGCCCCTTGATGTTGTCCAGCGTTAAGCCGAAGAATTTCCTCGCTTCTTTCATGTGTTAAGCTCTCTCTCTAGCTACTCGGTGTTGCTCTGCATTATTCCGTAGAATTTCGAAACGTCGGTCAAGGGTCAATTTAGCTCTGGCTTCTAGTGGGCAAGCAGCATTGCTTCGTCTTGCCATTTCGCGTTGTTCAACCGATCGTCTTCGGCGTTTTTCTTGCTCTTGAAGTCTTGCTACTTCTCTCTTGCGGTTGGACACATTTCTATCCATGGTGACCTCTTTTGCCGAAATTTTATTCTGATATCTCGTCTATTATCTCTTCGAAGCTTTTCAAGAAAATCCCAATTTCGAAAACAATAACTCAAGTTCCAAAATCTTGGGCTTTATACTGTAAGTGGTAGCAGGTAACTGGCCAAGCGAATTAAAACATTTCTTTTCGCATTATCAGTTAAAAATATCAAAGCAACATGATGAATTTCAACAGAGAAAATTTCCAAGGCAAATTTATATTTGTAAAAATAAGCCGATTGCGTATTCTGGATATCACAATGCAAGTGAAAGGAAATTGAATCGCCACAGAAAAATAATGCAATAGAATAACTGCTTGTTTTACTTTAGCTTTATCCTTGTTGTAATCAAAGCTATCGATTAGAAGAGGGGGTCACAGAGACGGACGGACGCGGCTACTCTTATAACAGTGATTATGATTATCAGTCATCAATCTGATTGGGTATTCACAAACTCGTTATCAAAAGATGTGTTTCTTACTAAAGTACGATTTTTATCCCAACAGTTCAATTTTATTTCTAATTGATTTGAAACAATAACCTTTGATATCTAATCTTGGTTACATTTTCATATTTGAATATTACAAAAATGATGGTTGCGGTCAGGAACACAATTTAAAATTGAAAAATGAGACGGAAAATTGCTAAAAATAGGGAAAATGAAAGCTTCATCATCAATACATCTTTGCCATCGATGCAACTTAGCCATACAATCATCGTACATAAACGCTTATTGTCTGCAACGCAACAAAATCTTGAAAAACTTATTCCACATCTAATTTAAATCGGATAGTTTAACCATTCAAGAATACGCTCAAGTGCTTGGAAGTTTTATTCATTGAATGAAGGATCAGAAGAACACGTCGGATGTGATAGAGACTCGTATGCCAAGTCTGTGAGTTCCTGCAATGTTTTTATTGGGGAAGAATCAGCGCATCATAATCGAGCGCAATTAGGCCACGCCGATTCACCCATGTGGGTTTCTTTTTATTGACGAACGATCATTTCAACGAGTGGTTTGAAGTCAATCTCAACCATGAAACTTTGGTTCGCAAGATGTAGAAAGAAGAAGAAAGAAAAGAAAAACATTTTATTTCCAATAAAGTACTTATTGATTTTCTTTTTGGAAAACGTAATCTACATAAAAACAAAATAATCAAGGAGGGTAAAAACATCATTCATGAAGTTTTCTTTATAAAAATAGAGCTTTCGAGTAAACTATACTCATCTTCAGTATCTGGAACGATAATAAAAATTCACAAATTATAGCAGCAGAGTAAACATAGAAAAAGTGATACAAGATTGATACAACATAGAAAAGTGATACAAGATGGGAGTCCTAATTTAAAATATACAGAGGTGCAGACGAATCTGCTTCATTTAACGTAGGCCTAGTGTGGTGAATAAGTATACTTTCTAACAAACGAATATCTAGTTTATTGCTATGGCCTATAATTTCGAAACAATTTTCAGTGATTGGGTGGTCAGCTGCATGCGAGTGATCTCTTATACTGCTGTAGCCAACACTTTGCACAGCAGTATAAGAGATCACTCGCATGCAGCTGACCACCCAATCACTGAAAATTGTTTCGAAATTATAGGCCATAGCAATAAACTAGATATTCGTTTGTTAGAAAGTATACTTATTCACCACACTAGGCCTACGTTAAATGAAGCAGATTCGTCTGCACCTCTGTATATTTTAAATTAGGACTCCCATCTTGTATCACTTTTCTATGTTGTATCAATCTTGTATCACTTTTTCTATGTTTACTCTGCTGCTATAATTTGTGAATTTTTATTATCGTTCCAGATACTGAAGATGAGTATAGTTTACTCGAAAGCTCTATTTTTATAAAGAAAACTTCATGAATGATGTTTTTACCCTCCTTGATTATTTTGTTTCCAATAAAGTACAAACATGAAATGTCGATACATTGGTTTTTAAAACACCTTAACATCAACATCCTTAAATGATTATAACACATTGGTATCGTAATACCCGTGTAAAATGTTGAAACGAAGTGATTGATAGAAAAGTACAACAAAATTGAGTTCCTTTCCTTGCCTAATCTGATTTTGAAACTAGGAGAGCACAATCCTCGCGACGTTCATTTGAAAAACACTCTCATTAGTACGGATAAGTATTGAAAAATGAAAGCGAAAAATGCATTCAAATACCTTAGCATAGAAACCCTTAATTGCTATTTATACATGGTTATCGTAATATCCATGTTAAGTGTTGGAACATATGATTTAGATCCTTAATTGCTATTGCTGTAGTTGAAAAAACCGATTGCAATCACCTCGAAATTCATCATAATCTTTTATCAATTAATGTTCAAATGATTCGACATGTTGTCATCTGCACAAACTTATACCCGATAGTGTACGTAAACAATGTAAACTTGGGGAACCAATCACAATGAAGACGTTGACATGATCGTTTAAAGCAGTCATAGGAAATACTTTTTCACTACATGAGATTATACGCTCAAGAAAAAGATCAATTGCATTTCGCAAAGAGAACATCGGGCACATTACGAAGCCTCCAAATTGTCTGTCATCATTGAAGCCATGCGGTATTTATTCATCGAGTTTTTATCTCCGACAGTCATATTCAAATGCTATGAGATTGCCACAGTACAAGCGCAAAAATAGGGAATATAGTCTAATCTATCACTCTCACGGGGATTTTGCCACATTTTTTTCAATTGTGACTGAATCAGTCTACTTAAAGACTCGAGATTTATGTTTACTTAAGACTTGAGTAGACTGACTGACTCAAGTCTTAAGTAGACATAATCTCAAGTCTTTAAGTAGACTGATTCAGTCTCAATTGAAACAAATTTGGCAAAATCCTCGTGAGAGTGTAGACTTGAGTCAGTTAGTCTTACACTTGAGTCAGTCAGTCTTAGACTTGAGTCAGTCAGTCTTAGACTTGAGTCAGTCAGTCTTAGACTTGAGTCAGTCAGTCTTAGACTTGAGTCAGTCAGTCTTAGACTTGAGTCAGTCAGTCTTAGACTTGAGTCAGTCAGTCTTAGACTTGAGTCAGTCAGTCTTAGACTTGAGTCAGTCAGTCTTAGACTTGAGTCAGTCAGTCTTTGACTTGAGTCAGTCAGTCTTAGACTTGAGTCAGTCAGTCTTAGACTTGAGTCAATCAGTCTTAGACTTGAGTCAGTCAGTCTTAGACTTGAGTCAGTCAGTCTTAGACTTGAGTCAGTCAGTCTTAGACTTGAGTCAGTCAGTCTTAGACTTGAGTCAGTCAGTCTTAGACTTGAGTCAGTCAGTCTTAGACTTGAGTCAGTCAGTCTTAGACTTGAGTCAGTCAGTCTTTGACTTGAGTCAGTCAGTCTTAGACTTGAGTCAGTCAGTCTTAGACTTGAGTCGGTCAGTCTTAGACTTGAGTCAGTCAGTCTTAGACTTGAGTCAGTCAGTCTTAGACTTGAGTCAGTCAGTCTTAGACTTGAGTCAGTCAGTCTTAGACTTGAGTCAGTCAGTCTTAGACTTGAGTCAGTCAGTCTTTGACTTGAGTCAGTCAATCTTAGACTTGAGTCAGTCAGTCTTAGACTTGAGTCAGTCAGTCTTTGACTTGAGTCAGTCAGTCTTAGACTTGAGTCAGTCAGTCTTAGACTTGAGTCAGTCAGTCTTAGACTTGAGTCAGTCAGTCTTAGACTTGAGTCAGTCAGTCTTAGACTTGAGTCAGTCAGTCTTATACTTGAGTCAGTCAGTCTTAGACTTGAGTCAGTCAGTCTTAGACTTGAGTCAGTCAGTCTTAGACTTGAGTCAGTCAGTCTTAGACTTGAGTCAGTCAGTCTTAGACTTGAGTCAGTCTTAGACTTGAGTCAGTCTTAGACTTGAGTCAGTCTTAGACTTGAGTCAGTCTTAGACTTGAGTCAGTCTTAGACTTGACTCAGTCTTAGACTTGAGTCAGTCTTGGACTTGAGTCAGTCTTAGACTTGAGTCAGTCTTAGACTTGAGTCAGTCTTAGACTTGAGTCAGTCTTAGACTTGAGTCAGTCAGTCTACTCAGTCTACTTAGACTTGAGTCATTCAGTCTACTCAGTCTACTTTAGACTAAGTGATGTTCTATTGAAATGTTTGTTGCTGTTTGAGATACATTGTGCCCGAGTTTGATCTCATCCAAGAAAAGTAAGCGAGGGTCTTTACAATTAAACGCTTACTTGTTTCAAGAACACCTCCTGGTTGAAATAAGTGGGACATCATTCAAAATATTTAAAAATTTTCACATTTTCAAAAATTAACCCAAAATGTAATGAGAATACTGTGCTACAATGACATTTCCAAATGTAAAACAAGAATCGGCCATTATTTTGTAACAGTCAATAAATAAATCACTGATCCAAGCCGTTAATAACTTTAAATTTGAAAACTTGTAGAAACAAGTAGAATTTTTAGAGTGTCCTGACAGGGTCTGACTACAAAACTTATTTTGGTCGCCGCTTGACAGTCATGGGTTAAAAAAATTAATAAAATAATAGCCATGAGGGAAACGGTGAACTTACGAAGTTCAGCAAACTTTATCCCAGCATTAACAGCACAAACTTGGTCTCCAAGTCGTATCAAGACAGACGGATCGTAAAAATATTACGATCTAGTAACCAGACTTTTACCTCCAGCCTTTAAACTTTTGAGTATTATTTAAGGTGGCCAGTGACCGCACTTTAAATTTCTTGTTACGCTTAACGCTTTCTTAGAAGTTTCGTGCGGGCGAAGTGCCGAACGACGGAAAATTTTGGGGCTAGCAAAAGTTGAAATGATTTATTTTTTCATTTGCTAAGCAGCGACGCAGGTGGCCAGAATTTTATGCTGCGAGACAGTGAATCAACGTCCGCGAAGAGGATCTTTTTCCGCCATGTTCTGCCTTCTGTTAATTTTTCGTGTTTTGGAATGGTAGTTTTAGTTTTGATTTATAAATTCCGTTCTTAAATTGTGTTCAATTTAAGACCTTCCAAGAACTGAAGAGGAAGGTCATAGAAATGCATTATATATGGAAAGTAGATAAATTGAATCAGAAATGAATATGAATCAACAAGGATACCTTCTCACATGAAAAATCTATTCATACTGTCCTGAACATGGATTCAAAATTCATTAAACAAATACATTTGCTACTTTTCCCCCTGAAAAAGTGGTAACATAACACGCAGGCACCGAAAATGTCGCGGACATAGTGATCGATATGAAAAAATTGATTAAGTGGAAATAAAATCCCAATCATAGTTGTGATTTACCTCACTATTAGAAGCAACTTGCAAGCCCATGACTATAAGAGAATTAAATTCATTTTGTTACGTTCCTGCAGGCTTGATTTTATCTCCAGTTCGTGAATCTGAGAAATAAGACATCAAGTTTAACATTAAAATTTGGGTTCATTTAAAGTCAATACGAAAACTTTCATTTTAATTTCGGGCTGCAATTTTGTAGCAGAAATTTCTAACAAGGGTTCGAATTATTTTTTACTTTCTTAAAGCGTGAGAAAACATTAATTACAAAGGGGTTGTCAAATCGTAAGATATTTTGTTGATAACTTGGGGTTGATTCGACTGTACAATAGCAAACAAAGAATTACATATTTCTGCTCGATTTTGACTTGATTTTGAGTTGGTGTTGGTTTAACTCATCTAATTAATTTTTAAGCATTCGTTTTAGATTGAAATTACGGGCAGTTCCCATTGAAAAAAAGCGTAAAACTTTCATATGTTAATTAAATGAACACTCGAATTTCTCATAATTTTTTATACTTTCCCACGAAATACATAAAATATTCTACGAAACCTTTTCGATATATAAGAATCGCATCGCAATAAATGAAATGTTCACCAAAGTGTGTTCCTTACTAAAAAGTTCCCATTCGTAAAAATATATCAGCAAATAAAAAACGTATGCGCAAAATATCAGCAAAGAAAACACTAAGCTTATGCAATAAATATCAGCAATGAAAAAATACGCATGAGCTTAATCTCATGTGCGCATACTCATACACAATTACACCTAAGACCTAAAATTCACCACGCACAGCAGCACTCAGCAGCTCATGTGTTTCCGACCATTAGAAATAACATATGCACACAGACTTGGTAAGCCAGTCTCTCCGGACGTCGCGAATTTCCAGAACGTGATCACTGCGAATGGTTTTGGCGTGCGCTGGAGCATTAATTTCTTGCGCTCACCTGCAAAATTCAGCGCGAGGAAACTCTGCAGAGCATTCCGAGGCCAAGTTCCCAGCACCCTTGCAGCTCGCCTGAATAATCTACGCTTCGCGAGCTTTCCTTCAAAACACTGAGCAAATGAAAGAAAGTCGCTGCATGTCTGATCAATTCTGTGAGGCGAGCGCAGTAACTCAAGCTGGTGGTGGTGGTGGACAACATTCTCGTCCGGAGACACTCTTAAATAATTTAGTTTGATAAAAACCTAGTGCATAAAATATTGTGAGTTTAAAAAGGCGTTTTTGGGAAGGACTGGGTGAATTTTCTATCGTGATACGTAGTTCTCGCTTGCCTATTTACTTTAGATTATACTGACGTAATCTATCAATGGGTAAGTACACCAACATAGTATAGTATTATTCACTGATTAATTGCATTTAATGTAATTTTTGTCATCCTCTAGCGTTAAAAACTATTCGCCCAGCATAGTGTACGTTTGAGTTGAGAGTTCTAGAATCAATAAAATTGTAAGATTGTATAGGTCTTCAACGTGCTGCCTTCTCAAGTCACTGTACTCAGTCGGGCTCTCAAGTAGTTGCATCCAAACCTGTCCACTGTAACAGTTCTGAATAACTACTAATCTTATTGTTGATGTACTGCTGGTAGAAACAATTTGTTAAAACTTTTTCCGATTCCTAAACGGCACTTGATTAAAATTTTCCATTGGATTTTTGAAATAAGTTGAAATGAGATTGTTCGTGAACACAAATGATTTAGTGATTTCTGGGCCTCCTTCTGAGAATTTTAATCTAATCTATGCAATTTGATTAGATCGAATACACTTATGTTAAAGGAACACTTGAAAATAAACTTCAGCGCACAACATACTCGTATTACATGCATGACTTGTTTTACAGCTGTCGAGTACTTCACACGTCCGTTGCACGACGCCAGCCATAGAAGGGACTTTTATTTGTTATCCACTTCATGGCTTACATTGTTTCATAGCTTTGGATTAACATCATGATTTTGAACAGTGTATTGCGATAGAAACAGATGAATTTTCTGTTGCAAATTTTTCACTTAGATTGTAGGTATTCTTTCAGTTTTGATGTATCATAACATTATTCTAAACAGACCACAGAATATGTAAGGCTTCTTAGAGAGTAGCTGCGAACATACACGGTCGTATTGTAACCAGACTGTTGTGAACTCCATGATGGAAACATCGCAATTTATTTAAAGGGTGCAGCAAAATATGTCCTCAGCTTTAAATTCGTTAATACTAATGACGCCTTAGGGTTGACAAAAGAAGCACCGAGAGTTTCATGTTATACGCGAATTTTGCGTTATCAGAACCCATAACTTTAATGCCTTTCTTCAAGAGGCTCATCGGTGGCGTCGCAAGGGTCGAAGAAGAACGTGAAGAAGAAAGGTGGAAACTCAAAGGGCAAGCGAAAACTTAATAACAAGTCGTGTACGCTCAAAAATATTCTCTTTGATGGTCCGGGGATTGGGTTTTGTTGAAAATTCTTCTCTGACGTGATCACAGAGATTATCGGAATTTAAAACTCAGCCAGACTATTCTTGGAACTATTCCACAGAAAGTAGCTCATCTTCTGGAACTAGAAAGTAAATGGCTCATCTGGAAAACTCAGCCAGACTATTCCTGCTACTATTCCACAGAAAGTAGCTCATTTTCCGACCCATAAATTCACCGTTGCTGGTCTGTAATGTCAGTTCAAAGTGATCAGCGCCGAATAATTCCGAAATCATTTCAATGGATGCCACAAACGAGAGAGGTAATTGGGGTTACCACTCGTATTGCAATCGTACTTAAGGTATCGGGGATATTTTTGTTAGATACCCTCCGCGACAAATCTCTTTAGGGATTCATGCATCAATAGGCGTATATCATCAGCCAGGCACATGTACTCTTCTATAAGAAAAACTTGAATTCGTGTGTGGATAGCATAGATTTATGTTGTTCTCAACTAGTGAGCTAACGTTTATAACGATTTTTTTAATCGCTTATAACTGGAACGTTAACTTCTCTGGATATTTATCGGCACTTGAAGTCAAAGATGTTTTCCCTTTCACCTGCTCTCATTCAATATTTTTTAGCTCAATTTCGTTTTGTTATACGACCCCGGAGGATTTTTTCCTTATTCGCTCAGTATTTAGCTAAGATTGGTCGCTCGTTGGTATCCCGAACTCAGTGCTGCAAAAAAGTTGTTTATACATTTTTAAATGATCATAATCATTCTGCTGTAAAATTGACTTTTCACTCTTTTTATAGCTTTCATTACCTACTAAGCTCAAAATTCTTAGATGCGTATTATTGACAATAAGAACATTATGTTGCACTTTTTGCAACGATGATAAGGGTTTCAGAGCGTCGTATTTTTTCCCATCTTCTATTTCTTTGTACGTTGTTGGGTTAAATAATTCAAGTTTTGTCACTTCAAATGCACAGGTTGTACAGTATGTCCCACAAATGCACAGGTTGTACAGTATGTCCCACAAAAACCCGTACGGAGTACTTATTCTACCATATCAGTAATACCATCATAATCAGTAATACCTTTTCTATAGGTTAATTTTGAAGAATAATTTTGCTAGAAATAAAATGCTCGTGGTATTCTTGTGATGGTATTACTGATAACGGGAAAATAAATACTGTACACTTTAAAATGTACGCCAGCATTAATAGGGAATAGAAAATTTTCGATATTTGTATTGCTTCATGTTATAAAGAACTGTAAACATTGAGGTAAAATTTTCATACCAAACTATGCGGAATAAAACCTATCATAACTGGGTTTTTCTTCAGTGAAGCGTGGCACAGTAAAAAGGGGTTCATTCAAATCGGACGATCGCACTGAAACTAAAATGTGAGCTCGCAATATTCTGTTCAAAAAGAACATACATTTCTTCATTAAAAAAAATATTTAATAAAACTCAACAGGAACACCGTCAGTTGTAAATAATTTCCCCTGGTGGACGAGAGTGAAGCAGAAACAATATCATGAACAACAATAAAACGAGAATATTAATTCTGAAATGCTAGGCTATGAATCAGGAATTTCCGCACCGTTCAATCTGCGACGGAACGTTGGCAATCGAGGAAATAATGATGTTTTGTGCAGACTTTGCTGCTCAACTATACATTATTTTCAGGTGCATGGAATGCAGAAAGTGTCTTGTGAAGTCACTTGAATTTTTGAATTTTTTATGCTATTTCCCCTGTCCTATTTCCCCTCGCTAGAATTCTATGATGCTATTATATTACGGTATTATGCTATTATATTATGCTAATATATTATTATATTATGCTAATATGCTATTGTATTAAGATACTATCCTGTTATATTACGCTGCTATGCTATTATATCACACTATTATGCTATTATATTACGCTATTCTGCTATTATATTTCGCTATTCTGCTACTCTATTACGATATTCTGCTATTATATCACGCTATTCTTCTATTATATTACGCTATTCTGCTACTCTATTACGCTATTTTGCTATTATATTACGCTATTCTGCTATTATATTTCGCTATTCTGCTATTATATTACGCTATTCTGCTATTATATTACGCTATTCTGCTGTTATATTACGCTATTCTGCTATTATATTACGCTATTCTGATATTCTATTACCCTATTCTGCTGTTATATTACGCTATTCTGGTATTATAATACGCTATTCTGCTATTCTATTACGCTATTCTGCTATTATATTACGCTATTCTGCTATTATATTACGCTATTCTGCTATTATATTACGCTATTCTGCTATTATATTACGCTATTCTGCTATTATATTACGCCATTCTTCTATTTTATTACGCTATTCTGGCATTATATTACGCTATTCTGCTATTATATTACGCTATTCTGCTATTATATTACGCTATTCTGCTATTATATCACGCTATTATGCTATCATATTACGCTATTCTGCTATTATATAACGCTATTCTGCTATCATATTACGCTATTCTGCTATCATATTACGCTATTCTGCTATCATATTACGCTATTCTGCTATCATATTACGCTATTCTGCTATCATATTACGCTATTCTGCTATCATATTACGCTATTCTGCTATCATATTACGCTATTCTGCTATTATATAACGCTATTCTGCTATCATATTACGCTATTCTGCTATCATATTACGCTATTCTGCTATCATATTACGCTATTCTGCTATCATATTACGCTATTCTGCTATCATATTACGCTATTCTGCTATTATATAACGCTATTCTGCTATCATATTACGCTATTCTGCTATCATATTACGCTATTCTGCTATCATATTACGCTATTCTGCTATCATATTACGCTATTCTGCTATCATATTACGCTATTCTGCTATCATATTACGCTATTCTGCTATCATATTACGCTATTCTGCTATCATATTACGCTATTCTGCTATCATATTACGCTATTCTGCTATTATATCACGCTATTCTGCTATTATATTACGCTATTCTGCTATTATATCACGCTATTATGCTATCATATTACGCTATTCTGCTATTATATCACGCTATTCTGCTATTATATTACGCTATTCTGCTATCATATTACGCTATTCTGCTATCATATTACGCTATTCTGCTATCATATTACGCTATTCTGCTATTATATCACGCTATTATGCTATCATATTACGCTATTCTGCTATCATATTACGCTATTCTGCTATCATATTACGCTATTCTGCTATCATATTACGCTATTCTGCTATTATATCACGCTATTATGCTATCATATTACGCTATTCTGCTATTATATTACGCTATTCTGCTATTATATTACGCTACCATGCTTTTATATTACGGTATTCTGGTATTATATTCCGCTATTCTGCTATTATATTACGCTATTCTGCTATTATATTACGCTACCATGCTTTTATATTACGGTATTCTGGTATTATATTCCGCTATTCTGCTATTATATTACGCTATTCTGCTATTATATTACGCTACCATGCTTTTATATTACGGTATTCTGGTATTATATTCCGCTATTCTGCTATTATATTACGCTATTCTGCTATTATATTACGCTACCATGCTTTTATATTACGGTATTCTGGTATTATATTCCGCTATTCTGCTATTATATTACGCTATTCTGCTATTATATTACGCTACCATGCTTTTATATTACGGTATTCCCCCCCGATTTATGTTATTTTCTCTCGAAGCAGCGTGAAAGCTTGACGTTATTCTCCTCGAAAGTTTCACAGCTACAACCATTTTAATGAAGAGACAAAATCTTAAGCACCAATCCGACATCTGAGTCTGTCGCCTGAAGTTCCACAGAAATTCGTGATCTTGGTATTGTCATAGAGGGAAATTAGAGCGCGCATGAAATTTTAATCATGTTATTTACGATGAGTTTTGCACAAAAGGAGTTCCTTAATTGGAAAGTCATTACTATCATGAAAGGGATCAGGGCATTTCGACAGTTGCTGTTGAGAATAATAGAGTATATTTTCGTTCTGTTTTCATCATTACAAGGAAATAAGAAGTATGTCATGACAGAAATATTGTTATAATTGGTGAACGAAAGTGCGTTTTTTTATTGTGGTTTTTAGGTAACAATAATATGGAAAATATAAAAAGATAAAATGAGGGGATACAAATAAATAGAATAGAACACAGCCTAAACAACTTGGTTGTTCTTACGTAGCATTTCAATGGACGCTCGAGACATAACAATTTTTAGTCAGATGCTACAGCAAATATTCCTCTAAGAAAATTAAACTACACGCAAGTATTAATTTATTTTTCGCTGGGACGTAAAACTCGCTACACGGAGCATCTTTAAGCAAAAATTTTTGTGTTTACTAGAACGGAAAATAATTGTTTGAGGTTGCAAGCACCAGCAACATAATTGCCCGAGAACCGGAGTAAATACAAGCCTCCTTATTTTCTCTACCATTTCAACAAGGGATCGGTCATAAAGTAGTACAACATGAAAATTGAGGCTTCTCAGCTTTCTCGCTCCTGAAGTGTGGCCATCAAATTCAACAGAGCGTCTTTCTGAATAGCTAATTTGTATTCTATGAAGAATACATGCTATCCTATCATATCGTGCTACCACACCATATCGTTCTATCCAAAGTCTATTTCGGAAACCATCTCCTTCCTATACGTGTCTATTCACTATCCTATACGGCTTGTGAAATAAACCATTTCCTGCCGAGAAGTGAATTTCCTGTTGAAATAATTTATGCCATATTTAACGTCGTAATTCATGGATGGAAATGTGCCTTGTTTATGGTATTAAATAGGCCTCCAAATGATGTGAATTTGTCAATTCATGGTATGAAAAACATCTTATTTATGACATGGAAGGTCATCTCATGGTATAAAATACGTTTTTTCAAGTTGTGAAGTATGTATTTTCTTTCTGTGTGGCACATCTTTTTGTGGTATGAAATTCACCGCAATTCATCCTCACAGGATATAAAATATCTTTTTACAGTATAAAAAATAGTTTTTCACGGCATGAAACGCGTTATCTAATGGGAAGGAGTGCAATTTTAATCGTTGGAAAAAATCTCTTTTTGTTATAAAAATGTTTTTTCATTATATAAAGTACGGCACTTCATGATATGAAAATAGCATGTCATGGCGTGAGATGCTTCTTCTCATTTTGATGGCAAAAATCGTTTTCTCGTTTTTGGCGCTAAATGCACCTTCCAATGACGTGAAATACGCTTCATCAAATTCATCTTCTAGCGGTATGACATACGTCTTCTCACCGACGGTATGAAACGTCATCTCATGGTACGATTCAAGTTTTCTCGTAGCATGAAATACGTTTTCTCTTTGTATAAAATGCATATTCTTGGTCAATGAAAAATCTTTAATGGTTTGAACAGGGTCATCTTACGGTATGAAATATGAACCGCATAATATGAAATCTCATCCTATTGATGCTCCTCTGAACTGAAAAAACAAACAAATTATCGCCAAAGAAATTAAAATGACCTTTTTCTACAAGGTGAAAACGGTAATAAGCTTATACGAAACACCACTCGAGCTGAAATCACGAGCGTAAACGATTGTTTCAAACTATCAAAATAATTTATTTACCAGAAGCGATATTTTCTATCCGGGAAGCGTAGCACAAAACTGAAGAACGTTCCGCCTTCTTCTGTTTGGTTTTCCACCCCGGAATTTGGAGCCGGTCCGGGTAGCGAAGCACAAAACTAAATAACGTTCTGCCTTCTTCTGTTCGGTTTTCCACCCCGGAACTTGGAGCTGGTCCGGGTAGCGAAGCACAAAACTGAAGAACATTCCGCCTTCTTCTGTTTGGTTTTCCACCCCGGAATTTGGAGCCGGTCCGGGTAGCGAAGCACAAAACTAAATAACGTTCTGCCTTCTTCTGTTCGGTTTTCCACCCCGGAATTTGGAGCCGGTCCGGGTAGCGAAGCACAAAACTGAAGATCGTTCTGCCTTCTTCTGTTCGGTTTTCCACCCCGGAATTTGGAGCTGGTCCGGGTAGCGAAGCACAAAACTGAAGAACGTTCCGCCTTCTTCTGTTTGGTTTTCCACCCCGGAATTTGGAGCTGGTCCGGGTAGCGAAGCACAAAACTGAAGAACGTTCTGCCTTCTTCTGTTCGGTTTTCCACCCCGGAATTTGGAGCTGGTCCGGGTAGCGAAGCACAAAACTAAAGAACGTTCTGCCTTCTTCTGTTCGGTTTTCCACCCCGGAATTTGGAGCTGGTCCGGGTAGCGAAGCACAAAACTAAAGAACGTTCTGCCTTCTTTTGTTCTGTTTTCCACCTCGGAGTTTGGAGCTGGTCCGGGAAGCGAAGCACAAAACTAAAGAACGCTCCTCCCTCGCCTGTTCGGCATGGGGGCTTCCAGCCCGGAGTTCTCAGCCGGGTTTCTTCCGCCAAGCCCTTTATGGTAATGGTGCGTCCGATGGTGGCACATCCGGTCCTAACGTCTACTCATAAGTGCGACAAAAGAGCGACCGAGTTTCAAGAAAAAGCCAACTCTCCTGGCAAACAGTCTTGAAAAAATGATTGAATGGCCTAACCAAAAATGAGTAAGCGCAGATGATCTGGTTGGTGGTAGTCGTAAGTTTCTGTTTTGTCATTCGTTGATGAAAAAATTATTAAATGGCCTAAGTAAAACTCAGTGAAACCAGATGATCTGCTAGAGTCTGGCCATGAGTTTCTGCGTTAGTGCCAATTGCTGATAATAATTTTATCTCACAAAATGATATAACAGTTTAAATAGCGAACGTTAGACAGGGTTTAAAATAAATTTCCTGTTAAGTGGCACTAATCTTTTTGTTTAATTTCATGTTTTGATAAACGCTTTCGCGCAAATTCTCAAACAATTTACTTATTTTTTTTTTGTTCTTCGACTAGATGGGAGCTCCCGTACTCCATAATAATGAATGAATTTCAGATTAAGAAAATTCATAAAAATATATACTTCTCATGGAGCCTATTGCTCCCACCTCACATGTTTGGGAGCTATTATTTGACTTAGTATCGTAATTAACCGACTCAGTCGTCGGAGTAAAGGGATTGTTCTACCACATTTGTTCCTGTTGTACATTTAGTTTCATTATTCTCTTTTTATCCCGATGATGATAAACTAAGTTATGACGACACATTTACGATACTCGAACTTCTTTTAACAATCGAATCTTGGTTCAGGATACAAATTTTAATTACTCGATAATTAACCATAGGTTAATTCAACTAAACTCGCATTAGCTGCACTGAAAACATCGTGGATTATTTTTCCCAATTTTATTCCTAAACAAGAATAAATTTCGTTTGCTTTTCTTCTTTCAGTATTTTTGGCTTTGGAAATTGTCGCTATTTTGACATCGTCATCATTGAACTACAGTTCAAAATTTACTCAATCGTTGCTGCCCAGCCAGTTTTTGCTGAACACTTTCCACTATTTCTTCCTTCTATCCAAGCTCACTATGCATGTTGATTTCCTTATAATGTAAGTTAAAAAATAAAAAGAACATTGTTCCTACTGAATTACCTGAAATATTCTACTAAAAACAAGCGTTTTGATTTTCTTTCAATTCGATCTTCAGTATTGTAATAAATATAAAAAATCTTCCATTCAGCGTTTTCGACAACGCCAACTTAGCATTTAACTAGACCTAACCCTCAGTGATAAGCTGCGTATTCTCCACAACATAACCATCACATTTAATTTTCCCATACCCTCTTCGATAAGCAACCACCACATTTACCTTGCCCTTACCCTCATTGAAAAGCAACTACTACATTTATCTAGCCCTCACCCTGATTGATAAACTACCACCACATTTAACTAGCTCTTACCCTCATTGAAAAGCAACCACTACATTTATCATGCCCTTACCCTCATTGACAAGCAGCCACTACATTTATCTTGCGCTTACCCTCGTTGATAAAGAATCACTACATTTATCTAGCCCTTACCCTCATTGCTAAGCTACCACTACATTTCACTAGCCCTTAATCTCATCTATAAACAACTGCCACATTTATCTAGCCCTTACCCTCATTGATAAACTACTACTACATTTAACTAGCCCTTACCTTCATTGATAAGCAACCACTACATTTATTTTGCCCTTACCCTCACCGATAAACAACCACTGCATTTAACCAGCTCTTATCCTCATTGATAAACAGCCACTACATTTCACTAGTCCTTACCTTCATTGATAATCAACCCCGACCTTTATCTAGCCCTCACCATCATCGATAAACAACTACCACATTTATCTTGCCCTTACCCTCATTGATAAACAACCACTACATTTATCTAGCCCTTACCCTCATTGCTAAGCAACTACTACATTTATTTTGCCCGTACCCTCATCAATAAACAACCACCACATTTATCTGGCCCTTACCACCATTGATAAGCTGAGCACTCTCCACACTCACCTCGCTCCTTCAGCACAAACCTCCTCTTGAATCCAGCTCAAGATTCCGCCGCCCCTCACGCGTTCGCGGCGACGCTCGTCGCTCCCCCGAGTCCTGAGCCGTGCCACAAGAGGGTGCATAAGTCTGGCAGACGACCATCACGGAGACACAAACGACTGTCCCAACACAACCCAACACATGCACTGCTCCGCTCTGAACAATGAACAAGCTCGAGAACATGCAAATAAATCTGACAATACGCAAGATTTGAGTGTCATGCCGACGGTCTTCGTGAATCCCGAACACGGTCTAGGGTGCTGGAGATTTCGGAAGGGCTTGAATAACGAAGGAGCAGGACCCGAGCTCAAGTGTGTTCGGCTGACGGTCTGTTGTAAAAAGAGGCTTGAGTGTTCTAACTCTTAGAAACAAGCAAGGCGGCTGTTAAATTTTGAAAAAAAAAAATTGGAGCTTGCGCGCGAAACGTAAATCAATATTCAAAAATAACAAATTTCGGCTTAAAAAGCTATCAAAACGACTTTTTTAAGTTTCACGTTTAATAACCGTGCAATGAATATCACAACACGAGAATATTCACTGATATTGTCATTCAGTACGATAGTGTTGTTACGGTACATTTCAATTTCTCACAAGTTTGATTCTGCCTTAAATATTTGGACACGAAGAAATGTTCGACTGTAAAATACGTTGATACCTAACTTCACTCTTCGCATCTTACGCATGACAAGTCCCAAAAATCTTCGATCAACTTGTATCACAGTGACACCGATGGTAGTACAGAAGTATTTATAATTATCGTTGAATGCTTCGAATGATTTGCATTGAGTAAAATGATATGTTTTTACTTCGCGTCACGGCGTCACTAAGATGCCGATATTCTGTTGCCCGCCATAGGACGACTTTGCCTTTCGATCCCAACTCCGGAACGGATTAATATCGTATGGCGGGGGTCCACCGTATTCACGAAAATAATGCATAAAAGCTATAGGTATTTCATACACCAAGCAATTAATGTATAAGCTGTTCATGAAAAATGATCCTAAGAATTTCATTCGATTGCCGACAGAAAATGTATAAACGCGTTGACTGCGTTTGCGAAGTTGCTGCGGTTGGTTCGGTTGGGTAGGAAGTAGCAGAATAGAAAAGCCGTCTTTAATCCTTGATAACATTTTTACCCTTTCTCTGAAGCAAGACAAATATAATTGCACTATAACATATAAATTCGCATGCCATAGTCTGGTTGATATAAATGTAGTAAAATATGGTACGTTAAAGAGCGAGTTCGTCTTTTGCTGCTCAAATTTGTAATTTTTGGTCATCAGTCATAAATTTGATGGAGGTTGAGAATCGTGGCCCAAAAGGCTCATTGCACAACTCGTGTTTTGCATAATAGTGACGAGTGTTATTTGTTGCTAATAAAAATATGGGAAGTGTAAATGGCAATGTGCGTTTCAAATTTAAAACTCGCTGAATTTGAGTTGTGTTTTGGTTTTTTTCACAGTCTTTCATAAACGGTGTGCTTCCCTGATGAATATTAAAGTTGAATTACACAATGAAAGCATTAAAATTGGAAAAATCGAAATAACGTTCGTATTGTCAGCACTTCAACCAAAATATAATTGGCTTTTCAGTAATGTTAGTCACGGCATTTATATAGTGCCTATGTTTTTTAACGCAACAAAGGAATCGCTTTATTCCCTCAAAGGTATTACCCTGTAATTACATTGGATATGGCGTAAATGAATTGTTTTGAGTACACATTAAAATTGTTGTCCTAACACCGACGATGATTTCATATTTTCTCGATAGTAGCATGTGTTTTTACGTTACCTTTTAAAGGTATTACCTTCAAAATTTTATTCTCATTATTACTTATTACGTTAGCTATCGCGGAAATGAACAAATTTGAATACTCATTAACATTGTCGTCCTAACAACGACGATGATTTCACATTTTCTCTTTAATAGTAAATAATTTCAACTTTCATTTTGAAGGTATTACCTTAGTATAACGTTGGCTATCTCGTAAGTGAACAATTTTGGACACACAATAACATTGCCGTTCTAACAACGACGATTATTTCATATTTTCTCGTTAATAGCAAGTCTTTTTAAGTTGGAGCAGCAGTCATTTATCAAGCACAATTCAAAGCTCGTTTGGCAGCGAGGAACTGCGCCAAATGAAAGCTGAAATGCGAGCTTCTTGGTTCTTGTCGCGAGTCCTGGAATTTACGAGCGAAGACTCGCCGCGCTC
The DNA here is from genome assembly GCA_030386875.1 of Morinoia aosen. Taxonomy (NCBI): domain Eukaryota; kingdom Metazoa; phylum Arthropoda; class Malacostraca; order Amphipoda; family Talitridae; genus Morinoia; species Morinoia aosen. The sequence continues at coordinate 45,454,330 of CM059577.1, read as the reverse complement.
CTGCGACGGAGATTAATTGACTTTTTAACTCTTATAAACGCCTAAAAAACTCGAAAATTAACGAACAAGTGCTTCTGAACCCAAACAAGAGCATAGGATTCAAAATAATGCTTGCCCTTCGACCCGAGTTTCGAAAAAAATGCTTCTGAACCCAAACAAGAGCATAGAGTTCGAATTATGAACCCAAACAAGAGCATAGGATTTGAAGTAATACTTGCCCTTCGAACCCGAGTTCCGAAAAAAAACAGAAGCTGCCATAGAAGTTTGAGAGTAGCGCTGTAGTGAAAGGTGTGATAGAAACACCTTTCACCATAGTGGCATGTATAATAGAAAAACCTCAACATTTTTGATTAGCACGCATATCAAGTGGTCTTTATTTACAGTGTTGCTTTTCGTTATAACATTTCTATGCTCAGCACTATGAGCCTTCACTTTCAGTTCTGGTTAGCATCCGCAAAAGTTATTTTAATTAGTCAAAGCAATTTTGTCATTTCCTGTGTAAAACTTTACCAAAAATATCGGGAACTAGTAAAATGCGTGGATATGTATTTATCAATCATTTATAATTAAAATTTCATTGGGATAACAAATCATCTTGCGGATAATCAGCAACAATGACAATATAGCAATGAAGTCCGATGCTCGCTACTGGGTGATCAAGCATGAGTGACAATTTTGATTAGTACAAAATCTAGTGAACTAAAGAAAAACACTAACATAATCCACGTTTTTCCAGCTCTCTACGCTAGGAGGTTTTATTATTCTGTAGATATGGTACCGGATGCATGAAATACATATATTGCTCTAATTGTGTCATTTAAAACAACTCGGCCTGTAGCTTCCTTGCTTCTTCCAAGTTTACTTGATGCTCTCTTGCTTACTTACTTAGTCTGTCTCCAATCATACCTTGAAAAATGAATGAATAAACGGTGCAATTTTCTTCTTGAATTGCAAGCCATTTACAAATATTGAAATGTAATCAAAACTTTTTCTGACACAAAATAAAATAACTGAAAAAAGCACGATTTAAACTTTTCGTTTCAAAGTAGTGTCCAGGAACATAGCTGCCAATTATAAAATACAGCCGTTATTTTTGACGTAGCGTGTACATTTTTATAGCAGCACTTTTGCATTTCGTCTCTTCGTTCGCACAATTATATTACTTTACTGCCCGCAAAAGCAAATTAACCCGTACGTGGTCCTCCTTCCAGGTCTAAAAGTTCAGTAAACACTTAACTAAAATAGCTACTTCGCTAATAAATACGACCATCACAAACATTATTCTTTATAGGGTGTTCGCCTAGTCAAAAAAGAGACGGTGCTATTTTAAGTTAGAACCACGATTCTTCGTAACGTAAGGTTTTAAATGATGGAAAGAGACATCAGTCTCAGATCACGTCTCTTAGTGTGTAAGTGCACGATACAACGTCACTGAATCGTGCAACTGCAGCCTTATCTTACGTTCTCAAAATGTGGTGAACAGACGCCACTTTTACTATATTATACTGCATCTATAACAATACGAAAAGTATACTGCAATTGAAGCCTTATCTTATGTTCTCAAAATATGGTGAACAGACGCCACTTTGACTATATTATACTGCATCTATAACAATACGAAAAGTACCATAATTATTTTTCAAGTTTCAGGGTCTTTTTAGTTTGATCATTTAGCGGTGCACGTTTCAAAATGTCTAGAGAACTTGTTTAGCGATGATCGTTCCTGAAAAATCTCTATGAAACAAAGAAGTTCGGCGTTCTGCTAACCTTCCCTGCCATCCCCTGGATCAGGTAGAAAGGTTAAAGTGGTGGAATATCTCCACTGGAAATATTAACAAAATGTAATGACATATTCGTAGTATATGATCTAGAATTCAATTTTTTTAACATCTCGTTGCCTTAACAATGAAAAACTGTTTCTACATTTTCCACGATTGTTTTTTTACCGATAACATGACTGTGATGACTTCAACAAATATCTTTAAGTGTTTGCTATTTTGTTATAAATATGATAGTAAATGCAATGTTCCTTCATTGTTTATGAATTGTTTTTCCCCGTCAGCCAGATTTTTTTCGCGTAGAATTTAATGTTTTTGTAGTTTAAAAATGTCATCACAATCTTTTTTGCATGCAGTTCGTTAAAAGTTCTGCCAGATATATTTTCCGATGAGCATGTAATATGTAGTTGTATTCGTTTTATATTCTTCGTTTTATAACTTTGATGCTATAACTCGAAATCACCGTTAAAGAATTAAATTTCGATTTTCAAAAAACTTCGCTCTGAATGTTTTGCACAGTAAAATCGAATGGAAAGTATTGATCGTTAAAAATGAGTCTGGAAGTTTTGCTCAACACTTTATTTTTGTTTCTGCGGTTAGTAACCGTTGGTTTAGCTAGATTGTAAGTAGCAGAATTGGGAAACGGACTTCACTGCTCAAAAACACTTTTATCCTTCTTGAAAAATATCAAACATACGATTGGACAACATTTCACCTCGTATGATAACAATTGTTTTGAAAGAAGGTCGTGAAACAGATGAAATGTTATTCTTTTATGCCGGTGCGTGAATGAGCAATTTAGCGACTGGTACACATATGGCCCAATACGCGGGGAACGTGAAAATGAATATCACATTCCAAAACGTAGCAATCCATTGCACCGTGATGTAAATTTTTCGAAGGGCAGCCCATTTTTTCAACTCCGTGGGTTCCACGAGCTCCGAAATATGACTGCTGCTTCAAGTCTGTTGATGATTTTTGTTTAGAAAGAAATGTCATTAGTGACAACCCTCCTGCTCTCATGCACTCTCAATTCTTAAAAGGTTTTACCGTAGCAGTAAATGTTGGTTAAATAGCAGGTGAATGCGTTCTTACATTTTTAAGACGTGCTACTTCAGCAAAAATAGCGGAAAAAAGATAGAAGCTAAAAGCGGAAAAGATAGAAGCTTTTTAGCTTCTTTCTTTTTTGCGCTATTTTTGCTGAAGTCACACATCTTCCAATTGTGTGTAGGCGTTTGTTACAATTTTTTTTAAATAAAATATTCCACGTTTCTAAGCGTTCAATTAATTTAAAGTCTTCCTCTTTGTCGAAAATTTAAAAGTTTTAAAAAGCTTCAATTCTATTTAGCACAGTTCCCATATTCATCGCATGATTTCAATTTACTTGCATGAAAAACTTACGAGCAAATATCAATAGTTCCATTCAGATTTACTAGCACATTAATAAATTTCGACTCCCGAATCAAGATACAAGAGAATTGGCAACGACTTTTCCAATTTATTTACAAGTTAGCATTCATTTCTTTCTGAAATACGGCCTACTTCGAAGCATAAAATTTCTATCATAGAATATCCGACGAGACGAAAGTATACGCATGATTTTGAGCGAACGAAAATTTTCAATACGTAGCTCCTATCTTCATTACTGGACGTGCATCGAAATTGTCATAGATAAAATTTAACCACGATTTTTTTAATAGGCAGTTGGATTTTATTGCATTGTCAATGTCCTATTTTCCGCTTTTGTTCCTAATATCTTTATTTTGAAGGCTAACTCAATACAAGTGATCTTTCAACAGTCAAATCATAAAGCAAACCTGTATTTTATTCTACAGAATTTTTTACCCATCGAGGGGCATTGAACAAGCAAGGCAAGAGGTTTTGCTAACCAAGTTTGTCTATTCTATGCTTTGGGGGCTGACACCCTTAGGGGGCGGTACCGCTAGATTTTCTTGTTCCCAGTCTAGCTTCTACGCCGGAGCATGCATGTTTTTCGCCGCCTAAGCGATTTAATTACTTGGGCCGGCGTGCATGCCGGTGGCGAAAAGTTGGACTGGGTTATGTTCTTCTCTTCGGAGAGTCGTTGAGCGGTGGAACGCGGTGTTGGTGCAGTCAGTTATGACGTCCCTGTGGTGATTTATTTAGAAAGGTCGTGAAACAGATGAAATATCATTCATTTATACTGCTAGGTGAATGAGAAAATTTACGGACTGCAACACAAAGGCAGGGAATGTTTTGAGGAATATCACATTCCATATCGACACAATCTATTGCAACGTGAGGTAAATTTTTGGTATTCTCCATTCGAAACTGATTGCATCTGTTTTTTTTTATATGAGGCCCCTATAATCACACGGTGCCAAGCGTCAAATACATCTAGCAAAAATGAGTTATGTATACCGCTGTCATCCCCAAGTTTTCCTTTGTCTGGAGAGTTAGCCGCAGGTACAGGAAGATAGCCACAAAATGGTCGAATACCTCTATAAGTTGCTGAGATCCTATGGCTTCTAAATTGCCAAACTTTGATTCCGTGTTTTCTGACGTTTAAAAAGCGGCGCTTTCTTTTTTGGTACCGTATAATTCAAAGAGCCTCATATGTAAAGCGTTATGAGATGACTCATAACAACTTATAGGTAGGCCCTCACAGCTTTGTGGTCACTTTGCTTCTTTCAGTTTCCGGTACTTCTTTGCTGTCTCTTCTTTGTTTTTCTTTCCTGTTTATTCCTAACTTGGTGTTTCTATGGACAATGTAGTCGGTGTGGGGGCACATCTAGTGCATAGTTTTCCTTTTTTCCTAAAACCGTTCTCTTTCCTATTTAGGAACGCATTTTTTGCGGTTTGGGGAGCCTAAACCAATATCCAAAGTTGTCTATTCCACTGAAATTGTCCTAGAATAGTATATGAGCCCTAGTAATCATCTATGAGTTTCAAAGTAATGCATTCAGAGGAGCTTTTCTACTGTTCACCCTATAGTTTGAAATCCGAATAATAATTCTCTTAAAGCCAAGTTTCTTTTCCATTTTCTGCATATTTTTCTCTAGCTAAGTAGGTCTGCAGTCACGAAGTTCTACCGGTTTTGGAGCATTTAAAATAATCTCAAGTATCTAATTTCATGTTGCACACTACCCTGAGCATAAAACCTTGCGTCCTGCCATGTAAAAACTCCTCAAAATTCCTCACAAAGTATAAGTCTCATTACGCAAAAACGTTTTCGTACTAGCTCCTATCAGAAGCGATTATTTCGCGTAATAAATTCACTATTTCAGGAACTTCAGACGTAACTTCTTTGCCGCTCAGTCGATATTAAACTCAACGGTTTGAAATAACAACGTAGATTTTACACAAAAGCTCGCTTTGCAGCTTCAACTGATGTCAAAAGAGACTACTTATTCAAAAACGCTTCGCCTATTTCCTCAAATTTGTACTTCCCTGCTATATGGGAAGCTTTGACTCACATGCAGCCCACTTTCAAGTGTTGGAACGGATCCGTGTCTACGTTTCGAACGATGCCTTTGAGCAAGACCTTTACAAATCTGCTCTAGACATTCAGCTCGAAACACTTAAGAGTGCGCAGTCTGGATGCAGCATCTAACGTTATTTGGAAGTAAAGTGAAAGTCCGGAGACGCATTTGAGCGGGAGCAGGTCTCTGTAATCCAGTTACTGAAGTCTCCCTCGTTCCGGCACATTACCCACCCTTCTGTGTCCCCTAGTTCTCTTCCTCAGATAAATCTCTGCTTTTCCGTCTTATCTCCCGTTTGTGCACTGCTCTCTGACAATGGTGCAGCTTATTCATTTGTGCGATAATACCATGCATGTGTGATGCTCATGTTTATATTTTTTACGCACGCGTGGTATGATCAACTGTGATACGGCAATTAATGTTTTCCTATGTACCATGCATGTGTGATGCTCATGCTTATATTTTTTACGCACTCTTGAAAAAATCAATGGAGATGCGACATAATACCATGCATGTGTGATGCTCATGTTCGTGTTTTTTTGCGTTGGCTTGGGAAGATGTACGGAGATGCGACGGTTATTAATGTATTCATATGAATTTTTGGTCTAACTTCATTGTGAAATCTGATTCCTCGTGTTACAACTTGACATATTATTTGCTCAAGTATGAAGATACAAAGTTCTTTCAAGTGATGTAAGTTTTCCAAATTAAAATGAAGTACTGATTCCGAATGAAAACAACCATGACTTGAGAGAAGAGATGAAATGTGGAAGATAGGCGCTCCGAATTTATTTTGATATTCACAAAAAAATTAGCATATTTTGTAGTTTGATGAAGTGGTTTAGATCAGTATGTTTTTCAAACTATGAATTCTGCAATGCATTGTCCAAATATGAGAGCAATTAATAAATTAGAACGTAATCAGACAAAAACACTCGTATGCCTATCATTCTGAAAATATATCCAGAAATTTCCCAAAATTTAATGATCTGTTGTTTGGTATTGATATGCGTTATTATAAACGTTCCAACAATTTTTTATAGAACTTTAAATTACGTTAAATACCGTAGATCCCTTAAAACTTTTATGACATAAATCAAATAAAAACAACATTTTTCAAACGATCAAATGTGTTCGATGTTCTCATTGCATCCAAAGCAATACAAATGCTCCATAATTTTTATAACTTTAAATTACGTACGTTAAATTTTAAATATCGTAGATTCCATGAAATTTTTATGGATAAATTAAAAAAACTTTTTTCGAGGTACTCATTGCCCCCAAAACAACTTCTGGAGAGCAAAAGTAAAAAGAATCTTCAGCTACAGCGACAAGACCAAGCAAGGTATTACTGCAAACAAACCAAAAGCTCGCCAAGACGCAAAATTTTTATGCCCTCACCGGAAACATCTGCGAGATATAAATGAAAACGAAAATGTTCGGAGAGACGCAAAATTTGATGGCCCTCGCTGCATGAAACAAAGCGCGCCGCGTCTCCGGAAATAGAACGGTCGGATGGACATGAACTCGAGCATCGCTCTTAAGATAGACCGTTTTATGACGGCCGCGAAGAAGTCAAGTTCAGCAGGAACCATGAAGGCAGGGATGAGCTGGAGACAACGGCGATAGGAGAGAGAGGGACTAAAATATGCAAGAGAAGGCATGAGCTTGTGTTTTACGACCAGGGAAGAACTCCAGTGGATATGTAATGCAACGGAGACTTGGAGGAAAATAATGAACAAAATGTTCAGATTAGGCTGCACAAATCTTTGGTGTAGAACCTCTAAAGAAAAGTGGACACCCTTCGAGAACGAAGTTGAAGCCAAGAACAGGAAGGTGCTCCTATAGCGTGAAGTCTACCTCACTGCAGCATGTGATCTACCTCTAGCTAATACTATAGCGTGAGGTCTACCGCACTACAGCATGTGATCCACTTCTAGCTAGTAATATAGTGCAAGGTTAAGTTCGATTAGGTTAGGTTTCTATTGGATATTACTTATTTCCATACATTTAATTTAGCGATAAAAACTTAATATGCACATCTCAAACTGCACCTGAGTAAACAATATACGGCGGTAGACCTCACGCTATAGCAGCACCGCAAATCAATGCTGCGCATATTTCCCGCCATCAATTGTGCTCGTGGAGGTCCAACACATTAGTAGTGTACGCATAATTTTTTGCCCAAGGGGCTTAATTATTAAATATTCATCAGAGTACTTTCATCAGAACGCTTTTCTCACTACAAAAGCGGACTTCTCTTATTCGATATTACGGCGAGGGCCTGTTCAACAAAAATTTTTGCACCTGGAATTCAGAGTTATATTAATTATTTGTCGTTCCTACATTTTGGTTTAAAATTCTTGAGAAAAAAAATGAAAAAAACAAGATAATACTTCGAAATGAGTCTGAAGTGTGACTGGCCAAATTGAAAAACCAAACACGAAAACAAAATGAAGAGAACAGAAAAACTTCTTTATTACTTTTAAAATACTTGTAGGGATCTGACATGCTTCAAAAATACCCTAATTTTAAAAACACTACAATTACTGAACTCCACTATACTACTCAACTTAAATTTATGTTTAATTTGCAAAGTTCGCGAAGGAAAAGGCCTGCAAATACGACAGCCAAACTCTGTTGACAAAAACTTTGCGTCTGACTCAAAGTTTTTAATTGCTGCGAGTTAGGCCGAAGGTGAGGACTACGCTGAACTTACATTTGCTGTTCAGCTTTTGTTCGTTCACATGAAACCTTCGTTTAGAAATATATGTCAGAGTAACGACAGTAATAATAAATCAATATTTCTGTAATCATGGCATGTACATATTTTTCAAACATAAAATTTAATTGATGAGAATGAATGACGTCTAAATTTATTATTTTAATTTTGAGTTTGATGATTTTGAAATGTTATGATTTCATGGGCAAGGAAACAAGTTGAACAATAATTATCAATTTGATGGGAAATGATGAAGATAATCAAATTTAAACACGATGATATACGTTCGAGTAAATGGATAAAACCCATTTTGACTAAATAACATGATTAGAGAGGGGATTTTACGGCCTTATTTAAATTGTTAGTTGGATGATTGTAAGCAGTCTTCAGACCGGATAGATGTAGGTACTTGATGCAAAATTACGTGTTTTATCGAGAATTTGCACGCTATCAATATTTAGGGTTTTTATCTCTTTAGACGCTTACTCTCTAAATTAAAAAAGTTCACTTGCGCGTAAATAGTATCTACATTTAGATATTCCATCGGTGTGGGCTTCTGCTATTTGAATCTAGAAATTTATTCAGTGGGAATTAATATTTCCAACAAATAGATCTCCCGTAAATTTTCCTCCTCTTACGCATGAAATTTCGTTTGCAAGGTTCTGTTTCATGTCAGTTACCGAGGGTCAAAATCTTGCTTAAGAGTTATAATTTATTTTTTGACCATGATTGAGATACAGAAAACTTCGAGTACGAAAATTTTAATTTTCTGTGGCTGCAACCTTCCGGTAGTAGTCACTCACCCAGAAATGAGGGCGAAAATGCACTGATGGAATGAGGGTTAAATTACAATAAATCTCAACCAAATCATGAGGTCTAGAAGAGTCCTGTTTCCAGATTGTTCTCAGCTACCCAGAATCTGATTAACAAGCTTGGCTGCTATGAGATAATACTTCTTCAAGACGAGGGTAAAGTGGGATTGAGCAAATATTGCAAAACCTATCACGGCAACTTTAACATAAGCAGAACAGGAAAACTTCATTATTACTTTTAAAATACTTGTGGAAATCTGACATGCTTTTAAAATACCGTGATTGTAAAAACACTACAATTACTGATCTCCACTATACTGCTCGACTGAAATTGATGTTTAATTTTCAAATAAATATTCCATGAAATCCTGCGCTGCTACTCATAGAATTATGTAGGCAACATAGTCTCGAATTTAACACTTCGACCGGAATTGGTTCAACTAAAATTCAATAGTCAATTCAAATGTAAAATCACTTGTAATTTAGCAATTTTAAAAATATCAATCTATAATTGTATCCTGTCTTCATTTAGCTTTATTCAAGTATTTGTGAAAATTGAGTTTGTAACAACTTGTCGGTCAGCAGTATTATGAAAATCCCCTCCTTGGCCACCGGTGGCGCACGTCGCGGTTAAGGTGTTAAAACGTTCATTAAACAGCACGAAGGAATGTACCAGCTGAAAATCAGTCATACACAACATACCTTTAAGGGTCTCTAATTTAAAACGTTTATTACGAAAAAATTTATTAACTGAAAACCAGACTCACGCATGAATTATCATGAATACGTGTTCCTAGAAGCACACGTCAAGAATCGGTCTGGTCTAACGTAACCGAGTGAAAACGTTCATTACACCAAGAAATTTTTTAACTGAAAATCTGACGAACGCAACACTCAATATCCTGGAAACGCGGTCCTAGAAGCACACGCCAAGACTCGGCCAGGTCTCCGGAGCTGCGCGCTTCATCTCCATCTCTTTGGCACTCAAAGCTCTTGGAAAAACTTCTGAAAAAGTGGCATATTTTTGCCGCACGCCTCTCACATCAAAAGCCGTACGGGAGTTCCCTCACTAATCTCATATGGCGCTCTTTTGATAACTCCAGCGCCCCACCGGCCCTCACCGCAGCCTCCAGAATCTTGAAGAACTTTCATCGGAATATATAGTTCTTGGATCGAAGACGAAATCTAAATTTGCACATGGATTACCTGGGATTTAAATTCTGGGATCGCCAGATTTTGGCTTCGCTCCAGAAACTTTCAGGTTTCTATTAGGCGTAAAAATAAGAAGGAAATAAATGTGCATGGAAGCCGTGTCACCAAATTTTATCTATCCTTTTTAAAAATGGCCCACGATGCGAATGTTACATCGAATTAATGCGTGTGGTATTGAATTTTGTATTTCAAGCAAGTAATTTGAAGAAAGATAAAATAGATGAAAGGCGAACCGTTACTTAAGCTTCTTCAAAGGATTGTTTCAATGTTTAACAATTAGCTATATAATAACATAATATTTCACATCATTTGGGGCTATTTTTACAATTCAATCTGTTCTATTCCTAAGAAAATACCCGTTAAACTCAAACTGATAATAGTCAATGTAAGTAATTAATTCACACAATAAGGCAAAAACCGATTTATACGCCAGCTTTTAGATCAATCGAATAGATAAATATCGACTGATTTGACTCATTTGAAAACTACTAGAATAATTAACAAGAAAATAAATTACAATTTTGCTCTCAAAGAAATGTCAAAATGCAGCTTGCTTTATTTAATTAGCCCCAATACAAGTCGTTCATTCCGCATTAACGCCCACGAGGACATGCAAGAAATCAATCATTGGTCATTTAAATGAATTGGTAAAGATTCGACGGTAATGAAGTAAGGTTTCTTGACCACCAAAAATTGAACGTATTATCTTATATCAGTAAAAAATTTACAGAAACCTCAAATGTACTAGTTGAATTTGATTTGCTCATAAACAAAAAAAAATAGTTTCTGAGAACCCCACATGTACGTATTCTCGAATTAGATGACTAGATTCATTTTCCTGGCCAAGTCCAAGATCCTACTCAACGAGACGCTTCATGCGTTTAGCATGAGTAGAATTTAAAAGTGGTGATGTCAAGAATTTTATCATCATTATTGAATTCGTGCGATAGCTCGTAACACAGTGCAACTATATTATAGCCCTTTAACGCCCAAGTGGACTGTACGGTCCTCTTTCAAAAATAACAGTAATATATTGTTTTTCTTATTCAATTTGTTCACTAATGTGTCCTTTGAACTTCACTGCCGAGTGGCAGTTCCTTCCCCATCTTGATAACAGTGACTACCTAATGCCAGTGTCTGTTTAGTGATAGTGGTTGTGATAACGGTAATATGAGTTTTAAAATGTGGGCGTTAAAGGGATAATGTACTTGTCGAGTTACACTACTTGAACGACTTAATTTTCTGTTTGTGTTTTTCTCCAATTTTTCTAATTATCGTTTTCCCTTATATGTTGTAAGTTCATATCGAGTAGATTATTTACCATTCTAAATTCTCCTACGACTGCTAAAATTGTTTTTCTCAAGTCGTATGGGCTCAAATTCATGTTCAGCTTATCACTACTTGTTTGGCATTCTTTATTTCTTCCTCAAAATCAATTTGCTTTCTCTACAAAATTTGCAGCACCAGTATATAGATTCTGTGAGTAGGTGTTGCTGAAACCGAATATTTTAGAATCGTTTTGGGTTCTTTTTACGAAATCTATGACTCACATTGAAATTTTTTTCATTTTTGCGTGTCTTTGTGGCTGGAGAAGGAGGAGTTGCATCAAAGTTTCCTCTCCTACATATATAATGCCAGAAACATTCTTCAATTTCTGAAATATTCTTTCATTTCTGAAACATTCTTCCATTTCTGAAACATTCTTCCATTTCTGAAACATTCTTCCATTTCTGAAACATTCGTCCATTTCTGAAACATTCTTCCATTTCTGAAACATTCTTCCCTTTCTGAAACATTCTTCCAATTCTGAGACATTCTTCCATTTCTGAAACATTCTTCCAATTCTGAAACCTTCCTTTTTCTAAATATTCTTCCATTTTTGAAACATTTTGCCATTTGCACCGGACACCAAAAATGTAGATGCTCACCTACCTTCTACCAAAAATAACTTCGTAACTGCATTGATTTTTTCGACTTATTTTCTGCTTTTGGTCTATACCAATAGCTTATATGAATTTTATTCAATACCTAAAACTTATTTACCTGTGAAATCAACCGAAAGCTCAGTGATATTTGCGTACTGTAAAATTTTAAGCATGTAGTTGCAATTTTCTTCTGACCCGTTCAAAAATATTCAAAGCCCTTTACTTAATTTTAGATTTTTATTTTTACGTACGCATTGTCAGGAACTCAATGATATTAACTTCTTATGAAATACTCAAAAAATTCATTGACAAGGTCTTCGCAGTGAACAGAAATAAAGTTCAACCCTTTCACTTGTTTCAAATATTCTCATTTATTCAAATAAGTACTGAATCTTCCACTCTTTTTCCATTATTCTTATTTAATGAACCCCATTCGGTCATAGAACATTCTTCTCAATATTATCTCATCTCACGAATGAAATCCAAACCTTTTCGCTTTCGTCTCAACATTAAGTTCAAATGAGCTAAACCATTCAACTTATTCTTAATTCATCCCATCCCATCAATTGAATTCTACCCTACTACTCAGCATTATTACTAAGACTGCATTAGACAGTCCGCTGTTCATCCCGCCCGAGGTCCGGAAATATCGAAGAAGGCCTGTTTGCTGCTCAAGCCCTTAAGGCACATCAGTATAAAATAAAATTGCTCACAAAAGATCCTCGTATTGTTACAGAATTCCTCCTTATGAAATTCCGATCCTAGAAAGGCATTTCGGCCTGTTGCTTGAACATTATATTGGGCGTCGTTCCAACGAGCCAAGCTTTCGAGCGTTTTAAGCAAGAACTTTTATCAGGTATTGGTTGGTAGGAAATATCTTTCATTTTTCCATGAAAGCTGAAACTTTGTCTCCTTTGCCGCCGAGTTTGCTTCTTTTGAGACCGAAGTATGATCGATGTGATCCGGCCGTTCAAAAATGAGCTTCTTGAAGCCATCCTTGCAAGCATTACCATACTTATAACCTTCCCTTGGAACCATACTCAGATTCTTCCCTTGGAACAATAATTATATTCTTCCCTGCGAAATGTACGTATATCGCTACCTTGGAACTATACTCATGTCCTTCCCTTGGAATCATACTTATACCTTTCCTCTTGGAAAGGTTTCGCAGCCAATGAAACCAAAATGCATTTTCTTGTAGAAATTATATCCAAATACCAAAGAAAAAGTTTGAAGTTGGGAACTGTGAGTGATGGATTGTGATATCGTTTTCAATGATTTTGATTCTTTACAATTTAATTGATGTTTTATGCTGTTTTGAAAGCGAATTGATTCTTTTTTACTAAATCCTTAACACAGTAATGCCTCAATGAAACTCCATTAAATTCTTAAACATTATTCTTAAAATCGTTTTACCCGACAGGACATTTAACATCGTGTTGTACAGGGAGGATATTTTATGAGGATTAATATTTTTTTGAGACTTTACCATCTTTTGTTCAGCTACCGGTAACCGATGAACCTAAGTTTAGGTGATGGAAGTCCAAATTACTTATGAATACTGCGTAATTACCGTTTCAGATATGTTCCTGAGTTGTTCCAAGTAAAATGATAAGGTGCTATAGTATAAATTGTGAAAGTAATTTTAATTTTTAGAGCAATATTTCGAAAGAAACATATACGTACAGGAATGAATGAATATTTATCAATTCTTTGTAATAATATTCGCCTGACAACATTTGCATCACTAATACTAGCTGATATCTTTATACTTACCTTTCTATTCCATGATTTGTTCACTCGACGATGAAGCGATTATCTTCAATGGATGTTTTAAGCACAAAATATAGCTTCTTGCATAACATTTTTCCTGAGCAGCAAATTCAAATAAAATTTACATAAAATTTCTCAAAGTCCATACATCCCATACTAAAATTAAAACTTTTTATTTGTCATTGGATGAGACTTTAGAGTTATTTACTCGGACGGCATTTGAATGATCTTCACCCATTTATCACGCAGCGTCATGAGTCTATGACATAATTCTTATTTTTATTCATCTACTAGAATTGATAGGGGGATTTTTATTGATTAATAGGATGATTTTTATATTTCCGACTAATATTCATGCACTAGAATTAATAGGGCAATTTTTTTGGAAATCTTACGCGCGACATAAGAAGAAGAACTAATGTAATAGAGAACACCTACTTCACAAGAGCTCGACCATATTCCCATATCTCGCGTCATTAATCGAGTTTGGAATTTTGTAGCCTGTCTCTGGCTACATTAACTGGGTGGAAGAAAGGCGGCTTCCTCATTTGCCAGAATTAAACGACCAAAAAAAATGGAAACGTTTTTCGCAGCGATGTGACACCTGGCGTTGCTGAGTTAATTAAGGCTTCCCATCCCTTTTGTTTTCTTTTTTTGAGCATTTTCGTTGAGCGACCCATCAGTAGTGGGAGCAAACAAAAACAATGCTGGTCCTCAAAATTCGTTCAGATCTCTCTCAGTGTACATATTTTACGGAGCAGCCTGTGCGCAGGTACAAATGATACGCCGTAGCTTGTACGTTGTGCACCATTGTTATGGTGCAACCTATACGTGTTGTATATTATTGATATTATACTGCGTAACTTTTACACTACGCATTACCGTTACAGCGCAACCTGTACGTTACGGACAAATGCTGAGACGCAACATGTACGCTAGGTACAAATGTTCTTTCAGTCCCTAAAACAATGTACAAATGGTCACGTTTCGACATTTTAACTATCAAATTTTCCCATTTTCAAATTTTTCTTGTTGTTTCTAAAAAAATCATCTCTGAATTTGTATATTTATACGGAGGCTTTAACTACGCCCATTTAAAATTTTGAATTATTCAACAGTGGCTGCATTTTTCCATTCCCATTCCCAAGAGCTCTTATAAATTTGTGTTCGTTTGTTTGATGGTTTCAAATTCCGAGCACTTGAAGATTCATTCCATAATTTACATACATAATTTGCACAAATCTTGGTCTCTAACAATCATTGTCGTGTTGAAAATAATGAATGTGATTTTAACTACATGTGACAGTTAACTAAAACTAAATAAAAACAACGAAAACATCTTAGAAAGAATATTTACAAACCAGATTTTTTATATAAACATTAGTGGAGGCCATAAAAATATCAATCATCTTCATTTTACGGATAGGAAAGCCATTTTCAACCTTTTTTTACAAAAGCTGTTCAGTTTTTTGCGCGCTATTCATAACGTAGAAGTATAGGCAACATAGTGGGAACATCTTGTATTCCTAAAGAAAATTCAGCCAAATAAAATAAATTTGATCGAAACTTTAACCTTAGAATTATCCATTTAAACAATTTTTTTTCGTTTTCAGGCGTTTTCAGCTCACTTTACCTAAGCATGTATCTTAACCTAACCTAACCCATCCTAACCCAACCTCTACCTATTTGCTTACTCATATTTACTAGTTTTCGACATAAACTGGTTATAGTAACGCAAAGGTTATCTGATGAACTTTGTTCCAAAGAGATATGATTTTTTTCACCTGTAAAACAACTCTTTCAGTCTTTTATTCATCTGTCTATAAAAATTCAAGAGCAAATCCCGCATGACTGGCTGCCACACGTAAATTTGCACAGGGGCTTAGGTCGTCCTACTCACAGAACTCGTTAACGCGAGTGGTAATCCATGACGAGAGAATTCTGGTACAATGGTTAACCTAAACTGAAAATATGAAGACTCATTATTGGGATCATGAACAGTTATAAAAATAAAAATAACAAAAACCGGAACATGATTATGACAATTGAAATAACACCCATAAAATGAGCAGCAATATTCCAAACAGAAACAAAGACAACAAATCTCGAAATCCGTGCGAACTTGTGTTGGAAGCACGCATAATTCCCCACTTCAATAGAGAAATCAAGTCTCTTTTATTCCAGAATTACAAAGACTTGTTCGCTGTGTGTGCCTGCGGCTGCGGTGGGAGAAGTCCCCTTGGGACAGTGCAGATCCCCTCGGTCCCTTACGCTTCAATATTCAGCTCGGCCGCGGTTCAGATAACGCTCCAAAAATGACGCATGGCTCCTGATATAAGACTGAAATGCAGCACTTGGGCTATAAAAAGCGTTCAGAATCATCGTAAAATACGGCCAAGTGAAGTGCAGAATTGCTTGTCTGTTTTTATTTACGTAGAATTAAATGAGGGAATTTTTTATTTGCTTTGTAAGAGATTGAGTGGAAATTAAGGTGAAATGATTTTTTTTTGCAATTTCGACGTTTATTTATGCCTGGAAAACAATTAGTGGCATTATCCTTCTTTTTTAGTGAATAACCGGAGGAAAAATGAAAAGATGGAAAAGAAGGGAGCGAGCAATATCAAAAAAATTACAAAAATCCAATAAAAACGTACAACTCACGATCAGGTAAATAAATCAAAATAAAACAGAACCTGAATTATTGCGTCAATTATCTCAGTAAACATTTTAAATGAAGAAGTAAAGTCCACAAAAATTCTGAATACATTCTGTGCTTGTTTCTCACTGTAGGATAAGGAATGTGAACTCACATACAGAACCGCAAAATAATGTTCGCGCTTTCATACCTCACGGTAGCAATGAAAACAAATTATCGAATAAATCGCATAACAATTTTGAGTAGCAGCGCTGCTACCAAAACCATGACATCTAAATATGATTTATTCTTTCTCTATACCGCCTTCACTCACAATTCACAGCACCACAGCACGTAAGTAAAACAGGTTGCATTTTTTTGTGTTGCATCAGAAATAATCTAGTTCCTCGTTGAGGTTCAAGTTCAAATCCATAACAGTTTGAAATAAGCTAAAGTCCAAACATTCACATTACAATTCGCAATATACTCAACTCACAACATTCACGTTGCAATTCATAATAAATCAAGTCACAACATTCGCATCAAGATTCGCTATAAACTCAACTCATAGCATTCACGTTATAATTCAAGTCAAGTCACAACATTCACGTTATAATTCAAGTCAAGTCACAACATTCACGTTATAATTCAAGTCAAGTCACAACATTCACGTTACAATTCAAGTCAAGTCACAACATTCACGTCATAATTCAAGTCAAGTCACAACATTTACGTTATAATTCAAGTCAAGTCACAACATTCACGTCATAATTCAAGTCAAGTCACAACATTCACGTTATAATTCAAGTCAAGTCACAACATTCACGTCATAATTCAAGTCAAGTCACAACATTCACGTTATAATTCAAGTCAAGTCACAACATTCACGTCATAATTCAAGTCAAGTCACAACATTTACGTTATAATTCAAGTCAAGTCACAACATTCACGTCATAATTCAAGTCAAGTCACAACATTCACGTCATAATTCAAGTCAAGTCACAGCATTTACGTTATAATTCAAGTCAAGTCACAACATTCACGTCATAATTCAAGTCAAGTCACAACATTTACGTTATAATTCAAGTCAAGTCACAACATTTACGTTATAATTCAAGTCAAGTCACAACATTCACGTTATAATTGAAGTCAAGTCACACCATTCACGTTACAATTCAAGTGAAATCACAACATTCACATTATAATTGAAGTCAATTCACAACATTCAGGTGATAATTCAAGTCAATTCACAACGCTCACGTTATAATTCAAGTCAAGTCACAACATTCACGTTATAATTCAAGTCAAGTCACACCATTCACTTTACAATTCAAGTGAAATCACAACATTCACATTATAATTCAAGTCAAGTCACAACATTCACGTCATAATTCAAGTCAATTCACAACATTTACGTTATAATTCAAGTCAAGTCACAACATTCACGTCATAATTCAAGTCAAGTCAAAACATTCACTTTACCATTCACCATGAACTCCACGCATAACATTAAACTCTGCATGCAAGTCTCAAATACAACCCTTGAACACATTTTGAGTGCGGGTGAAATTCCGCGTATTAAACACAACGCAAGTTTGGAACGTCAAGTTTTGAAAGGAAGAATTTGCAGCGCAGATGCTAGCAACGCACCGCCAGGCTCCCCAGATCGCCTGCAGCTCAAATATAAATGCGAAATTCTAGAACAGGAATGCCTGAAACGGCGGCATTTGTGAATGCTTCAGGCTCAGAAATGCTTAATCTCGATAATGCTCCCCAGGCTATTCGGAATTCGTCTAATTTCTCCAATTGGCTGCTGTCTAGTAAAATGTTGGGTTCTGCGAATAAAATATAAATATATCTTTTTTTATTTGCATTATGTTTCATTTATACCACAGGTAGCTGTACTCAAATTTGACCATTGTAATAGACTTAAAAAAAGTCCTCTTCTGTATCGCTTGTGGTAAATAAATTGTTTGAATTGTTTAAATAACTATGTACGTCTATACATACCCATCACTGTTCAACGATTTATAATAACTAAAGTAGTTACACGTGTAAAATTATTCTCGCAATTATTTAAATGGGAAAAATTGATTGGCGCTCCCGTCGAAATTCGTTAGTACATACGATACTCAAACTTAACTCTTTGCATTAAATATTTTCCCTCATTATCTCTAAAATTATCATTCAATGACCAGTCCAACTCTGCGATCGGTTTTTATGATACATGAATTCTTTTCATAATTAAGTCGGTATAACAGCATTGAAGTTTAACATTCTAGCATTGATTTTTAGCGTTAATGTAGTCGGTATAATAGCATTCTAGTATTGAAGGCTAGAATATACTCGTACTAGGATATGTTAAACTATTTTTGAATAAGTGAGAACATGTTGTGTCAGGATAGGGTTGGATAGGCTTGGAAAGGTTTGGATAGGTTAGGATAGGTTAGGGTAAGTTAGGAAAGGTTAGGATTGGTTTGGATAGGTTAGGATAGATTTGGATAGGATAGAATAGTTTAGGACATGTTAGGATCGATTAGGATAGGTTAGTACAGGTTAGGATAGACTAGAATAGGTTAAAATACGTAAGGATAGGTTAGGATATTTTTTGCTTAGAGAGGATAGGTTAGAATAAGTTGGACTAGGATATGTTTCAAAAAGTTCCGATAGAATACTCGAGCTTGAAAAAAATGAAACGCACTGGCAAGTCCATTTTGAATTTTTTTAAATGCAGCAAAATATTATAAATTTTAGCCAAGCTATTGGCTGAATTTGCTTCAGCTGGAGTTAGAAAAGATTGTTTATTTCAAGAATCCTGTTATCCACTACCGCGAATTATGAATACGAAATTACATTTTTCAAGTTTTAAGTTGCACAACGAACACAACTGTAAGCACAACTGTAAGTTCACAACTGTAAGCATGCAATGAACAAAGTATTATTGTCGCGAGACCTCAAGATTACGAATAAATTTTTTAAGATCTCTAATCCAGTTAAGGGTATTGAAAATTTTTCTGCAATACTGAGTCTGATCACATGAAGAAATTGAAACTGCTGAAATCGGAAAAAAAAATTTCTATTTATGAAGTTGAATAGAAAGCAAATGCCAATCCCTCCTTAACACTTTAAGCACTTTTTTAAGAGTTTTTTAAGTGTTTTTTTTTCAAAACGCTTGCACTAATTTCTGCCGGCTTTTTTCAAAACGCTTGCACAAATTTCTGCCGGCTTTTTTCAAAACGCTTGCACAAATTTCTGCCGGCTTTTTTCAAAACGCTTGCACAAATTTCTGCCGGCTTTTTTCAAAACGCTTGCACAAATTTCTGCCGGCTTTTTTCAAAACGCTTGCACAAATTTCTGCCGGCTTTCTCTGTATAACACGCAGGGCAATTTTAACACCTTAATTTTTAAACAAAGTTACTTCAAATTGAAGAGAATTCTTTTATGTTCCAGATATTTTTTCTTCTTAACCTTACCAAACACTGTACGAATTTTCAGATAATTTCAATATTGGCCGCCATGCCACTGTTCCTAATTTTTGGTGTTTTTCCAAGTATGTGCGTGCCAAGGACGTCAGATTATTTGATCTGACGTAATTCCCAGTGGCATTGGCACTGGAGAAATGGATAATAAAGCTCGTAGATTTACGACAGATTATTTGATTTGATGCGAACGATAGTCTTGTTGTGGATGATGAAAAATTAAAATACTTGGGAAAAGGATACTAAAATCCGTAGATTTGCGTCAGATTATTCGATCTGACGCAACTCCTAGTGGCAGTTGCCCTCGAGAAATGGATACAAAATCCCGTAGATTTTCATCAGATTCTTTGATTTGGCGCAATCTCAGTGGCAGCTGCACTCGAGAAACGGATACTAAAACCCGTATATTTGCATGCTTTTGCATGTATATTCTTTGATTTGGCACAACTCCCAGTGGGAGTTGAACATACATTTAGCGTCCCCCGGTTGCCCTTTAACATTTCATACAGCACAGCCCCGAAGTTAGCGGGCTTCTCTCGCCCAGCGCCCTCGCGTTACGGAGCCGTGCCGCGTAAGAGCGGCATCTGGCTCGCAAGTTGAGCAAACTTGCCTCACAAGGCTTCTGGCATGTAAATGGTCACTCAAACTCCAATATTGGAAGGTTACGGAAGCCAGAACATTGTTCTGCGAATTTCATGGCTATTATTCACTCGCGTAAATGATGGACAAGGGTCAGTGCTCTACATTTAATGAATTCTCCCTTGGAACTATTTGATATGCGCGAAGGCAGTGTGATGGGCTTATGTTGGGATTTAATTCTAAATGCTTTTAGTGTGTGTGGTAAGATGATCAACACTTTCGCTGGAGCTGGGCGCACATGTGCGTTAATTAAGTGGTCTCATGTTAAGTAAGGTTGTAAGTAGTAGAGTTTAAAAACGATATTGCTGATCGAAAAAAAGTTGTAGCTTTCATAAAAAGTGTGAAAATGTGCATCTGAAATTTTACCCCGTGTGCTTAAATCTTTTCTTAAAAAGATATAGAAATAATTTAAGCCCTGTTCATTCACACCGACACGTACATGAGCAATTAACATAGTGGTGAATCGGTATTGAACGTGTTAGAATGCTACGCTATCTAGCATAATATTTATCCGAAAACCATATTGTGTTGGAATCTTGGACATGTGTCCTCGATGGACTCGTTAACAGAGCTTAAAGCGCCGTTAAACAAAGCGCCGTAACTGCTATCTTTCTTCAACACTAAACTTCAACAGAATTTTTCGCAATTCGTTGCACAACCATCTGGTCCATATTTTCATGTTGATAGAGACTGCGAAGATTGCTTGGTAATATAGCCATGTATCTGTGTCCCGTGTTTAGTTCACTTCACGATCAACGAGCTAAATTTTATGACAATGTAAGCAATTTCACTGATTTTGAAATCTTCCCGAAGAAAGCAGCCTCATTGAGCATGCTAATGATGCTTCAAGCGCGTAAAATCACTCGTATATTTTTTTGGCATCATGCTTTTGAAGGTAGAATTTCAAGACTGCAGTGGGCATTTCTTCGACGTTGAGTGATGCTTGACTACTAACATTCCTTTGACCTGAGTCAGAGACCCTAAGTTGTGCAATATTACAATAATGGTTCAACTTTTCGTGAGAGATGCCAGGAATAAATTTTACGCAAACTTGTATCAATGTTAGGATAGGTAGCTCGAATTTCGAGGTTTCAACATTGTTACTAACTTTTTTTCTAAGAAAGATATAGTGTCCTATGTTTTCTTCAAGGAAGTTTCGGTATTCATAATGGATGTTCAAAATACCTATATTAGATTTTTCTTCAGAATGATATTTCTAAGCGGATCTGACGTTATTTCATGAATGCTGTGAAGAATTATTGTTAAAACGTAGTTACTCATCCATAACGTCCAATTATTGGCGTAAATTGCAACATTTTAAATTACATTTTATCTCAAAATTAGCTTGGCCAATTTTATTTTGCATGAGAGATTATTTCCTGAAACTTCAAAATGATCCAAATAACTAAATTTAAGGTAGTAGCTTTTAGAAATTCTTGTGACTAATATTCTCGTGTCGGCCGAAAGCGGCCGCCTCGAGCTTTCTTGCTTTCTTCCCCCGTGAAAGATGGAATAAAAAGCTCCAAATCTGTGATGCAAATTCGCATTTTTGGACCACAAAATGGAAATTCAGCGCATAAATTGCGAGAGCTGCTAACAAGGTCAGAAGAGGATGGAAGAAACCTTATCTTGCCTCAATGAAACAGCTTAGATAAACAGCGAGGCCTTCGTATTTCTTTTTTCTTTCTACAAGATTACGTCGGTTGACAAAACTCGACTGACACTTTTACCCTCAGTTCGCATTTGCCCTCACTGTCAGTCCTTGGCACGGCGTAAGTTTAAGATAGGGAAATTTTTGCCATTCTAATTTTTCTCTTTTTCCGACTCCAACGATTATCGTTTCGCCGGAATATCACTTGGAGAAAACTTGAACTTGCTTCTGCTTTTTTTTTAAAAAGTCATAGCAGCAGCTGTGACTTATTGTGTGCTTTTTGCCTTTACTTGAAATTCAGATGATCATGAGAATCAGCGTTCTGCTTTTTTTTTAAATCATAATAACAGCTGTGACTTATTGTATGTTTTTGTCTTAACTTGAAATTCCGATGTTACGGTGTTCATGTGAATCAGCGTTCTTCGAAAAAATTTACTGCAAGTCTGTGATATTCTTCAGATGAGTTGCATAGGAATTAAAAACGTGAGTACACTGAATAACATGGCGATGCAATATCCAGTTAACTTTAATTTGATGTTGACGTTTAATTTAATTAAAGTTAACGTTATGCAGTTAACTTTGATTTCAAGATCGTTTGCTCGTGTTAACGCTTAATATCGTGTGCAAGAGAAGTAAATGAAAAGTCTTTGATGTAAATATTTCTGCCATATTGCAGTGCTCGCTTAGTGAGTTGTTCGTTACCAGTGAATTTATTAGCAATTATTTATTTGTTGATGTGCTCACCCGAACTAAACGTTATTTATTTCTCGCGGAGGCTAAAGCCAGACAAAAATTCCCAGGTGAGCAAAACACGTGTGAAAATCCAGCCAATTTATACATAAACGAAACAGAAATAAAATTAGACAAAAGTTTTACAGCTATCCCATTCTAAATTTGAAAAATTCAAGTCGTTAGCTAACTTTTGGAACTATGTCGGTTCAGCTTGAAGATTAGTGTTCAATCTATCCTATAATAAGAGCCGCGTCAGTCCGTCTCTCTGTTTGTCCGAAGCCAGCCGAAAGTGTGTGATGAGCGTATCTGTGATACGGGCCGTGTGCACTCGGCCTCATTAACCCTCGAGAGATTGAATTTTTCTATTTTACGGCCTTTCTTTCTTTTTGCCTTCTTTCTTATTTCAAATAAAGGGGTGGACTAGTGACGAAAATAAGCGCAGACCACTTTTTTCTCTCCAAGCGATTTGAACCTCTGAGCATTGCACGTTGTGTGACAAAATCCTCCTTGGGGGATTACAACTATCGTATCTTTGGAAATTAACGCTCCTAGGAAAAATGTGAGGTCCCGAGCTGAATGTTAAGAAGGTCTTCTTTTTGTTAAAATCAATGAGGTTTATTGTTTATTACACACCATCTTTTTCTGTTCGCTGCTGTCTTCTTTGTCAGTGCCTTCTTCAACTTTCCCCTTGCTTCATGAAATTCTTTCGTACTTCCTGTTGTTATGCGCAGGGGATTTTTTATTTTCCAATACATTTCAATATTGACATTTCATCATAATTGGTATATTGATCATGATGTTATGAGCTCGTTGAAATAAATTCATTATCGTTTATTTTTGAAGAAACTCTGAGAAAATGATTTTAAGTTTAAATATGAGTCCTTCGTCAAACCTCAAGCAGCCAAGACATCAGTATTAATACTTCAGATTAATAAATGTTTTTAATGATTCTTCCCGATTTTAATGTTTAAGATTTATAATTAAAATGTTGAGATACAGAAAATATTCGTTTCCATAACAAGATTTTAATTTTAAATGTTTTGTGTAAAACTTAAAATTAAAATCTTGTTATGGAAACGAATATTCTCTGCATTGCGTGATTTTAATTTTAACTCATATACAAAAATTCGGATTAAAATTAAAATCTTTTCATACAGAGAATATTCGCTTCCATGACTGAAGACAAAATCGGAGAACGAAAAACCCTGAAGAATTTTACACCATCGGTCATCGCGCCACACGACGCTGGAAATTTTAAGTTGGGAGAAAATTTCTCTGCAATTTTCTCTTCATCATGAAGTGGCAACTGAGACTATTCCACTACAACACTCCCCATTTCTCACGATTTATCGAGCAAGCCTTCTCGACGGACGAATATTTATGCACTTCCCAATCTCTTCAACTTTGATCGAGTGCAAAACTTTAGATTAGCTTACCTCAGCCCGTACAACCGGGAAAACGTTCCTAGCAACCGTTCAGTTTCAACTTTTTCAGCTTGAAACCATTTGTTTACCTATAGCGTTTATCAAAGCGTTTCTTTACCTGAAGCGTTTCTTCACCTATGGCGTTTCGCTAAGCGTTTCTTTACCTGAAGCGCTTCTTCACCTATAGCGCTTCGCTAAGCGTTTCTTTACCTGAAGCGCTTCTTCACCTATAGCGCTTCGCTAAGCGTTTCTTTACCTGAAGCGTTTTTTCACCTTTAGCGTTTCGCTAAGCGTTTCTTTACCTGAAGCGTTTCTTCACCTATAGCGTTTCGCTAAGCGTTTCTTTACCTGAAGCGTTTCTTCACCTATAGCGTTTCGCTAAGCGTTTCTTTACCTGAAGCGTTTCTTCACCTATAGCGCTTCGCTAAGCGTTTCTTTACCTGAAACGTTTCTTCACCTATAGCGTTTCGCTAAGCGTTTCTTTACCTGAAGCGTTTCTTCACCTATAGCGTTTCGCTAAGCGTTTCTTTACCTGAAGCGTTTCTTCACCTATAGCGTTTCGCTAAGCGTTTTTTTTACCTGAAGCGTTTCTTCACCTATAGCGTTTCGCTAAGCGTTTCTTTACCTGAAACGTTTCTTCACCTATAGCGTTTCGCTAAGCGTTTCTTTACCTGAAACGTTTCTTCACCTATAGCGTTTCGCTAAGCGTTTTTTTTACCTGAAGCGTTTCTTCACCTATAGCGTTTCGCTAAGCGTTTCTTTACCTGAAACGTTTCTTCACCTATAGCGTTTCGCTAAGCGTTTCTTTACCTGAAGCGTTTCTTCACCTATAGCGTTTCGCTAAGCGTTTCTTTACCTGAAGCGTTTCTTCACCTATAGCGTTTCGCTAAGCGTTTCTTTACCTGAAACGTTTCTTCACCTATAGCGTTTCGCTAAGCGTTTCTTTACCTGAAGCGTTTCTTCACCTATAGCGTTTCGCTAAGCGTTTCTTTACCTGAAACGTTTCTTCACCTATAGCGTTTCGCTAAGCGTTTCTTTACCTGAAGCGTTTCTTCACCTATAGCGCTTCGCTAAGCGTTTCTTTACATGAAGCGTTTCTTCACCTATAGCGTTTCGCTAAGCGTTTTTTTTACCTGAAGCGTTTCTTCACCTATAGCGTTTCGCTAAGCGTTTCTTTACCTGAAGCGTTTCTTCACCTATAGCGTTTCGCTAAGCGTTTCTTTACCTGAAGCGTTTCTTCACCTATAGCGTTTCGCTAAGCGTTTCTTTACCTGAAGCGTTTCTTCACCTATAGCGTTTCGCTAAGCATTTTTTTTACCTGAAGCGTTTCTTCACCTATAGCGTTTCGCTAAGCGTTTCTTTACCTGAAACGTTTCTTCACCTATAGCGTTTCGCTAAGCGTTTCTTTACCTGAAACGTTTCTTCACCTATAGCGTTTCGCTAAGCGTTTCTTTACCTGAAGCGTTTCTTTACCTGAAGCGTTTCTTCACCTATAGCGTTTATCAAAGCGTTTCTTTACCTGAAGCGTTTCTTCACCTATATCGTTTATCAAAGCGTTTCTTTACCTGAAACGTTTCTTCACCTATAGCGTTTATCAAAGCGTTTCTTTACCTGAAGCGTTTCTTCACCTATAGCGTTTCGCTAAGCGTTTCTTTACCTGAAACGTTTCTTCACCTATAGCGTTTCCCTAAACTTTTCTTTACCTGAAGCATTTCTTTACCAATAGCGTTTCACAAAGCGTTTCTTTACCTATAACGTCTCTGGCCAACGTTTCATTCAAAATGTTTCTAAATTTCTACATGGAATATTTTTAGCAAGTGTTTCGACCAATACTGTTCTCCAGTTGACTTTCTCCGACCAAAGTTTTCTTCAAACAGTTCTGTCCTACGTTTCAGTTGAAGCGTTTTGGTGTACGTTGGACTTCTATCAAGCTTTCTGTCCAATATAAGATTAACAGTTACATTTACACAATTTGACTTTCGGTTCTTTGTATAAGGTGGAAGGAATTGTACAACATCAGCATTCTTCTGAAGGAGGCATTAAAAAAAATCGTACTGGGTTTTATGAATGAGGAATCTTTCTTGAATAGAAGTCCATCTGTATTTATTTAGGAGAAGGGTTGAGTGATCACTCTTCTTAAATTTTCCATTGCATTCTGCTTAAGGCGTGAAATTCACATATTTTTGGAACTCCCTTTAAAGATATTGAGGCATGTTTCTCTATAATAAGCTGCAATAGTCAAGATGCGATAGCACTGTCGATTGTGGGGCCAATAATCCAGATTTTAAATCCAGTATACTTTAATATGATGAAAAACCTTGAAGTTCTACAAATTCTGTTGCAATTTTTCCTCAACGAGAGATTTGGAGAGCATATTTTGGTCGAACCAAATGCCTAAAATTTTCATTTATTCTAAAAACTTAATTTCGTCATTCTTTACCCTTAGAGTTCGAATGGGAATTTTTAATTGCATCTCTGGATCAAAACAATAATGCGCTGTGTTTTGTTCGCGTTTAGTTTCAGACCATTTGGGTCATAAATGATTTCAGGTTACTCAATAAAGCTAAAGGTTTTATTTAAATCTGCGGTAATTTTGTCACAGAACTAGTAATTGCAATTGGAACACCATCCGCATACGTAAAAATTCGCGTGTTAAAAAGAGTAGGAGGGAAATCGTCAATGAAAATGAAAAACAAAAAGGGGACCAAAGATAGATCCTTGCGACGCACCAAAATTGTTCTCAATGAATGGGTTTAATTTGTTATGGAAGGGGTCTGAATTAGATCGATTTGATAAGTAACTTTCAACCATTGCGTGTCTACTCCTGGGTTATATATTTTTCGGAGTCGCTCATGTTCGACGCTATCGAACTCTTATGCGTAAAATAAAAATTAGAACCAAAGTAAAAGGGAACATTCTACTTTGGTTCTCCTTTTTATTTTGCGCATAAAATTGCCAAAAATTGCCCCTTCAACTATATTAGCGAAAGCTATGGAGAAAACAAGTACCAGCAAGAGTGTTACATTCTTTTGATGGGTTTCACTGTATATTTTTCAGTGACATTATGCAGAGTATCATTAATGCTGGTGTTCTTCTCATGGGCATGTGGATTTCGAAGAAGTAAATTTGATTTGTCCAAAGGAGACTCCAGTTCATTTGTAATCACATTCTCTAATGTGTTGGGCCTGACTGATAAAAACTTATGGACCTGTAATTAGATGCTGTATTAAAATCCCCATATTTATGCAACGGTCTAATTATGAAGTGCTTCCACACGTCGGGAAACTAATTGGTTGCTATTGATGTATTTATCAAAATTTGCCAACGAATCATTGAAGCTGTAACTGGAAAGCAGTCTTTGATATATTGATGGCTGATGCCATCAAGTCTCAGCCTTTGAAATTTTCAACCGGTGTAAATTTTCTTCGAAGCTCTTGTAAATCGACATGACGTGGTCTCCTCCAGACGCTAGCTGTGTTGGCGGCAGGACACGGTTTTTCAACCGAAGGATTTGGATTGGCTTACTTGCTTCATTGAAAACTGGAGAGCCTACTTTTGGAAAGAATGTATTGAAATCAGTGACTGTTTCCAAAGAATATTAAAAATTACTTTTGAGGTCCAAATTTTAATATTAACACTTTTTATATTTTTGAATACTTTAATAACACTCATGATTTCCCAAGCTCGTTCCGATTTATTTTTGTCGTTAACAGTTCCTGGTGAAAGTGAGTTTGTTTTGCTTCCTTAATATTTTTCTATTATTTACTATTTGAACTATTGAACTATGTTTTTTGGTACACACGGGAGTAAATTTTCTGTGTTCTGCTTAGCTCTTTAATTTGACCCATGATCCTGACAGCGTGTTTTTGCCTAGTATTTTTGTGAAATAAGGTGCTGTTATAAAATCTTCATTTTAGATTAAAACTTACATGTCAACATTATCAGATTTCATATGGTTCTGTAATTTGGTGCAGGATTTTTCCCATTGTCTTTTTTTATGAAACGTTACATTAAACGACAACTGTGAAACGAAAATTTTATGAAACGACAATTGTGATATGTTAACCCTATTTCTGGGTGAAATGCTACCAGGTGTCCTGCATGTACGTGTGTGTATGGACTCAAAAAATGCCAAAGTTATACCACATTTACTTCTGCATTTTACACATTTACTTTTGCCCTTATCTAGCAGGACCAAAACATAGAATTGAAGATTTCATTACAACCTTCAATGGTTGCGAAGTATTTACATAAATATTGGGATAAAAATAACATCTGAACATATTTTTTCTTGCTCTTGTTAACATTAATGTAGGAGCAAATGGAGGATGAGCACGTATGAGCAAATGTAGGTGTTGCTATAGAGTGAGATTAGGCTACTAATGGATATTACTTACTTCCATACAATTAATTTGGCGATAAACACTTAATTTTTACATCTCACACTGCACCTGGGTAAGTGATATATGGTTGTAGACCTCTCGCTAAAGTATCACCAAAATATACCCCTAGGGGTACAGGAACCTCAGGCTGGGAACCCCTGATGGAGAGTATGATCCACAAGATACACCACCAATACATCCCTTATCGTGATGTTTTTCGGTTCGCGATGTTTTTCGGACACAAAAACAACCCAAAAAGCTTCGCACTTCGCTATCTGCGCTCCTTGACACAGCTTGTAACGCGATCGCTCTGACACCAAGCAAGTTTGCAGCAGCTCGCGGCCTAAACTTGAGATCTTGAACTTCAGCACTTGACGGATGTTCTAAAGTTCCTCTGCGTTGCTCTTATTTCAAACTTCTCTTGCAAAAAATGATCCCCTCGGAGCGGAGGCAAAAGATAATCACGTGGATGAAGTTTTTTGCGCCATAAGTTTGTGCCCTCTTTCTGTAGTGATGTTTTTAGGTGTAGTTTCTTCAAGGAAACCCCAAAGGCAAAGTGCTAAGAGACTCTCTGTTATGAAAGCCAGCGCATTGAAGAATCTTTCTCGAGAGACATAATTGGAATTTTTCCGCTTGTGGTCTCTACTTAACGAAGGAGGTCACCATGTTTTAAGAAAGAATGGCGTCAGCCTTATATTTTATTACAAGTAACTTGAAATTAACATGAGCAACCTAATTTTCTATTGCAGGTTTTAGTCGAACAATGACTAGCTTTTTTTACGGCCAGCTGTTCTGTTTTCTTTGAGATCAAATTTAATCTAATTTTCTTCCCGCATCATGCCTACATATATCTCTGAAATTTACTATCATAATATTACCTTTAATAACCAAGGCTAAATACGATATGTGTGCAGATCAAAATGAAAATTCCAATAAGTTATAACGGGAGAGTTCTTCCAAACCACCAGATTTATTTTCATTACTTATTATTAGCATTAGACTCTGTTGAAGAATCATATTTTTTTTGGCCGGTAACATCTACCTGTGAGTTTTTTATAATTATAATGTTAGTTTATTATGTATAAGCTCCGTCTTCATTGTCTGAGATTAGTTATTACTTTTTACTATCTTATCTCATTTACCAACATGACGTTTCTTTGATAATTATGATGAGAGAATTTCATTAAAGTTCATTCCAGTTTAAATCGCCATATTTTTTGAGTAATAAGATTTTTAAAGCGAATGTGATCTTGGTTCCTCAGCCCATCAAAAAATCGGCATATTTTCCCCTCATTCGAAAATAATTCCATTGCACCAAAAACCGTAACGGTGTCCTCGTCAAAGCTTTCCATCAGTTCAGAAAGCCAAACCCAACATTATTAATGTAGTTCGACGGCCTGTAAGCCGATATTTGTTCCACTTAACGATCAGCTCCGAAATATGAAAAAAAATTCAGCGTAAGTAGATTAATTATTCTTAATGGACACTCTAGCTTCGCAACGTTGTATCATGTGACTTCATTATAATAATTGCAGAGTACCGGGCATTGAATGCATCTCTGTTAGGCAGTGCTCCAAATGTTTGTGTGATGCTATACCGTTTGTTCCACAAAAACCCGAACTGAGTTTTCATTTTCCCGTATCAGTAATACTCGTCATTATTTCCCGTATCAGTAATACTCGTCATTATTTCCCGTATCAGTAATACTCGTCATTATTTCCCGTATCAGTAATACCCGAAATTATATCCCTATCAGTAGTAAGCCGTACTACCGCATAACTTGGCTTGAAATTAAATGCTTACCGTATACTTATGATGGTATTTCTGATACAGGAAAATAAACGCTCGGTTCGGGTTTTTGTGGGACATGCTGTACAAAACAGGATTCCGATTCGGGCAAGTTGATAGCATTATTAACGAAGCAAATGCGGGGCTAAAATAAGACTGAATTTAAAGTCGAAGTACTTCTGTCTGAGGCGTAGGAATAGGAGTAAATTTAATATGCTGCATCTGACTAGGATTTGAAGCGATAGAATCATATTTTATAGAATCAGAACATTCAAAGTGGCTAAATGTTCTTCGCCAGTATTTTTCCATACAACACGACTTCTTATGGCATTTTATTCGCTCTGAATTTTTAATGTTGAGACGATTATGACATTCGTGTCTTTCTATAAGTGATGCCCAGCTTACAATTTATCAGATGAGATGAAGAGTAATACCTGACTTTTAAAACGGAAGTTTAAAATTAGATTTTTCGATTATTATTATAAGAGTAGTAAATTTCTGTTACTAAACCAGACGATATTATTCCACGTTATCGTTGCTTCGTTCATGTTTTTCATTAATATTGGCATCCATGCTTTCTCCATCTAATGATCACTCAAGAAATTTTCCACCGCACTAGTTTCATAAATGTGATAATGTAAGTCCGGCAGCAAAATCTATTAAAAACATTTTAGGGGGAGGATGCAGCGAATGAAAGAAGTTGCAGGAAATATTTTTCTTGCTTTGAAAAGGGTGTTTTCTTTTTATAAGATGAGCCAAAGAAAGGTCGTCCAAAAATACTTGATTCTGATCTGTTAAATGTTCTTGTCCAAGAATCCTACCGTTACCACAAGGTGTTAATTTCATAAATTTCATAAAGGTGTTGTTCAAAATCTATTAAGAACACTTATGGGGATGAAATATCAAATGAAAGAAGTCTTATTAGATGTTTCTATTCTGTTTTCAAAGCGGTGATTTCACTTTATAAGATGAGCCAAAGAATGATCGTCCGAGAATACTTGATTCCGATCAGTTAAATGTTCTTGTGTTTGAAAATCCTAGGTCTACCACTAGGGTAATGCAAGACAGTTAGATGTGGCCCCCGCAGCCTGCTTCTGATTTCCATTTGTTCTGAAGATTACAGAATCATTTTAGTGGGCTTAGGTTAACAACAAAAGAAATGCTTGCAAAAGAATCGAATTTGTATTTTGATTCAAAACCTGCATTATTTGACAAGCGAGGCATTTAAACGCTAGTTAATAGGTGGAATGATGTTGTTACATTACTGTACACCGTAGAATAACGTGATGGTAGGATGCACCAGAAGTCACTGAACTTGTTCACAGGTAGCTATACTCAAATTTTACCATTGTACTAAACTTAAGAAACATTCTACCTCTGTATCACCTGTGGTAAATAAATTGTTTAAATTGTCTAAATTGTTTAAATGTCTTTGAAAGCAATGAATAGTATGTTAATGAATAAATATTTACATAGTCAGTAGCTAATTCATTTTTCAACACTAGTTTTATTAAATTGGACATTACATTTGCAACAAACTGATGTATCAGTTTCACTGATTTGTAAAGGAAAAACCTCAGCAATAAACTAGAGAATACTGTACTCATCGTTAACATTGATCTGACTCGACTAACGCATACGAGTGAATAAATGCTTTGGACATTGAAAACCGATATTGACACATCCCAATAATTAATGAACATAGATTTATATTTATGCTGCCAAAAATTTATGATGACAAAAATTTATGATGACGAAAATTTGTTATGAAAAATATTTATAATAAAAAAAATTTATAATGAAGTAACATTTATTTATAATCGGATAACACTTCAAAATTTTCTTGCACAGTCCACCATCAGACACAAAATTTTTATTAAAATGCAGCAGTCTCAGTGTGACACCGATATTATATTGAATGAGGTCTTGGAAATTGTTGCTTTCTTGTGTGTCAGTGTTCTCGGTAATTTCTCATTCATGTTCTACAAGAACAGTATCTTTCCTGAACGCTAAAAATATTCGAATCTCAATGAATGGGAAATATTAGAATTTTTCTTCAAATGTTGAACTTTTCGATTATTTATTTTCTACACGCAGAAGTATAACAGCTATAGAAGTATAACAACTGTACAGTTATAGAAGTATAACAGCTATAGAAGTATAACAGCTGGCATTCGACTCCAAACCAATCTTCGATCGCGGTCAAATTACGAGCGTCGGTTGGAACGAATAGCCATGGTTTTAAATTCATCCCTCCGAACCCATTTCCATCTAAGAGATCTACACGTCGTCACATGTCTTCTCTGAGAGAAAAAGGTTGGAGGGGAGATGGCGGTAAAATTTCAGATGTGGATTTCAAGATATCGTGTTAAACTCTCCGAGGGAAGTTTATGAAATACAGTATTCATGTTGTAAAAGTCCCCTCACCTTAATTGTGCAGAGTAGATTATGAATAAGGGATTGGTTACCCTAATAGTGCAGTATCTCTTCCTGTAACATTGCAATATCTCTTCTTACGAGATGGCGTAGTTTCGCATGTACCCCCAATCATAAATACAAAACGTGAATGTATCATAGTTGAGGAATAAGAATTTATTCACTTCGGTTTTAACGCTTAACTTTTGGAAAACTCTATTTTTGGCTAAGCATTTATGTAAAACACTGAAGCCTTACAGAATTAACAGATATATGTAAAACAACAAAGCTTAACAGAACCGACAAATTACTGCGTAGCGAGTAAAGAACAACATTACACGTGTTCGCAAAAAAAAAATGAAATCAGATCTCCAACCAGAATTTCATCAGAAGTCTGCGACTAGCAAACAACAGTACTCCGGTCTTGAGTCGTTAATTTCCTTGATTGGTGAGATTGCACTTTGTTACTCTCAACTTAGCAATTAAAGCGGCCCAAACTTTGTGCTAGAAAAAGAAGAAATTCTGTTAGCGTCGCAGGGGCAAGCGAAGAGCGAGCTCTGCTCTGGCTTTGCATGCCGGTCTGCTCTCTATTGGTTTCCGCGGCTTCAAATAGAATTACCCCGGTTTCTGCAAATGATTTTCGGTAATATTCGTTTGGAACCCGAGTGGGATTCGTTTCCGTGATGGTATAAGTGGATTCATTTTGCGTTGCCGCTTTTCCGAGTCGTGTTTTCAGTGGAGGTGCATCGACGATCGAGTATGTTAATGGAAAAGATTCCACGTTTCACAGGAATACATATCAGGTTATCCACTTTGCGAATGTCATTCAGGAAAAAAGTAGGGTGAACACTACTGAAAGTTAGTGTATAAGTTAAATTTGTGGATAGAGAAGATTGGGTGGGCTTCCGTTACACTTTACTCTGAATGCACTTTACTGTTCCACAATATATTTCACAGTCTTACTGTTTTCTACTTTACTTTATTGGATTACATTACTCTTTAATGTTTAAAGTAATGACATAAAACCTCTCACTGGCGCAAAAAGTATCACTCTTTCTCATTCTTATTTTCCAAAGTTAGATAAGGTTTAGTTGATATAAAATACTAAAATCGATCAAAATTGTAAAAAACAATTCTTGATGGATCAAAGTCACTTCACTGAAACGAACCGTCATTCCTCTCCTTGAAAAAATTTCGACACATATTTTAGTGATTTTCGTTAACTTGATTCCGTTTTGCCCTGCTGAAACCCTTCTATAACGTCGGTTTGGCTCCTTTTTAAGAGAATACAATTATTTGGGCTTAGTTTCGCCTACCTTAGCAACATACTTCGTCGATTTTCTATAACCATAAACAACAGGGATTATAATTTCAGCGAGAATTAAATGCTTCCAAGACTAAATTTTCCCTCTCCCATGATTTTGGGTCCTACCAGAGAATGTGCTTGAAAATTTATGAAACATTTATTGGAAAATTTAACATTTTAATTAAATTAATTTACATTTTAATTTATTCAATTTACATTTTGATTAATTTAGTTTACATTTTTATTGAAAATTGCAGGCCAATACCGAAAACATTTCTAAATTGTATCACAGACCTATTCACAAAAGGCATATTACAAAAGTATTATACAACATTCAAATTAGTCCCTCACATATGCCGGTATGGTATTTACCTGAGTAACATAATTATTATTAGCGAAGTAATACTATGAAGCCTACGTGCAAAATGTTTTCGGTCTCCTTCCAGCCTCTTAACATGCAAGCGGCGAAGCAGAATCTAAAAGTTTTCTTCGTGCTTAGAAAACTGCGACGATGCACTTGTTTCAAACGGCTTGTTTCTCGGCCCCGCTCTCGTTGGAAGTGATGGAGGAGAGAAGGAAACTTGGTTAAAATAAAAGCTTTATGAAGTCGGCCATTTAATCGTTGTAGAGTTTTTGGAAACGTAATTTGTGTAGAGTTTGTCGGTCATTTAATCGTTGTAGAGTTTTTGTAAATTCTACTTTTGTAAATTTTGTCTGCCATTTGATTGTTGTAGAATTTTTGCACTTTATCAGAGGGTGCGTGTGTTCAACTCGAAATATATTGATAACATTGAAGTATTGTTCGGTTCTTTATATTATTATTCATAAAACAGCCTTATCTTTCATTACAAAGTCTCATAACTCATTGTACAGCCTGCAAATAATAACCTTTTCAAGATAGTTAAAATATAATTAACAAAACTTTTCCAAGCGTCACGTAGCCTTTTTCATCCCCTCCAAGATTATTTCCTACTTTTTAATGCCAGAGTAAACAGCCTTACCACAATAAGTATTACGCTGTTCATGCACCCACTGAACTGCTCTTTCATCTATCAAACCGCCCTATTAACCGTTATAATGCCCTATCATGCATTAGATTGCAGGATCATCCATTGAAAGAAAGAAAGAAAAGAAAAGAAAAACATTTTATTTCCAATAAAGTACAAACATGAAATGTCGATACATTGGTTTTTAAAACACCTTAACATTAACATCCTTAAATGATTATAACACATTGGTATCGTAATACCCGTGTAAAATGTTGAAACAAAATGATTGATAGAAAAGTACAACAAAATTGAGTTCCTTTCCTTGTCTAATCTGATTTTGAACTAGGAGAGCACAATCCTCGCGACGTTCGTTTGAAAAACACTTTCATTAGTACGCACAAGTATTGAAAAATGAAAGCGAAAAATGCATTCGAATACCTTAGCATAGAAACCCTTAATAGCTATTTGTACATGGTTATCGTAGTATCCATGTTAAGTGTTGGAACATATGATTTAGATCCTTAATTGCTATTCATACTTGGTTATCGTAATACACATGATGGTTGTCGACACAGGATTTAGGGAGAAGCACAAGTTAATAAAAAATAATCATTAATATGTATAAGAGGATCGTTTGCATTTGGAGGGCGGCACTAAGTTTCAGTTTCTGTGTTTCAATTTCTAAGTTTCAATTTCTGAAGTTTTTGCTAGGGATTGAAAATTTATCTTATTTTACGTTCGTTAAGTCATTCTAATATTGATCTTGCTTACTCCGGTCGAACAAAATGAGCATCACAACTGTTTGTTCCACGCAGCGGAATGAGGTTGCTTTCCACAATTACTAGTACTTCATCTGTGGTGCCCGGAAATGGAAATGGAGCGTATTATTTTTCTAAAAAATTATCAACTCCAAAATCCAGTAATTCCTTTCGCCCATCCGACAACACTTCACTCCCTCCTCCGGTGATGCCCCGCATCCGGTCATGCCTCTACATTTGGTTACGCCTACATTTGTTTATATCTTACATCCGGTGAAAGCCCACATCCGATCTTTCATCCTTATGCAAGGTGTCCCAACGATTATATTTGCTATAACAATACACAAGATGGTTATGATATTTCTTACTTGCGCAAATAGTACTTTCGCAAAGAGTACATCGGGGTTAAAGACATGAAAAGTATTGTTTTACATCGCTAGATGTAATATTTTCAACATAGGTGGAACCTTGCAAAAGTTAACTATTTAAATGTAGTGTTGTCGTAGTGTATTCACGAGAATAAAAAGGTAAGAAGAGTTTATCACACAAAGCTTACGACAGCAATTCGAGACCAGAATAAGAAGATTAAAATGATGATTTCCAAAGTTATGACATTCGTCAGATCCGAGGCCTTTTTAAATGTTTCAACGAGATCGAAGTAGAGAAAGTATGTACTAAGATACCCTCACATTTGTTATCCGCTCTCTCTCTTTGCGGTGATTGATTTGGGTTTGGAAATGCAAGATGAAAGTGAGTCACTAAGAACACAAAATCCCTGTGACACATAGCTGAAAATACTCTTGTTAGGGTGCGTGTTATTGGATCACGAGCCTGTAATATTTGCTACACAGCTGGAACACCGATATACACAAAAAAAATTGCCAATGAACTCCGTCGCATGTTCAAAAAGCTTCAATATAAGCGAAAAGTATTTACGAGTATATTAAAGTTAAGACCATGACTTGAGATCGAATACATGAGGATCGTAATATTTATATTGATTGATTTTGAAACAAATGGTTGGGAGAAAAGTACAAAGAAAATGCATTCCTTCTATTGTGTTGATATCAAATACATGAGGATCGTCTCTCCCTGCTATCCATTTCATAGCTTTATCATCCATTGCAATAGTAGTTATATCTACGAATAAACTGGCCAAATCATACGTGGCATTGGCCTATTATTCATTACATTGATATATCATCCATTAAAATGGCCTATTTAAACAATTTAAACAATTTTAAACAATTTTTTTACCACAGGAGATACAGAGGTAGAATGTTTCTCAAGGCTAGTACAATGGTCAAATTTGAGTATAGCAACCTGTGGGCCCGAATAAGTTCAGCGACTTCTGGGGCATCCTACCATCAACGTTATTCTAAGGTGTACAATAATGTTTAACCTAAATCACTTAACCTAGATTCGCATTACACTGATCAGTGAGATAATTTACTCGATATCAGATATTTCCTTCTACGACATAGGTCATATGGGCTATATTTAACAGTATATTCGATAAACGATTTAATAGCAGACTGAAGATCGGCGATTTTACCCATTGCAAATTTCATTATTTGAAACAGTCATGTAAGAGATAAGATTTGACTTGGTGATCTTACACGACTAGTATTCCGATAGGAAGTGAGATTCAAGATTTCTTTTGAATACCTTGTAAGAATTACTATCATGGATCTCCGCAGGTTTTGATTTCCAAGTTTTAGTTCCAACGAAGAGGATACTGTGTTGCGACCGGGCCTTTGAATAATAAGGAAGCATGGATTTACTTCTATTTCGGGTTAAATGGTCGTGATGACCAGTTTTCGCAGTTAATAATTGTTTTTGGCTATTGTCGCCATCATTTATTAATGTTTTGTAAATGAAAAGGCAGATGGAGATTTTCTAGAGATCCAAAAGTTTAAGTATTTGAAAATTTTTTAATGAATCATTTGTGTGAGCATTATATTTTAGATTTTTTACCGCTCTGATGGCTCTTTTTGCAGAGTAAAAATTATATTGGTTTTATTTTTATCAGTTCCGTGCCATGCTTCTATTCCGTATTGCAAGTATGGTGAAATGAGCGTTCGGTAGAGCATTCGTAAACCTGTTTCAGGCAGATAATTTTTAACTTTATTCAGGATTTCGATGGATTTTGATAATTTAGAACTAATATAAGTGATGTGCGCTTTAAAGGTCAGATGTTCATCTATTATGATGCCCAGAAACTATCATTCAATCATTGTTTTCAGCCTATCATTCATTACAATAGCCTATCATCCATTAAATTGACCATTAGTCCATTACATTGACCTATCATCCTTTGCTTTGCCCTATCATCCATTTCAATGGTCTGCCATCCATTTCGTGCACCTATCATTCACTCCATCGTTCATCATCTCTAGCAAAACATCATCATTCGTTACCGGGTTCATACATTATTTTAGTAGTTTAAGTTTGCAAATAGTTTATTTCGCTGAATTCTTTCACTATCCGTAACTTGGTATCGTCATATACCTGCTAGCCCAATCATAGCTTATTGTTGTTAAATGATCCGAGAGTTTATCCATCAAGTCAGGGTTATTTCAGGTCGGCGCATTTATAATTTTCTTTTAATTTTCA
This sequence comes from Morinoia aosen, assembly GCA_030386875.1. Classification (NCBI taxonomy): domain Eukaryota; kingdom Metazoa; phylum Arthropoda; class Malacostraca; order Amphipoda; family Talitridae; genus Morinoia; species Morinoia aosen. The sequence goes on along the minus strand of CM059577.1, from coordinate 45,415,833 downwards.
AATATTTTTGAATTGTAAATAGTTCTATCAGTATTACCCCACCAAAACTGTGTATCATCGATTGAAATTTCAGAACAAATTTACCTTGAAAGTGTATGATAACGATAACTGTTTTGATTTTAGTTTTTAACTCAGCGCAGAATATCCTCGAAAATATCACTTCGATATAAGATGTCCACCTTGAAAACGATTCAGTTACTTTTCTTAATCAGGCACCGATAAAATTTTCCATGCTTGGTTTAATTCGGCTACACAACACAAGTTGAGCGGCACAATGACTCTCAGAGCCCTCTGGACTTCGAAGCATCGAATATTGAATTGAAAATTTCAGTTAATTGCATCAAACACAAGAAACTCAGCAACCACATTCTCCTAATTGTGTCCATGTTTTATTTGAACTGAAAAGGTCATTTAATTTCATGAAATACAGGAAGCTCACAGCAACATTCTCATAATATTGTCCATGCTTGATTTGAACTAAAAAAGTCATTTAATTTCATGAAATACAGGAAGCTCACAGCCACATTCTCCTAATATTGTCCATGTTTTATTTGAACTGAAAAGGTCATTTAATTTCATGAAATACAGGAAGCTCACAGCCACATTCTGATTATATTGTCCTTGTTTTATTTGAGTTGAAAATTTCATTTAATTTCATGAAATACAGGAAGCTCACAGCCACATTCTCATAATATTGTCCATGTTTTATTTGAACTGAAAAAGTCATTTAATTTCATGAAATACAGGAAGCTCACAGCCACATTCTCCTAATATTACCCATGTTTTATCAGTTATAGCCTTCATCGGCCGAATTCAACCAACATACATTCGCAGTAAATTGAAATTCATCGAAGTGAGTGCAATCCAAAAGGGAACAAGACACAAGGGCTCATTCACAAAAAAAATAGATTAAATCTAGCGAGCTAATTAAGAGCATCAGATGCATTCGATTCAAACGCATGCCCAGGGTCTCGAGTCAAAACTTCAAGATTCGTTTTCTCGTTCAGCCGACGCTCGAAATGAAGGTCGCTTCTAGATATAAAATATGTGAGGGCATTTCAGCGGCTCCTTTTGTTAGCATTCAACTGCTGTTTTACTGTAAATTCTGTACATACAAACAGGGGTGTACAGAAGTCTTATATGTATGTATTTTCGTGTTAATAATTTCCCTAGTGTTGGTTTATTTCATGTAATCGTTTAGCTTAGTGATGAAATAGTTAAGAAGGCCATTGCGAGAATATCCATAGAGTTTCTTTCATGTAATTGTTTAACATGGTGACAAAATTGTTAGAAAAACTAGTGAGAGAAAATCCGCAGTATTGGCTTATTTTGTGAGGCTATGTAGATCTCTCGGGAGTTGATGAGGCCGCGTGAACACGGCCCGTCAATATATTAGAACTGGAGCTTGTATCGCAGATACGCTCATCGTACACTTTCGCCTGGCTTCGGACAGACAGACAGACAGACGGACGTGGCTCTTATCATTGTGGAAGATTGTTTCTGCCATCGTAGTGGCAAAGTGGTTAAGAAAACCCGTGTGAGTTTTCGATACCAAGTATCAATGCAAATGCTTTTCCACGGGCAAAAAACCGACAAGAAGGTCAAGATCACGTTATACGGGACAACCTTTAATACATTTTGGGCCACGTTGCTTATACAGTATGTCTAATCAAAACCAGAATCGAGTATTTATTTTCCCGTATCATTAATACCATCATAAGAATACCATGAGCATATAATTTCGAGCATAATTATGCGGTATTTCTGATTGCTACAGATATAGGAAATAGTTCCGGGTATTACTGATACGGGAAAGGTTCGGGTCTTTGTGGGACAGACTGTATAGTTTTATTTAGCTGAGTTTAGGTAGCGCGTTCTCAGAAGCCAATGCTAATTGAAACAAGTGCAATTTGATAATTTCGTAAAAACAGTAAGAAAACGGCTATCGGTAAATAAATGAAACTGCATAATTCCAAAACTCTTGGGAAAGAGTGATGAACATTATTGTTTAGTAAATAGCAACTGGTTTGAGAGGCATGCCTATTGACTGAAACAGGATGAATTACTGTAACAAAGTGGGCAGTGACGATACTGTGAAGAAAATCTAAATTGACAAACTTAGTGAAAGTGACAGCTCAGCCAAAAATCTATTTGCTCCAAAAGAAATTAACCTAAGCAAACCTTGAGTCAACTTCAAGCATTAGGCAAACGACAGCACCCCGCTGAGAGCGCTCTTCTCGACATTTCGTGTTTTTTCTCTTAAGTTAGATTGCGAAAAATAATAATTCGATGGCATTCTTCAACTCACCTAGTGAGCTCTCGTGAATGCTTCACAAACTGCCGCTCGATCTCTCTGAGCCTTCTTGAGAAGCTGAGGAGTTCTGTTTTCTTCTTGGAGAAACCAAAGAAAACATAGTCAGAAAACCAATGGAATTATTCCAAGCCTCAAAATGTAAGATTGATAAAAGCAGCAATGGGGTAAAAGCCAGACTGGTTTTGCATGAACAATTATAGAGCAAAAATAACAGAGTCTTATGTAGCATGAATACAAATAACACTCAAGACTCGCAGAAAAAATGCATGCGTACTTTGATTTGATGATTTCATTTTACAATGATTTCTTATATCTAATTTTACCAGCCTCCTAAGATACAGTTGAAAAGACTAAAACTTGGAAAGTTCCACCTGGTGACACAGCAAATTTGCCAAATTTGCACAAGCCTCGTCTCACTTTTCTCATTTCAAATAAATTCCAGTTGACGCTAAAAGGTTTTTGTTTTACAATTGTTGGAGCCATTTTTTTATTGTGTAGGGAGTTAGAAAGTGAAAGGATGAACCTCTTGTTCAGACTTGTACAGATTAGGCATGGTTATTTAAAACCAGCATTTCATTGGTTAAAATTCAAAGAATGTACTCTTTATTCTTAAATCAATGTGTCGCAAACTAAAACAAAAAGGCCACGACCTAAATTTGAATATCAAATTTGTTTCATAAATAAAAAATGCTTGGAGAAATTTTGTAAATGAGCGATATCTGTTTGCCTTTCAACAACCCAAGGCGAGAGTGGTGATAAATATAATGAATTTATCTCTGAAACTAGTAAAATAATAGTCCTTTATATTTTATGAAATTAATATATTTTTAATTTCCGGGTCCCTTGGTGCCACGCATTACACGTATATATTTAATCATCTTGTCCATGACAACAAAATTTCCGTGAGCGAATAAAGATTTTTATTATAAAGTTATTATTGGATGCGGAATTTTTACCGATAGGTTTGATTATTGTAAGCTTGATACACTGTACATGGGTAGGCACAGAAATACTGTATATAGGTAGGTAGATCGGCAAAGAGGTGAACACAAGCGTATTACTATAGAGAGCTGGTCAACAAAATGCACCCAAATTTCAGCTGATCAATTTCTCTACAACCATCAGTCGCAGAAATAAGAGCTTGGATATTACAAATTTCATCTTTTTTCCTTACGTAGCTCCAAGTTTTTCTAATCGAGCGCTTACTTCTAGCGTAACTGTATTCAACGTGAGGACAATTTCCTTCTGATGTATAAAAGACACAAGTTTTCTGAATTCAATCATAAATAACGCAGGGGTCTTTGAATAGACCAACAGATTTTCCTCATGCAGGACAGTCGTTCACGCTAAAAATATTTTTTTGTGAGAAACCGTCTTTTACCTCCTACCTCTCCAAACTCTCACATGATTATTTATTTCCAGCGCTAGCGCAAGACAAAGTACACTTACAAACTGATCATAAACTACTTTACCATTTCCTCCTACATAAAAGTTGGCGGAAATACATTTTTTAACCCCTTCCACTCAAAACTGTGACAGAATTAATCTACGTATTTTTAGCGCTAGCGCGGCACAAAGCACACCTGGAAACCGATCTCAAACTTCTGATCTCATAAAAAGTTGCAGATGCGCGGCTTGTGTTTTTATTGGAGCTCGCTGGCGTGGCCGGAGCGATAAGTGACCCTGGTCGTAACCGCCCTCTGTTTGCCGTCCGACCTTCTTTAACACTTCAGCAAGCGGGACAGCATCTCGACCAGACAGCAAATAATTCACGCGCACTCAACTCAGAAGAGCGAAACGCTGCGGATGACAACTGAGATGACAGAGCGTGAAGGATAAGAATAAATTGCTTCGTGCCGTGAATTTTTTCTGACTCTAACAATGAATTTCTTTGTGGAATACAAATTTTGAAATTTCGTTGCTAAGCTTTTTGTGGAATTCAAACATTGAAACTTCGTAGCTATGAAATGTTTTTCTTTTGAACTAAATTTTTATAGACTAAAGTGTTAATTGATGCTGGTTAAATGTGGTTCACTTGTTTGAATGAGACATTTATAAATTAAAATAGGGAGTTTCATGGTCAGGTAGATCTGTTTCACTTCTTTCAGTGAAATGTACATTCATAAATTAAAATAGGGAGTTGTAGTGAGAAAGTTTTGGATATTACTCTCTGAAAAACGAAATGAACCAACTCGATGAAAGCGATAGTAGAAAAAAATCTATTTGCTGTTAAATGCGAGTAACCTACAAAGAGCTTTGTATGAGAAAGTGTATAATGGAGACTTTTAGCGCTTTAACCCACGGTGACCTGTTTCATTATCAATAACTGATGAATTAATGTCAGACTCTTAACAGCGAAATTAATTTACTCAGCATCAATTTGTGATTGTTTGAGCAAAGAGTTACTTCAATATTATTGTATAATGTATATTATATATCATATATGTATATATCTATATATATATATATATATATATATATATATATATATATATATATATATATATATATATATATATATATATATATATATATATATATATATATATTTATATAAAAGCACCAAAAGTTAGACGTTCCACCTCTGTCGATCTCCACCTCATCCCTTCTGCTATCGCAACTATTTGCCTCATCATGCCCTCCCACGTCATAACTCCCCTATTATTATTGGCCATCTTCATTTCAGTTCATTTGATCACCGCTCCCATCACAACACACTTAATTTTACCCCTTATTCAACTTAGGTGATATCAACTATTCAACCTCTCAGGTTGCTCTCGTCCTCTCTCCCACCAAATCTCTTCTTAGCATTAACTCTTTAATTCATCAATTTCTCATCCGCGAACACCATCACACTCATATTATTACCCCATATTCTACTCAGCTGAAAACAACCTCTCTCCCACGTACGCCCTCTTAGCATTAACCCATTCATTCATCCCATTTTCAGCCGTGAATGCAAATCCAGCAGCAAAGCTACAAGAGCTGCGGGAGACTAGAGACACCGAGGTAGGGTGAGCATGTCTCTTTATGAGTAGATTTTTATTCTGTAAGTCCAGATTTCCGTTTCGCTGCAACCACATCAACAAAAACAACAATAACAAAAACAACAATAATGACAACAACGACAAGAAAAACAACAACAATAGCAACAACAACGTCCTAAAACAACAACAACGCGAATAAACAACAACAACGCCTTACAACAACAAGAACAGGAATAACAACAACCAGAATAGCAACATAACACCCCCAACAGCAACTGCAATAACAATAACAACAACAACAACGACGCCCTACAACAAAAACAACAGGAATAAGTTGTCAATACAGATAATCCCCAAAGTCGCCCTACACGAGTTTTGGGCTTTCATATTTCTGTGCTAAAGAACGCGATGAATGGAAACTCATTATTTTTAATTGCTCCCAATTTGAACCGTTTGAAACGAAAAATAATATGTACACTTAAAGTCTACAAATGATGAAGTGTAAATAAATTAATCCAGTAGAACAGATGGATTTCAATCTCATACTAATTTTGTGCGTAGTTTTGATTGTTTCCTGCTTATCATTCCTACACAACTAGGTAACGTATTCCTGAAAAACTTGATTTGGCAACACAGCAGTGACGTCACACAAGTGGTCACAATAATGACGGTAGTTTTTAAAAAATATCAAAGAGATTATAACATCACTCTGTTTAATTTCCAGTCGAACTTTCAAGTATTATGTGGGATGAATTAAATATTACACGTGATGTGTTAAGATATCTCGAGCCACGGTGTATATATGCCCTTTCTACGCTAAGGGTGAAGAAAAAACCTTGTGCACAGATTCCTCATTCCCTTGCCTCTATTACATGGGTCTTACTTCTTCTCTCGGGAACACCTTTGTTGTGCGTAAAGAGGCTTGAGATATATAATGATCTTATCTAATCTAATAAGTTGCAATGTCACAATATATATCCATTTTGGATTGAATGTGGATGTGGGTCGTAATTAAGTCTTTCCTGCTGCAAAACGACCCATCGGTTGGTTGCTTGAAAAAGTTTTAACAATTTTTAAAATTAATGGTTTATAATGGATCCAGTTAATTTTTGGTATTTATAAAATTCCTAACGACTTTTGAATTTAACACGTTCACCACGTATTGGTGCATATGTGTACCATATGGTAAATTGTTCATTTACCTACCGGTGACAATGGCTACCATTTCACTGATTTTACTAATTTCATTTGAATTAGACTATAGCGTGCAAGGGAAAAATTTCATCGCATAATTTTATTTTTCACGCGTGTTAGAAAGGATAGGAATGTAAGCAAGCAGTAAAGACTGCTTTTCAGTTCTGCTTCTTCCACCCTAACCACGTCTACCATAGCAACCGTAAAAACGTAATGGACGTGTTAAACACATCTGTTTCTGAGTAGTGATTTTATTGGGCGATATTTTCACAGCTCTTTCTGTTCGTCTGTTCTGTACACGAGTATATAATCCATGTCTAGCAGATGCGGTCTACATATTTTATTGTGTTCTCCCATTCCTATTTACACAAGGAGAATTTATTTATGCTATTTATGTTACGCACTGCATATTTTGAAGCGTTTTCCTATTACTATTTATACAAAGCACATGTTGCGCACTTCCAACATTGCTCGCTCGTCAACAGAAGAACATGACAAAACGCCACCACCAACACTATCATATTCAGCAAAAGGAGCAATAATATTCTGCAATATTCAGCAGACGTTCCGCCTTTACCTCTCATCCGAGGGCTAGTCTGATTTCATCTCAGTGCGCGTCCAGATGTTGAGCAGGACGGTGACTGTCGTTCGCGTGCCCAAAGCCAGGTCTTCAGAATCTGATGCCGCAGTGAACGATATTTAGAAAGGAAAAATCAAATTAGTACACTGTGATGCAGATGAATCAATGATTAATAGATTAATCCTGTTTGTAGGGAAAAGGAAACTTGTTGGAATACTCGACTTAATTAAGCTGGATCACTTATATTTCACAGTTATTTGAACTACGTGCGTGGAATGCTAGCGAGGGAAATTTTCAAGAAGACTGTTTCGGGATTTCGTTTTCAACTGTCTGGCTCTCGAACCTGCGATGATGTTTGTACTTTTGCCATTTATTTTTCGTGTAAAAAGTTCATCGGAATGTTCGAACAGAAGAAAATTTCAAGTTTTTGTGTTCTCTTCGTTTGTGATGATCCTAGCTTAATGAAATTAATTATTTATTATATATCAAATACAAGTTTGGAAGGTTTCATAGATGAAATCGTTTTTAAATTTTTCCCAGAACTGTTTTATACTATCTTTTGAAATTGTTTTCATCCATTGGTATTCGCAACTTGTGGAATATGAACGATAAAAATTATGAATTTTTCATTTAAGCGAACGCAAATTAAGTAAATTACTACATTCTAAATATCTCTCAAAGGTTATGTATGTTTTTAAAAATTTTCAGTAAATACTCGTATAGTGTAAACTTTCGTGTAAAATTACGTGAATTTTTTTTGGAAGTGAGAAATATCTCTTAAAAATTACTCGTAATGTTTCTTATATTATGGCAATATGATTTAAATTATGCTAAATTAGGATAACATTAGGACCAAAATTCATCCACGATTTCTTAAATTCGTTGAAGAAATTGTAATGATACCATAATGTATAACTTAAAACATTTTGTGAGCAAATTTCAAAAAGTCTACGGTCTTTAAACCCAGTATTTAACTTACTTTTTCCATTTTTTTTCAGAGAGCATTCATTTTTAGCTCGCATGGTTCAAGTATTTGAGAACAATTCCAATAATGGCTACTATTTTGAGTGTAAAAGTAGCACTAGTGCTTCTGATGTGCTCAACATTCGGCTGTTGTCAGGGCAGCAGAGCCGTGAGAAGGGACGCTCGTGCTTCAAACAGTGTACAAATTGAAACAAACAGCAACATAAATCAGTTGGCAAGGACTTCAATCGACCGTACCTTGAAGTCAAATTTCAGTGCCGAAAGAATAGGGGCAAAGTCTCTTACTAAAAAATCGAATACCAAGCAGAAGATAATCTTTTCTGCGATAGATGAAAAAATTGCCATCTCAGGAAAGAACGCTAACGAAATACGGGTAGGAAGCTTCAACAAAACGACGCTTCCATTTCCTCACGCAAGTTTGCATCCCGCCACCAACACATTCTCTAACGACGATAATACTGAATATTTATATCTGCCAATAATCTCGAGGCTTTCCCAGCTTCCCGGCTCCCATTTTTCCTCGGAAGACCTCGTTTCAGATTCCCCTTCAAGTTCGTTAACAAATGGAAACCCCAGTCATCAAGACGACTATTTGGCAAATCCTAGGAGCGGCCCGATCCATACAGGACAGAGCAGTTGGCGGTCCTTTTCTGGCCATCGATGGAGGCCTAGGAGAGCGATAGGCCTGGCCAGGCAAGGCAATTGGAGAACCTCTGGGCATGAAGATGAAAGCGGCAGATTGTCTGCGAGACGTGAGAGCGGTCGTCATTTTCAGGGGCAAAGAATATATGATAAGACTTCGTTTGCGGGAAATGAAAGAAATCCTGGTGACGTGAACCTGAATAGAACATGTGCCTACAATAATGAAAAGCGCTTCGGATATACGAGAGACCTGCTCCGGAAAATAGGACGTAGCTCGGAAATTAAATTTAGGCGAGAACGCAAAAAGGAGGTCATACCTTCATTTAAATTGGATGTGGGCAATGAGGTTCACAGAAACGCTATAGTGCCGACAAATAAAATATTAATAATCAATAAAACCAAAACCATTATTTGGGATTTGTTCAGTTCCTTGACGAACTTTGCGTGCCTTGAAGACCGTGGTATCAGTAACAGTTTTCAAAAACTCTCGAGAGCAGAACTTTTGAGCTCTTTGAATTCGACTGCCAGGGTACAAATTCAGAGCAGGGCTCCCGAGCACCGTCATCAAGCTGAAACCAATTCCAGTTCTAATTCTTCGCTCTTACTTGACCGTGAACACGTTCCATTTTTTGACCATCAGGACCAGCAGTTTTCAGGGCTGCGGCTCCGACAGAAAAGGGCCACAGTTCCAGATGCTGCCATTAGAGACGATACGACAAAATTAGGAAATACTGTCGGTCTCAAAGGAAACAATTCGAGTCTAAAAGAAAGTAAAATTGCAGCCATATTTCGAGGAGTGGCTTATGGGACTCCAACAGACTCTCCCTCGCTGAGAAATGACGAGACAAAAGCATCCCGAAAAGAACTGGCGCAGTTTGACTTTAAAGACGGCAAACAATCAGCGAATGCGATCACTCAAGCCGAAATTATTGAGAAAATGATGAGAGGAGTCAAAAAAGCCATTATTGGAAAAGAAGTCAGAAATGGCGTTTCCAATAAAGAAAGTAGTGCTTCGTATCGGCCTGAAATGCTGAAAAATGACCCGACTGTTGTTAAGGAATCAGTTGTGCTGAGCTTAAATGGGGCAGGGATGATGCAAGTAATCAAGACCGATAGTGAGCTTGAAACACACGATGGCCGACCAAAGGACAATCATTCAAAAAACATGGACGGGAATCAAATTGCTAGTTTAAATACGTATCCTAAACATGAGACGCAGTTGGAGGCGGGCAATAATTATTCGGGCACGAACAACACCAGAGAAATTGCTCACGGTATTATTTCTAGCACCCTGAGACCTCCAATGGACATTTGGCAGAAAGAAATAGACACCAGGGATGTGACAATTTTGTCTCACGAGAACACAAACAGCAATCGTACACTCGAGTCTGCAGCAGTTCGAAAGTCTCTGGGGAAGTACTTGGACCTGCTGGTCTGCTTCAGCTCGGTTAACTTCGCAGTCCTTGTTCTCATTGCCCTGTGTGAATTAATCAGAGGCAGGCTGTGGCACGAAGTGTCCCCTGTTTGGTTTGCTTTGTTTTACATTAGCATTATTGCGTCCTCTTCTCTGAGAGGGTCGTGTTACCTCTACGATTCGTACGGTGCAAAAAAAGGAATAATGGAAGATTTGTCGCTTTTGGTTTGGAATCTTTCTACTTCACTGATGTTGTTTGCGATTGCTATATTTCACGTAATTTTACACAAAACTTTGAAGTCTTCTTCGAATTTCGTATCACCGATTCTAGTGCTGACACTTTTCACTTCTAACATTTTCCTCAGAGTTGGAGTCGATCTTTCACCAATGATGTTCTCTGCCAAGTGGACGAGAATAAAGTCCTTGAAGTACTTTCAATTCATGCCCATTTCTATGAGCCTCTTGCTCATTCTGCTATATTTAAGACTGTTGATCATCCTCGAAAGGCACGAAACAGGAGTATTGAAAAAGTCGGACTCCTTTCCGCCGCCTCCTCCGCGGCTCGTAAAGTCCGGGAGAATATCGTTGATTTCCGTCTTGTGCCAAACCTTGCTGACCGCATCGCAAGTCTTGAACTTATTGTTTCCTTTCAAACTTGGAGAAGGAATGACCGTGACCTTAGTGAGAATGTGGTTTGCCGGTCAGATTGTGGAGAGAGTAGCAGAAATTGTTCTTCTTTTGAGTCTTTTGCTCGCGTCTTGCTCTCTTGTTCAAAATAAGCAAGGCGATTGCCCGCCATCCGCCAGGACGAACATTTGCTCCTTGTTTACCAAATGCTGCGCTAAAACGTCAGGAGTTCACCCCGAGTCTAGAAAACGCTCCCCCTTGAAAATTTTTACGCTTCAAAACAAGCGATCATCGTACGACTACGTCACCAACGACTTTCAGCTTGTATGGAACCAAAGTAGAATTGGCGAGCGCAGTGCAGAAGATATGTCCAGTTTTCGTGGAGTCACGCGAGTTCGACCAGATCCGAGCAACTTACCCCCCATGAAATTTTTGCCTTCTTACAAAAGAGGCAGCGAATCCATGCTGACGCCATCACCAGATGAAAATTTTCATTCTCCGTTGTCCAAGTCGACAACTGGTTTGTATGATAATATTCAAATCGGACAAATTATTACCCACGAATCGAAAATGATGTCCTACGATCCTCATAGAGGGTTTTATGTAAATAACTATAGATACTTAGGATCAACCCTGCCTCATAAATTGAATCACAGGCATCGGGCTCATGAAAAATTTCCGATCGATAAAACACTGGCGGAATCAAATTCTAGACTTCCGAACCTTTCATCTTCTTATTGGACTCCACATTCTCCCTCGAACCAGATGCAGCAGCTGCGCTGCTATCGTAATCAATACGATCAGTCGGTGGATTCCAGACCAAAAGTATTCCAGCAGACGAATTTGTTCGCTCGAGGCGAGGAGCAATACTTTCCAGTTGAGAGAAACTCTCAGGAGCGTGATCACAAGAACCGGACTCTCGAAAAAGGAGAAAGGCTAACAAAGATCGGACACAGTCGGTCCATGAAGGAGAAAACAGTTCAGCGGACAAAGAGTCATAATCATAAACATGAACATGACGAGGAGCACAGCCAGCAGCAGCAGCAACCCTGGCTCCAGGGCTCCCGGATTATGGAAGGTAATTACGTTAGAGGGCGGGAAAGTTCGAGCGCTTGTCGTTCTCTTGATCACCTTCCGGCTCTAGCGTTGACTCATCAGCCAGAATCATTGCCTATTCAGAGCGAGGCCGTTCACTTTTCGAAAACAAACGCGAAGCAATTCGCTGAAGCCCCTGAAGGAGCCAGGCGCCAACTTGTTTTCGAGGCAAAAATTTCTCGAGGTTTTTTTTCAAGCGAAAGGTCAAGGAACGATCGATTGACAATGGCATGTACAGCTCGGTTTACGAATTCCTCAGACAGTAATGAGCCTTCCTTGAAAGCTTCCAATTTTCCTCCCAACACTTTCATGAACTCTGAAGAGGAGAACGTCAAAGTTTCAGTGGAAAATAACAAGCAGCCTCTCAATATTCCCGCGCGTGCGCCTCAAAGTGGTGCTGTGTTTTACTCAAAGCAAAGAAGCAGAAGAACGTGCCAAAAGTCCCCTAAACCAACCTCCACTTTTTATGTGAACCATTAATTTGCCTTTTTTCATAGTCTACTAGTAGATACCGGCGTGGAAAAATACCAGCTTTAAGACCTGTACATACCTGCGTTTCAAACTTGGAAATTTCGAAGCTAAGTCAGTTCCTAAGATGTATTTATAAATATACTTAGGATCAGAATCTGAGCTTCACGCCTTCGGCTCAGCTTCACCCCAACTGCACCCTGAAGACTACTCTAATTAGACCTCTTAACACTTCGACTGCAACGTGCGCCACCGGTGGCCACAGGGGTAACTTTTGGAATGCTGCTCACGGACATGCAGTCGCAAACTTAATTTTTATAAATACTCAACTAAAGGTAAATGAAGGCATGATTTAATTAATTCTGTTTTTTTCAAAATTGCTCACATTTGACAGCACATCATATTTGAATATTGAACTTAATTAAACCAATTGAGGTCTAAGTGTTGAAATGCGAGTTCTCGCACGCAACATATCTGCTGGGAGACACCGGTAGAGTCAATCTTATGAGAACCTTAATATATGCGTATAAATATTAGCCCCAGTTATTCAAATGATGCGATGCTTGATTCAAGTTATACATTGTCGGGAATAACTGGGACTAATTTTTGCTAGCTTTATTCGAGGCTTGTGTCAAATGAAGCCGAGTAACTCGACGGCCGACTGCATTCAAATGGAGGTTCTCTGCCGGCTGGTGGAAACTTAGTCTATTTCCTGACCTTCGCCGGGACGAATTGTATAAATTTCAGCTTAGCTAAGCAGTCACATAAATATTATAAGGACGTCCGTAAAGTGATCCAGTGTTAATATTATGAGAAATTCACCGGGTGGGTTTCCATCATTGATAATTAATTCTATTGCATTTGTTGAAATTTACTAGTTTAGTTTGTATTCTATCTAGCTAGAAGAGTCAACCCTGTCGATTTCTCCCAAAAAATTTTTAAACCATAAATATTGTGTTTTGTCCGGTAATTTTAACACAATGATGCATATTATTGCTATAAACTTGGACACAAAATTGATTTTCAAACAGTGCCACGCATACAATTGCAAAATTTATTTTCCTAAATTCAGAAAACCAATAAACTGTCTGGCTCAACTTTGTGTTTAGGCGCTGGGGTATTTTGCCACGCTAATTTTGCTTTCTGTGTTTAGTGATAAGTATTTTTCCATTACTATTGTATAATTTGTACTATTGTTTTTCCATTATTTCATTGTATAATATCAGTTTGCACAACTGTAAATAACTTCATGAATTTAAACTATTTTTTGCTTTTGTGTTTAGTGCTAAGTATTTTCTCGTTGGTGCCATAGTTTATTTCATTGTATCAGTTTGCACAACTGTAAATAACATTGTCAACTGAAACTTTTATGCTCGGATTGTTAATGTATATCCTGAACCAGCGGCTAACTATGTTTTGTGTACTAGTACATACTACTCGTATAATTATTTTTTGTACAAGAGTGAGCACACATCAGTGAACCAAAAATACTCAGTAATTGTTCATGTCTAACGCTAAGCTACTTAAAAATGGAAAGAAGAAGGAAAGATTTCCTAACTTCAGTTTCGTAGGACCATTTCGTACCCATTGCGAACAAAATTGTTTTTAGTGATTTACCAAATTTATCATGTTGATAGGGCGTTGTTTAGAGGTAGAAACATAAAAAATATTTGATTAATTTTTTACATTATAGATGATAACAGGCAAAGTTAAATTAAATTAAATTTCTACAGAATAGATGATAACAGGCAAAGTTGAATGTCCTGACGGCTCGTGTTTCTAGATTTACGTTTGGTAGAGTAGGCTAAGATTTATGTACAGGGTGGCGCGAAAAGAACGCAGGATTTCAAACCACTATAATAGGTTCTATATAATTATACAGGTTGGCGCATAAGTAACGCAGCCTTTTCCTCCTCCTCCTCCTCCGTATCACAGCTACACCCAGAGGCATCCCTGCATCACCATCAGTCTTGGAGATGAGGCCACAATTAAACAGTGAGGCCGTAACTGATCGTAAATTACCTAGTTTTGGCTCGCAACGACGCATTGGAATTAAAGGGTGCGTTACTTATGCGCCACCCTGTACTAGCTATAACTAAGACTAGTATAATTATGCTAGTTAAAATTACTATATAACTAGTATAATTAGCCATTTCACTCCCCCCACTGATAATAGGCAAGTTAAATTCGTGCGTTCTTTTCAAGTCACCCTATAGAACAGGGGTCTCCAAACTATGGCCCGCGGGCCACATCCGGCGCGCCACATAATTTCATCCGGCCCGCCAAACAAATCCCTGTGTATTGGTCCTGAAAAAATAATTATCGTACTACTAGCGTCGCTGAATTAAATTTTCAAACAGTGCTCCCTGTATTCAATAGTACCCACGATTAAATTATTCTTGAACTTGCACACTGGTGAAACTTGTATCACAGATACGGCCATTAGACTTCTTTCAAATCGAAAGAGCTGTTTCTTAAGAAACGGACACCAAACAAACACACCAAGGGTATTATTTAGAATAAATCTAAACTATAAAAGGAGCCGAGTCAGTCCGTCCGTCGGTCTGTCCGAAGCCAGCCCGCAGTGTGAGATGAGCGTATCTGTGATACGAGCTCCGGCCCTATATATTTTGACGAGCCGTGTTCACGCGGCCTCATCAACTCTCAAGAGATTGTATTTTTTTTATTTCTTACGGCCTTTCTCTCATTTCGTTCTCTTTTTTATTTCAAACAAAGGGGGTGGACTAGTAATAAATAACATAAGATTGACGAATGAATCATCAAAAACGTTCACGTTCGCAGCCTTTGCTCTGAAATTGATTCTGTGAAATTCGATACAACCACAACACTTTATAAATACATCCTATCATATAATTTTTTAGATCTGAGCAAGTTTTATGTGAGTGACGAAAGAAAATGACTAAAAAAATCAGATTTTTTCATGCAAATTGTGATGAAGTGATGGATGCTCACGTTTAATATTTCCTTTTAGAAAAAAGCTCGTAAAATTCTTAAAAATAGTGCAGTGCTTTTCAAGAGAAATTTACCTTTATCTAAAACTAATTGCCCAGTTCTGTGATTGAAGGAAGGTAAAAGATTAACTTCCAGCTAGAAAGGTTTTCTTCAGCTGCTGACTGAAATTCAGAAGCAATGCATCGTTCCTCTAATAACTCGAAGTTTAATGCCGCTGGTGCTGCATAATTAAACAGAACTGCGTACTTACTTTCCCTTAGTTAGGGAGTGTCTGTTCAAAACAAGCCATCAAAAATTGGCTTCACAGATGCAGAAAATGAAAGACGGTGCTTGCAAGTTAGTGTTCAAAGGCTTCGCACATGCATGATTACATGAAGAAAATGAAAAAACTATGCTTGCTACTTAATGTTCGAAAATTATTCCCAGTGTCGAGTATTTAGCGATGTTAAAATGCTTCGATGGTTGCTTGTCTGGGAGTTTTTTACTGCATTTAATAGAGAGAAAGCAGCCACCGTTCTGGGCAAAATGAGGAAGGAACTGTGCACGAAAAGTGCCACAGATTGAAAAAGTGCGCCAAAGGTTCTCCCTGCTAGGCGCTTAATAAGCAAATCGAAGCATTGCTGGTTAGCTATCCACAATTTTCTTTTGAAATCAAACTTTTCAAACAAGGTAACGGTACAAAATGATGATTTAAATCGAAGACTGGTGGCTGCTCTTCTCTGAAAACTGTGAATATTTATGTATGTTATTTTCTAAGGTTGTTGAAAGACTTTAATTTTTCCATTTAAACTGACACACTGATGATTAATTTCAGTTATAATGTTATGTGAGCAATTACAACTGATATTAAGAATCGACTACGATACGATACCGCTGTAATTGTCTAAGAAGAAAACAATTAATTTATGTCTTTGTTAAATTAATGTTACAATTTCTGCATTGTTTGTGAGTCGATGTATTAGATAAGAGATTAGCATTCTCATCATAATAACCCCTAAGTTTTACTACATTAATTGAACATCTATAAGGTTTTCTCTAAAAAGTTTTTTACCTTAGACGATTTTTGCAGTAATTCAATGCAATTTTCTCGTACTAAAATGTTTTTCCGACCATTCAAGAAATTTACGTAAAGCTGAAAATACATGAATAACCGTTTTTCATTGAATAAATAGCGTCTCATTTTGCAACTAGCAATATCGTTCATCCGTTACGATCTATGAATATTTTATGTTCCAATTTTATCTGTAATTTAAATTTTGTACAATTTTTTATGATCTGATTATTACAGTTTTTATTGGTATAATACGATAATGAATGCAAGTTAAGATCTCAAACCTCGTCGGAAAAAAATTCTATAATCACCAGCAGTAAGCGCATCCTGAGCACAAGCTAAATTTTTCAATATTTTATTTAAAAGTTCTACTTCAATTCCTACGTCGTAGGAGGTAAAAACTCCCATCTTCCTACTTCATAAGAAATTTTTGAGTGGAACATACAGTCCTGCAAATGCACGCGATTCCTGTTCGAACACAAGTGTGTGTTTTCCGTAGATTTATGAAAGATTTTTCACAATATCTAAATTTGTTTTCATGATTTCTTGAACATGTTTCGAAGACAGTGCTCACAGTTCAGCAACACTTCTAAGTAATACGCAGCACTTTTTTCCAAAACTGAAAACTCCGTTGCCTACGTATGCCCGACTATAACATTCACGTTGACAAAGTGTAAACTCTAACATTTGTTCATTTGAAACATTGCGCACAAAATTTCATCCACGTTTGGTGAAGTTTATTTAAGACGTTAATGAACATTATTTGCCACTTTCAATTCAGATAATAACGAATTTTTCTTAAACACTCAGTTAGCAAGTTGCAGGTAATTAGCTTCAAGCCTGATCACGACTAGATTTTAGGTACGTCTAAAAATAATACTCAATTATAAAAAAATATTCCCACCTATGAAAACTTATTTTGCAAATAGTTAAAATAGTTAAAAATAACACACAATCATAAAAAATGTACTTAACTATATGAAATTATAAGTAACTGCAAAATTTTGCATGCAATTTCAAAAAATTATAGTCAACTTTGAAAAGAAGTACTTCACAGAATTAATTTAACTATGAAATAAAAATTGGAGTCCTGCAACTCTGGAAATAGCCAGCATGCACGTCAATGGAATAAGCCTCCATTCTGTAGAAACGCTGACCTAACATTTGATTGAAGGAATAACAAACGCATTCCTTAATGGATGCAACTTCATTCCATTAGACTAGGCCATCCAACCTTATTGGCTCGTCTCGAGAGCGTCGGATTTATTGGTGCTATGTACTATAGCGTGAGTTCTACCGCCATATATCGCCTACCTGTGCTACTATAGCGTAAGGTCTACCGCCATATATCGCCTACCCGTGCTGCTATTGCGTGAGGTCTGCCGCCATATATCACCTTCCCAGGTGCACTTTGAGATGTGCAAATTGTTAATCGCTAAATTAAATATATGGAAATGAGTAATATCCATTAGCAACCTAACCTCATGCTATAGTACTCGCTAGATTTAGATCTCATGCCATAGTGTGGCAGACCTCACGCTACAGCAGCACTCACTTATCTCTCCCATGTGCTACTAGACACGGAAATTCCGTTAGTGCAGCTCGAGTCCAATTCTCTGCTCCAAATATCGAGCGTTTCTTCACCGTCTGGTCTGAGGACGTTAAATAATGGAGTAACCGCTCCAACGGGTCATTTGTTGTTTTTTAATGGAAGGAAAGCGGTCTGAGCAACTCGGTAGAGGAAACAAAGTAGGGTCATTTCTATGGGAGAAAGTACACCTCCTCTTGTTCGGCTGGCCAATAGAAAGACTTCATTTCAAATAAACTTTATGACGTCACCAAAATGCCATGTCGTTAGGCCAATAGTGGTGCCAGATTTGAGGGTAGCAGTGCTGTCAGATGCAATTTGAGCGCTGCTATTGGTTCGTTGCCGTGACGTCAGCAAAACCACATCGTCAACCAAAAAAAGACTGATTTTAAACTACCTGGTTTCCTCTACCGTGGGACTGAGCATCTCGGTAGGGAAAAGATGTAGCAAGAAAGTCCTTTTGCAAGTATCTCGGACACAACAGTTGAATATAAGAATTTCATGACAGTAGCGAGAGCGACGTGATTACCTCGATGCAGAATTGAAATATATTTAGATTCCTACTTAGGATTCGTGGTAGATCAACTAAACCGTATTCGCGATGTCATGTATTTGTTTCCTTTGTTTCTTTGAACAAATTGGGTGAAAGATATCAGGTATTGTTGAGTTACATGCAACTTTCTTTTGATGTACAATATTGTCAAGGTCACATTGTGATATGTTTAGAAGCTTTTGGTGATCGAGATCTTCAAAGTTACCCGTTTCGAAAAGAACTGCTTGAATATTACCGCTTTTCATAATTAACATCAACCTGCAAGAAAGTTTCAAATTGTTTCAAATTGTCATGGATAACAGAAAGTTTTCATTTTTGTAAAATAATGCTTGTAATTCACTTGATGACTTGAAGCTCATAAACGGTTCTAGATTGAGAGAAAGTTTCGGATTAGTAGAATATTCCTCAATTTCCAAAAGTTTAATTTCAGCAAATGGGTTTCGATTATTTCAGCTGAATAACTATTTCTAACAATCATTGAGTATTCATAACTTCATGGGCAATATTCCCGAATGCTTGGTGGTTCAGCGCTAGCAGGGAGAGACTATCAAGCACAGACGGATATTCCTAATGTGCCACCATTCCTAATGTGCCACCATTCCTAATGTGCCACCATTCCTAATGTGCCACCATTCCTGATGTGCCACCATTCCTAATGTGCCACCATTCCTAATGTGTGACCATTCCTAATGTGCCACCATTCCTAATGTGCCACCATTCCTAATGTGCCACCATTCCTAATGTGCCACCATTCCTGATGTGCCACCATTCCTAATGTGCCACCATTCCTAATGTGTGACCATTCCTAATGTGCCACCATTCCTAATGTGCCACCATTCCTAATGTGCCACCATTCCTAATGTGCCACCATTCCTGATGTGCCACCATTCCTAATGTGCCACCATTCCTAATGTGTGACCATTCCTAATGTGCCACCATTCCTAATGTGCCACTATTCCTAATGTGCCAACATTCCTAATGTGCCATTATTCCTAATGTGCCACCATTCCTAATGTGTGACCATTCCTAATGTGCCACCATTCCTAATGTGCCACTATTCCTAATATGCCCCCATTCCTAATAAGACACCATTCCTAATGTGCGACCATTCCTAATGTGCCACCATTAATAATGTGCCACCATTCCTAATGAGCCACCATTCCTAATGTGCCACCATTCCTAATGAGCCACCATTCCTAATGTGCCACCATTCCCAATGTGCCACTATTCCTAATGTGCCACCATTCCTAATGTGTGACCATTCCTAATGTGCCACCAGTCCTAATGTGCCACTATTCCTAATATGCCACCATTCCTAATGTGCCACCATTCCTAATGTGCCACCATTCCTAATGTGCTATCATTCCTAATGTGTAACCATTCCTAATATGCCACCATTCCTAATGTGCCACCATTCCTAATGAGCCACCATTCCTAATGTGCCACCATTCTTAACGTGCCACCATTCCTAATGTGCGACCATTCCTAATGTGCGACAATTCCTAATGTGCGACCATTTCTAATGTGTGACCATTCCTAATGTGCGACCATTCCTAATGTGCGACCATTCCTAATGTGCCTCCATTCTTAATGTGTGACCATTCCAAATGTGTGACCATTCCTGATGTGCGACCATTCCAAATGTGTGACCATTCCTAATGTGCCACCATTCTTAATGTGTGACCATTCCTAATGTGCCACCATTCAAAATGTGCCACTATTCCTAATGTGCCACCATTCCTAATGTGCCACCATTCCTAATGTGTGACCATTCCTAATGTGCCACCAGTCCTAATGTGCCACTATTCCTAATATGCCACCATTCCTAATATGCCACCATTCCTAATGTGCCACCATTCCTAATGTGCCACCATTCCTAATGTGCTATCATTCCTAATGTGTAACCATTCCTAATATGCCACCATTCCTAATGTGCCACCATTCCTGATGTGCCACCATTCCTAATGTGCCACCATTCCTAATGTGTGACCATTCCTAATGTGCCACCATTCCTAATGTGCCACTATTCCTAATGTGCCAACATTCCTAATGTGCCATTATTCCTAATGTGCCACCATTCCTAATGTGTGACCATTCCTAATGTGCCACCATTCCTAATGTGCCACTATTCCTAATATGCCCCCATTCCTAATAAGACACCATTCCTAATGTGCGACCATTCCTAATGTGCCACCATTAATAATGTGCCACCATTCCTAATGAGCCACCATTCCTAATGTGCCACCATTCCTAATGAGCCACCATTCCTAATGTGCCACCATTCCCAATGTGCCACTATTCCTAATGTGCCACCATTCCTAATGTGTGACCATTCCTAATGTGCCACCAGTCCTAATGTGCCACTATTCCTAATATGCCACCATTCCTAATGTGCCACCATTCCTAATGTGCCACCATTCCTAATGTGCTATCATTCCTAATGTGTAACCATTCCTAATATGCCACCATTCCTAATGTGCCACCATTCCTAATGAGCCACCATTCCTAATGTGCCACCATTCTTAACGTGCCACCATTCCTAATGTGCGACCATTCCTAATGTGCGACAATTCCTAATGTGCGACCATTTCTAATGTGTGACCATTCCTAATGTGCGACCATTCCTAATGTGCGACCATTCCTAATGTGCCTCCATTCTTAATGTGTGACCATTCCAAATGTGTGACCATTCCTAATGTGGCACCATTCTTAATGTGTGACCATTCCTAATGTGCCACCATTCAAAATGTGCCACTATTCCTAATGTGCCACCATTCCTAATGTGCCACCATTCCTAATGTGTGACCATTCCTAATGTGCGACCATTCTTAATGTGTGACCATTCCTAATGTGCCACCATTCTTAATGTGTGACCATTCCTAATGTGCCACCATTCAAAATGTGCCACTATTCCTAATGTGCCACCATTCCTAATGTGCCACCATTCCTAATGTGTGACCATTCCTAATGTGCCACCAGTCCTAATGTGCCACTATTCCTAATATGCCACCATTCCTAATATGCCACCATTCCTAATGTGCCACCATTCCTAATGTGCCACCATTCCTAATGTGCTATCATTCCTAATGTGTAACCATTCCTAATATGCCACCATTCCTAATGTGCCACCATTCCTAATGAGCCACCATTCCTAATGTGCCACCATTCTTAACGTGCCACCATTCCTAATGTGCGACCATTCCTAATGTGCGACCATTCCTAATGTGCGACCATTTCTAATGTGTGACCATTCCTAATGTGCGACCATTCCTAATGTGCGACCATTCCTAATGTGCCTCCATTCTTAATGTGTGACCATTCCAAATGTGTGACCATTCATAATGTGCGACCATTCCAAATGTGTGACCATTCCTAATGTGCCACCATTCTTAATGTGTGACCATTCCTAATGTGCCACCATTCTTAATGTGTGACCATTCCTAATGTGCCACCATTCTTAATGTGTGACCATTCCTAATGTGCGACCATTGTAATGTGCGACCATTCCTAATGTGCCACCATTCTTAATGTGTGACCATTCCTAATGTGGCACCATTCTTAATGTGTGACCATTCCAAATGTGTGACCCTTCCTAATGTGCGACCATTCCAAATGTGTGACCATTCCTAATGTGCGACCATTCCAAATGTGTGACCATTCCTAATGTGCGACCATTCCAAATGTGTGACCAGTCCTAATGTGCCACCATTCCTAATGTGCCACCATTCCTAATGTGCCACCATTCCTAATGTGCCACCATTCCTAATGTGCCACCATTCCTAATGTGCGACCATTCCTAATGTGCCTCCATTCCTAATGTGCCACAATTCCTAATATGCCACCATTCCTAATATGCCACCATTCCTAATGTGCCACCATTCCTAATGTGCCACCATTCCTAATGTGCTATCATTCCTAATGTGTAACCATTCCTAATATGCCACCATTCCTAATATGCCACCATTCCTAATGAGCCACCATTCCTAATGTGCCACCATTCCTAATGTGCCACCATTCCTAATGTGCCACCATTCCTAATGTGCCATCATTCCTAATGTGCCACCATTCCTAATGTGCTACCATTCCTAATGTGCCACCATTCCTAATGTGTGACCATTCCTAATGTGCCACCATTCCTAATATGCCACCATTCCTAATGTGCCGCCATTCCTAATGTGCCACCATTCCTAATGTGCCACCATTCCTAATGAGCCACCATTTCTAATGTGTGACCATTCCTAATGTGCCACCATTCCTAATGTGCGACAATTCCTAATGTGTGACCATTCCTAATGTGCGACCATTCCTAATGTGCGACCATTCCTAATGTGCGACCATTCCTAATGTGCAACCATTCCAAATGTGTGACCATTCCTAATGTGCGACCATTCCTAACGTGCCACCATTCCTAATGTGCGACCATTCCTAATGTGCGACCATTCCTAATGTGCGACCATTTCTAATATGTGACCATTCCTAATGTGCGACCATTCCTAATGTGCGACCATTCCTAATGTGCCACGATTCTTAATGTGTGACCATTCCAAATGTGTGACCATTCCTAATGTGCGACCATTCTTAATGTGCCACCATTCCTAATGTGTCACCATTCCTAATGTGCGACCATTCCTAATGTGCCACCATTCCTAATGTGCAACCATTCCTAATGTGCCACCATTCCTAATGTGCCACCATTCCTAATGTGCGACCATTCCTAATGTGCCACCATTCCGAATATGCAACCATTCCTAATGTGCCACCATTCCAAATGTGCGCCCATTTCTAATGTGCCACCATTTCTTTCCATTGCCAGTTGCAATTTATTTATTGACATGTAGAAGCAGAAATAAGCTTCTACATCCAAAATAAGCTTCCACGTGTGGTGCAGGATGCCAAAATAATAATTGCATTGATACTAGAGACGAGTTTGAAGCAGTTGATCTGAAATATAAATTTTAAATGAATGAGCTCTTGTTATCTACATACTACACCTTTTTAGCTTCAAATTAAAATATGTGAAGTTCAATTTAAAATTTGTAAAGTTCAATTTAAAATATGTAAAATTCAATTTAAAATTTCTACAGTTCAATTTAAAATATGTAAAGTTCCAATTAAAATATGTAAAGTTCAAATTAAAATTTGTGAAGTTCAATTTAAAAATTATAAAATTCAAATTTAAAATAGATAAATTTCAAATTAAAATTAGTAAAATTCAAATCAAAACACTTCCAATAATTAGAAATTGTTAAGCTCTCTAACCTCTAAAGTTCTCTAATTTGAAGTATTAATCGCTGTATTTAGCCTTATTATGGTCCCCATAACTGTATATGAAATGTATACTGTATACATTTCCTTATAAAACACTGATATTTCAACTTTCATTCACTTTGTTATTGACCCCTTCAAGATGAACAACTTTGCGGACAATCTTTGCGGGTTTCCATTTCGCTGTCTTCTGAGAAATCCGAGTTGTCCGCAAAGTTGTTCATCTTGAAGGGGTCAATAACAAAGTGAATGAAAGTTGAAATATCAGTGTTTTATAAGGAAATGTATAGTATCCATGCTACAATAGTATAGGTAATTTATAACAGTGAAAGTTATGGGGACCATAATAAGGCTAAATACAGCGATTAATACTTCAAATTAGAGAACTTTAGAGGTTAGAGAGCTTAACAATTTCTAATTATTGGAAGTGTTTTGATTTGAATTTTACTAATTTTAATTTGAAATTTATCTATTTTAAATTTGAATTTTATAATTTTTAAATTGAACTTCACAAATTTTAATTTGAACTTTACATATTTTAATTGGAACTTTACATATTTTAAATTGAACTGTAGAAATTTTAAATTGAATTTTACATATTTTAAATTGAACTTTACAAATTTTAAATTGAACTTCACATATTTTAATTTGAAGCTAAAAAGGTGTAGTCCCACCCCTTAATTGAAATAAGAATGAAGGTGAAATGAAAGAAATGCCGTAAAAAATATAAAAAATACAATATCTCGAGAGTTGATGAGGCCGCGTGAACCACGGCCCATCAAAATATATAGGGCTGGAGCTTGTATCACAGATACGCTCATCACACACAGCAGCCTGGCTTCGGACAGACAGACCGAAGGACGGATGCGGCTCTTATTATAGAATAGATTATATATAGTTGTATCTCAATTATAAAACAGAAGTAAGACGAACTCAGGAATGTACCTACAATGTCAAATGAATTTAAACTTAAACATGAACCTGAAACTCTGCATTAGGATATCGAAAAGTTTGGATAACTTCCAGCTTGGAATGCCAAATGTTTTCAAACTAACAATGAACACGAGCAAAGTTGCATAATAGCGTGTAACTTTGGGTCAGAGGTGGCTGTGTTGATGTATGGCTTCAGCTCGTCCATCCCGCTCTTCTGATAGCCAGGAATAAATTAAGCTCGACGGAAGTTCCCCGATATTTGACCCAGTTTTGAAAAGTTCCCAGCGTAGTTCATTAATCAATCTAGGCCACTCGGAACTCGACGTTGAACTCATTCGAGTTTACTCGATCACCTCTCGAGTAAACAATGGCACGATTTTTGCAGGAGCCAACTGCATGGTGAACCACTCTCGTATTGCTCTCATACCGCTGCAGGTTAGAGCGATCATGGATAATTGCTGAAGAAATCAGGTCAAATGAATCGGGAACGCATTTCTTCTCTAAATCGAATTTTTTAGATGCATTTTTTGTCAAAATCATGATTTTCGATGGATTTTTCATGTCAAAGAGAAAATGAGTTGTTGAAGAATTCGGGTCAAAGGAATTGAGCCTCTCTATTGAACTTTTTAATATATTTTCTATTTCAAAGAGACAAGGAATTGTTGAAGGAATTTAATCAGAGGTATCGGGTCTCTCTTCCGTATTTTTAAGACATATTTTTATGTCAAACAGATAAGGAATTGTTGTAGGAATTGGGTCAAGGAATCAGGTCTCTCTATCGTATTTGTTTGATATGTTTTTCAGACTACATTGCTGAGAGGTAAAACATTTTCTTAAAATCGTTAGTTAGCGTTAAAAATTTGCATTTGCGTGAACTTTTCGTTTTACAGAAGTAGAGGAATTGTGTTTCCCGGCGACCTTACCATTTCTTGTTAAATTTATGATCTTTGCGCTAAATGCTAGGTTAGACTGGAGAAAAATATAGGGTACACAAGGAAGTCAAAATTTCTAACAAATTATGAACAGAATGCCTAATATCGGTTAGTCAAACAACTGAAACTTATTTCAGTTATTAGCTCATTTCTTTTGCTTACGACCGCATAATGCAATCGGTTTTACATAAATTCCTAAAGAGATATTCTTAAAATTTCTTCGGAACTTCAATGTTGGTGTTATTAAGCGCAATAAATGGTAAAACTTCATCCAGTGAATACAAAATTATATTCAAGATTTGGAATTACTTTATAAATAACAATAACATTTCCAGTACATGCTAACTTGATCATTTTTATTTTACGCGCTTAGTTCTTCACGGCCCTCGTGAACACTAAGATAGCAAAATTACCTTCAAATTGCCGAAAACTACCATGGCCAATCACTTTGACCTCAATTGGTATAACTGAAGTTAATTATCCAACTCAAATTTAAAGTAAATTGCATTAAACAATTTTGAAAATACCTATCACTAACAGAATCATTTCCTTATTGGGCTTTAATTAAGTATTTATCAAAATTGAGTTTGTGACTACTGATCGGTCAGCAGCATCATGAAAATCCCATCCGTGGCCACCGGTGGTGCACATTACTGTCAAAGCGCTAAAAGATCAGCAGAAATGTCAAGAATAAACCGGCGTGCTCAGAGACAACAACCATGGAGCTCAAAAGAGCTTTTCCTTGTACGAGAGCGAGTTTACGACATGAAATACGAGCTGCATTTTATTCAAAAGCACACTCAGAGTAAGAAGCGTGCGCTGTGGACAGAGAAAATATGTCACCCGCGATAAATAGCAGAACTTTTTCTCTTCATCTCATGGGGCGGTAGAACGAGGCGGAGGAGGAGGCATGAGTTCGCCAAGCCATTTTTTTTTTTGGAAATGGTAGCTGCATAAATAACTTTTTGTTTTACTCGTGCTTCTTGATACAGAAAAATGGAAAAGAAAAGATAATTCTCATGTCACTGCACTGAAAGACTTCAGCTGTGAAATTATAGTTAGTAAGCACAAACTTGAACTTCGCCTCGATTGATTCGCGAAGACATAATTTTCGCGAAGGTTTTTATTGTAATGGTAGCTGTATAAATGACATTTTGAGCTAAGTTCTGGATCTTTCTGGATTATTTTACTACGCGCGATGCCAAAGGGGATTCTTTTGATCAAATTTAGATATTTGTGTATTTGTAATTGTTATCTTCCATTGAGAGTGATAGTCTATATTTTATGACCAGTTTCCTCGTGCTTCTCGATAAGGAAAACGAAAAAAAACGACATCTCATCTCGCAGTACTGAAAGACTTCAGCTTCACATTGTTAGTAAGCACAAACTTAAACTTCGCTTGGCCGTCACAAATAATTTTAATTCTACTTTAATTCATAATCCGATTTAGCTCAGTCATTTCTTAATTTGATTCACCAGTTATCGAAGCTGTTAAAAAATTCTTAAATGTCAATGCGGACACTGCGTAATGAAAAATTATCCTTATTAAATAACTTTGCAGTTGTTTCACTCACCGGTAGCACGCTTTCTGTGCAAGATTAATAAAAATTACTTAGTCATATTAGCTGAGATGTGTAAGAAAACTATTCCCATTCAATAAATTCTTTAGATATAATTGGTTGATGCAAGATAGGAAAGATTGACACGAGCACAAATGATTTAATTACACATTCAACCAAATTTTTCCTTGAAATTGCAAATGGAGGTAAGTGGTACCCAGTCTAACTTTCTCGCTGGAGCATGCATGTTTTCGCCGCCCAGGCGATTTAATTTCTTGGGCGGCGAAAAACATGCATGCAGGCAGCGAAAAAGTTAGACTGGGTATGAGAATTCTATTCCTGCACTGTAATCTGTTCAAGTTTAGAAGCCAAGATGAAATGCAAAATGTAGGCTCTCGTTCCCATCAGACATTTTCAAAAATTTTATCTTCAGCGCTTATTCGATCTTCGAACCAAGTAAAAGTAAAAGAAATTAATGATTCTTTTGAAACCATTGGACGAGGTGAATTGGAAAATTCACTCAATAGCTCACCTTTATTATGGTAAAACCAAACAAGAGTGAGTGAGCCTGGAAGATTGTGCTTGAAAAATTCGACTCTTCAACTGGTCAAATATTAGAAAACACTCATCCCACAATGAGAATATATGAACAAAATATTGTTCGACCACTTTTTTTGCAGACCGGCTTCGGAAATTGACGCTCGTGTGACCCCTCAGTAAATAGCACCTATTACAGGGCATGAATTTTGCTAACATAACCTCGTTGCGAAGCTCATGATAGCTTGCTGTGTTCGGAAGAACCAAGCACCAAACCTTGTTTTTCTATGTGCGCTCTAGCAAAGCGAGCACTTTTGGTTCTCGTAAAAATCAGTATTATCAACATCATGCGAAAATCACGCTGAAAATACGTGCATTTTAGTGAATCAAGCACTCTTGGTTCTCTTAAGAACAAAGCATAGAATCATTTAGGAACTTGTGAAAATCTCGTTGAAAATGAAAGCGTGTTATCTTTTAATTAATTGGAAGAACTGCAACAAACATTAAACGGCAGTTCGGACCCTGAAACTATAGAAGGCAAATGTTTTGCCTCTCCCGATCGTTCATTTTTAAGTATTTTCAGTGAAACCTTTGCTTTCTTAACTGTTACTCATTTTATTGAACGTATCGTGTACATTTTCAGGCCTCATACACCGTTGGTAAATTATAAGTTATGAATTTGTATAATTATTTCAATTGTATAATTATTTCATGTTTTCCCCTATAGTTTTAAGGTCTATAATTCAACTATATATACAACAAACAGGAAAACTCTCAATTGCTTTCAAATCTTGCGTATACTTTCATAGAAAATTTTACTTACTTAGTCTTGTTAAGATGTAGAGATAAATAGAGCTCCGTGTGTACAATATTATCTTCATAATGTCGGTAGTTGGCGTAGTTAGTTGTTTTATGGGCGTAAGAATAAAAATTAGTCAGCTTACTCACTTAATCTGAACTCATTCAATATAGAAAATTTTATTTTCAAATCGAATGATCTTTTTTCTGTAGAGACTAAGCCAAGAGTTAATGGGTGTTCAAATTAGTCATTTGTGAATATCTTTAAGTTCGAAAAATTGATTTTCAATTGTAAATAAAGCTTCTATTTCTGGTAGATGCAGCTTGTAAAAAAATACTCGAGCTATAGCTAATCTTTTTCAGGTATTAAGTATTTCTCAACTTGTTGACGTTGATAGTCTACACAATATTGTATTTTTCTATGAAACTGCTGCGAATAAAATCTACCTACCTCTTTTGTTTGTTTTCTTGCTCTGAAATCCTTGGAAAATAATGTATACAACATTCAATCTACAAAATCAACAGATGAAGTCTTCACTTTTTCTTGTGAATCCATGTCGAATTACCGATCAAAAGAAGCAATTGTGAATTAATTATTTTCACGGAACTTCCCTCTTATCCCAGTAAACTAGTGAGATGTTTTTCTTCAAAATCTGGACAGCTACGTTGCTAGATTTCCTACCTTAAATGAATGTGATCTAGTGAGCCAGTTTAACGGACTGTTTACCTTAATAAGCATAATGTACTCAGTCACTTTAGCTGATCCTTTAAGCATAAGCTAGGATTATCTGCGCAGCCATCATTGCCGGCCGTTCAACAAATTCCTCATCGGCTGAGCTGGCACTGCCGTCCAACGTAATTGCTATAATTTTATAAAGAAATTTCAACGACCCTCAATTCTAACGTAATCTTAACTAATGAGTTATCGTTGATCTTCATCTCTTCATAAATAACATAATCTAATGAACTACATGAAGTAATTCTAATGTAATCTTAATGAACTACATGAAGTAATTCTAACGTAATCTTAACTTTGTAATGAGTTCTCGTTGATTTTAAACTCTACGTAAATGACATGATCTCGTGAGCTACATAAAGTAACCTTTCAATGCTAATGTAATATATTGGGAATGGCTATCTGTCAACGTAAGGTCGCCAATAGTTTAGAATTTCGATGCAATGTGAATATAAACGAAAAAGCATAATATTTGAGACACAACCAGCATTATTTCTGTAAAAAATAACCAACCCATTCGGATCTTTTCCAGGTAAGCCCCGCCACTAATGCAACACATAAGTTCTTCTACTTGTAACTCTCAAAATAATGCACCTATCGACTTCAAATTACTCTCAAACAAAAGATTAAAACATTCTTTCGTTTGAGATTAATTTGAAGTCGATAGGTGCATTATTTCGAAAGTGGCAAGTGGGTGAACTTGTGTGTTGCAGTAGTGGCGGGGCTTATCTGGAAATGATCCACCTATTCGTCTAACAAGAACATACGAGTTGTTGTTACTTGCGACTGTTTACATTCAATAATTTCAGAACAGAGACAAATGCATAATTCTTAGACGAACTCCAGAAGCAATTGTTCCCAATATATTTTTATGAACATTTTTCCTATGCTAAAATAATCTCCTGAATAATTTGAACAAAGTGTGGAGTAATAAAATATTAGGCTCGAAAATATGAGTCGAAATTTTACCTCCATG
Source organism: Morinoia aosen (assembly GCA_030386875.1). Lineage (NCBI taxonomy): Eukaryota > Metazoa > Arthropoda > Malacostraca > Amphipoda > Talitridae > Morinoia > Morinoia aosen. The sequence continues at coordinate 45,385,627 of CM059577.1, read as the reverse complement.
TAACCCCTGAAACTGACATTCTGAAGCTGACGCCGTAAAAAATGAGTTGGCGTGAAATATCTAAAGCTTAAAATAATCTTAAGCACTCGCTCCAGTAAAATAAAGAGCATGCGCCACGATATTAATGACGTCTTCGATGAGAATGGCATTCATTATCGATGTTTTTCTAGTTCCTCCGTCTTGTATTTTTTCCATATTGAGTTTTAACTTTTGCGCTTCTAAGCAGCTAAATTTACGCGATAATTGTAATTTGAAGTTCGTGATTTTTACCTTTAAAATTAAACGGTGAGGCACGGCAAGGTAACTTGAAACCTAATAGAAAATTAAAGGTTAAAAGGAGTTGAATAATTTTTTTAAAACAGAGCTTTGATATCCGATTTAAAATATGTGTTAAACAGGGTTTGGGAATAGTTCTGTGCACTATTTTTACTCCAGGTCACCCTTTGCGGATGAATATTCTTTTACACCATTTTAAAACTTCTACATTTCACTGCATTAGGATCTATTTTCGTCATTCATAGCCATAAACTAATCAAATACACAGTCGTTACATCGAGGATATACGAACAGTAGCTGTTTGAAAGAATTGAAAGGTTTATTTATTTACTACTAGCACGTATGTACATTGTTGCAGTACAAGTTAGACAGATGAATATACCACATATCTAACATCATTACATTAACATTGTATTCCAAATAAGATGCGACCATTTTCAGCAACCATTCGGGAAGCGAACCAATTCTGCAGTAAAAATTTATTAAATAACTCAAAAACTACTGAAGTTTCTGACTTAGAACTAGAGTATCAAATACGCTCAATTTGCTAATATCAAAATAAGGGAAAATACAGTTTTATATTCTGGTAAATTTTTCCCATCAAATACCTCTTTTTTAATTGTAGATTTTTAGGTAGAAATTCATCCAGCAAATTATTTAGAGTGAAGAAAAAAGTTTAGAAAACATTTTTTCGAGCCTACTTTTGAAAGCCGAGTAGGTGGGAGCCTCGCAAGTATCAAAAGGTTACGAATTCCAAAATTTGGAACCATCAAAAGAAATGTTTTTTTTAATCTGACTTCATCTAAATGGTGCCATATTCTTTTCTTTTTCGGGATCCTTTTGCTGTGCTAAAGAATGCTCAAACTATCGTGCAATCTAACCCAAGGGAATTTGTCAGTCTCGCAGATCGTGTCTTATCTTGACCAAAAAGACTACTAATCTTCTTCTAACTGATGGCGAAATTTATTTGAAGCAATACTAATCTCTTTTTCACTGATGGTGAAATTTCTTCGGATCACTTCTAATCTCCTTCTTACTGATAGGGAAATTTCTTCGGATCACTATTAATCTCCTTTCAAATGATGGTGAAAATCATTTGAAACACTACTAATCCCCTTTTTGCTGGTGGTGAAATTTCTTTTGATCATTACTAATCTCCTTCTCACTGATGGTGAAATTTCTTTGAAACAATAATAATCACCTTCTCACTGGCGGTGAAATTTCTTTGGGTCACTACTAATTTCCTCATTGATGGTGAAATTTCTTTGGATCACTACTAATCTCCTCGTCACTGATGGTAAAATTTCTCTGGAATTGAAGTTGGTATTGAAGAAGCCGAGCTAACTCAATTGGGGCAACATGCTGCGTTCGTGGTACTTCTCGGCTTCTGTGGCGGCAGGTTGGTCACTCCTGACATCAGTAAAGCTTGTTTTGCTCAGAGAAACCAATAAGTCGCTGAACTTTGTCCTCGTGCGACTGTTTCTTGTAGTGACTTGGAACTTGCCTTGATAAGTTTTGAAAGTAAATTAGAGCTTCACAACCGTAATTCAACTTATCTTAAAACTTTTGACGCTTGTTCTGATTGATAGGAGGTAGATAACTGGTACTTCTAATTTTTTAATTGAACGTTCTGATTGTTAAGTTGATGTTTGATAGTTCTCATTCATCTGTTGATAACTGATAGTTGAAAATTGATATTCCAAATTGATTGGTACCTGATAATAATAATTGAAAATTAATAGAAGTAAATCCCAACTTATGATTCCAATATTTATTCCCGTTTTAACTTTTGATTTCTAAAACATACATTTTAACTTTTGATGTACATAGTTCAAATTTATCCTTTGATTCCAGTGATTTATATTACAACTTGTTATTGCAATGATTCATATTCTAGCATTTGATTCTCATAATTCATTATCTAGCTTTTGAATACAACAATTTAAATTTTAAAATGTTGATTCCCATGATTTATATCATATATTTTTATTCCAATTATTTTTATTTTTAATTTTTATTCCAATGATTATAACTTTGGGCTCGTATGATTTAGATTCCAACTTTTATTTATTTGAATCGAGGTTTCATTTGAGATTTATGTTTTTATTTAAATTCAAACTTTTGATTTCAACACCTTCAACTTGTACCTCTGATTTCCATAATTTCAGCTCTAACATTTATGTACTTCCGTAAATTTAAGTTCTAACCGTTTATATCCACGGTTTGAGTTCTAACTTATGATTCCCATAGTATGATTTCCATTCCAACTTTTGAATTATCTTATAAATTCTAAATTTGTGGGTTGTTATAATGTGATATTTATTATCCTATGATTTCTATCCCAACTTTTGAATGCCGCGTTAAAATTCTAAATTAGTCGTGGTTATAATATGGTGCTTATTTTCCAAAGATTTATCCATTTTTATATTGTTTAACTTTGTCAGCGTTTATGTTGAATTTATAAATTCAAATGACCTTTAAACTCATCGTCTTAGGCAGGACACAAAAGAGCAAAGGTAGTAGCTAACTATAATACGCATGCTAATACTAATCAAAACCAATAAGAAGAGAGTCAAGAAACAAACAAAATGAAATAAAACTACTGAAAAAGGAGAATTTCACACTCGCGCTTGTACACTTACGAGGGGTTACTGATGGTTCCTTCTAACTTGGAGTGCCAGAAGAGGCTTACCCTCGCGAGTCCGTGCCAGTGTTCAGATTTCCAAAGATCACGTATTTGTATGAACGTTCCGGTGATCTTCTTAGAGGCATTATATTCTTGATGAAGTCTTGCTGCTTGGAGGCACTCGGTGGTAAGGGATTTTGTTTCATCGCATAGCATTTTGCTATTCATGTCTACATGTGTTTATTTTGGTGGTACATGTTTGCATTTCTTGGTTTTGGTGACTCATGTCTACATTTTTCGATTTTGGTGACTCCTGTATACATTTTTCGATTTTGGTGACTCATGTCTACATTATTCGATTTGGGTGACTCATATCTACATTTTTATTTTTTTACTTGATGGAGGACTCTCAGTGCTTCTGTAAATGTACATATTCCCCTGTATGGGCAGAGTTCGATTATATCTCGAAGTGATCGTCCATTTCCATATACTTGTCAATTCATGCAAACCGTCAAGACGTTAATGAGGAGATCAAAGATTCTCTCTTTCAAATTTAATCTTGAGTTCATAGTTGGACTCTTGTACATACCATATCAGGAAAATTTTTAGAGGTGCAAGCCACAGTTCTTTTGATGTTAACAAGTCCTCTTTTCCAATAAATGTTGGGGGTGAGCCCACATTGCAATAAAGAAAAGTTCATTTATGACTCGCAAAATTTCTGTAAAATTTCACCTGCTATTTTAGAAATGTTTGCTGAAGAAAACTTACGTAAAGATTAGTGATAATTGAAGTTCGATGATCGAATAGTTGGATGCCTTGCTTTTTTGGACGTATTGTTTTGTATCGATCGATAAATTAAATTTACTCAAAAAAAATTTGTTTATTCATTGCTCACAGAATGATGCACGCTTGTGTTTGAAGGTCATGTTATAAATTAATGATATCTTGATACTGCAAGACTAGCTTCCCCTGTTTTCCAGCATCAGACAACTTCGCAGTTATGGCACATGTGACTAGATAATTACTACTCTAAATTTCAAAATTTTAGACAGGTGCTCAATAAACTTTCACAAGGGCATTTTTCAATCATTGTATATCACAAGCAATGTTTGGTGCTAACCGTTTAAAAATGTTGAAATATTATTTTCACCCTAGTTTTTAACATGTTTTGTCGTATCATTTCTCTCCACCCTTTGCTCGTGTATTTTAAACAGCCTACGTTATTGTCCTGACCAGTGTTAAGATTGATTTTATCTATGGTTCTTCTATGCTGTCTTGAGAATGATCTATGGATCGAAACCTTCAATTTCTTCGCCACTTTCTTCAATGAACATAAAGAATATTTTAAATTAATTTTTTTGTAAAAGCTCACGATGTACAGCTAAATGTAATGGCAACTATTTAAAATTAGAATTTTTGCTGAAGGTTAAGATGCACACCTACATGTACTAGCAACTGATTTCGTGTGACCTAGATTTTACGCAAAATTTACACGACTTCAAAAGGACGCGATATCGTCCAATGCTCGAGCGAGGTAACAAAAGTAAAAAATGAAGGTCAATCACAAGCTTCCAAGCTAAATCGAGCAAAACTCGAACTGTCCTTTAATCATCGACGCCTAAAAAATGTCGCATCCCCTTTAACGAGCTCCCGGACACATTTTATTACCCGCATTTTTATAGTTGCGTCGTTCCAAAAGCTTCCAGCGCGAAAAAAATTCATTTGAGCTAAAACTGTTTAGAGTTTTCAAGCGTTTGCTCTTTGATCCTCGTGAGCTTGAGCAAATGATATTCCAATTAACAAGCCTTGAATTGAACGTCTTTTAAAACTCAAACTATTTTGAAAAATTACTCTTTTAGAAGCGGGTGCACGAGCATAGGCTTTCCCGGCTCCAGTTCCAGTCTTTGACTTTGATGGGATCGCTCGCGGCAAAAATAAATTTTACAAAAATAGAACTAAAATACACTGAAAAAAATCAAACTAAAAATACAGTGTACTGAAGCGCACAGCATTGCTCCACCACGCTGAGTTTTTTTTCTATTATTTTATCCATATAGAAAACATCTTGTTATTCGACGTTACCACCCTATGTGAATTCCGTCAGAGGTTATTCATTTAAAGTAAGTGACAAGAATTATCTTGCCAATGAAAGCCTTTCAACAATTTCATTACGAAAAAGGATCAATTCGACTATAAGCGCACGATTTCATGCGTAGATGTTTTGCAATGGGAATGTATAGAGCTCTTTTGAAGTTAAAAATACAATTAAAGATGATATTTTTTGTGTTTTTGGAACTCCCTCACTCTTCGGACTAGAGAAACCACGTAAGAGCTCCTCTATAATTTTTTTATTCCAGGAAAGAAACAAATGTCGTGTCAAAATCTATCTCATTTTCATAATGTCTGTATCATTGCGTATCAATTTTACATTCATATTTTTCCTATTGTTTCAAAGCTTTGGAACGCATTTGCCGTTTGAGGCAACCGCTAAAGCTGTCTCATCACACTAAATGAATCACAACAAATGAGTTGAGCTATCTACTTTTGTCAACATTGAAACATGAATTAACCTGCCTTTTGATCCCTTTCAACAGGTAAGCATCACAGTGCATATGGATAGCACTGAAAATAAAATTTCGATTGAGCATCTCTCGAGTTCGAATGAAGCAGTCCTAAAACAGTAAATTTTCCCTTTCACGTCAATCACTGGAACTCTAAAAACAACGGGATTTCCATTCGGAAGTGCCAGCGCGTTTTCTCCTTGCTATCTCATGTTGCTCAGAAAATTGCAATTTTTAAAAGGAGTGCATCCTCAAAATAAGCACGGAGCGCCGCAGTACGGTCTGTTAACTGAAGCCAGCATTGGCAGGAGTCTCGAGCCCATGAACGTAATTTGTTAGGGAGGAAATACGGGCGCAGACTGCAAGAATGACAGCCGAAGAGAGGGAGGAGCTAGCAGGCCTAGCTAGCGTATGCCACGGTAGAAGAAACAAGGTAGGGTCAAGCCAGTCTCTTTTTCGTCGACCGTGTTGCAATGCTGACGACATGGAAACGAACCAACAGCAGCGCTCTTATTGCATCTGGCAACACTGCTAGCCCCAAATCTGCCGCCACTATTGGCCTAACGACATGTCGCAATGGTGAGGTCATAAAGTTTGTTTGAAATGAAGCCGTCCTGTTGGCTAACCGAACAAGAGGTGTATTTTCCCCCTTAGAAATGACTCTGCCTTGTTTCCTCTACCGTGGTGTGCGCATAAAAAAGCAACGGGAAATATAAAAATTGAATAATTTTCAGTTTTTGTTTCGTATCGGAACTGACTTCCAATGTATCCAACATATAGGGCATTTATTGAAATGATTATTGTCACGATTTTTTTCGTGAGATTTTCGAGCAAATGCGAATGTTGTAATCTCGCGGAAGCACACTTGATAATGGCATGATATAACGATGCCTGATTGTCGAAATCGGACATACGCTGATGCTGAGCTTTTTTGTTCCTTATACCTAAATTAAAATGAGATTTATATTTCCTGTAATTATTTTTCATAGCTCTGCTTTGTGTGTTTTTGTTGGTGAGAGTCCTGAAAGAGTTGGTCATTTTTTCGGTTTTAAACACACCTCATTAAGTGCTATTAACACAGGTATATTTTCACTACACACTAAAATTGCACCACTTACTCCGCAAGTTTTTTATGTTAATTATACGATTATCTTCGTTTTGAGCATTACAATACGTCTAAATTACTCAATTCTTTTATTATAGGGCCTCAGAGTAGTATGTGAATCATAGTCCCAAAACGTATTGTTTCTTATGCATCTTCATATTCCAGCGTCAAAAAATAACTATTTGGGTATTAATGAATTATAAACAAAGATCAACATAACATATTCAATGTATTATTGAATGTAATTACAAATTTTACACGATAAGATTTTCTTTCTTGATCTCTGTACTTTTTGCAGGTAACAAGAAAATATCATTAGCTGTAAACATTGAAAAGTTATCACTGCATATAATGTTTAAATGCTGTAAAAACTGTTTTTTATGAAAAATACAGCTCTCTTACATCCTGAACTGTTTTAACTGACTGTGCAATGTAAGTAAACGTGGAGTAAACTCTAAATTATTAGATTAAATAATTCTTAAATTGTATTCAAATCTCGTGCGTACGTCATTTCACCATTTATATGTAATTTAGCATTAATGCAAGGGTAATCTGTAAATAAATATCGGGATTTTTCCTAGGATATGTAATTCGTTTTCTCGTCAAATTTTCAATTGGAACACAACAATGAACATATTGTAATTATAATGCAAATCTTCATTTATACAGAAGGTATTTTTATGTAGTGTACGTTTTAAGGCGATCGTTGTATTAAAATAATGCAGAAAATATTAGAGATTAGGTTTAGATAGGCCTATGAGTCCAATTTCTAAAAAAACTGATGTTTTGACTCAAAAAACTGACTTTCTGACTTTTGCCTTTCTCAAAACATCGATGTTTTGATGTTTGATTGTTGTTACTGATGTTTTAACTCAAAACAACGTTCGCTCGTTGACTTGTTTTTTCGTAACTCTTTTTAATTCATTGAATTTTTAATTTCAGTTTGGTATAATTAAACAAAGTATTCCTTAAGTTATATATTTCAAGGAAGACTGCAGTCTGTGGTCCCCAAAATATTTTCAATTTTACTACGCATTTAATTCAATACCTCTACGAAATTTGAAACTAACATTTAACTTACAGCGTTTTTCATATTTTGCTTTACAAAACAGAGGTTCTAAAGGTCACAAATAGAAATACGATGAATTTTTCCTAGAAAACATTTCATGAAAACACGTTGAAAGAAATTGATCAACATATGCCATCTTTACAATGCTCTCTAAGGTAACTCTCATTTTCCTGCTTTTAATACTTATCGAGAAATTTTAGGACACATGGCAGGACCGGCTATACACTTACACACATGCTAAGATATTTTTACAAAATACATAAGAAAAATCTGAAGCGCTCGAATATATATCGCATGAAGAAAATTTTGCTCAAATATTTTTTCGATTTACTGTAGCATATTTCAATATATTTTATTATTATTTTCAATATATTTTATTATTCTTTCTAAGACTCTCCCTCAGTTCTCTGGCTTGCAGCATCCTTTTTCTCGTTTCGTCGTGAGTGACAGCTCAATGATCACATTCCAAGCGCATTAAATGTTTCACCATGTATTTTTTTCGAATATATATTTGCTTGCTTTAACTTAATTTTTTCCCTGATTCTCTCATTTCAGAGCGCCTTAATACTGATTTTTCAGAACATTTCCACGGAAATCAGCAACTCAACGAGTCTTTTGTAATTTGTTTGCAGCTTGCCTGACAAGCTTGAATAGTCTGCGGAGGTTAAAATAAACATTTAACTTACGCAAACTTTTGCATTATTTGTTAAGTTCAAGTTTTTATGCACGCACCGAGACCGAGTTAAGCCAGAGTGATTTGATCCCACATTTCTCTAGAGCTAACTCCTCGTGAGCTGGTTGAAAAGCAGAAGTTCTTAATGCAGTTTTCACTAACTTGTCTCATCCCAGTAACTTTATAATTCATAGCATAATCTTCGTTTATGAATTTTTGAATATGCGAGAATATCGGCTTCTGAGAAATACAGGCTTTGACAGCTTGCCAGCAGAGTATTCAAATTAAACATGATTGGAATGAATGCGAATTGAAACCATTGAATTTCTTCCGAGTTGCTAATAATTATAATCAGCTCAATTAGCACCCAAATTTTACCGAAGATTATTCAGTTTCCTCATTTCATTTGCTAGGAATATAAGTTGTTATTGAAAAGTTGACGAGGTCTTGGCATTCTTGATCTGAAATAACTATATTTGACCCTAAATTAAAACTTACTTATGGTAAACTGTGATCCGCAAGGAGAAAGTTGAATGAGCTGTACATTCAATGTCTCAATAAAGCTTCCTTAACACACATGCAAGTTACTAAAGTTATTTTTCGTGCATACAAACCAATACACAAAAAAATATTTCACTATGACCCAGCACTTTAAACTTTTTCATTAAGCTGAATTCTCAAATGCACAAAGAAAGCTATCAACTAGGTTTTCAGACCATTAAGAACTTTCACCGGTACCAGAAATTGTCTGGTGTCCAGACCACCGAGGGAAAGTCTAGAATTTACATTTACGAAATTTTACTCCATCTAGTTTCTTCAGCGGTGATAGTCATAAATGATGATGATGATGAGGATTTCTTCAATGGTTATAATCATAAATTATGATGAAGAATCTTACCATTTCCCTAGCTTCTCGAAAATCGGCCAAAGAATGTTCAGCCACAGCTAGTGGAGAGCACATCCGCCCACTCCGCTGACGGCAGGCAAAGCAGAGATGAATAAAACTCAATGAGGCTGGAAATATTCGTGGTCGGGTAATGCTGCTTCAAGAATACTGCAGCTCGTTATAAAACACAATGTTTCACTTACTTTATTCGTTCCATTAAGAGTGCCTCAAAAGTATTTCTCGGCAGCCTGTCTTGCTGATAGCTTGCCCGTTCATCGACTTTATTTTTAAGAGCATTAGCATCAGGGAATCAACAGCAAACATGAACCAAACACTTTTTATGCCACGTACACACAAAACTCACACCGAAACATACTGTTAGTTTCTTGCAAACGCAAAATTGCGCTTGATTCATGCCGCAGGTCCGAAAATATTTAATAATTATTCGTTAATATCCGTTAATAAAATTAATAATATGTTAATAAAATAATAACGTAAATGAATGAAAAAATGAAAATTTGGTAAGCTGAATGTTCACTGCCGAATTTTAAACCCTAATTTTTTACTACAGTCACCACGTGTACGCCATTTGTGTTGAATATTGACATGTTTGTAAACGTCAGTCGCAGATCTGCACGGGAGAATTTTTTCGTTCTGTTAGAAAACGTGGGTTCATTCTGAAGGTAATTTTAACAAATTCAATTGAATTTATTTAATTCATGAATCAATAAATCGATTTAAATAAATTTTCAAACTTAAGCATAATGGCAAAACGGAAATTAGCAAAGAAAGAAGGAAATCTGAAACGCATGAAAGTTTCACGAAAAAAATATGTTCGACAACTTTTATTGGATCGAATAAATCATCACCGAAGTACTCATCAGCCACTAACTTTCTTTGAAAATTTTTCATAAAGTGAACGAGCAGTAAAACATCAAGAGTTTCATTTGAAAATAGTTGGAATCCGTGCTTAAAATCAGGACAAAATATGGGAAAAGTCCATTCTATTGGCTATTTATTTTAATGACTATCACCTATTCTATTCTATTCTATTATCTATTCTTTTCTATTAGACTAAATCATCTATTTTATTCTAGAACATCATAATTTAGACCATCACCTAGACTTCAATATTGAACTCCCTCAGAGCACAGTGGTTATGGATGAGACGAAAAATTCATTTTTCATTTGCTTAAACTTACGTTTATTAAAATAATTATTACATTTACGCACTCCCCACATTGCCAGACTGAATTGAAAAAGCTGAAATGAAAAATGATCATGAAATTATCGAATTCCCAACCTCATTCTGTCGTTTGAAAATTCAGAAATTTTCAGGTTTAAACTACACCTTTTATTCGAGCATTTGAAAATTATCAAATATTAACCTCACATTCACGTTTGAAATTTCAGAAAATGTCTTATTCAAACCTCACATTTTCATTTGATAGTTCAGAAGATATCAAATTCGAGCATTATTATCCTTTGAAAACATGACTTTCACCAGGTTTAGATGGACATTCATTCCTCAAATTTGAAAGATAACCAAATGTTTTCAAAATTCCTCTTATCATTCTCTCAATTGAAACCGAAGGTAACGTTAATCACCAGCTTTTATTATTTGAAGACAACAAATTGAAAGACCACTAAAGTTATCAAAATTTATATTATCATTCTCTCAATTAAAACCGGAAGTAACGTTCATTATCATCTCTTATTATTTTAAGACAATTAATCAGGAAGGATATATTTGTACATACATTTCTCTATAATAAATAAACTCTTGATGACAGGTACGCAAAAACCGAACGCTCAGGTAACAGGCTCTCTTTGATGACGACATTTTATTCTGAAATACAAAAGTTATCTCGTGAACTTGATATTCTAGTGAATAACAAACTTCGGGAGAAAAATTCTAAAAACTTCAGGAGTCTGACGAAGGTGAAGAGAAGTTTGTTAGGAAACGAAAAATATGATCAGCTAACTTCTTATGCTTCACGAGCTGCGTCGAAGTTAAGACAAAGTTGCTGGTTATTTTGCTTTAAATTAAAGCGTGTGCCCCTGCCTACGCTGACACCGAGAATAAGGTTAGCAAGTTAACACAAGGCGGTGACTTGCTTTAGATAGTAATTGTGTAGTTTTCGATACACAAATACACACAATGTAAAATTGTACATTTTCATTTATATCCTCTTTATTTCACAAACGTTTCGGAATGTCATAATTCCATCTTCAACATTCCGAAGCGTTTCATCCCAAAAATATAGAAATTAAAATAGAAATGCGTATTTTTACGTGGGTTCTACTTTTTATCTTACACGTGAGATTCCCTAAGAATCGGCCTACTGGAAATATAACAAATACAACGATGACAAACACCGGAACAGTGTACGGAATAGTGAAACAGATACGAAATGTTGGGAATTCTATGCAATCGTTCAGGGCACAAATTGCAGCGTAGTTATAAAAACTAACAGTATCTCAGCAATTCAGTAAAAATCTATTCTATGGAACTCCTTCCCAGTCTAACTTTTTCGCCGAAGCATGCATGTTTTTTTTAATATAATGTTTTAGCGATTGAATTACTTGGGTGGCGAAAAATATGCATACAGACGGCGAAAAAGTGAGACTGGGCTATTGAGAAAAATTAGCAGGAACACAAACATGCATTTTCAGATGTGCATTTTTACTGTGTGATCAGTTTTAAACATATTTGCCTTGTTTTTTCATGGAGTGATCTGATTTTCCTTTCATGACTTTCACAAGAAAGTTGCCGTTACATTAACAGGCATGCATCTCTTCTGAGTGATCCGTTTCAAATATCTTGGCCTTATTTTTCCATGGAGTGATCTGATTTTTCCTACATGACTGACACAAGAAAGTTACCGCGCTCCCAATAGAGCGCAAAGCAAATTCTTCATCGATGAAAACACAAATCTGTTCAGAGAATTGCAAATGCGTGTAAATTTTACTTACCACCATTGAGCACCGTCCTTCAAATCAGTTCTTGAAGGCGTCTCCGCAGAGATAAATCGCTTCAAAGAAGAGCTGTCAAAGGAGCTCAGGGCAAAATGAACGACAACCGCGACCGGGGCATTTGAAACATTTTTTTCCATCACGCACTTCGTTTCTGCAGAACGTTTAATGTTCTGTTGCCGGCTAAAATGCCCGTAGAAGCTTGTCCAAAGTTCGTTATGGCGCTTTTAGAGCAGCTCGAGAATTATGAAGAGCTTTTTCTGCCTCGGGTAATGCAGGAAACGTGTTCCAAGGGCTTATTCCATGCCGATATGAGACAAAGAATGTATAATGAGCTCCGCATGCCGGAAGACTTGGGAACTTGAAGACAAGGTTAACAAAAACACACATGGCAACAAGGAGCACAAACAGCTCTCTCCATAAGTGAAAACATACAGTAAATCAGAAATAAACAGCTCAGGGCTCTAGTTATAAATCTTGGAGATTTTATTTGGAGGAGAGTTAAGAAGAATGAGCCCCTTTTTATTAAATGGGCAATTACTTTCGTGGAGCACTTCCATGACAGAAAAATAGGTTTTTCCTTCTCTCCCTTTAATGTCACAAATGGTGCACTTCCATGACACAGAAATAGGTTTTTACTTTACTCACTTTAATATCACAAATAGTGCACTCCCCTGACACAGAAATCGGGTTTTGCTTTGCTCACTTTAATGTCACAAAGATTTCAATTCTCATAATTACCAGTGAGCTCAGTATTGTCGTAGTGCACTTCCATGACAGAGAAATGTGTTTTTGCTATACCCAATTTAATGTCACAAAGTTTTCAATTCTCTGAATTACCCGCAATGTTCCATGAGCTCAGTTCACAGGCCTGCCCCGCCGCTGGCACGAGACATTCCGTTCAGCAGAGCCTGCTTTAAAAAGTGGGCTTTCGAAACACGAGCCGAATTTTAATAGAAGCCTGTCAATGGCACTCGGAGGCCGTGTCTGAGCTGATGAAGAACTTTTAGCCAAAAAATGAGCGAACGAATAGGAAACTTTCAAATTTGCATTCGTTCCGTGAGTTAGGCGACAGTGTACTAGGCATGTTAATTCAAACCGCCTTTAAAATGCTACTTTTGACACGACATGAAGTGTGTTTGCGTTGTTTGACAGTACCGTATTTTATTTGGAGGGGACAAATTCCCTTACACAAAAATTCCAAAATAAATCAACTCTTTTTACTTGCTTTATTAGATTTCTTCTGTGATTTTGATAGTTTCTCTTTAAACAACACTTTCTGAAGAAATACCCCTGGCTTGTGCTCTGCTATGCTTTAACTTGAATCAATATGGGAGGCTTGACAGAGTGTCACCTGAGTGGCTATCTCTGGGGACATTCGACGTGTTCTGATGTACATCGATCCGTGGATTAAAGAATACCCGTCAGGACGCGACACACTATGTAAAATAATTTAATCGAATGATTAAAAAACATCCGTCAGTACGCAACGCACTACGAAAATTAATTCAACAGACAACTTTGCGAGTAGGAAAGTTGCATTCGGTCGTAGTCAGTTGAACCGCAAAGGATTTTAACATAAGTGATGGGATTTTCTGATGATGAGGGACCGGTGTCAGATTTTACAGCAAACTTCTTGAATTTCATTCGACAGAAGATGTGCTGAGCAGGAAGGGAACTTAATTCAGGTGACAACCCTGTCATCCGAGAGAAAATCAGCATTGAAATAAAAAAGGCTCATCTTTAAACGCATGCTCTAAACGAAATCAAAATTAAAGAGAGGGGATTGGATGGGGTCCTAGTGAGTAAACTGTATCGAATGAAATTGCGTGGCATCAGCATTTTATATTGCAAGAACATTTAATAACAAAAAATTAAAAAATAAAATTTCGAAAATAAATAATACCCCAAGCTGCTATGCAGGAAATGGCAGTATATGTAAAAAAAATTTAAATGTACCTAAATTGTACTGAAAACTTGCTTCAGTGCTTGTGTTGACACTCAAGGAATAACAATGAAAAATGTAGCTTACGTACATGTATAAGTTTCTGAATGAAATTCCGTTCATCATATTGTGCTCGTTAATTGTGATAAGAGAAATGCGATTCTAAGCGATCAAAATTTTTAATATTCAAGAATTTCATTGCTATGAATAGTAGAACTATGTACTTTGCAAAAAATTAAAACAAACTAAAATCGCACATTACCTGCAAAACAATTGAATGCATAACACGACAAACCATTTCAACTCCTAAAAAAAAGTATTTTTCTTCTCGTACGCAGTAAATTCCACACACGGAAGCAAAAGATGCATGCAGTGAAAACCATGGTGGTTTGAAATTACAACATTAATAGAGTTTTTATTGGAAGTGCCAGCCCATTCTCGGCTTGTAAAGCAATGCAATGGACTTGAAGTTCAAGCATTTTTATGATGAATGCATCATCATATTCCAGTTTAACGGCACATTGAAAAAATTTACGACCCTAAAGTCGGAGAGTTGGGGTAAGTATTTGCTACATACTTCTCCAGTATTTAGGCTATCGGTCGGACGAATTGGCGGAACTGGCATTATGATCTGTTGCCCGTGAGTGAATAATTGGTGCTGCTATAGTGTGAGGTCTACCACACTGTAGCATGAGGTCTACCTCTAGCTAGTACTATAGTGTGAGGTCTACCACACTATAGCGTGAGATCTGCCTCTGGCTAATACTATAGCGTGAGGTCTACCACACTATAGCATGAGATCTACCTCTGGCTAGTACTATAGCGTGAGGTCTACCACACTATAGCGTGAGATCTACCTCTGGCTAGTACTATAGCGTGAGGTCTACCACACTATAGCGTGAGATCTACCTCTGGCTAGTACTATAGCGTGAGGTCTACCACACTATAGCGTGAGATCTGCCTCTGGCTAATACTATAGCGTGAGGTCTACCACACTATAGCATGAGATCTACCTCTGGCTAGTACTATGGCGTGAGGTCTACCACACTACAGCGTGAAATCTACCTCTAGCTAGTACTATAGCGTGAGGTCTACAACACTATAGCATGAGATCTACCTCTAGCTAGTACTATAGCGTGAGGTCTACCACAATATAGCATGAGATCTACCTCTAGCTAGTACTATAGCATGAGGTCTACCACACTATAGCATGAGATCTACCTCTAGCTAGTACTATAGCGTGAAATTAGATTAGGTTACTAATGAATATTATTTATTTCCATTCATTTAATTATCGATAAACACTAAATTTGTACATCTCAAACTGCACTTGCGTAGGCGATATATGGCGGTAGTCCTCACGCTCACACTATAGTAGCACCCAATAATTTCATTGTTTTAGGTTAAAAGGAATTTACTGGTCGAAAAATGCTACCATACTCTCCGGCTGAGTATTTTACCCAAGGCACTGACCTGTCACGAGCACTGACCAGTCACAATTTTTGCCCCCTATAAAACGTCCGACACTTTAGTGACGGCAGTAAAAATGAACAGCTAAATTTTTTCTTCATGATATGTTTATATTTTTTTCTCCATCATTCGTTGCCCGCCATTTTCATAAAAGACGATCGCGCATCTGACACTGACGGAGACAATCATAAAGGTTTAATTTTATTATTCTCGGTCAATGTAATAATTGGATGAGGAATGAAAACTGTATTTTCTATTATGTACTTATTTTTATAAACAGGGGCGTTTTCCCGACTATAACTTCCTTGGATTAAAAATAAAGGATTTCACGTAATAGAAACTTGTAATATTAGGGAATTTAACGATCCATGTTCGAAAACATTGTACAATCAATGCAGCAATTGATAAAACAAGGATTTGAATGAGGAATGTGATATTGAACATTTCGATAAAGTGAAAGATAAATCTGTTTGCATATCGATAGCGGCAGATAGCAATCAACATCCCCATGTTCAAATGCCAAGGAATGAAAGGGAATGATATCTTCAAGAATTTTTCTTTGAATTTCAATTACATTCGGTATGTTTAGTTTCTTGTAATGCTTATTTTCGTCACCTGCAAAACCAAATTCATTTCAGAGTAACTCAACTTTGCCACCTTCATCGGCACCATCGAACTATGAGGGAACCTACAAATTCATGATAATTATAAACGCGCATTAAAAAAACAATTTCAGAACAGTAGCCACGCTGCCACAAAACAAGATACTACTCTCTCAAGTTTTCTAGCGTGCCGGTGTTTACGAAGAACTTGCAAAATTGAGGTAAGCTCCTGAACTTGTTTTGCAAGCACGGAAACGAAATAATAATTTACGATTCACAAGCCTTGTTAAGAACATCAGCCAGCTGAGCAGGACGGTCCTCAGTTCCTTTCGACAAACAGCAAACTCAGCCCGCCCCTCTCGGTAAATTTGAATTAATTCTCACCCCTGCATTCGAATTTAACTTTCATTGAAGCCGCTTTCCGCCTCAGTTTTGTTGGCGGCAAAATGCAAGTATATTTTTTAAAGCGTATTACGTACGTACACTTACGAGGAAAGCCGCCCGCATGCCCTCTTTCATTATTTGAACGTCAGGCTCCGGGCTGGAGAGTTGCATTCACAGACTGCGAAGCTCAGATTGGATTTCATGCAGGCGTAATCTAAGTTCTAAAGGCCGCTAATGTTATTCCTACGAGCAAAACAGAGAGTTGTGTTCGGACTTGGGTTCGTGAAGACCTGCATGGTATATTTGGAGGCATATTTTTCATTTCACAGGAAGGCTACTGAAGAGGCAAGCGACGAATCATTCATTGCAGTGCAGAAGAAACTTTTTGCAGCGGTTGAAAAGAAATGAAAAGAATGACGAGAATGAAAGGAAGCACTAATTTAGACTGAATACTAAGTTGGTACTACATTAAATTTGTAACGTTACTCAAAATAAAACCGCTACATGAGGATTAGTGTGTTGGCAGCAAAAACTGTTCAAGTGAATAAAATATTCCGTTTCCATGTAACATATTTTATAATTTCGACCTTTGTATTTCTCTCGACACACTTAACTATTTTTTTCTAGTCTTCTGAAAATGAAGTTAAAAGATAAATTGGCTTCAATTTAGTTTTGTTTTTCGGCCCAACTATTCTCTCTAGTATTCTCATCATTTTTCCATGCTCTATTCCCAGTCATCATCTGAATAAGAATGTCTTAAGGACTTCACGACCTTGCAAGCTTTTTGAATCCTGCGCAAAATGTTGTTTCAAAAACGTCCTACCATTTTTAAGAGCGCCTGCAATTTTTTCGTGATGTTTAAATTGAGTTTGTGAATTTAGCTATTGCTTTGATTAAATCAAAGTGGCTCGCCTAAATTGGAGGCTCGGAGATCAGAAGCTGAGTTCAAACGACGCTGAGCAGGAACCAATTGCTATGTTGTTTTGGTGTTCTCAACGTAGCCAACACCTGGTTGTGATGCGGCTAGTTTAATTGGCTGCCAAAGACTTCAAGTTCGAGAAACGGAACTTGTTTTTCCCTAAAACATAGAAGTATAACTTAGAATGACACAGACTCTTTCAATATTATGTCTTGCATAAAAAGGAGCTAAAAGGAACTAAAACATCGAAGTGCAACTTACAATAACACTGACTCTCGCAGTGTTGTGACTTGCAAGGCATGATGGGCTCTCGTAGATGAGCTGCAGGACAAACCGAGGTGCAAAATTTTAACCTTCTTGGATCAAACTTAAGCGCACTGTATGACCTTGTTCATTAATACAATTTTTATTTCATTAATTGGGTTCATTTTTTATATGTACGGTTATCTTACGATAACATTTCCTCCAGATTAGTTTCAGACATCACTTGTGTGTACTATCTGGTGTTTTTAATGTTTACAGTAACGTTGCCTCCAGATTAGTTTCAGACATCACTTGACATTACTATCGAGAACTTGTACAATCGTGGATTCGTTAGTCGTTGTATAAATGCATTTTCCAATGTCTGCAGTACTTTCCTCAATTGAACATGTGAAGAACAAAGATTTGAAATTGAAATAATTCTACATACTATACTGAAGTTAATTCTATATACTGCCACTATTTATCAAACTACCGCGTTTCGTATAACATTATTATTAAACTCCAACTCTTCACCAAACTACCATGCTTCATAAGCTACCGTGCTTCATCAAAATACCATGCTTCACCAAACTACAACGCTTCATCAAATTATCATGTTTCATCAAACTACCATGCTTCATCAAACTACTACGCTTCATCAAACTACAACGCTTCATCAAACTACAACACTTCATCAAACTACAACGCTTCATCAAACTACAACGCTTCATCAAACTTCAACGCTTCATCAAACTACAACACTTTATCACACTACAACGCTTCATCAAACTTCAACGCTTCATCAAACTACAACGCTTCATCAAACTACAACGCTTCATCAAACTTCAACGCTTCATCGAACTACAACACTTTATCAAACTACAACGCTTCATCAAACTACAACACTTCATCAAACTACAACGCTTCATCAAACTACAACGCTTCATCAAACTTCAACGCTTCATCAAACTACAACACTTCATCAAACTACAACGCTTCATCAATCCACAACTCTAGCTCTCGGTGCAGCTATCAAGACCGCGGAATGATACGCCGAACTTCCTTCGCAAAGCCCCAATTTTGGCGGAGTACATTCTTTTCATGTCTTTTGAGTGCTTCTGCGCTGAATCCAATTTATCGGGCCTCGCCTTCCACAAGCCCTGAACCTCCGGTGTCCCAACCGAGCCTCAGACCGCAAGTTACTGCTCATTGTCAAACTTTTCTATCGGCGGTCATGTCACGACGAAGACTTTGTTCCCCCATTGACGGAACATTTTCTGATAAAAACTGAGCCAATGGACGCTCTATCTTAGGGGCAATGGTAGCAGATCGCTGCCTTACGACCCTTTACATTGGACTGGTCTGAAATCTATCTCGTGCTTTATGGTAAGGTTGCCATACTCGGTTGTGATTACGGTCGGCCTTCTGAACGTTTCCAGAATTATTGTCAGTTTGTCCGGTTTGTACAGTGCCAGAAATTCTGAGGGAAGCTCTAGGTGCCCTGAAATGTATCTGACGATAATGTCGTAAATAAAACCCGGTGATAAACGCTGTCCTTCGTTTTGCTGTAGCGTTTTTTTGGCCAGCCTTGGGAACGGGGTCTGGTACTAAAATGAATTGTGGGAAATGCGGAGGTTCTCGTAAGAGAGATGCGTGAAGTTGAAAGAAGAAGAATATGTGGTAAACCTAATGTGAATGTACAGCTAAAGAATAAGTTGATTAAGGCTTTAGACGTAAAACAATGAATCGTAGTAAAGTCATCTAAAATCAGTCAAATTTGTGATGAAAACATTATTTTCGTTTTAGTCCAAGGAAACAGCGGAAATTTTGGCCCCGATAATACAGATATAAAACTTTGATGTTATTTTCGTAACGAAAACTGAAAAACAGTAAACCCAACTTATAAAATATTTGAAACTAATACAATAATTTTATTTTAAGTGACTATGAAGAGTCAAAATTTGACGTTAATAAATTCAGTGATGTGGTTTCTTGTTTTTGAGATTTTGCATAGTTTCTAGGCTGTGTGATCTATTTACTAATAATTTACTGAACTTATCCTCATTTTGGCTTCTGGTGCTTAGTTTATATTTAACCGTTAAGCGTTTTTTTAATATATGGTCAAAAATTCCAGAGTATTTTAATTAAACATAAAATTTGTGCATGACATAAAATTTAAGTAAAATACGGTAAAGGAAAATTGTATTTTCACTCTTCCCTTCACGACATTTTACTTTGATCTTATTTGTTTTGGGCAATTCTTCGTTAAACTTAAATTTCATAAATATTTCAAAAGCATTATATCCTGGCTACTGCATATCAACTTCGTAAATTAAAGATGATGAAAAACTGTAGAGAATTTGGTAGCGGATTAAATGAAAGTGCGGAGGAAAGTTAGTTTTTTCATTGTGCCAGAAATGGCTTATGAAGTTCGGTAAGAATTATCTCACTTTGCCTCTTTGTCACAAATGTTATTCGCGGTTTCACTGTGCTCCAGATGGATGTTAAGTTACTAGTACTGGAGAATACAAATAAAGCGTGGGTTTCATTCACCTAACTGGTGTTTCACTCTAAAACTTCACGTCACACTCCGCAGCATGAGGCTACAATTCAACAGAAAATTATACAAATGTTTTTTCTTATAAACTGCGATGATATCAGTCGTGTAAGCACTTCCCCAAAATGTCAGAATTGTATACTCATTAACCAAGTGAACAATAAACAAAGAACGTCATGGGGAACTTTAGTTGTAATTCCTAAAAATTTGTTAGCACAATTCTACGTCGTGAAAAGTTATAGCACAGCTCTACACAGCGCGTTAGCTAGCGCAGCTCTACACAGCGCGTTAGCTAGCGCAGCTCTACACAGCGCGTTAGCTAGCACAGCTCTACACAACGCGTTAGCAAGCGCAGCTCTACACAGTGCGTTAGCTAGCGCAGCTCTACACAGCGCGTTAGCTAGCACAGCTCTACACAGCGCGTTAGCTAGCGCAGCTCTACACAGCGCGTTAGCTAGCGCAGCTCTACACAGCGCGTTAGCTAGCACAGCTCTACACAGCGCGTTAGCTAGCGCAGCTCTACACAGTGCGTTAGCTAGCACAGCTCTACACAGCGCGTTAGCTAGCACAGCTCTACACAACGCGTTAGCAAGCGCAGCTCTACACAGTGCGTTAGCTAGCGCAGCTCTACACAGCGCGTTAGCTAGCACAGCTCTACACAGCGCGTTAGCTAGCGCAGCTCTACACAGCGCGTTAGCTAGCACAGCTCTACACAGCGCGTTAGCTAGCGCAGCTCTACACAGTGCGTTAGCTAGCACAGCTCTACACAGCTCGTTAGCTAGCGCAGCTCTACACAGCGCGCTAGCTATAGCGCAACACCTCTTGATGCGTAAGAGTTATGTTCTCGAATATAACTCACAGGAACTGATTAAATTGTGCCTACCAGTCTCAAGTATTAATTTTTTTAGTGACGCAACTCTTTTTTTAGTATCCAGAACGGGTCACGACGAAAAATCTCCAAGATGCTAAATGAAAACTTCTGCCGAGGGTATTTATTGCTGGAAAAGAAACCTTGCCGCAGTACGAAATAAAGTACGAGTATATGCTGGTTAAAGTACGAACGAATGTTTGTCAGATGGTACTTTTTCCCTTCTTAATTCACAAATATTGTGATCTAGACTGGTATGAAAAGCATAAACTGAAGCAAGTAATCTAACCGAAACCTCAGAAGAATAAAAATAAAAAAGCTTAAACGAGTGCATTTCAATACATAGCAGACTTCATACAGCACGTAGAGGACAATATTGGGAAGCTAGTAATCTAACCAAAAGCTCAGAATAAAATGAAAAAGTTTTAACAAACACATTGCATTCCATTGCTGACTTCAAACTGTGCGTAGAGGACAATATTGGGAAGCTAGCAATCTTACCGAAAGCTCAAAAACTGAAAATAAAAAAGTCAATATAAATACACTTCAATCCATAGCAGATTTCAAGCTGCACGTTAAGGACAATATTCCTAAGAACACCAAGCGAGTGCTCTCTAATCCAATTTTCTCACTGACCACAATTTTCCAAGTCGAGGAGACAGACTCCCAACGACCGGTCTTGACATAAGGACTCAAAATCCTACACCTTTGCCGAGAAAAGCCTGGGCTGGAGCTCCGCGAACTGGATGTCTCTAGAGTCCGGTTCCGGAAATGAAACTCGGTTACTGGAGTCCGGTTTTTAAGGTTTCGGCGACACTTTTTACAGGCCCAAGAGATGAGGCTTTTTCCCGTCCTGCCAAGCCTAGAAAAGCATGTAACTTTTTTGAGTTTGTTGCATAAGTAAATTTAAAAGTTCTAAATATAAAATTTAGTCCTAAAGCTGGGTAGTGTTTTCAATGATGCGTTCTAGAAAAGCATGTAACTTTTTCTCGTTTTTTGCATAAGTAACTTTAAAAGTTCTAAATTTAATATACAGTCCTGAAGCTAGGTAGTGTTTTCAATGATGCATTTTAGAAAAGCATGTAACTTTTTCTCGTTTGTTGCATAAGTAACTTCAAAAGTTCGAAATTTAAAATGCAGTCCTGAAGCTAGGTAGTGTTTTGTACGATGCGTAAGTGATTTTAGTAAACACCTGATGTATGTTTTGATGGTTTTCAAGTTTAAAATATCACGGTAGACCGTGATATTTTTAGCAGCAAAAAATGTTAAAAATGGAATGCTAGAGATATTTTTCACGCAATAGCTATGAAAAACATGAACGCTGTCTATCCAGAATGTGTGAGTGTTAGAAACTGCGGTAGATAGTTTTGAAAGTTAAAGAAGACAATTCGATTGTTGCCCGCATTGCTTTGTCGTTTGGAGAGAGCTCATGAGGAGCCCAGTCTCTGTGCACCTTTCCAATCTTTTTCAGATGCTCCTGAACAGTAGGCCAACGTGCATCAAGTCTTTGGGACAAGTTCTGATTGTTCTTCGAAGATCTTCTTCCACCGCAGCTTTCAAAAGTTCATCATCCAGAAGACAGGGTCTCCCCGTTCGAGGCAGGCTCATCAGTAAGAGTGAAATTGCCTTCTGTAAATTTCAAAAACCATCTACGGCAGTGGTAGTTTCTAACACTCACACCTTCTGGATAGACAGCGTTTATTTCTTTCGCAGCTGTTCTCCGATTCCTACGTTCAAACAACATGCAATGACTCATATGATTCACTTTGAAACTTTTCTCTCCCATGGACCATAGAAGTGTTTAGCATTTCAAATGGAGTAGATTCAATGAAATGAGAAGTTTAGCTAAATATCTGACATACCATCTGACTTTGACCTTGTCCGAGGACAATTTTTACGATGGGCAATTGTCCATGAAGTAATTGTCATGCATACGCAGTTGTCCGGTAGGGGATCAATAATTATTGTCCTACACGGGATATGTCATGCAGGGTAGTTGTCTTGTGGTGCACTTGTCCGGGACAACTATCTCAGAACCAAAAAGAAGCCCTACAACCTCAACTCTCCATCGCATACCTACAAAGATAGAGTTTAAACTTGACAGCGCCATTTGAAATAAAATTTCTTCGTTTAATCTTTTCCAACTACCAACCAATCGAGCGACCTGAAACTGTAGACCCGAATTTGTAGTTAAAACCGTTCAGATTCAATGAGAGACCAACAGTGAATTCTTGTTTTGCAATTTCGAGTTCACCGCATCTGTTACGAAGTTTACTCCCCTGTCGCTCGACTGACGTTGCTTTCAAAATCCCATTCCGGAGTTCGAATAAAATATCGGAAGCTCTGGCCAGCAAAAGAGGTCAAATCCACTAGGAATTACGAGGTGGAATTTTCCCGAACTTTATCGAGATGCGACTGGAATAATGGCGAAGGTAACTTTCTAGGTCACATGGCATCTGAATACTGGACACTGGTCGAATATACCTTGTTTACATGCCCGGATATTTTTAAAACTGTTTGGTTGCACATGTTCATGTAAATTGCTTAAAATTATGCAATAGCAACTAAGAAGATTAAAACCATCACTACCCAGTGTAACTTTTTCACCCCAGCATGCATGTTTTTTGCCGCCTAGGCGATTCAATCGCTCAAATCGCTAAGGCGGCGAAAAACATGCGTGCAGGCGGCGAAAAAGTTAGACTGGGTTTGAGTTTACTGTTTAGTCATAACAAAAGAGTTCATGAAGATTGAAATACATTAGCATCTTTTGAAAGAGTGTTTGTACAGTTACTCAATATTGGGACGATAGTCTGTAATGTAGGAGAGAGTTTTATAGAATTACACTATGCGATGACGATATGGTCTGTAGAAGGAGAAAGTTTCTGTATTTCGAATGAGAAATCACGGGGACGATTTAGTTGATAAAAAAACGTCTAGGCTGAAGATCGAGCGATTAATAATGAAGACTGCGTCAGAAAAAGAACGTTGAAATACTTAGGATTGACGGAAAAAACGGGCTAAAAATGGCGACTGATGAAATTGAAAGGGAAATTAAAAACTTGAGATGAAGTGTAAAATTCAAGAGTTACGAATAATAACTGAACGAAAAAAATGGCATTGAGTGACAAGTATTGTATCATAGAAAAGAAAGTTCATGACGTGAACTGATCCAAAAGATACCCATGACAAAATTTGAAGCAAAGGAAAAAATGGTAGATCAACGAGAATGGATATTAACAAGTGAGAAAGCTGCCACAATTATCAGTAAAGAGTGAAAAAGAAAAACGCAGGCAGTATTTAGGAAGGAGAAAAAAACGCGCAGTAAGTAAGAACGACTGAGAATCCGTCATTCCTTTATTGAGAGAAAAATGGTCACAAAAATGGTTCACTGCCTGGTAATTCTGAAGATCTTCAGATGTTGAGTAATTATACGGCCAAATTTTACTTGAAATAAAAACCATAATCATTACACATCAGGCAGTTACGAAGTGCTGATGCTGAATCATCCCTTTTCAATCAAGGTGTTGCGTAATTTTACGGCTAAATTTTACTTGAAAGAAACCGAACTCATCACGCATTTGGCAAATACGAAGAGCTGATGCTGAACCATCACTTCTCAAATTCATTTCAAAACGCGCGAATTTGAACATTTTCACCAGGAAAAGCCAATTTGGCCCCCCTTGTGCTGGGCCAGACCGGCTCTCAGGATGAACGAGGGACAGTGCCGGGACTGACGCACGCAGTTTGTTGCAGTTTGTTCTCGTGTCACGAGTGCCGGCCCAAAGAAAACAAACGAAATGCTGTTACCAGTTCGCAGAAATTACACACAGCCACTGGAGCACTGCACGCCATCGGGAGTTTCTTTCTCTTCTACGTTGCTCTGAAGTTTGTCAGCCCCACAAGTAGTTATACATATATCAACCTGTCCACTGTTAGAAGTAATTATATAATTAAACAAACGAAACGCTGTTTCTAGTTTACAGATATTACAAACAGTTTCTAGAAATTTTTTTCCTCGTTCCTGTGAAGTTTTTCAGGCCCATAAGTAGCTCTGCATATAGGGTGTTTTTTTTGTGCGGCTAAATTTTGACCATAGGTAGAAAAACTCAAATTAAATCGTTTTTCAGGAATGATAAACTGCCCAAAACTTAGTTTTTGAATTATAAGGACTTAAAGTAGGACACTACGTGAGCGCCAATATCAGCGCTAGTCTTGATAGTTCCGACCCCACCAAAGCAGGTTTTTGTTTTCTACAATAAAAACTGCAAGTGTTTTACTGTTAGGAACCAAGCAAAACTTGGTTCTTTAGCAACTCAACGCAGCAGAGTTGGTTCAGTTTAGCGGGTCCTCAAATGAAAGACCCGCTTTTGAAGACTTGTAAAAGTCCCAGAACATGTGAGACCCTCCTCCTCCTTCTTGTATCACTCCTTGTACACAGGCTTTGTTGGAAGATCATGAGGTATTCGATGAACACATCGGCGAGCATCATCGTTTTAGAGCAGTGGTCTCCAAATTTTCCAGCCTTAGGCCAATACTGATTACTTCAGTAAGTTCCAAGGCCAAACCGTTTTAATTTTCTTGTCATTATATATTATTTACAGAGTAGAGTCATTATCATTCCGTGTTTTTTACCCAACTTATTACAGCATCAATAACAACAATCTGTCATTAGTTGTCGCTGGTCATACTATTGAGACCAATGCTCTGAAGATACAGTGTGGGATAAATCAAGTGCCCTTGTTTTGTAAGGCTATTAAGAAAAGTAAAAAAATACCTAAAAAACATTTTGTTATTTTATTCGAATCCGCATACAATGCCGTTTGTGTTCTCACTTTTTGAAGACGGCATCAGGAATATGGTGGTGAACACATCTTACCATCACCAACACAGCTTGTGCGCACCTCTCAAAACTCGGGCATTTGATTTGCCTCACCCTGAAGATTCGGGATTCATCTGAGCACATGGCACTTCTCCACTTCTCTGGAGGGCAGTGCGAGTCTGCAGTAGTAAAGGAGTTAAGTCTTGTGTGAGTGTTGGGCCGTTCACGAGCCATTCTGCTCCTTGTAGCCATTGGCCACCTTGGCCGAGTAGTTTAAGGACGCGCCCTTCACAGGAAGGTGTCGGTATCTCGATTCCCGGCAGTGCTGCCCGGTGATTCTCCTCGTTGGGAAAAGAGAGAACTCAGCCACAATTCCTCACTCTGCGCAGGTGTCAGAAATGGGTACCGGCTTGACCGGGGGTAACCGTCATTGCGTCCTGATGTTAGTTATGAGGTATTTGGAGAACAAATGTACAAGATGATACATATATCAAGCTTGATTGTAATAAAACATCCTTTAAAGCATCTATTCCATTGGAAGAAGTTCCCTACGAAAGGATCATTCAGAAAAATCAGGAAAAATATAATAAACGTTTTGAAGTAGTTTCAACCTCAATGCAAAGCAATTTCGGTCAGGAACTCGGGACACCAGCGGCAGTCCCCATTGGATAGAATAGACTTCCAATCAAATCATTTGTCTTGAATTTCCTTTTGTACCGACTGTTTTCAAGGTTGGTTCACCCACATAACAATACGCAATTAAACAACAGTCAATTTCTCTACTTCGTTCGCTGCCATGGCGGTCCCTATCCGAAATATCGTGCTTTCGTCCCATCGTTCAGGAGCAACTCAGAAACAGGTCTGTATCTTGTAGCTCGAAATGAAGATTGATGTCCGTGCGGTACTTGCATATAACTTGACTTAGGCTTCGGCTTTGACCACCGAATAATGAATGTAGTGAATAACTGCAGCTGGAAAAACACAAGTTGACTAATTCATGCATCGTACTTTATAGACTATGCGGGGAATCATAACCGTTAACCTTGGCAGCTTTCACCACGTGAAATTGTATTCATGCGAATTCTTCAACTGGCAAATTCTTGGCGATAACATCTCCATAACGTGTACAGTTTTCACAGTTAAAAAATGCGTTGAAATCTTAGCATTCAACCGGTCGCGGTACACGGTGCAGGTTTGGGCAGCTAGCCGTGCACCACCCACGTACAGCGCACGATGTGGTTAATGTGTTACGGTATTAAGTGGTACAAAGCTTCATGAAGCTTACGATAGCTAGTAATAGCGATCAGATACGACTGAGGGTTCAAATCAAATCATCGTGAAATTTATGGCACTCGATGATGTCTTTTAGGTACAGGTAAGGTTTAAATTAAAGAACAAGTTTGACCATAACGTCCGTTTATTTTCGATCATTTCACACTAGAAACATAGAGTTCCAAGTTTTTAACTCGATTAAATATGCCAGTTTATCGATGTTTCGAAAATGGCTTTTATTGTCTGATATAACACATAAATAGTCTATTAACATAAATTTTAACCTATTGTGTGGATTTTCAATCAATTTATACTTTTTCGGAGCGCTTTTACAGCTTTAACTCATTTTCTACCAGTTTAACAGAGTTATACTGTATTTAACTTGCGCTTTTTAAGTTAAATCAAACAATTCATTACCCTAGACTTACTTGATAGTGCCGCATGCAGCTTCAACGGAGAACATTTGTGTTACGGTTGCGTCGCATGCGCAACCGTAGCGTGCCCACACACGAGTATCATAATTACCATGCGCAAATTTGTGTAGCGGTCGATCCTTTTGCTACAAGACAACATATCATACGAACCTCAGCTTTTGCTGGCCAATATTAATCTCAATCATTGCCAGTTGTTCTTAGCTTAAGCCAAGCATTGTATCAGTTGAATAAATCAAATAATATTGTTCTAATCGTTTAGGTTCATGATTGCATGAAATGATGTCGATCTGAAGGATTGGCTGTAGAATTACGTTTTTGAAGTGGAGTCCGGAGCGCCTGCCTTCGCACTCACTGCAGACACATGAATTTCACTGGATTATTGGGGTAGTTGCCTACATCAATTATGTCATTAAGACTTACACGGTTTGTCCGAACACCACATCTCTTGTTCGGAAGTTCACTTGGACTGTTTTTTGCCCACGCGATCACTTGTCCGATGTTCAATTCGCTGCCATCTGAAGCGAAGAACTCTACCACGTTCGCCTTGCGCACCGCGTCCACGAATACCGTGTAGAAGCAAGAGATGAAGTTGTATTCCCGAGTTGTGGTGGGCAGAGGTATAATCTTTGCTCCGATGGCACGGCACTGGTCGTAGCAGCGACTGCAACGTTAAGATGGGAAATGCGCCCGTAAAATCGTCAGCACGTGGTCAAGGCTAAGGCTGCAGCGATTTTAAGGAGAGGAACGAAATAGCTTGGTCGAAGTCGATATAAAATCTGATATGGTTTTCAATCGAGTAAAATTGCCAGCGCGTGATCAAGGTTAAGACTCCAGCGTTTAAAAGAAAGAAACTAAATTGCTTGGTCGAGGTCAAAATAAAAAGTGGCATGGTTTCAAATGAAATGAGAGACGCAAAGAGTCTTTCTGTGTTGAAGGAAAAAACTTCATTGAATCCTAAAAGGAATGAGAGAATGAAATTGTATATGCGTGGTGAGGATACTGATTAACCTTGGTGAAGCTGCACTGAATTTGAAAGGAAATGATAACATTAAATGCATTCGTTTGTTTGATCCTTGTGTGCATGGTACTGAAAGTGTGTATTCAAAATACTTGACTCCATTTGACCCTGACTAGATGTACTCGATTTGCAGTTGCTGACTGCAACAATTTTAAAATAATACGTCTGATTTTGCTAATGACAATATAAACAAAAAAATTAAAGACGAAGGGGATCACTGTGGGCAAAAAATTGAGAGCGATGGATGAAAGCGACATTCTCAAACTTCTACCATTGTGTTCAACTACTGGAGACTGTTTACGGCTTAAACTAAAACTATTAACTTATTTCTTAATGATACCCTTTTGGATCGAATACATTTTCAGAAATAAAGAAGAATGTTAACAGGTTGACTCTGAAACGGTACATATGTGTACCACGAGGTAAATTGCTCATTTACGTACCGGAATATGCAAATAACATTTCAACCATTTTGCTACTTTTTCCGAAATAAATATTTAGAGCAAAAGGTAACACATGATGGTTCAAGTGTATTCTTTACACTTTTCAAAAAGATTAAACATGTATTACAACAGAAAATCCTGTTTTTCAAAACAACTTCTTCTAGCCTAACATAACTGACCGTAAGCAACCGCACAATCGGAGTCAAGGTGCTAAGATATGCTAGTATGGCAGTCATGTTGTGTGTCTATCTATGATAACCGTAATCCATTCCCTTAGTCTTGTAAGGCCAGGTAATGTTACTGCTTCAACCATTGAGTTCCGTTCGCGGCTACATTTGTACTTCTCCTGCAGGTGGTATTGTTGATTCGCAAAGGACTAGTAGGAACATTTAGTTGATTAAATTTACATTGGGACATCTTAAGATTACTAAACACGAAAAGACTAGAATCGAGATTTGAGGGGTAACTAAGGTAGAGCACTACAGTATCTCCCAGCCCACTACTAATAGTGGGCTGGGAGATACAGTGTGCTCTGAGAGAATACTCACATTTAGCAGCATATAGTACATAGAGCATGGTACTCATTGAGAACTACTATTACTGTTATTCTTACTTCTCAGTTATCAAAAAAGAATGTAATGACCATAGGTGTGATAATCTTTGCCATTACCTATAGTTGTACTCTGCTAGGGTTGGAACACTCAGCCGTGTATTACTTATTGCGTATGGTATGCTGTATATTATACACGGCTAAGTGTATCATGTATAACGTACGGTGGGGCTTTATAATAAAACTTTCACTTCCATATATACTAATTTTTTTTTAATTTCGATCTTTAAAATCAAATTCACACGTTTCTTGCAGCACGACCCGCTTGTGCAGTGCACCCTGCTTTTACAAACTGCAATGTGACACACCGGTGGCCACAAACTCAAATTTCATGAATACTTTCTTGCTCAAACCAAATAGAGTCACGTTACATAAAACCAGTGTTGAGAACTAAAATTGGCTTTTATTTGTGCGTGTTGAGTAATGAAATTTAGTTTAATTGAACTGTTTCAATAAACGTGGCGCTACTGTGAACCGAAAATAAACATTTGAACTAAATTTTCTGAGTAGGTTATGCTAATATTATATTGCTCAACGCACACAAGTTAAAGCCAATTGAAGTATTCAACACTGGTTTTATGTATCGTGACTTTTATGTATCGTGACTTATGTATCGTGGTTTTATGTATCGTGTATCGTGACTTTGGTGTTAATTGAATATTCATGAAATTTGAGTTCGTGAACTCCGATGCGCCGCATACCAGTTGTAAAAGCAAGGTGTAATGTACATATGGGTTGCGTTTCAAGAAATGTGGAAAACTCAAAGTAAGGCCAAGTTACTTCGCAGTTATCAACATAACTCACTTCAATAGGTAATCCCAGCTTATAGATTTACAATTTACAGTTCTCCAAAATGCACTACAATTGACACAAAATACTCTCACACTCAATGGATTAGGGAACTCATCTCAGGAAACAATATGCAGAAGCGGTATTTCATGGTTACTTCCATGTGTTGTACTGCCCGTATTCGCAACTTATCATGTCTATTCAATGAACTAGGGAACTCATCACTAGTAACAACATACAGAAGAAGCTGCCTTTCATACTCACTTCCATGTGTTGTATTGCCCGTATTCGTAACTTATAACCATTTTGCCGGCGATCCTGTCGATGGTGAAGATGGTGGACACAGAAAGCTTTACGATGACACCTCTGAATTTGTAGCCCTTGACTAGCAGACGACATTGCTGGCCCTGGTGGCATGACATGTGTGTGAAAAGAAAATAAGTAGGAAATAAAAACAGTTTATTTCCAAAAGAGAAAATTATCAAGGACTGTCACGTGTGACAGGGTGTCCCAAAAAGATGTACTTACTCTTTAAATGCTCAATACTTGTGTGTTTTATTTCGATGTAGGTGTTTATTGGAACAGATAAAAAAAAAAACTCACTCTTTAACTACTCAATACTCATGTGCTTTGTTTCGATGTAGGTGTCTTAAAACATGTACTCACTCCTGAACTGCTCTATACTCATGGGTTTTCTTTTGCTGTAGGTTTTTATTGGCACAGATACAAAAAACATTCATAAATAATATCCGTTGACTGAACACCAACCTGAAATTTTTTTAAATACGAGCAATAAAACTCTACAACACCCGTCGTGTTTTTTGAATTTTTTTAAAATACAAGCCACAAAATTCGACAACAATCAGCTTACTGAACACCCCATGTTTTTGAAACTTTTATGAAAAACAAGCAACCAACTCTAATAACGACCAGACTGAACACCCCATGTTTCTGGATGCTTTTTTAGAGGACTGACATATGAATTCAGTAACATCCGTAAGACATCCATGTTTATGAACATTTTTCGAAGTACAAGAAACAAAATTCGACAACACCCGTAGACTGAATACCACGGTAGCAGAAACAAGGTAGGGTCAAACCAGTCTTTCTTTCGACGACCGTATGGCGATGCTGACGTCATTCTAGCGAACCAATAACAGCGCCCATATTGCATCTGGCAACACTGCTAGCCCTAAATCTAGCGCCACTATTGGCCTTACGACGTGTCGCAATGGTGACGTCATAAAATGTGTTGGAAATTTAGCCGTTCTATTAAACAAGAAGAGGTGTATTTTACTCCATAGAAATGACTCTACCTTGTGACTCTGAGACTCCATATGGTGCGGAGTGTCCTCTGAGACTCCATATGGTGCGGATGTGCGTTGCGCTCGCTCCGCTCGCTCCGAAACAAAGTGCCTATTGTTAGAAAGAATGTACTTCTAGCCTGAATGGGTACCCTCTCTCGCCATGAGGATTCAAATGTGATATCAACATATAAATCATCAAACTAAGAATATAATATTCCCTCATAAAGTGTGAAGGTGTTCAACCCTCGTTTATACAAGAAAGCCAACTCTCTAAACCTACAAGATGGGACCGAGGAAGCAACGCAACAACATCAGCAGCTGCAATAACAGCTGTGAATATCAACCAAAGTTTGGTCAATATCCTGATGTGTCTAGCCTAACGCAAGACTGCAAAGAAGTGGTATCTGTTCTAATAAAATATTTCGACTCAGTGATGACAAAATTTAATAGTGATATTGACGAAATGAAAAGTGAAATAAGCGACCTTAAAACACTATCTGAAACAATAGCAGGAAAAGAAGCAGAACACAAACAAATTATTGAAGAGCAGAATGAAAAAATACAAAGCTTGGAGTCACGTCTCGATCGCTTGGAAAAAAATGATCAGCGCCGAGACCTGGAAGATAGAAAATGTACTCTCGTCATTTCCGGGGGGGAACTACCTCATTCACTCAACAACGAAAATTGCAAAGAAACAGTCTGCAAAATTCTGAAGGACATCAACATCGACCTCAGTTGTGCTGACATCACGTCAGCTAACAGAATGGGAAGAAAACCACTAAGTGGAAACGAGGATCGAAGAAACATCGCTTTCGAACTGAAACATTACAACAAAAAACGTGAAATTCTCTCTGCCTGCCGAGTAAATAAACCAACGTTCTATATAAATGAATATCTAATACCTTCACGAGCCAAGATCATGTACACCTTGAGAGTAGCCAAGAGAAATTTCCCGGAAAAAATCGGAACCCCGAGGACCCAAGATGGAAACATCTTCGCATTCATCCCTGGACAACCAGACTCGAGACGTCAGATTAACACGCCAGAAGAGCTCGACCAATACCTGATGCGGCAACTGGATAAATCATCGAATCAGGTCTTGGGTGTTCACCTCAATTAGGTATCAAAACATGTACCTGTGTCAAATTATATACTCGTATGCCAATAACGCCTAGAATTCTATAACTTTACACTAGATCTTCAAACTGCATAACTTCATGTCATGAATCAGTTCTAACCTCTAAAGATATATACGGCAGTTTTACCTCAATTTTGACAATCTTATGACAGATATATATGAACATTTATGACAACTGTATTGGAAATTGCAACAACACCACCAGCAATTTGTACCTACCAATATTATGATGGAATATTGATATCCACCTTGTTCACCTTTCCTCGTAAATTGTATGTAATTTTTAACCAACAAACTATTATTATGTGTAAAACATATTAGCTGATTAGATTATCATCGTCGCTAAATTTTTTCTATTATTTTTATTTTTTTTTTAACTTATTACCTGTTGTATGTGAACTTTGTAACAACGCCTTCAGCAATTTGTACGCATCAATTTTGTATATTGAACTCCAATATTAATCGCTCTTGGCTGAGTATTGAGTGTACCCACGAAATCACGCTAGATTTCTTACTCTTTTCTATACTTTCTAAGCTAGTTTTTAGATAGATATATCCTTTTAATCTTGACTCTGTATTTCGTTTTAAGTTGTACAATAGTACTTACTGCCTACTGTTTACTAATTTTGAATGACTGATCACGCTGATATATTAGATGAAATCGACCCGGATCTCAATCATTTGAACAGAATATTTCCAAACCTAAACGACTCTGAAAACTGCAGATATACTAATATATCAAAATTCAACGAATCTATACGAATAACCCGGCAGGATTTTTCGCTACTGTGTTGGAACTGTAGGTCACTCTATCCAAAATTGGAAGAGATACAATGCACTATTACTGAACTTAAGTATACCTTAGATGTGATTAGCTTCACCGAAAGCTGGCTAGATGACTCGACCAAAGACATGATTAAATTTGAAAATTATCATAGTTACCATTCGCTACGAAAAAACAAGCGAGGCGGGGGCATCAGTACATACATTTCTAAGCACATGGATTCGAGAATCATAGCAAGTGCAACACTGAATCAGGATCATATAGAATCATTATTCGTAGAACTGTCTAGAGATGGCAAACGAATTGTGCTTGGAACGGTGTATAGGCCGCCTACAGCCTGTCCTATATCCTTCCTTAATGAGCTTAATCGAATTATTTCTCAGTTCAACAGGTCCTTCTACAATGACATAATAATATGCGGTGACTTCAACTATGATTTGCTGAAACATGAAAGCTATGAACCAATCTCTAATTTCTTAAATGCATTTCATTCTAAATCTTTCCTTCCGATCATCACAAAGCCAACACGAATAACCTTAGAATGTGCCACGCTGCTTGACAATATCTTTATGACAGACCCAAGTGATTTTCTTGCTGGAATAATTACTTCTGACTTATCCGATCATTTTCCAGTTTTTCTTATTAAGAAAAATGTCTATCTTGCGTGCACCAAAGCACGGGCTGAAACTTACTCATATCGTAAAATAAACGAATCAAATTTAGAAGAAATGCGCACCGTTCTAGAAGATTTAATGCCAACATTGCACATCACCCAACAAAACAATAATGCAAGGAGCATTGATGAATCAGTAGTAAAGTTGACTGAAACTATAATGAACGCATACAATCAGTGTTGCCCAATTGTAACTCGTACAGTTACCCCGAAAAATAAACAAAAGCCCTGGATTACTAGAGACATCGTGATAAATATAAAGAAACGCCAAGCGTACCTAGCCCTCCTTTGCGAAGGGCGAATATCTAGAGAAACATATAACCGATTCAGAAACTATGTGACAAACCAGATAAGAACATCAAAAAAGAGCTACTTTACCCTCAAGTTTACTCAATTCAAAGCTGACGTTAAAAAGACTTGGCGCCTCCTTAACTCTTGTTATAAACCGAATAACGCCGAAAAAAAGAAAATTGGATATATCGCTCAAGATAATGTAAAATACCATGAGAAGAATGAAATTGCTAATCTCTTCAACAACTTCTTTGTAAACGTAGGGAAAACTATAGCCAATGGTATTCCAAGTGAACCTACTGATCACCTGGAATTTATGGATCATATTCGAGAACACAACTCCTTTTTCTTTACGCCTACAAACTCCTCCGATGTAATTGCGTGCATAAACAACATGAAAAATAAATCGAGTGGGTTACAAACGTTTCCAACTAAAATACTTAAAATAATTGCTGATATTGTGGCCCCGCTGATATCCAATATTATTAACCAGTCTCTCTTACTTGGCACTTTCCCGAACTCCCTCAAAGTTGCTAGAGTAACCCCTATCTTTAAAAATGGTGAAAAAAACTGTGTAAACAATTATCGACCTATCTCCATGTTACCAATTATTAGCAAGGTATTCGAGAAAATTGTGTATAAAAAAGTGTACTCTTATTTTGAACAAAAATCATTTCTCTATGATAAACAATACGGCTTTCGCTGTAAAAAATCAACAACACAGGCAATATTAAATCATTTACAATTCCTTTATTCTAATATAGATAACGGAAAGACTGTCTTCTCTGTATTTCTTGACTTTCGAAAGGCATTCGATTGTGTGGACCATAACATATTACTCTCGAAACTTCATTGTTATGGCATTCGTGGGGTTGCCCATGATTGGTTCAGATCATACCTAACAAATCGGAAGCAATACGTTGTCATTGACGACGCAAAATCGGACCCACAGAAAATTAGCCATGGAGTTCCACAAGGATCTGTTCTTGGGCCTCTCCTTTTTCTGATTTTTATCAATGATATTATTAAATCTACATCATTTTTTAAATTCATACTTTTTGCCGATGACAGTACGCTTTCTGCGGTCCTTCCGAACGAAAATCCCACTACGATTGCGGAGAGTATAAATAATGAACTCCATAAGGTTTCACTGTGGCTTAAAGCTAATAAAATAAGCCTCAATATCGATAAAACAAATTATATTACGTTCTCATACAAGAAAAATATATCTCTACCATCCATTAAAATTGGCGAAGGTGAAATCAAAGAAACCAACTCATGTAAATTTCTGGGCATCATAATAGATAAACATCTGACCTTCAAAGAGCACATCACTCATATTAGTTCTAAATTATCAAAATCCATCGGAATCCTGAATAAAGTTAAAAATTTCCTGCCTGAAACAGCCTTACTAATGCTTTATCGAACGCTCATTTCACCATACCTGCAATACGGAATAGAAGCATGGCATGGAACTGATAAAAATAAAACCAATATAATTTTTACTCTGCAAAAAAGAGCCATCAGAGCGGTAAAGAACCTAGAATATAATTCTCACACAAATGATTCATTCAAAAATTTACAAATACTTAAACTCTCGGATCTCTACAAAATCTCCATCTGCAATTTCATCTACAAAACATTAGCTAATGATGGCGACAATAGCCTTCAACAGTTATTAACTGCTCAAACTGGTCATCACGACCATTTAACACGAAATAAAAGTAAATTCATGCTTCCTTATTATTCAAAGGCCCGCTCGCAACATAGTATACTATTCGTTGGAACTAAAACCTGGAACTCAATACCTGCGGAGATCCGTGAAAGTAATTCTTACAAGGTATTTAAAAGAAATCTTGAGTCTCACTTCTTATCAGAATACTAGTCGTGTAAGATCACCAAGTCAAATCCTGCCTCCTACATGTCTGGTCCTAATAATGCAATTTGCCATGAGTTATATCGCCGATTTTCAGTCTGCTCCCAAATCGTTATCGAATATACTGTTAAATATTGTCCATATGACCTATATTGTAAAATTAAACATCAATATCGAGTTCATTATCCTGTTGATCAGTCTAATGCGAAACTAGGCTTAGTGAATTAGGTTAAACATTATTGTACGCCCTAGAATAATGTAATGGTAGGATGCCCTAGAAGTCGCTGAACTTATTCGGGCCCACAGGTAGCTATACTCAACTCTGACCATTGTATTAGACTTAAGAAACATTCTACCTCTGTATCTCCTGTGGTAAATAAATTGTTTAAATTGTTTAAATTGTTTAAATTGTTTGTTTCCTCTACCGTGTTGAATACCTGCTCTTACTTGAGGCAGGCTGGCATCCCAGGAAATTTGAGGGCACGCTGGGTGGT
This sequence comes from Morinoia aosen, assembly GCA_030386875.1. Taxonomy (NCBI): domain Eukaryota; kingdom Metazoa; phylum Arthropoda; class Malacostraca; order Amphipoda; family Talitridae; genus Morinoia; species Morinoia aosen. The sequence goes on along the minus strand of CM059577.1, from coordinate 45,348,519 downwards.
CTGCGCAGGCCTGGCCGCACATCACAATCGTTGTGGAGGGATGGACCTCGAGGGGTGCGATGTCATCCACCTCCTCCGTCGGTTTGTAAGTGACGGTCGTGCATGTGATGGCCCACGTACTTTTAGGGACCAAAAGCATACACAGCAACAACACTGTAAGAAAGTAAAAAATAAAATGGTGGTTGATTTCTACCATACTCACTAACATGAAAAGAAAGGAAGTACCATAGATAACACTGTAAGGAAGTTTGCTGGTTCTGATTGTAGTTTTTCCGTATCGTCGACTCGCTAACAGGGAAAGAGTTAAACTAACAAAGATAACATTGTAAGAAAGTCCACGAGTAGTAAGACTAGTTTTTCTACTATAATCACTATACATGGAATGAATGGAACTACCAAAGGTGACATTGTAAGAAAGTCTACGGGTTCTGATGTAGTTTTTCCTTATCTACGACTTGCTTACATGGAAGGAGTGGAACAGTCGACGGTAACACACACAAAAACTAGTCTCGCAATCCGTAGACTTCTGACGTTATTCCACTCTTATAACCTGTAAAAAGAGTGGAATAAGCGCGTTGGCAGGTTGTGAGAGTAGTTTTTCTACCATACTCTACATAAGAAGAGTAGAACTATCATAAAACAAGCGTGCTGGAATTTAATTAGCGCGTGTCATGCAGAAGTTATGAAGCAGGTGGTCAATATTTATGTACAATCAAAAAAAATGAATTCTATTCTCAAATGTAACTTGGTAACCCAACTTCTTTTAAGTGGAGCCCGAAAATTTCTCAACGATTTTGAATAACCAAATACTTTTTAAAAAAAACTTTCCTTCACAAATGTCAGCAAGTTCCTTAAGAAATGATTTGACTTCGATCCATGTCAAGCCCACAGTTACTTATTTTTTTATACTTCAGAGGTGGATGCTAGGCATTAAAATTAAGAAATTACAGATATTCAGTCTGATTTAGTTAAAAGTGTTGAAGCAGTAACCAGTTTCTGTACTGCTATTGCGTTAGGTCTACCACACTATAGCATGAAATCTACTTCTAGCTAGTACTATAGCGTGAGGTTAGGTTAGGTTACTAATGGAGATTACTTATTTCCATACATTTAATTTAGCGATAAACACTTAATTTGTTTATCTCAAACTGCACCTGGGTAGGCGATACATGGCGGTAGACCTCACGCTATAGTAGCACGGGTAGGCGATGTATGGCGGTAGACCTCACGCTATAGCAGCACGGGTAGGCGATACATGGCGGTAGACCTCACGCTATAGTAGCACGGGTAGGCGATATATGGCGGTAGACCTCACGCTATAGCAGCACGGGTAGGCGATACATGGCGGTAGACCTCACGCTATAGTAGCACGGGTAGGCGATGTATGGCGGTAGACCTCACGCTATAGCAGCACGAGTAGGCGATATATGGCGGTAGACCTCACGCTATAGCAGCACGGGTAGGCGATATATGGCGGTAGACCTCACGCTATAGCAGCACGGGTAGGCGATATATAGCGGTAGACCTCACGCTATAGTAGCACGGGTAGGCGATATATGGCGGTAGACCTCACGCTATAGCAGCACGGGTAGGCGATATACTCGTATGGCGGTAGACCTCACGCTATAGTAGCACCCATTTAACAAAGACGGATCTTGGGTTTCATCGAAGTGGTAAATAAGCTCAGGATATCTGTACAGTAACCGGTATGAATATCAGAGCAATACGGCGAGTGTCTATACGCTGAGGGCAAGATGGCGATTTCAGTTCATCTTGCAAGAAATGGGGAAGGCCTAAAAAACTCAGTAACAGAGACACTCGGTAACACTCGGTAAAAAACTCGGGAATAGAGTTCTTCGATAAGAGTGGTGAAGAAAAATCTGCGTTCAACAACGCAAATAATACCTAACGAGCTTAGTGGAGGTTCAAAAACATGTTCTCAAATGCCTGCGCTCCGCGAGTTAAAAAATGAAATTTGGAAAATTCAAATTCACCAAGGTAGATTGGTGTCGGTGTCGGCCGCAAATTGGAAAAAACACTTGTTATTTGTTTGAGAATTCCAAAACTTGACTGTTGAGAATTGCAAGCATGCAATGAGGTCCGATGAATCCAGATTCGCCCCTTATCAGATCGATGAGCGTGTTAGGGTATGGTGACATCCAAATACATATCCCATCTGCATCGTCCTAGCTGATGAGCCATCTGGCGGCAGTGCAATGCTTTGCGGTTGCTTTTATTGTAATTGACATGAATCTGCCACTGGTTACACATTAGTTTTTAAAAATTTCTCTACTTTTCTAATATTACATTTTAGTTCATCGGAAATTTTAAAGAGAACAACTAAAGAGTAAAAATATGAGCAAGCTAAATAAAAAACGACGTTTCGACCTTCCATTGGGGTCATCATCAAGGTATATCTTTAAAAACAAATGACAAAGCTTAATAAAACTAAAGGGACAAAGTCATTGAGCTAGGTCACCTAGGCTAAATAATTATAAGCTAAATTCTTAGTAGGTCAAGATAAAATTTACGTAGCTAGTTGAATAAACGGAGCAGACAAAAATAGGGAAGTGCACTGATCGAAGCTTGGCGTGAGACCGGCGGCATGAGTTTTTGAGGATATCTTGTTACTGGTAACAATAACAAAATAAACTCTAAGGACTATTTGCAAGTACTTTTTGACCACCTTAATTATTCCTTGATGTTTCATGTCCCTCATGTCAACTGAATCTTTCAGGGCTACAACGCTCGGACCCATAGGGCAAGAAACATTTGTAGTCACTTTCTCAAAATAAAAACACAAGACCAATTTTTGCTTACCTTTGAAGAAGGAATTCCTCTTCATTGTTTCGTTGCATCTAATTAAAAGCTTTAAATTTGTTGATTTTTCTGAGTGATCGATGATATGTAACAAAAAGATTCATGGCTGAATTATATAAAGCTAACTGTTTTCATGAACTTCCCACAAAGCTATTGAATATCCAAAGGAGTAAATTTTTTAAGAATAGCCAAAGCGGTGGACGACTTGTACTGTTTCTCCTAAATTTAGCTTTGGTGGCTATTTGATTTTTTGAGCGAATTCATGGTTATTATTTTTACTGGTACGGCTAAGTCGATACTTTTCAGCTAGACTATGTTAAACTAGGAAAGGTTAAGTGAAATTAAAATATACCGGTTGCGGTAATTTAAATAAAAAATATGAAGCTTGAAATTAGCAGTGAGGGTGTACTTCTGCTGAAATCTTCTGTCAATGTAACATTTTTCATAATTTTTAAGTATTTTTTTACCTTATAATTTACAAAAAATATAAAGCTTGTAATTAACAGTGCGGGGTAAATTTTTACTGAAATCTACGGTCAATGTTAACATTTTCTAAAATTTTTTAGTTCATTTAGAATGTAAAAAATTCATAATATTTCTCAAGCATCGAAAACACGGAAGAAGTTAACCGTTGTTTGCAGAAACGTGAACGATATCACCGCAGCAGCACTGCTGACACGAAATTAAGGTTAATAATACAAAAGTTACACAACAAATAACGTGTGAAGAAACATCAACAAAGAAGCCATCAATAATTGTTAAGCAAACAATAATTCTATTGTTAACAAAGTTCGTAATATGAACAAAAGTAATCGAACGAACAGCGAGCACATAGCTTAGAATAATTAAAAAATTATTAATTGTTAAAGAACGATCAATTGCCCAAATCAATGAAACAAGCCTGAAAATAGACTCATATAGTTAAACAAAAGGCGTTTTGATCAAAGAAGACAGGACGAGCGATTTCAAGCCTGAAGGAAACTTTTCGCTATCATTGAATTAAAAAAGCTTTCTACTCAGTTTCTTTCAAAGAATACGAATCATCTAGCCTACTTCACCACAACTGACTGATCCCAAGGATTTCTACTTTTATATAGAGCACAAACATCGATCCCTGTCTATTATAAAACACGAAACATTGATTCTTCTTTTCCGTGAAACTAGTATGGTCATACCTGCTTTGCTGTAGTCATCCCGTGACCGTGTCGTGTTCCGACACACAGACGTGTCGTGTTCCGACACACAGACGTGTCGTGTTCCGACACACAGACGTGTCGTGTTCCGACACACAGACGTGTTGTGTCCCGACACACCGACGTGTTGTGTCCCGACACACAGACGTGTCGTGTTCCGACACACAATTTAAACAATTTAAACAATTTATTTACCACAGGAGATACAGAGGTAGAATGTTTCTTAAGTCTAGTACAATGGACAAGTTTGAATATAGCTACCTGTGGGCCCGAATAAGTTCAGCGACTTCTGGGGCATCCTACCATCAACATTATTCTAAGGTGTACAATAATGTTTAACCTAAATCACTTAACCTAGTTTCACATTAGACTGATCAGTGAGATAATTCAATCGATATCAGATATTTCATTTTACAATATAGGTCATATGGACTATATTTAACAGTACATTCGATAAAAGATTTAACAGCAGACTGAAGGCGAATTACATATTACCCATGGCAAATTTCATTATTGGAAACAGTCATGTTGGAGACAAGATTTGACTTGGTGATCTTACATGACTAATATTCCGATAGGAAGTGAGTCTCGAGATTTCTTTTGAATACCTTGTAAGAATTACTATCACGGATCTCCGCAGGTATTGAGTTCCAAGTTTTAGTTCCAACGAAGAGGATACTGTGTTGTGACCGGGCCTTTGAATAATAAGGAAGCATGAATTTACTTCTATTTCGGGTTAAATGGTCGTGATGACCAGTTTGCGCACTTAATAATAGTTTCAGGCTATTGTCGCCATCATTTCTTAATGTTTTGTAAATGAAATTACAAATGGAGATTTTATAGAGATCTGGAAGTTTAAGTATTTGTAAATTTTTGAATGAATCATTTGTGTGAGCATTATATTCTAGATTCTTTACCGCTCTGATTGCTCTTTTTTGCAGAGTAAAAATTATATTGGTTTTATTTTTATCAGTTCCGTGCCATGCTTCTATTCCGTACTGCAAGTATGGTGAAATGAGCGTTCGGTAGAGCATTCGTAAAGCTGTTTCAGGTAGGTAATTTTTAACTTTATTCAGGATTCCGATGGATTTCGATAATTTAGAACTAATATGATCGATGTGCTCTTTAAAGGTCAGATGTTTATCTATTATGATGCCCAGAAACTTGCATGAGTTGGTTTCTTCGATTTCACCTTCGCCAATTTTTATGTGTGGGAGAGATATGCTTTTCTTGTATGAGAATGTAATATACTTTGTTTTTTCGATGTTGAGGCTTATTTTATTAGCTTTAAGCCATAATGAAACCTTATGGAGTTCATTATTTATGCTCTCCGCAATCATAGCGGGATTTTGGCTCGGAAGGACCGTAGAAAGCGTGCTGTCATCGGCAAAAAGTATGAATTTGAAAAATGATGTTGATTTGATAATATCATTTATAAATATCAGAAATAGGAGAGGCCCTAGGACAGACCCTTGTGGAACTCCATGGCTAATTGTCTGTGGGTCCGATTTTGCGTCGTCAACGACAACGTATTGCTTCCGATTTGTTAGGTATGATTTGAACCAATCATGGGCAATTCCTCGAATGCCATAACAGTGTAGTTTCGAGAGTAATATCTTATGGTCCACACAGTCGAATGCTTTTCGAAAGTCTAGAAAAACGGAGAAAACAAGCTTTCCTTCATCTATATTAGAGTAAAGGTACTGTAAATGATTTAATACAGCTTGTGTCGTTGATTTCTTAGAACGAAAACCGAATTGTCCGTCATAGAGAAAAGATTTTTGTTCAAAATACGAATACACTTTTTTATACACAATTTTTTCAAATATTTTGCTCATAATTGGTAAAACAGAGATAGGTCTGTAATTATTAACGCAGTTTTTATCACCATTTTTAAAAATAGGGGTGACTCTGGCAGTTTTGAGAGAGTTGGGGAAGATACCTTGAGAAAGCGAATGGTTGATAATATCAGATATGCACGGTGCTATTATATCAGCAATAGACTTAATAATTTTAGCTGAAAATGTATTTAATCCATTTGATTTATTTTTCAAGTTGTTTATGCATGTAATTACATCGAAGGGGTTAGTTGGCGGGAAAAAGAAAGAGTTGTGTTCACGGACATGGTCCATGTATTGCAAGTGGTCTGTAGGTTCACTAACGACACTATCGGCTATATTTTTTCCTATATTTATGAAAAAGTTGTTGAACACTGTTGCAATATCTTTTTTATCATGATATTTTACATTTTCGTGAACGATGGATTCAATTGTTTTTTTAGCGTTATTATTCGGTCTATAGCATGAATTAAGCAGGCGCCAAGTTTTTTTAATATCAGTTTTGTAGTCAGTGAATTTGCGCGTAAAGTAGTTTTGTTTCGATGTTCGTATTTGATTTGTCACATGATTCCTGAATCTGTTATACGTTAATCTAGAGATTCGTCCTTCGTATAGTAAGGCTAAGTATGCTTGACGTTTCTTTATATTGATCACGATATCTTCAGTAATCCAAGGTTTTTGTCTATTTTTCGGCGTAATTGTGCGGGTGATTATTGGACAACATTGGTTATATGCGGTCGTTATAGTTTCAGTTAGTTTTAGTATTGCTTGGTCAATGTTAATCGCATTATTGTCTAGTTCATAGATGTCCAATGATGGCATTAATTCTTCTATAACAGTTCGCATTGTCCCCAAGTTATATTCGTTTATACAACGATATGAAAAAGTCTCAGCATATGGGCTGTTGCAGGGACTATAGACATTCTTCTTGATGAGAAACACCGGAAAATGGTCACAGACCATTTTCCATTTTTGTTGTCCGGTCACAGACCGGACAACACAGACGTGTTGTGTCCCGACACACACAGACGTGTCGTGTTCCGACACACAGACGTGTCGAGTTCCGACACACCGACGTGTCGTGTCCCGACACACCGACGTGTTGTGTCCCGACACACCGACGTGTCAGTATCCTTTCTGGCTGGACGCTTAAGGAACACGTGAGCGCTGCATGAATTCCTGTCCAAAAAATTTATTGGAAGAATGTGCACCTCAGATCCAATCTTTTTGTCTTGAAATATGAGTTTACTTGAATTTGAATTATGAATTACTGGAATTATGTGAAACCACGCAATGTTCACAGGTCTTTTAGCGTTTCAACCGATTATCACGGAAGAACTCTTGAAATAATACTGTAATTCTTTTGCGATTTTCACGCTCAAATAAAAATTTCTGACCACCGGTTTCGTGGGGCTGGAGCGTGAAGTTCAATTTCGCCTCAAAAAATGTGCGTGTCGAAACAAATAGAACTGCGCTCGGCATTTCAGCGTAAAAATTACATTAATGATTCATTTTCAAGCTTTTTGTCAGGAACATGAAAAAGCGTCGAAATTCTACCGTGCATTTTCGCAGGAGATTTCATCGATCGTTTTATATACAGCAGATGAATTATTTTCTTCCAGATTCTACGAAATGTTATGAGTAGCTAGTTTTAAAAATATGGTCTGTAGAAAATAATTCCATAAGTTAACAGATCATCGGCATTGAATAAAAAACTTAGATCTGTAGCCATTGGATATTTATTTACGATATTTGCAGTATTATTTTACACTGCCATACAAAAAGCGTAGCAGTAACATAGTGGGATATTTATTTTCGATATTAACGATATTATTTTTGCAGCACCATCCCGAGAGTATAGCAGTAACATAGTGGGATATTTATTTTCAATATTTACGATATCATTTTACACCACCTTACCCGAGAGTATAGCAGCAACATGGTGTGATATTTATTTTCAATATTTACGATATTATTTTACACCACCTTACCCGAGAATATAGCAGTAACAAAGTGGGATATTTATTTTCAATATTTACGATATTATTTTACACCACCTTACCCGAGAGTATAGCAGTAACATAGTGGGATATTTATTTTCAATATTTACGATATTATTTTACACCACCTTACCCGAGAGTATAGCAGCAACATGGTGTGAAAAAACAACACGTAACGACTCATATTTCAGAAAAACTCTCTCAGGAACTTCATGAAAAATTGTCCTCTGAATATTAACTGTATTAAATGGGTGCTCGGTGTGAAAGTGCACCTCAAGTGCAAGATTCGCTCATCTTTTAGCGGTCGGTATGTCTCTAATTTCATAGAATCAAATCATTTTGTATCCTTTATTTAAATTTTCAAAATGTTAACGCTTCCTTTAAGTAACTTGCTATGCAATTGATGTTTGATAATTTTCCAGATTTCCTTGAAATTTATAAAAAAAAATTACGATTTATATCCAAAAAAATTCTAATAATCTTCCACGTGGTTATACAGCTTTACTCGCTCGGTTTTTGCCGTCGACGCTCTTCGTTCAGTGAGAACACGTGGCAAAATTTTCTACCTCACGATGGGTACTGTTAAAAGGCAATATCTTCGTATCTCACAAGCTATTCAATAGGTACGAAGTGTTACAAATTACTGGCTTTTCTTAGCTTGAAAAATATCACCGGTTTTTTTCTTGCATCTTTGAAGTATTCAGGCGGTCCCATAGCTTTTAAGCCAATCTCACACGATCCTGAAAATTTTCCAATACTAATGGTGCCTACAGAATATACAGTTGATGAAGAAACGCAAGGAGAAAGATCTCTTTCACCCTCTAGCTACGAATCTGACCTTTACTACTAATCCAGAAATGGTATTCATTAATGAACAATGCTGATCTTTCTGACCTCGTACCGGACCTGATCCTAACGAAATAAAAAAAAACGAGTTCTTTACCTTCGGATAATATGGTTGCTAGGACGCTTCTCTAACATCATAGTTTCTTTAATCCTGTCGTCAGTCAGAAAAAATATGGAAGAAATGCTAACTTCGCTCCAGAAATATTTCAGCAAACAAAATTTTAAAATCATATTGGTCAGTCTCTGTATAATTATTTCACCCTTCCCTCTCAAAGAGAAGAGTTATTGTAAGATTAAGCATCCTCACTTTATGACTTCAGTTGTGCCCCATGTACATCTGAGTATGTTGGCTTGACTTCTCGTGCGCTAGGTTGCGTGCTCATCGAACATCGTGACAGGAGTTTTCGTTCTATAAACTTTTTGGTACTATGATTGGTAACTATGGTAACTTTTGGTAACTTTTGGTAACTATGTTTCACAACTGATTTTTATTCTTTTCATGGGAGGATGATCGAACATCGACATCTCACATGTCACCAGTTTTTGTTCCATTATCATGATTTGGAGGGTATGTATCATTCATAATATTCCTCATTTTCTAATTCAAGTTTTAATTTCGAAAATTTAGTAAAGTTGGTTTCGAACGTATAAAAATTCACCAGGGACGCGCGCATGTTTATAAATGTGTACCGACCGATGAATTAAGTCCCTACATCTAAAGTCTTTGATAACTAATCGGCTATTCTAAAGATGGATGACAAACAAATATATGCATCCCAATAGTGCCCGCGATTAAAATATTCTTGAACTTGTGCACTGTTGAAGCTCGTATCACCGATACGGTCATTTAGCATTCTGTAAGAGCGTAAAAGAGAGAGGGACCAACCAATTTAATGTGTTCAAAGAGTTTCCTATTGTAATAAAATAAGAGAAATTACGCCCAAAACATATAGAACAAAGGAGGAATCAAAAGCAGAAAACACAAGAGCAAATGTATCAAAAATCATCCACGAGTGAGTTGTGGTTCTAACTAAAATGTGACTACATCATTTTTGCCAGCTGCGGTGCATTATTTGCTTTCAATATACTCAGGGACTCACTTTAACACGTTCCCCGCATATTGGGCCACATGTGTACCAGTCGGTAAATTGCTCATTCACGTACCGGTATAAATGAATGAAATTTCTTCTGTTTCGCGACCTCTTTTAAAAATAACTGTTATCATACCGAGGGAAATGAATCGTTGTATCGTGGAAGTGTATTTTTCTTATTTCTCAGGAAGGAAAAAAATGTATCTGAGCATTAAAGTCCATTTCTCGATTCTGCTACTCACAACCTGGCCAAACCAACCGTTTACAACCGCGGTGAACGTGTTATAATTTATTGAGTTGAACGACCTTCGGTGAAGGGTTGAACGGTTCGATAAAATTTATTGAGTTGCACGGCCCTTTATTTCGGCAGATTTCTCGTGCACTGAGGTCTTGCTAACCTGAGTTCCGTCAAGGGATCCGCTCGACTGAGGCCGGAGACGAAACTTTTAAACTTTGTCCGCTATCGCTTCAAACTTGGAAATGTTCCTCAATGTAACCAGCGTCCGTGATAGGAATTGCGCTCCCGGGATTTGTTGAGTCCTCTTCCTTCATGGCAGATTTATTTGATTTTCCCGTGACTTAAGTCACCAATTTTATTTCTACCGAAATTACAGGAGTCAGAAGCCGGAAATTAATTAAAATGTGTCACGGACGAGACGTGGAATATAATATTACCTTTCTTACCTTTACACAGTAGGAAAGTATGGCAAATTTAACCTTAAGTAGGTAACACGGTAGAGGAAACATGGGAGGGTCATTTCTATGGGAGAAAATACACCTCCTCTTGTTCGGCTAGCCAATAGAAAGGCTTTATTTCAAACCAATTTTATGACGTCCCCAAAACGCCATGTCATTAGGCCAATAGTGGAGCCAGATTTGGGGGTAGCAGTGCTACCAGATGCAATATGAGCGCTGTTATTGGTTCGTTGCCGTGACGTCAGCAAAACCACACCGTCAACGAAAAAAAGACTGGTTTGAACCTACCTTGTTTCCTCTACCGTGGTATGTAGTCACTGTTACATAATGCTAAGCAAGCCCAATTACACTAACGGTAAAAAAATAAGAATTTATGTTACGTTTAATAATCATTGTGCGATGAAAATAGAAAAATTTATATACGATGTTATGTCGGGGCTCTGGCATGATGCTACGTAAGCGTCTTTGAATGAACATTGTTCAAAAAAATGTTTTTTTCATATAATCACCATCTTCCGGACTGAAGACACCGGAAAATTTTTTTAAATGGCATCATACTTATATGACAAAACACCAGGCGAATTAAGGACGAGACAGCCGATTATGGACGTTTTAGAGGCAAACCGGCTGCCTCAGCCATAAAACGCCTATATTGCGCTCATAATTGGCCCACGGCCGATAATAGCTGTGAAAATTGTCGATGGTCATAGAGGATTAATGGCTGATTTCTTATTGTTGGATTTTACCAGTGAATTCTTTCACTTCGTTTGCTGCTATAGCGGTCCATGAGCGTGACCTTACCATTCTGAAAAACCGTGCTTTCGTCACATCGTTCAGGAGCAACTTAGAAACAAGTCTGTCTCTTGCAGCTCTGAATGAAAATTGATGCCTATGAAGTACATGTATATAACCTAAGTTTGGTCACAGATTTGATTACCTAAAGCGGCCCATAGATGATGAATTTTATTGCCAATATAATTGGCAACGATGAATATTGACAATTTAATTGATCGTCTGTGGGCTTGATTGACAACCGTCAATTAATTGACTTAGTGGGCAAAAAAAATGTCATCAATATACTGAGTCAATGATATTGACAATTAAATTGATCGTCTATGGGCCGCTTTATAATGAACTTAGTAAATAACTGGAGTGGGTAAACAACAGGCTACTAATTATGCATCATACTTGGTAAACTGTGTGGCCACTCATAACCGTTTTTCTTGGAAGTTTTCAGAACGTGCGCATTGACATATTCGTAACGAGCGTAGTTTTCTGAGTCAACAAATTGAGTTTAAGCAATTTAAACGATTTAAAATATTCATTTACCACAAGTGATTCTGCAGTAGATTGTTTCTAAACTCAAGTACGGTGGACACATTTGTGTATGGCAATTTGTGGGTCCGAATAAGTTCAGCGACTTCTATGGCACCCTATGATCAACGCTATTTTAAGGCGTACAGTTATGTTCAACCTAATTTAATTAACCTAGCAGCATACTAGACTGATCAATAAATTGGTTCTCTCAAGATTCAATGTATAATTATAAAAATCCTAGCATTTAACGAGCGCAGTTTTCAGAGTGAGCAAAATGAGTTTAAATCTCATAGGTCCACACTAGGCTGATTAACAAATTGGTTCTCTCAAGAATTGATGCTTAATTTTAAAAATCTTAGCATTTAACCAGTCGCGGTACACGATGCCGGTTTGGGCAGCCAGCCGTGAACCACTCACGGCGCAAGATGTGGCTAATGTGTTACGGAAATACTAGTATCAAGTTAGATAAGTTTCATGTGTTAAATGCGCACAAAGCTTCATGAAGCTTACGATAGCTTGTCATAGCGACCAGGTACGACTGAAGCTTCAACTGAATTGAATCAAAATCCTTTTGAAACTTACGACAATTGATGATAGCTTTTAGATAAAGTTCAAGGTTTAAATTAGAAAACGAGTTAGCTATCATGTGCGTTTATTTTCGACCATTTCACACTAGAAGCACAAGGTCCCATATTTTCAATTCGCTTACGCCAGTTTATCGATAACGTTCCGAAAAAGGCTTTTCTCGTCTGATATAATACATAAATAAGCTATTAATATAATTTTCAATATTTTTTTTCATTAAAATCAATTTTTTCTTTTTCTGTCGGCTTTGGCTTCTACATTTTCACTCATTTTCTGCTAGTTTACGGACAGAGTTGCACCGTATTTAACATCCGCTTAAAATTTGATTAAACGATGCATTACCCTAGACCAGTGGTTCTTAACCTTTTTCGCCAATTCCCTACTTATTAGTGAGCCAACCACAGCAACATACTTGTACTTATCTGTGACATTCTTAACCAGCAGTGTTGTCACTTTTACCTAAACATAACACACAATACCTCATTATGGTTGGTTTTGCTATTAAAGCAGACTGTAAATGCTTTTGATGTGGTAAATAATTCAAAATTGGGATGCAATGTATTAGATTTGAAATACAATCGATTTTTTGCGGGTGGTAACAAATGCACGAGATTTCCCACCTATCAACTCCGCCATTCCCTATCAGTGGGGAATTCCCCACAGGTTAAGAACCCCTGCCCTATAGATCAAGGCCTTCTCTATCCTTGCCCTAGACTTACTTGATTGTGCCGCTGATTTAAAAGAGTACAGTTGTGTTTCGTACAGTCGCGTCGCACTTGCAACAATAGCTTGATCCTATACCAACACCACAGATGCCATTCATAAATTTTTATTGCGGTCTACCCTTTAGTTACGTGACAACATAGCATACGAACTTCAATCCTTCTGACCAAAATTAATCCCTATCATTGACAGTTGTTCGTAACTTGAACATTGTATTAGGTGAATCAATGTGGTAATTTTTTTATCCGTTTAACACTTTCACCGCAATTGGTTAAACTCAAGTTCGATATTCATTCAACTCAAATTTTAAAGTCAAATGTTGTACGCAATTGAAAAAAAATAGAAAATAGAAAATAGAAAATATAAACTGAAGGGGGACATTATTTAGCTTAAGTCAAGTGTTTTCTAAAAACGAGTTTGTGACTACTGTTCTGTCAGCAGCATTATGAAAATCCCCTCCGTGGCCCCCTGTGGTGCTAGTTTCGGTCTAAGTGTAAAATCAGTGATCGTGTGAAACGATCTTGACCTCAAGGATTGAATAGGTTTTCGTTTTTGAAATGGAGTCCGAAGCGCGCAGCCGTTCGCCCTCACTGCAGACACACACATTTCACAGACATCTTGAGGTTGTCGCCTGTAACCGGTTTGTCGTTAAGAGCAAAACGGTTGGTGTGAACCCCGGCTCTTATGCTCGTACGCTCGCTGGGATTATTCCCTGACCAACCGATCACAGCTCCGATGTTCAGTTCACTGCCATCTGAAGCGAAAAACTCAGTTTCGTTGGCCTCGCGCACCGCGTCCAGGAATATCGAGTAGAAGCAAGACATGAAGTTGAATTCCAAAGCTGTGGTGGGCAGCGGCATCATCTTCCCTCCGATAGCGAGGCACTGGTCGTAGCAGCCACTGCAACAGTGTTAATGAGACAATAAAATGGTCTGCACGTGGTAAGGCAAAGGCTGCAGAGATTCGATTAAGAGACACTAAATGGCTTGGTCGAAGGCACTACAAAAACTGATATGGATTTGAATGAAATGAGAGACGCAAAGAGTCTGTCCGTTCTAAAGGAAAAGACCGTAATAAATTTGGGAAGGAATGAGAGAAAAAGTTTTTAAATGAATTAAACAACTAATATCTCATGAACCCGAATTTTTTCGGAAAATTTCATAGAAGAAAAAGTGTTTATGTGGCTATTTTATACTTGGTGCGCAATTTTTTACCGCTTTTTCAGAAACACCCTGTATATGTGTATACATGCATATAATTTAAGGCAATATATATATGTATATATATATACATGTACATACAATGTACGTATACAGGGTGGCCCAAAAAATGTATGCACTGAGGTAATCGTCCCCCAACTAAGAGATCCTCCCAGGAACAGGTTTAAGCGTGTTCTCTGGATTCAAGATGGCGCTCATTGCTATGGAAGAATAATTGTTCAAAATTTTTCACGAGAAACTTTTCAAGAACGCATGATTTCGATTGGTCACGCAATCGAATGGCCACCACGTCCTCGTCGAAGACTATGAAGGTAACGAAATAATGTCGCCATAAAACACGAAGACATTGATATTGTAGGTAACAAAATAATGTCGCCATGAAACACGAAGGCATAGAAGGCTGCGAAATAATGTCGCCCTTAAAATACGAAGACAATGAAGGTAACAAAATAATGCCGCCATAAAACACGAAGGCATTGATGGTTGCGAAATAATGCCGCCATAAAACACGAAGGCATTGAAGGTAACAAAATAATGCCGCCATAAAACACGAAGGCATTGATGGTTGCGAAATAATGCCGCCATAAAACACGAAGGCATTGAAGGTAACAAAATAATGCCGCCATAAAACACGAAGGCATTGATGGTTGCGAAATAATGCCGCCATAAAACACGAAGGCATTGAAGGTTAAAAAATCATCAGTTGTAGTTGTTTTTCAGTAGCTTGAAGTTAGAGAAATAAATGTTCACAAAGAAAAAGATAATTAATTCACACGAAAGGTTTTCATGCAAATGCTCAATATGTCTTCAAGCTTACCTATACGCTTTGGAATATTATTTAAAAAGGGGTGTTTGAGTACTGCTAAGTACTCCATAGTTGGCACATTTTTCGTGTGGAGAACTCAAAATAAAGTTAAATTATTTAACGCTTGACAACATAACTCACTTCAATTGTTGATACCCGCATAGAATTATAGTTTATTACTAGGCATCTTCGACACATAATGTATTCATATTCAACGAATTAGGGAACTAACAATATATAGAAGTGGTATTTCATACTTACATCCAAGAATTGTATTCTCCGTATTCGTAACTTATAACCTTTTTGCCTGCGATCCTGTCGATGGTGAGGACGGTGGACACCGGCGGGCTTACGATGGGGCTTGTGAATCTGTAGCCTTTGACTAGCAGACGACATCGCTGGCCCTGATGGCATGGCGCGCGAAGGAAAATCATTATGGAGCGCCAGGCACGACACGGTGTCCTAAAAAAAGTACTCACTCTTCAATTACTCAACACCCATATATTTTGTTTTGATGTCTTTACTGGCATTGTTATAAGTGTAATGATTTAAATAGAATAAAAAGAACATTAAACACAGGATAACTAAATTTTATGGAATTGAGCTTAGTTGTAGCTGAAATAAAACCAAAAAATACATGAGTAATCGTCAGTCAAAGGATGAGAACATTTTGGGGACAGCGTTGAATATCAAATATTATGAGAGGGTGTGTTATATATGTGGTACAGTGTGGCGAAAAGGTACAATATGGTGTGAAGTATAGGTTATTGAAGGGCGGTGTGTAACACAGGGTAATGCAATATGGTTGGGTCGAATACGGTACGTTGAGGAAAATATGATATCAAAGGTTACAATATCGTTCTGACACCATAAGGTTGTTAGACTTTGGAATGCACCCTGCGCCGTGTGATTCCGTCAAGGCAACTGTTCGAAAATCACGCCTTACGTCTACTCGTCTGCGGGTCGGTTAGAGCTTGTGATTTACAGTTATAGCCTACTACGGTAGCAGTCTTACATAAGCTTCTACTTAGGTGTTAAAGGTTGAAACACCGGGGAAAAGTAGCAACGGTTTCTGGACAGAATTTACATTAGCAAATCTTACATTCACTGAACACTTGAACGACTAGATGGAATTTTAGAGATAACTAAAATAGAAATGATTGATTGACATACATAGTACTTGTTGAGTGATGACTAAGCCACTATAAAGTATAACATGCTAGAATAAAGTGTATTGGGGCGAAATGTTGTGAAATTGTACCATGGTAACAAGTTTTGTATGATTCATTGAAATAAGGTAAAAGTTGGCGGCCATAATAAAATGTGGTTGCGATAAAAAGTGGGTCACACCGTTTTTTACTTATGTTCCTTGGGTTAGTAAAGCAACAAAAAATAGAGTTTTGTCTAAAAAAATATTCACAATGTAATAAAATTACAGAGCACACTCAAGAACATAGTTGAAGAATAGGCAGTAAATTTACTGACCAAATTCTCTTAATAATATAAAGTTTATCAAACAACATGCGTTACTGAACCATTTTTCTCCATGTGCTAATATTTTGGTATTCAGTTTGTGCCAGTTAACACACTTTATTGCAAAAAAGAATAATCAAAAACCATCGTTTCTGATTTTGAATTACAATCGCGCTATTGAAATGTATGTTAGCCTCGTAACAGATTGGCCCAGTATTCATGAATTTTTTTTTAATTCCAAGAAAAATATCGCATGCAACCAGATGACTGAATGATCTGTAATTACGTCAGACAGTTTGTCATAGTTCTTTAACATCCGTAGGACTGAATACCCAAGGTTTGAAAACGATTTTTAGAATCCAAGCATCAAAATCCAATTACACCCATATGACTAAATGCCCCATGTTTGTAGATATTCTTGAATGATATGCACATATACATATACCAGGCTTTTCCTCCTTACGGAAGGGTAGCCGACAGCTGCCCACAGTCATTCATCCTTAGTCACTAGGAGGCGAGAAAGGCAGCACAGGCCGCACCAGAACTACCCGGATCAATAGAAGCCCAGCACAACCCTTTTCCACAGTCAGGCCCGACAGCCATAGCTGGTTTATCCCAACCGCTTCATTGAGTGCAGCCCCTCCCCCCGCACAGGACAGGTCAACGCCATCACACGCAGGCAGGCTTCCAGTAACGCATCAAAAAATATATAATTACCATTTTATGCACTGCTTCCACTCACTTCTATCCGCAGTCATCCCTCTCGCCGCGTCCACAGTCTGACCCCTCTCATACAATCCACGTTTCGCCCCATTATCCAACTCATTCGTGGGCTTCCTCGCGCTCTAATACCACTCACCTCCGATGCATAAATCTTTCTTAACAGCCGCTCAACATTTATTCTTTCAATGTGCCCAAACCATCCAAGAACTCTTTCATCCGCCCGCCTACTCATCTTTTTGATAACGCCTGTCTGCCCCCTAACCAACTCATTCCTGCTCCTATCTCATCTTGTTACTCCCCACATGCTCCTCAAACACTTCATCTCAAACACATCCAGCTTCTTCCTCTCAGCTGCTCTCAAGCCCCAAGACTCTGCTCCATACAGCAAAACTGGCACTATTAAGCTTTCAGACAGTCCCCTCTTAGCATTCATACTCAAACTCCTGCATTAAAAACACTTTCCTCATAACCATCAATGTCTTGCAGCCTTCACTCACTCGATGTCTCACTTCTACTTCCATACTATCATTCACAGCCACGTCCGCCACGAGGTACCTGAAACGCTATACCTCCTTTAACACTTCATCATTCATCCTCATATCAATTGTTCCAAACACTCCACCCCTTGAACATCTCATCACCTTGCTTTTATTTACATTCACTCTCAACTTACGCCTTTCGAACGCTCTACCAAATTCTGCAACAAGTCTCCGAGGTTTTTCCTCTGAATCAGCCACAAACGCTGTATCATGTGCCAACAACAGCTGACACACTTCCCATTTCGTACCATTTCGTCCCACCAACTGCGCACCTTTTCCCAACACTCTCACATTCACTTCTTTCACTACACCATCCATAAACAAATTGAACAACCACGACGACATCACACATCCCTGTTTCACGCCTGCCACAGCTGGAAACCAATCACTCACCTCATTCCCTACTCTCACACATGATATGCTATCAATGTACAAACTTTCAATCGCATTCAACAGTCTCCCACCCACTCCATGCAAGCCTCCAACCTGCCATAATGCCTCACAGTCCACTCTGTCATACACCTTCTCCAGATCTATAAATGGCCAGTGCACATCTTTTCCTTTCGGCAAGTGTTTCTCATTCACCTGTCTCTCACCAAACATTTGATCCACACAACCTCTATCACTTCTAAAACCACATTGTTCTTCAGCTAACACACACCATCCGTCATCCCTCTCACTTTTCCAATTAAAACTCTTCCATACAGCTTCCCAACGACACTCAGTAGACTTACGTATATCTCTGGAATTATCGCACTCATACCTGTCACCCTTCCCTTACACTACGGACTACACACGAGCTACTTCAATCTCCATGCACTTTACTACCATCAAACACACATTATACATACGTACCAATCATTCTACAACCGCATTTCCTCCTTCTTTAGACATTCAACCGTGAAGCCATCCATACCTGGAGCCTTTTGAATAAAAAGCATCAAAATTCAGTAACAGCCATATGACTGAATCCCTGCCCTTACGTAAGGCCGGCTGGCATCCCAGGAAATTTGAGGGCAAGCAGGATGGTAAGCACAGGCCTGGGCGCATATCAACATCGTCTTAGAGGGATGGACCTCCAGGGGAGCGACGTCTTTTACCTCCTCCGTCTGTTTGTACGTGACGGTCATGCTTGTGATGGCCCACGTGCTCTCGGAGACCAGGAGCAGACGCAGCAACAACACTGTAAGAAAGTCCAAAAGCAAGTGACGGTAGTTTTCTACCATACTCAATAACATGGAAAGAGTGGAACTACCAAAGGTAACCCTGTAAGGAAGTCCACGGGTTGTGACTGTAGGCTTTTCTATTTCGTTAACTCGGTAACATGGAAAGAGTGGAACTACCAAAGGTAACCCTGTAAGGAAGTCCACGGGTTGTGACTGTAGGCTTTTCTATTTCGTTAACTCGGTAACATGGAAAGAGTAAAACTACCATTTGATAGCATGCGTGCTAGAAATTTAATTACGGTGTGTCATTCCGTAGTTGTCGGGTATGTGGTTAATTTTTATGCATGAGCAAAAAGGTAAGTTTCATTCTCAAATGTAACTTGGTAACCAGCTGCTCGTAAACGGAGTCCGGAAATTTCTCGAACAGTTTGATTCACCAAATGATTAACTATTAAAACCTGAAAATCAACACACACATGCAAGTGTGACTATATTGAACTTATGAAGCAATGCTTAGTTTTAAAAGATTTATTAAGACACAACATATACCTTGCAACCAATAAGAGACTCGGCTAAACTCAGTATCGGGAGTCAACAATGTCAGCATTGTCGCCAATTAAGCCACGATGCTTCTATGTCAGCCTACCAGAACATGAATAAACTTTAAGCGACATGGAGAATAACTTAACAAATTGTGTACCAGACTACTAATTAGTTCAGCATCTAAAAAAGGAGTCTTAACACTCAAACTGATGCTAAAGTAGGGTTGTTTCTAAATAATATATTTGCTAACCTTAATACTCTGTTGATTTAAATTTTACCTCAGGCACGCAAAACTTTAATTTCATATTGGGTAAACTTATGATTAATTAAAGGACGACGTGAGTAAAATTGTGCAGCTTTGAAAATGTATGGTCAATGGCTATTCATTGTTTACGGTTTGTGAAGTACAATTTGAATTATTTTATTCCAAACAACAAATGTCACCAACATCACCTTCTTGCTTTGGCCATTAAATTATTACAGATTAATTTATCTCTATTAATCGATATGTGATGAAGGAAATTTTTCATGCAACGTGTTGGATTTTTACCGCATTTGTGAGGTACTCCTAAGGTCTAAATGATAATTAGTGTCAAACATGCTGAAATTGCATTCTAACATTTTTCGTCACTTTCCAAACTGAAAACACAAGACCAGTTTCTGCTTACCTTTGGAGAAGGAATTCGTCTTCATTCTCTCGTTGTATCTAATAAAACGCTGTAAAAAAATTAATTTACTTTTCTTGCTGAGTGAAGAAATAGATAGCTACGTACGAAAATGAAAACGTACAAAAAAAGATGGATAGCTGAATTATATAAAGTAGAATATATTCGTAAATTTACCCAAAAAATTTGGATATCCTCTGTAATTTATTTTTAAGAGAATAGCCAAAGCGGTGGACGACTTGTACTGTTTCTCCTGAATTTATTCTTGATGGGCTATTTTTACTTCTTTAAGAGGATTCATGCTTATGATATTTACTGGAACGAGTAAGTCAACACTCTTCAGTTAGACTGTTAAATTAAGATACGTTAAGTTAAAGTGAAAAATATGCTACTTTGAGTGTTTTAACTAAAAAATATGAAGCTTGAAGTTAACGGTAAGGCTAAAGTTTCATTGAATATACTCTCTATACTAACATTTTCAATTATTTTTGAGTTCACTTAGAATGTACAAAGTTTGTAAGATTTCTAAAGCATCGATAGCATGAAAATATTGCACAGTTTTACGAAGAAATATGAACGATATCACTGCAGCAGCGGTGCTGGCATGCAATGAGGTAAAAAAATACAAA
This sequence comes from Morinoia aosen, assembly GCA_030386875.1. Lineage (NCBI taxonomy): Eukaryota > Metazoa > Arthropoda > Malacostraca > Amphipoda > Talitridae > Morinoia > Morinoia aosen. The sequence continues at coordinate 45,327,647 of CM059577.1, read as the reverse complement.
ACTTGTACAACAAACTTCATTAGAAAAAAAAACATAAATAAAGAAATGATCAATAATTGTAAAATGAGCAGTCATTCTGCGGTTAATACTGTCCGTAATATGAACAAAAGTTATAGAACGAACGGCGAGTTCATAGTTAAAATAATTAGGAGTTGAACATGGATTAAAGAACGATCAATTTCCCAAATCAGTGCAACAAACCTGGAAATAGACACATCAAGTTCAACAGAAATCGTTTTGATCAGAGCGGTGGAGGACGAGCGATTTACAGCTTGAGTGAAATTTTTCGATGTCACTATCGCTATAACTGAATAAAACTATAACTAAACTATAACTGAACTATAACTTAATTATAATTGGAATATAATTGAACTATAACTGATATCACTATAACTGAGTTTAAAAATCTTCCGGCTCTGCTTGCACCAAAAAAATCGAATCATCCAGCCTACCCCACAACTGACTGCTTGCGAGGAGTTCTGCTCTTTTATAAAACAAGAACATCGATCCTGCATGTCCATGAAATTTAGAATGTCGTACCCTGTCTTGCTGTGTAGTTACCACGTGGCCGTGTCGGGTTCCGACGGACAGACTCGTCACATATTCTTTCTGGTTGAACACCCAGTCTAACTTTTTCGCCGGCGCATGCATGTTTTTCGCCGCCCAAGCGATTTAATTACTTGGGCAGCGAAAAACATGCATGCAGGTGGCGAAAAAGTTAGACTGGTGAGAAAAAAACGTAAGCGCCACGTGTATTCCTGTTCAAAAAACAATTGTTGGAAGAATATGCATTTTAGATCCCGTTTTGGTGTCTTGAATTATACGTTTTATTCTGCGCAAACACGTTACGTTCGCAGGTCTGTTAGCGTTTCAACCAATTATTACGGTATAATTTTTGATATAACATAGTAATTCTTTGGCGATTTTCATGCTCAAATAAAAATTTCTGTCTACCAGTTTCGAGCAGCAGGAGCGTGAACTTCAATTTCGACTGGGAAAATGTGCATGTAAAAACAAATAAAACTTTGCATTGCATTTCGGTAAAAAAGATTCCTTTTCAACTGCTTCCTGGAACTTGAAGAAGCGCCAAAATCCAACCATACACATTTTTGCGAAAAATTGCTTCGATCATTTTAGTTACAGCGAAGGAATGATTTTTTTCCAAATTCAACGAAATTTTATGAGTAGCTAGACGCCAAAAAATACACTCTGGAAAAAACTAGTAATAACATTCATGTACGTGCAGTAAACAGACCACCGGCATTCAAAAAAAATTGCCTGTGATGCCAATTGATATTCATTCACGATACCGTTGGTTTGACATTTATTTACGATATTTGCGATATTTACGATATTTACGATATTTACGAATTTACGATATTTACGATATTTACGATATTTACGATATTTGTGATATTTACGACATTTACGACATTTACGGTATATACGATGTTTACGATATTTACGATATTTACGATATTTAAGATATTTACGACATTTACGATATTTACGACATTTACGATATTTACTATATATACGATATTTACGATATATCCGATATATACGATATTTACGATATTATTTTATACTACCTCACTCGAGAGTACAAAAACAAAGAAGAAAACATGTAGCGACATGTATTTATGAAATATTCCCTCAGGGACTACATGAAAAATTGTCTTCTTAATATTAACTGCATCAACTAGGTGCTAGCTTTGAGAGTACACCTCGAGTGCGAGATTCGCTTGTGCTGATGCGGTCGGTATGTCTCTAATTTTATCGAATCAAATCTATGTGAATCCTTTCTTACAATGCCCAATTGTTAAACTTTTCGCTTAGTAACTTGCTATATTGTTTGTGTTTGATCATCTTCATGATTCCCTTGAAATCATAAAAAATAAGTTACGATTTATTTGTGTACATGCTTATAAAATTCAAATATTCTTGCTTGTTTTCATGCTTCTTTACAAGCTCGAATTTCAGTAACAACGCTCTTCTATAGTAACTAGTCCACCCCCTTTATTTAAAATAAGAAAGAAGGCGAAATGAGAGAAAGGCTGTAAGAAATAAAAAAATTCAATTTCTCGGGAGTTGATGAGGCCGAGTGCACACGGCCCATCAAAAATGTACAATTATGTTCGACAAATCACAGGACACACGTTCCTATTTCCTAAGAATTCACGTGATATTCATTCCTACTCGAATGTGATGGATTAATGCACTAGAAATTGTGGAGTTGATGAAGCTTGTATCACAGATACGCTCAGCACACACTGCAGGCTGGCTTCGGACAGACAGACGGACGAGGCTCTTATTATAGTACGGATTACACTTGACAAAACTCACTGCCTCGCTATGGGTACTGTTACAGGGCAGCATTTTCTCGCCTCGCGAACTACATAGTAGATCCGACGTGTTACGAATTTCAATTTCATAAGGATTATTCCCCTGAAATTTGTTGAACCAGGATTTGGAAAGCAAATACAGATTTTGAACGATACTGGAGAAGCAGAGTCTTTTCATATTGATCGCTCCATTATTGCAATCTAATTGTGTTAATTATACTTCAGCTTCCTTACCCAAGAGGAGGAAGGGATGGGTTTATTTAAGTGTAACCTCATTGAACAGTAAAGTTCTCCCTCGCTCGTCGTAGCCGAGTGGTTGAAGAACCCGCCCTTTCGGGAAGAAGTCGAGGGTTCGAATCCCGGCGCTTTGCGGCGACTATCTCCGTTGGGTATAGGGGAAAAACTCAAAGCACGATTCCCCACTCTACCCAGGTGTCTGAAATGGGTACCGGCTTGTCTGAGGGTAACCGTCATTGCTGCCTGGCGTTAGTTATGAGGCAATTTAAAAACCAACGTACAAGGTGATATGTATTATATTATTAGGCTTGATTAGAAATAAAGCATCCATTTATCTTCCGGGTCGCCTCCGCTTTCCATGAACTACTGAGGGCATAGTGCTAGTGGAAATGGGAAAAATTCCGAACTGGATTCGAAACAAGGTATTAGATTCGATGTAAGTCATTTTAAGCCTCCCGAATAATAATAGACGTGTTTCAAAGAGAAGAAGGATTAAGGTACCATTTAGTTGAGGAATGGTGAACTTATGTACATAGAAGGTGTATTCTCGCCGCAATGGGCATTTTAAAAACGTCCCAAAACACCTAAAAAAACGAGAATTTCGTGTTTTTTTAAGTAACATATGAATGCACAAACCTGTGAGAATGGCACCATAGAGTTTTCATTGTTTTCCTTTTATTGGCTCCATTTTCAAGCTCAATATATTGAATATTCACGCCACTCAGTTTAACAGCTGACTTTTATTCTTTATTATCTGATGATGATCGAACATTCGAAACATCCCATGTCACTATATTTTGATCTATTAGCAAGATTTCGAGGGCATATATCATGCACTATATTCCTCATTCTCTAATTCAAATTGCAATTTAGAAAATATTATAAAGGTTGTTTTGAGCACATAAAACTTCACCAAGAACGCAGGCACGTTTATAAATTTGAACAGACCGATGAAATAAACCCTCACATCTATAGTCCTTGTGAACTTGTTTTGAGCACATAAAAATCCACCAAGAACGCAGGAACGCTTATAAATTTGTACAGACCGATGAAATAAACCCTCATATCTATAGTCCTTGTGAACTTGTTTTGAGCACATAAAAATCCACCAAGAACGCAGGAACGCTTATAAATTTGTACAGACCGATGAAATAAACCCTCATATCTATAGTCCTTGTGAACTTGTTTTGAGCACATAAAAATCCACCAAGAACGCAGGCACTTTTATAAATTTATACAGACCGATGAAATAAACCCTCACATCTATAGTCCTTGTGAACTTGTTTTGAGCACATAAAAATCCACCAAGAACGCAGGCACTTTTATAAATTTATACAGACCGATGAAATAAACCCTCACATCTATAGTCCTTGTGAACTTGTTTTGAGCACATAAAAATCCACCAAGAACGCAGGCACTTTTATAAATTTATACAGACCGATGAAATAAACCCTCACATCTATAGTCCATGTGAACTTGTTTTGAGCACATAAAAATCCATCAAGAACGCAGGCACTTTTATAAATTTATACAGACCGATGAAATAAACCCTCATATCTATAGTCCTTGTGAACTAATTGGCTTTAGGGCATAGTTGGCGCTATTTCTAGCATCCTGACACAAGTTCAAGGAGATTAATTCTGAATTCCTCGCTCATTGCAAGTGGGATTGTGTACCTTAGCCTGAAATCAAATTAAGCAATTCGAGCGTACTAATACTGGCATGAGCGCCTCATTGCATATCAAGAAAAAATTAATAATTCTAACATGTATTTCAGCATATAAACGTTATCACGAACGATGGAGGGCTTCGTGGTAAGTCGTTTTTAATGAATTCCCGGCTTCTGACTCCTGTAATTTCGGTAAAAATAAAATTGCTAAATTAAGTCACGAGAAAATCAAATAAATCTGCCCTGAAAGAAGAGGACTCAACAAATCCCGGGAGCGCAATTCCTATCACGGACGCTGGTTACATTGAGGAACATTTCCAAGTTTGAAGCGATAGCGGACAAAGTTTAAAAGTTTCGTCGCCGGCCTCAGTCGAGCGGATCCCTTGACGGAACTCAGGTTAGCAAGACCTCAGTGCACGAGAAATCTGCCGAAATAAAGGGCCGTGCAACTCAATAAATTTTATCGAACCGTTCAACCGTTCATCAAACACCGTTCAACTCAATAATTTTTAACACATTCACCGCGGTTGTAAACGGCTGGTTTGGCCAGGTTGTGAGTAGCACAATCGAGAAATGGACTTTAATGCTCAGATACATTTTTATCGTTCCTAAGAAATAGGAAAAATACACTTCCACGACACAACGATGCATTTCACTTGGTATGATAACAGTTATTTCAAAAAGCGGTCGCGAAACAAATTAAATGTCATGCAGATATACCGGGACGAGAATTAACAATTTACCGACTGGTACACATGTGGCTCAATATGAGGGCAAGGTGTTAAAGTGAGTCTCTGAGTATATTGAAAGCAAATAATGTTCCGCAGCTGGCAAAAATGTTGCAGTTGTAATTTATTTACAACCACAACTGACCGGTGCAAGTTTTTGAAACATTTACACATGTCTTTTCTACTTTTGATCCCCCTATAGTTCTGTAAGAATATCTTCCAAATAAATTTCGATTAACATTATTGAACTACACTACGATTCTAAAAGCATCTAGTGGCGGTTATTATGAAGTGAGTTTACGATCGAACATTCGGAACATCCTTTGTCACTATATTTTGATCCATTAGCAAGATGCGGTCATTGTGAAGAGAGGTCATTATTCAGTTCACACGGAGGTTCCCTCCTTGTAAATTGGAGACCTGATCATTATACAAGGAAATGAAGAGGCTTGCCAGTGACCGGGCGAGTAAAATTTCAGCTGCATCTGACACAATATGTTTCGGAGTAGAGTGCGGTCGTTCTCTCGTGAAGCCGTAAAGAATAGCATAGAAACTTGATCACTTAAACGTCAATAACTCAATATAATACTAACGATAAATCAGTGATGCGAAACGACGCTGAAATGGCAAAGTTACCACTCCTTAATGAAGCATGGAATGTACTGAAAATAAAAAAGATGTTCTATTAACTCTGAGCCTATAAAATGATATCGAATATTTACCCAAGAATATTACAATCCAAATTTCCAACACGCTCACCACGTTTGCGCAGCTCTTACGGTTGGCGAGGTTCGGAAGCCGAGTTACAAAAAAGACTTTACTGCTCGAGTGTATTTTCGTTCATTTTTAACTAGTAATCAAAAATAAAATTGTGGGCAGCACTATGACTCATCCAATATAATTTCCCTTAAAAAAGGGGGTAAAATAACTTAAATGCTATTCGTTTGCTCAGACACATGAATGAACAATTTTCTAAATGATACACACTATACTCCCACGCACTTTGTTTGGGGGAAGTTAAAAGAAAAACAAAAGGCGTTTGCGAGTTGACCGCGGTGGGTTAAACTGAAGGGAATCTTCAACTCCAATTTTAAAGTAATTGTAGAGAGCAATTTGGCAAATAGTGCACAATTACTGGACCGTGCCTTCATTGAGTTTTGGTTGAGTATTTTCATATTAAAATTGAGTTGATGACTACTGATCGATAAGCAGCATCATGAAAATCCCCTCCGTGACCACCGGTGGCTCACGAGGCTGTTAAAATATTAATCTCAAGAACCCAACCCTATCGCACTGATGTCTTCAAAAACAGATGTGGATGAAGAGAACCGACGGTGTGTAGAAATGACATTTCGATCGACCGTTCCATTCAGGTTACAGGCTAAATTGAGAAAGCGATCACGAGTGTCTTTTTACAGCTGAATTAGACAGAAATGAGACTAAAACTGAATTAGGTATATATTTAAAATTCTTTAACAGTAATAATGTCATTTTTACTAATAAGATTACAGGCTCAGGTGAGAAAATTATCCCGTGTATCTTTTTAAAACTGAACTACAGTAGACAAAAATTTAGGAAAAAAGTTTGCAGGAGAGGTTATTTTTATTACTCAATGGCGATATGTGGAAAGATGAGTTATATGATATCATAAAAAATAGAAATAAAGTGCTTCATTATTTTATCGATTACTAGTTTCGTAATTACTCATTGACATCAGACCGTCCATTATTCATTGTAATACTAATTCTAAAATTATTAATTGAAGTATCAGATGGTGCTTGAATGTTTGTCAGAAAAACATTAAAATTTAACCACTTAATTCTCCTTTCAGAATTAATCATTAAACCTTAATCATCTAATTATCTTTTCAGAATAAAGCTTTAAACCTTAATCATTTAATTCTCTTTTCAGATTAAATCATTAAACCTTGATCATTTAAGTCTCCTTCCAGAGTAAATCATTAAACCTTAATCATTTAATTATCCTTTCAGAATAAAGCATTAAACCTTAATCATATGATTTTCAATTGAGTATAAACTTAGATCAGTCTCACACTATTTTGTTCCTTAATGAACATAAAAAGTTAGATTTAAATGAATTGAAAGGTTTTTGTGCAAGAATATATGGGAGAAATTTCATTTAAATCACTCTGAATGTATCAAATAACCGTAAATTTTACGCTTATTTCTAGTAAAATGCAGTATGAGCATTATACTGTCAATTTTTTGAAAATTAAAATTCATTCTTCCCTTGAAAATTATTTTTCTAATACCATTGTTATTCGAACTTGAACTTTTCTATTTCCGAGACAAGAAAAGAATTCCAGCGAAGCGAATCTGCCATTACTGATTTTCACAAAACTTTTGAATTCATCCTTAGCTGCAGCACTCGATCTCTATCTCCTTATTCTAGATCCTTCAAAAATTCATTTTTGTTGTTCATCGTTAGATTTTTATCATATATCCCCATACATACTTCCTTTAACGAAAAAGTCATTGTTACATTTTTATCTCATATCCCCACGGATACTTTCCTTCAACGAAGAAGTAAATTTTTTGTTCACTGTTTACTTCTTATCACATATTCCTTCATAAATACTCCCCTTCAACGAAGAAGTCACTTTGTCGTTAATCGTTATATTTCTATCACATATCCCCATAGATAAGATCTCGGCAGAATTTCACTCCCCTTCACCGAAGAAGTCCCTCCACAAAAACCTTCACGTTTCAGTGGATGTCCGTTCATTTCTCCGTGGCTGCGGTCAGAGCGGCACATTTTGCGGGCACAAAGAATTTCAATATTGCGTTTCGAATTCCTTTTTCCCACTTTATTGGTGGGCTGGGCAGGGAGGGAAGGCGAGCAAATTTATAAATGGCATTTCACCTTCCTGAAAATTGCCCGTTTTTCAAGCATTTGCTGCAGCTGCAAATAGCATTCGACAGCCGGGAGAATCTTCCACGGAGCTCTCGATCTTCGTTCATTACTTGCTAAATTTACCTTACATTTTTGAGGGCGTAGGATGTGAGCGGTGAAATAACGCATTTTTTCCTCAGCTTCTACCTCTCTCGAACTAACGTGTGTAAAGTTCAAATGAACTTTATTAAGAGCACATGATATTTTGTATTGACACTCAGGGCAAATTTCGGGGTAAATTTTAAAAGCTGAGTGTCCTTCTGACTTTCCGCGCTGCTGTTATCAGCCATCAATAAATCTGGGGAAAATCCACATTTATAGTATACATTTTTATTGAACGCTCAACTATCGCATTCACGTTAGAATTAAAATAGGCTTTTAAATCTTAAGCTAAGGGGGAGGAACAGAAGCGAACGCTCAGTTAGTGTGCAGATGGGTTTATTCTTCAACCGGTTCTAACAGGTTTTTTCCATTTTTTTTTTCTCCAGAAAAGCTGCGTTACTCTAATGGCAATACGTCTTGAACTAATCCGCTAACATTGCCTTCAGTTTTCAAACTTCTAGAAGGCACACCGCATTCAAACTTCTAGAAGGCAACGCTCTCTCGATGAAACCGACGATAATGACATAGAACCTCCTCAATTTGATGTATTACAAAGTAGAAGCGATACTCACACGGTATTAACAGATCATTAAATGTTAAAAACTCAATGCAATAGCAATTATACGAATAATATTGACACTGGAATGATAAAGTTACCACTCCTTAACACGTTGACGGCGATGGGTTAAACTGAAGTTCAATATTCTATTCAAATATGAAGTCAAAAGTTGTTTGGAATTTCATAAATACCAAACATTAACTGGGTCCATTAAATACTATGCATTTTAAAATTTTGTTACAATTTCTCAAACGACCCATCGATGGGTCGTTTCTTAGCAGGAAGAATTCAAGCACGACCCACCGATGGGTCGTGTCGCAGGCAACGCATCAATGACGGCACAGCATGTACGCTTTAACAAGTCTGTAGTGCTCTACCTTAGTTACCCCTCAAATCTTTTTTCTAGTCGTTTTGTGTTCAGTAACCTTAAAATGTCTCAAAGTAAATTTATTCAAAAAAAAGTTGCCACTCTTCTAAAGCGTATCATTGATACCAACCACAGGAGGAATTTAAGTCTTTTGACGCCGATGAGACACCGACATATTCACAAGTCCGCTCTCTGACTATTCGGGAAAACATTGAAAAAGAGGCAACACTTTATATTCGTTATCGCATTCCACCTACATTTGTAAAGGATTACAAGCAAAATTTTTCATGATTATATTTTTTCTGATAGCTGATATTTTTAAATTCAGTCTAGAAACGAGTTTTCCATTTTCCTTTCAAGAAGCACACGGGGCAGAATGGTAATGACACATGGACGGTGTATGACGTGGTGAAACAGAACACATACCAAGTGTATGGCATGATGCAACATGATACAAGTAGACTCCTCGACCCATAAAACTAAACTATACATGTGTCCGAGTGACCGCATCATTTTTTTACACATGTTATTGCGTTGTAATTTTAGAACTCAAAATTATTACGCATATCTTTCGCACATTTCACATTTCACACTCATCAAAATTTTATCACACACATCAACGCATGTTATTGTACCGTAATTCTAGAACACAAAATTAAAACTCACACTTTTTGAACACATCAAAATTTTTCTCACACATCAATACATGTTATTATATTGCAATTTGAACGCACGACATTATTACTCACATTCATATTTCCGTTACCCTGCAGTACAAGAAAAAAACAGAGGTGCGTGATCACCCCAGTTACGCACGGAACGATTTTTAGATTTCATCTGTATTCCAACCCTCTAATCGGCTGAACTCTACGCGATTCTTGAAGCTTTGTATGGAATTCAAGTTCTTTTACAGCGCCGTAACCCGATTAAGAGCCCTCCTGATCATCTTACTGCCGTGTTTGAAAGTGTATCTCAAACATGAAAACTTTGTCGTAATATTAACCCAATAATTAATTCTACAAAAGGCGCTTCACTTCAATCTACTCAAATAAACCTGTAATCAAATTCCTGCAGACTGGATGCGGAGCGGGGTAAAATAAACCTTTTCTCTCTCTAGGTTATGACAGAATATATTTTCAAATGAGAGACTATTCCGTGCAAGACTGAACAATAGTTCTCACAGGAAACAGGGAATTGAATATGAAAGTTATTTATTTCAATAGAAATAACTCTGACAACATCTGTTATGAATTTCTAAATTCTATTATAATTTCGCGGTTTCTTGTAACAATTTCAAGAGTAAACACGGCAATGCACGCTTCAACGATTCTCGTTCACGTGAATTGCACTGACCTTCAAAATACTATATACGTATTCGGCAAATGTTTACTATTTTAACATTTTAAATTGGAGCTGCGCACGAATTTTGGTTCAACTTTATAATTCAGACACGCAAAATAACATATACGGATTCATAAAATGATCACTATTTTAACACCATATTTCGAAAATACTCACGAATTTTGGTTAACTTTATAATTCAGACACGCAAAATAACATATACAAATTCATCAAATGATCACTATTTTAACATTTTAAATCGAAAATACTCACGAATTCTTATTAACTTTATAATTCAGATACTCAAAATAACATGTACGGATTCATCAAATGTTCACTATTTTAACATCATAAATCGAAAATATGCACGAATTTTGGTAAACTTTATAATTCACATACGCAAAATAACATATTGTGCTCTCCGTGGCACAGCGGTTAAGGGATCGGACTTGTATGCTGGAAGTCGCGGGTTCGTTCCCAGCGCTGGCGTGGAGATTTTCCCCGTTGGGTATAAGGGAAAGCTCAAGCACAATACCCCACTCAACCCAGGTGTCGGAAATGGGTACCGGCTTTACGGGGGAACCGTCATGGTGTCCTATATATAGGGTTAGTTATAAGATATTTGAAAAACCAATGCTAAGATCATATGTATCAGGCTTGATTGGAAATAAAGCATCCCAAAGATGCCGATGTTAACCTAGCCTAACCTTATACGAATTCATCTTATGTTCACTATTTCAACATTTTAAATCGAAACTGCACGCGAATTTTAGTTCAACTTTTAAATATCGGACTTTTTGAAGTCACGAGGACAAATGCAACTAATTCCTAAAGAAATTCTGATTTTTGCCTCAGGCTCAGCATGGATTCATGCATTTCTTGTAAAGCTTTAGTCACAAATAAAATTAAAACCCAAAATTTATTTTTTATCACGATCCTAACTTTTCATTGAGTACAGAATTTCAAAACATAAAAAACAAACCATCCAGCTTTGCTGTTCATCCATCCACGCAAATCACTCCATCTCTGAAGGTAAATCCTTCCATTTCAAATTAGCTCATAGATTATTCTACGAGGCGGCGTCCAACATTAAAACATCGAGGACCAGAAAGCTTAACTTTGTAAGTACAGTTATGTAGAGCATTTGTACCCAATACATAGCGCAAAAATTCAGCTCTTTTAAAAAACCGAATCTCTCACTACGGGATAAAAAATAGCAGGGAACGACCTCAATTGGGGCCTGTGGAAAAATTAGACCTTATTTTGAGTATTTTTATGCAGTTGGCTGATTGCACAAAAATGTTGTTGAATAACCACTATGAAATAATCCTAAGTAAACGATGTTACGCAAAGCTCTATGTGATTCGTAATTGTTTATTATCTAGTTTGTAGAATAAGCTTTGTAACAAAAGAAGCTACTTATTACTATGCTATACAAATGCCATACGAATGCAATGCTATGCAAATGCTACGCAAATGCTATGCAAATGCTATACAAATACAATGCTATACAATGCCATACAAGTGCTATACAATGCCTAATGCTGTAAAAATAAGCGTTGCTTCGTAATGCAAATGAACACTATTACATGAATGTTTAATAAACACTCGTTTATCACGATAAACACGGCTACTTAATGCTAAGCAGAACGCTTACAGTTAAATCAGTAACCATGGTACATAGAGCTAAATAACCGCTGTTAAATAATATGTCTCACAAAAACCCGAACCGAGAATTTTTTTCTCGTATCAGTAATACCATCATAAAAATTCCATAAGCATTCAAATTCAAGTAAAATTATGCTACATTACTTATTACTACTGTTATGGGAAATAATTACGGGTATTACTGATACGGGAAAACAGATACTCGGTTCGAATATTTGTGGGACATACTGCACACTGCCTTGTGACCATTGCTGCAGGACTTTTTTAGTCACGAAAAAGGTTCATTTAAATTCTTTCGCACTAAAACCAAATTACTACATGAATCTGGAAGAAAATCTCTGAGATTTTGCTCGTTTCTTTTTCGTGTAAAGCACCATTATGAGGTATAAAATTTGCAGTTTATGGGAATAATAAGTTTGCATTGTTTTTAAATTAGATACAACTTTTCGATGCATTTTCAAATTTCATTTATTATTTGGTTTTTCTGGAATCCTGTTTGTTCTACAGTTTTCTTGGGAACAATATTTAAAAAGGGTGAGTTACTTCTGATTTACCTTGTACATCCCTATACAATGGCTGAAGAGCAAGGGTCGAGGTAGAGCTAACTGTTTGAAGGAGAAATAAGCAGGATCATAATCTAAGCAATTATATAAGCCACATATGTCCGCCCCTCTGTCCGTACGTCCGTCACGCTTTGAAAGCATTAAAAGACTAGTATACATAACTCGACAGAAATGACGGGATTTTATGTTTTATTCAAACAAATTCTGCAGATGTGAATGACAAACAAATATATCATCATAATAATACCCGCGATTAAAATATTCTTGTACTTGTGCGCTGGTGGAACTCGTATCACAGATACGGTCATTAAGCATCCTTTAAGAGCGTGAAAGAGAGATGGACTAACCAATTTAATGTGTTTAATGAGAGTCCCATTGTAATAACATAGAAAAAATTACTTACGAAAAACATATAAAAGTATTTTAGAATAAATAGGGGTACCTGGCGTTTTATTATAGAGTATTGGTCCGTCAACAAAAATACACGATATGACTACTTTCATTGTAAGAGCTTGAAATTTTGCCCCTATTTTTCGTACATCTTTCGAGCCAAGCACCAGACTTCAGAGTAAAATAAAAATGTGCAAAAACGTACGTGAGCTTCCGGGCATGCTTCCGAAGTAACGTGTTTATTGCAGTGCAGAATTTCACGGTCAGCATTTCAGTAACTAACATAAGACAAAAAATTTCCACCCGGCTGGAAATAAATTCGACACACGGATGCTTTGCAGCGTCGTAAATATTGCCGCCTTTTTTGACAGTGCAAAAACTGGATAAGTTAGGAGGGTTCACGATAGGATCGGTTAGGTTAAGTTAGGTTAGGCTCGGTTAAGTTTGGTTCGGTTAGGTTATGTTCGGTTAGATTGGGTTAGGTTCGGTTAGGTTAGGCTCGTTTAGGTTTGGCTCAGTTAGGTTATGTTCGGCTAGGTTAGGTTAGGTTAGGTTAGGTTAGGTTAGGTTCGGTTAGGTTTGGTTAGGTTATGTTCGGTTAGGTTAGGTTTCGACAGCTGTGGCTGTCGGGCCTGACTGTGGAAGATGGTTGTGCTGGGCTGCTACTGATCCGGGCAGTTCTGGTGCGGCCAGTGCTGCCTCTCTCTCCTCCTAGTGACTAAGGGTGATTGATTATGGCCTGCTGTCGGCTACCTTCTCGTAGGGAGGAGAAGTCTAGTATATGTATGCTATTTGTTGGCCTGAATTTATTTCAGCATTATTCTACTCATAAATAAGCAAATCGACGATAAGGTCAATCATTTTAATAATCCCTTTGAAAAAGCTCTTTTGGATAGATTATTACATCTAACAAAAAATATTATGTCTACATTCATTTTCACTAATGAATTCAAGTAATTTACATTAGTAAATTCACATTCACTAGTGAAAATGTAATGATGCGAGTCACTTACTGAAATTGAAATTAAATCACAATCGTCACATCAACACAGTCAGTTGTAAAAAATTTCAGCAAGATTCTATCAGTTTATAGCACCCTGATTGCAAAGCTCGCCAAGTTTGGTTGCACATCCATCTAATGCAAGTATATAAAAAAATCACAATCATTACACACAAATTCGTTCCGCCAAAATATTTCAACATAATTCTATCAGTTTGCAGCACCCTGTTTGCAAAGCTCGCGCAAGTTTGATCGAAATAACACCACAATTATTACATTGATCACTTCATCTCTGCAGCAAAAATTTTCCAGCAAGATTATACCAGATTTTACCTGATCGCAAAGCTCGCCCAGTTCGGTTGCGCATCCATCTATTTTATGCTACTTCATTTCATCTATTTTATGCAGCACACTGGCCGGCCACTCAGGGTAAGGCGCTCACGCAGAGCACAAGCGGATTGTGCCCAGGGAGGCGACTGGGGACACGAACCTCTTATCGAAAAGCGTGAACACCCGAGCTTTCTCGGTGCAACACATACCGCTGCAGCTCTTACCGTGCTTTCGCTGTTGCAACATATGACTCAGTAATTATGGTTACCGAGCTTTTACTAGCGTAACATCTTTGTCGGAAATTATGGTTACCGTGCTTTTACTAGTGTAACATCTTTGTCGGAAATTATGGTTACCGTGCTTTTACCAGTGTAACATCTTTGTCGGAAATTATGGTTACCGTGCTTTTACTATTGTAACAACTTTGTCGGAAATTTTGGTTACCGTGCTTTCACTGGCGCAACATCTTCGTCAAAAATGATTAAGTTTGTATCGCGTTATGGCTACTATTCATTTTTGAGAACTGTTTGTAAGTAAAAGCTCAAAACATGCCACCTAACTTTTTTTGATTTTTCTATATCCATTTTCAAATGATATCATAAATGATTTCTATCTATACAAAACAGCCTGCAAACTGAATAAATTTGTAGTTTTCCCAAGGTAGAAGAAACAACGTAAGGTTAAACCAATCATTTTTCATCGACCTTGTAGCAATGCTGACGTCATGGCAACAAACCAATAGCAGCGCCCATATGACATCTGGCAACATTGCTTGCCCCAAATCTGACACCACTATTGGCCTAACGACATGTCGCAATGGTGACGTCATAAAGTTTGTTTGAAATAAGGCCGTTCTATTGGCTAGCCGGACAAGAGGAGCTGTTTTTTTCCCGTATAATTGACTCTTCCTTGGTTCCTCTACCGTGCTAAAATCCTGCTCTCATTAAATTAAGACAGCACGAATGAGATGTTGGTCGGAATATTATCAAATAATAACTTAGTCGGATTATATTGAGGACCCAAGTCGTATCAATTAATGATTAAATCTACACAATGCTTATGAAGTGTTGCAGTAAGATTACGAAGGCAGTTCAATCGCTCATTTAGAGCGAGGTATGAGCTCTGTAAAGTAAGGTTAAAGCGAGAGATTAGCAGAAGTCGGAGATGAGCTTCGGAGCGAGCGATTAGCAACAGTGCGAGTGCAACAGCGCAAGTGATTAGCAACAGCGCAAGTGATTAGCAACAGTGCAAGGGATTAGCAACAGTGCGAGTGATTAGCAACAGTGCGAGTGACTAGCAACAGTGCGAGTGTAACAGCGCAAGTGATTGGCAACAGAGCGAGTGATTAGCAACAGTGCGAGTGTAACAGCGCAAATGATTGGCAACAGAGCGAGTGATTAACAACAGCGAAAGTGATTAGCAGCAGCGCTGGTCGTAAGAAACACTGCACCGCAGCAGCAAATTTCAAAGTCGCGTTCTGAAATAATTGAACAACATTTTATCTATTTCGCGACCTTTTTCATGAATAACTGTTATCATACGAGGGGGAATGTTATCGTGCAATTGCATTTACATATTTCTTTATAAGGATAAAAATCTATTTGAGCAGCAAAGGCGATTTCTGTGTTATGCTACTCACAACTTAACCAAACCAACCGTTAACGGCCTCGGATACGCCATGAATGTGATGAAAATGTTTCGCTTGCTTTTAAAATAAAAGTAAACCATTTTAGTGACCGGATTCATGTCCATGTATGTCTACTAAAATTGAACTGAAGATTTTGAACATTACTCCATGAACCCGTTAGGACAAAAATAGTACAAGTATGGGTTGAAAATCGCAATAAGATAACAGATCATCTACCATGCTATTTTTTTCTCTACGTGAAAAAATAACAGAAAATAGGCCGATTTGGGTCAGATTATTTCTAGGGCTCATACAGAGTTTACACAGGAAATTCACTTATCACATTAGAGTTGTTGACTTCCGCTAAAAATTTCAAAATCTTTCGAGGTGATTTCTTCTATCGCAAATAAGTTCGATCGAAAAAAAATCAGAACATGCTGAAACCAAATAGCATCTCAAAGTTCAATTTCCAGTGTGAAAATAGAATTGAGGTGAAAATGGCAAATTACATCGTAGCTGGATGTGCCTCTGGGAATAATGTAATTAAACCTTGCTTTCATCTCGAAATAAGTCTTCTTGGCCTCGATGCTTGGTTATACTTCACGTCATGGAGCGAGAGCACAGACAGCTGCTTGTTTCCTTTGCTGTATTTTTGAGCGTTTCTTAGAATTAATATATTATTGCTATATTTTAAAACGCCAGGCTTAATTTCATCTGCTATTACAATGGGAATCTCACTGAACAAGATTAAATTACTTGTTCCGTCTCTCTGTCATGCTTAAATGGATGCTCAACCACCTGTGTGATACGATACGAGTTTCGAGTGATACGAGTTTCACCAGTGCACAAATGCAAAAATATTTTAATCGCGGGTGCTATTGGAATGGATGTATTTGTTTGTCATCCACACCTGGAAGATTTGTCTGCAGAAAATATCGAATCCCGTCATTTCTGACGGAACGTGTACGCTAGTAATAAGTTATTTACGAGCAGTAGCAGTCAATGGTTGCTTGCACCTCGAATTAAAGTTTTGGCAGATCGTTTTTAAATTAAATATTACATGAATGCTGAAGCTGTATAACATGAGTCGAAATTTTGCAACATTCTAACGGATTTGGGATCAACTCTCTTTTTTGTTCAGAGAAGCAAAAGTAACCAACTTTCTTCCCGTAATTTTAACTCTAAACTTTATTTTCAGCGTACTTTAAGCGTGGCTTATAAGTAAAATTTATTTTCTCGTACAAGGTGTGTTTTTGAAGTAGGTGAGGAGCGAAGTTTCTGATGCCCCACTCCTAAATTCCAGGAACAATCTTTACTAAACTCGAGCGGCGCTGGCTATTTTACGTCATTTTCTCGCCCTTGCCAGCGCCAGAACACGGACCAAGGGGGGAGAATTACTTACAAAGCCTGAGATTAGTTATTTTTTGCTTTGTTTTTACAGCCCTTAATTTCAGAATTAGGATGGGCCGCTAGAATTTATTACGGTGAAATTGCACCCTTCCGTAAAATGGTGTTTTGGGTAGCAGAAAATCGGAAAGATGATTTTTTTGATGTTTTCATGCGGATATTTGCAGACCCCTGGAAGTGAGTGATGTGAATTGCGCCCAGAAGTATTGTGTTCGTAATAAGATCGTTGAAGACGAATAATATTGTTAGCAATGGGGCAGCGTAGCGTTGTTTGAAAATAGAAAGTTGGTTCCCATGTAAGGGATTTCGATTGTTTATGCACTTTATCGGGAACATAAATCATCAGAAGGTATGTATATGCTTTCACCTTTTGGAGGTAATAAGCTACATTTTTAGTCCGTTTAGAAGTATCGTGTTCGTAATAAGATCGATGAAGAATATTATTACCAGCGCTCGGACAACGTAGTCTGAAAATTGAAAGTTGTTTGCTGTGTAGGGGATTCGAATGTTTATGCCCTTCATCGGAGGCATATTGCATCAGAAGGTATATGCTTTTACCTTTTGAGAGTTATAAGCTACGTTTTAAGTTTTTTCTTTAATTTTTGATTTGATATAATTGTGGTATAATTAATTAATGCAACCATGGGCCAAAAGCGTACGTCTTCCACTGGACGTTGAAAATTTGCCTTGCTATGAGCAATGAAGTCAAGGAAATTCTTTTTTGAAGGATCGTCAACGTCAATTCTTGAGAATAATTTTTCATACATGATTACATGATTATTCACATGATTAATGAATGATTTCATGGTTAATACATGATTAAATGCTAATGCATGATTACATATTCAATACATGATTACTTTCAAACATAGCATAACCCTTAGTTGAAACTCAGGAATTGATGTCTTTCATACATCGAAAAAAAATCAAATTAAATACGTTACATCTTTCAAAGTTCAAAATCTCTTCAATTCGGGAAAGTCATTTTCATTTCCTGCGCAATGCAAAAAATTCAGATAATTTCCATGGCACAGCAGAATTAAATTACCGTCGTACATTCACTATGCGTGGCACAGTAAAATTAAATTACCGTCGTACATTCACTATACGTGGCACAGCAAAATTAAATTACCGTCGTACATTCACTATGCGTGGCACAGTAAAATTTTCCTCATTCGCCCTTGTTAACAAACTCTCTTGCCAACTAAATTAAAATCCTCTCCGTCGTGCGTCCTTGAATAAAACAAAAAATAAAACTAAAGTCTTTGTTGTGTTCCGTGCGATGGGAGCGATTTCTGGCTATGGCAAGAAATTATCGCTGCTACACGGGCGAGCGCACAGGGTGTTCACGACAGATACAATTTGCTCAGACCTTTTGATGTTCTTTATGGCAAGTCTGCGTTTGATCGTTAAATGTTTAGAAAATAGTGGCTTATTCCGAGCAGAGTATCGCGTAAACTTCATTGATATTGGCTTTCAAATTCGTGCTGTGCTTCTAGGTTCCCGAAATGGGAGCTGATATTTGTTTTTTTTCGACGTCAAAAACATGTGTATCGTGATGCGCAAAACGCACGATAGTTGAAATAAAGCTTAGAGAATGTGAGCGAACTGTGAAAGTTGGCTGGAAAATGGGATCGATTGTGAAAATGTAGGTTGCGATAAAACTTTAGGGAAACGACAACTAAAATGCATCGTCTAGGGAAAATAAATTCATACATTCTAGTTTCAGAGTTTTTTTTTTGATGACAGTCACAATCGAATCTTTCATAAACAATTTCCCTGTCGGCGATTGAAGGAAAAATTTATTCCTCATGAAACTATTTTTAGGCGTAGCAAGTAAAATTAGTTCTGTTAATTTCGATTTACACTTGAAAATATGAGAAAATACATAAAAAATTCTTACACGCTAAAACCTATCCTATTTTAACCGAAGCCATCCTGATAATTTGTCAAACATGAAAAAAAACGTGAACCCTTGAAAAATTTCATCAACATCACCCAACCTATCTTAACCTAATATTTCCCAACCTATTCTAACCAATAAATATTCATCAGCTTATCCCGTTACGTTTCGCTTGTGCTATTAACTGTTTTATGAGATGTCAGCAGAGGTTTTTTATTCCTCACCCGATTTTCAGCAAATTTATTGACGCCTTTTAGGAGCGATATAGTTGAAATTAAAGGCATTTCACTTTACGAATGGCACTGATTCTTGCTCGCAGGGATTTTATTTTGATCTTCGAAATCAATTATTTCCAATTATAAGCGCTGATGCAAGCTGGCCTATTTTTTCCTGCAAATATACTCATTTGCACACCTTGTCTGCATATTTTCTCGTTTCATATAATGCACCTTGGTGAAAAATATTTATTTTATGATATTTTGAGTGTGAAGTACGCGTCTACATATTTAAACATTTAGCTTGTTGGATATGATTGGCCGGAGATAATTATTTCTTTAAACTCATATTAAAATTAACAAACGCAAAGAAATCGATGTCATTGAAGGCAATGTGGAGTTGAGCGTTGAAATAAGTTGATTTTGAAGGAAAAATAGTTTGTCATAAATAGTTTGTCAGTGTCGCCGAAAAGAAATTTTCATGCCCAGCAAATGGTCTTCTTTGCTGTTATCTTTCAAAAAATAGAATGATAAACTTACCTCACATACTCGCTAGGTCTTTTGGGGCACTGAAAATTCTTCAATTCCAAGGTAAGGGTAGTAGAGGGCAGTAAAGGGTAGGAGAGAGTATTAGAGGGTAGTAGAGGGTAGTAGAGAGTAGTAGAGGGTAGTAGAGGGCAGTAGAGGGTAGGAGAGGGTAGTAGAGGGTATTAGAGGGTATTAGAGGGTAGTAGAGGGTACTAGAGGGTAGTAGAGGGTAATAGAGGGTAGTAGAGGGTATTAGAGGGTAGTAGAGGGTAGTAGAGGGTATTAGAGGGTAGAAGAGGGTAGTAGAGGGTAGTAGAGGGTAATAGAGGGTAGTAGAGGGTATTAGAGGGTAGAAGAGGGTAGTAGAGGGTAGTAGAGGGTAGCAGAGGGTAGTAGAGGGTAGTAGAGGCAGTAGAGGGTAGGAGAGGGTAGTAGAGGGTAGTAGAGGGTAGTAGAGGGTAGTAGAGGGTAGTAGAGGGCAGTAGAGGGTAGGAGAGGGTTGTAGAAGGTAGTAGAGGGTAGTAGAGGGTAGTAGAGGGTAGTAGAGGGTAGGAGAGGGTATTAGAGGGAAGTAGTACCCTCCTCACATCCCACCACCCCTCCTTATGCCCCACCCTCTTCACACGCCCCTCTCTTCCCTTCCCTTCCCTTCTCACCTCAGGATAAGGGCAGCTCTGTTTCTAATCCCTTGATCTCTCGCGTTGAAACGGCAATATTTTAGGATGAAAGAATTGGTTTTTAGGATTAAACGAAAAATATTTTCTATTAAAAAGTGTTTTAGAATGAAACGGCTTTTTCAGAATGAAAGAACAAGATTTTAGGATTAAACGGAAATCTTAGCGTAAAAACGAAGTGTTATTGAATGAAAGGGCAATTTTTCAGGAAAGAATGAAAGGGCAACTCACAACTCCGACGTTCAACTTGAGCTCAAATTTACGCTTCTCTCCCCTTGCTTTGTTTCAGACCTGATCAAAAATACACCCACAAAATGCACACACACAAATACACAAGCAAAAAATACAGCCAAAAAATACCCCCTCAAAATACACTCACGAAAATACACCCAAAAAATACACCCACAAAAATACACACGTAAAAATACACCCATAAAATACACCCACAAAAATACACACGTAAAAATACACCCACAAAAACATCTCGCAAAAATACTCACGTAAAAATACACCTACAAAAATACACCCACAAAATACACTCCCACAATACACTCACAAAAATTCACCCACAAAAAACACCAACAAAATACACAAGTAAAATTACACACATAAAATACACGCACAAAAATGCACCTACAAAATACACCCCCAAAATACACTCACAAAAATACACCCACAAAAAAAACACCCATAAAAATACACCCACAAAAGTACACACGTAAAATTACACACACAAAATACACCCCCAAAATACACTCACAAATATATACCCACAAAAAACACCCACAAAAAAAAGCACCCACAAAAATACACCCACAAAAATACACATACAAAAATACACCCACAAAAATACACATACGAAAATACACCCACAAAAATACACCTACAAAAATACAGCCTCGGTAAATTTGCCCAGCGTATTAGGAACCAATTGAGCAGTTCACACACAAGACTGAAAGATTGGTCTTTTTTGAAAAAACTCCTCAAATTTTTTTGCCAAGCATTGTGTGAACAAGGCATCTCTCGTGCTGGAAACTTTGTATGGTTGGCTGATACCACGGTAGAGGAAACAAGGTGGGTCATTTCTAAGGGGGAAAATACACCTCCTTTAGTTCGGCTAGCCAATAGAAAGGCTTTATTTCAAACAAACTTTATTGGCCGTCACCGTCACCATGTCGTCAGGCCAATCGAGGAGCCAGGTTCGGGGGTAGCAGTGCTACCAGATGCAACATGAGCGCTGCCTTTGGTCCGTTGCCGTGACGTCAGCAAACCCACACAGTCGACGAAAAAATGACTGGTTTAAACCAACCTTCTTTCCTCTATCGTAGCTGACACCGAGAATTTTTTTGTGATTTGTTAATGTAAAATAATACAAATACTGATCAGCTTTATATTAATATTTGATCAGAAATACAGATGCCGAATTATTTTTAAAATGATTTCTTATTCAAAAAATCACATACTGGGTTTTATGTTAACTTTTGATTGGAAAAACGGATGCCGAGAAATTTTTACAGCGATTTTTATTAAAAAAACTGAAATGATTTATATAAATACTTGATAACTGAAAAGATACCGAGAGATTTTTACCGTAATTTGTTATTGAAAAACAAAGATTGAAGGATTTCCATGGTAATGTTTCACTCAAACGAGTGAGACATTCAGGGAATTTTATGTTATTTGTGTAAAAAAATCCAGATGCAATGTGTTTTTTACGAGTATTTGTCGATGAGAACATTTAACACAAATAAATGTAACCTGGATACCGTGATCCCAATGATCACGAGGTCTCCACAAAAAAAGAATTCCACTCAGATATCTATGAAATACAACTCTGGAGAACTGAGCTGTGCGATAACGCGGGCAAAAATGCCTGTGTGAACTTAAAATTGCTCCCTCGGCTGCAGATTCCATTACCGTTGTATTAAAATGATTCAACAAAATGATGTATTCCTTCGAATTATTTTCGAAATATACTCGATTCGCGTACTTTTACTGATTGGTTATTTTAACGTTCGCTTGGAAACTGTTTCCAAGATACGCGTCCGCAATAATTAGAAAAAAAGCCCGATAAGGGTTTCTTTTTCCAATCTTTTCTCATTCTTTAGAAAAACTTTCCATTTTTAGAGGATTTTTTTTGGTTGGTAATTGATGATGATTTTAATGACTTTCTCGTTGGCAGCTGAGAAAGACCCTGAATCGGTATATACTCGTCCATGTTTTTTTATTATTTGTTGTGTTTCAGACCAATTTATCAACATTACACTCAGAAAAAGACGAATGGTGTGAAAAATAGTTAAATTCCTCGCTACAAGTTTTCTCGGCGAGACAGTTAGGCCCATTTCACACTAAGCTTGTAAAGCAGCATCTAGCAAGCTCGCATGAGCTATCTAGCAGATGGTCTGCGAGACAGGTTGGTAGGAATAGCACTATTACGAGCCGTTGTCTCAACACTGAACCCGTACGTTTCATCCAGCATCCAGCATGCGAGGTGAAAATGCTATTCCTACCCACCAGTCTAGCAGACTGTCTGCTAGATAGCTCATGCGAGCTTAGTAGATGCTGCTTTGCTGGCTCAGTGTGAAATGGACTTAAAACTCTCAGCCCTATACTTGGAATATAATTAACTTCCTAATTAACTTCCTCTCAGAAAAATTTCAATATTTTTGAACTACAAAATCATTCTGATATTTCCGCAATTCATACAGTGTTTTGAAAGCTCTAATCGTAATCTAGTTTGTTCACTATTCACAGTAAAAGTTTCTAAATCCGTAGATTGTTTTCTGTAATTAAGCTCTCATCCTACACCAAAGTTATTTCAATTGAACTTTTAACAATCGTCTAATTTTAGACGATTTCTCTCTTTACTAAGGATATGGGAACTCAACATCGATTTTCAGCATATTCTCGAACAAATATTGTGCTCTGAACCTAACTCAAGCAGCCAGTGGTTTTTACCTGCACTGAACTTTTAAATACTTTAAATTTTGAAAATCTTAAAACGTTATACGCGCTTTCTAAAGACAGGTCTGAAAACTCAACTGAACTTTTGCCCCACAGTCGAGACTCTGAGCGAGTCGAAAGCCGCATGCCCTGAGAGTTACAAACTTAATCCTTTGAGTTAACAAGAGCCTCTTTCTTAGTTGGTGGGTTGTAGCGCTCTATTAGGTGAGCTTCGTCGTCCTAGTTTGGTTCCCGAGCTGCACTTAGGTGTAATATCGCAAAATTTAGCTAGCAAAATGATAAGACGTTTGGGTACTGCTATAGCGTGAGGTCTACTTCTAGCTAGTACTATAGAGTGAGGGGTGGTGCTATAACGTGAGATCTGCCATACTCTCGCACGAGATCTACCTCTAGCTAGTACTATAGCGTGAGGTCTACCAGACTATAGCACGAGATCTACCTCAAGCTAGTACTATAGCGTGAGGTCTACCACACTATAGCACGAGATCTACCTCTAGCTAGTACTATAGCGTGAGGTCTACCACACTATAGCACGAGATCTACCTCTAGCTAGTACTATAGCGTAAGGTCTACCACTATATAGCGTGAGATTTACCTCTAGCTAGTACTATAGCGTGAGGTCAACCACACTATAGCGTGAGATCTACCTCTAGCTAGTACTATAGAGTGAGGTCTACCACACTATAGCACGAGATCTAACTCTAGCTAGTACTATAGAGTGAGGTCTACCACACTATAGCGTGAGGTCTACCTCTAGCTAGTACTACAGCGTGAGGTCTACCACACTATAGCACGAGATCTACCTCTAGCTAGTACTAGAGTGAGGTCTACCACACTATAGCGTGAGATCTACCTCTAGCTAGTACTATAGAGTGAGGTCTACCACACTATAGCGTGAGATCTACCTCTAGCTAGTACTATAGAGTGAGGTCTACCACACTATAGCGTGAGATCTACCTCTAGCTAGTACTATAGAGTGAGGTCTACCACACTATAGCGTGAGATCTAACTCTAGCTAGTACTATAGAGTGAGGTCTACCACACTATAGCGTGAGATCTACCTCTAGCTAGTACTATAGAGTGAGGTCTACCACACTATAGCGTGAGATCTACCTCTAGCTAGTACTATAGAGTGAGGTCTACCACACTATAGCGTGAGATCTACCTCTAGCTAGTACTATAGAGTGAGGTCTACCACACTATAGCGTGAGATCGAACTCTAGCTAGTACTATAGAGTGAGGTCTACCACACTATAGCGTGAGATCTACCTCTAGCTAGTACTATAGAGTGAGGTCTACCACACTATAGCGTGAGATCTACCTCTAGCTAGTACTATAGAGTGAGGTCTACCACACTATAGCGTGAGATCTACCTCTAGCTAGTACTATAGAGTGAGGTCTACCACACTATAGCGTGAGATCTACCTCTAGCTAGTACTATAGAGTGAGGTCTACCACACTATAGCGTGAGATCTACCTCTAGCAAGTACTATAGAGTGAGGTCTACCACACTATAGCGTGAGATCTACCTCTAGCTAGTACTATAGAGTGAGGTCTACCACACTATAGCGTGAGATCTACCTCTAGCTAGTACTATAGAGTGAGGTCTACCACACTATAGCGTGAGATCTACCTCTAGCTAGTACTATAGAGTGAGGTCTACCACACTATAGCGTGAGATCTACCTCTAGCTAGTACTATAGCGTGAGGTCTACCACACTATAGCGTGAGATCTACCTCTAGCTAGTACTATAGAGTGAGGTCTACCACACTATAGCGTGAGATCTACCTCTAGCTAGTACTATAGCGTGAGGTCTACCACACTATAGCGTGAGATCTATCTCTAGCTAGTACTATAGCGTGAGGTCTACCACACTATAGCGTGAGATCTACCTCTAGCTAGTACTATAGCGTGAGGTTAGATAGGTTACTAACGGAAATTACTCATTTCTATAAATTTAATTTAGTGACAAACTTAATTAAATAATTCTAAACTTAATTAACTAAATTAACTAAATTACCTAAATTAATTAACTAATTAACTTAATCTATTAAAATAAATTAATTAACCTAAAATCAATTAGGTTAATTGATTGATCAAAAAAATTCTAATAAGTAGCGGCTGAAATAAGTAAAAAACATATATTATTGCCTTGCACTTATGTGCAAATGATCTTCCGAAGTTCGTGAGTTTTAGAAAGTAAATGTTGCTCTTCACAAAATAAAAGTCTTTTTGTGAAACGAGCAAAAATAGTTCATATAATTCATTGCGAAGCTGGTTTGCGAAGCAGGAAGCGTAGCAACATTCCCACAGATATACGAGTACACAGGGTGTTCTTAAAATCTCTTTACCATTTCAAAAATACATTACAAATGCATTTGATAGGAAATTTTGATCAAATCCATTCCATTGTATTCAGCGTTTTTCAAAGTTTTTGTCCCCTCATTCAACAGACGTCTACATGGACACCATCAGTTGCACGAAGCATATCAAGAAGAATTTTTGAAATGGTAAAGAGACTCTATGGACACCTTGAAACAGTATGCTATTTCTGCAGGCAGTATTGCAGATACGGTAGTTTATATTGAGTGTGCATAAACATCAAGCTTCGCATTTAAATTATAGTATGTGTGAATTTTTAACTTATTTTTCTTTGCCAGCCACTTAAGAGGCGATTCTGCATTCCCTCGCATGCAGTAGCGTGATGAGATGCGGCACTCCAATTTACTTGGGTGTATTTAGTGTTCATTGGCTCGCATAATAATGTCATGAAAGTTTTATAGCTCAGCAACTCAACATGGATCTTTTCCAGATAAGCCGCGCCACTAATGCAAAACATAAGTTCATTCACTTGTAACTTTCGAAGTAATACACTATCGACTTCGAATTACTCTCAAGCGAAAGATTAAAACATTCTTTCGTTTGAGAGTAAAAAGAAGTTGATATAGGTATATTATTTCGAAAGTTACTATTGGGTGAACTTACGTGTTGCATTAGAGGCGGGGCTAATCTGGAAAAGATACCTCAACATTGCTGAGCTCGTAGACGCTTTCCTATTCGTACTGGGTTCCGCGACAGCATTGAACTGTAGCTGAATTTAGGTAGAACAAGGCTAAGCAGTTTTAAAAAAAGCTCGGATGTTTTAATAACATTATCCCCGGATCAAAGTTAAATAACTGGCTGCAAAGCAGTCTGTGATATGATCGCAACGATCATGTGATTTAAATTTAATTTTGATGAAAATGGATGAGATCAAAATTTTCAAATAGGGGAATTTCTGACATGGAGGAAACCGAAAAAAAATTTTGAAAAATGAATTCATCGTTCATACAACATTTCATCATTCCAGCAAATGGAATAAGCATTTAAACTATTCAAAACAACAAAAGACGCTTGTACTCGCTCACGCCCGCTTATTTTACGCGCTTACAGTGTGCTCCAGTTGTCATGCCTTACACAGCAGTCTAAAAAGTTGAAGATGGTCTTAAACCTCATCTCTAAATGTTTTCTGAGAATTATTTCATGATTTTTTTTATAAAGGTACAATTTGTTTATTTTAAATTCAAATGTGCACTTCTGAAGAAGTACTACCAAAGATGTACTTATTTCAAAGATGTACTTCCATAGATTTACTTATTTCAAAGATGTACTTCCATAGATGTACTTATATTAAAGATGTACTTCCATAGATGTACTTATTTCAAAGATGTACTTCCATAGATGTACTTATTAGAAAGGTACTTCCGAAGATGTACTTATTTCAAAGATGTACTTCGATAGATTTACTTATTTCAAAGATGTACTTCCATAGATGTACTGATTTCAAAAATGAACTTCCAAAGACGTACTTATTTCAAAGATGCATATTTGAGTCTATAAGTCAGTTGTGATCAATGTGCCTCACAGTACGTCGGTTCAACCTACAGTGCACTGCACGTGCCGATAGCAGAGCACACTGGGGGTCGGAGTTTTCGTCGTGGTTGAATGATAAGTTCTTTACCTCATTCCAGTATTAGAGAACACTGCAATAATAATTGCAGTGAATATATGGGATAAATGTTTAAACTTTGCATTTCAGACTTTTTGTACACTCTTAAAAGAAGTTTCCTGTTAAATAATCTGATGTGCCAAAGCCCGTGGACTTCAGCTGTGAAACATCATTTTATAAATGAAGTCTGCGTAATATAAGTGTTTGTTTCTATGATTGGCATCGTTCGCTACGTACGTAGGTTTTAGGATAAAAAAATCATTTCCTCACTGGTGGACTCAAGTATCAGGCTTCACTGAAGTTGAAACTATCAGATTGCGCTACAGAGATTGCGGAAGGCGGTGAGCATTTGGAATTTCTCGAGGCAAATCTCAAAAACTAGAAAAATTCAATTGGATTTTTCCGATACAAACTAAAGAATAAAGTTCAATATGCATCAACTTTGCTGATGCAAATACGATGGGATGAAAAATTGACTTGCATCTATTTTCTGAACGTAAAAAAGAAAAAAGCTTGATTTTAATTAGTTTTTTCGGTGGAAATACGGAGAAAAAAAATTGATTTGTATCGGTTTTCTCTGTAAAAATAATAGAAATAACTAAATTTGCATTCATTATTTTGATGTATTTATGAGAAAAAAATCGAATTACATTTAATTTTTTGAAGTAATCATAAGAAAAAAGCTAATTTTATTCTGCTACTGCGATGCAAATGATAATAAAAGTTTTATATGTATTTAAAATCCCCACGGATTGATTTGCCCGATATCATAAAACGAGCACTTTAAGTATTTCAAACTGGCGATGCTAATAATAAGAAAATTTGAAGTACATTCATCAATCTCCATGGATTAACACGATCGATATAATAAAAGACAATTTTAAGTATAGCAAATTGCCTATGCTAATAACAACAGAAAACATTTTGAAATACATTTACAATCTCCACGAATTAATTTGCTCGATATAAAAATAAACTTTCAAACTGTGCAACAGGGCTCAGGGACTGCATGTCACAGCCACCAATGCAAGCCTCGCCTCAAAGCCTCATCTGAACTGTGAAATTGCAATTTGCTGGGCAAGTCGGGCAAGAGAACTAAGGCTTCAACTAATTACACATCGCTACAGTTCTTGGAAGGACTTTCACGCAATGTTAAGGTATGTGTATGCGCTATTTAGCGAAACAAACCTACAAAACAATAATTTAACCTTCACTTTACCATACGCAATGTTTACATTCATTTTCCCTAAAAAAGTCATATTGTCTTTTTATTCCATGTGTAATTCACTGTATCATTTGCAATGTTTATATTCAATTTTTCCCGTAAATCAAATTGCTTCTTATTCCATGGGTAAAAAGCACAGTAATAATGTCTTTTCATGGTTAAACAATTTATTAATAGTAACTACAGAAACCTTTAAAATAAAAAATGTTATACGATGATAAATTGAGTTTTAAATTTACGTAGCATTGAGTTACAAATTCAATGAGTTATTCAGAAAACACATCAGCTTAGTAAAATAATAATACATACATACACATATACCGGGTTTATCCGGTAAAATAATAATATTGTACAATAATAAATGATCTTATAAATAATTTTGTGAAAAATCTAATTCGTCAATATCAGCTTTTTGTATTTCGTTCGACCTCTTGAAGACGTAATGATTCTTATTATCCTTTAAACGTGGTGTGCCTAAATATGAGCAAATGCATATTGTACAAACCTTACTTCATTCATTCGTTCGTCCGTCGCAGGAGCTTGAAAAGCAACATTTATCAGTAAGACATTATTGATAGTTTACTAAATGGTTATCTAATAAGGATATGTTATCTTTATTAGTATATAAAGAACTGAAACTGCCTCAACGAATGGTGGATAACTGAGTCGAGTGGGTGAGAGAGACAGGTATCTACAACACACCAAGAAACTGTTTTGAGCGTCGAATCTTGAGCAGTAGAATGTTGTTTGTTTTCAAGTTCAAAGTCATCGAAACAAACCCAAGCAAATTCGAGTGCAATAGACCTAAGCTACATATGGGAAAATGTTCTGAACAAACACTCAACAAATTTTGCTTAAAGACTCTGGCAATAATGTTGGTAACAAACACCAGTAACGAATGTTGGGTACAAATACCAGCAACGAATGTTGGGTACAAGCACCAGTAACGAATGTTGGGTACAAATACCAGCAACGAATGTTGGGTACAATTACCCGCAACGAATGTTCGGTACGAACACCGGCAACGAATGTTGGGTACAAACACCAGCTACAAATGTTGGGTACAAACACCGGCAACGAATGCTGGGGACAAATACCGGCAACGAATGTTGGGGACAAACACCTGCAACGAATGTTGGGTACAAATACCAGCTAAAAATGTTGGGTACAAACACCGGCAACGAATGTTGGGGACAAACACCGGCAACGAATGTTGGGGACAAACACCTGCAACGAATGTTGGGTACAAACACCAGCAACGAATGTTGGGTGCAAATACAAGCAACGAATGTTGGGTACAAACACCAGCAACGAATGTTGGGTGCAAATACAAGCAACGAATGTTAGGTGCAAACACCCGCAACGAATGTTGGGTACAAATACCAGCTACAAATGTTGGGTACAAACACCGGCAACAAATGTTGGGTACAAACACTGGCATCAAATGTTGGGTACAAATACCAGCTACAAATGTTGGGTACAAACACCGGCAACAAAGTCTGTGTTAACAGACAGATGTCACCATGACCAATTAGAATTTGTTTATATTTGTTTATAGTTATTTAATAACATAAATTTATTTTATATTTTATTTTTTGAGTTTTAGATCTACGATTATTTTCTGTATATGTTGTAGTATTCTATTGCATAGTGTAGTTTTTATTTACTCATATTTGTTTTGTTTTGTCACAGAATTCTTTTTTCTTTTGCCGAAGATGAACAGTTTAGTTCGAAACGTTCAATTTTATTCATGTAGACTTTACTATTTGTTATAATAAAATAGCTATTCGTACAGCGATTTTCGCCTTGCTTTTCATTTTAAGAATACCACGCATCAATGCTGATTCAATTTTAGATTAATAAGAACATCGTAAAGTTAAAACGCAGCATTTCATTTCTCGCATTCAGCTATTTTCCACATGTTACCTCCACCCAATTGTTACACGTTAGGTTCTCAGTTTTTTCAGCATATAACTGAAATTTGTGAAATAAGTGCAGGACAATTTTTTGCTATACCTATTTCTAGGGCTACTTAAGATCACACTTCTGTAGCAAATCTTCCCATTCATTTGTCTGCTTACTTGCAGGTTTGAACGTCTGCTTGCTAGCCAGTTTGAATGTCTGCTTGCTTGCAGCTTTCATTTCACTATGACGTTCCATTTTTCCTAATTGACAAGAGCCGACAGCTAAAATTAAAGTTAATCCATTATGGTCAAGAGTTAAGATAATTTGGGTTAATCCATTAAGGTTAAAGGTAAGGATTAATGTTTTTTGGAATGGAAGCCACCCAGAGGACATTATTTTCAAAAAGTAATTCATCTCGGTTATTGAACATCATATGATTGTTTATGTTAATCATTTATGAACCAAACATATTTTTCATACCATATTTTTCACACTTTAAAAACCTTAAAAATTTTCCGTTTCACTGACGCACTCTGTATGTATGTATCTGTATGTGTGTATGTATATGTATGTTCATCTATGACTGAGTGGCTCACAACTCAATGCATCGGTAAACGACTCATGGCTTAATCAGCAAATGAATACTTTTTTTATGAGTCAAATGACATTTTAGCACAAATAATGTTTTTGCAACGCGTTCAAAAACTTAATGGCGTCCTAACGCATTTTTAAAATTGCAACCGAAAATATCAGAAAACAAACACACCGGAAAAAAAACACATCTCGCATTAATTTGCTTTAATATTCGATGCACTTCAGCAATTTCCGCTTTCTTTTATGATCAATTTTCCTCTCCTAGTTTGAATGGCTTTGCTTTTTTATGATTAGCTATCTCTTTTTAACCCTGAAAAGTGCACGAGAATCATGCCGAGGACTTTCGTTCTCGTGTTAGTTCATGGAAATTTTTCTGCAGATTTAATGTTTGCTCTGAGATTGAAGATCATAGCCTAACAACAAAAACGCTGTGAAATTAAAATGTAGCAGCTAGAGAAGATTTTGATCTCCAAGTTTTTAACATCATGGAAATCGAATGATTGCTATATTTCCATCAGTTCTGAAGATCACGGACTTCAAAATGTTCTTCGTAGATCATAGTAAGCATTTCATTATTCAGTCTTAATGCAGATGTTAAAATATTCATAGATAATTCACTCAGCTTCCAGAAGCGTTGTTTTATTGACTTGGAGCGAGCAGCTTCGAATAGAATTTCGACCCAGGATTACTGTGCGTGTATTTTTTGGGGGCTATGAAAGTTTTACGACCGAAAGCCTCAGTGATCATCGGTGTGCGCTGCTGATCAAACATTTCAAACATTTACGCAATTGTACGAGCTCTGGTGATAGTCCTGCGCATTTAAACCGATCACTTCAAGCGGATTCCACTTTTGCTTCATTCGACAGATCCTGGACCGGTTACGATTTTTTAAAATGATTTATGTCATGAACACGGCTCCATTTGCGCTCCAAGGAGAACGGAACGTAAAGCATATCTTTCTGTGATAGTCGAGCAACAAAAGTGCTATGGAAATGTTCAAGCTTTCAGAGTGTGAAAATCAGCTTTCAGAGTTATTGGTATGGACCAGGTGCGAAGTTTTTATTTCATGACCTTCGATATAGATGTAATATAAATTTTAGGGCTTATCGTAGGTTAATTTTTTTCATTCGGTATTTTGAATTAAATTTACTGCCATGGATTTATTGCTGCTGATTTAATCAACCAAAGATTGCAGTAAATAATTTGCAGCTACATATTATCTAAACGAGAAAAAAATGTTAATTTTTTAGCTTACGCACGCTGGCAACAACCATGAAGTGTTCATAATTTATTGCATAAATAATGATTTAAATTATTTCTGTTCAGTTGACTTTCGCAAATTTTAAATAAATCAGAGATGCGTAGTAAATTTTCGATTAAAGTTTACAAAATTTACGATGAGGTTTTCTCCTGCCTAACCCACGCAGTCGTTTGACTTGAATAATTCAGTTTCTAACTTTCTTCATTTGAAAATATTCTGAATATAAGATCAGAATATATCAACAGATAAAAAACATTTTTTTGCAGAAATTATTAAATTTACCCTATATTCTGACTCCGCTTGTTTCGCTATTGAACCAAAAATGTGGTGTACACTTGAACCACTTCAGGAAAAAAAAATCAGAAATCACAATTACGCATTGCGACCAAAATTGCGTCACTTACGACATTCATTCACTGAAACATTATCCCATCTCCTCAAACTTAATGTGGCCAATTTTCCATTACCCGCAGAAGAGTCCATAATCAAGCCACTAACCTTCAGTAATGTTAATGGCTGAGGTCCACAAAGTGATTTTTACGAGACAGCTATAGGGCCATCATAGAGGCACAGGAGACACACTCTTCTGTATGGCTTAAATTAACACTCTGACCGCAATGGGTTAAACTGAAGTTCAATATTCAACTCAAATTTAGAGTCAATTGTAGTGATTAATTTTGAAAATAGCAATCACTAACTGGATCGTGTCATTATTTCGCTTTTATGAAGTATTTATGGGAATTGCGTTTGTGACTACTGGTTGGGCAGCAGCATTATGAAAATCTCCTCCGTGGCCACTGGTGGCCCACGTTGCTGTCAAAGTGTTAATAGCCTAAAATTTTACCATATTTAGCCACGCACACATAGTGCTGAGTATTCTACTGGACATTGAACTGGGTATTGTACTAGGTGATGTACTGGGTATTGTACTGGGCATTGTGCTGGGCATTGTACTGAACATCCTTCATAGCATTATACTGACCATTGAATTGAGTAATGTACTGAACATTGTAGGGAGTATTTATCATTGTACTGATCATTGTAGTGGCTATTGTACTCACTATTGTACAGAAGCAATGGAAATTTCTGCTCCTACACAGTTTTAAGCTTCGTGTCTACGCAGTACAAAGCTTCAAGTCCAAAAAAAATACAAAAGGTGACAGCCATACAACACTTGTTTATCAGCCTCAGTTGCTAACGTTCAGAAAATATTCTGCACACATGAAAAGAGTGACGCTGAAATTCATTTCAATATTTTCAGGAGAAAATTACCATCGAGAGTTCACCAAAGGAATCTGCAAATCGGCATGTGAGATGATGAAATTACAGTTTCTTCATATCCCATTTCTAGAGAAGTCATTACGCAAGCATTCGAATTAATTTATAAAAATACTCTGGGATTTTCAGACAGAGGTAATAATTAATTGCCTGTAAAACTCAGAAAAGAGAGTGTACATCGGAACTTCAAAGCTAAAGGTGTTATACAGTTTAAGTGGCAATCTTCTCACAAATTTTCATAGTATAATTCATTTATGTTCTACCTGCTTCATTTTGTGTTTCCAATCGGTAGATGACAAGTAAATATTCTTACATTTATTCGAATTATCACTCCCGTAATTTTATTACTTTCACAGTTTGAAAGATTTCATAATACATAGAAATCTGACCTTGACCAACACCATGTCACCAGAATATGCAAGCACACTCCCATCCAAATTTCTCTTATTTATCCATGATTAATTCACATCTGCCACAGACCTGGGCACACATCGATGCTGTAAAAACACAATAGAAATCATCAGAGCGTCTCTGCGATGTTAATGTGCTGGAATGATTTCTTCAAATGAAAGGGCATTGCATTCAATACACAGATGTTTTTATTAGCAGAAGCCCTACGGAGTATCTCTGCGAAATTACCAAATACACAGATGCTTTTATTAGCAGAAGCCCTACGGAGTACCTCTGCGATACAGATGTTTTTATTAGCAGAAGCCCTACGGAGTATCTCTGCAATATTACCGAATACACAGATGCTTTCATTAGGAGAAACCCTCCAAATTTGTGCCCCAGAAGTGTCAGTCTAAAACCAGCGACGTAGGGTAGGTAATATGAAGAAATTTTAGAGTCAGTTTGGGGCAGGTGTTTAGAAACGCATCATTGCGCTTGAGCGTCTTCAGATGCCGCTCTAAATGGCCTCGTTCGAACACTATTGAATGGTTCCTTTGACAGCTATTGCAGTCTTGTAAAACTCGCCCGCCGCTGGCTCTATCTCTGGAAATAATCCTGTCTGTGAGGGCCTATTGTGTAATGGGTGTCTCCCCCCGCCCTGTAAAACTTGCGTGCTTTCGGCAGTAGTTCTCGAAATGGTCGTGTCCTAGAGTGTCTTCTGTCGGAGGCTTCTCCAAACAATGTTTTGAAAATTTTTTGATACCGCGATGAATCTCAGCGTTTGTACAATCAGGCGATTGAATATTAAGTTCTGGCTTGTTGTTTTAATGTCCTTTTGGGTCCTATTAAAGCTAAATAGACTTTAGTTTCATCCATTTACAAAAAGCTGCTGCTAGATAAAAACAACGTCTTTTCTATTCGTACCCTTAGTGAACGATAGGATATTATAATCTCGTGTGAACTGTTTCGATTTTTATAAATATAGGGAATTTATTCAAGTTTATTGGGACGCGAGTGTGCGGTCTCACATTATGTTCATTTTCAAACATGAAAAACTTCAAAATACTCATCATTCAGTTGGGAGAAATTGTCAGCGACACTCTGAAGATAACGAAAATATATGCGGTAGTTACCTGAAAATATGCACTTATTTTAGTACCACGTAGGCTAATTTCATGATAAGTACAGAGTTATTAACGGAACTGCGTATATACTGCAATCGATAGAAAATATGAGTTTTGTACACCTAAATATATAAGTTTTGAAAATATCAGTTTTTAAAAGTTTGAGTTTTGTTCAACGCAAAACATGTAACCGAGAGTAAAATCTAATCTAAGTAAAACAACGGTGTCTCTCTTGGCGTCCGAAAACGGGATCTGTCCAACCTAAGAGCTGCCTTTAATTGCGTTTCTGCATACATTCTTTTCAGCGGCTTTCAAATCATTTTGATATTTGGGAGGAGGTACTCGAGGTTTTTTACTTCTTGAACTTTAGAGACTAAATGTTGGCTCAAACTCAATGGTTTGAGATTTTAAATCGACTCCTTGAAAGTGATGGGCGTGAAGTGGACTGATAAGGCTATTGAATCTATTCTGATAAAGCTATAAGAATATTGAATCCTGTCACCAATAGTCAGGATTGTGACCAATTTTGTGAAACTGAACAATCATTATCTGATCTATTTTGATAAATCTTTACTCTTCGCCTTATTGAAGTTTTCAACAAACTGTAAAAGACCCTTGTCCAAAATCCGGTAATGCATTCGAGCACACACCAAAGTTATTTATTAGTGTTGAACTATGAGTTCGTCCTGGTGCAGTTTTCCGATCCGATGCTATTCGTTTTCGAAGCAGATTAATTTTTATATATTCTATTTCATTCCTGTCAGGTACACCACTCTGGAACGTTCAAGAATAAATATCGCTTAAAAGGAATTATATGGTTGTGTTAGATACTCTTAAAGGTGATTATCTAATATTATCGTCAATATAACTTAAATTCTTTGCGATTTATTTAATGCATCAAAAATACTCAGAACATTGAAACAGACAAACTGGCGCGTGATCTTTTTTTTTCTTGCAGACAATTAATTAAATGCATAAGAAAACTCAGAATATTGAAGCAGACACAAACTGACACGCAATCTTTTTTTTCTTTGAGACAATTTAATGTGTAAAAAATACTCAGAACATTGAAACAGACACGCATTCCTTTTTTTTCTTTCAGGCAAGCGGAAACTACGCCATTCGTTGCAGCGCATGCGCTTCGGACGCTCGTCAAAATGCTCACATCATAAACCGTCGAGTTCGAGCACTAAACCCGCCGGACCTGAAAGCTGTAAAACTTAGGATGATGGCTCAGAACACTCACAATTGGGCTTCTATATAAAGGGGTGTAAGTGCTGCAGTTATGCAGCCAAATTAGAGAAAGAATGCGAGGCCTAAGGATTTCGAGGCTTAACATTGCTTCTGTTTTCAATTGTTTGTCTGCTTCAAGCCCGTTCGTTTTGGAATAGTGTTCTTATTTTGGTACAAAATTATACCAGGTCAGTGGCCTTTTGTTGAACAAACTTTAACGTGAGTTTGGGGTCTTTAGGATAAACGTTTCAATAAATAACCGTGTGGTCGAAAATGCTTCGTTAAAGAGTTACAGGCACTTGAAATTTGAAATGTATTGGAGTGAAATTCGTACTTTGAACGTGGCAGGAAAATAAAACATACAAGTTTGAGAAGCAATTTTTTACGAACACAAGAAACAAAATAAAATCCTTAATTATTTTACCTCAAAAGAGTTGGATTAGGTTGGGTATTTACAAAAGATGTTCAACATGACGCCCATCTGTCGCAATGCAGACACTCAAACGCCGGTGAAATGATTGCCGGATGCAACCGAAGGCACAAAGAGTTTCAGGAATCTTTGCGGAGGCTTCAATAATTCTACCGTTGAGATCTTCTTCGGAATGAATTGGTGGTTTGCACACCATACACTTCACTATCCTTAGAGGTAGAAATCCAAAAGGTTAATATCAGTAGATCTTGGTGGCCATGTAAAAATTTCAATTCCTTGTAACTCCTTAACGAAGCATTTTCAAACACGAAGTTATTAGGTAAAAATTATTTTTTTCCTACGGTCACAACCTATTGTTAAAGTTTGTTCACCAGAGAACCGGTCGCCCTAGATAGTTTAATACAATCTTCCTCCAATGCAGCAACATGTACTGACCCATTTAGCGCAGAAATTTGAACTCAAGTGTAGTCACAACCCAGCATACAATGTTCAAGAAATTGTGATATCATGCACAAATCATTATTCTTTTCATATTTTGAGAGTATATGCATAGTCAGGGCTCGCTGACTGTAAAATTTTGGAGAAAATTGAAACATTTGGCCCAATTTTTTGCCCGTGCATTATGGTAACGCAAACTTAGAGATCGCCGACTAATTTCGCTCGAAAAATTGGAGTTCAACGCAGCACTAAGAGTGTTAATGCAGGCAAAGTCATCTGCAAATTATAGCGAGCTGCTGGGACGCTGCTCTTCTTTTTGCATCTATGTAGCAGCAACATTCATGCGCTCTGTTGTAAAAGGCCGCGAGATGGAGCAATTGTGCTTGTATTTTAGAAGCTTTATCGTGCGAGTCGAGCACAGAACACTTACATAAGTTGTGTATGATCTGTGAGTCGAGTTACGTTTATATAGTAAGTAGCAGTAGCTAGGCTACGGATATACATAAATAAGCCTATGCTTGTATGCAAGAGGAAGCGTTGTTTCGTACTAAAAGAAAAGCGTTCACCTTATTAGGTAATTGTAGATATAGGTACTTCTGTAAAACAAGTTATTTTCTTTCCACTCTTCATCACAGCAGCTTTTATTTTGTCTTTGAAAGCCTTTAAAGCGTCGCTGTGCTTCCAACAGGTTGCATTAAAAAGTTACTATCTATTCTTTTCGTTAAAACAATTGCTATTCTTCTATGCAATTTTACATTCGAGGAAATTTCTTTCCTAGCCCCATTAATTATAAGGCCGCAGTGCGTTTTTGCTTGAAATTTATTGCACATATAATGCAACTAGTAAGTGCGAGAAAACTGGTAACTATAGAGCAACAGCTGGTTATTGTACAATTAGCATTTATAAAGCAGCAGCTAATTATCTTACAGCTTGTTATTGTAGTGAAACTAGTAAGTATAGTTCAACTGGTAATTAAACTGAAACTGGTATTGACGATGAAACTGATAATTGCGTACGAGTTGTGAATATAGTAAAACTGATAATTACAGTCCAGCTGGAGATTGTGGTGATTAAAAAAGAAGTCACAGCACATCAGGTCTCAGCTTCAACCCATTAAATTGATTAAAATATCTTGAACCTATCGTAACAAATATTCCCTATGGAAATATCCATTATGCTTTGACATATTGCTTAGACATGCTGTCTAACATAGAGCAAGCCTTTCTGTATGCAGGTAATTTCCAGGTGTGGAAATGAAGGCTTTCAGCTCCACTTGTCTGGAAGTCTTCACTCCGTCGCAACATTTTAAGCATCCGCTCGAGTGCCTCTCACTTGACGCAAGTGAGTCCAGGGATGATGTACACAGAAGAGTAAGACTTTATTTGGGGCGGTTGAAATTTACTGAGTGTGAAATGGGCATTGCATTAACGTGATGACGTCTGCATGCGATGGAGACTGCAATTTAAATTCCAATGATGTTTTTTGTATCATCTTTATTGGAACATGTCAGAGCAACATGTCAGAGCAATATGTCCGAGCAACATTCATGAGCAGCATGTTTGAGCAACATGTCAGAGCAGCATATCCCAGCAACATGTCCGAGCAACATGTCTAAGCAGCATGTCAAAGCAACATATCTCAGTAACATGTCTCAGCAGCATGCCAGAGCAACATGTCAAAGTCACATACTAAATAGGCTCAAGGCTCTTATTTCAACTCAAGAATGTGTTTTCAGGTAAAAAAACGTAATTACCTTTTTTGCTATCAATTTGAGATGGTAATCGTGCGTTAGGCTTCAAGGTTCGCAGGAACGAACGAATTCCAGCCAATAATTTCACATCATCCAAACGCTTTTTTTACGCTGTTTATACGTGCGTGAGATTGAAAGATCTTCAAAAATTGTTTAGGATGTCTCCGAAGAGCTATGAAATACCTAATACCTGCCTATATAGAGTCAATCACAATACCCTACGTAACGTTCAAAATGTTACATTGTTGACGTATGCAAAGCGGTGCTATTTTCGAACAAGTGTACTATTCCTGAGTTGCACGAAAAGCAGTGCACTTGTGTTCCAAACAATTCGCGGTTGAACGAATCCAAACCTTTATCACTTGCACGGAACATGAATTCAAACCTTTATCACCTGCACGGAATATGAATCCAAACCTTTATCACTTGCACGGAAAAGGAATCCAAACCCTCCTCACTAGCACGGAATTCGATTCTCTGCCAAGAAAGCTATGCAAAACAGCTCACGCGATCCAGCAACATTTCCAGGGAACAGAACTCGAGAGTTTCAATTCGAGGTTCCCAACGCAACCCTCCACCACCGCCTCTCCTCGCCCTTCTGTGTCATTAAATTTTACTCTGCAGATTCTCGAGTGCGCTTACGAAAATGACAGCAGTTCACTTTTTTTCGCAGCCTCATTTTCGAGATACACCAGACTCGGTGGGGTAATTCTGCCGTAGACTTTTACGAAATTACCTTGCCTGCCGCGCGCAAGTCCTCGTCTGATGAAAGTTCTTCACGGGTGTTTAGAAACGCAATGGAGAGGCTCACGGTCTTTGACGAACAGCTCAAGTGAAAGCAAAGGAGCTCTTAAGGAGGGGTGTTTCCAGCTCGCTAACACAATACAGGTGCTGCTACAGTGAGAGGCCTAATACACTATAGCATGAGATTTGCCTTTAGTTTGTACTATAGCGTGAGGTCTAATACACTATAGCATGAGGTCTACCGCACTATACCTCTAGCTAGTACTATAGCGAGAGGTCTATTTCGCTAGAGCATGAGATCTACCTCCAGCTGGTACTATAGTGTGAGGTCTATCTCACTAGCGCATGAGACCTTCCTCTAGCTGGTACCATATAGTGTGAAGTCTACCACACAGTGGCATGAGATCTACCTCTATCTAGTACTATAGTGTGAGGTCGGCCACACTGTAGCATGAGATCTACCTCTAGCTAGTAGTATAGCGTAAGGTCTACCGCACTATAGCATGAGCTCTACCTCAAGCTAGTACAATAGCGTGAGGTCTACCACACTGAAGCATGTGATCTACCTCTAGCTAGTACTATAGCGTGAGGTCTACCACACTGAAGCATGGGATCTACCTCTAGCCAGTACTATAGCGTGAGGTCTACCACACTATAGCGTGAGATCTACCTCTAGCTAGTACTATAGCGTGAGGTCTACCACACTGAAGCATGGGATCTACCTCTAGCTAGTACTATAGCGTGAGGTCTACCACAGTGAAGCATGGGATCTACCTCTAGCTAGTACTATAGCGTGAGGTCTACCACACTGAAGCATGGGATCTACCTCTAGCTAGTACTATAGCGTGAGGTCTACCACACTGAAGCATGTGATCTACCTATAGCCAGTACTATAGCGTGAGGTCTACCACACTGAAGCATGGGATCTACCTCTAGCTAGTACTATAGCGTGAGGTCTACCACAGTGAAGCATGGGATCTACCTCTAGCTAGTACTATAGCGTGAGGTCTACCACACTGAAGCATGGGATCTACCTCTAGCTAGTACTATAGCGTGAGGTCTACCACACTGAAGCATGTGATCTACCTCTAGCCAGTACTATAGCGTGAGGTCTACCACACTATAGCGTGAGATCTACCTCTAGCTAGTACTATAGCGTGAGGTCTACCACACTGAAGCATGGGATCTACCTCTAGCTAGTACTATAGCGTGAGGTCTACCACACTGAAGCATGGGATCTACCTCTAGCTAGTACTATAGCGTGAGGCCTACCACACTGAAGCATGGGATCTACCTCTAGCTAGTACTATAGCGTGAGGTCTACCACACTGAAGCATGGGATCTACCTCTAGCCAGTACTATAGCGTGAGGTCTACCACACTATAGCGTGAGATCTACCTCTAGC
Organism: Morinoia aosen; assembly: GCA_030386875.1. Taxonomy (NCBI): domain Eukaryota; kingdom Metazoa; phylum Arthropoda; class Malacostraca; order Amphipoda; family Talitridae; genus Morinoia; species Morinoia aosen. The sequence goes on along the minus strand of CM059577.1, from coordinate 45,286,351 downwards.
TAGTACTATAGCGTGAGGTCTACCACACTGAAGCATGGGATCTACCTCTAGCTAGTACTATAGCGTGAGGTCTACCACACTGAAGCATGGGATCTACCTCTAGCTAGTACTATAGCGTGAGGTCTACCACACTGAAGCATGGGATCTACCTCTAGCTAGTACTATAGCGTGAGGCTTGATTAGGTTAATAATGAATACTACTTATTTCGATACATTTAATTAAGTAAATTAGCGATAAATACTTGATTTGTACATCTCAAACTGCAACAGGGTAGGTGATATGTGACAGTAGACCTCACGCGCCTACAATACAGGCTTCGAGCAAGCGCGAGTCTGTACTGGTATTGTTTAGTGAAGTGACGATTACAGCTGTGACAACTACCTTCTTGGTAAATTTGTCATTATTTAACATGTAACATGAATACATTGTCACCACATGCCACAGCACCTCACGCCACAGAGCCACATGCCACAGCACCTCACGCCACAGAGCCACATGCCACAGCGCCACATGCCACAGCGCCACACGCCACAGCGCCACATGCCACAGCGCCACATGCCACAGCGCCACACGCCACAGAGCCACATGCCACAGCACCTCACGCCACAGAGCCACATGCCACAGCACCTCACGCCACAGAGCCATATGCCACAGCGCCACATGCCACAGCGCCAAATGACACAGCGCCACACGCCACAGAGCCACATGACACAGCGCCACATGCCACCACGCCACATGACACAGCGCCACATGCCACAGCGCCACATGCCAGAGCGCAACATGCCACAGCGCCACATGCCACAGCGCCACACGCCACAGAGCCACATGCCACAGCGTCACATGCCACAGCGCCACACGCCACAGCGCCACATGCCACAGCACCTCACGACACAGCGCCACATGCCACAGCGCCACATGCCACAGCGCCACATGCCACAGCGCCACATGCCACAGCGCCACATGCCACAGCACCTCACGCCACAGCGCCACATGCCACAGCGCCACATGCCACAGCGCCACATGACACAGTGCCACATGCCACGGCGCCACATGACACAGCACCACATGCCACAGCGCCACATGCCACAGCACCTCACGCCACAGCGCCACATGCTACAGCGCCACATGCCACTGCGCCACATGACACAGAGCCACATGCCACAGCGCCACATGCCACAGCGCCACATGCCACAGCGACACATGCCACAGTGCCACATGCCACAGCGCCACATGACACAGCGCCACATGCCACGGCGCCACATGAGACAGCGCCACATGCCCCAGCGCCACATGCCACAGCGCCACATGCCACAGCGCCACATGCCACAGCGCCACATGCCACAGCACCACATGCCACAGTGCCACATGCCACAGCGCCACATAACACAACGCCACATGCAACAGCGCCACATGACACATCTCCACATGCCACAGCGCCACATGCCACAGTGCCACATGACACAGCAACACAACACCACACGCAAGAGCGCCACATGACACAACGCCACATGCCACAGCGCCACATGACACAGCGCCACACGTCACAGCGCCACATGACACAGCACCACACGCCACAGCACCACATGACAAAGCGCCACATGACACAGCACCACACGCCACAGCGCCACATGACACAGCGCCACATGACACAGCGCCACACGCCACAGCGCCACATGACACAGCACCACACGCCACAGAGCCACATGACACAGCGCCACATGACACAGCGCCACACGCCACAGCGCCACATGACACAGCGCCACACGCCACAGCACCACACGCCACAGCGCCACATGCCGCAGCGCCACACGCCACAGCGCCACATGCCATAGCGCCACATAACACAGCGCAACATGACACAGCGCCACATGACACAGCGCCACATGTCACAGCGCCACACGCCACAGCGCCACATGCCACAGCGCCACATGCCACAGCGCCACATACCACAGCACCACATGCCACAGCGCCACATGCCACAGCGCCACATGCCACAGCGCCACATGCCACAGCGCCACATGCCACAGCACCACACGCCACAGCGCCATATGACACAGCGCCACATGACACAGCGCCACACGCCACAGCGCCACATGACACAGCACCACACGCCACAGAGCCACATGACACAGCGCCACATGACACAGCGCCACACGCCACAGCGCCACATGACACAGTGCCACATGACACAGCGCCACACGCCACAGCGCCACATGACACAGCACCACATGCCACAGCGCCACATGACACAGCGCCACATGACACAGCACTACATACCACAGCACCACATGACACAGCGCCACACGCCACAGCGCCACATGACACAGCGCCACATGCCACAGCACCACATGACACAGCACCAAACGCCACAGCGCCACATGACACAGCACCACATGCCACAGCACCACATGACACAGCACCACACGCCACAGCGCCTCATGACACAGCACCACACGCCACAGCGCCACATGCCACAGCACCACATGCCACAGCGCCACATGCCACAGCACCACATGACACAGCACCACACGCCACAGCACCACATGACACAGCACCACACGCCACAGCGCCACATGCCACAGCGCCACATGCCACAGCACCACATGACACAGCACCACACGCCACAGCACCACATGACACAGCACCACACGCCACAGCGCCACATGACACAGCGCCACATGCCACAGCACCACATGACACAGCACCACACGCCACAGCGCCACATGACACAGCGCCACATGCCACAGCACCACATGACACAGCACCACACGCCACAGCACCACATGACACAGCACCACACGCCACAGCGCCACATGCCACAGCACCACATGCCACAGCGCCACATGCCACAGCACCACATGACACAGCACCACACGCCACAGCACCACATGACACAGCACCACACGCCACAGCGCCACATGCCACAGCGCCACATGCCACAGCACCACATGATACAGCACCACACGCCACAGCGCCACATGACACAGCACCACACGCCACAGCGCCACATGCCACAGCACCACATGCCACAGCGCCACATGACACAGCGCCACATGACACAGCACCACACACCACAGCACCACATGACACAGCGCCACACGCCACAGCGCCACATGACACAGCGCCACATGCCACAGCACCACATGACACAGCACCACACGCCACAGCGCCATATGACACAGCGCCACATGACACAGCACCACACGCCACAGCGCCACATGACACAGCGCCACATGACACAGCACCACACGCCACAGCGCCACATGACACAGCACCCCACGCCACAGCGCCACATAACACAGCGCCACATGCCACAGCACCACATGACACGGCGCCACACGTTACAGCGCCACATGACACAGCGCCACATGACACAGCGCCACACGCCACAGCGCACCATGACACAGCGCCACATGCCACAGCGCCACATGACACAGCGCCACACGCCACAGCACCACATGACACAGCGCCACATAACACAGCGCCACACGCCACATCGCCACATGACACAGCACCACATGCCACAGCGCCACACGCCACAGCGCCACACGCCACAGCACCACACGCCACAGCGCCACATGCCGCAGCGCCACACGCCACAGCACCACATGCCACAGCGCCACATAACACAGCGCCACATGACACAGCGCCACATGACACAGCGCCACATGACACAGCGCCACACGAAACAGCGCCACATGCCACAGCGCCACATGCCACAGCGCTACATACCACTGCGCCACATGCCACAGCGCCACATGCCACAGCGCCACATGCCACAGCGCCATTAAGGGAGCCTGCGGCATGCATGCCAAATGAACTGCCTGAGCAACGTAAAAATTTGCATAGGTAGTCAGAGCGTCCAGTGAACTGACTGTGTTCCACTGAACTGGCTGTGTTCCAGTGAACTGACTGTGTTGCAGTGAACTGGCTGTGTTCCAGTGAACTGGCTGTGTTCCAGTGAACTGACTGTGTTGCAGTGAACTGGCTGTGTTCCAGTGAACTGGCTGTGTTCCACTGAACTGTCTGTGTTCCAGTGAACTGACTGTGTTGCAGTGAACTGACTGTGTTCCAGTGAACTGGCTGTGTTCCAGTGAACTGGCTGTGTTTCACTGAACTGACTGTGTTGCAGTGAGCTGGCTGTGTTCCAGTGAACTGGCTGTGTTCCAGTGAACTGACTGTGTTCCAGTGAACTGGCTGTGTTCCAGTGAACTGACTGTGTTGCAGTGAACTGGCTGTGTTCCAGTGAACTGGCTGTGTTGCAGTGAACTGGCTGTGTTCCAGTGAACTGGCTGTGTTCCAGTGAACTGGCTGTGTTCCAGTGAACTGACTGTGTTGCAGTGAACTGGCTGTGTTCCAGTGAACTGACTGTGTTCCACTGAAATGGCTGTGTTCCAGTGAATTGACTGTGTTGCAGTGAACTGGCTGTGTTCCAGTGAACTGGCTGTGTTCCAGTGAACTGACTGTGTTGCAGTGAACTGGCTGTGTTCCAATGAACTGGCTGTGTTCCAGTGAACTGACTGTGTTCCAGTGAACTGACTGTGTTCCAGTGAACTGACTGTGTTGCAGTGAACTGGCTGTGTTCCAGTGAACTGGCTGTGTTCCAGAGAACTGACTGTGTTCCAGTGAACTGGCTGTGTTCCAGTGAACTGGCTGTGTTCCAGTGATCTAACTTGACTGTATTCCAGTGAACTGACTTGACTGTATTCCAATGAACTGACTTGACTGCATTCCAATGAACTGACTTGACTGTATTCGAATGAACTGACTTGACTCTATTCCAATGAACTGACTTGACTGTATTCCAGGGAGCTGACTTGACTGTATTCCAATGAACTGACTTGACTGCATTCCAATGAACTGACTTGACTGTATTCAAATGAACTGACTTGACTGTATTCCAATGAACTGACTTGACTGTATTCCAGGGAACTGACTCGACTGTATTCTAATGAACTGACTCGACTGTATTCCCATGAACCGACTTGACTGTATTCCAATGAACTGACTTGACTGTATTCCAATGAAATGACTTGACTGTATTCCAATGAACTGACTTGACTGTTTTCCAGTGAGCTGACTTGACTGTATCCCAACGAACTGACTTGACTGTGTTCCAATGAACTGACGACTGTATTCCAATGAACTGACTCGACTGTATTCCAATGAACTGACTCGACTGTATTCCAATGAACTGACTTGACTGTATCCCAGTGAACTGACTTGACTCTATTCCAGTGAGCTGACTTGACTGTATTCCAATGAAGTAACTGTATTACTTGACTGTATTCCAATGACTGTAAGTAACCGATCTTGTCGGTTACTGGCGGGCTTCAAACCTGGGCTCCTCAACCGGGGATATATGTACCCCTAGGGGTACATTTAACATACTTCATATGTTAAAATTTACCATACATATTTACGTACAACCGCATAAATTCATTTAATTATTAATTATTAAGTGTATTTTTTAGTTTCTTAAACCTTTAACTGTGCTGGGGGTACATGAAGATACACCATTAATCTATGAGGGTGCACGACAATAGGAAGGTTGAGAAGCCATGCTGTAAACAGTCAAAGCCCGTGCACAAAGTGGTGGGAATTTTACATATCTGTAAGGATCATTTGAGGCTTCGTATCCTCTATTCGAAAGGTAAAAATCTAGCATTTTCAATCTGTTAATGTTAAACACGTGTGTAGTTTTGCACCAAAATAAGTTCTCTAAAATATATTTTTTTTATAAATGATTTGCCAAGTAAGATATTTTTTCTGCAAGTTCTCGCAATAATTATTTATATACCTGGATATGGAACGGAGATGTGTAAGTAAATTACCCTGATTAGACTTTAACCGTCTGATGCAGGTTTGTATTCAATATCCCCGTGCGATCTCGAGGTTGTTCTTTGGAGAAATTTGCGTAACTGTGAAGCAATCGCACTGTTTAGCAGTCAAAATAGAAATTAATAGAGTAGTTTGGTCATTGCAATCAAGAGTCTGTTGAGATATACATTTATTGCAATCACGAGTCTCTTGAGATGTACATTTTTTGCAATCAAGAGTCTGTTGAATTCAACAATAATTGTAATCAAGAGTCTGTTGAGATGTACATTTATTGCAATCAAAATGCTGGTGAGTTCTATAATTATTGCAATCAAAAGGCAAATGAAATGTGTAATTACTGCGTACAAGACGGGAGCAAGTTTAAAATTATTGTAATCAAGAATCTACACGCCTATACTAACCGTATATGGTGCCAGTTGAGGTCCATATCTCCTTTTAAAAGAAACTCCAACATATTTTATTCTTTTTCAAATTGCAACTGAATTTGCTTTGGTAAGTTTACGGCAGTTTCTTCCCTACTCAGGTGTCGGTGACAACTTGAAGCTAGTGCCAGTTTAATAACGGTGGAAGTTAAATTAATTAGAGTGAGTCGATTTGAGTAAACTGATTAATTCGATTAGAATAGATAGTGACAATATTAATCAACAAATGAATTAACCCAGGCAGAAATGAGAATATCATCCCCGTCTAGACTTACGAACCTAACCACTACCTTGCACTTAAAAACCGAATTTTCATATGGACTTACCTCCACATTGCTCAAAATATTTCCTTCAGGTACTAGTTGACTTTGAGCGCATGTCAGATAAATAATACGGCTTGCGGATTCATGAAGAACTACACTACAGTTACGTATTTCCCGCTAGCACAATTGGAATGTCCTTCCTAATCCCACAAAGTGCCTCTTTATGATAATTTTTCTTAATCTTGAGCGTACCAGTGTCATGAATACACAATGGTCTCCATTTAAATGCTTAATTACTTTAGAAACGTAATCAATATCCGTTTGTCTCGATGAAAGCTTCAATGCGTTACAAATTTGGCTGCAGATTTATGACATTAAACTGTTCTTTAGGCCAAGTCTATTCACATAACCTTATGGAAACCGGTACGAAGTAAAAGCGTTCTAAAAAGTATTGCGGTTCAGAAAAACCTGTACCGCTTCGGAAAAGTTTTACTGATCAGAGAAAACATTGTTCTTTGGGAATAACCATTTCCGTTCCAAAAATTTTGATCGAAATGTTAGTAAAAAATTTCCTGAATTTAAGTGTTGGTCACTCAAGCTGTTTACGATACAAGCGCAAGAAAATTCACTAAATATTTTTTATGTAAATAATTTAATACAAGGTAGCATGAAATGGACAAGGACAGTTCTCTAGGGAAAAAAACATTATTTTCAGAAGTAATTTATTAGACTGTTTATCATTAGACAGTTAATTGAATATATAGTTAAAATAATCAGAATGTACATGTACTGGAATCTGTTCATGAACCAAAGTAGAGATATTGAGCATGCTCAAATTATACCTGAGAGTCAGATGGTCTATCAAAACAGCCCATCTCATATTATCTAGAAGGAGATACGCAGTGACCTATATCTCCCACTCCAAGTTTTTCCTCTTTAAGAGTTCATAACAAACTTGCGTGCCGTTTTCACGTGATCGCTCGAACAGAAGATGAACCGATATTGGAGACAGTAATCCTATTCTTGAGGGTATACATTCCAAAAACAACTGCTAAGCTAATGGCTATGTTTCTCGCTTCCTACGTATGAAGTACACTAGAACTACAGATAATGTAAATATAATAATGCATGATAATACAGATTATTCTAGCAAAAACATAACTTAAGCAAAAACCTTAGAGTCCTGGTGATTGAAAATAAGATTGAAAGGACTACTCTTTTCAACATCAGGCTGAAGAAAAGGCTATTGAACTCCACGCTTTCATTTTGTTAAAAATAGAAGAGATAATATCACGATGAGTTGCATAAAATACAACAATATGTACTGTATACATATATATTTTAGAAAGCATAAATGTTCAAATTTAAAAATGTTATATGCTGATCCTTCACTTGTTTCTTCCTTAACCATGGATGGGAACTTGATTCTAGTTATGCACTATTGTCCTAGTTATGCCTATGCCAAGTGTATTGTTCTCATTATGCCTATGCCTAGTGTATTGTTCTAGTTATGCCTATTAGTGCTATCATAGTGGCGAAAAGCGCTTTCTGACTATGTTAAGTGTAGTTGCCATGAACCATAGGGCAGAGTCGTAAGGCGTGCAAAAGTCTACGGTACTTTAGTGTAATATTTCAATAACTCTCGGACGTGGAGCGCTCAAAAGTCTACGGTTTTTTAGTGTAACATTTAATTACTCACGGGATCGTTGCGCTCAAAAGTCTACGGTACTTTAGTATAATATTTCAATTACTCTCGGTCTCGTAGCACTTAAAAGTCTACGGTAATTTAGTGTAATATTTCAATTACTCTCTAACTCGTTGCGGTCAAAAGTCTACGGTACTTTAGTGTAACATTTCAATTACTCACGGACTCGTTGAGCTCAAAAGTCTACGGTACTTTAGTGTAACATTTCAATTACTCTCGGACTCGTTGAACTCAAAAGTCTACAGTACATTAGTGTAACATTTCAATAACTCACGGTCTCGAAGCACTCGAAAGTCTAAGGTACTTTTGTGATACGTTACAATAACTTGTGGCTAATGTAAAGCAGTGGATAATTGACAGGACAGTTCATGAAGTGTTCAGCTATCCTTCTGACTAATTAGATGAAACAAAATTGTAATCGCGTGAAATCGTACGAAGACATCACATATAAGGCCAAATATTTTGGAAGCATGTTCTGTAATTTCTACGGCGCCGTATTCTGTCCCAAATATTTATTCTAGGAAATATATCAGATACTGTCTTTGAAATAAATTTACTTAGAAAACTAAAAAAAATTATGGTTACAGATTATAAGTTTTGACGCTGAAACTTGGTAGATATGAATTCATAATCTTTATGTACAGTTAGCCACTATAAATGCACATGTGCTCTACTGACTGTTAATGCATTATTATCTATATTACGTTCAGTTATATTTCATTCCTGACAAGCACCATCCCCGTATATGAGACTAGCTTTTACTAATGTGATTCAACAAGAGATCTATTGAGAGACGACATGTCTGACAGAGGCATACCTTTTAGGAGGAAAAAATAAAATTGCTCTTCATTCATCTGTTCCATTTATAACATATAAAATTATTTTTTAATTTCGAATTTCTTACCATAACAGCCGATAGTTGAAACATTTTTATAAGCTTTAAATTAGTAATTCAACGTGTTTTTTTTTAGTTTGTTGATCCGTAAAAAAAAATTATACCGTTCAGCGTATAATTATATTAAATTCTTATTTGAATTTTTATTTATTTAAATTTAATTTTACCTTCAGTATTTGAATCCATTGAGCTCAACTATATTAGAAAGTTGAAATTTATGCGTAATGAAGTTTTCGTACGTGTGACTTCATATTGCTCTTTTGGAATATTCAGTTTAGGCATCTTCTAGTATTTAAATCTTTCAAGTAAAATACAACGTGCATCGATCAGAATCGGAAAATAAACCTGTGTTTTGCAAACCAATTTATATTATTTCATTTTCATTCCAATATTGAGCATTACATACAGAAGCGAGCTTAATACAGTTTATTTACAAGCCAAATAGTTCATCCGGATAAATAGGCAATAGTAATGAATGAATCGTTACTACTGAAGACATTTGATAACAAGCTCTCAATGTATTTCTAAAGAAAAATGCAGCCAGCTTCGCTGCTCAAGAACCCCAAACGTTGCAGAACTGATCTAGGTTAAGTTTTCAGCCATGAACTCGGCGATCGATTTCAAGAGATCTGTTTTGGTCAGAATCTTGGGAAAAATATCCTTGGAAAACGGTTCAAAATAGTTCCTAAGGTTAAGCCTTTTACGTCACTTCAAAGCTTATCACGCAATTTAGACGAGATCTATGGCAAAACATTTAAAACCAAGTTAGCAGTACACAAATTTTTAATATAATTATCATAGTTATCATTAAGTGTATTATTTTTGATAGTTGAGTGCCAACTACCATGACTTCGGTAGCTTGTTTCAAAAGTGGCATGTGGAATGGATTTTGCGATTAAATAGTGTCAGATCTGAGTCAGCATTTGTCTTGTAGCTTCTAACAGATTGAAAATTCAATGCCGATAGTGTTGACGTTAGAAACTAAGTAAATGAAAAACGGTGCTCGTAGCAGCCGGATAGATATTTCTATACAAAACTGCTAAACAATTACCGTTTGAGATGTCTAACGAAATATATAAACAACTTTACTCATGACATTTGAGATGTCCATCAATCTGACACAGAGCAGTCAGAGAACTTGGAGAGCAGGTGTGAATCTTAAAATCTGTGCTTTTTTTGCTCTACATTGTAGTTGAAGTTGGACGATCTGGTTATTAAGCCCGTGAAGTCTAGTGGACTATGGAATATCAAAATTTATGTTCACAACAAGTTAATGTGAGTTTGACGCTGGAAATCAAACTCATTGCCAATAAAATTCCAACACCGCCGTAACAAAAAGCAATCTCTTAACCCATGCAAAATATGCGAATTTATGAGTATAAAACCAATGTAACTAATTAACCGTGCCTTGAAAACTTTGTGCTTTGTGACCTCGATTTTTTCGAAAGGCTTAGAAGTAAAGTAATTTTCTATTTAACGTTTCGTTATTGCTCAATTATTGCTATCGTTTACTTTTTGTATTATCGGATGCAAATATCAATCAAGTACTGCCCATAAAAACGATTCAGCTGGGATTGTTGATATATCCTGAACCAACAGTTGACTATATTCTATAAGCTGGTACAATGAATATTAATTTTTCTTTATGTGACGATTCCTGGAGAATCTACGAATATTTACTGAAATCATTTCTAAACCTTTTTAAACAAACTTCATTCAGTAACTAAGCCACTAAGGCAGAGTTAAAGCGTACAAGTCACTCGGTACGCACAGCCTTTGGTAAAAGTTGTGATGTCAAACGACCGAAGCCTTAACTCGCTGGAGAATACTTGTGCGGGAATATTTATTGGGTGCTTAATCTCTCTGCTTTTAATTTCAGACCATAGAGCTCAGAAGGAAGTTAGGCAGCACGGTAGAGGAAACAAGGTAGGTTCGAACAAGTCTTTTTTACGTTGACCGTGCGGCAATGCTGACGTCACGGCAATGAACCAATAGCCGCGCTCGTATTGCATCTTGTAGCACGGCTACCTTCAAATCTGGCTCCACTATTGGCATAACGACATGGTATTTTGGTGACGTCATAAAGTTTGCTTGAGATAAAGCCTTTCTATTGGCTAGCCGAACAAGAGGAGGCGTATTTTCTCCCCCAGCAATGACTATTTTATTTCCTCTGCCGTGTTGGGCAGTCAAGTCGCTGTGCGCAGGGAAAATTAAATATTTTAGTTTCGAGCGCTTTGTTCGAGCCTCCCGCAATGCATGCAATTTTTTACTTTGCTTACTCAGTTCTACAAATAGAGCAGCTGCTAGTTAATTCACATGAAAATATGGATTTTAAAAGTTTTCAGTGGTTTTTTGAAACAACCAAAATTGCATTCATTAAAAATTAAAGTTTAATTTACTTCTGCAAATGGTTTTCACTACTTTTTCGTATCATTGATACAAATCGTCTCTAATTGTAAATTTTAAATTTTCAATCCCGCATGTATATCACGATTGACAAATTCCTAGGGATGGTATCTCAGCACGTTTTCTAACGTGCAGCAGGCAAACATTTCAAAATTTTGATAAGGGCTACTCAACAAGAACTAAAACCAGGATTTTTTCGAACCATATAAACCTGAAAACGAACAGCACACAATGCACATACGCACCATAATATCCTAAGTCAAAAATAGTAGCTTCACCATCTGTACCATGGAAATCACACGAAAAATAATGCATTAGCTCAATGTCAATACACCAGCGCAACACAATAGCGTAAGTCAAAATTAGTAGCTTCAGGATCTGAACATTAAGAATAGCAGGCTGAAAATTAGGTTTCATTAAAAATCAACACGTCAACCATATACAACTGAATAACAGAGCCTTTAAAAAACACTCCGACTTAAAACAACATTTTCAAATAAGCTATTTCAATCTGCTGAGGGAATTGGGATAAACTCTCTCAGTAAAAGCAATTTCCCACACCCGCTGAACTCACTTGAGAAGCCTTAACGCCACACCACTTGGCGACCTTAACAGTTTTCTTAATTCTGTTTACGAACCAAAAAATTATTCCCAAAACCCAATAAAATCTAATCAAGTTACTGTATCCCATCACGATAAGAAAGACATCACAGATATCTTCAAAAAATTACTTTGTTAACACTTTGACCTCAACGTACACCACTGGGGGCCACGGAAAGGATTTTCATAATGTTACTGAGCGACCAGTAGTTACAGACGTAAGTTTTCACAAATACTTGATTAAAGCTAATAGAAGGTGTGATCCAGTTAATGTTTGCTATTTTGAAAATTGCCAATTACAATTAATATTAAATTTGAGTTGAACACTGCACGCCAATTATACTGATCGCGGTGAAAATGTTGCGATCAAAGTCACGGCGACACCATTTGGCGACCTTAAAATGAAGATGTTTCGAGGAAGGATGCCATGTCTGCTCAAAAGAGGAAGGTCAGGGTCAAATTATGGAAGTTCGCAGCAGGTGATTCATCCGTGCCGTCGTGCACCAGTATCCGCGTGCCAAATTGATAGGGTGATATTTCCCGATCGGGGTGCGCAACACCGGCTTTTTTTCGGGAGCAGAGCGCAGTGATGTTTTTTTTTTTCCTCGAGCAAGCGGCCGGTATTTTTCATGATGCTCGGCCTCCAACATTTTATTTCCTTACAAATTGTGGGCTTTTTAGAAAGGAACTCTTGGGCGACGTTGCGTTTAAGAGGTGAAGATTCAATTTCACGTTTTGTGAGCTTGCACGAATTGGGCGATTCTGTTTTCGAGGAATATTTTTTCACAGTTTTTGTTGTCCAGAAAATGTAGTTTGCACAAGGGTCTTTCAAAAAAAAATTTTGAAGACTTTGGTGTTGGCAATTTTTAAACTTATGACAAAATTTTCAACCCTGATTATGCATCATCGAATATTAATAAGATAATTACATAGGATCGTTATTTCCTAAACTCAGATCCAGCTTGTAGAGTGATTTGAAATACAAACAAAAAGTAATTTTCGTCGCAAAATTCCATTTGAATAACGGATGACCGTCCCTAACACATTTCCGTTGAAAATTCCCGATTTTATCTTAGAAAGAAAGTAGAAAAATAATGTCGTTATTGGGTACATGAACAAGATGCCTATTCTTCGTACTTTGACTACAAACAATGCGATATTTTCAATATTCTATTCACTTGCACTAAAATTCAGAAGTAATATTTTACTAGTTAAAACTTGGTACAAAATATACAGATTTGTTCGTCCTTTGAATCACGAAGATCTTGCGCGAGGCTTTCCAGCCGCAGAAGTGAACCAACATGCAACTTTGATGTGAGGCTGCGGTAAAACATGCTTCAGCTCAAAAGTTTATTTCCGACTTTTGTGAGAAATTTTTGCGTCAGAATGCACAAAACTTGTCAAAAATTCCGTCCTGCACTTCGCAGTGGCCACGTTTGAAGACCTGTGACGTCATTTCCAGCTTCGTTACTCCGGGAGAGCGATACAGCAGCAACAGCCATGTAATTGGGCTGCAAGAGAAAACGTGTGTTATTTTTTGAGCCGGTAACAGCAAAATCACTAGATAAAACGATAAAACAACGTTAAAATATGAATATACACGACATGGACTACAAGAGCAAGCGTATGTTATTTTTTGAACCTGTAAAGCAAAATCCCTAGATGCAACGATATAACAACGTAATAATATGAGTATACACGACACTGCAATATGATTTATAAGGATAAAAACCGAGTTTTCTTTTAAACAATGAAATATAGAATTTTGTTGTTGTATATAACAGCACGGAATGGTGTGCAATTCATCTTACCGCAGCGTCAGTAAGCGCTTTTCCACGCCCCTTCTTCTTATGAAAAATGCGTTTTAGAGAACTTATTTCACAACCCTCTTATTTCCATGCTACACGCATATCGCAGTTGGTAGTGATATTTTGCGTCGTTTTGGAATATCAAAACCATTGTAATTTATTATAAAACCTTTATTTACCTTCCATTTTTTTTCACACTAAATAATTAATAACAGGCAGTTCGAATGATTTTTTACTTTCTTAACACTTTTACCGCAATTGGTTGAACTGAAATACAGTATTCAACTCAAATTTAAAGTCAATTGTAGCGAGCACTTTTGAGAATAGCCGACATTAACTGGATTATGCCTTTATTTAGCTTTATTTAGGTATTTTTGAAAATTGAGTTTGTGACTACTGGTCGGTCAGCAGCATTATGAAAATCTCCTCCGTAGCCACCGGTGGCGCACATTGCGGTCTAAGAATTAATATGTTAACCTTATTAGCAAAGGTTATCAAAGCGTTAACCTTATGAGAGGAAGTGGGTAGGGGAAGAGCAGGCTCAGTGAGCAGAAAATTTCTACTCTAACGCCTGCAAGCACGAGACGCAGCGCATCGCTACGGGAAGCATAACGCTTCCCATACCAATAACAGAGCAAGAACTGCTGCAGATCATGAGCTCGGGAAACATCTTGGACATGATGCGACAAAGCGGTGGCACAGAATTCTTCGTATCTGGTGGCAGTAACGTGGAGCTCGGAGCCCTTATGTTATGAGGTGACGGACAGCCTAACGAGAATCTGGATCTGGGAACTGGCGTTCACGTAAATAATGAGATTTGTGTGGTCGATCTTGTAAGGAACGGAGACTGTACGTTCAAAATTCCGTAAAATTTCTTAGTGTCCTCGAATTTGATTGCGCTTGACGTTGGATGTATCAATTGTCTTTGTGTACTATGAATGCTTTTTTCGAACTATGTGAACTGTTCCCTGAACATTTCCATTACTGCTAGTTAGTTCAACACCTCTGAGCTAAATTAAAGGTGATCTCAAAAGACCAGCATGAAAGAACCATTTAGTTTACAGAAGACTATAAAAAAATGGGAATTATGCACAAGCTGTGTTTCTACTCAGGATACCTTGTACAATAGAACAGTTACTTACGAAAAAGGAAGAAAAGATGAAGAAGAGCGATCGGAAGGTATGAACACTGAAAAAAGTACAGAAGGGACGGAAGGTTTAAGTCCCGAAGGCCCATTTACAGCTGAGGGAACCCAACAGTTTCCCCCAGGGAACGCCAGTCTCCATAGCATAGGATAGATATACCAAGTTAATCCACACCTGTGGCCTATCTTATGCCCCCTACGGGAACAAGATGATCCCTACGGGAACTTCGAGTACAAGAAATTTTCGAGCATTTCAGTTTTATTTACAATACGAATGCGGATATACTGACACCTCGGAAAATGTTATTATGAAATATGATTCTACATTCTAACGTTCAAGGATCTACTTGAATTTTAGCTCAATGCTAGCTGAAAACACCGACCTAAACCACCTCCACTAGAACTGAAACCAACATCCATATCCAAATTCTTAGCTGAACCACTCTACAGGGTGGGCCGTCAGTAACTGACCCTTTTAATTTGCTAATAAAAGGAAAACTATGAACGCTGGGAAGATGAAGCATGTTTTTGTTAAAGAATAACATTTTTATGGTTTATCAACGTTATGTTTATCACCAGCAAGAGAAACAATAACATAGCTGGGAGAGTGCTTTCCAAATCATTTGTGATTTCACGATTTGAAAACATCGCTTGGCCTCCTCTGTCTTCAGATTTGTCCCCATGCGACTTCTTCTCGTGGGCAACTTCAAGTCACGAGTTTATGTGACAAATCCAACAAATTTACAAGACCTTAAAAACATCATTTAGTAGGAAATAGCTAAACTCTCGCTTGATACACTAAGGAGCGTTATGGAAACAATAAAGAAAAGGGTCATAATTTGTCAAAAGTAGCCGGGGCAGGCATTTAAACATCATATTTAAAACACAGTGTTAATAAACCATAAAAATGTTATTCTTTCAAATAAGCAAGTTTCAACTTCCCAGCTTTCATAGTTTTCGTTTTATCAGAAAATTGAAAGGATCAGTTACTTCTGGCCCACCTTGTATAGCCAAGCCTTGATCTTCACTCCTGCATTGATATTCATCGCAACAACATTTTTATAGGCGCCGGGTGTTTGTGTGACTGATAGACCATTGTGTGCGCATTATCGTATTTGTTATAGGCGCGCTGCAGCCTCCCCGAGCGACGGAACCAAATGATAAAGGGGTAATGGAAGACGTGGTCCCTAAGGTCTTACTTTGCTGATTGCCCGGAGATTGAATACGCGTGAGCCGCCGAGGTGAGGGCTGGAGTGGGACCTTTGTTTGCGTGGGACACACAGCTGAGGTTGTGAGACCTGTGTTTCTTTCGTGGGACGCACCGCTGATGTCTGACCATCGCATCGAGATCACGGCTTTTTATCGTGTTGGTGATGGTTGAGGTTATGGTTAGCTAAGGTTATGGTTAGCTGAGGTTATGGTTAGCTGAGGTTATGGTTAGCTGAGGTTATGGTTACCTGAGGTTATGGTTAGTTGAGGTTATTGTTAGCTGAGGTTATGGTTAGTTGAGAGTATGGTTAGCTGAGATTATGGTTAGCTGAGCTTATGGTTAACTGAGGTCATGGTTAACTGAGGTTATGTTTAGCTGAGCTTATGGTTACCTGAGGTTATGATTAGCTTAGCCTATGGTTGGCTGAGCTTACGGTTAACTGAGGTTCTGTTTAGCTGAGCTTATGGTTAGCTGAGCTTACGGTTAACTGAGCTCATGGTTAGCTAAGGTTACGGTAGCTGAGGTTATGGTTAACTGAGCTTATGGTTAGCTAAGGTTAAGGTAGCTCTGCTTATGGTTGCCTGAGGTTATGATTAGCTGAGCTTATGGTTGGCTGAGCTTACGGTTAACTGAGCTTATGGTTGGCTGAGCTTACGTTTAACTGAGCTTATGGTTAGCTAAGGTTATGGTAGCTGAGGTTATGGTTAACTGAGCTGAGGTTACGAGGCAGGTGTTTCTTCATCGGGACGTACTGGCGAAGTTTGACCATCACATCGATGTTCACAGCTTTTTATCATGTGTTGGTACAGTGACAAAATGTTCCAGTTAACTCGAACTCAGCCAAATCATTATCGTTCAATGCTCGAATTTGGCTTGAGTTAAGCGAATTCGGTTCCGTGATTAAACAGAAACCGCAGTTCACAGGGTAATAAAAAAATGCGAAGGATGTCGTTCTTCTGGAAAATTTTGAAAATGTTGCACATATCACGAATCAGCAACGGCAGTCATAAGAGAATTCATGAGCTATGGTGCAGCTGTGTTAGAAAAACCAATATGTGTATGGATACCTTTCTAAAAAATCATTGCAACTTAAATCCTCATGTATTCCAAGTGTTCGTTCTTTAATCCGACCAAAGAATATCCACGAAGTGATCGGTTATCTATTTCGTTCTTATTATCAAAACCTTTCAGTTCAGAATATTGATTCAACATGCAAAAGAAGATCGCTCTAGTTTGAAGATTTTTTTTAAAGCTGCCTGAATTGAAAATGCTGACTGCGTTTCATTGCGAAACTCCCCTTTTTAAATGTTAAGTATTTTTCTTGAGAGGACAAAATTTTTCGTTCAAGCATTTCGCTGAACTCTCAACCTTGAAAGCATTCACGCGGAACGGTCTTGGTCGCTTCTCAGGGCCGCATCGAATCAAAAGAGCAATCCTTCTGAAAACGTTTTCTCGATTTTAATTCGAAGCCCTCAATTTCCGCCTCACAAGCCCGAAACCATTTCCATCAAACTCGCACACTTTGTTTGCCGTGAAAGCCTCAAACAGTGATCCTCCGTCACGATAGTTGTTCGGGAGAAAATTCTCGTCGACAGAATTCTCAGGGATTGAGAGTGTTGGAGCAATAACGCCGGTTCAGCGCTCACGGCCTCCCATAATGCAGTCAATATTTTAGAGCGCTCTTCAAACGGACGGATCTTTTGATGTCGCACGTGTCCAAGTCTTTGGTTTTGACGAGCGTTCATACGCGATATTGGGCCCGTGGCGAGGCCGCCGTGAAGATAATGGCAGACATCTGCGCCCGAAGAAAAATATGAATCGGGCACCGACCGGGAAGAAATTTTGGTGTACGATGTGAAGATAAAATGGACCTCTGCGCCGTAGTAACTTCCGATTTTGAAGATGTTGTTGTGTAAATGTGTGTTTTGTTACATTGATGGTATGGGAAGTATGTTAGGGTAAGTTTTCCAAGGAAAAGTTTGTTTAGTTTTTCACTTCAAACGTTATTTAAGAATCTACTTTTGTCCTACAACAAAGAAAAAGCACATTTGATAAGACGATCTCTTCAGTTTTTTCGATGAAAATAATAGTTTCCATGAGCTTTCATGAAACCCGTCAGTGACGTCATATTTTTGATGCATGTTTGCACTAATGGTATTAACGCGTTAACTGCGATGGGTTAAACTGAAATTTGATATCACTGCTTTACTTTTGGCGTGATGTTAAGCAGAGTATTTTAAATACTAGTGTTCCTCCTATAGACTTTGATTTCGAAGAAGTCAATTTGACTTATTTGATACATTATAACTTTCGTCAATATTTTTCACATGGCAGGTCAAAGACTTATGGTCCTGTAGCTTGATGCTGTATGGATATCCCCAGTTTAATGCAACGGTTTAATTATTGAGCGCTTTGATTGGTCGGGGAATTTATGAGTTGCTATCGATTTGTTAATTATCAAACAAATCATTGGTGTTGTAATTGGAAAACTGTTTCCAGTGCGTTGAAGGCCAAGACAATAATTTCCGACTGCCTCTGTGGTTTTCAATGGATATAAAATTTTTCGTAACTCTGGTACCTCGTCAGAACGTGATCTCTACCTGACACTAGCACGAGAAGATTTTAATAGGGCACAGATTTAACTGAAGGCTGTTTCGGATCCGTTTTATGTACTTCATTGAAGACTTGAGCACTCACGCTTGGAAGGAACGTCTTTTGAAATCAAAAGAGTATTAACTCTCGCTGATACATGATCATGATCATAAATTGCCGCTGACACATGATCATGCTTACATAAGCCATCATTGAAAAACAGTCACAGGAACATTAAGTAACCGCTGACATACGATGACTTGGACATTAACCATCACTAATATATGATCATAGTTGCTTCAGCATCCCCTGATCCACGCTCGTGAGAACGTAATCAAACTACCACCGATATAAACGCACGTTAGCTTGGCTACCACTGATATTTGTTCATGGGAACACAGTAGAACTACCACTGATATAAGCTCACGTTAACATAACTACCACTGATATAAGCTCACGTTAACATAACTACCAATGATATAAGCTCACGTTAACATAACTACCAATGATATAAGCTCAAGCTAACAAAACTACCACTGATATAAACTCACATTAACATAACTACCACTGATATAAGCTCGCGTTAACATAACTACCACTGATATAAGCTCACGTTAACATAACTACCACTGATATAAGCTCACGCTAACAAAACTACCACTGATATAAACTCACATTAACATAACTACCACTGATATAAGCTCACGTTAACAAAACTACCACTGATATAAGCTCACGCTAACAAAACTACCACTGATATAAACTCACGTTAACATAACTACCAGTGATATAAACTCACGTTAACATAACTACCAGTGATAAAGCTCACGTTAACATAACTGCTACCGATATAAGCTCACGTTAACATAACTACCACTGATATAAGCTCACGTTAACATAACTAACACTGATATATGCTCACGTTAACATAACTACCACTGATATAAGCTCACGCTAACAAAACTACCACTGATATAAACTCACGTTAAAATAACTACCACTGATAAAGCTAACGTTAACATAACTACTACCGATATAAACTCACGTTAACATAACTACCACTGATATAAGCTCACGTTAACATAACTACCACTGATATAAGCTCACGTTAACATAAGTACCACGATATTACTACCACCGGTATAAGCTCGCGTTAACACAACTGATATTTGTTCACGGGAATAATCTCGCAAATTACAGAGCGAGTGACGGATGCGACGTGCCAAGGCAGATGCAGAAGCTTCATTTGAGGTGCGCACGTCGCTGGCTGAACTCGGGTGTGAAATTGGGGCGTCACCTGCATGACAGGGGCAAGATGAGGGGTGAGGTGACGGGCGAGGTGAGGGGTGAAGTAACGGGCGGGGTTCTGGTTTATTGGTAGCTTATTAATATTCAACTTAACCTTAAAATGAGAAGTTAATCTTCATATTGCATAAAAATTATTGAAATTATAAAGTACTAGGCCTTCTCATTTTCTAACTTACTATATTTTTCTTCTAAAGCCTTTATTCGGTGCCTCTTAAAATGTGCCCATAGAGTTCCAAGGCTGGTAATGATTTTAATTTCGATTAACGCTTTGAGTGCGATATGGCCCACCGGTGGTCACGGAGGGGATTTTCATAACGCTGCTGACCGACCAGCAGTCACTAACTCTGTTTCGCTAAATGCTTAATGAGAACAGAATAAAGGCGTGTTCTCTCAAATTTTCGTTATTATAAAAATTGATCTATAAAATTAACAGTAATTTGAGCTGAATATTGAACTTCAGTTTAACCCGCCGCACTTACGTGTTAACTGACTGATACTTGGTATGACCTAAACTAAATTAAATGTGTTCTAATAAATGTTTAATTTATTGACGAATTCATTAATATATTTGTTTTCCTCCAAAATACTAACAATATTTGCCCGAGGTGACCCATTTTAGACAACCCGTCTTGCGATAGGCCCAACTCTAGCTGTAAAACCTGCTAGCTTAGCTCTGACGATCTTTAACACTTTGACCGCAACGTGTGTCACCGGTGGCCACGGAGGGGATTTTCATGATGCTGCTAATCGGCCAGTAGTTACAAGCTCAATTTTTATAAATAATTAATTAATTTTTATTAAATAAAGGTGTGATGCTGTTAATGTTTGCTATTTTCAAAATTGCTAACTATGATTGGCTTTTAATTTGAGTTGAATTTAACCAATTACCATTAAAGTGTTAAGTTGCCCTCCTAATGATCTGGGAAAAAACTGTTAGTCTAATAGATGTGTGTTGTAACATTGTGAAATTTACCTCATAATCTGGCGTGAAAATTATTGAAATCATAAAAGTATTTGATGGTAGGTAAATTTAAACTTATTAAGCGTGCTTTTTTTGCAGTTATGTTTGGCGATCGTATTAGAAGTCGAATTCTTGGGTCTGATCTTACTCTTTTGATAACTACATCTCCTCCCTTTTAATTGCGTCGCTTAACTCAAGTCTAACATAATACCAAATTAGAATTATACTCTAATTAGAGTGTACTAATTTTTGGAGTATTTGGTATATTTTAATACCAAATTAGAAGTATACTCTAATTAGAGTGTACTAAGTTTTGGAGTATTTGGTATATTCTAATACCAAATTAGAAGGATACTCTAATTAGAGTGTACTAAATTTTAGAGTACTTGGTATATTCTAATACTAAATCAGAAGTAAGAAGTAATACTCTGCTAACATGAAGGAACGTGTCTAATTGATACAAGTTGCGACATCCTTGACATTATAACCTCTTAGGACGCAAATCATATTCTTACTCAATTAGTGAAGCGAGTCGTGAAGTGACGAGTGCAAGCAAAGTTGTCATACTCGATTTCCAGAATGCTGCCATGTCATTCTACCTTATATGCAGAGTAAAGAAAAATTAGTTGGACAATGGACGTGATCGTATTAACTCGACGAGCGAAATTAAGTTAATTAAACTTAGGTGACTTGGAAACGGTAACTTGCTTGTGTCCAATAAATGCATTGTAATAGAAAGTGACGGATGCAGTTCTCAGGACGAGAGGAAATGCTTTCGTTATTTTTTAATGTTGAGAATAAAACAGTAATTATCATTTACAACGTTCGCTGACCTTCATGCCGACCTGAAGTTTTTTGGGTGGACTAACGTTACAGTCTGTACCGCTACGACAATGTATATTGTTTGAAAACCCGACCACTGACCTAAAATTCCTAGCTGAAAGACAGGTTCCTCTTTTAATATTTTACACCTCTCCGCTTTTTCGTCTCTTTTCATTTTGTCGAGAGAGATGAATTCAAAAACATATATGAACATAACACAATACAGTGAAAGTTGAGATGTATGAAACCATGGAGAAAAGAGACAAGTTGTGTTCTTCCATGAAGTTGATACGTAAAAATCTACTTTTTTCAACAGTGAATTTAATTTGAAGTTCACATTGAATGTTGTGAAAATTTCATAGCCGGAAGAAAAACGTGTTGACTATGAAAGGTGAATTAATAAGAATAAAATATTAGAGCAGAAATTAGAAAAAGAACTAATATATTGAGCTTATAAAAAATAAATAGAAATAGGACTTTTTTGTAGTTTTTATCAAAATATCGAAGATGTGTCCAAATGATACTATGAGTGGATCAGTTTATTCAGTAAATGAATTTGAATTTCTGCCTGCAAAAATCACTGGCATAACATGTCTGCTGCAGCTCATAGTGTGCATGTGATGTGTGACGAACTTTTTTAACACTTTGAAAGCAATGAGTTAAACCTAAGTTCAATATTGAACTCAAATTTAAAGTCACTTGTGGTCAGCATTTAAAAAAAATTAACTGGATTATGCCATCATTTACGTAACTTTAATTGAGTTTATTTGAAATTTGAGTTTGTGACTACTGGTCGGCCAGCTCCATCATGAAAATCCCCTCCGTGGTCACCGGTGGCGCACGTTGCGGTCAAAGCGTTAAAGTAACTAATTAAAGAAACCAATAACTGCTGCTGCTGCACAACAACTGTTTCAGGACAGGTATAGCACCATAAAGGACACGGTTAGTTAACTTATATTTCAATCGCAACACCAAAAGCAGAATACATAGAGCGAAAAAGTCTGCGAAACAAACAACTACTTACAAATTAAAGTCTGAAATGCGGATATTCCTTCTCATTTCAAAAATTATCCCAACATACAAGCATAAAAAAATATTTGGTGAGCCCAACGTTCGCAAATACGCTGAATCATATTCCCAAGCGGTACGATATCATATTTCTATTCAAAAATCTTAACGGGAAACAATGAAAATATATTAATTCCAGTAGAGTGAATTTGAAATTGCTCAATTTCTTCCAAAGAATCAATCAAAATATGTCAAAGAGAACATGCCAATGAGCGAGTGCAACTATGACGCAAGTTGCACACCAACTACCTAACAGATCATGAGATTTTCAAACGAAAACTCAAAGCTATTGAACAAAAAGTTTTTTCCAAAAATAGCACTTTCAAAAGCGTACATTGCACAATCTCTGAAAAGTTATTAATGTGCGTTCATTGAACCACATCCTATAGAGCATCAAATTACAGTTCAATCAGTCTCATACCTGTTATGTTGGTAATATTAGAAAAAGTGATGACAAACCAGCTTCCGTTTCATATGGATCAATCACACATACTTCATCGCAATCAGCATGTTTACTGAAAGACCTCCAGTACTCAGGAGACTTTGCTTAACATCACATAAAAATGTAAATAATATTGATCAAAATATTTAACTGTCTTACTACTGCTTGATCTCTCCAAAGCGTTCGATAGCGTTGATCATAAAAAAAAACTCCGGCAAAAATATCAAACCTCAGAATAAACATGCAATGATCGGAAAGCTACCTACTGAACTGCATTCATTGACTGTGGTTAAATAACAAAATGTCACCTTCCATACTAAATAACTTTGGCGTTCCCCAAGGTTCAATCCTTGACCCGCTCCTATTTTATATTGTTACTAATGATTTCCCCACCATGCAGGCAAACACAGAATTTCAATGTGCGCTAGTGATGTCTAAATTGCCTTGAAAAGTGCAATAGTTGATTTTAAAATACACAAGTCAGGACTGAAAGCCTTCTAAAGAACCTAAAATCGTAGTGCAACTAAATGGTGCAAATAAAATGCAATGCGTTATTTTGAATCACAGAATGCGATAAGAAAATCCCCAAAACTCATACTGACGTTCAGAGACTATATAATCGAGCCTGTCGACAAGGTAAAAACCTTAACGTTTGGTTTGACAAAAATATGTTTTAAACCGCACGTGGCAACGACATGCAACCAAATTACCTGTTACTGCTACCAAAGAGCAGTAGATTATGAAACCACAATTCGGATCATTTATAATCTATGGGTAGAAATTGTGTAGTTATTTATCATTTTTAAGTGATACCAATCTGTCGCCGTATTTTGTTTTATTTTTTGGTTCTAAGCCTGTGTGTTATTTTTATAGTGAATACCGAGAAATGAGAAACCTAAAATATTTTTACTGTTTTCCGACCGTAACGCAATTTTTTTTATGTTTCGGTAAGAAATTTAGCAGCTAGTTTATTTTTTTGCATTTTTTAAATCCTAATTTTTTTCTTTCAACAGCACTGCCCAATGCAGGAACAAAATGAAGTGTTTCAATTTCGCATAAAAAGTTGAGAGTCATGACGATTACATTCGCTAAAAGCTCTGAGACAAGTTCGTATTGAAGTTTTAATAACAAATTACTATATATTTCAGTAAATAATATATGTATACTCTCCCATAGTTTCGAAAAGACATCTATCGCTTGCCCAGAAAGCGTCACACTTATCTGTAGCCCAATTTGTAAATAGACATAAAAAAATAAGCGTAGTACGAGTTTAGGATTCACATACAAATCATCTCACT
This sequence comes from Morinoia aosen, assembly GCA_030386875.1. NCBI lineage: Eukaryota > Metazoa > Arthropoda > Malacostraca > Amphipoda > Talitridae > Morinoia > Morinoia aosen. The sequence continues at coordinate 45,261,565 of CM059577.1, read as the reverse complement.
CATCGTTGATGAAAAAGTTTCGAAATTCATTTCTGCAAGTTTAGTTATATATTTGTTTTAGATATGCGTGTTTGTGTCATGTTTTTTATTAATAACTTTTGGATAACCTTTGTCCTATACTTTAAAATCATTCTATTAGACACTTTAATTTGCTACTTTCATTTCAGTTAGTCTTTTCTTTTTCTTTTAACTTATACCTAACTTCCTCCGAACCAATCTCCAGTAGTAGCGAAGTAATTTTAGTTTCCAGTCCTCTTGTTTAGGGTAAAATATGCAAGAGAATATTTTCTTATTGTTTCTCCAAATAATACAATTAAACCTTGACTCAGCAAAAAGACAGGTTAAGGAATACCAATGATCAGAATAAAAGACAGGTAATAGAAAGCGACAGATGAAATTCCCAGGACGAGAGGAAATGTTTTTGTTATATGAATAAATAGCAGTAATTAAGAGTGTAATCTATTATGGTTTATCAATCAATTAAGGATCTTTACGCGTCTATCAAGAAATCTTCAGAATCCAATTTATAGACAACATTTCATGCACTGATTTTTGGGGAAATTAACATTTTTTCTTTAATTCCCTCTTTCTTTCTTTCTTCAATTTTGGGAAATTACTGTGCGTTAAGACAACAGTAAGACGAAGCACAATTATTGTCGAGCTATGTAATGTGAACGAAAACTTCTGAAAGTGCTAAAAAAACTCTTGTTTGACTTTTGTAATTGGGATTTACGTTGCTGCATGTGTGAAAAGTGCTTATGTAAACTATTTTTTATATTTTTATTTATTTATAATATTTTTGGGTTCTATGATATTACAGTTGTAGAAAGTGCCTTTGCAGGAGTGAAAAGTAGCGTTTAGAACTATGTTGTTGCAGTTGTAAAATGGGCCTTAGCAGTTATGAAAAACACCGTTTTGAACAATGTTGTTGCATTTGTAAAATGTGACTTTGCAGTTGTGAAAAGTAGCGTTTTGAACTATGTTGTTGCAGTTGTAAAATGTGCCTTAGCAGTTGTGAAAAATACCGTTTTGAGCAATGTTGTTATACTTTTGAAGAGTGTTATTGCGAGTTATGGTGCTGCAGTCAAGAAGAGTACTTTAGTGAACAACGCGCACCATCAGTTTCAGAACTTTTACCGAACACACATTTCAAACACAAGTACGCCCCAGAGATCTTTGAGTGTTAAATATTTCTTGTATTTTCAAATTTTGTTGTTTGAACCTACACACACATTTCAAACAAAAAAGGCGTCTCAGAAATCTTTGAGTGTGTGCCGAATTCAACATGCACCACATCAACCGTACTTCATTACAGATGTTGAAAGAGCCGTTGAGTGGTGCCCACTCAACACGCACCACATCAACCGTACTTCATTACAGATGCTGAAAGTGCCGTTGAGTGAGTGCCTACTCAACATGCACCACATCAACCGGACACAATAACCCGCCATGGATTCATCAGACCAGCTGACCCTCAACACACCTGCAGCCTCCACATCAGGCGGCGGTTCCGACTCAACTTCTCCGATTCTCATGCAAATTCGGCGGTGTGTTTCTTGCTGAAGGACTTGTGTTTGGGGCGCTGCTGATGTTCAGCAGACGTAGCGGCAGCTGCCGTGATAACAGCCGTAGCGGTAGTGGCAGTAACAGCCGTAGCGGAAATAGCATTAACAGCCGTAACCGAAATAGCAGTAACAGCCGAAACTAGGAAGTAAAAAACAGCCGTAGCGGCACTGGCAGTAACAGCCGTAACGAGGGAGTAAGAAACAGCCTTAGCAGCAGAGAGAGTAACAGCCGTAACAGAAGTAGCAGTAACAGAATAACGAGGAAGTAAGAAACAACCGTAGCGATAGTGGCAATACCAGCCTTAACGGAAGTATCAGTAACAGCTATAACCAAGAACGGCAACAGCACAGCTGCAACGGCAGTAGCAGTAACAGCCGAAACGGAAGTAGCAGTAACAGCCGTAACGAGGAAGTAAGAAGGTAGTTACACAGTAAAAAGGACAAAAAGAACGATAGTAAAAGCAGTCGATGTTGATGCGATACCAGCACAAGCACCCTGAGAATAAAGTGTACAGAACACCTAAGGCTTTAACGGAATTTGTTTCTATGAAACTCATGAAAGGAAAGTATACGAGGAAGGTAGCGTAATCTGAGTAATATACTCTTAATTGGTTACATATCATTGTGTTATAGCATGTATATTTTCTCGATTTGTTGGACTGAGAAAGTGAAATACTCACGAAAAAAATTTCGAGCAGGAATTGGCGCTGATCACGCCACTTGTGTTGACGCTGAATAATCGGATAATATCGCTGGAAGGAAGAACGTTAGGCTAAACTTCGATGTACTGTAAAAATCACGGTTGAAAAAACCAAACCTTTTTCACAATTTTTAAGCGATTTAGTATGTTTGCGTAGAACTGGCTTCCAAAGAATGTAATGAGTAAAAAATACGTAACGATGAGGTAATTCCCTACTGACTGATATACGAGTGTGCATGTAAGATACTGAACCGTACAATAGATTAATTCTGATATATGGTTCCGGTATCATATATACATACATCAGTCAGTGGATACATGTTTTGTGGACACCTTGTATAAATAGTAGACGGAGATGGTAGTTGAAAATAGTAATAGTAGATAAATAGTGTTCGGAGATAATAGTAGATAACAGTAATTATAGATAAATAGTAGTCATAAATAGTAGTAGTAGTAGTAATAGTAGATAAATAGTAGTCAGAGATAGTAGTGGATAGTGGTAGCAGTAGATAAATAGTATTCGGATATAATAGTAGATAATGGTAACAGTAGATAAATAGTAGTCGGATTTAATAGTAGATAATAGTAATAGTAGATAAATATTAGTCGTAGATAATAGTAGATAATAGTAATAGTAGATAAATAGTAGTTGGAGATAATAGTAGATAATAGTAATAGTAGATAAATAGTAGTTGGAGATAATAGTAGATAAATAGTAGTCGGATATAATAGTAAATAATATTAATAGTAGATAAATAGCAGTCATAGATAATAGTAGATAATAGTAACAGTAGATAAATAGTAGTCGGAGATAATAGTAGATAAATAGTAGTCGGAGATAACAGTAAATAATAGTAATAGTCGATAAATAGCAGTCGGAGATAGAAGTAGATAATAGTAGACAAATAGCAGTAGGAGATACAACCCGAAGTCCAGGGCCGCAGCTGCCAGCGTTGCGAGGGACAAAGCAGGATTTACAGCCCACATTAGGCGCCTCTTTGTGCATATTAATAAAACACAACGTCACCGCCTCCTTTATTTATGACTTCATACATTACGTCCCAAATTATGAGCTGTAAACACTTGGCGCTTTGTGGCTGGACGATGAGCCTGCCGGCCACATTATTCCTCCTCTATTTGTTTCGCGCTGAGCTCTTCTGTGTTTTGTTTCGTTTTGTTTCTAGTAAGAGCTTTAACACTTCGTTCTAGAAATGTAGTAGCATCAATGCTTCCTATTTTAGCACCAGCTTTGAAATTTATGGGTATCGAAAATCATTGTTTTCCAGTCGACAGTGAAAAGTCATTTCATTTTAAAAATAGCATCTATGTTTCCTATTTTGGCACCAGCATTGAAATTTACGGGTATCAAAAAATTATCTTTTGTTTTGTTTTTCAGTTGACAATGATGAGCTTTAGCTTTTCATTCTAAAAATACAGTAGCATCAATGTTTCCTATATTAGAACAAACGTTGAAATTTATGAGTGCCTAAATCGCTCCTCTTTTTACTCCTGTATTTAGTCTACTTATTTACTAATATCTCCGACTACTATTATCTACCGTTACTGTTATCTACTACTACCCCCGACAAATGTTATAAATATTATGGTATAAAAGAAGCCCATTTAAGTGCCCGTCAAAAAGGTGTTGGTGTTTAGCCCAAGCTTATTTCGAGACTTTGAGCCAATGCCTCTAAGCGCGTTATGAATAAAGGGTTTAATGCGAGGTGAGGTGAGACGCGGCGAGAGGAAAACGTAGTTTCTAAAATCAAAAATATAGTTAGAGTGTTTTGCAAAATTTGACGAATGGAAGAAGCGATGAAATAAAGCTCTCGAAAATTAGTGTTTATACATAGGAAAAATTTTTTAAAATAAATGTTATTCTTATGCAACAGCAAACTTACAAAATTATCTGAGTTTTATTAGCAGGCTTGTCTACCTTCGCTCCGTTGGACGAGGTTTTTTAATAAACTACAAGTGTATACGACCCGTCAAAAATGACGGGTTTCGATATTTTCTTTGAAAAAATCTTGCAAATGTGCATGACAAACAAAGATACCATCCTAATAATTTCTACGATTAAAATATTCTGGTATTTGTGCTCTGGTGAAACTCGTATCACAGATACGGTCATTGAGCGTCCTTTAAGAGCGTCACAGAGAGACGGACGAACCAATATAATGTGTTCGATGAGATTTTCATTGTACTAACATAAATAAATTATGCACAAGAAATATACTATTTATATATACAAAAAATATTTATATAATATATATTTTTTTTATTCGTACAAATTTCAGGAGACGCGTGGCTTTTTATAATATAGTTTTGAATTTTAAGGAATTTCAATCTATAAGCCGCCCCAAGCGGAGCTTAACTTTTTTGAACGTCGATTGCAAGGAACTATGAAACGGAAAGCGCTAGGGATAAGTTCAAACGATATGGGAAATTTTCGAATTTTATTTATTAATTAAGCACAATATACATTATCTTCTGGGTGACCACCATGATTATGTGAGTAAGCACGAGCCTTTTTAGTTGCACAGTTCATACCCTCAGTGTGAGTTTATTTACGGACATTCTAAAATGGTTTTTATAAATTTTCAGACCAAAACTTTTATGCCGATTTTATCAGGGCTTCTTTGATCACTTAAAATATTCCTGTAACTTTCTTATGCGTTAATAATTACTCCACCACCTTGGAAATAAAGCTGTGTTTGCTCGCTGCACTTTTGTGTAGCAAGTCATTTTGAGGTATAAAATTTCCAATTTGAACCAGACGTTACATATGATTCTTCGTAGACTAGATACCACTCTCAGAATAATTTCAAATCCCCACTATCGTTCAGAATTATTCCTAACTGCTTACGGTTTACAATTTTCTTGGTATCGATTTGCAAAAAAAGAGCGAATACCTTATGGGTACACTACATTGTACAATTTATTATATTATTATACTATTATATTTTATTATTATAAAAAGTTATTATATTTTATATTGTAAAAAGTGAACAGTGTTAATAATAATTGTAGTCAACAAAGCTTACTGATTTGTCACGATGAATTTATTAATTCATTTTTGAATTTATTTCATTTTTCAGAGTTGCTTTCCTTCCTTTCATCCGACAAGCGAATACGCCCGATATCCCCCAAAATTGGTGGTCATGAAACTGAGACTGTACACTTTTTGACAGCAATTATTGCATTACAAATGATTCAGTGTAGTTATTACACTTTTCGAATATGTTCAGTGCTATTCCGGTTCAGGAGCAATTCTCGGATTTGTACAAATGTTATAAAACGAAGTTTTTAAAAAAGAAGTCGTCTGAAGGTATGTAGCGCGGTGCGAATTCGGATGAAATTAACCATTTGATTTGTATGAAATCATCCATCATACTACATAAAAGAAACCCATTTGAACGTTAGCGTGAAATAATAATTCAGTATCGAACCATATGAACTCGAAGAGAACAAAAACCCAACTATTTAGGAACGGACCATCTGAGTAAACAGGGGAAGGGATTCATAAGCGTACAACTGGCGAGGGCGAACTGAACACGCAAGCAAAAGACAAGGACGCAGCACGACGAGAAATAGAAGAGGCCGAGTCATATAACGGCCAGAGGCAAAGCTCATTGGACCAGTTGGCGGCCTGAGGTGCCCGTAATCTGCTTAGGAGCCGCACCAACACGCCTGCTTATTGGCTGGCCTGCACCCCCTAGCATGTGTCATAAACACGGTAGGGGAAACGAGGTACGGTCATTTCTATGGGCGAAAATACACCTCCTCTTGTTCGGCTGGCCAATAGAACGGCTTCGTTCAAAACTAACTTCATGACGTCACCGTTGCGACGTGTCGTTAGGCCAATATCGGTGCCAGATTTGGGATAGCGGTGTTGTCAGATGCAATATGAGGGCTGCTATTGGTTCGTTCCCGTGACGACATCATTGCGACGCGGTCGACAAAAAAAACTCTGGTTTGACGCTACCTTGTTTCTTCTACCGTGACTTGAGCTCAGTTTTGGTAATACACACCCGCCAGATTTTCAAACACTTTACATCGTTGATTTAGTTTGAATATTCCAACCCAGGTTTGCTGCAGGGATCTCACAGCTAGGTGTGTTTGCTCATGCCAGTTTGGGTTGTGATGAAACAGAAGCACAGTAAACCAGTTCTAAGATCTAAGAGTGAAAAAACCATTGATTTAACGTAATATCTGAGCAAGCACATCATCATCTGAAATAATAAACAACAATTTATCGATTTATGAACCGAAGGAAATGCACGTTTAGTAGTTTTTAATTCCTTAGCAGAGACTCATGATTATGCCCCAGTTCGATAAATATAACTTTCGGCAATAAATTTATTTGCAAGACAAAACATATAGCGAACAGGATATGACATCGATAACACTTTGCACACAGAAATTTTTCTTCGTCCCTTTTTTTCTTGAATCGGTTTGTCAAGTAGCTTTCATTTTGTAAAGTTACACCATAAACTAGGACAAATTTTGAACATTTTTGATTTCAATAATATTTTTTACTACAGCTCATTGATCATGAGCGTTTGGCTGATGAGAAAGTAATACTCGTGGGACTTATTTGGGCCAAACTCCAAGAAGAATAAAATGACACAGCGAGAGTGGGCAAAAAGCACAGAAAGTTGAGGTCTACAAAATAGTTGAGTGATAAAGTGCATGTTTGATGACTTCTCGCGAATTGCTTACGTTTTCTATTCGTTAATTTCTTAACATTAACACTTTGGGTGCGACGTGAGCAGCCTGTGGTCACTGAGGGGATTTTCATAATGCTGCTGAACGATCTATCTTTTTGATGTTGGTTATTTTCGAAATTGATCTCGTGTATTAACTTTAATTTGAGTTGAATACTGAACTTCAGTTGAACCCGCCGCACATTCTGAGTGACTCACTACATGGGTTTGCATCATGAGTCTCTTCATGAGACTCAAAGGAGAAGTAAGAGAAAAGCGGGTGAGAAAAGGGAACCTCTGAGCGATCGTGTTAGGAAGGGAAGGTTGCTGCTCCCGAGGACCGAAGTCTCGAAATTTAAGGAATACCTTTTAAGATATAATTAACGGCTGGATGTGGGCCCGTAAATATTAACCTTTACATCCAACTCTTGATTCGTCAAGCAAACAAGAACTTGGTAGCGCTAGCCGAGTTTTCAACGCAGGTGTTTCATTCGGGGTTGGTGCGAGTCATGAGGTTTGAATATAACCAAACATATAAATATAACTTATGAATATACTGCAGACGAAAAGGAGAGTACGTGCGAGGCATCAGACGCACAAAAAACACAAACAAAAGAACGTCCAACCACGAGACAACAAAACAGCCCACCTCACTTGAGGGCCCTTAGAACGAGCTCTACTATGAAATACAGTATGTCAATACTCAATGAGTGAAATATGTCAATACTAGATAAATGTGAGACTTGAGAAGGATAGGAAAGCCTTTAAAGAGGGGAACCGATTTTATTACATTTCGGCAACCTCCTGATGTGCTGGTTAAAGATTAAAATCACGCCAACATCCGCGTGACCGACAACTGGCAGTCCAACATTACTGGAAGAAGAGAATGCAGGTAAGTAGTGTCGTTACCAATTTATTTAGAAGTCTTTAATTTCAGATATTACGACAAGCACATACCAAAGGACATTTTAAATCCCTACATAACACACCCATGAAACAGACTGGTTTGGCCTCGAACCACTACGTAGGTGAGTTTTATTAAACATCACAGCTCAGGCGACAGGTTCAACGTACAAGTGCGGTGGACAACAATAGGGCTGGGTTTTTAAAACAATTGACTGGACAGGCTCCCTGTTCTAATATCTTTTTCCTGACGAACTGCAAAACGAGTTTGATGCTTTTTTCGGCTGATGTTAAAGTAAATGGATGTGTGAAATTGGATGATTTGAATGGATATATGCATTGGATTTGGATATATGAAACGAAGTATTTTATACCATGTGTAATATTGTGAGGTCATAGTATCAATGTGTTCTGTGACTCAATTTTCATTGTATTTTTATAGGAAGAATATTCCAACACCTGCGGCCGTTTTGATACCGTTTTTGAAGTAATTTTTCATACTAGACTCCGCTGTAAATAATTGCATTCCTCCCATTGGAAGTTGAGAATTTCTTCCTTGGAGTTTAATTTTTGACTTTAAGTTGGCGGGAAAGAAGAGTTAGCTGGAAAATTATTTCTTGAAATTACCATGATCTTCGTATATTAACAATTAATTTACGGCCAATGAAAAAAATGAAATTTCCATACTCAGTTTTACTGGAACTTTACATTCTTTTTAGGATTTTCTCCAGATAAGCCCCGCCACTACTGCAACACATAAGCTCACACACTTATAACTTTCGAAATAATGCACCCATCGACTTCAAATTACTCTCACCCAATAGATTGAAAAAAATTTTCGCTTGAGAGTAATTTGAAGTCCATAGGTGTATTATCTCATTTTATATTGATCAATCTCATTTGATATTGATGAGTTTTTTACTGAATCTTAGTCGAATAGTTCTCTTCCATTTTATCTGTAAAACAATTTCTTGCATCTTACATGTACATGAAATGAGGAATCTGATAAAACCGTGTTATATGTTCCTAAAAAGTTCTTTTCGAGTACATGAAATATGCCTGGAGATTTGAACACTTCACCCCCCTTACCTTGCCGTCGCTTACGAGTTTTCCTTGAACTCTATATCCTCCAGTCTCACGAAACTCTTCGACGTCGCAATAATTCTTTTATCGAGGAGATCCTTTTTTGAGTTCCACCGAGCTTTGTCAAGATTTAGAGCTCTCCCTCAAAATTGTCAAAGCTTTCACTTCGTATTCTTGTAAGGTGTTTTGCATTTTTAGGGTGAATAGTCAGTCGCAGCAGGCCGAAAATCCGAGGGCGATTTTGGCCGCAACGTGAAGACATGCTCGATTCGGGCGGGCCCCGAAAATATTTACATATCTCATTCCTGTAGAGAAGTCGTTTAGAGTTTGTCCAAATAATGCTTGAAATGTGCGAGCATTTGCATGCATGGAGCCACCTCGGAGGGGAGGCCGTCCAATGGCATCCGAGTTTCTCTACTTACAGAACTGCGTCGGCTTAAAACGAAGCCCCTTGGCTATACCTGAGGGTTGCACTCCGTACGAATAGCATTGTGGCGCACGACCGGGTAGTTACTTGCGCAAGTGCTCTGAAATGTTGCCTTAGGACCTTTTACGTGACGGTCACGGGTCTGTGCGAATATCCGAGCTAGAAAAAGTATTTTTAGAGCAACTTGTGACGATGATTGTGTGTGGTTGTTGATTGTTTCTCCATCACGCACCTAGCATTCACCCCAGCCCACACCCCACCACATACCCCACCACACACCCCAGCACACACTTCCCCGCACACCCCAACATACACCCCACTGGGTGAGAGTTGTTGTGAGAGTTGTGGTGAGAGTGAGTTGTGGTGAGAGTTGTGGTGAGGGTTGTGGTGAGGGTTGTGGTGAGAGTTGAGGTGAGAGGTGTGGTGAGAGGTGTGGTGAGAGGTGTGGTGAGAGTTGGGGTGAAAGTCGTGGTGAGAGTTGAGGTGAGAGTTGTGGTGAGAGTTGTGGTGAGGGTTGTGGTGAGAGTTGTGGTGAAAGTTGTGGTGAAAGTCGTGGTGAGAGTTGAGGTGAGAGTTGTGGTGAGAGTTGTGGTGAGAGTTGTGGTGAGAGTTGTGGTGAGAGTTGTGGTGAGAGTTGTGGTGAAAGTTGAGGTGAGAGTTGTGGTGAGATTTGAGGTGAGAATTGTGGTGAGAGTTGTGGTGAGAGTTGAGGTGAGAGTTGAGGTGAGAATTGTGGTGAGAGTTAAGGTGAGAGTTGGGGTGAGAATTTAGGTGAGAATTGTGGTGAGAGTTGAGGGGAGAGTTGTGGTGAGAGTCGAGGTGAGAGTCGAGGTGAGAGTTGTAGTGAGAATTGTGGTGAGAGTTGTGGTGAGAGTTGTAGTGAGAGTTGTGGCGAGAGTTGTGGTGAGAATTCTAATGAGAATTGTAGTGAGAGTTGTGGTGAGAGTTGTAGTGAGAGTTGTGGCGAGAGTTGTGGTGAGAATTGTGGTGAGAGTTGTGGTGAGAGTTGTAGTGAGAGTTGTGGTGAGAGATGTGATGAGTCACAGTGGGAGTTATGGAGAGGCCGAGTGAGGTAGTTACAGCAAGTAAGGAGCTCGCACCGGAGATACAGAAGTGAAAGCAAAGTATGGCAGTGTTGTATAGCAGAAGTGGTGCGTTGGATGAGTTTTGAGTCTAGAGCTACATGTATATGATCGAATAAACAACATCCAATAAATAACCGATCTGCATTTGATCGAATAAATAACATCGAATAAAAAACCGATACACATATGATCGGATAAACAACCGATACACATATGATCGGATAAACAACCGATACACATATGATCAAATAAATAACCTATACACATATGATCGAATAAATAGCCGATATGTTTATGATCGAATAAATAAAATCAAATAAATAAACGATAAACACATGATCAAATAAACAACATAGAATAAATAACCGATAAACACATGATCAAATAAAAAACATCGAATAAATAACCGATACGCATATGATCGAGTAAATAACTGTATCCAACTGTGAAGAAGAGAAATGGAGCTATTTCTACCAGTGTTAGTTTCAAGTTCTGTCACAATACCAATTTTGAAAAGGCGGTATATGAGTCATACGCCTTGGCGCGGTGATATTCATGTTGCATCATCGATAATTGAGCTGGGTTTGAATAACCAAAGTATTTTTACCAACGATTTGTTAGAATTTTTGTAATTTCAATCGGGTATTTTAATGTCCAGGAAAGTCCTTGTTGCTTGAGTTTAAAAGGCTGTATGTTGTGTGTGCCCTACCCGTATTTAAACAAAAAGAGATAAAATAGCGTTGATGGTGGGATGCCCTAGCAGTCGCTGAACTTATTCGGACCCGCAAGTAGCCATACTCAAATATGTCCATTGTACTAGACATGAGATACCATCTACTGGTGTATCACTTGTGATAAATGAATTGTTAAACAGTTAAAATATATTTTCTCGAACTTGCATCAGATCTAATGTGATGTTATTCTGGTATTTTTGTAACTGCTAGCAATTGTATGCTAGTATTTAAATGGCAACTCATTTGATAACATTCTGATACTTGAATAACTTCTTGCAAACTGATTTCATTATCACTGACTCCCACTCAGCAAACTCGACTCCGTCAGTTCGCCATGCGTGGCGGAGATCGTTTTAGAAAGGGAGTTTTATTGTTATTTTAGATCTGTTTTATTTATGCATTCGTTGGAAATATTGTTCATCAGGAAACATTTTTTTGTAGTTGTTTTTGAAAATATTATGTATAATATTTGTGTACTGTATAAGATATGCTTTATTAGAAAACATTATTTATTGTATTTTGGAAAATATGTATTTACTCTACATTTGTTTTTATATGAAATTATATTTTATTGGATTGGAAATACGAGGAGTTTAAGGAGCGAAGATTCCGATCATTATTTGTTTTGCAAAGTATGGGAAATTTGAAATTTTGAGCACTGATTGCAATTATTACAATGCATGTGGCGTTTATTTGTTTATGTACGCTCTGAAAATGAAGTCGTTTTTTGTAAATGACTTGCTGGTATTTCTTTTCTTTTATTTCTGACTTTGATATCTGACGTATTTCTCTACGAATATTCTCTTTCGCTTTACCCGCTCTGAAAATAGAATTCATCAATTTCTAAACTTTTTCATTTAATCTAATATTTTCAACAAGAAGATGGTTTTTATTTATGTTCAGAGTGAGGTTCCCAAAAAATCAAGAACCGTCCAATTGGTTCAATGAATGCCTCTTAACTCCATACTAAATGGTGCCTTCGTGCTTCCTCTCTTAGAACATCTTTGTCGTGGTGAGGAAAGCTGAAACTAACTTATAATCTATCAATTATAATCGCCGTCATAGACAATAATTTCTTCCGCCAATAGTCACTCATCACCGTCATGAAGATGCAACTGATATATAAAACCAAAATTTTGGGTGATTACTCCTCATGAAGCGCCAATTAATGACGCTCAAATCCTCCCAAATTGCCAACACTAACATAAAAAACTGTTCAATTGATTTTGTCACTTCAAATCTACCAATTGAAACATGCCGACTTGATCGATGTTTGATGATAAATTCGATCAACTCTTTTCAATTTGAGCCAATTATAATTGACGTGAAAAATAAGTGCAAGAAACACCCATCATTTGAAAATGTTACAGAGTCGCAACGAAACGTACTTTTGTTCTCGCTAAACTCATAGTCATTTCTCATTTTGTCTGACTCACGGTATAAGATGGCTTCACGCCCTTTATTCTAGAGCAGTTTTTCTTTCAATGTACCCTTAGTCATCACTTCCTACTGGTGAAATTTCAGTGGAAATGATCGTTTCGTGTAGCTAGACGGGCTCTGCCGAAATTGTTCTTTTGTGGATCAGTTTGCAAGGCAAGCCTAAGGCGCTGACTCTGCGTTTTCTTGGCTTGTAGCAGCCCCGGCAGCTTCCTCGAAAAACATTTCCAAGTCAGCCCCAAAGGAAAGTTGCCCTCCTTTTAAAAGGTAAGACTGTTTTTCTAAGCCAGCCTTGAATTCGGCCCGGGATTCAGGGACTCTATTTTTTTTGCCTCGAGCGGGAGCGGTTCGTCCAGAAGAGATAACACCTGCACAGGCTGCCCGCCAGACCGGAGCTAGCGATACCGTCGTGTCTTCAACGTGGCTGGGATTTGCATTTCACTTCGCCCTGAGCTCCCGAAGATTTCGGTTTCTTGTTGCTTTATAGAGTGGAGCGCAACACTCGACGGCAGCCTCAGCTCGTAACTTACCTGGCCTCGAGTTCGTCCATGCTTGAATGAGGTCGGAAAATTCGACTGTTCGGTGCCCGCAAAAAAAGTATTAATTCTACTGTAAAAATTGTACTGTATGGTCGGAAAATTCTACTGTTCGGTGCTCGCAAAAAAGTATTGAAAATTCTATTGTACAAATTTTACTGTACGGTCGGAAAATTCTACTGTACGGTGCCCGCAAAAAAGTGCATATTTTCGGAGCAATGAAAATGTACTCGCGGTTTCGCGAGGGTACATTTTTATTGAATCTAAAATGTGCACTGTTTTTGTGGGTACTGTAGCTTCGAACGTTAAACCTGCTTTTCGATGAGGTTTTAGGCCGCGACGTTCATTCGCGGTGCAAATACACCATCTTCATGAAGCTCAGTACAGGTAATTTTTTGAATATATGTTTACCCTCGTACCTACGAACATGCATGTATTTCACGTATCAAGTTATGTGTATACAGCAACATTCACATCAAGGAACCAAACGATGGTGTCTGATGAATCTCTCTACTTGAAATAATTTCAAGATTGTCAAGCTAGGGATGCAGAGCGCAGCATTCGGGTCGTAGCTCACCATATTTCAACGTCACAATTACCGCAGCCATGACAACATTTTAAATGCAATTCTGAACCTCCAGTCCTGAGGCTGAAGTTCCACATATCCTGCTTTCTCTGAGGCAGCATCCATTATCATCTCTGGAAATGGCTGGAATAAAGCTTTTCCTAGGAGAGGGTGACAAAATTCAGCGAGATTCTGCTTTTTCAGCAGATATGGCGGCTGCTGAGGCAGAATTTCGACGCAGACTTCCGAACGGGACAAACATTTTCGTTTTATCACCTGCCTTGAAATTAAATCAAGGAGACCAGTCATCAAGAGCTCGGCGACTCTTCGGCGGTCTGTGGCTTCGTTTTGCTTCGTCTGTTCTTGCTAATTTTTTCAGTTTCTGACGCTAGGTTTAGAATGCGCCAGAGAATGTAAAAAATTACGAGGTTTAAAATTATGATTACAGGGGTGTAAAATTACGAGCCATTCATTGGTAAATATTTTTTAACTATTTTTCGAGAATAAATTTAACAAAATTTTTAATGTAAGTGTTCTGTGACTCTCCTCGGGCCGTCGAAATAACCAAACTTTCCAAATCTCATCATGCATTTCGGCTTTAATTTAATTCTCTCAAAGAGGAGTTTCGTCTCACCCAATATTATTGCCTCGCTCGTTCAAGTGTTTTGCTTCACATTAGATCTATTTGTCTTTAATTTTGACTGTCAATAATTCTAGCTTGTAGCTTTGCATATGTTTAGTTACGCTCATCAGTTCTATGTCACTCGGCAGGTAGACATGCTTGTATAGCTTTGTTCATCACAGAAATTCACTACTCACTTCACTAACTTCATTTTCCGTACGATTCAAGAAAGATATTTATGCTGATCAATATATTTTTATTCTACGAAAGGCCTCGTCTAAATTTCAGGGCTGTTCTAATCTTTTCTGTTTACATTTGGGTGAGTTCAGTACGCCCAGTGACACTCAATAATCATGATGTTTTTATATTTTTGCTTGATTATTGACAATTATTCACAGCATGACAGTAAAACTTATATTATCTATCACTTTCCATTCTAATTGCAATTATATTAAACTCGGTAATCTTAAAACTGTCATAAATCTAGTTTTAAAACCAGGTTACACTTGTCACCGATTTAAGAAACATGATTTTCGGACTTTCGACCAATCAAAGGTGTAAGTTCTTCGAAGTCGACTTAGCTATCAAACTTGCACCAGAAAATAGCGTTTCGAAGTTGATTTAAAATAATTACGACCAAATTTGCCGAAAGTAGATATGCGCAATGTTGACTTTTTTACATTGGACGTGAATACAGCAATAAAAACGCATTACAATTTTACTTAGTTTATCTCATCTTTTAGCTTTTTAGTTTTTTTATTTTAACTTTCTGTCACTTGTTTCGATACGACAACGTAAATTGATGGAAAATCGAGCCCCTGAGCACGAACAGTTCAAGTTTAAGTTAGCATTAAAGAACCCCTGCAGGGTTGCCACATAACTCACTGCTCAAAGTTTTGCGAGTCTACAGAGTTTGGTCCGCGCATTTCGTAAACTCCACAGTGACTTGGCGCTTGATCAAGACTTTGAACGGTAGTTCCCATCAGGAGTTTAGGTTTGAACACTTCATCTTTCGTGTGGAACGCGCTCGAGCGTAGAAATAGATCACGTGTAAAGACATGATAATAAGAGGGAGTCCAAAGTTGAATTAAAAGCATTCGGTGCTGCTATAGTGTGAGGTCTACCACACTATGGCATGAGATCTACCTTTAGTTAGTACTATAGCATGAGGTCTACCACACTATGGCATGAGATCTACACCTAGCTAGTACTATAGCGTGAGGTCTAGCTCACACTGTGACATGAGATCTACCTCTAGCTAGTACTATAGCGTGAGGTCTACCACACTATGGCATGAGATCTACCTCTAGCTAGTACTATAGCGTGAGGTCTACCACACTGTGGCATGAGGTCTACCTCTAGCTGGTACTATAGCGTGAGATTAGATTAGGACACTAATGGATATTAATTATTTCCGTACATTTAATTTAGCGATAAATATTTAATTTCTATATCGCAAACTGCACCTGGGTAGGTGATTTACGGTAGTGGACCTCAAGCTATATGTAGCACCACCAACCTTCCCTGAAAAATATATTTGTCTCTTTGAGTGAAATACTTTTTCTCCAAAAACTCGGCTCAATGTTTCCCTTTTTAGTTTTTTTTCTATTCCTAGTGAGCATTGCTTCTCGTTTTCACAAGTCACTTTGTTTGTACACTATAAAAATTCACGCATATTTTTGTTTCTTTTAAACCGAGGTATTGACTATTGAGGATGATTTAATTCTATCCATAGCCTGGGGAGGGTGAAAACTTTCTACTTTAACCTTGCGTTTGTCGCCTCGAGTTACTGAATGAGGTTACCTCTTTGATGTTTGCTCACCCCAGTTCAAAAATGATTAAAATGATAGCGTATAATATATATACTATAATAAGAGCCGCGCCGTCTGCTTTTCTTCTGTCCGAAGCCAGCCGAAAGTTGATGAGCGTATCTGTGATACAAGCTCGGGCTCATCAACTCTCGAGAGATTGAATTTCTTAATTCTTACGGCCTTCCCTTCATTTGGCCTTCTTTTTTATTTCAAATAAAAGGGGGTGGACTAGTCTATACTATAATAAGAGCCGCGTCCGTCCGTCGGTCGGTCTGTCCGAAGCCAGCCTGCAGTGTGTGATGAGCGTATCTGTGATACAAGCTCCAGTCCTATATATTTTGACGGGCCGTGTTCACGCGGCCTCATCAACTCTCGAAAGATTGATTTTTTATATTTTGTACGGCCTTTCTTTCATTTCACCTTCATTCTTATTTCAAATAAAGGGGGGAGGACTAGTATATGTAATCAACTTATGGATCATGGTATACCAACAATCTCGTTCGGACAGTTTGAATTGAGTGTAGCTGACTGTACATTTACAAGAAATGATACAAGAAAATAAACGAGAGCAATAACGAAAAACTACCGAAACCTAAGAACGTGCTCAGAATTACATTTACTAAACACCCCAGTGTATAACGCTTCTTTTTTTTGTAACTTACACTGTTCATAAAATATCCAATGTAAAATCCAGTGCAATGAAAGGACAGAAATCCATTACTACACATCTTTACCACATCACAACAACCTAAATCATTTCTCTCCGCCAGTTTCAACAGTAACCGGACGCGGAAGCTTCACATTTTCCGAATATTAGGCAATGTTTTTTTAAACAAAGTTTCTCATTTTATTCGCATTTCCGTAATGGCGGATGCAGGCAGCTACGTCCGGAGGCCGTGCATGTGACAGTGACAGCCGTGCCCTGTCTCTCTTCATTGCCCCCTGCGCCCTCTTGTCCCCTCTTGGGCCTCCCTCTTGCCCCCACCTTTGCCCTCTTGGTTCCCTATTTCCCCACACCAGCCCTCCTACTCCTCCCCCATCATTGCCCTCGTCCTTTCCACAATTGCATTCGCCCCCATTGCCCCCCCTACCAGACCTCGTCCCCCCACCATTGCCCCCACCAGCCCTCGTCCCCCCACCATTGCACTCGCCCCACTTTTCCCTCACCATTGCACTCGCCCCCCCCCCCCCCCACCATTGCCTTCTTCAGCAGAATTCCATTTTCCGTCAGACGCATGCGCTGTCAGCCGAGAAATGTGTGTAGAGCAGTATTCCTGTTATTACTATTATTCTATTTATTATTACTAATATTTTATATATTATTACTATTATTGTAATATACGACGTTTCACCACCAAAGACGCTACTGAGGCATTTCATCGGTGTATTCGATATTCCCCAGTTCGTCATTTCCACAGAATATTTTTGTAACACGGAACTCACAAAATTGGATGTCTTTTGATACAATGAACGGATTTTTGCAAAACGACAGTAGTATTCTGAAATTTATATATTTCATTTCGTACGTACGTATTCATAATACAATAGTCGAAATAAGAATTAGAGGAAACAGTAAAATTCATTCTGCTTTGAAACTGTCACCATGATGACGAACTGGACAAAGGAACAATTAGTTTTCATAAGCACGGCATACTTCTTTTAATGGAAGGAGCATTGTCCTAGCTCAGCAAAATTTCAAGAGAGAGTACAACCGTTGACTTAGGACAATGCCCTTTCCATTAGAGAAGTATGCAGTGCTTATGAATGCTAATTGTTCCTTTGTCCAATGTGTCATCATGACGGCAGTTTCAAAGCAGAATAAATTTTACTATGTCCTCTGATTCTTATTTTGGCTGTTTTATCATGAATACGTAGGTACAAAACAAATGAAATAAATTTCAGAATTCTACTGCCGTTTTGTTTTCAAAAATCCGTTCATTGTATCAAAAGTTATTTAAGATATTTTTGAGTCCCGTATTAGCATCAATAAATGTTCTCTATGTCGTTGGTTCTTTTTATATTTTTTCACTTATTATTTTTGGCACACACCGCGCCAGCAGTAAACACTCTGTGGAAGTCGCCACTCTTGCCTCTCACTCCATAGGGACTCGTGCGACGTTTATCAGCCGCCCCTGGGGCTGGCGCTTTCACTTTCAGCTCTGCGAGGAAATGGGAGACCCGCAGTTCTCCCTTGCTTAGCACTTACTTCGTTTCTTCCAGCGTTGTTACGAGGCAATTTAACATTGCTACGAGTAACTTCAGGGTTTTTTTCTCCCAGCACTTTCACAAAAAATATCCACATTGTTTTTTCCAGCGTTGTTACAAGGCTTTTCAACATCGTTTCTTTCAGCGTTGTTACAATGCATTTCAACATCGTTTCTTCCAGCGTTGTTCCGAGGCATTTCAGCATTGTTTTTCCTAGCATGGTTACGAGGCAATTAAACATTGGTTCTCCCAGCGTTGTAATAAGGCATTTCCACACTGTTTCTCAGCGTTGTAATAAGGCATTTCTACATTGTTTCTCAGCGATGTAATAAGGTATTTCCACATTGTTTCTCCCAGCGTTGTAATAAGGTATTTCCACATTGTTTCTCAGCGTTGTAATAAGGTATTTCCACATTGTTTCTCAGCGTTGTAATAAGGTATTTCCACATTGTTTCTCAGCGTTGTAATAAGGTATTTCCACATTGTTTCTCCCAGCGTTGTAATAAGGTATTTCCACACTGTTTCTCAGCGTTGTAATAAGGTATTTCTACATTGTTTCTCAGCGTTGTAATAAGGTATTTCCACATTGTTTCTCCCAGCGTTGTAATAAGGTATTTCCACATTGTTTCTCAGCGTTGTAATAAGGTATTTCCACATTGTTTCTCAGCGTTGTAATAAGGTATTTCCACATTGTTTCTCCCAGCGTTGTAATAAGGTATTTCCACACTGTTTCTCAGCGTTGTAATAAGGCATTTCTACATTGTTTCTCAGCGATGTAATAAGGTATTTCCACATTGTTTCTCCCAGCGATGTAATAAGGTATTTCCTCATTGTTTCTCAGCGTTGTAATAAGGTATTTCCACATTGTTTCTCAGCGTTGTAATAAGGTATTTCCACATTGTTTCTCAGCGTTGTAATAAGGCATTTCTACATTGTTTCTCAGCGATGTAATAAGGTATTTCCACATTGTTTCTCCCAGCGTTGTAATAAGGTATTTCCACACTGTTTCTCCCAGCGATGTAATAAGGTATTTCCACATTGTTTCTCCCAGCGTTGTAATAAGGTATTTCCACACTGTTTCTCCCAGCGTTGTAATAAGGTATTTCCACATTGTTTCTCCCAGCGTTGTAATAAGGTATTTCCACATTGTTTCTCAGCGTTGTAATAAGGCATTTCTACATTGTTTCTCAGCGTTGTAATAAGGCATTTCTACATTGTTTCTCAGCGTTGTAATAAGGTATTTCCACATTGTTTCTCCCAGCGTTGTAATAAGGTATTTCCACACTGTTTCTCCCAGCGATGTAATAAGGTATTTCCACATTGTTTCTCCCAGCGTTGTAATAAGGTATTTCCACACTGTTTCTCCCAGCGATGTAATAAGGTATATCCACATTGTTTCTCCCAGCGTTGTAATAAGGTATTTCCACACTGTTTCTCAGCGTTGTAATAAGGCATTTCTACATTGTTTCTCAGCGTTGTAATAAGGCATTTCTACATTGTTTCTCAGCGTTGTAATAAGGCATTTCCACACTGTTTCTCAGCGTTGTAATAAGGTATTTCCACATTGTTTCTCAGCGTTGTAATAAGGCATTTCCACACTGTTTCTCAGCGATGTAATAAGGTATTTCCACATTGTTTCTCCCAGCGTTGTAATAAGTACTTTCAACATTGTTTCTCTCAGCGTTGTAATAAGGCAATCTAACATTGTGTTTCCTAACATTGTTACGAGGTATTTCAACATTGTTTTTCTCAGCGTTGTTTCGAGGCTAAATTTCCTCGTAACAAAGCTTCGCTGAGCTATGACGCTTGTAGTAAATAAATTGTTTTAATTGTTTGAACTAACGCATCCTAAATCTATTGCCCATTGTATGCCTTCTGAGGGGGAGCAGCAGGTTGGAACCCGCCATCAGGTTTTAAACTCAAATATGCTTTTTCTAGACTTGACTCTAAAGTTAAATCTCTGGTCATGCGCATGAGCAAGATATAGACTGACGCCCCTCGTATGAAGTGGTTTCTTTCATGTAAAATTGTTTTCCGCAAAGGAGTTACTACTGCACATAACGTCTCATTTTGTGCAGTTATGTATAGATGTATTGACTCCCTCTGTGTTGCGATCTGTTTTTTGTATTACGATTAACGCAAAATGACATAGGTCTTTGAGTTTTTACGGAGTTCTATTTCTAATCTACGTATGTCATTCAAAAGCTTGTTGAAATAGTGATTATTCTCATTGATCAGACGTGCTATCGAATCGACGTGCTATTCACTTCTTTTGTTGCAGCGAGCCCATGTTCCTTGACTGTAGAGAGCACATGCTCCTTGATTGCAGGAAGTTCCTAGATTGCAGCGAGCACATGCTCCTTGATTGCAGTAAGTTCCTAGATTGCAGAAAGCACATGCTCCTTGATTGCAGGAAGTTCCTAGATTGCAGAAAGCACATGCTCCTTGATTGCAGTAAGTTCCTAGATTGCAGCGAGCACATGCTCCTTGATTGCAGGAAGTTCCTAGATTGCAGAAAGCACATGCTCCTTGATTGCAGGAAGTTCCTAGATTGCAGCGAGCACATGCTCCTTGATTGCAGTAAGTTCCTAGATTGCAGCGAGCACATGCTCCTTGATTGCAGGAAGTTCCTAGATTGCAGAAAGCACATGCTCCTTGATTGCAGGAAGTTCCTAGATTGCAGAGAGCTCATGCTCCTTGATTGCAGTAAGTTCCTAGATTGCAGAGAGCACATGCTCCTTGATTGCAGTAAGTTCCTAGATTGCAGAGAGCACATGCTCCTTGATTGCAGTAAGTCCCTAGATTGCAGAGAGCACATGCTCCTTGATTGCAGTAAGTCCCTAGATTGCAGAGAGCACATGCTCCTTGATTGCAGTAAGTCCCTAGATTGCAGAGAGCACATGCTCCTTGATTGCAGTAAGTCCCTAGATTGCAGAGAGCACATGTCTCTTGATTGCAGTAAGTCCCTAGATTGCAGAGAGCACATGCTCCTTGATTGCAGTAAGTCCCTAGATTGCAGAGAGCACATGCTCCTTGGTTGCAGGAAGTTCCTAGATTGCAGAGAGCACATGCTTCTTGATTGAAGTAAGTTCCTAGATTGCAGAGAGCACATGTCTCTTGATTGCAGTAAGTTCCTAGATTGCAGAGAGCACATGCTTCTTGATTGAAGTAAGTTCCTAGATTGCAGAGAGCACATGTCTCTTGATTGCAGTAAGTTCCTAGATTGCAGAGAGCACATGCTTCTTGATTGAAGTAAGTTCCTAGATTGCAGAGAGCACATGTCTCTTGGTTGCAGTAAGTTCCTAGATTGCAGAGAGCACATGTCTCGTGATAGCAGTAAGTTCCTAGATTGCAGAGAGCACGTGCTCCTTGATTGCAGTAAGTTCTTTGATTGCAGAGAGCACATGTCTCTTGATTGAAGTAAGTTCCTAGATTGCAGAGAGCACATGTCTCTTGATTGCAGTAAGTTCTTTGATTGCAGAGAGCACATGCTTCTTGATTGAAGTAAGTACCTAGATTGCAGAGAGCACATGCTTCTTGATTGAAGTAAGTACCTAGATTGCAGAGAGCACATGTCTCTTGATTGCAGTAAGTTCCTAGATTGCAGAGAGCACATGCTCCTTGATTGCAGGAAGGTCCTAGATTGCAGAGAGCACATGTCTCTTGATTGCAGTAAGTTCTTTGATTGCAGAGAGCACATGCTTCTTGATTGCAGTAAGTTCTTTGATTGCAGAGAGCACATGTCTCTTGATTGCAGGAAGTTCCTAGATTGCAGAGAGCACATGCTTCCTGATTGCAGTGTGTTCTTTGATTGCAGAGAGCACATGCTTCTTGATTGAAGTAAGTTCCTAGATTGCAGAGAGCACATGTCTCTTGATTGCAGTAAGTTCCTAGATTGCAGAGAGCACATGTCTCTTGATTGCAGTAAGTCCCTAGATTGCAGAGAGCACATGCTCCTTGATTGCAGGAAGTTCCTAGATTGCAGAGAGCACATGCTCCTTGATTGCACGAAGTTCCTTGACTGTAGAGAGCACATGTCGCTTGATTGCAGTAAGTTCCTAGATTGCAGAGAGCACATGCTTCTTGATTGCAGTAAGTTCCTAGATTGCAGAGAGCACATGCTCCTTGATTGTAGTAAGTTCCTAGATTGCAGAGAGCACATGTCTCTTGATTGCAGTAAGTTCCTAGATTGCAGAGAGCACATGCTCCTTGATTGCAGGAAGTTCCTAGATTGCAGAGAGCACATGCTCCTTGATTGCGGTAAGTTCTTTGATTGCAGAGAGCACATGCTCCTTGATTGCGGGAAGTTCCTAGATTGCAGAGAGCACATGCTCCTTGATTGCAGGAAGTTCCTAGATTGCAGAGAGCACATGCTCCTTGATTGTAGGAAGTTCCTAGATTGCAGAGAGCACATGCTCCTTGATTGCAGTAAGTTCTTTGATTGCAGAGAGCACATGCTTCTTGATTGCAGTAAGTTCTTTGATTGCAGCAAGCGCGCAGTTGCCCCAGTGAAGGACTGTGCGACAGGCAGGGACGGCAGCCAATTAGCCACTCCTCCAACTCCACAAGATGCTCCAGCCAGAGACACAACTCCTCACCACCTCACGGCATCAACATCTGAATTCCTTTCCTTTGACACTTCGACCGCGATTGGTTAAACTGAAGTTCGACATTAAATGCCATGTTTAGCATTAAATATTTTAATGCTAAAATAATCAATTAAATTAAATGCTTTGAAGTTAAAATAATACGTTAGAGTTAAAATAATAAGTTCATACTGAAATTATAAGTTATTTGTAATAAGTTGATGTTAAAATAAAAAGGTAAATATAATAAGTTGAAGTTAATTTTAGTAAGCAGTTTGAAAAAATATTATGCAAGAGCATAAGTATCTATAAGCATTGTTGCCCGCTGTGTGGGTCTAGCTATGTTGGTTGCACCCAGCGTTGTTTTAGAACAAGAATTTTCGAGCACGTTGGTAGGACCTCCAGAACGGGTAGAGTTTTAGCTAAGCCATCTTTTTCAGCCATTAGGGATCACGCAGAGCAGTGTAGTGTAATGGTAATCAAATCTGATTATTCAATTTTAAGTTTCTGTGCAGATAAAAACGACCTGCATATACTAGAATCTCTTTACATTAAACAATTGAAAGCATCTCTAAATTCAATGTTGTCATCATTCCAGTTAGAGATAGCCTGATTTTTGAAAATAATTGCAGTATTATCTCTTCATTCCCCTTTTTTCCTTTTTACTATTTTAAGTTGTTTATTTTTGTCTTTTAGCCTTGTTGTATTTTCTGTATTTCAATTCGCTTTTACATGTGTTGATAATGGCTTGAGCTTGAAGCCGAAACGTTCACTAATTAAAATGATTTTTAAATCAGCTATCTTAACTATCATTTTCATTCTTCTTAATAAACATGGAAATACAATTGCATGAAAACATTCCACCTCGTATGAAAACAGTTATTTTTCAAAAAAGTTACGATACAGATGAAAACCCATTCATTTATAACGGTACGTTAATGAACAATTTACCTGTTTGTACACATATGGCCCAGCACGCGGGGAACGTGTCTGCAGTACGGGCCTGGTGTATCATCCTACAGGAATATAAAAACGTTATCCATAATTTCCCTTCCTGCCGAAGTGTTTATGGGGTAGACAAAATGGAGTGTAGACACCGTTTTGGTCACCGTGGCCGAGTGGTTGAGAGGCGTGCTTTTCGAGAAGGGTATGCAGTTTGAATCCCGGCAGTGCCGCTTGGTGTTTCACAGGAATATTAAAAAGTTATCGAGAATTCCCCTTCCTACCGAAGCGTATATGGGGTAGACAAAATGGTGTGTAGATACCGTTGGCAGAGGGGTTAAGAGCGCGTGCTTCACGGGAAGGGTCGGCAGTTCGACTCCCGGCAGTGCCGCCCGGTGTTTTTCCCCGTTGGGAAAAGGGAGAACTCAGCCACAATTCTCCACTCTACCCAGGTGTCGGAAATGGGTACCAGCTTGACCGGGGGTAACCGTCATTGCGTCCTGGTGTTAGTTATGAGGCATTTGAAACACCAATGTACAAGATGCTATATGTCAGGCATGATTGGAATAAAGCATCCTTTCTTTCTTCCTTTTATAACGGATACGGTTTGACAGAAGGAAATCGTCACTGAAAATTCTAGCGTCAGTTTTAAGGACCTTGAAAATTTAGGCAGCATGAATGCAGCAATTTAAGTGAATAAGGCATTTTTTTATAGACACGATGCAAGATAAGCTCGACTAATTTTTCCTTTTCTATTTTTTTTATCGCCCAAGATTATGCTAATTAAAATAACAATTATTAATCGGATTCAACTACATCGAATAACTAAAAACTGACGTTGGAGGAGAGTAATATCATACCTAACATTAATTTCATGGGCAACTAAGCGAATACACTACAGAAGAAAAAAAATTATTTCCTATTTAAATGATAGAACAAAAACATTTTGTAGAAGACCGACAATGAGTTACCAAATTCAAATAAGTTGTCAAAAGATAGAAAGTAAGATTTTTGTTGAGATCAGATTAAATAATCTGCGGCAAACTGATTCATTTGCAAACTCAACGCGAAAATAAAAGTTTACGTTTTAAAAACATTAGCATCTGAGTCGAGCTTATTTGATCGTTAAGCCTTTACTACATTTAAATCAGCAATTTATGCCACAGTGCCTCAATGATTCATAACACCAAAATAAGCAATATTGCAAGTATTCAAGACTTTTTTTATATCGATACCAACACGATGTATATATTATATAGCTTATAAATAGAACCTGTTACCCATAATGCCATACAGCACACTTCTATAACATTAACTTCATTTTGAAAATCAAATCATAGTTCAATGAAGCGCACCAAACGTGTCAAAAAAAACAGACCATCATAGGTCTGTATTTTTTCTTTTTGCTAATCCTAGAGCAAAAGAACAGTTCTATTTTTTTTGCTAATCCAAGAATAAACGAACAGTTCTGTTTTTTGTGCTAATCCAAGCTAGGCATTGCATTTTCAAAAATATACGAATCCCTGACACGCAAATACTAACTCAGCATCGTTATACGATTTCGTAGTTCTCAGCATCGTTATACGTTATACTCGTACGACACTCTTTTACGAATGACAATAAACAAAAGTGAAAAAATATTAGTTTATAATAAAGAAATTTGAAATGCCTACACTTCTCAGAGAATAAAATGCTTCAATCCGCTCTAATTCAACGACGAGCATCGTATCTTCACAGAAATCAATACAATTTAAACAATTTAAACAATATACTTACCACGTACAATTTATTTAACACAAGTGATACAGCAGTAGATTGTTTTTTAAGTCTAGTACAAGTTTAGAAACACGTTCTTAGCAACGTCATTCTTCACATTAGAAATAAACGTCACGGAAAGAAAAGTCTAGTACAAGTTTGACAACAAGTTCTTTGCAACGTTATTCTTCTCAATAGAAATAAATACCACGGAAAAAAAGTCTAGCACAAGTTCTTAGCAACGTCATTCTACACAACAGAAATGAACGTCAAGGAAAGCATAAAGAACTCCGGCACCGCATATATATTACACAGCTTGACCATTTGCTGCAACAGTCGGACAGAAGCTCGCGGCCTGCACATCAAAGATTCATGAATCTCCGCCATCCCTCACGCCGGCATGCTCACAAAAGAGACATGTAGCCTTACCTTAGTACTTGACCTTGCGTATTGGGCCCTATGTGTACCAGTCGTTACTTTTTGGGACATGTGTGTACCAGTCGGTAAATTGCTCATTCACCCACCGGTGTGAATGAGTGACATTTCATCTGTTTCGCGACCTTTTTAATAAATAACTGCTATCAGATGAGGTGAAACGTTATCGGGTCATATGTATTTTTCATATTTCTCACGAATGATGAAATGTAATCGAAAAGAAAAGTTGATTTGCCAATTCCGCTCCTTACAGCCTTACTAAGCCAACCGTTAACATCCGCAGAAACGCGGTGACGTTATAAGGCCCATATCACACCGAGCTAGCAAAGCAGCAGCTAGCAAGCTCGCGTGAGCTATCCAGCAGACGGTCTGCGAGACTGGTAGATAGAAATAGCATCTCCACCTCGCATGCCGGATGCTGGATAAAACGCGCGAGTCCAGTATGAAGGCAACGGCTTGTAATAGTGCTATTCCTACCTACCAATCTCGTAGACCGTCTGCTAGATAGCTCGTGCGAGCTTGCTAGCTGCTGCTTTGCTAGCTCAGTGTGAAATGGGCCTAAGTTAGGGGTAAGTAGCGGAACTGAAAACACGACTTGCCTACTCGAACTTATTTCTGTGCCCGTGATGTAAAACTACACCAAGCCTCGCAACTTGCGTATGTTTGATCAAAGGATCGATCGCCTCTGGAGGCTGCTAGAGGTCGGCCAGCATCTGTTTCTCTACTCATAAAAGGGTGACTGTCTCGTTCGGTTGCTCTCTTGTTTGGTTACTTTCTTGTTTGGTTACTTTCTTGTTTCGTTACTTTCTTGTTTGGTTACTTTCTTGTTTGGTTACTTTCTTGTTTGGTTACTTTCTTGTTTGGTTGTTTTCTTGGTTGGTTACTTTCTTGTTTGGTTACTTTCTTGTTTGGTTACTTTCTTGTTTGGTTACTTTCTTGTTTGGTTGTTTTCTTGGTTGGTTACTTTCTTGTTTGGTTACTATCTTATTTAGTTACTTTCTTGTTTGGTTACTTTCTTGTTTGGATACTTTCTTGTTTGGTTACCTTCTTGTTTGGTTACTTTCTTGTTTGGTTACTTTCTTGTTTGGTTACTTTCTTATTTGGTTACTTTTTGTTTGGTTACTTTCTTGTTTGGTTACTTTCTTGTTTGGTTACTTTCTTGTTTGGTTACTTTCTTATTTGGTTACTATTTTGTTTGGTTATTTTCTTGTTTGGTTACTTTTTTATTTGGTTACTATTTTGTTTGGTTACTTTCTTGTTTGGTTACTTTCTTGTTTGGTTACTTTTTTATTTGGTTACTATTTTGTTTGGTTACTTTCTTGTTTGGTTACTTTTTTATTGGTTACAATTTTGTTTTGTTACTTTCTTGTTTGGTTACTTTCTTGTTTGGTTCCTTTTTTGTTTGGTTACTTTTTTATTTGGTTACTATTTTGTTTGGTTACTTTCTTGTTTGGTTACTTTCTTGTTTGGTTACTTTCTTGTTTGGTTACTTTCTTGTTTGGTTACTTTTTTATTTGGTTACTTTTTTGTTTTGTTACTTTCTTGTTTGGTTACTTTCTTGTTTGGTTACTTTCTTGTTTGGTTACTTTTTTATTTGGTTACTATTTTGTTTGGTTACTTTCTTGTTTGGTTACTTTTTTATTTGGTTACTATTTTGTTTTGTTACTTTCTTGTTTGGTTACTTTCTTGTTTGGTTACTTTCTTGTTTGGTAACTTTTTTATTTGGTTACTTTCTTGTTTGGTTACTTTCTTGTTTGGTTACTTTCTTGTTTGGTTACTTTCTTGTTTGGTTACTTTTTTATTTGGTTACTATTTTGTTTGGTTATTTTCTTGTTTGGTTACTTTCTTGTTTGGTTACTTTTTTATTTGGTTACTATTTTGTTTTGTTACTTTCTTGTTTGGTTACTTTCTTGTTTGGTTACTTTCTTGTTTGGTTACTTTCTTGTTTGGTTACTTTTTTATTTGGTTACTATTTTGTTTGGTTACTTTCTTGTTTGGTTACTTTCTTGTTTGGTTACTTTCTTGTTTGGTTACTTTCTTGTTTGGTTACTTTCTTATTTGGTTACTATTTTGTTTGGTTACTTTCTTGTTTGGTTACTTTTTCGTTTGGTTACTTTCTTGTTTGGTTACTTTCTTGTTTGGTTACTTTCTTATTTGGTTACTTTCTTGTTTGGTTACTTTTTTATTTGGTTACTATTTTGTTTGGTTACTTTCTTGTTTGGTTACTTTCTTGTTTGGTTACTTTCTTGTTTGGTTACTTTCTTATTTGGTTACTATTTTGTTTGGTTACTTTCTTGTTTGGTTACTTTTTTGTTTGGTTACTTTCTTGTTTGGTTACTTTCTTGTTTGGTTACTTTCTTGTTTGGTTACTTTCTTGTTTGGTTACTTTCTTGTTTGGTTACTTTCTTGTTTGGTTACTTTCTTGTTTGGTTACTCTCTTATTTGGTTACTTTCTTGTTTGTTTACTTTTTTATTTGGTTACTATTTTGTTTGGTTACTTTCTTGTTTGGTTACTTTCTTGTTTGGTTACTTTCTTGTTTGGTTACTTTCTTATTTGGTTACTTTCTTGTTTGGTTACTTTTTTGTTTGGTTACTATTTTGTTTGGTTACTTTCTTGTTTGGTTACTTTCTTGTTTGGTTACTATTTTGTTTGGTTACTTTCTTGTTTGGTTACTTTCTTGTTTGGTTACTTTCTTGTTTGGTTACTCTCTTATTTGGTTACTTTCTTGTTTGGTTACTTTTTTATTTGGTTACTATTTTGTTTGGTTACTTTCTTGTTTGGTTACTTTCTTGTTTGGTTACTTTCTTGTTCGGTTACTTTCTTATTTGGTTACTTTCTTGTTTGGTTACTTTTTTGTTTGGTTACTATTTTGTTTGGTTACTTTCTTGTTTGGTTACTTTCTTGTTTGGTTACTATTTTGTTTGGTTACTTTCTTGTTTGGTTACTTTTTTGTTTGGTTACTTTCTTGTTTGGTTACTTTCTTATTTGGTTACTTTCTTGTTTGGATACTTTCTTGTTTGGTTTCTTTCTTGTTTGGTTACTTTCTTGTTTGGTTACTTTCTTGTTTGGTTACTTTCTTGTTTGGTTACTTTTTGTTTGGTTACTTTCTTGTTTGGATACTTTCTTGTTTGGTTACTTTCTTGTTTGGTTACTTTCTTGTTTGGTTACTTTCTTGTTCGGTTACTTTCTTGTTTGGTTACTTTCTTGTTTGGTTACTTTCTTGTTTGGTTAATTTCTTGTTTGGTTACTTTCTTGTTTGGTTACTTTTTTATTTGGTTACTATTTGGTTTGGTTACTTTCTTGTTTGGTTACTTTCTTGTTTGGTTACTTTTTTATTTGGTTACTATTTTGTTTGGTTACTTTCTTGTTTGGTTACTTTCTTGTTTGGTTACTTTCTTGTTTGGTTACTTTCTTGTTTGGTTACATTTTTATTTGGTTACTATTTTGTTTGGTTACTTTCTTGTTTGGTTACTTTCTTGTTTGGTTACTTTCTTGTTTGGTTACTTTCTTGTTTGGTTACTTTTTTGTTTGGTTACTTTCTTGTTTGGTTACTTTCTTGTTTGGTTACTTTCTTGTTTGGTTACTTTTTTGTTTGGTTACTTTCTTGTTTGGTTACTTTCTTGTTTGGGTTCTTTCTTGTTTGGTTACTTTCTTGTTTGGTTACTTTCTTGTTTGGTTACTTTTTTTTTGGTTACTTTCTTGTTTGGTTATGCAAAAATAAAAGAGTGAATAATGTTGTTAAAAATTACACAAGTGTATAATTTTCTTTTTTTAAAAGATTAGCTGCAATTCATGCTAGCATCTAACTTAAAATTAGAAAAAATTATTTAAACCAAGGCTAAACTATTCTCCTTGAACATATTTTACATGGAAAAGCATTTAAAAACACGTTGGACAAAGGTCTTTCGAAACAATTTGTTGTGAAGTTATTGCGTTCGTATGAAATGTTGACTCAAGTTCGAAACACATCGTCAAAATTTCACGCAATAATTAATTTCACTAGCCTTAGTATTACCATAGATAACGTTATAATGAAAATAATAATTATATTAATTTCGCTTTAACGTGACCGAACTATTTTCGTTATTTTTCGTTAAAAATTAACAAAAACCCAACTGATGTAACCGAACCTATCCTATTCTAACCTAACCTAACTTGAGCATAATCTTTCGTTCGAATTTGGATACTAAGAAAATTTTTAAAAGATCAAATCATTTAAAATCATCAAATGATCAAATCTTCAAATGATCAAATCATCATTTCATATTCTTTTACTTCGGCTCAACGCTCACAACAGTGCACATGCAGATATTTCTTATTCAACAAAAGCTACTTTTGAGCTGCTCAACAAACGAAAGTCATTTTTCCTAAGAGCATTAAAGTATTAGTGATAATAAATTAAACCAAATCATCATTCTTAACTTTGCGTTAACTCGACGTCCTACGGTAAAGCATCGCTCAACAAAAGATATTAAGAGTTT
Organism: Morinoia aosen; assembly: GCA_030386875.1. Taxonomy (NCBI): domain Eukaryota; kingdom Metazoa; phylum Arthropoda; class Malacostraca; order Amphipoda; family Talitridae; genus Morinoia; species Morinoia aosen. The sequence goes on along the minus strand of CM059577.1, from coordinate 45,230,986 downwards.
TAAATTTGTTTTAACTCGACATTTTGCTGTAAAGCATCGCTCAACAAAATATATTAAGCCACGTTGTGCAGCTAACCCGAAAAAAAGCATCATTATTAATTCAAGTGGCTTTTACGGAGCTCTTAGAGAATTAACTCGCCGGCGTCTGTGATGAAAACAAAAACGTAGACTTTTCCTTCTGCTTGGATTAGGTTTAACTAATGCTGAGTTTTTTTTTGTTTGAAAGTTGATGATGTCTAACTTACGCACATTTCCTGATGTTTTTAATTTGGTATTCTAAGCTTAAATTCGCGATGAACCAGAATGCTGTCCGAAAGTGCGTGTAGGTTCTCGAGATGAAAAGAATTTCGTTGTAAATGAATTTACTGTAGATGATGTCTCGCAAAATCAGATTCAACAACTACTTTCGAAACGTTTCATGATTTAAGAATAATACATAATGCATTTTCTCTCGATTTTTTTACTTCAACAGTCAACTGACAGTGATTTTCTAGTCTAACTGACTAATTAATTTTTACTTGTCAAATTCACTACTTCCCGCTTAGCATTAGAACCATTGTAAGACTATTCTTCAGAAAAAGATCGGGTGTAGAAGGTACTCTATATTTCTTGTATTAATAGCAACGTAATGTACATTACTTTGCAAAATGCGTAGGAAAAATACGTATCTCTAGAGTACCAGTGTACACAAATATCTGAGGAAAGAAATAAATGAGTATGTGCCTGTGAGTAGATATCCTTTCACGACTATACGATTGAGTTTAAATTTGTTTCAAGCAGTACAACCTATCGAAATCGTCTGGGTATGTGTTAAGGCATTTCTGTCCTACATCGAAAGACTGCCTAAATGTTTTTTATGAATTTTTAAGTCTGATTGTTGTATGAAAGTTGATGCTTGACTAGCTTATAATATTTCTTAAACCAATTTATCAGCTTACCGAATCATAAAATAAGTATTTTTTTCAGATAAATAGTGTTCTAAAATTTATTCTTCCTGTCCTCTCTACATCTCTTTTGGCAGGAAAAGATTCACGCAACTCGCGCCTGCGACCGCAATTGGTGTTCTCTTCTCAAAGAACAAGTTTCCAAAAGTTTCATTGGTCTGTGAAACCTCTAAGAACTTGGCGACTTCTCAGAGCAGCAAAGAATTCCTGCAAATGAGGTAAGTTTGGGAGGTAATGTTTGGAACGACTTTTCGAGTGCGAATATTCATGATGAACCGCCCTCGCGTCTGTGGTGCGCGAGATGCGGAGCGGTTCGGATCTTTTCCAGATAAGCCACGCCACTAATGCAACTCATGAGTTCAGCCGCTTGTAACTTTCGAAATAATGTACATATCGACTTCAAATAGTAATTCACACAAAAGATTAAAACATTATTTCGTTTTACAGTAATTTGAAGTCGGTAGGTGCATTATTTCGAAAGTGACAAGTGGTGAACTTTTGTGTTGCATTAGTGGCCGGGCTTATCAGGAAAAAAATCCCTCAACATCATGTAGTAATTCTGAAAATTTTATCATCAGTTTTTGCCAAAGGTTATTCTCCTAAATTGAAAAATATTCAAGACTTATTCTCACAGAACTCGGTAGCACATTCACCCACTTACACATACGTACGTATGCATCAACATGACGAAGTAATACTGATAATTTAATCATCAGTTTGTGCCAAAGGTTATTCTCTTAAATTGAAAACAGTACAACAATTATTTCCATGACTCTCGTTAACTAACACATCTGCCCACACACATATACGTATACCTCATGATCACATAGTAATTCTGATCATTTAATCACCAGTTTCTGTCACAGGCACAAAAAGGACCCGCATCGAAAAAAAGCAGTGTAGCAGCCTTCAGTAAGGCCGCTGCAGCTTCACAGTGTTTCAATAGGGCGGCACAGTGCCCACGACCGGCCGGAACAAACATGGTCCGTTGGAGCATCCTCCTGTGAGCTTCTCTATGGACTGCTGCCAAATTCCGGACCGTCTGTGTTCCAAACCTTGTCCGCGTTTCCCACTTCCGCTCACACAGTCTGCGTTTTAGGCAGCGAGCGGGTTGTCTAGCTAGTAAATGTGGTGCTGCTGTAGTGTGAGATCTACCTCTAGCTAGTACTATAGCGTGAGGTCTACCGCACTATAGCATGGGATCTACCTCTAGCTAGTACTATTGCGTGAGATCTACCTCTAGCTAGTACTATAGCGTGAGGTCTACCACACTATAGCATGAGATCTACCTCTAGCTAGTACTATAGCGTGAGGTCTACCACACTATAGCATGAGATCTACCTCTAGCTAGTACTATAGCTCGAGGTTTAGTTAAATTACTAATGGATATGACTTATTTCCTTACATTTAATTTAGCAATATATTCGCAGGGGTACAGATAACAACGTTAAGCAATACGTTGACTTGGCCACGGTACTACACGTAACGTAACGAAGTCCACTCAGATTAGAGTGGTTCTTAACCTTGTTGGAGGTACTGAACCCCACAAGTTCCATACATGCATTCCTCGAACCTTTCATAGTTGGGAAAATAAAATGTGTTTTTTTTCAAATTCAAAACACATGTATGTAACTATACATATGCTGTATTAGTCCACAAAGTGCACCATACTGAACCCAGGGGTTCGACTCACTGAACCCCTGGGGTTCGATCGAACCCAGGTCAAGTACCACTGACTCAGAAGAACCCACGGTGAAAGCTATACGTTAAGACGGCGTAAATTGCTTACGAACCGGCCCTAAGTAGACGTCTGTGTGAGGTGTTGACTAGGGTTGTATTGGTGGGTAGGGCAATGGATTGTGTTGTGTTAGTGGGTTGTATGGTTCTATGTGTGCATGTATTAGTTTGCTGGATTTAATAATAAAAAATCTTATTTGTCTTACCTGTTGTTCAAACTCTTTAGAAAATATTTCTTACCCGTCTTACATGATGTAAAATAAACATGATTTTTATGGGATAACAATAATCATCAGCAATATTAATGGTAACAACCATTAATAGACCACACAGAAGGAAAGAACAAAAGTCCTCGCACCCGAGCAATCCTGAGTTTGATCTGACATAAAACTGGCAGCAAAGTTTGAGGCAATTAGATAGCCCTCGATGAGCACGAGAGCTTGGCTCTGGAGACTTTGCACGAAAGCCATAACATATCAGAGATAGCGGACACCACATCGATTTCTGGTGCTATAAAGCTTTCAGTGACTTGCGGATGATGATAATTACCCTCCAATTACGAGAACTACCTCAGAATTCGCCAAGTTTTGTGTCTGTGAGTGAGTAATTACCCTCCAATTACGAGAACTACCTCAGAATTCGCCAAGTTTTGTGTCTGTGAGTGAGTAATTACCCTCCAATTACGAGAACTACCTCAGAATTCGCCAAGTTTTGTGTCTGTGAGTGAGAAGGGACATTTCTTCACGCTCAATCAGTTCATGCAACGGAGCAAATTGTTACAACTTTAATATATCCCTTCCATTAGTAATGAGTAATCATCCCTTCCAAAAGAAATGAGTAATCATCCCTTCCATTAGAAATGAGTAATCATCCCTTCCATTAGAAATGGGTAATCATCCCTTCCATTAGAAATGAGTGATCATCCCTTCCATTAGAAATGAGTAATCATTCCTTTCATTAGAAATGAGTAATCATCCCTACCATTAGAAATGAGTGATCATTCCTTCCATTAGAGATGAGTAATCATCCCTTCCATTATAAATAAATAATCATCCCTTTCATTAGTGATGGGTAATCCCTTCACTGGGCATTCATTTTTGATTCATTGCAGCTACACTCTTTTTTTTCGTGGCAAAGTCTTCGGCGTTGGAATTAGATAACACTAGAAAGACCAGACTGGTTGCGTGACAACACCAGAGAAATAGACCAGGAACATGTCTACATCAGACAAATTAGTCCTGCAACATAATTACGTCAGAAACGCTTAGCCTGAAACGTGTTAACACTTTACCGCAATTGGTTAAACTGAATTCCAATATTAAACTCAAATTTAAAGTCCATTGTAGTAGGCAACTTTGAAAATAGCAAATATAAACTGGTTCGTGCCTTCATTTAGCTTTAATTAGGTGTTTATGAAAATTGAGTTTATAACTACTGGTCGGTCAACAGCATCATAAATAACCTTTCCGTGGCCACCGGTGGCACACGTTGTGGTCAAAGTGTTAAATTCGAGAGCACCAGACAAGAATTTCAACATAAGTTCGTTTTGGCGAGCTAAATTTCAGTCTCACTTTAACGTTCCCTTCCCTCAGCCGTTCGAATGCGCTCGAGTCTTGAGGAGAGCAATTCAAAAACTTCCGAGAAGCACAATGGTTCAACAAGAACTTTTTCTTCTCCGAATCAAGTTCGCGGCACTTTAAATTAAAGGTAAATTGATCGCTCTGATTGGTTGATAATTACTCTTTGGTGATTGGAAGAAACTTTGAACTCTTGTGTTTAATGAGAACCGTGCGAAAGGGGTAAATTTGTCCATTAATTTAGATTGAACTAAATAGGAATCAAAAGGTTTGGACCTCATCACAGTTGTGGGATTTCCCATTGCTACACTTCGAAAATAAGCGTTCCTATTAAATGCTAAATGAATTCTAAGGACCGGGTGTAAATTGAAACCATTTTGAGTCTTCGATACAGCAGGCAGTGTTAGTGTTTTGAACATTTTACGATGATGAGTGCTATTTTTCTGTCAAAAACTCCACAGCATGAGCGTTTCTGGAGTAAAATTTGAAAAAATTGTCCCAAAAACAGCGCGTAGCGTCTCAAACTTAGCGTCCTAAATACTTAACTAAAGCGAAATGAAGGCACGATTCAGTTAATTTTTGCTATTTTCAAAATTGCTTGCTACAATTGACTTTATACGTTGATTCAATATTGAACTTCAGTATCACCAGTTGCGGTCAAAATGTTAAAGGCTTCTGGTCGTCATTGCTTGGAAAATTTGCGCCAACAAACTAAACGCTTCTGAAGAGCTAAGATTTAGAGCAAAAAAAGGAATTAAGTACCAATTTATTGCACCAAGTTATTTCACCTACCATTCAATCGTTCATTTTAATTACATCCAATCGCAACTCATCGCAGCTGACTACACGATCATATAATATAAAAACGATGAACAATCTGTGCAAAAGCGCAATAAACTTTAAATCGAAAGATTTGATGGGCTGTTCTTCCAAGCAAAGTTGAAAAGGTCGTCTCTTGGGACTTGAAAATTTTTTCGAAATCTTCTCCATTTTAACAGCAAATTGTTGAATAACATAGTACAAAACACATCACTTTACGTTTGTAATTCACGTAACAGAGTTTTTTTTCTAAAGTTAATAAGCAGGATTTTTGTTTTTAAGCTTTTCAGGGAATTTATCATGAGTGCTGGCACGGTAAAAGAAACGATCGAGGTATAAGATCAAACCAGTCTTTTTTTGCCAACCGTGTGGCAATGGTGACGTCATGGCAGCGAACTAATGGCAGCGCTCATGTTGCATCTGGCAACACTGCTGGCCCCAAATCTGACACCACAATTGACCTAACGACATGTCGCAATGGTGACGTCGTAAAGTTAGTTTGAAATAAAGCCTTGCTATTGGCTAGCCGAAGAAGAAGAGGTGTATTTTCCCCCATAGAAATGACTCTGCCTTGTATCCTCTACCGTGGTGCCGGTGACAGTTTTGAAGAGACTAGAAACTAGAAACAAACATAGACTAGGCCAGTATTGTAGATGGGTAGGTCAGTTTCTTGAGACGTAGAGACGAAATGAGAATAATTGGCAAATTTTTATCCTATGATTAACTTGCCTGTTTGCTAATTAATTTAAGCGTACGCCTCTGTGCAAAACTGAAATTATTCGGAAGTTTTGGCAAAAAATTTCTGAGTCCGAAAATGTTTTGAAAAAATTATATACCTAGTTTTGTGATGGACATACCAGCCACTCCCTCGTCTCACTCAACATACCAGCCACTCCCTCGTCTCACTCGACATACCAGCCACTCCCTCGTCTCACCCGACATACCAGCCACTCCCTCGTCTCACTCGACACACCAGCCACTCCCAGCTCAACTAGGAGGTTCGCTCGATTTTGCCAGACTAGGAGAGATTTGACTGGATTACTCAAGATTAGAAAGTGATCGAACGAGGATTTCGGAAGTGATTAGCTCCGGAGAAAGTGATCAGAGGAGCGAACAGGGAGCCAAGTCTTCGAAGAATTGGTGCCAGCTTTACGGAGATTTACTATCAAGAATTTTTTGGCTTTCGATCTAAATTGAAGGATCTGTAAAAAGTTGGAAAATTTTTTCCTAGAAATAAGCATCATCGGTCCCTGTCATTAGCCTGCTGAGAATGATTTGAGCTTAACCAAAATAGCAGAACATAAGCTAATTTTAGCGGATATAACAAGAAAGAATGCTCGACGAATCTAGGTAAATATAATCTGAAAAAATGAATGATAAAATTTCTTCAGAAATGGATGATTCCACTGTTTCAGAAATGCACGATTCCAGAGTTTCGCCACGACTGATGAAAAACTGATGATGAAAAACTGAACTGACGAGACCGAGTACAGGAAGGTAATGAGATTTAAATCGTAATGCGTTTATTGAATTTTCAATTTTTAACACCAATTCCCAGGGAGAAAACATGTGAGGGCCCGAGCTGAGAGTCAGGTAGGCCTGCTTTTTGTTGTAATAAAATGTGTTTCTCATGTTAAAGATTACCTTTTTTTTGGTTCGTGGCTGTTCTATCTTTCAGCATCTACAACTTTTTTCTTCAACTTTTATCTTGTTTCATAAACTTCTTTCTTGACTTACTGTCTCTATGCACCATCTGCAGAGATTCCGCGTTCCCTTATCTCCATACTTAATGGCACCTTCCTTCTTACTCTATTTGAAACGTTTTTTGCGGTTAGGGAGGCTTAAATTAACTTCTAATCTACCTTGACCCCCTTCCTAAACAAAGCCACAAGGAGATGCAAAGTTACCGAATTACAAACACGATTGTAACTAGGAATCCTTCGCCATTTAAAAAAAAACACAAGGAAGTTATCGCAGCCATCCAAAAAATGAGAGGTATCAAGTACGTGACCCTAAAACTCAAGTTGTCGAACAAAAAAGTTTTAGTTCACATCAAACATCAAAGTTTTGGTTCAAACTCGAACAAAAAAGTTTTAGTTCACTTTATTAGTAACAAAAACAGACATTAACAAACATCTAATCTTGCTGAAAGAATGATATTTTAGGTTAGAATTATTTTTTTGATGAAAATAGTGACATATCACATCGGTCTCGGAGAATACAACATTTACTACACCGAACCGAGTATTTTCTACCGTAAACTCTTCCCTCCCCCGCGCGTCCCTCAAGCCCATTACTTTTCCGTGGACCTAATCTAATGACGATGTTTTCCCTCAATCCATAAAAATTTCCCTTTGAATTTGCAATTCGTTCCGCAGAAGCCGACGGCTCGTGCTGAAAATTGGAGCCAGGAAGGTCGTGCTGATAAGCTTCCAAGGCTTGGAATGAACCTTCAAAAAATTAATATTTCTTGAAGCTCTCTTGTAGTAAAGAGGAGGTGCTCCATGGAAACGCTAACCTCGATAAGATGCAAGGTCCAAAAATTCAGAAAATTGATAAGGAGGGCAAAGGCAGGAATCCTTGAAGGATTTTTTCCTTTGATTCAGCTAGGCTTGCTCTGGCAGTAGACGCTATTCAGAGCCACCATCTTGGATTCAAAGGGCAAACTTTTGTCCTGATAAGGAAATCACAGCCAAGCCCTTGACTAGTGATTTGACCGCGTAATTAAAGTCGAATGATATCATTCTCCGTCTCGGAAGTTTTACTAAAATGAGGGATCTCTACCACCCAGTTGTTACAGTCGCTAGGACAAAGAAAGATAAAAATTGAACCATTATTTAGAGGCTGATAATATTGCACGATGAGGAATCTCAACTACACAGTTGTTACAGTCACTAGGGAAAAGAAAGATAAAAATTGAACCATTATTTAAGGGTTGAAAATTTTGATATGTCTGAAATTGTTCGGCATGGAAATGCGCACAAATTCGGGAGTGAGAGAACGTATGAAAAAATGTTTCAAATTGTTAAATTAAAATGCGATTATATAAAAAAGAGTAGATTCAAACTTTAGTGAAACAGAAATATATTACCCAGACCAAAAATTATTTTCGACACAGTTGCGTAATCGCGCACTACGTATTTATAAAGGAAATTTACCAGTACTAGAATATATTGTTAACTCTCGTACCAGGAATTCACTTTTAGAACCCACTTCAGTCTTTACGAATAGAAAGCTTCTAAACTGACTCATGCTAAAAACTTTATGTTTCAAGTTCTACAATTTCATAAAACTGGATTATTTTTCAGAAATTGAGCTCAATTCTAATGGACGTAGGTTAAGAAGACGAGACTCTTGGAGTTTGTATAATCAGTACACACAGCAGGACACACGTTTACATTACGAAGGGTAGCGGTGGAGTGGACTCCAGCCAAGCCCGAGAACTACGAGCAGAGATCCACAAGAACCATGAGCTCAGTTCTCAACGCATAGTGCTGTCTAAATACATTCTTACGCAAGAGCACTGTAACATTATCAGTATTATACACATATACATTCAAGGTGCTACATGAAAGGTTTCAACACTCCTTCTCACATTGAATGTGTGTCAGATGAGACCATTCCTAACTTCGTTCTTAGTCTAGAGAACTTTTCTATCGGCAGGTTCTTGGTGAATATGTCGGCGAGCATTTCGTCGGTAGGGCAATACACTACGTCTATATCTTTGTTACTTACAAGATCCCGTACATAGTGAAACTTAATATCGATGTGCTTGCTCCTCCCATGATATTTGGGATTGTTGGCAAGACAGATGGCTGACTGGTTGTCTTCGTTTATAACCATTGGTTCCATAGTCCCAAAATTTAGATCACTGAGTAAGTGCTTTAACCAGACAGCCTCTTGAGCCGCACCGGCAAGAGCAACGTATTCGGCTTCTGCAGTTGAGAGGGCTACACAAGTTTGTTTGTTAGATCTCCACGTAATTACCGAATTACTGAGGGTGAAACAGTAACCAGAGGTAGACTTTCGGTCATTTTTATCACCAGCCCAGTCAGCATCTGAATAACCAATGCAAGTATCAGAACATTTGCTATACAAGAGACCTAGTTTAGAGGTGCCTCTCAGGTACCTGAATATTCTCTTAACACACATCCAATGCTGTTCAAGAGGCTTGGAGCTGTATTTAGCAACATTATTCACTGCGAATGCAATGTCAGGTCGAGTTCTGGTTGACAAATACAAAAGGCTACCTACAGCACTTTGATAAGTGGCAGGGTCAAATTCGACATCATTTGGGGAGCATATCGGATTTACGTTTACATCGGCGGGAGTTGCAACAGGTTTACAATTATCAAAGCCAAATTTTGACAACAGAGCCTCAGTGTAGGCAGTTTGATTCAAGAAGACATTGTTTTTAAATTGTACAACACTTACACCTAGGAAGTAACTCAGCACACCAAGGTCCTTCATTTTGTATTGGGTAGAAAGGCTCAACTTTATTTGATTTATTTCATCACCAGACTCAGAAGCAATTATTAGATCGTCTACATACACCGCCACAATACACAGTTTCTTATCTTGAACACGAGTGTATATACAAGCATCACTCTTAGATTGTACAAAACCCAATTTCTTCAAATAGCTATCTAGTGTAGTATTCCAACACTTAGGAGCTTGTTTTAGTCCGTAGAGCGATTTTTGTAGTTTACACACCAGATTTTCTTTGCCTTTGACAATAAAACCGTCAGGTTGAACCAGATATAGTTCTTCAATCAGTTCTCCATTAAGGAAGGCTGTTGCAACGTCCATGTGATGGACTTGCATGTTGCATTTGGCAGCCAAAGCTAGTACTGTCCTGACAGACTCAAATCGAACCACGGGACTGAAGGTCTCGTCGTAGTCGATGCCATATTTTTGTGAGTAGCCCTGAGCCACAAGGCGAGCTTTGTACGAGCAAATGCTTCCGTCGGGTCCGGTTTTTCTTTTAAAGATCCACTTTGATTTGATAGGTTTTTTGTCATTAGGACACTCTACAAGGGACCATACTCTGTTTTGATTTATAGACTCCATCTCATTCTCCATAGCTGTTTCCCATAGTTTTGCTTCTGGTCCACTGAGTGCTTCTTGAACACAAGATGGTATATCAAGCTCATTTTTCATTAAATACACCCATTCACCAAACCTATCAGGAGCCCGTCGATATCTGGCTGATTGTCTAGGCTGCACTCCCTCCATCCCAGCATCTGACTGTCTATGCTCCACCCCTCCCTCAGAGTCTTCTGGTTCTGGATCCTGAGGAAGAAGAGAAAAATTACCATCATTTACTTCTGAAGGCTCCTTCTCAATTGGCATCTGCTGAGATTCATTGAACATAACGTCTCTACTCAAAAATATCCTTCTACTGTTTATGTCATACAGACGATATCCCTTGGATCCACTTCCATATCCTACAAGAACACACGGTTTAGATTTTGGATCAAGTTTTTCCCTCTCATCTTTGGGGACATGAGCGTACGCACTGCAGCCAAAGGTTTTGAGGTGCTGTACGTTGGGCTTGTGTCCATTAAGGGCCTGATAAGGGGTCATATCATTCAATGCACTAGCAGGGCTCCTATTTTTGACATACACGGCAGTTGATATAGCTTCACCCCAGAATGATTTTGGTAACTTGGAACCAGACAGCATAGCTCTGACAGAGTCAAGAAGAGTTCTATTCATTCTTTCTGCAACTCCATTTTGTTCAGGTGTCTTAGGCACAGTTTTTTCATGGATAATTCCTTCCCCTTTTAGGAATTGTTCAAAGTCATTAGAGATGTATTCCCCACCGTTATCGGAGCGCAGAATTTTAATTTTGTGATCATAGTGATTTTCTACCAAGGATTTGAACTCCTGAAACACTTTGAAAACATCACTCTTATGTTTGATAATGTACACCCAAGTATATCTGGAGTGGTCATCTATGAAGGTTACAAAATACCTTCCACTCCCAAGTGATATGGGATTAAGCTGGCCACACACATCACTGTGGATAAGTTCTAAGGGTTGGCGTTTCCTTTTGTGATTTGTTTTGGGGAACGGAAGCCTATGATTTTTACCATCACAACAGTTTTCACAAAAAATGTTATCTCCACTCACAGAACAATCAAAACCTCTAACAAGATTCTTAGTGCCTAATTTCTTAAGATTATTGAATCCTAGATGACAAAATCGTTTATGCCACAGAATTTCATCAGAGGAAACGTTCATGCATTTAGCGGCTGAATTAAGGGTGCAATTAAGTTTATACAATTTTCCTACTTTACTGCCTAAGGCAATTAATTCATCGTCTTTATTTACAATCTTACATGAGCTTTCGTCAAAGTAAACTGAGTTTCCACTTTCTGTAATCTGAGGCACGGAAAGTAAATTGTAAGCTAAACCAGGTACATACAAGACATTCTTAACAACACAGGTATCTACTCGACCTTTAGGCAACAACACCATAACTTCAACATCACCTACACCAACACCTTGCAAGTTTCTACCATCACCAACTTCAATGTTAATTGGGCTAGATAGCTCATTCATACAAGAAAAATCATTCCTATTATTACACATGTGTGCTGTTGCACCGGAATCAATTACCCAACAATTATTGATATTTATCACAGACAATGCACCGATATAATTTGTTTTACCTGCTACAAAATTGTTTTGGTTTTCTGTGTGGTTCCCATCTTCTTTCTTCAATTTTTCTTGATAGATCCAGCACTTGGTACGTAGGTGTCCCAATTTTCCGCATTCGAAGCATCGTGAGTTTTTCAATTTGGAGGTCACAAGGGATTTTTCACTGAAGTCTGAAGCACTTTGGTTTTTCAGTTTTGCTTCTTCATTCAGAAGACGCTCTGTCACAATATCCCATGACGGTAGTTTTTCATGAGCTTCCAGTGCAGTCACCAGTGTGGAGAAATGGTCGGGAAGTGACGACAGCAAGATTATTACACGACTTTCTTCATCAACTGCGTCATCAATCACACTCAAGGACTCAAATATTTCGACAAATGCTTTGAGATGAGTTTGTAAGTCTTGGTCTTCTTTTAGTTTCATGTTGTAGAGTCTTTTGCGTAGTCTGAACTTGTTAGACCAAGTTTTCTTCTGGAATGTATCTTCAATCTTATGCCATAGTTGCACAGGGTCAGTAGGATCACCCAACAAATAAAGTTGACTTGTTTCGACACCAAGCACAATTGTTGCAAGTGCACTGTCACGTCTTTCTTCAAATTTTCTTCGAGCAGTCTCGTCCGTAGTCTGTGGCATGGTTTCCGTTCCTCGAACCAAGTTCCACAGTTTTTCCTTCATCAGAATCATCTTCATTTGCAGCTTCCACGTAGGATAGTTTTTATCATTAAGAGCCGTGAGGCAGTTCTTTGCACTTTCACTTACGGAGCCTGCCATGTTTCTTTCTCTTTCACCGTTTCTGTCTCACACAGCACTAACAAATCACCAACTTCTGTTCTCGCTGTCCCGGGCTGTTTTTCGCTTCGGGACTTAAGATAACCTCACTTGATATTGCTTCATCGGAAGGTTTACTGGGCCCATAACCTAATGGACGTAGGTTAAGAAGACGAGACTCTTGGAGTTTGTATAATCAGTACACACAGCAGGACACACGTTTACATTACGAAGGGTAGCGGTGGAGTGGACTCCAGCCAAGCCCGAGAACTACGAGCAGAGATCCACAAGAACCATGAGCTCAGTTCTCAACGCATAGTGCTGTCTAAATACATTCTTACGCAAGAGCACTGTAACATTATCAGTATTATACACATATACATTCAAGGTGCTACATGAAAGGTTTCAACAAATTCTTCTTATTTTTACCTTACCCTGCTCTATGCCTTGCATTCATTACATAAACCATTTCATGAACCACCGATTTGTAACGAACGACCGACCCATTTTATGAACCGTTTTGTCATGGGTCACGCATTTCATTATTCACTTTTATTTTGAATCTTCCATTCCTAAAATTACCCATTTCCTGCAACACCCATTAACTACACCATTTGCTGCCACCATCTTATATTGCTTACATCGCCTATTTCTGGCTTCATTTTGCTGAAAAATTCTCATTTCTATCAGAAAGTATTTTTTTCACCGCACTATTTTCATCAGAACGCATAAGATAGATGACTTTAGCAAACGGTGAAAGCAGCTGGCGTTTTTTTATCAGAACGCACCTTCACTATAACAAACGGAGAAAACAACCGACGTTTTTTTCATCAGAACGCACCTTCACTATAACAAACGGAGAAAACAACCGACGTTTTTTTCATCAGAACGCACCTTCACTATAACAAACGGAGAAAACAACTGGCGGTATTTTCATCAGAACGCACCTTCACCATAACAAACGGAGAAAACAACCGGCGTTTTTTTCATCAGAACGCACCTTCACCATAACAAACGGAGAAAACAACTGGCGGTATTTTCATCAGAACGCACCTTCACTATAACAAACGGAGAAAACAACCGGCGTTTTTTTCATCAGAACGCACCTTCACTATAACAAACGGAGAAAACAACTGGCGGTATTTTCATCAGAACGCACCTTCACTATAACAAACGGAGAAAACAACCGGCGTTTTTTTCATCAGAACGCACCTTCACTATAACAAACGGAGAAAACAACTGGCGGTATTTTCATCAGAACGCACCTTCACTATAACAAACGGAGAAAACAACTGGCGGTATTTTCATCAGAACGCACCTTCACTATAACAAACGGAGAAAACAACTGGCGGTATTTTCATCAGAACGCACCTTCACTATAACAAACGGAGAAAACAACTGGCGGTATTTTCATCAGAACGCACCTTCACTATAACAAACGGAGAAAACAACTGGCGGTATTTTCATCAGAACGCACCTTCACTATAACAAACGGAGAAAACAACCGGCGTTTTTTTCATCAGAACGCACCTTCACTATAACAAACGGAGAAAACAACTGGCGGTATTTTCATCAGAACGCACCTTCACTATAACAAACGGAGAAAACAACTGGCGGTATTTTCATCAGAACGCACCTTCACTATAACAAACGGAGAAAACAACCGGCGTTTTTTTCATCAGAACGCACCTTCACTATAACAAACGGAGAAAACAACCGGCGTTTTTTTCATCAGAACGCACCTTCACTATAACAAACGGAGAAAACAACTGGCGGTATTTTCATCAGAACGCACCTTCACTATAACAAACGGAGAAAACAACTGGCGGTATTTTCATCAGAACGCACCTTCACTATAACAAACGGAGAAAACAACTAAAAAAGTTCACAGAGGAAACTTTTGTACTCCCTAAGCTTGAACTTCATTCACTATTAGTACGCCTCGTATATTTTGTCAATTAATATGCCTCGTATGGTCTATCTACTTGTACACCTCTGACAGTTTGTCTATTAGTACACCTCGTATAGTATGTCTATTATTATGCCTCGTATGGCTCATCTACTTGTACACCTCGGATGGTTTGTCAATTAGTACTCCTCGTATGGAACATTTGTTTTTGGATGCCCTATATTTGAGAAACTTTTAAAAGCCAATATGATGGCATGTATCTCATGTGGCAACTTGGAAATAAACATTTTTTTTTTCTTTTTTTTCACTTCTTCTCCTTATATTACGAACGTAAAAATCTTATTTATCCCGCTGTTGCGATATTGTAAAAAGTTGTTTATAATTCATCAGGACTCAGATATATTAATCATGACTCAGGTATATTGATCATGACTCAGATATATTCATCGAGACCCAGATATATTCATCATGACTCAGATATACTAATCATGACTCAGATATATTCATCAGGACTCAGATATATTAATCATGACTCAGATATATTAATCATGACTCATATATATTCATCAGGACTCAGATATATTAATCATGACTCAGATATATTCATCAGGATTAAGATATATTCATCATGACTCAGATATATTTATCAGGATTCAGATATGTTCATCAGGACAGATATATTCATCCGGACAGATATATTCATCACGATATATATATTCATCAGGACTCAGATATATTCATCATGACTCAGATATATTCATCAGGACTCAGATATATCAATCATGACTCAGATATATTCATAAGGATTCAGATATATTCATCATGACTCAGATATATTAATCATGACTCAGATATATTCATCATGACTCGGATATATTAAGCAGGACTCAAATATATTCATTGGGACTCAGATCTCTCGGATAGGAAAGCCCGAGGAGTTTGAAGTTTAAAACAACTCACGTCGTCGTAGAGGAACAGCAGGTAGCATAGGGGCTTCAAAGTGGGCTTACGCTGCCAGCTGTGACACTACGACATCGTACATTGATTGCAAATGTAGCTCCAGGACTACACGGATTCTCATGTTAATTCTCCTTGCAATCTCAGTAAAGCTCGTGCCCGAAGCTGGCTGAGCTGAATCCTTTCAACTAAACAATTTTTATCAATTTAAACAATTTATTTACCTCAAGCGATATAGAAGCTGATTATTTATTAAGTTTAGTACAATAGACACATTTGATTTATAAAAAAAACTTTTCTACGACGCAGAGCACAGAAATCTAGAAGTGTTCTCCGTACCCTTCGAGACGGTACGGAAACGATTTTCTCGAAATTACGGACATTTTTGTTTGTTCCACAATTCTGTGTTATGAAGGCGCGCGTGTGGGAGTTGTGGGGGCAAAGGGAGCGTAGCCCACCGTTGTCTGTGAATGGTCAGGAACGTTTCTATGTCCCTCAAACATAAAGAATATTACGATATGTTGTTTGAGAATAACTTGAAGTTGATAAGCGCTTTATTTCTCAAATTACAAGTGGGTAAAGTTATGTGTTATGACAGCACGAATGTCGGAGTTGAACATACAGAAATTTCTGTAATTTCCAGGAAACAGTTTCTGTACCCCTAGAGACGGAGAGCGCAACGCCGGTCTCGGTTGAGGTTGCAAGCAAATCTCGCTAATGTAGTCAATAAAGTTCTTTTTAAAGAGCTAGCCAGGCCGATAAGGAGGTTGGTTAGATATCCCACGGCTGAGGCTTGTACTCAGGTTTGATACGCAAATGATGTCAGTTTAACGCTTTGACTTCGGCAGGTACAAATTAAGTTCAATATTCAACTTAAATTTTAGGTCAATTGTGGTACGCAGCTTTGAATATAGCAAACATTAAATGGTCCGTGCCTTCATTTAGCTCTAATTTGGTGTTTATGATGAAGGCATACTATGAAAGTATCATAGTATATTATGAAAGTATCACAGAAAAGTGTGGAGTACCGGGCTGAGAGTTAGGCAGGCCTTCTTATTCTCGCAATGAAATTTTTTTTTTATGTTAAGGACCATGTTGTTCGGTAATTGCTGCTGTCCGGTTTGTCAGCACCGCAGATTTCTTCAACTTTTATTGTTTCGTGAACTTTTTTGTGAACGTGAAACTACTGACCCCTTCTATTATGGATCAATCATTCATCAAAAAATATTTTCCGTATTAGGTTTCAATCGGGAAAATGTTCGACTAAAACAGAATGAATACAATGAAACCTCAGTAACCGACATTAGGGATCTTTTCCAGATGCGCCCCGCCACTAATGCAACACATAAGGTTACCCACTTGTAACTTTCGAAATAATGCACCTATCGACTTCAAATAACTCTCAAACGAAGACTCAAACAGTCTTTCATTTGAGTGTAATATAAGGTCGCTAGGTACATTATTTCAAAAGTTACAATTGGGTGAACTTATGTGTGGCAGCAGTGGCGGGGCGCATCTGGAAAAGATCCATTAGTTCTCCAAGCCCACATGAGCTATCTATCCTTCAGAAATCCTCAAGCCTCGAAGTGCCGAGGGGTATTGAAATTAAATACAACGAAAATCGGTGGCGTATATTTGATACGAGAATATGGTATAATCTCAACGCAAAAGTTACACGCTGGAAAATCGGCGAACAGTAGACGGATTGAAAAGCATTCAATTATAATTGACACTGCGTACACACGACCTTCTAAATTAACACGTTGACTGCGATGGGTTAAATTGAACTTCAATTTTCAACTCAAATTTAAAGTGACAAGTTCAACTCAACTTATCATTGACGATCCATTAAATTAATTCTAAAAGTATGTTGAAATTTTTTGTATGACCTCTATCGATGGGGCGCACCGCAAGCAGCGTGTTAATATGAAAAAAAAAAATCCGAGTTGAGTTAATGAAAAGGAAAATGCACTATTAATAATTCATTTGAACAAGGAAGCACATTCTACCAAATTATGGCTGCAGATTCTGTTATGCTTATTAGAAATTCAATCAAAAATCAACACCTCATAACAAAGCGCGAACACCAAGGTCTCCGAAGAAAAGATTTGGGGTCATTTATTTATGCCTCGAAGGGCTTCAAGTTCTTTAGGCGCGCTGAGGAATTACCCAACTCAAGGTTTCCTTAGAATCGTCAGATAGGCTTTTTTTCTATAAAAATTCTAAAATTGAGCAAGTATTGAACTAAACTTCAGCCGTAATAATAGTATCAGTAGAACATCCCTCACGGTTTAACAATTTTTACGCCAACATTTAATTTCAAAAAAGTCAAATCTAGTAGTTCTGACTAGATGGCAGTTTATACGTTCTAACGGTAAAACGTACATCTTGAATGTCGAAGTCAGTTCACTTATGTTACTACATACAAACTTAACTATCATGAACGCCTAAAAATAATTTCATCTGCGCCAGAGGCTGAAATCATTCATTTAATCTTAAAAACTCCCCCAAAGGAGCAACTCAACGAGACAAATATCTGAAGAATAAAGTAGACAAGAATATAAATAAAACTATTGAAGACACTCATGCACGGAACGCCGGCCTGTCACGAGAACATTGCGACTACAGTTGCCACGTTGCTAGCAATACGACTCTGATGGGTCGTTTGAATAATTTCAACAATCTTTTAAAATTAATGGCATTTAATAGACTAAGTAAATAGTTATTATTTTCAAAATTGCCAACAACTTTTGGCTTTAAATTGAGTTGAATACTGACCTTCAGTTTAGCCCATCACAGTGAACGTGTTAACTATTAATTTCCAAGATGTTGAAGTAAACATAAACTAGCAAAGAGTATACGAGTTCAGATCAAAAAATGTATCAAAATAAAATTATTACAATAGAAAAACTAAATACTCGAACACAGTAACAAATATCAACGAAAAACGTATAATTGAATACATGCGATACAAAATATATGAAAGGAAAAACATGAAAAGGTTTCGAATAATACTAGGCACATGCAATCAAGTCGGACCCACACACAAACAGCATGTATAATGTATATCCTGTGTGCTTTGATCTATGTAGAACAGTGGTTCTTAACCTGGGGGGCGCGCAGGCCTCCGCGGTAAAGCCCTATTTATCCCAGTAATGTTTACGACATAAGAGTGAACTTCCACTGTTGAATATGTTTGAGGATCTATTTACAATTTTCTTCGTTGTGAGCTCTAATCTACCAGTCTATCTGCACACAATTTCCCCAGACAATTCTTAAGGGGGCGTGGGAGTAAAAAGGTCAGGAACCACTGGTCTAGAGCCTAGTACCAAGCTTAGCATGACTATCTGAGTGGTAACAAAATTCTCAAAACGAAAACGTTAACGACGAATAAAATCGCCTCCAAAACAAGAAGACTAGTAAAATTCGGCACCAGAGTTGAGATTTGTTTAAATGGTCCAGCTGATTTCAATGGTTTCAAACGCTTTCTCGTCGGCCGGGACTAGAGAGAAACAATAAAAAGGACGACGGCTTACACAAAATTAGACCCAAAACTATGTAGAGCTGTTCATGCAATGAGTTATTTGAACAAGTTTGTCGCCACGTGAGCAGCCGGTGGTACGCGGGGGGAGGTAATTTTCATAATGCTGCTAACCGACCAGTAGTCCTACACTCAACAAATTTGCTAAGAAATCCAGCATCGATTGGAATTAAATTATTATTGTTATTATTATTATATGAGAAAGTTTTAGCCTCCCTTAACCCCGACAAAGATGTTCCAAGAGAGGAAAGAGGAAGGCACCATTTAGTATGGAGTTGAGGGAACGCGGAATCTATGCACAAGGTGCACAGAAACAGTAAGCTAGGAAAGAAGTTCATGAAACAAGAAAAAAGTTGAAGAAGAAAGTAGTAGGTGCTGAAAAACAGGACAGCAGTGAACCGAAAAAAGATGGTCCGTAACAAAACAAAAACCTATTTCATAAGAACAAAAAGGAAGCCTACCTAACCTTTAGCTCGGGCCCACACATGGTTCCCCTGGGAGCGCTAATTCCCATAGATACAATAGTTGTATCCCCTTGAGGGGACCAGAATATTCAAAACACTCCAACATTGCAATGGAATGATCTCAAACTATGGAAAATTTATTCCATTAAATCAACAATAGAAAATTCCACTGCAAAATTGTGATAAAAATTTCCTGAAACAATTTGACCATAAAATTGTAGACAATCAATATCATAGCAAAGAATTAATGGTAATTAACTTGAATATAAAGTTTCGATGACTTAAAGCGAAATTGAAACCCCTAAACTCCGACAAGATTAGATTAGTTCATATGTTAGTTTATGCCTCCCTAACAGCTACAAAAAAGCGTATCGAAGAGAGGAAGGAGGAAGGCCCCATTTAGGATGAACTTGAGGAAACGTGGAATCTATGCACAAGGTGCATAGAAACAGTAGGTTGAGAAAAAAGTTCATGAAACAAGATGAAAGTTGAAGAAGAAAGTAGTAGGCGCTGAAAAACAGGACAGCAGTGAACCGAAAAAAGATGGTGCTCAACATTACAAAAAAAAAACATTTTATTTCAACAAAAAGAACGCCTAACTCTCAACTAGGAACCTCACATTTTCCCCTGAGAGGTCTCAAAACTGATTACTCCAGTAAGTTCCTAGGGCGGAAACCGTTTAAATTTTCCCAACATTTTTTAGCCAACTTATCACAGCAACCATAACAAAAATAAGACATCAGCTACCACGGGCCGGATTTGGTCCTACCTCAGTGGTTCTTAACCTGGGTTCGATCGAACCCCAGGGGTTCGGCATGGTGCAGTTTGTTCACTAATACAGATTATGGTTATATACATGTTTCGAATTTGAAGAAAAAGAAACGCTTTATTTTCCCAAATACAAAGGGTTCAATGAATGCATGTACGGAACTTGTAGGGTTCAGTACCTCCAACAATTTTAAGAACCGCTGGCCTAGAGGGTCTTGGATATTCTAATTCAATACTCACAAATAACATAAAACACGTCAGAAGTGTCCCCCATGACCAAGATGGTCTAGGATATTCTTATTGAACACTCGCAAATGATACGAAAAAATACCTCAAAAGTGTCTCCCATGAATTAGATAGTCTAGACTATCCTAATTCTAGCAGACAAAAAGTAAACAAGCATAAAAATATTTCTTTTTTGGCTTCAAGAATTCGATTCCTGCGTAAGTTCGCACAAATCTTAATAAACTCAGCAGTATTTTACGCTTCCAATGTGAATGGCGCACGTGAACAAACAGCAGGTATTCAATTTATCTACTTTACGCTAATGATGCAGCTGCTCAAGCCCGCGTTACTTACTTAACTTTAGCTAATCATAAGTTATTTTTTAAAAAGTCATATTGAGTATCACAGATTTAATTCAATATTGCGCTAGGTACAACTGAAAAGAAATGTGTGGTATAACTAAAAAGAAATCAGCTTCACTAATCTATTGCAGTTCCTATTCAAATGAGTGGCATCCCAGACACCACATCAACATATGAGCATATCAACAGGGAATTTTCATAATGCTGCTGACCAACCCGTAGTCACAAACTCAATTTTCATAAATAATTAATGGTAGATTAGATTAGATTATTAGTTAGTTTAAGCCTCCCTATCCACAACAAAGGCTATCCAAAGAGAGGAAGGAAGAAGGCACCATTTAGTATGGAGTTAAAGAAACGTGGAATCTATGCAGAAAGGGCACAGAAACAGAAAGCTAAGAAAGAAGTTTATGAAACAAGAAAAAGTTGAAGAAGAAAGTACTAGGTGCTGAAAAACAGGACAGCAGTGAACCGAAAAAAAATGGTCCGTAACAAAACAAAACCTGATCTATTTCAACAAAAAAGAAAGCCTACCTAACCTTTAGCTCAGGCCCTTACATAGTCCCACTGGGAGCGCTAATTCCCATAGATACAATAGTTGTATCCCCCTGAGGGGAAATAATTAATGGTAAATGAAGGCCAGATACAGTTAATGTTTGTTATTTTCAAAAATGCTTACTACAATTGACTTTAAATTTGAGTTGAATATTGAACTTCAGTTTAACTAATTGCGGTCAAAGTGTTAAAGGGACGGCAGACTAGCTTGTTTTCTAGCCAACATCCTCCAAAATTTGGGTAGTGTTCAAATGAGATTTGGGCATGAGAAGGGCTCAGTTTCTGGCAACACTGCAGAGTTGCCAGATGAAGGTGTCTACCTCGAAGATAATGACCAGAAAATGTCAATCTGGTACCTCAGGCTTTCATTACTACTAACCTCGACATTCGTGATGGAGTCACCACTCCTTCAAGAGATGCAAAAATTTCGCATTATTTAATTTTTGTTCATTCAATTTCACTCCCAGATAAATCTTAAAAAATAACACGTGTATGAGAACGTTTAAAATACAATCGATCACTTAGCAACAAACTTACATAACAGACTGCAAATAATTTCGAAAATACAAAAGTAATACTATTCTTTTACGAACTTTTCTAAAATCTAACGCATCTTTCTACTAGCCGGCTAGCCTCTCGTATAAATTATAATATCTCTATAACATCCTCGATTTCACTACTAAGTTCAGAGAACATTTTTGGTTTCAATATCAATTAAAGATACAACCCTCTGGGCAGTGGAATGGTTCAAGAATATAAAAATAATCTCTAGGATCGGTGATAAAATTCTCAGACAAACACACCCGCATATACGTTATTAGTCAAAGAAAAAATTAACATACATTTAGAACTACACACGAACACCGTTCTTGTCTGAGTCGTATTTCATGAACACAGAGATAAAATGGCCACTAAAATTAACAAGCATGGCAGCAAAACGTACTAGATACTAACAAGTAAACGCTTCTGTAGGTCTGCAAATCGTATCTACTAGATCAGTGGTTCTTAATTTGGGGGACGCGAGCCTCCGCAGTAAAGCCTGATTTTTTCCAGTAATGTTTTTGACAAAGGAATAAACTTTCAAAGCCGAATAAATTTGAGGACCTATATACAATATACTTCGTTGTGAGCTCTACTTTACCAGACCGTCTGTGTTCAATTTCCCTTGACAATTCTTGAGGGGGCGTTAGAGTAAAAAGGTTAAGAACCACTGTACTAGATACTGACATAAAAACGTTTCCTATGGCACAGATACGCAATGAACATCCAGAGACTAGTGCCCCAAAGACTCACGAGCAAGTGCATCCCGTGGTAAGGACCTACGGGCTGCCATCCGAACGGAAAAACCCCTTTGGTAACCTCGTGACCGACGTACAAGAGAATGGAATTGTACCCGGCAAACGAAAACGGATCTCCACTCCACTTTTTCCAGCCATCAATAACGACGTAGAGGGCAGTGAACAACACAAACGCGAAGCATCCAGTAACCAAAACGTAGCTCAGCGACCACAGGTTTTTGTTGACAGGCACAATGCCGTTTTCCTTGTTGAAGCCACAAAGCACAGCACCAACGACACCTGAAGTGAAGCCCCACGCTAACATTCTTAGCAGCCTGCTCTTGTGACCCTCGAAAGTTATGAGCACACGACCCGCGGCTACACCAAACTCCAGAAGCAGCATCGACGTGAGATACCCAAGCAAACCTTCGGGATCATGTGAAATTGAGTTTTGGTATACCTTCCGCGCGGTGCTCCCTCTGTACAAATGAGCTGGCGAGAAAACAAAGCGGTCGAGATAAGCGGCGGCTCCGCCAGTGCAGTTGCCGTGAGCGTTGTAGTCATGCAGACCACCAGGTCCTAAGTACCCCCTGGGGCACCCCGGCACTGCCACCACGTACGTGACGATGCATTGTATGCTGGCCAGCCCTATAATGATGCTCCACTGCAGCCAGGGCTGCACCACGTCTCTGAACATGTACCACCCACCCCAAGCTTCTTCTGACAAAGTGTCAGGGTCCACAAACAGGATAGTCTCCATGATGCCCACAACAAAATAGCAGCCGCCAAGTCTCTGCAACACGCCCGGGATGCGCAGCGTCGTCAAATCACTGTTGCTCAAACCGTTTATGAACAAACCAAGGCTGCAAAGGATGGCAGACCGTTTCGTTATTTTCCACACGATGGCCTGTTTAGGAACGCCCCTCCGAATCTGAGACCTCAACGAGAACATCATAGACACGCCCATGATCCATACAAACCAGGGAAATACCAAGTCAGCAACTGTCAACCCATTCCACGGAGCGTGCATGAAGAAGTAGTATTTTCCACCACCATAATTCACGAATATCATCAGGAAAATAGTGAAGCCCCTGAAAACATCAAGAGTACGGAGCTTGTCAGTTCTCTCTGTTTGATGAATTTGGATGTCATTTGTAGCACCCTGGTCGTTGTCCGAACTCTGGTAAGTGGAACGCCTTCTGGGCTCTTCTTTCGAAGTAGATGGGATCGCATCCTCTTCATTTGTGCTTCCACTCGCGCGTCCAAGGATGGGTGTCCTCTCAGGATTACCCTGAAAAATCAAGAAAAAATAAGGTATGGTCCCACCCACTGAAACCTTTGTGGCTTTGAAACCTCGCGCAAATGAGGAAAATATGATAGCAAAACTTGGCAGCAGGAAATATTTATTTCCCGAATGTTTGTCGGAGTTGGTGCCACTTTGGAACAGTCAAAATGCGGCAAGTGATGTACCTAAGAATAGTGAACAATTCAGTTGCTGCACACAAATTCTTCAAATTTTCTAGCCAAATCAGAGGAAATCAGATAAGATTAGAAATTTGATTAACCTCCCTATCCGCAGCAAAGGCTATCCAAAGAGAGGAAGGAGGTAGACACCATTTAATGTGGAGATGAGGGAACACGGAATATTTGCACAAGGTGCATAGATTCTCAACTAACAAACAGTAAGTTGAGAAAGAAATTCATGGAAGATGAAAGTTGAAGAAGAAAGTAGTAGATGCTGAAAAGCAGGACAACATAAAAAACTTTTAGTTTAACAAATAGAAGACCTTCAAACTTACAGCTTGGTCCCTCACATTTTCTCCTGGGAGTGCTAATTTCCATTGGTACAGTAGTTGTATGCCCCGAGGAGGGCAAAGGAAATCAGGTTATTCTTATTACATTAGTTAGCTTACAACTCCTTAGTCACACCAAATGGTAATGGCACAAGAGCAAAGAGAAGCGACCATTTAGAATTGCCAGCAGTAAACAGGGAATCCGTAGTAGTGGCCATAATATAAGGAATGGAAAAACAGCCTTTGATGTGGAAATAAGTAAATGTTTTGCTTTTTGCAAATTCTAACGATGAATAAAAGAGCAAAGAAAATCGCTTTAGTAGGAATCATGGTTCTTTAAAACATTTCAATAATAAAAAAGAACATTTCAACCAATTTGATGGTTTGTATTACATGGAAGGTTCATATTACTCAAAAATCATTCATTAGATTATATAGAAACATTCGAAAAAATATAGCTGAATTTGATATTTATCAAACGACATACATAGTTACATGATTCACATAATTTTGGTACAGTATTTCAATCGGAAAAATAAATAACTGAATAATCCCATGGCCAATCCTTAAGGAACATAATTTTTCAGAACACTGACCACTTCTTTAAAATTGTAGACTATTCTTAGGAATAGTCAGGCAAAATTGTTATCACGCAAAATGGTTATCACGCAAAATGGTTATCACGCAAAATGGTTATCACGCAAAATGGTTATCACGCAAAATGGTTATCACGCAAAATGGTTATCACGCAAAATGGTTATCACGCAAAATGGTTATCACGCAAAATGGTTATCACGCAAAATGGTTATCACGCAAAATGGTTATCACGCAAAATGGTTATCACGCAAAATGGTTATCACGCAAAATGGTTATCACGCAAAATGGTTATCAGGCAAAATGGTTATCACGCAAAATGGTTATCAGGCAAAATGGTTATCAGGCAAAATGGTTATCAGGCAAAATGGTTATCAGGCAAAATGGTTATCAGGCAAAATGGTTATCAGGCAAAATGGTTATCAGGCAAAATGGTTATCAGGCAAAATGGTTATCAGGCAAAATGGTTATCAGGCAAAATGGTTATCAGGCAAAATGGTTATCAGGCAAAATGGTTATCAGGCAAAATGGTTATCAGGCAAAATGGTTATCGGGCAAAATGGTTATCAGGCAAAATGGTTATCACGAAAAATGGTTATCACGAAAAATGGTTATCACGAAAAATGGTTATCAGGCAAAATTGTTATCAGGCAAAATGCCGCGACTAACACAAACAACTCTGTATCTTGCAAAAAATGAAATAATTTAGGCAAATTAAAAAGAAAAATCATTTAAAAAAGTTGCAGGAACGGTATGTAGTCAGTTGATCATCGTGTGATGAGCAGGTATAAAACATCTAAAATGCTTGATGAAAACCAGAAGACCTCCACGATAATTCTGAAATTGTTATAAGGGCTAAAGCAGACTGTTTGTAACAGTATCAATAATTTTTTGCACATCAACACAAGTTGACTGCGATGGGTTAAACTGAGGTTCAATGTTCAACTCAAATTTAAATTCAAAAGTTGTTAGCAGTTTTATAAATACCAAACATTAACGGGGTCAATTAAATATCATTAATTTTAAAGGATTGTTAAAATTGTTCAAATGATCTGTCGATGGGTCGTTTCACAGCAGGAAGAACTTAAGCACGACCCGTATCACAAGCAGCGTGTGATAAGACAGAGAAAATCTGCTGGAGACAGTTTCTCGCACCTAACAAAATTAGGACTTGGGTGCCAGCAAGCAAGCAACTAACTTCAAACAAAATCTCAAAGGCTCTACTCGATTTTGCAACCGAGTACCTGATGCACAACGAATTCTACCTCAGTGACGGAATCAAAGTTCAACATACTCGGTTTTAACAGTACAATTTTTGTATAACGAAGAACTGGTGATAGATTATCTCCACAATACATTAAAAAGGGTCTTATTTGGGAGGAGTGTGACGGTAAGAGGAATGATTTCTTCTACAGGAGTGGGCCTCATTATTTGCTTGCTGGAAGAATTAATGCAGAAGTGGTGCTACTATAGCATGAAGTCTTCTGCCATATATCGCTCACCTCCCAGGTGCAGTTTGAGATGTACAAATTAAATGTTTTGCTAAATTTAATGACTGGAAATAAGTAATATCCATTAGCAACCTAAACTAACCTCACACTGTAGTACTAGCTAGAGGTAGATCTCATGTTATAGTGAGGTAGACCTCACGCTATAGCAGCACCGACTCAGTCTCCATGCTGGCACAGAGAAAAGACCCAATGGCTATTCATACGCAAAGGTACTATTAGAATGGATGTATTTGTTTGTTATCCACATCTGGAAAATTATATCAAGAAAACATTGCATCCTGTAATTTTCGACGTGCAGTGTACACTGTACACTGGTAGGAATGACAATGAAGGTATCTCTAAACAGCCTATTAGGAGATAGAAGGTATCTCCTAATAGGTTATCTCTCTTGGTCTCCGTAGCACTCACAGAAGGGCTGTCCATGCTGGCATAGAGGAAAGACGCAAAGGTCCACACAGCAAACAGCATGCCGTAGAATAGCAGGGCATACAGCAACGCTGTGGACAAACAGAGCTTGTTGGTTTCATGTGAATTTGGGCAAAAATCATTTTATATGTCAACCTCTTAATTAAGGTGAGAACCAACAGAACAGGTGAGAAGGTTCAAGAAATATACAAAAAGGTTAAGATTTTAAGTTAGTTTAAGCATTCCTAACCACAGTAAAGAGCATCTAACAAAAAAGCCTACCTAATGCTCATTTAAACTTAAATCGCAACGTGCACCACCGGTGGCCACGGAAGGGATTTTCATAATACTGCTGATTGACCAGTAGTCACAAACTCAATTTTCTTAAATACTCAATTAAAGCTGAATGATGGCAGGATCCAGTTAATATTTGCTATTTAAAATTGCTTACTACAATTGATTTTTAATTTGAGTTAAATATTGAACTTCAGTTTAACCAATTGCGGCCAAAGTGTTAAAATAATTCAAGACTCTTCAGTGTATAATTTACTTGGAATAAATTTTCAAAAACAGTTCTTTCGAGTTCCTTGCACATACAAGTTACGACTTTAGTTGAGAAGGAAGAAGAGTAGCTAAAACCTTGCGTCTGCTTTTCAAACTACAGTAGACATGAGTATTTAACTTAATATATTAGTATGTATTACAAAAAGAAAATAATCACTGTCTCTCATTTAGCAAATTATTGTAGCAACTGTGAATTTAAATTATTATAAAAAAAATGTAATAGTTAGGTTAAAAATTTTTAGCAACGATAAAATGATCTAAAGAGAAAGGACCATTTAGAATGGAATGTAAAGTACTAGAAACCTACACACGAGGTGTTTTCCCATTCAGGATACCTTTTGCATAGAAACAATGAGATAAAAAGGAAGAGGAAGAAAAGACAAAAAGAAATGGCAAAAATAGAATGAAAACAATGCAGCAAAGTGAGCAAAAAAGCAGAAGTCCAAAAAACAGTCTCCCTCTGAAGGTGCCAGTCTCCATAGCATAAAATAGATAAGACAAGTTTAAGTAACCTGAACCTATTGTCTATCCTATGCCTACATTGGATCGGCGACACAAAATGAAAACACAATAAATGACAGACGAGTGATTGACACAGCAGGAAGATATAAGCAGTAGGAAGTGAACATCAGTTCCGGCATTCTGATATAAGTAAGAAACAGACGAGTGATTGACACAGCAGGAAGAAATAAGCAGTAGGAAGTGAACATCAGTTCAGGTATTCTGATATAAGTAAGAAACAGACGAGTGATTGACACAGCAGGAAGATATAAGCAGTAGGAAGAGAACATCAGTTCCGGTATTCTGATATAAGTAAGAAACAGACGAGTGATTGACACAGCAGGAAGATATAAGCAGTAGGAAGAGAACATCAGTTCAGGTATTCTGATATAAGTAAGAAACAGACGAGTGATTGACACAGCAGGAAGATATAAGCAGTAGGAAGAGAACATCAGTTCAGGTATTCTGATATAAGTAAGAAACAGACGAGTGATTGACACAGCAGGAAGAAATAAGCAGTAGGAAGTGAACATCAGTTCCGGTATTCTGATATAAGTAAGAAACAGACGAGTGATTGACACAGCAGGAAGAAATAAGCAGTAGGAAGTGAACATCAGTTCCGGTATTCTGATATAAGTAAGAAACAGACGAGTGATTGACACAGCAGGAAGAAATAAGCAGTAGGAAGTGAACATCAGTTCAGGTATTCTGATATAAGTAAGAAACAGACGAGTGATTGACACAGCAGGAAGATATAAGCAGTAGGAAGTGAACATCAGTTCAGGTATTCTGATATAAGTAAGAAACAAAGTATGACAGTGAGTGACTATAGTCAACACGTTGAGAGAGTTAGCAACATTAACTAGTTAGGCTGGTCATAAGTTCAATAAAGAAGTATCCACGAGTTCAATATCAGTAGTGTAATAGAAATGCTTTTAAGCAATCTTGCATAAGAAGGCAAATACAAGTAAAGGTGGTAACTTATTTAGCGTAAGAAAGAGAGAAACAGCAGCTATTAATCAATGTTAAACACCAGGAGATAGTTTTATTATAGCTACACTTGTTGAAAGAGCTTGCAGTAATGTTAATTAAAGTGAGACAGCTGGCATTCATACATATTACTCAGAAGGCATAATGAACAGAGGTAGCTGACATCAAAAATAAATAGAGTAAGACTCCTCTCCTTCAATCTGGGAAGCATAAACCAAACAGGATCCAACATCAAGTCTTTGACGCATCACAACTTCACCTACTTTAACCAACAGCAGTAAGACAACATATACCAGCAGCTCCAACTGATACCAGCAAGATAGTACATACCACTCCAGCTGCTCCAACAAATACCAACGACATAAAACTTCCCACTCCAGCTGCTCCAACTAAGACAAGATAGAACATACAACCGCAGCAGCTCCGACAAATAAAAACAAAATAGAATTTCCCACTCCAGCTGCTCCAACCAAGATCAGCAAGATAGAACACATAACTCCAGTGGCCCCAACATTACCAATAGGCTACTTGATAAGCACAACTTTTACACTCCACTCACAGTAATAAGGGCCATCACTTGGACGTGTCTCAGTAATGACATAACCAGAACTGTTCAGCGTGAGGACATACGATGCTGACTCCATGAAATGCGTCTCAAACCTATAAAAAATAACACATTAGCATTGTACACAATATCTTGCTTGACATGAATTCCAACTAGCCAAAATCCTATACAAAAATAAATACAGATTAGACTTATATGAGAAAATTCATTTATCCAATTCTCAATGACTAAAATATAGCATTATACTTCACAACTACTGCATCATGGATTTCCCTAACATATTGAACAGCCTTGTATGATAATTATACACATAGGTATTTTTGAGGCTGCAATATGTAGTAAGGATACCAAAAGTTTGAAGGTAAATATTTCAATGAAACTCATCATAAATATTGTGTCATGTAAATTTGTTCACAAACTTTGGAATGTACTACATAATTAGGGATGAAGTAGACTGGCAAGCTATTGTTTATGGATATCAAAAGTAAATTACATAAAATTAAGATTTACTAATGTTTTGCAGTGACAATGGCATGATATATATTCTTCATGAAATGCATTATTTCACTGTCAATGTCTCAAATTTTTAAAATGAAATTGCTTTGTAAGCCAAACATTCCAACAATAGCTAGGATTTACAAATACAATTTAACACTTTGACTGCAATGTGAACCACCGGTGGTACACGGAGGGAACTTTCATAATGTTGCTGATCGACCAGTAGTCATAAACTCTATTTCCATAAATACTCAATGAAAACTAAATGATGGCATGATTCTGTTAATGCTTTCTTTTTTCAACATTATTTACAGCAATTGACTTGAAAATTTGAGATGAATACAAAACTTCAGTTTTACCTGCCACAGTCAAAGTGTTAATACCATAGAGCATTTTTGTTAAAAAAAGGTTGAAGACTCTGCAGCAGTGCACAAGGCTCGTCTCACCCATAGAGATGAGAGTGGAACTGCCGAGTGCTCAGCATTGTGGGGTACGTTGTGTTGACAACCAGTGTGGTGTTGGTCTCAGGAGGCAGAGTAGCATAGTGCCAGAAGGAGCACTGAAAGAAAAATTAATTTAATTATAAATTAGTTTTAGACTCTTTACCACAACAACTATGTTCAAAGAAAGGAAATATGAAGACATGACTTAGTATGGAGTCAAGATGTTCAAAGAGAGGAAATATAAAGACACCATTTAGTATGGAATTGAAGGGAATGCAAAATCTATGCACAATGTGAGTTTCCACATAGTTTCCATGCCCACAAAAAAAGTCAGTAAGAAGGAAGGTTATGAAACAAGATAGAAGTTGAAGAAGAAAGTCAGAGGTGCTGAAAAACAGGACAGCAGTGAACCAAAAAAAGATGGTCCATAATGACACAAAAGATTTCTTATTTCAAGGCTTACCTACCTAACTTTGAGCTCAGGACATAGTGCAAAGAAAAGCACTTCATAATGAGCCGGTGAAAATATGTGTTGCATTAAAAAATTTCTCAAACAATATAGCAGCTAGGTAAAGCTAATCCAAAAGCAGTAACCGTCTATGGCAAGTCACCAACTATGACTTGTGCAACTTATAACTGTTTGACTTTATCACTAACCATTACCCTTAAAAAAAAATAAATAGCTCATATGCTTGAATTTAAAGTATGTGAATTTCATCATCCTAACTTCAAAAACTAAAGCAAACATTGAAAATGGCATAAAAGTGAGGTAAAAAAGACTGCAACATATATTAAATAAGATAAAGAAAAAATTTAATTTTGAAAAGATGTATTAACCATACTAGCAGTAATACATGTACAAACCTGACTGACATCCAACCTGTCTCCCCAAGTGATGGTCAAAACTAAATGTGGTTAAAAATTGACAACCACCTGTTTTATGGGCTAAATTAAAATAGTCATAAATGCCATGAAAATCTTACTTAATAAAAACATTTGAGTCATCAGACATGGAAATAAATATCAAATACTCTCATCAGGAGCAAAAGCTGGTATATAAATAAAATCCTGCTCTGTAGGCCAAGCCAGCAGCCATTTGGTACTTGTATTAAATCTACATGCTTATTAAATTCTGATTACCTTGTTAGTTTGCCCACTTAATTGCTTGCCTGCCACCATCCTCATAATGGCATCAGTAAAAACAAAAAATTCAAATTGCAACATAAGTTCATTTGGTGGAAAAAGGGAGTTATGATTGCTAATTTTACAAAAATGTTTTTTATTTTTTTGCCATATATTTCAAATTAAATACAAAAAATTTGTTACTCAAAAATCTGGCCGACAATTTACAACTAGCCAGTTTATTTATAAACTACAAACAAAATAAATGTGATTTCTTGATAAAATTTAGTAACTGCTTGCAACTTAAAAGAAAATAAAATATTATAAGACATACCTTATAACACTCTGGCAATTAAATAATAGAAATAATGCAGCACTCTTTACACTGGTTTATGGTATGAAAATAATAATGCAACATATACCTTCTAACAGTCTTTACTTTGGATAGTAATGAAAAGAAATAATGCAATTTATACCTACCTTGTAACACTCCTTGCTCTGGCCAAAAAGATCAATGGGATGCACTGGGTCAGCATTATGTATCACAAGACAAGCTTCATCCATTTTAGAATAGAGGACGCTGCTATTACCACCACTGGGACATGGAATGCCATTCTGATACAGTAGAGCACTCATGATGAAAAAAAAATAAAAAATCACACACCTGAAAAAAACAAACTAAATGATAAACATTTGTATGACAATTATTATTATTACAGATATTATCTTTATTATTAAAACAGTAGGTTATGACAATTGATTTTAAAATTTGAGTTGAATGGAAAACTTCAGTTTTACCTGTCACTGTCAAAAGTGTTAATATAATAGAGTTTTTTGCAAAAAAAAAGTTTTAAGCCACAAGGACTTCCTAGCCACAAGGAAAACAGTCACAACAAAGCAAAGAGAAAAGACTGTTGGAAATTTGAAACCTATGCATTAGGTGTGTTAAAAAAAAGAAACTTAATTCCAAAATACAAATTAGGCCCAAAAAATAGGAGACCCAATTGTCTATCCATTGCTCAAGTTATAAGGAAAGCTAGCAGTATTCCCTTTGAGAACATAATTTCCCATAGCCTGGGATAGACAAATCTAAATAGCTTAGAACTAATGCCTAGCCCATATCCCTTGAGGGATTGTAAAAGTTGTATCTCAGAGCTCTTTTAAATGTTACAGATTTACAGTTATCAAATGAGACTTTGAAAATTTCAATTATTTATGCGTAAATTTTAATTAATATATTTTAGATTCAGTTCAGCTATAAACCTTAGGATAAGCCCAGATGATCAAAATGTAATTAAAGAAATCAATTTCTTTTAAATGCTTTATTTTCTAATGATATTCCAAACACAAATAATATGAACACCAAATTTAGATGTAAGCATAGAAAACTATAATAAACAAGATGTTCAGTTTTTGATCACTTATAAATTTATTATAGATGTAGGGCTAAATAGGTAGTTATGAAAACCAATTAAAATTCAGCTGTTGAGCATCTTCCACAATAAAAAATAATGCAAATGAGAAACCAACTGACTTGATTTTTCCTAAAAACAGTTTAGAAAACTCACAAGAAATAAATATTGTAATGTCAGCTAAAACAAATTTTTAATTAAATTTGTTTTCCTCAAATAAATTCAAATTAAATCATTAACTTTTACTAACAATTTTGCATTCAAAATCGACAACTTTTGCGAGAGGATGACGGTAAAGCACAATTGTAGAGGAATAGCACATGCACAATATTTCATTAATTAATAGCCAAGTTAGAAGCAACTCCATTTAGAATAAGCAGGTTATTTTAGGTAAATCTGAAGGAGATGACAGTTGTCGATTTTCCACTTTTTGGTGCCTGAACCTTATTAATTGAATCAAAATAAACAAGTTTTCTTCTATTCGTTTTTCGTCTCAAATGAGTATTTTACGATTTATAGCGGTAAGTTTAGTTTCGTCATTGATGACGAATGCGCTCGAATAAACAGCTACTTATCGATTTTCGAATTTTTGTTGCTTGAAACATGGTAATAACATCAAAATAAACAACTTTTATTCTATACACTTTTTTCGTCAAATGAGTATTTAACAAGGTATAGCGGTAGGTTTGGTTTCGTCTTTCAAGACAGAGCGCTGGAAGCGAGACGCCATTGCAGTATTGCCATACAACTCGATCAAAGAATTTCTTTCCGCTTCAAAGACTGGAGTTGCGGTAAGTCATTTACCGCTATACCTAATAAAATACTCATTTGAGACAAAAAGTGCATAGAAGAAAACTTGTTTATTTCGATCTAATTAACTATGCAAAGGCATCGAAATCTACAAAATCGACAACTGTCATCTCCTTCAGATTTACCTTATTTTAAGCTGCCCTAGTCACAACAGAAGTATTATAAAAAAGGAAAATCACCTATGGTTGACAGAATTGCTAAAGCAACACAATCCATGTAACTAATAAATAGAAGTTCATTTTAAGAGCTCATAACGAATGATATACCTACTGAAAAACATTGCATTGTCTTATAAAGATTTACCAACTCGGCTAATTGTTGGTTGAACAAACAAATGAACTTCATGATTAATGTTAACCTGATTCCTCAGCAAGGGCTCAGGGCAGAAACTTGAACTTGAACTTGAGGGCCGACAGTGTCGGGGCCTTTGTAACGGCCTACAATTCCCTCCACAATTTTCATACAGAGTTCAGCGCCTGGTACCAGACTTGTCCACTAAACTACTCAGGATCTACGATCCTTGTCACAAGCCTCCATTGGAAGGCACCAGTGTGTCAAAACACCATCCCCCGGCACATTGGGTCATTACAGCCCATTCTACCAGACTGGCTCATTCCAGTCACTGTCTCTTACTCCAGGCACGCACAAGAAACACTTTCATAGCCTCAGTGATACTCGCATTACACTCCTGATCCAATCCAGCAAGACAGCTCATACCGCAATCATCTTCAGCACATCTGGCATTCCACTCATTCTCTCCATACTGCTCAGACACCACATTCATAAAACTCTCTCTCTCTTGCTCATACTTACTACATTCCAGCACAAAATGCTCAATTGTTTCCTCTACTCCACTATTACACTGCTGACATAATCTGTTATTATTCTCATTCCATCTCCATGTACGTCTGTTCATACTCAATGACTTACATCTCACAGCAAACAAGAGTTGACTTCCAAAACTACCATCATAGAACAGCTCAAACTTAGGTGCTTTCTTTTTCATATACCAGTTAAGTGTAGGCTTCCGCATCATGCTAAGCTTCCACTTATTCAATCCATACTCTTTTGTTTGTCTCTCAATCTCTTTCTTCCACCTCTTGCAGTCCCACTCAGGCCCTACACCTCCAACATTTATTAAACTCCAGTCATCCACAGGTCTCCCAATTCTAACATGAATAATCTTTTGCATACTGAGTTTCCTTGCATGCCCCCAACATACTTTCTCCCAATAGCTTACACTCAGATTCCATTCAAAGATTCGCCTTACCCACCTGCTATTCTGCATTCTTTCAATTCTCACCTTATAATTCAGCACAGCTTTCATCATTCTTTCTGAAAATAGGCTCCACCCTAGGTCACCTCTAATGGCTTCTATGGCTGTCCATTTCGGAGCACCCAATGCTACACGTCCTACCTTATTTTGTATCACATCCAGCTTTTCAAGATCACTTCCATTCCAAGCAAGAGCACTCATACCATACATGACACTAGGTACAGCAACATACTTCCACATTCCTCTCACACATTCGTACTTGTTTGCTCTGTATCTGGCCACACTACCTAACCGTCCACTCCACTGCATTGCTTTAGCCACTTTCTCACCTTTAGTTCTAGTACATCCATCTTCACTTATCATACAACCTAGATATTTGTATTCTTTTGTTCTACCTATTCTGATTTCTCCAATATTCCACAGTCTGTCTCTATCAGTCTCATCACTATTTATAACCATGACCTTGCTTTTATCGGCACCAAAGTTCATCTTGAAATCTGTACTATATCCATTCACAATGTCAAGCATCCTTTGTAGTTCATGACCACATTCACTAACCACAACCACATCATCAGCATACAACAAACAGCTCAGTCTCTCATTACCAACTTTCAGTCCTAAACCACTCCCTCTCAGTCGAACTGCTAATTCTTCTGTGTACAATCCAAACAACAGGGGGGACAGAGTACAGCCCTGTCTCACTCCTCTAACACTCCTCACTTGCCCCGTTTCCAAATTTCCTAACCTGTAGATAGCACTTGTGTTCTCATACAGACTCTGTACAATGTTCACTATTTTTCTGCTAAAACCAACTTTTCTCAAAATTTCAAACAGCCTAACCCGATCCACTCTGTCATACGCCTTTTCAATATCCAGGAATGCTAAATATACCTTCTTGTTATCCTTCTTCATTCGCTCAATTATTTCACTCACTACAAACAGATTATCCTCCCCACGTCTATCTTGCCTAAAACCATTCTGTTCTTCTCCCAGGACTCCTAATTCCTCAACTAAGTTTTTCATTCTCTCATTCAAAATACCACAAAAGATGAACTTGAACTTGACTTGAACTTGAAATTGAGGGCCGACAGCGTCGGGGCCTTTGTAACGGCCTACAATTCCCTCCACAGTTATCACACAAAGAGTTCAGCGCCTGGTACCAGACTTGTCCACTAAACTACTCAGGATTTACCAATCCTTGTCACAAGCTGCCATTGGATGGCGTCACTGGGATAGCCAGTGCATCAAAACACCATCCCCAGGCATATTGGGTCATTACTGACCATTCTACCTGACTGGCTCATTCCAGTCACTGTCTCTTACTCCAGGCACGCACAAGAAACAATTTCATAGCTTCGATGATACTCAAATTGCACTCCTGATCCAATCCAGCAAGACAGCTCATACCGCAATCATCTTCAGCACATCTGGCATTCCACTCATTCACTCCATACTGCTCAGACACCACATTCATAAAACTCTCTCTCTCTTGCTCATACTTACTACATTCCAGCACTAAATGCTCAATTGTTTCCTCTACTCCACTATTACACTGCTGACATAATCTGTTATTATTCTCATTCCATCTCCATGTACGTCTGTTCACACTCAATGACTTACATCTCACAGCAAACAAGAGTTGACTTCCAAAACTACCATCATAGAACAGCTCAAACTTAGGTGCTTTCTTTTTCATATACCAGTTAAGTGTAGGCTTGCGCATCATGCTAAGCTTCCACTTATTCAATCCATACTCTTTTGTTCGTCTCTCAATCTCTTTCTTCCACCTCTTGCAGTCCCACTCAGGCCCTACACCTCCTACATTTATTAAACTCCAGTCATCCACAGGTCTCCCAATTCTAACATGAATAATCTTTTGCATACTGAGTTTCCTTGCATGCCCCCAACATACTTTCTCCCAATAGCTTACACTCAGATTCCATTCAAAGATTCGCCTTACCCACCTGCTATTCTGCATTCTTTCAATTCTCACCTTATAATTCAGCACAGCTTTCATCATTCTTTCTGAAAATAGGCTCCACCCTAGGTCACCTCTAATGGCTTCTGTAGCTGTCCATTTCGGAGCACCCAATGCTACACGTCCTACCTTATTTTGTATCACATCCAGCTTTTCAAGATCACTTCCATTCCAGGCAAGAGCACTCATACCATACATGACACTAGGTACAGCAACATACTTCCACATTCCTCTCACACATTCGTACTTGTTTGCTCTGTATCTGGCCACACTACCTAACCGTCCACTCCACTGCATTGCTTTAGCCACTTTCTCACCTTTAGTTCTAGTACATCCATCTTCACTCATCATACAACCTAGATATTTGTATTCTTTTGTTCTACCTATTCTGATTTCTCCAATATTCCACAGTCTGTCTCTATCAGTCTCATCACTATTTATAACCATGACCTTACTTTTATCGGCACCAAAGTTCATCTTGAAATCTGTACTATATCCATTCACAATGTCAAGCATCCTTTGTAGTTCATGACCACATTCACTAACCACAACCACATCATCAGCATACAACAAACAGCTCAGTCTCTCATTACCAACTTTCAGTCCTAAACCACTCCCTCTCAGTCGAACTGCTAATTCTTCTGTGTACAATCCAAACAACAGGGGGGACAGAGTACAGCCCTGTCTCACTCCTCTAACACTCCTCACTTGCCCTGTTTCCAAATTTCCTAACCTGTAGATAGCACTTGTGTTCTCATACAGACTCTGTACAATGTTCACTATTTTTCTGCTAAAACCAACTTTTCTCAAAATTTCAAACAGCCTAACCCGATCCACTCTGTCATACGCCTTTTCAATATCCAGGAATGCTAAATATACCTTCTTGTTATCCTTCTTCATTCGCTCAATTATTTCACTCACTACAAACAGATTATCCTCCCCCCGTCTATCTTGCCTAAAACCATTCTGTTCTTCTCCCAGGACTCCTAATTCCTCAACTAAATTTTTCATTCTCTCATTCAAAATACCACAAAAGATCTTACATACGGTGTCACCCAGTGCAATTGGTCTGTAATTTTTAAGTTCTTTCATACTCTTATGTCCACCCTTATGCAACAGAACTACATTACACTTGTTCCAGTCATCCGGTACTCTTTCACTCTTCCATATCTCATCAAATAAACATTTCAACATACTGACTACACTCTCTCCTCCACATTTATAGAACTCATATGGTATCTTATCAGGGCCACATGCCTTTCCATTTTTCACTTTCTTCAAAAAACTTACAATCTCTTCACAAGTGATTTCGTCTTCCATTTGCAGTTCATGTTCATCTATCAGAAAATTTATTGGTTCATCATCTGTAACCTGCTCATTCATTCCACCAATGTCCTCCCAGTATTCTTCAACTGCTTTCACCATTTGCATCCTATCTTGTACACTACAACCATTGACTACTAATTCATCAACTTGAACTTCACTACCTCTATCATTACCTTGTATAAACCTATACCAATCTTTTATTCCATCTAGACCTTTCTTTCTTAGATTTTCAACTTGGTGTCTCTCTTCTTTAACCCTAGCCTCATTGATCATTCTCTTTACTTTCTTCTGCTGGTCCTTGTACTCGTTCCATACACTCTGCCATTCATCCTCAGTAATTCTGCGTCTTTCATACATTTTCCTCATACTGCGTTGTTTTTTATTTAAAGTCTTCCTTCTCGTTCGTTCTTCCTTTATCTCACTCGTAAACCACCTAGCATTCCCTGTACTTTTCCTGCATTTCATTCTACCGATCTTTTGCTCTGCCACATCATACAAGGTTCTTGCAATCTCCTTATTTAGGTCATTTACATTTCCACACCTGTTCCAGTTACATCTACTCAATTCATTTCTAAATTCTTCCCAGTTTGCCATTTTAATACGCCAATTTTCTCTTACTCTGCTGGCCTTCTGCATCGGCTCCTTTCCACCCCAATTATATTCTAGTACAAGCATTTTATGGTCACTATCAATATCAAAATCATCTTCATCTACAAACATTTCTTTGACACACTCTCTTGCTCTACTATTCACTATCATATAGTCAATTGCAGTTTTACATTCCCTGCTTTGCCATGTATGCAAGCCATTTCCTATTGTTACATTTAGGTTCTCAAGTTCATTCTCATCACAGAAATCAATCAATTTTTGTCCATTTGCATTCACAGGCTCACCCAGTATACCAACATGGCCATTCATATCACCCATTAAAATCAGAGGGCATCTGCAATGCTCTTGCACAATTCTTGTTAATATTTCATACTTTTTTACATTCTCTTGATGAGCTAAAAAACCATCAGTTGTCATATAGCATACAACCACAATAACACATTCTCTGGCATGCATTCTTTCACACTTTATTACTAACAGATCTTCACTCTCAGGTTCATTTCCAACAGGAATTTCTTCTAATTTCCAATTTAGAGCATTTTTTACAATGAGACCAACTCCACCACCTCTTTTTTGCCAACTTACACGCCCTTTTCCAATCATGTAGTACTTACTCTCCTTACACTTTAAACTGACTCTATCACGCATTTGGGTCTCTACTACACCAACACAATCCAAATCTCCATTCTCAAATTCTGCTACAAGGTCATTTAACTTTCCTGCATTCCATCCACGCACATTTATACATCCAAACCTTACAACACTATTGGACAATTCACAACATTTTTCATTTTTGCTCTGACAACTTTCCATTCATCCAGTTCCACCTTCCATTACAATATGAGTACACCCAATCCACTGGATGTATCTCCTGGAGAGTTTCATCTCACCTTCTTGAGTAAGGTGGACTCCATCTCCACGAAAACACCCACTCTGGATCAGGTTATCCATATCAAGGAAGCTGGAACCCATTTCACGCTTTCTCATACTCTCAGCTTTCATACTCATGATCCTTTTATGCACTTCCCTATTCACCTCCTTTCGCACCCTTTCATACTCCTCACCACATGCAGGCCTTCTCAGCAGACTGGTCACAGCCACTCTTACATTCTTCTTTCGCGCCCTTTCAACAACATTCATAATTGCATTCACCGTACGCTCTCTCCCACATTCAAGCAATCCATTGCCACCTCCTTGCAGTACAACCATCCCTTCATCCATTCCATCTATCACTTCCTCAGCATGCCTACAAATCTCATTCACTCCCTTTCCTCTCATGCTCGTACATCCACTACGGTCAGTCATACTCACAAACCTATCCACATTCTTCACCATGCTGTCACCACATATTCTAATCGTAGGTCTCACTCTCCCTTTCATACTACTCTTTCGTTCAACTCTTATCTTACAAACGCACGAAGGGCAGGTCGTCGACATTCAGACGTAAACAATCCGCATTTAAAGAGAGAACTCACTTTGGTTGCACAGATGATCGTTCCAAGTTTTTCAAAAATTTTAGTGCATAATTGCATTACTACGCATATCATATACCTCTAAATGCCCTAATTTTTTAATAAGTTTTAGATTTTCATGTGGGATAAACCTCAATTCATTGTTCTGTCACTGTCCAATTCATGCGTCAATCCTTCTAAATATGCATTTAAGAAATATAGAGTTAATAAATAACTTAAAAGAAAAGTGCGTTGAAACTTTGACGTAAATTAGTAGTTTCTCAATCATGCAAAGACGATCTCAAAACTCAACTTTAGTTTTTAAATTTCTGTGCCTCTTAGGTGTCAGAAGTCAAATTAAATCTTTATTTAATTGCAGAATATGTCCACACATTTTGCTGCTACGATCCCCTCACGGGATATAATAAGCAAGCAGTAGATTGCTATTCAATGTCAGTAATGTATAATAAACAACATTGAGATATTGGCTTATTACCACACATGTTAATTTGTGGTGCCCAGAAATAAAGCTTATTAATTTCATTCTGCCAATCTTGCTCTAAAATGTTTACCTTAACCTTGTCGGACAGTTCCATCTTGTTCTTGATTCCTGGAAATTTTTAGTTTTAGCATTATTTAAGAAAGAAATCACATGATTTTGGTGTTTGATAAAGTATGTTCCCCAAGCTGGTTTCCAGGTACTTCTTCATATGTGTACGCGAAATGCTGTTTTTTTTAATTTCAAGCTGTCAGCTTGATAGTTTTGAGCATACATAAAACCATTTACTGCCATGGTTCTTATCATTGCTTCAACAATCTCAAACGTTACTGCAGAAGCTGAAGCGCACCGGTAAATGTAAGTGGAGACCTCTTTGTTCTTGTTCTTTACTTGTAGCCAAGTTATAAACAGTCTCAAACTTGAATTGCTGAACCGAGAGAATATATTCTTCTTGTTAATTGCTGACATGGCTATTATGGTACTAATATTTGCATTTATCATTATCAATCATGAATATTCATATGCAGACATTTAAAAAAAACGTTTTACAACTTAAGGCCCGAATACACGAACGCTCATCACCGTCACCGATCCTTATGAGAGTCGCTTAGCCCCACCCAATGCAGCTAAGCCTCACCCACTGCAAGCCAAAATGACCCTAATTTCCTGAGCGGCACCGATCCTTATGACCGTCACCGGCATATCAAGCAAGTTAGATACTTTCCCTCATCAGCGTCAGTTACAATGAACGGTGACGGTGAAGAGCGTGCGTGTATAAGCTCGGCAGTCACCATTAACGCTCACTGCTTACTGGTGGGCGGGGCTTAATGCCGCTCATGATGATCGGTGACGGTGAAAAAAGCGTGCGTGTATTTTGGTCTTTATGCATCAACTAAATGGATGCAAATATAAAATATTGGTACAAAAACTTGACGGGTAGTATTCTACTACCTTTATATAAGCCAAGGGTATTGTTATTTGCAATATTATCACACCCAATGTGAATAATTTGAAATAAAATGTTGCATTTTTCTACCTTTTCTTTATCTTCACGGTCCGGTAAACCCTGCTGACCCTCACGGATTCAGGGTCTCACTCTCGGAGACTCGGACCGGCCGTCGGCCGAGTGTTGCCAGTCGTAAACAAGCTGTCACTTGAAGTGGTGTGTGACGAGTGCAGCTCCTTCTCTGTGAGCGGGATCAGCTGTACACATCCTTTCAGATTCAGGCGAGTGAAATTTATCGTTGTGTGTACGTTAGAAAAACAATTCCTTAGGATAAGAATTTTACGGGAGTGTTGCACTTACTGGAGCTATTGTTTTACTGGTTATTTCCGAAGTGCACAGTGAAAATGCGCACTTTTAATATCATTGATGCTACATTTAACATGTATTTAAATTACTTTCATTTATCATGGACATTTTTCTCATTTATTAAATACTACAAATACTTTTCCAGGGACTATATTTTTCATTTATAACGTATTTCAAACTACATTCCAAACTTCCTCTGAGTGTGAATACTTATTAGATCCCGAAAAAAATAAATCAAAGTTTCTGTCAGAATTGGATGCCATTCAATGCGGATTAATTTAAAAAAGCTGGATTTTCAAACTATGTACTTGGTCGTAGCGGAACATCTGGCAGCGCAAGTTCTGCTAAGTGGACTTACCGCTACCACACCTAAGTGGACTTACCGCTGCCACACCTAAGTGGACTTGCTGCTGCCACACCTAAGTGGACTTGCCGCTGCCACACCTAAGTGGACTTGCCGCTGCCACACCTAAGTGGACTTGCCGCTGCCACACCTAAGTGGACTTGCCGCTGCCACACCTAAGTGGACTTGCCGCTGCCACATCTAAGTGGACTTGCCGCTGCCACATCTAAGTGGACTTACCGCTGCCACACCTAAGTGGACTTACCGCTGCCACATCTAAGTGGACTTGCCGCTGCCACACCTAAGGGGACTTACCGCTGCCACACCTAAGTGGACTTACCGCTGCCACACAGAAGTGGGCTTATCGCTGCCACACAGAAGTGGACTTGCCGCTGCCACACCTAAGTGGACTTGCCGCTGCCAGACCTAA
Source organism: Morinoia aosen (assembly GCA_030386875.1). Lineage (NCBI taxonomy): Eukaryota > Metazoa > Arthropoda > Malacostraca > Amphipoda > Talitridae > Morinoia > Morinoia aosen. The sequence goes on along the minus strand of CM059577.1, from coordinate 45,187,988 downwards.
GTGGACTTGCCGCTGCCACACAGAAGTGGACTTGCCGCTGCCACACAGAAGTGGACTTGCCGCTGCCACACCTAAGTTGACTTGCTGCTGCCACACAGAAGTGGACTTGCCGCTGCCACACAGAAGTGGACTTGCCGCTGCCACACCTAAGTTGACTTGCCGCTGCCACACCTAAGTGGACTTGCCGCTGCCACACCTAAGTGGACTTGCCGCTGCCACACCTAAGTGGACTTGCCGCTGCCACACCTAAGTGGACTTGCCGCTGCCACACCTAAGTGGACTTGCCGCTGCCACACCTAAGTGGACTTACCGCTGCCACACCTAAGTGGACTTGCCGCTGCCACATCTAAGTGGACTTACCGCTGCCACACCTAAGTGGACTTACCGCTGCCACACCTAAGGGGACTCACCGCTGCCACACCTAAGTGGACTTACCGCTGCCACACAGAAGTGGACTTATCGCTGCCACACAGAAGTGGACTTATCGCTGCCACACCTAAGTGGACTTGCCGCTGCCACACCTAAGTGGACTTGCCACTGCCACACCTAAGTGGACTTGCCGCTGCCACACCTAAGTGGACTTGCCGCTGCCACACCTAAGTGGACTTGCCGCTGCCACACCTAAGTGGACTTGCCGCTGCCACACCTAAGTGGACTTGCCGCTGCCACACCTAAGTGGACTTGCCGCTGCCACACCTAAGTGGACTTGCCGCTGCCACACCTAAGTGGACTTGCCGCTGCCACACCTAAGTGGACTTGCCGCTGCCACACCTAAGTGGACATAGTTCAGGGACGATCACGTAAATTGTTCGAAAAGGCTACGTCATAACAATTTACGACCAATATTTCATCCTCATACTTGTACTTACGACGACGTAAATTATTCGAAAAGGGGGACGTCTGTACAATTTACGACGATGTAAATTGATAAACTTGGGAAATTTACGACGACTTATTTCTCTAATGCAATGGATAAATGCGATTTTTATTAGTTGATGTTGGTTTTGTTGTCCGTAGTTGAATTTTTTCATTCTCGACGTCGCGCCATCAGCAAGTTGAACGCTGGAGCTTGAAGATCGACACAAAATTTCATCACAAATTCTAAGGCTTGAAAATGCGTTCGTGAAGCAACTTTCACCTGCTGCATTATTATTTTTGTTTATTGCATTTTAAGTTCTTCGTTTGGTTTTTTATTGTTCATCAAGTCTTCGCAATTTACAAAATCGATTACTGTTCCTTCCTTCAGATTTACCTTTCTTTTCATTCTCAGCAAGGACTTGCTACTTTCGGTCAATATTTACTTTAATGCGCTCCCCGAAATTAAACATTCTGTTCCAACGAATCACTAAAGGAACATAGTTAAGAACATTTCACACAAATGACATTTTGCTCGCTGATGCGTAATTTTCGAGTTAATAAACTTTGAAGTTACAGGATCGTCGGCCGTGGCGTATAACAGTGAAGAAATGAACTCGTAAATATGCTGTAATACGGTACTGACGTGATGATAGGTTAGATTAGGTTAGGTAACGTTATGTTAGTTGAATAAACTAACCCAAATAAACCTAAAATAATTCAACTTAACTTAGCTATACCGACACTGATGGTGTTCCACCAAAATACTGCGCGTGTTCTAACAATGCTGGTACGACGCAGCCGACTATCTAATGTTATTCTTACCTGAACGTAATTCATGTTATATCTCGAAAATTATGCATTAGCGAGCAAAATGTCATTTGAGTAAAACGTTCTTCAATGTGTTCCTTTAGTGATTGTTGGGAACTAAATTTATAAATTCCATAAAACATTAAAGAAAATAGTGCCCCTAATTTCTTTTCCGCTTGCTATTTCTAAATGAGGTAATTTTAGAAGAAAAATTCGATTAAAAATCTCTAAAAACGTATTTCAGAAATGTAGAGTGAATGGAAAACTTTGTATGAAAAGTGCTCTGAAACTTCTACGTAAACTAGTAGTTGATCAATCATGAACGGACGCATTTTTGTTTGTGTTATTTTGATCAAAAGTCTGATATTTTTAAAGATTGCGAGCGGAGTAACAGAAACATCTCCTGGAAGACAATAACACCAGCAATTGACGACGCAGTTAAAATATTTATCATGGATGTCAATATAGATTCGCATATTCAGAAGTGAATGTAAATCTATTCTTGAACCTGATCCCCTCAGGGGGATACAGGTATTGTATCTATGGGAATTAGCGCTCCCAGGGGGACTATGTGAGAGCCTGAGCTAAAGGTTAGGTAGGCTTCCTTTTGTTGTAATAAAATAGGTTTTTGTTTTGTTACGGATCATCTTTTTTCGGTTCACTGCTGTCCTGTTTTTCAGCACCTACTACTTTCTTCTTCAATTTTTTTCTTGTTTCATGAACTTCTTTCCTAGCTTACTGTTTCTGTGCACCTTGTGCATAGATTCCGCGTTCCCTCAACTCCATACTAAATGGTGCCTTCCTCATTCCTCTCTTGGAACATCTTTGTCGTGGTTAAGGGAGGCTAAAACTTTCTTATATAATAATAATAATAATAATAATAATAATTTTGAACCTGATGAAGTTGAGGTAAGACTTGTAGCTTACACAGCACAGCATCGTCCTGAGGTGTTTGTGCTTGTGCTTATTAAAAGAAAAGCTTGTTCGGTGAGCGCTTTTGTTGTTTGTTACCGCAAACATCCTCATCGCACCGCAGCCTCCTTTTTTAACTTGTCAACCGCACCTTCCGTATTTATTGGCTTGTCAACCGCACCTTCCGTATTTATTGGCTTGTCAACCGCACCTTCCGTATTTATTGACTTGTCACCCGCACCTTCCGTATTTATTGGCTTGTCAACTGCACCTTCCGCATTTATTGGCTTGTCAACTGCACCTTCCGCATTTATTGGCTTGTCAACCGCACCTTCCGCATCTATTGGCTTGTCAACCGCACCTTCCGCATTTATTGGCTTGTCAACTGCACCTTCCGTATTTATTGGCTTGTCAACTGCGCCTTCCGCATTTATTGGCTTGTCACCCGCACCTTCCGTATTTATTGGCTTGTCAACTGCACCTTCCGCATTTATTGGCTTGTCAACTGCGCCTTCCGTATTTATTGGCTTGTCAACTGCACCTTCCGTATTTATTGGCTTGTCAACCGCACCTTCCGTATTTATTGGCTTGTCAACTGCACCTTCCGTATTTATTGGCTTGTCAACTGCACCTTCCGTATTTATTGGCTTGTCAACTGCACCTTCTGCATTTATTGGCTTGTCAACCGCACCTTCCGTATTTATTGGCTTGTCAACCGCACCTTCTGCATTTATTGGCTTGTCAATCACACCGTTACCGCATTTATTGACTTTGCAACCACACCACAACTGCATTTATTGACTGCAACCACACCACAACTGCATTTATTGACTGCAACCACACCGCAACCGCATTTATTGACTGAAACCACACCGCAACCGCATTTATTGACTGCAACCACACCGCAACCGCATTTATTGACTGCAACTTCACTGCAACCGCATTTATTGACTGCAACCGCATTTATTGACTGCAACCACACCGCAACCGCATTTATTGACTTTGCAACCACACCGCTACCGCATTTATTGACTGCAACCACACCGCAACCGCATTTATTGACTGCAACCCCACCGCTACCACATTTAATGACATTGCAACCACACCGCAACCGCATTTATTGACTGCAACCACACCGCTACCGCATTTAATGACTTTGCAACCACACCGCTACCGCATTTATTGACTGCAACCACACCGCAACCGCATTTATTGACTGCAACCACACCGCAACCGCATTTATTGACTGCAACCACACCGCTACCGCATTTAATGACTTTGCAACCACACCGCAACCGCCGTTATCAACATCTCAACCGCACTAGAACCGCATTTATGGAATCTGAAACCGCATTCCCTAGTCTAACTTTTTCGCCGCATACATGCATGTATTTCGCCGCCTAAGCGATTTAATCGCTTATATCACTATGGCGGCGATAAACATGCATGCAGGCGGCGATTATGTTAGACTGGGTCATTTACAAAGCGAAACGGTACGAAACATAAAACTTTTTGCTTCAGTTGAGAGCGGTTATGGCAGTTCCAAGGTACATGATCTCGCGAGTGTCTTCCCAATATTAAATTTCATCAAACGAGTATTTCTATCATGAAATTCCAAATTAGAGGGTAATGTTTGTGTATCTCATTGTGTGTGTGTGGGTATTTGTAAAGTTTGTATGTGTCTTCCTTTGAAATTATTTACTTGCGTTATCGCTGCATTTCGATAATGATGGTTATTTGTGTAATTCAATATGACCGCTAATTATCTGCCTCAGTGTGACCGCTAATTATCTGCCTCAGTGTGTCCGCTAATTATCTGCCTCAGTGTGACCGCTAATTATCTGCCTCAGAGTGACCGCTAATTATCTGCCTCAGTGTGACCGCTAATTATCTGCCTCAGTGTGACCGCTAATTATCTGCCTCAGAGTGACCGCTAATTATCTGCCTCAGTGTGACCGCTAATTATCTGCCTCAGTGTGACCGCTAATTATCTGCCTCAATGTGACCGCTAATTATAATCTGCCTCAGTGTGACTACTAATTATCTGCCTCAGTGTGACTACTAATTATCTGCCTAAGTGTGACCGCTAATTATCTGCCTCAGTGTGACCGCTAATTATCTGCCTCAGTGTGACCGCTAATTATCTGCCTCAGTGTGACCGCTAATTATCTGCCTCATTATGACCGCTAATTATCTGCCTCAGTGTGACCGCTAATTATCTGCCTCAGTGTGACCGCTAATTATCTGCCTCAGTGTGACCGCTAATTATCTGCCTCAGTGTGACCGCTAATTATCTGCCTCAGTGTGACCGCTAATTATCTGCCTCAGTGTGACCGCTAATTATCTGCCTCAGTGTGACCGCTAATTATCTGCCTCAGTGTGACCGCTAATTATCTGCCTCAGTGTGACCGCTAAGTATCCGCTCCATTTTATGTTATCAATGAAGGTTCAGCGCACTGCTCGGAAAAAAGTACATTTTCTCCGTGGTACATTACTTTATTCCTTAATTCCTTTCAATTCCCGTTCATATTACTGGCATAGTACTGGTGTTTCAAAACTGGTTATGAAGAAGTGCCAAGGATTACTTTATTTGCGAGGAAAAAATGAGTGCATATTTTTTGGAGGAAGTTACTAAAATTCACCCCTCTGATTTAAATGTGAATATCGATGAAAGTTTTTCCACTAACTACATTTCGTTTCGAACTTTCAAGTCAAAGAAGAGGGAGTGAATTGCTAGCTCACTTAGCAGAAAGATCCCGTTATACTTACTCTCTATTACACGCTTTCTCATTTTTCTGCATCACACGAGGAGCTGTTCATTTGGGAAAACGTACCGCGCAGGTGCCGGGATTTGAACCCGGGATTGTCTTGTGAAATATGTAACGCTTTTCATTTGCGTCGCGGGAAACCTCGTTATTTGTCGCTTTATTATATTAGTGTTGTGATATTAGGTCGACAGCTTTTAACTCTCTGACTGCATCGTGCGTTACCGGCGATCACGGAGGAGATTTTCACAATGCTGCTGACGCACCAGTAGTCACAAACTCAATTTCCATAAACTCTAAATAAACGCTAAATGAAGGCACGATCTAGTTAATGCTTGCTATTTTAAAAATTGCTTACTACAATTGACTTTAAATTTGAGTCGAACAATGAAGCCTCACCAATTGCGGTCAAAGAGTTAATTATGATGAAACAAAGAGAGTTGAAAGAGAGAAAGATGCAAAACGTCCACACATCGCCTCACCCCCGACCGTCACCATGACGGCTCAACTTCGGAAGTCACACGAATTTCCCGCAATAATTTCAGCCCAGAAACTTCCTCGTCCGCTCCTGCGAGTTGTTTACATCATCCCGATCTGCTCCAGCGCTTTTCTTCACGAAAATAAACTTAAAAAACACACACGGACTCGTGTCATGTGGTTGGGTTACAAAGAATGTCCCTCCCTCTTTGTAGACCGGAGAGCTTTTGTTGTGGTGCGTTTCTTAATTTTGTTTTGTGTGGACTTCAGTGTGAAAGTATTTATTACACTCACGGCGACGTGAGCCACCGGTGGCCACGGAGGGAGTTTTTATAACGTAGCTGACAGGCTGGTAGTCACAAACTCAAATTTCATAAATACTTAATCGAAGCTAAATGAAGACACGGTCCAGTTGATGTTTACTATTTTCAACAATGCTTGCTACAATTGACTTGAATTTGAGTTGAATATTGAACTTCAGCTTTACCTGCCGCAGTCAAAGTGTAAAAAAAATTTCATTCCTGAAAGCTACGTGTTACCTCGGGTTTATTCTTATTGAAATTTTTTCATTTCGGAATGCTTTTTTATTTATTTTTTATAGACTGCAGCTGTCTTTTCCTTTGCTTTTAAAAAATGCATTTTTTCAAGCGCAAACGAAAAATTGTTTTTTGAAAAAAGGAAATATGTTTTTCTCTTACTTTTTTATTTTTTTGGGGGATAGACTGCAGCTGTGGAAAGAGGCAGCGATATGTAGCAATGCTAATGCGAAATGACTCGTCCAAATTATGCAGTGGTGCAGCCAGCAAAAAAAATCGTGAGGGGGCCAAGCTCCCCGAAAAATAATAACGGAGTAATAATAACATTAATTATCAGCAATCTTTTTATTCTTTTACTTATAACGGCAACTGCAACAGGCCCCCAGCTCAACATTTCAGGGGGGGGCATGGCCCCGTGGGCCCCCCCCCCCTCTCTCCTGGCTGCGCTACCGAGATTGTGTTATTTTCACATTACGCTGCTGGATCAAAAAAATGGAAAATATGAAGGTGATTTGAAATATCCTCGTCAAGTGATTCAATTCTGGCATTTCCAGTGCGAGTATCTTTTTATTCTGTTTCTCCTTCCTTTTTTATCTATATAGTATTATAATAGGGCGCGATTTTTGTTTGTTAGTCAAGTTTTTCGGGATTTGATTCATGAAACACATCTTTTTCGGTCCAGTACATCCAGCATTGAGGCCGCGGTGTGTGTCGCAGTATGTGGGTGGTATTTTTCAGTGCATTGCACGAAAAGACTTTTAACACTTTGACTGCAGCAGGTAAAACTGAAGTTCAATATTCAACTCAGGTGTTGGAAATAGCTCAATTTAACTGAATCATGCCTTCATTTAGTTTTCATTAACTTTTGATGAAAACTGAGTTTCTGACTACTGGTCGGTCAGTAGCATTATGAAATTTCCCTCCTTGTACCACCGGTGGCGCACGTCGCGGTTAAAGTGTTAAGAATGGGCTCACCGACGTATCGAACTATCGTATTGAACAAGAAAGAATTGAAAGAAAAATGTACATTTCCTTCAAAGCCGGGATGTATGTAGCAAAAATTGTTACACACCGATATAAAACTGCGAGAGTTGTATGTATGTAACCAAATTTCATTTCGAATGTCAGCACCACTCCCTTGGAGTAAAAAAATTATGGCCTACCCCGGACCACAAAAACGATTTTTATACATCAAATCAACGTATCATCGGGATTTTGACTCACCATATTAGTGTTACATTTTCAGCGTATCGAATCAGCAAGACAACGATTTTAGCCCATTATTTCCCCAGTTCATTATTGCGCTTTCAGCAAAACGTGGTGATTTTAGCGTATCATTATTGCGTTTTCAGCGTGTCGTATCGGCGTATCGTAATGCTTTTAGCGTACCTGATCAGCTCATTATTGCGATTTTAGCGGATGCGATCAGCGAAACGTACCAATTTTTGCGTATCTGATCAGCTCATTATTGCAATTTTAGCGGATGCGATCAGCGAAACTTACCAATTTTTGCGTATCTGATCAGCTCATTATTGCGATTTTAGCGTATCATGGGAACTTCTGCGCTTCAAGTCAGCGTATTGTTCCTTTCTCAGCTCTTCGTACAGTAAACCTTTTCATGTTTTTATCTTCTTCGGCCACAAAACAGAGTTCGGGTCTGGCCCCGCCCAAACGAGCCCATTTTGTGAAATAGCTTCGAAAATTAATTACCCGAGTTTGTACACTTTGGAAATTATGAAGACCAACAGAGATACATGGCGAAACTTCTCCGACTGCCTAGGGTAGTGAACGATCTGTTTACGTCATCCCTTTGGTGGGGTTCCCTTATCACTGAGGTGGGGGAGTTCCCTCATCCCTTATCACTGAGGTGAGGGAGTTCCCTCATCCCTTACCACTGAGGTGGGGGAGTTCCCTCATCCCTTACCACTGAGGTGGGGGAGTTCCCTCATCCCTTATCACTGAGGTGAGGGAGTTCCCTCATCCCTTACCACTGATGTGGGGGAGTTCCCTCATCCCTTATCACTGAGGTGAGGGAGTTCCCTCATCCCTTATCACTGTGGTGAGGGAGTTCCCTCATCCCTTACCACTGAGGTGAGGGAGTTCCCTCATCCCTTACCACTGAGGTGGGGGAGTTCCCTCATCCCTTACCACTGAGGTGGGGGAGTTCCCTCATCCCTTACCACTGAGGTGGAGGAGTTCTCTCATCCCTTACCACTGAGGTGGGGGAGTTCCCTCATCCCTTGTAAGTGAGGTGTGGGAGTTCCCTCATCCCTTGTCACTGAGGTGTGGGAGTTCCCTCATCCCTTGTCACTGAGGTGTGGGAGTTCCCTCATCCCTTGTCACTGAGGTGGGGGAGTTCCCTCATCCCTTGTCACTGAGGTGGGGGAGTTCCCTCATCCCTTACCACTGAGGTGGGGGAGTTCCCTCATCCCTTACCACTGAGGTGGGGGAGTTCCCTCATCCCTTATCACTGAGGTGAGGGAGTTCCCTCATCCCTTACCACTGATGTGGGGGAGTTCCCTCATCCCTTATCACTGAGGTGAGGGAGTTCCCTCATCCCTTATCACTGTGGTGAGGGAGTTCCCTCATCCCTTACCACTGAGGTGAGGGAGTTCCCTCATCCCTTACCACTGAGGTGGGGGAGTTCCCTCATCCCTTACCACTGAGGTGGGGGAGTTCCCTCATCCCTTACCACTGAGGTGGAGGAGTTCTCTCATCCCTTACCACTGAGGTGGGGGAGTTCCCTCATCCCTTGTAAGTGAGGTGTGGGAGTTCCCTCATCCCTTGTCACTGAGGTGTGGGAGTTCCCTCATCCCTTGTCACTGAGGTGTGGGAGTTCCCTCATCCCTTGTCACTGAGGTGGGGGAGTTCCCTCATCCCTTGTCACTGAGGTGGGGGAGTTCCCTCATCCCTTGTCACTGAGGTGGGGGAGTTCCCTCATCCCTTGTCACTGAGGTGGGGGAGTTCCCTCATCCCTTGTCACTGAGGTGGGGGAGTTCCCTCATCCCTTGTCACTGAGGTGGGGGAGTTCCCTCATCCCTTGTCACTGAGGTGGGGGAGTTCCCTCATCCCTTGTCACTGAGGTGGGGGAGTTCCCTCATCACCAATCATTTTTTCACATCATTTTTGTCAACTCACACATAGCGAAATCCGCGTTTCTCATAAAAATGTTACGGGTTTCATTGTCTTACGGGTTTCATTATCTTACGGTTTTCGTCTGAGCAGAGATAATATCCTCCAATGGAAGTTCACAACTCCTTCGGTCAAGTTTGTATAATTCACAAACGTTTAACATTTTCGCTGGGGCTCGAAAACGAGGTGTCTCATTTTAGACAAGAAAAGTCCAAGTTCAATTCCACTTGCGCAAAAAAAAAACATTTCAATCAAGTTGAAGAAAGCAAATTCTCTGGGGATTATAAAAAATAAAAATGCGGACTGAAGAGATTATAGGGGAACTTTTTCACTCATTAACCTGTATAAATGAAAAATGCAGACTGAAGAGATTATAGGGGAACTTTTTCACTCATTACCCTGTATAAATGAAAAGTGCGGACTGAAGAGATTATAGGGGAAACTTTTTCGCTCATTAACCTGCATAAATGAAAAATGCAGACTGAAGAGGTTGTAGGGGAACTTTTTCACTCATTAACCTGTAAAAATGAAAAATGCGGACTGAAGAGATTATAGGGGAACTTTTTCACTCATTAACCTGCATAAATGAAAAATGCGGACTGAAGAGATTATAGGGGAAACTTTTTCACTCATTAACCTGCATAAATGAAAAATGCAGACTGAAGAGGTTGTAGGGGAACTTTTTCACTCATTAACCTGTATAAATGAAAAATGCGGACTGAAGAGATTATAGGGGAACTTTTTCACTCATTAACCTACATAAATGAAAAATGCAGACTGAAGAGGTTGTAGGGGAACTTTTTCACTCATTAACCTGTATAAATGAAAAATGCGGACTGAAGAGATTATAGGGGAACTTTTTCACTCATTAACCTGTATAAATGAAAAATGCAGACTGAAGAGATTATAGGGGAACTTTTTCACTCATTACCCTGTATAAATGAAAAGTGCGGACTGAAGAGATTATAGGGGAAACTTTTTCGCTCATTAACCTGCATAAATGAAAAATGCAGACTGAAGAGGTTGTAGGGGAACTTTTTCACTCATTAACCTGTATAAATGAAAAATGCGGACTGAAGAGGTTATAGGGGAAACTTTTTCGCTCATTAACCTGCATAAATGAAAAATGCGGACTGAAGAGGTTATAGGGGAAACTTTTTCACTCATTAAGCTTGTACTTTCCCACACACTTTTACCATCGGGGAGAAAATTTAGCCACGCAATTTTAAGAATAGAATGGTCAACGAAGAAAATAAAAACGCAAGTTTTATGCGTAGTTATTCATTTTTCCACCGATGACATTTGGTAACCGGTTTTGAATGCTTTCGTTTTAACGCCAATGTATTAAATTCCTAAGCTCTGTATGGTAGCATTCAAAATCGCGACGCTGCTTTCTTTGTGTAACGAAGAAACGCATGTGGTGTGTGAGTTGCCACTGTGTGAGTTGCCACTGTGTGAGTTGCCACTGTGTGAGTTGCCACTGTGTGAGTTGCCACTGTGTGAGTTGCCACTGTGTGAGTTGCCACTGTGTGAGTTGCCACTGTGTGAGTTGCCACTGTGTGAGTTGCCACTGTGTGAGTTGCCACTGTGTGAGTTGCCACTGTGTGAGTTGCCACTGTGTGAGTTGCCACTGTGTGAGTTGCCACTGTGTGAGTTGCCACTGTGTGAGTTGCCACTGTGTGAGTTGCCACTGTGTGAGTTGCCACTGTGTGAGTTGCCACTGTGTGAGTTGCCACTGCGTGAGTTGCCACTGTGTGAGTTGCCACTGTGTGAGTTGCCACTGTGTGAGTTGCCACTGTGTGAGTTGCCACTGTGTGAGTTGCCACTGTGTGAGCTGCCACTGTGTGAGCTGCCACTGTGTGAGCTGCCACTGTGTGAGTTGCCACTGTGTGAGTTGCCACTGTGTGAGTTGCCACTGTGTGAGTTGCCTCTGTGTGAGTTGCCTCTGTGTGAGTTGCCTCTGTGTGAGTTGCCTCTGTGTGAGTTGCCACTGTGTGAGTTGCCACTGTGTGAATTGCCTCTGTGTGAGTTGCCTCTGTGTGAGTTGCCTCTGTGTGAGTTGCCTCTGTGTGAGTTGCCTCTGTGTGAGTTGCCTCTGTGTGAGTTGCCTCTGTGTGAGTTGCCTCTGTGTGAGTTGCCTCTGTGTGAGTTGCCACTGTGTGAGTTGCCACTGTGTGAGTTGCCACTGTGTGAGTTGCCACTGTGTGAGTTGCCACTGTGTGAGTTGCCACTGTGTGAGTTGCCACTGTGTGAGTTGCCACTGTGTGAGTTGCCACTGTGTGAGTTGCCACTGTGTGAGTTGCCACTGTGTGAGTTGCCACTGTGTGAGTTGCCACTGTGTGAGTTGCCACTGTGTGAGTTGCCACTGTGTGAGTTGCCACTGTGTGAGTTGCCACTGTGTGAGTTGCCACTGTGTGAGTTGCCACTGTGTGAGTTGCCACTGTGTGAGTTGCCACTGTGTGAGTTGCCACTGTGTGAGTTGCCACTGTGTGAGTTGCCACTGTGTGAGTTGCCACTGTGTGAGTTGCCACTGTGTGAGTTGCCACTGTGTGAGTTGCCACTGTGTGAGTTGCCACTGTGTGAGTTGCCACTGTGTGAGTTGCCACTGTGTGAGTTGCCACTGTGTGAGTTGCCACTGTGTGAGTTGCCACTGTGTGAGTTGCCACTGTGTGAGTTGCCACTGTGTGAGTTGTCGAGAATCTGTTAAGAATAATCAATTTTCGAATTAAAAATGAGAATTTAGGGAAAATCTTAACCATGTGTAATAAATTCGAGTTTTTCTTATCATGTGTAATAAATTTGTGTGTAACGAATTTTGTGCGCAATTATTGTTTGCTTGAACTAAAAGTGTGAGTTTATAAAACGGTGGTCAGGCGCACTCCAATGATACGAGTGGCTTGCTCTAACATGAGTGTAGGCCTGAATGTTTACATTCAACATAGATTTATGTGGCAGGCACTCGAGCTGGGTAGTGTTGTGCTTGATGTGTGGCAACAATGCTGGGACATGGAATTGAATAATAAACTGAGAGTACTTAAGCCTATGGTGGGGGAATGGGCTTCAGCTGAATGTCGTAGCCGGCGTTTGGAGGTGATCCTATGTCGGCTGCGTATCGGGCACTGTCGACTTACCCACAGTCATCTAATGGAGCGTCGCCCACAGCCGCGCTGCAACACCTGTCATGTACCACTAACGGTGCTGCATGTACTTGCCGAATGTCCAAACTTTGCTGCTGCTAGAAGAGAATCCTTCCCTCATCTTCGAGATGCGGACGCCCCGTCGCTGCACATTGGAATGCTTCGTGAGCCCCTCCGTGCTCGTTTCAACCTCGGAGCGCTAGCGACCTTTCTTGCACGAAGCGATTTGATTGGTAAAATATAACGAGCTTTTATGCCCAGAAAACGGAAATCCGTGTGCACTCTGCATGTGCAAACTCATGCCGAAGTTATAACTTGAGGAGAAGAAATGGCCGAGCGTACCGTGCTGCCACTCTTGTCTTTGTGAGGGGGTTCCAGCGTGGGTAAGACGCTCGGCCATAGTGTGGGCGGGTAGCTGGAGCCTCCGATTTGGGGTCCCAGCTGTTCTCGCACTCTTTACCCTGCTAAAATTTTAAAATTTTTTTTTGTTTTGTATCAACTCGCGGTGTATACCGATACGTTTTGCAGGTGCGACCTGTAGAATGGATCCTGCTTATTGAGTGAGAAATCGTAATGTGCTTATGCAAACAAATATAACTGTGTGTGTTGAGGCAATAGAAATTGAGTTGACCACCGAAATAATGTTCTTATAATACTACCTCGGAGGTGATGTAGAATTCTGGTATCTTTAAAACCATGAGACCTTCGGCGCGAAATAGTCGGAGCTACTAAAGCGCTAGTAAACCTATGTTACTACTACTACTTGGTAAGCAAACCTCAAGAGCGCGAACAAGGAGTGCGGTGTAGGGTTACCACAAAAGGCAAAGATTTGTTGACCATAGGCTGGCTAAGGGTAGGGGAGCAGAGGGTAGAGGCGTGAGAAAGCTTTCTCGCCAACGGACTTAGACTTCAAGAATTAACACACAAAATAGGGGCGAAAAAGGCGTGTTCGGCTCACAGCGAATAGGGAGCGTGCAACCTCGGGAGGAGCCAATAGGACAAAGCCGGCGAAGGTTTGGAAGTGCAAGAGTGGTGCCATTGGTCATGATTAGAAAAAGGGTAGCCCCAAAAAGAACACTTTGACTAACACGAAAAGACGAGAGTCAGTAAGAGTTCGCGAGCATCTCGATAAGGTCCGTCGTGGCTAGGCATCATTATACCTTAAGTGTTATACTCTGCGTCGTAAATAGGTGTTAAAGTAAATGTCATACTTTGGAAAATAAGTGAGAAGCGAAACCGGTTGAGATATATTTTCTAGAATCAACACATTAAAAGTTACATTTTTGCTTGTGCAGAGGGAAGACGATCCCGTACTGGGGAGATTGCTTAAAGGAAAAGTTTTATAACGGCGTCAGGGCGGGTAAGGCTCGTGCTTTTGTCACGATAGATACCGCTGGAAACGATAGGTTCATACACAACATATAAGAGAATTGGAGCAGTTGAATTAAATGTGGAATATGTGCATATATATGTATGAAAAATTGCAGATTTAAAGTGATCGTCCAAATTTTGTTGCCCTGCAGGAGGGCGGCTTTCCTTGTCTCCTATTGATTGCAAGTACGACTTCTTCATAAGAACGTCCAAAGACAATTTATGCACTGTGTAAGAAACAGGGAATGAACTGAAGCTGCTCTGGGATGACAGAACTTGTGATCCGAGGCTAAATGACAATCCATTGTAACGTTGGAGTGCGCCGACCCATCAGTTAGGCATTATTTCATTGTATGTGTTCCGTGTGTAATTTACTTGAGGGAATTGACCGGTCAATTAGGCAGAGTAGTATTTGTCAATATGCGTTACGTACAGTGCCAGTATATCACGATTAATGCTTTGTACCAGGGTGCCCCATTATAAAAGATTCCTTAGCATTTGATGGTGTTTAAAAACCCCATTACCGCCCGCACCACATCTCACCGAGGCAAAATAGAGCACTGAAACGCGCTGCGTAAGTGGGTCAGCGATCCCCGGTGAGTACCTTTCTTTTTTAGTATATGTACTGTAATTGCCGATTATTATTCATTAATTTGTGGTGTATATGTATCCTTTGGAGGTGTGCCATTCCTCAATTCCGAGAGCCGGATCTTCCTGTTAATGAAATGTTAACAAGGAGGTGAAGGGCACATTTCTCGTGACAGAGTTGCCACTGTGTGAGTTGCCACTGTGTGAGTTGCCACTGTGTGAGTTGCCACTGTGTGAGTTGCCACCGTGTGACTTGCCACTGTGTGAGTTGCCACTGTGTGAGTTGCCACTGTGTGAGTTGCCACTGTGTGAGTTGCCACTGTGTGAGTTGCCACTGTGTGAGTTGCCACTGTGTGAGTTGCCACTGTGTGAGTTGCCACTGTGTGAGTTGCCACTGTGTGAGTTGCCACTGTGTGAGTTGCCACTGTGTGAGTTGCCACTGTGTGAGTTGCCACTGTGTGAGTTGCCACTGTGTGAGTTGCCACTGTGTGAGTTGCCACTGTGTGAGTTGCCACTGTGTGAGTTGCCACTGTGTGAGTTGCCACTGTGTGAGTTGCCACTGTGTGAGTTGCCACTGTGTGAGTTGCCACTGTGTGAGTTGCCACTGTGTGAGTTGCCACTGTGTGAGTTGCCACTGTGTGAGTTGCCACTGTGTGAGTTGCCACTGTGTGAGTTGCCACTGTGTGAGTTGCCACTGTGTGAGTTGCCACTGTGTGAGTTGCCACTGTGTGAGTTGCCACTGTGTGAGTTGCCACTGTGTGAGTTGCCACTGTGTGAGTTGCCACTGAGTAAATTGGCACTGAGTAAATTGGCACTGTGTGAGTTGCCACTGAGTAAATTGGCGCTGTGTGAGTTGCCACTGAGTAAATCTTTGTATAGAATTTAAGTTCATCGAACAAAAATACGTAAGATGTTCTATTTTCGATCACTTTGCTGCTATGTTACTATGATGAATTAACTTTTGACCAAGCTTCGGATATTTACTGCATTACCTGTGTCTCAAACAATGTAGTATATCCTCGAGTCACGCATACTTTGTGAACCTCAACTTGATTGGTTGTAATTGGTTCTGAACTTTCTCCTGTGCTTTGTGACCAACTCACAATACTGAGACGTCAATATAACAAAAAACTATGAATTATCTCAATTAAAAACTGTAATTATTTGAGTGTCCAGGAACTATCACTTTAACAAATCACGCAAATTCTCAATACGAAATCATAATTATTTGAACGTTCAGAAATTATCAATACAAAAAATTACACGAGTTCTCAACAAGAAACCATAATTATTTGAACGTCCAAAAGCTATCAGCACAACAAATAACACGAGCTGTCAACAAGAGACCATTATTATTCGGATGTCCCAGAACTAGCAACTAAAAAAAACAAGATGCAGAGCGACCTCCATATATTTCGGGGCCCAGCGTTGGCAGCCCTAGGAATGTTCACTGAAGCCCTACATCAGACTCATAAATTTGTGCCGTCACGTTGAAATTTCGCCTTTAATTTCATTTAATGACTTGGAAAGCCAGCCGTGCCATTGTTGCCATTTGCCTTGTTAAAGCCTTGCTAATGTTGGTCCGTTGCGGTGCTCGGAGTAACCATCATTCTTCCTCGGCCTAGATTGGGGTCGCATTCTGCTCCCTGAAGTGTGTCTAGATTGGGGTCGCATTCTGTTCCCTGAAGTGTGTTTAGATTGGGGCCGCATTCTGTTCCCTGAAGTGTGTTTAGATTGGGGCCGCATTCTGTTCCCTGAAGTGTGTCTAGATTGGGGCCGCATTATGTTCCCTGAAGTGTGACTAGATTGGGGCCGCATTCTGTTCCCTGAAGTGTGTCTAGATTGGGGTCGCATTCTGTTCCCTGAAGTGTGTCTAGATTGGGGCCGCATTCTGTTCCCTGATGTGTGTCTAGATTGGGGCCGCATTCTGTTCCCTGAAGTGTGACTAGATTGGGGCCGCATTCTGTTCCCTGAAGTGTGTCTAGATTGGGGTCGCATTCTGCTCCTTGAAGTGTGTCTAGATTGGGGTCACATTCTGTTCCCTGAAGTGTGTCTAGATTGGGGTCGCATTCTGTTCCCTGAAGTGTGTTTAGATTGGGGCCGCATTCTGTTCCCTGAAGTGTGTTTAGATTGGGGCCGCATTCTGTTCCCTGAAGTGTGTCTAGATTAAGGTCGCATTCAGTTCCCTGAAGTGTGTCTAGATTAAGGTCGCATTCAGTTCCCTGAAGTGTGTCTAGATTGGGGTCGCATTCTGCTCCTTGAAGTGTGTCTAGATTGGGGTCGCATTCTGTTCCCTGAAGTGTGTCTAGATTGGGGTCGCATTCTGTTCCCTGAAGTGTGTTTAGATTGGGTCCGCATTCTGTTCCCTGAAGTGTGTTTAGATTGGGGCCGCATTCTGTTCCCTGAAGTGTGTCTAGATTGGGGCCGCATTATGTTCCCTGAAGTGTGACTAGATTGGGGCCGCATTCTGTTCCCTGAAGTGTGTCTAGATTGGGGTCGCATTCTGTTCCCTGAAGTGTGTCTAGATTGGGGCCGCATTCTGTTCCCTGAAGTGTGTCTAGATTGGGGCCGCATTCTGTTCCCTGAAGTGTGACTAGATTGGGGCCGCATTCTGCTCCTTGAAGTGTGTCTAGATTGGGGTCGCATTCTGCTCCTTGAAGTGTGTCTAGATGGGGTCGCATTCTGTTCCCTGAAGTGTGTCTAGATTGGGGTCGCATTCTGTTCCCTGAAGTGTGTTTAGATTGGGGCCGCATTCTGTTCCCTGAAGTGTGTTTAGATTGGGGCCGCATTCTGTTTCCTGAAGTGTGTCTAGATTAAGGTCGCATTCAGTTCCCTGAAGTGTGTCTAGATTAAGGTCGCATTCAGTTCCCTGAAGTGTGTCTAGATTGGGGTCGCATTCTGTTCCCTGAAGTGTGTCTAGATTGGGGTCGCATTCTGTTCCCTGAAGTGTGTTTAGATTGGGGCCGCATTCTGTTCCCTGAAGTGTGTCTAGATTAAGGTCGCATTCAGTTCCCTGAAGTGTGTCTAGATTAAGGTCGCATTCAGTTCCCTGAAGTGTGTCTAGATTGGGGTCGCATTCTGTTCCCTGAAGTGTGTTTAGATTGGGGCCGCATTCTGTTCCCTGAAGTGTGTCTAGATTGGGGCCGCATTCTGTTCTCTGATGTGTCTAGATTGGGGCCGCATTCTGTTCTCTGATATGTGTCTGATTGGGGTCGCATTCTGTTCCCTGATATGTGTCTAGATTGGGGCCGCATTCTGTTCTCTGATGTGTCTAGATTGGGGCCGCATTCTGTTCTCTGATATGTGTCTGATTGGGGTCGCATTCTGTTCCCTGATATGTGTCTAGATTGGGGCCGCATTCTGTTCCCAGATATGTGTCTAGATTGGGGCCGCATTCTGTTCTCTGATGTGTCTAGATTGGGGCCGCATTCTGTTCCCTGATGTGTGTCTAGATTGGGGCCGCATTCTGTTCTCTGATGTGTGTCTAGATTGGGGTCGCATTCTGTTCCCTGAAGTGTGTCTAGATTGGGGCCGCATTCTGTTCTCTGATGTGTGTCTAGATTGGGGTCGCATTCTGTTCCCTGATGTGTGTCTAGATTGGGGCCGCATTCTGTTCTCTGATGTGTGTCTAGATTGGGGTCGCATTCTGTTCCCTGAAGTGTGTCTAGATTGGGGTCGCATTCTGTTTCATGATATGTGTCTAGATTGGGGTCGCATTCTGTTTCATGATATGTGTCTAGATTGGGGTCGCATTCTGTTCCATGATATGTGTCTAGATTGGGGCCGCATTCTGTTCCCTGATATGTGTCCAGATTGGGGCCGCATTCTGTTCCCTGAAGTGTGTCTAGATTGGGGTCGCATTCTGTTCCCTGAAGTGTGTCTAGATTGGGGCCGCATTCTGTTCCCTGAAGTGTGTCTA
This sequence comes from Morinoia aosen, assembly GCA_030386875.1. NCBI lineage: Eukaryota > Metazoa > Arthropoda > Malacostraca > Amphipoda > Talitridae > Morinoia > Morinoia aosen. The sequence continues at coordinate 45,169,486 of CM059577.1, read as the reverse complement.
GATTGGGGTCGCATTCTGTTCCCTGAAGTGTGTCTAGATTGGGGTCGCATTCTGTTCCCTGAAGTGTGACTAGATTGGGGCCGCATTCTGTTCCCTGATGTGTGTCTAGATTGGGGTCGCATTCTGTTCCCTGAAGTGTGTCTAGATTGGGCCGCATTCTGTTCCCTGAAGTGTGTCTAGATTGGGGTCGCATTCTGTTTCCTGAAGTGTGTCTAGATTGGGGTCGCATTCTATTTCCTGAAGTGTGTCTAGATTGGGGTCGCGTTCTGTTCCCTGAAGTGTGTCTAGATTGGGGTTGCATTCTGTTCCCTGAAGTATGTCTAGATTGGGGTCGCATTCTGTTCCCTGAAGTGTGACTAGATTGGGGTCGCATTCCGTTCCCTGAAGTGTGTCTAGATTGGGGACACAATTGATCCCTCAAGTAAATCCAGATTGAGGACACATCTTGATCTTTACAAAATTTGTCCCTCGATCAAATACTTTACATGTGGTGCAACTTTCGTTTCGGGCGTGATTATGGGAAGAAAGTTCTAACTTATGTCTCGAGTGTTGAACATTTCTCGATTATTTAGCTTTCAAATGCGTTAATTCAGCATTTCTCGGATTATCATCGTATATGGGGGTCTTTTCAACTCTTTGTTGGAGCTCTTTTTCTAGGAAATGAAGACAACGGGATTTGCCATACCATTTAAGTGTCTAAATGATATTCAATTTGACCATGGGTAACTGTTATTGCGTCTTTATCTATATAATCATTTCGAACCATAAGCTTATGTTTGAAATCCACTTGATTGGGATAAGAATCACTTTTTCTTTGTCTTATCCGCGCTGAAAAACGGTGTTTTTTCAGCCACTGCTGCACCTCCGTGAGAGAAGGTCCTCGGATCGATCCCGCATCTTCTCAGTTCGTTTTCCAGAACAAGCAGCTCCTCTAGTGGGACGAAAAAACTTAACAACGGGTTGGAAAAGGTTTAAGGAGACTTGCCTACTAAGTAAACTTGAATCTGGTTCTCTATTTTTTTTAGGCCAAGAACGGAAACACCTCTGTAATCACAAAGAAAGATGCTAGTGTCAGTGAGGATGATAAATAAAGAAGCGCGCTAGAAAATGGGTTACTCAGCATAATTTGACAACTCCGACTTCATTTGAGGGCATTCCTAACATTTCCATACATCTTTCTGAAACTGACAAACCTCGTTAATTGCAATTGGGACATTCAATTGAACAGCGATTTCCTTGAGCCGGCAGTTGCTGAATACCACTCGACCAGCTTTGTAACCTGTGTTGCTTCTCTGAGAATTGGCTAGTTTTCGTTGACTGTATTACCTTCAGTCAAAATCATATTCATGCAGAACCCTGCTTGGGAAACTTGACCTGCGATGGATAGAAGAGAGAGAAAGTTCGCCTTAAAACTTTGACCGCAATTGGTTAAACTGAAGTTCTATATTCAACTCAAATTTAGATTCAATTCTAAAATAAAAAAATGAAAAATAATTTTAAAAATAGCCAATATTAACTATATCCTGCCTTCATTTAGCTTGAATTAAGTTTTTTATGAAAATTGAGTTCGTAACTACTGGTCTTTCAACAGCATTATGAAAATCCCCTCCGTTGTAACCGGTGGGGCACGCTGCGGTCTAAGAGTTAATTCATGTTCAACCACTCACGGCAGGCTATGAAATGATTATCGGCTCGGACGAACTCATTTCCTTCATTTGAGTCCTGCATGCGGCATTATTGAGTTCTGGCGTTAGTCAAAATGCATGTGAAAACCCGACAAGATAGCAGGTATCAACCTGAATAAAGTATACGTTCTCCTCTGTCTTTGTGTGCTATTTCTAGGGCATATTCATCTAGCTATCCTGTCGCTTAGTAGAGCCTACCTACTCCATGTACATTTATTTACGAGTCGCTCAATAGTAACCATCCTATCTTACTTATTTCTGGCTCCGTTCGATGTAGTGAATTCGTTTAGCGTACATTTCTGATCGACTCGATGGATCCTGCTCGTGCAGTATCATTAGCCACTCACCAGGGCGTACGGAAAATCCATTTTACCCCATCTCCAGTATCATGGGGAATTTTTTTTAAAACCAACGTGTTGTAAAACATCTCATGTATCAACTTTATTGGGTAAATGAACTGTTTTTCTTTCTTTTTATTCTCCCTTTCTTTTCTTTACTTTTCTTCATCAATTTTTTTTAAATAAACGGTTTTTCTTTCTTTTCATTCTCCAATTCTTTCTTTTCTCCTTTGCTGTTTTCTTTCCGATTTAAAAATGAACTGTTTTTCTTTCTTATCATTCTCTCTCTCTTTCTTTTCTTTTCTTCATCACCATTTCTTTGGAATAAACGGTTTTTCTTTCTTTTTATTCTCTCCTTCTTTTCTTCATCAACGTTTTTGGAAGAAAAACGTTTTTCTTTCTTTTCATTATTCCTTCCTTTCTTTTATTCATCATCTTTTCTTGCAAATAAGCATTTTTTATTTTTTATTCTCCCTTTCTTTCTTATGTCCTTTGCTTCCCTCCTTCTGGACCCTGCACGCAGTCTCCACACAGCAGCCCGTGTCGCCACAATCCCGAAGCACCTCCAGAACGGTGGGCCTAGCGAGCATGTAAGTCCCACTCAAATTAGGGCTCAGAAATAATAGAGGGGCTTGAGCCGCCCCGAGTTACTCGAAGGAAAGCCTCGGCTCGAGTACGAGCTTGAAACTGCAGAGCGCTGTGAGATTTGGTGACGATCTCTCCTGTGAATTGTGTTGTGATGGTGATGAGCTCCGTAGCTCTGCTGCACCACCACTGCTGCACCACCACTGCTGCACCACCACTGCTGCACCACCACTGCTGCACCACCACTGCTGCACCACTACTGCTGCACCACCACTGCTGCACCACCACTGCTGCACCACCACTGCTGCACCACCACTGCTGCACCACCACTGCTGCACCACCACTGCTGCACCACCACTGCTGCACCACCACTGCTGCACCACCACTGCTGCACCACCACTGCTGCACCACCACTGCTGCACCACCACTGCTGCACCACCACTGCTGCACCACCACTGCTGCACCACCACTGCTGCACCACCACTGCTGCACCACCACTGCTGCACCACCACTGCTGCACCACCACTGCTGCACCACCACTGCTGCACCATCACCACTGCTGCACCATCACCACTGCTGCACCATCACCACTGCTGCACCACCACTGCTGCACTACCACTGCTGCACCACCACCACTGCTGCACCACCACCACTGCTGCACCACCACCACCACTGCTGCACCACCACCACTGCTGCACCACCACCACTGCTGCACCACCACTGCTGCACCACCACTGCTGCACCACCACTGCTGCACCACCACTGCTGCACCACCACTGCTGCACCACCACTGCTGCACCACCACTGCTGCACCACCACTGCTGCACCACCACTGCTGCACCACCACTGCTGCACCACCACTGCTGCACCATCACCACTGCTGCACCATCACCACTGCTGCACCATCACCACTGCTGCACCATCACCACTGCTGCACCATCACCACTGCTGCACCACCACTGCTGCACCACCACCACTGCTGCACCACCACCACTGCTGCACCACCACCACTGCTGCACCACCACCACTGCTGCACCACCACCACTGCTGCACCACCACCACTGCTGCACCACCACCACTGCTGCACCACCACCACTGCTGCACCACCACCACTGCTGCACCACCCCCACTGCTGCACCAGCCCCACTGCTGCACCACCACCACTGCTGCACCACCCCCACTGCTGCACCACACCACTGCTGCACCACCACCACTGCTGCACCACCACCACTGCTGCACCACCACCACTGCTGCACCACCACCACTGCTGCACCACCACCACTGCTGCACCACCACCACTGCTGCACCACCACTGCTGCACCACCACTGCTGCACCACCACTGCTGCACCACCACTGCTGCACCACCACTGCTGCACCACCACTGCTGCACCACCACTGCTGCACCACCACTGCTGCACCACCACTGCTGCACCACCACTGCTGCACCACCACTGCTGCACCACCACCACTGCTGCACCACCACCACTGCTGCACCACCACCACTGCTGCACCACCACCACTGCTGCACCACCACCACTGCTGCACCACCACCACTGCTGCACCACCACCACTGCTGCACCACCACCACTGCTGCACCACCCCCACTGCTGCACCAACCCCACTGCTGCACCACCCCCACTGCTGCACCACCCCCACTGCTGCACCACCCCCACTGCTGCACCACCACTGCTGCACCACCCCCACTGCTGCACCACCACTGCTGCACCACCACTGCTGCACCACCACTGCTGCACCATCACCACTGCTGCACCACCACTGCTGCACCATCACCACTGCTGCACCACCACTGCTGCACCACCACTGCTGCACCACCACTGCTGCACCACCACTGCTGCACCACCACCACTGCTGCACCACCACCACTGCTGCACCACCACCACTGCTGCACCACCACCACTGCTGCACCACCACCACTGCTGCACCACCACCACTGCTGCACCACCACCACTGCTGCACCACCACCACCACTGCTGCACCACCACCACTGCTGCACCACCACCACTGCTGCACCACCACCACTGCTGCACCACCACCACTGCTGCACCACCACCACTGCTGCACCACCACCACTGCTGCACCACCACCACTGCTGATCCACCACCACTGCTGATCCACCACCACTGCTGATCCACCACCACTGCTGCACCACCCCCACTGCTGCACCACCCCCACTGCTGCACCACCCCCACTGCTGCACCACCACTGCTGCACCACCCCCACTGCTGCACCACCACTGCTGCACCACCACTGCTGCACCACCACTGCTGCACCATCACTGCTGCACCACCACTGCTGCACCACCACTGCTGCACCACCACTGCTGCACCATCACTGCTGCACCACCACTGCTGCACCACCACTGCTGCACCATCACTGCTGCACCACCACTGCTGCACCACCACTGCTGCACCACCACTGCTGCACCACCACTGCTGCACCACCACTGCTGCACCACCACTGCTGCACCACCACTGCTGCACCACCACTGCTGCACCACCACTGCTGCACCACCACTGCTGCACCACCACTGCTGCACCATCACCACTGCTGCACCATCACCACTGCTGCACCACCACCACTGCTGCACCACCACCACTGCTGCACCACCACCACTGCTGCACCACCACCACTGCTGCACCACCACCACTGCTGCACCACCACCACTGCTGCACCACCACCACTGCTGCACCACCACCACTGCTGCACCACCACCACTGCTGCACCACCACCACTGCTGCACCACCACTGCTGCACCACCACTGCTGCACCACCACTGCTGCACCACCACTGCTGCACCACCACCACTGCTGCACCACCACCACTGCTGCACCACCACCACTGCTGCACCACCACCATTGCTGCTCCACCACCACCATTGCTGCTCCACCACCACTGCTGCACCACCCCCACTGCTGCACCACCCCCACTGCTGCACCACCACCACTGCTGCACCACCACCACTGCTGCACCACCCCCACTGCTGCACCACCACCACTGCTGCACCACCACCTCTGCTGCACCACCACCACTGCTGCACCACCACCACTGCTGCACCACCACCACTGCTGCACCACCACCACTGCTGCACCACCACCACTGCTGCACCACCCCCACTGCTGCACCACCCCCACTGCTGCACCACCACCACTGCTGCACCACCACCACTGCTGCACCACCACCACTGCTGCACCACCACCACTGCTGCACCACCACCACTGCTGCACCACCACCACTGCTGCACCACCACCACTGCTGCACCACCACTACCACTGCTGCACCACCACTACCACTGCTGCACCACCACTACCACTGCTGCACCACCACTACCATTGCTGCACCACCACTGCTGCACCACCACTGCTGCACCACCACCACCACTGCTGCACCACCATCACCACCACCACTGCTGCACCACCATCACCACCACCACTGCTGCACCACCATCACCACCACCACTGCTGCACCACCATCACCACCACCACTGCTGCACCACCACCACTGCTGCACCACCCCCACTGCTGCACCACCACCACTGCTGCACCACCACCACTGCTGCACCACCACCACTGCTGCACCACCACCACTGCTGCACCACCACCACTGCTGCACCACCACTACCACTGCTGCACCACCACTACCACTGCTGCACCACCACTACCATTGCTGCACCACCACTGCTGCACCACCACCACCACTGCTGCACCACCACTGCTGCACCACCACCACCACTGCTGCACCACCATCACCACCACCACTGCTGCACCACCATCACCACCACCACTGCTGCACCACCATCACCACCACCACTGCTGCACCACCATCACCACCACCACTGCTGCACCACCATCACCACCACCACTGCTGCACCACCACCACTGCTGCACCACCCCCACTGCTGCACCACCACCACTGCTGCACCACCACCACTGCTGCACCACCACCACTGCTGCACCACCACCACTGCTGCACCACCATCACCACCACCACTGCTGCACCACCACCACTGCTGCACCACCCCCACTGCTGCACCACCACCACTGCTGCACCACCACCACTGCTGCACCACCCCCACTGCTGCACCACCACCACTGCTGCACCACCACCACTGCTGCACCACCACCACTGCTGCACCACCACCACTGCTGCACCACCACCACTGCTGCACCACCACTACCACTGCTGCACCACCACTACCACTGCTGCACCACCACTACCATTGCTGCACCACCACTGCTGCACCACCACCACCACTGCTGCACCACCACTGCTGCACCACCACCACCACTGCTGCACCACCATCACCACCACCACTGCTGCACCACCATCACCACCACCACTGCTGCACCACCATCACCACCACCACTGCTGCACCACCATCACCACCACCACTGCTGCACCACCATCACCACCACCACTGCTGCACCACCATCACCACCACCACTGCTGCACCACCACCACTGCTGCACCACCCCCACTGCTGCACCACCACCACTGCTGCACCACCACCACTGCTGCACCACCACCACTGCTGCACCACCACCACTGCTGCACCACCACCACTGCTGCACCACCACCACTGCTGCACCACCACCACTGCTGCACCACCACCACTGCTGCACCACCACTGCTGCACCACCACTGCTGCACCACCACTGCTGCACCACCACTGCTGCACCACCACTGCTGCACCACCACTGCTGCACCACGACTGCTGCACCACCACTGCTGCACCACCACCACTGCTGCACCACCACCACTGCTGCACCACCACCACTGCTGCACCACCACCACTGCTGCACCACCACCACTGCTGCACCACCACCACTGCTGCACCACCACCACTGCTGCACCACCACCACTGCTGCACCACCACCACTGCTGCACCACCACCACTGCTGCACCACCACCACTGCTGCACCACCACCACTGCTGCACCACCACCACTGCTGCACCACCCCCACTGCTGCACCAACCCCACTGCTGCACCACCCCCACTGCTGCACCACCCCCACTGCTGCACCACCCCCACTGCTGCACCACCCCCACTGCTGCACCACCCCCACTGCTGCACCACCCCCACTGCTGCACCCCCACTGCTGCACCACCACTGCTGCACCACCACTGCTGCACCACCACTGCTGCACCATCACCACTGCTGCACCACCACTGCTGCACCACCACTGCTGCACCACCACTGCTGCACCACCACTGCTGCACCACCACCACTGCTGCACCACCACTGCTGCACCACCATCACTGCTGCACCACCACCACTGCTGCACCACCACCACTGCTGCACCACCACCACTGCTGCACCACCACCACTGCTGCACCACCACCACTGCTGCACCACCACCACTGCTGCACCACCACCACTGCTGCACCACCACCACTGCTGCACCACCACCACTGCTGCACCACCACCACTGCTGCACCACCACCACTGCTGATCCATCACCACTGCTGATCCACCACCACTGCTGATCCACCACCACTGCTGCACCACCCCCACTGCTGCACCACCCCCACTGCTGCACCACCCCCACTGCTGCACCACCACTGCTGCACCACCCCCCCTGCTGCACCCCCACTGCTGCACCACCACTGCTGCACCACCACTGCTGCACCACCACCACTGCTGCACCACCACCACTGCTGCACCACCACCACTGCTGCACCACCACTGCTGCACCACCACCACTGCTGCACCACCACCACTGCTGCACCACCACCACTGCTGCACCACCACCACTGCTGCACCACCACCACTGCTGCACCACCACTGCTGCACCACCACTGCTGCACCACCACTGCTGCACCACCACTGCTGCACCACCACTGCTGCACCACCACCACTGCTGCACCACCACCACTGCTGCACCACCACCACTGCTGCACCACCACCACTGCTGCACCACCACCACTGCTGCTCCACCACCACTGCTGCACCACCCCCACTGCTGCACCACCCCCACTGCTGCACCACCACCACTGCTGCACCACCACCACTGCTGCACCACCCCCACTGCTGCACCACCACCACTGCTGCACCACCACCTCTGCTGCACCACCACCACTGCTGCACCACCACCACTGCTGCACCACCACCACTGCTGCACCACCACCACTGCTGCACCACCCCCACTGCTGCACCACCCCCACTGCTGCACCACCACCACTGCTGCACCACCACCACTGCTGCACCACCACCACTGCTGCACCACCACCACTGCTGCACCACCACCACTGCTGCACCACCACCACTGCTGCACCACCACCACTGCTGCACCACCACTACCACTGCTGCACCACCACTACCACTGCTGCACCACCACTACCACTGCTGCACCACCACTACCATTGCTGCACCACCACTGCTGCACCACCACCACCACTGCTGCACCACCACTGCTGCACCACCACCACCACTTCTGCACCACCATCACCACCACCACTGCTGCACCACCATCACCACCACCACTGCTGCACCACCATCACCACCACCACTGCTGCACCACCATCACCACCACCACTGCTGCACCACCATCACCACCACCACTGCTGCACCACCATCACCACCACCACTGCTGCACCACCATCACCACCACCACTGCTGCACCACCATCACCACCACCACTGCTGCACCACCATCACCACCACCACTGCTGCACCACCACCACCACCACCACTGCTGCACCACCATCACCACCACCACTGCTGCACCACCATCACCACCACCACTGCTGCACCACCACCACTGCTGCACCACCACCACCACCACCACTGCACCACACATCTCCCCAAGCCCCCCAATAATCTCGAGTTGCAGCACTTGATCAGTATGCGTGTTTCCGTCTGCGCGAGTGAAGCAGTGATGGACAATTTGTGGTCCTAACTTCCGTAGAGTTGTCCAAACTTTGCCAGTCCTGGCCATTTCTCTCTCTTACTCTCCCTCTCTCTTTCTTTCACTCGCACACTCTTTCTCAATCTCTTTGAGGTTGTGTGCATTTGTTGGTGCGTCAGTCTCAATGCTACAAAGTTTTCGTCCCGTGCATAAATGCCAGCGAAAATAGCGTTTTCAATTTTTTCTATCTCCTACAAATGAGAAAACGCTGCTGCTGCTCTTGTTTACGTACGGTGCCCACGATGTTTTAGTTTGAAGAAGTTCCGCAGCAACAAACACGGCTCTGTCTGTTACTTGTCGCTGCTTGTGGCAAGTTCTGGCAGCTGGCAAAACTTGCGTAGCTTAATGCTGCAACAAAGACTCGTCAAAATTAACTGACTTCCATCTTCTGTGGTCACCGTTGGCGAGGGGTAAAAGTGCGCGCCCTTCACGGGTAGTTCTGACTACAAATAAAACCTGCGTGGCTTAATGCACCCGCAAAGATTCGTCAACATTAACTGACTTCCATCTTCTTCCAGCCCGTCAGAACTTGCTGGTATTCGGCTTGTCGTGATTGAATGTTAAAGTCCGCAGATTTGTCTCTTTTATGATCAGGCGTGTCTTTGTTGTCGTCGTACATCACATTTTGGACATAAAAACCCCTGGTTCGAGTCCAGTCTCGCTACCGCAGTATTTCCATCGAAGCAGCTTCTCTTGAGATTATACGCCCCACAGAAGACAAATAAGAAAGACAATCGGAAAAGACAATCTTTGTATCAAATAAGGGTGTAAGTGCTCTTATGTTTATATGGTAAAAATCTTTGAAAGAAATTGTTTAACTCGATTGTGGTATTAGAACACTCGATAAAATACTTCTTCTTAACTTACCCTATTTCTTTTCTCCCCCAGTCACCACAACCCTACAGTTCCTCAGTCACCATCACAACCACATTTCCCTAGCCTCCACCCCCCATTTCCCTAGCCTCCACCCCCACATTTCCCTAGCCTCCACCCCACATTTCCCTAGCCTCCACCCCACATTTCCCTAGCCTCCACCCCCACATTTCCCTAGCCTCCACCCCCACATTTCCCTAGCCTCCACCCCCACATTTCCCTAGCCTCCACCCCCACATTTCCCTAGCCTCCACCCCCACATTTCCCTAGCCTCCACCCCCACATTTCCCTAGCCTCCACCCCCACATTTCCCTAGCCTCCACCCCCACATTTCCCTAGCCTCCACCCCCACATTTCCATAGCCTCCATCCCCAGATTTCCCTAGCCTCCACCCCCACATTTCCCTAGCCTCCACCCCCACATTTCCCTAGCCTCCACCCCCACATTTCCATCACCTCCACCCCCACATTTCCATCACCTCACATCCCCCCATTTCTTCAGCTTCTATTCTCGCATTTCCCTAGCCTCTTAATTCCCCCCCCCCCCCCCCCCCAACACACATTTCATTGGCCTCGTTACCACTTCTCCAGCCTCCACCCCCATTCCCCCAACCTCCAACCCCAAATTTTCCTCACCTCGTCGCCATAACCAAAACCTCGCATCTTCCCCCCAGAAATGATCGGCGGCGTTGACACAGTAGCGGCGCCTCCATGTCTCGCTGGGGACATTTTCAAGTCGCTCGAGCTTTTAATGCCCACTTGATGGCTGCGGGACGCGTTTTTGTGACGCGAGTCGTCGCTTTGATCTGTGGAGTGGCCTTCTTGGGTTTGTCTTGGCTCGATTTTACGCTCAATGAACTCGGTGGTTCCTCCGTGTCCGATTGCCGGGGAAGTTGTGCACAGGTGACGTTTGTTTTGTGTCTGGATGTTGGCAGATGAAAATTGAAAATTTTGAACAGGAGAAGAAAAGCAGTTCGTTTCCAATAAAGATGATACAGAATGACCTAAATGAACTCGGTGGTTCCCCCGTGTCCGATTGTCGGGAAAGGTTCTCCTCCGGTAACACTTTTTCGTGCCATAAAAACCAATGTTTCAACATTTCATGTTTAAATTTTATTGGAAATAAACTGTTTTTCTTTCTTTTCTTTTGTCTTCGGATTTCCGGCAGATGAAAATTGAAAATGTTGAACTAGAGAAGAAAAGCAGTTCGTTTCCAGTAAAGATGAAACAGAATGAACTATATGTTCATTCTGTGTCCGATCATCGGGAAAGGTTGTCCGCCGGTAACGCTTTGTTTTGCGTCTGGCTGTGAAAATTGGGGGAATAGAAAAGAAGAAGAAAAACAGGTCGTTTCCAGTAAAGATGATACAAAATCCGTCTTTGGTTCTCGAAATGTCTTGACACAAACCTTGTTATTCTGAACCTTGTTGTTCCACTTGAGTTTGCCTCACTTCGTCAATTATATAATCACTTGGCAACACGATCGTTTTTGAGCTCATATGCAGGGTTTTGTTACTGATTATTTATTGCTGTCTCGATCGAAGATGTGTTTTATTTCTGTCAGGCCTACTTTTTATAATGTAGAATTTCAGCTCTCTTTAATACCCAGATAAACATTGCTTTTAATAGATTCGAGCGGAAATTCTACTAGCTTGATATTTTTTACAAGCAAATGAACAAAAACTAGATAGCAAGACTGTTTGTTCAACTCCATTATATTTTTCAAAATTTTGTGGGTACTGAAGAGTATGCAGTTCAAGTCAAAACTTATGCTCAGAGTTTTTCCCGAGCGTTTAATTTGTGGAGAATTTCCTAATTTCACTTTTTCAATTTCGAATTTTGTCGAAGTCTACTTTCTCACACGTGACTGTCTCACTGCATATCCACTGCACACCCCCCACTGCACACACTGCACACCCCCACTGCACCTTCTCACTGCACCTTCTCACTGCACCTTCTCACTGCACCTTCTCATTGCACCTTCTCACTGCACCTTCTCACTGCACCTTCTCACTGCAACTTCTCACTGCACATTCTCACTGCACCTTCTCACTGCACCTTCTCACTGCACCTTCTCACTGCACCTTCTCACTGCACCTTCTCACTGCTCCTTCTCACTGCACCTTCTCACTGCACCTTCTCACTGCACCTTCTCACTGCACCTTCTCACTGCACCTTCTCACTGCACCTTCTCACTGCACCTTCTCACTGCACCTTCTCACTTCACCTTCTCACTTCGCCTTCTCACTTCGCCTTCTCACTTCGCCTTCTCACTTCTCCTTCTCACTTCTCCTTCTCACTTCTCCTTCTCACTTCACCTTCTCACTTCTCCTTCTCACTTCTCCTTCTCACTTCTCCTTCTCACTTCTCCTTCTCACTTCTCCTTCTCACTTCTCCTTCTCACTTCACCTTCTCACTTCTCCTTCTCACTTCACCTTCTCACTTCACCTTCTCACTTCACCTTCTCACTTCTCCTTCTCACTTCACCTTCTCACTTCTCCTTCTCACTTCTCCTTCTCACTTCTCCTTCTCACTTCTCCTTCTCACTTCTCCTTCTCACTTCTCCTTCTCACTTCTCCTTCTCACTTCGCCTTCTCACTTCGCTTTCTCACTTCGCCTTCTCACTTCTCCTTCTCACTTCTCCTTCTCACTTCTCCTTCTCACTTCACCTTCTCACTTCTCCTTCTCACTTCTCCTTCTCACTTCACCTTCTCACTTCTCCTTCTCACTTCTCCTTCTCACTTCACCTTCTCACTTCTCCTTCTCACTTCTCCTTCTCACTTCACCTTCTCACTTCACCTTCTCACTTCACCTTCTCACTTCTCCTTCTCACTTCTCCTTCTCACTTCACCTTCTCACTTCTCCTTCTCACTTCTCCTTCTCACTTCTCCTTCTCACTTCTCCTTCTCACTTCACCTTCTCACTTCTCCTTCTCACTTCTCCTTCTCACTTCTCCTTCTCACTTCACCTTCTCACTTCGCCTTTTCACTTCGCCTTTTCACTTCTCCTTCTCACTTCTCCTTCTCACTTCTCCTTCTCACTTCTCCTTCTCACTTCTCCTTCTCACTTCTCCTTCTCACTTCGCCTTCTCACTTCGCCTTCTCACTTCTCCTTCTCACTTCTCCTTCTCACTTCTCCTTCTCACTTCACCTTCTCACTTCTCCTTCTCACTTCTCCTTCTCACTTCACCTTCTCACTTCACCTTCTCACTTCTCCTTCTCACTTCTCCTTCTCACTTCTCCTTCTCACTTCGCCTTCTCACTTCGCCTTCTCACTTCGCCTTCTCACTTCTCCTTCTCACTTCTCCTTCTCACTTCTCCTTCTCACTTCTCCTTCTCACTTCTCCTTCTCACTTCTCCTTCTCACTTCTCCTTCTCACTTCTCCTTCTCACTGCACCTTCTCACTTCACCTTCTCACTGCACCTTCTCACTGCACCTTCTCACTGCACCTTCTCACTGCACCTTCTCACTGCACCTTCTCACTGCACCTTCTCACTGCACCTTCTCACTGCACCTTCTCACTGCACCTTCTCACTGCACCTTCTCACTGCACCTTCTCACTGCACCTTCTCACTGCACCTTCTCACTGCACCTTCTCACTGCACCTTCTCACTGCACCTTCTCACTGCACCTTCTCACTTCGCCTTCTCACTTCGCCTTCTCACTTCGCCTTCTCACTTCGCCTTCTCACTTCGCCTTCTCACTTCGCCTTCTCACTTCTCCTTCTCACTTCTCCTTCTCACTTCTCCTTCTCACTTCACCTTCTCACTTCACCTTCTCACTTCTCCTTCTCACTTCTCCTTCTCACTTCTCCTTCTCACTTCTCCTTCTCACTTCTCCTTCTCACTTCACCTTCTCACTTCTCCTTCTCACTTCTCCTTCTCACTTCTCCTTCTCACTTCTCCTTCTCACTTCTCCTTCTCACTTCTCCTTCTCACTTCTCCTTCTCACTTCTCCTTCTCACTTCTCCTTCTCACTTCGCCTTCTCACTTCTCCTTCTCACTTCTCCTTCTCACTTCGCCTTCTCACTTCGCCTTCTCATTCGCCTTCTCACTTCACCTTCTCACTTCTCCTTCTCACTTCTCCTTCTCACTTCTCCTTCTCACTTCACCTTCTCACTTCTCCTTCTCACTTCTCCTTCTCACTTCTCCTTCTCACTTCACCTTCTCACTTCTCCTTCTCACTTCTCCTTCTCACTTCACCTTCTCACTCCACCTTCTCACTTCTCCTTCTCACTTCTCCTTCTCACTTCACCTTCTCACTTCGCCTTCTCACTTCTCCTTCTCACTTCTCCTTCTCACTTCTCCTTCTCACTTCACCTTCTCACTTCTCCTTCTCACTTCTCCTTCTCACTTCACCTTCTCACTTCTCCTTCTCACTTCTCCTTCTCACTTCTCCTTCTCACTTCACCTTCTCACTTCACCTTCTCACTTCTCCTTCTCACTTCTCCTTCTCACTTCACCTTCTCACTTCTCCTTCTCACTTCTCCTTCTCACTTCTCCTTCTCACTTCACCTTCTCACTTCACCTTCTCACTTCTCCTTCTCACTTCTCCTTCTCACTTCACCTTCTCACTTCGCCTTTTCACTTCGCCTTTTCACTTCTCCTTCTCACTTCTCCTTCTCACTTCTCCTTCTCACTTCTCCTTCTCACTTCTCCTTCTCACTTCACCTTCTCACTTCGCCTTCTCACTTCTCCTTCTCACTTCTCCTTCTCACTTCTCCTTCTCACTTCACCTTCTCACTTCTCCTTCTCACTTCACCTTCTCACTTCACCTTCTCACTTCTCCTTCTCACTTCTCCTTCTCACTTCTCCTTCTCACTTCTCCTTCTCACTTCGCCTTCTCACTTCGCCTTCTCACTTCTCCTTCTCACTTCTCCTTCTCACTTCTCCTTCTCACTTCTCCTTCTCACTTCTCCTTCTCACTTCTCCTTCTCACTTCTCCTTCTCACTTCTCCTTCTCACTGCACCTTCTCACTGCACCTTCTCACTGCACCTTCTCACTGCACCTTCTCACTGCACCTTCTCACTGCACCTTCTCACTGCACCTTCTCACTGCACCTTCTCACTGCACCTTCTCACTGCACCTTCTCACTGCACCTTCTCACTGCACCTTCTCACTGCACCTTCTCACTGCACCTTCTCACTGCACCTTCTCACTGCACCTTCTCACTTCGCCTTCTCACTTCGCCTTCTCACTTCGCCTTCTCACTTCGCCTTCTCACTTCGCCTTCTCACTTCGCCTTCTCACTTCGCCTTCTCACTTCTCCTTCTCACTTCTCCTTCTCACTTCTCCTTCTCACTTCACCTTCTCACTTCTCCTTCTCACTTCTCCTTCTCACTTCTCCTTCTCACTTCTCCTTCTCACTTCTCCTTCTCACTTCTCCTTCTCACTTCTCCTTCTCACTTCACCTTCTCACTTCACCTTCTCACTTCTCCTTCTCACTTCACCTTCTCACTTCTCCTTCTCACTTCTCCTTCTCACTTCTCCTTCTCACTTCTCCTTCTCACTTCTCCTTCTCACTTCGCCTTCTCACTTCACCTTCTCACTTCACCTTCTCACTTCTCCTTCTCACTTCTCCTTCTCACTTCTCCTTCTCACTTCGCCTTCTCACTTCGCCTTCTCACTTCGCCTTCTCACTTCGCCTTCTCACTTCACCTTCTCACTTCTCCTTCTCACTGCACCTTCTCACTTCACCTTCTCACTTCACCTTCTCACTTCTCCTTCTCACTTCTCCTTCTCACTTCTCCTTCTCACTTCTCCTTCTCACTTCGCCTTCTCACTTCGCCTTCTCACTTCGCCTTCTCACTTCGCCTTCTCACTTCGCCTTCTCACTTCGCCTTCTCACTTCTCCTTCTCACTTCTCCTTCTCACTTCTCCTTCTCACTTCTCCTTCTCACTTCACCTTCTCACTTCTCCTTCTCACTTCTCCTTCTCACTTCACCTTCTCACTTCACCTTCTCACTTCTCCTTCTCACTTCTCCTTCTCACTTCACCTTCTCACTTCTCCTTCTCACTTCACCTTCTCACTTCTCCTTCTCACTTCACCTTCTCACTTCTCCTTCTCACTTCACCTTCTCACTTCTCCTTCTCACTTCACCTGCTCACTTCTCCTTCTCACTTCACCTTCTCACTTCTCCTTCTCACTTCACCTTCTCACTTCTCCTTCTCACTTCTCCTTCTCACTTCTCCTTCTCACTTCACCTTCTCACTTCTCCTTCTCACTTCTCCTTCTCACTTCACCTTCTCACTTCTCCTTCTCACTTCACCTTCTCACTTCTCCTTCTCACTTCTCCTTCTCACTTCTCCTTCTCACTTCTCCTTCTCACTTCTCCTTCTCACTTCTCCTTCTCACTTCTCCTTCTCACTTCGCCTTCTCACTTCTCCTTCTCACTTCTCCTTCTCACTTCTCCTTCTCACTTCTCCTTCTCACTTCTCCTTCTCACTTCTCCTTCTCACTTCTCCTTCTCACTTCTCCTTCTCACTTCACCTTCTCACTTCTCCTTCTCACTTCTCCTTCTCACTTCTCCTTCTCACTTCTCCTTCTCACTTCTCCTTCTCACTTCTCCTTCTCACTTCTCCTTCTCACTTCACCTTCTCACTTCTCCTTCTCACTTCACCTTCTCACTTCTCCTTCTCACTTCTCCTTCTCACTTCACCTTCTCACTTCTCCTTCTCACTTCACCTTCTCACTTCTCCTTCTCACTTCGCCTTCTCACTTCTCCTTCTCACTTCTCCTTCTCACTTCTCCTTCTCACTTCTCCTTCTCACTTCTCCTTCTCACTTCTCCTTCTCACTTCTCCTTCTCACTTCACCTTCTCACTTCTCCTTCTCACTTCACCTTCTCACTTCTCCTTCTCACTTCTCCTTCTCACTTCTCCTTCTCACTTCACCTTCTCACTTCGCCTTCTCACTTCGCCTTCTCACTTCGCCTTCTCACTTCGCCTTCTCACTTCTCCTTCTCACTTCTCCTTCTCACTTCTCCTTCTCACTTCTCCTTCTCACTTCTCCTTCTCACTTCTCCTTCTCACTTCACCTTCTCACTTCACCTTCTCACTTCACCTTCTCACTTCACCTTCTCACTTCTCCTTCTCACTTCTCCTTCTCACTTCTCCTTCTCACTTCTCCTTCTCACTTCTCCTTCTCACTTCTCCTTCTCACTTCTCCTTCTCACTTCTCCTTCTCACTTCTCCTTCTCACTTCACACCCACTTCACACCCACTTCAGCTGCCCAGTATGCACTGTATTTACCTTTCTTTCCTTAGCCAGCACTCTCCCCTCAAAAGAGCACAGCGACGGCCGGACGCTCGCTCTGCTCGGTACAGCACTAACGTTTAATTGCTGGGAAATTATTTGAGTCCTGGCAGGAACTTGTTTAAACTTTCTTCATTACCCGAACCATTTGCGTGATGCATTACGGACAAATTGAGCTGAGATTTTGACACTTGAACATTTTTAATATTCACCTACTGCGAATGGAATGTGAACGAGTGTGTTGTTTTTTCTCGTTAAAAGACCCTTGTTTGGTAACTCGGTTTCACTAACCCGTTTGCAGTTGTGATGGTTTTTCAGCCCTTTGTCTGAGTGGGAATATAACTTCGGGGTAATTTAGCCAAAGGGTTCCCCCTGTAACTCCGCCTATCCATTTTCTGTTTTCTACGGTCACCTGAGGAGCTGCTTGCATTGGAAAATTCTTCGGTCATCGGGGCGTAACGAACACGGTAGAGGAAACAAGGTAGGTTCAAACCAGTCTTTTTTTCCGTTGACGTTGTGGTTTTGCGGACGTCACGACAACGAACCAATAGCAGCGCTCATATTGCATCTGGTAGCACTGCTACCCCCAAACTGGCTCCACTACTGGCCTAACAACATGGCGTTTTGGTGACGTCATAAAGTTTGCTTGAAATAAAGCCGTTCTACTGGCTAGCCGAACAAGAGGAGGTGTATTTTCTTCCGTAGAAATGACCCTTCCTCGTTTCCTCTACCGTGGCTCCGGAGGAGCCAGTCTATGATGGCGGTGTCGTGAGGGAGGTAAACTTCAAGGCGGTCTTCAACTAATTGCCGAGAATGGCAGTCATGGTAGAGGAAAGAAGGTAGGGTGGTAGGGTAGATGGTAGTGCATCAGAACTGACCGGTCCATTTCTGGAGCGTCGGTATACATGATACGGAGGCGAAGTGATGGTCGGAAAACAGCCAATAGAGGGAAAACATGATTGTATTAGTGTACTCGTTAATTGGTATACAGTATGTCCCACAAAAACCCGAAACGAGTATTTATTTTCCCGTATCAGTAATAACATCATAATCAATGATACTTTTTCTATTGGTTCATTTTGAAGGATAATTTTGCGAGATATTAAATGCTTATGGTATTCCTGTGATGGTATTACTGGTACGGGAAAATAAATACCCGGTTCGGGTTTTTGTGAGACATACTATATATCTCTTCGTAATAAATCGTTGAGTCTTGCTTATATGTCAATTGTTATGACATATGAATCGTCATATCCTTTGTAGTTGTTCTATCAACGTGGTCAAAACTATCCTCTCAGAAAAAATTTTTCAACACCATATTCTGGGTAGCCCTTAAAGTCTTTCGTTTTCCTTAGACCGTTTCGATTAAAAGTACCTTCGGAATCAAACGCAGTTAAGCCCGCTCAAATAACAACGAACGCCATTCGTTATTTTAACGAGAGCGAGAGAAATTTCAAAGAAAGCACCCGGAAGCGGCGATCGAAGTTTAGAAGCTGTTTTTAATAATGAACCTCACGGTACCCGCCTGCTAGCCCGGCAACAGTATATATGCCCGTCGAAGTGACACTCAGAGTGTTGAAAAGAGTGTCAATGTAAAAGCACCATAAGACGTTCCTTGCAGCGGGCAATTGATACGCTCGGCTTCTCTGTGTCAAAAGAAGTTTAGCGCTTTTCGCGAGTCAGAAAGTTGAACATTTTGTGTATTGTTCTCTTCAAGGGGATACGAATAATCTATGTATGGGAATTGAGCGTTCTCGATTAGGGAAGAAACGTGAGGTCCCGCGTTGGAGTTTAGGTAAGCTTTCGGTTGGTTGAAATAAAATGGTCATTTATTTTTGTTAGGTCAAGTCTTTTCGATCAACTGCTGCTGGTCTTTTTTAGCCCTTGGACCAGGACTAATCTAATTGTTAGCCGAAACGCATGGGGTTTCTTGGTCACTGTTTAATTAAATAATTAATTAATTAATTAATTAACATGTTAGCTGCGATGGGTAATTGAAGTTCAATATTCAATTCGAATTTAAAGTCAATTGTGGTGATCAACTTTGAAAATAGCAAGCATGAACTGGATCGGGCATTCATTTAGCTTTTATTAAGTATTAATAAAAATGATTTAGTGACTGCGAGTGGGTTAGCAGCGCTAAGAAAATCACTTAAGTGACCACCGGTGGGTCACTTGCAGGAAATGTGTTAAACCTCTACAGCTCTTATTCCGTTCACTTTTGATAAAAAATTAGTCACTGTTATCTCAATATCAGGTTAAATGTTTGACTATTTTCGCCCTTATAGTCTCTTGAAATAGTTTTGCAGATATTAGCGCCCGGTTCAATTTAAGTCGGAAACATAATTTTATTTTTTTTTCTAATGCTTTGCTTTGATATGTTCGTGCTCTGCGAGCCTTCTTGGGGTTGGGATTGGTCCTAAGTTTTGGCAAGTATCTCTTCTGTGAGAAGGTGCAATGTTTAAAAAGTATCTACACAGTCTGGCGAGTTAGCCCAATGAGCAGTTCAATGTACATTGTTCAATGTTAGTTCAACAGTTAGTGCAATGACACTAAAAATTAGTTCAATGAACGGTTAGTTCAATGAGTGACAATTAGGCTGTTATGAAAGCTGAAACTTACCTTAGAAATAGATTTAAATTTCTTTTTGTTGAAGATAATTCTTAGGATCTTTTCCTTGTATTTTCTTTGGGCTTGTTGGCGGTAAAAGATATTTCCCGTTCGCTCCATCATAGAGTTTGGAAACGGTGTAGAATTTTTGCAAACACTATGACCAGCAGTCTAAATTATTATTTGTAACCCACATTCAAGCGAAATATTTAATACTATCAGTGCGACGTGACCCACCGGTGGTCACTGAGGGGATTTTCATAATGCTGCTGACCGACCATCAGTCACTAACTCAATTTTGATAAATGCTCAATAAAAATTGAATGAAAGATCAATCTATTTAATGTTCGTCATTTTCATGATTGAACTCGAAAATTAACTCTTATTTGAGTCGAATATTGAACTTCAGTCTAACACGCCGCACTTGACGTGTTGAATCTCTGGCAGTTTACTGGAGGAATAATTTTGCCTTACTACTTTCAAACTTTTTGTCGTTGGAATATCCTTTCTAGTACACCATAGGTATCAAAAGCACAGCAGGACATCCAGAAAGTCTTCATATTCATAAGCCAGAAACATTTTTATTGAATGCATTGCCCTAAACGAGTGCACCTCGCATCACTATTCTCATTCTCGTATCACTATTGTCATTCTCGTATCACTATTGTCATTCTTGTATCACGATTGTCATTCTTGTATCACTATTCTCATTCTCGCATCACTTTTCTCATTCTCGCACCACTTTTCTCATTCTCGCATCACTTTTCTCATTCTCGCATCACTTTTCTCATTCTCGCATCACTTTTCTCATTCTCGCACCACTTTTCTCATTCTCGCATCACTTTTCTCATTCTCGCACCACTTTTCTCATTCTCGCATCACTTTTCTCATTCTCGCATCACTTTTCTCATTCTCGCACCACTTTTCTCATTCTCGCACCACTTTTCTCATTCTCGCATCACTATTCTCATTCTCGCATCACTTTTCTCATTCTCGCACCACTTTTCTCATTCTCGCATCACTTTTCTCATTCTCGCATCACTTTTCTCATTCTCGCATCACTTTTCTCATTCTCGCATCACTTTTCTCATTCTCGCATCACTTTTCTCATTCTCGCATCACTTTTCTCATTCTCGCATCACTTTTCTCATTCTCGCATCACTTTTCTCATTCTCGCATCACTTTTCTCATTCTCGCATCACTTTTCTCATTCTCGCATCACTTTTCTCGTTCTCGCATCACTTTTCTCATTCTCGCATCACTTTTCTCATTCTCGTATCACTTTTCTCATTCTCGCATCACTTTTCTCATTCTCGCATCACTTTTCTCATTCTCGCATCACTTTTCTCATTCTCGCATCACTTTTCTCATTCTCGCATCACTTTTCTCATTCTCGCATCACTTTTCTCATTCTCGCATCACTTTTCTCATTCTCGCATCACTTTTCTCATTCTCGCATCACTTTTCTCATTCTCGCATCACTTTTCTCATTCTCGTATACTACTCTGGTATCACTATTCTCGTACCAGCGCAGCAGGATGCCCAAAAAAGTCTTCACATTCATAAACCAGAAACATCCTCATTGAATGCAATGCCCGAAATGACTGCAGCTCGTATTACAATTTCTGGAAGCATCTTTCTTTGGAATTACTCCGTATTGCAGGCTGAGAACAACTGGCGGGACGTCGTGGCAGAGATTGGGTGCGTTTAAATTAAGCTGGAAATTGTCTCATGGAAGTGAGACCTTATCTCTAGCCGTGCTGGCTCTTGCTTGTTGGGTCCTTACGTAGCTTTGTCTCGTCATTATTGCTGTAACAAGCTCACAACCTATTGGTACATATGTGTACGTACCACTTGTTTACGCTTTGAATGCGGCTGTTAAAACTGAAGTTCAATATTCAACTCAAATTTAAAGGCAGTTGCATTAAGATATTTTGAAAATAGCAAACATGAACTGGATCATGCCTTTATTAAGATTTAATTTAGTATTTATGAAAATTGAGTTTATGACTACTGGTCGGTCAGCAGCAATTTGAAAATTGCCTCCGTGGCCACAGGTGGCGCACGTTGCAGTCAGAGTGTTAAATTACGATTTTTCAGCTATAAAACTGTCGATCAGAATTTCATGTTGCCTCTTCCTGATTGTTTTTGTAGTTTATTATTTATGATATTAAAAATTTCAGTTCAAAAAATATCCCTAGGAATTTTACATTGCCTGTCCGTGAAAAATTCGTATTGTTGATTTCTTCGAAATTGATTGTTTAAACTATAAAAAAATCCTAGGAATTTTACATTGCCTGTTAGTGAAAAATTCGTATCGTATATTTCTTACAATATAAATTATTTTAGCTTAAAAATTAACTAGGAATTTTACACAGCCTGTCCGTGAAACATTCGGATCGTCGGTTGCTTGCGATATAAATTATTTCAACATCAAATATCGCTAAAAATTTTATGTTCCATTTTCGTGATAATATCTTCGCATTGGTTACTTACGATATAAATTATTCCAAATTTAAAATATCGCTAAAGGCATTTTACACTGTCTGTTCGCGAAAAATTCACATAGTTGATTTCCTACGATATGAATTATCTCAACTTCAAAAATATCGCTAGGAATTTTACATATTGCTTACGGTATAAATTATTGAACTTCAAAAAATATCGCTAGGAATTTTATGTTGCTTTTTCGAGACAATATCTTTGCCATTGGTTGTTCGATTTCATTAGGTGGGTGCTTGCTATTTTATCCAGCATGGCTGTGCGGGGCAGCTGGTCCTGAACGAGTTAAGTTCGGTCGTGTGTTCTGTTTGTGATGTTATGAGGCCACCACCGGCTGCTTAGTAAGTTTAGTCTTTACAGTAACGTAAAGTCTAATAACTTTACTCTTTACAATAATGGAAAGACTAATTAGTTTAGTCTTTAAAATAACGTAATAACTTTACTCTTTACAATAATGGAAAGACTAATTAGTTTAGTCTTTAAACTAACGTAATAACTTTAGTCTTTAGAATAACGTAAAGACTAATTAGTTGAGTCTTTAAAATAACGTAAAGACGGATCAGTTTAGCCCCTACAATAAGTAAAGAATAAACTAATATCGTGGATTCAATAACCAACAATGCCCTGTCTTTACAATAACGCGCCGCAGCGCATATTGACATTTCTGGATTTCGTGGCGAACCCTTTAATCTGAACACAAAAAACACCTTTTATACAATACATTAGCTGCCTCCCATCTGTATCGACTCGTACAACTGCATTGGAGGGAAATTTAATATAAAGGAAGCAAAAACTATACGTGCTGAAAGCCTTTCTTATCGCCCATCTTAGTGAACGAATCTAACTTTCATCATTGGGTGTCTATCTGTCTAGTTGCGAGAGAAGTTGACCACAGAAAACTTGGATTGTACCAAAGCCAAAGTAAATTAACAAGATTATGCTGCTAAACAGGTTTTTAAACTGCACTCGAATGATACCCAAATTCTGATACTTGTTGTTTTTGGAACTTTGACCGCTCCCAGGGGGAACATGCGCGGGCCCGAGCTGAGAATTAGGTAGGCCTTTTCGTTGAAATCGAAGTTTTTCGTTATGTTAAGGACCACCTTTTATCGGTTCACTGCTTGCTGTCCTGTTTTTCAGCACCTCTGACTTTCTTCTTCAACTTTTATCTTATTTCATCAACTTCTTTCTCAACTTGCTGTTTCTATGCCCCTTCTGCATAGATTCCTCATTCTCTTATCTCATACTAAATGGTGCCTTCCTCCTTCCTCTCTTCGATACGCTCTATTTTTTGTAGCTGTTAGGGAGGCTTAAACTAACTTATAACTTGGAACATTGACTGAACTTAATCAGGAAACCTGAATATATGGAAAATTATGTTGCCAAGGATGGAAAGACGAAACACCAATCGGGAATTGAGTTAAGGAATAAGGATATGAAATCAAAATACATGACAGAAATGTAGATCTAGTGTACATATCTGAATCAATAAATAAAGATACGAAATCGTAAGGATCAATAGTCACATTAAATAACAATTTTGAAAAGAAACTTTGAATAGTAACATTGCATAGTAATATTAACTTATAACGTCGAAAAATAATGGGGAATTGTAACTTTGAATAGTTATGTTGAATAGTTATGTTGAATAGTTATGTTGAATAGTTATGTTGAATAGTGACGTTGAAGTGACGTTGAATAGTTACTTTGAATAGTGACGTTGAATAGTTACGTTGAATTGTTACTTTGAATAGTGACGTTGAATAGTTACGTTGAATAGTTACGTTAAATAGTTACGTTGAATAGTTACGTTGAATAGTTACGTTGAATAGTTACGTTGAATAGTTACATTGAATAGTTACGTTGAATAGTTACGTTGAATAGTTACGTTGAATAGTTACGTTGAATAGTTACGTTGAATAGTTACGTTGAATAGTTACGTTGAATAGTTACCTTGAATAGTTACCTTGAATAGTTACCTTGAATAGTTACCTTGAATAGTTACCTTGAATAGTTACCTTGAATAGTTACCTTGAATAGTTACCTTGAATAGTTACCTTGAATAGTTACCTTGAATAGTTACCTTGAATAGTTACCTTGAATAGTTACCTTGAATAGTTACCTTGAATAGTTACCTTGAATAGTTACCTTGAATAGTTACCTTGAATAGTTACCTTGAATAGTTACCTTGAACAGTGACGTTGAACAGTGAAGTTGAATAGTGACGTTGAATAGTGACGTTGAATAGTTACCTTGAACAGTGACGTTGAATAGTTATGTTGAATAGTTATGTTGAATAGTTATGTTGAATAGTTATGTTGAATAGTTACCTTGAATAGTTACCTTGAACAGTGACGTTGAATAGTGACGTTGAATAGTGACGTTGAATATTTATGTTGAATATTTATGTTGAATAGTTATGTTGAATAGTTATGTTGAATAGTTATGTTGAATAGTTATGTTGAATAGTTATGTTGAATAGTTATGTTGAATAGTTATGTTGAATAGTTGTGTTGAATAGTTGTGTTGAATAGTTGTGTTGAATAGTTGTGTTGAATAGTTGTGTTGAATAGTTGTGTTGAATAGTTGTGTTGAATAGTTGTGTTGAATAGTTGTGTTGAATAGTTGTGTTGAATAGTTGTGTTGAATAGTTGTGTTGAATAGTTGTGTTGAATAGTTGTGTTGAATAGTTGTGTTGAATAGTTACCTTGAATAGTTACCTTGAATAGTTACCTTGAATAGTTACCTTGAATAGTTACCTTGAATAGTTACCTTGAATAGTTACCTTGAATAGTTACCTTGAATAGTTACCTTGAATAGTTACCTTGAATAGTTACCTTGAATAGTTACCTTGAATAGTTACCTTGAATAGTTACCTTGAACAGTGACTTTGAATAGTTATGTTGAATAGTAGCACTAAATAGTAACGTTTAACGGTGACGTTCAGTGGTAACGTTGAATATTAGCGTTTAGTGGTAAGTTAAATACTAACGTTTAGTAGTTATGTTAAATATTGGTGTACTTAATTAGAGGTAATAGTTGTTAAAGTTGAATATGAACGTTTAGAAGTAATATTGAACAATTGCGTTTTAAAACATCGTTAAATCGGAGCGTGAACCAGTAACGTACAAACAGCATCTTTTAATAGCCCTACGCAACAATCACATGCACCAATAACGTGTTATAGTAAATTGCTATAGTAACGTAAAACATGAAAAGGCAACTGCAATGTATAACACTGCAACAGTTACGTGCAACGGTAAAGTGAGTAAAATGCAACAGCAGTGTGTAACAATACAACATTTCCGTGCAACAGTTAAGTGGAAGAGTCACCAGCAATAGCGACGTGCAACAGTACTCTACGACTTTAACCCTCAACAGTACCATGCACAGAGCAGCGTGCAGCAGTGAATAAGATTATCTCTACGAACACGAAGTAAGTCAAGCAAGAGCAGCAGCCGCACGAGGCGCGTGGAGCCAGACCATCTCTCTACGCCAGGCACTCGGCGCACTGCCCTCCATAAGTAATGAATATTACAGGCGTAGCCAGGCTGCAACGCCGCAATTTGGTCGCGCCACAACGGCCGCAGGTGCGCCACTAATTCATGCCCGATTTTATCTGGCCGGCCATTGGTCGGGAAATGGCAGGACCCTTCCTTGCATATGGAGTTGCCTCGAATTTACCGCTCCGTAATGCAGCGCGCATGAAGCGATTCTAATGCGCGCTTACTCTGAGTAAATATCTCCCTTCGAGTGCGGTGGGATTTTTTTTGGAAGTTGCATCGCTAAAAATGTGTGAAACCTGATGTGTGAATCTGGTGATGTACTTTTTTTGGAAGGTTGCCCCGCTATAAATGTGTGAATTTGTTGATGTACTTTTTTTGAAGGCTGGTTGGCTGGCTGAAAATGTTCCAGCCCCAGGAGAAAATCCAACCGTCCAATGAAACTTGGGTTTTAACACGTTGCTTGCGATACGACCCATCGATGGGTCGTGCTTAAGTTCTTCGAGCTGCAAAATGACTCATCGATGGGCCGTTTGGAAAATAGTAACATCTTTTTTAAGTTATTGGTATTTAATTGACTCAGTTAACGCTTGCTGTTTCCCAAATTTTTCCTACAAACGACTTTATGCTTGAGTTGAATCCTGAACTTCAGTTTAACCCATAGCAGTTCACACGTTGAGCGCCATGTGAGCCACCGGTGGTACACGGAGGGAAATTTTCATAAGGCTGCAGACCGACCAGTAGTCACAAACTCAATTTTCACAAATACTCAATCAAAGCTAAATGAAGGCACGATCCAGATGAGGTTTATTTTCAAAATTGTTCACAATTGGTTTTCAATTTAGGTGTAATATTGAACTTTAGTGTTGTAACCCATGAGTTAAGGTGTTGAAGCGTCCTGTGCGTGGAACCAACGTACTGAGATGCGCAATGTCCACAACTGAAGGTATAAACGTGGTGCGGTTGTATACTCGTCGGTGACACGTCATTAAACTAAACAAAGGAACTAGTTGTGCTCTTTTTCGCCGAAATAATGCGGAATGGAATTCGAGGTAAAAAATCTGATCATATTCTAAGGTCTTTTTTGAAATTTTTAGACTGATATCTGCAAAACTGCAAGACTCAATAATTAATATCGGTTTCTGAGGCAATTTTACCAGGATCAGCATTCTTCAAAATTTATTGATAATGCGTGTACCAATATTAATCGGGTATCCATTAATGGGGAGAAAAGACTGAATAAGTATTAATTCCTTGTGCAGGTCTGCATGGTAAGAACAAATATTGTAAGCGCAGGATACCAAGATTGAAATACAATTAGTTAACACTATTAAATTAACAATAAAATAACTAAGACCTGAATTAGAGAAAAGCTTCCCAACAAGCAGATGTGTGTTATGGGAACGGAGAACATCAACGTAAAGAAAATTCAACTCATTATCTTCTAACTCAAACGTATAATTAATATTTGGGTACTTTTAGCTCAAATAAATAAGAACAAGAGCGCGTGAGGTCTTTGCTTTAATTAAGCGAACAAACAAAAGTCTCACCCGCGTAACTCTTATAAAAAATTGGTGTGAAGTCGCTCGGGCATTGGTCAAACCAAGTCTGTTCATGCATGGTAACTCACAAAAATGCTTTCAAGCGTTGACAAACGAGCTAAACCCATCTCTAAGCCTCCAATCTGTTCGTGAAATATTCCGCTGAATGTAAAAATGAACTCTGATAGCAAAATTCTAAAAGATACTTGAAATATTACTTGCTCAAGTCTATGACAAGTGTGCACTAAAAACTCCAAGATTTTAGTTAGTTGCCCAACAAACTTTGACAAGATCATCCTCGAGTCACTGTACATCAATGAATTAGAAACATCTCTACTCGAAACGTTGTGTTCACACCCTCCAAAAATTGTCAGCGGGTGATTCACTTCTGTTCTCTTTTTGAAAAAATTTTTTAGCAACTTGTCTTTCTATTTTCTTTAATTTTTTTCTTTTTGAAAGTTGTTCTTAGAAACGTTTCGTTCTGTTTTCATTATGTTCCGTTCATCGGTTTTCAACAAGTTTGCTTTAATACCTAGGTCAATTGCAATTTATGCTTTTTCCCCTGCTGTTTCCGGATTTTACTGGAAATCATTTCAGGATTGAAACGTTTATACTACGTATTTTCAGATTTTCTTTCTCAATTAACTGTCTTCAAAATTTCTCGCATAAAATGATATTCCTAATCTGAAAATATTCCGTGTCGATTTCTTTACAAACGATAAAAAGACGACTTGTTTATCGTACAAACGTCATTTTCAATTTAGTCCAATTCGTTTGAACTCGCCTGTCTTCTAACAAATTTTCATCTAGTGACACTGGTTGAACTCACCTGTCT
This sequence comes from Morinoia aosen, assembly GCA_030386875.1. Classification (NCBI taxonomy): domain Eukaryota; kingdom Metazoa; phylum Arthropoda; class Malacostraca; order Amphipoda; family Talitridae; genus Morinoia; species Morinoia aosen. Next base: position 45,140,835 of record CM059577.1, on the reverse strand, counting down.
TTCAGTAAGCTTTTCCTTAATGACATTGAAATGTTAGTTTGAAAATAGTTATCCCCTTTTTCACTGGAGCGTAAGTCTTTAAGTCTTTGCATAATTTTTATGTTGCACTGAGAGCTCAGAGAAATGTATTCTCTCAGGCTACGGAAACAATTTCTGCTTGTAACAGGAAGTCTTCGATCGATTGCGGTCTAAGAATCTTCTTCCAACAGCTCAACTGGAGGCTGAACGTTGTTTTTCTTCGGCGCAAATGGAACGGTGATGAGCCAAGGTTAACATAGGAACGGTAACAAAGGATTTGACTGACCTTCTGACATGAAAGTGTACCATCGGCAGCATCAAAAGAACAGCAGATCTCTACCTCTGCAGAAAAGTTGCTGCGCAGCTCGCGACGACGGAATAGATACACGACTGCTTTGCTAATACACTACGCTGACTTGCTCTGTCTCGCCAGCTTCAAATACGATTCTAATGGAATTCTTTGAACATCGTTCATTTTTGGTATGCTGCTCGAAGCAGTCTACGTTTCTGAATATCCTGTCGACTGCTCGAAAAGCTTCGGATTAAACCGTCAGCTCACGTTAGCAGTGAATTCAAGGTGTCAGTATTGGGACCGCTGTTAAGTTTTCACTATTAGGCGAGTTAACGGTGTCTCTACGACACTGTGGTCCATCGTCTCTATGTCCAATAACCTGTGCTGATTGTGAAGCTTTGTTAGAAAGACGAAAATTCAAATAAAGGCGTCGGATTAAATCATCAGCTCAAGTAAAGTCAAGTTTGCTGTGAATTCAATGTTCCAGTATTGGGATCGCTATTAATTTTTCGCTATTAGGCACATTTACGGTGTCCATACGACGCTGTGGTCTATCGTCTCTAGGTCCAAGAAGCTGTGCTGGTTGTGAAGCCATGTTATAGTGATAAAAAAATTCAAAATAAAAGTTCGTGAGACGGAGTGAGGTACTGTGGTCTATCGTCCCGGGACCCAGCAAGCCATGATGGTTGAGTAAACAAACGACAAAAATTCCTTTAGCCTTTAGTGAGACAAAAATTCGAAATAAGGCCTCGTGAGACGGAGTGAGGATCTGGGAAAACGGACGAGAGGTGGGGATTGTGTGTGAGTGACGTGGATAATATCTTGGAGATCTCTTTTGAGGTATAAAAGATGTGCTTGAAAATTTGGGAGGCGTTGAGAATGTGTGGATGGAGAAGAAGAAATCAAGCTGAACTAGCGCAGAATGTATATTTTTCGACTGATTTTCGCGTTGTGGAAAATATTCTCATCGGGAAACTTAATCTTCGGTAAGCCACTTTTTCTGGATGAGTGAATTACTCTCCAGAATTAGATCTTCTAACTCTATCGCACGCAATGAGATCTTGGGATATTGGTTCAATAAATTGAATTCTTGCGTTGCGTGACAACTCCTCTGGCCAAGCATGGTAAAGGTTTAGACGAACTTATCTTCTTTGGTAATGCAATTGATCTGTTGCTCTTGACTGCATCCAAAGCTGTGTGCATTTGAAAGTTTCTTCTGCTCTCAACGTTGCCGTTGGAATGAAACCGCATTTACTCTCTCTCGAAAAATGAATTACTGCATCAAGTTGTTGTTCTGCGTATTTTTTAGAAATATGTCACGTCCAAGTATTGTATTTGATTTAGGATTGTAAGTTATAGTTACGTTGTGTTGTTAACATGCATAAAATAATTCATTTACTCGTATTTATTGGCCATTTTTACTGACGGATCAAAAGTAATTTTTAACGTTGACTTCGCATATTTCCAACGTTAATTATTTCTAAAATTCTTTTATAGTTCTATATATGTATGTCTTTTTGAGATACTTCAATTTCATCGCTGAGGAGGTGCAACCCCTCAGGGGGATACAATTATTGTATCTATGGGAACTAGCGCTCCCAGGGGGACAATGTGAGGGCCTGAGCTGAGAATTAGGTAGGCCTTATTTTTGTTGAAATATAATGTTTTTGTTATGTTAAGGACCACCTTTTTTCGGTTCACTGCTGTCCTGTTTTTCAGCACCTACTACTGTCTTCTTCAACTTTGGTCTTGTTTCATAATCTTCTTTCACAACTAACTGTTTCTATGCCTTTCTGCGTAAATTCCGCGTTTCCTTAACTCCAGACTAAATGGTGCCTTCCTCCTTTCTCTCTTTGGATCGCAATTGTTGCTGGGTAGGGAGGCTAAAACTAACGACTAATCTAATCTAATCTGAGGAGGTGCAAGTGAACGAAATATCGTCTTCTCAATTTGTATTTTTTGATGTTGTGGGAGATAATATATTTTACATTGAGTTTCTCGGGCGATCATTTTCACACAAAATATTAGTATGTTCACATTTTCAGAAATGAAAGCTAAATTCTCTTTGATACCTAATGAATTGTGTAGAACGTAAGTGATTTAATTTCGTTGGGAAGCAAATAATGGCGTTAAAAAAACTCTTAGCAAACCACTAAAAAGTCTCTTTGATACTTAATCAATTGTATAGAACTTTAATAATTTAATTTTATTAGTATTTATTTTCGAGTATCAGTAATACCATCTTAAGAATACCATAAGCATTTAATTTCTAGCAAAATTATGATGGTATTACTGCTACGGGCATTCTTATGAGGTATTACTGATACGGGAAAATAAATACTCGGTTCGGGTTTTTGTGGGACATACTGTATAATGGCTTTAAAAACACTCATACAGTAAACCGTTAAACAGCAAACTCTGCATCACTGAGTGATTAGGGAATTTCCAGAGTTTCAAGTCTTCGTATTTTATTCCTTATTCCATGCACGTCGCATCAAGCGTATTCCAAGAAGTTGATATTCCATTTATTTGAAGCAGTTGATATACCAGCAGCAGCTGCAGGACGCATGATTTCTGGTAATCGCATTCGCTCGAGGACATCACAGAAGAGACGCAGTTTACCCGCGTTTTATGTCCTCACAATGCCGAGTTTTTGAATGAGTTTCACACAGGCGTGGACGCGCCATCACAAGATAAAGTACTTTTTTACTTTTCAATTTTTTTCAACTTTTGAATCCGTGTTTGTCTGTTTGTAAATTTACGTTCATTTCTATTCCAGTGATATATGTCAGACTCTTTTTATGAGCTGATGATGGGTATTTGCCCGAAACGTTCTCAGTGTAATGAAATTTTTAATCAGTGAGTTTTGCTCTCCTATTTTTATTGAAATTGAAGAAAATTCCAGAAAATGTGCTTCAAAATAAAGTAGGTCCATCCTATAAAAATATTCTCGAAATGCTGCGCGAGAAATGCAGCTGTCCTGAAAAAAGTTGCCGCTGATTTAGAAATGCTAATGATTCAGAGGGCTGGTCTTCTTGGTGGTAAACTTTCAAGATTTTCATCTTCTATTTTAAGAATCAGAATATAATCTGGCTGCACGGACTAGAAAAATGACCCATTCTCGGGTTGTGGCTCTGCATTTAAGATGACGCTAAGTGAGATTGAAATGAAGTTTAGCGTTCGAGATTTTTAGTTCATGCTTTTTTGCAGTTAGCTATGTTTCCACACACCTTTTTTAATATACTTGGTCGGAGTTCAAATCATATATATATATAACATCCAAATAACACACATTAGGTTAAATTTAGCACATTTTTAGCCCTTATTAGCGCATACTCTCTAGCATTGATCTAGCTGGTATGTATGCAGCCATCATGTATTCATCATACATTTGGTGAGCAGGTATTCAAGAATATTTCGACGTACATGCATCTAGCAGGTATCTTATGCATATAGCATATATTTATCACACAGTCAGTTGTAATTTTTAATTAAAACACTGCTAGCATACATTTAGCTCCCAACCAATTGGAATATTTCAGGAATACTTAGGAAAAATTTATTTAGTGAATATTCAAGAACATATTGAAACACAGACACGTTGCAGGCAGAGAGAGAGGTAGAGCTAGGCGCCCTTCAATCAATGTTGTGGGCCATTGGGCTGCTGTTGCATCGGAGACTTGGGACTTGGCCCGTCTGCTGGATTATGGGGGCCTGGAGTGGGGGGATTAGGGGGGCTTGAGGGAGTGTGAGGGGGCTTGATTGGGGGATGAGGGGGGCTTGAGTGGGGGGGGGGGGGTGAGGGGGGCTTGAGGGAGTGTGAGGGGGCTTGATTGGGGGATGAGGGGGGCCTTGAGTGGGGGGTGAGAGAAGCTTGAGTGGAGGAATAAGGTAGACCTCGAGTGGGAAGAATAATGAAGGCCTCGAGAGGGAAGAATAAGGTAGACCTTGAGTAGTGAGGATAAGGCAGGAGGAGAAAAGAGACGTTGAAGGAGTTTAAATTGACGTGATCAAATTCCAAATTTCACACGTGAAAGCGAGGTGTTGAGGGATAAGTGAGGTGTGAGTGGCGAGGATAAGAGAGGTATTGAGTGGGGGGATAAGTAAAGTGCTGAAGAGAAAAAATCAGTGAGATTCCCAGCTCCCGCCCTCAGTCTCGAGCCATAATCCTGTCATGAAACGGGAATGAAAAGTGAAATTCTTTACATTTTTTTGCACAAACTTTGACGTTGGTTGTTGGGTTGTTACGACACGACACCAATGTTCCTTCACCAGGTAAGGACCTTTATGTTGAGCCATTTTAAAAAACAACGCAATGCATCTCGTGCATCTATAACTGACTTGATATTCATATATATATATATTATATGTATATACATATATATATATGTATATACAATATATGTATATATATATATGCGTGTGTGTATATGCAAATATATACTGGGTGGGCCAGAGGTAACGGACCCTTTTAATTTTCTAGCTGAGTAAATAGGATGCCGAAATAAACCATAAAAATTTTATTTGTTCAAATGGAACAAAGTGTTCCTTTTATTTTCAAATTGAAAGGATCAATTACTTCCCGCCCACCCTGTATATGTGTATATATATATATATAAATATAGATATATACTTGTGGAATTTCAATTATATTTTTAGTTTGATTGCTGCTCAACGTTTTCATCCTTCATTTAGCCATATGAAGGATAAAATTGTGAATAAAATCTGTTATGGATAAGATCTGGTACAAATGTCCATTGTACGACCAATATTTCCCCTTGTATACCCAGCGAGTATTATATGCTGTATAAATATTGTACAAAAATTTGGCTATTCAAACTATTCATCCCAACGGGTCATGGGTTATGTAGTTAATACTTAGTGTGAACCATAGACCACTAGCTGTCGAAAATTCGAATTATTAATTTTCGTTCATGCTAAATTTTCTTCACTAAAAGTTATTAGGGCATTGTTAGATGAGGAACTTTCTCATCGAAACTCTTGTGTCTGAAGCTCCGCTCGGAGAAAGTTCTCTCCCGAACCCATTCAATCAGTCTTCCGGGGCAAAGTTGGATCATCTTAGGATTGTGTTTTACGCGCACTTGCTTTGCCTTGCTCACTCTCCTCCATCTTTCATTTACTTTGACATCCACATTTCTTCAATTTTTTCTCTACGTGTATTCTGGGTAAATTTTCGAGTTGCAAGATGCGCAAAAATGAAACTGCCTTCACTAATGCAAGCTGCTATGAAAATGAGTTTATTATTTTGTCTACTGTTCAGCAACCACGTAATAATTTTTGGTACTTTTTTTACTTGTTCAAGTCCTTTACAACCGCTGTCTTTAGTTTGTATTTGGCTTCATTCCTTATTATTCGGTTCGTTTTTGCTAGTAAATACAGAAAAATTATTTACTTCTACCCATTACACTTTCGACATTCTTCCCTGATGTCGTAGAAACTAAGGCTCGTATATCAGTGGCTTTCAAAAGCATTTCACCTCTAATTTTATTCTGTCGTTACATAGCGCTAATTACATTCATTTTTAAGTATTACCAAACTTAGAATAACTTGACTATGGTAATACCTTTTTGTGCTTTTCTCTCATTTTTTTTTATTTTTTTTTTTCGACATTGACATTGTCAACAAAGAACCTTCATGTAGAGACATTTTAAAAAGCAACGCAATGCATCTCATGAGATTATTTTGAAGTCGATAGGTGCATTATTTCGAAAGGTACAAGTAGGTGAGCTTATGTGTTACATTAGTGGCGGGGCTTGTCTGGAAATGATCCGAAGACCATGCAAATTGATACATTTTCATATTTTACTCTCATTCTTCTGTTTGACAATTGGCATGAACATTGAGATCCTCATGTCAATTGTTGATCCAATTGTCGATCCATGATGATAAGGGATCCAATTGGCTGTCCAATAAGATATTTAAAACCATTGATGGTTTTTGTCTCATTATTGGAAAGACACTGTTTTTCTTTTCTATTTTCCTACCCAACACTGGTGTTCATTACATTATTTCTTCGATTAACTGAAACGCTGAGACCACGCATAAAGATACACCCTTAGTTTTCTTTTACACTGCCCTTACCTTTTTTGACCTTATCCTTCCCCTGACTATGTGAGGGCCCGAGCTAAAGGTTAGGTAGGCTTCCTTTTTGTTGTAATAAAATAGGTTTTTGTTTTGTTACGGACCATCTTTTTTTCGGTTCACTGCTGTCCTGTTTTTCAGCACCTACTACTTTCTTCTTCAACTTTTTTCTTGTTTCATGAACTTCTTTCCTAGCTTACTGTTTCGGTGCACCTTGTGCATAGATTCCGCGTTCCCTCAACGCCATACTAAATGGTGCCTTCCTCTTTCCTCTCTTGGAACATCTTTGTCGTGGTTAAGGGAGGCTAAAACTTTCTTATATAATAATAATAATAATAATAATATCCTTCCCCTGACGTGTTTTTTTTTCCTCGGAATGTTGTTCGTTGTTCCCTCGGAGTGTTGTTCCCCTCGTAGTTTTGTTCCCCTCGTATAGTTGCCCACTAGTGGTGTTGTACCCTCGTTGTGTGATTCATGGGTAATGTTGTCCCCTCGCATTGTTGTTCCCTCGGAGCACTGTTCCCCTCGGAGCACTACATGTTCCCCTCAGAGCACTACATGTTCCTCTCGGAGCACTACAAGTTCCCCTCGGAGCACTACATGTTCCCCTCGGAGCACTACATGTTCCCCTCGGAGCACTACATGTTCCCCTCGGAGCACTACATGTTCCCCTCGGAGCACTACATGTTCCCCTCAGAGCACTACATGTTCCTCTCGGAGCACTACAAGTTCCCCTCGGAGCACTACATGTTCCCCTCGGAGCACTGTTCCCCTCGGAGCACTGTTCCCCTCGGAGCACTGTTCCCTTCGGAGCACTGTTCCCCTCGGAACAGTGTTCCCCTCAGATCGCCGAGGCCTGCTATCGTGGCCGAGATAGAGCGCGTCTCCTCCAAATTTACGACACATTATCGCCGCGCTGTGGCCGGCCGAGCCTCTCTGTGAGATGAGCCACCTCCGTGCCGCACGGAACGGTCATCCTCCAGTTATGGTGCCCGACCCAGTCTTACTTTTTCGCCGCCTGCATGCGTGTTTTTTCGCTGCCCATGTTTTTTAACATATTCCGCGCGTTTCCGCGGCTTTTACGATTGGTTTGGTTAGGTTGTAGGTCGTAGAATAGGGAAATCGGTTTTCCAGCTTGTATAAATTTGAATTCTTCCTAATGAATATGAAAACTACAATTGCACGATAATATTTCGCCTCAAATGATCACAATTACTTTTAAAAATGTCGCGAAACATAAAATGTGGTGCATTTATACCGGTACGTAAATGTGCCAATTTACCTGTTGGTGCACATGTGGCCCAATGCGCAGGGAACGTGTTAATCGCTTGGGCGGCGAAAAATAAAAATGCTCCGGCAAAAAAGTTAGACTGGGCACTTGCTCATGTTGGGGACTGGTGCGCCTACGTTTTCGAATATAATGCCGTTATTTTGAAACTAGGGGTCTCGAGCTGAAAGTTGGGTAGGCCTTTTATCTTTATTGAAATGAAGTGTTAAGGCTTACGAGCGGTCTTTTTTTTCGGTTCACTGCTGTTATGTTTTTCAACACCTACTACTATTTTCTTCAACTTTTATCTTGTTTCATGAACTCTTTTTCAACTTACTGATTCCCTTAACTCCTAACTCAATTGATGATGCCTTCTTCCTTCCTCTCTTTGGAACGCCTTTGTTGCGGCTAGGGAGGCTTAACATGTTCGCTGCCGCTGGACGCACATGTGCGTCTAGCGGTTTCATGTAAGGATGTAAGTTACAGTTTAAAAAACGACTTTGATGCTCGAAAAAAAATCTTTCATGAGAAGTATGAAAGTGTAATAGTTAGATGTTTTACCTCGTATGCTTGAATCTCTTGTAAAAAAGATGTTGAAATAATTCGAATGCTGTTCTTAACACCGATACGTCAATGAGCAATTTACCCAGGGGTAAATCGGCAGTGAACGTCTTCCACTAAAATCTAATCTAAGCTTTGAATCTAGAACTATAATTCGCTGGTAAAAATGGTTTCGATGTGCAGGGAAAATTTCCTCAGATCACACATCGTGGTGAGCCCGTACCCCGGAAGGGAGTATCAAACATAACAAATTCTACAATTCCGATTTCTATGGGGCAGAATACACCTCCTCTTGTTCGGCTGGCCAATAGAGCGGCTTCATTTCATACAAACTTTCTGACGTCACCAAAACTCCGTTTCGTTAGGCCAATAGTGGAGTCAGATTTGGGGGTAGCAGTGCTTCCAGATGCAAAATGAGCGCTGCTATTGGTTCGTTGCCGTGACGTCAGCAAAACCACACCGTCGACGAAAAAACATACAGGTTTGACCCTACCTTCTTTCCTCTACCGTGATAGACACGCAGACCAACGGGGTTCGTGTCATGATCAAATTGTGCTCTCGATTGGCCGATAGATTCGGAAAAAAAATTTTTCGGTATTGTTTAGCGCTCCCAGGGGGAATATGTGAGGGCCCGAGCTAAAGGTTAGGTAGGCTTCCTTTTTGTTGAAATAGAATAGGTTTTTGTTTTGTTACGAACCATCTTTTTTCGGTTCACTGCTGTCCTGTTTTTCATCACCTACTACTTTCTTCTTCAATTTTTTCTTTTTTCGTAAACTTTTTTCTTAGCTTCCTGTTTCTGCGAACCTCGTGCATAGATTCCGCGTTCCTTCAACTCCATACTAAATGGTGCCTTCCTCCTTCCTCTCTTAGAACATCTTTGTCGTGGTTAAGGGAGGCTAAAACTTTCTTTTATAATAATAATAATTTTCGGTGTTGTTTTAAATTTGAAAACCCAATTTAACTTATCCCATCCTAGCATTTATCAGCATATTCCGATTAGGTCGAGCTGTCAAAGCCGAAGCTAATCTTTCTCGTCCTATTTTAATCAAACCTAATGCATTCTACTAAAATATTTTACCTGACTTAACCCAACTCTACCATGACATATCTAAGCATAAACTTGTTCTAACCTATCTTTATTTATAAATCAAGGCTTTATTTACGTATCAAGTGTCTGATAGAAATATACATGTCAACTCTTCAGAAATACGTACGTTAAAACCAAATCAATAATTTCACAAAATACTTCATGCATTAGGAGCAGATCAAATATTAAATGTTTAATAATGGTTCTATCAAATCAGAAGAACTCAATTTTGTAGCGGCCTCTCAATGAAAGCTTCTCTTGGATGTTTGATCATCTTCTTTTGACAGATATTCACATTTGGCTCGCTTTTTAAGCATCGTTCACTAGCGCTAATGTTACTAAAACTTCAATGGATCACTCGATAACTCCCTCGAGGGAGGCATCTTTTATTTCTTGCAGCAGCAAACCAATTAAGTAATCTCACACCTTAGTAGAATGTCTAATTTTTTCCCCACCTCATCCTGCGCTCGCGACCATTATTTTCCCGTCCCAAGCCGGCCACTGGATTTAATGAGCCGAATTTCTTTGGAAACGACCCAGAAAAAAGTCGGATCTGGTTTTGGTCTCGGCGTCTGGAAAGAATCGCAAAGAAGTGGTCGTTTTGAGGCGCTTACGCTAATTCCAGCTTCTCGGGTCAGGGCTTCGGTTGCAAGATTGTCTTTTTTTGTCGCCGTGACCCTCAAGTTAGAATTGTTCAACTTGATTTTTTACAGAATCCTGAAGTTTGGATTTTTTACAACTTAATTTGATAGAACAAATTTTGTTGCAATCGACAACTGTTCAGGGTTGTCAATTGTGACTATAAGGGAGTTTCGCCAGCACACAAGTACATGAATATTTTAATTGCGGGTGCTATTAGGATGGATATATTTGTTTGTCATCCCCATCTGCACAATTTTGGTGCGTAATTAACAACTCTTCACGGTTGTCAAAAATACTGAGAGATGTTTGTGGCTAAATTTTATTGGAAAAAGCCCTCGCGAGAAAGGCCAATCTGATAACCGGGGTCAGGACATTTAGGTGGCGGAAAGGAAAGTCCGGCAAGTTAGAGCGGCCAAGGCTTATACAGCAATCGAGTATCCCTGATACTGAAGTGCCGGACTTTCCTTCTTAATGTTCTTTATCAGTGATTGGTTGAAATGATTTCTTGGATTAGCGAAATTCCACCGAAAAATATCCGGGGATTTTTTCAATTAGAACTATAATGCATTCGTGGAAAACTGTTTAATATCGTGGAATTTTTGTATTGGAACTATATTGTATTCGTAAAAAACTGTTTAATTCCGTGGAATTTTTTCTATCAGAACTATAATGCATGCGTGAAAACTGTTCGATGTCGGAGAATTTTTTTAAATTAGAACTATTATGCATTTGTGGAAAACTGTTTAATATCGTGAAATTTTTCTATTAGAACTTTAATGCATTCGCGAAAACTGTTTTAAATGCACTTTTTAATTGCCGTTTTTTATTCGTTCGATTCCTCTATCTTCCCATTGTCATGTTTGAATGATTTCCAACCCCTTTAAACGAATTGAAATTTTAAAACAGAAACTTAGTTATTGTGTAGCATTCAAGCACTCATTATGTAGGGCAGAACAGTGGACAAAGAGCAAGTTAGTGAGAAAATTTACGCTTGAATAAATTGCCTCCTAATAGACCTAGTTTCTTCGTTTGAATTTGAGGAGTTGCACTGTACTGTAATTGAATAGCGTATCTGTGATACGGACCTGATATTCCATGATTTTTTGTGTGACCTATAGACCGTGGAGGGAGTATATATGGAGGGAGCATAGCCGTGTGTGAAGAGAACCAGTTTTTGAGATTTCTCCTATGTTTGTGGTAACCAATAGCCGACTCGCAAGTGTGACGTCAGGACGGACGTCAGTTACCTACTGACTAAGTTAGAGTGTGCACACGCTTGCTGAATGCTCTTCCAGCTGTTGAGTTAATCGTCAATCATTAATTTGGGATTCTAAGACTCCGAAAGATAATAAATTGTGTTTCCTCACTTGAGGAAACTTAATAATATCAAAATTACTAGCAAAGATACATTAAGAGTTGAAAACTATAAAGATTTCAGGCCCTTGATTATAACAAATTAGAGCGGCTTGCACGCTCACCTCACCCTCTGACTTGTGGTGAGGTACTAATCTTGCTTTGGAAAATGAAGAGGGGTTTGTAGGGAAGGTGGGTGGAGCCAACTTCAGCCAAGCGTCTGTGGTTGGCTCCGAATTGTGACGTGTCGGGCATTGAGAGTGCCCGAGTCTTTCAACTTTTGCAGCCAAATTGAGCCCGGTCGGAGTGCGCTATGCTCCCTCCATATATCCTAGCTCCATGCTATAGACCGACGGACCAACGGGGATCGTGTCATGTTCAACTAGTGCTCTCAAGCGGTCGAAAATGACAGTTCTGACTCGAAATTTTTTTTTCGGGGTTTCAAATTTGGAGTCCCAATTTAACTTACCCCATTCTAGCATTTATCGGCGTACTCTGATTCAATCATTTTTTTCGTCGTTGGACAACCCATGAATGTGACGGTGTTTTTTCCACCTCGTTCATGTCTCGAGTTTGGTCAGTAGGAACTCGCGGCTAATGAGGTAGCGTAACCGTTATTGGACTAATTTTTATCTTATATTTATAGATATATCTCATATTTGTGTCAATGAGATATATCTCGCAAATCTTTGATATATATCATATTATATGTATATTACATCTCATGTCTTTTGATCTATATATCGTATTATATATATCTCAAATATCTAATGATACGGAAATCACAACTTATTTATATATATAATATAATATACATCTCATTTATCTTATTGGACTCATTTCTGCGATTTCGCTAGGAGAGCGATCTTGTTAAATACTGTCGGTTCGTGTGAAAAACACCAAAAGTTTTCGCACCCGTAGACTTCAAACAAAAGTTTCTCCTTTACGACAAATATTTTATTTAAATGCTGAAATTTAATGAGCAAAAAAAGCTCAAGCGAATCTTCTTTGTCCGTGTGCGCTTTTCAAAAGCAGTGGCAGCCGAGTTTTCTCAGGTACAGTTGAATTTTCTTGGCATACTGAATTCTGTTCTGATATTCTGGGATTTCATTTGAATTTCGTGAGTGAACTGAAATGCGTAGTCACGAGCCGCAGTTGCACCCTGTGTAATCCGCATTCCTGTAAATCTTTCACATTTCATTTGTTAAGTTGATTGTTTGACCACGTCCAGTCTTGAAAACTAAGAAAGAGCAAAATTTACCCTCTTTTTTCAGGAATATCACGAAAAATTTAAGAATTCCAACGCGTTAAACTGAGGATACAATCGGTTGTGAAACCTTTTCAACGTAGAATATATACCAAAAATTACCAATAGGGGCAATGTAACTTAAAGGTCACTGATAGTCTAAGAAATCATCTGTACCATGATTCCATCGGGACTGCGTTCAAAAACAAACGTTTCTACGTTACACAACGAGGGTTGCGTAGTTACTTCGACTCGCCCAAAACAACTGCGTCGGAATTCTATGACGGAGGAATTTCAAAACCTGCCCACCGCTATGATAAGTGCCTCAATTTGCTAGGTGACTATATAGAAAAGTAGAATTTTAGTCGTTCTTTCAGATGTATGTAATAAATTTTTTTCTTGTACATAATATTTTTTAATTCCAAAACATGTCTTACTTTCTGAATAGCCCTCGTATAATTCGTTAGTAACTGTCTCCAATCTTTTCTGCCGCCATACTTCGGATGTTCTTGAACGTTCCTCGGAGAACATTAGCTCAGACAACGACGCCACCTCAGGGCTCTGTCCGGAACGTGTAATATCCGCATTGTTCCGAGTCTTGGTCCCCGGGGCCGAGTGGTTGTTGTCACCGTGGCTGAGTGGTTGTGGTCACCGTGGCCGAGTGGTTGTGGTCACCGTGGCCGAGTGGTTGTGGTCACTGTGGCCGAGTGGTTGTGGTCACCGTGGCTGAGTGGTTGTGGTCACCGTGGCTGAGTGGTTGTGGTCACCGTGGCCGAATGGTTGTGGTCACCGTGGCCGAGTGGTTGTGGTCACCGTGGCTGAGTGGTTGTGGTCACCGTGGCTGAGTGGTTGTGGTCACCGTGGCCGAATGGTTGTGGTCACCGTGGCCGAGTGGTTGTGGTCACCGTGGCCGAGTGGTTGTGGTCACCGTGGCTGAGTGGTTGTGGTCACCGTGGCTGAGTGGTTGTGGTCACCGTGGCCGAATGGTTGTGGTCACCGTGGCCGAGTGGTTGTGGTCACCGTGGCCGAGTGGTTGTGGTCACCGTGGCCGAGTGGTTGTGGTCACCGTGGCCGAGTGGTTGTGGTCACTGTGGCCGAGTGGTTGTGGTCACGGTGGCCGAGTGGTTAAGAGCGCGCTCTCCACGGGAAGGTACGTGTCGGCAGTTCGTATCCCGGCAGAGCCGCGCAGTGATTCTCTCCGTTTGGAAAAGCGAGAACTCAGCCGCAATTCCCCACTCTACCCAGGTGTCGGAAATGGGTACCGGCATCACGACAGCAGTGTTCTCCCGCCACTGCGTTCATCTATACCGTGACTTTACCCTGCCTAGAAGTCGAAAGTATGACGCTCCACATCTTGAATCATAAGTGTCAATATCCGTTATTATTTATGATAATTGTTTATGATAATTTTTTCCTAAAAGTGAGATTTCCAATCTATCCAGCCTATTTCACCAAGAAGCGCTACATATGCGCGACAAAAGCACCCTATATGCCGTGGCTTTACCGTGGCTTTACCCTGCCCAGAAGTTGCCATCCTGGCGCTCAGAATCTTAGATCAGAAGTTCCGTAGACTTTTGAAGCGTTAAAAATATTGAGCCCTGCGGAATGTGAGATTTGGACTGGTTTGCGATTCTTCTCTGGCCCTCAGTCCGACATTTTATGACAAACTTTGGGCGCTTAATGACACCGGCAGCCATCAAATATCTTCCTCTACGCGGTGCCGATGTTTCAGTTGCTACTTTTTATGGCTTCTCCAATTTATGAGTTTTTCTTGGGGATTATGAGTTGAAGTTATGCGCTTGTCTTCCCCTCATAGGGAAAATATTTTGTGGGTGCTTGTGAACTTGAAGGTAATTTGCTGCACTGACAAAGATGTTTGTAGTTTTCATCGGCTTACTCTTTTTGATGCCCTTTTGATATCGGCTTACTCCTTTTGATACCCTTTTGATATCGGCTTACTTCTTCTGATACCCTCTAGATATCGGCTAACTCCTTTTGATACCCTCTAGATATCGGCTTACTCCTTTTGATACCCTCTAGATATCGGCTTACTCCATTTGATGCCCTTTTGATATCGGCTTACTCCTTCTGATGCCCTTTTGATATCGGCTTACTCCTTTTGATGCCCTTTTGATATCGGCGTGCTCCTTTTGATGCCCTTTTGATATCGGCTTACTCCTTTTGATGCCCTTTTGATATCGGCTTACTCCTTTTGATGCCCTTTTGATATCGGCTTACTCCTTTTGATGCCCTTTTGATATCGGCCTACTCCTTCTGATATCGTTTTGATATCGGATTACTCCTTTTGATGCCCTTTTGATATCGGCTTACTCCTTTTGATGCCCTTTTGATATCGGCTTACTCCTTTTGATGCCCTTTTGATATCGGCTTACTCCTTTTGATGCCCTTTTGATATCGGCTTACTCCTTTTGATGCCCTTTTGATATCGGCTTACTCCTTTTGATGCCCTTTTGATATCGGCTTACTCCTTTTGATGCCCTTTTGATATCGGCTTACTCCTTTTGATGCCCTTTTGATATCGGCTTACTCCTTTTGATGCCCTTTTGATATCGGCTTACTCCTTTTGATACCCTCTAGATATCGGCGTACTCCTTTTGATATCCTCTAGATATCGGCTTACTCCTTTTGATGCCCTTTTGATATCGGATTACTCCTTTTGATGCCCTTTTGATATCGGCTTACTCCTTTTGATGCCCTTTTGATATCGGCTTACTCCTTTTGATGCCCTTTTGATATCGGCTTACTCCTTTTGATGCCCTTTTGATATCGGCTTACTCCTTTTGATGCCCTTTTGATATCGGCTTACTCCTTTTGATGCCCTTTTGATATCGGCTTACTCCTTTTGATGCCCTTTTGATATCGGCTTACTCCTTTTGATGCCCTTTTGATATCGGCTTACTCCTTTTGATGCCCTTTTGATATCGGCTTACTCCTTTTGATGCCCTTTTTATATCGGCTTACTCCTTTTGATACCCTCTAGATATCGGCGTACTCCTTTTGATATCCTCTAGATATCGGCTTACTCCTTTTGATGCCCTTTTGATATTGGCTTACTCCTTCTGATATCGGCTTACTCCTTTTGATGCCCTTTTGATATCGGCTTACTCCTTTTGATGCCCTTTTGATATCGGCTTACTCCTTTTGATACCCTCTAGATATCGGCGTACTCCTTTTGATACCCTCTAGATATCGGCGTACTCCTTTTGATATCCTCTAGATATCGGCTTACTCCTTTTGATGCCCTTTTGATATTGGCTTACTCCTTCTGATATCGGCTTACTCCTTTTGATGCCCTTTTGATATCGGCTTACTCCTTTTGATGCCCTTTTTATATCGGCTTACTCCTTTTGATACCCTCTAGATATCGGCGTACTCCTTTTGATATCCTCTAGATATCGGCTTACTCCTTTTGATGCCCTTTTGATATTGGCTTACTCCTTCTGATATCGGCTTACTCCTTTTGATGCCCTTTTGATATCGGCTTACTCCTTTTGATGCCCTTTTTATATCGGCTTACTCCTTTTGATACCCTCTAGATATCGGCGTACTCCTTTTGATACCCTCTAGATATCGGCTTACTCCTTTTGATGCCCTTTTGATATCGGCTTACTCCTTTTGATGCCCTTTTGATATCGGCTTACTCCTTTTGATACCCTCTAGATATCGGCGTACTCCATTTGATATCCTCTAGATATCGGCTTACTCCTTTTGATGCCCTTTTGATATTGGCTTACTCCTTCTGATATCGGCTTACTCCTTTTGATGCCCTTTTGATATCGGCTTACTCCTTCTGATATCCTTTTGATATCGGCTTACTCCTTCTGACACCCTCTAGATATCGGCTAACTCCTTTTGATGTATTTAAGATCAGTCCTCATTTTACGAATTTTCATTAAATTTATGACTCTATTGGGTACAGAAGTGAACTTTTTCCTATAAGCAAGAGTGAAGGTGGTTCTGGACTTGAACTTCATTTCAAATGCACTTCCCCTCAGGGGGATACCACTATTGTATCTATGGGAATTAGCGCTCCCAGGGGGACTAAGTAAGGACCTGAGCTAAAGGTTAGGTAGGCTTTATTTTTGTTGAAATAGAATAGGATTTTATTTTGTTACGGACCATCTTTTTTCGGTTCACTGCTGTCCTGTTTTTCAGCACCTCCTACTTTCTTCTTCAACTTAGACCTTGTTTCATGAACTTCTTTCTCATCTTACTGTTTCTGTGCCCTTTCTGCATAGATTCCACGTTCCCTTAACTCCATACTAAATGGTGCCTTCTTCTTTCCTCTCTTTGGATCGCCTTTGTTGTGGATAGGGAGGCTTAAGCTAACTAATAATCTAATCTAATCTTCAAATGCACTTTTCGTACGGTTCTGAATCAAAATTTCAACAGTAAATGTCATCTCCTCAGTGTAGCTTCTATTTTATTTCTGCAACAAACGAACAAAAAAGAATGGACTGTCATGTGACACTTTGACCGAAACGTGCACCAGCAGTGGCCACGGAGGGAATTTTTTTCGTGTTGCTGACCGGCCAGTAGTCACAAACTCAACTTTCATAAATACTTGATTAGAGCTGCATGAAGGCACGATCCAATTAATTATTGCTATTTTTGAAATTGCTTATTACAATTGACTTTAAATTTGAGTTGAATATTGAACTTCAGCTTAACAAATTGCTCTCAAAGTGTTAACTGATGCTCATCGCTTTGCTATGTCCCTGCAGGAATCGGTCGGATTCCTGGGCTATTCACGGAAACTATCTCATCTGCCACACCAGGATCGTTTAGGGGCTAGACCTCCTTCAGGAGTTGTCTCGACTACTCACTTCCTGCATACCAACAACTATATCATGGAATCAATTTCAATAACTATAACAATGTCAATAACATAACAATATCAACAACTGTATATCATGGAACCAATATCAATCAATATCAATTACTGTATAACCCTTTAACGTCCACATTTTCTACTCATGTTACCGTTATCACAACCACCATCATTAAACTGGCACCGGCATCAGATATTTATCGATTTCAGGATGGGGAAGGAACTGCCACTCGATAGTGCAGTCCAAAAAACACGTCAGGGAACTAATTTTACGAGAAATACAATATATAGAGGATAATTTCGAAGGAGGACCGTACAGTCCACTTGGGCGTTAAAGGGATAATAATAACAATTACTGTACAACAATATCAATAACTGTATAACAATTTCAATAACTGTGTCATGGAATTTAATTTGGTTTTTCACGTAGTACATATTTTCCCCTTCCTTATTTGTTCAGTTACGTCCGGCCCAGATGCAATCAATAATCTGTCTACTTATGAGCTCGTAATGTTGACTATTTTAGAATCACGAATAAATATAATTGAAACGTTAGTTCAATTTATTTCAATCGTCATAATAAAGTTGTGTGTAGTCCGATCTTGCATGACGAACTTTATTTTTTCTATTGCTGGGCGTATCAAATAATTTTCAATAATTTTTTTTTCTTCAAATGTCAGCGCGACCTAACCTTCTCAAACCATGTGAATAGTGTCGACTATTAGGAAGCTATGGTTTTTGAGTCGTAAAGAACCCAAATTGATCTCAAGATCTAGAAAAGGATATTTTATTCCAATCAAGCCTGATACATATCATCTTGTACATTGGTTT
The DNA here is from genome assembly GCA_030386875.1 of Morinoia aosen. Taxonomy (NCBI): domain Eukaryota; kingdom Metazoa; phylum Arthropoda; class Malacostraca; order Amphipoda; family Talitridae; genus Morinoia; species Morinoia aosen. Next base: position 45,122,584 of record CM059577.1, on the reverse strand, counting down.
TTCAAATGCCGTATAACTAACACCAGGACGCAATGACAGTTACCCCCGGTCAAGCCGGTACCCATTCCCGACACCTGGGCAGAGTGACCTTGTAATGAATGCTAAATTCTTCCAAGTCTTTCAGAGCGAAATCTGATTTGAAATTGAACCTTTGCAATCGTTTGATTTTGATAATTTTGGGCGTTTTTTTGGTCGTATTTTATGTACTTCAATTCATTATTTGCTTCCTTCGATTGTTTCTGCGAATTTAAGAAATTGAGATGAATCGTTTTTAATTTGATCTATCGCACTATAGTATAGTTGCTTTACACGAACTTCAGCTTTTGGAAGAACTTCATCACTTCGTTGGATGTGCTTCAATCTTTTAAAACTTCTCAACCTTACGGAATTTTGCCGGTTCACCACGCGTTAAAAGACGAAGAAAAAACTACCGTGAGCAATTTTCTTCGTCTTTTAATATGTTTCAATCTATTGTCGTAATTTCCTTCGTCTATTAACGTGTGTTCCAATCCATTGCTGAAATTTTCTTTATCTTTTAACGTGTGCTTCAATCCATTGTCGCGATTTTCCCTTTATATTGTGAAACAGCCACTCTTCATCACGTCATTAGAGCCGATCAATATCATCGTATGCACTCCCTGGCCTCAGTTCAGTTATTCTCGGAGAAACCTGATGCGATTAGCAAGCAGCAAATTAATCATCAGTTATTACAAATTCTTATTTTTTCGCGCATCGAAACTATTACAAAGCAATGCTCGCCTCTCGTGCTCTCCGCTGGCATACAGACAGATGTTAAGTACGTCCTTCCTCCCGTGCACTCCTTGCTTTAATTAGTGTGTCGTCTTCAAAGGAACATTTCCGTCCTCGGAGATCGAGACCATCAAGGCTCTCATCTGCAGGCCGAAAGCATCGCCGCGTGCGAACCGAAGCTCAGTCTTTGCTTCTGCATTGATGTATACTTACTTACTTTAGTGTTCTATGCGTGTCCTAGTATGAGTTCTGTGTGAACTTTAGTGTTCTTTGTGACCTAGTTGTGTACTTTAGTGTTCTATGTGTGTCCTAGTATGAGTTCTGTGTGTACTTTAGTGTTCTATGTGAGTCCTAATGAGCTCACTTTCGTGTTCTGTGTGTCCTAGTATGAGCTCAGTGTGTATTTATAAGTTCTATTAGTTTGAGTGTGTACGTTAGTGTTCTATGTATCCTAGTTTAGCGCTCCCAGGGGGACAATGTGAGGGCCCGAGCTGAGAGTTGGGTAGGCTTCCTTTTTGTTGAAATGAAAAGTTTTTGTTATGTTGACCAACTATTTTCGGTTCGCTGCTATCCTGTTTTTCAATCCCTACTGCTTTCTTCTACAACTTTGGTCTTGTTTCATGATCTTCTTTCACAACTTGCTGTTTCTATGCCCTTTCTGCGTAGATTCCGCGTTCCCTTAACTCCATACTAAATGGTGCCTTCCTCCTTCCTCTCTTTGGATCGCATTTATTGCTGCGGGTAGGGAGGCTAAAACTAACGACTAACCTAATCTAATCTGTGTCCTAGTTTGAGCTCAGTGTGTACTTTAGCGTACTATGTGTCCTAGTATGCGCTCAGTGTGTGGTAGCTGGAGTTCTGTGTATTGGGATTTGAGCGCGTGCAAAACCCGAGTATAATATCGCCAATGATGATATAATTTATTCGTGACAGAGTAAAAAAGCCATGAAATTCTCTATCAGCATGTGTTATAAAACAGTTAAAACTGCTTGTTTCAGTTACTGAGTTTATTAACTGATGTTCCTTTTTTTTAATCATTCCGCCTTGTGCCCTTATGTACTGAAGGAAAGCTGACTAGGCCGCATGTCGACCAAGATAAGAATGGAATGCATATGATTTCCCAACCTTTACCTTAGCCAGATTTTGCTGCGTAATTAGCCGACTGCAAATAAAGTTATGATGCCGCAATGACTACAAATCCTGGAATACCTCTCACTTGAATTCTGTTACTGCTTACAGAAGGGGGTTGGAATAATATTCATGTGAATTTGTGACCTGCTCAATTTCCTCTCCCATGAATTTACATTTGGCCATTTAAAAAAAAGTTAGACTAAACTCCAGGCAGGGTCAGGTTTTACGCTCTGTTCGTGCACTGAACTTTAAAAAAAAAGCTTACGCTCATCTAATCTTTCTCAAAATAAATTTAAATACAAATTTAAATACTTTAAAAAATGCAATTCAGGACCAGGAACTCTCACATGGAAAAAATCATAATACAGGACTTTGAGTTCAATAGAAAAGATCGAAATTTCTGCTAACGAACATACATTCCGCTCAATCAATCCTCAATCCACACCTGAGACGATGCGCTGTAAACGTTTATTTTATCATCAATTTGAGCAGGTGACGGTCACAAGACATGACGCCATCGCCCTCCAGGCGACGCCCGTCACCAAAGGGCGTCTCCCTCACGACGGCGACGCTGCTGGCGCTGAGGGTCCTCGCCGCCGCCACCGCCCCCCAGGCTCTTCATGACACGCTCGATGAAGGCGAGTGTTTCATAACAATACAATATATGTAGTATTTGTTTCTCATTATATATTATAGTATAATATTATATGTTATATATAAAATATATTTTAAAATCTAATACAGTACTATAATATTAAACGCTCGGTGAAGACGAGTCTCATCAATAATATTCAGCATGTCCCACAAAAACCCGAACAGATTATTTATTATCTCGTATTATTGTTACCATTTCTATGGTTAATTTTGATGGATAATTTTGCTAGAAACTAAATGCTCATGGTATTCATGGTAATACTGATACGGGAAATAAATAATCTGTTCGGGTTTTTGTGGGACATACTGTACAATAAAACGCCAAGTGTCACTTTAAATTTTTTAATGAATTTATCAATATTTCGAGCGTAATATCTCCTATGTTTTTACACCGGGGATCTCATGGAACACATCAATTTGATTGGTCCGTCTCTGTTATTCTCTTATGACCGTATGAGGATGTTCAATGACCGTATCTGTGATACGAGTTTCACCAGTGCACAAGTACAAGAATATTTTAATGGCGGGTACTATTGGAATGGATATATTTGTTGGGCATCCACATCTGCAAGATTTTCCTAAAGTAAGTATCGAATCCCGTCATTTCTGACGGCTCGTGTACACCCGTTTTATAATAATAATCCGCTCATAACCCTTTAGATGGGCTGTTTTTACGTTCGTCATGAAACTGGCATTTGTAAAGTGTTATGTTCATGATACGATGTGTAAGTTTTTCAATTTTGCCCCAAATTAACGCTATGAAACGGGTTGTTGAATTTTGCGCTGTGCTGCCGTTTCAAACAGAGTTATCGCTAATGGTTGTCGCTAATCAAGCAAGTAAAAAAGAAAAACGAATGAGATCATCAATATTTTACACGTACACCATCGTCACAGGTCGCCAAAAATGATGGCATGCGATAATTTTCGACAAAGTAATGAAACTTATTCGGACAAATTTCTAACTGGATAACTCAAGATCTCAGCCAAATTTCTGGACAAACTTACACTATATGATGAGCGTATCTGTGATACGGATTTACTGCATCTTGATTTTTTCTTTTCTTAATCCTTAGCATATCAACCCGTGGCAAATATGTTCATTTAGACTATATTCGTGATTAAAAAAAGAAAGAAAGAAAAAAAGAAAGAACAACCGTTTTTATAAAAGAAAGTTTATACATAGATGAATAATACATTGGATTTAAAAGATTTCTTAATATAAAAGTCCTTAATTGATAGACAAACCATACGATGCGTACTATAGTCGTGTCGAGGGCTTATGGTTATCGAGAGAAAGGATAATAATTTTGCTTCAAATATATGTAATACATAATACTTGAATCAAGAATAATACTTTAAATACTTTTATACCCGTAACCCGTGATGTGTACATATAAAAATCATTGATGAGCCCAAATACTCCCAGCTGCTCCATAAATTCCTGTTCCAGTAATTAATTTAGAAAGTCACATTTTGAGTAACAAATAGCTCATCAAAAGTTTAAGACCATCACATAGAAAGTAGATAAGCCCTCTACAACGAAGTTGAAGTCAACAAACTAAATACTCAACACGAACAAAATTAACTGCCAAAAAGCATGCTAGAAATGAAGATTCCGTATATGTTTAGTGAAAGATAATTTTAAGCGATAAAAAATAACATCACGAAGATAATTTACTGTCTAAAATTGTTGTCCAGAGACCTTCCTTATTATCCTCACCCATACGTCTTTTATCGGATTCAAATCTGTACACCAGGCTGGATGATAGAAAGAAGGGACATCATTCTTTTGAAGGGGAGTCTTGGTCAGGCAGGCATTGTGGATCGCTGTATTATCTTTTCGGAAGAACCATCCATCACTAAACAAACGAGAGCCTTCTTTTGAACACAGAAAGGAAAGAATACAAAGGCAGGTAAAAGAGGCTTCTTTTTATCTGCCTATCAAACCAACATAACATCTAATGGATGCTCCTTGCAACATGCTAACATCTCCAGCCACTGTTTGGCGTCCTTGCAAACCTGATATTCCATTGATTCTCTGAAGGAAAGGGCACCCCACACCATGACAGATCCTACGCCACTGTACTGTGTTGAAAACGTTTAAAGGGGGTAACTTTCCAATCTGCCAGTAACCTTGAGGGCCATCAGGACGTGGAGGTTAATTTTTTTCTCATCATAAAACCAAAATTTCACTTTTCAACGTACCATGTACAGCACTGCTTGGCAAACTAAACGGTCTACTGTGACGAGGGAGTAGACGAGGCCTTAGAAGTCGCTTTTCTACATTTAAAACTCTTTTACTTCAAGTGTCGCTTAACACGTAGCTTGCGATACGACCTGTCGATGAGTCGTGGGGAAAATATAAACAATATTTTAAAATGAGTGGTATGTAATGGATCCAGTTTATGCTTGGAATTTACAAAACTGCAAACAACTTTTTAATTTAAATTTGAGTTGAATATTGAACTTGAGTTCAACCAATCGCAGTCAACGTGTTAATGGTTATTGGACCGTAATCGGCATCAGTGAGGGCCTCAATTTGTCCCACAAATCGTTTTCTATTTTAACGAAAAATCCTACAGGTTCTCCGGCCAAATGTTGGTGAATTTTTTACATCTGGCGCTAGATTTCGGTGTTCATAATTGTCACGGTCTTCAATTGAGCAAGTTGCAAAACCCTGTTTTACTGAGTTCAACAGGCCTTGGGCATAGGGACACATTTATGCTATAAAAATTTCTATTTAAGTGAAATCCGTCAATTTCCCCTAATTTACGTAACAACCTGGTCATGAATATCATTCCCTGCCACAATTCAGTTACGCAAAATGTGATTTTCAGATTGAAATGGTCAGATAGCAATAGTCTGTACTCTTAATCCATTATCTTAACCAGTTATTCATGGATAGAAAAATTTCTTTGGTGTTCATTTACGGACGCTTAATGTATAGAAGATTCAAGATGTAATGCTGGGTAATCGATTTGCTAATCACATATTTTGAGTTGTTCAAGTGAACAGAGAGCAATGCTCTCTTATAGTCAAATCAAGGTAACTGAGTGACTTATGTGGTTTATTGATCGCTATTGAGTGCCTTTATTTTTAATGGGATTCCCACATTAATCTTCAATAGGAGATTCGTCCACCAAGAGAATTTTATGATAAACTTTCTGACTCTGGCCGTTCTGGCTCTAGTCTGGCCGTTGCAGCATGCAAGTTCGCGTTCAAAATATTTTGGTGTAGTTCTGTTGTTTATGTTTATTGTAATACTTTCTATTTAAATATTTTAGGATAGTTCATTCTGATAGCGGTATACAATCCCCAGACCACGCTGCTACTTTCTTCAATCGTTACATTAGGAATTGTGCTCTTTTGTGCAAAGGCAATACTGTCGGGATATTTTCCAGATAAGCCCCGTCGCCCCGTCACTAATGCAACACATAAGTTCATTCACTTGTAACTTTCGAAATAATGCACATATCGACTTCAAATTACTCTCAAACGAAAGATCTTTTATTTGAGAGTAATTTGAAGCCAATAGGTGCATTATTTCGAAGTTACTAATGGGTGAAATTTATGTGTTACATTAATGGCGGGGCTTATCTGGAAAACATCCGTACCGTCTTTACCCCCAAACTTGATTTCGTGAATTGTGACCAAATAATTCAATTTTGGTCTCATTTTTCCAGAGAACGCTATCCCAAAATGTTTCAAATTTTGACTTACATACGCGAGCAAATTTAAAATGGGAATTTCTACGTCTCTTGAACAACAATGGAGGTTTCTTTTGAGAGCGCCATTTCACTTGATCTTTTTCGAGTTTATTGTGCGTTGCGAAACAATTGTCCGATGCTGACAAATCTTTTTACGATTCTACACGTCATCATTGGATTGTTTTGAACTTTTCTAGATATTTTCTACAAAGATTTGAAGAGATGTTTTTAGTGTGCACATCCCCTCGGGGGGATACAACTATTGTATCTATGGGAATTAGCGCTCCCAGGGGGACTATGTAAGGGCCTGAGCTAAAGGTTAGGTAGGCTTTCTTTTTGTTGAAATAAAATGGGTTTTTGTTTTGTTCCGGACCATCTTTTCTCGGTTCACTGCTGTCCTGTTTTTCAGCAACTACTACTTTCTTCTTCAGCTTTTTCTTGTTTCATGATCTTCTTTCTTAGCTTTCTGTTTCTGTGCCCTTTCTGCATAGATTCTGCGTTTCTTTAACTCCATACTATATGGTGCCTTCTTCCTTCCTCTCTTTCGATAGCCTTTGTTGCAGATAGGAAAGCTTCAACTAACTAATAATCTAATCTAATCTAATCTAATCTTCTGGTGTGCACAAGATCTTTAACAGATCTCATCACTTTCTTGATTCTTATACTCAGAAGCCACTGAAGCAATAGTCGGAAACTATTTTGAGATTTTCATGTATTTTCCTTCTAGTCTCACCTGGTTTATATTTCTGAATTGTCATTTTTTAAGTTTAAAAGATATTTGATTCAAACAAAATTGCACTTTGCAATTCTGCAGTTTTGAGTGATGCAAGAACTTGAGCACAGCACAAATCAGCCCCTGAGCGCATTACAGTGGCAATCTAGGAAGTTTTGTACCAAACGCTATCGGAAAAGTGTTTTTTGTCTTTTAAAAGATAAATCTTATTACGTACGAATATTTATTTAATCCTTAAATACCCAAAAATGTAAATACCCTTTTAATAGCTGATTTTTTTAAAACTTTTGCATGATCGTCTTCCATGCACTTTTCTACTAATAAATTGTTGATTAGAATCGTTGTGGTTTGTCAGAAATTTGTTCAATAAAGAAGTTCATGTAGTACGAACATTAGTTTCCTCCCTCGGCGTGTTTAGTAATTTTTTACTGTAACCGTCGAATCATTTTCACAGGCCAACTAGAAGTGTTATAGCGTATCTGTGATACGTGTTTCATCTCCGCTAGGATAAGAAAGTATACATTACGAGTGTTGTCAGGGTAGATGTATTTGTCTGGTGTTTAATTCTAAAGGATAATTTTGGAAAAATTGGTGAAAGATTAAACCCTGTCTCGCAGGTTCGCTCACCAAACACGTGTGTTCAGAAAGTAGTGAAGTTATGTATCATCGATAATATATATTAAAATGTCAGGTGTCCCCAAAAATTTATAAATAAAATTATATTTTGTGCGTAATTTCTCCTACCTTATTGCAATAGGAATCTCATTGAACACATTGGCTGGTCAGTCTCTCTGTGACGCTATTAGGATGCTCAAAAACCGTATCTGTGATACGAGTTTCATCTGTGCACTAGTACGACAATATTTCAATCGCGGGCACTATTAGAATGGAAATATTTGTTTTTCGTCCATTTTTTTCAAAACATATTTAAAGAAACTATCGAATCCTGTCATTTTTGACGGACGTGTATGCTAGTAATTATTAATTTAATGACATAATAGTGCGCATTCGAACATTATCAAGAGTGACCATTTTTGGGTGGGTTGTGTAAGCTCATAAATGTATAAAATCCACGACGACTAATAATATTATTGACATATAGAAGAGGGTTTCAAACGAGCCTCTCTAAATACTCCCATTCAGATCCGCAAGAGTGGTTTTATTCATACTCTCAAATGAGCGAATGGCGAATATCCCGTATTATTCATACTCTCAAATAAGCGAACGGCGAATATCCCGCAACTTCCTGAATAAAAGTTTTCGGTCAGGTCCATGAAATGATCGTTGCTCCAATTAAATTGGCAATGAAATGAGGCACTTGACGGTTTGTTATTGCAATAGGTCTATGGATGTGTTGGTCTGTTTGGCAAAAATGAAAAGAAGTGGTCATCGAAATTAAAAATTAGGTTCCGGGAGTGAAGTGGTATAGCATTAGCAGCCACTTTGGATATTTTTCCACGGCGTGTTTTGAAAGGAGTTTTGAAGTAATTAATATACGTGAAAAATATGTATAAAATATGGTATTGTTGCGTAAGCCAAAGTGTGCAATTGAAGCATTCAGAATCGATACTTTAGAAGACTTTACAAGCTACGTATTGATATATTTCGTCTTAAATTGGGTTAAAAAAATTATTCCTACTTGAGCTATAAGCTATATTTGAGCATATTTCGAAATTACAGAAGCGATCAGTTGGCAGCCGCTTGATAAATTATTATCAGTTTTAGTACCTCGTATTTATTGCTCATCATGAGGTGCCAACGATTGATTAGCTCTATGTAGTTCTAACATCAAAGAGCTTCCATCCTCAAGCAATTAAAATTTGAATGGGCGGCAATTGGATGAACAAAAATACGTCCGTTCATGTTATTCAGGTCTCTCTACATCATTTGCTGTATATTTGTATATTCAGGTCTCTTCCCATCTTTTGCTGTATTTTTGTATATTCAGGTCTCTTCCCATCTTTTGCTGTATATTTGTATATTCAGGTCTCTTCCCATCTTTTGCTGTATATTTGTATATTCAGGTCTCTTATCTTTTGCTGTATATTTGTATATTCAGGTCTCTTCCCTTCATTTGCTGTATATTTGTATATTCAGGTCTCTTCCCTTCATTTGCTGTATATTTGTATATTCAGGTCTTTTCCCATCTTTTGCTGTATATTTGTATATTCAGGTCTCTTCCCTTCATTTGCTGTATATTTGTATATTCAGGTCTCTTCCCTTCATTTGCTGTATATTTGTATATTCAGGTCTTTTCCCATCTTTTGCTGTATATTTGTATATTCAGGTCTCTTCCCAACTTTTGCTGTATATTTGTATATTCAGGTCTCTTCCCATCTTTTGCTGTACATTTGTATATTCAGGTCTCTTCCCATCTTTTGCTGTACATTTGTATATTCAGGTCTCTTCCCATCTTTTGCTGTACATTTGTATATTCAGGTCTCTTCCCATCTTTTGCTGTATATTTGTATATTCAGGTCTCTTCCCATCTTTTGCTGTATATTTGTATATTCAGGTCTCTTCCCATCTTTTGCTGTATATTTGTAAATTCAGGTCTCTTATCTTTTGCTGTATATTTGTATATTCAGGTCTCTTCCCTTCATTTGCTGTATATTTGTATATTCAGGTCTCTTCCCATCTTTTGCTGTATATTTGTATATTCAGGTCTCTTCCTATCTTTTGCTGTATATTTGTATATTCAGGTCTCTTCCCATCTTTTGCTGTATATTTGTATATTCAGGTCTCTTCCTATCTTTTGCTGTATATTTGTAAATTCAGGTCTCTTATCTTTTGATGTATATTTGTAAATTCAGGTCTCTTATCTTTTGCTGTATATTTGTATATTCAGGTCTCTTCCCTTCATTTGCTGTATATTTGTATATTCAGGTCTCTTCCCTTCATTTGCTGTATATTTGTATATTCAGGTCTCTTCCCTTCATTTGCTGTATATTTGTATATTCAGGTCTCTTCCCTTCATTTTCTGTATATTTGTATATTCAGGTCTTTTCCCATCTTTTGCTGTATATTTGTATATTCAGGTCTCTTCCCAACTTTTGCTGTATATTTGTATATTCAGGTCTCTTCCCATCTTTTGCTGTACATTTGTATATTCAGGTCTCTTCCCATCTTTTGCTGTATATTTGTATATTCAGGTCTCTTCCCATCTTTTGCTGTATATTTGTATATTCAGGTCTCTTCCCATCTTTTGCATATTTGTATATTCAGGACTCTTCTCAACTTTTGCTGTATATTTGTATATTCAGGTCTCTTCCCATCTTTTGCTGTATATTTGTATATTCAGGTCTCTTCCCATCTTTTGCTGTGTATTTGTATATTCAGGTCTCTTCCCATCATTTGCTGTATATTTGTATATTCAGGTCTCTTCCCATCTTTTGCTGTATATTTGTATAGTCAGGTCTCTTCCCATCTTTTGCTGTATATTTGTATATTCAGGTCTCTTCCCATCATTGGGGAAGGCAGTTAAATAACTCATACCACTGACTCGAATACCGAACTTCGATCCAATACTGAACTTCGGTTCAACATTGAACCAAAGATATTGAATAATTTCCCTTCGGTTCAACATACAACTAACCTACTTACCCCCCACCCCCCGGCAGAGGGGGGCGCAGTGGGGGTGCGGGTACGTGAGGGCAGCACGGCGCGTCTGACGTGCGACACGCGGCCGCTGTACAGCAACGACTCCTCCAGGCTGGTGTTGTGGTACCACCGTGACGCGTCGCGGCCCTTCCTCAGGTGAGGTGTTGTGGTACCACCGTGACGCGTCGCGGCCCTTCCTCAGGTGAGGTGTTGTGGTACCACCGTGACGCGTCGTGGCCCTTCCTCAGGTGAGCCTGGGCCTTCTTGCCCTTCCTGCCCCCTTCCTGCCGCCTTCCTGCCCTTCCTGCCGCCTTCCTGCCCTTCCTGCCGCCTACCTGCCCTTCCTGCCGCCTTCCTGCCCCATTCCTGCCTGCCCCATTCCTGCCTGCCCCATTCCTGCCTGCCCCATTCCTGCCTGCCCCATTCCTGCCTGCCCCATTCCTGCCTGCCCCCTTCCTGCCTGCCCCATTCCTGCCTGCCCCCTTCCTGCCTGCCCCCTTCATGCCTTTTCTTCCTGCCCCCTTCATGCCTTTTCTTCCTGCCCCCTTCATGCCTTTTCTTCCTGTCCCCTTCATGCCTTTTCTTCCTGTCTCCTTCATGCCTTTTCTTCCTGTCCCCTTAATGCCTTTCCTTCCTGCCCCCTTCATGCCTTTCCTTCCTGCCCCCTTCATGCCTTTTCTTCCTGTCCCCTTAATGCCTTTCCTTCCTGCCCCCTTCATGCCTTTCCTTCCTGCCCCCTTCATGCCTTTTCTTCCTGCCCCCTTCATGCCTTTTCTTCCTGTCCCCTTAATGCCTTTCCTTCCTGCCCCCTTCATGCCTTTCCTTCCTGCCCCCTTCATGCCTTTCCTTCCTGCCCCCTTCATGCCTTTTCTTCCTGCCCCCTTCATGCCTTTTCTTCCTGTCTCCTTCATGCCTTTTCTTCCTGTCCCCTTAATGCCTTTCCTTCCTGCCCCCTTCATGCCTTTCCTTCCTGCCCCCTTCATGCCTTTTCTTCCTGCCCCCTTCATGCCTTTTCTTCCTGCCCCCTTCATGCCTTTTCTTCCTGTCTCCTTCATGCCTTTTCTTCCTGTCCCCTTAATGCCTTTCCTTCCTGCCCCCTTCATGCCTTTCCTTCCTGCCCCCTTCATGCCTTTTCTTCCTGCCCCCTTCATGCCTTTTCTACCTGCCCCCTTCATGCCTTTTCTACCTGCCCCCTTCATGCCTTTTCTTCTTGCCCCCTTCATGCCTTTTCTTCCTGCCCCTTCATGCCTTTTCTTCCTGCCCCCTTCATGCCTTTTCTTCCTGCCCCCTTCATGCCTTTTCTTCCTGCCCCCTTCATGCCTTTTCTTCCTGCCCCCTTCATGTCTTTTCTTCCAGCCCCCTTCATGCCTTTTCTTCCTGTCCCCTTCATGCCTTTTCTTCCTGTCCCCTTCATGCCTTTTCTTCCTGTCCCCTTCATGTCCCCTTCATGCCCCCTTCCTGCCCATCCTCAGGTGAGGTCTGTTGCCCTTCATGAGATGAAGGCTGTTGTCCTTCCCTGCCCTTCATGAGGTGAGGCTGCAGCGATCAAGCCTTGAAGACTCGACCGCAAAATGCGAGCCCGGTGTTTCTTCACCTTAGGGAAGAAGAAGAACTTACTATGATTCCCCGTGAGACCCATGCATGAAATGGGTACCGGCTTGACCGGGAGTAACCGTCATTGCCTCGTTTCGTTAACTGTACGGCCATTGAACAACAAATGCATGTTGGCGGACACCCGGAATCAAGCTTACCACAAAAAACACTTAGCACTTTGACCGCATTTTGCGACACCGGTGGTACACGGAGGCAATTTTCATAATGCTGCTGACCGACCAGTAGCCACAAACTCAATTTTCATAAATACTTAACTGAAGCTAAATGAAGGCATGATTCAGTGCGTGTTTCTATTTTCAAAATATCTTACTACAATTAACTTTAAAATTGAGTTGAATATTGAACTTCAGTTTAACCAATTGCGGCCGAAGTGTTAACACGTTTTCCGCGTATTAGGCCAACAAATATGTACCAGTCTGTACATTGATCATTCACGTACCAGTATAAATTTGACATTCCATGTTTCGCGACCTCTTGAAGAAATAACTGTTATCATACCAAGTGAAATGTGTCGTGCAATTGTAGTTTTCATATTTATTTGGAAGGGTAAAAATGTATTCCAGCATTAAAATTGATTTCCTTATTCTTCCACTTACAACCTAACCAAATGAATCGTTTACAACCGCGGAAACGCGACGAACGCGTTAGAGGCTACAATATTACCAACAAAGAGAAAAAGCTTTCAAGCCATGCGACCACACATCTGCGAAACGACCGCTCCTTTGGGTTTAGCACGTTTCCTGCGGTGGGTTAAGCTGAAGTTCAATAATCCAAATTTAAATTCAATTGTGGTGAGCAATAATTTTGAAGGTAGCAAACATTAACTGGGCCGTGCCTTCATTTAACTATCGTTAAGTACTTATAAAAATTAATTTAGTGACTGCAGGTCGGTCTGCAGAATTATGAAAATCCCCTCAGTGACCACCACTGGGTCTCTTCGCAAGAAACTTGTTGAACAAGTTCAAGTTGAATGATGAGCCAGTACTAATTTTATGAGCCAGTACTAATTTTATGAGCCAGTTCTAATTTCATGAGCCAGTACTAATTTCATGAGCCAGTACTAATTTCATAAGCCAGTACTAATTTCATGAGCCAGTACTAATTTCATAAGCCAGTACTAATTTCATGAGCCAGTACTAATTTCATGAGCCAGTACTAATTTCATGAGCCAGTACTAATTTCATGAGCCAGTACTAATTTCATGAGCCAGTACTAATTTCATGAGCCAGTAATAATTTCATGAGCCAGTAATAATTTCATGAGCCAGTACTAATTTCATGAGCCAGTACTAATTTCCGAATGAGCCAGTACTAATTTCCGAATGAGCCAGTACTAATGTCATAAACATGGCTCGGGTTGAGAATGAAAGCAAGTTCTTCCTTTTCCCCCCGGGAAGAAACACCGTGCTCGAAATTCAGGATATCGTCGAACGACACTTCGTATGAGAGACGAGCTCCCTTAAGCCACTCGGCTCTGGTAACTACTTTATCCGTTTCAAAAACTTTGCGGAAGGTCGCTATAACATGGGAAACAACTGCTGTATCTCTGGACATTAGCGCTCCCGGCAGGCAAAAGTTGTGAGGTCCCGAGCAAAATCTTAGGGAAGGTTTTCCTTTTGTTGAAATGGAATAGGTTATTTGTTTTTCTACGAACCATGTTTTTTCTAGGTTCATACCTGTTCTGTTTTCGGTGCCTATTTCTCCTTCAACTCTTATCTTGTACACTGAACTCTTTTCAATCTTGCTGTTTCTATGTGCAGAGACATGCAACTATTAAAACACAAAGATAGTGGCAAATCTGCACACTGTAAGAACTGTGTTCCTTGGATAGAACAAAGCTGTTTAACTCATTCAGCATACTTTTTCCATCAAGTATTTACAGAACACACTTGAGGTAATCATGCCATTTTGCATTCAGGAATAAAAAATATTCCTGTTTAACATTAGATATAATTTTCGTCTTCTTTCGCACTGCGAAGAATGATAGGCATGCGATATTATGACTGTAGATTTCAACAGTCCTTTTAGAGAATAATGGTTGTTCTTTCTCGTTCGAATGCGATATTCTGGCACTGACATCGACACTGTAGTCAACTCAGATACTATTCAGAGTCACTTTTATATCGGACTCTCTACGATTTCAGGCGCTGAGAGCACTTTTAGAGAAATCATGGTTGTTCTATCTAGTTCAAATGGGATACTCTGACACTAATATCGAGACTAAACTCAACACAGTGCCACTTCTTCATCGGACTTTCTACGATTTTAACTGCCGAGAGCAAAGGCTAAAGTTCGGCAACTGAAATCATAGATGCTTGTGCGAAAAGTTCGACCGGGTAACTCCATTCATATTAGGGACGTAAGAACAAGGTTTTCAGGTCGTTTGTGCTGAGCTAATAGCTGCACTGAGACGCCATTACGGAAGGCTAAATGCAAATGAGCTCTTATTAAAGCGTTCACTGTAATGGGACGTGGAGATGTGTGAGCCGACGCAACGGCAGTTGTCACTTCCTCTGTGTCAATTTGAGCTCCGTGGGCAGATGAGCCAACACGTCGGCGAATATCTCACGGTTGGCCCCAACGCACTTATTTTCTTCGAGAATAAAGAAAGAAAAGAAAAACCGTTTACATCCTATAAAAGGTGATACATGAGATTTACGACGCATTGGCTTTTAAAGCAAAAAAGACGCAATTTATATTATGCCCACTGAGGGCTGTGCTTCAAACGCTCAATGATTGACTTCGCCAAGTCAGAATTTGACTAATTATTCAAAGTCAGGCTCACCATTCATTAGTAACTGTTATTATTTCGGGTTTTTTCATCCACTTTGTAATGTTCGAAACGCTGCCAAGCATCTCACAAGCACCATCTTCCACTTTATCTACTCCAACTCTCAATCGCGCTTTCAATCACCGGCACGCGATTTTGAGATTTACATCACACTATCGAGTTTCAATTAGCATCTGTTCAATTTACCCTCAGGGGGATACAACTATTGTATCTAGGGGAATTAGCTCTCCCAGGGGGATTATGTGAGGTTCCGAGCTAAAGGTCAACTAGGCCTTCTTTTTGTTCAAATAGAATAGGTTTTTTGTTTTGTTACGGATCATCTTTTTTCGGTTCACTGCTGTCCTGTGGTTTCATAACGTCCTTGTACCCGTCACACACAGCTACTCTCTTTTTGCTTGCAGCTACATCGCCGGTCAATGCACTCGTGTTAAAATGCCAAATCTGTAAGTAATAGATTGTAGAGTAATCCGTAAATAACCTGTAAACTCAAATTTGTAGGTTTTTGGGAAGTTTAATTCTGCATTTCCTCACCACACAGTCTCGAGTTCCACGCTCAAAAAGCACTTGAGAATGAGCGAGGGCCTCAACCGCATTTATTCGTTTACAATTGTTTTTGAGGCCCAAACCAGTTCCGCCGCATTAGGTTGTGTCGTTACGAACATGCTGATTCACCGCACAACACCGGCTCTTATTTGAAATACTTTATAATTAACGCCATGGTACAATGTCGCTTACCACCGGATGGCCACTACTAATTGCATAAGCCTGGGTCGAATTAAAACTAAAGGCAAGTTTTTCCTTTTCCCCGCGGGAAGATACACCTTGCTGGAAATTCTGGGTATCGACGGATAACACTGTGAGAAAGAAAAGCTCTCAACCCTTTGGCTTTCGTAACTACATTGTTCGTTTTAAAAACTTTATGGAAGCCCGCTACAATATTACATTAATCCTTGAAGACAGAAATTTTTGACTGCATTGTCTTTCAGATGTTCGTACGTTTTCCAGTTTTTGGAAAGAAACAAGGAGGCGAAAGTATAGTTGTCTCAATTCAATTGTGATAACTCTGATATCATTTACTAATGTTTACGCTTTTAAATGTATCGAGATAATCGTAATTATAATCTGTGCGAATTTTACTATACCTACAAAGTTGTTCCCGTTTCTCTTCCGCAGTTACGACAGCAGAGCGAAAGCTAGGAAATGGAGAACCAGTCGCAACGTGGCAGATGTGAGAGACACACAACCTCTAAAGTCTGATCAGCAATTTTTTCAAGTGGAAAGGAGAACTGCATCAGAGTCTTGGCTCAGCCATGCTGCTGTCGAAACCAGGGTTGCAGCTAAAGAAGATCACTTCTTTTTTAACTTTACGAAGCTCAGAAAACGTCCAGCTCAATGCCACAATTTTTCGACCACTTACCGTCCAAGTCGTTCTGTTGATCAGGTCTATCCTTCTCTGTTCGTTCATGATTTTAGAGGGGCATCAGTTCCAGATTTCCCAGACAGTGACATCTCAGGTTGTTGTCCTCGTCTGACAGTCTTAAATCGCCGGAATCGTTTAGCTGTCTCGCATCACAAGAATCGTCTACACGCCTTAAAACTTCGGAATCGCTTTTCCTTCTCAAAGCTTCGGAATCGTCTACCCATCTCAAGTTACCGTCCTCGTCGTCCCGTCCCAGGTTTCCATCCTAATCTTCCTGCCAATCCTATTTCTTTCCTTTCTTCCCAATATTCCATTCCTAGTCTTCCATCTCAACATTCTATTTCTCGTCTTTCCACCCAACATTCAAATCTTTTTTCTGCCAAACGTTCTATTCTACATTTTCCCGGTCAAAATAGTGCATCCGACCCCCACTCTAATCCACATCTTTCATCCCAACATCTCATTTCTCGCCTTTCCACTGAACATTTAAATCATCTACCCGACCGACACTCCCTTTCACATCGTCCCGGCCAACATCCAAATAGTGCATCCGACCAACATTCCATTCGACGTCTTTCATCCCATCATCCCTTTTCCCGTCTTTCTTCCCAACATTCAAATCGTCTATCCAACCACCTCCCCGCCCAAGATTCGAGCCGACTCTCAAATTTCCATCTCCGCGCACCGTACCAAGATTTGCGTCCTCGCCGCTCAGCCTCCCACGTCGGCGCCGGAGCAGCTCAGAAGCCCTCGGACGCAGGGCGCTTAAGTCTCGAGAGGGAAGGGTCGGTGCTGGCGGTGAGGGGAGTCACCGCAGATGACCGAGGGAGCTACCGCTGCGTTGTGCATTACCGCTCCAGCCCAGCTGTGTCTCGCAGGCTCAAGCTCTACGTTCACCGTGAGTTTTATAAATAAAAGTGCCACAATACACGTCTTCAATCTCATTATTTATTTAGGAAAGTCAGTATAAACTTTTATTTATAATTCGAATATGCAGAAATCAAATCACTTATATATATCCACATCGTTAGTTTTTAATGAATGATGATCGGCATCGTCAGTCGAAACGTAACTGTATTCATCAGTGTTCAATTCGGTTGAGTGTCTTCGTGAGTTGATAAAGAAAGCTTACCGTCAGTTGAATGTCGCCGTGAGTTGATAAAGAAAGCTTACCGTCAGTTGAATGTCATCGTCAGTTGATAAAGAAAGCTTACCGTCAGTTGAATGTCGTCGTCAGTTGATAATGAACGCTTCCCGTCAGTTGAATGTCACCGTGAGTTGATAATGAAAGCTTACCGTCAGTTGAATGTCGCCGTGAGTTGATAAAGAAAGCTTACCGTCAGTTGAATGTCGCCGTGAGTTGAAAAAGAAAGCTTACCGTCAGTTGAATGTCGCCGTGAGTTGATAAAGAAAGCTTACCATCAGTTGAATGTCATCGTCAGTTGATAAAGAAAGCTTACCGTCAGTTGAATGTCACCGTGAGTTGATAATGAAAGCTTACCGTCAGTTGAATGTCGCCGTGAGTTGATAAAGAAAGCTTACCGTCAGTTGAATGTCATCGTCAGTTGATAAAGAAAGCTTACCGTCAGTTGAATGTCATCGTCAGTTGATAATGAAAGCTTCCCGTCAGTTGAATGTCATTGTCAGTTGATAATGAAAGCTTCCCGTCAGTTGAATGTCATCGTCAGTTGATAATGAAAGCTTCCCGTCAGTTGAATGTCATCGTCAGTTGATAATGAACGCTTCCCGTCAGTTGAATGTCATCGTCAGTTGATAATGAAAGCTTACCGTCAGTTGAATGTCATCGTCAGTTGATAAAGAAAGCTTACCGTCAGTTGAATGTCACCGTGAGTACTGTTGATAATGAAAGCTTACCGTCAGTTGAATGTCGCCGTGAGTTGATAAAGAAAGCTTACCGTCAGTTGAATGTCATCGTCAGTTGATAAAGAAAGCTTACCGTCAGTTGAATGTCATCGTCAGTTGATAAAGAAAGCTTACCGTCAGTTGAATGTCATCGTCAGTTGATAATGAAAGCTTCCCGTCAGTTGAATGTCATTGTCAGTTGATAATGAAAGCTTCCCGTCAGTTGAATGTCATCGTCAGTTGATAGTGAAAGCTTCCCGTCAGTTGAATGTCATCGTCAGTTGATAATGAACGCTTCCCGTCAGTTGAATGTCATTGTCAGTTGATAATGAACGCTTCCCGTCAGTTGAATGTCATCGTCAGTTGATAATGAACGCTTCCCGTCAGTTGAATGTCATCGTCAGTTGATAATGAAAGCTTACCGTCAGTCCGACATCATTCTGAAGTGATACACAGCGTTTAGTATCTGTTGAATTTCCATGAGAGTTGATACTTAGCATTTTAAATTAAAATTTCAAATCCAACTGAACGTTCACTTTCATTTTAATTCAGAGTTGTGTACATCATTTTATAAGAATCTTTCTTTGAAAGACGAACCTTATAACTAATAACAAATATAAAGTGCCCGCATTAAATTTTCACTGTAAACAAAATGTTGTAGATTTCGTAATGAATCCTAAAAGATGCCCGCTCCCGACATCCACGCTCGGTACTATAATTCGACTACATGTTAGAATTTTTAACAGATGAAGCAAAAGGCATTTCTCTAAATGTTCCCGTTTCACGCAAATGTAAGTGTAAAATCATATTAAAATCTGGTATGCAGCAGCTTTCTGTTGAATTTGATCACTGGCAAAAACTCGGTTACATTTCAGCCATTACGGTCATGTTATTTACATCGGAAAACCGAATGGACCTTCCTTCAATTTAGAAATACTAATTTTTCAATCTTGTGTAGAGCAAATGGTGACAAAGACCTGAGAATTTTAGTTTTTTCATTCATTTTCACTTACAAACTTGATCTTAAATAAACCACTAGTGCCGTCAAATTACCCATCATCCTCACCTACAGACGTAATTTTGTGTGTGCGTGTATGGATGAGTGTGTATTCATGTGTGCATGTTTGTATGTGTGAGAGCTCGTGTATCTACTTTGTTCACAAATGTAATGAAATGTGCTTTTTTAGGTTTTACTGACAAGTTTACTTTATGTGATTTTATTTTGTCATATTTCATATTGTGATGCGTCTTTATTTCAGCACTAAAGGTATAATTTTGAAATTTTGGAACACACAATTAAAATGTGTGTTCCCTCAATGGTTCTCCTATTTAGCATCTTGCCAATTGGGTAACTTGGAGATGAGATACTTAAATGCTGGCACTAATTTCCGTAGACTTAATAAACAATTTTCTGGTATCGTAAATGAAATGTTTTGACTTCTTTTGTTGGCTCGCAATGCTGCCATTTCCTGATTTTTTCTAGCAATGAGACACATTAAAATGGTGAAGTCGATAATATCCATCTAATAGTCTGATGCGCGAATGATAATTCTCTGTGGAGCTGCTTTAGCTTTTCGATTTACTGTACATTTATATATCAAGTTTCAATCGCGTTTGCCCTTACTTTACAAGTATACCCTGCTACTTATTATTTTAATTCATTCCTCAACAATTTACTGCTAAAGTTTGCGATAATGATAGCGATAAGGTATTTAAAATTGCATAACAATTCATTATCTTTTTTGTAGTTGAATTCTTTTATCGTTATTTACCAATAGCAAAGCTCGCATTACAACACATGGGGGGGCGAGCAGGCAGTTGCAATTCACCAATAAAAAGCTTGCAATACACACTGCTATACACCAATAATAAATCCCGCAATACACACTGCTATACATCAATAACAAAGCCCGCAATACACACTGCTATACACCAATAACAAAGGTCGCAATACACACTGCTATACACCAATAACAAAGCCCGCAATACACACTGCTATACACCAATAATAAATCCCGCAATACACACTGCTATACACCAATAACAAATCCCGCAATACACACTGCTATACACCAATAACAAAGCCCGCAATACACACTGCTATACACCAATAACAAAGGTCGCAATACACACTGCTATACACCAATAACAAAGCCCGCAATACACACTGCTATACACCAATAATAAATCCCGCAATACACACTGCTATACACCAATAACAAAGCCCGCAATACACACTGCTATACACCAATAACAAAGCCCGCAATACACACTGCTATACATCAATAACAAAGCCCGCAATACACACTGCTATACACCAATAACAAAGCCCGCAATACACACTGCTATACACCAATAATAAATCCCGCAATACACACTGCTATACATCAATAACAAAGCCCGCAATACACACTGCTATACACCAATAACAAAGGTCGCAATACACACTGCTATACATCAATAACAAAGCCCGCAATACACACTGCTATACATCAATAACAAAGCCCGCAATACACACTGCTATACACCAATAATAAAGGTCGCAATACACACTGCTATACACAAATAACAAAGCTCACATCCCGACACAGGCGGGGGCGAGCAGGCGGTCACGCTGCTGTACGACAACGGAGAGGCGGTCGGCAGCGTCCTCAAGCCACTAGCAGAAGGCGTCCGTCTGAGTCTCACCTGCCGCGCTTTGGCTGGTCAGGTCTATTTCAGACGGATTGCGTTCTTTTCTTCCTGTCTCGTTTTAAAGTGTTTATGATTTAAATTGCTTAGGATTTAAAGTGTTTGGGATTTAAAGTTTTTAGGATTTTAAAGCATTTAGGATTTAAAGTGCTTAGGATTTAAAGTGTTTAGGATTTAAAGTGTTCAGGATTTAAAGTGTTTAGGATTTAAAGTGTTTAAGATATAGAGTGTTTAGGGTATAGAGGGTTTAGGATATAGAGTGTTTAAGATATAGAGTGTTTAGGATATAGAGTGTTTAGGATATAGAGTGTTTAGGATATGGAGTGTTTAGGATATAGAGTGTTTAGGATATAGAGTGTTTAGGATATAGAGTGTTTAGGATATAGAGTGTTTAGGATATAGATTGTTTAGGATATAGAGTGTTTAGGATATAGAGTGTTTAGGATATAGAGTGTTTAGGATACAGAGTGTTTAGGATACAGAGTGTTTAGGATACAGAGTGTTTAGGATACAGAGTGTTTAGGATACAGAGTGTTTAGGATACAGAGTGTTTAGGATGTAGAGTGTTTAGGATGTAGAGTGTTTAGGATGTAGAGTGTTTAGGATGTAGAGTGTTTAGGATGTAGAGTGTTTAGGATGTAGAGTGTTTAGGATGTAGAGTGTTTAGGATGTAGAGTGTTTAGGATGTAGAGTGTTTAGGATGTAGAGTGTTTAGGATGTAGAGTGTTTAGGATGTAGAGTGTTTAGGATGTAGAGTGTTTAGGATGTAGAGTGTTTAGGATGTAGAGTGTTTAGGATGTAGAGTGTTTAGGATGTAGAGTGTTTAGGATGTAGAGTGTTTAGGATGTAGAGTGTTTAGGATGTAGAGTGTTTAGGATGTAGAGTGTTTAGGATGTAGAGTGTTTAGGATGTAGAGTGTTTAGGATGTAGAGTGTTTAGGATGTAGAGTGTTTAGGATGTAGAGTGTTTAGGATGTAGAGTGTTTAGGATGTAGAGTGTTTAGGATGTAGAGTGTTTAGGATGTAGAGTGTTTAGGATGTAGAGTGTTTAGGATGTAGAGTGTTTAGGATGTAGAGTGTTTAGGATGTAGAGTGTTTAGGATGTAGAGTGTTTAGGATGTAGAGTGTTTAGGATGTAGAGTGTTTAGGATGTAGAGTGTTTAGGATGTAGAGTGTTTAGGATGTAGAGTGTTTAGGATGTAGAGTGTTTAGGATGTAGAGTGTTTAGGATGTAGAGTGTTTAGGATGTAGAGTGTTTAGGATGTAGAGTGTTTAGGATGTAGAGTGTTTAGGATGTAGAGTGTTTAGGATGTAGAGTGTTTAGGATGTAGAGTGTTTAGGATGTAGAGTGTTTAGGATGTAGAGTGTTTAGGATGTAGAGTGTTTAGGATGTAGAGTGTTTAGGATGTAGAGTGTTTAGGATGTAGAGTGTTTAGGATGTAGAGTGTTTAGGATGTAGAGTGTTTAGGATGTAGAGTGTTTAGGATGTAGAGTGTTTAGGATGTA